>CM037594.1:84741699-89541699 GCA_021018995.1 Chloranthus sessilifolius | reverse complement strand
TTTGGGGGGGGGGGAGCAGGTTTTAGGAGAGTGGTGATGTTGAGCGCCCCCCCTCCCTCTAGTTTTGGGGAGGTTTTGCTTTTAGATAGGTTTCTTTCTTTCTCTGTTTTCTTCCCTCTAGCTGGTCTTTGTTTTTTTCTTTGGCTGGTCCTTTTTGTTGTTTCTAATCCAGCTTCTCACTGGTTTTTTTTGGAATGATCTCTTTTATAGATAAAAAAAAATCCCCCATTAAGTACAGTTGAAAACCGTTGACTTCTTTCAATTGGATGATGGAGATCGTTTTTTGCTCCACTCTTTCACACAACTGGTCTTGAAAGCATAGACATATTATCAGATGGATAGTTTTGATTCCCATGATCTCAAGATCAATAGTGTGGATGATTTGAATGAAAGACAGTCTCCATCATCCGATCCACAGCAATCAATGATATTCAGCTATAGTTAATAGGTGATATTTAAAGCAATCAACGGTACTCAGCAGCCTTTCAAAAAAATGGGAGTAACCTATGAGGTTGTAATCGCTCATACTTTTAATGGGTTGAAACCCTCGACATCTCCTTAAGTCGAAAGTTGTCTAACTTATCATGTTCTTGGGATGTGCCTCGGCTATAGGTGTTGAGCCCTTACAGTGGTGATGTAAGGTATGATACATATAGAGTACTTACGTAATGACACTTACCTTCTCAATATTTTCTTGAGTCTAGGACTTACGTATATCTTACTTGTCTTTGCTTACTTACACTTGTTCATTTCCCTATTTAGTATTTACTAATTTTAGATCCCAAGTGTGATGATCACCGTGGATGACACCTCTATCGAAGCTATGTCGAATTCACACTCACCCAACTCGTAATGGCGTCCCTTACTACCATTAGTTGTGAGGCATGTGGTTACGATGTAAGGGTCGTTTCGATGCCATACTGGTGAGTTGTCACGCCAAGGCGAAGGCATGCATTCCTTACATCTTAAATGCTTACTTATGATGCACATTCCCTACGTGAAGCCCCTCTATGTGATGCAGAATGCGTAGATGATGATAATCATAGTGAGAACGTATAAATATGGGAATTGGAATCTTAAAGAGGAAACATTCATATATTCTATTCTATACATGGCATCTGAAAGCTTTAAAAATGAAAGCATAATATAGGATGACATCAAATCAAAGTTAGAGCTGTAATAGTAAGTCATGATGAAATCTCAATGTATACTAGAACAAGAATAGAAACATGGTGCAAATAACATGCCACATGATACATTAAGGAAGGTGTTATCAATGAAATCATGAAGCCAATGTCTGTACATGAAGATATATATTATATACACACACACACACACACAAAATCTTCATTAAGTATCAAACATTGTAGGTTGTTGTTGTATGGTATGTGTAAGCCTCGAAGTGTCAATTAACGGAGTGGCACACTATATAACTATATAAGGAATCAATCAATATATATATAGATATAATATAAATATAATAGAGGATATCTTTATTTAGAACACGTTCTGATATTTAAAATGGCAGGTCGGTCTTAACGCTGGCGTCACTATACTCAAACGTGCTTTCATCAAAGAATGACTTGTGCCTTTGGAAGGTGCTTTGAAGGCTCTTTCCAACGACATATCATAAGTCCCAATTCAAGGTTGTTCAACGGGAATGCACGTTTGCTCAAACTTTGACTCATTGCAAACGAGATCCAAAGGCTACAAATTTTATATCAATGGAAAGCACTCGTCGAAAGTGCCCCATTAATATGTATATTTCCCATATCGGAGCTTCTTGGGTACATACACCAAGCCCCAAAAGCTTGCGCATCAACAGGCCAATCAACAATTGAATTTACACAAATGGGGTGTAAATCTGATGGTTTCAGTCCGATCGAGTAGGTCATGTCGAGCTGATGTAAATGGATTCCTCATAGATCAGATTTCACTAGAAAATGGCTCCCATATGACATTGTAGGTCCATAAATCGAGGCTACATGGGTTTCTAGGGACATAGGGCCAGATTTTGACCGATCGGGTCCGACCAATGTTTCAAGAATGGGGAAACTAGGCCAATGTTGAGGCGTAGTTTCCCTGTTTGGGCCACGTTTTTTTTTAAATAAATTGTTAGGCATGGAGAGAGTAGGAATATAAGTATACTACATGTATGATTACTTATATATTAATTTAGGCGTTTGAAAGCAATTTGTTGACTAGGGCCAATTGCCAAACTTTGACCCAAGTCAAACAAGGTCAAAGCTAAAAGTATCAGATATCAACCCGAGTTCAAGGCTCGATCTAAACATGGTCGAGATCCATCAAAACACTTCTATTATCACAGAGGCCCCAAAATAACAGTAAGGATATAATTTTTTTTTTTTGATCGGTAAGAATAATAATAGTATTAATAAACAGCGAGGCGCTAAAAAATACACCGACTCAAAAAAAGCAAGAACAAAAAGCCAAAAAAAACATAAACAAAGGGGACACAACCCCAAGACAAAACCCAAAGATAGGGCCAAGGCCGGACCAGCTAGACCCTAACCTGGGTCCTAAGGATCAAGGCTGTCCCCAGCCTCAACGGTACCCCTGGAAACCCACAAGTACATATGATCCTTGACAACCTTAATGACCATCCCCACCGGACGCGGTTTATCTTTGAAAATCCTAGCATTCCTTTCGAGCCAGATACTCCAACAGACAGCGAAGAACGCCGCCTTCCAGTAGTCCCGACGCTGACCTTCAAACCTAGCGGAGTTCCAAGCCAAGAAATGCTGGGCAGTATTAGGAGGGATCACCCAGGCCACACAGAAGTAAGTCAGAATCGCCCCCTAGACCTTGTAAGCCATCTGGCAATGTAAAAACAGACGCACAACAGACTCCTCCTGATGCTAACATAAGACACATCAATTGGTAATTATCTGCCCCCGGTGAATGAGCTGGTCGATGGTTAGGACTTTCCCTTTCAAGAGGGTCTAAGCAAAGAATCTAACCTTAGGAGGGATACTGATTTTTTATAGATAAGCTTCTTGAAATTTGATAAGAGGACGGCTAGTTAGTACCTGATAATACGTCTTCACACTGAAACTGTCGTCTTTGCTTAAAGCCCACAACCTCTGATCTTGTCGATGCACATTCGGAGAGCTAGAGTAAAGTAGGGACAACAGGTTAGTGAAGGAGACAATCTCCTCATTCCTTAGAGACCTGCGAGTTGAAACCTCCCATATCCTACCATCATCAGAATGAGAGACAAAGTAGCAAATGCTCCCCCCCTAATTGGTGGAAATGGCATAGACATCCGGAAACGCCATTTTAAGACAAACCCCTTCCAGCCAAATGTTGTCCCAAAACCGAGTTCGAGAGCTACATCTCCACGAGAACCTAACCCATTTAGCGTATGATGACCACATACCACAGATGGCCTTCTACCAGACTGAAGTAGCTCTGTGTATAGCAGTGTTGATTCCCCAATTACCGCGTAAACACCCATATTTCTCAGCCAACACTACTCTCTAGAGACTTCCTCTTTCATTCTCCAGCCCTGCACACCAGAACCACTTGCCGAGAAGAGCGACATTGGACTCTTTCATGCTCCTAATACCCAGACCTCCGTAGGATAATGGGAGCTGACAAGACTCCCAATTCACCAGATGATATCGGTTACCAAGACCCGAGTCTTCCCAAAGAAAATTATGTTGAATTTGTTCAAGACAATGAATAACCCCAACCGGACAAGGGAACATAGACATGTAGAAGATAGGCATACTAGAGAGCACAGATTTAACCAAGAGAAGCCGGCCACCCCCACTGCTTAACAATTTACCCTTCCATGTAGACAGCCGTTGCTCGAACCGCTGGATAGCCGGATCCCACGCCCGAACAGATAACCTTTTGGTACCAAGAGGCATCCCCAGGTATTTAATAGGAAGCTTTTCGATAGCACAGCTGACAGTAGCAGATAACTCTTCCAGCTGATCGCTACCTGTACCAATTCCCGCAATGACCGATTTGTGAAAGTTAACACGCTGACCAGAAACAGCCTCATAAACTGCTAGTATGTCAGAGAGGTTATTAAATTCTTCAACATCAGCATATCCAAATAAAATGGTATCGTCCGCATATTGCAGATGCGAGATAGCCCGGCCTTGAGATCCCACCTTAACCCCCGATATAAACTGAATCTCCCTTGCCCGCTCCATCAGATAGCGCAGCTGATAGTAAGGTTATAATTCACCAGTCAATAATAGTATAATAAAGGTATCATAGTCATAATAGCATAAATCGAAGTGATGATTCCTGTCTAGAAGATTGCAGTTCTGAATTCTGATGGAGCTTCGTACCTTGAGATTTTTGAATAGTCCGAGATTAGAGTTTCATGAAGATTCAACTTTGAAACACTTGATCTGTCCCTCCAATCATACAAGTCCAAGAATCAAACAAAATAGGATGAAAAAACTGATCAAAACCCCATCAGAAAAATGACAATCGGAGATAAAACAATGGACATGCTGACATCAGTATGACATTAGTACAGACTGGGATGACATCAGCACTCAGAAAACTTCTCGGGATCTTCGCTCTGATACCAAGTTAAAGTTGAAGATTATGTGTTAATAGTGGTGTTAGGGTTAGGGTTTGGAAGGAGGAGGAGAAGAAGAAGAAAGATGAGAAAAGTAGGGTTGAGTGATGTAATCTCAAACCATTCTATTATTTTTGTGTGTGTATATATATATATATATATATATATATATATATATATATCTTGTATAACATCTCACGTATATCGAGAAACTTGAAATAAGAGAAACATCATACAACTTAAGTGAACACTATGCACACACCC
This sequence comes from Chloranthus sessilifolius, assembly GCA_021018995.1. NCBI lineage: Eukaryota > Viridiplantae > Streptophyta > Magnoliopsida > Chloranthales > Chloranthaceae > Chloranthus > Chloranthus sessilifolius. Next base: position 89,536,868 of record CM037594.1, on the reverse strand, counting down.
AATGCATCTAGGTACACCCAAACATATCTAACTCATATTCTAACAAGTACATCATGTGTAAGAAGGTAGAGGAGACAATCATCCATCTCTTCATCCATTTCCCTTCCATTAGAGTGGTATGGAAAAATTTGAGCTATTTGAGATGGTTTAGGTATTTCTGAAACAATTAATGTTGCTTATGGATTCATGGGGCGAAGGACAATTCAGCTACAATGGGCGAACTCTTTGGCTCTCCCTTTTGTATGCCATCATATGGGGCATTTGGTAGGAATGGAAGAAGACGTTCTTCAAAAAAAAAAAAAACCTTTCTCTTGATTAGATGATAAGTCATATAACATGTCATGGTCTTGATCAGGATTGGAATGTGATGCTACCAATTCGTCATGACACTAAGGTTGTTCCTTCATCACATAACCCTTACCATTCATCAACTTATGGTACATCTCCCTTTTGGTACATCACCCTTCTGGTACATGATTGCACCAAAAGACTGATGTAACAGAAGGGTGATGTGTTGAAAGGGTTTTGTATCATAAGGGTGACGTATGGTAAGGGTGACGTAGTCAATTTCGATGGAAGCTCTTTTAATAAGTAGGTATGGCTGGCATTGGATGGGTCTTTCACAATCACAATTCACAAGAGAGATGTTCTGATGCGGAAACTAACACATGCAATGCTAGGGCCGAGATTAAATATAGAATTAATTTAAACAATTAAAATGTAAATTTTCTTAACAAATTGTCACAAAAAATATCAAGAGATTCAATTGAACAATTTAATTTCGGCCCAAAATAGTGTTACTTTTGCGTACATTCCCTATCAGATCTAGAAGATTAAGGTTCTTAGCGAACGGTTAAATCAATGACAGTTTTAGGGCGGTGAATGAACTCGCAAGCGGGTTCTTTCGATACCGAGCGAAAACAAAGCAAATAATGATTTTAATGGTGAAAAGGATAGGTTAAACTTGGATTTCAATAGTGAAATAGATAGGTTAGGATTACGCTACTTATGCAACTCATAGATCATAAGAAGATAGATAAGGAGGAAAAGTTAGCCTCGCACTAAACCACACGCGGGACGAAGAATTGCTATTCGGTTTGAGAGAATCACACCCTCACAAAAAGTCAATCACAAAACTCTCAAAGTTGCAAAAGCAATTTTCATAAGCCAATAATTAATTCTAAAGTTGTTTTTTACATGCCTTTAAATAGGCTAACCAAACCCTAACTCGAAATAAAGCATTCCTAAAAACTTAAAACACTTAAAACGATAAGTTTTGCCCGAAAAAAATAAAATCCCGTCATATCTCGCATGATCGGTCAATTGGTCGACTGATAAAAATTAAAATTGCTCGAAGGCTCTGTCCACATTCGATCGATCGACCAGTCGGAATTGATTGATCGACTGTCTGGGCTCGATCGATCAGCCCAACATACTTCTCAGTTCCGCGAATTTGCACAGTTCTTCTTTCGCCTTTGATACGTTACGGACGACTGCTTGAATCGTATGTCCCCATCACGTTCGAAAGGCTTTCTTGGGTGCTATTTGCATCAAGGACTCCAAGGAAGCAGAATTTAGCTCCATCTTAGAATGATCCAAATAATTAAAAATCAGCTATAGGGCCCTTTAATAGTGGAGGGAGAGGTGGATAATGTCATCGATTGAGTGACTTAAAAGAGTGAAGGTCCTTGGCAGCTCTTTTTGATTTATCATGTTTAAATCATGTTGCAAGTTTTGAAATTTTGGATGGTCTTTATTCCACCATTTATCATGTTTAAAGCTAAGGAAATCTTGTTGCAACTTTCTTTGAGGACTGAGGAGATTCTTCCCTTTTACCGTGATGTTCTGACACCTGCTTTGAGGAGATTCTCCTCATCCTCACTGTCATTTTTATTTCTCTTTTTCAACAAAATCGCCACTTATCATTTAAAAAAAAAAATATTATTGCTGAAGATTTCATTTGGCAATGTCTCTCTGGATTAATTTTGAATTTTATTCAATCCAAGGGTCTGTTCAAGGTATGGATTTTATTGCTTTTGGTCACCATTTGTCATGCAGTTTTTAATTATCTATGACTATATATCAATAATATCTTACTTTTGTTTCTTCACTATGATATTTTCTTAATTGAAGTGTTATAGAATGTCTACATGGTCATTATCCACTCAGTTAATGTGTTATATGATGTCATCCAGACGTCTACCTTGGGAATATGCCAATATTTTTTTTTAAAAAGAACATCTACCTTGGTTCTTGGAGCTTAGTTGCTATTTTTCTTACGTTTTTAGATGATTCATCTAACCCAATTTATTTGATTCAGTGGTCTGAAAGGAGGAGGTGCGATATTGCCGGATTACTTTCTTCTGTTTTGAGAGCTCATTTACAAGCCTATGATCCAATCTTTTCAATGACCTTGAGGTACTTGATAAGGTATGGCCAGCTTCAGCTTCTTCCATTTTACAACGAAATTGGTTAGAATAGTATGCACACTTGTATCTATTGCCACCTGGTGATTGATTATTGTTTTGTTCTACATTGTGCAGCATACACAAAGTATTTTGCTTTCGTCAAGGCATTTCATCCCCCATTTCTGATCTTATGGAGAGGTTGCTTCTTAACGAACGTGATCCCCCTGCTCCTCTCCAAGAGAGTCTATATGAGGCACCTCCTTTCGACGAGGTTAGATTTCGTAAGTTAAAGCTATGCACTTGCTTGTAAAGGGATGCCTTTTATATATATCATCACATACACATTGGTAACAATTTCAGGTCGATATACAAGCCCTTGCACATGCAGTGGAGCTAACAAGACAAGGTGCAGTTGATAGCTTGAGATTTTCAAAAGGTGATTTATTTCAGGCATTTCAGGTACTCTTTTATTAAATTTTATTAGCCTTTGTCCTTGTTTGATGCGTTTTGCAAATTATCTTGGGGTTATAATGACCTAATGTTTAATTATAAGTGGCTGTGTTATAATTTGTTGTTTTGGAATGGCAGGTGTAACTTCTTATAATTAAGTGAATATTAATAATGGCTCGAGAAATATGGCTGTAAAAACATCAAAACTCCAGTTAATTTTTTTTACATATTTGGACTATATCCCCCTAGATATAGCAGTTTGCATGTTAAATGATATAAGCCAACTGTTAGACTTGGTCACCATGGTTGGTATTAGAATGATCAATAATGGGAAGAACAGTGGGGGCAGTTTTGTCTAATCCAATTTAGTTTTTGCATTTTCATTCTTTCTAGGGAAACCGATTGACCCAATGCAGCACACTATCATATATAATGTTCATTTTATTCCTATATTATTTTCCTTTTGTTTCCCAAAATCCCAATAGAGAAATGCTTGAATGAAACCCCAGTATACTTGTGAATCCAAATATTTAATAATTGACATGAGACATTCATTAATTATGACTTAAGTTGATCACAAAATAGAAGAAGAAGCCCGGTTGTGCATTTTTTATTTTTTTTATCTTGAGTTCTTATTTAGTATCTTAGGATTATCATGGTTAATAAAATTGTTTGCTCTTGCCATTTTCTTTGTTTGGTATATGACAGAGTGAATTGTGCCGGATGAAACTAAATGTTCCACTGCTTGATGAGCTTGTTCATGAGTATTGTGTCTACAGGGGAATTGTGGATGGTGACCCCGTATCTGTGTCAGGTGCACATTCTATTAAAACGATATGTTTGGTATTATTCTAATGCATAATGTTTTAAATGCCCATATTTTAAAATTTCGTTCCAACTGCTCCAGCATCAGATATGCAGTCTTTGGAAAGATCTTCAAGAATTCATGAGTCAGATCTTTGTAATAATTCTTCAAGAGACAGTTCTCTCAATGTGGATCGTGAAACCAACATTTCTGTTAATTATGTTGATCTTTGTAATAATTCTTCAAGAGACAGTTCTCTGAATGTGGATCGTGGAACCAACATTTCTGTTAATTATGTTGAAAAGGGGCTTGCTCAAGAAGCTAATGTTGATACTGTGCCCATAGAAGGTATTGATGTTGAATTGAGATTTGCACATGAGGAGAGTAGCAATCGGGAAGATTGCAGCACTAGTGAAACACATCATCAAGAACATTTTTTTAGAAAATTTCAGAGGAGCAGAAGTCATGCAACAGGAGAATGGAGCAGACGCAAGAGATGGAGAGGGAGAATTGAGAGACTCGAAACTTTCCCTGATGTTTCCTCCATGGAATACAATAAGCAGGAACCTACACCAGCTCTTGATGCTAGTGGAAATAACTTGGAGGAAGATCAGGTACCCAAGGATTCTAGAGTTTTATGTTCTCCTTTAGGCTGTTATACATATCAGTTTAATTAATTAATTAATTTATTATTTTTCTTCTTCAGGTTCTCACAGAACATTATGCTTCAGAGAATGTCGAATATCGGGGGGATCACAAATATGATGTTGTTCTAGAGATGAAAGAGTTAGCTAGTAAGGGGATGACTGCAAGGGTAGTGGAGGAAGTAAATGCAATGGATCCAAATTTTTTTGTGCAAAATCCTATTCTGCTATTCCAACTTAAACAGGTATTTATGCTGTAGCTTGAATAAATTCAACATTTTCCAAATACATGACTAAAATTGGAGGAATTTTTTACATTCTGACCTTGCTGATGTCAGGTTGAATTTCTTAAACTGGTCAATTGCGGTGATCATGCTGGTTCTTTAAGGGTAGCTTCATCTTATTTGGGCCCTCTGGCAGCAAGCAATCCAGCTTTGCTGAAGCCTTTGAAAGAAACCTTGTTGTCTTTGCTTAGGCCTAATGAAGATGCACTTGCAAAAGGCATACCCCCTCTATCCATCATTGCAACTTCACTCCAGGTATGTTCTTACTTTATTCCCTCAGTCCACATTTCCCTTCCGAAGTTCCTATTTTGCATTTGCAAACAGTTACTTATTTGAAAACGGGATATTTACATGTTCTAATTACATTTCTAGTTGGACATTTCACTAGGATATTTTTCGTAATGCTGAAAATGCTCATTTTCCATTGGAAAAATACATGGGGCTCATATTTTTTTGACGAAAATGTTGTTTGGTTACTGTTTGGGAGTCACCTAGGAAAGCCATTTTCCAGAAAAATGAGCAAAATTGTTCTCTTGGGTCATACCCAAAGATAACACTTGATTGAACATATGTTCGGTTGCTTTTTTGATTAAGTCAAAAGCCTTCATTTTTTGTAGAAGTTAATTGTAGACGTTCGTTCCGTGGCACTAGCATTGTAGGAATCACCAATGGCACTCACTAACATCTAACAAAAGTACACTTGCACACAGAAGAACCAAGGTGCCACTAGTCATGCCCTTTAATTTACCAAGCACACAAGCAAGTTGGATCTGCGCGTATACTGGTTTGAATCAATCAGAGGTGATTTTGACCCTTCCTTGTGCGGGATTTTTGGCTAGACTGGCATTCAACCTTGAGTGAAGTTACTAGAGGCAGATTTCTTGATTTGGGCTTTGTTTCTACCAACCTCACCTACCCAATCCATCTCCACCTTCCATTCTCAACCACCCTTGCCACTTGTCAGGAGTGAAAACCTCCCATAACTCTATATAAACCAACCCTTACTCTCATTAAGGACCCTTAACACCTATGAGCAATCATTGCATCATCACCTGATGCCATTCAAGCCTCTGTTGAATGCTTGAGCTGGACCAGGCCATCCCCAAGCCCAATGTAAGTGTTGGACGCTCAAGACTTCAAAGTGGTCAATTCGGGTGCACCTTGGCCCTTCTTGGTACTTAACCAGACTCCTTACACAGGTCTCTTGGTTAGGAAGACCATTTTGGAATTATTTTGGTTGCATTTTTATTTAGACTTTTGTTATTTCATATTAGTGATGTGTCTCAAGTGGCCTCTAAATTTTGCGTTGCGACTCCATGTTTTGTGTTTCATTTGCTCCTCAAGCTCATTCATTCCCGATCTTTGTTATACTACAAATTCTGTGCCGGCCCGTCCTGGTCCTTCCAGGCGTGTTGAGTTCCAGGGCTACAAAAATATATTCAAATTTCTATTGCCTAAAATCCCATGTACTTCCAAACTTGTTCATAACCTAAGCTTCTTACTTTTACCATCACCGCTAGGACCACCGCCATGACACCATCATCATCATCATCATCCCCACCCTACACCCCCATCCCAAAACCCGAAAAAGAAACCACCACCTCCTTTGCCACCATAACCACCTCACTTCCATCACCACCACCACCAACACCACCGCTACCGTAACCACATCATCTCGAAGGTATCAAACTTGGTATCAGTCTCAGGTATTGGTTCAGTTTTTGGACCATATCAGTTGATACCAGAATTTTTTTAATGAAAAACTTAAAATATAACAAAACTGCAAAAAGGATAGTATCGGCTGATACTGCCGGCCTGATATTAGCTAATATGTATTAGTGTCAACCGATACCATACCGTTACCTGTATTGGTATCAGTATCAGTATCAGTTTGGCCAGAAATCATTGCATATTGCTATGGACCTAGTTGATACTGTAATCACCACCATGGTAGTCAAGGCGACGCCATGGCGAATGGCGATAGGATTCGCCATATGAACAGAAATGGTGGCAATGGTGATTCGGTGACGCCATGGCAAAATGGTGTCGACATGGGCGCTATTTATAAAATTAATATAGTATAATAAGTAATATAATAATAAATTATAATTTTATAAACTATAAGTTATAATTACTTGTAACTTATAATTTATAACTTATAGTTATAACTTGTAAGCTATATTTTGTAAGTTACTTATATATATGAGTTATTTAGGTTTGAAGACCAAAGCTCCTCTCTCTCGTCTTCTCACTCTCTTTCGCAACTCTTCTCTTCTGCTTCTCTCTTTCTTTCATGTTTCTCAGTCTCACGCAATCTCCAAAAATAAATAAATACAGGTATGCTATTTTTTTTAAAAAATCTCTACCGTCTATCTCTCGGCCCCTTTCTCGCTCGCAACCCCTTTCTCTCGCAGCGCATTTCTTTCACAACTGCTTTCTCTCTCGTCTTTGTCTCAGCGCAATACCTCTCTTAGCCCCTTTTATCTCTCAGTTGGCTAATTTTTTTTATTTGCACCTTCGCAAGCTCAAGATCTTCGCCTCCGCAATCACTAAACTCTTTTTCTAGGTTTCTTGCAACCTATATCACAAATTGAGAAATGGGTGACACTACAATGTGTCATTGTGTACTTGAATATTTCATATATTTTAATCTTTCTATATTGGTTGATATTTCATATTTATATTTTATTTATACTTGCTCATGCTGCGATTTTATTCATGTTTCATATTTCATAATTAATTTTTTCTCTCTATTTATTGCTATTTATTTATGTGTGATTAATTAGTTGATTTTTTTTTTTGTCCTCTATAAAAAATATAAAAATAAAAAAAATAGTTAAAAAATGAGATATTAATGATTAATATATAAAAATAAAAATTATTTAAAAAAAAAAAAAGTAAATGCCTCGCCATGGCCACACCACACCGCCTTAACTGCCTTGATCACCACCACTTGCAAAACATTCTCTACTACCACCATGACCACCTCCATTTCTAGTTTTCCACCACTTCTCTCCACCACCATGGCCACGACCTTGACCTGGAACACCATCTTCACTATCTCTCCCCACTACCATCAGCACCACCATCTTTCTCCATTGCGGCCACAATCATTTATAAGGTCCATCATAACGGAATTTCATAATTAACGACTAATCGAAAATGCTCACTAGCTATATATGGCTGATGGCTAATCCAAAACGTCCATTACTTAACAACTACAGTAGATCACCATTATTAAATTTTGATGATTATTATCTAAATCTAGAGTATTCGATTTAGACCTACAAACGAATGGCCTTGATTAATTTTTGATTTTTTCCATAAGTTACCATTTTCCTGAACGGTTTCAGTATTTGCACGGGTAAATACTTAATCCCACCCTAGTTCGAATGCGGTGTCATATATTTTTGTTATTTTTATGGTGAGGTGATGTGCACACCCCACCAAATTGGTAGTGCACCTTGAAAGCTTGCACCCCTTTTACCAAAAGTATTGAGCAAGAACTTGCACCCACCGGAATATGTATCAGATTCTTACTCGATTTCACCGGAGTCATCGTCTAATGATGGTTTATTAATTGGGATTCCACCTGCAATTAGATGTTTATCCAAGTTTAATCCGGAAATGCCGAGGGAATGAATAGAGGAGATTCTAGGGTTAGTGAGATTTTAATGGATGGAGGGAGATGGATTTTGGGAACGGAGATAGAAGAGGCAGAGATCTTTAGTGTTTCTGAAGAGGAGTGAGGGTGTGACGTGAGGAGCAGGCCTTAACACCATACTTCATATATGGCCCTACCGTTAGTAGTGATTCCAAACCCTATCTCTAATGTGCGCTTTGTGCGTAGGGTAGCTGTAATTGTGATTTTTTAAGGGGTTGCAGAATGATTCTATCGAGCAAATATATCAGATCCCCAGTAATGGGGAGTCACATGATCACTTAAGTGTTCTTGTGAGATCCAGATCACCCGGATACTTCTTCGGTAATCTTATATTTATTATTATTTCTTTAAGATTTCGAGTCCAAAATTAGCAAGACTCTCATTAATCATTAGTCATGCAAGAATCTTACTCTGGTGTTACTTTTAGCGTCCAGGAGAATAGGATAGGTGGGGCCTGCGATAGTCAATTTATGTAATGTTTTTGGAGTCCTTGAAAGTAAGGATTAGTATTAGAGAATGTTGTCTTTATTTACTTTGAGTAACTTTAGTCCTAGTTGTAAAAGAAGTTTAATTATAGGAAGAGTATGGGTTTTATTCCATTGTAATGTAAACTGCCGAGACATTAATGGATCACATTGATTTACTTTATGAAAGAAGAATTTTAGAATGATAATAGTCGATCGATACTCCCTGTGTTCTTTAAGAAACTTGAGATTTTTGAGTCTCTCTGCTGCCGTGGATATCAGTCTTTTGAGACTGACTTTGGTTTTCCGTTGTAGACACTGATAAACTAATAATTAAAGAGGAGAAAGACCCCTTCCGGGTTTATACCCGCACCTTAACTAGACACATTCCTACACATGCGCACAGCTTATATTACCTCCAACAGCCAGACTTTTAATGCTGCTGTTGCCAAATGTTTAGTTACTGCTGAATCTGAATGGGTGATGATCTTAATCTATCATTAACCTGCTAATTCATTCTTATAGTGCTGCTATAAACAAATGGTGTGTTGTTCTTTCTTTTCATCTTTTAAATACCCATAACGATAGCAATTGCGATTCAGTTTTTACAGTAATCTTGTGCACTTTTGGAACTGCATTTTGACACAAATTCCAAAGTAGATCAGTGGTTATTACCGCTGTTTTATTTTTACAGGAAAAATCTGAGTTTAATACTATAAGATTGGGAATTATCGATAAAAAAAAATACTATAAGATTGGGACAGTTTTTTGGGTTTTTGACACGGCGAAATTGTTTTTTAAGTAAGTTTATATCTGCCTACCTGAATTATAGTATTATGGATTGCAGCTCCAAAAAGGGGTATCAGAGCTGTGCTTAAATCGGGTTCCATTTGCTGTTAGATGACATCTGATTTGCAAAATTTGGTATCCAAGCTACATGAGCAAAGGGAAAATTATTGCCTTGGGTAGTGACAAGATGTCATCGATGATCAAAATTTTGTCGATCTCATGACTGGATTGAGTGGAGCAATAATTTCAGAAAGTTTTTCGTAGGATAAATAGAAATGAAATGGGGATTGTCGCTAGATTGGACTTGTATAATGGGGACAGGTTGTCAACTATCAACATCAACGGATGATTTCAGAGACTCCGACTGAAGCAGTCAAATCTTCACCCACTAGAAGGAGGCGTGTGAAGGTGTCGTGCATGCCTTTGAAGCCATCATTCTTCGTGGAGGAATTCAAAGATGAAGATTCGATTGAGAAAGGGCTCCAAATCAAGTTATTGAAGAAGACAGCTGGAGCAAGGTCCTAATGTTTTAGCGGCTTTAGATAATGTTCTAATCGTTGATAAAGGGTCTGATGAAACATCCAATGGTGAGGAGATCTTTGATTGTCATCCTATTGAAGATCAAGTGTCCGATATAAAACCTCAAGGGGTTAGGTGAGCTGGCCAGGTACCTGCTTCCAAAAGCAGGAGACCTGAGTTCGAATCCCCTCCCCCCCTTGAGGCCACCCTAGGGATTTATATCCTGTGCTGACCCGGCATATACTGAATTTGGGGTGCGCATGTGCCCCTGGGATTAGGCGGGTGCTCTTAGAGGCCCGGATACCCAGGTTATCAAAAAAAAAAGAAAGTGTCCGATATAAATTTCACTGGTGGAAGAGTGGTAGATCAAGATCCGATGGATGATTAAGGGTCTGACGAGTTTCTCAACTAGGTGTCATATTACTTTCTCGATTCTATCCAATGGCCGGATGACGGTTTTTATGAGGTTGATGTAGCAGTTCGAAGATATTTTGGGTGGCGTGCGTGGATCACATAGGGAACTTCGCCGGATTTATTTTTTCTCAACCACGGGAATACGACACGTTCGAGCGAGGACTGAAAACAAGAAGAAAAAGAAAAAAGACTAGAGGGAAGATGTGGAGAAGAAAGAAGAAAATTATCGAAGAAGATATGATGAAGAAGAATTGGATTCAAAGTTTGCATTCAAAGTATATGCAAATGTCAACGCACCGTAGTCGAGTTCTCTCCAACCCGGGGAGGATGATGTTATTCAAGATATTCAAGCAAGAGGATTTCTACCATTACAGAGCCTGGAAGCTGGATCAGGGCTAGAACAAACCCAGAATTCATGAGATTAAGAGGCCATAGGAGCCCAATGGGCTATGATAACTGATATATGGGCCCCTAAACTTTGGCAGTACCCGTTCAGATTCAAACATTTAAACAGGAAGAAAAATGGTTTATGCAGCGTAGTAGCAGCTTCGATCGACCTAGAGTAACAGCTTCTCCATGGATGAAACATAGTCAGGGTTTCGTAACATAGATTTAGTGAATGGGAAGCATGATCGCTCAAGTGGTCACATGAGATCTAGATTACCGAGATTACTTCTCTCCATATTCCCATATTTAATTCTTTTTAAGAATTTGAGTCCAAAATTACCAGGACTTCTCGGTAATCATAAGTCATGTGAGAATTTTATTTTGGTGTTATTTTGAGAGTCCAAGAAAATAGGATAGGTGGTGCCTATGAGAATCAGTTTTCTTTATTTATTTTTGCGATGTTTCTAGAGTCCTTAAAAGTAGGGACGACTATTAGAGACAGTTATTTCTTTATTTACTTTGAGTGACTTAGAGTCGTAGTTGTAAAAAAAATTCTAATTATAGAAAGAATAGGGATTTTTTTTCTTTATAACGTAAACTGGTGAGATATTAATGAATAATGTGAATTTATTTTATGAAAGAAGATTTCGAGAAGAGAATAGTGGACTGAGACTTCCTATTTCCTTTAAGAAACTTGAGAATTTGAGTCTCTGTGCCGCCGTGGATATAAGTTTTTTGAGACATACTTCGATTGCCGTGATAGTCTTTTTAGATTTTTCATGCTGCTGTTGCTGCATGTTTAGTTACTGCTGAGTCTGTATGGGCCTGTGCTGTTTGATGATCTTAATCTATCATTTACCTGCTGCTAATTCATTCATATACTGCTGCTATTAAAAAAAGTGTGGTGTTTATTCTTTCATCTATCAATTATACCCAAAACGATTGCTGTTGGGGTTCAGTTTGTACAGTACTCTGTGCAGTTGTGAAACTGCGTTTTCACACAAATTCCTGAGTCGATCAGTGGGTAAGCTTTTTCAACTATGTTTTTACAAAGAAAATTTGAACTACCTACTATAAGATTTGAGACTGTTTAGTGCTGTTTTGACACACTGAAATTGTTTTCTAAGTAGGTTTTTAATCTACGAACCTGAATTTTATAGGATTGTGCCCTGCATTCTACAAAAAGGGGTATCAGAGCTGCGCTTAAATCGGGTTCCGTTTGGAGGTAGATGGTAAATTGAAGTGGATATACGTTTCATCACGGAGAAAATTGCCTCTGGTCTCATTTCTATTCCTTACTTCCACACTTCCCTTTGGCTTTTGAATCGTTTCACTAAGGCTATTGGGTCATCAGTCATCACACATTCAGGAGTTGTTGTCAAGCTTGGCATGGTTGATGTGTATGGTCCAGTATGAAGGGAAGTGTTGGTGTGTTACTAGTCTTTAGTTATTGTTGTGTTTAGTGCATGTCGAATGTGTTGGATGGTTATGCTTCATACATGATATCCTATTGTAGCATATCTGCATTAATGAAAAAGGGGTTGAGGTAACTTTCTTAATTCCCTAATTTCTGTTCTCCTCTCCTCTCTCTCTCTCTCTCTCTCTCTCTCTCTCTCTCTCTCTCTTCTCTAACCCTAAACCTGAACATGAACCCTACGTCTAAACCTTTCTACGCCAACACTAACCTCTAGTGCATATTTAAAGCAAGTAGTTTTTCACCCTAAGTATTTGTTGGAATAAATATTGGTTATGTGGGTGTGTGTCTAGACACATTGGGGGTTTGTGTAGTAGTTTAGTTCTAACTTTGTTTTCCTTTTCTCTGTTACTCCGATATACACGAGATCTCTTAAACTGGGTGTATATACTATTAATGGAAGGAGTTGAGGAGGTTATTGAACCCTAAGTTTCTCCTCCTTCCTAACCCTAACCCTAATTAATCAACTTGGTATCTGAACATTGATCCCAAAATTTTTTCTTTCTTTTTCTCTGTGCTGACGTCACATTGATGTTATCATGGTCAAATCTTTGACCTCTGATGGTGGATCTGACAATGGGGTTTTGATCTTCTCCCATCATTTTTTGCCTTATTAAAATTTTGATTTGAGGCCTACGCTAGCATTTTCGAAGCAATTTTTGTGTAGAACCCTCAGATCATACTCTTCGCGGATTTTGAGGCTCTGGCGGCTATCAAGAATCGGAGTAGCACAGATCTGAACTGGAATCACTAGAGGAACCCAAATCTGAGGTTTATTTGTGGTTTTCTGAGATCTATACTATTTTTTGTTGATTTTTCCAATTCACCATATTTCGGCCTATTCATGGTTTTCTGAAGTTCGGGGCTTCGTGAGGTTGATTTTTAGGGAGAGACCCACATGAGGTGAACCTGAATCTCGCCTTCTACACACAACGCATCATTGTGTGCTTTATAGCTTCGTTTTTTTTTTTTTGGGTTTCAGGTTGTGGTTTTATGAAAAAATCCAATGACTCTTGTGGGCAGTGCTATTTCGGGCTGTTAGTGTCCTTTGTATGATTGTTGGTGTGATTGTGGTACTGGTTATGTAATTGGTGGTGATATTGTGGAGCTCGTGGGTGGTGGTGGTTGAGTGGCTGTGGTGGCATGTGCTTGGCTCTAAGTGGCTGTAATCTTTTGTGCTTTTATCCTTTTCCCTTTCAATTCCAGTAGCTGTGCAGCTGCACCCCTTGTTGGTGGCAGCATTGGCATCGAAAAGATCACCCTATTCAGTCCCAAAGAATGCCTTATGGCCGGAGGTGTATCAAGTAGGTGACTGGCCCTGCTGGAACCCTATGTGATTGTTGTTGTGAGCATTGGATGACACCAAACTTGGTGCGAGTGGAGGCATTGAAGAGTCTCAGGGGTCCAAATTACCACCACACTGTTAGATGAAACAAATTATTTGGGTTGGTCAAGGTTTACAAAGTTGTTCCTTGGATCCCAACGTAGACTTGGATGTGTTGATGGAATTATTCTCGAGCCAACTCCAACCGATGAAAAGTATGGAGATTGGAGATATGACAACATGCATGTAATGACATGGTTGTTACATTTCTATGCAACCTGCGATAGCAAATTTGTTTATGGATGTATCCTTGTTAGAGAGTTATGGGTCACCATTGGTGATACCTATTCCCAAAATCATGATTACTCCAAGGTTTTTAGCCTTACTGAGAGGAATTGTCAGATGCATCAGTTTGAGGGGTCTATTGGAGACTTCTATAGCAGTTGAGAGGTATGTGGGATGAATTTGGCCACTACCAAAGGACAGGGGAACTGTGACACTTGTGCTGCCACACTCTAGCATGTGAGGATAGTGACACCAAGAAGATCTTTGATCTTCTCAGAACGGTGAATTCTGAATTTGAGCATGTAATGGCTAGTATACTCAGTAGAGAAGTGCTGTCACCTTTGGCTTCTGTTTTCTACCTTCAACAAGAGGAGACACACGTGAGATTCATGGACGTATCCCTTTTAACACTTGAGAGCATACAACGCTTCCTACTTTTTTTACTCACGTGGCTGTGGTGGAGGTCGATTCAGATGTCGTGCTCGTGTCGGTATTGGTGGAAAGGGGCACATAAGGAAGACTTCAATGGGATTGGGATGGCAAACCCAAGTTGCCTATCACTCAAAGTGGTCGAGCCTATGTTACTGAGGATGACACTGGAGCCAATGCACCCCATTCTATTTAGCAGATACCTTCTATTGTTTAGCTAGTTTAGGCCCTCATCATCGACTCACCCAAAGAAAGTATCAAGAGCTCCTCAACTTCAGAGCCCTAGGTTAGCAGGCATCCTTTTCACACCTTGCAGAGACAGGTACAATTGTTGGGTATGTCCAATGTTTTTTATTCTATTACTCCCATGCCTTCCCCTTGTCATATTCGGGTTGCAAATGATTCCCTTGTCCCTATAAAGGGAAAAGTGCTAAGAATGGTTGCTTACCCCTTAACTCCACTCTCCATATATCAATCATATGTACTGCAACATAACATTTTTCCACTCACGTTGTCTGTTTCAGGACCTAACAACGGGGAGGACTTTTGGCCATAAGCGTGAGGAGAGAGGTCTCTACATTTTTGCAGACCCAACGCTGATAGGAGTTGCAGCTAATACCTCTACATCTTTGGCATATGAGACTTGGACATCTTCCCCTTCCTCGTTTACACCTTTTATTTTCAAACTTGTGTAGTTCTTTCGATTATAAAAATTTTCGATGTGAAACGTTCAAATTATCAAAGCATCATCACTCTGTTAAATCCTATTTCAAATAGTAAATGTGATATTCCATTTACAATTGTTCATTCTAATGTATGGGTGCCTTTCCCAGGTTGTCTCCATTTATGGATACCATTACTTTGTATGTTTTATTAATGATTGCACCCGCTACACTACGTTGTTTCTCATGAAAACCAAATACGAGGTTAGCGCAATTTTTTTATCTTTTTTTTTTTTTTTTTTTTTTTTTGAGACGGTAACAAAAGTATATTAAAAAGAAAAGGCAGCTTACAGAAATAAAATAAAAGACAACAGAAAAAACAAAAAGAAGCGCACACCTTGGTGGGTAGTAAGGAACTACCCAAACGAGGCAGCCAAGAGAACCCCAAAAAACTCTTGCCCTCACCCCTGGGCCCGCATCAGGTTAGGAAGAGAGCACCGGGACCCCATCGATTCCCATCGGCTAGGTACATAAATCCTCCCAGATCGTGAGAAACTGAATTAGCCAGCCATTGAATATTTCCATTCTGCTAGCATTCCAACTGATCACCAGATCTCTGACGTCACGGATAACCATTGAAAACGGTTTTTCCTTTCGCCTAAATATCCTATTGTTTCTTTCCAGCCAGATAGCCTATAGAACCGCGTAGCAGGTAAGAGGCCACAGTTCTCTCCTCGGGTCCTCGAAACTCATTTCTCTCCACATTTCCATCATCTGCCCCGGCCCGCTTGGACAGGCCCACTCCACCTTGAAGATCCTAAAAATCCTATTCCAGATGTACTTCGCAAAAGAACAATGTAGGAACACATGAGCCACCGATTCAATCCCTCTCATACACAACATACACTTATTAATAGTGGGGATGTTACGTCGGATGAGTTGGTCTCTGGTAAGAATTCTCTTTCGTGCGACTAACCAGCCAAAAAATTTAATTTTCTGTGGAACTTTAGCCTTCCACATTCCGGACCAAACCTTTGTTATCTCAGACCTTTTGTCCCGCGCTTGGATGAAGTTATAGAAAGAGTGCACCGAGAAAATCCCCTTGCCGGAGTACTTCCATAACCTCTTATTAGCATTCGAACTGTTAGGAACGACTTCCTGTAACAGCTCCATAAGATTATTGTACTCCGCTCCTTCCCGGTCTCTCAGTGGTCGCCTAATCGGAATATTCCACTGAGGACTCCCCTCAGTTCCGTGTCTAAAGAATCTCACCACTTCCTCCTTATTATCGGACATATTGTAAACCGTAGGGAACCATCGGAACTGCGGTTGGTCCCCCACCCAAACATCCTTCCAAAATTTAATGCGTCGACCATCGCCCCAGCTGAACTTGGTTCCTTCTAGAACATCATGGGAGCTGCTATTGATAGCCTTCCACCAGTTAGATCCCCTACTATTATTAGGGACAACCTCGACAGGATTCCCGTATTTTGCTATTGCAATTTGATGCCAAAGATTGTTCACTTCCTTTTCCTCTCCCAATCTCCATACCCATTTTAGCTAGAAGAGCTTTATTAACTAAATTCAGATCTCTAATGCCGAGGCCCCCATAGTCTTTAGCCTCACAACACTGATCTCATCGAACCGGGCGCATCTTTTTCCGGTCTCCCGCCCCGTCCCACAAGAAGTTCCTAACAACTCTTTCCAGCTTCGTTATGATTCCAGCCGGAGCCTTTAGAAAAGACATCATCAAAATCGGGATCGAGGCAAAAGTAGACTTGATTAACGTCAATCTTCCCCCGTAGCTCAAAAACTTGCTTTTCCACGTCGCTAACCTCTTCTGAAATCTTTGAATAACCGTGTCCCATAGCCTTAATCTGGTTGTTCCAAAGCTCAAAGGTATCCCAAGGTAATTAATGGGGAAGCTATCAGTCTTGCAGCCTACCCTTCTAGCGACCCGCTCGGTATCCTCCTGAGGCATATTAATCCCAGTTATGCTAGATTTGTGTAAGTTAACTCTCCGATTCGACACTGCTTCAAAAATCGTGAGAATGTCAGTGATAGTCGTTAGTTCTCTATCCCCATTGATTCCGTTGCAGAAAACTATGGTATCATCTGCATACTGCAGATGTGAGACCGAGGGGCCCACGTCCACCGTTATGAAACCCTTTACCAGATTAATCTCTCCCGCCCTTTTGAATAAATAATGAAGGGCCTCCCCAACACAGTTAAACAGTAGGGGGGAAATAGAGTCACCTTGTCGCAGCCCTTGCTTGGTTCTAAAGTATCTGTGGGGAGCTCTGTTGACAAGAACCGAAAGGCGAACCGACCCATAACAACTTTTCATCCATTTTCTCCATTTTCCTCCGAAACCCATTCGCTGAAGAACGTAGTCCAAGAAGTCCCAATTGACCCTGTCATAAGCTTTTTCCATGTCGACCTTGAACACCCAACCTTTGTCTTTGCGTTTGTTTGCTGAATGGATGGTTTCCGTAGCCGCGACCACTATGTCCATAAGTTGCCTTCCCAGAATGAAGGCTCCTTGAACATTAGAGATGAGATTCCCGATCACCCTTTTTAAACGATTCGCCAGAACTTTTGCGATAATCTTATAAGCACAACCAATTAAACTTATCGGGCAGTAATCAGTGATGGAGGTTGGTCCCTCCCGCTTTGGGACAAGCGCGAGAAACGAAGAATTCATGCTCTTTGCCACTCTCCCACTGTCATGGAACTCAACAATCATCGCCATGAAGTCTGCGCTAATCGTCGACCAGCAGGTTTTGAAGAATTCCGCTGTGAAACCCGTCCGGATCCGACGATTTGTTGGAAGCCAAATTATTAACCACCTTTTTTATTTCGTCCTCATCAAACCTTCTTTCCAAGTCTCTCGCCTGAATGTTGGTGATAGCCTGGAAATGAATCCCATCCATTGTCGGTCTAAAAACCTCCTTCGATGAGTATAACTGCTCATAGAAACTAGCGATTTTAGATGGGATCAGTGATTGGTCCTCGTAGACAACCCCCTCAATCTTGATGGAAGCGATGTAATTTCTTTTTCTTCTCCCATTAGCCACGAGGTGGAACAATTTGTTATTACCATCCCCTTCTCGTAGCCAGTGAGCTTTCGCTTTCTGTCTCCACAG
Source organism: Chloranthus sessilifolius (assembly GCA_021018995.1). NCBI lineage: Eukaryota > Viridiplantae > Streptophyta > Magnoliopsida > Chloranthales > Chloranthaceae > Chloranthus > Chloranthus sessilifolius. The sequence goes on along the minus strand of CM037594.1, from coordinate 89,518,720 downwards.
TTGTTCCTCATCCAGCACCTTGCGATTAAAATCCATTTTGAGAGTAGTTCTGATTTGCTTATCAGTTTTGGAGAGCAGCGTCGTCTCTTCCGCCCTATCCAGCGTTGCATTATCCGCCAACAGATTTTCTCTTTCCTCAGATTTTCCAAACGTCCCCTTGTTCCAGTCTTTAATCTTACACTTGAGGTTCTTGATCTTAGTTGTGAAAATGAATGACGGCGATCTAGTAATATGGTCCGTGGTCCACCACTGGTGGACTCACTGCTTGAAATCTTCATTAAGCAGCCAGACATTATTGAATCTGAAAGGAGCCGACCTCATTCTATCACTACTCTGAGCATTATTCGTTAGAACAATTGGCCTATGATCCGAAATAGTCGTCACCACAACATTAACCATCGGATTCAACACGACCTCCAGAAAATCCACACCATAGAGAAACCGGTCCAATCTACAGAGTCGGTTCATCTTGCCCATTAGACCAGGTGAATCTCCCCCCCTCCATACCGAGGTCGATTAGGGCCCCTTGATCAATACAGTCTGCGAACATTTGACGGGCCGTATCATCGATTAGACTAGTGTTCTTCTCATTGTTATATAGCAGGGCATTGAAATCCCCCCCTATACAAACCGTGGTGTCCCATCTAGATAGAACCGAACTTAGCTCGAAAAAGAAATCCCTCCTGTCTTTGTTGTTATTTGGGCCATAGACCGTAATCCCCACCCACTCCCTCCAGTTCTTACACTCTTGGAGGTGCACTGCCACTGTGAAGCTACCACTTTCCGAATCTATCAGCAAATGACAATCTGTGTCCCACGTGAGCAGGATGCCACCCCTAGAGCCCTCAGCTTTGAGCAGTTTCCACTCCCACGACGAACTAGGGAGCACCGATAGGATCTTAGAGCCATCCTCAGCTCCCCACTTAGTTTCTTGCAACGCAATTACATTGGGCCTCTGCTGTAAAAAGAAAGCTTTCACGAGGGCTCTTTTGTCCACCAGCCCCAACCCACGGACATTCCAACTAATAAACTTCATAACGAAACATACTGTAACCATTATCTGCCCCATTGGCCCCTGATCCCCGATGGATCTATTATCCCCCCTTGGTAGGGGCCCAATATCTGGTTAACCTTTTCCTTTGAACCCTTCTTGTTCTGATGTAGACCAAACCCCACTTTGACTTGAGTCGCCCCTTTCTTCCCTTTGGCTTTTCGGCCTTCGCCATCTATTTTCTCCTTTCTATTATTTCTTCATATAAACCAAGGAGCTCATTTTTATCTGCTCTGTATGATATCCCTAATTTTGTTCCCACCTTCCTCACCCGCTCTTCGGCCTTGCTTGAGTGAGCAGATCTGCATGTGCGGCTCCCATCTGTTGTTTGTTCCCTCTCTTTGTACTGTCTGTCCCCCCCCCAAGAGTGAGCTTTTTCCTTTCTTTTGTCGTTGACAGGCCCATTAGGAATCGATGATGGCCCACTATCTTCCTCTGACCTGTTACTTGGCCATACACAATTGCACAACAAACCCATTGCCGTATTAGAAATAAAATAGTAGGGCCTGGGCCTCGAAGGTCTAGGGTCCCCAAAAATAATGGGAGAAATACTCCTCCCAAGATCTTCAATCTTACCTTCGGATACATGGAATTGAGCAGCAATCCACTTGCCCCTATCCTCCCCAACCAAATGGAGTAGTTGAAAGGAAAAATCGTCACCTTCTCGAGGTAGCGACGTCTCTACTTTTATGTATGCATGTTCCTAAATGCCTTTAGGGTTAAGTTCTTTCACTGCCAACTAACTTATCAATTGCATGCCTACACCTATGCTTGCAAGGGATTCTCTCTACAAGGCTCTGTGTCCTAGTTGTAAGCTCTTTGTTGTCCCCCCTTGGCCCTTTGGGTGTCTGCTTTGCTCATATCCCACCCGTAGCGTGATAAACTCTCTCCAAAGGTAGTCAAATGTAGGTTTGTTTCATACCCTCTTACTCAGAAAGGGTACAAGTGTAATGATCCAACCTCTGAAAAGTCCTTTGTATCTATGAATATTACAATCTTTGAGTCCACACCTTTCTATTCTCCCTCTTCGTGCCTTCCTCAGGGGGAGAGTCCAAGGAATGAAGAGTGTACTAATTGTCGCACCGAAATTCCTCTACCTCTTCCTTGCATGAGAGGATGATGTCGAGGATGACATTGAAGACCTAGCTAGTGCAAGTGATCCTTCCTCTGCTAGTGATCCCAATGAACAATGGAATAGATTTGGGAAATGCAAGATCTTTGAAAGAAGGAAAAATGGAGGATAGAAGCCTACCCAAGACATGGAGCAAAAGGCATCTCCTTAAGTAGGTCCCCTTCCTGTATCTGATTTGGACCTACCCATTGCTCTTCACGAAGGTACCAGCCACCCTATCTATAAGTTTGTGTCTTGCCATGCCTTGTCTGCATGTTATTCTAGCTTCATTTCTACCTTGGATTCTTTCACTGTTCCCTCCACTCCCTCTGAAGCCTTGTTACAGCCACAATGGACAGAGGCCACGATGTAGGAAATGAAGACATTAGAACAAAACCACACTCTGGAAATCACCAAGCTAACCCTAGAAAAGAAAGCCATGGAGTGAAAATGGGTTTACATTGTAAAATATCATCCAGATGGGTTTGTAGAGTTGTGCCCAGACTTGTTTTGAAAGGGTTTGCCCACACCCTTGGTATTGATTCCTAAGAAACCTTCACACCTGTAGCGAAACATAATTCTATTCGGGTCCTCCTGTCTCTAGCGGCACATAAAGAATGGCCGCTGTACCAGCTTGATGTTAAAAATGCCTTTCTTCATGGAGACATGAAAGAAGAAGTTTACATGTCTCTTCCACTAGGGTTTATTCTTCGGGGGGAGAAAGAATGTGTTTGTTAGTTGAAGAAGGCAATTTATGGGCTCAAGCAGTCTCCACGAGCCTGGTCCAGGAAATTCAGTGATGCGGTCATGCGTTTTGGGTACCAGAGAAGTCACTATGACCATGCCTTGTTGTGAAGAAGGGACTGCATATAACAACTCTTATTGTCCATGGTGATGCCATTACAGTCACAAGTGGTGATAGTGGATGAATTTTGGGATTAAAGAATTTTCAAATTCATCTTTGGCATCAAAGATCTTAGTCCCCTCCGGTACTTCCTCAGAATTGAAGTAGCCAGGTCAAACCATGGAATCGTATTATCCCAGAGGAAGTATGCTCTGAATGTTTTCAAGCGAGCTGGAATGTTGGGGTACAAGTCTATAGACACTCCTATGGATCAAAATCATAGGATTATCTCCTAGGAAGGGGAACCTCTCAACGATGTAACTAAATATCAGAGATTGGTAGGTTAATTGATATACTTCACCATGACACGACCAGATATTGCATATGCCGTCAGTGTGGTCAGCCTACATATGCATGCGTTTTGTACTCCACACTTGGTTGATGCCTATAAGATTTTGAGGTATTTGAAATCTAGTCTTGGAAGAGGGCTGTTGTATAGTAGTCATGGGCACCTTGATGTGAAAGTGTTCACTGATGCTGATTGGGCTGGGTTTACTAGCGACAAAAGATCTACTACTGGGTATATCACATTCCTCGGAGGAAACAACGTTACCTGGAAGATCAAGAAAGAACCTGTTGTCAAGGTAGTTAAGGCGGTGTGGCGAGGTCATGACGAAGAGGCTCGTTACGCTATGGCGTGGCCATAGTGAAGCCATGGCGATGTTATTTATTATTGTAATTTAAAAAAAATATATTTTATCTATTAATTAGTAGTATTTTTTTTTTAATATAAGAAAAAAAATATAGGAAGAAAAAAATTCAACTACTAAAGCATCATGCTTACATTCTAATATTGAGGATTTCATGTTCTAGGAATAAACAAATATCAATAAATACAAATCAAATATGGAACATCAATAAATTTGCAATATGGTAAGTATAAATAAATACATATGAAATATCAACAAATATAAAATATTAGAAAATATGAAATATTAAGTACACATACGGTAGTGTCACCGACGCTAAGATTTCAGTGATGCTGGTGTTAATAGTTGTTGTGATGAGAGAGAGAGAGAGAGAGTCGAGGATTTTGTAACTTATAAGTTGAGGTTTTGTGACTTGTAAGTTAACTTTTGTAACTTAATATATTATAAAAATGTCGTAACTTATAAGTATTATCCAAAAAATAAAATAGCGTGCATAGCGACGCCATAATGATATTCCGCCATGGCGACGCTATTTAGCCATCATGCCTATTTGGTTATATATGGCGTTTCCTATCGCCATTCGCCGTGGCGAGGTCATAGCGAGGCTATAGTGTGGCCTTGACAACCATGCCTGTTATTGCCAATTCTAGGGATGTAGCTGAACATACAGCCATGTCTCAAGGAGCAAGACAATGAATGTGGTGAAGGTTCATTTTGAATGACCTTGGAATACAAGTCTGGCTTATGATGAATCCGGCTTCTGATGTATTTGTATGGAGATAATGAAGCTGCTTTACACATGACTGAAAATCATGTTTTTTCATGAAAGGACCAAACTCATAGAGGAGGACTGTCACTTCATGAGATAAAAGGTGGAGTCTTAGGCATTTTGCACTCCTCAAGTTATCTCTGAAGGCCAGTTAGCTGACATGATCACCAAGCTGTTGGTAGAATCAAAATGAAAGACATTACTACGAAGTTGGGGATGATTGACATCTATATGCCAACTTTAGGGGGAGTGTTGGAATAACTATAAGTTGTGTGGGACAATTGGGTGTGTGTGTAGTAATTCACTTAAGTTGTAACTTTGTTTTCTTTGTTCTGTTACTCCGAGATATTGTAAACTTGGTTTATATACTGTTAATGGAACCATGGATCAAAATCTCGGTTTCGGTCACCACTCGAACTGTAATTTGGTCAAATTTTCGGTAAATTTCGGTAATATGCTTCGAACTCGTTCACATGCCGAACTCTTTCACATAATTTTTAGGGCCACTATTTTGGGATTTGTGTCATGTGGAACAAAAAACTAATAGTCTGGTAGGTGCGCCATAATCTCAAGATCCCTTGTGTGGAAGATTGGAGCGAAAACGACCTTCATCGTCTGATTTAAAGCAATCATTGTCTTTTAGCGTAGGTGCCCATCCTAGATTCAGTGGGTGCATTCAAAGCTACCCAAAAGAAAAGCACCTAAAAGGAAAGGTCGTGACTCTTTTGCCTATCATTTAAGCACCAAAATGGTGCTTAAATGATCGTATACCATTGATGGGCTCAACGTGTGGGTAATACAGACCATCAAAGTCATAGGTCAGAAGTTGAAAGACACTGTGCCCAAAAATCAAATTGTTTGAGTGCTTTTAACCATCCAATCTGTGCACTCTAATACCAACAGTCGTGTATAGTTTTAATGACTGATATTGAAACTTGCCGATCAGATGGTTCATATCCACTTATGGACATGATCCTTTGGCTAAAACATTGTCCAATGATGGATTGCCGCTTAAACTATTTAGATTGATCATAAATCGGTGCCACATGACATATTAGGAAGCCACACTTTAAGCTATCTTACACCATTTATTAGCTTATGATCTTGGAAATTCATACCGTCAAAGTGATATTATCAATTGAAAGGCTATGGGCAAGGTAACAAACTCGGTATCGGTCCTTGGAGGACCGATATGGATCGACTCATTTAAAGAAAAAAATAATAATTAAAAATACAGGTATCAGCTTATACCGGATACGTATCAACCGATACGGGCCCTTACTGGCCGATATCGACACCGATACCGAGTTGGATACTCAATACGTATCGGCGCCGATACGTATCGGTATCGGTCGATATTTGATAGAAAAAATTATTCTTTTTTGGAGATTCGAACCATTCGATCTGTGCACTCTAATATCAATGGTTGTTCTTAACTTCAATGGCTGATATTAAAGTTCACCGATCAAATTGTTTACATCCACTTATAAGCGTGATCCTTTGGCTGGGACATGTTCCAATCATGGATTGCCACCTGAGCAATTTAGATTGATCATAGATGTGTGTTACATGGCATAACGATAAATCATGCTTCATGGTGTGAGATAAAAAAAGTGATATTTTTAATGGTGGAAGATCATTTAAACACCATTTTGTGTCTTAAGTGTCGGTCAAGAGCAATTATCCCAAAGGACATTTCAATCTTCCACTCTAAAAAACTGACCGTCTGATAGGTGCGCTATAATCTCAAGATCCCTTGTGTGGAAGATAGGAGCGAAAAATGATCTTCATCGTCGGATTTAAAGCAATCAAGGTCTTTTAGAGTAGGTGCCCAACAAGATTCGGTGGGTGCATTCAAAGGTACCAAAAAAAAAAGAACCTAAAAAGAAATTCCAATCTTACACGCTAAAAGCACCTAGAAAAAGCACCTGAAGGAAGGTTTCATTCAAAGCTACCCACGCTAAAAGCACCTAAAGGGGCTTGCACTCAAAGCTACCCACGCTAAAAGCACCTAAAAAAACACGAAAATCAGGGGTTGCATTCAAAGCTACCACGCTCAATGCTAAAGAATTTAAAGCGCCCTCTGTTTCATGCTAAAACCAACCAATTAAAGCACCTAAAACGAAATTCCAAAATTTCGGCTGAAATTTTGAAATTATCGGCTGATAATCCGGTAATTTGGGCAATAATTTGAAATTTTCGGTATATAGCCGAAATATACCTCATTTTCTTTTCAGATAGAGCCGGGTCCGAGACGTTTCAGCCGAAATTTTGATCCATGAATGGAAGGGTTTGAGGAAGTTACTCAACTCTAATTTTCTCCATTTCCTTTCTCCTTCTTCCTAATCCTACCAATTAATCAACTGTATCCACAAGAAAATCTTCCATGAGCTGCCAATCAATGGACATAATGTCTAACGTTGTAGACATCCATCAGTTTCTAATCATCAGCTTTTGTATTTGCTTCTTTTTTTTTTTTTTGTTATTTTGATAGGTAAGATGGGCTTGAACCTGCCACCTTGAGTTTGTAATATTAACAACCTTCCATTGTGCCACAGGCCCAAGCCCTTTGTATTTGCTTCTGTGTTCATACGAAAGAATGATGCCACTTGATTGTAAGGAGGCTGATAGCCTTATATATTGCTGTAGAAAGCTTAAACCTTTATTTATAAAAACGACTGGATGTCAAATTTTATTCTATGAGGGACTTTGATTTGCTACCTCTAAACATTCATCTCGCCATTTTTTAATCACCATGGTCATTTCTGTGAATCCACCATGATTTTTGTGAATCCCTACATTGTAAATTGCATCGAGAAAGATAGCAAGCATAGAAAAAATTCTATAAATAAAGAAGAGAATTCCTAATAATACAATAGCAGCTTAAGAATCCACGAGATGTCACTTCTCTAGAAGGGCGAGAGGCCCGGCAGTAACTTTCATTCATAGAATTTCAATAATATTGAAATTTTACAGATCTGGAGTCCTTATGTAGACATAGACATAATGTAAAAAATCTAAACTATTTGATGTCATTTAGGTTGCAATGGGGAGAAGGCTTGGCATTGAAGAACCCCAACTTATGAAGATAATGAGAGCAACACTTCACACGCATGATGAGTGGTTTAGGCTTCAAATGTGTAAAGATCGGTTTGAAGGTTTTCTGAAAATAGACTGTTTGAAAGAAGTTGATGCCCTCTTACTTGCTGAGGCCACATCCAGGACATATGGAGATACTTGCACCCAGGGATCCTCCCTAGTAACTGTTTCCTCAAGCAGCAGGATGCCAGAAGATGGTAGCAGCCTGAGTCAGGTGTCATCCAGGGAGGTTGTTTGTGATGAGACCGCAATACTTAAAGTCATGGTAAGTTCTGCTGATGCTTAGCTCTATACAGATGTAGTATTTTATTTCTGCTATATCATTCCTTTACAGTGGGACTGTCAAAGGGTTGGGCCGGCCCCGCCCTAAATGTTAAGGCTAAGGCCAAATTTTGAGGGCCCTAGGTAAGGGCTTGGGCATTCAAAATAAAGCCCGGAAATTTAGGGCCGGGGTAGGATAGGGCAATTCCCCCGGACCTAGATGTAGTTTAAGTATATATATATATATTTTAAATTTTATTTTATCATATGTATCCTTCTTTCTAAGCTTTAGATCATTCTTTATAGATAGATAGCAGATTAATTTGATAAATTTCAAAATAGAGCTATCCTTCTTTCATATTTTAAATTATAATTTATATTTAAAAGTATCTAATAATAGGTATTATATATTTTTTATAATATAAGAAAGAAAAAAATAGTAATGTTTGAAAGTCCAAAGCCCAACCCGAGCCCGCTAGGGCTAGGGCCAACCATGTTAAAGCCCGCTTGGGCTAGGGCTAGGGCTGACCATACTAAGGCCCACCTAGGGCTAGGGCCAGGGCAATGCAAAAGCCCAGCCTGGCTCATTGAAAACCCTACTTACAGACCTGATTGTGTTTTTGTTATAATGTTGGTTTCATTCAATGTTTAAAAAATGAGACTAGGCACTGAACTGGCTAGGGTACCAGTCCAGTCGGACTGGGTTGGACCGGTGTGGTTCAACAAAATTTATTATTACTTGAAATAATAAGTCTATAATATTATATAACAGTTTTATAACATAATTTATAAAGGATAAGGGTAGCTTAGTACTAAGGACCAGGTAACTTACCTGGTCATACTTTATTTGCTGCCACGTGGCACCCAATCATATGATCGGGTTCCACGTAAAGGAGTGGCTCAATAATCATAACTGTTGTAAAAATATTAATAATAATAATAATATATATAAAACTGTATAGCCAATGGGGTCAACCGTGTGCAAAATGAATGGTGAAACTTAATGTGGTTTGCTGTTTATTTTCTATGCAGTTGACTGCAGAGTTTTATGTTGCTTAATGTGACTTTTTTATTTTTCACAATAGTTATGATCATCAAGCCGCTTCTTTACGTGGCACCCGATAATGTGATTGGGTGCCACCTTGCAGCAAACTAATGTGGGACCAGGCTATGTTTACCCATTTTAAAAATGTGTATGGTAAAATAGTGTTTTTTTAGAGAGATGATCATATTTGGACTTGTTGGTTAGGATTTAGGTGTTTTCAGTTTAGTGGCATGAGTTCCAGCATCCTACAATGGAATTATTTTTGAAATTGAAGCAAAAAAAATAGTGCAATATAAGTGAACCAGACCGGTTCACATTAAATCCGATGGATCTATGTTACTTAATTCGCTCATTTGTTCAACAAGTCCCGAATTGGGTACAGCGAATCAGTTTGTAGTTCAATTCAGTCCGATTCTGCATGACAAGTGAATTGACTAGTTAATGCAAACTATTTTGTTTTGGGTAGCTTTATTAAGACCCATGGAATCTTGGAGGGCACATACGCCAAAAGCCAATGATTGCTTTGAATCAGACGATGGAGATCGTTTTTTGCCCCAATCATCCACCCAAGGGATCTTGAGATCACGGGGCATCGATCAAACAGTCAATTTTTTTATTCCACGTGGCATGGATCCCAAAAAAATGCCCTAAAATCATGTTTGAGCGTGATGTGTGCCATGTAATTTTAGGGCTATTTTTTTGGGATATGTGCCACATGGAATAAACAACTGACTGTCAGATGGTATGCTCATGGTCTCCAGATTCCATGTGTGGAAGGTTGGGGAGAAAAACGATCTCCATCGTTTGATTCAAAGCAATCAATGGTTTTTAGTGTAGGTGCCCTCCAAGATTCTGTGGCTGTTAATAAAGCTACCCTTTTGCTTTAGAACAAAATATTAACAGTAACAAAGAGGGGGATTTGAATGATTTTTAACTTTCTTAACTAATCCGATAAAAAAGTCTTATAGCTAATCAAGTGATCAAAAGTATTTTTCTCTTTAAAAGTACGAATGTATATTATATACTTAGTATATATACTTTTAAACTTACCCTACCACCAGCAAATCAGGTTCGTTTGGTAGTGGTGAATTGCGAACCGTGAACTTGAATTCGGATTGAGCGAACCGACAAACTAAGGAACCCTGTGGTTTCTTGCAAGCCCGACCACCTGTTCACTCTTTAAAAACTGTAAAATCGGTTTCTATAGCCAACTGGATCACTATATCTGAACCAGCCAGCCTGTTCCAGTTTTAAAATATTGTTTTCATTTGTGTTATTCCTCATGCTGATCATGGTCTGAAGTCTTGGTTTCTAATACTGATTACGAGAGGAGACAATGTGATCAGGCCAGAAAACTTCTATAGGATGGTGGAGGTGCAATATAATAAGCCTATATAGGCTTGTCATGCCCAATACAAGGGTAACAGCAATCTCTCTAGACTAAAGTGTGCTACAGTCTACAGAGCCTACACTACCAATCTCTTTTGGTAGTTCTATGATCATTTGGCCCAGAACTATTTTGTAGCAGAGATAATGTCCATATATCTGTTCTGTGTATTTCTATTTCTTTAAGTCCATATGTAGCTTATTAATTAAAAATAATTGGTGTCGTAAATCATTTTCTATTTGTTATTTACTCCATTTACAATGGGTATATTTGTCTCTCTTGCGTGTTTATACATATGAGAGCTGGTATATTGTAACCGACCGGTTCCCACTCTAAATTTGGAACGGGTAACTGATCTTGGACATGTGGCACTAATTTCATCAAGTGAGTTAAAACAGTGGAACGCTTTCAAATTGAATAGCTAAAACTGATTTTGGAGATTTCCATGGTGACTATTTACCGGTTAGCATATACCCGGTCCATATATTAATCCTTGTTACTACTTTTCATGCAGTTTTATGTGTTGGTCCATCTATGGCTCATACCTCGTTGGTTTTTTCTAAATAATTGTAGGAATTCCTTGCATTGCCGAGGGCTGATGCCATCCATCTTCTGGTGCAATACAATGGGAATGCAGAGACTGTTATACAGCAGTTATTTGCGTAAATTTTCATCTATCAGCAATAACCAAGGTGTATTTTTTATACATGTTTCAGATAATAATTCATTATGTGACAGCTTACCTTAATCCAAAAAAAATAAAATGTGCCATAGTGCCTTCAGTTATAGGCTGCTTATAGCCGGTGAGAGCGGCACAGATATTATCGTTCGCTCTCTCTGTATCCTTGTATCATTCCTTATTTGTGTAAATTTTCTGTATTATTTTATTGATTAATTGAATCTTTTGTTGTAGATTATATCGTAATAAATTCTGATGAAATCTTGGATTTTTACAATAAGCCGTTCGGTGTTATGCATGATCATGCACTCTATGGTTTGATAATGTTTCTCTTCCTTTTAGCATTTTGTAATTTTTATTATTTACAGCTAGTTGCTGTGAATATTCACCTGATTTACTTCTTTCTCTTGTTATTTAGATGCCAAATTAGAAAATATGGGTACTGTATCCCATGGTCAAAGGTGGGCATATTACCTGTGTTTCTTGTGAAAGCATATATGTTGCGGTGGCCAAATGTGAACGATCCTGTGTAATCATATTGTAACTAGTAGAATACGTGCAAATGAGAGATCCTGTGTATTTACATTATAACTAGTAGAACACTCGTGCAGATTTTTGTGTGTGTGTGTGTGTCACAGAGAGAGAGAGAGAGAGAGAGAGAGAGAGAGAGAGAGAGAGAGAGAGAGAGAGAGAGAGAGAGAGTGCAGATGTGTGTGTGTGTGAGAGAGAACAGTGTATTTACATTGTAACTAGTAAAACACTCGTGCAGATGTGTGTGTGTGTGTGTGTGTGTGTGTGAGAGAGAGAGAGAGAGAGAGAGAGAGAGAGAGAGAGAGAGAGAGAGCTGTGAAAATCTAATTTTATATTTATCGAATTTATGTTTAAATGTTAAGATAATCTATGGGATGCAAGATTGCTCCATAATAACAGTCAACTCATTATCTTGGTAGTAAATAAGATCTTATCTTTTCATCCAAGTGGCCCCTATCTTTCTTGCTATATTACTGGAAACATCCAAAGTAGACCCTCAAAGAAATACCATAAAATGAAGTTACTAAATTTTTAAAAACTATAGTAATATTGCATAACAAATTTATTGCAAATTATTTTTTACAAGATATCCAAATGGTACCACAACGTATTTTGAATAATGTAAACTAAGGGCAATATCTTGCCTTGTAGTCAGAAGATTATACATTTATTTTATTTTATGAAAACACATACCCTCCCCCCATCTTACTTTCAGGAAATAAAATTTTCAGTTGGAATTGGAAAGTTTGGGTTTTGGTGATCTCTTCTCACGAAGTTTCCTCTCATCCGAAAGTAGTTTGGCAAACCTGCACATAAATTTAATTACTATAAGTTTTGGTTAACTATTTTTGATTTTTATAACTGGATGTCAGTCAGTAGGGTTAAATCCCTTCAAGTGACCAACAAGGGTTGGGATTCGGTTCGATGGTTTAGTAAATGCTGGAAACACCATGTCTTTGAGGTTAAATCCAACATCATCATCATCTTCATTTACTCTACGATCCAACGACAGTGGGAAGCGGAACCCAGTATGTTCATGTTATTCCAGTTGATAAATCTCGCTTCCCCTTGCCACTGATCGAGAATCATACGCCGATTGATCTTTATAGGACATTTGAGTTCACTATGAATAATATATATAGAGAATATGTTGATGGGATCTATCTATATCCGTTACCTTATGAGAGCTTGTTCGTTAGTTTCTCCTCCATTATCGACTACCTCCGAAGATCCTGAATCCAAGTTCACCCTAGAAACTGGCTTTTGCAGCAGCGCCTCCCCTACTTTCACAAGATTTTGCAAGTTCTCTGTTGTAGCGATGTCCACCGAAGCAACTGTCCCACTTAAGGTATCGTCCTGTGTTTTTTTTTTTTTTTTTTTTTGTTGAAATAGGAATAGGTGGTGGTTATCAATTTTTTTTCCGAGGAATAAGATGAAGAGAGTTAATCCTTCTAAAATTATTTATACAATAACTTTGAAGATATCATAATAGAGACATACAAAAGCAAAAATATAATTTTTTAATATATCTCTTCTAATCCTAGTGTTTCATCCAAACGAAATAAAATAATTATAAATGCATGGAGACAAAAATTAATAATACTTATATATATATATATATATATATATATATATATATATATATATAGGAAAAGGTGTCTGTCCTCCAAGCTTCCACGTGAAACTCCACGTAGCACCCAAAATATTGTTTTGATGCGACGTGAAGCTCGGGTGCATTGCTTAGATCATTTTTGAAAAAATAATTTGAAAACTCATCTCCACCGTGTGCTCTTTGAACCGTGAAATGTGGACCAATGAAACTCGTCAAACTTTGACTTGTGGGTTAAAAAAAAAATTTCGATTTTTTTTTTTTAATATTGATTCATACCGTCCACCTGTGGATGCCACGTGAAGTTTCATATGTATCTGGGAGGACGATCACTGTCCTTCATTGGAGGACCTAACTTGCTCCCATATATATATATATATTTATTTCGTGGACCTTATTATAAGGATATAGGTAGAGGTAAAGGCTGACCAAGCCAAGGATGCGTAGCTGGTCTTTTCGGATGATCAGCCACGCTGGGACCTCCTCTAAGTTTTAGGAAACTTACTTAGAACTATGCTACTTTACTGCTACGTGAATCCGATTACATGATCATGTGTTATGTGGATGAGTAGGCCAATGATAAAGGCAGTTAAGACCCTGTTTGGCGTGGCTTTTGAGAGTCCTGAAATCACTTTTAAGGTTGCAAAAGTGATTTTGGGCTTTTAAACCTGTTTGATGCTCAGAAAAAGCTAAAAATAATCTAATTTTTAAAAGTGGCTAAAACCCTCTTTTAATTTTAATTTTTGTGGGAATCTAATTTGCTAATGATATTTTTTTTAATTACCGTCTCCTCTCTCTCTACCCCTCTCTTTCCTCTTTGCAATCTCTCTATTTTTCACTCTGTGCACGCCTCTCTCTCTCTCTCTCTCTCCCCTCCTGTGATCTCTCCTCTCTTTGCATGCCTCCTCTCTCTACATCTCACCCTACAATCTCTTTTCTCTCTCTATGTGGCTCTCTCTGCACCTCTCTCTCTCTCTCTCTCAATCTCTCGCTGCAATCTTACTTTTTCTCTCTATGCGCTTCTCACTGCACACCTCTCTTCACGTCTCTCGTCGCCCATTTTTCTTTCTGCGCGTCCTTCTCTGTGTGCACTTCCTCTCTCTCTTTCAACGCATCCCTCGATCATGCCCATCTTTTTCTCTTTAGCATCTCTCATGGTATAGATATTTGCAACTGAAGATTGGGTATCCGCAACCTATAATTCCTTCCATTGATTGGATTGAATTCGATGATGGAGATCGCTTTTCGTCCCAATTTATCATACAATAGATCTTGAGATCATGACACACCAATGAAATGATCGTATGTTAATTACAAGTTGCACACATTCCCAAAAGTAAACGTGATCATGACGTACCAAATAGAAGGAATCTCGATTCAATATTGGGTATGTGAAACGTAGAATCAATATCTGACCTGATAGATGGGAGAGGACGGCAAGGTTCAGTGGGAATATTGGGACAAAAGATACCTCAATTATCTTTTTAGTTATTACTCTAATCGATGATGACCTTGAATTGGATGATGGAGATCGTTTTCTTTTCTAATCTTTCACACAACTGATCATGAGAATATCATTAACGGTCAAATTTTAATTCCACGTGACACACATGCTCTTTGGGTCACTTTTTGGTGATCTGCGTCACCTAGAGAAAAAAAATTGTTCATATGATGATATGTCCATGTTCTCTAGATTAGTCATGTGAAAGATTGAAACAAAAAATGATGGAGATTGTCCGGTTCAAAGCAGTAACATGATGGAGGTTGTCCAATTCAAAGTAGTCAACGGTATTCAACTTTACAAAATGAGGGATGTAGAGAGTTAGTACCACCCCTTTTTTTGTAGGGTTAATGCCAACTAATTGTAGAAACTAGGAAGTTGTCTCCACAAACAACTTTATCGGCAACAGAACTTTTAAAAAAAGCTGGTTTTAGCAATAGTGCTTAGCTAAAATCACTTTTAAAAACAAAGCTAAGCCACGCCAAATAAGGCATAAATTCTTTATTAAAAATACCCAGCATTTAATGAAACCAATTGCGCAAATAATGAATGGTGAAACTCAACATAGTTCACCATTCAATTTCAACATAATTAACCTCAAGGGGTTGGGTGAGCTGGCCAGGTATCCTCCCTCAGGAAGCGGAAGACCTGAGATCAAATCACCCCCCCCACCCCCTCGGGAATTTGTATCCCGTGCTGATGATCCAACATGAGCCTAACTTGGGGCGTTGCATGTGCCTCTGGGATTAGTTGGGTGCTATAAGAGGCCCGGACACCCAGGTTAATAAAAAAAAAAAAAGTTGAACACAGTTGAGAATGTGATATTATTTTAGAAGTTTTTTCTTGCAGTTATTGTGAATTTACCAATGTCTTTTGAAATTATATTATCTGTCTTTAGGTTAAAAAAATGTATTGGATATTACTGAGTTTACAATATGGCATGTGTAAATACAATGAAAATTAGAATTTTCGTAATTTATCTTGAGTTGTTAATGGAGACTTTATAACAAAATTAGAATATTTTCTTTAGCCACCATTTTTAGTTATGGAATTATATCCACATTTATATGACATTTAGGCATATGTTTTGCCACTACCTCTTGTTGCATCCATCCAATGTCAGGTACCGCTTTTTTATTCACTTGGCACACACCCCAACAAGTGACCTAATAATGAGGACAGAAAATGATTTCCATCGTCTAAATTGAAACAGTCAATTGTTTTTCGGCTATGATGGCTTGAGAGATTCGGTGGGTGCAAAATAGAATGTTTTATTTTGCATCTACAATAAGGCTTTGTTGTATTTGTTATTATTGTTAATATTGTTACTATATAGACAAGACAACCACTATTTATAGAGCATTTGCATCCAATGAATAGTGGAAGATAGTATTTGCTTGGAATTGATTAAAAAAAAAGAAAAGAAGTACGTCCATACCTGAATTCTAAGGTAGTTTACTTCACAATTTGATGCTTGAAATAAAACAGAAGCTTGGATGTCTACCATATCTGCACCTGCTTGAGTAAACACATCTACTATTGGAGTTGAACCATCTTGGATCAGCCAACCTAGGATGTTCCACTTGGCGGCAGCTTCTGCGCTATATTTCTCTTCTATCTTCTGAGAACCCGTCCCTAACGATATAACCACATATCGATCCACATCCGTCGGTTTCATTGGAAAGAAATTTGGATTCTCTTTGGAAACTTCTTTTGTCACTTCATTAATGGCAACTACAGTCTGTACCCGCAGTTCGATGGTTAGTCGTTTACAATTAACAGAGTTTTCTTAAAATGAAACTACTTTAACAAAGTTTCCAGCTTATCATACTAATTCTGAAAGTTGTACAACAAAAGAAGGGTTTGATATACTCTCCAATGTTCTCGAAATGGCATCCGTCGGTGTTTCAGTAAAAAAAAAATATCTAGGAAGCCCTTTGGTCAATAATTATATGTTACAAGCATTCATAGTTATAAAATTAATAATTATATGTTAGAAGCATTCATAGTTATAAAATTACGAAAACATCCCTCTAGTAAATTGCAATAGAATACATGATATTAGAAGGAAGGGTGATTCGGTAGCTTCATCTATAAATGTTTATCGGACATTGTGATGCGGGACAAACGTTAAAACCCTAAATGATGCAAGTTGAGATTAATCTTAGATTCAATTGAATAATGAAAATAATTAAAATCACCCAACCCATAAAATTAATTTAATGAATTTAATAAAATAATTAGATTGATTCATTTTAGCGTTTGCATGCATGAAGATTTTTCGATCTAGAAAAATGTCTCCGATGAAGGAATTCGAGTTTCCCTCTAGTTTAGGGCACAAAGCGAAAATCACAATATTGTCTCTTGACTCCTCAGAGACTTCAAATGAAATAAGACTTGAAGAAATAGTTCAATAAAGGGAAGAATCAAAAGATATCAAGAAATAGGGTTTTTGAGAAATTTTTGATTCTTCTATCAACAAAAATAAAGGAAGGTATTACCTGACAATAATTTTAGAAAAGACAAATAAAAGGATAGAGTTCCAAGACTTTACACTAAGGATTCGGAGGCTTCATACTCAGGCTGTACGTCAGTTTCGCACCAAGTCGTATGATAAATCATTGCTCACTTAAATCAATCATTCATCAATTTAATAATGTATTTACAAACCTTTATATAGGCTAAGAAAACCCTAAACAAACATAAAACTCGAAATAGAAAAGTACTAAAATAAATAAAACTCAAAATGACAAGTTTCTGTCACAAAATCCATTATTCCGTCAAATCTCAAACGTATCTCACGTATGTCCGTCAATGAGTCACGGACGTCCGTCGCCTATGCTGCACACTAAACCAGCGAGTGGCTCATTTCACGGAAGTCCGTTAAGGAGTCACGGACGTCCGTTGCCTACGCTGCACACTAAATCAGTGAGTGGTTCATTTCACAGATATCCGTTAAAGAGTCACGGACGTCCGTCAATGAGTCACGGACGTCCGTCAATGGTTCACGAATGTCCATCAATTGGTCACGGACATCCGTCGCCTACGCTGCACGCTAAACCAGTGACTGATTCATTTCACGGATGTCCGTCAAGGAGTCACAGACATCCGTCCTCTGCTAACGACGTTGCTTCTTTTTCTACTTTCTCCTCGTTCTTTCATTTTTTTTATTTTATGGGATGTCCTCATCACATTGATTGAATGTTTTTATTGGAAATCCAAAAAATCTTGACAATCCTTGTTTTTCAAAAGCTTTCCGAAGTGGCACAATATGCTTTTTAAAGAGTAATCCTTGTTTCCTAAAAAGCCCAAACTGTTTCGGATCGGACAATGGAGATTGTTTTCCGTCTTAATCTTTCATGCCAGACTTGAGATCATGGGCATACAATCAGACTATTAGCTTTTGCTTTTAGGCGCACATCCCAATCAGTGAATCTAAAATCGTGTTTGAGCGTGATATGTGCCACATCACATGATTTTTTGGTCACTTTTTGGGGCTGTGCACCATGTAAAATAAAAAACTAACCATCTAAGGGTATCCGTTGTCTGTAAGATTGGGATGGAAAGCGATCTCCAATGTCCAATGATTTTATTTTTGCATGGTGCAAATTATAAGGGTATCATTTTAATTAATTTTTACATGGTTAATTTATTCTAAAATGAGTTTACCGGATTATTAGCTGCCACACCACCGTCGATAAGGTTGAATTCTCTGGTTGTCCCTTTAGAATTTTGAGTTTGGAAAAAATAGGGAGGAAGATATGTTGGAGCCGCAGATGAGCCGATGCAGATGTCTGAGAGTAGGGCGTCCAAGGAGGGTTCAACCTTTAACTGCACATTTAAGAATAAAAATGACAATATTAATTAAGTTAAACGACTGCTATAACTCGGGAAAATATTGGAAACGGCAAGCAAGTTTTGTGCAGGAAAAGTGCAGGCAACTGATGTAGCGTGACGTGACTTATTGCCCCGACCTGTAATGTTTGGGCCCCACTTTACTTGTAGCTAATTGTGTGCACCGCATCAGCCCCCTATATTTTGGGTACACAAAACCTGCGTGTCATATAACACTGTCCTATACTTAATATGATATCGGTCATTTTATTTAAGATTTGAAAGGATGTAGAAATGCTACGCTTGAGGTTCATTTGATAAAACGTAAATGGGCAATGGTATGGTGCAACAGGTTGAACCTCATTTTATGTGTTAAGCTCACGACTTAAATTAAGTTGGTTTATATTCATGTCATTTCAACTACCTTTTGAAAAGTTAAAGGCATGCATGATTTATGACTCCAATAGAAAATTATTACCAAACTAGTAACAACCATATAGATAATTTTTAGGTGGGGGTCCTTTTGGTACATTTCAGCTTAGTTTTGATATATTTCGAAAAAAATTTGAGAAAATTTCAAAGGATTAAAAATATATAAAAAGTATATTTAATATTTAAAAAAAAATTAACAATTGATCCAAGTGGTCAAGCTCTGATGCCGAGCTCAAGCATAGAGCTCTAGAAGACAATACTCACCTCCAAAGGCTACTTTTTCACCCCACCTCCTCTAATTGGCATGTATTGACCGCCTTTGAAGTAGTTGGTGGAGGTCATTTTTTGTCCCCATCTTTTGTACAGTGAATTTATGGATCGTGAGCATACCATTAGACGGTCGATTTTTTATTACACATGGCACACATCTCAAAAAGTGACACTAAAATCATACTTGAGCGTGATAGGGGTCATATAATTTTAGCGTCACTTTTTGAGATGTGTGTCATGTATAATAAAAAATCGATTGTCTGATGGTACTTCCTCGATTCATAGATCCATTGTGCAAAAGATGGGGACGAAAAATGACCTCCACCATGTGATTCAAGGGCGATCAATGCATGCCAGCTGAAGATGGTGGGGTGAGAAAGGTTGGTGGAGTGAGTATAATGTTACCCATTGACAAATTGCATGTCATTTTATACCTAGCATTTAGTCCTAGGTTGGTGAGGCAAGAAAACACACACTCTAGCCGCCTATATAATATGCTCTACATTCACTTAAACAATCCACGCAGCCGTGTAGTGAGCGAGTGAACTATTCTTTCTCCTTTTACTATTAAATTACTAACATATTCAAATAAAAAAAAAATACCGAAATTTTTGAAATTTTGTCAAAAAGTGTCGAAATTTCTCTAAAATTTTTGTTTGACCCATTTCATAGAATTTTGGCGAAATTTGTCACTATGGTAACAATAATAATAATAATAATAATAATAATGAAAAGGACTAAACTTAACCTAAGATATTAGCAATGATGGGTTTAAACTGGATTTTTATTCAACTTAATTATCAGGATCATCATTGTGGCCAATAATATCTTTGAGAAAATTAAGATAAATGATAGAATGACTTATGATCTTATTTGATGATTAATTGTTTCCATTGTCTTTTATTAGGATTAAACTTTATTTTTTAAGTAGCCATTTTATTCCAAGAAGAATAAGGAAACTCGTATTTTGGGATTTTAAGCTAATTGTATATTTTAAACAAGAAAAATGACCAGTCAATAATTTCACTACAAAAATAAATTGTTACCGATGAGTGCAATTAATCTGGTAATACATCTCATTTTCATCCTAACCAATTGAACACAAAATAAAAAAAGAAGAATATATATATATATATATATATATGCCAGCCATAAAACAAAAGAAAAAAAAAACAAACCTCATAGGTGGAGAAGATGGTCGGCTGTAGTCGCTTGATATCGAACGTTGGGATAACGACATTTGTTAAGGTATGGTGTAGCCGAGTTTGCCCTAGCGTTTCTCTCACTAGCCTATGTAGATAATCGCCATTATACCTTGGTCCTAACACTGCTTTGATTATCTTTGATGCCAAAGAAAATAGGGCTCTGATATTTCAAAAACAATATATATATATATAAACATATTAGTCATTTTCACTTATAAAATTTTTAATACAAAATAGAATTTATAATAATATGAATGGTGAATATTTTTTTTTGATGTCATCAGTTGTATTATTAGACTTGCTATGGTGTTTCTTATTAGTGGTAAGACTTTATTGTTGGGTATTTGTGACCCACACACTAGCCTCTTTACTTATTTATTAAAATTTAAATTGGTGAGACTTTTTAAACGTGGTACAATGGGAATCACCACGCAATTTGGTGAAATTCCTAATTTATAAGGTTGTGGTAATCCCTCTTATATTGTGACACATCCTCTAGATTTAGTCTCCTTGATGGGCTAGGAGACTAATTAAGGTCTATTTAAGGAGAATAACGTCCTCTCTTTATTCACTCTCAATATTATTCCCATCAATAGAGATAAATAAGTAAAGAGGCTAGTGTGTGAGTCACAAATACCCAACATTTATTTATGTAACTATAATAAGTAGGGTACGGAAATATTCACCCCTTTAATATTACGTGTCACACATTTTGTTTAGGGAAGAAAATTATTGAGTGATTTGAATAAGACGATGGAGATATTTTTTGTTTTAATCTTCCTTACGATAGATCTTAAGATCATGGATGTCAATCAGACGACAAGATATTGATTCTACATGGCATACATCCCTAAATATGAATGTCAACTCCTTTGCCTATGATATAAGTAATTTTGGAGATGTATAACAAAAGAAACCAATTTTTGAACGTTTGATAGGCATGTCATAATCTTAAGATCTATCATAAGGGAGATTGAAAGAATAAAATAAAATCTCTACGTCAGTAAAAAAATTTGTGTCATACATACTGTTAAACACATGAGAATAGGCGCACCCTAATCAATAAGGGTAATAATCTCCGGTCACTCGAGTCATGAAATTGCCAGAATAGTAGTTACTTTTCAAAATCAGTTGTAATGACATGTAGTGACTTAATTAAAGTGAGTCATGGGCTTATATCACATTACCCGGAGTTAGGAGATTATTTTTCTTATAAAAATAGGCAATATGAAGGTCAACTAGTTGAATTAATAGAGGGTTTTAATTGGTTTTACAACCTTTGGATGTAAGGGATCTTGACAACCAAACCTTTTGTAATATGAAAGCACTTTCATGTCAAAATATGTTCTATCCAACGCTTTTAAAAGCGTTTTGAGTACTATATAAGGTTCAACTCAGTGGACCTGACAATTCCCAATCTCCACCTCATCGTGGACTTTGTGGAATCAAAACAATGCATGAAGAGTTCCTATTAGGTAATCGTACACATGTTACAATTCTATACATGCACAACACTTTTTCATGAAGGGTAAGGGGCTATGCAACCAAATATTCTTACAGTACTACTAATGATTCCACTATTAACTGTTTTGAATGAGATGATAGAGGTTATTTTTCGTCCCAATCTTTCACACAATAGATCTTGAGATCATGACAAACAAATCAAACTCTTAGATATTGATTACATGTGGAACACCTCTCCAAAGTCATTGTGATCATAGTGCACTATAATCACAGATGTATGCCATGTAGAATCAACATCTTTCCGTCTGATATATCGGTCGCGATCTCAAGAACTAAGGTATGAATGATTGGTACAAAAAATGATCTCTATCATCCAACTCAAAACCATCAACCGTGTGAACGATAGAACCATCACTGGCATTGCAGGAGTCTTTGGTTGAAAAACCTGCTACCCTTCATTAATTCTATGACATGATAGACATGACTATAGTTTAGTTTAGCCATCAAATGAGAATGACTAATTATCATAAGGCACTACAAAAAATAGGATTATTAATGGCAGCCAAAAATTATCTATTAACAAAAAAATTGTTGCTAATAGTCTTAATAGCCATTAATAGTTTTTTTTGTTAATAGCAGCAGTTTTTTACTACAAAAAACTGCCGCTAAGTCTTATTTTTTATAGTGAGCATAGTGACAAATTTCATTTTCGGGAATTTTTTGGTGGGAGTCCTTTCGGTACATTTTGGATTAATTTCGATACTTTTCAGAAAAAATTCGGGAAAGTTTTGGGGATTAAAAATATAAAAAAATATATATTTAATATATCAAAAAAAAATTTTAATATTTAAATTTTTTTTAGCGAAAACCGAAATTTTCGTTTGACCCACATTTCGCGAAATTTCGCCGAAATTCCGCGAAATTGGTCACTATGGTAGTGAGGGCAATAGTCAATACCGCACAAAATTATAATAGCTACAAGCGGTAGGGGAAGGGATTTAAGCTTTGACCTGATGCTTGAAATCGAACCGAAAATCGAGCAAATTGAACTTGCCCAAAAACATGATTCGTACCAAACCGATTTCAGTTCAGTTCCGATTTTGGGAGGCAAAAACCGAAAACTAAAGAGGTAGGATGAGAAAATTGGAAAAAAAAATTGAAAAAATCCGAAAAACAGAAAAACCCTGAAATAATAAATAAAAATAAAAAAGATCAAATTGAACCAAAAAAAACTGAAAAATTAGGGTTTCAGCTCGGTTTCGATTTCAAAACAAAACATCAAACCGAAACCAGGTGTAATAAATGATATACATATAAATTTCTACAGTGAGCCTTTGAAATGGTTGACGCTTAAAGAGGACAACTCATCAAGTTCCTCATTTAAATCCAGAGCATAGAGTGTACTGTTGTCCTATGTTGTGCGCCACGTTGACCTTGAGATGTGTGCATACATATTTAAAGATCGGTGCACATCTCAAAGTTTACATGGCTTGCAGCTCACATTTCAAACTTAAATATAATTGTTTTCTATTAGTTGACAATTTCAAAGGATCTTCTATAGATGCATCATAATATTTTTAATACATATTATCCGTTTTTTTCGTTTTTCGTTTATTATGAAAAAACCTCTAAATTGCTCAAATCATAAGTGACGTTTGGGCTTATTTTCATTATAAACCAAAAACCAAAAGGGGCAGATATATATTATATTATTAGTGACAGATATTGAAGGAAGAATATCAACATTTTTTCCAATAATAATAATAATAATAAATTACAACAACAATAAGAATTAGGGAAATTTACCTAATCGACCCTGTTAGATACACTTTTTATGTCAGAGGCCCTGTATTTTTACCTTTACCTAAACCGACCAGCTGGGAGCCTAGTCGATCCTAAGGATAACAAAAAGTCATCTTCTTCCTTATTTTAATCTACTACAGTTTCTAAAAGTCAGAAGTGGCGAATGTGATGGCGTCTTCTCTTCAGCCTAATCTACTCTGATATGCTATTTGGATTGACCCAGATACACTTTTTTCGTCAGAGACTATAGCAGATTAAAATAAGGAAGAAGAGGATACACCTATATAATTTAAAATTTTAAATATTTACATTTTTCTATATTTACACGATGTGAAATGAGATCTATGCCATCTGATTTGAAGACCACAATATAAAATCGATAGTTGCAAAGATAGATATAAAAAAAAGGCGATATTGACTCTGTACACAGTCAATATTAGTATAGAATCGCCATCGATTATATTAATTTTTTTTTATTTTTTATTTTTATTTTATTTTTTACGATGGTATCGTATGCAGTCGATATATCGTGTACGTGAAATCGATGATGACTTTGTATACAGTCGATGACGACTCTTAAAATGGTCGGTACCGACTATGTTAAAAGTCATCATTGATTGTTTTAAAAGTCGCCATCGAGTGTTAAAAATATATATATATATATATATATATATATATATATATATATATATATATATATATATATATATATATATATATATATATATTAAAGAGGCAATATTGCCTTTTTTTCATGTCTATCTTTTGCGCCATCTATTTTATTTTGTGGCCTTCAAATCAGACGGTATAGATTCGTTTTCACATCGCGTAAATATAGAAAAATATAAATATTTAAAATTCTAAATCATATAGAACAAAAAAAAGTGTAAGAAGGGATATTTCAGACTTTTTGTGCTAGCTGCCAAGCTGGTTGGTTTGGGTAAAAGTGAAAATACAGGGCCTCTAATGTAAAATGTATATCTGACAGGGTCAGGTAAATTTTCCTAAGAATTAAGAACAATAATAATAATAATCGTAATAATGATCATTGCTATTATGACTATTGTTTTAAATGCTTGTGCTGCTGTTGTTATTATTTTTTTATTCATATATATATATATATATATATATATATATATATATATATATATTCTCATATTCTTCTGTCTGTTGCCGTTATTATTACATGGGCTGTGGAAAAATTTTTGGGCTATTATCAAGGTAAAAGGTCGTGATATCTTTAGCCGCAAATAGAGGACGATTGTTTTCATCTGGAGTAGTTAACATAGCAGTCACCAGACCCCCCGTGCTCGTTCCTGCGATCACATCAAAATAATCTGCAATCCTCGCATCAGCACCATCCAACTCCTACATCAAAGTAACTTTCCACAGTTAGGGCTAGCTAGGAAAAAAAAAAAATACCTTAATCAATTTCTTCATTGTCTTGTTCAATGTGGAAATACCAATCATTAAATCTTAATATTTTGTAAAACATCTATGCATAAATTATTAAGTCATAAATATTAAACCTTAGCCAATAGCAGCGCGAGTTATGGGCGTACATCTCATAATTATATCAAAAAAATAAAAATAATTATATGGTACCTGAAGTTGTGACTCGAGGAAGCTGAGGATGACTCCAGGAATGATTCCTCGAATTCCTCCTCCATCAATGCTTAAAATTGTGATCAAGTTTCCATAAGTTGGGGGTTGGATTGGATTGAGACTTGAATTTCTTTCTTCCATGAAATATTGAAATTGAGAATGAGAGTTCAAATTGGGGAGGAGGGGAGGGTAGTGATATGCTATAATAAAACCTAATTGTCTTGAAAAAACGTTACCTATCTTGTGATGAACTACAAGTATTTATATCCTATATTGATACAAGGCAACAGTATTAAAATAAATGGAAGTCATGCGATGACCTTGAGGTTTCTTAATGGAGGACAAATGCCGGTAATTAAGAAGAGTTGACTGGGAAGTTTGGGGTTTTTTTTTTTAAAAACAAAAATATTTCCTCCATAATCACACGCAACAATTTTTACTTAAGCAAAGATATGAGAATTGGGTCTATGAACATTTGATGATAAGATGAAAATAGGTTGTTGACATGATCTAAAACTAGGCTTTATCTTATTTTCTTTATTTATCATACGTCATCACATTATCTAATTTTTAATACCTTCAACTTAGCTTGTGGAATGATAAAACCATAAGTTAATGATGCCCGTTTGATTTGATGGAGAAAAAAAATTGAAGAGCAGCTGTTAGGATCAGTGTTTTAGAAATCGGGCCAGACGCTAAACCCGTGAGGTCATCGGTTCGGTCGAACCAAACCCGAATTTAGTCTTAAGATGTAAGTAGGGATGCAAGTTCGAACCAAACCCGTGAGGTCATTCGGGTTTGGTTCTGTCCATTAATGGTGAATCAAGACCAGTTAAAAATGTGAGGCAATTCAACCTTGCACGACTGCTTGTCCAACGTGATCGGGAAGACTAAAGAATAATTTTTCGCAAAAATTTACCTAATTTCTCATTTGTTTAGAATAGTAAATTTTCAAAATTTGCATAGAATAATATCTATATCTTCATTCTAACAAATTTTTTATTTGCTTCTTTTAAGCTCGTGATCTTCGAATCTCTAGCCGAATTTAAATAGATAGGATTGATGGTAGTGGTCGTGGTGATGTAGATCTCACCTATATTTTAAAATTTTTATTTTGTTGACTAACCCAATTCTTAAGAAATTGATGGGGTCAGAGGCTCATGTGGGATGGCACGTCTCATAGGCATGATATCAAAAGCATCGGCCCATACCGATACTTATCGGCGATACATATCGGTATCTTGGCCGATCAATACCAATACGGCCTCGATATAGTATCGGTGCTGTATCGGTATTGGCCAATATGGACCAGTATTTGTAAATCCTGCTCCTCTGAACCTGTGCTAGTCAACCAGTTGATTGAGGCCAGATGAGACCTGATTGTGTCAGGTGACTGCCTGAGGCCAGACCCATCCAAAAATCATGAGCACCCACCTTTATCTTGATGGGAAAGTGCTATTCCTAATGACACCCATAGCTAGGACACCTTAAATGATTAAGTGGGTGTGGTAGTGATTAAATCAGCCACACATCTCACACCACATGTGAAGGCCCTGATTGATTGATGGTGGGTCACTAAAACAAATAAGACTATTAGTGACAGCCAAAATTGCTGCTATTAACAAAAAAACTGTCGCTAATACCTTCATCGCTAATTGTCTTAATAGTTTTTTTGTTAAACATATACCCATAAATGTAAGGGAGCCAAATGCTGGTCACTTTTAACTATATATGTGTGCCTTGTATGGAACAAGGGCGTTTCTAGTAAATAATAAAGAAGCCCAAGGGTAAATATAAATAAATTAGCTAATTTTCAAAATTAGATATTTGAATTTTACAAATCTCTAGTAAATCTCAACCCTTAATCTCATTGTCTAAACTTGACTCCATCTAAGACCATAGATTTCACCTTGGGAAAATCTAAGGACTAAGATTGGCTTAGGGGCATGCACCACTAGATTACTTAAATCGTAAACATTCACAAATTTAGAGGGCCCAAAAGAGGAGAAAAGTAAAGGAGGAGAACCAGTGGAAGGTGGAGAGTGGAACTCAAGTGGGTCCCACTTCTCCCATGCGCATGTGAAAAGGAGGGAAGATGAGAGAGAGTCTAAGCTTGGGAAGATCAAGCTTGCCATTTGGCAAGCTTGTCCCCCCAAAAGGGCTTAAAGCCCTTAACCCTTGCAAATTTCGAATTCGACTAGGCCCTTTCTCTCTTGCTTCCATATCTTCTTCCTCCATTTTCCTCCATTAGAGCTCCTTCTACCTCTAGCTTCTATCCTCCACATCTAGCCTTTGAAACTTTAATCCAACACCACCCTTTGACTCCCCTTCTCCTCTAGCTTAACATACCTCAAGACCAGCTCCATCTCAGCCCACTTCTCCATAAAATTCTGTGCAAACCAGCAAGCAAGCAAGAAGAATAACAAGGCAAAGTCTTGGTTCTTTTGTACGTAGTTTGAATTTCTAGTATAGCTAGTGTAGAAATTTACTTAGAAATCTTAATTTCTCTTGATTTTTCTTGAATTTCTTTGAGAATTTTGGAGCTGAGATTGAATAGAAGGGTGACTATGCATGTAACGACCCGAAAATTTTGAGAACTTTCTAACTACTTTGGTATCCGTGCATAGCATGACAATCGAGACAAATTTAAAATTTCAAAAACAAGATTATAAATACTAATACCTTTAATCTGTGTGCGTGCGAAGTGATAGATCACTTGCGATACGGTTCGAGATCCGATTGGATCCTTGAGATGATGTAGGATATGTGTGAATGTGTGTGTGCCACTACAAAAAATAAGACTATTAGCGGCAGTTTTTTCAATAAAAAACTGCCGCTATTAGTCATGTCGCTACCAGAAACTGCCGTTATTAGTCCTATCGCTACCAAAATCTGCCTTAATAGCAAGTGCCGCTGAAACCCCTTATTTTTGTAGTGTGCGCTCAACACCGGAACAAAAGAATTAGGAAATGGAAACATCCAAGATATTTCCATTGTTAGCTTATAAAGGAAGGAATTGGAACTTCACCTCTCTTCATCTCCTTCCTCTGGTCTGGTCTATTTTCTGCTTGCAAATCACAAGATGAACATGATTGTGGTTCTAGAGAAACTCCTTCAGTGAAACCTGTGTAAGAGAGAATCCGATATTCATGATAGTCTGACTTAGGGCGTAAGGAGTCGACATCTGTGCGTTAGTATAGAGTTGTGTACTTGGTTCATCGGAGAACCCACATCAACGAACTCCCTGATTCGGATCCGAAACCCACGTGAACCTAGGATGCCGTGAACCAAGGAAATAGCCATTAAAAGAGGTGAGTTTTTATAATCATAATGAGTCCTTGATGTCATAGGGATGCATTTGTGAGTGTTTGAATGATTCATGGTGAATCATAATGGCTAGGATTGATTTGGGTTTGAATTCAACAAACCCCATTAATTTGGTACTGATCGATCAGAAAATGAAGTGATCAATCAGGTGTGAACTGATCGATCAATTGAGAATTGATCGATCGAACTGTGGAGTTGATCGATCAAAATAGGGATTTGATCGATCGAATTTTATAAGCACACTTGGGAACAGGAGGTATGTTTTTATGAAAATTTGACCTGATCAATTAAACATGAGGATTGATTGATCAAATTTAGGACTTGATCGATCAAATAGAATATTGATCGATCAAAGTCAGGTCAGTTATGTGAAGGTGAAAAAGATGGGTTTGATCGATCAACTATGAAAATTGATCAATCAATTAGGAAATCCGATCGATCAATTGGGGAATTGATCGATCAGATGTGCTATGTTCTGTCTATTTAAGTATAAGACATTCGATCGATCAAATGATGAGTTGATCGATCAGATGTGAATCCAATCGATCAAATGAGGGGATTGATCAATCGAATCCCCTGCTTTTGTACTATTTTGGTTTTCGGGAAAGACACTGCTGGGCAGTGTATCTAATTCTGTTCTGACACGTAGTATACTATATGTATGGTCTAGCTCAAGGCCTGGACATCTTAGGAAGCTTTAGATTTGCTTAGAAATATTTGTTCTAAAATAGAGAAAATTCAACCTAAATTGTATCTGATTTTGATGGCATGGTTTTCTGCACATAAACATCTGTTCTCTTCTGCTATACAAGTTATGTTATCTGTTTTGCATCTGTTCTGTTATCTGACTCTGAGGTCTTATGAGTAATGATTTAAAGTTCATTTGACGAACCCCACCGACTCGGCGGTATACTCGTGACCGGCACGGCGGAATATCCGTGCATCTGCTTTAAAAATTCATCGACACAATTGCGCTCCTTAGATGAGGCTTTGTTGTATTTTGAAATTATTCATTGAACGAATATAGTCGGGGTCCTCCATCGGCACACATTTAACTACCACGTGCTATATTTACGGGAGTTATTTAAATATATAGAAATTAAGATGATAATTACTATACACATGCATCTGATCACTCTGAAATTAGGTTTGTTTCCCTTTGCTTTGGCATATGCTCTGTTTCATTACAAGCCCTGCATTCTGGTTATATTCGGCATATCTGATCATCTGTTTGCATTTATTTAGTTCTGTCTACATTCTACATTATCTATATGTCAGAGTTACTTTCTATATGCCATGCTTTACATTTCGAATGTAATTTACTTGAGTTTCTTGTATTGAGCTTAGATGGTAGCTCACCCTATTTTCTACACAATAGGTTCTGAGGCTAGGGTCCCTGGTACGAAGAGTGACCTAGACTATCAGCCGGAGACAGAGGCTGAGGCTGAGGATGAGGAGACGGATATCCAGGCCGATGAGTTTTATCCGTAGCCTGCGTATATGAGTCTTGTATTTTGGGTTTCTGGTTATGTATTTTAGATTATCTGTGAGCCTGGTGGCCACTTATGTATTATTTTATATTAGATGCTGTTATTTGTATTCGTATACATTCTATAGGAACCACTGTTTTTGAGTGATGGATGTCCATCACCATTGGTTCTTGGTTCCTTTTTGAGGATGTATGTTCTTTCATATATATATGCATTGTTTATTTTTTTTTCCTTTGCTTGTGAACCTTATATGATGACTCGATTTGCCACTACCGGACCGTGTCAGCTCTGATTTTTGCTAGATGAGCAAACACACAGTGATTTATCTCGAGGATCATCCAGAGCATGATCCTGATGGCACAGATTTTTGGGTGCGAAAATCCGGGCTGTCATAGTTGGTATCAAAACCTAGGCTTTAGGTTGAACTACGGGTTTATGTTGGATTATTTTTACAATCTATGTACTGATCAATGTTATTATTTTTACAATGGCAGACCAGTGTTATGGCCCCTAAGTTCGGAGGAGGACGTAGTGGAGCAAGAGAAGGATAGAGAGAGGTTCCTTTTCAAAATATTCCCGATGTTACTAGAACATCTAGGGGATTGGAGTTCCTATCGAATGATAATGCTGTTCCGGTAGGACTGAGAGGAGGGAGAAGAAGCAATGTGGTAGAATGGAGTAGGTGTTAGAAGAATTGGTTGCCAACGTCGCTCAACAGACTGCTGCTTTGAACTAGCAAGCAGCTAGACCACCTCACCAACCTGGCGGCTTCGTCGAGTTTAGGAGAATGAGACCTCCTAACTTCTCGAATTACAAACTGATCCCATTGAAGCTGAGGGTTGGATAGAAGAGATGGAGAAATTGTTTGAAGTACTCCAGTGCACTGATGTGAAAAAAGTGCGTTGGGCAACCTTCAAACTTAATGGTGATGCCGGACCTTGGTGGAAGTCGGTATCACAGATTAGAGAGAGAGAACTCCCTAATAATCCTTGGATTTGGGCGGAGTTTACTGACGTCTTTTACAATAAATACTTTCCAGAGATAGTGAGGCATTAGTGGGAGGTTAAGTTCATCGAGTTGAAACAAGGGGCTATGTCGGTAAGGGAATATGGTGTTGAGTTTGATAGACTATTTAGATTCGCACCACAGCATGTAGCCACTGAGCTGATGAGGGCTCGTAAATTTTAACTTGGCTTGAGGCAGAACCTACAAAAGGATATAGCCATGTGGGAAATGGAGACATACGAGAGTGTGATGTCCAAAGCTCTCATCGCAGAGGAAGAGAATCAGAAATAGTTTGCCTGGAGAGATAGGCAAAGCAGAGAGAGGTCATTTCAAGGGTAATCTCAAGACCCTGAATAAAACAAGAGGGCTAGATTCTCCAGACCTCCTAGGTATCCTTCTCACTCCCGACCAGCTATATCTTCAAGCCCGAGTTTGTATTAGAGGCCAGTGGCGCCTGCATCATCCAGACCATTCAGAGCGTTTGATTTTTTTGTCAATGGAGCTTCTACAATGCATGGATCTTCAAGGGTCTCTTCATTCACTCCGACTCCGTTATGTGCAAAGTGTGGAAAACCACATGAGACAGAGGACTACAAGAGAGATATCGGGGCCTGCTTCAGGTGTGGCAAGATGGGCCACATGGTTAGGAACTGCCTAGAGGAGAGCAAGGAACGGTCTGGTTCCGTGTCTACTCAGAGATTGTCTCGACCTGTTGTTCAAGGTCGAGCATATGCCATCACCGCGACCGATGCTCTGACATCGAACGATGTCATCTAAGGTATCATTACATTTAAAGATGTTCAATTATGTTATTAATTTTAGTTGCTTTTGGATGAATTAGTAGATCTTAAATGCATAGGAATGCTGTGACTGCTATGTATTATAATATATGCATGACGTGTGTGTTGATAAATAAACTAAGGTACTCTTCATATACGTAAAGAACAAGACATATGTGAGGTTGAGGCAAGAGTACTAATCGACCCTGGATCCACACATTCTTTCATTACACCGATGTTCTTAGCATGCATAGGGGTTACTCCAGAGAAATTAGATTTCATTTTGGCAGTGACAATCCCTATGAGTAGATAAGTGAAAACAGATACAGTGGACAAGGCGGTAGTTATTAAAGTGGAGGAAGAGGAAACTCGAGCAGACTTGATATTGATGAACATGGTAGCCTTCGATGTGATCTTAGGGATGGATTGGCTATTTGCTTATCATGCGAGCGTTGATTGCCTACGAAAAATTGTAATTTTTCATCCTCCAAAGAGGAAGTTATTTAGATTCTTCGGGGTGAAGTCTAAGGTAGCCCCATTGATATTAGCTATTCAAGCTGAGAAGATGATGAAGAATGGATGTAGCAGCTACATGGCATTTTTGCAAGAGCAACGGGAAGAGAAAAATGTGATATCTGACATTCATGTTGCTTGTGAGTACCCCGATGTATTTCCTGAGGATTTACCAGGACTATCACCAGCTCAGGAGGTTGAGTTTGCTGTCAATCTAGTTTCGGGTATCGAGCCAGTATCTAAAGCTCCTTATCGGATGGCTCCTGCAGAGTTGCAAGAATTAAAGGAGCAGCTGTAAGAATTGCTTGATAAAGGATTTATTAGACCTAGTGTGTCTCCTTGGGGAGCACCAGTGTTGTTCGTCAGAAAGAAGGACGGTTCGATGTGACTGTGCATCGATTATCGGCAGTTAAACTAGTTGATGATTAAGAATCGCTACCGGCTCCTAAGAATTGGTGATCTCTTTGATCAATTGCAAGGAGCAAGGTTCTTTACGAAGATTGACTTACGATCGGGTTATCATCAGTTAAGAGTCAAAGCAGAGGATATTGAGAAGACGGCGTTCAAAATCAGATATAGGCACTACAAAATTTTAGTTTTGCCATTTGGATTGACGAACTTACCTACGTCTTTTATGGATCTAATGAACCGAGTGTTTAAACCACACTTGGATAAATCCATGCTAGTCTTTGTGGATGACATTCTCATCTATTCAAGGATGAAAGAAGACCATGAACGGCATCTGCATGTGGCTCTATAGACTCTTAGGGATAACAAACTTTATGCAAAGCTCGGTAAATATGAGCTTTGGCTTAACCAAGTCAGTTTCTTAGGTCATGTTGTCTCTGAGAAAGGTATAATGGTAGATCCGACGAAGATTGAGGTGGTAGTGAATTGGGAGCAACTGAGGACGGTAATCGAGGTTCGTAATTTCCTTGGTTTGGCGGGATACTATAGATGATTTGTGGAAGGATTCTCTGAACTATCAAGTCTGCTTGCTCAACTCCTAAAGAAGAATGCTAAGTTTGACTGGACGGATCAATGTGAGAAGAGTTTTCAATAACTCAAGACGCATCTGACTACAACACCAGTGCTAGCTATACCTTCTGGCAGAAGAGGTTTTGCTATATATAGTAACGCATCTTACAGTGGTTTGAGTTGTGCCCTCAACTAGCATAAGAAGGTCATCGCGTACGGCTCTAGACAACTCAAGGAATACGAGAATAACTATCTGACTCATGATCTAGAGTTGATCTTTGCTTTGAAGATCTGGAGGCACTACTTATACAATGAGACGCTTGACATCTTCACCGACCACAAGAGCCTCAAGTATATTTTTACTCAGAAGGATTTGAATATGCGACAGTGTAGATGGATGAAGTTCTTGAAAGATTACGACTGTTCCATCCAGTATCATCCTGGGAAGGCCAATATTGTGGCGGATGCTTTGGGCAGAAAATCTTCAGCTCAGTTGTCATATCTTATTACTAGAGTACAGAGGTGGTATCTACTTGAAGAGCTAGCCTTATGCGATACACTGATTGATTTCAGAGGTCTAGGAGCATTGATGGCTATCATTGTGATACGGCCCACGCTGTTTGATAACGTACGTAAGCTCCAGATGATTGATGATGAGCTTATGATCATTAGAAAGGATGTGATCAACGGGATCAGACCAGATTTCTCCATCAAGGATGATGGTACTTTACTATTTAGAAATCGGATTGCATACCTGCTAATAAGGATCTTAAAGATACTATTTTGGAAGAAGCGTACAAGTCAACGTATGTTATACATCCTGGGAGTACCAAGATGTACCAAGATTTGAAGTGAAGCTTCTGGTGGAGAGGCTTGAAGAAGGATGTTGCAGACTACATGTCTCGATGCTTGGTCTGCTAGCAAGTAAAAGTGGACTATCAAAATCCAACAGGTCTATTGCAACCTTTACCAGTGCCTGAATGGAAATGGGAAGCCATTTCTATGGATTTCATATTGGGATTGCTAAATACATTGCGGAAGATCAATGCCATCTGGGTCATTGTCGATAGGCTGACTAAGTCTGCACACTTTCTGCCGTACTGTACTACATATACAACTAGCAAGTTAGTAGAGCTGTATATGAAAGAGATAGTTTGGTTACATGACATACCAGTCAGCATCGTATATGATCGAGATCTGCTTTATAAGTCGCAATTCTGGCGGCGATTTCAAGAGGGCATGGGATCTAAATAAGAGTTTAGCTCAGCGTTTCGTCCTCAGACAGATGGGCAGACTGAGAGAGTGAACGAGATCATAGAGGATATGTTGTGTGCATGCATGTTGGACTTTCATGGTTCATGGGATTAGCATTTGTCTCTGATTGAGCTCGCTTACAACAACAATTATCAGTCCAGTATTGGGATGGCGCCTTATGAAGCCTTGTATGGATGACGATGCAGATCTCCTTTGAATTGGGAAAAAGTCGGTGAAAAGCTTATTTTGGGACTTGATATCGTGGACAGTACAACTGAGACAGCTCGGTTGATCTACGAGAGATTACGGGTTGCTCAAAGTCGCCAAAAGAGTTACGCCGACTTTCATTGAATGCACGTTGAGTTTCAGGTATACTTAGATGCATTCAAGAAACTTAGGTTTCTCTATTTAATCAATGGGTATGGAATTAACACTTATTTTCAGGTAGGAGATAAGGTATTCGTGAAAATCTCGCCGACCAAGGGTGTGATGCGCTTTGGAAAATGTGAAAAGCTGAGTTCACGTTATATTGGACCGTTTGAGGTGCTCGGACGGGTTGGCAAAGTCGCATATAGGATTACTTTGCCATCACAGTTGGCTAGTATGTATGACGTCTTTCACAGTTCCATGCTACGAAGATACGTGCGAGACCTGACTCATGTGTTGGACTTCCAACAGATTGAGCTTCAAGATGATCTAACTCTGGTAGAAGCACCCGTCGAAATCTTGGACCGTAAGGATCAGCTATTGCGGACTAAGTTGATTCCACTTGTGCTCGTAAAGTGACAAAATCATTTAGCTGTAGAGGCTACCTGGGAGCGCGAAGCTAAAATTTGAGCGCAGTACCACAATTGTTCAACTGATATGCAAGGTACGTGTGATATTCAGTTGCGTTCTTGTAAATTGCAATGTGTCTTTGATGAAGCTTTTGATCTTATGTTAGATGTGCATGCATGGTTTAAAGCATTAACACGACCTTACAGTATCACCATTGGACAATGCGATACTCTCAGGTCTTTTACATCGATATTTTGGAGCACAACTTTGCTGTCAGATCCAATCGATCAAAGTAATGATTTGATCGATCAACTGTGAGTTCGATTAATCAACTTGAGTAGCTGATCGATCAGTCTTGAAAGTCCCAGTTAGGTCAATCCGATCAATCAAATGAGCTATTTGATTGATCAACTGTTGAATCCGATCGATCAATTCAAGGATTGAACGATCAAGTGGATTTTGTTTTTATACACGTCTGATCGATCAATGAGATAAATTGATCGATCAACAATGGAGCCTGATCGATCAACCTATAGGATTGATCGATCAATTGATCGGGCTAGGGTTTTGAGTGCTGCAATTTCGATCGATCAATTGAGCATTGATCGAATCTAATGTTTTAAGTAGCGTTGGGTTTTGAATAGGCCCATTTGAACGATTAAAAGGAGAGCATCGAGTGACAACACTTTGTCTTCCTTGCGCGCGAACTTGATTTCCGGCGACTCACGACTACCGGAGCTCCACTTTCTTGATTTCTTTGATCGCTTTTCGGATCCCTAGCACGGTAAACCCTAAAATTTTCAAATTCCTTGGGGTTTTTCTTATGTTTTCCTTCTTTTTAAACTATGGGACCTCGCACGAAGAATGATTTTCACAAAATCCCTACTTCACAGGCTCGTGCATCGACTCCGCCGGTTGAACCTGTCGTGCCACCTTTGGTACAGCCTGTGGCACCTCCTATTCCGCCTATACGACCCGTTGACGCACCCCAACCGCAACTCATAGAGTGTGAGTTGCCGACCAATTTTTGGAATGCCAAGAGCTTTCTACCTGACCAAGAGCTTATCCTAACTCTTTTTGCCAATCGCCCTGAGATGACTTGGGCGATCGAGTATGTTAGGAAGCTAGGGCTCAAGCCCATGCTCAAGACCTATCACGACTACTATTGCCCACACATAGTACGCCTATTTTACCAACACCTCTGACGTGGGAGAAGTCACTATCAAATGGTTACCACGATCGACGGGTTGGAGTACCGGTTCACCCATTTCCACGTCTCTGTCGCTATACAGTGCCCCTCTGGGTACTTAGAGACGTGTGGATAAGAAGCCCCCTACATCAAGGACGTTACTTATGAGGATGTCGTCGCCAAGATGACACACGGTTTACATGGGTCGGGCCAATCGGTTAAGCGGGCCCAACTACTAGATAATCTATGGATGCTTAACACTTACGTCAAGTGTGCCATTTACCCTTTCCTCTATAAGTCAGAGTGTACGGGCATCGTACAACAATTTTTATATTCCACCTTTGAGAACCATTGGTTCTCCGTCACCGACATTATTATCGATGGCATGTTGGATGCCTTTAATTGGTTGACGAGGAAGGTGGCGCCTAAGAAGGAGATGCCCTATGCACGCCTAAGAAGGAGTCGCCTGTAACTCTTTTTCTATAGCAGCTGCACAACCAACATACAAACTGATAATTGACTACAAAGAGCAAATGATAACGTCATATTTATTAAGAACATCATGCGTTAAAGATCATTATCCACTGGAAAACAGTCAATAGACCAACACATTGTCATTAAAACAGTCAAGAACCACACAAGGAACCCATACACCAAGTGGCATTTAATAGTAAAAAAGGTGTTCTAAATAGATAAGAACGTACCAGTTATTGACCTCACTGTTTCACTCGAAGCATACTCCTGAATAGTATTGTTTGAGAAGAGAAGCGTAATAAACATTACAGCCAGAATTGATGTATCTGGATTACTAGAACCAATGAGGTCCAGGACAACCTAAACACCTCCAGCTTCTGCAACTGTTCTTTTATTTGATCAGCTGTACATTACAAGGTTTTGCAAGGCGCATATGGCTACCACTTTCATTTCTTCGGTTGGTTGATCTTCGAGCAAATTCACTAGAGCTTGACATGTTGAAACAGCATCTGTAGTTCGAGCAAGACTCTCATTCTGGAAAAGATCGCCAAGAGAAAGAGTTGCTAGCAATCTTGCCTGTTGAGCTTGTGTTTGTGGATCCAAAAGCTATTGGGACAGTGGCGAAATGACAGATTTAGCAGCTTTTGTTTCTCTTATCTTCACATTGTTTAGCAATGATTTGAGTAATCTTGCTACAGTTTCTTCACATTGGTGACACCTTAGAAGTTCCAAAAGTGCTTCAATAGCACCACTTTCAACCATTGATTCGGAGCTGGTTGCATCATCACTTTCCAAAATAAGTAGCGTATTCAATGCACCAACTACGGTGCTTTCTGTGCCAGAACGAAGTAACCTTACTAAAACAGCGACAGGAACCTCCAAATGATATTCAGAACTAAATTGAAGAATGCTAGATAAAACAGAAATCATAGACAAAAATCAGAGAACACCCTGCTCTTTACAAAGCTTGCGAGAAACAAGTGAAGGCATGGAAATATGCTTGCTCTTTTTATTATAAATAAAATTACTATTATTAATATCTTCAATACTAATAATAATACGATTATTATTATTTGCAATATCGAACAGTTTGATGATTCCAAACAAGCATCGAGACTCACGCTTTTTAAGGGCAGGTGCTTGCAATGCTCCAATGATCATCCATGCTCTAGGCTTCTAACAAAAATTTAATAGCATCAACAGAGTTGCAAGGTGGAGCCGCACTCGACAGCACCATTCTGCAGGTCAATCATCTGACAGATTCTCGATAACTTCAAGTCACTACCTAGCAGTGACCAATATCCCACTCACATTGTTGATTCTAGAACCACGAGCGCCATATCAGTCACGGACATGGCACGAAAACCTCTAGATCTATCAGGATCACTTTACCTAGCAGTGACCAATATCCCACTCACATTGTTGGTTCTAGAATCCACAAGGGTGCAGTTATTTAATAAAATGCAACCACAGGATGATTTTATTTGAAGACTTGATGGCAATTATCGCTAAAAGTAAATTAGGGAGGTTAAAGACATTCCGCACATAAAGCATACCTCAAGCTCAACAAAGACATCAGGAAGGGACCCGATCTCCCCAAGGACCTGACCCACCATCCTATCAGCACGTGTCAGTGTGGGGTTCATGGTTGTACCAACCTTGATATTAGGCGGTGAGATAAAATTTCACTCCGGGATGGGAATTTTATTAACAATATACTCGCAGACAACATCAATGTTATATTTTAACTGTGCTGAAATTGGTACCACTAGAGCAACATCAACAATAGTTCCCTGCATAGTTCAATTTAGGAGCCCACCGACATGAAGTTATAAATAAGTAAATCTGCTTTATAATCTATAAAAATATCTTTCAACAAATATAATCCAAGAAAACTGACCTGAATAAACCTCTGGATAGCTTCATGCTGATTAATGGCTACACTTTCTTAGATAAGATCAATTTTATTTTGTAAAATAATGATGTGCTGGAGACGCAGAATCTCACAACAACGAGATGCTCGGAAGTTTGAGGTTGGGAGCAACTTTCATTTCCAGCTATCAAAAGCAATGCTCCATCCATGATGGCTGCTCCATTGAGCATGGTAGCCATGAAAATATCATGACCCTGAAAGAATGATATAACAAAAATAAATATGAGATAATGAGGAAAACCGCGAATATAAGTACACTATGGCATGCCAATAGACATTTCCATGTAAATTCATCTCAGTTTATATAATACTATATTAGCTCATGCAAGTTCAATCAGTTTAGTCGAAGTTTAAACTAGTGTATACAAGTTCAGTTTAGTACAAAAAATCAGACCTTCGGTATACATTTAATATGCTAAATTTCTATTATCTCAAATTAGTGTGTTTCTAGACATAAAAAAATTAGACTACGAATGTGGAGTTGTTGTGGACCTACAGATTGCTCATGGGTTTTATGAAGTATCTTCAAACCTCGAGAGGAAGCTATGAATCATATCCGAGTCATCATTTGAGATGGATCGTCTACGTTTCTAGGTGGGACCCTTGGCTTGAGGGAGGTTCTATTATTTCCCATTATGGGTATCAAACTATTTTTCAATTTGATAGCGGGCCGGAAGAAAGTGCGAATGACCTAATTAATGGAAACTCGTGCTCCAAACTTTTCTCACTACAAAGATGCAAGAAGTTTGGAAGAAAAAATTGGCTAATTCTATTCCCTAAATCTATTGTAAGGGATAAAACTGTTTGGACTCTCACAAATTCGGGTAACTTCACCTTCAAAAGTGCGTTCAATTAATGCTATCCGTTATAAGCATGAAAGGAGCAAATGAACGAATCGGATTTGGTGCAAAAGGAGAATCCCATGACAATCTTTTATTTTGTTGCCTGCTATTAACCACAAGCTACTCACTGCTAAAAATATGAACAAGAGGGGTGTGTTCGTACCCGCTAGATGTGTTTTGAGCTGGTCAGAGGCTGACGATAGTGGCCACATTCTATTTCAGTGCTCCTATTCAAATTGGATTTGGTGGAGTGTGCTTACCTGATGCAATGTGTGAGTGACTAGGATTGGAAATGTCACCGAAGAAGCTGAGCTTATGAAAGAGATCAAAATCCCTTTAATTCTGCTATTGCTATACGATAATACAGTCAACAATAACCCGAGTAAGGATGGGTGATGAGCTATCGTTCACTCAAAATTCCGTGTTAGGACACAGAGGTCAGCAGCGATAGTAATCACTAAATCTATCCAAAGATCTCTGTAGAACAATCCCCACAAGTTTGATAAAACTGTAACTTATATACAAATTATAGCGTTTCAGGATTCCATAAATATAATCTAATGATAGTGAATACCTGATGGCAGATGTGGGAATTAAGCCTTGTAAACTGATACGAGTTAGAGTATAAATACACCAGCAGTTTATATAATAATCAGCGCATCATAAACAGCAGTTCAAAAATATAATGGCTAAGCACCTACTTAATAACAAAGCTATAAGGCCGATTAAAGGTTGTCTTGATAGCAGTAAAAGAGATGGGAGATTGTTTCTAAATAGGAAGAGATTGTTTCTTATACCTCCTTACTTATCAGATATTCTCTGTTTTGGGCCCTGCTCCTAATCAGCAAGCTAGCATTCAGCTACTATGTTGAGGTGATTTTTTTTATCTCCTTGTAAATTTCTTGTGGGTATTTGTAGAAAATGTTGCTCTGTTTTGGGCCCTGCTCCTATATATCTTGTAGAAAATGTTGGTGTATATGCAAGCATTTTGGGTTCGGTGTCGGTTCAACTAAAACTGAACCTGAACCGAAAAGTTTCGGTTTCGGTTAACCAAACTTCCTGCCCAACTGAACCAAAACCGAACCTATCCGATTTTGCTTTCGGTTGGTTTGGTTTTGTTTTTGGATTTTTCCATGTTTTTTTTGTTAAAGAGAAATTTTAGGTATTTAAAATTTTTCTGTTTTCCAGTCGGTTTTCTCATCCTAACCAACAATTTTTTGGCTTTCAGCCACCAAAACCAAAACAGAATTGAGCCGGACTGGTTCAGTTATGTGTCAGGTTTTAGTCAGTTTCGGTCAAGTTCGGGAGCATCGATTTTTGGTTTTAATTTACAGTCTTACACCCTAGCCCTCAATATTATAAGACCAGGATAGTGGATGAGAATCCACTTGAAGATTAATTTAGTATATAAAAACACAACTAAGCTTATCCCGATTTTATAGTATAAAAA
Source organism: Chloranthus sessilifolius (assembly GCA_021018995.1). Lineage (NCBI taxonomy): Eukaryota > Viridiplantae > Streptophyta > Magnoliopsida > Chloranthales > Chloranthaceae > Chloranthus > Chloranthus sessilifolius. Next base: position 89,477,499 of record CM037594.1, on the reverse strand, counting down.
TGCAGGTTTCTGTCCACAAATCCGTCAAAAGCACAATGATGAACCAACGAAAATAATCATTATCTCTGTTAAAAAATATTAAAGAACACAGTCCACTGACACAACAATCTTGTATTTTCCATATATATATATATATATATATATATATATATATATAATGACTTGCATAAAAGTAAGACTGAACAAACCTTATATCTGAACCATATATCAGAAATCACACCTTGATCTGATGATTATCAACAGCGTAATTAGCGGATAACTAGAACAGTATGCAAGAAGACAACAGCAGAAAATAGTAAACATGAGTTTTACCACAGAGCTGCAACACATGTTGAGCATTGTGTTGATGTTGAACTTTTATACCTATGATGTGTGATCAGAGACTATCTTTTAGAAAGTATACACATATTTTTGTTAAATACCATTTATGGTTTATGTAGTCATTGTGTGTATGTGTAGATACATTGCACATTCCTAGTAGCCTTATCATTTTCTTTGGGGAGTTATATTTGGGGTCAAGTAACAACTTACAAATTAAAGTAACCATTCATATCAATTAATGGCAATGCTATGTTGGTCCCCAACTTCTCATTCTATTTTTACAAGGTCTTCATGTAATGTCAAATGCCTACCTTATGTATGGCATGTTGTTCATGAAGTATTCAAACAAACTTATGTATGGGAGAGAGTACATAGAGAGCAACTGAACTTCTTTGAACCACATAAAATCAACTTAAAATCTTAATCAAAGTAAAAGTCACAAGCAACAAGACTATGAAATATCCATGATCTAAAATCTGAAGGCAATAGCAATGAAGTTTGCATATAAGAGTGCTGAGCAACAGAAATTAACTACCTATAGGATGAACTGATCTAAAATTCGCTGGTATATGAACTGAACAATGACACCTTGTTTTTCTGAAGTGAACTCTGGGATCTTGTTAAGGCATCACGCATTTCAAAAGTAACTCGTATCTCATGGATTTAGAGGCTCATGATGCACCATTGATCACGTCTCTCATGGATTTAGAGGCTCTAAACTAAATTTCTTCATGTCTCTCAAGTGTTGAATAAAAAACTTATCTCATTTGATTAAATGAAGATAAAGATCTAAGTATATATAAACTATGCTATACGACAAGCTATAGTATAACTACTTGGCCACCATCAAAAGGGACTCATTTTTCCTATTGCTCATGTTATCAAGAACTTGCCCAACACTAGCATTAATTTGTGCACCTAAACAATGACATTCAACTCCACCAGCCCAAAATTGTGGTCAAGGTGAGCTAGTCAATCTCAAAGTCTCTACATAACTTTTCCACCATATAGTTGGAAATCCTAAACTAGCACTCCTACTTTGGTTAGTGTTTTATCTTAGTGCTTTATCCTAAAAAAGCACTGCTACATTTTTACCCTTTTCTGTAAAAAAATTCAATCTTTCCGACTTATTCTGGAACTCCAACTTAATGACCATGCATGTGGGAGCACCAGTGGCCATCTTTGGCCTGGCCCGTACACCTCCTATTACTGTGGTACCCACACCTCACAAAAGGAGATGAGAACTTTCTATCTATCAAACGATCCATAACTATAAAAAATAATATATAAATAACAAGTGATTTAGTACAATGGCAAAGTTATCTATATAAAATAAATTGCAACTTGCCAAACTAATGCACCACTTTTATAAGTTCTTCTCAAATGCATATGCTACTTTGGGTATTAGCTTTCTCTCACTAATGAAATTATGTGAGGAATTTCATCAAACAGTTTATATGTAGCACCAAAACAGATCATAGAAAATCCAAGAAAATTAATTTGAACTTACCTTTGTAAGTTAAAAAGAAGATTTATCCAATGCAACGATGAGCAATCTACAGGTGACCTGCAAGATTGGAAGCATCAAATGACTTAAATAGATAAAGAACATAACGCCATTAATCAATTCCCAAGCCAAACTAAGCATCTCTAAATATATATTTTTTAGAGATTGAACATCAAATCAAATAGATTGAACATCAACATAAACCAAAACCTAATCTCAATATCAATAACTGAAAATACCTATGACTATACCAGAGAACAAAGAGATCTAGATCAAAGGAGAAAGCAGATCTAACCTCGAAATGCTCTTGGATCTTATGGGGATCCATGCCAGGTGTCACCATATCAGGTCTCTGATACATGTTGGACAACAAAAGCGTAAGGATAATGCTGGGCCTCGTATGGGGCCTGGAACAGCGATCTCTAGCGATTTGGGGTTTATATCTGATGTTATAGAAATCAGATGAGAAGATCAGAAGCACCAAGGCGAGAGATTTGAAGAATAACAAGATGAGAATCGACGACTCGCAGGCAGAAGATGACAATGAATCTAGCCAAAACTATCCAAAAGGGTAAGAAATCTATCGGAAATGACTAGATTTTGTACCGAAAAATGAATTGAATTGGCCAAAACTACTAGAAGAAAAGGAAACCCTAGCTTTCGTCGGTGCACTGGGAGAGGAAACCCTAGCTTTCGTCTGCGTTAGCTGGAGGAAACCATAGCTTTCGTCAACCCTCCTTTTGCGGGAGAGAAGAGCTGAAGATCGAGAAAGAAGACTTGTTTCCATAGCTAGTTATATGGGGCAAGTGTTGAGGAGCCTATGCCCGTCGAGATGACAATGGTGGATGCAAAATCTCCTGCTTGTGGCGGTCCATTAATACTAGCTGCCGGTAGTAGAAAAATTAGAAAATTGGTAGCCGCCACTAAAAGCCATTTATTTTGTAGTGACTTTCTAGTATGCTAACTTTTATATTGTCCACGAATTTTTACAAAAGAATTGTTGAAAATTGCCAATAGACTTTTTATAGGCTGGTGTTACTACCACACCACTTTATGTTGCAGCCACCTCACTTAAACAAAGGAAAAATCTATTGACTGCTTAATCAGACGATGAATATCATTATTTTTCCTAATCTTGTACATAATAGATCTTGAGTTCATGGGCCTACCATCAGACAGTCAGATGTTGATTTCACATGGCACACATCCCAAAAAATTCACGTGAACCACTTTTAATGGTATGTTATGATCATGTTTACTTTTTGGGATGTGTGCCACATGGAATTAAAATCCTACCATCCGATGGTAGGGTGTTCTCAAAATCTATTGTGGAATATTGGGATGAAAAAAGATCAGCATCATTTAATTAAAGTAGTCAACGGAGTTTCTTTTGTTTAACCGAGGTGGCAGTGACATAAAGTGGTGTGGTAGTAACACCAGCCTGTTTATAACATACCCAACCCGAGTGCCAGTATTGGCACTCGGGTCAATCTCTAACTGAACCTTGGTGAATGTGCTGATAATTTTGAGCAGGGTCAATCTCTAACTGAACCTTGGGGAATGTGCTGATAATTTTGAGCAACATATCAGTGAAAGGTCAAAGGTAAACTTCTATTGATATGTGTGTTCATAGTGTGGCTCCCGAGACAAAAAAGTGTGGCACATCAGTGTGGCTTCCAAGACAAAAAAGGAGATTGACCAAGATGCCACATCGGCAATAACAGTTGGGCCACATCGGCAATAACAATTGGGAGTCATATTCCTAAGCCCAAAAAATGATATGCATAGGGTGATATGTTAAATCTCCTTTGTTTTTAGTTATATATATATATATATATATATATATATATATATATATATTTTTTTTTTTTTCATAGATAACAATAGTTTAAATATTGACCTAAAAAGCTCATCATCTTGTTTGTCTGACAATGCAGGAAGTCCCAGGAGCTCATTGGTTTATGAGATTATAGTTTCCTAAGAAGAGATCTAAAATTCTAGAGATTTTACAGCGAAGGATGTTATATTTGCTCTGGCACAGTCAGGTCTCTGTGATGCTTTCAGTCGGAGTAAGGGTTTGCCCTTTTCGATTTTCAATATTTTCATTGTTTGGGAGCATCCATCTAGAGTGCTATTTACATTTTGTGTTTTGATGTTGATGGCAACAAATCAACGTATATGCTTTCTGAATATTAGCCCGACGAAGTGATTAGAAGCCTACTATTTACTTTGATGCAAGTTCGTCAAGAGAAACGGTCGGGCTGCGGCAGCCGAATCCTACGGGCGAGAGAGTGGGAGCAGGGCCGGGCAGGTACCCAATTGGGGAGAATGATTATACGGAGGATGAGTCATGGGATTCCGGTGGTGGCTCGGAATTCATGAGCCAAGTGCAAGAAAGCTATTCATCACATGTTCCATCAAGGGCAGATGTGGAAACCATCTTGGAAAGGGTAATAGATGACTCGATTATATAGTAGCTTTGCAGATTTTGATGACTGAGTTTGATAATGTATTTAGTGATAATGCATTGCCATATTGCTAGTGGTAGCTTTGTAAAATTTATATGATCTGCATTTCAGTTTAGGACTTATTCTTAGAGGGAAAAAATATGCTTAGGAAACATATATGGATAAAAAATTGGTGACTGTATAGAACTAAATCTTTCATGCTATGATTTGGAATCATCTTTGGTATCTGCCAATACATACTGATCTTTTTATTCCTTCCCTTATCGGTCGATACTCACTGATATGTATCACTATTGGCTGATACATATCAGTCTAGGCATCGACTAATAAGATGGCTGGTGCCGAGGTTCAAAACCGTGGTGGGAATCAACTTCCCGATGTCAGCGATTCACTCAAATCAACCATGGGCTATCATAAGCCTGAGACTTAAGGCTCGGGCCACGCTTAGGCTATTGCACAACACCATATGATCAACTACCAGATTCCAAATTTTTAGATGATCAACCTCTTAATTTGCTTCATTAAAAATGTGGTTGGATCCAGCCATGTTAGCTGGATGGGCTGGGCCTAAAATATTAGCCCAACAGACATGCCCGACCTATTTCCTTCACCTCTAGGTGTGTAAGGCTGTCAATGGCACGGGCTCGTAAAGAGCTTTTTTTATAGGCTCAGATATTTTAAATCCTGAAAATAGTCGCAAACCTGACTTGATTATAGTTCAGGCCGGGCTAAAGTTTACAAACCGCCTGACATATTAGAATGGTATTTAGCTTGAAACACCATAATGATATAATCTAACGGTCCAGATCATCTTGTATTCGTTCATGTTGCAAGATTCTATAGGTTCACCTCCTCTGATTTTCTTCCAATTAGATAAATATTCAGTTCTTTTTCTATAGCCATAGAATTTGTGGGCAGATCCAAGTAGATTTAGTTTCATACTTTCATTACATGAATTTTTAACCAATTTCTGAGAAATGGTTCTTGTTTTGTTTTGGATGGTGTTCTTCAGATTCGACGACAAAGCATGGGAGGAGTACATTTTCGACAAAGATCCGGAGATGGTGGCTTCAATGGTGGACATGTAATTCAATTATGTATTTTGACATCTCATGCAATATTTGCTACATTCGGAGAATAACGCATTCTAGTCATTGTTTCATTTTTCTTGTTTCTATACAAACGAACATTATTTTTAAATTCGAAGAATATGGTAATGGTGTGACACAGTTTATAAATATGTATATTGATGAGTGGTGATATTTAGAAATTGAGACCTATTGTATGTTGATGGTCTAAGATCTAACGGTTTCTACGTAGAGTTTGATTCTGGCGTCCTCTTTTTTTTCTACAGCTCTATGGTTCAAAGAAGGTGAAATATGTCAGTGGACACAAGCTCAAGCACCTTAGCTCAGGGAGTGATTTTCAACAGAGCAGTTAAAGCTATCATCGAACGAAGTGTTGCGAAGATTTCAAAGACCTTTCAATTTAAGGTCAGTTCATTTATTTCAGTTTCTAAAAAACTCAATGCTGAGATTGAAATCAGTATTTGGAAGGTAAAATTGTTGTATTTGAGAGAACACATACTTCCAGATTTGTAAGCACCATAATGTATGGGCTTTTTTTGCATTCAAACTCTCCAATTAGGGCACACAGGCTTTTTTCTAGTACAAATGGCATGGATTCGAAATAATTTATAGGCCCTGGTTAGTGTGGCTTTAAGAAACCACTGCCTACTTTCTGACGGTGAAGCCTATCTTAGATATAGTTTGGTTAATAGAACTGTCCACCCCGATTTAACTTAAAACAGCAAAGCAGCCAAACCAGCATCCTGCTTTAGCGTTTGTGTTCTTGAGGTGTCATATTCATATAGAGGGTTTCTCATGCTGACTAAAGGAAGCTTTACCTCTATAATTTTTATCATTATCCTCAACGTAACTAAACTTCCCCAGAACTGGTATGCTCATTATTCTCTTTAGTAACAGCTTATAAATTCCAAATATTAACATGTTCAAATGATAGAACTTACAACTATTGAACTTTTAAAACATGCTTGATGCCAATTATCACTTTTGTCTGCTACTCGAGTCAAATTTTTTTATGTAGTATTACCATAAAGACCCTATTTGATCTTACAGATCTCTTTTATATATGCAGATATTGCTTCAAATTGGCTAGCTTGTATCCCTTTTTCAGCAAGGATACAGGTTTATGATTCTTTCTTTATTAATGGGCCTTCAATTTAGACAATTCAGGCTCTAGTCCCTGGTTTACTGCAGAATGGAACTAATGATGATGTAGATCTTGTTGCTGTCCACTCTAACGTCGAAAGGTATCTGACCAATATTATCTGTTACATTGCTCAATTGTTAACTTCGAATTTGGTGTTATTTTTAAAGAATGATTTCCTATTATTATTTTCTCTTAGCTTAAGAAACAAAAATGAGGTGGCTTCCATTATGAGCTCTGCTTCTTCGTCAACAAACGAAGACCTCAAAAATCTAAATTAGAGAGGTCTTTTTTCGTTCTCAAAATACTAACCTCTCCCTGCAACCTCAACATACATCAAAGATCTAAAACAACGGAGAACCTGCGAACAAAATAAGCTCGCTCAAGCATCATCCCTTCAAAAATCCTTCTTTCCTCTACCTTCTCATGAAAATCCAATACAAAGATCTAACATAACATAATAACCACCAAAAACCTCCTCAAACACCTCGTCAAGCCCTTAATTTCAGACTTGAAGCAGAACTGTAATGAGATCCGACGAAGAATCACCGAAAAATGAACAAATAGCCTATCAATATGCCTGAAAAGTTCGCAAAAACTAGTTTTAGCAGTAGATTTACGATCTAGATGCAGAAATGAGTGTTTCGCGAGGAGTAAAAGAGATTGATCTACTATATCATACGAAAATCAATAGATATATTTAAACAAAACAAAAATCGATTATCAGATTTTACATTTTTTCTCAATCTCAAATTGACAACCTTAGTATATTATTGTCTGGTGTTCATAGAAATAGTTGATCAGATTTTACATTTTAACTGACAAGTCGCGATTCTAGTGGAAAAATTGTTTGGTCTTGTTATAATTGCTTTAATCGTGTAGTACATCGTTTCATTTTCGAAGAATTAGTTAAATAAGATTTTGCATTTTCATTATCAGGTAGTGATTCCGGTAGTACCCACTGTAAGAGTTGTGAAATTTCATAAGAAATCTTCACCTATTTTGGGAGCTATAAAATCCAAAACTATGTCAAATGACATACAGTCAGTGACCAGAATTGGCCACTGATCGGATGAACCTGATTCCATCATGATCTGTAGACTTTTGACCTCCAAAATATATATAGAAAATGTAGATAACCACTTAAGCTTTCCAACAAGCTACTGAGTGTGCGAATTCGATATTGGCACTAAGAGTTACAGACCCGACATCAGAGACCATCGAATATGGTCTGATAATCTGTCAAAAGAAAACAAATCTCTGTAATTTGATAGTCCTGATCATATTTTTGAGTGCCACTACCTGTGACTGATGAGGTTGTCAGTACCCTTTCACCCATTTTTGGTAGGACTCAAAAATACGATTACAGTCGAAAATGGCAGCCATTTTACCGTGAAGTATCTAATACACTTAAGAAAAACCTTCAATTTAAGGAATATAGTCAAAGTCTTGACTTTCCCCACAAACCTGTGATAATCTAAAGGCAATTCTAGATCAAAATGGCCACTGCAGATGCATTGAGGAGTTCTGATAAAGTTGACTTGGTCACTTGAGTCAAAGAATGAACCTCTGAAGGCCCAAAAGCCCGAAAACTAGCATACACTAAGTAAAACTAAACAACCCGATGACTGGCCCACGATCCGGTAACTTTTGAACAAAAAAAAACCCACTAAAGTTATGGCCCAGCCCAAAACTTATTTTCTAAAAGCTGATACAGGCACCCCTTAAAATTATGTACACTCACTTATAGGCCCGGACCTTAAAAAGGTGCGTACACTTAGATTTGGATCTCGTGAAGGCCCAAGAGACCTAGGAAATGACCCATGGACCTCTAAACTTGCAAGTTTGGATTGGATTAAGTCTCACAACTCGATCTGAAACTCGGTATGGATAATATTGTTGGCATCCTGCCTAGCTTCCAGAAAATTTAGAGAACCCATAGTTGAGACAGTAGCCTATTGGGCCCAAGGCCCAAGTCAAAGGATTGAAAAGCCTTTAATTGATGGGAATGGACCCCGATGTCCTCACCTCAATGGATAAATAAATGTTACTTACGATCCACTTATGAACTTTGCGATCTTATATGAGCACTTAACCGAAATCTTACAAAAATAGCATGAGATTGGACCGATGACTTTGAAAATAAGTGAAGTTGAAAATAAGGTTGTATAATCCCTAGGAGGGGATATACTCCCCAAATTGGAATATGTATGCCGATAAGAGTTGTGGTCAATGGTTGACTCGACTCAGGTGATAGTTAGATAGAGTAATAAGAAAATACCTTAGGAGAACTAGAAACAGAGCACCCTAGTCCCTTTCAATAAAAGACGATTGATTCTCTCTCACGATTGACGACAAATATAAGTCCATTAGGGACTCTAAACTAGAGTAACACTTAACATGGTGTGAACTAACGCAATCCTCTCTAACGATTGAGTCTTGACTAATGATTGATTAATTGAAATAAAAATTGTTTGGTTGATAGACAAATACTGATTGATTGATAGTAATCGATTGATATAGATGAAATTAATTGATTGATAGATGAATAGTAATTGAATGATAGTAATAGATTGATATAGATGAAACTTATTGATAGATATAGATAAATGATATGGAATGTTTGATAATGATATTGAATAATAAAAGATACATTGAAAAGTGATAGGAGAACTTTAAAGATAAAATTAACCAAATTGATATTGGATACAAACTGGTTATTGAACTTCTAAAAAGAAGTATAAAGTAATAGAAACTTGCTTGAATATCGAACCCAGTTATGGAATAATATTAAATTAAAAAAAGTTAACGAAGTTACCGAAAGTTGATAATAAAGATTGAACATTTAATTTGAATACCAAATATCGAATTCTCAATAAGGGAATTGAAATTGAAATCAAATTATTGAACATCGAATACCGATGTGAACATTGAATCTTGAATATCAAACATTGAATATTGATTATCCGTTGTTCAATATTCAAAATTCGGTAGTCCATTGAATACCCTAAACCCTAAGCACTAGAATGGAAGAATACTTTGATTGGTTATGTTCTTGGATTATGACCAAACTATGTTGGTCTAAAAATGGCTTTCAATAGACTTTGGAAACTGAAGGGATCAACAAAATTAATATCTTTTGAAGATGGATTTTTCCTCTTTAAATTTCAACATGAAGAGGATCTTCGAAAAGTTCTTGATGTCGGAATTTGGACGATTGCTGGAAGACCTCTGATTCTTCCGGAATGGATGCCTGACATTAAGCCAAAGAGAACTGATTGAGTCAGTACCGGTGTGGATCCGATTGCCAAAGTTACCTATCAAGTTTTGGTCGTAGAAAACATTAAGTCGAATTGCGAGTGCCTTAGGCATTCCGGTTCATGCTGATGGCCCAACCTCTCGGAGATCACGTCTAGCTTATGCTAGAATTTGTGTTGAATTAGATACAAAGTTTGAATACCCAGCGTTCATTGAGTTAAAAACTTGTAATGGGGAAGTTCATTTTCAAAAGATCACCTATGAATGGAAGCCTAACTCTTGTAAGGTTTGTTCAACCTTCGAGCACTCTAATGAAAAATGTCCCAAAAATATTACCATGATCGTTCCGAAGCAAACATAGATGTGGGTCAAGAAATCATCAGATCTAAGAGACGATTCGGCAGGAAAAGGTACTAGTGTGCAACAGCCACACTCAACGAATAATGAAGATGAATCCAACACCATTGATTCCACAGGCACGGAATCCGAGGATTCTGATGACCATGAAACCGTTCCTGATACTCCACGTGCTTCCACACGTGAACAACCCGAGATAAGGAGGAAACGAAGAGATTGAGCAGAATAAAGAGAATCCCGAGGGGGGGGGATCTAGCCAATAATAATAAAGAGATCCTGCCAATAATAATAAAGAGAATCCCGAGGTTGGGGATCTTGCCAATAATAATAAAGAGAATCGCAAGGGAAGGGATCTTGCCAGCGAGAAAGGCAATCGGTCATGATGAAAAGATAGGTGGAAATAGAGTGTCGACCCAAATTTTGGAACCTTTCAACAACACCATCAACCATTGTAATTTAACTATTTTGAAAACAGTGGGGAACACCTTCTCCTGGAACAATAAAGCTGATATAGGGGGAATTCATTGTCGACTTGCCAGGACCCTCATTAATGATGAATGGATGAGAGCAGTCCCCAATAGTTTAGTAGAATATCTTCTTCCTAATTTATCTGATTACTCGCCTATGGTGATTAGATTCAAGGAACCTCCGAAGACGAAGCCTAAGATGTTTAAATATTTTCCTCAGTGGGCTGATTCTGAGGGTTCTCGAGAATTAGTTCTTCATACTTGGAATATTCAGGTGCACGAGAATCCTATGTTTAAAGTTCAGAAAAAGTTGCAAGAAGCAAAATGTCGTATGAAAGAATGGAATAAATCAGTTTTTGGATCCATACATGAAAAAAAATATCAAAGCCCAACACAACTTGAATCACATCCAAATGGAGATACAAAATAATCCAATGGATGGTATTCTTGCGTGGAAAGAAAGGGAAGCCAGTAATAAGTTGGAAGAATCACTTGTTGAGGAGGAGAAATTTTTGAGGACTAGACCCAAAATTCACTAGCACTACAAAATAAATGGGTTTTAGTGGCGGCTAGTTTTTTTAATTTTTCGTAATACTGACAGCTACTACTAAAGGACCGCCACAAGTTGGGATTTTGTAATCACTCTTCTTCGACGAGCATAGGTTCCTCAACATTTGCCCCATATAAATAGCCAAGAAAGAAACAAATTTTCTTTCTAGATCGCCAGCTCTTCTCTCTCGCAGGAGGGCCCACAAAATCTAGGGTTTTCTCTCCCAGTGCACCGACGGAAGCTCGTAGTTGAAATCTGCAATGCGAGAAATCTGATACCCAAAGACGGCCAAGGAACATCGAGTGCCTACGTTCTCGTCGACTTCGACGGCCAGCGTCGATGAAACTCCGTGATCTGAATCCTCAGTGGGACGAGAAGCTCGAATTCCACGTCCACGATCCCGAATCCATGGCCTCCGAAACCCTCGAAATCAACGTCTATAACGATAAGAAGACCGGAAAGCGTAGCACGTTCCTCAGAAAGGTCAAGATCTCAGGCGGCAGCTTCGCCAAATTTGGATCTGAAGCTCTGGTTTACTATCCTCTAGAAAAAAGGAGCGTCTTTTCTCAAATCAAAGGCGAGATCGGATTAAAGATCGGTTATCTCAACGAACCTGTGTCGGTTTCCGATTCCGATCCGAAACTCGATACGCCGCCAGTTGCTGATGCCACAGCTCCGAAAGAAGGTGAGCAGAAGAAAGAAGAGGAAAAACCGCCGAAAAATCCGAAACAGGAGGAGACACCTCCAGCGCCGGCCACTGTGCTAGAGCCAGCACCGGCCCTTGCGCCGGATCCCAATCCAGCTCCGCCAGTAAAGGACGAAATGCCGGTGGAAAACCAGTAGATCTCCGCCGTTGATTCCGCAAAACAAGAGATAGAGAAGTCTATTACGGCGAAAATATCTTCGGATTCCGGCGTAAATGAGTCGGAGATTCGATCACTCGCCGACCGCAGGGGCAGAACCTACGATCTCGTGGAGAAAATGCCGTATCTCTTCGTCGGTGTGCTCAAGGCAAAACGTACGGCTACAGATGCTGATACAAATAAGGAATTGTTGACCTATACGAAGATTGTGATAGGCAGCCACAGCACACATACACGGACCGCACAGAATACGGATTGGGATCAGGTATTCGCCTTCAACAACAAGGAGCCCCTCAACTCCACCTCCTATGTTATCATAGAGAGTTCTAACTTTGGAATCACTGTCTCCTCCTATTTAGCATGCCACAGAATACAAGTATGATCATACTTGTATTCTTGTGAACTTTGATCATTAAATTTCTCATGGACCATAATTATCTAAGATCAGTGATTATAACTAAAGAATTCACAATCTATAAGATCTTAATTAAACTCCGAGATTGAATGAAAACTAACTCAATAAGAAGTAGATCTTGGTTTCTATGGTCACAAAAACGGAAAGATTGCAATAACTCGTAAACGTGCATCATACTTGAGAGATGTTCGTCTAGTGATTCATTGTAAACAAACTAGTAAACGTGCAACCTGTGATCTCCTTCCGAACACAAACCCAACAACATGACCACATTCTTGTGTCTAGCCTTTCTAAGTACATAAACCTCTGACTTAAATTCCTTCTCTCCCTATAAACTCGCATTCTTATATTGCTTCTGACAACATACGCCCATCTTCGGCGTCCCTTTGTAAACAGAACCAAATCCACCCTCCAACTAAAAATTGTTATTGGAAAACCCATCTGTAGCGGCCCCGAGGTTGGCGTAACTGAACTCCCCCCTCCATTCAATCTTTGGCTGTCCGTTCTGACACTTTGAACAAATAGAATTCATGTTAACTTTTGGGTTTCTACAATAAAAAACTGACTGCTTGATGGTAGGCTCCCAATTTCAAGATTCATTAGATGAAAGATTGTGGTGAAAAACGATCTCTAAATGCGATTCAAAGCAGTCAAAGGTTAGTTCTCTAACAGTCAATGGCTGATCCTTCACTGTAGGGGCAATAGGTAAACACAAAAGCAAGGTGCCTGGGTGTAAATAGGTGAAACACGGGGCACAGATTGTAGATAAGACATATCCCAGGGGGGTAGATGCAAGCCCCCACAAAAATAAACCAAATAATTAAACAAAAAAACTTTCTAAATGAAGATGAAAAAAGAATTGAAAAGTATGAAGTACATTTCACATACCTATGCAATTCTATCTCACTAAACCTACTAAACTCGGACTAAATGAAGTTGCTAAAGAACATGCATTTGGAACACAGCCAATATACAACTTATATTCACAAGGCTTCCCTGAAAATTGAATTTAAATAAAATTAATTACTTATTTGAAAATTGACTTTGCAGAAAATTACTAATCTGACCATAGCAAATATGAAATGTTCATTCTAGACAAACTGAACAAAAATTTTAAAAATTTATGTGTTCTTTAAGAACCACAGAGGACTGCAAACAGGACCACAGTGTTGAAGTTTAGTCCCCATATAGCCAATTGGTTTTGAGATGGATTCCTACATTTCTCAATAGAACAAAAAACAGTTCATTTTGTAATAACTATAGTAAGGTACTTGCATAGTAGTCCATATGAATGTACGGGTTTTCATATTTTCATCTTGAACATGATTTGGCTAATATTGTAAAATTTTAATATGCGTAAATATTATATGTAAAATACTTTGGAAACTGAAAAAGGATTCATCGATATGCTTTTATTACTGAAAATTTCAATTTAGAATCTACTATCTTACCATATATATGTAAATTTTATGAGAGCTGGTATTAGGTAAAACGGGCTCTGTACCTGACCCGCCACTCGATATGTTTAATCGGATGCTCCTAACACTCTGATAAATACCCTATCTTTGGATGATCGATCATAGATCAGTTGTAGGTAATGGTCCGAGAAAAAGTCCTGCATTGAACCGACGATAAGGGCCATCTAATCAGTGCCATTTTAGGGGCTACAATGGGCATGTGCACCTTTTAGGCATAAGCTATAAAGCCGCTTGAGCTGGTACAGGGTAACAAACCTATCCATAATCAAGATTATGTGACGGTCACGATTTTGTACATGTCATACAACTTGTTTCAAAGCAGTCGGAGTTTAGATCAACGGTGCCTGAAGATTTTATAAGAAAAAGGGTAGTGTGCTTAAGAGTGGACACCTTAAAATGAACAAATAAAATATGTTACATGGTAAACATTCATTTTTATAATATTTGACTATTATTAATTAATCTCTCGATAGAGATATTTCTTCGATAAAATCTTCCTTGGTCGACTCTTTGAGTTGGTAAACATTCATTTTTACAACTTCCTTGGTTGAGTCTTTGAGTTGGATCAGGCTCAAGCCTATTATACCTAGTCTGAAAAGCTGATTGCATTTGGACTTTCTAGGTGTTCACTGAATTTTGATTTGCAAAATAAAGTTGTTATTTGATCTTTGGAACGTTGTTTGTGCCTTTTTAGTTTGGACATGACTTCTTTTTTAGGCTTATGGTTTGATTATATTACACTCTCTGCTTTGGTGCAATCGGTTGAAGGCATGAAAATTGTATGCCATGAGCTTACTCAGGCCACAAGTGACCCAGAAAGTAGTGCAATGGACAATCTTGTCAAAGATGTAGATAGACTTGTATCATGCCTTGCGGCTGAGGTAAATAGATTCTAATCTCTTCCATGAACTTTGGTGTCCTTTAGGTTTTCTTCGTTGTCCATAAACATCAATATTTGATAGGTTGCCAAGACCTTTGACTTCAATCTTGCTGGAGCATCTTCAAGATCATGTAAATATGTATTGAACACACTTATGCAGGTAAATTTTCAATCCACTTATATATATATATATATATATATATATATATATATATATATAGACACACACACACGCACACATATTTAAGGTAAATTTTCAATCCACTTAGTAGTTTCTTTTCTTTGATAATGAGTGAGTTTTTCGTTGCAACTTGTAAGTCTGAATTTTTTTAAAAAAATTTGTATTAATTAGTACATATTCTGCAGACATTTCAAGTTAAAAGGCTTGCTCATGCTGTAAAGGAGAGTACCCTTGATAGCCTCATCACCGAGCTTCTACTTTGGCTTTTAGATGAAAGGGTTCCATTGATGGATGACGGAAGCCAACTTTTGAAAGCATTGAATGTCTTGATGCTTAAGATTCTAGTTGGTTGGTTTTTTTTTTTGTCCTTTTTTTAACCTGCTGTTCACCTTACTGATTTGATCTTATGTTCATCCCTATTACTTAATCCTGATTTGTGCTTCGTGAACAGGATAATGTTGAACGAACATCATCGTTTCTAGTGTTAATCAGTCTATCACGGCCATTAGATCCCTCAAGATGGCCGTCACCTACCTCGACTGAGATTCTTGTGGCTAGGAATCAGAAGTTCTCAGATTTAGTTGTCAAATGCCTCATCAAACTGACCAAGGTGATTTTGCACGCATTCCCTATGTTTTTGAGTTTTTTTCCTAGGTTTCATGCTTCTGTTAAAAAAAAAGGCTCATTTTGAGATTTGAACATTATTAGGTTCTTCAAAGCACAATATTTGATGTGGATCTTGATCGTATTCTTCAAAGCATTCATGTATATCTACAAGATTTAGGAATGGAAGAGATTAGGAGAAGGTACTTTTATATATATATATATAACTTTTATGTTGGAAAATCTCTAATTTGTGCCTTGTTTTTATTTCTTTCTAAAATAGTAATGTTAGTAATGTTCCGTTGGACTGATTAAAATATAAACTATGCCCAGAGCTAGAGCTGATGACAAGCCTTTGAGAATGGTTAAAATTGTGTTGCATGAGCTTGTTAAGCTTCGTGGGACAGGTATAAAGGGTCACCTTTCCATGGTTCCTATAGACACGGAACCTCAGCCTATCATTCTTGCTTACATTGACTTAAGTCTTCAGGTAGATGAGGTCTGGCTCGAAACATTTAAGAATTTTTTGTCTTGGCTATCACTATTCCTGAGCTGATATTTTGTTTTTTACCAGACTCTTGCAGCTGCCATAATGTTGACTCCTTTTGGCCCCATTGGTCAAACTCACTGGGGTGATTCTACTTCAAACAATCCATCATCCGCAACACATTTTGCGGATGCACAATTGAAGGTATTTTTGATTATATTGCTTGATCTTTTAAGTAATTCAGTAGTGGTAGAATTATATCTAAGATAGATGTAAATGAATTTCACACCATCTGATCTAGAATTTGGTTTTACGTAGTGAAATTGGGACTTCATGTCACATTCAAATGATGTTTAGGACAGGCGGTGAGATACATAGTCTCCACGTATCAACACCATTGGATCATAGATTGCACTGTGAAAAGACATTTATGTTTCTTTAGATGTAGAGTGGTTTATAACAGATCTGAGCCCTTTATGCTAGATATAGGAACTGTACCGTATTACCCAATTATACTCGAAGGTATGTACATTGCATCTTTGAACACTTTTTACTGGTTAATGCTTGAATTTCTTTGCTTTCGTTAGTAGCTTGCAAGGTTTCAATATCGGTTTCTGCATTGGGTATCGGCCAATTTTGGACCGATATGGATACGGATCGCCAAAATACTGTATTGGTGGATTTTTTTATTTTTTATTTTTTAAAGTAAAAAATATAGAAAAAAACAGTCTTGTATCGGGCGATACCAAGAAAATATTGGCCGATACTGCCCCTTATCTGTCCTATACTGATACAGATACCAATACCGATATCGGGGTGGTATCAGTTCTCTATGAAACCTAACTGAGGTGTGATATGCATGTAAGCTTGGTACCTAAAGATTTGCACTCCGGATATTTTCAGGTTGATATATTTGATCAGCTTCAGAATGCTAGTGAGGCATTTCGCACATATATTAGAGATGGGCTAGCACAGGTTAACTTTTGCTTATCATGCGAGCAAATCAGTAAATCAGCAGAAAGACGCAGCAAATCAGCATATCAGCAGAAAGACGCAGCAAATCAGCAAGCAATTGGTCCCTTGATTCGAGTTCTTGGGGCTGAGATACACATTCGACAGTAGAAAGTTGTGTTCTTGGGGCTGGGATACACATTTTTATTTTTGTACTATTGTAAAAAGACGGTGCCGATGTTCGAATTGTAGCAGACATATATTTTTCTTTTTGTACTATTGTAATTTTTACTTTTGATTCAATTGAGTCTCATATTTTCCCAATCAATTTTCCTATTTTACTTTTATCAAAATCTCTACATCAGCAAATTAAGCTTTTAGTGGGCATCACCCTGTTTGTAATGCCGGGAAAAACATGGCAGCGATAGTTTTTTAGTGGTTGCCACTACTATTGAAAACTTAGCGGCAATTTTTAGTAAAAACTGCCGCTAATAAAAAGTAGCGACAACACTAGTAGCGGCAGTTTTTACAACTGCCGCTGTGGGTATTAGCGGCAGTTTTTTAGTTAATAGCGGCAGTTTTTGGCTGCCGCTAATAGTCTTATTTTTTGTAGTGTAGCTTAAAAACTCAGATAGAAATTTCAAATTTTTCTATGCGAGCATCGCCTGTCGAATTTCTCGAAACAGCATCCATATGATTAAAGATGCGAATGGAACTTTTGTTGATGATCAAGATCAGATTGTGTGATGACCTTAAAATTTTGAATAGAACTCGACTGCTTTGATGTGCGTGCCTCACACAAAAATCGAGGCAAATTAAAAATTTTAAATTAATATTATTGGGAATGATATTAATCCACAGTTATGTGATGTCATGTGTCACTTCTGACATAGGTTCGAATCTTGTAAGCGCTTAGATGAGGCATGGTATGCCGGAACACTTGGTGTACGCTTAACATCGGAACTTAATTTTAGAAAATGTGAAAAATATCTAAGATATTCCATTTGTTTAACTTATAAGGGAAGGAAGTGGGTTAGAGTCTATACCTCTCATCTTCTTCTTCTTCTTCCTTGATAATCTGTGGCTAGGTTTGTTGTTATGAGGTGCTACTGTGTGAAACCAAACGTAGAAGAGAACCTGGGTTGGTGATTATCCGAGCTAAGAGTGTTAGATCGACGTCGGTACGTTGGGTTTGTTTTGCGAAAATGTGTGCTATCGCTGTGCGTTGAAGCGGAGCCGCACATTTGCTCTTCCGAGTCGTGACAACGACAAATTCTGAGTTTCAGATCCAAAACCCTCTTCGGATCGTATTCGCCGAGAACCCGAAAGCGACATTAAAGAGGTGAGTTATTAGGTTAAAATTGTAGAAGTTAAGACCTAATAAATGTGTAGATACAAGTGTATAAGTTGTTTGTTAAGAATCATTAAAGATTAAAGATGAAAATAGGTCAAGCTTCATGATCGACATTTATGACAGAAACTGTCATATTTGATCGATCAAATCTGGAATTGATCGATGGATGTGAAAGATTGATCGATCAAATCTTATATACATTTAATGAAACAGTAAGTGTATATTTCTAGAAGTTCAGGCCCGACAGTGCTTGATTGATCATTTTGACAAATGATCGATCAATATGAGAGGTTGATAGATCACAGGAAAGTGATCGATCAAGGGTGTGAATGATCGATCAATGTGGACATTGATCGATCAATGTGAATGACTGACCGATCAATTTGGAAATTGATCGATCAAATTGTATAAATGAGTGTAAACAGGAGGGCGGTATTTTTAGAAAATTTAAGTCTGACTTGTTTGATCGATCAATGGAGAAATTGATGGATCAAATTTAGAAATTGATCGATCAAACAAGGAAGTTGATTGATCAACTTTCCTCTGTTCAGTGTGAGTTAGTTGGGAGATTGATCGATCAAATTAGGTATTTGATCGATCAAATGGGATGATTGATTGATCAAACAAGGATATTGATTGATCAATCACCCCTGTTTCTGTTGTTTTAGTTTTATGGGTAGAACACTACTGGACATTATACCAGTTGATGTCCTGACGTCTATGACACTAAGTATACTATGTCTATGGTCTAGGATCAGACCGTGATGCATTAAAAAGCTTTGGATTTGTTTAGAAAGGTCTGATCTGAGGTAGGGAAAATTCAACCGAACTTGCGTTTATTTTTGATCTTATGGGTTCATAGCTTCCGTGTTCTGACGCATGCTCTGATTTTATTTTTCAAATCATATCTTGCATATGAATGAAAGTTCCATCAACTCTGATTCCTATTATCTAATATCTGTCATCTGATTCATGTTATTATGATATGTATGCATGTGATTTTAAGTTTATCTATCTGACGAATCCCATCGACTCGGCGGTATATCCGTGATTGGCACATTCATGCATCTGCTTTGGAAATCATTTGACACAATTGCGCTCCTTAGATGAGACATTATTACATTCATGAAATTGTTCATTGAACGACGATGGTCAGGGTTACCCATCGGCACACATCCTGCTACCACGTGCTATATTCACGGGAGTTACTTAAGTATACTATTTTAAGTTATTTAAATACTGTATGTATAACATTCTTAAAGCACTTAGGTTATGTCTGTTCTTACAAGTTCTGCATTCTGATTATTCTACATATCTGATTATTGGTCTGCATCTGTCCAGTTTTGTCTATACTCTGCCTTACTTATCTGTTTGAGTTATATTCTATAACCATATTTTACAATTAAGATACAAGTTTAACTGAATTTCTTCTATTGAGCTTAGATGGTTAGCTCACTCCTGATTCTGTGTCATAGGTTCTGAGGCTCGGGCACCAGTCATAGAGAGCGACCCGGACTATCATCCAGAGACATAGGCTGAGGCTGAGGACGAGGAGATTGATATGCAGGCCGACAAGTTCTACCCTTAGCTTGGGTATATTAGTCGTGTATTTGGGGTTTTCTGTATTGTAGTTTGGATTATCTCTACGCCTGGTGGCCACCTGCTGCATTATTTATTATAGATACTTTACTTGTATTCATATACATTCTATAGGAGCCACTATCGGGAACCATTATTTTGGGTGATGGATGTCCATCACTAGTGATTCTTTTTTGTTCCTTTTTGAGGATGTATATTCTTTTATTTTTGCAGATATGCATTATTTTATTTCTTCTTTCTTTTAAATGCCTTATATGAAGACTCGATCTGGCACTACTGGACCGTGCCTGCTCTGATTTCTGCTAGACGAGCAGACACTCTTTGATTTGTTTCAGGGATCATCCAGAGCATGATCCTAATGGGACGGGTTTTCAGGTGAGGAAATCCGGGCTGTCACAGATTGCAAGAACAACTACAGATTATTTTAAGACCATGTTTAGTGATCTATCTCGAATCCCGAATCTCACTATTCCCTTTAAGAGGAAATTGTTTGTATTGGATGCGACTTATCTCTCAAGACCGGTTACTATGGAAGAGATTAAGGATGTCATATTTAAATCCCCGTTGAACAAGGCTCCAGGGCCTGATGGTTTCTCCGTGGAATTCTCAATCAAGCATTGGGACATCGTTTGCAATGATGTATCTAACGTGGTGCGTAATTTTTTTCGTAGTAAAAAAATGCTTAAATCAATTAGTTTCACTGTTATTAAACTTATTCCTAAAGAACCGAGTGCTGATTCTCTGGATAAATATAGACCTATTGCTCTTTGCAATTTTCTATACAAAGTCATCACTAAAATCCTTTCTCATAGGTTGTCTTTGGTCCTTCCGAATCTCGTCTCTGCTAATCAATCCACCTTTATTAAAGGGAGATGCATCTCTAAAAATATCCTGTTAGCACATGAACTTGTTCGTAAATTTCAATCCAGGAATGAAAAGTCTTATTACATCAAAATTGATCTTAGGAAAGCCTATGGTAAGGTTCGTTGGGACTTTAATTGGTTTTGATGAGATTCAGAAGACTTAGATCAGGGAATGCATTTCTACTGCCTCTTTTGCAATCCTCATTAATGGAGTTCCTGGCCCTTTCTTTTCTAGCTCTTGTGGTATTTGCCAAGGAGACCATTGCTCTCCTCTCCTTTTCACATTAGTAATAGAAGCTTTTTCTTCCTTTATTGATGAGAAGGTTAATACTAATTTGATCGCATTATCTTCATATCCCAATATCCCTGATATATCCCATCTTATCTTTGCTGATGATTTGTTTGTTTTTTCTACTGCTGATGAAAAATATTCTATTGAAATTAAGGATGTCCTTGACAAATTCAACTCTCTTTCTGGTCTTCAAGCTAATTGTTCCAAGAGCAGAATTTTCTTTAGTAGTGATTGTTGTAATTGAGCATCTATTTGTAATATTCTGGTTTTGAGGAAGGCCAACTCCCCATAAGATACCTTGGGCTTCCCTTATGTGTTTCCATGCTTTCTTATTCTTTATGTCAACCTTTGATTGAGAAAATGCTCCATAGTCTTGAAGGTTGGAAGACGCTTCTTCTTTCATATTCTTGAAGACTTGAACTCATAAACTCGGTTCTTAATTCTTTTCAATTATATTGGTCCCCAACCTTTCTTCTTCTGAAGAAGGTTATCAATAAAATTGAAGTCATTCTTCAAAATTTCTTATGGACGGAACTTCATTAGGACATTCGATGCACCCGATTAGTTGGAATAAGGTTTGTAAGCTTATTGCAGAAGGTGGTCATGGAATTAATAAGATTAAGCATTTGAATGATGCGGGGATGCTTAGATTATTTTGGAATCTTGTCAACAATCCAAAGTCCCTTTGGGCTAGGTGGATTTTTGCTAGATATGTTGGTGGCAGTGATATTTGGGCCTATTGTTTGCTTCGGGATTATTCATGGGCTTGGAAGGATATACTTTCAGTTAGGAACTATGAAAGGAAGTCTATAAAATATATCATCAGGAATGGAGATTTGGTAAAATTTTGGACTTCTAATGGGCCTCTTCTAATGAAATTTGGAAGAAGAACTATTATGCAATCTGAAATACCGATTGATACTAAGGTCTCGACATTTATTGTTAACAGGAAATAGGACCTTCCTAACCCAGCTACTCTTAGGTTGCAACAAGTGTGGAACAACATTTTAGCTATCTCACTTCTTATGGGTGGCAAAATGAGAGATAAATAAGTATGGTCTCTCAGTGATTCTAGAAAATTCACTTATAAATTGGCCGTTTAGATTTTTAAGGATCTGAGAGAAGAAACTAGTTGGAATAGATTTATTTGGCACAGGAATTTTGTTCCTAAGCATGGCTTTAATGCCTGGATGCCTATCCAAAGAAAACTGTTGACTTTGGAAAACTTGATGAAGAGGGGCTTTAAAATCCCATCCAGATGCGTTCTATGCTGGAGCGAAAGAGAGACTAATGATCATTTGTTCTTCCAGTGTGCTTTTACTAGCTAGATTTGGCATTCTATTTTGTATAAGTTGGGCATTAAAAGAAGACAATTAGGTACCATTGACAGTGAGTTCGAGCAACTATAAAATTTCATCATTGGTAATCATTCCAATGGAGTGAGTGCGAAGCTGGTTTTCACGGCTGCTACTTGGCACATATGGCGTGAAGGAAATGCGAGAATTTTTGATGATATAAACCAACACAAGAGGATGTCCTTAAACAGATTATAATGGGTGTGACGATTAAAACTGAATCTAAAATTGATGAGAAGGGGAACGCTAAGTGGAAGACTGCATATAGCCCTTGCTCAAACCCAAGTATATGCAGATGGATCCCTCCAGATAGCAGCAGGATCAAGGTTAATACGGATGGATCATTCAACAATAAAGGGACAAGTATAGGAGGCATTTAGAGATCAAAGTTTCTTTGGACCATCTGATCTCAATAGCATCCTCGGTATTGAATTAGAAGCAATTCTCCAAGTGTTCAGAAATGCCAAAGATCTCAATATTATGAAGCTTACCATTGAATCTGATTCTCTTAGGGCAATTAAAATCCTCAAAGGAGATTGGGCTATTCCTTGGAAATATTCTATTCTGGTGGCTAACATTGTTCATTTGGCAAATAGGCTTGACTGCCAGTTTTTTCATGTGTGGAGGAAATGCAATAAGTGTGCGGATTACTTGGTACATAATGGAGCTGATGCAAGTAATGTTGTCAGGTGGAGTCCTTTCGAAGTTCCTGGTCCTCTAATTTGTCTCGCTTTAGAAGATTTACATTGTAATTTCTATCATATGTAATCTTTTTTTTTGGAATAAAATAGGGTAGGGGTCCCTCCAACCCCGATTTTCTATCGAAAAAAAAAGAAGAAGATGATACTGTATCGATTATTGAACCTCGTATAGCTAAACGTTGTTCTTGCGAACATGCTTGTTATGAGCATCTCAAATTCAAATAAGTTTTGAAATATTAGCTAAAGATTGGGTCTCGTTAGACTAATAGGGCCCATGATCCTTGTCTTAATTGACTAAATGACAAAAATTGCCAGCCTTTGTTTGCGCGATATTGGCAATTGAATATTAATTATTGGATCATGGTTGGTGTTTAGTATCACACCGAATTAATTAAATGACAATAAATATTTCAGTTGATTAACGATTAAACTAATAAATAATTAAATAATAAAGATACTTAATAAATCAAAAAATTGATAACTAATGAACCAATAACTTGATTAGTTTACCTTGTAAATCTCAAAAATTAATAGTCTTATAATTCTTGTTAATCTGATAAGCTATAGCATGCTGTTTTCTTTCATAACAATGGTAGTAGTTGAATTTAAATATCGTCTATGTAAATAGTAAGTTTGCATGCTGTGTTTGTGTATGATACTTAAAATCTCTTTGCCTGATATTACTTGTAAATGTCCATTTTATTTATTGATATCACATCTTGTTGTAAACTTGGCTTTACACATTATTGCAATATAATTTCCCTTGAATATAAACTGTAAGCTTAGCTATATTAAACTGTACTGGAAACCATAACTTAAAACAACTAAGACTTTATTAAGTTTTGCCGCTTTCGATCGTTTCATGACCCAAAAATTTCAGAGGCCAACCAACATCCACCTAGTAAAAACTAGGGGAGCAGGACTAGGAGAGATCTAGGAGTGACAACTGAGCTGATAGTTTGAGCTCATTTTGCCTATAGAGCTACCAGCAACTGCACACATGTGATATGTTCAAGTGTTTATTTGGATCTTTCTCCTTTCTTTTGAGTTTTTGTTAAGTCCAGTACTTTTGAAATCACAGTTGTATCTTTGTAATTGGACTTTTGTAAATATTTGTTTTTGAAAGTTAAACTTTTAGACTACATTTCAATTATCTTACTTATAATTCTGCGATAAGTAGGATTTATTTTAATACTTGGAATGTCTGTGAGATTAGAAATTATTCTCAGGTGCTAAGAAAGCTAGCAAGTTTGACTTTACTAAACTACCCTTCTATAAAGGGTAGTTTAAGGGCAAAAAACATAGCCATTTAAGGTCTAGAAACTACGCAGGTCCTTCGCTCTAAGAAGAAGAAGGGCAGAGAAGGCAACACATGCCCATTTTTGGGGGAATGGACCTATGGAGGATCTCGGATTGCACGAGCTTGAGCAGTTAGCAGATTTAATGGAAGATCTTAAGAAGAGAATAGCGAATAGAGCGGACGAGCTCTTGCTCCAGAGGCCGCCGCCGCCATTTCTCTTTCTCTTCTCTGGTTCTCCCCTTCCCTTCTGTTATCATCTTTCCTAAATGGAAAAAAAGGCTTTCGCGATGTTTCATAGTCCGATTTGATGGTCCAAATAGAGGTGAAACCAAAGAGAACAACCTGTGCTAAAATGTGTTGGAACGAAAGCTGTGAGAAGAGAAGAGAAGAGCCTGCGCAGTTTCTAAACCCTGAGTGGTTGTTTTTTTTGCCCTTAAACTATCTTTATAGAAGGGTAGTTTAGTAAAGTCACACTTGCTAGCTTTCTTAGTACATGAGAACAATTTATAATCTCACAGACGTTCCAACTTCAGAAAAATGTGGAAGCCCTTTTTTCTAAAACGTTTGGTTTTAAGATAATAGGCTAAAACGTTTGCATTTGGTGGCCATTTTTCTACTTTCCCCTAAAATAAATGTACTTACCTACATCGATGCTTTTATTCTCCTTTGATTTATTGTATCCGATCGACAATAATGATCTTCATGAGAGAACTCTGAGTCACGGCCGACTCAACATCGTCTGGGGCTCTAGGCAAAAGTCTCTGCCCTTGTAAAAAAAATTACATTTTTTTACTTTTGCTAAATAAATATTTAGTAAAGGAAAATTGCAAATGGCAAGTAGTCTTTGTACAGGGAAGGTGCAGGCGACTGACATGGCGTGACGTGACTGGTTTCCCCGACCTGCATTGTTTGGGCCCCATGACACTTGTAGCCAATTGCGTCGCGACACATCAGCCTCCTGCACTTTGCGTGCACAAAACCTTCCTGCCATATAATACTATCCTCTAGTAAAAGATTTGGTGGGTCCCCCAAGATAGGTAATCTCCTAAAATAGTAAAAAAGAAAATTTAATTTAAAATATTAGTAGGTGGCTAGTGGTATGCACTTGTAGAGAGATTTTTTAATATAAAAAAGGGTAGAGATTTTTGTAACAAAAGATTCTTGCACACAACTATGGTTCCATTGGTCACACTTTTGGCTGCCTTTAATCAAATGATAGAGGTCGTTTTTTGTTCCAGTCTTTCACACATTAAGTCTTAAGATCATGCCTCAACTATCGAACGATTAGATGTTGATTACATGTAGCACACTTCCTCAAAGTGACCATGATCATGGCGTACCATGGTGCATTTTTATCACGGATGTGTGTCACACATAATCACCATCTGATCGCTTGATATGTGGTCCATGAACTCAAGATTTAATGTGTGCATAATTAAGATGAAAAATCATATCTAGCATCTGATTCAAGGCAGTCAATAGTATGGACAGTGGAATCCTCAATTGTGTCACAAGAATCTTTGGTGAGGTAGCTAAGAAATAGGCATAACTAAAGTTTTACGATTTGCTTTATATAATAGGTAGTTTTATTTGCAACTATAGATTCTAACTTCATAATTATAGTTGCAAATAAAGATGTCATTTCAATAAATTATGAGATTTTTAAAAAGCAAAGGGGAGAATATGCTCAGGCGCACAGGATGATCTGTGCGCCCGAATGATGCAAAGTTGATAAAGGAAATCCTGACAGAAGCACATCGTTCAAATACACCATCCACCCAGGTGGTACCAAGATGTACCACGATCTGAAGTGAAACAATTGGTGGGCTGGAACGACGAGAGATGTTGCCAAATTCGTTTGTCGATGTTGGGTGTGTCAATGAGTAAAGCAGAATATTAGAGACCCGCATGACCTTTACAATCCTTTGATATTCCTCAGTGGAAGTGGGAGCACAGTACCATGGACTTCGTATCAGGTCTCCCAAAGATCAGTAAGGGTTATGATAAGATTTGGGTAATAGTAGATCGCCTTAGGAAATCGGCTCAATTCTTACCTACTAAGTTGACTGCTCCGCTCAAGCAATTAGCCAACTTGTACGTTTGCGAAATCGTAAGACTCCATGGTGTTCCATTGTCCATTGTATCAGATCGAGATTCTCATTTTTGCTCATAATTTTTGCGATCATTTTAGAAAACAATGTAAACAAAGTTTAGATGAGTACGACATATCATCCCCAGACGGACAGACAATCTTAAAGGACAATTCAGATACTAGAAGACATGCTGAGAGCTTGTATTCTAGACTTCCAAGGAAGTTGGGATCAATACTTACCTTTGTGTGAGTTTTCCTTCAATAATAGCTACTAGAGTAGCATTAAGATGACATCGTACGAAGCTTTGTAGAGACCTTGTTGTTCTCCTCCATGTTGGAACGAGGGTGGTGAAAGGCAAATGCTTGGCCCCAAATTGGTTCAAACCACCGTCGAGAAAATCAACTTGATACGATCCCGGTTAATGGTTGCACATGATCAACAAAAGAGTTTAACCGACAAGAAAAAGTGAATCTTAGAATTCAAAGTTGGAGAGAAAGCTTTCCTTAAAGTGTCCCCAACTAAAGGAGTCATTTTGTTCAGTAAATGAGGCAAATTGAAATCCCGTTATATTGGACCTTACCCGATAATCAAAAGGATTCGAACTGTGGCTTATCGGTTTCAACTTCTTGAAGAAATGGTATGTGTACATAATGTTTTCCATATCTCAATGTTGCAAAGATATATTCCGGATCCGAGTCACTTGTTTCCTGAAGAAGTCGTCGATCTATGAGAGGACCTAACCTACAGGGAAAGACCAGTGCAAATCCTAGATAAAAAATAACATCAGTTGCGTTCCAAAACAATTCTCCAGGTAAAAGTACTTTGGAGAAATAAAGATATCGAAAGTGCTACCTGGGAGTTAGAATCGAAAATGCGAACAAACTACCCACAATCTGTTTGAAGGTACTAACACTTACCTTTGAACCTATTGATATAATTATGATTGATTGATTTCATTTGATTAGTTGATTTGGCCTTACTAATTCAAAGAGATCTTGCCTGTTTGATATGGTTTTGATTACTTAATCTAGTTTGATTCTTTGATATAATTCAAATTTCTCTGACATAGCTTTGATTGATTGATATCGTCCTAATGATCTTGATAGCTTTGATTGTTTGACACTGTCAATAGATATGATTTTTATTTCTGATATGACTTTGATTGTTTTTTATATAGCCCCATTTGTTTGATATAGTTTGGATTGTTTGATATGACCGTACTGGTCTATTACATTCGATTGATTGATATTGATTGTTTGGAGTAGACATTGACCTATTAAGAAATGGTCATAGGTCGACTGCCTATTTTGAAATTTTTGATTGATTGACTTTCCTGATCGATTTAGTGATAATAAATCACTTGTCTGAAAATAAAAGAACTGCTCTAAGCAAAAGTTACTAGAAAACAGTCTGTAAACATAACTGTCGAATTTTGTTAGTAAGCACCTCGTAAAATGTTAAGGGAATAAAATTATTTTTATTCTTAAATTACTTAAGAGTTTTATTAAAATTTTGAATCTCGATTATGACTCTCGCATCTAAGTTAATTCATAAAATTTTAGATGGACATACAATTAAAGAGATGATTGGAGAAGCAACGTGAAGAATTACTAACAAAATTGACCAAAGGATAACTGAATCCGAAAAATGAAGGGCAAGCCTTAAACGAACAAAGAGCCTCCAGACCTTGTTGAACAAGGATATGCATACCTGTTGCTCATTTCGGGGAACATACTAAAATCTGTATGCACACACCCCTGTGCCAAACCCCATGCGAGACCATTATGTTGGACATATTTCCTTCTACAAGGAGGAGATATCCTTTCATGTACTCATGCTGGAAGTAGCAGATAGAGACCTCCGAGAAGTTGAAAGCTTGGTAGAGCACGCTGAAAATAAGTTGGGCAATGTGCAACCGTGGGAATCGAGACGATCCCGTCACGACGATGCGCTCTCTAATAAAAATATAGAGTTGCCACCCGGAGCTTTCGGTGTCCCGGGATACCTAGTTCATTTTTATGAGCACCGAAGTGCTAAAAAATATGACTCTAAATCCGGTCCACATGAAAGGCTCTTGGGTAGAGGCTTCGGTTATCGATCGGGAAGGTGTTAGGCACCCGATCAACCCGCTTAACGCGGTCTCTACTAATGGCCAAAAATAAAATGATATAAAAGCAAAGAAAATAGCTTCCTCTTGCCCAAATGGGCTTGGAATCCTATTTGTGCCCCTCCGTTCCTACCGAAAAATCGACGGCGTAACGGCACAAATGAGAGGATGGAGGGAGCTAGAAAGAGATAGGAGAAGAAAGGGGAGAGCCGAAGCCCTCGGGCCCTTGTAGCACCGTAGAGGAGCCTTGCGTGGCTTGCTTTGATGAGCTTTCGAAGGCTTGAATGGTAGAGAAATGAGTTTTAACCACTTAGGACTTAAAGCTAAGAGGTAGGGGATGGAGGCTAGGGGGTCACACACACCTAGGCTAAGGGTTTTGGATGCAAGAACAAGCTTGAAATGATGTTTTGGAATTCTGGAATTTAGATGAAAATAGTGCACAAAAGGGAGGAAGAACTTCTTACTTTGAGCTCTTTCTCTCTTAAGCAAATTTTTCAACCCTTAAACCAAGGGGAGGGGGGCTCTATTTATAGGAAAATGGTGGATTAGGAGGCTACTTAGAGGCTAAACAAGTTTAAGAATTAGGTAATGGGCCATCTAAGGTTTCCTAGGGTTTTAATGGTGGATGATAGGTTAGTGTTTCAAATCACTTAAGGGTTGCAAATAGGCATTAAAAGGGTGCAACAAAGTTATCAAAACACACCCCAAGGACTGAGGTGGTCAACAAGTCAAACCCCAATCACGAATTTCAGGGAAAAAACCCACAGTCACTATTCATATGCCTGGCGCAACTATTAGTTGCGCAAGGCAAATGCATAGTAAAACAGTAGCGAACAGTAGCCTGGAAGTTGGCTTCGCGCGGGGTGGTGGGACCCATTTATGCCTGGCGCAACTATTAGTTGCGCCAAGCCATTTCTGGGGGACAAATTCAGGGGGAAAATGGCTTGGCGCAACTATTAGTTGCGCCAGGCAAAAATCCCTAAAAAAAAGCTCGATTTTCAAGCGGCCATAACTTTTGATATACAACTCCGATTGGGGTGATTCTTGGCTCGTTGGAAAGCTGGAGAAGTCCTCTTTTCAATTGTATATGATTTGTTATTAGTAAAAGAACTCAGATAGTAATGGTATACCACTCTTCATCCATTGCCTGGGAAGGTTAGGTTTAGGGTTCGGAATGGGTTCTAAGGGTCGGGATTGGTTTCTAAAGGTTTGGAATAGGTTCCTAAGGAATATAGGGTGATTCCTAAGGATTTGGGGTGATTCCTAAGGGTTCCATTCATGCCATCAAAAGCTCAAAATTGCACCTCTCTTAAAAGGTGTTTCGATTGGGCCTTGGGCCAAATTTGGGTGTCTACAGGCAAAATCAGCCAATGTCTAGATGATATCAATAAAATTCTACGTAAACGATGAAAATGAATAGAAAATGTAATGAAAGGTTGTGAACCAATCACCCTTACAATTTTGTATGAATGTAAGAGTGTTAACTTTGAAATGAATGAAAAACAATCATGCATTGTTGAACCAAACTGAAATCACGAGAACTCTTCTTGAAATTTTGGTCATCGTGAACCCTAGAATCTGAAAACTGAATAGTATATTTTTCCTTATATATAGTAAGAATGGAAAATTGATTGGAAAACTTAAATTTTTCCAGATGAACTCAACGCTCGAAAACAAATACGTGATATGCGCCAATCGAGAAGATGCGATCTCTCATTTCATCTTCTTATGTGACTCCCTCCTTCAGACTAAGAAACTACTAGAGCGGAATTTAATAGAAGACCGCCAAATGCGCACTGCTACTCAAGACCTGTTGAGTGTTCTTCAAAACGATAAACTAAGGAGAGCTTGACTCTTTTCCAAACTAAACCACATAGAGAACAACTATGCTTATGACCGTGAGAAATTGACTAAGGTCGGGAAAAGCCTCCATTGCCTCACTACGGACATAGAGAGGTGTAGGCTGAAATTTCTACCTTGGATGAGTAGAGATAATATTAGGATTCTGTTATTTAGTTTATGTCTTGATGTATGCTCCTGTGAGCAAAAAGATTTAGATTTAAATGAGTTTTGATGTATGCCATATGGCAGAAAAGGTTGTTTTAGACTTTATGAAATTTTTATCAAATTATGTGTTATAACCTGAATGTGCTATGACCCATGTATTAATTGAATTTTTCTTGAAATAAATAAGAAAACCAACAAACAAGGTATCAAAAATCTGCCGATACCGATACGTATCGGTTTTCTGTCAAACCAATACGTATTGGTCCGATACGTATTGGTATCTCATATTGGTATCACCGATATGTATTGGGTATCGGCCGATACGTCTCGGTTTTGACCGAGACATCTTGTTTTTTTTTTTAATTATTTTTTTTACAAAATTGACTGCACGTATTGGTATTGGCCGATACGTATCTGTCGATTTGTACATGCCTCGGGCAAACCGATACCGATTTTAATACCTTGCCAACAAACCACTAAAAGTAGACTTCCTACAGATGGAAGCCTATTCTCGAATTCGCGGGACTCTATGCGGGATCTAACAAGGGAGAAAGATGATGTGTATGTACGAACGGATGTACCTGCAACAAATGAAAGGTCATGTAAATATGCTAGCATGCATTCAGCAGAAAATGTACAAGATCAAAGGAGAGAAATACACTGTAGAGCAATTCCTCTCAACTCTTCTGGCTCGTATCCAAGAAAATCAGTTGAAAGTAGGTACCACCCAAACTAACTTAGAAATTTGCCAAGAGTGGGAAGTTCAATTCCAACTCATAGAAGAAATTGCATATGCCCAAACCAGGGTCCACGTGAACCAGGCTCAACAACTTATTTGCTTGTATGAGCAAATCTTACATAAGAAAAAGGAAGGTATGAACTATGATTATCTAATTAGAACGATAAAACTATTAGTTTTAACCTGTGAGTTTGATTGACCTCTACATCTCAATTTATCTGCATATGCAATGTGGGTTATTCGCTATTGTTACGCTATCACTTAGAATAAACACACCCTAAAAATTAGTAAAATTGATGTTTCTATGGATGGAAAGCACCATGATCCCCCTCATGACTTTGACTGAACTGAAACATAAGAAGAAAAAGCTAGAATGGGAAGAACTCCTTTTCTTCCACTAGTGTACGTTGCACAGAGCATCGATTCGCTACCTCGAAACGCGAATCGATCAATTGACTAGTGAGAAACACATCATATCCATTAGCATTTCTCTTCTCAGAAAAAACCCGCCTGAAAAATGTGAAGCAGTGCTATTGGTACACGCTTTCTAGGATCCTTTTGAATCCTGAAATAAGTGGCCGAATTCAGTCTAAACAGACTCTGTTTGCTATGGGAGAAGATAATAGAATAATAACAGAAAGAAAATATTTAAATGCAGAAAATAAAAGAAGATGAATTTTAAATAGAGAATACCTGGGTTGATGTGATTGCCAGCTATAGATGTTTATCAACGCTGTAACTCGTCACTGATCACACTCTGCGGGATGCAATTTGACTCCTTTATTGAATGTCGGCCGACCAACTTTAGCAGCTATGGGTTGCCTATAGTCTAATTAGTTACTAGGACCTATCTAAAAGGGGGTGGTGGCCAGCTATACTTAGGAGGATCGGCCCCGTTCTCAGGTACCCTCCGTAAGCTCCCTTGGGCAAATCAGGATGGCTAAGGCTATTTTGAAAATATTGGGAAAGGTTAAGGACCTAATTGGCTATAAGGGGAGAATTTCAGTAGGGATTTCCCAGGGGCTGGATCTAAGGCTAGGGGAGGACTTGCTCCTTCAGTACTCCTTCGACAGTCAAGGCTAGTGGACCAGTTCCACTAGCTTGACTACCCTGAGATTTCTAGAGAAGAGTCTGCACCCAGAGTGCAGCTCAACTCCTTTTTTTTGAAAACCTCAGAGAGAACCTCGAGTTTTTAGAAAGAACAAGCTTGAGAGAGGGGATTCGTAGAAGAAAATTGGTGAGTTTAGCTGTGGGGTAGGGGTATTTTTATAGGTATACGAATAATTACGCATGTGAGGAAGTGTGTGCAATTGAGCAATTGCGGGCATGGAGTCATGCACATAATTGAATTAAGTGCATGGAATCATGCACTTAATTGCCCGGAAGTTGGTCACCGACTGGGGAATGACCGGCTGACTGGCTCAGCCGAGTGTCCCAATTCCACCATTCTTGGAACTGATTACACGCATGATGTCATGCACATAATCTAATTATGTGCATGGACTCATGTGCATAATTGGGGATTTAAGGCGATCTTAGGATTTAAAGTCCCATTCCAAGTCTGGGCCAATTATGCGCATCCAGGGATGCGTGTAATCAAATTGTGCGCTTGGGATTAGGTACACAATTGGGATCTTAGGTTGGTGCACATGAGGTGTGCCCCCAGTTCACTTGGACTGATTATGCGTAGGGAGTCCTGTGTGCAATCATATTTTGCACCTGTGCTCAGGCGTGTAATTCGAGATCCTCCTGGGCCGGGTCAGGTTTGAGTCAATGGGTTGTTATATCAACCCAAAACTCCCCCATACACTATCTGTATAGTGTATGAGCCCTGAATGTGGGGTTTTAAGGGGTTCTAAGACTTTTGGAGAAGATTGGTTACTTTACGGAAGTCATGGGCAAGGTTAAAGGTTGATTGAACATGTTTGTATACTTCGGGAGGGCAAAAATGGGGTGTCTACAAATGCCCCTCTTCGAAGCACTATTATAGAGCAAGTGCATCGAAGAAGTAGACACCCCCTTTCAAGGTGCCTTCTCGTTTTTTTGAGAGATCACAAGTGTGAATTTGAGAGCTGACATGAAATGCTTGACTTTCTTATCTATCGGTGCAAGCTCAATAAAGGATATCCGCGGGCCTCTTGGTAGCAGTTGAGAGGTGTATCCACAGCAGTGAGTGCATATCACATCCCATCGCATTTCGTGACCTGTTGCGCATTGTAGTCAAACAAGAGAAAATTGTCGCAAACGAGGTACCAGTGGCATCATACGAATATCAAGAAACAAGGTAAAGTGACCAGATAATATGATGTAATGTGATGGAGAAGGCTTTCATAGGTCATGTCAGATTGGGCACGTCATTGTTCACACCAATGGCGCATCAGGGATCCCTTTCCAGTGGATATTTATGATTTCTCATAGTTGAGTATACTCGGTGATCGGTTTCCCAGGGGAAAGAACTGATTGGGGTGATGAGAGATGGAAAGGTTGATAGATAGGAGTTTTGAAAATCTGGGTTTTAACTTAAGATTAATTCGGTAAAACTTCAAAAAACATGGCTTCCGAGACGTCACTGAGCAGATCCATTGGAACCGGATTTGGGGACCCAACCTTTGTTTGGTTTTCAAGAAGGCGCTCGATATGCCAGATACACCATCTAACCTTCTCGTGGACACTGACGGTTTTCTCTTATGGGAGGACTACAGTGATTCGCGAATCAGGAGAGTCGGGTTTTGAAATCGTTTGACTTAATATTAGATTAATTATATCTACAGAGAATATCGAGTGAAGAGAGGGTGATACTTACTTGATTTGGGAGAAGGCCCTTTGTAATATTTGCAATGGGACCTGATGATTGTTGGCACGATGGGACATTGGTGTTGCGATGGGATCGTGTCGTGACGGGACTTTTGATGTTGCGATGGGACTGCGGGTTTGGTTGGTTTAGTTCTATAATTGGGATGGTGGTGATTATGTGTGGATTTTGTCGCGATGGGACATGTTATCATGTATGCTTATGGGTGTACGATGGGACATTGGCAGCCCTCTCTTTTGGTGGGTAATTGAGGTCATGCGATAGGACAAGAATGCCAATAGGATTTTACTCATTCTGGGACCATGCAAAATCACATAACCACCCTCATCATTAGTTGACTTTGTCACCTCTTCGGCGGCTATGCTTTCCATTAAATTTTTCCAAATGAACGCAAAGCCTTCTTGTCGGTGTCATGTACATGATCTTTTTTAGTGTCAAGGATGATTTCCCATACTGTTCCTTTGGTAAGAACCTTCGAACCTTGGATGTCATCATTGTTGTCTTCAAAGTCAAGTCCATCCAAT
The DNA here is from genome assembly GCA_021018995.1 of Chloranthus sessilifolius. Classification (NCBI taxonomy): domain Eukaryota; kingdom Viridiplantae; phylum Streptophyta; class Magnoliopsida; order Chloranthales; family Chloranthaceae; genus Chloranthus; species Chloranthus sessilifolius. The sequence continues at coordinate 89,442,738 of CM037594.1, read as the reverse complement.
GTTGAGAAGCAACTTCCTTCTTTGACCGTAGGAAGTTTTATGTCGGATGCAATCATGGATGGTAAAATATATTTGATCTCCAACTTAGCCAAAAGAGCAGAGTCTGCCAGTTGATCCAATTTCCTCATTGGTCTCGATCACCTCTTCTTCGAAAGAGAACTTTAATGGAATCGGCATTTGGACTTTGGATGGAGTCACATCTTGGAAGGGTGTATCTGGGGGGTGTCATTGTTATCTTCATCTCCACCATCGGCGTTGTCATCATCATTCATGCTGGTACGGGTACTGGTCTCTTCCTTTCTTGGGGTGGTCACGATGGGATATTGGAGGGATGATTCCCATTTTCTCTTCTGGGGTCTATGTTTTCATTGTGGTATGTGTCGTTTTGGTTTCGTTGTCGTTATTTTGGAGCTTTTGTGTTTATTGCGATGAAACTTTTATTATTTTCTCTCGTTGTCTGCTTTTATTTTATTTTATTTTATTGTTTGTTATTACCAGCATTGTTTTCGAGGCTCTGATGGGTCCATTTATGTCGTGACTATTTTTCTTATATCTGAGTTCGTTTGTCGATTTATTTGTATTTTTATTTTTGGGTGCTTTTGCTTATTATTTTTGTTCCTCTATTTCTTCATTTTGTAATTATTTGTATTTTTATTTATTTATTTATCATTGTTGGGCTATGATGGACTAGACTATTGCGGGTCTTGAAGTATGGGTGACTGGTTGATTTTTATTTTATTTTTGGCATTTTGTTTTGAGTTATTATTATTTATTATTTTTGTCTCCTTGGCGTGATAGGACAAGTGGTTGGATTTTGTTATTATTTTGTGTTTTGAATTGCTGGAATTGCTCTTTTTATCTTGTCATGGTGAAAGAGGGGATTTCATGTGTTTGTTTTGTTTAAGCTATGAGGTTTTTCTTTGGTTATTCTTGGTGAGTTTTGGTTAGTGTGATATTTGTCAAGCACATGTGGGTTTGGATTGGAGTTAGGTGGGTGTGCTAGGTGCTTTTGTGTTATTTGTCCATCTCTCTTGCCATGGATAGTTGTTCTAGGGGGCTAGGTGACTCTTGGTTATTAGTTTATCTTCCCTTGCCATAGATTGTTTTTCTAGGGGGCTAGGTGTCTTCTACCGGGCTTCTCATGGGTTAATGGGGAAACTACACTATTGCCACTCAAGTGTGTGGTTTTGTGTATAAAAGGGTGTCTTGGAATTGTGTTTTAGTGCATCTCATTATTGTTTATTTGGTGTAATTTTGTGAATTTGTAAGTTTTGGTATACTTTATTTTTTGTCTTTTCTCCCCTTATTTTATGCCTCGGGTGTTATGCCCTAAAGCGATGGTGGATTATTTGTTGTGGTATCGGGGGAGTTGGGATGCATGGCAACACCGAGGTCGATGATATTGATCTGACCCAAAGTGCTACTATGTTGGAGGAAGAAATGGAGGAGGAAAAGGTGGAGGGTCGAAAGCTAAAGAAAATAGGACTTCTTATGTATATTCCTCTTCCTCTGATTCACCTCCTTTGAGCCACTCCTTTAGGGCTTTCTTCAACGGCTCTTTCTAGGTGGGTGTCTCGGCCTCGGGTGTTTTTGAGTGTCTGCCTTGAGAAAATTTTATGTGAGGCATCGGCAGGCCACCTAGTCATCACTTCTCCTGTGCATCATCATTCGAGCACGTGTTGCTCGAGTGTTTTGATTTTAAGTTTCTTGTTTTGGGTTGAATATTCACGGGGTATGCTCCCGGTGTTATTTGTAAAAAGTTTGTTTATATATGATGATTTTGGTTGGTTATATATTTGATTTATTTATCAATTTTGGGCTCTTAATTTTTAGTTTAGTCGATGGTTAATTTTCACGGTTAATTATTTGTATTCTCTTAGGTTGATTGTTCGTGTGTTGGTGTTTTCATTTACTAGTGTTTATTAGTATTTTATTTTAGTTTAGGTTTGGTTTAGTCTGACCTTTCATTTTTGGGTGATTTTTGGTTTATTAGTCTTTTATTCTATATATTTTGGTTTTCATTTCCTACTTGCCGATCGTATGAACGCGTATAATTCTTTCTTTGCCACTATTTTCGATATATATTTATGTATATGGGTATGTACGTGTATATATAGGTTGTTGTTATGTATATATAAGTTAGTTTATAAATGTATATAGATGTATAACCACTTCCTCGGTTTATATATTTTTTTCGATTCTAGCTTGATAATTACGCGTGTATGGCTAGGTGTTTAATCCCAATTATATGCAAGGTATGGTGCGTGTAACTGTAGCGTCAACTGGTCACAAGAGCGGCTACCCGGGTGATGGTTTCAATTGCGCACGAGAGCTTAAGCGTGGGATTCTAATTGCGCATGTCCCATTGGGCGCGAGATTGGTTTGGTGTTTTCCTGGGCTGACGGAGTTCTAGTTACGCACGTGGCGCGTAATTTGGAATGCGCGCATTTGTATTGGCGCACGATTCAAACACGCCCATGATGGTGTGCGGGCGATTGACCCGCCCCTATATAAGCTGAAAAATTTCTCATTCCACCTAGGCATTCTGACTTTTCCTGAATTCTTTGTTCTCGTGCTCTCTTAGTGCTCTGATTTTTCTATTTTCTTGATATTTTGTGATCTGCTTGTCTGTTTCGAGTGCCGTTGTGACAGCTCGGATTTCGGCACCTCGAAACCAGCGCCATCGGCAAGGCCTTCGAGGCCGTGCCCCATAAGCATGCACGGAACACTTGGTATATCCACACAAAAGAGGACGCAAAGCATGAACAAAACAAAGCTAACAGCTAAACTAAATTTCCAATTCTAAGAAGGTAAATGTCAAAACATAAGGCCTAAAAGATAGTTCTAATCCCATGCCACTGCATGAGCAAAAGAACCAACTCGAGCCATCGGTGACAAATCAAAGGTCACCCCCGATGGTTCGCCAAAAGAATATCTCACAATAAATGCATTATCTCAAACATAAGGCTAGACATGCCACGCCGTACAATAACTCTCTCAAAATAATCAAAGTAACGCAGAGGATCTACTAAAAGGACTCCTTAGGAGGGGGCTCTAACTCCTCCACAGGAATATACTCTGTATCCTCTAGATCAATGTCACTAGAAGCAGGCTCTATCTTAGAACCTGTGACGTATAGTCAAAAGGGTGAGCTACATCATAGCTCAATAGGGAAAATATCTGAACATGCAAAGCTATCTTACTCACACATATTTTATGATATAAGCGAAGCATGATCTAATAAGCTGGAAATAGTTTAAAAACATTTAAATTACTAAAAGCATGAACTGAATGCACATTTCACATCTTATCTTTTTTCACTACACATCTTATCGTTTACTTAGCTTGTTCTCATACCACACAGACTTGTGTCACAAACTTAAATCAAATAACTTAAATAATCCCCGAGCAATATAGAATCGAGCCTCGATGGAATACCCTCCATTGTCGTTCAATTAAACTATGTTTCAACTAAATACAAGCTCAAGTCCCATTTACCGAGGCGACTTGGCATACTCATTACCCTCTTGCTAATTGCATGTCATATTTGTACCAATATCTCGCCGTACCAGTCAAGGATATCCTGTCGCGTCAGTCACGGGTATCCCGCCCTGTCGGTGGGGTATTCTCTGAACCTCAAATCAACGGTACAAAATACATTTTGTTATTCACCATGAAGTTGTGCTAAATATAATAATTTAAAGATTCGTTCAAGTCTTGTCTACATCATTTTTCATCACCTAGATGTTCACATCAATAAAATATATATCCCCGGGATGTAACACATTCATATGCTTACTGGTTTTTTCCTTAGTGTACACGCACCTTAAATACACATGCTTTGACTAAATTTCGGAAACACGTATCACAACACATTTAATTTCACACACAAAAATTACAACACACATGCTATAGTAATCAAGAGTACATGTCCAGAACGTTCCCTACCTCACACGAAATTACTCAAAAAATTCCTCGACCCGAGCTAGCCTTAACCATCCAATGTCTGGCTCAAACCTAAGCATGGCTAAAACACATTCAACGTATCATAAAGAATGTAAAACAAAGAGTTTGGAAGCCTAATCACAGTTCATAAAGTAAAACCCAACAAAAGGCATAATCAGCCCAAACCGATCGAACGATTTTAAATCAATCAAACAGTTTGCCAAAATTGATCGAACGGTTCTAAATCATTTGAACGATTTCCAAAAATTTATCGAACGAACTTATTTCGTTCAATCGATTTACTGAGAGACCCAATACTACCGATTTTCACTCCTTTAGCAAACCGATCGAACGATCACTAATTCTGTCCGATCGGTTTCCCCTGAAACACAACACTACAGACCTTTCTAAATTGATAAAATTGATTGAACGATCACTAATTCTGCTCGATCGGTTTTGCCAACTTCAGAATAGCATCGAGTTCCAATTTCCAGAACTCATTCTTCAAACATCTATACCCTTTGTTTACTCCTTTTTCATACATAGCAAGTCAAATTCATAGTATAACAGCTAGAAATTTACTTAAAAATAAATCTTACCTTTCTAGCTAGTCAGATCTCTTGATCCCAAGCTCCCTTTCACAACAAGGGTTTCACAACTCAAAATTTCCGATCTCTTGTCGATTCAAAGCCTTCAATCCGTATGCTTTCCAATCTACCCTCAATCATGCACATTCAATACACACGCACACCCTGACTCCTACCATTCATTCCCTCATCAATTCTCAACAAACAAAGTCAATGAGAAATAAATTCTCACAATTATTTATAACCCCATCTCATGTCTTGGGTGTAAAGCACATACACCTAAATAGGTATATATGACCCAATTCAAACAACTCTTGTACTACACACTTACTAATTGCTCATATAACTCAGTTAACCTAGGTAATAAAGTCAATATTTTTACCTGGTCAAATAAGTGACTAGTCGAGCACGCATCCCATGGTACACTATTCAAAGTCAGAAATTTTTGGGACGTTACATTCTCCCTACCTTGGGAATTTTCATCTGCAAAAATTGGCCAAGGGTTCCCCTGGTTCCAAGGAATTTAGGTGTCTAATATCAACACACAAGAGACCTAATAGATCAATCCATACCATAGAAAACACATGGAAAGTATGTTAAAACAAAATCACAAACAACACCCTATAAAGCAGATATGCAATGAATAATAGCAACCAATGAGTTGCTGAACCACAAAACAAATAGGTGAAGACACCTAATTACACACTTGCACATCAAAGCAGTCACAATAACCATGGCATATAATTTTAACTAGAAAGAAAGTACATAAAATATGTCAAGCAGGAAATCACATCCAAAAAGTTAATTACATATCTTGTGGCAACCATGCCCCAATAGTTCAAAAGAGTGTCAGAAGTGGCAACTATGCCATAATTGTTTGAAAGGACTCACGTCCAAGGTACCTGTTTTAAAGTTTACAAAAAGAAACCCAAAATACACATGACCAGTCATAAAATTTATAGCCCACAAGATATCAATCAAACTACCGCATCACCGGGTGGATCTGCGTCCTCACCATGGACTCCCGCACCAGAGCCCGATGCCTCTGGAACCACGCTTGAGCTCTCGCCATGCGTTGAAGATAGTCAGCGGGGTATAGGAAGTGCATTTCCTCGGCGTGCAAAGCATCATGGTGCGTAAAGGTCAACAATAGTCGGTGTAGGAGCACTCGAATGCGATGGTGGCGCATGGGTCTGAGTATGCCGCCAAGCACGCTGCTGGGGTGGAATGGTAGCAGTCGGCTCATCCTGAACGGAAGTGTCGTGAGGTGGTTGGTCTTGGTCTTGTGATTCGGGCTGTGGTTGTACCTCAACTGTTGGTTTCTTTGTCAACTTCACATAAGTTCGGTTCCAGTCAACCATAGTGTAGGGTTGCACATTGCCAGTCAACTTCGGTTCGCTTTTCGAAAGGGTATATGTCTCATCACCGGCATAATCCTCCACCATAAGCGAGACGAGCATAGGGCATATCATCAATCGATTTCTTCGCCCCTTCTAACATCTTCTTTCGAGCGTATTTCATATCCTCAAGAATGACACGTGGCGCATTAAACCATTGGCTATTGAAGGCCAAAAACAAGGCCATTTGAATATCTCCCACTCGCTCCGTCTTATGCCTTAACGGATACAAATTATATTTGATAATGGAATCGAGCATCCACAGCTCACGCGGTAAGTCTACTCGTTTGATTGAATTGCTGGATCCTACCCTACCGTGGGTCATCTCAGATGCCATAACCTTGTAGTCCAACGGTGCAGGAAAAGGTTCCTCCAATGTAATTTCTTTGAGATTAAATGTGTGACAACACTCTAAGGCATCGGCCACATCATCGTAAGTGAACTCATATGACCTATTATCTATTCTAGTTCTAAGAATTATCGGGTTAGTGGTATCCTCCATGTTCTGATAAAACAGCCTCACAAGACGAGGGTAAAAATTTTCTTTGCACGGTTGTAGTATACCGTTTAATCCCGCCGTAAAGATATAGTTAAAGGCCCAAAGCGTCTCTTCACAGTTCGCGAATATTTTCAGTTCAATAACCCATTCAGGCTCAAAGTCTTTATTAGCCCACCATTCACTGGGCTGCTCACGTCGCTGTGGTGGTGGTGGGTGTACTTGTTGTGGCGGTGGTTGTGAAGAGGAACCTGCCTGTGTCGTGGGTTTCTTTAAAATGGTGCTCGCCGTAGATTGACGAGTTTTGGGTGTCATCACCACAAAAATCCACAATCTAAAGGAAGTAGGGCTAGGGTTTTGCCCCAAATTAACTAAACCCTAGTGTGTGGTACACTAATCGCAATTCAAAAACTTTAAAGAGGTTAGTGTTTACCTCTTGTCGCTTTTTTCTAACCAAGCTTGAAAAGGCCGAAAATCACCAATGCCGAGTGCCAATACCAAGCCCAAGAAGCCTCCCAAAGAAAAAGAAGAAAAACAGATTTAAAAAAATTTGTTGTGGAAGGCTAAAAATCGCATGCCATATATATAGGTCGTGAAATCGATTGAACGATTTGAAATCGTTCAATCGGTTTCCAACATTTAATGCAGCCCCCCAACATTTCGTTCGATCGGTTACTAATTCCGATCGAACGGTTTCCTAAAACTAACCTACCAGTCTATATTTCTCCCACTGGACTAGTGGTTTCGATCGAACGGTTTGCCAAATCGATCAAATGATTTCTGACAGACAGACATACTTTAGCTATTTACAGTTTGATCGAACGGTTTTTGAATTTCGATCGAACGATTTTACCAAAAATAGAGTTAAGGTTGCAATTCTATGCCTTCAAAATCCATTGCTAAAATAGCCTTTAACTGTACCTATAACGCAAAAATTATACATCAAATTTATACTTAATTTAGACATCAAATTTATATATACCTAACCTGTAATAGCCCGAAAAATCACGCTAAACTATGGCCTCGAGATCCGTGCCCGATCGGTCATAGGTTTGACCAAATGGAAGTCCAATAGTTAGCATGAGGTGTGATGAACGGATGAGATGTGACAAATTGAATGTCTATGTGGTGTGTGTTGTAATTGTGAAGTCGCATACAACTATCGCGGTGTATGTGCTCAACACACACACGTGAGGAAAGGGATAAAAGGGTTTAATAACCCTAAATGTGTGTTTTTGGTGGTTGAGAGAGAAGTAAAGAAGAGAGAGAGAGAGGAAGTAAAGAGAGGAGTTATTGCAACTGATTTGGACGGGGGATTCAAGCGATAAAAGCCGAATTCAACACGGTTTGGATCTATTAGAGCCAAAGCTGGAAACCCTAGCCTTCCAACCATTTGATTTGAAATCAATTTGAGATTGATTTAAGGTAAAATTTTTGTGAATAAAATGCATAGATCGTAGAGGCTAGGTTATGGTTGAAAGTGGGTTAAATCATAGGATAATGGTTTAGAAAAATAGAGGAAAAAGTATGGAAGAAGATTGGGAAGAACAGCTCGAAAGGGGCTGAATCTGACAATTTCGATTAATCGAAATTGGCCAGGAAGTTGAAAGGTCAGAGGACCCCGATTTCGATTAATCGAATTGGAGTTCGATTAATCGACTTTGGATTTCGATTAATCGATTTGAGTGTCGATTAATCGGCTGGGAACCTCCAGTGGACCCCAGGGGTTGGAGGAAATGGCTTGAGGAAAATCGACTAATCGAAATGGGATTTCGATTAATCGATTTCAGTTTTTGATTAATCGATTTGGGATCGATTAATCGATTTTAGGAACTCGACTACTCGAATTGAGAATCGACTTTGCGAAACAGAGAATTTCGATTAATCGAATGAGATTCGATTAATCGAATGAAAATCTCGATTAATTGATTTGAAAATTGAACTACTCGAATTGAGAATCGACTTTGCGAAACAGAGAATTTCGATTAATCGAATGAAAATCTCGATTAATCGATTTGAAAATCGATTAATCGATATTGACTTTCGATTAATCGATTTTGGAAATCGATTAATCGAATCAGATTCGATTAATCGATTTTGGAATTCGATTAATCGACTGGGATAAAATATGTTGACTTTTGGGTTTGACTTTAAGATTCTTGGAGAGTCTTAGACCTTCTTTATTACATCCTTTGTGATGTGTTTCACCTGTTATGTGGTACCATAGGTGGTACGTGTGGACTAGTGCACAAGGAGCCACGTGGGACCTTGATGCGTTGAGCAAACAAAGACTTGAGGTAGGGAACACCTTGAACATGTACTTTATTTTACAAGAGCATGTATGTAATGATATAGATTTCAATTTAATTGTTTAATTGCTTAAGAATTGTGAAAAGTGTGTGTGCGTGTGACATCCATAAGAGTAATTCTAATAAGCCATCCCCAGGGGATGAAGAAGTAAAGAGATGAGAGCATCAGGTGTGATGCAAGTAAATGGATACATCCCAGGGATGTATCCAATGATTGAATCATGTTTGTGACAAGCGATATAAGATAGCACACTTACACGGTGAATAACTATATGTAAGGCACCGATATTTTTGTTATTTGAGGTTTGATAGGTTACCCCACCGACGTGGCGGGACATCCACGACTGACACGGCAGGATATCCTTGACCGATACGGCGGCGAAACCGTAGGCCAGTGCGGAGGCTTATCCGTACATAGTAAGCACACCCCAGGGGTGTTGATTTGAGACAAGTGAAACCCCGCCACCAATCCCCAGGGGAAAGGGGCTTGGGTACTATATTGGTATTCCCAGGGAATACGTTAAAACTGTCTATATAGATGACGATGAAGGGTATCTAATCGGGGCTCGATGCTATATTGCTCGGGGATTACTTAAGTTGAAAGTTTAAGTTTTGCTTTAGGCCTTTTCAGCATCATTCATGAGTAAATGAAAACATAAGTAATCAACAGTAAAACGAAATGCTTTTTAACTGTTTTCATCAATAACTGCATAGACACATCATGCATGGCATATCATGGAATATATGTGAGTTATAATTTATATGTTCAACCGTGTTTGTTCCCTATTGAGCTAGGATGTAGCTCACCCTATAGACTATACATCACAGGTCCACTACTAGCATTGCGCGGCTTCGTGGAGACGCCGATCCCAGTCGGACCTTGCTCCGAGGACTTCTTCTAGAGGACTCCGTTGTGCCGCTTTGAGGGCTTTTAGAGAGATTTTGTACGGCTTGGTATGTCAAGCCTTGATTTTGTTTAAAACCATATATATAAGGAGTTGGGATTATTCTTTTGGGACGAACCATCCGTGATGATTTCTATCATCGATGGTTCGGATCGGTTCTCCATTCATGCAGAGGCATGAGGGTAGAACTATCTTTTGGGAAGTTAATTAATATAGATTTAAATTTCACAATTTCGTTTGTTATACTTTTTGATGCTTGATATACCAGTGTTCCGTGCTTAGCTAAAGGGCACGGTCAAGATGATCGTGCTGATGGCACGGGTTTCGGGGCGCCAAAATCCGAGCTGTCACAGCTGGTATCAAAGCATTTTCTTTTAGCAATTCTGACAAGGGTTCTTTCGTCAGAACATAGGGGCTTCTGCTAACGAAACTTTAGTTTCAAATGCAGCCGCAAATGTCATCTAGGGGAAGAGGCCGACCAAGGGGAGGCCAACAGAGGAGTCTACGTAGTGGAGATGGTTACATCTCTCCTACTAATAGAGTGCCTTTAGGAGGTACTGAGGCCCCAGGGGGCAGTAGTAGTAGACAACATGATGAAGAGGATCGAGATCATCAGGATCAAGATCAAAGAGAACAAGAAAGATTGAGAGAAAGATAAGAGGACAGAGAAGCGACAAAGGATGATGCACACTATGGAGACTATGGCAGCCATGTACGAAGCGCATCCTTTGCGGCTCATGCGTCGAAGAGAACGAGCCACCTACACCACTCAGGATCTGCGCTGCCTGTGCCCTCATCTTTTACAGAGTTTAGGAGGATGAGACCTCCTTCATTTTCTGGGCAGGCAGACACAATGGCCGCTGAGAACTGGTTGATGGAGATGGAGAAAGTTTTTAGCGTGCTAACTTGCACGGAAGATGAGAGTGTGAGATGGGCAACTTATATGTTGGATGGGGAGGCTGGGCCTTGGTGGAAGTCCGTGATACGAACTCGGGCTCAGGAGACCCCAGAGTTGCCTTGGACTTGGGAGGAGTTTGTTGAGGAGTTCAACAAACAATATTTCCCAGAAGTGGTGAGGAACCAACTTGAGATACAATTTTTACAATTAGTGCAAGGGAGAATGACAGTGAGAGAATATGGGGTGGAGTTTCTACGACTTGCCCGTTTTGCTCCGGACACTGCCATCAAGTGATGAAGTCCAAAAGGTTTCAGCAAGGTTTGAAGCCTGAGGTTAGGGGAGGCGTAGCTCCATTTCAGCTGAGGACCTATGAAGAGGTCATGAGTAAGGCGTTGGTTGTAGAAGAAGAAAATACAAATAGATATAGACAGAGAGAGCAACAGAGGGGAGGAAATGAACAAGGAAGATCGGGGCACTACGAACTGGTGAACAAAAAGCCGAGGTTCGTAGCCCAAAATCAGAGACCACAGTTCCAAGGGAGTTTCGGAAGACCGGCGCAACAACAACAACACCAACAGAGGTTTCCATTACTTGCGTCGGGGAGACCTTTACGCTATGAGAGCCCTGCCATGTCTACTGGCGCCACTAACACACAGGGTTCTCGTACTATTTCTTCTGCACCTCGGGAGACTTGCGCAAAGTGTGGCAAGCCTCATAGAACAGTGGACTGTAGATTGGGAATTAGGGGTTGTTTCCGATGTGGCAAGGTGGGCCACTTGATCAAGGATTGCCCCGAGACGGATAAGAGAAAGACGGTTTCAGTTGCAACACCACGACCAATTCAAGCAAGGAAACCGATCGTTCAGGGGAGAGCCTATGCAGTCACTGCTCAGGAAGCAGGGAACGTGCATGACGTCATACAAGGTGAGACCCTTTTTAAAATTAAAGAAAGTTTTCATTTCATCAAAATTTTAAATAGAGAAGGAGCATGCATTGGGAATTGTATAGATTCTTTCTCAATACAAAAAGTTGTATGTGAATTAAGAGTGTAAATTGATGTGTAAATTATTGTATGTATGTATGTATGCTATAGGTACTTTAAATATATATGAAAAAGGATGCTTCGGTGGATATGACGCTCGAGTGTTGATAGACCCAGGGTCTACCCACTCATTAAATCACTCACGTTTAAATCAAGAAGATGAAGATTGTTCGAGCGTTGGATTTACGTCCAATCGTGTCTATTCCATTTGGAGAGTTAGTAGACACGGAGCTAGCATGCAAATCCATCATTGTAGCAGTTCGAGACTTGGAGGTGCATGAACTAGAAGCAAAGTTGATACTGTTAGACATGCAAGGGTTTGATGTGATCCTTGGCATGGACTGGTTGGCGCAGCATTGTGCAACCGTCGATTGCAAGAATAAGGTAGTCATTTTCAGACCCAACACAAGAAGATCATTTCGGTTTCAAGGAGTGAGGTCGTCATCTGTGCCACTGATCTCAGCAGTAAGGGCCGAGAAAATGATCAGAAAGGGTTGTAGTGGATACTTGGCTTTCTTAAAGGAGGACAAGGAAGAAAAGAACGTCATTTCTGAGATAGCAGTTGTGCGAGACTTCGCTGACGTGTTTCCAGAAGAATTGCCTGGATTACCTCCAGAAAGAGAAGTAGAATTCGCCATTGACTTAGCACCAGGAACGGAGCCTATTTCGAAAGCACCTTATAGAATGGCTCCTGCTGAATTAAAGGAGTTGAAGGAACAACTACAAGAGCTTATGGACAAGGGGTTTGTTAGACCAAGTGTATCTCCATGGGGAGCACCGGTCTTGTTTGTCAAGAAAAAGGACGGGTCAATGCGGCTATGCATTGACTATCGACAATTGAACAAACTCACTGTGAAAAATCGCTACCCTTTGCCTAGAATTGACGATCTGTTCGACCAACTGTAAGGAGCAAGGTATTTTTCCAAGATCGACCTGAGATCTGGGTGTTGTGAGTCAAGGCAGAGGACATTCAGAAAACAGCTTTCCGGACACGGTATGGGCACTATGAATTCCTTGTGATGCCGTTTGGATTGACGAATGCTCCGGCGTCGTTTATGGATCTGATGAGCCGAGTGTTTAAACCACACTTGGACTCCTGCGTCGTAGTGTTTGTTGATGATATACTAATATACTCCAAATCCAAGACGGAACACGAAGAACACTTGAGGATTGCTCTACAGACGCTACGTGAACACCAATTGTACGCCAAGCTCAGCAAGTGTGAGTTTTGGTTGGAAGAGGTTAGCTTTTTGGGACATGTCGTCTCAAAGCACGGTGTCACGGTAGATCCAGCAAAGATAGAAGCAGTAGTTAAATGGGAGCAACCAAAAATAGTGACCGATGTTCGAAGTTTTCTAGGCTTAGCAGGCTATTATCGACGTTTCGTTGAGGGGTTTTCAAAGATATCGGGACCTCTCACAAAGCTGACACGAAAAGATTCAAGGTTTGAGTGGAGTGAGGTATGCGAGAAGAGTTTTCAAGAACTCAAAACGAGACTCACTTCGGCTCCAGTGTTAGCGATTCCTTCAGGCGGTGGAGGATACGCCGTGTACAAATGACGTCTGGCCTTGGTTGTGTGCTCAACCAACACAAGAAAGTGATAGCTTACGGATCAAGACAGCTGAAGGAACACGAGAAAAATTACCCGACTCATGACTTGGAACTAGCAGCAGTCATTTTTGCGCTGAAGATTTGGAGACATTACTTGTATGGTGAGACTTTTGAAATTTTCACCGATCATAAGAGCCTCCGATATCTGTTTATACAGAAAGAGCTTAACATGAGACAGCGCAGGTGGATGGAATTCCTGAAGGATTATGATTGCTCCATACAATACCATCCAGGCAAGGCGAATGTAATAGCCGATGCATTGAGTCGGAAAGGTTCAGCTCAGTTAGCTTGTTTGATTTTGGGTATGCACCGATGGAAATTATTGGAAGATCTAGCATTCTATGATGCGAAAGGACACTGGATCCTTTTTGGCTAACATATCAGTAAAGCCAGTGATATTTGAGCTTATCCACGATCTACAGATGAAAGATCCGGCATTAACAAAGATTCATCAAGACGTGAGTGAAGGCATTAGGTCGGACTTCTCGGTTAAAGAAGATGGTTCTTTATTGTTTAAGGGTCGTCTATGCATTCCGGACAATACCGATCTAAGACGAACGATTCTTGATGAGGCCCATAAGTCAAATTATGCTATCCACCCTGGTAGCACCAAAATGTACCAAGATTTGAAAAAGAACTACTGGTGGAGAGGACTGAAGCAAGACGTGGCCGAGTACGTGTCACGGTGTTTGACTTGTCAGCAAGTGAAGGTTGATCATAGACATCCTGCTGGACTATTGCAACCTTTACCAATCCCAGAATGGAAGTGGGAATCGATCTCAATGGACTTCATTGTTGGATTACCCCGTACTGCCAAGAGACACAATGCCATTTGGGTCGTTGTAGACCGATTGACCAAATCAGCGCACTTTTTGCCATACAATACTACGTATATGGCAGGAAGACTGGCAGACTTATACATGAAGGAGATTGTAAGATTACATGGGATTCAAAGCAGCATAGTTTCAGATCGTGATCCACTATATACATCCAAGTTTTGGAAGAAATTTCAAGAAGGAATGGGAACACGACTAGACTTTAGTTCATCTTTCCATCCTCAAACTGATGGGCAGACAGAGCGAGTGAACCAAGTAATAGAAGACATGCTCAGAGCGTGCATGCTTGATATGCAAGGATACTGGGATGAGTACCTACCGATGCTCGAGTTCGCATATAATAACAGTTTTCAAACGAGCATTGGCATGGCACCGTATGAAGCTCTGTATGGACGACGATGCAAGTCACCCCTCAATTGGGAGGAAACAGGTGAGAAATTTGTGTTAGGACCAAAACTACTTGAAGATAACGCTACCGTCGTTCGAATTATCAGAGAAAGGTTGAAGACAGCACAGAGTAGACAGAAAAGTTACGCCGATATGAAGCGGACTAGTGTTGACTATAAAGTGGGCGAGCATGTGTTTGTGAAGGTGTCACCTATGAAAGGTGTAATGAGATTTGGCAAGAGAGGGAAATTAAGTCCACGTTATGTTGGACCATTCGAAATTTTGGGACGCGTAGGTGAAGTTGCATATCGCATTGGTTTACCACCGCTGTTTGATCGAGTACATAATGTTTTCCACATATCGATGCTCAGGAAGTACGTGAATGATCCGTCTCATGTGTTAGGAAAGCAACCTATAGAGATGTGTGAGGACATGAGCATGATAGAGGAACCAGTGGAAATCTTGGATCGAAAGGAACAAGTACTGCGCACTAAAGTGATTCCCTTAGTGCTTGTTCGGTGGAACAATCATCCAAAAGAAGAGGCTACTTGGGAACGAGAGGCCGATGTGAAAGAACAATATCCAGCCTTGTTTCCAACGACGTGAGAATTCAATGTAAACCACAAACATGTTTGTGAAATCTACTTGTAATTCAATGGAAATTTTGATCCAATCTGATTTAAGGAACATATTTATAGGTACATGATCAAGTGTATGCAACTCTATGGAACTATGAACCACTTGATGTCATAAACTACCAAAAGAAATCAAAGAACCAAAGAACTTGAAAAATTTGGGGAAATTGGGCAAAACCGATTAATCGAATTTCAAATCGATTAATCGATTTGGAATTTCGATTAATCGATTTTGTTCGATTAGTCGACTGGCATGTGCCAGTGACTGGAAATGAAAATGAGAGTTAGAATATACATAGGATGCAATTTCGATTGATCGAATTATAATTTCGATTAATCGATTTGGGATCGATTGATCGATTTTGGGAATTCGATTAATCGAACTGCAAGTTCGATTAATTGAACAACTGGGAATGTTAGAACAATTGGGAGTAAACTAATGAAATTTCGATTAATCGAAGCATTTTCGATTAATCGATTTTAGATTTCGATTAATCGAAATGGTTTTCGATTAATCGATTTACAAAAAGGACTTAAAAGAAATTGAATTCAGATATACGATTTCGATTAATCGAAGTGAACTTCGATTAATCGATTTTGAAATTTCGATTAATCGAAATGGATTTCGATTAATCGAATAACTTAAGGAATTCTGAAAAATTTAGAAGTTACTACACAATTTCGATTAATCGAAGTGAAATTCGATTAATCGATTTTGGAATTTCGATTAATCAAAATGGATTTCGATTAATCGACTGGCTCGCGCCAGTGAGCTCAAAAATTTAAAATTTTAAACAGATACGATTTCGATTAATCGAAATGGTTTCGATTAATCGAATTTGATTTTCGATTAATCGATTTGGGAAATCGATTAATCGATTTTACGCGGCTTAACCTAGTTTTGAATCTCGATTAATCGATTCTGAATTTCAATTAATCGAGCCGAGGCCTATATATATAAAATTTGGGGATTTAATTCCCCATTCGAAATCATTTGGCTTGGGGAATTTTTGGCGCTTCATCTTCTCTTTCTTCTCCGGCCGTCCGACGCCCTAGGGTTCCCTTCTCCGTTGGTTTTCGACTCGCATCGCCATCAAAACCTACGGTAAACCCTAATTTCGGACTTTTCCTTCAAATTTGAATTAGAAAAACCCTAGTTTTCTAGGAATGCCGCCTAAAACCCGTTTATCTTCAAAGAAGGCGACTTCTAAGTTGCCGGTTAGGCGTAAGAACGCCGCACCACCGCCACCTACCCCATCGCCGGTGAGGACTCCATCACCGTCGGCATCGGAGACCACCTCCGGTTCGACGAGCGCGTCTACGCGCGAGTCTTCCCGCGAGTCCACACCAATGCCCCCACCACCCACTAATGTCATACAACCAAACGAATGGTGGGCGGCCAAGACCTTTGAGGTCGAGTACATTATCGACCCTACCCTATTCACCGATCCCGATGTGCCGGGCGAGACCCAATGGGCTCGAAACTACCTTAACAACGCCGGTCTCGGCAACCTTCTCAAACCAATTCGGGGTTCTTACTACCCTAGATTGGTGAGATTATTTTACCAAGGGCTAACGGATGGCCCTACCGATGATTGCATTTTGACCAAGATCGAGGGTCGTCTATACACGATCACTCGTCGTCACATACATGAGGTGCTTGAATGCTACCTCGATTTTACCCCAGAGACTACCCTATTCCCACCCTTCGAGGAGGACCCCCGCTTCGAGGAGGTCATGACCCGCATGACCAATGGTAAAAAGGGGTCGGGCTCCTCCATTAAGAGGGTTGACCTTCCACACTATATGTGGATGCTCGACTCGGTGATAAAGTGCAGCCTTTACCCAATGCGCCACGACACCGAGCGCATGGACAAAGTGCAACATGCACTTTATGCGGCCTTCTGTGGCCGGTGGTTCGACGCCACAATGGTCATCCTAGAAGGGATGAAATACATCAAGGGAAAGCTGATGAAGGGCAACATGCGGCCCAAGGAGAAGATGCCTTATGCTCGGCTCATCTCGAGCATGTTGGAGTGCTACTCCGACGAGCCCTCCTACAACATCTCGCCTCACGAGGTGAGGGCTACGGATCGCGTGAAGACGTTTACGAAGTCTTCATGGACCCGTAGCTACAATCTTCTAAAGCGGACCCTACCAGCTCCGGGTCCCGCTCCAGCCCCAGCAGCAGCAGCAGCAGCGGTAGCACCGCCACCACCCCCACCACCTCAGCAGGACCCACCCGTGGGTGGGGCACACCGTGGAGAGGGTTCCCTCCCACACCACAGCCTCACCGACACCACCTGCCCACTCCGCGCCCGCGACACCCACCTCATCCTACCGCCGGCGCGCCGCATCATCTGGGCCGACCATCGAGGAGGTGTTGGCCCGTATGGAGGCCAACAACGAAAGGATGAACCGGAGGATAGACTTCCTCCTATTTCACACCCTCCGCCACATCTATCCTACCGACTACCGCCGCTACCTCGCACAGGAGGAGGAGTGGACCGCTGGACGCACCGCCTTCCACCGAGGACCCGTCTTCCATCCCACCACTGCAGACGCGGTTCCTTCCACATCTACCTCCGCTCCGCCGACCGAGACGCCAGCCCACTGACCGACCACTCACCAACAGTCACCACCACTGACCAGTCGGCTCCGAGACCCACCGCTCTGTCGCACCGGCTGACGAGAGGACTGCCTGAGTCTTGTATTTACTTTTGCATTTTGATTGTATACTTGTAGATTTCTTTTGTACGCCAACAATTTCCAATTTTAAATACAAATCAACAATTTTTGTCTAGATTGTTCCATTTCGTCAAATTTAAATTCTATGCTGGTATTTGTAACTATCTGAATGCGTCTAGGTCTACTCGACCACCTCACCTGAGAGTGTGGGGGGGGGGAGTGACCCAGACAGACACACCTTGGGTTATTTTCGAGGACGAAAATTCCCAAGGTGGGGAGGATGTAATAGCCTGAAAAATCACGCTAAACTATGACCTCGGGATCCGTGCCCGATCGGTCATAGGTTTGACCAAATGGAAGTCCAATAGTTAGCATGAGGTGTGATGAACGGATGAGATGTGACAAATTGAATGTCTATGTGGTGTGTGTTGTAATTGTGAAGTCGCATACACCTATCGCGGTGTATGTGCTCAACACACACACGTGAGGAAAGGGATAAAAGGGTTTAATATCCCTAAATGTGTGGTTTGGTGGTTGAGAGAAGTAAAGAAGAGAGAGAGAGGAAGTAAAGAGAGGAGTTATTGCAAGATTTGGAGGGGGATTCAAGCGATAAAAGCCGGATTCAACACGGTTTGGATCATTAGAGCTAAGTCGAAACCCTAGCCTTCCAACCATTTGATTTGAAATCAATTTGAGATTGATTTAAGGTAAAATTTTTGTGAATAAAATGCATAGATCGTAGAGGCTAGGTTATGGTTGAAAGTGGGTTAAATCATAGGATAATGGTTTAGAAAAATAGAGGAAAAAGTATGGAAGAAGATTGGGAAGAACTGCTCGAAAGGGAAATTTGAATCGACAATTCGATTAATCGAAATTGGGTTTAATTAATAATTGGCGTGAAGTTGAAAGGTCGGAGGACGATTTGATTAATCGAATTGGAGTTCGATTAATCGACTTTGGATTTCGATTAATCGATTTGAGTGTCGATTAATCGACTGGGAACCTCCAGTGGACCTCAGGGGTTGGAGGAAATGGCTTGAGGAAAATCGACTAATCGAAATGGGATTTCGATTAATCGATTTCAGATTTTGATGAATCGATTTTGGATCGATTAATCGATTTTAAAACTTCGACTACTCGAATTGAGAATCGACTTTGCGAAACAGAGAATTTCGATTAATCGAATGAGATTCGATTAATCGAATGAAAATCTCGATTAATTGATTTGAAAATCGAACTACTCGAATTAAGAATCGACTTTATGAACAGAATTTCGATTAATCGAATGAGATTCGGTTAATCGAATGAAAATCTCGATTAATCGATTTGAAAATCGATTAATCGATATTGACTTTCGATTAATCGATTTTGGAATTCGATTAATCGACTGGGATAAAATATGTTGACTTTTGGGTTTGACTTTAAGATTCTTGGAGAGTCTTAGACCTTCTTTATTGCATCCTTTGTGATGTGTTTCACCTGTTATGTGGTACCATAGGTGGTACGTGTGGACTAGTGCACAAGGAGCCACGTGGGACCTTGATGCGTTGAGCAAACAAAGACTTGAGGTAGGGAACACCTTGAACATGTACTTTATTTTACAAGAGCATGTATGTAATGATATAGATTTCAATTCAATTATTTAATTGCTTAAGAATTGTGAAAAGTGTGTGTGCGTGTGACATCCATAAGAGTAATTCTAATAAGCCATCCCCAGGGGATGAAGAAGTAAAGAGATGAGAGCATCAGGTGTGATGCAAGTAAATGGATACATCCCAGGGATGTATCCAATGATTGAATCATGTTTGACAGGGCCTAACTGATATAAGATAGCACACTTACACGGTGAATAACTATATGTAAGGCACCGATATTTTTGTTATTTGAGGTTTGATAGGTTACCCCACCGACGTGGCGGGATATCCACGACTGACACGGCAGGATATCCGTGACCGATACGGCGGCGAAACCGTAGGCCAGTGCGGAGGCTTATCCGTACATAGTAAGCACACCCCAGGGGTGTTGATTTGAGACAAGTGAAACCCCGCCACCAATCCCCAGGGGAAAGGGGCTTGGGTACTATATTGGTATTCCCAGGGAATACGTTAAAACTGTCTATATAGATGACGATGAAGGGTATCTCATCGGGGCTCGATGCTATATTGCTCGGGGATTACTTAAGTTGAAAGTTTAAGTTTTGCTTTAGGCCTTTTCAGCATCATTCATGAGTAAATGAAAACATAAGTAATCAACGAGAAATGAAATGCTTTTTAACCCGTTTTCATCAATAATCAGATAGACACATCATGCATGGCATATCATGGAATATATGTGAGTTATAATTTATATGTTCAACCGTGTTTGTTCCCTATTGTGCTAGGATGTAGCGCACCCTATAGACTATACGTCGCAGGTCCACTACTAGCACCGCCTTGAGAGACGATCCGATGAAGTCGGACCTTGCGCGGGCCGAATTGGTGCCACCTCCTGAGGACTTCTTCTAGAGGACTCCGTTGTGCCGCTTTGAGGGCTTTTAGAGAGTTTTTGTACGGCTTGGTATGTCAAGCCTTGATTTTGTTTAAAACCATGTATATAAGGAGTTGGGATTATTCTTTTGGGACGAACCATCCGTGATGATTTCTATCATCGATGGTTCGGATCGGTTCTCCATTCATGCAGAGGCATGAGGGTAGAACTGTCTTTTGGGAAGTTAATTAATATAGATTTAAATTCCGCAATTTCGTTTATTATACTTTTTGATGCTTGATATACCAGTGTTCCGTGCTTAGCTAAAGGGCACGGTCAAGATGATCGTGCTGATGGCATGAGTTTCGGGGTGCCGAAATCCGGGCTGTCACATAACCAACACTCCACAATTCAGACAGTAGCTCATCCATAAATTATACATCAAATTTCACCACTATTTTTAATTCATCTCAGTTTGGTTCTATACATATAATGCAAACTTTGAGTGGTCAAAGCATGAATTATAAGTAAATTTTGAAATTTGCACTACACATACCACTTGTCGTTTAATGTTCCTCAAACAAATGAGGGTATAGCTCCTTGATTTCCACCTCGCGCTCCCAAGTCGCTTCTTCGGCAGGATGGTTCCTCCATTTGACAAGTACTAAAGGAATAACCTTCGTACGTAAAATTTGCTCTTTTATATCCAAAATTTGGGCTGCTTCTTTTATCATGGTCATGTCTTCATACATCTCGATTGGCTAATCATCCAAGACATGTGTAGGATCCTTTACATATTTTCAGAGCATGGATACATGAAACACATTCTGTATCCAATCAAACAAAGGGGGTAATCCAATTATGTAGGCAACCTCACCGATTCGTCCCAAGACTTCAAAGGGCCCAATGTAGTGAGGGCTTACCTTTCCCCTCTTCCCAAATCTCATAACACCTTTCATGGGCGATATCTTAACGAATACATGATCACCAACCACAAAGTCCACACTCGTTCTCTTGATATCGGCATAACTCTTCTGTCTGCTCTGAGCCGATTTAATTCTTTCTCGTATCACACGAACGATAGTGGCATTGTCTTCAAGTATTTTTGGACCTAATATATACCTTTCGCTAGTCTCTTCCCAATTGATAGGCGATCTACACAGCCTTCCGTAGAGTGCTTCATAGGGTGCCATTCCAATGCTCGCTTGAAAACTATTGTTGTATGCAAACTCGATCAATGGTAGATGCTGATATCATGATCCTTGAAAATCAAGCATACATGCTCTGAGCATATCCTCTATTACTTGATTCATCCACTCTATTTATCAATCAGTCTGTGGATGGAACGCCGAACTGAAATCCAATCAAGTGCCCATACCCTCTTGAAATTTTTGCCAAAATTTTGAAGTATACAATGGGTCACAATCTGAAATGATACTAACTAGAATGCCATGTAGTCGAATGATCTCCTTCATGTATAGCTCTGCAAGTCTTCTAGCTGTATACATGGTATTGTATGGTAAAAAGTGGGCTGACTTGGTTAATCTATCGACTACCACCCAAATGACATTGTGTCGCTTCGTAGTCTGTGGTAACCCCACAGTGAAATTCATTGAGATAGACTCCCACTTCCACTCTGGTATAGGTAGAGGTTTCAACATCCCTGCAGGATGTCTATGATCTATTTTCACCTGCTGACATGTCAAACACTTAACACGTGCTCGGCTACGTCTTGCTTCAGACCTCTCTACCAGTAACTCTTTCTCATATATTGATACATTTTTTATGCTATTGGGGTGAATAGCATATCTAGATTTATGGGCCTCATTTAAAATAGTTTGCGGTAGATCGACATCAACTAGAATACAAAGACGTCCCCTGAATAGCAAAGAACCATCTTCCTTCACAAGGAAATCCGGTCTGGTGCCCTCAATCACACCTCGTCAAATCTTAACTAACTTCGGATCTTTTATCTGTAACTCATGAATATGCTCAAAGATCACCGGTCTCATTATACTGTTGGCCAAGAAAGCCCCTGAAGCTTGTACTTCGATCTTTGTATCATATAAAGAAAGGTCTTCAAGAAATTTCCATCTGCGCATCCCCATAACAAGGCTAGCTAACTGAGCCGAACTCTTGTGACTCAAGGCATCTGCTACAATATTAGCCTTGCCTGGGTGATATTGTATGGAGCAATCATAGTCCTTAAGAAAATCCATTCACCTACGTTGCCTCATATTCAGCTCCTTCTGTGTAAATAAATATCGGAGGCTTTTATAATCGATGAATATTTTAAAGGTCTCACCATACAGATAGTGTCTCCAAATTTTTAGCGTAAATATGACCGCTGCGAGTTCCAGGTCATGTGTCGGGTAATTCTTCTCGTGCTCCTTTAGCTACCTGGACCCATAAGCAATAACCTTTCTGTTCTGGTTTAGCACACAGCCTAAGCCACTATGTGATGCATCGCTATACACCGCAAACCATCCACTGCCTGATGGAATCACTAGCACTGGAGCTGAAGTGAGTCTCTTCTTGAGTTCTTGAAAACTCTTCTCACAAGCTTCAGTCCACTCAAATCTCACATCCTTCCTTGTGAGTCTCATAAGCAGTCCTGATATTTCCAAAAATCCTTCCACAAAACGTCGGTAGTACCCAGCTAGACCAAGGAAACTATGGATATCTATTACCATCTTTGGTTGTTCCCATTACACTACTGCTTTGATCTTAGCCGGATCCACTGTGACACTATCTTTTGAGATAATATATCTTAAAAAGCTTACTTTCTCTAATCAAAATTCACACTTACTGAGCTTGGCATATAATTGGTGTTCACGGAACGTTTGTAGTACGATTCTCAAATGCTCTTCATGCTCCTTCAACTTTGAGTATATCAGAATATCGTCGACAAATACAACAACACAAGTGTCTAGGTGTGGTTTAAACACCCAATTCATCAAGTCCATAAAAGGCACCTGTGCATTCGTCAAACCAAATGACACCACCAAAAACTCATAGTGTCCGTACCGCATCCTAAATGTCGTCTTCTGTATGTCCTCTACCTTGACTCTTAGCTAATGGTATCCAGATCTCAGATCAATCTTGAAAAAATATCTCGCTCCTTGCAGCTGATCAAATAAATCATCAATCCTAGGCAAAGGATATTGAATCTTTATGTTCAATTTGTTTAGCTGACGATAATCGATGCATAGCCTCATCGACCCATCCTTCTTCTTTACAAATAAGACCGGTGCTTCCCAAGGAGACACACTAGGTCTTAACTGTACTTTCAACTCCTTCAACTCAACAGGAGCCATTCGGTATGGTGCTTTGGAAATAGGCTCTGTTCTAGGTGTTAAGTTGATAGTGAACTCCACCTCTCTATCAGGAGGTAGTCTTAGCAATTCTTTTGGAAAGGCATCTTCAAACTCACACGCAACTGCAATATCGGAAATGATGTTCTTCCCTTCCTTGTCTTCCTTGAAAAATGCCAAGTAACTACTGCATCCATTCTTGATCAAGTACTCAGCTCTAACGACGGACACAAGTGGCACAAGCTTCGATCTCATCCTAAAAATTGGAATGATCTCCTTGTGTTCAGTCTAAAGATAACAACCTTATTCCTACAATTGACCGTTACACGATGAGCTGACAACCAATTCATGCCAAGGATTACATCGAATCCTTGCATATCCAATAAGACTAAATCTGTTGCCAGTTCATAAATGTCCCTATCTCTGATGGCTACTATCACGGACCTACAGACCAAGTCCGTATCAATCGATTCCCCAGTCGGAATAGATATAACCAAGACAATATCCAATGTCTCTGGAACAACTTTTACTTTCTTTGCAAACAACGGGGTAATAAATGAATGGGTAGACCCTGGGTCTATCAACACTCTAGCTTCATATGCTAAGTCACCTCCCTTCCCATACATTTGTAAAGTACCTATAGAGCACACGCATTTTAGCAATCTACTCGTGCATCAATTCAAAGCATGTAAAGAATTACATTAAACAAATCCCTATATAGATACACCTTCTCTATCTAAAATTTAAATAAATGAAATACTTTAATTAAGGAAATTTCACCTTGTATGATATCGTTATTGTTCTGGGCATCCTCGGCAGTTACTGCATAAGCTCGTCCCTGAACAATTGGCTTCCTTCCTTTATTTGTCTAGTTACAGGAGTAAAAGCCATCCTTTCTTGTCTATTCATCGGAATTGAAGCCGTCCCTTCTTTCCTCATTTCTGGGCAGTCTCTTATTATGTGCCCCATCTTCCCGCACTTGAAACACCCTCTCATGCCTCGCCTACAGTCCGATGTCTTGTGCGACTTACCAC
This sequence comes from Chloranthus sessilifolius, assembly GCA_021018995.1. NCBI lineage: Eukaryota > Viridiplantae > Streptophyta > Magnoliopsida > Chloranthales > Chloranthaceae > Chloranthus > Chloranthus sessilifolius. Next base: position 89,418,188 of record CM037594.1, on the reverse strand, counting down.
ATTTTACACATGTCTCAACAGGGGTGGAAGATGTAGCCCTAGAGAAACCTTGAGTAATAGATACTTCGGTGGTGGTAGCAGGGTTCTCATATCTGATCGGTCTCCCAGACGCAAGCATAGGTAATCTAGGATAATTTGTCTATGACGGTCTGATAAAACTGGTCTAAAAATTGCTGTCTCTGAATGGGTGCTACGAATCACGACTTTTTGTTCACCAGCTCGTAGTTTCCCACTTTACTATGATCCATCCTCCCCTTTCCCTGTTGGTCTCTCCTCTAATATCGGTCTTCATTATCTTTCTCTATCACTAGAGCCTTTTTCATGACCTCTCCATACTTTTTTAGTTCAAAGGCTGCCATTCTTCCCCTAATATCCGGCCTCATGCCGCGTTGAAGCCTCTTAGCCTTCATCAAATCTATAACCACATATTCAGAAGCAAATCTAGCGAGCCTCATGAACTCCACTCTGTATTCTCTTACTGACATCTTTCCCTGCTCTAGTTGAAGAAATTTCACTTCCATCTAATTTCGCACTACCTCGGAGAAATACTGTTTATTAAACTATCACAAATTCATCCTAGGTCCATAATAATTGGGGAGTTTCTTTAGCTCTAGTCCTCGACACGGACTTCCACCATGGGCCTGTCTCACCGTCTAACATATAAGCTGCCCAACAAACACTTTCATCTTCAGTGCACGTAAGCACACTAAATACCTTTTCTATTTCACTTAGCCAATTCTTTGCGTCCATTGACTCTACTTGCCTTGAAAAATTTGGAGGACACATCCTCCGAAACTCGGTGAACGCTGTTGCTTAGTAATCACTGGAGGCATAGGTGGTGTCTGATGCTGGTGGCATTATGAGCTACAAAAGACGTCGCCTGCTGAGCCATGGCATTTGCCATAGTTTGCATAGTGTGCATCATTCTCTATCGCTCTTCTCTTTCTTTATTTCTCTCTCAAACCCTTTCTTGTTCTCTTTGATTTCTCTCCTGATTTCCTTCCTGACTTATGTTCCCTTGATTACTGCCTTTCGGGGCCTCTTTATTCCCCAATGGCACTCTATTTGAAGCTGAGACAAAACCGTCTTCACTCCGTAAATTCCTACCATGGCCGCCCCTCGGCCGACCCCTCCCTCTCGAAGACATAACGCTCTGCAACATCAAACTACAGTTTTATTAGCAGAAGGTCTCTATACTCCGATAAAATCAAAACTTATCAGAAATTTTAAAGAAAATGCTCTGATACCAACTGTGACAACCCAGATTTTGACACCCTGAAACCCACGCCATCGACACGGCCCTTGAGGCCGTGCCCCATAAGCATGCACAGAACACTTGGTATATCCACACAAAAGAGGAAGCAAAGCATGAATAAAAGAAAGCTAACAACTAAACTAAATCTCCAGTTCTAAGAAGGTAAATACCAAAATATAAGGCCCAAAAGATAGTTCTAATCCCATGCCACTGCAGGAGCAAAAGAACCAACCCGAACCATCGGTGATAAATCAAAGGTCACCCCTGATGCTTCATCAAGAGAATATCTCACAATAAATGCATTATCTCAAACGTAAGGCTGGACATACCAAGTTGTACAATAACTCTCTCAAAATAATCAAAGTAACACAGAGGGTCTACTAAAAGAACTCCTCAGGAGGGGGCTCCGACTCCTCCACAGGAATATATTCTGTATCCTGTGGATCAATGTCTCCAGAAGTAGGCGCTATCTCAGAAGCTGGGACGCATAGTCAAAAGGGTGAGCTACATCATACCTCAATAGGAAAAATATCTGAACATGTAAAGCTATCTTACTCACACATATTTTATGACATAAGCGAAGCATGATCTCATAAGCTGAAAATAGTTTAAAAGCATGAACTGAATGCACATTTCACATCTTATCTTTTCTCACTACTCATCTTATCTTTTACTTAACTTGTTCTCATACCACACAAAGTCTTGTGTCAAAAACGTAAATAAAATAACTTAAATAATCCCCGAGCAATATAGCATCGAGCCCCGATGGAATACCCTCCATCGTCGTTCAATTGAACTATGGTTTAACTAAATACAAGCTCAAGTTCCATTCACCGAGGTGACTTGGCATGCTCATTACCCTCTTGCTAATTGCATCTCATGTTTATATGGATATCCCGCTTACCAGTCACGGATATCTTGTCGCATCAATCACAGGTATCCCGCCGTGTCAGTGGGGTATTCTTCGAACCTTAAATCAACTGTACAAAATACATATAGTTATTCACTATGAAGTTGTGCTAACTATAATAATTTAAAGATTCGTTCAAGTCTTGTCTACATCATTTTGCATCACCTAGATGTTCACATCAATAAAAAATATATCCCTGGGATGTCACACATTCATATGCTTACTGGTTTCTTCCTTAGTGTACACGCACCTTAAATACACATGCTTTGACTAAATTTCAGAAACACGTATCACAACACATTTAATTTCACACTCACATATTACTACACATGTGCTATTGTAATCAAGAGTATATGTCCAGAACGTTCCTTACCTCACACAAAATTACTCCAAAAATTCCTCGACTCGAGCTAGCCTTAACCATCCAAGGTCTAGTTCAAACCTAAGCATGGTTAACACACATTCAACGTATCATAAAGAATGTAAAACAAAGAGTTCAGAAGCCTAATCACAGTTGATAAAATAAAACCCAACAAATTCCAGAATCAGCCCAAACTGATCGAACGATTTTAAATCGATCGAACGGTTTGCCAAAATTGATTGAACGCTTCTAAATCGTTCGAACGATTTTCAAAAATCGATCGAACGAACTTATTTCATTCGATCGGTTTCCTTAGAGACCCAACACTACCTATTTTCACTCCTTTAGCAAACCGATCAAATGATCATTAATTTCATTCGATCGGTTTCCCCTGAAACACAACACTACAGACTTTTCTAATCTGGCAAAATCGATCGAACAATCACTAATTCCGTTCGATCAGTTTCCCCTGAAACACAACACTACAGACCTTTCTAATTTGGCAAAATTGATCGAATGATCACTAATTCCGTTCGATCGGTTTTGCCAACTTCATAACAACATCGAGTTCCAATTTTCAGAACTCATTCTTCAAACATCTATAGCCTTTGTTTACTCCTTTTTCATACATAGCAAGTCAAATTCATAGTATAATAGCTAGAAATTTACTTAAAAATAAATCTTATCTTTCTAGCTTGCCAGATCTCTTGATTCCAAGCTCCCTTTCAGAACAAGGGTTTCACAACTCAGAATTTCCGATCTTTTGTCGATTCAAAGCATTCAATCCGTATGCTTTCCTATCTTCTCTCAATCACGCACATTTAATACACACGCACACCCTCACTCCTATCATTCAATCCCTCATCAATTCTCAACAACCAAAGCCAATGAGAAATAAATTCTCACAATTCTTTATAACCCCATCTCATGTCTTGGGTGTAAAACACATACACCTAAATAGGTATATATGGCCAAATTCAAACAATTCTTATACCACACACATACTACATAGCTCATATAACTCAGTTAACCTAAGTCATAATGTCAATAATTTTTACCTGGTCAAACAAGTGACAGGTCGGGCACACATCCCGAGGTGCACTATTCAAAGTCAGAAATTTTTGGGATGTTACAGCTGTTGTTTACATTCTTTTCCATTTTTCAAGTTCTTTCTTTTGAGATGGAGCTTGAGAGTAGTGCGACTGCTTCAAAGTTGGAGTTGATGGTCGAGTTGGAGGGTCAGATGCGTGAGCTTCCGAGTGTGGAGGGAGAGGAGGCTCCCGTGGCTGTTGGAGTGGGCGCTCCAAAGGCGGCTGCTGGGATTGATGGGGATGAGGTCCCTGCTAGTGCTGAGGGCGCTGATGGTGCTGATGGTGATGTTGTTCCACCTCAGGCTCCCCATCCAATACGCATTCCGCTGGAGGACGCCATTGCGAGGGATCATGTAGGTGTCCGAGAACAAGAGTCTCCTTTTATTTTTCCTAGGCATTTAGGTTATAACATAGTTCACTTAGGATATGAAACCCTTTTTACTTTACACAGAACCTGCATTTTAATTTTAGTTTGCGTGCGCATGCATGCATCATGCTTGTATCTAGTCTTAATTAACGTTTACTTTATCGCTCTGTATTATTTTTCTCATGTTTTGCATTCCTATCATAGCCTCTTATTATTGGATGTTTAGTTCTTTTATTGCCGTAGTTTTAGATTATTTATTCTCCATGCATTGCATATTATCATTCGTCATTTTTGCTTCCTTTAGTGTTTGCTGTTTATCGTGTTTTGTCATGATCATTTCGCTATTATTGTTATTGTCATTATTTATTATTATTGTTGTTTTTTATTTTTATTACTATTATGATTATTATTTATTTGTCATTTTTATTGTGACAACCTGAATTTTCTAACACCAAAACTCTGACCGTCAGACCGCCGATATCGAGGATCCTCGAACGGAACACTTGGTATATCAACATAGAGAGTAGAATTCAAAGCAGATATCTCTTGCAAAGCAGATAGAGTCAACATATATGGCAAAAGAAAACTCCAATTCTATATATAACAAAATAAAATGATGATTCTATCCTTATGCAAATCATACGTCTGACAGAACCGAAACGAACCACCAGTGATGGCTGACCATCACCTAAACAGTGGTTCACAAAATCGGCTTACATTACATGAATCCAAAGTTCTAAACTAAATATGACGGTCGGACATACGAAGCCTAAGTCTCACAAACTCAAAATGATCAAATATTCCCTAAGGAAAATAATCCTTTGGCAGAAGATCTGATTCTTCCTCTGGAATAAAATTAGGATCTTCTTCACATTTAGACTCCTCAAGGCATGTATCAACACCTGCACCTGTGACGTATAGTCGAAGGGTGAGCTAATAGTCTAAGCTCAATAGGGGGAATATCACTAGCATTTATATCATATTTCAAAGCATAGATTTCATGATTGATTTCAAAAGCACATTTCACATAGAACTTGATTTCGAGAAGCTTGAATCGAAATAAAATAGAATTCAAATACACATTTGGAATTTGTCTCTTAGTTTCAAAGTTCTCACTTAGTTTCGGATTTTACATGCTTCTTGTATTTCAAAGTGACTTAAAACTATAAATTAAATAGTCTCCCAAACATATATGGCATTGGCAACCGCATATATTTCGATGGGAATCCCCGAACCGTCGTTATTCAATTGAACTATTTTTGAAGTGCGCAAACCCCTATACTAGGAGGGTCACTTGTGCATCTTAAGTTATTGTTAGCCTGTATAATTGTACGGATATCCTGCCGTACCGGTTCACGATGGAGATTTGTTCCATGTGAACCTTAAATCATTGTGCAAGTTCTAACCTATAGTTTATCAGTGTGATTAATTTATAACTAATTTTGAACTTAAAAAATAAGGTACATATACAAAGTTCATATGCACATTCTTAACAGAGTTCTCCTCCTTGACTGAGTTCACATTCTTAACAGAATTCACGTTCTTAACGGAGTTCACATTTTGAAACACATAATTTGGAATCCATGTACAAAGCTCATGTTTATAAAATTAAAGCAAGTTATCTCATTTATTTTTATCATATCACAATGTCTACACAAATCACATGAATGTAAATATTATTAAATTTTCCCTACCTCACGGCTCCCGAAAACACGTAAAACATGTAAAATGAGGTAAAGATTTTCACACAAACATCCAATTTATCACCTACATTCCAATGTGTTCAAAGGTCACTAACTGATGTTAAAAGGATCATATATAATAAATTCAAAAAATTCTCCGAGAAAAATCTAAAATAGCCCAAACTTCCTTAGTCGTGTGCGTGAGCTCCCAAGTCACGCGAGCGACTCCACCAGGCACACCCTAGTCGCGTGACCTCATGCGAGAGACTGTGTTTGTTCATTTTTCTTTGAAAACTGCTTGAGACAGTCGCACGTGCGAGTTCAAGGTCGCGCGAGCGACTTCTCCTGGCACTTACTCAGTCACACGAGCGACTGATCTCCCTTGATTTTCAGGCTATTTTGAAGCCTAACTCGCATAAGCGACTTACACTAATGCACGCAAGTCCTAAGGTCGCGCGAGTGACTTTCGAGATTTAAGTAATTTTGCCCGAAATTGGAGTTTCTCCTATCCCCTTTTCACCTAACTCTTATTCACATTACATGTAACATGTTTAGGGCATTAAATGCCTTCATTTATCACCATTAATTCACATTTAATGCAATGAAAATAGCAAGATCATACCTCATTAGTTCGTGGGATTCTTGTGTGATATTTTGATCTAAAACTCGAGATCTACAACGCTCTTATCCCTTGCGTTAGAAGGGCTTGAAGACTCGACCTCTTGCGATCGTTTCACGATGTGTACGAAGGTTTCATCCTCCCTAGTGTAAACAATCAACACATTAAAACTCTTGGAACTCACACTAGGTTACACCCTCCCAAGAGAGTTTCTCACCAAGCTTTCACACACGTTCCCACTTTGTCAAATCGACGCTTCCAACGTACGCTCACAATGCATGGCCTTGCGTGGAAGATCGATTGTGTACTCGCGTCTTTGGTGGCAATGGTTCACACGGAAGCAAGGGTTCTCTTCTTCCTTCTCTCTTAGCTTCTAAATGCAAGGCAAGGTAATGGCTTCCTTAACAAGCCATTGCCTTTTATACCTAGTGTTAGCTTCTATGAGAAGCACTTATACACATATATGTGTGTTTGTCAAGTTATTTTGGTTCCCTTGCGGAATCCCACACACCTAACTTTGGTGTTTGTTCCATCCACACATGTTCGAATGAACTTTAAATAGTCTAAGTATCTTATTAACTTCGGTGTTATTTATCATTATTATTTTTATGTTGTTGTGATTTATTATTATTATGATTATTATTGTTTTTAGGACTATTACTATCATTATTATTATCGGTATTATTGTTCTTATTAATATTCTTATTGTTGTTATCGTTGTTATTATTATCATTTTAATTATTATTGTTATGGTTGTTGTTATCATTATTTTTTTATTCTCACTATCATTATTATCATTATTAGTATTATTACCATTTTTTCTATTGATATCATTAGTATTTATTATTATTGTTATCGTTGTCATTATAATTTATTATCATCATTATCATTAATCATTTTTAACTATTATTACTAGTAACTCGTATTATTGCCTATTATTATTATTATTAGCTTTATTATTAATTCTTAGGTGTTTTTCATAGTTGTAAGTTTTGTTTTACGTTCTCTCTCTTTGTTATGTTGCTATTTCAGGAGCCTCCTCTGCTGGCCATCAGCTCGACCTGGGAGGTGTCCCACATGTGCTATCGTGCTCTCTTGGATTTCCAGCAGGAGAGGTTGGTGACCTTCGGCTTCGGGTCAATCTTGGAGCTTGAGCCCTTCCAGCTTGACTTGGGTTTGGTCAGTGCTGTGTTGGAGAGATGGAGGGAGGAGCAACAGACTTTGTTCTTCCCGGCAGGGATGATGCTACTGACTCCAGAGGATTGGGTCTGCGTCACCAGAGTTGGGTTTGAGGGAGAGCCCATGACAGGGCGGATGCTGGTAGATTACCAGGGTTGATTCAGGTCACTTGGTTTTTTGATACTTTTGCTAGTGGATTCGTTCCCCCGAGATACCATCATGAGAGTAGGGAGCCATATGAGGGGTGTTGTGGAGCGATGAGGCTACGTGAGCTTGTATTGGTGCTGGGGGTGGAGGCAGATCGTGTCATTAGGGCATTCTTGATGCACTTTTTTGGTACGGGGCTATTTTCCTCCTCAACCCGGGGGTGTGTGACCAGACTCTTCCTGACGCTTCTTGGGGACCTAGATCAGGTTCCTTCGTATGCATGGGGTGCGGCAACGCTGCACACCTATACGAGCGGTTGTTCTATTGAGGGAGAGGTATCGCCACCATCGGCAGTTTCCTCCCCTTTCTTCAGGTGAGGCTAGTATGTTATTAGTTTTATAATGTTTTTATTATTTTATCTTCCTTGTAGTGATTGTTTTGGTGTTTGTGTTTTTCTCTAGTTTTGGGCGTATGATCACTTTACTTTCCTGAGGGTCCTATAGGGATCGATTATGCTTTTTCACGTATGCGGGTGTGGCAGAGGGTGATGGGGGGCCATCACCGGTCCTCAGACCTCCAGATAGCACGAGGTCTTTTCGAGGATATGCACATGGTCCAGATATGTGTACTTTAAGTGGTTGGCTCATTTTGCTTCAGGTTTTAGGTATACTGATGAGCCATTTTGTTCATTTCTGGTTATAGGTTATCTGGAGGCCCTATGCGATTGAGGAGAATGCTGACCAGGCTATCATATATTCTGGTCAGGCATTCTTCAGGGTGGACATATGGGTCACTATTTCGAGAAAGAAGATTTAGATTTACTTTTCCTGCAATTAGTTTAAATACCCATTCTTTCATTATTATTTCTCCAGTAGATTAGATCTTTAAAAGACAAATAAAAGTTTTGACAATAAGAAATTTGACATTCCTTGTGGGAACGATCCTATACTAGTGCTACAATTTCCATTGTGCGCTTGCAATAGGTTAAGGCTAAGTACAATAATAGTCACATCAAGTACCTTTATGGTAACGAAGCTCATGTGGGGCTCATCCAAGTACGATTTGAAAGATTGATTCATAAATTGGCTTAAAATGTGGACAGAAAATGCAATGTTCGGCCAAGTAATAGTAAAAAAAATTAACATTTAAATCAATCAATGACAAAGAGAGGGTCCTCGAATATCAGACTATGAGTATTAGCAAGGCAAAGGTTTTGTTCAATGGGAAAGGTAGTTGTGCAAGTGGCAAGTAATATCATGTCTTTTAGTATCTCGAACGTATATTTATGTTGGGAGATAAAATTCCTTGATTTGAACCGACAATTACTATGCCCAAAAATATTTTAACGCCCTAAATCTTTGATGCGAAACCAGCCATGAAGCAATTTGTTTGGGAGGAAATAGTATTTGCGTCACTGCCAGTGATGACAATGTCATCAACGTAGAGGAGAAAAAATGTGTGAAAGCGGCTCCGAATATTCGTGAAAAGGGAATAGTCGGCCCGAGATTTCTTGAAACTAGCATTCAATAATGAAGAGAATTTGGCAGACTAATTATGCGATGCTTGCTTCATTCTATTACGAGATTTATTTAAACGATAAATTGTTGTCTCCCCTTGATGAGAAAACCCATGATGGATTTTCATGTGGACTTCTTCGAGAAGGAAGGCATTGTGGACTTCAAGTTGATGTAAGGGTCATCCTTCTATAGTGAGTTAAGTGAGGGCCATCCCTCTAAAGTGGCTATAATAAGAAGGCAACGTACAATGAGTAATTTGGAGATAGGCGAAAAAGTTTCTTGATAATCGAGTGCCTCTTTATGAGCAAATCCCTTTGCAATGAATCAAGCTTTATATAGCTCAATGGAACCATGAGAATTGTACTTATATTTTGTGAACCCATTTGAAATCAAAGGGTTGTTAGCCATTAGGAAGCTCCATCAAGGTCCACCAATGGTTTTGCTCAAGAGCAAGAATTTCCCTGCTTCTCGCCAATTAGGATCCTACACAGGCTAGAAAAGAGTTCTTTGGTTGGAATGAAGATGAGATAGCTGCAATGGAGGAAATGTAGTTGCACAAGGGATAAGATATAGCTTCAAACATCGTAATGGCGGAATATTTCGGTGCAATTTAGAGATTTACGACACGTTTGTTTCGTCGTAATATGCACCTTGATAATTAAAAAATTATATTTAACAACATTAAATAGCATTTAAAGTGATATAAAGAAAGTAGCCGTTACAACTTTCACTTGTGATATTTTTGTGTTACGAGGCAAGGGCCTCGTAAGTAAAAAAAAAATACCTGTAAAGCAAACTGTGAATTACACCACTGTTTTACCTTGAAACAAACAACCAAGTGTTGGAAAAATCTAACCGTTGCAGTAAAAAGAAGTCATTTTACTCGTAATATTTACCTAATACGCTGAAACGAACGTGCCCTTAGTGATGCTAGGCAGGAATAAAAGATTATACCCCAAAAAAAGTACACAAAAGACATTTAAAAAAAATAAATTCTTTGAGAAAAAAAAATGTGAGATATATTGAGTTATGAAACCATTAGCTAGCCTTATTGGTGGAGAATTTTGAGATGGGACAAAAGAAGAGAATAAAGGAAGATTATTGGTGATGGGGTCTAATGTATAACAATCAATTATTTACTATAGAGAAGAATTATGGACTCATGAACACCAAAGAGATTTACTTGCTTCATGGGCCATTGGTTGTGGGTTACCTATATTGAGCAAGTTAGAGAGTTGTTGTAACGATCCGAAATTTCTTGTGGAAAAATTTAGAATATCATCCTATTAATTTCATGACTTGAACTTGCAAGTCATCTAATCCTAAATTTGATGGCAACATCCTTAAAAAACATGAGTCTTATTTTATTTTATTTTATTGATAACTCAAGCAAAAATAAAACTATTTCAAAGATGTGTCTTTTAATAAGAGTAATATTATTTATCATACAAAATAAACATCTAACTATCCATTTAACCATCTACACATATTGTCTTGTCTATTTATAAGAAAATATTAACCATGTGTCTTGTAATCTTAGTATCATTCATTTATAACAAAAACGAGACAGTAATTGAAGCCATCAAAGTAATATCCCCTAATACCCATAAGGAGAAGAGTGTGAATGCTACGGGTAGAAATTTTTTGGTTGGGCTTGCGCTTCTTCAGAAAAATATTCTGGATCCTCTTCCTTGGCTTCCCCAGTCTTCGGAAGCTCAGAGTCAATATGATCTGTGAGACAACGTGTCGGGGGTAAGCACAAAATATCCATGGTGCTTAGTAGGAAGGCATAATTACTTTTCATGTCTGGAAACATTTAACCAATAAGCATGCAAATAATAATAATTATTCTATTAACATAACAACGATCTTAAGATAGAAAATTTACATCGAAATATAACCATTCTTGTGAAATTAGTCGATGTCATTATATTAAAGGCTTGAATCTTGTATATTCAATGAACCATACACATGAACAGTTATCTTGTCTTGGTGTCACATATCTTGAAACTCTTACATGACTTAAATTTAACTTAAAATATTATTTGTACAATTTTCTTGATTAGCCATAGGCCTTGCTAAGTGAGGTGGCTGGTGCTTGGTCCGTGTCTTGTCTTGTCATGATGGGTTTTTTTAAATATCATAAATCATTCATGTATAGAGCTATTTGCCTTCTTAGCGTGTAAATAGTAATAGTGTTTGTCTTGTCTTGCCATAAATTCATGCCTTGTCTTAACGTATAAATAATAATAGTCCTTGTCTTGTCTTGCCATAAAATTTATGCCATGTCTTTTCTTGTTCTTTCATGTACATTTAATCACGTCGTGAAATTCTTTGAACTTATTAAACCCTGGGCTATTTCATGTCTTACATTTCTTGCTTAATGATCATATGTGGATAGTCATGATCTAATAGTATTTTCAATCACATCAAACTCGGTGCTATGAAACCATCACAAAGAAGCTGCTGCCAATGGCGTCCCATGCCACCATGACTTTCACAACTCATGATGGGCCCATGACAAGGGTCCAATGTGATTCACAATAATACCGAATCATTGTAAAGGCGTATGTTGTCTTGTTATCAAATTTTCTTGAATTTTCTATATATTCTTCAACAATATAAATGTCAAGCATAGACTATACAAAATAAATATATGATTGGATGAAATATATAAAAATATATGTTTCATACATTTAACTAAACGATTAATGAATCTGAATAAACAAAAACTCATAGTGCAATACGAATAAAATATATATTCACAACTTGTCGGAACAGTCATGACCCCATCATCACGAGAAAATGAGGCCTACATGTGAATATAATAATTATAAAATTACAAAGCAATCTGACCGAATTGTATAATCTAATTAGTGAAAAATTTAAGATTTATAATTCATGTAAAAATCGGACGAATTCAACTGTCAGATATGAAGATCACTAAAAGTTATGAAGGATTGAATATAATGAAAATTTCCTGTTTCCACTCTTATGGGTCTCTAGTCGCAAGTCAAAAGTACATTCACAGTACACTTAGACAAAAATCAGGTTTAGCAATTCACAGGCAGATTTTCAAATGGGAATCTTGGGGTCAATTTTTTAGATGACTAGAGAATGATCTAGCCTCAGATATAAGAATAGCTTTGGTAGAGGATATTGCCATCTACATTACCTCTTTGGCAGTTCGCCCAATGAAGGTTTATAAACATTTATATAGTTGAATGAAGGGAAAGACCCAATCACAACACACTTAGACAAAAATCAGGTTCAAGAATTTACTGTGCAGACTTTGGGTCAATTTTTGAGATGACTAGAGAATGATCTAGCCTCAGATGTAAGAAAAACTTTGGTAGAGGGCATTGCCATCTACATTGCTTCTTTGGCAGTTTGCCCAATAGAGGTTTATAAACATTTATACGGTTGAATAAAGTAAGGAAAAAATCTAAGCTGGTTAGAGTTAAAATTTCAGCACCTATCACTAATTTACATGTTAAATCACATTGCCAAGGGCATAGCTGGCATAATTAAATATTATAAATAGAAATTTTCATAGTGTCCTAATACACAATCACTACAAAATAGAAATAAATGGAGGTAATCTATTCACACATGATTAGTTAAATAAGTGGGCTAAACGTAGGACATAATGGATTAAAGAGTAATTTCTTGCTTATACACCACTAATTAGTCAAATGAATCAATCAAGGAATAAATAATTAAATTCCCCCTACCTCGGGTCCTAATGTCGCAATGGATTGTCGCAACTATTTCAAATCGTTTGAACGAGTGATCCGAATTCTACCCCGACGGTCGATCTCCTTCATTTATGCACAATGACAATTCACGCCGAAACCCGTGATTAGTCTTGTCAATAAAATATACAAATATTAAATAAAGTGCTAGGTGGTTGAGATCTTGAGGTATTTTAGGATAATAAGACAAATTAGGGGTGCATGAAATAAATTTTAAAGAAAATATGGAGAAAAAGAAAATGATGGCTTACCTATTTCGGTGGACTTTTGCACGATTTTGATAATCTGTTGAGAGTGGAGAGCTAAGGGATTTACGATTATCAGAGAGAGAAAATAGGAGCAGGATATGAGCTCAGAGTTTTATAGTTGTCTTAGAGGGAAAGTAGGAGGAGAATTTGTATTGAGGTAGGTTGACGATTGTAGTTGTGAGATGCTTGGGATGGACGGAAAGATTTTGTGCCATGTGAAGGGAAGGATGGAGCATGTGTGCCACATGGGGTGAAATATCGAGAATATGTGCCATGAAATGAAGAATGATGTTGCGTGTCACATAGAATTATTAGGAGTTGTTGGTAATTTTCTAAATTACCCAAGTATTTTAGTGCTAATTTTTAATTTATCATGAGAAAATTAGAAGTTATTAGTAGGAAAGCTCCTACAATAGGGTGTTAGTCACATTTACTTAAATATAGTATAAGGGTTTCTAAATAGGTAAATGTAAAAGCAACATTTGAGTTTATGAAGGTTTGATCTCTAGACTCTCCAATAACATCAAGAGCACCTACCAATACACCAACACAACTCTTTTTGTATAATTTATTATAATTTAAGATATGTATTAATAATATTATATTATATTTTCTATAAAAATATAGTAATATTTCTCATATGTGAAATCTAATAGGTCCATAATAAATAACAATATTGAGGACATGGAAGTCAAATAGTCAACGATATATAACGATTAGGGTCATTACATTCTCCCCTCCTTAGAGGGAATTTTGTCCTCGAAATTTATGTACCTTATCCAAAGAGATGTGGATATTTGTCGCGAATGTTTGTCTCATGCTCTCAAGTAGCTTCTTCAGGTGTGTGATGCTGCCACCTTACGAGTATGAGTGGAATCCGCTTGGTTCATAGGATTTTCTCTTTTCGATTTACGATTTGCATTGGCTCTTTAACTATAGTCGTATCTTAACGAAGCTCAATAGGCTAATGGTCTAGAACATGTGTTGGATCAAACATGTACGGTCGCAACATTGAGACATGAAAGGCCACTTTTGTACGGAACCATTGAGAAGGTCGATGTATCGAAGAGAGAGAAACCCCTCACCAAACCCCAAATCATGGAGATCGAGCAGATGGCCGAAGATTTCACCAATCTAACGAACCTGAACCTAGACGACGACATAGATAGACCACTCGAGGGAATTGGGCCACTATTCAAGACTGATTTTCGATTGTTGCAGAAATTTAGAATCCCCCAGAACTTGAGCCGCATATAGAAGATTGGGTGTCAACCGACGAAGAAGACTTTCATATCGCAACTCTAAGGGCTGAAGGAGAACCGAAACTAGATACCCCTCGATCCCTACAGCTATCCCAACCTTAAGAGCCAGTAGAAGAGGACTGGTACTCGATGTCAAGCGAAGATGAAGACTATTGGATGAATCTTTTTGCCATAGAGCTAGAAGATCATATTAGAATAGACCGTTTGAAGTTGTTCGGGGAAGGCGACCACTCCCAGAATGAAGATTCAGATTCTGATGACAATTTTGACTCCCGACACATACTCGACAATTGGCGATGCCCACGCCAATGTCCCTACTCGAAGATGCCCTATTGCAGCCTGTGCACATTTATGATGCAACGATGCGAGAGAGCTATCCTAGACAAGATTCATCGAACAACCAAGGCAGAAGATTCTGACATGACCGCTATAGAGGTCGAAGAGGAACTAGAGTTAGATGCTCCCCAATCTCAAGGATTGCCTCAGCTTTAGATATTCTTGAGGTCATTAGTGGAAGAGTGCCAACTGTCGCCAAGCGAAGATGAAGACTACTGGATAGATCTCCCAGCCCTTAAGTTAGCAGAGCAACTAGACCAAGGCCTCTAAAGCCCATCCAGTGAAGAAGACGAGTCTCAATAAGAAGACTCTAGCTCCAGGGACAGCGGTCTCGACCCTTATTTTGAGGGATGGGAATGCTAGTGGGAGTATCCTTGCATATCTCAACCATATCAGCCTCGTTGTCGAGCATGCGTCTTTATCCTGACATACCGCGAAACCTAAGAAGAATTCTCCAACTCAGAAGGCGATCAGCCAGGCTCGCCAGAAGATCTTTGAGCCTCTTTGAAGACCAAGCAGCCCTTATGATAGAAGAAGATGAATCATCAATTAGACCACCACCTTCATTACTCATTCGAAAGATCACGTCAGACGAGGACTACAAAAAAAATGCCAAAATTTGAATGAGTCCATGTCATCTTAAGGCTCACACGAACGGTTCCAGTAGCCGTCGCTCTTCCTCAGCTGAGAGAAGCACCCTCGTCGGTTCCTCTTCAAGAAATCGACCCTGTACCATACTTATTATCAAAAAAAAAAAAAATATAAAACTCTAAAACTCTTAAAAATCAAAAAATAGAAAACCCAAAAAAATTAGAAAACTTTGACAAAGATAGGGAACCCTTCATCCTAGACCCATTCAGTGACCGACAGAGAAACTTTTCTCTTAAGGCTACAGGTAGTGATTATGTCAATGAAGTCTAGGAAGAATTAACCAATATACCAGCGAAAAGTTGTGCCGCTAATTTCGACATCGCAGAGTCACACATTGAGCCCGCTTGACATAAGCTTACTACTTTCCCCTCGTGAGAGCGCAAAGCATCCCGATGAAACAACAAACTAGTCATCATACCTGATGAGATATTCTACAATTTTGAGAGGAGGATGAACAATCTCGTTCTACACCTCACCAAGGATGTCGCGGCTATCAATTGCACCGACGAAGGGTTACCTATCACAAAACTAACCCCCAATGTAGCGATTTTGCAGTTTATGAACTAACCGATGATGAAGGAGAAGGGTCAGTCACTGAGGAGACACATGACTTCCAATGGGTCATCAAACGCTTCAACATACAGACTCAAGTCGTCGCGGAACCCATAGAAGAAATCAACTTCGGCATCGAGGATAGGCCCAAGAAGCTATTGATCAGTGCAACACTTAGCCCCAAGGAGCGATAATAGATTATCCAAGTCCTTTAAGATCACCTCAGCTCCTTCGCATGGTCCTCTAAAGGCATGCCTAGTCTGGACCCTAGCTTGGTAGAACATCGCTTAGTCCTAGAACTCGATGCAAAACCCGTCAAGTAGAAGTAGAGAAGAATGCACCCGCAAACAGTGCTACAAGTCAAAGAGGAAGTCAACAAGCTAAATAAGGCAAAATTCATCCGAGTTGTCCTCTACCCTAAGTGGGTTATAAATATAGTACCTGTCGCTAAGAAAGACGATAGGGTATGGATATGCATTGACTTTCGGAACCTTAACCAGGCATGCCCAAAAGATGACTTCCCCCTACCACACATTGATACTCTTGTCGATAACACTGTCGGACATGAGATGCTATCCTTTATGGATGGCTTCTCCGAATACAACCAGATTAGTTTAGCAAAATTCGACCAAGAGAAGACTTTGTTCACCACACCATAGGAAACTTATTGCTACGTCGTCATGCCTTTCGGCATCAAGAACGCAGAAGCCATGTATCAATGCACCATGATGACCATATTTCACGACATGAGCACAAGTGCGTATAAGTCTATGTTGATGATATACTGGTGAAATCTTAAATGCGAGTAGGACATGTTGAAGCCCTTCAATTGGTGCTAGAATGATCCAACATGTATCAGCTAAACATGAATCCGAGGAAATGCATATTCGGAGTAACCTCAAAAAAATTATTAGGATTCATAGTCAGCAAACGAGGAATCAAGCATGATCCGGTGAAAGTCAAAGCCATCCTCAAAATGCAACCTCCTAGTAACATCAAAGAATTATGAGGCCTGATAGGAAGACTACAATTCGTCATGAGATTCATCTCCCAACACAGACATATGCGACTCTTTCTACAAACTACTCAAAGTAGGAGCCGAGTACATATGGGATGACCAGTGTCAGCAAGCCTTCGACAGCATCATGAAGTACCTCCTTAACCCTCCGATATTATCTCCACCAATCCCTGAAAGGCCCTTAATCCTCTATGTCTCAGCCAATGATAAAGCAATAAGAGTCATCCTGGGTCAGCATGACAAAGACGGGAAGAAGGAGAAGGCTATCTACTACCTCAGCAGGACGATGGTAGAGTACGAATAAAAATACACCGCAATAGAGAGGACTCGCCTAGCACTAGGGCTTCGACCAAACAACGACACTACTTCAGGGCTCACAAGATCATGGTACTCGCACGCATGGACCCCCTAAAGTACATATTATAGAAGCCAACTACATCCAAGAAAATCGCTCGATGGCATATGCTATTACAAGAATTAGACATCACCTATGTCACGCAAAAGTCAATCAATGGCTAGGCGATCGCCGATTACCTCGCAAATCTTCCACTCCCGGACATCGAGCCAATAAACACTTACTTCCTTGATGAAGACTTACTCTCGGTTCACGAGGAAGAGCCCGACAAAACTTCATGGACCTTATACTTCGACGATGCTCTCAATCATAAAGAGAAGGGCATCGGGATAGTCTTACTGAGCTCAGAAGGAATCGCCATACCTAAAGCCTTTCAGCTCGACCTCCTAGTCACCAACAATATTGTAGAGTATGAAGCCTTCATTGTCGACTATGAGTAGTACCACAACTGGGCGTCAAATAGTTGAAGACCATCTGGGACTCCAAACTTGAAATATCACAGATCATCGGAGAATGGAAGAAAAAAGAAAGAGGACTGATAGCATACTTAGAAACAACTCAGTTCTTAATAAAGACATTTGAAAGAATCTCCTTTACCCCATATCCCAAGGTTAGAGAACGAGCTGGTAGACTCCCTCACCACACTAGCCTTAGTCATACAGATACCAGTCGAACAAAGCACCAAGTCCTTCATTGAGAGATTGACCATGCCAGCACACGAAGTGACATAGAAGGTCAAGCCAGAATTGCCAGTCCTCCCAAAGACCATGAAGCAAGAAGAAAGAAGCTACTATGGCCACGTTCAGATTTGAGAAATGGTCAACTGATGACGGACTGCCATGGTACTATGACATATGGAACTTTCTAAAATATCAACACATTCCCCCATACGAGATGAGGATCGAACGAGAGATGATAACGAACAGGTGCACCAGGTACTGCATCCTAAGAGAGGTCTTATACAAGGAAGCCTTCACGAAAGGAGTCTTACTCTTTATGTCATGGTGGCCGAAGGAAAATATATCATCCAAGAAGTGCACGCCAGTGCCTGCGGTGCCCATGCTGGTAGACAGATACTCATAGATCAAATCATACGACAAGGCTACTACTGGCCTACAATGACAAGGGATTGCCACCTATACGTCCAATGTTGCAAACAGTGTCAAGAGCATGCCACACTTATCAAAGCCCCATCAGTTCTACTGAGCCCCATGGTTTCACCATGGCCATTCTCAATGTGGGTCTTTGACATTATCAGACACTTCACAGATATAGTCGGCAACACGCACAAGCATGCCTTCATACTCACTGTGACCGAATACTACACCATGTGGCAGAAGCTGGGTCATACATCAAATCCACTGCTTCGACGCTCGTGAAGTTTATTATTTGAAACATCATCACAAGGTTTGGAGTTCCCAGAATGATCGTCACTGACAATGGATCACAATTCATCGCCAAGAAGACGAAGAGACTGTGCAAGAGATATGGCATCGAACTATAACACTTGTCACCTTTCTATCCTCAAGGGAATGGACAAGCAGAGGTCACGAATAAAATGCTAATTTGAATCCTGAAATGAATAGTGGAAACAAGCAATGGAGCCGACTGGCCTGAGCGATCACCTGAAGCACTCTGGGCCTATAAGACTTCTATTTGCACGACCAGTGGCCAAACTCCCTATCTCCTAACATACGGAATGGAGGCAGTCTTACCATAAGAAATATAAGTACCATCCCTGCATGTCCAACTTGACGATCAACTATTCATAGACGAAAGGAGAGTTGTTCTTCTCACCCATCTAGGACAGCTTGATGAGACGTGTCTAAGGCCAACTGACCATACACAAGTATATCAAAGGAGAGTGGCCAGGGCTTACGATAAGAAAATCCTCGAGTGAACCTTCAAAATTGAAGAGTTAATCTTAAAGAAAATCATGCCATCCAAGCATGCTCACGACAAAGGAAAATTGAAGCCAAACTGGGAAGGGTCATATGTTATAATGGCCGCGTACCTCGAAAATGCATACAAGCTGATAAACCAAGATGGGGAAGAACTTCCTAACCCATGGAATGCCATCTACCTCAGAAAATACTATCCTTAGCACCGAGACTGTCATATCCCGTAGTCAGACATAGATACAACCTCGTAGTCTTCAAAGGTCATTTGCTAGTTGTATGTCATTATCTCTAAGAATATCTCCCGAAAGCTTCTACCCGCCCCCTTTATTCGGGCAATTTGAGTGAAAGGATTAACCGAATACCCGACTTCTTTGAAAAGTGTAGGTAACACCCGATTCTCATCCCTTTCCTTGCCATTGGAGGAGACATTAGAGTAGAAAAAATGAAGATGTTAGGCTCAATCAAAACTCACTATTCTTGTGTCAGCAAGCTGCTTTCAAAATATATATGCTTCAAGACAGAGACAAAAGCGAGAGACTAAAGAGAGAAAAGAAGAAGCATAACCGAGTAAGTGTAATATGACAGGTGAACATGTCAATGAGCTCAGGAAGCATAAGTGAAGTGTGAGGACATTCCTAGTAACCCTACCAAGAAAGTATAAGCAAACCATGAGGGCATCCCCGGTGTCTTTATACTACTAGATATCGTCGTAAGGTGGTAGGAGGACGAACTCCTGCTAACCATAGAATGTGAGACTTTGATGGTACCGAAATATGACGGAGAGCTCAACTATGGCACCCTATACCACTCGAGAAAAAGGTTGTTGCTTATCCCTTTTAAAGTTGTAAAGTAGGAAATTGTCCTCACATCATTGAGCCTTACCCCTCTTTCCCCCCTTTATTTTTGGACAATGAGTAAGAATCTTTCTTAGGATATTTCTAGGAATAAAATTGAAAACTCGTGAATAATGACTGATGGAATCACCTGCTACCTACTGTTCACCTCATTCCTACCAAGACTACGTAGTATGATAGGCACTGTCAAAGGTAAGACCCAGTACAGACTAACATAATCAAACGCCTCCTTCTAGTCTGTCAAGATATCATCAAGAATTTCCTTCGAAATTAACTCACCAAACACACGCATAGCTCTATGAAGATCCAGATACTTGATCGGACCCAAAAGTTGTACAAATTATCCCCAAATCCCGGCTTTGTTAGACCTCACTTAACCACTAATATATGCTTTTAGTTTGTGTTGTGTTGTAATAGGTGCGGAAGCCGATTAAATTCTAAAATTATTAAAAGAGCAAAGTTATGAAGAAACCTAAGCAAAAGGCAAGGATCCAAGGAGTGGTAGCTAAAAGGAGTGCCTACAAAGGTTAAATAGACTGGTCGAAATTACACTTTCGACCGATCAGAACAACGCAGCAGGGGAGGTCCCCAAAAAAGAAGAAGTAAGCTTATATGGACCGATCGAAGCATCATTTTTGACCAGTTAGAATTCTAAAAGGCTTTAGAAATCTAAAAGGCTTTTGAAGATAAAACTCCAGTCCATGTTGGGAATAAAATCGCACCCAACATCACAAGGAGGTGAGGTTCATGGTCTTAACCAGCATCATGCCCAACGGTTCCTATGTATCCTACTACTCCTATGCCCCCCACAGTGACCCTAGATCATTCGATTGCAGCATGTTCCTTCCAACGTTTGGATAATAATTATGGTTGTGTAAATATTTACAATCCAACCTAGAGGAACCACCCAAGTCTGTCCCAACAACACAATGGGATGCGGAGAAATAATCAGCCTTTCAGGCCAATACATGCTCCGCCATTTATGGGGCAGCAACAACATTCGCCTCACGGGAATGATTCTTGGGAGGAAGCTTTGCTACTAACAGTCTGGACCTGACAGCAATAGAGCCAACACCATGAGAATTTACTCCACATCCTCACAGATTCTTGAGCTGTTCTGGCTACTCCGATTGTGGAGCTTATTGCAGTTTTAAAAAGAGAGGAGGCTGGTTGCCTACTCGACCGGTTGTTATTCGGAAAGGCAAAGCTATGGCTGGGGAGACTTCGTCTTCCTCTGAGTCGCCAATGCTCTGATAAGCGCTTTGACCTTGTCGAGCTATCGACGCATCCGTAGCACTTCTTGGGAGGCAACCCAAGCAATTGTGAAATTACTTATTTTAAATTTTTAGTTGTGTGTCAGAGAAATTTGGTTTGAGAACTAGTTCTCTAATAGATTTTGACCAGTCAAAATAGATTTTCAATCGGTCAGTTTGCTCAAAAAGGAAGAAACACAACATCAGCCGAAGCTGTTGCTGTGCTCTGACCGATCAAAATGGGGATTTACACTTTAAATCTGAAGCAAACCTGGAGCAATCCCCTTTTGCTCTATTTTTGAGATCGGTTGAAACGGATTTTCGACCGGTCAATTCTATAGGCATTGGGCTATTTAAATCCCTTCAAGCCTATCGAAATCTATTTTCGACCAGTCTTGCCCTATTTTTCCCCAAACAGTTTTCTTCTTCCTTGAGCCCTGGCGTGTGCCATTCCACCTTCCAACCATCCATCTTCCCCATTAAACACGACCCTTCGCCTTCTCCACCACCCTCCACTATAAAACCAGCACCCTTTTCGGCCATTTCATTCATCTTTTTCTCCAAAACCCTTTTTCTGAAACCCTTTTTCACCATGGTCGATGAACCAGACTGGTCGGCAATTCGGAGGGCCGTCACCGGTCGTTTGCAAAGGGAGGTTGACACAATGCCAGAAGCCGAGAAGGACATCTGGGAGACTCTTCTCCTATTTTTTCTGAACGCTGAATTCCCAAATCTAGCGTCTCATCCTTCGCCGACTTCACTTCTTCCCCCTCTCAAATGCCATTGCATCCGCCCGCCATCTCCACCTCTGCCGTCGCCTCCTACATAAACCCTCTGCTGGGTCCGATTATCTATCCTCTTCTATAGATTACAAGTTGAGGGTAACTCGGACCCTGTAGAGGAATACCTTTTTGAGGGTGTGGACCTTTTTCCAGACCACTGATTCGTCGTGTCATACTATTGGGTCGCTGCCACAGTTTAAACTTGTCTAACTTTTTCCTAGTTTTTAATTTCTGTACAAATGGAGTCTGTAAATTATACAGTGTTAATATATAGTTTCTTTTATTATTATTCTTGTGGTTGCTTAATATTCTGTGGATGTGTGGAAGGTACTGATGAACAGGTTTGGGGGAGGCTCATTATGCCTCTTTGCCCTCATAAGACTTGCTATAATTTTTGGCTATGCCCCAACTTGTCAGGATGATTTAACTATTGCGTTTTGGCCTTGGTTTGACCGGGCTTGAATGCTTATTTGATATCTTATTCACACCCCTGTGACTGTTACCTTATTGCTATGTATATTATGGTTACTTTTGTGCAATGAGGATATAACACCACTTAGGTTTGGGAGTGTTGTGCCCAACTGTGTGGTTCATGATATTGAATGCAGTCCATCATATATTGGACCACTGTTTTTAAATACCCTCAAACCCTTATTTTTCAACCATCAAAAACTTATGTTGTCATAGTTTTCAAAATGTAATCATAGATGCATGTAAATTTTAACTCTCCAATACTCGTGCCATGATAAAACTAAAGATGTTTAGGATAATTAGTTCCAATGCGAACATTTGAGGATTAGTCTGAATTTCATACCTAGAAAATTGTTTACACCAATTGCCATGCTTAGGTTTGGAAATCAATGAACTAGTTTGAATATGGGACTTTAGGATTCCAAGAATTGACTAAAATCCGGCAAGCTTTAGAACCTTTTCCGTCGTTCTTGATGATAGATGAAAATAATTCGGAGTATTCTTGAAATTCGTGCTTAAACTGTTTAATCTCATACACTTACTATGGTTTGTGGATCATGCATTGTTCATATTATTGTACTAGTACTCATTATGTCTAAATTCAAAACAAATAGGCATTGTTACCACCTAGAAAGGAGACGATTGAAGGTCATCTATTAGCTCGTTTGTGCCTAAAATGCCCCACCTTATACTCAATTACCTTTTGCACCCCTTGGAGCCTCGTTGAAAAAGAAAAAAAAATCTTGTCTTATTTATTTCTTGATAAGCCATGTTAACTATGCCCACACACCAGTGCTAAAATTATAAGGCCATACCCTTTAATCTCTGAGAATTTTGGAAAGAGGTATGAGACCAAAAGAAAGGTGTATAGGAGCAAGAAATATGCTTACAAGAAGCAGATGACAGAGTTGAAAAGAAGAAAAAGGGAGAGAAAAAGAAAAAAAGAAAAAGAAAAAGAAAAAAAATAAAATGAAATTGTGAGGTGGAAATCCAAAAAGAAGTTGAAGGAATAAAAAGAAGAATGAGTTGAGAAAAGAAAACAAAGAGAAATTTTGAAAAATTTAAAGAAGATAGAGCCAAAAATAGAAAATCAAATTGAGTTATGTTATGAATTCTTAGAGATATTTGAATCCCAGCTTCCCTTTCTTTCTTAACCTTCACCCAAGCCCCCATTACAACCTTGTAAAAGGACCTTTTTGATCCTATCTCGGGTGGTAAATTCCTTGTGGAGGGTGACGATACAATGACTATGGTACATAGTATAACATGCATGGGAAATAAACATCATTCTTCTATGAGGTTACTATTAGATTTCTTTGATACACCGTTTTTCTTATGTCATGTGGGATCCTTTAAATTGTGTCGTTACTCTATCCCACATGTATGTGACAAAGTAGCCCAGTCATCAGAGTGACCCTATTGAGAGTGTATGCCTAAAGTGAGGATTGAGTTGAAACTTGGGATCTGATGATTCCTAGTTTGGATTAATCCAAAGATAGTAATAATCGACAGTTTGTAAATTGGTGAGATGATAGCTACCAACGTCATTGTTTTAACCATTGTTTTGATCATTGTTATGTGGTAACTCAAAAATTAAGAGTTTTGGTGAGATGATAGACCATCCGATATGTTGAATTGATTATCGGCAGCACGGATTTGTCTTGCCATTGCAGAATATTTTAAGAGAACGAATCCATTAGGATTTTGGATTAATGGCCATGATGGTTGCTTTAGCCATGGTAAATTTTTCTTTTGATCTCCATCCAATTGTGCTTGTGATCCAAAATGTATAGTAAACGGTGCGATTAAGATTTTTGGTGAGATGATAGACCATTGTTTTGATCATCATCGGGAATTCATTGATAGGATAACCAGGAAAGATTAGTTGTTTTACTAATCCTCAATCAAGGCTTTCTTCCAGATTATACATGGGATTTTCCTTATAAACTGACAACTTTGGAAGAAAATCTTTATAACACTGAGCTATGTTATAATTATCCATTAAGATCTATTTAATCTTAACCTCTTGATCTTCAATTTATAATATCAGGGGTTTACTGATGTCACATGGCAGAACATATTTTATTTTTTCAAACAAACAAATTCTTTTTAGTTTGTGAAAAATGGGGTTTGGATAATTTGAATCCATAAGATCTGCTGATTTTAAAAAGTGATTGATTTTTTCAAGAGAGAAGTTTCCTGCGAACGTTTTAGAATCTCATGCTATGGATTTAACAAGGGCATTTGTACTATCTTGTAGCTTTTCTAGCTTTTGTTCTTTTTCATGAATTTTATGAGAGAGATTGCTCATGTGACGCCTGAACTGTTTCTTCTCATTTAGAAGTTGGCATTTCTAGGCTCCATTAATTTCGTGATAAAGTTCTGAAGATATTCCAGGATTATAGAAATCAGGAACGTTATTCATCAAAATGCTAGTTTGTTCTAGCAAATATTGTGATTGTTGTATTTGATACAAAGTAAAAGCTGATTTGGCTTCATTGAAATTGTCGTGAACTAGGTAAAGAAAGTTTGGGAAGTTTATAATTTATTTTTGGCAAGCTAAAAAAGAGGTATATAGTCCTGGTTGGTGGCCTCTTAACACAACATAGGTTTTTCCAACAAAGGTTTTTCCAACATAAGTTTTTCTTATGGTTGGAGGTGGTTGAGAAGAGGAGTTTTCTTCTTCTATCATCTTCTATCGTTTACAGAGTTCAATCCACTAGTTTAGTGGTAACATAAATCTTCTTCCTGCAATAAATATGGCCACTTTGGTTAGTGGTTTAAACTTGGATCTCTGCTTAAGAAATCAGCCAAAACGTTAGTACTTCCTTTAACATATTCAACTTCAAAGGTATAAAGTGCTATTTGATTATACCATTTCAATCGTCTTCCATCTAAAATATCTCGTTTATTAATTAAAAAGTCTCGAACTGCATTGTTATCAGTTCTGACAATAAAAACTTCCGGGGCGAGATATATATGAAATCTTTTGAGGGCAAGTTTTATTGCTAATAATTATTTTTCAAAGATGATATAATTCTGTTCATTTGGTATGAATTTTCCAGAATTATAACCACATAATTTTTCTTTATTTTGTACCTTTTTTGTTAAAGGTGATTTTCTTGGTTTTATCCCATTAGAGTGACAAGAATTTTTTTCTTCCCAATCTTCAGCATAAATTGCTTTTAAAACACATCCCCAACAGTTATCTGAAGCATCTGTTTCGAGAATTAATTTATCTCCAGTTGTGGGAAGATAAGCAGTAGGACAATCTTCAATATCTTGTTTTATTTGTTTTAATATCTCTTTATCTTTATTTGTCCATGTAAATTCTATTTCTTTTTACAATTTGTTTATGAAAGATTTTTCTTTTTCTGCTAAAATTTTCAAATAATTTCTTCCATAATTTAATATGCCTAAGAGACTTTGTAACTGTTTCTTATCAGTTACCTCTTCAGGAAATTTTTTTATTTTTATAGTTATATGATCTTGAAGTTTTAGACCAGCATGTGTTAAAATAAGATCTAAAAATTCTATTGATTCTTTTTCAACTTCTATTTTAGAAGGTGAGAGGATAATTCCATATTTTTAGAAAATATCACAGATTTGTTTTAAATGTTTTTTGTGTTCTTCTTTTGTTTTAAAAAACACTAAGATATCATCGATATATACCACACAAAATCCTTTATAAGGGGCAAAAATCGAATCTATCCATCTTTGATAGATTTGTGGAGCAGTATTCAAGCCAAATGGCATGAATTCCATTGATAATGTCCACATGGAGTACTAAAAGCAGTTAAAGGTTTAGATTTATCATCTAACTTTAATTGCCAGTATCCTGATTTACAGTCGAATTTACTGAAGAATTTTGATCCTTTGATTTGGTTAATCAAAATATCTTTTCTTAGAATAAAGTATCCGTCAAATTCTAAATTTTCATTTAGTCTTTTATAATTTAAAACCATTCTAGCTTTTCCGCGTTTTATTTTAACATGATTTCTTACTAAAAATGCAGGGTTAGAATGAGGACTTTTTGTAGTTTCAATGAGTTTTTTCTCTAATAAATCTTTAATTTGTATTTCAAATTCATCTATATCTACTTTTGTATAGACCATAGGTTTCACCCTAATTATGATATTAGGATCTTTTAAAGTTATGGTACAGTACCGTGGACTTTTATGCCATAATTTTAATGAGTTGTCACTAAAATTGTCTTTGAGGATGGTGAAAAGCCAATGAGTTTGAGAAAGTTATGTAATAACCTCACTACGCTTGCTAGGGGCAAAGCCTTTATGACATTTAGAGTTATGAACTTGAAGAAGTGGAATGTGAACCAGTTCTTCTTTGAGGGAGAGGCCAATAGAACCTATGGTTAAGGTCATTAGTAAATATGCAACAATGAAATTATTACCTAACAAGAAATCTCCACGCATGTTGGGAAAGCATAAAATTTTAGGAATAATGAATTTTTTATCATTAAGCCAAATAGAAATATTTTTTGCTTTTAACTCAATAACAGTTTCTCTTCCTTCAATGCCTTTGACTTTGATGGAATGTTTAATGTTAACCCATTTTTCAGAAGGCAAAGCATTATACCGACAAGCACTTATTGTGGCTCCGGTATCCATTAAGACACATAAATTATATGGTTTATAATTTTGAAACATAAAATTTCCTAAGACGTATGTATATCGTCTTTTTCCATAACTAGGAGAAAATAAAATTTCAGCATTTTTTGACTGAAAATAATAAAGTTGAACTATGTTTAGTTCATGAGTTTGTGTTCTGGGTAAGATAGGAACTTGTATATTTTTTACTGCTATATGTGATTGGTTTTGAGTTGGTTCGAGAGCATTGGATGTTGATGCTCTAGACTCAATATGTTTTACAGGAAGCCATTCATCTTTTATAGTATTAAAAGAGGTAGTCCTTGTATCTCTAAAATATAAATTATTTCCAAAAGCTTGTATTTCAATCATCTGGTTTTGCAATTTTGGTTTTTGTTCAGAAAGATCTTCGAATAACTATTGTTTAGGTATCTGTAAATCTTTCCAGTTTATTAATCTTGGTTGGATTTCTGAATCATATGGTTTGGGTTCAAATATTTCAATCAGATTTTTGTCTGATTTTTGCATATTTGTTATTGGTTTAGAGGTTAATTCATGTTCTGTTTGCGAAGTTATGGCTAAGTTGTATGAATCTTCTTTCATTTCTAATCCCTTTGTTTGAGTTTTAATTTTTATTGTGTCTTCAATATTTGGGTCGTCAAGTGAAATAAAATAATTTGGTTTTAGTTTAAAGCAAATCATTCCATAAGCTAAATTTGATTGAATCCCTCCAATCAAGGATTCGTGATAAAGTTCTGAAGGTGTTCCAGGATTATAGAAATCAGGAACGTTATTCATCGAAATGCTAGTTTGTTCTAGCAAATATTGTGATTGTTGTACTTGATACAAAGTAAAAGCTGATTTGGCTTCATTGAAACCGTCGTGAACTTGGTAAAGAGAGTTTGGGAAGTTTGTAATTTATTTTTGGCAAGCTAAAAAGGAGGTATATAGTCCTGGTTGGTGGCCTCTTAACACAACATAGGTTTTTCCAACAAAGGTTTTTCCAACATAAGGTTTTCTTATGGTTGGAGGTGGTTGAGAAGAGGAGTTTCCTTCTTCTGTCATCTTCTGTCGCAAACCTCAACAAGACATGGCTCCACCCAAAAGCCCAAATCCCATTGGAGCGCTCCTCAGAAGAAGAAGAGACAGAGATCGATGGTAGACAAAAGCTGCTATGACAAAGAATGAAACGAATCCATCTATTTGTTGCCACCAAGCGAAGCATCGGCCGGAGTGGGTCGCAGACTCTTCTCTTTCATTATGTTGGAGATCAAATATATTCTCACCATTTAGGAGCACACATCTACGAAGGGCCACTCCGGAGTCGACTTTGAAGATAACAATGATAATACCCAAGCACTGAGGATTCTCACCAAGGGAGCAGCAAGGGAAACCATCCCTGACGTTAAAAGGACGAGGCATAAACACCAACGAGTAGGCTTTGAGCCCGTTCGGCAAAAGGCATAGTAGTTGAAGAGGTGACAAAGTCTACTAATTTGGACAATGAAGGTAGTTGTCTGATTTCACATGCCCTTAGAACAGATACAACCATCTCAACAATTACCTCCAAACATCCTTGTCCCATCGCGTGACCTCATATACTGTCTGGAGAAAAAGGGCCCGCACGTCCCATTGCGTAACCCCACCGTACACCCATAAGCACACCATCATCGAAACCCTGCCGCTCCATAATGCTAAAGACAAGTCCCGTTGCGACATAGCGACAACCTGATCTCATCATATAACCCAAGATCTACAAAAGAAAGAAATAAACATAGCTATCCCATCGCATAACCACCAAGCCCCACCGTGTGACCTTGCATATTGAACAGAAGGAAGGCTCAACCAATGTCCCATCATGAAGACCAAAGATTCGAACCTCCCAAATGTCCCATCACCACACCACCATGCCCTATCACGGCAGAAATAAAAGAGGAGAAGAAACTCTTTGGTGTCCCATTGCGTGCAACTCTACCCAAGGATAATCAAAGCACAGATCAAGTAAGTATTATTCCCCTCTACTCGATATTCCTTGTAAATATAGTTAGATAATATTAAGTCAAATATTTTCAAAACCCAACTCTCCTGATTCGCGAATCACTGTAGTCCTCCCATAAGAGATAAACATCAGTGTCTGCGAGAAGGCTAGACGGAGTATTCGACATACCAAGCGTCGTCTTGACAACCAAACAAAGGTCGGGTCCACAAATCTCGTTCTGATGGATCTGCTTAGAGACATCTCGAAAGCTACATTTTTCAAAGTTTTACCATCGAATTGAAATCCAAACTTCAAAAACTCCTATCTATCAAATTCTCACCACCTCAATCCGTTCTCTCCCCTGGGAAATTGAACGTTGAGTATACTCAACTTTGAAAAGTCATAAACGTCCACTAGAAATGGACTCTTGATGCATTGTTGGTGTGAGCAATGATGCGCCCGACCTGACATGACTTGTGAAAGCCATATTACATCATCTGGTCACTTGGTCTTGTTTATGGACGTTCATATGAAGCCCCCCAATACCTTGATTACGTCAATTTCCCCTCGTTTGACTGCCACTTGCAGTAGGTCGTGACGTGCACCTGCGGATGGGATGCCACTTGCACCTGCAATGGGATGCCACTTGCACCTGCGGATGGAGATATACCTCTCGATAGCTACCACTGGGCCCCTGAATGCTCCCTTTTAGCTTGTGCTGATAGATAAGAAAGTCAAGCAGTTCATGTCACCTCTACGGTTCACACTTGTGATTTCTCAAAGAAATGAGAAGGCACCCTTGAAAAGGGGGTGTCTACTTCTTCGACGCATTCTTAATCCATAAGAACGTGCCGAAGAGGGGCATCTGTAGACACCCCATTTTCTCCTTCTCAGAGTATACAAACATGTTTGGTCAACCTTTGACCTTGCCCACAATTCCCTGAAAAGGGCTCACCTTTTTCGAAAGCCCTAAGACCTTGGGAAACCCTAAATTTGGGGGATATACACTATTTGCATAGTGTATGGTCGATCCCAGGTTGAGATATCAACCCACGGACCCGGACCCAACTCGGCTCGAGAGGTTCCAGAATTATGCGCGTATGCCAACACGCGTAATTATATTGCACTTGTGATCTCACACGCGCAATCAGTCCAAGAGGACTGGGAACTCACCTTCCGTGTATTGCCTAAAGCCCTTGATTCGACACATACAATCCTGTGCGAATTTGGTTCCACATGTGGGACCATACACGGAATCAGTCTAGACACAGACTGGGACTCTACTTCTCAAGACTGCCCGATCTCCCCGATCTCGTGCAAATCTCCCTGTGCGAAATTGGATTTCAGGCATAACTACATGCGCAAAATTGGCTCCAAGGTATACTGGAACTAGGACACCTGCTCAGTCAGTCACTCCCGAGTCAGTGACCGACTCAAAGTGAATTAAGCGCATTGGACTATACGCGGAATTCAACTGAGCGCCAGTGGTCATGTGCATAATTCACCTATTGCACACATGGCCCCACACGTTGAATTACCCCGTTACCTATAAAAAGACCCCCTACCTAACAATTCTACACACCAATTTTCATAGAGTTCTCTCCTCTCTCAAGCATCAGCCTCTTAGGAATTCCGAAGTCTCTCTCCATAGCGCAAGGAAGGAGAAGAAGCGCTTAACTTTAGGTAATCTCTTCTTAGTTGTAGCTCTAGTTCTTAGTTTTAGTCCTTAGTTCTTAATTCTTAGTTCCAATTCTTAATTTCTAATTTCTAGTTGTAGTTCTTAAATTTCTAGCTCTAGATCTTAGTTCTAATTCCTAGTTCTAGTTCTCAATTTCTAGTTCTAGTTTTTTGTTTCTTACTTCTAGTTCTTAGTTCTCAGTTCTAGTTCTAATTGTTATATCTAAACTTTTAAAATTTTAGTTTTTGAATCCTAAACTCTCAGTTCTTAGTTCAACTCCAGTCTTTAATTTTTTATATTTACAAAATAGCTCTTAGCCACCCGATTTACCCACGGGAGCTTACGGAGAGTATCCGGGAACGGGGCCGATCCTCCTTAGCATAACGGGCCACAATCCCCTTTTTCTACTTAGAATGGCATTAGGAGACTAAATTAATTAGAGTTAGAGTAGCAGTAGGAAACTTAGTTAGTTAGAGTTAGAGTAGTACTAGGAGACCTACAGTCAACCAAACTCAGAGTAGGATCAGAAGACAATGCCAATTAGACTTAGAGCAGGATTAGGAAGTTAGACTAGATAGACCATAGGCTATTTTTAGCTGTTGGAGTCAGCCGGCTGACGTTCAGTAAAGGAGTCAACTCGCATGTCCTCTCGCATGCTCAGTGACGTGTTGAAATGTCGAAAAATATTTATAGTTGGTGATCGCATCACCCAGGTATTCTCTTTTTAATATTCACCTCTTTAATTTTAGCAACTTAATGTTTCATAGTTTATTATTCCACCACCCCTAGCCAGAGCCCACTCGGACCAAATTGAGCCACTTCTTCTAGGAACAGAAAGGAACCCAAAAAAAGTGCATACCAACAAAAAGGCATGACTAAAAACTTATAATGGGCATATCTAATGCGGAAGGTTGTCTTGGGCACATCCTCAGCTTTGACCTTCAACTGATTAGAGCCTGACCTCAATTTGATCTTTGAGAAGAACTTTTCTCTTTGGAGTTGATCGAATACGAGGGAGTGGATAATGATTCTTGGAGACACATTAGGTCTGATGAACCATTTGTCCAAAAGCTCCTGTAACTGCTTTTTGAGCTCATTCAGTTCGGCTGA
This sequence comes from Chloranthus sessilifolius, assembly GCA_021018995.1. Classification (NCBI taxonomy): domain Eukaryota; kingdom Viridiplantae; phylum Streptophyta; class Magnoliopsida; order Chloranthales; family Chloranthaceae; genus Chloranthus; species Chloranthus sessilifolius. The sequence continues at coordinate 89,386,249 of CM037594.1, read as the reverse complement.
TGCCATGCGATATGAAGCTTTAGACATCTATTCAGTGCCTAGAGCCAAGCCAATAGAGAACTCAATCTCTCTATCTGGTGGTAATCCTACCAAGTCTTCAGGAAACACATTAGGAAACTTGCATGTAATAGGAATGTCTGCAATATTGAGTTTCCGTTGATCTTGTATAAATGCGAGGTACCCATGACATCCTTTCCTCAATAGACGCTTAGCTCGAATGGCTGAAATAACAGGTGCGGTGCTTGACTTAACGTCATAGAATTGGAAAGGTGCACCCTTTGAGGGATGAAATGTAGCCACCTTTAAGAAGTAATCTACACTCGCATGATAGGTTGACAACAAATCCATGTTGAGGATTACATCGAAGCTTTGCATGTCTAATATAATCAGGTCGATCATCATTTCATGATCCTCAATATGAATGATGACCGATCGGCATACGGTGTCTGTGACCATAGAATTTCCAGTAGGAACTGAAATGGATAAAATAAAGTTCAAGGATTATGGTGTAATACTCAATTCAGAAGTGAATTGAGGGGTCACAAATGAGTGCATAGAGTCAGGGTCTATCAAGACACATGCCTTATGATGATAAATATTTGTACTCTGGTACATGTGTAAGGTACCTAGAGTTCATGTATTTAAATTAATTACTTATATATATACTTGTTGTAGTGTTCATGTAATTATATAATTCAAAATAATCTCCTAGAACATTCATCAACTATAAATAAAAGTAAATAAATGTAACAAATAATTAATTTAATTTATACCTTTAATGGCGTCATTAGTAGCCTGAGCGTCATGAGTTGAAACTGCATAAATGCGACCCTGAATTATGGGGCGAGAGGGCTTTTGTGAAGTGGTTGGCACAATCTTTTCTATCTCTCTATGTGGTCAGTCTCTTATCATGTGCCCTTTTTCTTCACATCGAAAGCATGTGCCATTTATCTATCGACACTCTTTTGGCTTGTGCCTTTTATTGCAATGAGGGCATGACACATAAGTGTGTTGGAAGGTGGTAGTAGGAGGCCTTTGTGCAACAAGTGCTAGAGGTCGTGACACCTTGGGAGTGCTTGCAGGCCTAGGTGGCATTGAAGGTCCATGCTTTGAAGTAAAGGGTTGTGCTTGGATAGAAGACTCTAGCACCAAAAACCTCGAGCTCTTAATTCCTTGATTGGTATTAAATGATTGTGTTTGACCAGTAGCACGCCCCTTGTTCTGCTGCTCTCTCCTTTTATACATCTTGTCAAGGTCACGCTCGGCAATTAAGGCTTTCTCCATGCCTTCGGCATAAGTCACCAGGTTGAATAATGAAATTCTCTTTTGAATTGTTTGCTTTAGTCCACGTCCAAATTTCCTTGCCTTCATTAGCTCTGTAGCCACGTGTAGAGGGAATAACGTGAGAGCCTAGAGAACTCTTATTCATATTCTGCTATAGTCATCCTTCCTTGTTTGAGAGCTATAAAACTTATCTCCTATTGCCCCCGGACAGATGCTGGAAAATACTACTCGTTGAACTTTTCTATAAATTCTACCCACGTCCATTGAGCATTTGCCCTAGTTTGGTCTCTCGTCCTCAAATTTGATTTTCACCATGGGTCAGCTTCTCCTTCCAGCTGCTATGCGGCCCATCTTACTTTCTCGTCCTCCATGCAAGTCAACACACCAAGGATCTTTTCCATTTGGTTGATCCATGCTTTAGCAACTGATGGGTCTGCTTTCCCATAGAAATTAGGTGATTTCATCCTCTTAAATTATTGGAAACTAGTAGGTTGTTGTCTGACTGCTAGCAATGCAGTTTGTTGTGTTATAACATTTGCGATAGTTTCCATATACTGTTTCATTCTCTCATTGCTTTCTCCACCACTAATGGGAATAGCATTGGAGCCTGATGCTACCTCATCGTTATTCACTAGGCTAGTAATAGGTCTCGTACGAGGAGGCATGATTGCCTGTTCACAGAAATTTTTAAATCAATATAGACAACTTAACAATTCTACCCATATCCTAATGAAAACCTAAAGTGTTAGCATTGATACCAACTGTAACGACTGAAAATTTCTTAGGAAAAAATTTAGAATATCAGGCCGTTAATTTCGTGACTTGAGCTGGTAAGGCATCTAATCCTAAATTTGATGGCAACATCCTTTAAAAACATGATTCTTTTTTTTATTATTGGTAATTCAAGCAAAAATAAAACTATCTCAAAGATGTGTCATTTAATAAGAGTAATATTATTTATCACACAAAATAAACATCTAACTATCCATTTAACCATCTACACATATTGTCTTGTCTATTTACAATAAAATATTAACCATGTGTCTCATAACCTTAGTATCATTCATTCATAACAAAAATGAGATAGTAATTGATGCCATCAAAATAGTATCCCCTAATACCCATAAGGAGAAGAGCGTGAATCTTATAGGTAGATATCTTCCGATTGGGCTTCTACTTATTTAGGAAAATATTTTGGATCCTCTTCCTCAGCTTCACCCGGTCTCCGAAAGCTCAGAGTCAATATGATGTGTGACACAAAGTGTCAGGGTAAGCACAAAATATCCACGGTGCTTAGTAGGAAGGTATAATTACCTTTCATGCCTTGAAATATTTAACCAATAAGCATGCATATAATAATTATTATTCGATTAACATAATAACGATCTTAAGATATAAAATTTACATCGAAATATAATCATTCTTGTGAAATTAGTTGATTTCATTCTGTTAAAGGCATGAATCTTGCATATTTAATGAAACATACACATGAACAGTTATCTTATCTTAGCGTCACATGACTTTAAATTCTTACATGACTTAAATTTAACTTAAAATATTCTCTGCACATAAATAGGTGTCAGAGCTAGAATACTTATATATACTGATAGGAATCCCGTCCATTGTCACCCATGGATAATTTTCTTGATTAGCCGTAGCCCCTGCTAAGTGAGGTGGCTCATGCTTGGTTTGTCTCTTGTCTTGTCATGATGGGATCCTTTCACTATCATAAATCATTCATGCATAGAGCCGCTTGCCTTTTTAGTGTGTAAATAGTAATAGTGCTTGTCTTGTCTTGCCATAAATTCATGCCTTGTCTTAGCGTACAAATAATAATAGTCATTGTCTTGTCTTGCCATAAAATTTATACCATATCTTTTCTTGTTCTTTTATGTACATTTAATCATGTCTTGAAATTCTTTGAACTTATTAAACCCTTGACTATTTTGTATCTTACATTTCTTGTTTAATGATCATATGTGGATAGTCATGATCCGATAGTGTTTCCAATCACATCGAACTCGGTGCTATGAGACCATCGCGAATAAGCTATTGTCAATAGCGTCCCATGCCACCAAGGCTTTCACAACTCATGATGGGCCCATGACAAGGGTCCAATGTGATTCACAATAATACCAAATCATGACGAAAAGGTATCTTGTCTTGTTATCAAATTTTCTTGAATTTTCTATACATTATTCAACAATATAAACGTCAAGTATAGACTATTCAAAATAAATATTTGATTAGATTGAATATACCATAATATATGTTCTATACATTTAACGAAACGATTAATGAATCTGAAAACTCATAGTGCAATACGAATAAAATATATATTGACAACTTGTCGGAATAGTCATAACCCCATCATCACAGGAAAATGAGGCCTACATGTCCATATAATAATTCTAAAATTACAAAGCAATCCGACCGAATTATATAATCTAATTAGTCAAAAATTTAGGTTTTATAATTCCTGTAAAAATCGGACGAATTCAACCGTCAGATATGAAGATCACTAAAAGTTATGAAGGATTGACCATAATGAAATTTTCCTGATTTCACTCATATGGGTGTCTGGTCGCAGGTCAAAACTACATTCACAGCTCATTTACAAAATTAGGTTTAGCAACTCACTGTGTAGATTTTAAAATGGGCATATTGGGGTCAATTTTTTAGATGACTAGAGAATGATCTAGCCTTAGATGTAAGAATAGCTTTGGTAGAGGGCAATGCCATCTACATTACCTCTTTGGCAGTTCACCCAATGGTGGTCTATAAATATTTATATGATTGAATGAAGGGAAAAACCCAATCATAGCTGTAGACACCCAAATTTGGCCCAAGGCCCAATCGAAACATACTTCGAGAGAGGCGCCCCCTCTGAGCTTCCGATAGCATCCGCTGTACCCTTATGAACCTTCACAAACCCTTAGGAACTACTTGAACCCTTAGGAATTACCCCGACCTTCCCCGAACCGCTAGTTAATCCTCCCGAGCAATCATTAGAGGGAGATATACTAGGGCTAGCAGGGACCTCTACCGAGACTAAATCTTATACCATTGAAAAGTAGAGGTTCCCAGCTTTCCAACAAATCAAGAATCACCCTGATCCGAGTTGCCCATCGTAAGTTACGGCGATCTAAAGCTTCGGGCCTCAACCACACCTTAAGTGAACCTCTCAAGAGGTTCTCAAGAGGATGGGCATGCTTGGCGCATATAATACATGCGCCAAGCCATTTTCTGGAAGAAAGTTGCCTGGTGTGTATATTATATACGTAAGGCCATTTTTTTCCAAAAATGGCTTGGCATGTATATTATACACGCTAAACATTGGTGGGTCCCCCTGCGGGCTCTAGACTTCTCTGTTACTGTACATATGCTTCGCGTGAATAATACATGCATCAGGCTTAGCTACTGTAACTATTGGTTTTGGTCAAAATTTACTTTTGGGGTTTGACTTATTTATCATTCCAATATTTAGGGTGGGTTTTATTAGGACTGTTGCACCCTCATTTACCCTATTTGCAACCCTCTCGTCATTTGAAACCCCACCCTATCATCTACCATTGAAGACCATTGCCCACTTTTTCAAGACCTTAAGATCCTAGGAAACCTTAGATTAGAAAATTACCTAATTATTAATCCTAATTAGCTCTTAAGTGCCCTCCTAACCTTCCTTTTTCCTATAAATATAGAGGCACCCCTCCCTTTACAAAGGCTTGAAAAATAATTCCAAAAGAGAGAAAAGATTAAGAGAGACCTTTTCCCCCCTTTGGTGCCCCAATCCCATACAAATTTCAAAATTGATCTTTGCCCTTTAAACCTTATTTTCCACCATCAATCTTTGAGATTTAGCTAGAACTATCCCCCTAGCCTTCTTCCTCTACCTCTTAGCTACCAAGCCTTAGAGATTAGAACCCATCTCCTAACCCATTTGCTATCGGAAGCTTACCGGCGACGCTCTCGCATGAAGGACCACATCAGTTTTAGAAGGGCCTGAGAGCTCTAACTCCCCCCTCTATTCCTCTACTTTCTTTGGCTTTTCCTCTATCCTAAAATTGAGTCATTACGTTGCCTAAATTTTGGCAAGCAGGAAGGGCTCAATAGGATTGGTATGCTTTCGGGCAAGGGGAAGTGCCGCTCATTTTACTTCTTTATTTATACATATAATTATATATATATATATATATATATATTATAAACTAGCCCCAGAAAGACCCGACCATAGTAGAGACTGCGGGTTGATCGGGTGCCTAACACCTTCCCGATCGATAACCGAAGACCCTACCCAAGAGCCTTTAGTGTAGACCAGTGAATCAGAGTCATATTTTTGCATCGGTGCAATTAATATTGATTTAGGTTTCCTGGGACACAAAAAGCTCCAGGTGGCGACTCTATATTTTTCATATGAGGGCATCGTCGTGACGGGTTTGATAAAAATCCACAGTTGCACAGATGACGACTCTGCTGGGGAAAAATAAAGCTTCTACTTGAAGTTGGCCCCTTTTTGTATGTGTTTTTCTTCTTTTTACTAACCTTTTTACTTCCTTTTTTTGTTTTATACTTATCCCTACTTTTTTGTCATTTATACGCCTTAGCCGATCGGCGGGCCTACTTGAGCATTGTTTTTACTTACCCATACTTTTCTGTCATTTACATGCCTTAGTCGATTGGCGAGCCTACTTGAGCTCTTACCACCTTAGCTGATTGGCGGGTTACTTGATAGTTTAGTTTTTTTTTATCATTTAAACTCCTTATCCATTTTGGCGGGCTTACTTGCGCATTTACATTTCTCGTAATCATATTCCATCAGTGGACGCCAGCCCGTAGAGGCGGCACGAGACCATCACCCCCCGTTTTTGAACATTAAGAAAATTCCCTAAATAACTCCCGTGGTGGGCTCCCAACGTGCTTTGGAAGAATCAAAAGGGAAACCCTTCGATCTATGTGAAGGCATGGCAAACCATGCAAATAATATGATCCCCCAGAGCGAGTCAATAAGAGAGTGACCTCTTTTGATCGGTGAGGGCGTATTGGGTGTCGAAGAGTGCGAGACCTATTAGAAGTGCTAAACCACTAAGCGGGGGACTCGGGGAGGTGATAAAGGCCTCAGGCCCCCATGGGCTAGACCCACCAAAGCCCAATGGGTCAGTCCCATTAAGACCCAACGGGCTAGACCCACCAAAGCCCAATGGGCCAGACCCATCAAGGCCTCATGGGCCAGTCTCACCAATGTCCCATGGTCCAGACCCACCCAGGCCCATATGCCCATATGCCCAAATCCCACAAACCCTAGGCCCTCAAGCCCAAAGCCCATATGACCCAGGCTCACAAGCCCAAGTCCCACAAGCCCGAACCGGACCAAGCCCAAGGCCCACATCATCAAACAATCCACAATTCCCCCAATTACTCACATTCACCTATACTAAACAAACCACCATTCCCCCTCAAATTTCCAATCCCCCTCACCCCTCTCATCCAATCCCTCAACCTGGTGTGGGCCCCATTTATCCACATGTCTCACACCCTTCCTAATATGGGGATCTATCCCATACCATCAGCCATCCCCAATTTACCCATCCACTCACTCCCCAACTAAATCCCCATAAATCCAAAATATACAATGGCCTCTTCAGGCACTTGCCCAAAAGCCACCATTCACTCATCCCGTCACCCCACAAGCCACTCATCAAAGTTTCCCGCAACCCCAATGGCCTCATCAAGCACCTTCCCAACCCATTCAGAATCAGCAGGATAACCTCACCCTTCCTCCACCATATGTTGATAATAATATGAGGAAGACAAGGTTAGAAATAGTGGGGCCTATGCGAGGGCATTCGCCAACTTTAATCCCCCACCACCCACGCATACCAATCCCCAAGCCATCCAAAATGAAGAGAGGCAGCTTCTTGAGGGAATACCCTCAGCCCCACCATCCAGAGAATCTGAGTAGCTGAAAGAACAAATGGATAAAATCCAGAAGCAGCTAATGAAGTTAAGGGGGCTGAAATTCATGCAACATATTTCTCTAATATGTGCCTTTTTGTTGAGGACCCACTGCCACCCAAATTTAAAGTACCCATATTTAATAAATATAATGGCACAGGTAATCCAATTGCCCATCTAAAATCATACTATAGAGATATGTGCCAGTACGGTGGAGATGAACGACTCCTCATCAAAGTGTTACAGAAGAGTCTTATAGGCCCCGCTTTGAGATGGTTCACATCCCTCGAACCGTCTAGGATTAAAACTTGGAAAGATCTGACCCACCTATTCCAGGAACAATGTCTACAACATAGACATTGAGCCTCACAAATCTAATCTAGCTCGCCTGAAGCAGAAGCCCGATAAAACATTCAATGACTACCTTGGGCGATGGAGGGAATTGGCAGCTCAAGTAAGAAATAAAATACCAGATGATGAGCAAATTGAGATGATCTCGAAAAATACTTTGCCAGTCATCTTAAATTTTATGGTATAACAACAGCTATCCAGCTTTGCTGACTTGGTAAGAAATGCCAACCATTGTGAAGACACAATTAGAGAGGGACGTTTGAGCAAGAATGTGTGCAGTGGGGCCAGTGGAGTCCGAAAATTCACCAAGCAGAGAAATGAGAGAAGATCAGAGGCAGAGGTACAAGCTATAATGAATGCACTGCCCAACACCAGCATGGTATCCTTTTGATTCGTAGCAGAATAGTCGGCACCAGCACCAACAAATCCAGCTTAAAGGTCAAAAAATGTCCCCTGGGTGCAAATGACCCCTGAGCAGAGAGGGGCTCGATATAATTGAATATTCACTCCCCTGGTGATCTGAGCCAAAATATGACCATATTTTACACTCTAATACGAACATTTGGCTATCCGATTAAGGCTATCTGATAGCTATTGTACAATTTTAGTGGTTTCAGGTATTTTTGTCCGTTGGATCTTGCAGAAGCATAAAAGAGCATACTTAAGGACAACAGGAGAGCATTGAACCATGAAGCCAACGAAAACATCAAAATCCTTGGAAGAATCATTGATCTAGCCATTGATAAGAGAATTAAAAATGTCACAGGTCTAACTCAATCGATTGAATTATGAAAATCAATAGATTGAGGTTATGACAACTGTTCTACCGCCAAAAATCTGAATTTAAAATCAATCGATTGAGTTGGATGACAACTATTTTCCTCTCAAATTTGAATTTAAATTCAAATTGATTGATTTCCTAAAATCAATCAATTTATTTTAAATTTAAATGATTCCGCCAAAATTCAGATTTTTAATTCAATCGATTGAATCTTGGAATTCAATCGATTGACCTATATATGGAAACTCTTCCATCCGAGCCCTATATAAACAAAGCAATGTTTAGGGTGTGGGTGTGCTCTCTTGGTCCTCTTTTGAGGCCTCTTTTTGACCAATTTTCTTAGTCTTTTCTTAGTTTTTTTTAGTATTTTGTAGGTTTAGCTTTTGATAATTAGTTTGTAATTAGGAACGGAAGCTTTATAAGATTTCGGATTTTTTCCTAAAAGATTTGAGCATTTGGTAAATTAAAGAACGTGTTTAATGATTTCGGATTTGTGCCTTACGTGTGGATCGAAGATGAACGGCTAAAATCGTTCATTCAAGGAGGAAGCGACCCCTAGATAAGTAGTTAATTATTTTCATTTCAATCATTTCTTTTTATAAATATTGAATCGTATGGATTTAAGTGAGTGCCTATTATTTATCATCGAATGCTCATTTATAATCGTTGATCTTAGTTATCGGCGACAATAAAAGAGTTATTCCACCTAGATATGATCTTGTAGACTGATTTAGGAAGCCATACGATTGATTATTAATATTATGGTTTTACATGTGAGATGCGCTATGCCTTTCGCATGATTCATGCTGTGATTGGATGCGTCATAGCGTTTGGATAGGGTATGCCGGATCAATAATCACATTCTTTTTTAATCATTTTGCTTCTAGTAAAATGAGGGTTAATATATGTATTCATTGTCATAATTATTAGATCATACGGCTTTCAATTTGAGCATATTGTTTTATCATCGAATATTCGTTTATAGCCGTTGACCGTGTGATTGGCAATAATAAACAAATTATTCCACCTAGATCTGATCTTGTAGACTGATTTAGGATGCCGTATGATTGGTTCTTACTGCTATGATTTTGAATGTGAGGGATAGAGTATTCTGATCAATAATCACATTCATTACGATTCATTTTTCTTATAGTTAAATGAGGAAAAATAACTTGACATTGAGATGTGTGATTGATTGTTGGTAGAAAAATTACAAATTTAGGGTTAGCAGACTCTTTGATCATCTTTTCATCGTTATTTGGTTATTCACTATTTTCCCTGCATAAGCTTTGTTTAGATTTTATTAATCTCATTTTGTGTACTTGATAGTCTTCCTCATAGATAAATCTCACCTTTGGTACTTCCTTAGGTTTGTTTTACGCTTCTAGAAATTAATTAAATTTTACGCTTCCTTGTGAGTTCGGCACCTTTGATTTCACCATACTTCAATAGATCTTGTGCGTTTGCAAGGGTACAATTTAAAATTGACCACTTGGGACAATCCCTAAATGTCCTCTTGACATTGCTGATCGAGAAGGGTTTAGTTACTCAACTTCAACCAAGACCCCCACCAAATCCAATCCCAAAGAATTATGATCCCAGCACACATTATAATTTCCATCAAGACCCGAGACATTCAATTGATCGGTGCTTTCCTTTGAAACATGTGATAGAGGATTTGATAGAGGGAGAAAAACTCATACCCCCAGCACTCCCTAAGCAAACCTGCACACCAATATCATATAGGCACCGTTACCACCGCACCCGCAAAGAGGAATGGGCCCAAGGGCCACCATTAACATGTTGGAGGAAGGGATGAAAGAATTCGATCCCTTAGAATCCATCACTGAAAAAGAGAGTTTCATGCCACCCGGGTAACAGGGTCATAAGAATGAGATCATAGGGGTGATCGAGCCGTTAAATTTAGCCGATTATTTCCCAAACCCTACACCGCAAGTAGCAACCTTAGATTTGAGGATGTATTTCCCTACACTCGCGCCTATCAACCATGTGGAGCCCAATTTTTACTCAACCCAGATATATCAGCCATTCCCAACACCAATAGCCGATCACTATGTGTCACCCAATCCATCACCAGCATCAATCCAATGCAGCTGGCCCAATTTTGCTCCACCCCCAATCAAGCCACCTCTAGTACCACTCTATTACAATGAGCCTAATTTTTCCGTACCCCCACCAGTTTATCCATCTCTAGCACCAGTCAATCAGATTTGGCCCAGTTCTGTCGTGCCATCAATACAGGCACCTCAGATATCATCACCCACCCCATTTCAGATCCATGGCCGACCAACGATCCCCATCAAGTCCCGCTCAGTTATGAACAGACGGACATCAATGCAGGCAGCGACAGAGAAGGGGCAGTTGATTTTATTACCTGATCAGAAAGAATCTCTAAAAACCCTGAAGTATCGGTACTAGCCCGGCTAGAAGAGTAGAAGGAACCAGTCGTAGTGAACCCCTTCAAAAAAATGAGCAGAGAGCACATACTAGAAACTCAGTTAAAGAGAATGCCAGCCCACATCACGGTCTAGGACCTATTAATGACATCTTCACTCCATTTCCAGGCTCTAATGGGAGCACTAAAAGATACACATGAGTCCATCCAAATAACCCCTAATGAGGTGGGATAAATAATTGGGCAGGCTTTAGCCCCCAACACCATCTCATTTTTAGATGACGACCTGCCAAATGAAGGAAGCAACCATTTGAAACCCCTCAATATTAGGGTGTAATCAAAGGACTTAATAATCCCTTTAGTGTAGATAGACAATAGTTCAACACTGAATGTATGCCTCCTCAGAACTGCAACCAAAATAGGGGTTGATCCTTCCACATTCAGGCTAGCCAAAACAAGTGCAGTGGGTTTGATAATACTAGGAGGGAGGTGATCGGAGAAATCGATCTTGAGCTCACCATTGGGCCAATGAGCTTCTTAATCCCATTCTAAGTCATGGACATCAAGTCCTCCTTCAACCTGCTACTAGGACGCCCGTGGTTGCATGAAATCAAGGCGGTGCCCTCCACTCTACACCAACAGCTCAAAGTCATATAAGAGCAGAAGGTTATAACAATCATGGGAGAAGGGCAAGAAGGAGAGAAAATGGCCCACAACATCGAAAATCTCAAGGTGTTGTATGTACCCCATACAGCTGAAGACACAAATCTTCACAGCTTCCAGTATGATGTGTCAACATTAGGGCCATAACCTATCAGAGAGGTCACCATAAAAACTGGAGGTGGAATGACTGCAGCAGTAGTCATGCTCCAAAAGTGGGGCTATCAGAAAGGAAAAGGTTTGGGGCCCCATTTGCAAGGCAGGAAAGACCCGATCAGAGTGAAAGGCGACCAACATGTCGGATTTGGGTTAGGTTATAAGCCCACTAAGGAGGAGGTTCAGGAAGCCAAAGAGAAGGCTCGAACCATAGCCGCTGCCGAAGCCAGAGGGATAGACCCAGAAAGAGATGACACTTCACAAGGAAATACTAATTCGCATAGCATCATCCTTGGCCTTGACCTTGAGGGATGGGAATGCCCTTGGGACCCCCCTTGTATCGCTCACCCTTACCAACCCTGTTGTAGGGCATGCACCAGCGTATTAGAACATTTCGTTAGTTAGACTCGACACTTTACTATAAGAGAATCGAATCACTCCAACCTCATGACCACCGACACAAGTAATGACCTACCAGCTCAGCTACCGGCACAAGAAGCAGAAAATCCCAATGGTCATCTGGCTGACCTAGGGGGAAACACTCGCATCGCCCTCATAGAATTTGAAGAGGAACTTGAATTAGACACTTCTACATCCCCAGATTCGCCGCAACTCCAAATATTTTGGAAATCTCTAGAGGAAGAGTGACAACCTCCCCTAAGTGATGACGAGGACTACTAGATAGACCTCCTGATCCTCGAGTTAGCAGAGCGAGCCAATTTAGGACTTCAAGCGTAATAAGATCAAGAAGATGAATTCGATACCGTCTTCGACTCTAACCTAGAAGGATGAGAATGTCCTTGGGAATCCCCCTGCATTCTTAACCATTATCAACCTTGCTGCCGAGCATGCATGCTCATCCTAACATATTATGAAGATCAAGGAAAAGAACTCGTTACCCCTGAGGATCCTTTGGGAGATCCCCCTCAGTGGGAAGAACAACATTATTACAACCCAGAGAATGGCAGTTCAATTGACTATGATCTTAAGAACTTTTTTGAAGAAGAGGCGATCAATGTGACAGAAGAAATCCAAGCGTTTGTGCCACTGTCACCAGCATTACTCATTCAAAAGATCTCATCATATGAGGAATCCAAAAAAAAAATGCCAAATTCGCAATAAGTCTGCATTTCCTAAAGATTCGCCCGAACGGCTCCAGCAGCCGTCTCGCTCCCTCAACTAGAGAAAGCGATTCTCCCGGCGCCCTTTGAGGTGACCGACCCTGTACCATATTTATTATCAAAAATAAAAAAAATAGAAAAAATAGAAACCCTAAAAATTTAGAAATATAAAATCCAAAAAAATAAAAAAATCCCAGAAAAGAAAGGGAACTCTTCGTCTAGAACCAAATTTGTGGCCAACAAGGAGACTTTTCTCCTAGGGCTTTTATCCCATTCCCTGCACAAGGACGTAAAGCATCCCGGTTAAACAACAAGCCAGTGATCATACCGGACGAGATACTTCGTGACTTTGAGAGAAGAATCAGTAGTCTTGATCTTCACCTTACCAAAGATCTCTGTCATAGATTATGCCGACGAAGGGTTGTCTTTCGCAAACTCAAATCCCCAGTGCAGTAATTTCGTAGTATACGAACTAACCGAGGATGAAGAAAGAGCACCAGTTGCCGAGGAGGCACTGGACTTCCAACCGGTTATCAAGCATTTCGATGAGAAGACCCAAGCTGCCGTGAAACCCACGAAAGAACTTAACTTTGGCACTGAAGAGAAAACCAAGAAGCTACTGATTAGCGCAACACTTAACTCCAAGGAATGCCAACAAATTACACAAGTCCTGCAAGAGCACCTCAATTCCTTTGAATAGTCCTATGAGGACATGCCTGGTTTAGACCCAAGTTTAGTAGAACATCACCTCATTTTAGAATCCAATCTAAAGCCTGTTAAGCAGAAACTCCACAGGATGCACCCACAAACCGCCCTCCAAGTTAAGGAGGAAGTCGACAAGTTACACAAAGCTAAATTTATCTGAGTCATTCTTTATTCTAAGTGGGTTGCCAACATAGTGCCTATCGCCAAGAAAGACGGCAGTGTACGGGTTTGCATCGACTTCCAAAACCTCAACCAGACATGCCCAACAGATGACTTCCCACTTACACACATTGACACTCTAGTCGACAACACCGCTGGACATGAGATGCTATCCTTTATGGATGATTTCTCTGGATATAATCAGATCAAATTAGCAGAGTTCGACCAAGAGAAGACTTCCTTCACCACACCATAGGGAACATACTATTACGTTGTTATGCCTTTTGGGCTCAAGAACGCAGGAGCCATGTATCAACGCGCCATGGTGGCTATTTTTCACGACATGATGCATAAGTATATAGAAGTCTACGTCGATGACATATTAGTGAAGTCTCAAACGCGAGTAGGCCATGTTGAAGCACTCCAACTGGTATTATAAAGAGCTAAGAAATATCAGCTAAAAATGAACCCAAAGAAATGTGTCTTCGGGGTCACTTCTGGAAATTACTTGGTTTCATAGTTAGTAAGCGAGGGATCGAAGTTGACCCTGCAAAGGTCAGAGCCATCCTCGAGATGCCACCTCCTAGTAATATCAAAGAGTTACGAGGCCTGATAGGAAGACTGTAATTCATCAGAAAATTTATCTCCCAGCATTCAGACAGATGTGATCATTTCTACAGACTACTTAAAGGAGGAACTGAGTACAAATGAGATGATCAATGTAAGCAAGCCTTCGATAACATCAAGAAGTACCTCCTTAACCCGCCAATACTATCGCCACCAGCCCCAGGAAGGCCCTTAATTCTATAACTCTCAGCGAACGACAAAGCCATGGGAGTAATTCTGGGACAATATAAAGAAGACAACAAGAGAGAGAAGGCTATCTACTACCTCAATAGGACGATGGTTGAATTCAAATAAAAATACACTTCAATGGAGAAGACTTGCCTCACATTGGTGTGGGCCTCTATCAAATTATGACACTACTTTGGAGCACATAAAATACTAGTACTAGCTCGAATGGACCCTCTAAGTACGTATTCGAAAAGCCCGCAACATCAAGAAAGATTGATCGCTGGCATATGCTCCTGCAAGAATTTGATATCACATACGTCACGCAGAAATCGATCAAAGGACAAGCCATCACGATTACCTCACAGATCTCCCACTCCTGAATGATAAACCTATATACGCAGATTTTTTCGATGAAGACCTACTCACTATTCATAACGAAGAACCCAATAAGACCTCATGGATCCTTTATTTTGACGGCGCTCTAAATCACAAAGGAAAAGGCATCGGGATAATCCTCCTAAGCCCAAAAGGAGTTGTCATACCTAAGGTTTTTCAACTTGATTTCCCTGTCACTAATAATGTCGTAGAATGCGAAACCTTTATAGCTAAACTACGAGCAACACTATAATTAGGTGTTAAACAATTAAAAACTATTGGTGATTCCAAACTAGTAATTTCACAAGTCATAGGAGAATGGAAAATTAAGGAAAGAAGACTAATGGCATACCTAGAAATCGCTTAATATTTAGTAAAGAAATTTAAGAGAATCTCTTTCATTCGCATCCTTAGATTAGAGAACGAGCTCACAGATTCCTTAGCTACGCTAGCCTCAGTCATCCAAATACCCATCGGGTAAAATACTAAGACCTTCATCGAAAAGTTGACATTACCCGCCCACGAGATAACATGGACCGTCAAGAGAGAATTACCCTTCCTCCCCACAAGTACAGGACTGAAAGAAGCAATCACCCCGGAAAAACATGTCAAGACAGTAACCAAAGTCGCTATGTTCAGATTTGAAAAATCATTGACTGACGATGGACAACCATGGTATTTCGACATCTGAAACTTTTTGAAACATCAACACGTCCCCCCATACGCCATGAAGATCGAACGGAAGACTAAAAGGAACCAATGTGCCTGATTCTGCATACTCAGCGAAACATTATACAAAGAAGCCTTCACTAAAGGAGTACTACTACGATGCGTCACGACTGTCGAAGGATAATACATCATCTGAGAAGCACACGCCAGTGTCGGCAGTGCCCACTCCGATAGACAGAGACTCACTGATCAAGTTACATGACAAGGCTACTTCTGGCTGACAATGATCAGAGATTGCCACCTCTATATCCAATCCTGCAAGCAATGCCAAGAACACGCTGCACTCGTTAATGCTCCATCAGTTGCATTGAATACTATGACCTCGTCATGGCCATTTTCGATGTGGGCCTTCGATGTCATTGGACCTTTCATAGACACCGTTGGGGATACTCACAAGCACACATTCATACTTACAACGACCAAATACTACACCAAATGGGCAGAAGCTGAATCCTATGTCAGAATCACTGCTTCAACACTCGTAAAGTTTATTATTCGGAATATCATCACTAGGTTTGGAGTACCCAGGATGTTTGTCACTAACAACGGACCACAGTTTATCGTAGAGAAGACGAAGAAGTTATGCAAGAAGTACGACATCGATCTATGCCACTCATCACCATTCTACCCTCAAGGTAATGGACATGCAGAAGCTACAAAGAAAATGCTGATTCAAATCCTAAAACGCACAGTAGAAATAAGCAATGGAGCCAACTGGCCTGAACGACTACTAGAAGCGCTCTGAGCCTATAGGACCTCTATTCGTACGACCACTGGTTAAACTCCCTACCTCCTTACCTACGGGATGGAGGCAGTCCTACCATATGAGATATAAGTACCATTCTTATGGATTCAACTCGATGATGAGCTATTCTTAGAGGAGAGGAGAGGAGAATTGCCCTACTCACACAGCTAGAGCAGCTCGATAAAATGCGTCTAAGGGCAGCTGATCACGCTCAGGTATATCAGAGGAGGGTGGACGGGGCTTACGATAAGAAAGTCCTTGAACGAACCTTTAATATTAGAGAATTAGTCTTAAAGAAAATCATGCCTTCCAAGCACGCCCATCCGAAAGGAAAATTAAAACCGAACTGGGAAGGCCCATATGTCTTAACAGCCGCATACCCTGAAAATACCTACAAACTGGTGAACAAAGACGGGGAAGAATTCTCTAGCCCTTGGAACGCTATGTACCTTAGAAAATATTACCCTTAGTCCTGTGATCATCACATTCTGTGGTTAAATACTTATACTTATCACCCCCGTAGTCGTCACGACCCGTAGTCGTACACCTTTGATTCTCAGAATATTCTTAAGACCTCCAATTTGTCGCCCACCTTTTCTCACTCAGGTAATTTGATTAAAGGATCAGTGACCTATCGAACCTCTTTTAAAAGCATAAGTAACACCCGATCCTCATTTTCCTTCCCCTGCCATTGGAGGAGATGTTAGAGAAAAAAAAATGAATATGTTAGGTTCAATCAAAACTCATTATTCTTGCGCTAACAGGATGCTTTCAAAAAAATATGCATTGATATACCAAAAATCGAGTGAGAGCATTATAACAAATGAACAATTCAATGAGCTCAGGGAAGCATAAGCAGACCATGAGGACATCCCTGGTAATGTTACTAGAAGTGTTTAATCAAGCTGCGAGGGCATCCTTGCTGTCCCCATACTACTAGATGTCTTCGTAAGGTGGCGGGAGGAGGATAAACTCCTGCTAACCATAGAATATGAGATTTTGATGGTGCCAAAATATGATGAAGAGCTCGATCATTGCATCCCATATCCCCTCTGAGAAAATATTGTTACTCATCCCTTTTGGAAAGCATTAGATAAAAACTATTCCCCGCATCATTGAGCCTTACCCCCCTCTTCTATTTTTATTTCGGACGACAAATCAAAAGCCTTGCCAGATGTTTCTAGAAACGAAATCGAAAATCAATGAATGATGACTGATGCAATCACCTACTATACCTACCATACTTCTCCCTAATAATCATGGGATAGGATGACCACCACCCTGAGATAGACCCTCGTATACAGCTGACCTAATCAAAGAGACCTCCCCAGTTCGATAACAGTACTGGTCGACTTTTCTTCAAAACTAACTCACCAAATACCCATGACTGCTTATAGACCCAAAATGCTCATCTCAAACCCCATAAAACCTCCATTGCATCTTGACGCTGAGGCATTTTTTTTGGATTAGAAAAGGAATCATATTAGAAGCACCGACTTGTCCACAAAGAAGATGAGGAACGACGAAGTTACCATCCGAAAAGTGCTACTGAAGATACCATACTGCCAATCTACCACGCTCCTACATTGGAGCATTTTTTATTTTTATTTTAAATATTCTGTTATTATTTTTATGTTACCTATTTGTTTTCCCTATTGCATTGTTGTCATTTCAAAAAAAAAAAAAAATAGGAGCACATATCCATCTTTTACTACTAGACTCTGGTCTGAGACACTTACCTCCCTTGACAATTAGCAAGGGGGAGAACAAAAACAACTGATAGTGTTACCTTCACATGTGCAGATACAAAACAACCTTCAACCATCGCCGGGCTAGCTCAAGGAGCATCCAAGTCCCAATGACGGTCAAAGGCGCTAAAGTAATTAAAAAGCAAAAGTAGACGCAAGAGGTAACTAAAAGAAAAGGAGCCAATCAGGTACATCTAAAAAAAAAAACTTCTCTATATACACATGTCAAAATCTTTTCATTTCTTTTTACACTTGTCACGGGGGCATCCCCCCTATATATACAACACACACATGCTATGGATACAAAAACACACGCACACACACCTACTCCCTACGCTGTCGCTAGGACGGTCGAAAGCATCCCCCAAGATTACCACCGGAGGTCCAGAGATCTCTTCAAAATACAATCCCGACACCCGGAGTCCTTGGAACCTCTAAATGACGAGGCCCTGCTATAGAGCCCCCCCTCACTCGTCTGGCTAACAGACCGCCTCGATCGAGAATGAGGAGGATGCCTCGCAAGAATATCACGAACGGCCAAATCCCTACGAGCATCGTCCCTGACACGATCATGTGACGTGTGCCGAGACTACCCAGCCGAGGAACTCGTAGCCCTTGACTCCAAGCCATCAGCTAACTAACCAACCTACGCACCCCTCACTCACTCCTCGTCAGACGATACTACAATCGATCTAGGATCACCTGCATCTCCACCTGCGCCGTTCGACGTGCCGCCTCTAACGCCTCGATCTGAGTCCTCTGTGTGACCATCATCTCAATGACCAGGTCCTCCCGACTCTGCGTCTCTCCAACGACTTGTCTCGCCTTAGGAGTGGCGCACGCTCGCGCCACCTCTAAACGCGCCTCCTCAAACTAACGAACCTGCATAATCGCAGCAAGTCAAAGAAAAACTAATATATATATATATATACATGAACCAAACAACAAACTTTGAAAAGGAAAGGATTATACCAGATCCATCCTCTCCTCCAGAAGTCGCCCAACCGTCTCATCAGTTACTGGATCAGCACGAGGCACAGAAGGAGCAGCGAACGTAGGTGGCGGCAAAAAGAACAAATAAATACATCAGAAAAATACTATAATGATAAATAAACCACGAACACAATAACTAAAATATATCTGAGTAGGGATAGGAACAGACACCTGAGGGGGAGCCTTAGGAGCAGAGCCTGGAATAGCCTGCACAAAGAACTAAACAAACCAACACAAGACATCTCAGAACAAAAATAAAAATGAAATAACCGAAACTAAACTACACCAAACCAAAAACTATACCTGACTCTCGGGACGTAGAGAGGCAGCAATCGCCTCCCTCGTCTGAAGATCCTCAGTAACCTGACGCTGAAATACAACGTAATAAACTATTAAGTAGGTAAAACCACGACACCCAACAAACTAATGTAATGACACAAACAAGATAAAAGATTGAATTGAACTCACCCAATGATCTAGCTCGACCCGAAGCTAAACCATCGCTAGATCCTCCCGACTAGAGGAAGCGACTAAAGATGGATCAAATGCCGGAACGGGACCTCCAACAGTGAGCTCGGCTCTCTACAAATAATAATAAACACATAAGTTGGCAAGCTCACAATGCTAATAATTAACAAAACCTTATTTGTAAAGGCACCTACCAATCCGTCAATCTCAGATCGTAAGCTGGCCTCCACCTCTCAACCGGCCTATTGTTGAATGCGTAACAACTATATCATCACCGCCTAACGAGTAACCTCACCCTCCCTCGTAAACTATCCAAAACAAAATAAAATGAGATACCACAACCATGTCAGAATGACCAGAAGACTGAATTCACATAATACAAAAAATATATATATATATAAATTAACTCACTAGGAATCGTCGAGTCTCCACTAGCCGAGCCCCTAACTCATCCCCCGCTGCCCTAGCTTGAGCAACTGAGGAGGCTAAGGAGTGCAGCATCTACTCATCTAGACGAGGAGCACACCCCATCCGCTCCATCACCCTATGGAGAGCATCTAAGTCCCCCCACACACTCACGGTGAGATGGCCCTGCTCCAATGCAGCTAACCTCTCCCTTAAAGCCGACGCTGACTCCGGCCCACCAATCGCGAAAGAGCCACTCCCATGGAAGGGACGTGTGAAGAGGCACCCGCCACCCAACGTACTAAACCACTGCACATACTCTTGAGCGTCTGCCTCGTCACGCGCCCTTGTAACCCTAGTCCCCCCAGCCCTAAAATCTGTTATTTGAAGTGCCAGCCGCTCCGCAAAGTTTCGGCCAGGAGGGCAGGTCATCCTCTTCACCACTCTATGACGAATCTCTGGAGAGACTCCCTGAACGAGCCCCAACTGTCGTATCACTCGAGATGTGTGAATCCTCTCCACCCTCTCAAAATAATGGACCCATATGTCCACATCAAAGAAGGACCGCCCAAACTCAATCACTGGCACTCTTGCATCCTCCTCGTCCGCATACGGCCTCTAAATCACCTACAACCAAACAAACAAGGTAACCCCTCAATGAAAACTCAGATTCTAAAAGATCGAAACGAAAAAAAAAAAAACATATGCATGAGGATCTATACCTGCCCCGTGTGCATATCCTCAAAGTGACCGCACGCGGTTTGAAGATCGAAGACCAACGGTGACCCCTCAACGCCTCCCTCCATACGTGCATCCACAAGAACGTGAATGTCACTTCCAACAGAACTCCCGGACAAAGAAAAGCAAAGTGATCATACGCCCAAAACTGAAAATAAAAATAACAACAACAACAATGACACACAAGAAGAAATACTAAATAGATGTTACCATTAAATGACCAAAAATTAACTAAACAAAAACATCATGATGCCAATTAACTAAAACTCACTTGGATGAACGGAAGGAAACCTTTGATCGACGTGACACCCTGTCCCTGATGGTAAAGTTGCTCATAGAGTTGCGCTAATGCGGCCACCCCTCACCCATAGGTGGGGACTCGATCCAAATCCTCGAGAACCATCAAAAATAACCCGGGGACACATCCCCGAGTCGAAGAAGAGAAGAGTACCCTACCAAGGAAATGCATCAAGAATGCTCGAAGCACCTTATCTGTAGCCAACCCCGGCTCCACCACGGGCTCCTGACCTGCTACTATCGCACAACGCGCCTCATAAGTCACCTTTGCCTCCGAATGGCACCTCGGGGGACACAGTATGAGACTCGGCCAATGCCGAGCTGATAGCCAGCTGCGGGGGCTCCTATTGAACGAAACACAAACAATAGCAGTAAGACTAACACATACCTATGTCGAAAGACAAATGAATTTAGAACTAAAAGCAAGTCAAGTATGCCCCAAACACAATAATAATTTACAGTAAACACACAAAACATGATAAGAATGACTGAATAGAAACATGACCTATCTCTAGATGCCGTTATGAGGCATGAGTGAGCACATAATCGATCATTAATACAGATTTGACATAAATTAGAAGGGTTTTCAGATCCTAATAAGCCTATGTTATAAACTAAATGGCTAAGAAAATGGAAGAACTCTTGCTCATGAATGCTTACTCGACCTCGAGAGAAGAAATCCTCCAGCGGGAAGCGTCTACGATCTCGCTGCCCCTCACCCTGGTGCTCCTCAGCCGCACCCTTAGCTCTCTCACCCTCAGGTATCTCACCCTCATCCTCAGCGCCCCCTGCTCAATCTCAAGCACCTCCTCCCTAACCCTCGACTAGTCAACCTCCAATACCTCCTCTCTAACTACCTCCCAAACATCCACCTCCCCGACAACGTCAGTCCGAGCCTTGGAAGTCTCACCCATCTCTGCCCCTAACATCCTCTCTAACTCAGAAACAATAATATCGTGCCTAACACCACCCTCAGACTCCATCCTAGAACGAAGAGCTAAAAAAACTAAAGAAAATGGAAGAAACGTTGCTTGAAACGGATAATCAGATCACGAAATATCACAAAAACTAGAGCACAAAGAAGCAAGAAACCAGAGAATCGAAGACTAACACGGATCGCGCGATGAAAATGAAAAGTTTTGAACTATTTATAAGGAGCAGCTGAATCACGGGCATAAATCTAGGCGCGCAAACTAACCACGCAC
Source organism: Chloranthus sessilifolius (assembly GCA_021018995.1). NCBI lineage: Eukaryota > Viridiplantae > Streptophyta > Magnoliopsida > Chloranthales > Chloranthaceae > Chloranthus > Chloranthus sessilifolius. Next base: position 89,364,166 of record CM037594.1, on the reverse strand, counting down.
TACTCTCACCGCGCTTAATTCGGATCACATGATCAGTCCTAAGCACGCAAACCAATCGTTGCCCACTCAAACTAACCCGACCATTTGGTTGTGCGCAGCCTACTCAGTGCGTAATCACTTCAAGTGTCCACAAAGTGGCGCGTGAATGCTAATGGTCACCCATACAGTGACCAGCCACCGCCTTAATCACGCATCCAGTACCCTGCGTTTAAATTGATCAAATGACCGGAAACTGACGCTTAAATCCGTTCTAACGCTCTGAATGCGCGTCCAACCTATGGCGCGCAATTAATTTATGCGCTCGGAATAAAGCGCGCAATTCCCCAGAAACACAAAAAAAAATGCCCAGGACAGCACGTTCACAGTCCTAAATTTAGGTGATATTTGACATTAATTATTAGCCTAAACCACACCCTTGTTAGGCCCGATCCAAAACATTCCAAACTTAAATAAATATGCACCCCGGTAACTAAAATAAAATGTTCCAAACTAAGACCAAACTAAACTTTAAAAAATGCCCTGACACCATTTACATACGCTTCAACCAAAACAAAAAAAAAAACAATTTTTTTTACCCCAACTAATACCAAACTATAAAAAAAAATAAAAACAAATGCCCCCCATTGTCTATACACTAAAACTAAACTAAGCGAAATTGAAAATCACCCCTAACACACCCCAGATCAAAATAGATAAATGAGAGCAGACTAAATTTAAATAAATAAGCATCACACTCAAAACAAGTCGAAGCAAGCTATCAAAATAAACCAAACCAAAATTTGCCAAATAAAGATTATCACAAATGAAGTAATAAAAAATATAATCACTTCATAAATAATGACATAATTACAAAATACACTAAGGGCATACCCTCTGAATATACAACTTAAAATAAGAAACTTAAAAAATCAGCACGTTCAGGCAGTGCATAAATCTGGATTTATTCGGGAAAACAAAAATCTCATCTTCCCCTCTTCCCTTAGCATGGTAGCAATTCGATCGCTACCTTGCATTCCCAATCCCGTCCATTCTCAATAAACCATGCAATAAACACAACTCTTCGAGTCCAACACCCAGAATACAAAAAAGAAAGAAAGAAAAGACATTAATGAACAAATGCCCAAAACAAAAGAAAATGCCCCAAGACTTTTAATCCCAAACTTGGAATAGAATGCAAAACAACAAAAATCTAAACTTTTAGCTCATACATTTATAAACTATACCTCCTAAACCACAGATTGACAAGTGTCACATTTTAAAACCTTTCTAATCTAATTAAATCAAAACCAAACACACACCCCCTTTGGAAGACCACAATCCATGACAACCTAGATGAACCAATAATTACACAACACCTAACCCCCTAAGAAACACCAATCCCCCCCAAGTCTAGATAAACTAATAGGATTAAAACATTTAACATCCATTTAGAACCTTTGAAAACTCACACCTTTTTAAGCCTCATGTTGAATCAAACAAAAGATCAAAGCTCAAGTTAAATCAAACCTTAAACCAGGCAAAACTTTAAACAAAAAAAAATTCTCTAAGATGAGACCTTAACTTGTTTAGGACCAAAAAGAAATGCCCCCCAACAAACCAAATAGAACCAAGTAAATCCTCTAAACCAAACTCAATAAGGCAAATTAACCTCGGGATAAGCTCTAAATAATTCAGAATGAACTTCAAGCTAAACTAAATCCTAAAATAAGTAAACAAATCAGATAAATCCAACTAATCCGTTGATAAGCTCAAACGAATAAATAAACAAAAGAAATGCCCCTTTATTCATAACTCAGAAGTTTTACAAGTATCACCGGAGTTATACCTCCTGAACTAACAACCCAAAATGAAAACCTAAAACATTAACCTACAACCCAAAATGAAGACTGGGTTCAAAACTGAGACGAAGGGAGGAGCAGATTCCGCTTGGGAAACACATCCCTCCACTTTTTACTCCTCTTTCGCTATCTTCACCTCCTCCATCGCCGCCTCCTCAACGCTGCCTTCACCGCTCCTTAAAAATGACCGATGTGAAGACTAGTGCCCTCATTCCTAATACCGCCCATTCTCAAAATATCGCCATCCATGAGCATCACCTCAGGACGAAGATCACGCGAAATAATGAACATAGAAAGAAACGACATCACAATCGGACGGTTAGATCGCCCGATATCATTAAAAAACAAATTTCATAACACAAGATATCCAGGCAAAGGTCAAAACTCAAGACTAAACCAGAAAATGAAAAATAAATGATAGCACCCTCGCTTATATAGAGTACGGCCTTAATCACGTGCCCGAACACGTGCGTTTAATTCAATCACGCACACATTCCATGAACCGCGTAAATTGATCAAATGACACACTGCCACCGCGCGACCTGAAAGGTCACCCGTACACTGACCTGGTGACGCTCAGATCACGCGCTTCGATCAGAATGCGGAAAAAAATCGCATGCATACTCCCACACACGTAAACGACCCCTCAAACCTAGTATTGCACGACCGAAAATAGGCGCTCAATCGTATTGAGTACCTAAAACAGGCGCGCAATACCTGACTTTGGACGAAATCTACACCCTCATGCCTTTTGTCCCATCGTAGTCAAAATTCTTTAGTCCCATCGTGTAGCCTCACAGGCTATTTCTACAAAGAAAAGAAAGACCTACTCATCAGTCCCACTGTATACCCTTACATGAGAAGGAAGCATCGATAGCACACATGCCTCATCATGATAACATGTACACATGAGATATCACCTCAATATCTAGTCTCATCATAATAAATTAACCATACCCCCATGTCCCATTGCGAGAAGACAAAAGCAAATCTCCCGAGAATGCGAGCATGCCACCGCTAACTATGCTCAGCCAACATCCCATCGCAAACATCACTACCTAAAAGAAAAAGCTCAAATAGCACACGCCACGCCGTATGACGAAAGGAGGGAAAGATTGATCATATCCCATCGCTAAGGCAAAGGGCTCTCTCTCTCCCGAGTTGATCCCACGTCCCACCAGGACCGACCCAGCACGCAGCCAAAGGAAGAAGAATCCTAAAGTCCCATTGCGATATAATTTCTCCCAAGACATCACATCACAACTACCAATCCCTACCACAGCAGACCTGAAGAGAAGAAATCTTCCAAAGTCCCGTTGCGACACTACAACATCACCAATCCTACCACAAGCTGCATGCCATCCAGGTAAGTATCACCCTTAGGTAAGTACTATCCTTTTTTCAATTACTTGATATTCCTCGTATATATGTAGTTAGCTATGATTAAGTCAAATGTTTTCAAAACTTGTCTCTCTCAACTTGCGAATCACTGTAGTCCTCCCATAAGAGACAATCATCAATACTCGTTGAGAAGGTTAGACGGAGTATCCGACATGTCAAGTGTCGTCTTAACAACCACACTAACGATCGGGTCCATAAATCTCGTACCGGTGGATCTGCTCAACGACATCTCGAAAGTCATCTTTTCCGTTGTTTTACCACCGAATTGATCTTAAAAAAAAAAACAAAAGCAAAAAAAAAGAGAAGAAAGAGAAGAACAAAGCAAAAAGATAAATAAACCCAACTCACATTTCTTTAAATACAAAAAAAATTTTGATTAATCGCCCCATCACCCGCGCATAATAAACTACACTTAAGCCTGACCTTTAACTCCTAAGACCCCTGAACTTGCCATCAAGCGCTTATCCCACTATGTAGAATTGGATCAAGCGCACACTCCGTTGCGCAGAATCATTAGTCCAGAAACATTAGGACTAGAATTCCCAACTTGCAAGCCAACCCTTGAACTTGCAATCAAGCGCATATCCCACTACATAGAATTGGATCAAGCGCACACTCCACTGTACAGAATCATTAGTTCAGACACACTAGGACTAGAATTCTCAACTTAGAGGCTGACTCTAGATGAATCAAGAGCACGCGCCACTGCACAGAATTCAATTGAGCACACCTCACAAGACCCCCACCTCAATTACCAGCTCACACTGATCATTCCTCTGGGAAACTGAATATTGAGTATATTTAATCTAAGAACTTACAAACGCCTATTAGAAAAGGAACGCCTGACGCGCATTGGTGTGAGCAATGACGCGCTCGGTCTGACATGACTTGTAAAAGCCTTCCATATTACATGATACTTCATTTTATTATTATCGATCATTGGACCTTATTTTGGACATTTGATTGATGCCCCGATACCTCGATTCCATAAAATCCCTCTGTTAGATGGTTCCATGCGGTGGGATGCGACATGCACCCACAAACCTGGAACGTGCCCTTCGATAGCTACCATTTGCCCTTTAAATGCTCCATTTTAGCCTACACTGATAGATAAGAAAGCCAAGCATGTCATGTTATGTCAGCATCACCAATTCACATTTGTAATTTCCCAAGAGAAACGAGAAGACACCTTGAATGAGGGGTGTTTACTTCTTCGACGCGTTCTTACTTCGCAAGAGCGCGCCGAAGAGGGGCATCTGTAGACACCCCCATTTTGCCCTCTCAAAATATACAAATTTGTTCGGTCAACCTTTGACCTCATATCCCCCAATATGGGACCATGCACTGAAACAATAGTACATGGCTGAACACAGGCTGAAATAATAGCTCTATGGCTCAGATCCCAACGTAGAGAGCCTATTTACTGAAACAATAGTATATAGTCAGAATATAGGCTGAAACATTAGTCTTGCATTTCAAACTAAAGACCAAACTCGGACAACCCCAATTAAGTGTCTGAAACTCTACGCATAGTTCGATTACACGCCAGACCACAAATGCGCAATCAGTCTCCATTTTAGACCAAACTTCCTTTCTCAGACCATATCGAGACTCGATTACGTGCTTGACACCAACGCGCAATTGGATTGCACGCCCGATCACTAGCGCGTAATTATCCTACGCCCGACCTAGCCTCACAATACTTGACCCCTAAGTTTCCTTGATTGAGTGCTTCTAAATAAATGCTTAATCGGATTGCGCACATCCTAACAAGCGCGCAATTAGCCCTAACAATATTAGGACTAGAAAACTCACTGAGCAAGTCAGTAGGTCACTCGGTGACCGACTCAAAGCGATTGAGCGCCAGGAAACTAGCGCGTAATTAAGTTAAACGCTTGGAAATGGGCGCGTAATTAAAGAAAAACCTATAAAAGATCATTTTCTTAATTCGCCCAGAGAGGCTAGGCAATTTTTGAGAGATAATGGATTTTTGCTTGGATTTCGAAACTAGAGAACTCTAAGGACAAACCCATAGAGCAACCTAGTCATGATTTCGAAATTCAAGCACTGAATCTTCGAGATATCTCTCCGCAACCCTGACCCTAGGTAAGAATTTAATTTTTATTCACGACCATAACTTCTAGTCTCTAGATTTAGGAATTCTATAGGTTTTAATTTTCAGTTCGAGACTGTAGCACCCATTTTAGAGCGCAAATTTATATCTAATTCTAATTCTCCGAATTCAGAACCAGTCCTTACTCTAACGGTCTAATATACCAACCCTTGACTCAATTCCATTCTAAAATCTTAATTACCAGTCCTATCATTAATTTCTAGCTCTAATCCTTGGATTCTAAAACCAGTCCTTAATCATACGGTCGAATTTTTCTGATTTCGAACCTAAATTCAGTCCTAGACATTTAAATTCCTTATTTTAATATTTCTAAAAAATCTTAAATATTAATTTCAGTTTCTCAATTTAATTCATAATTCATAATTATTACTCCGAAATCGACTCTGAAAAATCTAAAACAATACTATTTCATCATAACAAATCCAATTTATCTTTAATCTCAACCATCCGATTTGCCCAAGGGAGCTTATGGAGAGTACTCAGGAATAAGGCCAATCCTCCTTATCATAGCCGGCCCAAAGCCCCTTTTTTTTAAGAATTCTAGAATCAATTAATTGCTTTTTTTTATCTTTTTGGTATAATTAATTAGTAGATTATTTTATTTCAACATAATTAATTAATTAAGTTAATTAGATTTTAATATGATTGATTAATTTCTTTAAATCAGAATTTAATTGGTTAATATCTTGCTTTAATGAGAATCTAATATGATTAATTCGTTGCTTTGATTAGATTTTTAGTATAGTTAATTCATTGCTTTAATTAGAATTTTAATAAAATTAGTTTATTTATTTCAATTAGATTTTTAATAAAATCAGTTTATTTTTTTTAATTAGATTTTAATAAAATTAATTCATTTGGTTTAAATCGGAGTTTCAGTCAAATTAGTTTTCTATTCCAATTAAAATTCTAGTAAGACTGCTATACTCGATTCAATTAGAATTCCAATACAACTAGTATACTTGCTCTACTTAGAATTTTAGTACAATTAGCATGCTCAAATTAATTAGAGTTTTATCAGAACTACTACACGTACACTCCTAGTATAATTAGGAGACTTGATCATAATTAGACTTCTAATGGGATTAGGAGACTAAAATTAATCGAACTTTTAGTAGTATTAGGACACTTAATTAATTAGACTTTCAAAAAGGATATGAATAGTAAAAATTAATTAGACTCCTGATAGAACTAGAATATTAAATTCAATAAACTACAATATATTTCCGCCCAACCAAACTCACAATAGAATTAGGGAAGTCTAAACTGACTACAACTATAACCATAAAGGGAAATAAAAGGGAAATTAAACTATCTATAGCTGCTGACATTCACAGGCGGACGATTCAGTATAGAAGTAACCCATACCCGCTCTCAAACATGATCAATGACGTGTTGCAGCGCCGATAAATATCTGTAGCTGACGATCGCAATAAACTAGGAACGTTCCTAGAAAAACCTTTATCTTTAACACTCCAAACGCCGCATCGCTAGAGTCCACTTGGACAAAATTGGAGCCACTGCTTCAACAGGGACCGAGAGAAACCCAAAAAAAGTGTGCACCAACAATAGACCTAGCCGCTCTGTCCCTTTTTGAGGAAGAGTCCTTCATACCTGCTGTAGACATCCAAATTTGGTCCAAGTCTCGATCGAGACATACTTCGAGAGAGACGCATCTCCAAGCTTCAGATAGCATTGTTCGAACCCTGAGGAATCACCTAGGATCCTTTAAAACCCTCCCCAAACCTTTAGGAACCAATTACAACTTTTAGAAACCCCTCCGAACCCATAGTTAATCCTTCTGGGAAATGGTTAGAGAGAGGAGTACCAAGGCTGGCTGGGACCTCTACTGAGATTAAATCATATACCATTAAAAAGTAGAGGTTTCCAAATTTCCAACAAGCCAAGACTCACCCCAATTTGAGTTATGCATCAAAAGTTACAACGACTCAAAGTTTGGGACCCAAAATGGGCAACTTGGAAACCTCGCGAGGCCTGCATTGAACCTCACGAGAGCTTCACGAGAGTATAGGCATAGGTAGCATAACTAATACTTGTGCCAAGCCATTTCTCCCCAGAAATGGCCTGACGCATCTATTAGTTGAGCCAAGCTTAACCCCTCTTCCTCGCAAGCTTTGAACTTTCAGGCACTGTAGTTTTACCTAGCGCATCTATTAGTTGCACTAGGCTTAGCTATAGTATTATGATAGTTTTTACTCAAAAATCACTTTTAGGGTTTGACTTGTTGACCATCTCATAGTGTAAGATGGGTTTTATTAGGACTGTTGCACCCATGCTTACCCTATTTGCAATCCTTTAGTCATTTGAAATCTCACCCTATCATCTACCATTGAAACATCTTGCCGGCTTTTCCAAGCCCTCAAAATCCTAGGAAACCTTAGATTAGGAGATTATCTAATTGCTACCAACCTATCGACTTGTTATAGAATCTACCAACCTGTTGACTTATTATAGAATCTTGCCGGCTTTTCCTTAGACCCCATCTTCCATCAAAAATCCTTTAGCCTAGGTGAGAACTACCCCCTAGCCTTCTTCCTCTACCTCTTAGCTACCAAGCCTTAGAGGTTAGATCCCATCTCTCAACCATCAAAGCTATCAGAAGCTCATCAAGAGCACCTATGCGAAGGTCCACAAGGGTGCAACAAGGGCTCGAGGGCTCCGGCTCTCCCCTCTACTCCTCTACCTTCCTTAGCGTTTGCTCTATCCTTGAATTTATGTTGTTACGCCGTCGAAATCTCGGTAGGAATGGAGGGGCAAAAATAGGATCATAGTGCCTTTGAACAAGAGAAAGTACTCTTTTTATTTTATCTTTGGTCATAAGTAGAGACCGCTTTATATCGGGTTGATCGGGTGCCTAACACCTTCCCAATCGATAACCGTAGCCCCTACCCAAGAGCCTATGGCGTAGACCGGTGAATCAGAGTCATATTTGGTACTTCAATACATTTAATATTGATTTAGGTTTTTGAGACACCAAAAGCTCCGAGTGGCGACTCTACATCTTTTAGAGAGTGCGCATCGTCGCGACGGGATTATCGAAAATCTCACGGTTGCACACCTGCACAATCTCCCCCTGTGGTAAACCACCATAGGACATTGCTGACGTTTGAGGATAGAATCCTGAGCGAGCCCAGGATAAACATGATGGAGGCTAACTCCCAAAATCCATCACAATCAGCCTCCTCCACAGGCTAGGTAAATGGGTGGCACCTCAGGTGAGAAATTAGGCGTCAATACCCTAACTCTGGAAGCATCAAATGGCCGCAAATTTGGCACTCGCTTCCGAAAAAGAAACAACCTTTAAAAAGTGAGGTTAGACCTTGGAAGGAAATACCATGTGTATATAGAGACTCACCTTGCCAATTGCTCATCTCCGAAGAAAAAGAAAAATCTAAAAAATAAAAGAAATACAAAATAATCCAAAAAAAATTGTCTTTTAAAATTCCCGATAAAATTAAGAAAAATGATGCCTTAATTAAAAAGCATGTCCCACGTGAAATCGACCCTTTCTTGTAGAAATGCAAGAAGAGGTAGGAGTCACGAGTCTGGATGAGGAGATCCCTATTGAGGAGATCACCAATGAGCTCCTTGACCATTTTGCTGATTTTGAGCATGGCTCTACCCCAATCATTGAAGAACCAGAAGACATCAACCTGGGTACAATAGAGGTTCCCTGAATCACTAAGCTTAGAACGTCACTCTCTCCCAAGGAAAGAAAAAGCATGATTGATTTCCTTCAGTCATACCAAGATATCTTCGCATGGTCATATGAGGATATGCCTGATTTGGATACCAATGTGGTCGAGCATGAGCTACAGCTATATCCAGATAGTAAGTTGGTCAAGTAGAAGTTGAGACTCCTCAAACTAGAATGGAGGCTGAAAATGAAGGACGAGGTCATCAAATAGTACGATGCAGGGTTTCTCATAGTCCCTAAGTACCCTCAATGGTTAGCCAACATCGTCTTGGTACTGAAGAAAGATAGAAAGGTTCACATATGCATTGACTTCAAGAATCTGAACAAGGTGAGTCTAAAGGATGACTTCCCATTGCCACACATTGACATCTTGGTCGATAACACTGCTAGGCATACAATGCTGTCGTTCATGGACGGATTTTTCGAATACAATCAGATCAAGATGGTCAAAGCAAACCGAGAGAAGACAGTGTTCATTACTCCATGATAAACTTTCTGTTACCGAGTCATGCCATTTGGATTGAAAATTGCTAGGGCGACATACCAAAGGGCAATGACGGCACGTTGATCCGAGAGGGAAATTCAAGCCCAACTGGGAGGGACCTTAAGTCATCCGAGAAGTGCTCCTAGGATACGCGCTCCGCCTTGCCACCATGGATGGAGATCATTTTCCTGAGCCCATCAACACTGGATACGTCCGACATTTCTATCCTAAGTCTCCCACTATAAGGTAAGTATTGATAAGATGGATACGTGACTTCTTAAGGACCCCATAAAAGAGGTCATCATTTTAAAGCCAAGTAGTCAAAAAAGCATCCCTGAATACTTATACCCTTTCTACACCCATTGAGCTATTGGCCTTTCTTTCTTTAAACCCCTCTTAATAAAAGAAGACGGAAAAAGTGTATATACCAAACAAAAAAAGGGAGGAAAAGTGTTACCATCAAATCCAAAAAAATCTTAAAAGCAAAATCCCAAAAAGAGGATGTCTAAAACAAAAAAGAGCAAAAAGAATAAAAAAATAAAAAAGAAAAAGTGGGGCATGTATAGTAAAAAATTTTCAAGGAAGAAGTGTATTACGGCAACTGGAACCCTATCGAGGAAACCTTCTTAATCCAAGAATACCTTCAAAATTCCTAACTTATCCCATGGCCAAGATACATCCCGAGAAAAAGCTCTCTTTAAGGTCTACGAGCAGTCACAATATCCATTGAGTCAAGCTAAGAGGCAAAAAAAGAACTCCAACTGGCCAGCTATGATGGAATCGATGTCCATGTCATGGCCTTTGAGAAAATAAAGAAGAAAAGAAAAAGAAAAAGTACAAGCTCAAAGCAAAAAGGACATGGTGAAAACCCAAAAGGGCGCCATGGGTAAAAACAGCGAGCTTATGCGGACCAGGTGAAAACCTAAAAAGGCGTCTAGGATAAAAATGCATACCCATGGACGTAGTGAAAACCTGAAAGGGCACTACAAGTAAAAAAGAGGGCAACAACGGGCATGGCAAAAACTTGTCTTGGGCATTGTGAGTAAAAAATGTTGAAAAAGAAAAGAAAAATCATTTAGCTACTCCCTTGGTTACAATTTCGAGCCATTTGATCCTCAACTAGGCCGCTCATGTTAGCTCAAACCAGGTCCTGATCAGGTGTATCTTTAGATCACACCGTCAGAAGTATGACTTGAGGTAAGGATAAAAGGTTGATTCGACCCAAAAGGATGGACATTCTGACCTCGGTAAAAAATGTTGAACCTCACTCGGATCCGACCACATAAACAAAATGGGACTCGTTACTTCGTCTCACTGTTAAGGCATCAAACAAAAAGAAAGAAAGAAAGAAAGAAAGAAAGAAGAAAAGAAAAAAAAGAAAAAAGAAAAAAAATCAATCAATCAAAAATAAAAAAATATAAAAAATATATATGTACATCATCATACTTCCATCTCAAAATGAAGAAAAAGAATAAAAAATCTATAAAAAAAAATTAAAAAATATATATATAAATCTTGAAAATAAAAAATGTATAGGTAAAGGTTTGCTTCTCCTTCTGTTAATTACAATGCATATTGTTACCTACATAAACAAAAAAGGGACTGACGTTTTCTTTGAGAAATGTGAAGGAACATCAAAATGGTCCAAAGCCTCAAAGTCGGCAACCTCTCGGCGATGGACAATTCAAATGAAGCATCTCTCTGCAGATGTCAGGCTATTCAAACACCAAAATGGAATGGAAAAATCAATCATTTGAAAAAAAGAAAAGAAATCAGTGTTTTCATCACGCACAGCTACGCACATGTGTGCTTTAATGCAGTAAAATATCAATATTTTATCAGCAACACAGCTATGCTACATTAACGTCATGAGTTTAAGGTTCCCCTTGGATCTTTGGATCTTACTTTAAAATAGGAGCAACGATGTCAATCCCTATTAAACGGTAGATGTTTCGATCAAGTTGATTCCACTATTAAATCCTTACGCCAAGCGCTCCATTTTTGGATTCATGTGAACTTAAGTGTCTTAAGCTTCAGATTCCTCAGAAAAAGATCAATTATTGGTTAGAACCAACCTGTCAAGAAGGAAATTACCTATCGAATGACTATGCTCAAATATGCATTCCGAAGGACTCATTTTAGGGTGCAGGGTTAAAACCTGCGTTTGTACGGTATCCTTGTAAAGTGAACACCTTGCGTCTTGATATCCGTTGGGTGGTCGTTTATTCTCGTAAATTATACCTGGACGGGTTCTGGGTCAGGACTTCCATTCCCCTTGGTTTTTATTTACCCCTGATGAGTGCATGTTTTTACATAATTATTCGATAATAAGATCATTGTTGATGGAGACCAAGATTGAGTGCCTCCTTCGATAGGCACCCAATTTTGGCCAGATCTATCCAGTATTATTTGAAATTGAGTACTCCAAGTCATATTAATTCAAGACACACTATCAAAAATGGCACATACTCCTAAAAAGCGTTGCAACCTCAATTCACTTCGCTCGGGAAGTTGTGTTAAAATAACTTCAGAGTCAATGGGTTCGCCCAAAGACTTCAAGCCTTGCTTCACGCAGGGGCACCCATAGCCGATCAAATGGGGTAATCTATGCCTCATGCAATTGGACACAAGCTATGCATCTTTGCTTCTTTGACGCCAATTTTTAGGTATGGGTCGATCACCCTCCCACTCGCGAGGTTGTTTTATTCAGAATGAAACTCGAATATCAAACATCTTCAATCATCTCAAGAAGCGAATATTTTTCTTAGCATGTTGGGCTTTCATGACTCGCTCCATCTCGGTTATGCCCAGTAATGTCGCTAAGCGCTTGGGGACTGATAGCCTTGATGAACGGATATTTTTACAGGGCTTTTGTTTACTCACCATGTTACCCACCTAATGCTTGAGGCTCTAAATATAGCGGACCCGTCACTGTTGCCTTAGGCCTCTTCGGATGTCTCTTGTCTTTGGCATTCGATCACTAGTGATAGGATACCATAGAGGGGCATCTGTAGATACCAAAATTTGACCCAAGACCCGATCAAAGCATACTTTGAGAGAGGCGCACCATCCGATCTTTCGATAGCATCCCCCATACCCTTGAACCTTCACAAACCCTTAGGAACTTACCTGAACCCTTAGGAATTACCCCCACCTTCCCCGAACCCTTAGTTAAGCCTCCCGGGCAATGGTTAGAGGGAGATATACCAGGGCTGGTAAGGACCTCTACTGAGATTGAATCTTACTCCATTGAAAAGTAGAGGTTCCCAGCTTTCCAACAAGCTAAGAATCACCTCGATCTGTGTTGCACATCGAAAGTTATGACAATCCGAAGCTTCGAGCCTCAACCACACCTTAAGTGAACCTCTCGAGAGGTTCTCGAGAGGATGGGCATGCTTGGCGCATATAATACATGTGTCAAACTATTTTTAGGAAGAAAGTTGCCTGGTGTGTATATTATACATGCTAGGACATTTTTTCCCAAAAATGGCTTGGCTTGGCGTGTATATTATACACGCCAAACATGGATGGGTCCCCCTGTGGGTTCTGGACTTCTCTGTTACTATACATATGCTTGGCGTGGACAATATATGCACCAGGCTTAGCTACAGTAACTGTTGGTTTTTGCTCGAAATTTACTCTTGGGGTTTGACTTATTTACCATTCCAATGTTTAGGGTGGGTTTCATTAGGACTGTTGCACCCACATTTACCCTATTTGCAACCCTCTAGTTATTTGAAATCCCATCCTATCATCTACCATTGAAGACCATTACCCACTTTTCCAAGACCTTAAGATCCTAGGAAACCTTAGATTAGAAGATTACCTAATTGCTAACCTTCATTAGCTCTTAAGTACCATCCTAACCTCCCTTTTTCCTATAAATAGAGAGGTACCCCTCCCTTTACAAAGGCTTGAAAAAAAATTCCAAAAGAGAGAAAAGATTAAGAGAGACATTTTCCCCCCTTTCGTGCCCCAATCCCATACAAATTCTAGAAATGATCTTTGCCCTTTAAACCTCATTTTACACCATCAATCTTTGAGATTTAGCTAGAACTACCCCTAGCCTTCTTCCTCTACCTCTTAGCTACCAAGCCTTAGAGATTAGAACCCATCTCCTAACCCGTTTGCTATCGGAAGCTCATTGGCGACGCTCTGGCGCGAAGGACCACATCGGTGCTACAAGGGCCCAAGAGCTCCGGCTCTCCCCTCTATTCCTCTACCTTCTTTGGCTTTTCCTCTATCCTGCCCAAATTTTGGCAAGCAGGAAGGGCTCAATAGAATTGGTGTGCCTTCGGGAAAGGAGAAGTGTCGCTCATTTTGCTTCTTTATATATATATATATATTACATAAACCAGCCCCATATAGACCCGGCCATAGTAGAGACCGCTTACGAGCGTGTTGATCGAGTGCCTAACACCTTTCTGATTGATAACCGAAGCCCCTACCCAAGAGCCTTTGGCGTAGACCAGTGAATCAGAGTCATATTTTTACACTTCGGCACTTTTAATATTGATTTACGTTTCTCGGAACACCGAAAGCTTCCGGTGGCGACTCTATATTTTTCATCTGAGCGCATTGTCACGACGGATTTGATAAAAATTCATGGTTGCACAACAACACACTTAGACAAATCAGGTTTAGGAATTTACTATACAGATTTTAAAGTGGGCTTCTTGGGGTCAATTTTTAAGATGAATAGAGAATGATCTAGCCTCAGATGTAAGAATAGCTTTGGTAGAGGGCATTGCCATATACCTTACCTCTTTGGCAGTTCGCCCAATAAAGGTCTATAAACATATATATGGTTGAATGAAGGGAAAAACCCAAACTAGTTAGAATTAAAATTTCAGCACATATCACTAATTTACATGTTAAATCATATTGCAAAGGGCATAGTTGGCATAATTAAATATCATAAATAGAAATTTACATACATTTCCTAATACACAATTAATTAATTATCTAAATAAATTATAAACTACAAAATAGAAATCAATGGCGGTAATTTATTCACACATGATAGTTAAATAAGTGGGCTAAAGGTAGGACATAATGGATTGAACAGTAATTTCTAATTTATATACCACTAATTAGTCAAATGAATCAATCAAGGAATAAATAATTAAATTCACCCTACCTTGGGTCCTAATGTTGCAATGGATTGTGGCAACTATTTCAAATCGTTTGACCGAGTGATCCAGATTCTACACTGACAGTCGATCTCCTTCATTTATGCACAATGATAATCTATGCCAAAACCCGTGATTAATCTTGTCAATAAAATATGCAAATATTAAATAAAGTGCTAGGTGGTTGAGATCTTGAGATATTTTAGGATAAGAAGAGAAATTAAGGGTGCATGAAAGAAATTTTAGGGAAAATATGGAGAAAAAGAAAATGATAGCTAACCTATCTCAGTGGACTTTTACACGATTTTGATAATCTGTTGAGAGTGGAGAACTAAGGGATTTACGGAAATCTCAGAGAAAAAATAGGAGCAATATGAGCTAAGAGGTTTATGGTTGTCATAGAGGGAAAATAGGAGGAGAAATTACATTGAGGTAGGCTGACGCTAGAGATCTATTGAGATTTCTTGTTACGCAAACTTATTTGGAGTTGTTGGTAATTTTCTAAATTACCCCGATATTTTGGTTCTAATTTTTAATTTATCATGAGAAAATGAGGGGTTAGTGGTAATCTTCTAAGTAGAAAGAGAATATAGGGGAGTGAAAGTAGGAAAGCTTAATTTTCTAAATTATCTCGGTATTTTGGTTCTAATTTTTAATTTATCATGAAAAAATGAGGGGTTATTAGTAATTTGCTAATTAGAGAGAGAATATAGGGGAGAGAAAGTAGGAAAACTCCTACAATTTGTGTGCACAATATTTTTCTCATTTCTTTTCTTCTCTTTGTGTTAAGATAGGGTGTTACTCACACTTAAATATAGTAGTGTAGACACCCCAATTTTTCCCTCTCAGAGCATACAAACATGTTCGGTCAACCTTTGACCATGCCCACTATCTCTGGAAAAGGACAGACCTTCTCCGAAGATATTAAAACCCTAAACAGGGGACCATATACTGAAACAATAGTATGTGGACAAAGCACAGGCTGAAATAATAGCTCTATAGCTCAAACCGAACTTAACCCAAGAAGGTCTCGAATTCCATGCCCTACCCAGTGTGCGCAATTCAATTACATACCCCATAGCCAGCGCACGATTAGTTTGTATAGGGGTCAGGCTCCTTCCTTTCGTGGACCGACCTAAGACCCGATTGCGTGCTCTGACCAGCACTGTAGACACCCAAATTTGGCCCAAGGCCCGATCGAAATATACTTCGAAAGAGGCGCACCAGAGCTTCTGATAGCTTCTCCCATACCCTTAGGAATCTTACCAAACCCCTAGGAACTTGCCCAAAACCCTTAGGAATCATCCCAAACCCTTAGGAACTTACCCATACCCGTAGGAATTACCCCTGACCTCTCCAGAGCCATAGTTTACCCTCCCGGGTGATCGTTAGAGAGATGTACCAGGTCTGGAAGGTACCTCTTCTAAGATTGAATCTTATACCATTGAAAAGTAGAGGTTCCCAACTTTCCAACAGGCCAAGAATCAAGTTGCACATCAAAAGTTATGGCGATCCGAAGTTCTGGGCCCGAGATGACTCCAATATACCAAGAGGAGTAAACCTCTCGAGAGGTTCTCGAGGGGATGAGCATGCTTGGCGCATATAATACATGTGCCAAGCCATTTTAGGAAGAATATTGCCTGGTGTGTATATTATACATGTCGGGCCATTTATTCCTAAAAATGGCTTGGAGTGTATCTTATATATGCCAAACATCGGTGGGTCCCCCAGTGAGCTCTGAACTTCTGTGTTACTGTACATATGCTAGGCGTGGATAATACATGCGCCAGGCTTGGCTACAGTAACTATTGGTTTTTACTCAAAATTTTCTTTTAGGGTTTGACTTTTTGATCATCCCAATGTTTAGGGTGGGTTTCATTAGGGCTGTTGCACCCTTAGTTACCCTATTTGCAACCCTTTAGTCATTTGAAACCTTACCCTATCATCTACCATTAAAGACCATTGCCCACGTTTCTAAGCCCTTAGGATCCTAGGAAACCTTAGATTAGAAGATTACCTAATTGCTAACCCTAATTAGCCCTTAAATACTCTTCTAGCCTCCCTTTTTCCTATAAATAGAGAGGCACCCATCCCTTTACAAAGGCTTAAAAATTTCCAAGAGAGAGAAAGAGATTAAGAGATCCCCTCCTCCCCTTTGGTGCACCAATACCCATACAAATTCCAGATTTCTAAAAACCTCCCTTAGACCCCATCTTCCATAAAAAACCTTTGAGTTTAGGTGAGGACTATCCCTTAGCCCTCTCCTCCTACCTCTTAGCCATCAAGCCTTAGAGGATTAGAACCCCCCACTCCAGCTTTCCAAGCTATCAGAAGCTCACCAAATGCACCAACGCGAAGGTCCACAGGTGTGCAACAAGGGCCCGAGAGCTCCGGCCCGCCCCTCTATTCCTCTACCTTCTTTGGCTTTTCTTCTATCCTAAAATTTAGCCGTTACGCTACCCAAATTTTGGCAAGCGGGAAGGGCTCAATAGGATCGGTGTGCCTTCGGGCAAGGAGAAGTGCCTTTCATTTTGCTTCTTTATATATATATTATATAAACTAGCCCCACATAGACCCAGCCATAGTAGAGACTGCTTACAAGCGCGTTGATCAGGTGCCTAACACCTTCCCGTGCCTTCACATAGATCGAAGGGTTACTTGTTTGATTCTTCCGAAGCACGTTGGGAGCCTGCCGTGGGAGTTATTTAGGGTATGAATACCACCCGAAACGGAAACTTCAAGGCCCCAAAACTCATACTAAAGGTTCATTTGTCTTATTCAAAAAACAACAAAAAATAATCAAAAATCAAAATCTAAAAAAAATCATCAACAAAAAATCAAAACTCAAAAAGACTTGTAGTGCCGGAACAACGACATTGTCTTACCCTCCATCATTCCGTAGGGGAAGAAGGAGAAAATTCTACGGGCCCCACCCGAGGCATCCGTACCCAACCCGTCACCAAGCCATGTCGTGGGCGGGAGATCCTACATACGCTGATCCCGATTTATTCCCACCACGCTCCCCATTCTCATTTGGAGGAAATGTTCACCTCCATTCCACTCACCCAACCATCATTCACTGTCACCGGACCCTTCAGTGCACCCCTTTTTCCATCCACCACCACACAAAACCCCCAAAATCCGACCACCCATTCCCCCTCATTTTCCCAAACCATCCCTGCCTCCATGTCCATTCCAAACCCATCTCATATTCCATGCACATCCACCCAAAACCTGACCTCGTTTCCCACCTTTACCACCATGCGCCATTTTTCATCCTCCCAACATATCCTGATTCTTCCGCATTTACCCATACCACGTCCATTTTCTCCAACCCACCACTCATCCCCCCTGTCTACCCAGGTCATGACCAATTTTACTAGGGCCATGCCCAATTTTTCCCACACATCCACCTCATTCACACCCCACATTTCATTGGATGCTCCATCCTCCGCCCACAGGTACCAATCCTCCGCCGCCCGTAATCACCAACCCGCCCGCAATGCAAAGTGAATGGAGGATGACAGTCGAAAGAATGGCACCCCCATCAAAGAATTGGAGCAGTTGAAAGAACAACTGGACAAGATCCAAAAACAATTGATGAAAATGGGTGGAACTGAGATCCACGCCACGAACTTTTTTTATTTATGCTTATTTTCTGAAGTCCCCTTACCCCTGAAATTCAAAGTGCCGATCTTCGACAAGTATAATGGCACGAGTAACCCCATTGTTCATCTCAAGTCCTCTTGCGAGGACATGTGCCAGTACGAAGGGGATGAGCGTTTGCTCATAAAGGTCTTCTAAAAGAGCCTTATGGGCCCGACCTTGCACTAGTTCACTTTGCTGAAACCTTCCATGATCAAAACTTGGAAGGATCTGACCCACTTGTTCCATGAACAATATGTCTATAATATCGACATAGAACCGCACAAGTCTGATTTGGCCCGATTAAAATAGTAGCCTGACGAAGCATTTAGTGATTATCTTGGGCGATGGAGGGCATTGGCATCTCAGGTTAGGAACAGAATACCCGATGATGAACAGATTGAAATGATAACAAAGAACACCCTGCCAGTCATCTCAAACTTCTTAGTATACCAATAGCAGTCCAGCTATGCTGATTTGGTAAGGAATGCCAATCGCTGTGAAGGCGCGATAAGAGAGGGGCGGCTGAACAAAATAGAAAATAGTGGAGTCCGAAGTTTTGCCAATCAGAGAAATGAAAGAAGAACTGGGGCAGAGGTGCAAACAGTTGACAACATGCGACCCAATACTAGCACAACCCCATTCCAATTTAGGGCAGCCCAGCCAATCCCACCCAGAAGCGAGCCGACGTAAAGAATCGGAAATGGACAAGGGGCACAGATGACCCCAGAGCAGAGAAAAGCCCATTTTGATTGAGTCTTCACACCGTTGAGGCAGTCCCTAAATATTTTGCTGCCTTTATTAATTAAAAAGGGCTTGGTCACAACATTATAGCCACGACCCTCACCAAATCCAATTCCAAGGAACTATGATCCCAACACCTATTGCAACTTCCACCAAGGACCAGGCCACCCAACTGATCATTGTTTCCCCCTAAAGTATGCAATACAAGACTTAATAGAGGCTGGTAAGATCATCCCTACAGCACTTCCCCAGGCTAACCAGTATGTGAACATACACCAAGTGCCACTACCACCACACCCGCAAGGAGGGGCAGGTCCAAGACCAACTATCAGCATGATAGAAGAGCATGACGAGGAGTTTGATC
The DNA here is from genome assembly GCA_021018995.1 of Chloranthus sessilifolius. Classification (NCBI taxonomy): domain Eukaryota; kingdom Viridiplantae; phylum Streptophyta; class Magnoliopsida; order Chloranthales; family Chloranthaceae; genus Chloranthus; species Chloranthus sessilifolius. Next base: position 89,344,706 of record CM037594.1, on the reverse strand, counting down.
CGTCTGAGTATATCCGCACCCAGGAAGAGTTTGTAGCACCATGGCAAGGAGACCGGGAGGATAGAAGCATTAGGGTGATTGAACCTTTAAATTTGGCTGATTATTTTCCAAACCCCATACCACAAGCAGAACCCTTAGATCTTAGTGTATATTTCCCATCATCAGCTCCTGCCAACTATGTCCACATCAATTCATACCAACCATACACCACCACCCCTTCCAACTATCCAATGGCCGATTATGTCCCCCACCCCCCTCCATCACCGATCAACTATCAATATTCCACCCCTATCACATCACCTCTAGTCCCGTCACCCACAATCCACCAACTCCATTTGGCCCACTTGCTCCATCCTTCCATCTATTAACCAAGTGATCCCCGCTTATCCCAATCCATCAGCACAGACACTTTCTTTCACCCCATTCTAGATCTCGGGACTAACCTACGATTCCCATCAGGTCCTGCTCAGTTATGATCAAACTGATATCAATGTCGACAGTAACAGGGAGGGGGCAATTGATTTCATCATCAGATTAGGAAAGATCTTCAAGCAGTGGAATGCACCAGTACAAGCGCTAGCCCGACCAGAGGAGACGAAGGATACTACTGCGATAAACCCATTTGAGAAAATGAGCAGAGAGCACATACTAGAAATGCAGTTGAAGAATGCCAGCCCACATCACTGTCTGCGATTTATTAATGACATTTTCGCTCCAGAATACCTTCGTGAGCGCGAGGATTGTAAAGATTGATCAAAATGGGCAACGCAGCTAACCCCCCACAAACTGGTAGCCCCTATCCACCCCACCAATCCCTAAATTATTCCCCCCAACTTGGAAATAGACCTAGCTGCTTTGTCCCTTTTGGAGGAAGAGTCTTTCGTACCAGCATAATCTCCTCCTGTGGTAAACCATCATAGGGCTTTGCTGACATTTGAGGACCGGGTCCCGGACGAGCCCATGATAAGCATGATGGAGGCTGACTCCCAAAAGCCATCTCAATCAGCCTCCTCCATCAGAGTAGGTAAAGGTGCAGCAACGCAGGTAAGGAATTGGACATCAGTGCCCTTAACTCTCCAAGCATCGGGTGGCTTAAAATTCAGCATCGCTTCCCAAAAAAAATAACCTGCAAAAAGTGAGATTAGCTCTTGACAGGCAATACCATGTATGTACAGAGACCCGCCTTGCCAGTGGCAAATCCCCGAAGAAAAAGAAAAATTAAAAAAATAGAAAAAGATAAAGATAAAAACATAGAAAATATATAAAATCTAAAAAAATTATCTTTCAAAATTCCTGAGAAAATCAAAGAAAAGGATGCCTTAATTGAAAATCTCATCCCACATGAAATCGACCCCTTTTCTGTAGAAATACAAGAAGAGGTAGGAGTCACGAGTCTGGACAAGGAAATCCCTGCTGAGGAGCTTCCCAATGATCTCCTTGAATGGTTTGCCAACTTTGAGCATGGCCCTACCTCGATCGTTGAAGAAACAGAGGATGTCAACCTGGGTACAAAGGAGGTTCCTAGAATCACCAAGATTGGAACGTCGCTATCTCCTGAGAAAAGAAAAAGCATGATTAATTTCCTTTGGTCATACTAAGACGCCTTCGCATGGTCATATGAGGATATGCCTGGTTTGGATACTGATTTGGTCGAGCATGAGCTGCTGCTATATCCAGATGTTAAACCGATCAAGCAGAAGTTGAGACACCTCAGGCCAAAATGGATGCTGAAAGTAAAGGATGAGGTCATCAAATAGTACGACACGGGGTTTCTCATGGTCTCCAACTACCCACAATGGCTAGCTAATATCGTCCCAGTACTGAAGAAGGATGGAAAGGTTCACATGTACATTGATTTTAGAAATCTCAATAAAGCAAGCCCGAAAGACGACATCCCATTGCCACATATCGACATCTTGGTCGACAACATTGCTAGGCATGGAATGCTCTCATTTATGGACGAATTCTCTAGGTATAATCAGATCAAGATGGCAGAAGCAGACTGTGAGAAAACACCGTTCATCACTCTATGGGGAACTTTTTACTATCGAGTCATGCCTTTTGGACTAAAAAATGTTGGGGCAACATATCAGAGAGCGATGGTTGCACTCTTCCATGACATGATGCTCTGAGAAATTGAGGTGTATGGTGACGACATGATCGCCAAATCACTAGAGAGAAGTGACCATCTGATAAATCTCCAAAAGCTGTTCGAAAGATTGAGAAAATACAAGCTCTGTCTAAACCCTCAGAAGCATGCATTCGACGCAATGTCAGGAAAACTACTGGGCTTCATTATCAGTAGAAGAGGCATTGAGGTTGACCCAATCAAGGTAAAGGCCATTGTCAAAATGCCACCACCATCTACCCAGAAAGAAGTTAAAGGCTTCTTGGGTAGAATACAGTACATCAGCTGATTCATTACACAGCTAACTCCTATTTGCACGCCGATCTTCAAGAAACTAAGGAAAGATTCGCCAGTCAAATGGAATGACGACTGTCAGGCAACATTTGATAAAATTAAAGGTTACCTCCTAAACCCACCAGTTTTGGTGCTGCCTAAACTCGGGAGACCACTCTTAATATATCTCTCCACAACAGAAGTTTTGATGGGATGTGTCCTAGGGCAACATGATGAAATAGGAAGAAGAGAGTAGGCCATATATTACTTGAGCAAGAAATTCACCGATTATGAGACACGCTATTCTCATCTAGAGAAAGCATGCCTGGCTCTTGTATGGACTACCCAGAGGCTCTGCCACTACTTACTGTCTCAAGCTATTCTACTCCTAGAGCGAATGGATCTATTGAAATACCTATTCGAAAAGCTGGCTCTTACTGGCTAAACTGCATGCTAGCAACTTCTCCTATCTGAATTTGACATCATATATGTCACACAGAAGTCAATCAAAGGGCAAGCACTTGCTGATCATCTTGCCGAAAATCCTTTACCTGACTACGAGCCTTTGAGAATTGAATTCCCAGATGAGGACATTTTATTCATAACAAGGGATGATACAGCGAAGACAAAGGAATCTTGGGTAATGCACTTTGACAGCGTAGCGAATTTCGAGGGTCAAGGAGTGGGCGCTATTCTGATTTTGCCAAAGGGGTCTCATGTACCAGTGTCCATCAAGCTCAACTTCCCATGCACAAACAACATGGCCGAATATGAGACATGCACGGTAGGCTTATAGGCGGCCTTGGACCTGAAAGTAACTCATCTCAGGGTGTTTGGCAACTCATAATTGATCATATGTCAGACAAACGGAGATTGGAAGATGAAAAATGAGAAGTTGATCCCCTCCCATGAGCACCTCAAAGATCTGATGGCTTGCTTCGATGATATAACTTTCTCTTATGTCCCACGAGCAAGAAATCGCTTTGTCGATGCACTAGCAACGTTGGCATCTATGGTGGAAATCCCCTATGGTGTCAAGATGAAGCCGATCATGATTGAGCAGAGGAATGAGTTGGCCTTCTACCTCCAAATTGAAGAATCCAAAAAGTTAGGTGATGAGCCTAGATGATGAGCCTCCATGGGTCTCAGATATCAAGAATTTCCTCTAAACTTTAACTTTTCCCGAGGGTACGTCCAAGATGGATAGGCGGGCCATCCAACGTTTAGCGGTGAACTATTTCATCTGTGGCGAGTGCCTCTACAAGTGGTCATATAATAATATCCTTCTCCGATGTCTAACTGAGGGCGAGGCAGCCAACATTATGGAAGAGATCCATGAGGGAGTATGCAGGGCCCACATCAATGGGCACATGCTTGCCAAAAAGATCCTATGGCAAGGGTATTTCTGGACTACCATAGAAGCTAACTGTTGCAAGCATGTTCAGAAGTGCTACAAATGCCAAGAATACTCCAGTTTGATACATGCTCCAACCATATATCTACACAGCATGACCACTCCTTGGCAATTCGCCACTTGAGGCCTCGACGTCATTGGAAAAGTCAATCTGAAAGCATCTAACAGGCATCAATTCATCCTCGTCGCCATCGAATACTTCACCAAATGGGTAGAGGCAGCATCATACACAAATATCTCGGCCAACCATGTCGAGAAGTTCATCAAGGATAATTTCATTTGCCAATTAGGTGTACCTAAGGACATCATCACAGACAATGTCACTAACTTTGCAAACAAGCACATCGGAGCTTACTGCGAGCAGTATAAAATCAAACATCATCTCTCGTCACCCTATCGATCACAAACCAATGGGGCTGTATAGGCTGCTAACAAAATAGTCATCGGCATCCTTGAGAAGATGGTCATCACATATCAAGATTTGAGCAAAATGCTACCCTTTACACTGTGGGCCTATCGAACGTCGATCCATACCGCTATAGGGGCAACGTCATTTTCCCTTGTGTATGGAACCGAGGTCGTGCTGCCAGTTGAGGTTGAAGTCCCTTCACCCCGCATTCTCATGGAGTCTAATCTACCAGAAGCTGGAAGAGAGAGATCCCGCTTTGAACAACTGAACTTGCTAGATGAGAAAAGGCTCCTTGCCTTGTGTCACACCCAGGTTTACCAAGGGTGAATCACACTCACTTACAACAAACGTGTTCGCATTTGAGATTTGAAGGTGGGTGACACAGTACTCAAGAAAATCTTCCCATCTCTTCACACCGATCCAAGAGGGAAATTCAAGCCCAACTGGGAGGGACCTTACGTCATTCGAGAAGTGTTCCCAGGGTATGCGCTCCGCCTTGCCACCATGGACAGAGATCACTTTCCTGAGCCCATCAACGTTGGGTATGTCCGACGATTCTATTCCAAGGTCTCCCACAGCATGGTAAGTACTGATAAAATAGATACGTGACTGCTTAAGGACCTCGTAAAACAGGCCATCATTTTAAAGCCAAGTAGCCAAAAAAATATCCGTGAATGATCACACCCTTTGCTACACCCGTTGAGTCATTGGCCTTTCTTTCATAACCCCTTCACCAGAAAAGAAGACAGAAAAGTTTATATACCAACAAAAAAAAAAAAAAAGTTACCATCAAATCTTAAAAAATCAGAAAAGCAAAATCCCAAAAAGCGAGCATCCAAAAAAAAAGAGTAAAAAAGAACAAAAAATAGAAAAGAAAAATGAGGCATGTACAATCAAAATCTCCCAAGGAAGAAGTGTATTATGGCAGCTGGAACCTAATCAAGGAAACCTTTTAAAACCCAGAATACCTTCAAAATTCCTAGCCTATCCCATGGCCATGATACATTCTAAGAAAAAGCCCTCTTTAAGGTCCACAAGCAGTCACAGTATCCATTAAGTTAACACGAGCCAAGCTGTGAGATGACAAAAAAAATTCCATCCAGCAGGCAATGACGAAATTGATGTCCATGGCGTGGCCTTTGTTAAAATGAATGAAAAGAAAAATAAAAAAATACAAGCTCAAAGCAAAATGGATGTGGTGAAAACTCGAAAGGCCTCCATGGGTAAAAACAGCGAGCTTGTACGGACCAGGTAAAAACCTGAAAAGGCACCTAAGGAAAAAATGCATACCCATGGATGTAGTGAAAACCTGAAAGGGCGCTACGGATAAAAAAGAGGGAAACAACGAGCACGGCGAAAACCCGTCTTGGGCACTGTGAGTAAAAATGTTATAAAACAGGAGAGAGAAAGTCTTCGGCTACTCCCTTGGTTACAACCCTGATCCATCTGATCCTCCTGGGCTGCTCATGTTTACTCAAATTGAGTCTGAGCCAAGCATATCATCACGACTGCACCGTCGAACACATGACCTGAGGTAAGAATAAAAGGTTGATTCAAGCCAAAGGGATGGATGTTCTAGACCTCACCCAGGTCCGACCTTGAACAAGTTCGACTACGCTCAAATTGGGACCCGTTGCTTCCCCTCACACTTAAGGCATCAAAGAAAAAATTCACATTTGTAAAAGATAATAAATTATCCTTTCCCATTTTCAGACCGGCACTGTACGCCCCCACTCCGGGATGATTGGTTTGATGACTGAAGGGACCACATATGTAAAAGATAATAAAATTTTCCTTTCCCATTTCAGGCCGGCACTGTGTGTGCCATATCTCCAAAGGCATAACCGGCACCATTTCCCCCTTTACAAAAAAAAGAGAAAAGATAAAACTTTTGTAAGATAATAGATTTCCCTTTTTCCATTTACAAGTCTGTACTTTGCTTACACCACATCTCCAAAAAATAATCGGTGTGATGTCTCGCTCCCTTTCCTTTTTACAAAAATCTAAAAAAAGACAAAAATAAAAAGAAAATATATATACCCAAAAATTATCTGGTGGGGTTCTTATGCCCCTACATGTGGTAATCTGATCTGTGCAAAAAATATGTGCAGGATGGAATCAACGACCCAACTCGTGCTTTACCGCATGAATCTCTGCACGTAAGGTGTCCTCCTGAACATCCCACTCTGTCATCCAGCAGCCATAAAGGCTCTTATACCGTTTTCGGGAAGCATCAGTAGCACCAAGGGCATCACTCAAGGCCCCTTTCCAGATGAAGGACCTCATACTCAGCTACATCAACTCTGGCTTCTGCCACCTCTGCTCTAACTTTTTATTTCTCTAAATGATCATGCAGAGTTCATTTTTCATCCACCAACAGCTCAATTCGGGATTGAAGCATCAACTCCTTCTTTGGCCAAGGTCCCTCCACATCACCACTCTCGGGCTGATCCAAGTGACAAGCAGAAGGCCCCTCAGACAGTAACCAACCCCATACTCTAGAGAGGCCAAATCTGAATTCCCCTGCTCTAGATCACACATATGCATCGACTGATGCATTTTCCAGAGAGCAGCTATCCTATCCAAGTCTCCAAGGGATCCCCAAGAGAAGATCAAGTCGCATAAGGGTGGGATCATCGCAAAGGGCATCTGCTAAGAGCAACCAAACTGGCTCAGCACTCGGAATGGGAAATAGTACGTACTGTCGATCAAACCAAGGAGAGTGATACCCTCATAATCCCTAGAGTGAACCACTGGGAAAGTCCTGTCTAACCAGGGAAGCCTCCACACCAGTTCAGCTTCAGCCCTTGTATATCCCCCTGTGGAAGCATCTGGCATCTACCCAAAAAGCGGGCCACCTCACCTTGAACAATATAAAAGCGGGGCATGAGTCCTAAGATAGCAAGATGGTTCGCAAGCTAAATTGAGAGTAAGACGGGACATCCCCAGAGGCCCTCTACCTTGCCCAGAGCGAAGGCATCAAGGCAGCGATAAAGCTCCGCCAGCACCATATGCATGACAGAGCTGTTGGTGCGCGCTTTTTCTGGGTTCCTATCGGTCCCCATTGAATCAGTGGCTCCAATTCTGTCCAAGTGGACTCTAGCGATGCGGCATTTATAAGATTAGAAATAAAGGGTTTTCTAGGAAGGTTCCTAGTTTGTTGCGATCGCCAGCTGCAGATATTTATTGACGCTGCAACACGTCAATGATCACGCTTAAGAGCGGGTATGGGTTACTTCTATACTGAATCGTCCGCCTGCAAACATCAGCAACTATATATTTTATTAATTTAGATAGTTTAGTTTTCCTTTTATTTCCCGTTATTATTATAGTTCTGATCAGTTTAGACTTCCCTAATTCTATTGCGAGTCTGGTTGGGTGGTAATCTATTACAGTTTATTTAATTTAATATTCTAGTTCTATCAAGAGTCTAATTAATTTTTACTATTCCAATCCTTATTGAAAGTTTAATTAATTAAGTGTCCTAATACTACTAAAAGTTTGATTAATTTTAGTCTCCTAATCCCATTAGAAGTCTAATTATGATCAAGTTTCCTAATTGTACTAAGAGTGCGCATGTAGTAGTTCTGGTGAAACTTTAATTAATTTGAGTGTGCTAATTGTACTAGAATTCTAAGCAGAGCAAATATACTAGTTGTATTGAAATTCTAATTAAATCAAGTATAGCAGTCCTACTAGAATTCTAACTGAAATAGAGAACTAATTCTACTGAAACTCTTATTTAAAGCAAATCAATTAATTTTATTAAAATCTAATTAAAACAAATAAACTGATTTTATTAAAAATCTAATTGAAATAGATAAACTAATTTTATTAAACTTCTAATTAAAGCAATGAATTAACTATACTAAAAATCTAATCAAAGCAATGAATTAATCATATTAAATTCTAATTAAAGTAAGGTATTAACCAATTAAATTCTGATTTAAAGGAGTTAATCAATCCTACTAAAATCTACTTAACTTAATCAATTAATTATGCTGAAATAAAATAAATCTACTAATTAATTATACCAAAAAGATAAAAGGAAGCAATTAATTAATTATGAAATTCTTAAAAATAAGGGTTTTGGGCCCGCTATGCTAAGGAGGATTGGCCTCATTCCCGAGTACCCTCAGTAAGCTCCCTTGGGCAAATCAGATGGCTGAGATGAAAGTAAATTTATTTTGGACTGTAAAAAATAGTATTTTGGACTTTTCAGAGTCAATTTCGGAATAATAATTATGAATTAAATTAAGAACTAGAATTACGAAAACTGAAATTAATATTTAGGATTTTTAAAGATATTAAACTAAGAAATTAAATAAAAATCTAAAGTTCTAGGACTGAATTTGGGTTCGAAATTAAAAAATTTGGACCGTATGATTAAGGACTAGCTCTAGAGTCTAAGACTTAGAACCAGAAATTAATGATAGGATTGTAGATTAAGATTTTAGAATGAAATTAAAGCCTAGGGTCGGTAAATTTGACCGTCGGATTAAGGGCTGGTTCTGAATTCTGAGAATTAGAACCAGATATAAAAAATTATGGTCTGAATAGGGTACTACGTCCTCGGACTGAAAGTTAAAACCTATAGAATTCCTAAATCTAGAGACTAGAAGTTATGGTCGTGAACAAAAAATTAAATTCTTACCTAGGGAAGAGAAGTCTCGAAGATTCGGTGCTTGAATTTTGAAATCATGACTAGGTTGTTCTATGGGTTTGTCCTCAGAGTTTTCTGGTTTTGGAATCCCAAAAGAAGTCCGTTCTCTCTCGAAAAATTGCCCAGCCTCTCTAGGCAAATTAAGAAAAAAATCTTTTATAGGTTTTTCTTCAATTAAGTACCCCATTTTAGGTGCTTAATCAAATTACGCGCTAGTTTCCTGGTGCTTAATCGCTTTGAGTCGGTCATCGACTCAGTGAGCGACCGGCTGACTTGCTCAGCGAGCTTCCTAGTCCTAATAGCATTAGGGTTAATTGCGCGCTTGTTAGGACATGCGCAATCCAATTAAGCGTTTCTTCAGAAGCGCTCAATCAAGGAAACTTAGGGGTCAAAGACCGTGAGGCTAGGTCAAGCGTAGGCCAATTGCGCGCTAGTGATCTAGCGTGCAATCCAATCGCGCGTCAGATTTTAGGTGTGTGATAGAGTCTCAATATGGTCTGGGAAAGGAAGTTTGGTCTGAAAGAGGGATTAATTGCGTGTTTATGGTCTGGCGTGCAATCGAATTGAGCGCTTGGTTTTAGGCGCTTAATTCGGGGTTGTCTGCATCTGGTCTCTAGTTTGAAATGCTAAACTATTGTTTCAATCTGCATTCCGACTATATACTATTATTTCAGTATATAGTCTCCCTACGTAGGGATCTGAGCCACAGTGCTATTATTTCAGCCTGTGTTTAGCCATGTACTATTGTTTCAGTGCATGGTTCCCAAGTCAGCGATATGGGGCCTAAGCCATAGAACTATTATTTTAGCCTGTGTCCAACCATATACTATTATTTTAACATATGGTCCCATATTAGGGCAATGGGATTGGAAATGCTAAACTATTATTTCAGTTTACATTCTGACTATATACTATTGTTTCAATATATAGTCTCCCTACGTTGGGATATGAGCCACAAAGCTATTGTTTCAGCCTATGTTTAGCTAGTACTATTATTTCAGTGCATGTTTTCCACATCGGGGGTATGAAGTCAAAGGTTGACCGAATAAATTTGTGTATTTCGAGGGGCAAAATGGGGGTGTCTACAGATGCCCCTCTTCGATGAGCTCTTGCGAAGTAAGAACGCGTCGAAGAAGTAGACACCTCTCATTCGAGGTGTCTTCTCGTTTCTCTTGGGAAATCATAAATGTGAATTGGTAATGCTGACATGACATGCTTGGCTTTCTTATCTATCAGCGTAAACTAAAATTGAGCATTTGAAGAGTAAACGGTAGCTATCGAAGGGCACATTTCGGGTATGTGGGTGCATGGCGCATCCCTACATGGCACTGGCAAACAGAGGAAGTTTACGCAATCGAGGTACCGGGGCATCAATCAAATGTCTAAAATAAGGTCCACGGACCGATAATAATAAAATGAAGTATCATGTAATATCGAAGGCTTTTACAAGTCATGTCAGACCGGGCGCGTCATTGCTCACACCAATACGCGTCAGAAGTTCCTTTTCCAATAGATGTTTGTAAATTCTTAGATTAAATATACTCAATGTTCAGTTTCTCAGGGGAATGGCTGGTTTGGGCTAGTAATTGGGCTGGTCGTTGAAATAAAATTTGGTGAATTTTGGTAAGTGAGTCACTTTATTTTTTTTTGTTTTTTTTTTTATGTTATTTTGGGAGTAAAAGATTTTTTGGTTTTGAAACAAGTAGTAAGAGTTTTATTTTTATTTTTTGTTGTTTCTTCTTTTTTTTCTTTTTTTTTTTTGGAAGTAAAAGATTTTTGGTTCGAGAGTAAGGGGTTTTGAAAATTTAAAATTTTAAGGAACTTAACTTAAGATTAATTCGGTGGTAAAATGGCGGAAAACGTGGCTTCTGAGATGTCACTGAGCAGATCCACCGGTACGGGATTTGTGGACCCGACTGTTATTGTGGTTATTAAGATGACACTTGGCATGCCGGATACTTCGTCTAACCTTCTCAGCGAGTATTCAGTAGTGAAAAATACCATTTTTTACCTCTTAACCTAACCTTTGGTGGACCCTTGAGCTGACTAATAATGTGTTTTAAGTGTATTTTATAGATAAGCAATAAATTACAAACTTAGTGCAGATATCCACTTAAAATAGCCAAAGAAGTTGCTCATGCATCTCAACATGTGACCTTACAGCCCAAAGGCCAGCCAATCAAGCAGTCCACAAGATCCTTAGAAGTTTATGAGATTGTCTTTAGTCCAACTGGGAATGCTTGAGGCTAAGTGTAGTAGCAAGGAATGAGGATTGAATCCACGAAGAAGTGGCTGAGTGTTGAACAAAGGAAGAATAGCACATTATAGGTGTGTGTCAGCTGTGGAAGCACAAGAGAGAACCTGCCGAGAGCTTAACTTTAGCTGCCGAGAGGATCTGATGCCTAAAAGTTAAGTTGTTGAGAGGTTCCATGAAGGTGTTGAGAGCTCCCCAGTACCTGTCGAGAGGTTCTGAGGAGAAACTGTGAAGAGATCAAGAGGATGACAGATCCTGTCGAGAGGTTGGGAGTGCAACGAAAGATCCTGTCGACACCTTATCTGAAGGTGCAGGGGATATCGAGAGGTTCCAAGTACATCTTGAGAGGTTCAGCAGAACCTGTCGAGCAGTCAAAGACAAGATATCAAGAACTCATTGGTAGATTCTATAACAAGTCGACAGGTTGATTATAACTTGTCGAGAGGATGAATGGAAAAATGGACAGAATAGTGAAATGATGTTCCAATCCTGTCGAGATGTTCCAATCCTGTCGAGATGTTTCAATCCTGTCGAAAAACACATAGATCCTGTCGACAAGTCATCCAATCCTATCGACTAGTGCAATTCAACTGCTCGAGAGATTCCCAAGCCTATCGAAACAAAGAGCAAGCAGACTGACAACCTGTCAAGAGGTTCTCTAAACCTCTTGACACTCGAACTGGGAACTTCTCAGCATGTTTCTTTAGCAGCTGCCAATTTTTGAAGTCTGTGCATACATCCCAAAGCATGTCAGCGACCCATGAGGTATTTTTGGTACTCAACTGTGCATGATTAGAAATCTTAACTGCCTCACGTGTATTTATCGGCTGTGGACCAATGGGAGAAGAGCTTTTAGAAGAGAAATTAGCCATATCAGCAATCCAGAATAACAGAATTATTCTCTTGGGATCTGATTGGCTGAAACAGATCTGAGACAGAGCAAGAAGGTATATATAGAAGAGAAGTTTTACAGAAGAACCATCCAGAATTGGAGAAAACCATAGCATAGCCTGAGATCCATTTTCCCCCAAGAACTCTCTCTCTCTCTTCCTTCTTCTCCCATCCTCTCTTTAGCCAATCATGAGTGGCTAACTTCCTGTGAGCAGTAAGGGTCAGGTTGATTTGTAATTTGGGGAAGTTGAGAGCATTATTGTGGGTCGTATGTTGCATAGACTATAAATCTGAGAGCATTTCATTGTACATTGTGTTTATTTCAATGAATTGTTGATTCTATTGCTTAATTAGATCTATAGATCATCTAGTTTCACTTGGTTCTCGATTGGATTTGTGTAGATGAGACCAGCCCACCCACTTAACTGATAGATCTCTTGAATACCATTTGATCTTTCTAGACCTGATAGACCTATGGCTGCTTGTGCCTGTGACCTAGCATCTACAGCATTTGTAGTGATTATCATGTTCTGATGGAGGCCTCAGGATGGAGGGACTCTATTGGATGATTTGTGACCATTGAAGTGGGCAGATCATAGCCTTAAGATCACTCCAATTCTCTAGCTTAGATCATATCCTTCTACCCTACAGCTATGTTTGTGGCCAGATGAGGGATTGCTACACATTGAGCCCTTATAATGCTATCAAACCACCCAAGTAGCAGTGAGACCAAATCCCGAGCTGCTCTTCCTCATTTTTTTGTTTTAATTTCACCAAATTTTCTGTCATTTGCAAGATCTGAACTCTTTAGTTAATCCCAATTTATTTATGCAATTAATTCTATTTTATTTCTGTAGTTTAGCTTAATGTGACAACCCCCTAAAAACCTCTCCTCTTCCTTTTGCTATTTTTGTTTAGAGTAGTATAAGGTAGGGTGTCAGATCTGTCTTAGATTTGGAGATTTACTGAATTTTAAGCACATATTTCCCTGTGGACATACCCCTACTCACTCTTTAAAACTTGCTACAACAGCCCTTATTACTTGCAGGCTGTGTGTATGCTTACCTTGGTGTGCAGTCCATAGACTCTTAATTTTCTAATTTTTAACCCCTTTTTAAAGCACAGGTAAGCCAACAACAAGTTTTTTGTGCCATTGCCGGGGATCTGTGTGCCTAAAATTGGTAAATCTAAGTTTTTCTTAGTGTAGATTTTAGATTTATGATAGATTGTGTTAAAGTTAACTAACTGCTTTTGAAGTTTTGTTTTCTTTGGAGTAGTTTTAAATTACTGCAGAGTGGAAGCTGCACTTGAAGCGGAGTATTGTGCAAAAGGTTGTGCTAAAGTTTGCATCCCTTTACTCTTTTATTTTTATTTTTTATATCTAATAGTTGTTTGTATGTGTGCTGAAATTCCTGACTGTTTGTTGTGTAATTGTGCATTGGGATTATGAGTGGTGTATGTTTGGAAGAAGAACCCTCAACCCTCAGCTTGTGCCATTAAATCCAGAAGTTGAGAGGATTCTTAGGCCTAAACAAACCCCACCTACATCTGCTACACCTGAATCTGTTGAAATGGGTGAGCAACCAAGGCTATTGAGAGATTACTATGCACCTGATGCATATAACTCTCCCTTTTACATACAATTCCCTGTTGTAGAGGGAAATTATGAAATTAAATCTTCACCCATCTAGATGTTACCTTCCTTTCATGGTTTGAGTAAAGAAGACCCATACAAGCATGTTGATGAATTTCTTGCCTTGTGTACTACCTTCAACATTGCAGGGCTGGGGCCAGAAGCCACCAAGCTTAGGCTATTTCCTTTTTCATTAAAGGACAAAGCTAGGGCTTGGTTTTCCTTGCTTCCCCCTAACAGTATCAACTCTTGGAGTGACCTGCAATATGAATTCCTAGCTAAATTATTCCCCATGTCTAGAACCAGTCAGTTGAGGAAAAGTATCATCTCATTTTGTCAACTCCCAACTGAAGGGTTCCATGAAGCATGGGAGAGATTCAAGGAGCTGTTAAGGCAATGCCCCCACCATCAAATTCCTGAATGGCAACTTGTACAAAGTTTCTATCAAGGAATTGACTCCAAGAGTAGAAATATGGTGGATGTTTCTTGTGGAGGTACATACCTTCATAAAACAGCTGAGGAAGCTTGGGAATTGTTTGATGTCATTGGTGAAAACTCCTTACAGCAGGAGTCTCTCACTAAGCACATTGAGACTCCAGTAGGAGTGGTGAAGGACAATACAACAAGAGGTAAAATATATGAGATTGGTGGGTATAATGACTTGGACAGAAAGGTAGCCAACTTGACCTAAAAGTTTGAGAAAATGATGAGAGCAATGCAGTCTCCAATGGCTGCTAATGTGGAAGAGGCATGCCTCATCTGCCAACCTCCCACTCATCCCATTTAGGATTGTCCCTCTGCTGCCTAATTTTCAAAACTAGTGATAGAACATGTGCAGGTTGCTCAAACCTTTGGCCAACATCCAAATGCTGGTTACTCTTGGAGAAACCACCCTAATCTGAGGTGGAGGCAAGACAATGTTCAAAATCAAAACCAGCGGCAACAGTACCAACAACAGTTCTATCCACAGCAGCAAATGCCTTATAAACCTGCTTCCCAGGCCTATCAGCAGAATTTTGCCCCAAGGCCCCAATACCAGCAGCCTATGGCTCAACCTGTGGCTCAGCTTGTGCAAAAAATTGCACAAGCTCCAGCTTCTAGATCACTCTCTTTTGAAGAGCAAGCTACGTCAAAAAAGCCAAAATAAGACTGTCCAAAGCCGCACTCACGTCCGTTCTTTTTTTAGGGGTCTTAAATTTATAAGACGGTCTTAAATCGTCTTATATTCCACATATAAGACGATAGAAAATGACTGTTTTCGGCAATCCTAATATAAGACGGTTCGAAGTCATCTCATATTAACCACTAAAGACGATCACCGACCAATAAATACGACAGTTCATGACCGTCTCTAATCAACCGTCCTCTATTGAGAGACGGTCATGCACTATCTTATTTATTATATCGGACAGTCCTTTCTGAACCGTCTATTTGAAAGACAGTTTAGATAGGACGATTTAGAACCGTCCTATTTTTTAAGTTTTGGGAAAAAAATAAAAAAATAAGTTTGTCTTAGACAATCTTTTTTTAAAAATCGTAATAAAAAAAAATATTTATAATAAAAAATTACAAATGAGTATAATAAAAAATTTTACTTCTACAAATTTACCCCCCACACAGACACAATGGACCAAGCTCTCATAAGATGGAAGCCACATCCAGAACATATCTGAATTCAAGTTCAACCTGAAGGCCACAGTTGGTGAAGTGTACATATCATTAATTATGGTGACATTATTATTTTTTTAGTGAGAGTGAGAATCATCAAAACATTAATGAATAAAAGAAAAGATAATGAACAGGTCGAAGTTCATTGACATGTGTATTAAAGCAATTCACACATGTGTTTGAGTGTGTATGTTTGGAGAGACCGAAGTGCCACTAGAAATCATTCAGCTAGGTGTCTTTCATTGCCATGGTCCACAACATGTTGCTTCAAAAGTCACCTTATGCATCACATGCGGCAATATGGAATCCTGTAGCGAAGTAACAAATTTTGAATCCTGTATTAAGCCAAGTAGTTATTACTAATTATGGGTGCGTATAAAAGCAGTTTGATACCATGATTTAAGTCAATCCTACCCAATAGTTGTTTAGAAACCAATCAAATAGACAAAAGATTTTTAAATAATATAAATAACAACAAGAGTCACTCACTTCAAATGAATTTGGGTTGGTATAGCTTGTTCTACTTATCAGGTTCTCTTCTTGTAAACCATCCTCTGAATTATTTACAGCTGTTTACATTAAGAGAAGCAAGTTAGTTTAATCCTCATATATATGGCATAAATAATCATTAAAAATACAGATACAATAAATGTCATCGATATATCTGGTATAAAATTGCCCATGAAATGATTAACCATCTTCTTCCTAACAAAAGGTTTTGCAATATTCCACTTCTGCTTTTTTCTCACATTCCAACTTTTTTATTTTTTTTTCTAATATCAACCAAAACCACCCCTTGAAATCTGCCTATGAAGAATTAGATAATCACCTCCAAATAAGATGACCCAAATATATTGTAGTGTTAGTCAATACTGACTCTGGCATATGGCGTGTTACATTTTCATGACCCTGCAAGACATGAAAATAGAATAAATAAATAAATTCCCAAAGATCTAAAAGTTCATTTAGTCAAAAAAGATTATCAAAGCCAAGGAAACTATTAGATTCAACAACAAGAAAAACATAACAATAATTAGACAACCAAGAATAAAAGAATTTCTCCAAAACCTAGCCAACCCCACACACCACCTGAGCCCTGCCTCGGCCTTGGTACTATGGGAGTGCATCTAGCTGCCCTTGCAAGGAAAAATTCAAGATACAAGACAGCTCAACCTTGAGTGAAGTTGACAGCTTCAAACCACTCACCTACATTCCTAATAAGCACTTCTTAGTTTAAGAACCTTATAAAAGCTTAATTTTCAATATTTACCTTATATTTATACATCTTATAAATTCCTGACATCTTATGCAGCACATTCGTCATAGGCATCCATGTCCGTCCCACAGTCACTACTCTCCGCATCACCATTATTTGTGTTTTTGCTATAATTTAAAATAATGCTAGGTTATGTTTCTATTAATTAACCAAATTAGATAGAAACATGAGGTAGCATGCAGTTCAAAGATCTAATGTATGTGTGATTCACCCTTCAAAATTCAAAATGTGGTGATGTAGAGTACTAAGGAAAAAACCAACTCGTATAGATTTTTATTTCGGAATGATTATTGGAAAACCAATCCTTATACCTACTTAGACAATAGATTATATTAATGGACCAAGTTACTGACAAACATTAAGAGTTATGCAAAGTACTTTTCTAATAAGAAATGATAAGGGAGTATGTGGGTTGTTTAGAAAATTAGAAGATTAAGTAAAAAAAAAATAGTACATAGACAGAGACATTGTTATTCCTAGGTGCAATTTATATAACTTTAAAAATAATCACACTAAGAGGACATCTAAAAATCAATACTTCTAATTTCATGTTATGTAGAGAAACTTTTAAAAAGTGATTTACTTGAACTTACATAAACCTACAGAAAGACTTTATGTTCCTAAAATAGGAAAATATATGTTCCTCAAAATAGGAAAATATAAGCTCATTAGGACCTCCCCCTCATTTTACTTTAGTGATATGGAGTTCAAGTTATCAGCCATTAGGCCGTGTTGGAAGCTTTAGCTCTCTGTACCCAGAAAATACAAGTACGAAGTGCATATTTTGTAGATGAGCCAGAGGTGGTGCTCGGTCAATTTCCTTTCTTAGAAGTTAGAACCCTTCCATGGGAAAGACTTGACCGAATGTCCAATCTCTATGGAGAGACTGGTCAATTGATTAAAGAGTTCTTTTTGTTACTAATCGGATTATTTACTGTACTTACCCTGATGGTTCCTTGAATAGGTTGGGTATTCCATTAATTTTAATCTCAATCTTCTTTTTTTTTACCTCCTTTCCAAGGAAATGATGAAATATATCGACAGACTTATGAGTAGTTAGTTGATACTAGTCACATCACCTAACATTATTGGTCACTAGATCAATTCATTACTCCCATATTGGCAAAAAAAGGAAATATGTTGTGTATTGAAACTTTGGATATGTCAATTCGAATAGATAGAGCATAGCAATTCATAAATTAAGCATTTTACATTTGTCCTGTAAATATATACTACAAAACAAATCAACAATGAGATGAATTAAATGAAAAGCGTACTCTAGATCCATGTCCATCCCAGCATTGATTCCGATCATAATGACTAATGAGATATTAGTAGATTACCAGTCATCTACAGACAATTAGGACCCAAAGAAATCTGCTCCATCCTCAACATCATCAATTTTGATGCCTCCACTTTGAGCCATGAGTATTCTATAAACTCTCTTGGAACAATTCTCACCCAACTTCCTATCTTCATTACCCAACATTCCCTCTATTTTCAAGTCCTTAAGGATAAATTCTTTCTCGTGCACCTACCATTGTCAAAGCAAAAGTCAAGCATACAAGGCTTTCTTTATCGTAAGATGCTATTTAAGTCTAAACAACACTCACTTATTTAGTAGGATCCATGTACACATTCAAGAGGGATCTCATTGTTAGGTATTTCTTTGAGATAGCCATGGCAAATCTCGGTTGCACTTTTGAAATAGCTACTAGTGCCTTCAACCTACATGTCAAAACTAAGTAAGGAACAAGACCATTCGAGCTCCTCCTAATAAAGATGCAAAGCATACGAAGAAAGTTAATAGAAGCGGGAGCAGAAACAATCTATGAACGCATGCAGAAACAATCTATGAAGGCATCCAAAGTCCATACTAGTCAATATATTACAGAAACTATAGAACACTTTTTCTTCTATTATTGCTAAAGGAAGCCAAACAGCTAGTTACATTAGCATTATAGCATGACCCATTTCTCTTACCAATAATATAAGACCAGAGCTCATGATTGCATGTAAAATAGCAAGTACGTTGGCAGATTTATTGAACTACTTTCATAGTCATCACACTCGGCATTGTCCCATAGAATAAATTTCAAACTTGAGCCAAGCAAATTAACATAGAAACAACACAATATTTGAGAACCTATCACTCGAATCTACTTTAGATGTAGATTATGGTGTTCCTTCTGTATTTAGATTTTCATGGATTATGTTATCTGCTTTCATTGCGCCCTATTAACCGACTACTTTGGCACCCTTGGGAATAGGGCATCATGTTCATCGATTTTTGTTTGTCATCTCACTTTCCATTGAAGGGGAGCAATTCAGATGGTGGTTTGGATGGGGAGCTCTATCACAGCAGCCAAAATTTTTATTATAAATTGCTGATGATTAGATCTGAAGCTCATCAGAATATATGTTCACATGTATATCAGATAAGCCCCATGAATGCCAGAGTTCATAAGTGCTACAAATATGAATAAGTTTTGTTGACATCATGAAGTCAACTTTTGTGTTCCTATTTTCAAGGATTAACGACTTCGTTGGCTTCATCACCATCAGATGTCAGTGTCATGTATCATTTCTGCATCATTGACTATCGGGTGATTTAGACATCACATAAGAATGGTGTTCAAAAGTGAATATTCAATCAGATGAGGGGAGGCTTGATGCATATGTGCATTGACACTGAGACCACAACATGTTTCCAAATATTGTATTGAATTGGGAATAGATGATAGGGTACAAATTTCCTACACTCATGAAACTTTATCCATATGAAACTACTTCCACGAATGCACCAAAATTTAATGACTAGGGACTACCACATGCAACCAATAAATATCTAGTCAGTGGATAGGGCATGAGATAGCATGTCAGGTTTAATGCTTTTAGGGTCTGTTTGGATAGGGGGAAAGGAAAGGAAACAGGAGGAAAAGAAAATAAAATCCAATTATTTCTATTGTTTGGCAAAAATATAAGGGTTGGAAATAGAGTCGGAAAATGGTCCCTTTTCCCCTCCTCTGGAAATGACAAAATCCTATCTAAAACTTAGGATTTTGCCATTTCCGATAGAAAGAGTCGTGATCTCCCTCTCTTCCTCCCTCTACAATATGTTTCGAAGTTTTGATTTGGTGTGTAATATGTACAACAACGATGGTGCTTCCCTTATATTTTCAAGGTGTAATTCCCAATCCAGATGCCAAAAAATGATGAATTCCTATCGAACCCAAAAGGGCTGGAATTCATGGGATCTTCAAATCCATTTGCACCATTTTCCTCAAAAACATCCAAACAGACCCTCAAGGAAAAACATGAATCCTTGGGTGGAAAAATAAAATGTCCCATGTTGATAAATGTGTGCAGATAAGGACTATATAGATGCATGAACCTAATATGATCATATCCTAACCCAATTTATACAATACAATGATTACAAGAATGACATGCAAATATATGCAACACATTGATGATTGGTGCTGCCCCTCATTCAAATCAATAATTGACAGTTTAGCACAAACAAACTAACAATTCTAAGGCATATCCATGTTGATTATGTATGCATCATAGAGTAATAAAGTAAAAGAACAATTCAATATAAATAATAAAATAAAAGTTCATAATTTAGTCAGGTATGCAATCCCCCAAAAAATTCCATCTTTCTAATTTAATCAATCAGCCTCTCGCCTTGTGCATTTTAACTGCTTCTAGAGGTTCATGAATTTAATCAATCTCACATCATCACCATCAATAGTAGGCATCATCGACAAGGATGAAACATTATATCCAGAAGTTAGTCATGTTTTAATTATGAAACTAATTCAATCAAACTGGAGCAGGTACTCAGCACCAATGATGAGTTCATTTTAACAGCCCATAACCTGGCAGATTTTTCATAGATAAAACCTGATGAACCAATTAGATGAGGAAAGTTGAATCCAGCCATAAAATGACTAAGCATATAAACAATATTCACTGAATGAGACTAAGAGTTAAAAATATAAAGATTCCTATAAAGTTGCCGATAAGTTGGAGTATAAAGAATAACTCCACTAGTACATATATTTGTGTTGTTAAAGGATGTGAAACCATATACAGCAGAGTTCTATAACTCAAACAAGTAACATAAGGAATCTTAGGCCTTCTAGTGAAAAAAAAAAACCAAAGCTAACTATCCCAACTATCCCAACAAATTTTTCTTTGGTTTCAATCTTTTAAAGAGCTTCAAACATACGATGCCACAAGAGAAGCCAATTGTAATGGACAAACCTTCCCTACGTATGGTGCAAACAAGGGGCTTAAATTTCTTCCAAATTTATACACATCACAGGACATCACATTTTCGAAGAAACCCAAACAGAAAAAACAGAAAAAGAAAAAAAAGAATCGAAAAAATAGAGAGAGATGATTTCAGATCTATAAATTTTTCAGAAAAAGAAATGAAAAATATTAGGGCATAACGTTTTCAGATGATTTCAGATCTATAACAAAATAGAGAGAGATGATTTCATATCTCTTTTCAACAACACAAACCCATCAAGATTATTTCAGATCTATAAACTATTTTTTTTTTTTTTTAAAATAACAAGAAAAATATTACCTTCCAAAGATCTATTTCAGATCTATAAACCATTTTTAGAATAAAAATAAACTAACAAAATAAATATTACCTTTCAAAGATCGACAACAGTGGTGGTCGAAGCCTGTAGCAATGGTGGTCGAAGACTACAACAATGGAAGTCAAAGTCGGCAGCAATGGAAGTCGAAGCCAGCAACAATGGTGGTCCAAGGCGACAGCGTTGATAGTCGAATCCAAGGAAAGTCGACGGGATGGAACTATAGGGTTTTTTTGTTTTTTTAGACAGATGAGAGAGGGAGAGGGAGAGGGAGAGGAGAGGGAGAGGGAGAGGGAGAGGAAGCTATATAGCTAGAGACGGTTTAATTTGGGCTTTAGTATATAACCAGCGTAAGTGGGTGTCTATTTTCGATGGGTATAACTATCGTGATAATAAGACGGCTTATAAGGTCTTATTAACTGTCCTTAATTTTCACAGCATCATTTCGGAATAGACCGTCCTATTACTAAATTTAAGACGGTTAAATTTAGTCTTATTTTAAGATAAAAAAAAAATAGTCTTATTTTTTGTCTTTTTTAGACGTTTTTGACGTAGTGAAGTTCTGGCCTCATTACAGAACTTGGGCTCTTTGTCCCAAATAGTCCACTCTCACAGCCAAAGCATTAAAAAGATAGAAGATCACCTTGGTCAGCTATCTAATGCCTTGACAAAGAGAGAAGAGGGGAGGCTACCTAGTCAGCCCATGGATAATCCAAAGAGGAATTATGTGGCGGGTGAAGTTTCTTCTTCACATGAAGAAGCCAAAGCTGTCAACACCTTGAGAAGTGGGAGGATGATTGACAATCAAGTTGGTATTGAGCCTTTGAAAATTGTAGAAAAAGAAAAAGAAACATCCCAAAAAGATATACAGCAGGAGCAGCATAGCCTAAATAAGGGGGGTGTTGATGCTCCCCAACAAAAAAATAAAAATAAAAAGAAAAGTGATGAATTAGCTAAGGCAGCAAATGAAGGAGCAGTCCCTCACTTGCCATTTCCAAGGGCACTTCAAGCACCTCCTCCTTTTGATAAGGAGAATGCTAAAGTGGAGGAAATGATAGAGACTTTTAAACAAGTAAAGATTAACTAGCCTTTACTTGATGCAATAAAGTAAGTGCCAGCCTATGCCAAATTTTTTAAGGATCTTTGCACCCATAAAAGGCAGACAAGGATACATTTATCCAAGGTCTTTTCAACTGAAAAGGTGAACCAAGTGCTAACCATTGCAACCCCAACTAAGCTACAAGACTCTGGAGTTCCCACAATCCCTTGCATCATTGGGGATCACACCATTGAAAAAGCTTTACTAGACCTGGGAGCTAGTGTGAATTTGCTTCCATACTCAGTTTATGAGAAGCTGGGCCTAGGAAAGTTGAAGCCCACATATGTGGTCTTGCAACTGGCTGACAGATATGAGAGGAAACCAGTGGGGATCATAGAGGATGTGTTAGTTGGAGTTGATAAATTCTTTTACCCAGCTGATTTTCTGGTGTTGGATATGGAACCAAGTAAGTGTGCTACCTCCATCCCCGTGATCTTGGGCAAGCCATTTTTGGCCACTGCAAATGCATGTATATAATGTAGATTAGGGATAATGGAGGGAACTTTTGGCAATATGAAAGTCAAGTTGAATGTGTATGATGCAGCCCATCAACCTCATTTGGATAATAAGGACTGTTTTTCCATTGATGTGTTGGATGAGTTTGTAGAAGAAACTCTTCCCCAGTTGCTTTATGGTGATGATTTGTTTGATGTTTTTGAAGAAGTGTGGAATGAAACAGTGAAAGAGAAAGCTCCAACACCTGGGCTTGAGCAAGTGAAACTTTAAATTCATAAGTGGGGCCAGCAAAGCAACACCCATGGAAACCATCTTTGCTATCTCTTCCACCACCCTCTAAGGCACCTCTATTGCCTTCACTCATCAGTCCTCCAGATGTGGAGTTGAAACAACTCCCAAAGTCTTTAAAGTATGCCTTCTTAGGAGCCAATAAAAAATTGTCAGTTATAATCTCTTCTTCCCTCACTCTTGAGCAAAAAGAAGAGCTTCTTTGTGAACTGAGAAGGCATAAAAGAGCAATACGGTGGGCTATTGCTGATTTGGGGGGGATAAATCCTGTTGTGTGTATGTACAAAATTCATCTTGAAGAGGGCTATAAACCCTCTAGAGAGATGCAAAGAAAACTTAACCCATACATGCAGGAAGTGGTCATGAAGGAAGTAGTCAAACTTCTTGATGTTGGAGTCATTTACCCAATCTCGAATTCTCAATGGGTGGCACCTACCCAGGTGGTTCCCAAGAAATCGGGGATCACAGTAGTTCAAGCAGACTTAGATAAGCTGATTCCAACCAGGCAGACCACTAGTTGGAGGGTGTGTATTAATTATCGAAAGCTCAATGAGAAAACCAGCAAAGATCACTTCCCATTGCCCTTCATAGATCAGATCTTAGATAAGCTGGCAGGTAAGACTTTTTATTATTTCCTTAATGGTTATTCGGGATACAACCAGATCCCTGTATACCCACATGATCAAGAAAAAACTACATTTACATGCCCATTTGAAACGTTTTCATATAGAAGGATGCCATTAGGTTTATGTAATACACCTGCCACCTTTTAAAGATGTATGTATGTAATTTTTTCTGACATGATTGATCAGTTTCTAGATATTTTCATGGATGATTTCTCTATTTTTAGGGATGATTTTAACCAATGCCTGCACCATCTCAGCCTTGTGCTGCAAAGGTGTGAGGAGATCAACTTTGTCTTGAGCTGGGAAAAGAGTCATTTTATGGTGACTCGAGGCATTGTCCTAAGACATGTTATTTCCTAAAGAGGGATCTAGGTTGATCAGGCTAAGATTGATTTAATAGCACACCTGCCTCCACCCAAAACTGTCAAACAAGTCAGATCATTCTTGGGACATGCTAGTTTCTATAGGAGGTTCATCAAAGACTTTAGCAAAATCTCCAAGCCTCTTTGCCACTTGTTATGTCAAGAGGTTCCATTTGTGTTCAATGATAAATGCCTAGCTGCTTTTGAACTCTTGAAGACCTGTTTGACTACTTCTCCTATATTGCAAGCTCCTAATTTCTCCATGCCATTCGAGCTGATGTGTGATGCATCAGACTTTACTATTGGTGCAGTATTGGGACAAAGGACAGATAAGGCATCATGTGTTGTGGCATATGCTCGTAAATCAATGGTTGATGTTCAACTAAATTACACTACAACTGAAAAGGAGTTGTTGGCCATTGTATTTGCTTTGGAAAAATTTTAGTCATATGTATTGGGATCCAAAATCACTGTGTTTACTGACCATTCAACCTTGAAGTACCTCTTGTCTAAGAAGGAAGCTAAAGCTAGACTAATTCGATGGATTCTTCTTTTGCAGGAATTTGACATGAAAATTAAAGACAAGAAGTGCGCTGAAAATGTGGTTGCAGACCACCTATCAAGGATCCCAGCTACTGATATAGATGCATTTCAAAGCAATGACAAGGCACCTCACTCAAGCCATTGTGGGGTCTCGGGAATCAATAAGGAGGAGGGAACTCCATTTCAGTATGCTATTTTTTTATTCAATTTTGAGGAAAAATATATATGTTAGTGGCCATCAGCAAGAGAGGAGAACACCAATAGTGGATGCCCTATACTTTTTCTCTAAGGGCCAGTTTGTAAATGTTGCTTGGCTGATGTTTGAAGTAATGGTGGATGTGAATGACAAATGTAGGAAGGCCTAAGCCCTATCAGGGCTCCCCTACAGCAGGCTCATCACAGCCTTGCTTAAGAGAGGTCAATTTATTTTTCAAGGGGATGAGGAAGTGGAGATTGTGAAGCCTAAAGTGTTTGGAAAGAGGGCTTGGTCTGCCAGTAGGACCTTGATTGAAAAAAGTAAGAGTAAATCTGTTGAGAGTCCTGAAAGGGAGGCACCTCAAGTGACCAGCTCTGCAGCTGCTCCTTTGATTCCCTCAGCACCTTCAGGCATCGCTTCCATTCCTTCCATTTCTATGCCCTTGCCCAGTGTCAGCCATGATATCCCTAGCTTTTCCATCCCATCAGCCTCTCTACCATCCATCTCATTTGCTTTACTCTCCATTCTAGTTTCTATACCTCCCAGCACTTCAGCCTCCCTTTCCACCATCACCACATCCACACCTTTATCTTCTCCTCTTACCACAGCCCCCATCCTTACATCAACTTCTTTACCCAGCCCATCCATCTCAGTTGCTAAACTAGCCACTACTTCCTCCCATCCATCCCCACACACTGACCCTACCTTCTCCATATCACCTCCACATACCCAGGACCAAATAACCAGTGAGGGGTATTCATCTCTGATGCAGTCCATCATGGATAATATTGAGCATGAGTACACCCCACTACTAGATTCTCCACATCCCACCTCTCCACACTCTACCCATTTACACGCCCCACCCACCCCACCTTTTCACCATGCCCACACACACTCCCTTACCAACAAATTCCACCAATCCAACCCACAGCCCCTGTCACACCTGATCCTTTACCCCATATCCTCAGCCTATTACTTTCCCTTCAAGCCCAACTGATGGCCAATAACCAAACCAAATCATCAATTGAGGCCACACTCCAAGCCATGAACTCCACACTCCAAAGTCAATCCTCCCTTCCAACTAGCCTACAAGCCATCCACTCCACCTTGACACTGTTAACCCAACCTTCCCAACAACCAGCTATCCCTATGCCCACCCATGTACCTCCTCCCACTACTGCCCTTACCCTAATTCCATCACCACCACACTTGTCTCCTCCATCTTCCCCCATAGTTACACCTTCCATAGCTGCTACCCAGTCTGAAGAGGTAGCAGTTCTCCCTATTCCTACACCCACCTTCCCTCCTCTTTCCTTCACTGATGCCTTCACCCAAACAGACCCTGAGGTAGTAGACCTCAGCCCTGAACCAACCCACTCCCCTCCCCAGCTACACTTCCTAGCCCTGCCATTTTACCCTCCTCTACCAAATCTTCCCAAACTAACCCACTAGAGGAACTGGCATCCTCCATTCCGTCATCCTCCTCCACTCCATCCCCTTCCCTGCATCTTGTACCCAGATATTCCTTCTATGTCCCTCCTTATCTCACACTCCTCCATGCGATGAGAGATAACCCCTACATCCATAGGGATGTCCTTAGGGGAATGGCTGCCCTCCGCAGATCAATCGAGATGCCCTATGAAGCAAATCTAAGTCAAATGCAGATGGATTACAACTTTGAGATGTTAAAAATATCCAAGGGCTGGCAACATATTTTATTGCAATATGAAGCTGAAAAGCTCAATACTGCCTCAGAGAAAATAAGAGCTGATGGATTAGAGAAGCGGTTGGCTGCCTCCAAAGCAGTCAACAAGGCCACTAAAGAATTATATTAGAGTGAAGTTACCCTGACTGAGAAGAACGTAGAAATCCTCGAAAGGAGAGTGGCTGAACTGACTGGAACAGCACTTGCACAAGCCACTGCCCCTCTTGCCAGTTCACCCTCTCAGCAGGCTGAAAAACGGAAGGAGATGGCTACCCAGTCTGAGGCGGTAGCTACAAAAAAAGTGCAGACCAAGGCTGAGAAGAGAGCTGAGTTGAAAGCTTATGCTGGTCAATGTGGTTACGACCTTGATGACTTCTTCACTTCTGACTCTGAGTAGTTTTAGCTTGTATTTAGAATTTTTACCTAGTATTCTAGGCTTGCTACAGTTAGTTCAGATGCTTTCGTATTTTTGTCCATATTTTTGTGTTATCAATAGAAATTCTCTTTAGTCTATTTGTTGTGATTTTCTTTGTCTAACTGAGTGTTTAATTATTTATTTTTCTTTCCTTGCCTATCTGTATATGTTTCTCTCTTGTTGCACATCTCTTTATCTTTCAATTAGTGAGGACATTGCTCCTCATAGGTTTGGGGGTGTGGCAGTTTGCCAATAGAGTAGTTACTGATAGTTTAGTAAGGTTTTAACAGAAATTGAGAAAATAAAATAATTTCCCACCTAATTTTTTTTAAATAGAGGAAATTAAAAAAACTTTTTAAAACTGAAATGTGCTATAGTTCTAATATTTTCATGAAGCAAATGTAAGGGATTTTTCAAAAATTAGTGCTTAGTGAATTTGAAAAGAGAGAAAATTGTGAGGATATACCCCAGAAATCTGATGAAAGACTATACCCAGTGAGAATTAGGCCTGAAAATTTTTCTTTGAAGAGTGTTTGGCAATTTCTTTTACTCTAAGGACTGATTGAGTCTACCTTTGCTCACTAGAAGTTAGGCAAATTCAAGTTGAAACAGCTTGACAACACTCATGACATGAGGACATGAATTAAGGCCATCCCTTGGACAGTTTGAGCTCAAAATTTCCAACCTTTGAACTGCCCTTGATGCACACCTTTTGAGCCTTAAAAATCTCAGTTTTATTTGATGAAAACCAGAAATTTTGAACCCAAAACCTCTTGACCTGTTTCAGTTCACCCTCAATCTGAGAAATCAAGAAATAGGACGAGAAATGAGGTTAAAGGAGCAAGGTTTGACAATTTGCTAAAAGAAGAAGAAAGTATATTTGAAGGCAAGTGTGATGTATAGTTGTGGCATTCCATCCCATAAAAAGAAAATTAGAGAAAAATGCAAAAGAAAAAGCATACAGAAAAAAAAAATAGAAAAGCAAAATAAAAGAATGAGAAAGAGAAGTCACTGCATTGGATATTTTGAAAGAGAAGAGAAAAAGCTGGCCACTTTGGCTCTGAAAATTCAAAAAGATGGATTTATGCTTAAATGAAGAAGGTGTACATGTCACCTCCTTACCTTGTTGATTTCTCAAATTTGAATCCTTTTGTCCCCCTTTTATTCTTTATAAACTTCACCCATAAGCCACATTACAATCCAATAAAAAGTCCTTACTGATCTGAATTGGATTGAGTTGTCATGTAGAGATGAGAATTTGTTTAATCTATGGCGAAAGGAGTTAGAAAACTTCATAAGTTAGAGCAATGCCTATGTTCATGCTTACAGTCCTATTTAAGGGTTGTAACTGCTCTTAAGCTGTGTGAATTGATACACCCATCTATTTTTATTGAGAGTGACAACCCTGGTGAGCTTTGGGTCTGAAATTAGGTTTGTTGGGGGCATTAACAAAACATGATTCTCAATTTGAGGGTAAGCTTTGCATTAATTTTCATACAAAATACCTTTACATGAGCTGATTGATTGTGCAGGAATTACAGCAATATTTTAGTTTTAAATTGTCATATGTTTGCTAAGAATCCTCTAAAACTGAAGGGACAAGGTGTGGAATGACTTTTATATTGCTTGAATTTTGTTTTAACATGCTGCACAAATATTAACTAATCTTATTAGAGAAGTTTGCAGGTAACTTCACTGTAAACCTTCAGGAGACTTCACTCCTCCACTAGGGATCACCTAAGGGTTTAAAAGGCTTGATGTATATGCTAAATGCATCTGTGCTCCCTACAAAAGTGGCACTTTTTATTTTCAACAATTATTTTTACTTTCTCCTTTGCTCAGGGACTAGCAATGCTTATGTTTGGGGGTGTGTTAAGCAGTAAAAAATACCATTTTTTACCTCTTAACCTGACCTTTGGTGGACCCTTGGGTTGACTAATAATGTGTTTTAAGTGTATTTTATAGATAAGTAATAAATTACAAGCTTAGTGCAAATATCCATTTTAAATAGCCAAAGAAGCTGCTCATACATCTCAACATGTGACCTTACAGCCCAAAGGCCAGCCAATCAAGCAGTCCACAAGAGCCTTAGAAGTTTATGGGATTGTCTTTAGCCTAATTGGGAATGCTTGAGGCTGAGTGCAGTAGCAATGAATGAGGATTGAATCCACCAAGAAGTGGCTGAGTGTTGAACAAAGGAAGAACAACACATTAGAGGTGTGTGCCAGCTGTAGAAGCATAAGAGAGAACCTGTCGAGAGGTTAACTTTAGCTGCAGAGAGGATCTGATGCCTAAAATTTAAGCTATCGAGAGGTTCCATGAAGCTGTCGAGAGCTCCCCAGTACCTATCAAGAGGTTCTGAGGAGAAACTGTGAAGAGATCGAGAGGATGACAGATCCTGTTGAGAGGTTGGGAGTGCAATGAAAGATCCTGTCGACACCTTACCTGAAGGTGTAGGGGATATTGAGAGGTTCAGCAGAACCTATCAAGCAGTCCAAGACAACTTATCGAGAACTCATTGGTAGATTCTATAACAAGTTGACAGGTTGATTATAACCTGTCGAGAGGATGAATGGAAAAATGGACAGAACAGTGAAATGATGTTCCAATCCTGTCGAGATGTTCCAATCCAGTCAAGATGTTTCAATCCTGTTGAAAGACACATAGATCCTATCGATGAGTCATCCAATCCTATTGACTAGTGCAATTCAACTCCTCGAGAGGTTCCCAAACCTATCAAAATAGAGAGCAGGCAGACTGAGAACTTGTTGAGAGGTTCTCTAAACCTCTCGACACTCAAACTGGAAACTTCTCAGCATGTTTCTTCAGCAACTGCTAATTTTATAAGTCTATGCACACATCCCAAAGCACGTCAAAGACCCCTGGGGGTATTTTTAGTACTCAACTGTGCACGATTGGAAACCCTAACTGCCTCATGTGTATTTATCAATTGTGGACCAATGGGAGAAGAGCTTCTAGAAGAGAAATCAGCCACATCAGTAGCCCAAAATAACAGAATTATTCTCTTGGGCTCTGATTGGCTGAAACGGATCTGAGACAGAGGAAGAAGGTATAAATAGAAGTGAAGTTTTACAGAAGAACCATCTAGAATTGCAGAAAACCAGAGCATAGCCCAAGATCCATTTACCTCTAAGAACTCCCTCTCTCTTCCTTCTTCTCCCATTCTTTCCTTAGCCAATCATGAGTGGCTAACTTCATGTGAGTAGTAAGGGTGAGGTTGATCTGTAATTTGGGGAAGTTGAGAGCATTATTATGGGTCGAATGTTGTGCAGACTATAAATCTGAGAACATTTCATTGTACATTGTGTTTAATTCAATGAATTATTGATTCTATTGCTTAATTAGATCTATAGATCATCTAGTTTCACTTGGTTCTCGATCGGATTTGTGTAGATGGGACCAGTCCACCCACTTAGCTGGTAGATCTCTTAAATACTATTTGATCTTCCTAGATCTGATAGACTTGTGGCTACTTGTGCTTGTGGCCTAACATCCACAGCATTTGTAGTGATTATCATGTTCTGATAGAGGCCTTAGGATGGAGGGACTCTATTGGATGATCTGTGACCATTGAAGTGGGCAGATCATAGCCTTAAGATCACTCCAATGCTCTGGCTTATATCAAATCCTTCTACCCTGCAACTGTGTTTGCGGCCAGATGAGGGATTGCTGCACATTGAGCCCTTATAATGTTGTCAAACCACCCAAGTAGTAGTGAGGCCAAATCCCGAGCTGCTCTTCCTCATTTTTCTGTTTTAACTTCACCAAATTTCCCCTCATTTGCAAGATCTAAACTCTTTGGTTAATCCCAATTTATTTCTGCAATTAATTCTATTTTGTTTCTGTTATTTAGCTTAAAGTGACAACCCCCTGAGAACCTCTCCTCTTCCTTTTGCTATTTTTGTTTAGAGCAGTATAATGTAGGGTGTCAGATCTGTCTTCGATCTAGAGATTTGCTGAATTTTAGGCACACATTTTCCAATGGGCATACCCCTACTCACTCTTTAAAAGCTACAACAATCATGATTTATTGCCGGCTATGCGTATGCTTACCTTGGTGTGCAGTCCATAGACTCTTAATTTTTTTATTTTTAACCCTTTTTTGAAGCACAAGGTAAGCCAACAACAGCGAGTACTGATGATTGTCTCTTATAGGAGGACTACAGCAATTCACGAGTTGAGAGAGACGAGGTTTGAAAACATTTGACTTAATCATAGCTAACTATATATATACAAGAAATATCAAGTAATTGAAAAATGGGTAGTACTTACCTGGGGCTGATACTTACCTGAGTTGTGCGCAGCTTGTGTGGTCCGCGATGGGATTGGTGGGTTGTTGGGGGTGGTACCGCGATGGGACTTTGATATTTCTTCTTTTCAGGTCTGCTGTGGCAAAGCTTTGCGATTGTGATGTGATAGCATGGAGTGGTAATGTCGCGATGGGTCTTTGGAGGTTTCTCCCTTTCTTTGGCTGTGTGTGGGTTGAGTCCTGGTGGGACGTGGGGATCAATTAGTGAGAGAGAGAGAGAGTCCTTTGCCTTAGCAATGGGACATGATCAAGCTTTTCCTCTTTTTGTGGCATGTGTTGTCTGAGCTTTTTTTTTTTCAGGTTATGATATTTGTGATGGGATGTCGATTGAGTGTAGTCAGCGGCAGGACGCTAGTGGGATATTTGCGCGATGGGACGTTGGTGTCTTTCTTTAGCAGATCTTGGGTTATAAAAGAAATCACGTTGTGAGAGAGAGAGAGTCCTTTGCCTTAGCAATGGGACATGATCAAGCTTTTCCTCTTTTTGTGGCAAGTGTTGTTTGAGCTTTTTTTTTTCAGGTTATGATATTTGTGATGGGATGTCGACTGAGTGTAGTCAGCGGCAGGACGCTAGTGGGATATTTGCGCGATGGGACGTTGGTGTCTTTCTTTAGCAGATCTTGGGTTATAAAAGAAATCACGTTGTGGTTGAGCCGTTATTGGCTTTTCGCGATGGGTCTTGAGGGTATGGTTAATTTATTGCGATGGGACTGGTGAGTAAGTCTTCTCTTTTTTGGCAGAACAGCTTGTGAGGCTACGCGATGGGATAAAAGAATATTGACCGCGATGTTATAAAAGAATCTTGACTGCGATGGGATAAAAGGCATGCGGGTGTAGATTTTGTCCAAGGTCGGGTATTGCGCGCCTGCTTTAGGTCTCTTGATCCGATTGTGCACCTATTTTCGGGCGTGCGATCACAGGCTTGAGGGGTCGTTTATGCATGTGGGAGTGTGTGTGCGATTAGATTATGTGCCATAAATGTAGCACATGATCGAGGCATCACCAGGTCAATGTATGGGTTACCTTTCTTATTGCGTAGCTAGGGTCGGCCGTTTGATCGAATTGCGCGGTCTATAGGCTGCACGTGATCGGAGCATCGCGCCGTTGGCGCGGGCGATGGTTTCATTGAGTGCTTGGATCGGAGCGCGTGTTTTGGATTGTGCGTAGTGTACGTAGCGCATGATCTAATTAAACGCGCGTGCTCTGGCGCGTGATTGAGTCCGTACTCTATATAAGCAAGAGAACTTTTATTTGTTTTTCATTCTCTGGTTTAGTCTCGAGTTTTGACCTTTTCTGTATATCTTATGTTCTGGAATTCGTGTTTTAGTGATATCGAGCGATCTAATCGTCTGATTGAGATGTCGTTTCTTCCTATGTTCATTATTTTGCGTGATCTTCGTCCTGAGGTGATTTTCGTGGACGGTGTTATTCTGAGAATGGGCAGTATTAGGAATGAGGGCGCTAGTCTTCACATTGGTCCTTTTTAGGGAACAGTAAAGGCAACGTTGAGGCGGCGATGGTAGAGGAGGTGAAGATAGCAGAAGAGGAGTAAAAAGTGGAGGGATGTGTTTCCCAACCAATGCTCCCTGAAGTCTTCGTTTTAGGTTGTAGGTTAAAGTTTTAGGTTTTCGTTTTAGGTTGTAGGTTAAAGTTTTAGGTTTTCATTTTGGGTTATAAATTCAAGAGGTATGCCTCCGATGATACTTGTAAAATTTTTGAGTTATGAATAAAGGGGTCTTTTTATTTATTGTGCTTGTTTATTAGTGGATTAGTTGGATTTACCTTATTTGTTTAACTTAGTTTTGGTTTTACTTTTTAGGATTCATTCCGAATTTATTCAGGGCTTATCCCGAGATTAATTTGCTCTATTGAGCTTGCTTTAGAGAATTCACTTGGTTCCGTTTGGTTTATTGAGGGCTTTTTTTTTTTATCCTAAACAAGTGAGGGTCTCATTTTAGAGAGCTTTTTTGTTTAAAGTTTTGTTTGGTTTAAGATTTGATTTAACTTGAGTTTTAGTCTTTTGTTTGATTCAACATGAGACTTAAAAGATGTAAGTTTTCAAAGGTTCTAGATGGATATTAAATGTTTAAATCCTATTGGTTTATACATTTTTGAGTGGATTGGTGTTTCTTAGGGGGTTAAGTATTGTGTAATTATTGGTTCATCTGAGTCAGGCATGGATTGTGGTCTTTCAAAAGGGGTATGTGTTTAGTTTAGATTTAACTGGATTGCTAGGGTTTAAAGGTGTGACACTTGTCATTTGGTAATTCAAGGGGCATAGTTTATATAAGTGTGAGCCATAGGCTTTATTCTTGTTGTTTTGAGAATTTCATTTTAAGTTTTAGAATTAGAAGTTTTGGGGCTTTTTTTTTTAGGTTTAGGGCATTTTTTATTATTAATGTGTTTTCTTCCTCTCTATTTTGTATCCCGGGTGTTGGATCCCAAGAGTTGTGCTTATTGCGTGGATTATTGAGAATGCACGGGATTGGAAATGCAAGGTTGCGGTCGAATTGCTTCCATGTTAAGGAAAGAGGTGGAGATGGGATTTTTATTTTCCCAAATAAATACGGATTCGTGCACGGCCTGAACAGGCTGGTTTTAAGTTTCTTATTTTAAATTATATATTCAGAGGGTATGCCCTCAGTGTATTTTGTAATTATTTTATTCATTTATGAAGTGATTATATTTTTGTTTTTATTTGTGGCAATTTAGTAAATTTTGGTTTATTTGGTAGCTTGCTTCGATTTAGTTTGAGTGTGATGCTTATTTATTTAAATTTGGTCTTATCTTATTTATTTATTTTGATCTGGGGTGTTCTGGGAGAAGTTTTTTTTTTGGTTTAGTTTAGTTTCATTTCATGTGAATGGATGATGGGGGGCATTTTTTTTTAGTTTTTCTTTAGTCTTGGTATTAGTTGGAGTGTATAGGTGATATTGGGGATATTTTTCTGGTTTAGTTTTGCCTTAGTCGGGGCAAGTTTTTTTTTTGTGTTTAGTTATGGTTGGAGTATGTAAACGGTGTCGGGGCATTTTTTGTGATTTTAGTCTTAGTTTGTAACATTTTCTTTTAGTTATCGGGGTGCATATTTCTTTAAGTCTGGAATGTTTTGGATCGGGCTAAACAAGGGAGTGGTTTAAGCTAATAATTAGTATCGGAGATTACTTATTTTAGGCTTGTGAACGTGTTGTCCTGGGCATTTTTTCGCTGTGTTTTCGGGGAATTGCGCGCTTCACTCCGAGCGCATAAATTAATTGCATGCCAGAGGGTGGATGCGCGTTCAGAGCATCAGAAGATATTTAAGTGCCAGTTTTCGATCATTTGATCGATTTAAATGCAGGGTACTGGGCGCGTGATTAGGATGCGCACAACCAGATGGTCGGGTTAGTTTGAGCGGGCGACGATTGGTTTACACGCTTAGGGTTGGTCGTATGATCCGAATTAAGCGCCGTAATTGTGGTGCATGATTGGTTTAAGCGCCTGGATTCGGGCGCGTGATTTTGGCAAGTCCTATAAATAGTTCAAACCTTTTCATTTTCGTCGTGCGATCCGTGTTAGTCTTCAATTCTTTGTTTCCTCGCTTCTTTGTGCTCTAGTTTCATGTTTTTGTGATATTTCATGATCCTGTCATCCATTTCAGGCGTCGTTTCTTCCATTTTCTTTAGTTTTTCGAGCTCTTCATTTTAAGATGGAGTCTGAGGGTAGTGGTAGGCACGATATTACTATTTCTGAGTTAGAGAGGATGTTAGGGGCGGAGATGGGTGAGACTTCTGAAGCTCGGACCGACATTGTCGGGGAGGTGGATATTGGGGAGGTAGTTGGAGAGGAGGTATTGGAGATTGGCTAGTCGAGGGTCAGGGAGGAGGTGTTCGAGATTGAGCAGGGAGTCGTTGAGGACGAGGGTGAGAGGGTTGAGGGTGAGAGAGCTAAGGGTGCGGCTAAGGAGCATCGGGGTGAGGGAGCTGAGGGTGCGGCTGAGGAGCATCAAGATCGCAGACACTTCCCACTGGAGGATTTCTTTGCTCGAGGCCGGGTAAGCATTCATGAGCAAGAGGTCTTCTATTTTCTTAACCACTTAGGTTATGACATAGGCTTATTAAGATTTGGAAACCCTTCTAATTTATGTCAAACCTGCATTAATGATTGATTGTGCGCTCACTCATGCGTCATAACAGCATCTAGAGATAGGTCATGTTTCTATTCAGTCATTCTTATCATGTTTTATGTCTTTGTTGTAAATTGTTATTATATTTGGGGTATTTTTGACTTGTTTTTAGTTCTAAATTCGTTTATCTTTCGTCATAGGTATGTATTAGTCTTACTATTATTATTTGTGTTTTGTTCGATAGGAGCCCCCGCAGCTGGCTATCAGCTCGACATAGGTCGAGTCTCATACTTGGTACCATGCCTTGGCAAAGTTTCAGCAGGTGCGGCTGGTGTCTTTCAGTTTCGGACCGATCCTAAAGTTGGATCCCTTTCAGGTCGATCGTGGCTTGATCGCGGTAATTTTGGAGAGGTGGAGGGAGGAGCATCAGGCGCTTCTCTTTCTAGTTGATATGATGTTGCCAACTCCAGAGGACTGGGTCCGTATCACCGGTCTTCATTTTAAGGGTGAGCCGATTACGGGGCAGATGGCAGGACATTATTTGGAGGTGTGTGAGGAGATTTTTGGTGTGTCATATAGATCGAGTGGATCGGGCCCAGGTGTAGTTCGAGTTACTTAGTTTTTTGATACGTTTGCGAGTGGCTTCATCCCCCCAATGCCCCATTCGAAGGCGAAGGCAACTTATGAGGCGCATTGTGTGGTAGTAGCGGGTCGAGAGCCTGGGTTGGCTACGGATAGGGTGATCTGAGCATTCTTGATGCACTTCCTTGGTGTGGTACTCTTCTCTTCTTCGACTCGAGGATGTGTCACCGGGTTATTTTTTATGGTTCTCGAGGATTTAGATCGAGTCCCTTCCTACGCGTGGGGTGCGGCCTTGTTGGCGCATCTCTATGAGCAGCTTTACCATCGGGGATAGGGCATTGCGTCGATCGGAGGTTTCCTTCCGTTCATCCGGGTGAGTTTTAGTTAATTAGCGTCATGACATCTTTAGTTTGGTTAATTTTTTTGTCGTAGTGATGATCTCAGTGTTTCTTTTGTGTTGTTCTTTTTTTTTAGTTCTAGGCATATGATCATTTCGCTTTTCTTCGTCTAGGACTTTCGTTGGAGGTGACCCTCATGTTCCTGCGGATGCACGTGTGGAGGGAAGCGTTGAGGGGTCGCCGTTCATCTTCGGATCTTTAGACTACGCGCGGTCTCTTTGAGGATATGCACGCGGGGCAGGTAAAGATCATTGTGTGTGTTTTTTTTTATTTCATTTTGATCTTTTAGGATCTGAGTCTTCGTTGTGGGGTCAGCTTGTTTGCTTGGTTGTAGGTGATTTAGAGGTCGTATGCGGACGAGGAGGATGCAGAGGTGTCGGTGATTCAGTCTGGTCGGCCCTTCTTTGATGTGGACATATAGGTCCATTATTTTGAGAGGGTGGAGAGGATCCACACATCTTGAGTGGTATAGCAGCTGGGGCTCACTCAGGGAGTCCCCCCAGAGATTCACCACAGAGTGGCGAAGAGGATGACCGGCCCTACTGGCCAGAATTTTGCAGAGTGGATGACACTTCAGGTAGCGGATTTTAGATCTGGGGGGACCAAGGTACAGGGGCATGTGACAAGGCGGACGCCCGGGAGTAGTGCGTTGGGTGGCAGGCGCCTCTTCACACGTCCCTTCCATGGGAGTGGCTCTTTCGTGATCGATGGGCCAGAATCAGCGTCAGCTTTGAGGGAGAGGTTGGCCGCATTAGAGCAGGGCCATCTCACCGTGAGCATGCGGGAGGCATTAGATGCTCTCCATAGGGCGATGGAGCAGATGGGATGTGCTCCTCGTCCGGATGACGAGATGTTGTAGTCTTTAGCCTCTTTGATTGCTCAGGTTAGGGCGGCGAAGGATGAGTTAGGGGCTCGACTAGTGGAGACTTGACGACTCCTAGTGAGTTAATTTATGTTTTTATTTTTCATATTATGTGGACTCAGTCTTCTAGTCATTCTGACATGGTTGTGGTATCTCGTTCTACTTCGTTTTAGACAGTCTCAGAGAGAGGGTGAGGTTGCTCATCAGCCGACAATGATCGAGTTGTTACGCGGTCAGCAGTAGGCCTGCTGAGAGGTGGAGGCCAGCTTACTATCTGAGATTGATCGATTGGTAGGTGTCTTTACAAATATAGTTTTATCAATTATTAGCATTATGAGCTTGCCAACTGATGTGTTTATTGTTATTCATAGAGAGTCGAGCTCGCTACTGGAGGTCCTGTTTTGGCCTTTGATCCATCTTCAGTCGCTTCCTCTAGTCGAGAGGATCCAGCGATGGCTCAGCTTCGGGCCGAGCTAGATCATTGGGTAAATTCCACTCAAACTTTTATCTTGCTTGTGTCATTGCATTAGTTTGTCAGGTGTCATTGTTTCACTTTCTTAGTAGTTTAGTAACATTATATTGTATTTCAGCGTCAGGTTGTCGAGGATCTTCAGGTGGGGGAGGAAACTGCTGCCTCTCTATGTCCCGAGAGTCAGGTATAGTTTCTGGTTTGGTGTAGTTTAGTTTCGGTTATTCCATCTTTATTTTTGTTCTGACATGTCTTATGTTGGTTTGTTTAGTTCTTTGTGCAGGCTGTTCCGAACTCCGCTCCCGAGGTTCCCCCTCAGGAGTCTGTTCCTATCCCTACTCAAGTATATTTTAGTTATTGTGTTCATGGTTTATTTGTCATTATAATATTTTTCTGATATATTTGTTCATTCTTATTACAGCCGCCTACGTTCACTATTCCTTCTGTGCCTCCTGCTGATCAAGTGGCTGTCGAGACGGTTGGGTGGCTTCTAGAGGAGAGGTTGGGTCTGGTATAATTCTTTTCTTCTCAAAGTTTCTTATTTTGTTCATATATATATATATATATATATATATATATATATATATATATATATTAGTTTTCCTGTGACTTAGTATGGTTATGCAGGTCCGTCGGCTTGAGGAGGCGCATCTAGAGGCGGCGCGAGCACGCGCCACTCCTTAGGTGAGACGAGTCATTGGGGAGACGCAGAGTCAGGAGGACCTGGTCATTGAGATGATGGTCACACAGAGGACTCAAATCGAGGTGTTGGAGGCGGCGCATCGGATGATGCGGGTAGAGATGCAAGCATCCCTAGATCAGCTGCAGTATCTTCTGCTGAAGAGGGAGCAAGGGATATATAGGCTAGCTCGTCAGCTTGGTGGATCAGATTCAAGGGCTATGGGTTCCTCAGCCAGGCAGTCTCGTCACTTGTCTCATGATCGTGCCAGGGGTGATGCTCGTGAGGATCCTGTTGTTCGTGAGGTTCTTGCGAGGAATCCTCCTCGTTCTCGATCGAGGCGGTCTGTTAGCCAGACGAGTGAGGGGGGATCTGTGGTGGGGCCTCTTTGTTTAGAGGTTTCGAGGACTCCGGGTGTTGGGATTGTATTTTCGGAGGACCAATCTGTGGACCTCTGAGCTGATGATACTGGGGATAGCGGCGCTCGACCATCCCAGCGACAGCGTAGGGTGTAGGGATGTGTCTGTGTTTATGTATCTATAGCATGTGTGTTGTTGTATATATAGGGGTGTCCCCAGTGATAAGTGTAAAAAGAAATGAAAAGATTTGACATATATAGAGAAATTTTTTGTTTAGATGTACCTGATTGGCTCCTTTTCTTTTAGTCACCTCTTGCATCTACTCTTATTTTTTTAGCTGCTTTAGCGCCATCGACAGTCATTAGGACTTGGATGCTTCCTGGGCTGGCCCGGTGATGGTCTAAGGTTACTTCGTATCTGCACATGTGAGAGTAATGTTGTCAGTAGTTTTTGTTCTCCCCATTGCTAGCTGTCAAAGGGTGATAAGTGTCTCAGACCAGAGTCTAGTAGCAAAAGATAGATATGTGCTCTTTTTTTTCTTTCTTTTTTTTCTTTTTTTTTTTGTTTTTTTGTTTTTTTTAAATGAAATAGGAAAAACAAATAGCTAAAATAGAAATAATAACAAAATAATAAAATAAAAATGTCCCAGTATAGGAGTGTGGTAGGATCGGTAGTATGGTATCTTTGGTAGCACTTTCCAGATGGTAACTTTGTCATTCCTTATCTTCTTTATGGACAAGCTGGTGCTTCTGATATGATTCTTCTTCCAATCCAAAAAAATGCCCCAGCGTCAAGATGCAGTGAAGCTTTTCCGAGTTTCAAGATAAGCACTTTGGGTCCATAAGCAGTCATGGATATTTGGTGAGTTAGTATTGAAGAAAAGTTGATCGGTACTGTAGTCGAACTGGGGAGGTCATCTTTGATTAGGTCAGTCGTATATGGGGGTGGGGTCCATCCTAGGGTAGTGGTCATCCTATCTCGTGGTTATTGGGGAGAAGTATGGTGGGTATATTGGGTGATTGCATCAGTCATCATTCATCAATTTTTGGTTTCATTTCTAGGAATATCCTGCAAGGCTTCTGATTTATCATCCAAAATAAAAATAGCAGAAGGGGGTAAGGCTTAGTGACGCGAGGAGTAGTTTGTATCTAATACTTTCCAAAAGGGGTAGGTAATAATCTTTTTCTCAGAGAGATACGGGATGCCATGATCGAGCTCTTTATCATGTTTCGGCACCATCAAAATCTCATATTCTATGGTTAGCAGGAGTTTGTCTTCCCGCCACCTTACAACGACATCTAGTAGTATGAGGACATCAGGGATGCCCTCGCAGCTTGCTTATACACTTCTAGTAACATTACCAGGGGGTGTCCTCACGGTCTGCTTATGCTTCCCTGAGCTCATTGACTTGTTCATTTGTCGTAATGCTCTCACTCGATTTTTTTTATATATGTATTTTGAAAGCATCTTGCTAGCACAAGAATAATGAGTTTTGATGGGAGTTAAATTAGAGGTCTTAAGGATGTTGTGAGAATTGAAAGCGTACGACCAATGAATGGGTCATGATGACTATGGGGGTGATAAGTATAAGTATTTAACCATGGGATGTGAGGATCAGAAGGCTAAGGGTAATATTTTCTAAGGTACATAGCATTCCAAGGGCTAGGGAGTTCTTCTCCATCTTGGTTCGTCAGTTTGTAGGCATTTCTCGGGTATGCGGCTATTATGACATAAGGGCCCTCTCAGTTCGATTTCAGTTTTCTTTTCGGATGGCCGTGTTTGGAAGGCATCATTTTCTTTAAGACTAATTCTCTAATATTAAAGGTTCATTCAAGAACTTTCTTATCGTAAGCCTTAGCCACTCTCCTCTGATATACCTAGGCGTGATCAGTTGCCCTTATACGTATTTCATCGAGCTACTCTAGTTACGTGAGTAGGGCAATTCTCCTCTTGTCCAAGGATAGCTCATCATCGAGTTGAATCCGTAAAGATTGTACTTGTATCTCATATGGTAGGACTGCCTCTATCCCGTAGGTAAGGAGGTAGGGAGTTTGGCCAGTGGTCGTACGAATAGAGGTCCTATAGGCTCAGAGTCTAGTAGTCGTTCAGGCCAGTCGGCTCCGTTGCTCATTTCTACTATGCATTTTAGGATTCAAATCAGCATTTTGTTCGTAGCTTCTACCTGTCCATTGCCTTGAGGGTAGAACGGTGATGAGTGGTATAGATCGATGTCGTACTTCTTGCATAACTTCTTCGTCTTCTCTGTGATGAAATATGGTCCATTGTCAGTGACAAACATCCTGGGTACTCCAAACCTGGTGATGATATTTCGAATAATAAACTTTACGAGTGTTGAAGCCGTGATTCTGACATAGGATTCGACTTCTGCTCATTTGGTGTAGTATTCGATCGCTGTAAGTAAGAACGTATGCTTGTGAGTGTTCCTAACGGTGTCTGTAAAAGGTTCAATGACATCGAAGGCCCACATCGAAAACGGCCATGGCGAGGTCATAGTATTCAATTCAACTGATAGAGCTTTGATGAGTGCAGCGTGTTCTTGGCATTGTTTGCAGGATTGAACGTAGAGGTGGCAATCTCTTATCATTGTCGGTCAAAAGTAGCCTTGTCATGTAACTTGATCAATGACTCTGTCTACTGGGGTGGGCGTTGCAGGCACTAGCATGTGCTTCTCCGATGATGTATTATCCTTCGGCGGTTGTAACACATCGTAGTAGTACTCCTTTAGTGAAGGCCTCTTTGTATAATATTTTGCCGAGTATGCAGAATCGGGCACATCAGTTTCTTATAGTCTTTCGTTCGATCTTCGTGGCGTATGGAGGGACATGTTGATGTTTCAAGAAGTTTCAGATGTCGAAATAATACTATTGTCCATCATCGGTTGGTGATTTTTCAAATCTGAATATAGCGACTTCAATTTCTGACTTGACATGCTTTTTCAAGGTGATTACTTCTTTCAGTCCTGCACTTTGTGGGCGAATGGGTAATTCTCTCTTGACGATCCATGCTACCTCGTGGGCGGGTACTGTCAGCTTTTCGATGAAGAAGGTCTTGATATTTTGCCCGATTGGTATTTGGATGACCGAGGCTAGTGTGGCTAAGGAATCTGCGAGCTCATTTTCTAATCCAGGGATGTCCGTGAAAGAGATTCGTTTAAATTTCTTTAATAAATATTGAGCGGTTTCTAGGTATGCCATTAGTCTCCTTTCCTTAGTTTTTTATTCTCTTATGACTTGTGAAATTACTAGTTTGGAATCACCGATGGTTTTTAAAGAAATTTAGTTGAAAATCCTTAGGTATGACAACTCCTTCTGGGCTTAGGAGGACTATCCCGATGCCTTTTCCTTTGTGATTTAGAGTGCCGTCAAAATAAAGGATCCATGAGGACTTATTGGGCTCTTCGTTATGAATCATGAGTAGGTCTTCATCGGGAAAATCTGTGTGTATAGGTTTATCATTCGAGAGTGGGAGATCTGTGAGGTAATCGGTAATGGCTTGTCCTTTGATCGATTTTTACGTGACGTAAGTGATATTGAATTCTTGCAAGAGCATATGCCAGTGAGCGAGATTTCTTGATGTTGCAGGCTTTTCGAATACGTACTTTAGAGGGTCCATTCGGGCTAGTACTAGTATTTTATGTTCTCCGAAGTAGTATCGTAATTTGGTAGAGGCCCACACCAATGTGAGGCAAGTCTTCTCCATTGAAGTATATTTTCATTCGTATTCGACCATCGTCCTACTGAGGTAATAGATAGCCTTCTCTCTCTCACCGTCTTCTTCATATTGTCCCAGAATTACTCTCATAGCTTTGTCGTTCGCTGAAAGGTATAGAATTAGGGGTCTTTCAAGGACAGGTGGCGATAGTATTGGAGGGTTAAGGAGGTACTTCTTAATGTTGTCAAAGGCTTGCTGACACTGGTCATCCCATTTGTACTCAACTCCTCCTTTAAGTAGTCTATAGAAAGGATCGCATCTATCTGAATGCTGGGAGATAAATCTTCTGATGAATTGCAATCTTCCTATCAGGCCTCGTAACTCTTTGATATTACTGGGAGGCGGCATCTCGAGGATGGCTCTGACTTTTGCAGGGTCAACTTCGATCCCTCGCTTGCTAACTATGAAACCAAGTAACTTTTTGGAAGTGACCACGAAGACATATTTCTTTGGATTCATCTTTAGCTGGTATTTCTTAGCTCTTTGTAATACCAGTCGGAGTGCTTCAACATGTCCTACTCACGCTTAGGACTTCACTAATATGTCATCGATGTATACTTCCAAACACTTATGCATCATGTCGTGAAAGATAGCTATCATGGCGCGTTGATACGTGGCTCCTGCGTTCTTGAGCCCAAAAGGCATAACGACATAACAGTATGTCCCCCATGGTGTGGTGAAGGAAGTCTTCTCTTGGTCAGACTCTGCTAATTTGATTTGATTATATCCAGAGAAACTGTCTATAAAGGATAGCATCTCATGTCCAGCGGTGTTGTCAACTAGAGTGTCAATTGTGAAAGTAGAAAGTCATATTTTGGGAATGCCTGATTGAGGTTTCGAAAGTCGATGCAAACCCGTACTCTGTCATCTTTCTTGGCGATAGGTACTATGTTGGCAATCCACTTGGGGTAGAGAACGACTTAAATAAAT
This sequence comes from Chloranthus sessilifolius, assembly GCA_021018995.1. Lineage (NCBI taxonomy): Eukaryota > Viridiplantae > Streptophyta > Magnoliopsida > Chloranthales > Chloranthaceae > Chloranthus > Chloranthus sessilifolius. Next base: position 89,301,346 of record CM037594.1, on the reverse strand, counting down.
TTGGCTTTCTATAACTTGTCAACTTCCTCTTTAACTTGGAGGGCGGTTTGTGGGTGCATCCTGCGAAGTTTCTGCTTAACAGGCTTTGCATCGGATTCTAAGATGAGGCATTGTTCTACTAAACTTGGGTCTAAATCGGGCATGTCCTCGTAGGACAATGCAAAGGAATCGAGGTGTTCTTGCAGGACCTGTACAATTTGTTGGCATTCCTTGGAGTTGAGCATTGCACTAATCAGTAGCTTCTTAGGTTTCTCTTAGTGCCAAAGTTAAGTTCTTCTGTGGGTTCCATAGTAACTTGGGTTTGCTCATCGAAATGTTTGATAACCCGTTGGAAATTTGGTGTCTCCTCGGAAATTGGTGTTCTTTCTTCGTCCTTGATAAGTTCGTATACTGTGAAGTTGCTACACTAGGGGTCTAAGTTTGCGAAAGGCAACCCTCCATCGGTGCAATCTATGACTAAGAGATCTTCGATAAGGTGAAGATCAAGACTACTGATTCTTCTCTCAAAGCCATGAAGTATCTCGTCCGATATGATCACTGGCTTGCTGTTTAACCGGGATGCTTTACGTCCTTTTGCGGGGAACGGGATAGAAACCTTAGGAGAAAAGTCTCCTTGTTGGCCACAGATTTAGTTCGGGATAAAGAGTTCCCTTTATTTTCTGAGGTTTTTTATTTTTTTGGATTTTGTATTTCTATATTTTTAGGGTTTTCTATTTTTTCTATCTTTTTATTTTTGACAATAAATATGGTACAGGATTGGTCACCTCAAGGGGCGTCGGGAGAATTGCTTTCTCTAGTTGAGGGAGCGAGACGGCTGCTAGAGCCGTTCGGGCGATTCTTTAGGAAATGCGGACTTATTGGGAATTTGATATTTTTTTTTTAGAGTCCTCATCCGATGAGATCTTTTGAATGAGCGACACTGGTGACAGCGGTGCTGATGTCTGAATTTTTTCTACCACATTGATCGCCTCTTCTTCAAAGAAGCTCTGAAGATCGAAGTCAATTGAACCATCATCCTCTGGGCCGTAGTAATGTTATTCTTTCCACCGAGGAGGATCTCCCAAAGGATTCTTAGGGGTAGCGAGTTCTTTTCCTTGATCTTCATAATATGTCAGGATGAGCGCGCATGCTCGGCAGCGAGGTTGATAATAGTGAAGAATGCAGGGGGATTCCCAAGGACATTCCCATCCTTCTAGGTTAGAGTCAAAGTTGGTATCGAATTCATCTTCATGATCAGATAGTTCTTGAAGTCCTAGATTGGCTCGCTCCGCTAACTCAAGCGCCGAGAGGTCTATCCAGTAGTCCTTGTCATCACTCGGGGGAGGTTGCCACTGTTCCTCTAGAGATTTCCAAAATATTTAGAGTTACAGCGAATTTGGGGATGTAAAAGTGTCTAGTTCAAGTTCCCCTTCAGATCCTATAAGGGCAGTGTAGGTGCTTCCCCCTAGGTCAACCGAATGACTGTTGGGATTTTCTGCTTCCTGTGCTGGTGGCTGAGGTGGTAGGTCATTACTTGTGTCGGTGGTCACGAGGTTGGTGGGATTCGATTCTTCTCTCATAGAGTGTCGGGTTCAACTAGCCAAACACTCTAATATGTCGGCGCATGCCCTACTGCGGGGTTGGTATGGGTAAGCGATACAAGGGGAGTCCCAAGGGCATTCCCATCCCTCAAGGCTAAGGCCGAGGTGGATGTTATACGAGTTAGTATCTTGTTGTGGGGGGTTGTCTCTTTCCCATGTTAAGTGTAAGTGCTCTTCTCCATCTTGCAAGGCTGTTATGTGAAAGTCTTCGTCGTCAGTGGACTCCCAATCTTCTATTCGTGGGTCGAGTTCTGGAGGTCCCTCTCTCCTCTTTTATATAAATTCCTTAGTATCAAACGTGGGCTTGACTCCTTCAAGCGATTTATCAATTTCATCGTTTAAATTGGTTAAATCATTGAATGCTTTAGTCATTCTCTCAATTTTCACTTCTTGGGATCTAGTGAAGGACACTTCCTTATGCTTTGGCACATTTGCTTTCTCAGTAGTCATGTAGGCGAAGTGGTCATATAGAGACCATTTCGGCGAGGTAGGGGACAAGTCGGCTAGCGGGCCGTCCGATTAGTAACCTAATCCTATGTGCTTACGTATTTGCATTGAGACAACGGGTCCTACACGACTTGCTTATTTTTACCGAGTCCGATGCAGGGGACGTATCCAAGTTAGTACATAAGGTCCCACCCTTTTGTCGTGGTAGGGTTAATAGCATAGAGTTTGGCGAGGTCTGGGCCAACCTCTCTTCTCATTAATTTTTGTCGACGCATTGAGGGAGAATTAGGAGGGGTAGGGGGACGGACTTCCGCAACTGTTGTCTCATCAGGGGTTCGAGTCTTTTGAATATGACCCGTGTGCAACACATAATCATGGGCGGTTGGTGTGCTCACCGCATAATCAGTATCCATCTCTCGGAGGGGTGCACCAGTGTATATACAGACGATGGAGTCCTCGTATGAGAATTTGACGCATTGATGGTATGTGGAAGCGATGACATTCATTGGCTCCAGCCATTTTCTTCCTAAAATGATTGTACCTACTAGCGGAATCGAAAACATGGAAGGTGTCTTTCGTTACAAGTCCGAGGCGAACCTATAGCTTAATAGTTCCTTTGACAAAGCGACACGACCCATCATAAGCTATGAGTGACAGCGCGGAGGGCCTGACATCCTGCTCCGTGTATTCGAGCATTTTTAATGTGGTGAGAGGGCAGATGTTAAGTCCTGCTCCCGTATCGACGAGTGCGTGTGGTACAGAGAATCCTCTAATTATGACCATAAGATATATGGGGGTTGCACTCCCACGGAGTGACTCTTTGGGCATGTCTGTATCGGTAAAAGTGAGTGCTGGAGATTGTGCCATGACCGAGGTGATTTGATGAAGCTTATCTATGGTCGTATCCTCATCCACTTGCGTGTCTTTAAGTGTCCTTATCAACAGTCGGTGATGGTTAGGCGATTTCCTGATGAGTTCTAGTATGGATATCTGGGCTAGGATCTTCTAGAGATGTTGTAGAAGGTCGTATTCTTATCCTGGCTCAAGCGCAGTTTCTTTGCCTGGCCGATGGCCTTAGGTGCGGGTGGTTGGAATGGTTGAGGTGCAAGGATTGGTGGAGGGATGATGTGAGGTGGGGGAGGCAAGTTAACCTCTCTTTCTCTCACATTTTCCTCTGATGATTGTATATTCATGAACTCCTTATTTCGAGGGAAAGGCGGAGATGGGTAATTGGTTCCTGATTTGAGAATTGGGCAAGTCGTTTTTTGACCGAACCCAGCATGGCTTAACACGAATGTATTTGTAAAATGGGTGAAATTTGAGGTTGGAACGCATACCTGAATGGTGCCGCTCTAAGGTGGGAGGACTGTGTGTAATCTTCCTCTTCTAAGAAAGCAGAGACCAGCTTCTCGCACTGGTCAGGATGTTCTTCTAGCTCACTTTCTTCTAAATTTGATGAATGCTTGATTATTATTTTATTTTCTTGGCATGGAGTCTTTCGGGTGGCACTCTCAACCCATGCAGCAATTTGGACTACAGTTTGGAGAACGTGATCTCCATACTCGGGTTCAGAATCGGGCAAAGGGGGCGGTAGTGGCGTTGGTTCAAGATTTGGAGGGGTGGAAGGTTCCTCTACTTCTGGGAAGGCGGAGACCGGCGTCACGTACAAGTCGGGGTGTTCTTCTCGCTCATTTTCTTCTATGTTTAGTAAATAATTGGTCTTTATTCCATCTCCTGGGTTTGGAGTCTTTCGGGTGACACTTTCTACCCATGCAGTAATTTGGGCCGCGATTTCAAGAACATTACTGGGGTTCAGAATCAGACGAAGGAAGGGGCAATGGCATTGGTTCAGGGTTTGGAGGGGTTGAAGGGTCTGGTGGGTAACTACAGAGGAATGGTCTCCTAGCCCTAAAGGAATTGAATCGTATCTGAGTGAATTTTGGATAAGGAGGTGGATTCGGCGAGGCGATGCGAGCGATCAGGGCCGAGGGATGCGGGGGTGAAGGAATTCTCACTGGTGTGACCGAAGTTGTAGAGGATTGAATGCGAGTGATTAAAGTGGAAGATTAGAAGGAGGATTGATCGAAGAGGTCCATGATGGTGACCTGAGCCGATTTTGCTTGGTTGTGGTTGGGAATGGGGTTATTAACGATCCCTAAATTTTGTTGAGGTTGGTTATTATTAGGGTTAGGATTCCAAAGCGCTTCCCAATCGATCTGACTTTGGTCATTCATGTCATAGATTACATCTCTGAGGACCCAACAGTCCTCTAGGTTGTATCCTGCATATCGATGAAAGGCACAGTATTTACTATAGTCTAGATTTGTCGGCCATGGGCGGGGTCTTTCCTACGGGAATCGGCGGAGGTTCTGAGTGTTAAGGAGACGAAAGATGTTGGAAATCATATCCGGTAAAGGGGGATAGCATTCCCACCTTGGCTAGTAGGGGCCTCTGGCTGGGTTAAAGTTTTGCGGTGGGGGCACACTATTGTAATTCGGCACGTGGGCCGGTCGATTCTGCATAGTGTTCTGATTCTGATAGGTGTTGGGATATTGATTTCTATTCTAATATTGGCCCTGACTCTGGTTTTGGCTATAATTTTGATTTGCATATCTTTGTTGTTTAGTGCCTTGGTTTTGGTTCGTGTATCATTGTTGATTTTGATTTTGCCCGAAGTTTCGTGGGTGAAAATTTTCGTTCCCAGAGTTTTGTCCTTGATTAACAACGGTATTGACTTATTCGGTTCCTAAGGATTTCTTATTATTTTTTTATTTTGATTCACTAGAACAGCCTACTTTTGATGTGACTAAGGATATAACAAGGTCTCCGCCTTTAACGTGTCGCGCTAGTCGGGATGCTCGGGAGTGGAGTCCAATGAAGTCGGGGCAATCACTTATGACAAGTGCGCTCTTTAACGGTTCTCTAGTGTTATCGATGATAATGTCCACCGAATCCTTCTCTTTCATTAAAGTGTCGGTCCTAGAGATGAGTTTTCTCCATCTAGCGACGAAGTCGGCAAATTCTTCCTCGGGTCCTTGCTTGGCTGCCATTAGATCGTTGAAACTGGCTGTCTCTTGGATCAAGTGTTTGTATTGGTCTAGGAATTGATCGACTAAGTTATCGAAGGTTTCAATCTTATAAAGCGGGAGACCCGCAAACCAATTTAAAGCTTCTCCTTCCAATGAGCGTTGGAAGTAGTGAATGAGAAGTCCTTGATTATCACGTATGGGTCAGCAATCATTATAAAAGAGGGCCAAGTGATGATTCGGATTTTTCGTGCCATTATATTTGGTAAAGTTTGGTGGCTTAAATCCTATTGGTAAATTAAACTTGACATCCCAGAAAAATTTATCAAACCCAAATGAGTGACCGGGGCGCTCTCGCTTCGCCATGTACTCATCGAGCATTTTAGGGAGATCTTCGATTTTAATAGTGTTGTCTACACTACGTGAAAATGAGGAAAAAACTACAATAGTGGGGCGGGATAAGCAATGACGGTCTGCTATCATTTAAATTAAAAGAGTTAGAATAAATCATTCCTAAAGCAGTCGTTTATATATATATATATATATATATATATATCATGGCTATATTGAAGTTGTTTGCCAGCAACCCAACCCGAAAAAAATGTAATTTTGTAGGGAATAAATCAGGATACATGGTCGGGCTTAGATAGTCGAAGCTTGGTAAAAATTGGGCAGGGTTAGGGCATGACCATGTGAGGCCAGCTTAAATAAGTCCGACCCTAGCTAGCCATATATATATATATATAGATATATATATATATATATATATAATTTATTTATTTATTTTTATATATCAATATTAAATTTATAAAAAACTTTGTTTTAAAAAATATGTATATATATACGTATAAAATAATTTTAAAAGAGAAGAACATCCCACACAACCTTGGCCTACCTTATGTCGGGCTTGGGTTGAGTTTGCTCACCCTATGGCTAGGATCGGGCTAACCCCTTGGCGGCCAGAGCCAGGCTAGGGTCGGGCCATAGCCTGGCCCATTAACAACCTTACTTTAAATTCACCCATGAAATTTGAGATACTTCACCCACTCTGAAACCCATTAATTACATGCTTTGAATCTGACAATCGAGATCATTTTTCGTCAAATTTTTTTTCACACTGAATTTTTATATCATGAGCATACGATCAGACGGATGGTTTTTTTTATTTCACGCAGCACACCTCCTAAAAAATTGACCTTAAAATCAGGTTTGCGGGTAATGACTGTCAGTTCGTATTTTTTCACCCTTTCTGGGATATGTGCCTTGCAATCTCAAGCACAGATGGTTGGATGGCATGCTCATGATATCAAGATCCATCCTGAAAAAGATTGGGATGATAAATGATCTACATCATCTAATTAAAGTCAATGCATTTCAGCGTGCGTGCTCACAAAGATTTGATGCATGGATTGTATTCATTAAAAAATGGGTACGTTTAATAAAACCCAACATGATTGATTGCTTTAAATCAGAGGATGGAGATCGTGTTTCACTCCAATTTTGCACATAAGAAATCTTGATGCCATGAGCGTACTATCATACGTCAGTTTTCGATTCCACATGTCACATATCCCAAAAAGTGGCCCTAAAATCGCATGGCACACATCATGCGCGAAAGTGACTTTAGGACCACGTTTTCGGGATCAGTGGCATTTGAAATCAAAAACTGATCGTATGATGGTATGTTCATTGATTGGAGATCCCATGAGTGGAAGATTTGAGCGAAGACAATCTCCATCTTCTGATTTAAAGCAATCAATATTGATTATGGGTGTAGGTGCCCAACAAGAGCTTTAGGTGTCATTAAAAGTACCTAATTAAACTTAAGAGTACCTTTAAGTCCAGCCACCAAATCATTGAGTTCACCCACACTTAAACACATTGACTTGGTAGAATTAGATGATGGAGATCGTTAATCCTCCCAATCTTTCACACGATGGATCTTGAGATCATGGGCCTACCAACAGACGATTAATTAGTGTTTAATTTCTCACGGCACACATCTTAGAAAAATGACCTTAACATCATGTGCATGCTCAAAATTGATTTTAACGTCAGTTTTTTGGGTGCGTACCCATGAAATAAAAAATCAACCATCTAATGGTACGATCATGTTCTCAAGAAATTTTGGTAATTTCAGTAATTTCGTCGAATTTCGGTAAATATTTGGGTCAATTTCGATAAATGCACCCCGAAGTTCACAATGTAATTTTAGAAGATGCAGACCCAAAAAATTTAATTGCAACCACCTGCTAACTTGGGAGGTGTTTTAAAAGGCTAAAAACCCATCGAAATCTTGCGAACTTTGAGATTTGAGAAACACCAAACCCTATATCCATCGAGCCCCACGTCGCCGCCGTCGTCCCGCCATTGATTCCGATGAACACACAGGTAGAAATAGAATCCCTAACTATCACCTTTATCTTTTTCTTCTTGATTGGGAAACCCAAACCCTAAACCCATCGAGCCCCACATTGATTTCGGCGACCCGTCCATTGATTCCAGCGAACACACAGGTAGAATCCCTAATCATCACCTTTTATCTTTTTCTTATTGATCTTGTTGTTCTTCTTCTTCTCATTTGTCAAGGATTTATTTTTAATTTTTTTAGGAATCCTCAACGAGGACGAAGCTACGACCTCCGGCTATCCGAAGCTTCGATCCCACACATCACAGGTGTGTTTATTTATTTATTTATTTATTTATTTATTTATTACCTCTATTTTTTTCAGTTTTTCAATGGATGAATGGACTATGGAGCTGTTTTTTTTTTATTATCAAATAGGGCTTTATTTCCTACCAACAGGAACACTATTTTGGTGTTTAATTTAATTGGCTATGAAGAGATCACAACATCTAGAATATCTGGCCTCTTCAACCAATAGTTAAAAATTTGAAAGGATTAGAATACTTTGGATCTTGGATGAGCGTTACTTGCAGTGGACAATGATCAGTAGCCAGTCACGGACAATGATGAACAGCAGGCATCCCAAAATTTGTACTTAAATTTGTTGAGACCAAACAGCTATCGAGTCTAGCCCATACTCGAGCTTGACCATGCCGATTATTGCACCAACTATAGTGATTGCCAGTATAACCCACGTCAACTAAAGCTGAGTTCATAAAATCACTAAAGTATGTTCATTTTTATTTTTATTTTTTTTACCTCTGTTTTTTTTCAGTTTTTCAATGGATGAATGAACTATGGAGCTGTTTTTTATATCAAATAGGGCTTTATTTCCAACCAACAGGAACACCATTTTGGTACCATTCATGTCCACAATGTATGTTGTGTTGCAATTGCACTAACATACTACATTGACAGTTGCTCCCTCCAATCATCTATCAAATTTCCTTGGATAACAATAAAACCATGTAAATTTCTAAAAGATTGAACGGGGGCTGGCTATATTGCTATCCCTCAACACAAATTACAGTACTAAATCTGCAAGGACACCATATGTCAAAACCTTTCCTACTATTTTGAAGTAGCTAGCAAGGCGAGGAGGTTTTAGATTGCCTTTGCTGCTTAGATCAAAGTTAGACTTTAATGTAATATACCCTATCATCTATATATAGAGGCCACATAAATCATCCTTGGTGACTCTATGTATTCCATAGTATTGACATAATGCTTACTCAATTTATGCTTCTTTAAGCTTTCTTCTGTTTTTTTATGTGATAGGGTTCTTTTATTGTCTAACTCGGTTGTGTGGGGATTGCACCTCTGGCTATGGTTTCATCTACTTGGAAATAGTTGGTACTATGTCCTGTTACTGTTTACGGGGTGGACCATAAAGATTTACTAGTTTCAGTATTATTCTCAAATTTCTGCTTCTAAGAATGGGGGTAGCACAGATATGAATTGTGTTATTCACAACTGAAACCTTACTCGAGTATGGATTTTGATTACTTGCATGACCCTAGTTGTTCAGAAGTATGATAGTCTGTGATATTACATCATTGAGTATTGCGTGAGGGTCATCTTAAGTCAAGTAAATATACTACGCCTCGGGGAGTTGCCTATTGATTTTAAAATAGTCAAGTAAATATAACTTGTTAAATAGGTGGACATTTTCCAATTGATATGGTCAAATTTCAACCAAAAATATAACAAGGGGCACTTATACCAATTGATATGGTCAAGGTCCAACATCGGCCGATACGTATCATCTTGGTTAACTAACTAATTAGATATTGGATATCAAGGCCCACTGTAGCATTAGATATCATCTTGGTTAACTAACTAATTTTTTTTGTCTTATAATTGATTTTTGTTTGTAGAAGATGCCTTCAACAATTTCAAACAAAGAGTGGATGACTATAGAAAATCGAATGACTACTGAATATATGCAAGGAGTTGGATCATTTATTTCATTCGCCAAACAAAATGCAGAAGATGTCGATCGGTGTTTTTGTCCTTGCATCAAATGTCGTAACCTTAGAAAACGTAGCCTAGAAGTCATTGCAGAGCATTTAATTTGTGATGGAATAGATAAGTCATACACAACATGGATCTATCACAGGGAACTGTTTTCGAAAACTCCGATCAACATTGGGGCTCCTGGTACATCAACTAGTAATTGAAATGAAAATGTATCCACAAGACTGATAGATATGTTGAATGACACATTTGGACATATTCGTCCTGTTGACCTAGATGCATGCTTAAATGAAGGTCATAGTGAAGATGATTGTCAAGCTCCACATGATTTACATGGGAATGTGGAGTACGATAAGTTGATGAAAGATGCATTAGAACCCCTATATCCTTCATGTCAAGATGAGCATACGAAATTATCAATTACAATTGAGTTGTTGAGCATGAAGTCTAGACATCAATGGTCTAACGATAGCTTTACAGAGTTATTAAATCTGATAAAAAAAAATTTGCTTGAACAAAATACTCTGCTTGATAGCACTTACAATTCGAAGAAGTTAATCAAGTCTTTGCATTTGAAGCAGGAGATTATTTATGCATGCCCCAATGACTGCATATTATATTGGAAAGATCATGCAAATAAGGACAAGTGTCCTACGTGTGATCATAGTAGATGGAAACCAATGGATCCTTCAAAGCCTAGGACGAAACAATTACATGGAAGAAGTTAAGATACTTTCCGTTAACTCATAGGCTATAAAGAATGTATAGTGTTCCGCGGATTGCAGAGCAAATGACATGGCATGCAAGCTCAGTTGAAAATGAAAATTACATGCGCCATCCTGTCGATTCTTCATGTTGGAAATCAATATATATTCGCTGGAGCCACTTTGCTTTAGAGTCACGTAATGTTCGCCTAGGACTTGCAACAAATGGATTTAATCCTTTTGGGAACAAAAATAATTCTTATAGTTGCTGGCCCGTTATGATTGTTCCTTACAATCTTCCTCCATCTTTGTGCATGCGAAAGGAATTTACAATGTTAACACTATTGATTCCTGGCCTAAAAGGTCCAGGGCATGACATTGATATCTATTTGCAACCGTTGGTAGCAGAGTTGAATGCATTATGGTCCACTGGAGTCAATACATATGACTCCTATACAAAGTCTAACTTTAATATGAAAGCAATTTTATTGTGGGCTATACATGATTTTCCAGCATATGGTCATCTTTCAGGTTGTAAGACAGCGGGACAATATGCTTGTCCTGTTTGTAGTGAAGGGATTGATTCAGTATGGTTATCACATGGGAAGAAATTTGCTTACATGGGTCACAGAAGATTTCTTGCAGATCTAGGTCATCCTTTCAGGACATAAAAGTCACAATTTAATGGGAAGGAAGAACATGAGAAGCATGCACGTCGTTTGAGAGGTTCTGAAGTACTATCTAAAATGAATATTGTTCAGACAAACTTTGAAAAGGTTGCAGGAAAGAAGAGGATGAGGGCCACAAATGAGGAGAACAGTGCATGGTCAAAGAGATCAATCTTATTTGACTTACCATATTGGAGGGTAATAAATAATATATTTTATTATATTAATGTGACCTCTTATGTAGATTGTTTGAATACTAACATAAATATTTTATATGTGTAGGATCTACATATTCGTCACAATTTGGATGTAATGCACGTGGAAAAGAATGTTGCAGAAAACTTAATTGCAACTATTATGGACACAAAGGGTAAAACTAAGGACGGTATTGAAGCCCGTCTTGATCTCAAATAAATGAAGATAAGGAAAAAATTATGGCCTGTACAAAAGAATGACAAGTGGCATTATCCTATAGCTCTATTTTACTTGTCTCGAGAGGAAAAAGAAATAATTTATAAAACCTTGCATAACTTGAAGGTTCCTATTGGATACAGTGCTAATTGGAAACATAACGTAAGTTTGGAAGATTTTCAATTCAAGGGTCTGAAGTCACATGACTTCCATATTCTCATACAACAATTGTTGCCAGCGTTATTGATGCATGTATTTAAAAAGGAAAAGCCATTGAGAGCCGCTATTCGATAATTGTCGATATTTTTCAATGTCTTATGTTCTAAGGTCATAAACCGTGTTGAGCTATTGAACATGAGAGTACGCATAGCTGAAACACTTCCCACCTTCATTTTTTTGAAAAATACTTCCCACCTTCATTTTTTGTTTCTATGACCCACCTTATTGTGGACTTGGCAAAGGAGGTACTAGTATGTGGTCCTGTTTGATATCGATGGATGTATCCCTTTGAGAGGTAAAATTTTATTATAGAGTTCGTAAGTTCTTTTATTTAATATATAAATGTTAATATCTCAATAAATATATATATAAATGTATAAGATGATGAAGACATATAAACATTACGTAAAGAATCAGACTTACCCAGAGGGATCTATTGCAGAGCAATATCTCATGGAAGAATATATGAGGTATTGCATGGAGTACATGCCGGATAGTCATAAAGGAACCCATAGGCATGGAGAAGTGGCATTCATGGATCACGATGTCACACATGGGTACCCTATCAATAAAAAGGATAAAGTCTATTGTCTTCAAACTATGCAATATCAGCAAGTGCGTAGATGGGTCCTAGAGCATTCACCAGAAAATGTTCGGTGGGAGGAGTAAGTAATATTTTTTTCATATCTTGCTAATTGTATATTTAGTTTTCATACATAAATATTTAATCTAATTAAATTTTAACTTTTATAGGAAGTATCAATCTTACCTTCAACGCCACAAGACAAGCGAAAAGCAACGGAGGGACAACTACATTCCTTGGTTAAGAGAATAATTAAAAAATGAACAAACTACTTCTTTGAAGAGGCTTGTTGATGGTCCGAGCTTTAATGCCATATCATATAGGGCTTACGTGATTAATGGATATCTTTTTTGTACAACAGAGTCAGAAATGAGTACAAGCACACAAAATAATGGGGTCTCAAATGAAGGCTTTAACTAGTTTCAGATCGAGTGCGAAGGATAAGAGCCCTGTTGAAGAAGAAGTCACCTATTATGGTATTATCAAGCAAATACTTGAATTAGATTATGGTGGCTTAAAGAAACAGTCTTCTATTGTGATTGGGTGCATATAGAAGATAGAGTAAATGGATGCGTAGTTGATCCAGAAATAAACTTAGTGTTTGTTAATTTTGGGAGGTTGATGAAGACTTCACATGAAGATAATGAGCCTTTTATCCTTGCTTCTCAAGCCATTCAAGTATTCTACTGCAAAGATCATACTAGGGATGATTGGTATGTGGTCTTAGATGCTCCAAAGAGATTGAATCAGGATGTGGATGCTTATGAAGATCCTTTAGTATTTGAAGCAAGAACAAAAACAGATGCTTTAGCATCAACATTAGTCACTGATGTTGTAGATGAAGATGGAGAGTAATTTATAGAACCATCTCTTGGGGATTTTTTTTTTAATGTTATATTTACTTTTTGTGTCGTAGTATTTTCCTTTTTTTTTTGTAATAGTACAAAGGTCAAACACTACAAAATATACCGTTTCTAGTGGCAAAGTACACAAGCGACTATAATTTCTATTATGAAAATATCCTAACAGTCTATTTAGACACTGATTCTCTGCTTGTTTGGTTTGATCGTTGTTCATATATATATATATATATATATATATATAAGGAGCAGTGATTGGGTCCTTTCATCGAGGCATCGTGCTTTTGAAGCTATTGGATGGGAGAGATGTGATGAGGAAGTTAAGACAAAAGATGATTGCATAGTCTTTGCTCTTTAACATCTATAATGGTTTGTATAATTAAATAATTGTATAAAAAATAAGATTGCATAAATGAAGATTTTATGACAATTTTTTACTTGATTTCCAGTCATCCCAAATATCCAAAGAGTTTAAAAGCAAGAGGACCCGACGATTATGGGTCAAGTCCTCCTTATAGGACCTGATCATTGCCCAAGACCTAAGGTAGGGTTACATCAAATCCCTTCATTGATTATGAGGTTTGCAAATTAGTTTTTAAAAAAAATTAGATCTCCCTTTTTGCTTTTAGGAATTGATGTTGGCTTGGTCTTGGAAAAGCTCTGGAAAAACTGAAGTCAAACTGGATTTTTTTTGCTTGTTTTTTGCTTTTTAATTTTTATAATAGTCTAGATTAGTAACTGTCACAAATCTTCCGATGAGTGTGTTCCCACATTAGATAGTGAGATGTGTACAATTATCCTAGTTTGGATGGCATTCAGATCTTTATGGGGTAGTTTAATACTTTTAGTGTTAGAGAATTACAGGGGAAGAAGAAAAAATTAGCCCTGTTCAAGAACCTGTAAGCTCCTATATATGAACTGATGCACTTTACAGGTCCGACATTTCTATATTCGACCGGAGACATACTTCTATTGTATGTAACCAACCTCGATCTGGTCAAGGAGATAAGCCTCTGCAAATCTTTAGATTTAGGGAAGCCATCATATCTACGAAAGGAACGTGGGCCTTTACTGGGTCAAGGCATTCTAGCATCAAATGGTTCAGTTTGGACACACCAGATAAAAATCATAGCACCCGAGTTCTTTATGAAGAAAGTTAAGGTAAATTTAGTTACTGATGCTTCATCACAGCAGCCTTCCTATGTTTCCTCCAAAGTTTTATACTCTTGCAACTTTTGCAGTGGTCTCATTTGACAATGAATAGTCATAGGTTTCTTCCCTTTATATTTGTTCATTTATTTTTTAAAGCATCTTGTAGCTTAAGGTTGAAAACTGAAACAGCCAAAGTGTTATCAAAGAGAGGGTTGAGGCTTGCAATTCCTGCAAGAGATCTGAAGGAAGGTGATGTAAGTGAGAGAGAGAGGAGATTCAATTGCTGATTAGACCTGAACAACAGGGTTCTCCTTTGATCTTTTTTGATCGACTGAGGGAAATGATCTAAACTGCCAATTTTCAGATTGTTGTATAAGCCCAATGTTTAAAAATCTAGTTGAATAAAATTTTGAAATGCCTCTAGATGTGATTTGCTTAGATGTTGGAAAGGTGCTTGAAGATGGTGGCTTTTGCTCATTAAGGATACTGACGAGATGGTTATCAAGTGGCTTTTGACATGTTCAAACCCAACTTATCTATATTTCGAAAAAGGTCTGGTTGTTGGTGAGTGGCATATTTTGAAGCACGTTGGATGAGATATTAATAAAATACTCAAAGAAGCTGTAAATTGGATAAGGGGGCATAGAAAAGTAAAGAAATAATTGTTTATTTCACTAACCCTTATCTTTTTACTGACTTTCAATGGGTTGTCAATATAGACTTATTCAAGTGAATGAAGGGGGAAATGGCCAAACTGGGCTGCCACTAGAGCCACTAGGGGGTAAATTTTAAGTATTAATTTTAGGTGCATGTCCAAACACAGAGAAGGTCAATCTCACATCATATCCCTTCAAAACAATTAAAAAAAGTATGTTATTTGATTGTGCATTAGAATACGATGATGATGGTACTCCATTATAATCAAATTTTGAATATTCCTATGAAGATGAGTTTTCAATTTTTATTTTTTGAAAATTATTTATGCAATGCCTACTTCATCCACATAAAATTCTAAATATGTTTTGGGTGCCAGGTGGAATTTTATTTTGGGTGCCAGGTGGAAGTCCATGCTAATCCCGTAGTATGAAGGTACTCTAGTTGAGTGCTTTCCCATAGTGTGTGGAAGTCCAGACCTAAGTGATGTCCAACTAAATGTCGAAATGATCCTAACAGTTGATGACTAAAATGTGTAACAACTTATACCAGTGACTTCTCGATAAATATGGTCAGCTCCATTCCATCAAACAAACTGGCAATAATATAAGAGGATGCAAAATTAGAACTGACCTGGGGGAACTGGAAATTTATCATCTTTGCCAGTTGCAGTCCTTCAGCCCAGGAATTTTGATCAGGACTACCTATCACACTGCATATTTTGTAGATCTCATCTGCTTCACTGGACCACGAAATAAAATTATGTCAGCCACGTAAGTCTCAACAAGGCAACCACAGCCACAAGACTAATGCATATAGTAAGATGAAAAGAGCAACAAAAGATAAATGTAGATAACAGGGGCGATAGCAAAAGAATGAAAAGCAAACACCAAAAATGTAGGAAAATTTTTAGAAGCTTAAGAAAATATCCATTCATATTTTTTAAACTTAAGGAACTTCTGTGGGGCCTCTAATCTGGAGTTCAGAAATTTCAATTCCACATACTTTGTTGTTTAGAATTTGATGTTGAGATAAAAGGTATTTATTGGCAAATCTAAATTATAGAGGTTAGAGTTGATGATAGGATGGCCAAGTTGGCTAGGAGCTTCTGATATGGATAGGGGGAACTTCCTTCATCTCATTTGGGGCTGCCGTTATTTCTTGGGAAGCCCAACAAATCCTTGGGGAATCCAGTGGTGGAAAGAGTGGAAAGACAACTAGCAATTTGGAAATGCAAGCTACCATCCATCAGTGGAAAGTAAACATATTCATTATGGCTACTCTCTAATTGGGTAAGGAAATGCAACTAATTAAGTGAGAAGTTGCTTTTTTTCTCAAGGAAGATGGGAGTATTGGGCGTCAAAAATATGCAGGTGATGAACAAAGCATTACTAGGTCAATTGTTAGAGCGCTTGGGGGAGGATTCCAAGTTCTGACTCTATGGGCCTCAATGGTGGTTGCAAAATTCAGGGTCAGTAGACAGTATGAGCCATCAGGTCCACTGGTCTTAGTTCAGCATCTGGGTGGTGGAAGGGTCTACACAAAGTAAAGAAAGGTTTTTGTTAAATGTATTAGGTACAGGCCTGGCACAGGGAATAATTATATAAAATTCTGGACTGATTGCTAGCAGGACTAATTAGCTCTTTCACTGAGCTTTTCAAACCACTTCAGTTGACAGTTTGCAAAGATAAACTGAGTTGGGACTGTCCTGAATGGTTGAATGGTGTGCTATTATGGCCCATCATGCCAAGAAGAAATTCCTCAACAGTTAAAACCAGAAGTGGTGGAAGCTTTTACCAAGCTAACAGGATTGCTTTCTTCTGTAAATGGTACATCGCAATGTAGATGATATCAGAATATGGAAAATCAATAGGAAAGGAATGTTTACAGCTAAATCTTTACATGGAAGGAGACCTCTAATTGATTAGAGATGGATTGATATGTGGAAGGTCGAAGCATCCACTGTTTTTTGGCGTGCTGTTTGGGGCAGAATTCAGCAAGTGAATAATTTGGTTGAAAGCAGCATGCTGGTCCTAATTTAGTGTGTTATTATTGCAAGGGATCAGAGGAGTCAGTGGAGCATCTCATGATTCATTTCCCTTTTGTCATTTTGGGTGTCAGA
This sequence comes from Chloranthus sessilifolius, assembly GCA_021018995.1. Lineage (NCBI taxonomy): Eukaryota > Viridiplantae > Streptophyta > Magnoliopsida > Chloranthales > Chloranthaceae > Chloranthus > Chloranthus sessilifolius. The sequence goes on along the minus strand of CM037594.1, from coordinate 89,284,536 downwards.
CACAACTCATCAAATATTTGGGTAGTCACTTGCAAGCTGTTTTATGTGAAGGAGGTATGGTGCTATAGAAAATAACTCCGATTACTATTTTTTGGTGTATTTAGAGAGAGAAATTATCGCATCTTCATTGAAAATAGAAGTAACTTAGGCAGTAGAAACAGTAAGGCGAGGGGGGGTTCGTGAAAATTGGCATTAGTTTTCTTGGCAGGGATTAGTCTTTCTCCCTGTTTTAGTTTCTGATCTCTGTTGTTGTTGTTTTTTTGTGCTTTTTATGTATTGTTTTTGTTTTTCCTAGTACCTTGGTACCTATTTGTTCCTCTCAAATGGCTCTTCCTCTGTGCATATGTCTCCTTTTATTAAAAGGTCTTCATTATGAACTAAAAAAAATATCAATTCAATTTACTTGGTTCCCAGCTAAATGTTTTTCACAAGTTTTTTCAGCTACTTAGATTCTATTAATCAGTAATATGTGTTCTCTCACAAGTTCATTAGAGAAATTAAACCCAAAAAATCTAGAAAACATCACTTCAACAATAAGACATTTACCTGATCAGTTACAGAAACTATATAACTACAAAAGAAGCATCCCAATGGAAAGGGTACCTGGAACCAGGAAAAAGAGGGCGGAGTGTAAGCAACTCAGCCATGATAGTGCCCATTGCCCACATATCAAGATGCAAAACAGAAATATACAAAAATGAATCAATGCACTATATAATGAAGGATTTCCTAAATCGTTTTCTCCGTTCACTCCTGCTGAGTTATATACTGATGACTGGAGCAAAACTTCAGGTGCTCGGTACCTACAACATCAGCATACAAAATACTAGGCTCCATTCAGATTAAGAGAGAAAAAACAAACAAAGTAAATATATGAGAAACAACCACAGCACTTACCAGCGAGTTGAGACATATTCTGTATATGGAGCCGAGGAGGAGTTTTCTTGAGCAAGACCAAAATCGGCGACCTTGATTATGTCTTTTGTAACCAATAGGTTCTCTATAAGGATCAGTATTGTGTAAGTTGTTGCATTCCAACATTGCAAGCCTGTCTTTATTAATCTATGCCTTTTTTAAATCGGATTTTAATTTTTTCAAACTTGCATTGTTAATTGATATTCTTAGTGAATTCTTACTACTACTTTTAACCAACTGCATGGCAACATTTTCAATATGTAGAATTTGATCATAAGTATGCAGAACATGGAATTACTATCTGAAATTTGTAATTTTTTGTTGTCCTTATTCTAAATAGTGTGTGCAAGCTAAACTTTAAAACTGTGAGACTGCTCTGTTTGCTGTTCTCAGTACAAAAATATGAAATAGCTATATTGAAATGCAAAATTTCTGTTTGTTTGTTATGGTATGAGTTTTTACTATAGTCTGACTGTTATAGAGGCTTTGTCTCTCTGTTCAATTATGAAGGCCTTAATGATAATCTTACACATTTTCAGTTATGATTAGTATTTACAGGTTTGTTAATTTTTAGCAAAGAATTGATGGCACAATTCAATTCTCATTCAAGTGGGTGTGGATCTCAAACAAGTGGGTCTGAATCTCCATCAAATGGGACTGGATCACGATCAAACGGGTCTGAACAAATCAATACGCAAGCGAATGGGTCTGAAGAAAGGGAAACTCAAAATATTGGTTTGTTTGCTTAATTATATTTTTTTAAATAATGGTTATTAATGGATTACTAACAACATGTTATTCATTTAGGTGTCCCTAAAAACTCACTACGTTTCAACGAATATGGGCAACCTATTGGAGAAAGTTCATCAAAATTCTCCACATTTGTAGGCAAACTGGCGAGTGCATATTGTACACCAACATATAATACTTGGCATGATGTGCCAATTCCCATTAAAGATCAAATATGGAGAGGCGTCTTAGTGAGTAGAAGTAAATCAATTAGAATTAATTTGGTTGTTCAAGTAATATTTATGAATTAATATTTTTTTTTCTCATCATAGGGGACATATGATATTTCAGTGATTCACAAAAGCATGATCTTGTTAAAAGCTAATATCTCTTGGAAACAGTGGAAATATGACCTTCGCAAGCAGTTTGATAAATATCAGACAAATGTAGAACGAAAAGCTAATATATCAGATCGTGCAAAGAAAGATGATTGGGAAGCTTTCGTTGATATGTGTTCAACAGAACAAGACCAGACACGTCGAGAAAAGCAAAGTCTTCTAGGGAAAAGATGAAAAATCCACACACCACTGGTAGGCAAGGAGCAGCTAACACGGCAGAGGAGTTGGTAACATTTAATTCTAATATTTAAATATTCATATAAAAATAGAAATATATAAATAGAGGAGTTGGTAACATCTAGCCAATATTTCTATTTCCATCTAATTAATTGAAATATTAAGTTTTTTTAATGTAATTTCTATTATACAGAAAAAGTAGAATCCTGATAGTGCAGTTACTAGAACACAAATATATATAGCCTCCCACACCAAAAAAGATGGGACTTGCCCTTTTCCCGTTATGACCAATCAGCTAGTAAGACTATTAATTTTAGTTCACTTTAAATAGAAGTTTTAGTACTGAAATATTTAATTATTATTTATTCTTTACTCGCAGGATGATATTAGGAGAATTATTTTGAATGATCCCCTTCTAGAGGAAAAGGATTTAGATAATAATCCTGTTGCTAAAGTAAATGATGCTCTCCTCTCCCCTTTTGTTCATTTTATTTTTTTTTTAGAAAAATTATAGTTCAAAAAATTTTCCTCTCAGGTTTGTGGCCGTGATGGAAGGGGTTGTGTTCGCGGCATGGGTAGGGGTGTATCTAAAACCACTATACAAGCATCTATGCCTTCTAGAGAGAACACTCAACGAGAGAAGAGAGAACGTGAAAGCATTGAATTGAAGTATGATATAATTATACAATAACTTGATGAGGAGCGTAAGGCACGTAATATTCTCGAGGAAAAACAAGATGCATTATCAGGTCAACTTCTTTCTCAAGGGACACATATTTCTCATATTTCGAATTCAGGTTCTTCTCAGGTACCAATTTGAATTCTTTGTCTCATTTTTTTTTTTGCAAAATCATAAATTCTCAATATGAAGTAGTTACATTCTTTTCCTAATTTTTTTGTAGGCACAACCAGTTCTTCCTGATTCACCGATAAACCAATCATCCATGCGCTGCTTAATAAAGAACTTCAAGAGGAAAATTGTTGCACTAGGACATGTTAATAGAGAGACCACAATATCAGCAGAAGGGACATTAGCAGATATTACACTTGGTGATATAATCTCCTGGCCAAAGGGGCTTCTAATTTTTATATGATTAATTAGGTGTAATTTTTATTTTGATAGATTTGGATGATTGGTATTATTTTTTTTTTAATTTAATAACCACTTATGTCAACATTAAAAGTTGTAATTAAGGGTTATGAATATAATGTTTCATCCAATTATCTAAAGATATGAATTTTCTTATGGTGAATTGGTAAATTTGTAGATTGGAATGATTATCAATTTTATTTTTTTCAGATAAAATTTGATAAAATGATGTTATATATACGTATTTTCATAAAATTTAAATATTAAAAAAAAAATACCAAAAAATGCGACTACTCAAGACTGCTATTTTTTCTTTACACTCGAAAACAGTGACAGCTATAATATGTCTATTATAATGAAAAGATGTCATTTTACTTTCGAAAAATGACACTTAAAACCACGGTCACAAACTGTCGTTTCTGATCGACGGCTAAAGGCAGTCGTTTGCAAACGAAATAAACGACAGCTACAATACGTCATTAACAAATACTACGGCATCTTTTACGACAGCCCACTCGACGATTAATAACTGTCGTTATTTTCAAAAATGACAGTCATCTGCTGTTGTTTTTTCTGCATTTTCACGTAGCGCTATTGGAGCGGCCCATGAGCAAACCTTGTCTAAAGGGTCATCGTTAAAGAACGTGTAAGCAGGTCATCTCAATGGTGTGGCGCAGGTCGACACCGTGCTCGGGGTAGGAGGTGGCCTCTCTTGTCGCTCTTGTTCTTCTAAAAATTATGGTGACCTAATGGTTTCATATGTGGCGGCCAACCCTCAAAGCAATTCTTCGGAGTCATCATCTCCTCTTTGTATTCTTTGGATACTAAGTTCTACGATTTATTGAATAATAAGGTTTTGTTCGATGCCACCATCTCTCCCATTATGATTATTCCCGGTGTGTGGGGTAGAGAAGGGGTTCTCTTGTTCACCAGCCATATTAATCTCAGGTTGTCATGGGCTGAAATTGTGCAATGATTCTTCTCCGTATATGGGGTTGTTATGATATCCTCACAATGGTGGGTCTCCTTAACTCACTCTTCATATACCAAACATCTCGAGTCTTTGACGAAGACTCATATATATATATAAGAGAATCTAAATGACACGATGGAAAGAAAAATAGGAAAATAGGATGGAAACTAACTATCTAGAAAAAGAGTTTACAAAAGTGTCCCATCGCGATCGGCAGTTTGTTGGTGCATATTTTTTTTAGGTTCCTCACGGTCCCCGTTGAATCAGTGGCTCCAATTCTGTCGAAGTGGACTCTAGCAATGCGGCGTTTGGAAGATTAGAAATAAAGGGTTTTCTAGGAGGGTTTCTAGTTTGTTGCGATCGCCAGCTGCAGATATTTATCGACGTTGTAACACGTCAATGATCACGCTTAAGAGCGAGTATAGGTTACTTCTATACTGGATCGTCCACCTGTGAACGTCAGCGGCTATATCTTTTCTTAATTTAGATAGTTTAGATTTCCTTTTATTTCCCGTTATTATTATAGTTCTGATCAGTTTAGACTTCCCTAATTCTATTGTGAGTCTGGTTGGGTGGTAATCTATTGCAATTCATTTAATTTAATATTCTAGTCTTATCAAGAGTCTAATTAATTTTTACTATTCTTATCCTTATTGAAAGTTTAATTAATTAAGTGTCCTAATACTACTAAAAGTCCGATTAATTTTAGTCTCCTAATCCCATTAGAAGTCTAATTATGATCAGGTTTCCTAATTGTACTAAGAGTGCACATGTAGTAGTTCTGGTGAAACTTTAATTAATTTGAGTATGCTAATTATACTAGAATTCTAAGCAGAGCAAGTATACTAGTTGTATTGAAATTCTAATTAAATCAAGTATAATAGTCCTACTAGAATTCTAACTGAAATAGAGAACTAATTCTATTGAAACTCTGAATTAAAGCAAATCAATTAATTTTATTAAAATCCAATTAAAGCAAATAAACTAATTTTATTAAAAATCTAATTGAAATAGATAAACTAATTTTATTAAACTTCTAATTAAAGCAATGAATTAACTATACTAAAAATCTAATCAAAGCAACGAATTAATTATATTAAATTCTAATTAAAGTAAGGTATTAACCAATTAAATTCTGATTTAAAGGAGTTAATCAATCCTACTAAAATCTAATTAACTTAATCAATTAATTATGCTAAAATAAAATAAATCTACTAATTAATTATACCAAAAAGATAAAAAGAAGCAATTAATTAATTCTGAAATTCTTTAAAAAAAGGTTTTGGGCCCGCTATGCTAAGGAGGATTGGCCTCGTTCCCGAGTACCCTCCGTAAGCTCCCTTGGGCAAATTGAATGGCTGAGATGAAAGTAAATTGATTTTGAACTGTAAAAAATAATATTTTGGACTTTTCAGAGTAAATTTCGGAATAATAATTATGAATTAAATTAAGAACTAGAATTATGGAAACTGAAATTAATATTTAGGATTTTTGGAGATATTAAACTAAGAAATTAAATTAAAATGTAAAGTTCTAGGACTGAATTCGGGTCCGAAATCAGAAAATTCAGACTGTATGATTAAGGACTGGTTCTAGAGTCTAAGATCTAGAACTAGAAATTAATGATAGGACTGCAGATTAAGATTTTAAAATGGAATTAAAGCCTAGGGTCGGTAAATTAAATCGTCGGAGTAAGGACTGGTTCTGAATTTGGAGAATTAGAACTAGATATAAATTTGCAGTCTGAAAAGGGTACTATGGTCTGGGACTGAAAATTAAAACCTATAGAATTCCTAAATCTAGAGATAGAAGTTATGGTTGTGAATAAAAAATTAAATTCTTACCTATGGTCGGGGCTGCGGAGAGAAGTCTCGAAGATTCGGCGCTTGAATTTCGAAATCATGACTAGGTTGTTATATGGGTTTGTCCTCGGAGTTCTCTGGTTTCAGAATCCCAAAAAAAGTCCGTTCTCTCTCGAAAAATTGCCCAGCCTCTCTGGGCAAGTTAAGAAAAAAATCTTTTATAGGTTTTTCATCAATTAAGCGTCCTGTTTCAGGCGCTTAATCAAATTGTGCGCCAGTTTCCTGGTGCTTAATCGCTTTGAGTCGGTCACCGACTCAGTGAGCGACCGGCTGACTTGCTCAGCGAGTTTCCTAGTCCTAATAGCGTTAGGGTTAATTGTGTGCTTGTTAGGACGCGTGCAATCCAATTAAGCATTTCTTTAGAAGCGCTCAATCAATGAAACTTTAGGGTCAAAAACCGTGAGGCTAGGTCGGGCATAGACCAATTGCGTGCTAGTGATCTGGCGTGCAATCTGATCGCGCGTCAGATTTCAGGCGCATGATCGAGTCTCGATATGGTATGGGAAAGGAAGTTTGGTCTAAAAGAGGGACTGATTGCGCGTTTGTGGTATAACGTGCAATCGAATTGAGCACTTGGTTTTAGGCGCTTAATTTGGGGTTGTTCGAGTCTGGTCTCTAGTCTGAAATGCTAAACTATTGTTTCAGTCTGCATTCCAACTATATACTATTGTTTCAGTATATAGTCTCCCTACATCGGGATCTAAGCTACAGAGTTATTATTTCAGCCTATGTTCAACCATGTACTATTGTTTCAGTGCATGGTTCCCAAGTCAGGGGTATGGGGCCTGAGCCACAGAACTACTATTTCAGCCTGTGTCTAGTCATATACTATTGTTTCAGCATATGGTCCCATATTAGGGCAATGGGATCTGAAATGCTAAACTATTGTTTCAGTCTGCATTTCGACTATATACTATTGTTTCAGTATATAGTCTCCCTACATTAGGATCTAAACCACAAAGCTATTGTTTCAGCCTGTGTTCAGCCATATACTATTGTTTCAGTGCATATTTCCCACGTTGGGGGTATGAGGTCAAAGGTTGACCGAACAAATTTGTATATTTCAAGAGGGCAAAATGGGGGTGCCTACAAGAGCGGCCTCCATCTAATTCCGCCAAGACGTCGCAGAGTGCCAGCGAGAAACTCTCTCCCCCAATATAGAAAAGAACCCCAGAAATGAGGCAAAGGGCAAAGGCCTTTACATTATGAGGATTTTTAGTTGACAATTTTCACAGGCTTTCCTCTCCAAAAAGTTCTCTCAGGAATTTCACCGAACACCTGGTGGGCCCACCAATTAAACTTTTCTCATAATCATTTTTCTTCAAGCCCAAGGTGATCTGGATGGCTTTAGCGTAACCTAGTTTCGGCAGTACTCTGGGAAGGTCTCTATGCAACTTCAGACCCGATAGATTGGAGAGCTCCTCGAGAGTAGGAGTTAACTCACGATTCCTAAAACGGAAGACATGAGTGTCAACTTCCCAAAATGAAGCTGATGCATATATAAAATCTCAAAGCGGAGGAACTTCAAGGAAAGATGAGAGAAGAGCCAATCCAAGCCGATCCAAACTCTCGAGCTCGCTCTCATTCAAGCTCTCAAGCCACTTCTTTAGAAAATTGGGCCCCACGCCCAAAGAGGGAAGTATAGTAGTCCCAAACCCCCCACGAGAGGCGGGGTCAAAAAGCGGGTCCATTGTCATACAAAGATGTTTCCGAGATACAATTCAATGTAGGAAGATGGACCCACCCTTGGGCAAGCAAAAGAAAAAAGGCAGTAAAAAATATCAAGCCCAAAACGAAAGAGGGAGAAATAAGTGCATTCTCGGGCTTAAAAGGCCCCACATTTTTCCCAGAAGGCACTTGGTGTGTGTAATATACATGCCAGGCATGTTTTGCCCAAATTTGGCTTCGCATGTATAATATACACATCAGGCTATTTTTGGCCCAATTTGTCCTGGCGCATAAATTACACACGCCAGACCCCTGCTGCCACCCAAAGAGAAAAAGAGAGGGTGTAGGGGAGGTTCTTTTTGTTGCCCTCTAGCCAGCCCACCTGCATTTCCTACAATTTATTTTTTCAAAGCATCCCAAGCCACATGCTAGGATACAAGGAATTAGCGTCTAACCGTTATATAACTGTCTTCTTTTAGGAACAGTCTGCACAAAGATTGAAGTCTTGGCCGGAATTAACCAAGGCATGGCTTGAAAAGGAAAAAATCGAGCCCATCCTGCAAAATATCTAGTATACTACAGCAAGCAAGAAGGGGATAGAACATGCAATCCAAAAGTGGTCACTAACATTCATCCTAAAAAATTGAAAACCATCCAAAACATAGTTTCATATCATCCATTACATGTTTCCAAAACCAAAAAATAAATATATATGTCCCCAAAGTCTAAAAAGTCTAAATCAGATCAGAGCAGGCCTAATCCTTATCGGCACCCTTGGATTTCTTGAGGCAACGCGAGGTGCTGTGGTATGTCCGAACCTCCCCCACCCGAGACCACGCCTGCGATAACCTCCCGAGCAACGATCGCGACTCCTTCTCACGAGCACGCTGCAAACATCACACCAAGAGGTCAGTTTGAGTAGAAGTAAGAGCAGTAAACCAAGAAGTCAGAGCCAATCAACAAAGCACTTACCATCTCCACATCCTGAAGACTGGCAATATTGCGATATTACTCGGCTTGATTCACGGCCGACTCGTAGTTCTGGGGGCCATAAGTGCGAAAAATAAGCATTTCTCATAAAATAAAATGTACAAGAAAGAAAACCCACCCTTGGGACCAATTCAGGTGGGGGGACCTGGACCGCTTCAGCAGATAGGCTGGCCCACTAGGCGACATCAGCGCATAAACTTGAAAGAAAGGCATCATCAAGGCGCTTGAAGGTCCCCTGAACCTCAGCAGTCAAGCTACCAAAAGCACTCGTACCAAAGGGGTCTGAAGGACCAGCACCCATAGACTCTGCAGGACCTGCCTCCGCCTCATCATCTTCATCAAAATCATCTCCCCCGCCAAACTTTGAAAAGAAGCAAGGATTCAGTCAGTAGAAACAAAATTGCATCAGAACCATTGGAAGCTTGCCTAAAGGCCAAAAAGTTGGCGCCAGGTATGAAATGCGAAAGGAGGGACCGATAGGGCAAGGACTCATACTACATTGGGTATCCTCCAGGCACGAGAAGATCATCAATAGGACCCCATGATGGAGGAATCTGGAAGAGAGCTCCTCGATAGTGCCCTCAGGAGACATAACATCCGCGGGAGGAGCCTGCGGCACGGCTAATTGATCTCGGTACTGGTGTACCACTCTCTCCCCCAAGTAATATGCTCTGGCCCAGACCCAGTATAGGAAAATGACATGGCGATCAATGAAAAAGCGGGATAGACCCATGGCAGCTCGATCCCAAAAGGAAGAACCAATGTACGGGTCAAAGATGACCTGCAATGAAAAAAAAGAATCCTATCAGTCAATAGCCGCCATCAAACCCAGAAAAAGGGAGAGAAGAGGAAAGTATCCATACCTGCTCTGAGATCAGCAAGTCAAATTGGGACCTCAAGCCTAGCTCTAAATGCTTCATTCCGACATCCCTGTGGCGACACTTGTGCCAGTTACTCATGAGCAGATATGTGTAAACATTGGAGAAGAGGAGAGGGCGACTAGGTTGGAAGTGCAGGTACCCCCAAATCTAAAGAGAACAACAAACATAAAAGATGCGTCAGAGGCAGGATAAATGACTAGTAAAAAAAGAAACAAGAGAAGTGAGCCAGGGGTTACCTCAACCTGGGCCAGAAACTAACAACAGAACCTAGATCCCCAACTGAGGCTCGAGCCAAGCCAGTCATCAACACGGCGTATCCAGCCCCGCCCTAGTCATATCGGTGCACATTGTCCCAATTTCCCATGATACTAAGCAAGGACAATGAAACCCGGCCTCCACTGGTACTGGCAAAAAGAGTTTTGCCCAGGAGGAAGAGGAGCGAGATGCGAGTTTTGCCCAGGAGGAAGAGTTTTGCCAAGGCATGCCCAGGCTCAATAGGGAAATCCGCATTTGGTTGGCCCAGATCCACCAATTCATTCTCATTATACAAATCGGCCAGCCAGGATAACATAACCTCAGTACCATGCATGTTCTAGGAAGAGGGGAAATCCCCAATCAATTGAACCACCTCGTCCCGACTCAGCACATAAAGGCCGGTCACCGGTGTGCCCCCTTTCCTAATCCCCGTAATCATTGACCAATCAACTGGGGTGATGGTCATCTTGGCTATCGACATGTGAAAATTCATGGTCTTACGTCGAAAGTGTTCAAGCAGGGCCTTCAGATAGGCCGAGTCGCCCCTCATGGCAGGACACGAAAGGAAATCCCCGAAACCAGCCTGAGCAAAGAGAAACATCACAATCGGAGGAAGGTAGAGGTAAAGACGCTAGAGGTCGAACCAACTCCCACAGAACATAATCGATGGAAAGGCCTGCATCAAGATAAAGAAGTATCAGATCCTGAAGCTAAAGCAAGCTCACACAAAGAAAGATAAAGAGCTAAAATAACACTTATTTATTACCTTGCCAGCAATCCCAAAGTTTGAGATATGGACATACTACTAATCAAGAAAACAGGTACGGGCCACCTCGCCCTGCATCTCGTACCAAAGGTGGGAAGAGCATTGCACTGTAAAAAATTGCTCGCCTCGGGGACCGTAGACCACCTCAAGCCCCTCCTCTTGCCCGTGCTTCTCCTCACTCGACATTCTAAGGGAGACACAAGCAATAATATCGAGACATATCAGTAGCAGGAAACCAATAGTTATGAGCCAAAAGAAGGTAAGTATGCCCTATTTCATTTTCCATCAATCATATTTTTCGTCATGTTTAAATGAATGCATCAAAAAGAAAGGGGAAGGGAAGTCCCAAGCCCCTAAATTTCAAAAAAAATACCACTCGGTACGTGTAAACATACATAAACAAAAAAGATTCAAAAAAAAGAAAAAATGAAAAAGTTTCAAAAAATATATATAATAATATGTATACATACATACATAAACAAAAAAGGTTTCAAAAAAAAGAGAAGAGAAAAAAAAATTTCAAATATATATATATATATATATATATATATATATATATATATTAAAATGTATACACATACAAAAAATAAAACGAAAAAAGGTTTCAAGAACAGAAGAAAAAGTTTCAAAAAACTACATATAGACACACATAAACAAAAAAAAGGAGTTTCAAAAAAAAGAAAATTTTCAAAAAATATATATATAATAATATGTATCTACATATATAAAGAAAAAAGATAGGGCATCATTCAAAATCATCACAACCAATCCACATAGAATAAAACGGATCATAAATAATCACACTTGCAAAAAAAATCATTCATTCATCATCTCAAAATGCAAGAATCCTAACCACATTGCAAATAATTCAAGAAGAATCAAAAGAAATAAGGTTAAACAATGAACACCTTCAAAAAATAGTTCTTTGATCCGGCGTAGGACGTGTGTTTGATATGCGAGAGCGTACGCCGACAATGAATCAAAATTCAAATCAATCCAAACAAACCCTAGGAGGAGGTTCCATTTCAGTTTAGAGAAGGGGGGAGAAGATTTTGAAAAAAACCCTTTTGGCTCGGGCTCGACTGGTTTAAAAACCACCCCTGTTCTGGCTTGGCATGTATAATATACACGCCAGGCCTCTTTTGGCCAGATTTGGCTTGGCGTGTATAATATACATGCCAGGCTGCTTCTAGCCCAATTTGGCTTGGCGCATATATTATACACGCCAAGACCGATCCTCCTTTCCCCTCTCTGATGTACACACCCCTGGAAAGCGCGTCAACTTCCATTTGATCTACTCGGGAGGCTATGCTAAAATAAATGGTTCAGGATCGATGAGCATGCTCAAACATCCCGAACAAACATACATAAAATAACAAGAAAATTGATTAAAAAATTCATATAAAATGACAAAAAAATCCACATAAAATAATAATAAAATACACAAAATAACAGAAAACACAAAAATATATACATGTGACTTTCAAAAAAGAGGCACGCACTCCCAAAAAGCATTGCGACATCAATTCGCTCCGCCCGGGTAGTTGTGCTACAATAACTTCGGGATCGTTGGATTCACCCAAAGACCTCGAACCCTGCTTCACGCAGGGGTACTCGTGGCTGGTCAAATGGGGCAATCAATGTCTCATATGATTAGACACAAGCTGTGGACCTTCACGCATTTGTCTCACGCCTATCTTTAAGTATGGGTCGATCACCCTCTCATTCACGAAGCTGTTATATTCAGAATGAAACTCGATCATCGAACATCTTCAATCATCTCGAGAAGCCGATGTTTTTCTCAGCATATTGGGCTTTCGTAACTCATACCATCTCAGTTATGCCCATTAATGTCGCTAAGCGCTTGGAGACCGATAGCCTTGAGGAACGGATGTTTTTCCCGACATACAGGGCATCCGTTTACTCACCATGTTACCCGCCTGATGTTTGAGGTTCATTTTGAATACAGCAGACCCGTCAGTGATGCCTTGGGCCTCTTCGAATGTCTCTTGTCTTTGGCATTCGATCATTAGTGATCGGATACCAAAGAGGGGCATCTGTAGACACCAAAATTTGGCCCAAGGTCCGATCGAAACATACTTCGAGCGAGACGCCCCCCTAAGCTTCTGATAGCTTCTTTTATACCCTTTGTAATCTTCTAAAACCCTTAGGAACTTTCCCAAAACCCTTGTGAATCTTCCCAAACCCTTAGGAACTTTCTCATACCCATAGGAATTATCCTCGACCTCTCCAGACCCATAGTTCACCCTCCCGGGCGATGGTTAGAGAGAGATGTACCAGGGGTGGCAGGGACCTCTAGTGAGACTAAATCTTATATCATTGAAAAGTAGAGGTTCCCAGCTTTCCAACAACCCAAGAATCACCCCGATCCAAGTTGCACATCAAAAGTTACGGCGATCCGAAGTTCCAGGCCCGAGATGACTCCAATAAACCAAGAGGAGAGAACCTCTCGAGAGGTTCTCGAGGGGATGAGCATGCTTGGCGCATATAATACATGCGCCAAGCCATTTTGGAAAGAATATTGCCTGGCATGTATATTATACATGCCAGGCCATTTATTCCCAAAAATGATTTGGCGTGTATATTATACACGACAAACATGGGTGGGTCCCCCAGCGAGCTCTAGACTTATCTGTTACTGTACATATGCTTGGTGTGGATAATACATGTGCCAGGCTTAGCTATAGTAACTGTTGGTTTTTACTCGAAATTAACTTTTGGGGTTTGACTTGTTGACCATCCCAATATTTAGGGTGGGTTTCATTAGGACTATTGCACCTCAGTTATCCTATTTGCAATCTTCTAGTCATTTGAAACCTCACCCTATCATCTACCATTAAAGACCATTGCCCACTTTTCCAAGCCCTTAGGATCCTAGGAAATCTTAGATTAGAAGATTACCTAATTGCTAACCCTAATTAGCCCTTAAGTACTCTCCTAACCTCCCTTTTTCCTATAAATAGAGAGCCACCCCTCCCTTTACAAAGGCTTGAAAATTTTCCAAGAGAAAGAAAGAGATTAAGAGATCCCCTCCTCCCCTTTGGTGCACCAATACCCATACAAATTTCATAATTCTAAAAACCCCCCTTAGACCCCATCTTCCATCAAAAACCTCTGATTTTAGGTGAGGACTATCCCTTAGCCCTCTCCTACCTCCTAGCCATCAAACCTTATAGGATTAGAACCCCCCACTCTAGCTTTCCAAGCTATCTGGCTCTCCCCTCTATTCCTCTACCTTCTTTGCTTTCCCTTTATCCAAGGATTCAAGCTGTTACGCCGCCAAATTTTTTATGTTTACGAAGAGCTTGATAGGATCATAAGTGCCTTTGGGCAAGAGGAAGTGCTCTTTTTATTTTTATTTTTCCTTTATTTTGGCCATAAGTAGAGACCACTTTCGAGCAGGTTGATCGGGTTCCTAACACCTTCTCGTTCCATAACTAAAATCCCTACCCAAGATCCTTTGGCGTTAGACCAGTGAATCAGAATCATATTTGGCACACCGGTGCATTTAATATTGATTTGAGGTTTTTCGGGACACCAAAAGCTTCGAGTGGCGACTCTAATTTTTTTAATCAAAGCGAGCGCATCGTCGCGACGGATTCGCGAGAGCCCATGGTTGCACAAGCATGTGTAATCGATTACACGTCCCACCACCCGTGTGCAATTCATTCCCAATTGAACTTGGTCTTTAATTCCCATGACTGCCAAAATTCCCCTATTAAGCACCTCTAATCAGGCACTTAATTGGTTTGCACATGCTACAAAGGGCGCACAATTAGTCCCAAGTGAGTTGACACTAGGACACCCGGCTGAGCCAGTGAGCCGGTCACTCACTGAGTCCGCGATCAACTCAAAGTGATTAAGCGCCCAGGATAGGGTATGTAATCCAATTAAGCGCACCATACAGGGCACATAATTGGATTTCACTGGCTAATTACACACCTCCCACAGGGTGCGTAATTACCCGTACACCTATAAATATACCCCCTACCTCGATCCAAAACATCATCAATTCGCATTCAAACCTCGAGTTCCTATCCTCCAAGCTTAGGATATCAAGATCTTCTTCTACGGCGCTTAGCTTCAGGTAATATTTCTTTTGGTTTTTTTTTTTTAGTTTTGAAATTTCTAGCTTCTAGTTTCCAATTCTTGGTTTTTAGTTCTAGATCTCAGGTTTCAATTCGTGGTTCTTAATATCTAGTTTTTTTTTATTTAGATTTTAGTTCTTAATTTCTGACTTCTAATTCTTAATCCCTAGTTTCTGGTTCTAGTTCTTAGTCGCTAGAACCAGTTCTTAGCTCTTAGTCATTAGTCTCTAGTTTTTTATCCAAAATTCTAAATTATAATTCCTATTTTTAGTTTCTAGTTCATAGTATCTAGTTCTAGTTCCTTAATTTTCATAATTCTCAGTTCTAACCTTAATCTTCAAAATTCTTTCGATTTTCAAGATCTCACTTTTTGATTTAAATTCAGTTTTTCAATCTCTAATACTTATAAAACAATCCTTAGCCACCTGATTTGCCGAAGGGAGCCTACAGAAGGTACCCGGGAACAAGACCGATCCTAGCATAACGGGCTAAAACCCCTTCTTTTTTAATTAGATTTCTACTAGAATTAGGATACTTAAATTAATTAGACTCTTAATAGAATCAGGAAACTTAAATTAATTAGATTTCCAGTAAGATTAGGTTACTTAAATTAGTTAGACTTCTAATAGAATTAAGATATTTGAATTAATCAGATTCCTAGTAGCATCAAAAAACTAAATTAATTAGAGTTAGAGTACAATTAGGAAATTAGATTAATCAAACCCCCAGTCGGACTAGAGAAACTAGAGCAATTAGACTTAGAATAGAAAAACTATATAAACTTAATTCCCACGTGACCCAGAGCTACTAACATTGGCCGGCCAACGATTCAATAAAGAGAACAACCCATATCTCCACCCGCGTGATCAATGACGTGTTATAGCATCGATAAACATCTGCAGCTAGCGATCGCATCGAACCAGGAATTTTCCTCTTAGAAGTTACCTTTTTTTATTTTAGCAATTTAATATTTCTCAATTTATTATTCGTCACCTTTGCCAGAGTCCACTTGGATTGAATTGGGCCAGTCTTTTCGGGGATCGAAAGAGACCCTGGAAAAAGCGCATACCAACAGATTGGCGATCACAATGGGACCTCTTGTCGCCAAAGTCGCCTTTGTTTAGTTTCTTGGTACTATATATATAGTTTTCTTTGTTTTCCTCTCTACTTCTTTTCTATACCTACTCCTACTATCAAAAATTTGTTGAGAGTACATGAACATCCACCGGAGACTCGAGATGTCCGGAATACTAAGGATAAAGCTCGATGATCCACCGTTATGTGGGTATCACAACAATCCTGTATACAACAAGGATCCCTCTTACGACTCAGCTCAATATAACCCAGAGATCAACATGGTCGGCAGTGAAGAAACCCCCATCACACCTCCAAGCACCAGTCGTAACGACGGACACAGAGACAACGACATAAGGCAGAACTTCACAGCCCTGCAACTTGTAGAACTCAGCATCCAAAGATTACAAAGGGGAGGCTACGATGCTAAAGAATTGCTTCAAGGCCTAGCGGCCGCATACGAGACCATCCAGGAACGGCGAAACATGGAGGAACAAGAACAACAAAGGTAGGAGAGACCCCCGCCTACTACGAGTACGATATCACCACACATATCGCCGACGAGACGAACTGGTCGTACTCTCTTCAACGACAATCGATAAACTCGGTCTCAGACTATCAAGCAAGATGCCACTGTAAGAGTAGAGTAGCTTCCTAAGATCCTTAATGAGTATATGGCTAAGAGAGAGCACCCCAGCTGCTCATTCGGATTTAATAAATTCTGTCAGGACCTAGAATTCACCTTACCCGCAAGGTTCAAGCCACCCAAGTTCAACAAATACAATGGCACTAGAAATCTAAATCATCACCTAGCCCTCTTTTACAATGATTGCCAACCAATATGTGACAACCAGGGTCTTCTCATCCATTATTTTCAAAGGTCGTTAGAAGGAGAAGCCCTACCCTAGATTGGTTCGTCAGGCTGCCATTGTAGAAGAGTGACACTTTCGATGATTTAGCCGGCCAGTTTCTTGATCAATACAGGAGACGATTAGTGTTAGCGACCTGGTGGCAACAAAACAAGAACCTGACAAAGAATTTGCTGACTTTTTTGGGTGATGGAGGAAACTCGCTACGAGGACTGGGACCTCGATGAAGGAGAAGGACTCCATCGACATCATTATTGACAACACCAGAGAACCTCTAAGGAGCGCACTTATCATAAGCGACTGCCCAGACTTTGCCACTCTTCACCTCCGGGCCTCCCGTTTGACAAGACACATCAAAGGTGGAGACCTCGCTTTGTCAATAGTAACAGCACGAGGATCCTCTTCCAGCGAGACCAAGACGAAGAGCAGCAAGAAAGCTTCGAGATCTGAGCCAATCAACATTGTCACCAACCAAGGGCAGAATTCTAGGAATGGAAACTTCCAATCAAGGAATCTCAGGCAAAACTAAGGCCAACAACGATACGTAAACCAAAATCAGGGGCCAAAATCAGTAAAGATACCCAAACCAAAATCAAGTTAAGTTCTAAAATAGGAACCAGTATCCTATTACCCACCAAAAATAGAACCAGAATGCGACACAAACAGGATGGCCAACCCTCGAAATTATAACAGCGTGCCTCCACCCTAGAATTTCAACCAGCAAACCAGAGGTCCCTATCAGCCGAGGCATGAGCACTACCCCCCACTGCCCGATACCATCCCCAACATCTTCCGCCACCTCAGTAATCAAAACCAACTTCGATTCTCACCAGAGCAGCCTCGACCTTGGCCCACAAATCTAGGCTACAAAAATTTATGCGCCTTCCACCGATTCGCAGGTCATAATCTGAAAGACTGTTGGGTTCTCTAGGATGTGATCTGTGACATTAATGATCACAATCAGATTCACTGGGAGTCGCTCAGATATTCCAACAACAACCAACCACCACAGAATCTGGGGATCATCAACAATCTCATGCCTAACCACAACCAGAGATCGACAACTCACGGCACCATAGTGGACCTCCCTAGTCAATCCCCCATGCATCCCTCCACTCTAATCACTCGCTGCAACCCTTTCGGTCCTTTAGTAAATCCAGTCGAGCCTCCTAGACCCTTCGCCACTCTGCCACACTCCTCGACTTCGATCACTCGGATCGCACCACCGAATCCACCTCCTTATCCAAATTTCACGAGGATCCGAATCCAATGGTTCAAGGCACGGAGAACAAGCCTTCACGAACCCCCATCCGAACCTCCCACTCCTTTAAACCCACAGCCAGCTCCATCACCATTTCCTTCGTTCGACTCTGAACCAGAATACGAAGACCATGTCCTCCAAAGCACTTCAAGTCAAGGACATGAGATGACAAGTGAACATCAGCCAAAGGCAGAAAAGAGTCAACAGGAAGAATCCGACAAGCAGGAGGTATTGATCTTTATATTCCTCGAAGAAGAAGACTACACACAGTACCTCCCACCATGGAGCAGCATAGCCCCAGTACGTATTCCTTCTTCAAACTTTACTCTGTTCACTCTAGCAAGCTCATCAGCACAAGCCGTAACGTGGCCAAAGATTCAACAGTCGACCTGCCCGATCCTTAAAACAGGAACCACCTATCCTCCGCCACCATTTTGTTAAGACCTGAAAAGTGCCACTTTTCACCCCTTAACTTAACCTTTGATTAGACCCTTAGCCATTTAATAAGTTCTTGTTAAGTGTTTTATGTAGGTAATAATCAGCAGTGAAACAAGGCCAGGAATCCTGCTAAGGAGCCTGTTTTGGCACCAGAAGTCCCTCAGAAGGATGGACTCTGAATCCAGACCTGGAATGAGACTCACACAGTTCAAAGCAGACCTCTCTCAACCTCGCGTAGTTCGCTCAACACGGCTGAGGAGAGAGAGCTTCAAGAGACTCCTTGCGCAGCTGTCGCGCAGTGGCCGTGGGATGCAATTATCAGAAGAGAACTCCTCGCGCAGTTCTCGCGCCATTCAAAGAAGAAAGCATCCTCGCGAAGACGGAGCCATCCTCACGAAGATCAGTCAAGACATGAAGCCTCGTGCAATTCAAAACTCCTTAAAGCCTCGCGAGGAAACTCGCGAAGTCCATTGAAGAGAAGTGCTAACGAAGTTCTCGCGCTATTCAAATCTGTCCTCGCAAAGATCAACCCAGCGTTCGCACAGCTACCTCGCAACTGCTTGAACTCCAACCCCGCGACATCTGAGGCTCTGATGTCTACTCAACCTCACGACTGCCTGAAGAGCAAACCAAGGAAACCTCACGATGGTTGAAGCTTCAATATCAAATCATCCTCGCGAAGAGCAAGAGCTACCATGTGACAAGTCTTGGAAACAAAGGGGCTACCTTGCGAAGCTCTGAACTTCAACTTCCATCTCTTCAACAGAGGGCCTTCTGGGAATTTCTAGCAATTAGGGCACGCACTCCCACGCTTAAATCTCTATGTACGTGCCCCAAGGCATCCAAGGATCACTATTCGGCCACATGGCATCATTAAAATTATGGTTTCCCTAACCCTAATGCGCCGCCACACCACTACTATATAAACCCATACTTAGCTTAGGTTTAGGAATTCTGAAAAATTCCTAGAATAACTGGGAACACATCTCATTTCTTGGAGACTTGATCTGAGATCGTTTTTCTTTTTTTTATATCCGTAAGTAGTTTTCTTTTCCTTTTCCCTTCTCTCCATAGTCCAGCACTTGCTGGCTATGTCTTTGTATGCTTTTTGAACTAGATCAATGGAAGTTTTGTAATAGGATTTGTACTCTGTGGGATCTGTGTTTGAATGTGAGATGCTCTGTGCAAGGCTGCTGCCTTGTGATCCGCCATTGCTTTGGCTGTGATTCTAAGCAATGGAGGACTGATTCTAAGGGCCACTCAGATCCAAGTGACCTATGTGTCTGGGCTATCATGGTCATATACAACCTTAGCCCCACCACAGGACCCACTAGATCTGAAATCCCCATGGGAGCTTAAGCTGGTAGCCTTGTAACCATGGTGGTGGCAGCGATTTTCTTGTTTTGTCTTGGGCTCCGTGAGGAGGATAGCCTCTGGGATAGTCTGTGACCATTCAAGTGGACAGGCTATAGCCTTAGGGTGATTCTAATCCATCGATCCAAGATGGATCCTTCTTGTTTACACCTGAGCTTGTAGAAGCCTGGTGGGAGATTGTACAGAGGCAGACTCCCCTACATTTGTATAGATCCGCTATTAGATGTTAGATCTGATCTGGTTATAGAGATTGTAGGCTTGTGACTGGACCATTATAGCCTCACTCAAGCAATGGACAGCTAGATCGAAGGTTGTACTCAATCTCTTATTGGTTCTATGTGTCTGGGCTATCATGATCCTATACAGCCTTAGCCCCACACTTAGAGCTTTAGAGGTTGAGGTTCCCTATGGATTCTTGAGCTGGTAGCCTGGATGAAATAGTGCCTACAATGATTAACTTGTTTTGACCCATCCCTGGATTGTGGTTCCCCTATAGGATAGTCTGTGGCCATTCGAGTGGACAGGTTATAACCTTAAGGGATTGAATCATGGCAGAGAGATCGGTTGGATCCTTTCTCCTCAGTGGTGATAATGTAGCCATTGGACAAGATTTCTATAACATCAGATCTGAATCTGAGTTATAGAGCTCCTCTGATCTAGGCTCAATAACATACTTCTCATCCTTTTATATTTATTTTCCACACTCCATCCATCCTCTCAACCCTTTCTATAGTTTAGAATACCTAGAATAAGTGACCTTAAACTCCCCTCCTTTTTAGGACTGCTAGATCTATAGTCAGATCTAGAGGGACTACTAGAGATGGCTCCCTTAGAGCCGTGGATCACCTTTCCTTGTGGGGCAAACTCTTACTTATCAAAACTTGCCACAATGGACCCTGTATCTTGCAGGTCTAGGATTTCTTAGTTGTGCTGATTCCATCCCCTGTTTTATCTTGATTTTAAATTTCTTTTACCACAACCAATAAAGCAAGCACACACTCAGAAATCCGCCAACATGTTTTTGGCGCCGCTGCCGGGGACAGATGATCTATTAGTAGACCCTTAGTTTTTGTATTCTTAGTATTCTTTGCAAATGTGAATAATTGATACTGCTGATATAATTTTGAACCGTTCTTACAGACCTAGACAGCAGAAGTGAAGTACAGTTGGACTACAATTGGAGCTTCGCTACCTCTGTTTGTAAACTCTCTAACTTTTAAAATTTTGTCTATCTTCCTTGAAAATTCTCTAGCAGTATCTAGGATAGTTGTAAATGTATTCTTTGAATAGCTGTAAATTAGTTAGCTAAAATTGTTAATTGTAAAGTTATTCATTTACAATGCGCCTGCAAGAAGCTCTCCTTGCTGTTGGTGTGCTTGTATGCTAGGGAGGAGATCTCTCAGCCCTACTTTAGAGCCTCTTAACCCTGAGTTAGAAAGGGGAAGGAGACTTAGAAGAGACAGGCACACCACAGGAGAGCCCCCAAGTGAACCTGTGACAGCAAATATGGGTGAAGAACAACCCAAAACTCTCAAGGAGTTGAATGCTCCGGATGACTATAACTCCCCTTTTAGCATTCAATTCCCTGATGTTCAAGGGAATTATGAGATAAAAACTTCAATCATCCAGATGTTGCCCTCTTTCCATGGGCTTAGCAAGGAGGACCCTTACAAGCATATTGACCAGTTCTTGGCCTTGCGCACCACTTTTAATATCACTGGTTTGGGACCTGAGGCTACTAGGCTCAGACTCTTTCCCTTCTCTTTGAAGGATAGGGCCAGTACCTGGTTGACCACTCTTCCCAACAATAGCATTGCTTCGTGGAAAGACCTGCAGACCAAGTTCCTGACCAAGTTCTTCCCTGAGACCAAAACTAGCCAGTTGAGGAAAGAGGTTCTTGCTTTTGCTCACTCCCCAACTGAGGATTTTAACCAGGCCTGGGATAGGTTTAAAGAAATGCTCAAACAATGCCCCCACCACAAGATCCCAGAGTGGCAGCTTGTACAAAGCTTCTACAATGGGATTGATGAGAAAAATAGAGATATGGTCGATGCCTCTTGTGGTGGATCCTACATGCACAAGACTACTGAGGAGGCATGGGAATTGTTTGAGGTGATTAGTGAGAATGCTTTTCAAAAGCCATCCCTGGCAAGAACTAGTCTGGAATATGAGTCAAAGGTGGGGCCTGCTGCTGGATCAAGAGGAAAAGTTTATGAGGTGTCTGGGAACAATGACCTGCAGCTGCAGATGGCAAACCTCTCTATGAAGTTTGACAAATTACTGACTGTGATGTAACCTAGGAGGGCTGCTCATGTGGCGGAGGCATGTCTGATATGCCAGTCCCCACAACACACAGTGGAGGAATGTCCATCTGCAGGGCAATTTCCTGAATTGGTTTTGGAACATGCTGCTGCTGCTCAATCTTATGGTCAGCAACAATCTGGGGGCTATAACAGACAGCCATATGGATACCAGCACCAAAATGATGGTTACCAATGGAGAGACTACCCGAATCTGAGGTGGAGACAACACAACTACATGCAGCCCTAGCAGATGTTGGCCTTACCACAAAGGCCACAGCAGCAGTTCAATCAAGGGAATGCCCCTAGGTCTAACTTCCAGCACCATCAGCAGCCCCATCAGCAACAAAATCAATTGGTCTTACCTCCATCTCAACCCAAAAATACTTCTTTCGAGGACCAGGTCTTAACCTCACTGCAAAACCTGGTTTCCTTGGCTCAAACTGTGAACTCTCACGGTCAGAGCATCAAGAAGATGGAAGAATAGATTGGCCAACTAGCGAATACCTTAGCCAAAAGAGAAGAGGGAAGGTTGCCCGGTCAACCAGTGGTTAATCCCAAGGGCTAATTTTTGATTGGTGAAGTATCCTCAAACCCTGAAGGGGATCTTTCATTGAATTGATGTTAAGAACTGTACACTTTGTATGATATGTACTTTACAGTTTTGAGAAATTTGTAGTGATCTTGTTGGAGTCTGAGTTTAGTGCTTTAGGCCTACTTTTATTCCTGTTTCCCTTGTTTGCTAATTTCAAGTGATTGAATGATGATGGTATTATTTGAATGCTTTTCATGATGTGTGAATTTAATGCTTTGAGAGTATGAGAATTTTTGAATGTTTTGTAATGCCTATGGGTGTCCCTGGAAGAGAGCCTATGAGAGAATCCACCCACAAAATAAAGGTCAAAAGGCTGACTAGTGGGTGTGTGAACTCTGACTCGGTTAAACCATCGCGAGGTTGTGAAAATTTAGTTTGGTTTCCTCTCGCACAGTTCATAAGGAATTACTTTGCTTTGCTGTCGTGAGTTTCAGATGTAGTTGTGTGGGCTTCCTCGCGCAGTTTAAATGAACATCCAATCTCGTGATCCATTCAGCCCATCCAACGAGCAAATATTTTTGAAGCGCGCTGAGTCTTGCGATATTTAAAATCCAACCCCGCGCTACTTTTCTTTATTGCTTTCTCTTTCCTCTCCTACCAGCGAAACCCTAGCTTCCACTCCTCTCAATCTCTCTCCTCCAACATCCTGTCTACAGTTCATCACTCACTTTAAAATTCTGGATTTTTGTTCTTAAAGCTTCCATCAATAGTTTCCCCCTGCTAGGAGCTCCTGCGGTCTACCGTGCATCAAATCAAACAGAACCCTAACTTTTAGGGTAAGACTCAGCTCTTGATTTTTTTTCTATCAAAATTTCAACTGCACACTCCCTAAGGAGAGCCCTAATGGCTCCCTGTGAAGAGAGAAAGGGACCAAGCCACCGTGGAGCCTGCCCCTAAGAAAGCCAAGTCCTCTACGGCACAACAAAAAGGGAAGGAAGTGGTTCCTGAGGTGGCTGAACAAACACCTAACTACTCCACACCCTCTGAGCTCCTCATTTCCATTCCTTTAGAGCCTGAAGCCATTTTTGATATCTCTTTCTTTCAATCTGAGCCGTTGTCAGCACCTGCCATTGAGTTCTTGCATAAGGCTGGTTTGTTCCCCTTGATGCAAATGATTCCTGCACTAGCCTATCCCAGGTTAGTGCAACTATTTTACCAGCACCTTAGGGTTAGACCAGACACACATGGGCAGCCAGGCTTCCTTGTGTTAGTTGACAATTTTGAGATGCTACTCAACCCAGCGTTGATTGCTGAAGTCATTGGCATCCCTGCCATTTTTTATCCCAACTGTGGTTATGGTTCCCCTGTGAGTGCATCCATTGATACCATTGCACAGGCCATTACCAGAGGTTTAAAGGCCACAGGGGACTCCATCCGAAGAAGAGATTTGGATCCCAAATTGCTATTCATTGACCAAGTGCTGAGGAAGAATATCTATTGCTCCGGCCATCAGCAAGAGAGGAGGACACCAATTACTGATGCTCTCTATTCCTTCTCTCTGGGCCATGGATTTAATGCTGCATGGTTGATCTTTGAGGCCATGAAGGATATGATGGTGAAGCTCGGGCTGTAAAAGA
Source organism: Chloranthus sessilifolius (assembly GCA_021018995.1). Classification (NCBI taxonomy): domain Eukaryota; kingdom Viridiplantae; phylum Streptophyta; class Magnoliopsida; order Chloranthales; family Chloranthaceae; genus Chloranthus; species Chloranthus sessilifolius. The sequence goes on along the minus strand of CM037594.1, from coordinate 89,260,235 downwards.
AGATCCACACTCTCCCCTATGGAAGACTGATCACCAAATTACTTCTGAGGGGAGGATACAAGATACCAGTGGGGGAGTTATCTGTTGACCTCACGCCCACCACTTTTGCCAAAAGACAATGGGGGATCAGCAGGAGTCTGATGGATCCCCAGAAGAAGAAGAAGAAGAAAGCTGAAGCTCAGATTGTTTTTGAGCAAGGTGAGAGAAGTGCTGTAGGAAAGGCCACCCCTGCCCCCACAAAGAAGGCTAAAGCCCCTGCTGCAAAGAAGGTGGTGCAAGCTTCTGTCACCTCTGCTTCTGCAGCAATACCTCCATCCACCACAGTTGCCCCTCCATCAGTTTCTTTGCCTCTTCCATCTCTCCCTTTCCCTCTCTTATCTCCCTTTTCCATTCCCCCACCCCCTGTGATTCGTTCCTGGGTGGAAAGTGTTGAACCCCATGATAGCACTCCCCTTTCACCCACCTTACCTCAATATACAGCCCCAGTCTCTCCAACCTCACCTGAACGAATCCCTGACAGCCCTCCCTTGATAACTTACCTTAAAAGGAAAACCTCTCACACAACCCCTGCCTTATCTTTACCTACTTCCACCTCCCCTGTCATTCCCACAGACACACCACATATTGACCAACCCTCAGTCCAACCCCACCCAACTACATCTCCACTCCAAGATCTTGACTTTAACCTAGCCACCACTTCAGGGTATCAAGCCTTCATGACTACCTTGCTTGACACCCTGCCAACCCATGATATCCCTCTCCCAGATTCCCCCCTCCCTGCCCCACATCACTCACCAAACCTTTCATCTTCTCCCCCTACAACTTTCCATCATGCCCCCACTTCCCCTTTCCAACCTGTTCCCTCCTATTCTCATACTCCACCCCACCCAACCTCAGATACCCTTACCCATATCCTCTCCCTCATACATGACCTCCAGACCCAGCTATCCACCACAACCCACACCCAAGCCCAAATGCAGACTGAGATCACCAACATACAATCCACCCTTCAAACATTGACAAACACACCCATCTCCACACAACCCCCTCCCACCTTTGACTCCACAGTGCTACCAGACCTCACCCCAATTGACTTACCTCCACCCCTCACCCTCCAAGACACCAAACCCCACCACTCTTTCCCCACTCTACCTATCATTCCCCCACTAATATTACCTCCACCACAACTTACCAACACTTCTACCCAAACAGACCCCATTCCTTTCCCATCCACCTTTCCCATTCAACCCCACCTATTTGTAACCCCACCACTTCCATTTCGACCCTTCCCCATTCCATTTTTCCCTTACCGAGAACCACCCACCTCCACTGATATTACTTCAGTTACTTTTCCACCCATGACTTCCATTCCACCCCTTATCCTACCCCCTCCTCAATTCACTGACCATTCCACGCAGACTGCCCCAGCAACTTCTACCCCTCCTCTAGACTTCATCACTACAGCCCCCACTTTCCCAGGATCAATCACCTTCTACTTCGTCCACTCCATTTCTCCCAATCTTACCCAAACACTCCTATTACACCCCTCCCTACTTCACCCTCCTCCATGCCATGAGGGACAATGCCTATATCAAGCGGGATGTTCTCAATGGCATGGCCCAACTTCGTCAAGCCATCGAATACCCCTTACTGCAGAAAATGAGTGACTTGAAGCTTGCTTACCGCGAAAAACTGTGAGATATTTCCAAGGGGTGGGAGGCAATTTTGGAGACACTTAATGCGAACAAGGCTGCGGCAACTTACTACAGAATGACTACAGAAATGGAAAAAGCCAATACAGAAAGGGCGAAAAAGCAAGCCAGGTTGTTAGAAAGGAAACTGAACAATGCTCAGGAGATCAACAAACTCAGTAGGGAGCTTTCAGATACCAATCTCCTGTGGGCTACCAAGAAAATTGAGATTTTGGAACAGCGGGTTGCCTTCCTACTATCCCAACCAATTCAGGCCACCCCTCTCGCCACAGCACCCCCCGAGGCCCCATCTTCTTCCACCCAACCAGGCCCATCTTCTTCCACTCCCCCTGCCCCTACACCTACACAACCTGTTCCCCCACCTCCTACAGCCCCATCTCCGGTACCTCCTCCTGCTAAAGTCCCTACTCCAACTCCTGCTCTTGTCTCTGTGCCTCCCCCTGTTCCATCTCCTGCCCCCAAACAAAAATGAACTCCTTCCAAGAAACCTCCCACCTCCAAAAGAGCCACTGCTGTCCAAAAAGGAAAAAGGCCAGCCCCTCCATCCCCATCTCCAAAGGTCACCAGAGCTTCTGCTCAGGATGTTCCCCATGGTCGCCTAGTTTCCAAGGAGGAACGCAGACAGGCCGCTGCTGCCCTTGGTTTGGATCCCACTGCGCTTTTTCCTTCTGACTCAGACTCTAATTCAGCCCCACCTATGGATCCCAGTGCTAAGAATCCTGCTGCTGCTCCTCCATCAAGCCCTGCTGAACGAACTTATCCTCAGCGAAGGAAGGTTACTGCCAAGAGGACTACTCACCCAACTGCCTCTTTGAAAATTGGAAAAGCCAAACCTGCCCAGTCTGAGGAGGCACCACCAAGGAGCCAGCCAGTGAAGGGGAAGAGCCCTACCGTTCCTGCGGCAAAGGACCAAGACAAGTCTTCTGTGGCTCCCCCTCAATTTGAAAAAGGGAAAAGTCCTCTCCTGCCTTAGGTGCATGAAAAAGATAAATCCCCTGTTGTCCCTCCTGCGCTAGCACAAGCCCAATCCCCTCTTATCCCCCCTCCGACTCAACAAGGGCAAGCCTCCAAAGGGACGAGCTCAAAAGGTAAAAGCCCCAAAGGAAAATCTCCCACCAAACCCCCCGAGCCACCCACCGACAAAGCTTCCACGATTTCTCCTGAGCCAAAGACCAAAAAAATGAGGGTTCGGACACCAACCATACCCAAAATGGCGGCCCAACGGAAGGAAGAGCGGGAACGAAAGAAAAAAGAGGAGGAGGCTTACCTTCAAGAGCATGCCAAGAAGATGGGTTGGGACAAGTTTTAATCCAGACTCTGATTAGATTGTACCTAGGATTTTTTCTGTTTCTGTAATCTTTTGATTCTGTTTTCTTTTAGTTTATACATTTCTCATCTTTAATAGATTTTCTTCTTCTGTCATTTCTATTTTTCTTTGTTTGTCGTGTGTTTTGCTCCATGTTCTTTCACTTCCTATTTGCAAATAATAAGTCTACTACACACACCTTTGACCCAGTGAGGACACTGCTCCTCATAGGTTTGGGGGTGTGGCAGGCAGACCCTGCCAATGGAATACTTAACCTAAGTGCAGCAGAGTCATGTGAGTAATATGGAAATGGATCTATGATCACTCAAGAATCATGAAAAATAAGAAATTTAAAATTTTCTGCAAACTTTAGACATTATAAACTTCTAATTTTTCACATTTTCATGATGAGATCACCAAGGAAACTCACTTGTATCAGCATTGAGTGAATCATTAGAGAGAGAAAAAGGTGAGGACATACTTAAAAGTTCAAAGGAAGACCATAACCAGTGAGAAGTGGGCCTACAAATTTTTTCTTTGAGGAGTTACTAAGGACTGGCTGAGTCACTGTGCTCACTAGAAGTTAGGTAACTCCAAGTTGAAACAACTTACAGCACTCATGAAACTTAGGAAAGGATCAAGGCCTTCTCTTGGACAGTTTGAGCCTAACAAGACCAACCTTAAGCAACTGCCCTTGTCCATACCCCCTTTAAGCTTTAAATCCTAAATTTCTTCAATATGCACCCAAGTACTTGTACCTGAACCTATGAACCTGATTCAGCCTACCCTCACTCTGAGAATTCAAAAGGTAAAGGAGAAAAAGTTGAAGATGGACTAGCAATGGTCAACATTAGGTGAAAGGAGAAGAAGTATCTCAAAAAAATTCTGACAGTATGGTAACTGAGAACATGGTGGCATTTCAGAAAAGTAAAAAACGAAAATAAAAAGAAGAAAATTTCATAAAAAAGAAACAAAAACAATAATGAAGAGGAGCAAGAGAGGAGTCAAAGAAGAACTTTCTTTTGGAAAATCAAAATCAAGAAGAGAAACTGATCACTTCAAATCTGAAAATCTCAAAGAAGAAGAAAGGAGCTGAATTCAAGAAGGTGAAGTCATGAACCACCTCCTTCACTTATTGATTTCTCAATTTTGAACCCCTTTTCAATCTTTCATTCTTTTAACCCCACTCCATAAGCCACATTCCAGCCCAGTTAAAAGCCCTTGTGATCTAAAGTTGAGTGAGCTGTCATGTGGCGATAAAGAGTTATCCATTCTATGGGAGGATGTGTCAAGGATGTTAGCACCTAAGAGCTATGCCTATGCTCATGCTTACAGACCCATTTGGGGGATGTAACTGCTCTTGAGCCTGAGAGAAAATGAACCCCTCAACAAGACCCTTATGAGAGTATGCCTTGGAAAGTTTTTGGGTCTGAATTTGAAGGCATTATGTATGACCTATAACCTTATTTTTAATCTGATGATGAACTCAGTGCTGGCACACACTTATGCAGTTTTCTGTGGTTGTACAGTGATTGGAAATGTTGTGCCTTCATGAGAAGTTTATGCTGTTTAAATTACTGTGCAACCAATGGATTAAATTTCTTTTATGATTACTGATTCAAGAGTAAACTAAGTCTGCTTCATAATATTGCATTGTTGTTAATTGTTTCATTGAGAAGTTTGTGGGTGTCTTCACTGAAAACCCTCAGGAGACTTCACTCCTCTACTAGGGATCACCTAGGTGTTTAAAAGGCTTGGTACATATGCTAAATGTATCCGTGCTCCCTATGAAAGTGGCATTTAATTTTTATAGTAGGTTTAATGTAGCTTTGCTAAGGGACTAGCAAAGATTAGGTTTGGGGGTATGTTAAGACCTGAAAAGTACGACTTTTCACCCCTTAACTTAACCTTTGATTAGACCCTTAGCCATTTAATAAGTTCTTGTTAAGTGTTTTATGTAGGTAATAATCAGCAGTGAAACAAGGCCAGGAATCCTGCTAAGGAGCCTGTTTTGGCACCAGAAGTCCCTCAGAAGGATGGACTCTGAATCCAGACCTGGAATGAGACTCACACAGTTCAAAGCAGACCTCTCTCAACCTCGCGTAGTTCGCTCAACACGGCTGAGGAGAGAGAGCTTCAAGAGACTCCTTGCGCAGCTGTCGCGCAGTGGCCGTGGGATGCAATTATCAGAAGAGAACTCCTCGCGCAGTTCTCGCGCCATTCAAAGAAGAAAGCATCCTCGCGAAGACGGAGCCATCCTCACGAAGATCAGTCAAGACATGAAGCCTCGTGCAATTCAAAACTCCTTAAAGCCTCGCGAAGTCCATTGAAGAGAAGTGCTAACGAAGTTCTCGCGCTATTCAAATCTGTCCTCGCGAAGATCAACCCAGCGATCGCACAGCTACCTCGCGACTGCTTGAACTCCAACCCCGCGACATCTGAGGCTCTGATGTCTACTCAACCTCACGACTGCCTGAAGAGCAAACCAAGGAAACCTCACGATGGTTGAAGCTTCAATATCAAATCATCCTCGCGAAGAGCAAGAGCTACCATGCGACAAGTCTGGGAAACAAAGGAGCTACCTAGCGAATCTCTGAACTTCAACTTCCATCTCTTCAACAGAGGGCCTTTTGGGAATTTCTAGCAATTAGGGCACGCACTCCCACGCTCAAATCTCTATGTACGTGCCCCAAGGCATCCAAGGATCACTATTCGGCCACATGGCATCATTAAAATTAGGGTTTCCCTAACCCTAATGCGTCACCACACCACTGCTATATAAACCCATACTTAGCTTAGGTTTAGGAATTCTGAAAAATTCCTGGAATAACTGGGAACACATCTCATTTCTTGGAGACTTGATCTGAGATCGTTTTTCTTTTTTTTGTATCCGTAAGTAGTTTTCTTTTCCTTTTCCCTTCTCTCCATAGTCCAGCACTTGCTGGCTATGTCTTTGTATGCTTTTTGAACTAGATCAATGAAAGTTTTGTAATAGGATTTGTACTCTGTGGGATCTGTGTTTGAATGTGAGATGCTCTGTGCAAGGCTGCTGCCTTGTGATCCGCCATTGCTTTGGCTATGATTCTAAGCAATGGAGGACTGATTCTAAGGGCCACTCAGATCCAAGTGACCTATGTGTCTGGGCTATCATGGTCATATACAACCTTAGCCCCACCACAGGACCCACTAGATCTGAAATCCTCATGGGAGCTTGAGCTGGTAGCCTTGTAACCATGGTGGTGGCAGCGATTTTCTTGTTTTGTCTTGGGCTCCATGAGGAGGATAGCCTCTGGGATAGTCTGTGACCATTCAAGTGGACAGGCTATAGCCTTAGGGTGATTCTAATCCATCGATCCAAGATGGATCCTTCTTGTTTACACCTGAGCTTGTAGAAGCCTGGTGGGAGATTGTACAGAGGCAGACTCCCCTACATTTGTATAGATCCGCTATTAGATGTTAGATCTGATCTGGTTATAGAGATTGTAGGCTTGTGACTGGACCATTGTAGCCTCACTCAAGCAATGGACAGCTAGATCGAAGGTTGTACTCAATCTCTTGTTGGTTCTATGTGTCTGTGCTATCATGATCCTATACAGCCTTAGCCCCACACTTAGCGCTTTAGAGGTTTAGGTTCCCTATGGATTCTTGAGCTGGTAGCCTGGATGAAATAGTGCCTACAATGATTAACTTGTTTTGACCCATCCCTGGATTGTGGTTCCCCTATAGGATAGTTTGTGGCCATTCGAGTGGACAAGTTATAACCTTAAGAGATTGAATCATGGCAGAGAGATGGGTTGGATCCTTTCTCCTCAGTGTTGATAATGTAGCCATTGGACAGGATTTCTATAACATCAGATCTGAATCTGAGTTATAAAGCTCTTCTAATCTAGCCTCAATGACATACTTCTCACCCTTTTATATTTATTTTCCACACTCCATCCATCCTCTCAACCCTTTCTGTAGTTTAGAATACCTAGAATAAGTAACCTTAAACTCCCCTCCTTTTTAGGACTGCCAGATCTGTAGTCAGATCTGGAGGGACTACTAGAGATGGCTCCCTTGGAGTTGTAGATCACCTTTCCCTGTGGGACAAACTCTTACTTATCAAAACTTGCCACAATGGACCCTGTATCTTGTAGGTCTAGGATTTCTTAATTGTGTTGATTCCATCCCCTGTTTTATCTCGATTTTAAATTTCTTTTACCACAACCAATAAAGCAAGCACACACTCAGAAATCCGCCAACACATTTCCTCGGCAGAAGGAACCTACAGAAAGGATAGAGAGAGAGGAGACTGACTTGCCTCCCCCGCCTCACATCATTCCTCCACTACCGATTTCGACACCTCAGCCACTTCATCATACCGTAAACATGATGTACCGACCAGGAAAAGAGCATGCACTAGAGCCAAGCCAAGAATATGACCTCCTACAGCATCTCCAGAAGTTCTCGACATAGATATCGATACTCAAGCTTATCAAGAAATCACCTTACCACCATCGACTATTAATGAAGACACTGGAAGAGACGCAAATAGATGAGGAGGCTACTTTGGATGAGCTGCACCAGATCACTTCCATCATGGCACAACCCCCAGTCCTTTCCTTCACAGATGGAGATATGCCGAAACAACCCCTGCGAGGGAGCTCACCTGCCATATACCTAACGGTTATAATCAGAGGGTTTTCGGTCCCTCATGCACTAGTTGACACAGGGGCAGGACTCAACATTTACCCCTTAACAACGCTCAAAATTCTCAAGTACACTAAGCAAGACAAAAGGCCCTTGTCGCTATCCCTCATCGCATATGATGGCTCCTGGCGCTTTGTCAAGGGAACCATTAAGCTACAAATTCACCTCAAGCCGGTAGCAAAAGATGTCACCTTCCATGTTTCGATTCATCTAGTACCTATAATCTAATCCTAGGTAGGAAATGCCTGGAATCCTTGAAAGTTGTAGCATCTACATTCCATCAGTGTGTTAAGTTCCCTCACGAGGACTCCATTATTAGGACATATGCTGATGCGCCTCTTCGGGAGATAGACACCGACTACACAGTGAGTATTTTGATTGCTCACTACTCCATCCTGTCCACCAGCCACATAAAAAAGGTACGACTGTCCAATGACACGGCAGTGGCAGAAATCACTCATCCTAACTCGTTCCCACCATACCAGTTAAGATTAATAAGAAGAGAAGTCAGACCAGACCTTACCCGGCTCTATGACATAAATTCAACTGCAACAAAAGGATGGGACCTCGTGAATCAACTAGGATACATCCCTCACACTGGGCTCGAAAAGAATAAGCAAGGGCGCATAGGGCCTGTCGTCCCTAAGAAGGCTCAAAAACATATAGGATTGGGCTACTAATCAGATAGCAAGCAAGTTGACCTCCTGCCAGCCTCGCCTAAATGGTCACTATATGACCATTTCATCTACAGAACCACCGAAGAGGCTGATGTACTGAAGAAAAGAAGGGACTTCTTTCCCAAAACACAAGAGACAAAAATCGAGCAAATAACCAGAGCCTTTACCAACCTGACCAATTTAAATCAAGACGACGGCATCAATAAGCCGCTTGAAGGTGTTGGGCCGCTGTTCGACACTGAGGAATCCTCGAAAGAGAGAAGGAAAGAACCTCCATATCTTGAATCACGGGTAGAAGAGTGGGAATCAACTGATGGAAAAGACTTCACATTGCGTCTATAGGTGTTAAAACAGGACGGGAATCAGATACTTCCCAGCCTCAATCACCGGGACAGGACGATTCGTCGTCAATATCAAGTGAGGAGGAAGATTATTGGGCGAACCTCTCCACCATAGAACTTGAAGACTTCCTGAGAGCCGATTGCTTAGAGTGGTTCGGCGAAGACAATCGTTCACGATAAAAGACTTTAAATCTCGACGACGACTTCGATTATCAGCACGTGCTCAATAATTGGCGATGCCCACGGCAGTGCCCTTACCCGAAGCAACCTTACAGTGACCTGTGTCGCGCTATGATGCTACGATGTCAAAAGGATATCATGGATGAAATCTGGCAAACTGTTAGCACATAAGATTCTCACATCGCCTTAATAGAAGTCAAAGAATAACTAGAGCTCGACTCTCCCCAATCTCCGGATGCACCACAACTTCAAATATTCTAGAATTCACTGGAGGAAGAATGGCAACCGCCCTCGAGCGACGACAAAGACTACTGGATAGATCTGCCTGCGCTTGAACTAGTAGAACAATTAGGCCAAGACCTGCAAGGGCAGTCAGACGAAGAAGACGATCCCGGCTTCAACAGTAGTAATCTCAGCCCCGATGACGAAGGATGGGAGTGCCCTTGGGATCATCCCTGCATCTCTCACCCATACCAGCTTCGTTGCAGGGCATGCATACTCATCATAGTGTACTACGAGGTACAAAGCAGAGAGCTCACCAGTCCAGAAGAACGTCAGTTGAACTCATCCGAGGAACAACCTCAGCAGTAAGAACATCTTCGGTCTGATTCCAAACATAATAGTTTAGACGACTACTACCTCTAAACTCTCTTCGAAGATGAAGTAGTCTACATAGTAGAAGGAGGCACATCAACTAGACTGTCTCCATCATCACTCATCAGGAGGATCACCCTGGACAAGGACTACCAAAAAAATGCCAAATTCAGAATGAGTCCACATCATTCGGAGACTCGCACGATTGGCTTCAGCAACCATCCCGCTTCTCCAATTAGAAGAAGCAACCACGTCGGTTCCTCTTCAGGCAACCGACTCTGTACCATATCTATTATCGAAAATAAATAAAAAAAGATAATCCTAAAACTCTTAAAAATTTAAAAATAGAAAATCCAAAAAAATTAGAAAACCTTAGAAAAGAGAGGGAACCCTTCATCTCAGACTCATTCAGCAACCAACAAGGAGACTCTTCTCCTAAGGCTACGAGTAGCGGTCATGCCAACAAAATCGAGGAAGAAATAACCGACATGATCACACATGGTTATCACCCTACTCTCAACATCAAGGAGCCCTGCCTCAACTCCATTCAAAACAACCCTACCACCTCTCCCTCACGAAGATGCGGAGCATCCCGATGAAGTGACAAGCCTATAACAATACTTGACGAGATACTCTATGACTTTAAGAGGAGAATAAATAGCCTCAACCTGCACCTCACTAAGAATGTCGCAGTCATAAATTGCATTGATGAAGGGTTACCCCCCGCAAGACTAACCCCCTAGTGTAGCCATCTTGCAATATATAAGCTTACTGACGATGAAGAAGGAGCACCAACCACTGAGGAGACACAGGACTTCCAACGGGTCATCAAATGCTTCAACGAGTAAACTCAAGTTGCCGCTAAACCTACCGAAACAATCAATTTTGGCACCAAGGAGAAGCCTAAGAAGCTGCTAAGGAGTGCGACACTTAGCCCCAAGGAATGACAACAGTTCATCTAAATCCTTCAAGTTCACCTCATCTCTTTCACATGGTCCTACAAAGATATGCCCGGTCTAAACCCAAGCTTAGTGGAACATCGTTTGGTCCTATAACCCGATGCAAAGCTCGTTAAGTAGAAACTTAGAAGAATGCACCCCCAGACAATGCTACAAGTCAAGGATGAAGTCGACAAACTACACAAAGCCAAGTTCATACGAATCGTCCTCTACCAGTGGGAGGCAAACATAGTACCTGTCACCAAGAAAGACGGCAGAGTAAGGGTATGTGTTGATTTCCAGAACCTCAACCGGGCATGCCCGAAAGATGACTTCCCTTTACCCCACATTGACACTCTGGTCGACAATACCATCGGGCATGAGATGTTATCCTTTATGGATGGCTTCTCCAGATACAACCAGATCAAATTAGAAAAGTTTGACCAAGAGAATACCTCCTTCACTATGCCATAGGGAACCTACTGCTATGTCGTCAGGCCTTTCAAGCTCAAGAACTCAGGAGCCATGTATCAGTGTGCCATAATGGCTATCTTTCATGACATGATGCACAAGTGCATGAAAGTCTATGTCGACGATATACTGGTGAAGTCTTGAACGCGAGCAGGATATGCCGAAGCACTACGACTGGTACTACAAAGATCCGAGAAATATCAGCTAAAGATGAATCCAAAGAAATGTGTGTTCCCGATAAAGGTCAAAGCCATTCTCGAGATGCCACCTCCCAACAACATAAAAGAACTATGAGGCCTAATAGGAAGACTGCAATTCATTAGGAGATTCATCTCCCAACACTCAGACAAATGCGACCCTTTCTATAGACTACTTGCAGGGGGAACTGAGTACATATGGGATGACCAGTGTCGGCAAGTCTTCGACAACATCAAGAAGTACCTCCTCAACCCTCTAATATTATTGCCACCAGTTCTCAAAAGACCCCTGATCCTCTACGTATCAACAACCGACAAGGCCATGGGAGTAATTCATGGACAATATGATGAAGACAGTAAGAGAGAGAAGGCTATTTATTACCTCAACAGAATGATGGTTGAGTACCAACAGAAGTACACGCCAATGGAGAAGACATGCCTCACACTAAAGTGGGCCTCAATGAAACTATGACATTACTTCAGAGCACACAAGATACTAGTACTAGCACATATGGACCCCCTGAAGTAGATATTTGAGAAGCCCGCTACATCCGAAAAGATCGCCCGTTGGCATATACTCCTACAAGAGTTCAACATCACTTATGTCACAGAGAAGTCCATTAAAGGAGAGGCGATCGCCAATTACCTCGCTAACATTCCCCTTCCAGGCAACGAGCCCGTACGGGCAGACTTTCCCGATGAAGACCTACTCGCGATTAATAATGAAGCGACCGACATGACTTCATGGACCATCTACTTCGACGGCGCTCTCAATCACAAAGGAAAAGGCATCGGGATAGTCCTACTAAGCCCAGAAGGAGTTGTCATACATAAAGCCTTTCAACTCGACTTCCTGGTCACTAATAATATTACAGAATATGAAGCATTCATTACCGGACTACGAGCAGTGCTACAACTAGGTGTCAAGCAGTTGAAGACAATCGGTGACTCCAAACTTGTGATATCACAAGTAATTGGGGAATGGAATACCAAAGAAAAAAGACTGATGGCATACTTAGAAACGGCTCAGTTTTTTATAAAGAAATTCGAGAGAATCTCTTTCATGTACATCCCGAGACTAGAGAATGAGCTTGCAGATTCTCTCGCTACATTAGCATCAGTCATACATATACCAGTCGGACAAAGTACCAAGTCCTTCTTCATAAAAAACTTAACAACGCCAGCACACGAAGTCGTCTGGCAAGTGAAACTGGAATTGTCAACTAGACAAAAAGTTGTCAGGAACGATGGGCAACCTACCTCGGGAGACCCCACAAAGAAAGAAGCTAACGTCGCAACCTTCAGATTTGAGAAATCACCAACCGACAACGGGCAACCAGTAATTCGACATATGGAACTTCCTGAAGCATCGCCATGTCCCTCCTTACGCTACGAAGATTGAACGGAAGATCATAAGGAACCGATGCGCGAGGTTCTGCATCCTGGGTGAGATACTATACAAAGAAGTCTTCACCAAAGGAGTACTGCTACGATGTGTCACGGCAGTCGAAGGAAAATATATCATTTGAGAAGTACACATCAGTACCTACGGCACCCACACTAGCAAACAGAGACTCTTAGATCAGATCATGTGGCAAGGCTACTATCGGCCGACGATGGCAAGGGATTGCCACCTCTACGTCTAATGCTGTAAACAATGCTAAGAACATGCCACTGTCATCAAAGCCCCATCAATTGCATTTCGGCCACGGACACAGTCAGGAATACTCACAAGCACATGTTCATACTCACCACAACCGAATATTACACCAAATGGGCAAAAGCTGAGTTGTACATCAGAATCACTGCTTCGACGCTCGTGAAGTTCATTATTCGAAACATCATCACCCGGTTTGGAGTACCCAGGATGTTCATCACCAACAATGGGCCGCAATTCATTGCAGAGAAGACAAAGAGATTATGCAAGAAATTTAGCATCGACCTACATCACTCATCACCATTCTATCCCCAGGGAAATGGACAAGTAGAGGCTACAAACAAAATACTAATCTGGATTCTAAAATAAACAATGGAGACGAGCAATGGAGCCGACTGGCCTGAACGATTACCAGAAGCACTCTGGGCCTATAGAACTTCTATTCGTACGACCACTTGCCAAACTCCTTACCTCCTCACATATGAGATGGAGGCAGTCCTACCCTATGAAATACAAGTACCATCCCTACGTTCCAACTCGATGATGAGTTATCTCTAGATGAAAAAAGGATTACTCTGCTCGCTGAGCTAAAACAACTCGATGAGACGCGTCTAAGGCTAGCCGATCATGCTTAAGTATACCAGAGGAGAGTGGTTAGGTCCTACAATAAGAAAGTCCTCAAGTGAACTTTCGAAATTGGAGAGTTAGTCTGGAAGAAAATCATGCCTTCCAAACACACCCATCCAAAAGGAAAACTAAAGCCGAACTGAGAGGGCCCATATGTTATAGCAATCGCATACCCAGCGAACGTATATAGGCTAGTAAACCGGGACGGGGAAGAACTCCCCAGCCCTTGGAACCCCATGTATCTCGAGAACTACTAGCCTGAGCATCGTGATCGTCATATCCCATAGTCAGATACTTATATCAACCACCCCCATAGTCATTGTGAGTCATTCATTGGATAAACGCCTTCATTTCCCAGGATATCCTTGAAAACTTCCGGCTCACTGCCCACCTTCTCATTTGAGTGATTTGATCAAAAGGACTAGTGGAATACCTGACCTTTTCTAAAAGTATAAGTAACACTCGATTCTCACCCCTTTCCCCTGCCATTAGAGGAAATGTTAGACCATAGAAAAGGAAGATGTTAGGCTCAATCAAAACTCACCATTCTTGTATCAACAAGTTGCTTTCAAATATATATATATATATATATATATATATATATATATGCATACAAAACTGAGAGAGAGCAATACAACGGTGTAAACACCCCCATTTTGCCCTCTCGGAATATACAAATTTGTTCGATCAACCTTTGACCTCATACCCCTAACATGGGATCCATGCACTGAAATAATAGTACATGGCTGAACACAGGCTGAAACAATAACTATGTGACTCAGATCCCAACATAGGGAGACTATATACTGAAATAATAGTATATAGTCAGAATGCAGACTGAAATAATAGTCTAGCATTTCAAGCCTGACCCGGACCCGGACAACCCTGAATTAAGTGCCTAAAACCAAGCGCTCAATTCGATTGCATGCCAAATCACAAGTGTGTAATCATTCCCTTCTCAGACCAGACTTCCTTTCCCCAAACAAACTCGAGACTCGATCACACGCCTGAAACTAGACGCGCGATTGGATTAAGCGCTATATCACAAGCACGCAATTGGCCTATGCCCGGCCTAGCCTCACTATCCTTGACCCCTAAGTTTCCTCGATTAAGCGCTTCGGAAGGAACGTTTAATTGGATTATGCACCCCAAAATGGGCGCACAATTAGTTCTAACGCTATTAGGACTAGGAAACTCGCTGAGCAAGTCAGTCGGTCACTCACTGAGTCAGTGATCGACTCAAAGCGATTAAGCACCGAAAAACCAGCGTGCAATTGGATTAAACGCCTGAAATAGGGTGTTTAATTAGAAAAAAACCTAGAAAAGATTTTTTTTCTTAATTTGCCCGAGGAGGATAGCAATTTTCAAGAGAGAATAGAATTTTTTGAGATTTCGAAACTAGAAAACTCTGAGGACAAACCCATAGAGAAACCTAGTCATGATTTCGAGATTCAAGCGCCGAATCTTCGAGATTTCTCTCCACAGCCCCGACCCTAGGTAAGGATTTAATTTTTTAATTCACAACCGTAACTTCTACTCTCCAGATCTAGGAATTCTATTAGTTTTAATTTTCAGTCCGAGATCGTAGCACCTTTTTCAGACCGCAAAATTTTTATATCTGGTTCTAATTCTCTGAATTCAGAACCAGTCTTTAATCCGATGGCCCGACACACCGATCTTAGGCTTTAATTTCATTCTAAAATCTTAATCTCCAGTCTTATCATTAATTTCTAGTTCTAGATCTTAGATTCTAGAA
Source organism: Chloranthus sessilifolius (assembly GCA_021018995.1). Taxonomy (NCBI): domain Eukaryota; kingdom Viridiplantae; phylum Streptophyta; class Magnoliopsida; order Chloranthales; family Chloranthaceae; genus Chloranthus; species Chloranthus sessilifolius. The sequence continues at coordinate 89,245,087 of CM037594.1, read as the reverse complement.
CCAGTCCTTAATCATACGGTCTGATTTTCTGATTTCGGACTCGAATTCAGTCCTAAAAATTTTAATTTTAATTTAATTTCTTATTTTAATATTTCTAAAATCCTAAATATTAATTTTAGTTTCTATAATTTTAGTTCATAATTTAATTCATGATTATTACTCTGAAATTGACTCTGAAAAATCTAAAAATACTATTTTTTTACAATTCAAAACCCAATTTATCTTTAATCTCAGCCATCCGATTTGCCCAAGGGAGCTTACAGAGGGTACTTAGGAACGAGGCCAATCCTCCTTAGCATAGCGGGCCCAAAACCCCTTTTTTTAAAGAATTCTAGAATCAATTAATTGCTTTTATTATCTTTTTAATATAATTAACTAGTAGATTTATTTTATTTCAGCATAATCAATTAATTAAGTTAATTAGATTTTAGTATGATTGATTAATTTCTCTAAATCAGATTTTAATTGGTTAATTTCTTGTTTTAATTAGATTTTCAGTCTGATTAATTCATCACCTAAATTAGAGTTTTAGTAGAATCAATCATTTATTTCAATTAGAATTCTAGTAAGACTGCTATACTCGATTTAATTAGAATTCCAATACAACTAGTATACTTGCTCTACTTAGAATCTCAGTATAACTAGCATGCTTGATTTCACCAGAACCACTACATGTGTACTCCTAGTACAATTAGGAAACCTGATCACAATTAGACTTCTAATGGGATTAAGACACTTAATTAATTAGACTTTCAATAAGGACGGAATAGTAAAAATTAACTAGACTCTTAATAGGACTAGAATAAACTTGTATAACTAAATTCATAACAGAATCAGGGAAGTCTAAACTGATTAGAGCTATAACAATAACGGGAAGTAAAAGGAGAATTAAACTATCTAAATTAAGAAAAGGCATAGTTGCTGACATTCGCAGGCGGACGATTCAGTATAGAAGTAACCCACACTCGCTCTTAAGCGTGATCATTGACGTGTTGCAGCATCGATAAATATCTGCAGCTGGTGATCGCAACAACTAGGAACCTTCCTACAAAACCCTTTATTTCTAATCTTCTAAACGCTCCATCGCTAGAGTCCACTTGGACAGAATTGGAGCCACTGATTCAACGGGGACCGAGAGGAACCTAAAAAAAGCGCGCACCAATAGACGGGTGAACAAGTCAATGAGCCTAGGGAAGCATAAGCAAATCGTGAGGACATTCCTGGTAACCTTACTAGGAAAGTATAAGCAAGCCGCGAGGGCATCCCTAGTGACCCGATACTACTAGATATCGTCGTAAGGTGGCGAGAGGAGGACAAACTCATGCTAACCATAGAATGTGAGACTTTGATAGTGCTGAAGCATGACGGAGAGCTCAATCATGGTACTATATACCACCTGAGAAGAAAATTGTTACCTATCGCTTTTGGAAATCGTCAAATAGAAACTATTCCATCACATCATTGAGCCTTACCCCCTCTTTCATCCTTAATTTTATTTTTCGAGCAATGAGTCAGAACCCTCCTAAGATATCCCCAAAAATGAAACCGAAAACTCGTGAATGATGACTGATGCAATCACTTACTATCTATCGCGCACCCCCCTAATAACGACTATGGGATAGGATAATCACTGCCGAAGGTAGGACCCCAATATACGACCTCCCTCGGTCTGATGATAGTATCAAGGAACTTTTATTGACACTAACTCATCAAACACACAGGGCTCCTCATAGGCCCAAGTGCTCACAAAAATCGAAAAAGCTTCACCGCACCTCGACACTTGGGCATTTTATTTTGGAAGAGGAGTCACATAATGGCCCCTGCTTGTTCATAAATGGATGCAAGATAACAAAGTCATTACCTCAGAAGATTGCCGAAGATATTGCACTTCCTATTCTATCACGCTCCTACACTAGGGCAATTTTTTTAGTTTTAGTTTTAAAATTTTCTTTTAGATATTTGCATTCCCTATTGCACGATTTTCTTTCTTTGTAATGAAAAAAATAAAAATAAAAAATAAAAAAATAAAAAATGATATAATGATCCATCCTTTATCACCAAACCTTAGTCTGAGACACCTCCCCCTTCACAATCAGCAAGGGAGAAAATAAAATAACTAATAACTTTATCTTCATGCGCAGATACAGAACAACCTTCAACTATTACTGGGCCTACTCAAGGAGCACCCAATTCCCAATAATAGACGACGGCGCCAAAAGCCAACAACTAAACTATGGGAGGTAAAACAAAGAGCGAAGTCAGGTACATCTAAACCAAAAAAAGATCTTTGTATATATATATCAAAAAATTTCCTTACATCTGTCATCGGGGGCATACCCCCTATATATACAATGAGCGAAAAAAAAAACAAAGAGAACGCAAAAAAAATATAAATACACATTACTCCCTCCGCTGCCTCTATGAGGTACGCTCATCACCTCTCCAGCATCATCATCCCAAGGACCAGGAACCTGGTCCACTGAGGCCTCAGCTGAAGCCTAGGGCATGGATGGAAGCCTCCTAGAGGAGGAAGGTCTAGCAACAAAGCCTCCCTCACTCGCCTGGCTCAGGGCCCATCGAGACTGTGAGCACAGAGGGTCAAAGGCAAATAAAGGTCCAAGTGCTGAATCTGCCTAAGCATAAGCCCTGATACGCTCATGGGTCCCTCGATGGATCTCAACCAGCGAGCCAGTAGCCCTCGATCCCGACCCCAAGAGGTGTTCAAGCATCCCTCGCACTCTCCCCCCAACTCTCGCCAACTCGTGGTGCAGAAGCTCAATTGTTGCCTGCATCTCAGCACGAGCTACGGCTCTAGCACTCTCCAACTCTGCCATCCGAGTCCTCTACTCGACCAATAAGTCTATAGTCACCTGCTGAAGATGACTATCGGTGAGATCAGATGGAATCTCACGGACCTCTGGGTGAGACAGGGCACGCTGCTAAGAGACAAGAAAAGGCATATACATGACATGGATGGCATATACATGACAGAGACAAGAAAAGGCATATACATGACAAAGACAAGATCAAGAGCAGCGAAGATATACCAGCTCAGCATGCTCCTGAAGAAGGCACTCAACTTTCACAGCAGTCATCGGATCGATAGGTGGTGCTGGAGGAACCTCGGACATGGATGGCTACAACACAAATAAACAAGCACATCAGATGATACTACAACTAAAAAATATAATTATACCATCTAAACATGAGGAACAGCCTGCACAAGAAAAGAACAAACAAACTCATAACTTGTCAAATAAAACCAATCAACGAAATGAAACAAACAAACATACATATAGATTAAATGCACTATACTTGGCTCTCAAGGCGCAGAGAGGCAGTTGTCGCCTCCCTAGTCTAGAGGTCCCCAGCAACTTGACGCTGGAAATATAAAACGCCACATTAGAAAACCACTAGATGAGCTAAACAAAAAAAACTCAGACGACACATGAAACTCACCCAGTGCTCCAACTTAGCCCGAAGCTGAGCTATCACTGGATCCTCCTAATTGGATGAGGCAGCCGAAGATGGATCAAATGCCAAAGCAGTCGCATCAGCAGTAGATAACTCTACCCTCTGCAAGCATGACACAATAACAGACACATCTGACGAAACAATGTAGGGCCATAACACTAGGACCAAATGCAAAACACGTACCAGTCGGTCAATCTCTGAACGTAGGCTGGCCTCCACCTCCCAACTAGCCTGCTGCTAACCTCGGAACAGCTCAATCATCGCCACTTGGCTGGTGACCTCACCCTCCCTCTCGATCTGACAAATAAAAAGGGAACGAAACAAAATAACCAGATTAAATTAACTAGAAACAAAATAAATAGACTAACAATTAAAACCAATTGACCAACTTATCAGAGATCAACGAGTCTCTGCTAGTTGGGCCCTCAACTCATCCTCCGCTACCCTAGCATGGAAGACGGAGTCGGTCATGGAGCGCAGCATCTCCTCATTGGGCCTAGGAGCACAGCCCATCTACTCCATCGCCCTTTGGAGGGCGTCCATTGCTCTGCGAACACCAGAACCAAGATGGCCCTGCTCTAACGCAGCTAGCCTCTCTCTCAATGCCTAGGCGGACTCAGGACCGCCGACCGCAAAAGAGCCACTCCCGTGAAAAGGATGTGTGAAGATCCGGCCACCGCCAAGCTCCTGGAACCATCTCGTAAACTCCCGGGCGTCCACCTCATCGTGCGCCCCTATCTCCCTGGTCCCCCAGCTCTAAAATCATAGATATGGGCGCTCATCCTCGACGCAAAGTCCCGACCAAGGGGATCAGTCATCATCTACACCACTCGGTGGCAAATCTCCGATGGGACTCCCTAAGGGAACCCCAGCTGCCTGGCTACCCGAGATAGGTGGATACGCCCCACCTTCTCGAAGCAGTGGACCCAGATGTCCACATCAAAGAAGGGTCGGCCAGACTGAATCACTGGCTGCTCGACATCCTCCTCGGCTGCATAGGGCCTCCAAATGGCCTATAATCGAATATAAACAATACAACCCATCAGTGAAAGTTTAAAATCTAAAACCTAAACACCTTAACAACATAAATAATATGTACCTGCCCCACGTGCATGTCCTCAAAGAGACCTCGCATGATCAGCAAATTCGAAGACTGATGGTGGCACCCTAACGCCCTCTACCACACATTCATCCGTAGGAATGTGAAAGTGATCTCTGCTGGAACCCGCAAGCGTAAGAAGGCGAAGTGATCATATGCCCAAAACTAAACCACACATCGAAACAATTACTACAATAAAAAATTAAACAACTAAAATATTATAAAGGATAGCAATTGACCAAAACTCACCTGAAAGAAGGAAAGGAACCCTCTGATTGTCGCGACACCCCTCCCTCTACGATACAATTTCTCATAGAGATGTGCTAGTGCCGCTGCACCCCAGGCGTAGGTAGACACCCGATCCAAGTCCCTGAGGATTGTCAGGAATAGATCGTAACGCAACCTTGGGTCGAAGATGAAAAGAGCACTGCACCAAGAAAATACATCAAAAATGCTCGAAGCACCATATCTACCACTACTCCCAGCTCCATCACAGGCTCTCGGAGTGCCATCGCTACACAGCGTGCCTAGAATACCGATCTCTTCTCCGAGTGACGTCTCAAAGGAACGAAGCTGCTGGCGAAAGTGTCAAAGAACCATGTAACTCAAACCACTCCTGTTCCGGACTCGCTGGATCGGTACGCGACTCCGAGTATCTCCTCACATATCACCAGATAATCCCCCTCCATCTGCCCCGTCACCGGCTCCCCCTCGAATCTGAGTCTGGTAATGCGGACCCAGTCCTCTGGGGTCGATAGTAACATTCCCACTGGGAAGAGCAATGCCTGTTGCTCCTCCCTCCAACACTCTAGGATGGTCCCATTCAAGCCCTGATCAACCAGGAAGGGCTTGAGCTCCAGGATCGACTTGAAGCCGAAAGACGCCAATCGCACCCGCTGAAACTCAGGCAGGGCACAGTACCATGCAAGGGACTCTTACCATGCAGTGTTGATGGCCAGCAAGGGAGGCTCCTGGGAGTGACGAGACGGAAAAGAACAATATCATACTATAAGCTACGACGATGAGAAGACTACTAATAACTAGGGTAGGTAGAGCTATGCTAATAAAAATAATAACAATTAGCGGAATGGCATAATAATAAACAAAAAAATATATATACAATGACAATCTACGATAAACACACAAAACATGATAAATGCAGAATAGTAAACTAAACGTGACCTTCAGCTAGATACAAGCATGATGCATGAAAGCGCACGCACATGAAGAATAGATGCAGGTTCGACGTAAAGTAAAACGGTTTCCAGATCGTAAGAATCTATGTTATAACCTAAATGCCTTGGAAATAAGAGAAGGAACTCTTGCTCATGGGTACCTACCTGATCCCTCGCTAAGAACTCCAATGGAATGCACATCAGAGGCGGAACCCGATGCGGAGCGGCGTCATCCTCACCATCATCATTGCCCTCAGGTGCATCCTCCCTGACTACTATCTCAGCATCACCCTCAACATCGGCATCAGCAACGGGAGGGATCTCAGGAGTCGCCTCTCCCTCCACGATCATCCGCTCCATCTCCGATGCGGTCAAGTATAGTCAGTCACAGCCCTCAGACTCCATCTCAGAATGAAGAATGTAAAAAACTAAGAAGAACAATCGAAACGGCTCTCAAAACAAATGGTCGGATCGCGAGATATCGCTGAAACATAAAAATTGGAGCACAAGGAAGCAAAGAATCAGAGAAAAAACCAAAAAGCGTGAGAGAAATGAAGTTTTTCGGCTTATATAGAACGCGAGATGATAACTCGCCCGGTCATAGGTGAGCAATTCAGTCACTCACCCATGTACCAACGCGTAATAAGAATCACGCGCGCTAGACAAGGCTCGCAATCAAACCTTTGCCCACCCAAAATGCGTGACAGACCAATCACGCGCGCCAGACAAGGCGCACAATCAAACTTTTACCCGCCCAAAATGCGTGACGGACCAATCACGCGCTTAGGCTTGTGTGAGAAATCCAATCCCGCACCATCCGTCTTGCGCGTAATTCCAAAGGCCACCCCCACAGTGACCAGGTGACGCTCCAATCACGCGCTTTGTTCAGAGCACGTAATAGGATTATACGCGACTATGTTGACGCGTAATTACCCCCCTGACTCTTCAATCAAGCGCACCTAAACAGGCGTGCAATTTAATTATACGCCCTACCTCCTGCGTGTAATTCCCCAATTACACACAAAAAATTTTACACAACAATGGCCAGAGACCAAAAGTTGGGACTTAGCCACATCTAAAACTACACTTACAGCCCAGAATTTACATCATACACTTCATGCATGTGCTCATGCACCCCGAAAATTAGAAAATGCCCCCGATACACATCTCGAAAATGACCACTTGAACGCATAACACTAACACAAACCAAGCCAAACTTCACTCAGGATCAAACCAAGATTAATTAGACCAAACCAAACCACACTGAACTGGATCCAGTCCACACAAAAAACTAGGAAACTCAAAATAAAGCGATAAAAATAATACACAAAATCACTTTCATATAATAAAATTAGTTATAAATTACACTAAGGGTATACCCTTTGAATATATAAAAATTACAACCCCGAAATAAGAATCAAACTAAACCCGCCAAACGAAAGGCGAATTTTAATTCAGAATAGGCACCCTTGAAGGAAAATGCCTAGATAAAAAAATACATAAAGGGGAAAGACGATGGAGAAGTCCTAAGAGGAAGCAGACGCTGAACGAATTCCAATAAAAATCTCATCTTCGCCTCCTTTTTCCCCTGAGATACCGCTTATAATGAAATTTCCCAATTTATAAGACAAAATGTCGACATCGCAAAGCCCCGAGTTGACAGAAAAGAAAGAGTGGCTCACAGAAAGCCACCCAGGATCTATGGGATACACCTATGGAAGGCCGATCTTGGAAACTCCCAAGGAAACACTGACTAAAGGACAATCCATAGAGCCTACCAAGGAGCAACTGGCGCTGATCATGAGAACTCTAACGCAGCTCTTATCCTTGGTTTTCTTTTCCCCACCTTTAACCCTTCCATCTCTTCACCCAATAGGGTGGCACTTCAACTCAGATTAACATCATCAACTCTAGCACCACCCCATATCCCAACAACCCCGATACCACAACAAGCAGATAACCACGAAAAATCCCTTTTGGATGTAACACCCAAGAAATAAAATAAAAAGGGAGAAAAGACATTAAAATGTGCCAAAATGCTAAATCTTAAAAATTATTACTAGTCAAAAATTATTACAAATTCAAAACAATCAATAATGCAAAATAAAACCCAAACCCTTAAATATCATTTATAGGCAAATCCTCCTTCACCACAATGTGACAAGTGCCACATTTCTAGGAATCCTCCATCTAGACCATACACATGCCACAATAAAAAAGAAACAAATCTATGACAAACCAAGATAAACCAATAAACACAACACTTACCCTTCAAAAAACACAAATCATCACAAGTTAGATAAACCAATAGGATTAAAACATCTAACACCCATCCAAACTCTAGAAACTCAAAGTCACAATTTTCTAACAAGTGTCCCTTCAAGCCAAACATAAGATATAAAATTAAAACAAACATACCTTAAACAAAATAATAACTTTAAACAAAACAGTAACCTTAAATTCCCCAATAAGACCATAAACTCTTCAATAAAACCCCAAATAAAATCACCCAAAACACAAATAAAATAAAATAACCCAAAACCCAAATAAACAAAAAAAGTCAAATTTCCCAAATAAAGTCAAACAAAGTCAAATTTCCCAAAATAAAAATCAAACAAAGTCAAATAAAATCCCCCAAATCAAAACAAAGTCAAGTAAAATTTCCCAAAATCAAACAAAATCAAATAAAATCCCCCAAAATTTAAAGAAAATTCAAACAAAGTCCCAAAAAAAAAAATCATCAAATAAAATCAAATAAAAGAAACACAGAACACAAAAAAGAAACACTGCCCTCTCCAGTAGTCCCATCATAGCCAAGTCACCTCCTGACGACCTACCACAAATTAACGTCCCACCGTGATCAAGATTATTCCCCAAAGTCTCATCGCGTACTCACAAGTACACGTGACCACTCCCCAACATCCGCTGCACAAAATAAGCCGACAAAATAAAATAAAATAAAACCATCACTCATAGCCCCATCGTTAAATATAAAAGCCCCCTCGCAACACGAAGCAAAAATTAATCGTGACAGTGTAGTCAATCACGCTACTTGTCCCATCATGACCAGAGTCACTCTACCTTTTCCTACCATGTAACCTTACACGTCGACCACAGAGAGAGAGAGAGAGCTGATAACACCTCATCACACGCCCCCCATGTCCCATTGAGACATTAAAACCCCGCCATATCACCAAGGCCAAAGGCAAGTCCCATCACAATCTCAAGACATCACCTGCTAAAGAAAGATACCATCATTATCCCATCATGTCGCAAAACAGCTAAAGAGTCATCAGACCGACACTCCATCATACATTCATAAACATGTCTCATCGCAATGCAGCTACCACCTAATCTCATCATACAACCTATGATCTACCAAAAAAAGAAACGAACATAGCTTGCCCATCACATAACCACCAATGTCCCATCACCGATTACACTTCCCCGAAATCCCGTCACAACCTGCCATGGCACACAACCCGAAGGGAAGGCTCAACCAAGTCCCATCGCAAAGAGCCAAACCACCCTCCAAACATCTTGCCCCAACAGTCATTGCATCCCATTGCGATGACTCCTAAATGCCCCATCACACAGCAGTCGCTAGACTCCACCACAACATAAGCATACACTCACCGACAGAAAAGAGAGGAATCTCTCTGACAATCATCGTACTCATCAACTATCAAGTCCCATCACAAACATTTCATCAGGCGATCTTGACATCCCATCACACAGGCAATCATCAGGCTCCGCTAAAGCAGAAATAAAGAAGGAGAGGAAACACTCTAATGTCCCATCGCAACACAACAAGAATAGTAATCAGCAATCCCATCGCAAGTAAAAGCCTTCCACCAGCAACAAATCAGGTAAGTAAGCACCCCTTTCTACCTGATATTTCTTGTAAAATATAGTTAGATAATATTAAGTCAAATATTTTCAAAACCTGACTCTCCAAACTTGTGAATCATTGTAGTCCTCCCATAAGAGACAATCATCAGTATTCATAAGAAGATTAGACGGAGTATCTGACATATCGAGCATCGTCTTGACAACCAAACAAACGTCGGGTCCACAAATCTCATACCCATGGATCTGCTCAGCGATGTGTGATAAAGGTATGCAGCATGGCTACCCGGGCCATCCGTAGCGCCACTCGAGCCCCTAGTACTCCTCATGGAGGTAGTGGTGACTTGGTGCCTAGGGCACGCAATGTGTTGCCAAGAGGGCATGCAACATCTTGGTGCCGGGACGGCATGACATGTGGTGCCATGAGGGTGCGCGACATGGGGCCAAGAGGGCCTTGCGATGTGATCGCGCTGCAAGCACGCGACACGGTCACATGGGGGTAAGATGCGAAAGTGACACGGTCACAACACAGACACGACATGGCCAACTGGGCTAGAGATGCGGGGCATTGCGATATATCAAACCAAGGGGTTTAAGGTTCTCCTGTCATTCTGGCTGAATGACTGTTTTACCCTTATATGTGGGAGAGTTATTGGAGAATGCCTTCCACCCACACGGGGCCTTGCATCGCTAGAGGGGGGCGTAAGTGTCTCCTAGGTTTGAAAGGGTGGGCCTAGGACGTCGACGCAGCGATGCCGTGTGGCACCTAATGCAAGGTTGAAGTATGGCCTAGACTACGCGTCACGATGCATACAACTGGGCAACTTCGCGAGAACACTTGAGCGCTGCATGGTACTTAGTAGAGCACGACGGCATGAGGGCTGCATGGGACTCTATTGAGCACAGCAGCATGAGGTAGGCACGTGACTATGGGCTTGGTTCGGTATGCGAGCAAGACATGACGGCATGAGAAGCAGCATGTCAATACTGTTGCGAAGCTAGGTACTACTGCAGTGTACAGGGTGAAGCTTGAGCAAGCCAAGTATGGAACAGTGGTGCAAGCGAGCGTGTAGTAAGGGGCACGATACATTGGGTGATAGGCCACAAAATAGAGGTAATCACGAGGGGGAGTTCCCGTCCTCTAGGCGGGTGGTATCAGAGCTGATGAGAAGATTGGTTGGCTTCATTGCATGTGATAGCAAGACACCGCGCGGGTTGATGGCGCGTCGAAGGATGCCCCCGTGATATTTGGTATCAGAGATAGGCTGACTTAGCACATCGGGCGTTAAGTACTGTACGGGCTGACACTGCTGGACGAGTGATCCCATGACATTTGGTATCAGAGCCAAGTTCGATCAAGAAGGGATAACACTAATGAGCTTATTGATGTCAGCAGGGCACGCGATGTGGTTCTAAGAGGGCACGCGATATCTTTGAATTGGGGCTTGAGGTGCCTGAGGCACGGGATGTGGTGCCAAGAGGGCACGTGATATCCTCGAGCTACCCAGTACCGCAGAAAGGTCAGTGGCTTGCTACTTTGTTATGCAATGATAGAGCGTCGATGGCGTGTAATAAAGACTAGGAGTTCAAGGACTACAACATCGAGTGAGGGCACATTCTACGTTAATAAGTGTCTTCGCGTCAACGAGGATATTGACGATTTTGAGTGGAGGAGGATGTGACAGAGGTACGCAGCATGGCTACCCGGGCCATTCGTAGTTCCACTCGAGCCACTGGTACTCCTCGTGGAGGCAGTGGTGACTTGGTGCCTAGGGCACGTGATGTGATGCCAAGAGGGCACGCGACATCTTGGTGTCGGGACGACACGGCATGTGGTGCCACGAGGGCACGCGACATCTTGGTGTCGGGACGGCACGACATGTGGTGCCATGAGGGCACGCGATATGGGGCTAGGAGGGTCTTGCGACATGGTCACACTGTGAGGACACAACACGATCGCATGGGGGTAAGATGCGGGAGTGACACAGACGCGACATGGCCAGCTGGGCTAGCGATGTGGGGCATTGTGGTATGTCAAAGCAATGGGTTTGAGGTTCTCCTGTCATTCTGGCTGAATGATTGTTTTACCTTTATATGTGGGAGAGTTGTTGGAGAATGCCTTCCACCCACACGGGGCCTTGCATCGCCAAAGGGGGGGCACAAGTGTCTCCTAGGCCTGAAAGGGTTGGCCTAGAACATCGATGCAGTAATGTCGTATGACACCTAATGCGAAGTTGAAGTATGGCCCGGACTATGCGTCGTGGTGCATACAGTTGGGCAACTTCGCGAGAATACTTAAGCATTGCATGGGACTCAGTAGAGCATGACAGCATGAGGGTTGTGTGGGACTCCGTTGAGCACAGCAGCATGAGGTAGGCACGCGACTGTGGGCTTGGTTCACTATGCAAGAAAGACATGATGGCATGGGAAGCTGCATGCCAATACTGTTGTGAAGTGAGGTACTAGTGCAGTGCAGAGGGTGAAGCTTGAGCAGGCCAAGAATGGAACAGTGATGCAAGCGAGGGTGTCGTAAGGGGCACGATACATTGGATGGTAGGCCATGAAATAGAGGTAACCACGAGGGGGAGTTCCCGTCCTCTAGGCGGGTGGTATCAAAGCTAATGAGAAGATTGGTTGGCTTCGTTACATGTGGTAGCGAGGCACCGCACGAGTTGATGGCGCGTCAAAGGACGCCCCCGCGACAGTTGGTATCAGAGATAGGCTGACTTAGCGCATTGGGTGTTAAGTGCCGCACAGGCTAACACTGCTGAACAAGTGACCCCATGACATTTGGTATCAGAGCCAAGTTTGATTCATAAGGGATGATACTAATGAGCTGATTGGTGCTAGCAGGGCAGGCGATGAGTGTCAAGAGGGAACACGACATCCTAGAATTGGGGCTTGAGGTGAGGCGGAAGCACCGATGAATAATATAGCATGGACAGTATTGGTGCCTGGGGCATGCGATGTGGTTTCAAGAGGGCACACGACATCCCCAAGCTACCTAATATAGCAGAAAGGTCAGTGGCTTGCTGCTTTGTTATGCAATGGCAGAGCGTCGATGGCGTGTAATAAAGACTGGGAGTTTAAGGACTACAATATCGAGTGAGGGCACATTCAACGCTAATAAGTGTCTTCATGTCAATGAGGACGTTGACGATTTTGAGTGGAGGAGGATGTGACGGAGGAATGCAGCATGGCTACCCGGGCCATCCGCAACGCCACTCGAGTCGCTAGTACTCCTTGTGGAGGCAGTGGTGACTTGGTGCCTAGGGCACGCAATGTGATGCCAAGAGGGCACGCGACATCTTGGTGTCAGGACGGCATGGCATGTGGTGCCATGAGGGCACACAACATGGGGCCAGGAGGGCCTTGCGACGTGGTCGCGGTGCGAGGACGCGACACGGTCGCATGAGAGTAAGATGCAGGAGTCACACGGTCGCGACACAGACACGACATGGCCAGCTGGGCTAGCAATTCAGGGTGTTGCAGTATGTCAAACCAAGGGGTTTGAGGTTCTCCTATCATTATGGCTGAATAACTATTTTACCCTTATATATGGGAGAGTTGTTGGAGAATGCCTTCCACCCACATGGGGCCTTGCGTCGCTAAAGGAGGGTGTAAGTGTCTCCTAAGCCTGAAAGGGTGGGCTTAGGACATCGACGCAGTAATGCCGTGTGGCACCCAATGCGAGGTTGAAGTATGGCGCATCGCGGTGCATATAGCTGGGCAACTTCGTGAGAATACTTGAGCATTGCGTGAGACTCAGTAGAGCACGACGACATGAGGGCTGCGTGGGACTCCGTTGAGCACAGCAGCATGAGATAGGCACATGACTATGGGCTTGGTTCGATATGCGAGCAAGACATGACGGCATGAGAAGCTGCATGCCAATACTATTGCGAAGCGAAGTATTAGTGCAGTGCACAGGGCGAAGCTTAAGCAGGCCAAGTATGGAATAGTGGTGCAAGCGAGCGTGTCGTAAGGGGCATGAAATATTGAGTGGTAGGCCATAAAACAGAGGTAACCACGAGGGAGAGTTCCCGTCCTCTAGGCGAGTGGTATCAAAGCTGATGAGAAGATTGGTTGGCTTCATTGCATGTGGTAGCGAGGCACTACATGGGTTGATGGCACGTCAAAGGACGCCCCCGCGACAGTTGGTATCAGAGATAGGCTGACTTAGCGCATCAGGCGTTAAGTGTCGCACGGGCTGACACTGCTGGACGAGTGACCCTGTGACGGACGTCTTGGAAGCCATATTTTCTGTCGTTTTTCCACCGAATTAATCTTAAGTTAAAATCCCAAACTTTTAAAAATAAAATATGAAAAAAAATGATAATAAGTAGACCCTCTATCTATCAAAATTCTACCTCTCATCAATCTAATCTGTTCTTTTCCCTAGAAAATCGAACATTGAATATGCTCAACTATAAGGAACCACATATGTCCATTGGAAAAGGGACGCCTGACGCGCCATTGGTGTGAGCAATGATGTGCCCGATCTGGCATGACTTACGATAGCCTCTGCTATTACATGATATTACTTCTTATTATCTAGTCACTTGACCTTGTCATGAGATATTCGTATGATACCCCCGCTATCACGTTAGCACCATTTTCCTTTCGTTTGACTGCCACTTGTAGTAGGTCGCGACATGTGACGAGATGCCACTTGCACCTGCGGATCAGGATATGACCACTCTCCCTTCTGTCTGATATCTCCTTGCAGCATGTCGCGACATGCGACGGGATGCCACTTGCACCCGCAGATGAAGATACACCTCTCAATTGCTTCAATTTCCCCCCGTTTGACTGCCACTTGCAGCAGGTCGCAACATGCAACGGGATGCCACTTACACTTGCGGATGAGGATACAACTCTCAACAGTTACCATTGGGCTCCTGAATGCTCCTCCTTAGCTTGTATTGATAGATAAGAATGTCAAGCACTTCATGTCAGCATCCCCAGTTCACACTTGTAATTTCTCAAAGAAATGAGAAGGCACCTCAGAAGAGGGGTGTCTACTTCTTCGACAAATTCTTATTACACAGGAATGCGTCAAAGAGGGGCATCTATAGACACCCTAATTTTTCCTTCTCGGAGCATATAAACCTGTTCGGTCAACCTTTGACCCTGCCCACTATCTCTGAAAAAGGACTAACCTTCTCCGAGGACTTTAAAATCCTAAACAGGGGACCATATACTAAAACAATAGTATGTGGACGAAGCACAGGCTGAAATAATAGCTCTGTAGCTCGAACCCAACTTAACCCAATAAGGTCCTAAATTTCGCGCCCTACCCAGTGCGTGAAATTCAATTGCACGCCCCATAGCCGGCGAACAATTGGTCTGTATAGTGGTTAGGCTCCTTCTTTCCGTGAACGAACCTAAGACCTGATTTTGCACTCTGACCAGCGCGCGTAATCGATTGCGCGTCCCACTACCCGCGCGCAATTGGTTCCCAATTGAACCTGGTCTCTAATTCCCATGACCGCTCAAATTCTCCTATTAAGAACCTGTAATCAGGTGCTTAATTGGATTGTGCGTGCTACACAGGGCGCGCAATTAGTCCCAAGTGAGTTGGAATTAAGACACCCGACTGAGCCAGTCAGCTGGTCACTCACTGAGTATGTGACCGACTCAAAGTGATTAAGTGGTCGGGATAGGGTGCGTAATCCAATTAAGCGCACCATTCAGGGCACGTAATTAGATTTCACCAGCTAATTACGCACCTCCCACAGGGCACGTAATTACCGGTACACCTATAAATAGACCCCCCTACCTCGATCCAAAGCATCATCAATTCGCAGTCAAGCCTCGAGTTCCTATCCTCCAAGCTTAGGATTTCGAGATCTTCCTCTGCAGCGCTTAGCTTCAAGTAATCTTTCTTTAGTTTTTTTTGTTTTAGTTTCTAATTTCTAGCTTCTAGTTTCTAGTTCTAGAACTTAGGTTTCAATTCATGGTTCTTAATTTCTAGTTTTTTTTATTTAGATTCTAGTTCTTAATTTTTGACTTCTAATTCTTAATCCATAGTTTCTGGTTCTAGTTCTTAGTCGTTAGAACCAGTTCTTAGCTCTTAGTCATTAGTCTTTTGTTTTTTTGTCCTAAATTCTAAATTATAATTCCTATTTTTAGCTTCTAGTTCGTAGTATCTAGTTCTAGTTCCTGAATTTTCATAATTCTCAGTTCTAACCTTAATCTTCAAAATTCTTTTGATTTTTAAGATCTCACTTTTTTATTCAAATTTAGTTTTTCAATCTCTAATATTTATAAAATAAATGTTATCCACCCGATTTGTCTAAGGGAGCTTATGGAGGGTACTCGAGAACGGGACCGATCCTCCTTAGCATAATGGGCCAAAACCCCTTCTTTTTTAATTAGATTTCTAGTAGAATTAAGTAGACTTTTAATAGAATCAGGAAACTTTAATTAGATTTCTAGTAGGATTAGGATACTTAAATCAGTTAGATTTCTAATAGAATTAAGATATTTCAATTAATCAGATTCCTAGTAGCATCGGAAAACTACATTAATTAGAGTTATAATAGCCTACATTAGAGTTAGAGTTCAATTAGGAAATCAGATTAATCAGACTCCCAGAAAGACTAGAGAAACTAGAGCAATTAGACTTAGAATAGGAAAACTGTATAAACTAAACTCACAAGAAACCTAGGGCCGGCCGACGATTCAGTAAAGAAAACAATCCATATCTCCACCCTCGTAATCAATGACGCGTTGCAGCGTCGATAAACATCTACAGCTAACAATTGCATCGAACTAGGTATTTTCCTCTTAGAATTTATCATTTTTTTATTTCAGTAATTTAATATTTCTCAGTTTATTATTCATCGCCTTGGCCAAGTTCACTTGGATCAAATTGGGCCACTCTTTTCAGAGACCAGAAGGAACCCAAAAAAAGCGCATACCAACAAGTAGGTAAATGTAAAAGCAACATTTGAAGTTTACGAAGATTTGATCTCTAAACCTCTCCAATAACATCAAAAGCACCTACCATTACACCAACACATGTCTTTTTATATAATTTTTTATAATTTAAGATATGTATTAATAATATTATATTATATTTACTATAAAAATATAATAATATTTCTCATATGTGAAATCTAATAGGACCATAATAAATAACGACATCGAGGTCGTCGTGGAAGTCAAATAATCAACAATATAAAATGATCAGGGTCGTTACAGTTATTGATGTTGCTCGGGAGTGAAGTGCGCGAGTGTAGTGATGGCAGCAACCATGGGGACAACCTCATGATTTGTGGGCTGTCGTGAATCATTATCATTAATGGAATGGTTCTGAGGTTGAGAGACAGCTTTTGGATAACAACTCTGTGGTGAATCATTATCATTACCTTTGCGTGACCATTCTTTTTGCAATTTAGAGGCTCTCGTATCATTTGCGTGACCATTCTTTTTGCAATTTAGAGGCTCTCGTATCATTTGAATTATGGGAGGTAATTCTCGGGCATTGGACAGCGAAAGCAGTACTAACGATGTCTATTGAGTCTAGGTGTAGTTCATGTTGCATCTCCCTTTGTAATGCGAGTGAATAAGCCTTGGTAACTGATGGTAGTAGTTCAAGAAGGAGCATTTGGCTGCTGCGGATTGGAACACACAAATGAGGTCAGGCCTAATGAAACCTATGCATTGGTTGTCTTTTACAAGGTAGCAGTTATATTTGTTATAAAATAGGAAAGTTTCAAGGTAGTTACACGAGTATCAATTTCAATGAAACCTATTCAATACAATAAACACTCTACTTGCGTGGAAAAAGTACGTTTGGTGATCTTGTCTCACGGACCTTCCTCTCATCTGAAAGTAGTTTGGCAAACCTGCATAGAAAATTGCAATTAACATTTTTTAATAGGCGAAAAAGTATTCCTTTCCAAAAGAAAATAGAATTTATTCGGATCCCGCTAAGCAAGGCGCTAATTAAGCGGCCAGGAAAGAAAAAGTTAAAATAATTTTTGTTCTAGTAAATATTATCAACTCATATTCCTTAAGTTGAAATCATCATCATCATCATTGGCTTCATTCGCTTCGGATTCATTCGATATTGGGAAGTGGAACCCATTTTATTCGTTTTATTGCAACTTATAATAAGTCCCACTTTTCCTTATCGCCTAATCCAGAATTGGACCATGGCAATCTCAATCACATAATTGGTGTTTCTAATAGACTTTTTTTTATTATGAATAATATAAAATACATTAATAGGATCTATGTCTTTACCTTTTGAGTTCTTGTTCATTGGTTCCTCCATTCTCAACTACTTCGGTTGTGCCGGTCCCCAAGTTGACCCTAGAAACAGGCTTTTGTAACAGCGCCTCGCCAACTTTCACAAGATTTTGTAAGTTTTCCGCTGTAGCGATATCGACAGAAGCAACGGCCCCGCTTAGTGTATCGTCCTGATTTTTCATTCAAAAATTATATTTTTTAAAATTCAAGAACAATTAATTATGCCAAGGAGTAGAGTTTAAAATATTAGGGAAAAGTGTTTCTTTTCGGTAGTAAATTAAAGTCTCTTTACAATCTACATTTTAGCATACAAACCGTTGTATATACATAAATGATAAGGGTTTGGTTAGGTCCCTTCAGTCTTAAAACCCTGAGATAGAAAGAGTTCTATCGGCATCTTAGATGAAAAGCACCTTCATGTCAACCTATTATAGTATGGAGATCATAAAAGTCAAAATTCCTTTGCATCCAAGGGCTTTACAACTCATTGAACCCAAATGTAGGATTCAATCAATTGGACCTGACCAAAGTCAAGGCCATGTTAATTCTTCTTCTTTAGTTTCCCATGATTAATTACTTCAATAATTTGGAATGTTTAGGATATCATGAATGATACTTTCCAAAGAGTAAAAATCTATACCCTCAGTTATGAATCTAAAATATATTATGCCTCCACTTTCTTCGATCTATTGACTCATTTTGGCAATTTCCCCATTTTTCCTTATTAGTTATGACTTTGATCTTGAAAAGTGTTTATATGTAAAAGATAGGTACCTCCTAACTCAAAATGCTATGCTATGACAATCGGCTGTAATAGAGTGCGGAGTCTCCTACCGTCATCCTTTGAAAGTGATGAACCGCAGTGACTTGTATACAAATGGGGTCTTGGAGTTGTAGCTATAAGTAATGCAACTATGAATCTCCCAGAGTTCGATTCTAGCTCAGGATGAACGTCGGCGGCAGACTTAACACATGCAAGTCAAATGAAAAGTGGTGTTTCCAGTGGCGGATGGTTGAGTAAAGCATAAGAACCTGCCCTTGAGAGGGGAACAACAATTAGAAACGGCTGCTAATACCCGGTTGACTGAGGAGCAAAAGGAGGAATCCACCTGAGGGGCTCGCATCTGGTTAGCAAGTTGGTGAGGCAATAGCTTACAATGACGATTATCAGTAGCTGATCCGGAAGGACGATTGATCAGTCTATGCCCGTACCCGGGAGTGGCTAGGAAGGAATGAGGCTACGAGACGGGCAGAACATGTCAAATCTATTCCTTTCATAAGGAAGGGTGGGTCACCTAGTCTTTCTCCTTGATGGGATTGGTAAGATTGTAATATTCATTATAAGAGGGTGTTGAATAAGGTTTAATCCCAACGCAAAGGTTTCAATCAATCAATCGGGCTCTAGGAGTCGATCGATCGATTTTGGGCGTAATTAATCAGGTTGCTTATTGGTGGAAATCAATCGATCGAGCTTGGGAAGTCAATCGATCGATCTGAGAACATAATATTGGGTTTCTCACGGACTCAAATCGATTGATCAAGGAGGTGGAGTCGATCGATCAATTATGGGCAGATTCAATTTTGCGATTTTGAATACTTGGCTATTTTAGAAGATTTTCTTGGTCAAGTTTCCTAATGTGTTTTAGAGCTAATTAGCAGAAGGTTTTCTCTAGAGTTCCTGCATTGCTTTGAGAGATTTTTCAAGAGTGAAAACTGTAGTTAATACTTTGAGAGGCAAGGTATTGAAGAATTGCTTAGTAATTAAAGATCTGATTGAAGTCGTTCTTGTACCGAAATCGCTACTATATTCCAACAGATCTCTTCTCTATTCTTTAAAGGACTGCGTCCTTGTTTTATATAGGGTGTTAGCCATAGATATCGCGTTTGATCTTGATTGAGAGTGCACTTTAGAGAAGAGAGAGAAGAGTGTGTGGATTATAAACGTTCATAAATAGTGCATATACTCCCATGGATGTAGCCCTAGATTAGGTGAACCACGTAAATCTTGTGTTGTGTATGTGATTGTTCTTTTATATATTCTTATTTTTTTCGTGTTCATTGCGATAGGGAGTTTAATAATGTATGTAGAATTCCTAACAAGTGGCATCAAAGAGAGGTTTACACTACAATGGAGATGAAAGTCTCAAATGCACGAATCGAAGTGGAGAAGTTTTTGGGAAAGGATAACTTCGCTTTGTGGCAAGTCAAGGTCACAGATCTCCTTGTCCAACAAGGCATTGATGATGCTCTACTTGGAAGGAGATGGGGAAGAAGGTAGAAGCATCCGATGAAGAGTGGATCTCTATTAATAAGAGAGCTATAAGCACTATCCGATTGTATTTGTCTGATAAAGTTCTATACAACGTTCTTCACGAAAAGACGATCGTAGATCTGTGAAAAAAGATGAAATCTCTCTATATGACAAAGTCATTATCAAACAGGCTCTTCATGAATAAGCAACTCTACACCCTTTGTATGAAGGTTGGCACGCGTATTCATGACCATTTGAATTCGTTTAATAAAATAGTTAGTAAACTATTAAGCATTGAGGTAAAATTTAAAAAAGATCTTGCACTTCTCTTGCTCACCTCATTGTCTGCATCTTATAAGCACCTTGTTACCACATTAATTTATGGTAAAGATATTATTATCATCAAAGAAGTGACTGCTGTACTTCTTTCCGACAAATTGAGAAAACAATCCGAATCGAACTCCAACCGGGATTAGTCTCTTGAGCAAAAAGGGTTAAAACTATGATTGTAAAAGAGACAAGTCCAAAGGAGATAATAAATCAACGAGAAGAAACAAGAGGTTCAAATCTAGGGGTGACAAAAAGGATGTTATCTGTTATTTCTATAAGCAATCTGGACATATTCACAAATATTACAAGTAGAGATTGAATAAAGATAAGGGTGATGAAGGGACTTCGCAACACGCTAGTGTTGCTAAGTCAGACTCCGGTGAAAACCTATTGTATGCACTGTTAGGCTCTACTCAGTTTGATGATAGATGGATCCTAAATTCAGAGGCATCGTATCACATGTGTCCGTATAGGGATTGGTTTGACAAGTATAAGGTAGCTAATGGTGGGATGATTTTGATGGGAAATGACAGTGTATGTGAAGCAGTGGGTATCAATTCTATCATAATCAAAATGTTTGATAGTTGTGTTTGCACTCTTACTGAGGTTAGGCATGTGCCTGATCTGAGAAAAAATTTAATCTCGTTGGGGGCATTGGATGTGATAGGATATCAAGTCATCCTAGAATCCGAAAAACTAAAAGTTATACGTGGTGCTATGACCTTGATGAAAGGTGAAAAGATGAGGACTATGTATACTTTAGTAGGTAACACAATCAGCAGCAGTGGCATTGCGGCTACGAAAGATTTCAAGGATCTCTCAGAATTATAGCACAAGAGGCTTGATCACATGAGTGAACGTGGGCTGATAGAGCTCATCAAGAACAAGGCAATTTCTGATATTCAAACTTGTAAGCTGAATTTTTGTGAAGATTGTACCTTTGGGAAGCAGAAGAAAATCAGTTTCTCCACAGGAAAACATACTTCGAAGTGGGTGATTGATTACATACATTCAAATGTATGGGGACTGCCTAAAGTCACTTCAGTAGGTAGAGCAAACTATTTTGTATCATTTATAGATGACTACTACAGGAAAGTTTGGGTGTATCCGATTAAAAATAAGTCGAATATGTTTTAGAAATTTAGGCAATGATAGAGTATGGTTGAAAAGTAGACAGACAGAAAGGTGAAGATTTTTATATCAGATAATAATGGGGGTCATATTTATCATCAGAGTTCAAGGCTTACTGTGAAAATCAAGAGATTGTTAGGCACTTAAAAGTTTCTAAAAATCCTCAACAAAATGGTATGGCAGAGAGGTTGAACATAATACTATTAGAAAATGCGCGGTGTATGTTGAATCATTCCGGCTTAAGTTATTAGTTCTGGGCAGAGACAGTGAACACAGCATGTTACTTGGTCAATCGATCACCTTCAATGGCATTGAACTCAAAAGTTGCATATGAGGTTTGGTATGGAAGATAGGGAGTTACTCTCATTTGAGGGTGTTTAGATATGCCGCGTATGCATTACTTCAAAAAAGTGAACGATCTAAGTTGGATCTAAAATCCAAAAAGTGTCTTCATTGGCTCTGGCGAAGGAGTCAAGGGTCATCGTTTATAGGATACACAATCTCACAAAGTAATAGTTGAAAGAGATGTTACTTTCAACGAAGATGAGTTTTCGATGAAAATGGCGGAAGACAAATCTCAGTCATCTGGTGAACCTCAGGTACAAGTTAATGTTGAAAGGCATAAGCAAGATCAGAAAAATAATGAAGGCTCTGAAATAGAGCATGAGGGCACAATATCTCAAGACTTATAGTCCCAAGTTTCGATTCAAGTTACCTTGAAAAGGTCAGAAAGGATGAAGAAGCACCCTAAAAAGTTTAAAGATATGGTCCCTTTAACACTTATACTTATCACAGAGAATGGGGAACCAAACACAGTTCCAGAAGCTCGGATGGAGACAAATGCAGTAAAGTGGCAGTTAGCTATGGAAGAAGAATGACTGTCATTTTTGAAGAATGAGACTTGGGATCTCATAAAACTTCCTAAAGGAAAGAGAGTCATCGGTTGTAAATGGGTCTTTCGAAATAAAGGTGATAAGAGTAAAACTCCGAAGTTCAAAGTAAGGTCAGTTGCAAAAGGGTTTTCTGAGAAAAAGAATATCGATTACAATGAGATATTCTCTTTGGTTGCGAAGCACACATCGATTCACACGTTATTGGCTATCGTTGCTCAAAAAGATCTCGAACTATAATAGATGGATGTGAAAACAGCTTTCCTCCATGGAGATCTTCATAAAAAGATTTACATGCGATAGCCAGAAAGATTTGAAGCAGAAGGGTCAGAGTCACTTATTTGCAGATTGAAGACATCCTTATATGGTCTCAAGCAGGCACCCAGGCAGTGGTACAAGAAGTTTGATTCATATATGCTGAGCATAGGGTATCACAACTGACAGTATGATTGTTGTGTCTACTGAAAAGAATATTGTAAAGGGAAGAAAATCTTCCTAATTCTCGAGAAGAGAATCTTCCTAATTATCTATATAGATGATATATTGATAGCAGTAAGAAGCAAGGTTGAAATCACCAAACTGAAGCGATCATTGAGCAAGAAGTTGGAGATGAAAGATTTTAGTTTCGCAAATAAGATCCTAGGTATGGAAATCACGAGAGATCGTGAGAAGAGGTTTTCGCTAACTCAAAGGAATTTTATCCAAACGCTCCTTGTGAAGTACAATATGAGTGATGTCATGCCTGTATCAACTCCTCTAATAGAGTACTTCAAACTCGTAAAGAAGATGAGTTCGTCCATACATGCAAAAACGGAATACATGAAAAATATTTTATATGCAGATGTTGTTGGGAGTTTGATATATCTCATGATGAGTACACGATCAGATTTAACAAAGGCCTTGAGTGTGATTTACAAATATATGTCTAATTCGTGTAAGGAACATTAGCTTGCAGTAAAATAGATATTGAGATGTCTGAAAGGTACAGCTGATAATGGGTTGATGTTTGAAGGTGGAGATACAGGCGAGTTGGATCTCTATGGTTACGTCGATTCTGACTATGCTGGTGACCTTGACAGAAGGTCAATCATAGGATACGTGTTCGTCTTGACAGTTGGAGCGATAAGTTGGAAGTCTATGCTTCAAGGGATAGTTATATTGTCAACTACAGAGGCAGAGTATATAACGGCTACAGAAGCAACTAAGGAAGTCTCATGGCTTAAATGTTTGGTCAGTGAATTTGGTAAGGTTGATGAGAATACCGATATCTTCTGTAACAGTCAGAGTGTCATTCACCTAGCAAAGAATCAGGTCTTTCATGCTAGAACAAAGCATATAAATGTTCGATATCATTTTATAAGAGATATGATAGAATATGGAGAAATATCGATTAAGAAGATCGATACGAAAGAAAACGCAACGGACATGTTGACCAAGCCAATTACGTATAATAAGTTTAACTACTGCCTAAACTTGATTAACACTTGTAGCAGATGTTGATTCCAATTGAGGCATTTGTGCGATTGTGATGAAACCTTGATGGAGATTATTGAATAAGGTTTAATCCCAATGCACAGGTTCCAATCGATCAATCTGCCTCTGGGAGTCGATCGATCATTTTTTATGTAATTAATCAGGTTGGTCACCAGTGGAAATCGATCGATCAACCTTAGGAAATCAATCGATCGATCGATCTGAGAACATAATATTGGGTTTCTCATGAACTGTAATCGATCGATCGAGGAGGTGAAGTCGATTGATCGATTATGGGCGGATTCAGTTTCGCGATTTTGAATACTTGATTGTTTTAGAAGATTTTATGAGTCAAGTTTCCTAATATGTATTGGAGCTTATTAGTAGAAGGTTTTCTTTAGGGTTCCTGTATTGCTTTGAGAGAGTTTTCAAAAGAAAAAATTGTGATAAATACTTTGAGAGGCAAGGAATTGAAGAATTGCTTGGGGATTGAAGATCCGATTAAAGTCGTTCTTATGCCGGACTCGCTATTATATTCCGAAAGATCTCTTTGTTCTTTAAAGGACTACGTCCTTATTTTATATAGTGTGTTAGCTGTGAAAGACCGTGTTTGATCTTGATTGAGAGTGCACTATAGAGAAGAGAATATGTGCATTGTAAACGTTCATAAATAGTGCATATACTCCCATGGACATAGCCCTAGATTAGGTGAATCACGTAAATCTTGTATTGTGTGTGTAATTGTTCTTTTACATCCTATTTTTGTTGTGTTCATCATAATAGAGAGTTTAATAGTATGGGTAGAATTCTTAACAGAGGAGATTGCTCTATATCGGAAGATATATTTTCCTTTATTAATCTTTCATATGGTTTTATAAGTAATGGTTTTAATTAATGTAGTTATTTCTCTAAAGGAAAAGTGGGGAGGTGATTTTCCTAATCCCCAAACTACGCTCGAGTTTTTAAATTTCATTGATTTTAATGCTTTAGTGGATTTTAGTTACTCATATAATAAATTCACTTGATGAAATTACTATGACATGAAGTTTTACGTCTGCGAAGCATGACATGGAGTTTGATTGCGAAATATTTCAATTGGGAATATAAAGATATCTCTATCAAAATCAATTTTGTTGCCTTTAGTGTTCACTCTGACTACTTTGATGAGCTTATCCATAAGAGTTGGAATCTCCATCCGGTTCATAACCTTCACCCTATGAGTTGCCAGTGGGCGCCGTCGGATACTAATACTATCAAGTTGAATGCGAATGCCTCTTGTCTTAACAAGGACTATGCTATTGAAGGAATTTTGAGAGACCATAATGGCGAATTTATCACCTCGTTCCATGGTCCTATTATTGCCTAGGACATCACCCATACTGAACTCATTTCTATTCTTCATGAGATACTAGTAGCCATTGATTCAAACATCCCGAGGCTTCTTGTAGAATCGGATTCTCTTGGTGTCATTTCTAGTATCATTGAATCTAATCATATTCAGTGGAAACATCGCATAGTTATTGCACGGATTCGAGATGTGAGTCGAAAGTTCCAAACTATGAAGTTCTCTCACATTTGGAGGGAAACCGACCAAACTGCTGACTGCCTTGCCAAGCAGGGATTAAATGAAGCTTCTGTCGTCCGATGAAAAGCAAGTAATGTTGATTTGATTCCTTCACAATTGTACTCTTATTTACGAGAATATATAATTAAAATTTTCTATTGTTTATAATCTTCTCTTTCTTTTATTGAAAGGGTGAGGACCCTCCAACCTCAATTACCCATCGAAAGAAAAGACATTGAAAGAAAAGACATGACAATTGATTGAAACTTGAAGTTAACTTGAAAATTGATCATGACATGACAGTTTATTAACGTTTGAGTGTCACATGAAGTGAAGTTTAAAGACATGACAGTTAATTGCAACTTGAAGTTAACTTGAAAATTGAGATGATTGCAACTTGAAGTTAATGAAAATTTATCATGACATGACAGCTTATTGAAGTTTGATTGTCACATGAAGTGAAGTTTCACCATGACTTGAACACATACCAGGCCTTCCAATTTATCAAGTATAGGTTGATTGACACTCACCCTGGTACATTGATTTTTTCTATCCTTGACCACATTTTTAAAGCACCCTTTTTTAATTTCTTTTACATGCTTCCTAATCAAGCTTGGACAAGTTTCTGTGGCACCCAATAGTTAAGTTGTGTGTCACATAACGCCTAGCTACACTACCGAAAATAAGGTTATTAGTGGCAACCTAAAATTGCCGCTTTATAAAAATAGAAATAGACATTTTGCAAGATCCCTCATAAAGGTTTCTAAAATTATGATTTCCCTATGGCAAAAATTAAATTCACAGGATCCCTCACCCAACTCTAAAGATCTCCTTTAACTACCACTTTTAGTATAAGAAAGACAATTTTTTATCATTTCAACCTTCTTCCATTTACCACTCAAACATTTAATTAAAAACGCGGAATCCTCTATAGATCAATTTTTTTTAAATGTGTTATTGGAGATCGATCGAGGATAGAGCAAAATCGATCGGGCTCCATCAGACGAATTGATCGATCAATTCGGTTTGAAGTAACAAAAAAAAATGATTACACTACAAAAACTAAGACTATTAGGAGCAGTATTTTAGAACAAAAAATTGTCGCCAATAAAAAAAAACTATTATAGACTATTAACAACAAGGATATTGGCAGCAATTTTTTGTTAATAGTGGCAGTTTTTGGCTGCCGCTAATAGTCTTATTTTTTATAGTGTTACTCACCGATCAAGCATAAAGGAATTGGTTGGTCAACCGATCGGTCTACCAATTTGTCACCAAAACTCACCCATATCAAACTTTTAATTGATTTATAAAAAAATATTCAAAAATAAAATATAAAATAAAATCGGGCTTTAAAAGCTTAAAATCTTTTCTTCTTTAAAAAAAAAAAATCAAATAATAGCCCGAATCAGGCTTCCAAAAATCACATTAGACACAAAAAGACTGATCGGGCTAGATTGCCCGATGCCATCATGAGAAGCCCAACACATGAACAAGCTACAGGAGACTGACTCAGCAACGAATCAGCTGCGAGGAGCCTGCATGGTGCACCGAATCGGTCTTCAAAAGCTTGATTCTTGCTTGGGAAGACCCAATCGAGCTTTTTTGGTACGCATTGGGCCTTTTTCTTGTTGTTTAAAAATAGTAATAATAATAATTTGAAAAAAAAAAAACAAATGACATCCTCCAATATTCTCGGGAATGGCATTTTGGCCTTTTCAACATTTATCATTAAAGGATAAAACTTAGGAAAAAATGCGATAGATCACTAGTTAAGAGTGGTTTTATGGGTGAGGTGAGGGAACTCATGATTTCCAAATCCGTATGGGGGAAATCATGATTTTAGAAACCTTCATCGGGGATCTTGCAAAATATCCTATAAAAGACTCTTTTTGCCCTTATTGAATTACAACGTGTTCACCTAAGGTTAAAATTAGGTATGCAAGTTTTAAATCAAAATCCAGAACTCCACCGTAAAACCGGCCAAAATCTATTTGAAACCAAACCGAACCAAATCAATTCCAGTTCTATTTCATTTTTCGGTGGCGGAAATCGAAATTTGATTAAATAGGATTAGAAAATCAAAAAAAGCCGACAAAAAAAATTGCAAAGAAAAAAAAAAAACCAAATCAATGCATTTTTTTCCAATTTCAGTTTGGTTTCAGTTTGGGAAATTGAAAAAAGAAAAAAACGAACCAAAACTGAACCAATGCATTTCCGTTCGGTTCGGTTTCAAGGTGAACTGAACCGAACCGAAAACCACCAATTTGAATGGAAGATGGCATTTGAATTTTATTTTTATTTTTTTGTAGGTAAGCTGGGCTCGAACCTGCGACTTTGAGGTTGCAATATTGTCAACCTTTATTGTACTACAAGCACAAGCCCAGATATGCTGGTCCAATGGTTTGGTTTATTATTATTATTATTACTTATTTTATATTTTTAGGTTGGTAATTAATGAAAAAAAAAGGAGGTGTTTTGGATCCATATACCTGAATCCTAAGGTAGTTTCCTTCGGTACGTAGTGCTTGAAAAATGACAGAAATTTGGATGTCGACCATATCTGCACTTGCTTGAGTAAAGACATCTATTAATGGAGTTGAACCACCTTGGATCAACCAGCTAAGGCTACCCCACTTGGCAGCTCCCTCTGCATTGTATTTCTCTTCTATCTTTTGAGAACCTGTCCCCAACGATATAACTAGATATCGACTGTAATCCATAGGTTTAACTAGGGGGAAATCTGGATTTCCATTGGAAACCTCCTTTGTCACTTCACTCATGGCCACTATAGTCTGCAAATTGCTCCAATTTGTTACAGATGGTGTTAGTGATTTAAGTAATGTTAGATAAATTAATAAAAGTAAAAGTCCATTGACTTCTTTGAATAAAAAACGATGGAGATCATTTTTCGTCTCAATCTTCTTTCCAAAGAATAAATTTTGAGATCACAGGTCTACCATCAAACTGACTTTGACATATTAATTTCACGTGGCACACATCTCAAAAAGTGAAAGTGAACCATATCTGATATGGTATGGTACACGATGATGACATTCACTTTTTTAGATGTGTTTCACGTGTAATCAACATCTGAAAGTTGATTGTAGGCTCATGATCTTAAGATCTATTGTGTGGAAGATTGAGATAATAAATGATCCATCAGCAATGTAGGTCGGGCCGGCCACTTGCATCGTACCATGCCACATAAGCAGTCCCTTGCCGGTCTGCTAGCTGTTTGAGGTCGGCTCATTATAATTTTTCATGTTGGATATGATCATTTTCATTTTTTGTTTATCGGTAGGATATGATAGTATTTAATGTTGCTAGTTTGCATTTACCGGATTATTAGCGGCCACACCACCGTCAATAATGTTGAAGTCTCTGACTTGGCCCTCAGAATTTTGGGTTTGGAAAAAATGAGCAGGAAGATATGTTGGAGCAGCAGATGTGCCAATGCAGACGTCTGAGAGGAGCGCATCCAAGGAAGGTTCCACCTTTAACTGCACAAATTTAAGGACAATGCGTCACTAACTTAAAGGGTCACTTTGGACTTTGGAGGTCACCATATTTATGGAGCTATCACACGTCCGACTTTTAAGGCAATGAAATATTTTTTCTACAAATCGGATTCGGCTTCCGCCGACCGATGGGAGAATGGCATATGTCCGACCGTCTGTACCCAACCCTATGGTGCACCTCAACCCACCTGAGTCAAGGATATATGCCCCACTGGGCGAAAACTCAATCTCATGACCCAATTAAAACACTCCAATTTTTCTTGATTTTATATAAAAATATTGGGTAAGATTGGCCCAACCAGACTAGCTTACTCGACCCAACCTTTCAGTTTACCCAACTTGTTCCAGTCGGATGCGTACCGATCCTACAATTCAAGTTATGTGCCCAACTCGGGGAAAAAAATGGGTTGGGCATGTCAGATAGCAGGTCGATCCGACCCCTTGATAGTCCACATCTGAGTCACTAAACATTATATGACGCTGTTCCACAATATAAAAAACAGGGTTTTTCGCTTGGGAGCTAGAACTAGATTTGTACTGTGGCACATGACTAGAAACAAAGACTTTGTTATTTTGGGATTTGTGGCATGTGGAACAATATCCAAGTTGTCTGATTTGAAGGTATAATGTAGAGATCTTCCAGGGGAAAAAAATTGGCATGAAAGACAATCTCAATCATCTAATTCGATACAGTCAAAGGCCATAACTAATTCAATGGTTGACTGTGACATATCAGATGATAGAGATCATATTTGGTGCCAATTGTTTGCTTGCTTTAAACATTTGTACATCATGATCTTCAAATAAAAAAGCTTAGATGGTGTTCCATTTCCACAAACCCCAAAAATAAGTGTATCTTTTTAATCATGTGCCACAATATAAATCTTGTGTGCAAGTTATAGCTCCTTTTTTGCATTTCTTGAGATATGTCTTACTTACACTTCACCCCATATTTCACTTATGTATAGTGCGGCCCTTGCTTTTGTGATTCATTGTACTTAGTATGCCCTAGGGTGATAAACTCTCCAACAAAATAACTTTGATTGTTTTATAGCAGACGATAGACTATTTTTCTCCCCGATCTTTGACCTAGTGAATCTTGAGCTCAAGAGCCTATAATCAAAAGGTTAGTGTTTAATTCACATAGCATCCATCTCAATAAAGGATCAAGGACAATATTTGATGTACAACCACGATCATATTAATGTTTTGGGTTGCCTGCCATGACGAGTCAAAATCTGCCCGTTTAGGACCCCAATCTCAAGATTGATCACTAGGTGAAAGATTGTGCTGAAAAATAATCTTATCGTCTGATTCAAAAACAGTCAAAGATTAGCTCTCTAACAGTGATTAGGGGCTCCTCCGGAGGGGCAACACGAAAACACAAAAGCAAGGACGGTATAGTGTAATAGATGAAACGAGGGGGGAATAGTTTAAGTAAAGCATATCATATCTTAGTGGAATAAATGAAAAAAACTCAAATAAATAAAAGGGTAAAAACCTCATAGGTGGAGAAGATGGTTGGTTGTAGTCGCTTGATATCGAACGTTGGAATGACGACATTTGTTACGGTTTGGTGTAGCCGAGTTTGTCCTAATTTTTCCCTCACAAGGCTACGAATATAATCGCCGTTGTACCTGGGTCCTGTTGCTGCTTTCAGTAAATTTGTTGCTGAAGCAAATATTGATCTGTTTTTCCAAACAAAAAACAAAAAATATATATATATAAAATCCAGAAAAATAAACTAAAAATAATAATAACAACAAAAACAATAATGATATTAAGGGAAAATTAGAAAAATAAACTTTTTAGTAAAAATAATTCAAAACTTAAAAGGGTTTAAAAATACAATGACCTCCCGCATGTGCAACCCCTCACATCACACGTACCAAGTTATAAGCTGGAATATATTCGTACGGGTGGCAAATTGGGTGAGATTCAAACTCAAGACCTCTGCCTTCTTAGGACCCTAAAGAGAATCTTTACTTTTACTACCTCCCTAGTTGTAATAATCCCATATTAGATAAAGAAAAGTCTATATAATTGCGGACACTATATGTCATGATGCGTTTTGAATAGGGATTTAAGCCCATGCAAAAAATAAAATCGGGACTGAGACTTAAGCCTAAAATCGGATAATATTGTGACATATAACACTACAAAAAGGAGTTTCAGCAATACTTACTGTTAAGACATTTTTTGGTAGCGACAAGACTAATAGCGGCAATTTTTGGTAGCGATATGCCTAATAGCAGCAGTTTTTTGTGCTAACAGTCTTACTTTTTGTAGTGTAAGTTTGGGTCGTCACAAAATGGTATCAAAACCGAGGACGACTCTTCTATAAAGTGGAAGGAAGTAATAGTCCCACATTAGATAGAGAAACTACATGTCATAACACATTTTAGGTGAAAGCTTAAGCCTATGTCAGAAACAAAATCAGGGTGGGGTCTTAAGCCCAGAACCGAACAATATTATGACAAGTGGGTCTAGATCGTCACACTGGGACCCTAAATTATTTAATGTGTGCTAGATATCACCTATGGAGGTATTCAATCCTAGATCCTTATTGCCCCCTTGGATTTTGTACAGTCAACCATTGTTTAATTTGAGAGTTGAGGGGGATGCTTGGTGCACATTAATTTTACTTCCCACACGCTATTTTTGTTTTTAGTTGGATATAAACTTCTCTTGTTTTGCACACCAATCAATAATTAAAAAAAGGGAAATATACCAGACCGGCCTTGTTAGATACGTTTTTTATGTCAGAGGCCCTGTATTTTCACCTTTATCCAAACCGACTAGCTTTTAGCCAAGCCATTTTCAGCTAGCACAAAAAGTCCGAAATACCCCTTCTTATACTTTTTTTTGTTCTATATGATTTAAAATTTTAAATATTTATATTTTTCTATATTTACGTAATGTGAAATCAAATCTATGCCGTCTGATTTGAAGGCTACATAATAAAATAGATGGCGTCAAAGATAGATACGAAAAAAAGGCAATATCGCCTCTTAAAAAAAAAATTTATTATTATTTTTTAATATATATAATCGATGGCGACTCTGTACTAAGTCGTCATCAATTATATGAAAAAAATAAAATAAAATAATTTTAATATATATATAATTTTTTATTTTTTTTCATATATATAATCGATGATAACTCTGTACCGAGTCGCCATCGACTCTGTACTGAGTCGTCATTGATTATATAAAAAATAAAAATAAAAATTTAATGTATACTTTTTTTTTTTTATATATATATATATATATAATCGATGACGACTCTATACAGAGTCGATGGCGACTCTATAAATAGTTGTTGACGACTCTTAAAATGGTCGGTACCGACGCGACTAAGTATCGAGTTGATAATCGATTAGATATTGACACCAATTCGTATCGATCTGTTGAAAAAACAGATACACATCACACATCGGTATCAATCGATATTTAATACCTTTATGATTTTGACGCTTGTACATAATAATAGTGAATAAAAAGCCAATCCTATACAGAGGAGTGTGAGGCTACTGCCCCACACGCTCGCTCGCTCACACTCTATACGTGGCTCGGCTCATAGATGGCTCGAGCCGATTAACGGCTAAAATAGCATACTCATGACTGATTGAAAACTCTCTATTCTCATTTTCACCGAAGAAATGGGACCCAAAAAAAGCTAAAGTTGATATTCATTGGCTAAAGTAGATATTCATTGGATAGAGCACAAATTTAAAAGCTGATCTCATGAATCTGACAAATTTGCCATGGAAAGAAGATAACCTAGACTTTCAAACAAGTGCATGGACCCAAGAGACTGGCGCTAGGAGAGCAATCTCAGTAATCTCCTATTTGGAGTCTTGGCTATCATGGTCTTTGATCATTTAGTATTATAGTGATCTCATTGCCAATGTTTATATATATATATATATATATATATAAAAATAAAAAAATGTGCTCAGGTGTAAAAATATTTCTACGCCAATTGATATGGGTGCGACACATAACACTGCTTTTGTGAAGTAATGGTGACATAAGACTTATGTTATTAATTAGAGTTAAAATTTTAAAATATTTTAAAAGTTATAAAAATATTTAGAAAAGCATGCCTCAAAAATAAACTTTTTAGCAAAAAATATCTCACTTCAAACGTTTTAAAAAAATGACATTTTCACAGGTTTTAGAACTTCAGAAAATTATGAAAGCACAGTTTTTTTCTAAAATGTTTGAGGTTAGATCTTTTTGGCTAAAAAGTTTATTTTTGAGGCATTGTTTTCTTAAGTGTCCAAAGTTATATTTCTTTTCAGTCATCATTCTTAACTTTTTTAGAAGTCTTTTTAAACTCTCTTTCTTTTTTCTCTCTTTTTCTAAGAAAGTGTCATACTTACTTTTTCAGATATACTTTAGTCAATAAATATAAGCGTCCGTCACTCGATAGCAAAGCGTTAGCACCTCTACAAAGAAGCGTCGGCGCCTCGTTTTAAGGTAGAGATATCTCTACGCTCGGATATCTCTACGCCAATTGATGTGGGCGCGACACATAACACCCTTTTTGTGAAGTGATGGGTGGCATGGGCTCACTTTACTAACTAGGGTTACACTTTTAAAATATTTTAAAAGTTAAATATCTTTTCCAACCATTATTTTTTACTTTTTTAAAGTCTCTATCTTCTTTTCATTTTTTCAAGAAAGTGTCAGACTTACTTTTTCATATATATTTTACTAAAAAAATGTGGCTGCCCAATAACGAAGCGCTAACACCTCTGCAGCGAAACATCAACACCTCGAAAATGAGGCGTCAACACCCTCATAGTAAGGCACTGGCGCCCCGGTAACGAAACGCTGGCACCCAGGTCTCAGGGTGCCAGTGCCGGGGTGTCGGCACCTCTATATTGAGGTGTCGGTGTCTCGCTAAAAAAAATTATTATTATTATTTTTTTTTTTATCGAAGCGTCGGCGCCTCTATATAGAGGCGGCAGCCCCTCGACGCTTCGCTAATATATATATATATATATATATATATATATATATATATATTCGAAGCGTTGATGCCTCTCTATAGAGGTGTCAGCGCCTCAGTGCTTCGTTAAAAAATATATATATTTATATATTGAAGCATTGGCACTAAGATATAGAGGTGCCGGCACCCCTAAAACGAGACGCCAACTCCTCATTTTTTTTTAGTTTATTTTAGCGAAGTGCCGACACAAAGATATAAAGGTGCCGGCACCCCGATGCTCGCACCTCACCATCGGAGTGCCAACTTTTCATGGTCGTGCCAACACCTGCTTGTATTTTTAAAGTAAAATATACCTTTAAAAATAAGTTTGACACTTTCTTAGAAAAAGAGAAAGAAGAGAGAAAAAGTAAAAGACTTCTAAAAAAGTTAAGAATGATAGCTGAAAAGGAATATAACTTTAAAATATTTTATAAGTTTAACCTTGGTTAGTAAAGTAGGCCCCATGCCACCCATCACTTTACAAAAAAGGCAATACATGTCACATTTATATCAATTGGCATAGAGATATCTCTATGCCCAAGTACATTTTACCCTTTGTCATATATATATATATAGAGAGAGAGAGAGAGAGAGTGAGGGCTGGGGATATGTGCTCGAGCGTAGAGATATCTCTACGCCAATTGATATTGGTGAGATATATAGCACCCTTTCTGTGAAGTGATGGGTGGCATGAGGCTCACTTTACTAACTAGGGTTATACTTTTAAAATATTTTAAAAGCTAAATACCCTTCCAGTCATCATTCTTGACTTTTTTAAAGTCTCTTTCTTTTCTCTTTCTTCTCTCCATTTTTTCAAAAAAGTATCAGACTTACTTTTTCAGGTATATTTTACTCAAAAAATGTGATGTCCCGTGTAGCGAAGCATTAGCACCTCGGCAGCAAAGCGTCAACACCTCAAAAACGAGGCGCTACCAATAGCAAAGCGCTAGCACCCTGGCCCTAGGGCACCAATGTTGGGGTGTTGGCTATCATGGAGGCACTCTTTTCAGCGTGCCCTCGCGTGCGGCGTCTAACTTCCAAAGCTAGACCGCACTCTCGATACCAATCGTCACGGAGCGCCGACGCCATCGGCCGCGCCGCTACGACATGCGACGAAGCCAACAAATCCTTTCATCAGACTCTGATACCACCCGCCTAGAGGACGGGAACTCCCGCTCGTGGTTAGCTTCTTTCCAAGGCTTACCATCCCAATGCATCGTGTCCCTTACAACACGCTCGTTTGCACTTCTGTGCCATGCTTGGCATGCTCAAGCTTTACTCTGGTGTGCCCTGCACAAGTACCTCGCTTCGCAACAGTAACGGCATATCGCGCCTTATGCCTTCTCATACCAACATGTTCTGTTGACATACAGAACCAAGTCCACCTCGTGTGTGTTCCAAGTTACTAGCACACGTCGCATTAGACCCTCGTACTACCGTGCTCTACAGAGTTCCATGCAGCCCTCAAGTGTCCTCGTGAAGTTGTCTAACTGTATGCATCACGACGCGTAGTCCGAGGCCATACTTCAACATTATTGTGGGTGCCACATGACATCGTTGCATCGACGTCCTAGGCCCACCCTTTTAGGCCTAGGAGACACTTGCACCCCTTCTGGCGATGAAAGGCCTTATGTGGGTGGAAGGCATTTATCCAACACCTCTCTTAGATAGATGGTCCAAACACTATCTATGAGTAAACAACCAGAGGATCGTATCATGACCGCAGTGAGACCACGTTATGCAGTCCTGCCCCAGCACCAAGATGTCGCGTGCCCTCTTGGCACCACATCGCGTGTCCTAGGCACCAAGTCACCATTGCCTCTATGAGGAGTACAAGCGACTCGAGTGGCGCTGCGGATGGCTAGGGCAGCCACGTTGCGTACCTCCGTCACACGGCACCTCTATATCGAGGTGTTGGTATCTCACTAAAAAATTATTACTATTATTATTATTTTTTTTTTTTTTTAACGAAGCGTGGGTGCCTCTATATAGAGGTGTCGGTGCCTCGACGTTTTGCTAAAAAAAATATTTTTTATTTTATTTTATTTTTTATCGAAGCACTTCGACGCTTCGTTAAATATATATATATATATATATATATATATATATATATATATATATATATATATATATATATATATATTGAAGCGCTAGCAGCTCGATATTGCCAAGGCGCCGGCACCCTATTTTTTAATTTTATTTTAGCAAAGCGCCGACACCTCAATATAGAGGTGTCGGCATCTCGGCATCGGGGTACCACCGTTTCGTTGTTGGGGTGTCAGCGCCTCACTATCGGGGTGTCAACGCTTCGCTGTCATTATACTAGCGCTTTGCTATTGGGCGTTCACATTTTTTGGGTAAAATATACCTTTAAAAGTAAGTCTGATACTTTATTAGCAAAAAAAAGAGAGAAGATAGAGAAAAAGAGACTTTAAAAAGATTTCTAAAAAAGTCAGGAATGACGGCTCAAAAGGAATATAACTTTTAAAATATTTTTAAAGTTTAACCCTAATTAGTAAAGTGGGCCCCATGCCACCCACCCTTCACATCACAAAAAATGCACTACGTGTTGCACTTATATAAATTCGCATAGAGATATCTCTATGTCTGAGCCCATTTTTCCCTTTATCATATATATATATATATATATATATATATATATATATATATATATATAGAGAGAGAGAGAGAGAGAGAGGGTTGGGGATATGTGCCCGGGCGTAGAGATATTTCTACGCTAATTGATATAGGCGCGACACGTAGTGCCCTTTTTGTGAAGTGATGGGTGGCATGGGGCCCACTTTACTAACTAGCTACACTTTTAAAATATTTTAAATGTTAAATACCTTTCGTGCCATTATTCTTGACTTTTTTAAAGTCTCTTTCTTTTGTCTTTCTTCTCTCCATTTTTTCAAAAAAGTGTCAAACTTATTTTTTCAAGTATATTTTATTGAAAAAATGTGGCCGCCGGATAGCAAAGCACTAGCACCTCGATAG
Organism: Chloranthus sessilifolius; assembly: GCA_021018995.1. Taxonomy (NCBI): domain Eukaryota; kingdom Viridiplantae; phylum Streptophyta; class Magnoliopsida; order Chloranthales; family Chloranthaceae; genus Chloranthus; species Chloranthus sessilifolius. The sequence continues at coordinate 89,208,073 of CM037594.1, read as the reverse complement.
TGAAGCGATGACACCGTGAAAACGAGGCATCAGCACCCCGATAGCAAGGTGCTAGCATCCCGATCGCGAAGCGTTGACACCTCAGCTCCTCGTTTTAAGGGTGTTGGCGCCTCTATATCGAGGTGTCAGCGCCTTGTTAAAATTTATTTATTTTTATATTTTTATCGAAGCGCCAGCGCCTCTATATAAAGGCGTCGGCGCCCATGAAACGAGGCACCAACACCCTATTTTTATTTTTTAGCGAAGCACCGACACTTCGATATAGAGGCGCTAACACTTCTACATTGGGGTGCTAATACTTCGCCACAGGAGTGTTAGCACTTCACTATCAGGGTGTCGGCATTTCGCTATCGAGCGCTAAATTTTTTAAGTAAAATATATCTAAAAAAGTAAGTGTAACACTTTTTTAAAAAAAGAGATAGAAGAGAAAGAAAAAACGAGACTTTAAAAGTCTTTTAAAAAAAAGTCAAATATGAGGGTTGAAAGGGAATATAAATTTTAAAATATTAAAAAAGTTTAACTCTAGTTAATAAAGTGGGCCCTATGCCACCCATCGTTTCATAAAAAAGACACTATGTGTCGCGCCCATATTAATTAGGGTAAAAATATCCCTACGCCTGAGCATATTTTCTCCTTTGCCATATATATATATATATATATATATATATATATATATATATATATATATATTCAGTTTTTAGCTTTTGATTTATAAATAAAACTACCTTTAAATTGTGCCAAATCATGTGTGGTTCATATAATTTAGGACTTACTTTTAGACTAAACTAGAAATCAAATGGGCTTCCTTTCCTTAAAAAATTTTTTTTTCCAAGAGGCAGATAAATTGAAGAATGAAATAATTTATCAACATCAACAATAGTAGTAGTAATAACTAAGGTATCAAAGCATGTACAAAGTATCGGGCAGTTTTATCAAAAAAATAATTATAATAAAGAGAACACGTAGCCAGTTGCCCCATCCATATAGCTTAGTGTAGGACTGTAGCCGATGAGTATGGTCTACATCTTATACGTATCCAATTTTTTAAACGTTGAAAAGACTTAAAAAAATAAACACTTATCAACTTCTGATTGAATAATCTAAAAAATTAGATTTGAAACGGACATATGATGTGAGATGCAATCGAAGAAAAAGCATAGCGGAGATAAAACAAGGCGGCGGAAATGCAAAGGGTCAGCTGCTAGCGCCCACATGGACCCCTTGATTAGACGATTAGCTCCCAATTCAATCGAGGGCGGAGCCGCGAACTTTTATGGGAGGGGTCAAAGCAACGATCAAAATTTTGAAAGAAATAATAGAAATTTCGATTTCAGTCCCCACCGAAATTGAAACGAAATCTCAAAATTTTGGGTTTTTTAGAAGGGGTTAAAGATTTCGATCAAAATTTCGATTCAAAATTTTGGTTTCGGTCCCCACCAAAATCGAAACGAAATCCGAAATTTTGATTCTTAAATCAAAGCATAAACAAGAAATGTATAATATTATAAAAAATAAAAATAGCATTTATTTATTGTTAACAAAATAAAAAAAAAGATCTTTTGTGTATATATATTTGTGTGCCTATCAATAGTTATTAGGGCCAATCTGTCATAATTGGGAGCCATATTAATTGGGTTAAACCTCATTTTTAACTTTTAAAGTATGTTTGCGTGAAATAGTAGGAAAATAGCGAATTTGGATTTATACATCTAATAGATTCACATGATTTTTTACGATTTTAATGGTCTAATCATGTGTCAGAGAGAGAGAGAGACGTCTTAGGATATAATTTAAGAAGAGAAGTTTTAGGAGGGTGGTTGAACTATTACTCCTAAAAAATAGAAGAGACTGAAGTTGGGTATTTAGTTGAGACCCCTAAATGATAGGAGAGAGAGAGAGAGAGCTCAATTGTGAATTCATTCAAGACAGGGCCAATCATTTTGATTCCTAACAAATAGGTAACATAGATTAAAGAGTAAGAGAAAAAACTAAATAAGTGGGGGTAGCCATGGCCCCTATTAGCCTCCCCCCCTTAGCTCCGTCCCTTATTCAATCTATCATAAATTCCTAAAAACATAGTCTTAAAATCACTTTTGATGGTAATGTGTATCATATGATTCAAGGGTTATCTTTTTTGGGACATATGAGACATGTAATCAATCTCAAAATCTATTTTTAAGAAAGCTCTAAGTGTAATAGAGCCTCCATCATCTGATCCCAGACAATCAAAAGTTTTCAAGAGATTTAAGATGTGGACATAAACAATTGGGCGCGAACAAATGTACCCTTTACCTAACCCTGTCGATTACATGTGTGCGCTTGTGGGGGACTGTTGTGTGTTATGACAACACAGAAAAAGCTGCAAAAAAAAACATCAAAAACATAAAAGCAGTACATGGGCGCGATACCTGATACGTATCGAGGCAGACTGGCCTATAGCCCATCCTGGCCCGATCTAGTTTGGGCTGGGTCGAGGAAAGGTACTAGGGTGATTGAAAAAAAATCGGTCTGAAGCACAGCCTAGCCCCATTACTAAATGAGCCGGGTGGGCCCGATATTTTAGCAAGATTAACAACAGGAATGTTCAAAGTACTCAGTATAATTAATAATCGGGCTTAAGTCCAGCCCGACTTGATTATTAAACGAGCACCTCTATTTATAAAAGGAAGCCTTTTCTTGGACTTGGCCCTCGCACACCATTAAGAAAAAATACATGATATTTTGGGGGCCTGTGTCATGCATAACCAATGTCTATTGCATCTAATTAATTTGAAAATTATAATTTAAAGATTCAGGTTACAAAAAATTGACACCGAACATAATATCTATCATATACTCCGATGCAGCCAATTATTGAATCAGATAAAGGCCTTCAACTGTATTGAATCATATGATAAAAGATGTGTTTCGTGTTAATATTTTGTGACCTTTAAATCAGACGACTTAGATAGTGTTTGCACTAATAGTCATTACCATTACTACTATATTCTTATTAGTCTCATGTAATCTTTTCATGTTGGTTTCCTTACAGGGGCTGTGGAAAAATTTTGGGGCAGTTGTCCAAGTAGAAGGTAGTGATATCTTTAGCAGCAAATAGAGGACGGTTGTTTGCGTCGGGTGCAGTTAACATGGCTGTCACCAGACCGCCGGTGCTTGTTCCTGCAATCACATCGAAGTAATCTGCGAGTCTCACATCACCACCATCCAACTCCTGCATCAAAGTATGCCTATTGGAATTAGTTCCAACAGAGAAGAAATAAATAAATAAAAATAAAATTTGGCCACACTAACCATGTGGTCACTCAATTTATCAAAATCTTAGGAAAATGAAAGAGGAAGTTGACAAGCGGTTGGAACCAAAAAACGATTTTGAATCAGTGTTTCGCTATCATGTGGTCACTCAATTTTCCGATTTTGGGTCGGTTTTCTAAACCTATTCAACTGATTTTCAATTTCGGCCACCAAAAAACGAACCGATTGGGAACCATTCTGTTCTTGTCATTTTTGGTTGGATTTGCTACGATTTTCAAGTAATAAGGAATTAACTTCTCGCTCCACTAATGCTTTGACATTTTTGGAATATTGTTCAGAACATTAACAAATGGTATCAGAACCAGCAGTTTGTCCTGAGTTGAAGTCATAAAAGGGGCGAGTTGGAAAAAGGGCTACCTGAGTTGAAGTCATAAAAGGGGCGAGTTGGAAAAAGGGCTACCTGGGGACCCCAAATTAAAGAGGAACACCAGAGTGAAAGTTGTCACAGAATGGGCTGCCTTGGAGTTGTCTAAAGGCGAACCTGGGGCCTTCAAAGTGGGTATCAGAGCCGCCACAACGATCCATGGCAGACGGCAGCGACTGAACGTGGTGGTTTGTTATGATCCCTAAGTATTAAGGAATTAACTTTCGCTCCACTAATGCCCAGCATTTTTGAAGTAATTTGTTAGGACCTTAACAAAGGTCCAGTTCGGTGGGCCGATTTTTTGGTCGGTTTTGATTTTCAGTGCAAAACTTGCACCCCTACTTTGGATCTTTAAAGTTTTGCATTTTGTGAAGCATTTATCTAAAAATTACTGTTACTATTGGTTTTTGGATAAGGCTACCTAGCATTTTGTAAGGCAAATGATCCTCGTGGGGATTTTGCCCGAGTAACGGCCGGGGACTTCCCTTAATTAGTTGAGTGAGGTGGTCGTAATTATATATGCTTAATTTCGATAATTGTATCATACCTGAAGTTGCGACTCGAGGAAGCCGAGAATGACTCCGGGGATGATTCCTCTAATTCCTCCTCCATCAATACTTAGAACTGTGATTAACTTTCCATAAGTTGGGGGTTGGATTGAATTTGCAACTTCCATGAAGGATTTGGAAATGAGATCAGAAAGTATGAATAATTGGGGAGGGTTGGAGGTTAGTGAAATGCTTTATAATTTTCTTATGATGATCTCCACAAGTATTTAAAGCCTGGATTGAAGGAAGGAGAAGTCATTAAATAGTGTTTAATTTCTCTCACCAAGGAAATGCTTGGTTGGTGGGTTCCCTTTCTGGAGAAGTTGGGTGGGGGTTGGCTGTCCTAAAAAACTTTCCATGTTCATGCAGTTGAGGAAGATAGGGTTACCTAAGGTATAGCTTAGATAGTCCGTCCACTTATTGGACTCGACACCCAACAAGATTCAACTCATCATTTGGAATGAGTCATTGGGTCATTGTAGACAAATTGATAGGACTATGTAGGGATGCATACTAGGTTAATTGAACCGAATTGAATATCGGAATTTTTTATTTCTGATTCGGTTCAGCTTAAATCGAAACAAAATAATCGTTTCGGTTTGGTTAATTAATCGGTTTTTCAAGAAATTAGAAGCAAAAACTAATAAAATCGGTTCAGTTTGGTTTTGTTTTTTCAATTTTGTTTTTTGTTTTGTTTATTTTTTTTTCAGTTATTTTGCTTTTAGGTCGGTTTTTTAAACATATCCAATCAATCATCAGAATTCAGTTTGGTATTGTTTTTCGTTTTGTTTATATTTTTTTTTGGTTATTTTGGTTTTGGGTCGGTTTTTTAAACCTACCCAATCAATCGTCATAATTCAGTTTGGTTTTGTTTTTAAAATTTTGTTTTTCATTTTGTTTATATTTTTTTCGATTATTTTGGTTTTGGGTCGGTTTTTTAAACCTACTCAATCAATCATCAGAATTTAGTTTGGTTTTGTTTTTGAAATTTTGTTTTTCGTTTTGTTTATTTTTTTTTCAGTTATTTTGGTTTTGGGACGGTTTTGAAACCTACCAATCAATCATAGAGTTTCTAACCCCCAAAACTGAGACCAAACCCACTGGGAATCGGTTCCTTTTTTTTTTTTTTTTTTTTTATGTGGTTTTGGGTCGGCCCTAGGACCATTACGTTTCTTAAAATTTGAGTTTGACTGGTCATTGCAGACAATGAATTCATGTCAGCTGTGTATTTATTTAGACTTCTAGACGTGCACGGATGTCAGAGAGCGTAATCATGTGTACATGTTTGAAAGTTCAACTTAATCCACATCTTATTGGAGAGCGTCTGCAAGATCAACTTAATTTATCACAGCTGATTTGACTTATTTGTGTGCAATAAGCCAATAAGCCTTTACCTCAGTGTAGCCAGACTTTTAATATTCAACGATAAGATAAGATCAAAATGAATGTGTGACACTCAACATGCCCTAAAACTTAGGGTTTATCTTATTTAAATTTGTAATAATGCATTCGATTCCATAGCTTTAGGGCATCCACCTACCTAAGTTAATTGTGCACATTTTGTTACATAAGTAGTAGTAATAATAATAATAATAATAATAAATAAATAAATAAATAAATAAATAAAAATATAACAATCAATCACTGATAGTTGATCGTGGTTCATTAACCTCAAACAGGGAGGTTTTAGTAATTTGAATAGCTGGTGTTCTTTTCATGAATGGTACACAATTTGATGCCCTTCATATGGGGCACATACTTAGAATAGTATAATACTAACAACTTCTTATTTGCAAAATTAGACTCATCAATTTTTGTGTCTATTTTGAAATTTTATTCCTTTCTCTCTTTCGTTGACTAATTTAATATTTAGGAGTAATCAGGGGGTTCCACGCCTCTTATAGGATGTAGCATGCCTTTTGGGCACTAAATGTCATCAAAATTGACTGTCACAGATTTCAGGAGTTTGAAACACCATGAAAATTGGCTTTAGATTTTTGATGATGCTACTGAGGAGAATCAATTCAAAATTTGATGAACCCGGAGGGAAGCTGTTAAAAGGAATATGAAGGTTGCGAAGTTAGAGAAAGCTTAACGTTGATTAAAAACGAGTGAAAAAATTGGGCTCACAAAGCTGACCTTAAATAAATGAGATAAAGCTGTAAAGAAATTGGGCTCACAAATCTGACCTCAAATAAATGGGATAAAATTGTGATGATGGCGATGATGCTAGCTACAAAATTTAACAGCATAGCATTATGTGTAAGTCTAATTTTTTATGGTTTAATTTGGTCAACGTTTTCAAATCCATAACCCTCTCTTATTCAAAGATATTAGAATTTTTGAAGGTAGCTTCAATTCCACTGTATCCATGAAGACCAATTCTATCCACAACCTTCATGGTTGTCATTTATTGAGGGGATTGACTCTTCTCAATGACATTAGATTATGAACACAAAACAGTTATGCATTTTAGTAGGCCCTATTTGGTAACAAGGAAAATCGGAAATTCCTACCCAATGACTTCTTGTGGAAATGAATTTTTTTATTATTTGATTAGGATATTAGCCAACTTATTTTTAATGGAATATAATTTCTCTTGTTCAATTAGTTCAATTAGTTTGTGTAAAAAAGAATCTGAAAAATGACCTTTCGAACTAACCAAGGAAAGAGATAATTACAACATGTGTGGGACTACAGGAGCTTTATATCTGGTGAGCTCTCAATAACAATCTAATCTATAGTACATTCGGCCGAAAATAATCAACCCATGTCAAGCCTGATTATTTTAAGGGAAAAGGTCCGGCTGGCTCGAATCCGGTACGATTAGAACCCCGCCAAGCCCAATTATTTTAAGGGAAAAAGTCTGCCTGGCCCGAATAGGGCACGTCCTCAACCTGGTTTGGACTTGGTTTGAGCTTAAATAAAAAGCCTAAGCCAAGCCCTGCTCGAATGTCTATTCCAGCCGGGTTCGAGCATAGATGTTGCAGTCTAAATTATTTGGGCAGACTAAAGGTCTGGCCTTTTGTGAATCCAATCTAGAGTGACCAAATTGGCCAACTTTTAGAAAAAGTTGAGAATAATACGCAAATTTTTTAAAAAAACCAAATAAAATCTGTAATATTCAGAATTTTCGAATAAAATTCAAATTCTCCAAATAATTCACGAATTTTACAAATTATATGCGAATTAAACGACCTTTTCCCGAATTATTCCCAATTTTGGTCAATTTTATGTTTTTATTTTTTGGTTAATGTAATATTTATTTTTAATCTTTTATGAATTTTGATCATATTGTTTCCAAATTTGACGAATTTTGTCATATTTTTTCAAAGTTTTTCCAAGCCAATTTATTTCCCAACGGCAAATCAGTCACTATGATCCAATCTAAGCAGCCACGAGATGTAAATAAAAAATTATGACCCGCAAACCATCGTTAGTGGGCGAGTCAATGTTACATTTCCAAACCAAGAAAAAAAGAGAATAATTACATGGTCCACTATTATAGGCCTCTAATAGTTGCTCGTCCCTAAAGTTAGACTGGAAATCATTTTTACCGCTAAAAATTCAAAATCAAACTGACGAAATTGGAAATTAAATTTGGTTCCACCCCATTTCCAACTAACGATCCATGATCTTAGCAACAATTTTTCAAGGCCCTGACAGGTGTGGAAGTCAGCTTCTTATACGATCAATTGGGTAAAAGGCTCTTCATTGGCTTGATAATCTTATGATGCTGGTTCCCCTCCTTAATCTGACTTCACCCCATCAACTGTAAAAGTCAGGTTTTAAGAGGATTAATTGGCCTAAATTGCTCTTTAATTCTTTATAAACTTCATCAATCTGACTTTCGCCCAACAGTTGTGTCTGGTTGGGTCGGGTTGGGTCGAGCCGGGTCAAGGAAAAATCAGGTTGAGTCGGGTCAGGTTGACCCGACCCAATATTTTATATATATCAAATTAATGAAGGAAAAGTAGGGTCGGGTTTTGGATAGGGGACTGTGTTGTGTCTGATTTTCGGGTTGATTCAGACATATACCTCGGACCCGTTAGGTCAGGTCAGGCTCGGGCATATATCATTTTCTCACCGGCAGCTGAAATTTTGGCCCAACCCATTGACAGTCCTATAACATATCAACATGTTTGTATTTGATTATCCTCTCTGTTTGAAATCTCATCCGTGACAAGAAGTGCGTCCCGCTTCTCGGGGGGTCAGCAAGATTAGATTGAAGTGTGTTTCACCCCGAGATGTAATATTTAAAATATTTATTTAATATTTAATTTATATAAGATGTTAAGTTAGTACAACATTGAAAGTGTGCTAATGATTATCATTGTACACATGACACTATTTTATTGGTACCGTATCTTGTCTATGTGATGAGCTTGTGAACAGCTTTCATGAGCCGGGATGTCCAAAATTATGCACTCTAATATCAGCTATTATTCTTATAGTTTTAACGACTAATATTAATGATCATTGACTTGATGGTAAGCAATTGATTTATAGGTGTGATTCTTTAATTAAGATATATTCCAATCATGCATGATCACTTGGACTTTTTAAATTGATCAGAGATATTTGTCACATGGCATAACATTGAAATATTTTTTAATGGTGTAAGATCAAACGCATAGTTTAATGGTATAAGATTGATAAAAGGGCTATTTTCATTTGACGTTGTATGGTCGAGACGCAAGACGTCTCTATCTCAGGGCTGTCCAAGAGGACTGAGACAACTAGGAAATTCGAGATATCAAATCATGCTTCCACATATGCAAAAGTCAACTTTGATAGAATTTTTATCACTAAAATCGCTTCTATGCAAAAGCTGACTGTCTAGTGATACACCCATGGTTCAACATTTCGGCAGAAATCTTTAAGTGCCGATACGTATTGGTATCGGCTGATTCGTATCGGATATCGAATTTGTTACCTTGCTCATATGTAAAATGTTGATCGAGCCTGAACACAATGCGCGGGCAACTTATCTTCTCTTTTCTAAATTTTAATTTATTTTTCATCGGTAAATAGAGAATTCAGCAAAGGTTATCCAACATTGATGGCGTTCTAGCTGTGGCCATCTCAAGAACGGACATAGCCACATACGCAGTAGGGCCGGCGGCTGAATATTTTATTGTTTATTAAAATGTAACCTTACGTAATTCTTCATCTTACCCTTCTTTATTTGCTTATTACACCCGTGCGAGTTAAGAAGTATTCTTCCATATGGTTTCTCAGATTTGGTCAATGTTTTTGTCACGACCCGAAATTCTACCCCATCCCGAGGGCCTAGAATTTCGAGTTATGACCCGCACATATCTCGGATATGCTAAGCGGACATACACCTAATCAGAGTTCTCGCGCAATAATGGTTCCACGAAATCCGTGAAAGCCAACACATAAAGGTGGAAATAAAAGCAGCCATAAATAATGAATAAATGCGATAGAATCAACAAATCTACCAATAAAACATAATTCGAAGTTGGAGGCAAATCCGATAAAGGAAATCATAAAATTAATGATAATAATAGGGATCCAATCTACTACCAAGTCTGCAGCGATCAATATCCAGCACTCGGATCGAAATCGACCAGTAGCCCTCCGGTACTCAACACTCATGGATCAATGAAATCGGCGTAGGATCCAATGACCGACGTCTACTCTACTAGCGTAATCACCTGGGATGAGTTTACTCGATCACGTAAACTCGATGGGATACACCACCAATCCACCCCATACTACTCATTGTGGGTGCGTCTTGTGAGTGATAAATATAATATGTCAAAGGATAGCAAAAGAATGACAAAATCACATGCATATTGTAAAGCTCATATCATAAATGCAAGACTATGATCTGACACTCATATCCTAACGTACCTTACCATCTCTCATAACATATCCTACCATGTCTTATTATTATTCTCACATACGTACATATCGTGGCGTAACTAACATACTCGTGAAATCCTAAACGACACATGCGGAGTCGCCGAGCTACCATGGGAGGGTCAACATAGTATCATACCACCATATCATAACGCCCTCGTGTCATACTCATACTCCACCATCCAGCCAATGGGGAGACATAATGGCCAAACTCACTCATAACATACTCATACTCATAATCTCTCCCAGAGATCCGTCTTGGCTGAAAGACGTTGTTGCCCTTACGGTAGCTACGCAAGGAACGGCACGTACAGAAACTTAAGTTCTTTATCTTTTCACGCATACACTGATGTCTTATTATCGTCAGATTATCAACTTATCTTATCTCATACTCATATCTTATCATACTCTTATACTTAATCCTATGACAAACTATAGTGAGGCAACCTTTATAATTCACGCTTCCCAAGAAAAAGGTTCCGTAGTAACCTGGATGTACTTCGTGTGATAGTTTATACTACCATGGAGGTGTTGCATCCGTACATAGACGCCAATATTCTGAGTTTCACGTGACCGTAAAAGAAACCTTACCACAGCTAAAGGCCCAACGCCCGATTCTCATATCATATCTCATATCTTATCCTCTCGTATTAAAACTCGGGGTGATAGGATCACTGTATATGCCACCGTACGGTTACACCGAATTCACACTCACCCGACTCACCCATGGGTCCCATTCCACCATGAGTTATAAGGCATGTGAATACGTGTATTCGCTTCGATACCATCTCGGCGAATCACCACGCGTAAGCGTAGGCATGATCTCTAACATATTCTTAACTCGTATAAATTGATTAAGTTGCAAATACAAAAGTATCACACATACAGAACGATTTATACTTAGATTTTGATTATGCTTATATTTATGTTTATTTACATACCACACTAATATAATTATAGAATAGAGTTATAAGTGTGATTTCGATAATCGTAAAAGTCAGAGTTCGATTTCATAAAGACATAGAAGTTCTAACACTTTGTATTATCGAAGAGGTCGCGTTGAAGCGATAAAATTGATATATATATATATAATAATTAGATAATTAAATTAAATAATATTTATACTTATTAAGTTATGATTTATCATGACCATCGATCGAAAGACTTTATAATATAATATACATAAGAACTTTGGTCATGATATTTAGAAAATAATATTAAATTCGAATAGCCTTGATTCATTCAAAATTAAACCCGACTTGTTGCTCTATTTTGACCTCTAAAAAGTCAAATTCGTGAAATGGCTATTTCACACAAAGTTGTAAAGCTCGCTGTCGTCTTTCCAAGGCCGCAAGAATCGCATTAATCCGAGGTCGGAGTAAAAAGTTATGACTAAAATACCGAGACAGGTGCATCAATGGTCGCGAGGTCGGGTTCATGGACGTGAATTCGGGTTCGTAGCCTGATTCGGACCGAAACTTTAAGTTGGTGCAATCTATTATTTATGTAAATAAAATAAAAATATAATTTAATTTTTGGGCTTAATTAGTTTTAAATAAATAATAATATAAACTTGCAACAATAACATATATTATTATAGTCTTAGTAGAAGGATAAATTTATACTATATAGATTTAGAAATAAATAATATCAATATGATATTATGTCAATTAAGTCAATCTATCAAATTTATAAGTATTAAAATTTAATTAATTTTACAGACATAAAAGAGGAAGTAAACATATTAAATATACAGACCTAATATAAGGTAGAATATTAATGGCTCAAACAAAAGGAATTTTTGAAAAGAAAAGAGAAATAACATATAAACTCAATTTACAAAATATACAACTTTCAAGGGAAAGCATATATTAAATATATAGATCTATTAATTCATGAGATATTTGGGTTTAAATAAGATTTTTAAACCCGTCGATGCGCGATCGAAGGCATCCTACGCGACGGGATCTGAGAAGAATAAGATGGATTGATGGGTACCCACCTTTTGAAGCGTGACCGACAGATCGACGACGATTAGGGCGATAGAGATCGGCGTCCACACGATGATCCGTCCATGATTACGCCACCTTCTTCCACCACGATTTGACGGCAGAAAAACACTACGGTGTTCTGGCCAGAGAAGAAGATGGAGTGACGGCTAGGATTTTTAAGAAGAATTCTTATAATAATGATTTAGGGTTCTCCGTAACTTTCTTATTTATAATATTAATTCAGTGCTAAGCGGTCGCACCAAATAAGGGTTAGCAAGGTTTGATCCTTAGACCTCTTATCTATATCCAAAGCCTTTCAACCACTAGGCTACAACACAACTTGTGTTAAATAAAGACAATTTTAAATATAATACCTCTTTAAAATCAAAATGTGTATTTTCTCAACTAGGGTAGGTTCTGGTGTAGAGCACTAACACCATGCAAGGTATAAAACACAATCTAACACCAATAAAAGAAAGTTCAAAAATTCGGGTTGTTACAGTTTTCTACTTAGGGTTGACTCTCTTCACCATTTACAAGATTCTAAGCAAGCTCATTAAACAAGTTTTAGGAGCCTTAATTAGGTTGGCAGGGTCAAAAGTGGGGCTGTCTTAACGGATTGGGACGACTTTGATACTCGATTCCATTTTTTTACAGGGTCGGCCACAAACTTTTCCTGACCCAAAATTTTATATATTTAAAATAAAGGGAAATTGGGTGTTTATAATCGGGTTGGGTTAGATTTTAGGGTCTGACGTCAGATCTGGTCGGATATATACTTTAACCGGTCGGGTCAATTAAGTTGGGTCAGCTTGGGGTGCACCAACTGGTTGAGTTGGTACTTGGTAGAGCATATGCGATTTTCCCATTGAGCTTCCAAAATATTGTCTGGACCAGCAGCTGCCCTTACTAAAAAGGCTACCTCCCTCATCCGAGAAAAAAAAAATAAAAAAAAATAAAAAAATAAAAAAATGCTGCTTCCCCATCAGTCGCTATCTTAATGACCCAAAGAAGGAAAATTTACTGGATCGAATCCTGTATTTTCACCTTTGTCCAAATCGATCAGATCCAAGCCTAGTCAGTTCCAACTACTACAAAAAATCTTAAATACCCCTTCTTCCACTTTTTATGGTTCTACATAGTTTAAAATTTTAAAAATTTGCGCCGTTTTATAGAGTACCTTTAAATCCACCTATTGAATCTTTAAGTTCACCCACGTTGAATTCCGTTGACTGCTTTGAATTTGATGATGCAGATCATTTTTCATCGCAATCTTTCCTATGATACATCTTGAGATCTTGCTCTTACCATCTACCGTTAGTGTTTGATTTCACATGGTATCCATTCTAAAAAAGTTATCTTAACATCGTGTGGAACTAATCAAATTGAAATAAGGTCACTTTTTGGGATGTTTACCACACGAAATCAAAAACTTATCGCTTGATGGCACACCTATGATCTCAAGATCCATTATGTGAAAGATTGGAATGAAAAATGATTAGGACCATCCGATTCAAATTAGTTAATGGGTGTCAAATCAGTCAATGGATGTCAAATTGTGTAGCAAGTAATGGCTCCCGCGGTATCACAATGGAAAGATCAATACCGCTTTCTTTCAAACATCATCTATGCCATTTGATTTGAAGGCTACAATGTAAAGATCAAATGTGTCAAAGATTGGCACCAAACATGTTCTCTAACATCTGTTTTTTCACAGTTGACTATCAAATTTAATCATTTGCGCAACTAACGAATCGTCACCGATTAAATAATCAATCATTATCGCTCGATTAATGAATCGCCACCGATCAAATAAACAATCGTCATTGATCTGACAAAACAATCACCATCGATTAGATATATAATCGTCATCGATCTTATAAACAATCGCCATCGATCTGATAAGCAATCCCCATTAATTAAACACTATATACAAAAAGATTTATTAAAAGAGCACAACCATAACATGCAGAGTGATGGTGAAGTGTGCCTTTTTCAAATAGGTGATTTTGAGTTCGAATCTTCGTAATAGCATTCTCGTATGAAGTTTTGGTTCCGCATCCAAAATAAGAATCGAACTAAGTCTTTCCCATCCAAACCAACTCAACTACTGTTTACAATGTGAAATAAATCAATAATTTTATATTATTAAAAAAAATTTCATCTAATCTGAGCGAAGATGATTCTTTATCAGATCGATGGCGATTGTTTATCCAATCGATGACGATTGCTTATCCGATCGATAACGATTGTTTATCAAAGCGATGATGATTGTTTATTTGATCAGTGGCGATTCATTAGTCGAGCGATAACAATTGATTATTTGATCGGTGATAATTTGTTAGTTGAGCCAATGATTAAATTTGATAATCAACTGTGAAAAAACAGATGTTAGAGAGCATGTTTTATGTCAATCTTTGGTACATTTGATCTTTATATTGTAGCTTTCAAATCAGACAGCATAGATGGTGTTTGAAAGAAAGCGGTATTGATCTTTACATTGTGATACCACGGGAGCCATTACTTGCTATACAATTTGAATGAAAGCCGTGATTGCATTAAATCATCAGAGATAGATCAAATGTAATGCAAGCTTTTTGCATTTAAAATATTTAGATCATAGCCTTTGAATCAAACGGCCTAGATATGGTGTTTTCACATGGCACAGGTCCCCAAAATACTAAGGCTTTCTTTTAAGGGTACCTCTCTATGCGCCCACCCATGCTCTGAAACCGCTCACGTCCCAGACCCCTTGAAAGCCATTGATTACTTCTGAGATCGCCATCGACTGTTAAATATATATATTTATTTATTTTATTTATTTATTATTATTAATTTTTTTCCATTGTGTAAATGTAGAATTTTTATTTTTTTACGATCGATGGCGATTGTTTTGCGATCGAGCCGTATCTAAGCGATGATGGCGACTCTTTAAAACAATCATTACCGACTGTCTAAACAGTCGATGGCGACTCTTAAAACAATCGTTACCGACTGTGTTAAGAGTCGCCATCGATTGTTTTAAGAATCGCCTTTGACTGTTTTAAGAGTCGCTATCGATTGTTTTAATTTTTTAATTTTTTTTTTTTTTAAAGAGGCGATATCGCCTTTTTTTCGTATCTATCTTTGGTGCCATCGATTTTATATTATAACCTTCAAATCAGATGGCATAGATCCCGTTACACACTGCATAAATATAGAAAAGTACAAATATTTAAAATTTTAAACCATGTAGAACGAAAATGAGTGTAAGAAGGGGTATTTCGGACTTTTTGTGCTAGCTGAAAATGGCTTGGCTAAAAGCTGGTCGGTTTGGGTAAAGATGAAAATATAAGGTCTCTCATGTAAAAGGTATATTGACGAGTAGTGAAATATGATGATATTTCACTCATAAAATACCTACATTTAGCTATCCGATGAAGGCTATCTGATGAGAATTATTAGATTTGAAGTGTTTCAGGTAAATACAAGCCAAGTGTAGAAAACAGCCCAAGAATTCTGAAAATAATGTCAAAACAATGCAACTTTGGGTCATCGAGAACTTGGTGCGACTTGCAGCTTAATTTGGACCTTCAAGACAGCCGAATTATGAAATTGTCAAAACACAAAAGTTGTAGATCTTTCTGTCATCTTTCCAAAAGCATAAGAATTTCCTCAATCTGAGTTCGGGACAGAAAGTTATGACCAAAATACCGAAGTAGTGCCTGATGTAAAAGTGGGCCGAAATTCACGAATTTCTGGGAGGTCGATGCATCGACCATTTTGGTCGATTAATCAAGGACAAAAAGCTGCCAGACACGAAACTGACACTTTAAAGCAGATTTTGAGGACTTTTTGCAGGGTCGATTAATCGACCCTGACTTTGCGGCTGGGAGACCTCTGCGACGTCGGTGCTATTTAAAGCCGATCAAACACTTCGAGTGAAAGGAAAATTAGAGATAGATAATTAGAAAGTTAGTTTTGACTTTTCTTTTTCATAGTTAGACATAGAGTTTTTTTGAGGATTATTATTCATTATTATTATTTTTGGTTTTAGACTCCTCTGGGCATCTTTTCAAGAGTTCTTCTCTTCTCCTTCTTCTAGGGATTGATCTGGGTAGATTGTACTTAGGATTTGCACTGTCTTTCTTTTACATTCATAGATTGTATTTAGGAAAAGACATTATAAACAAAGATCTTTTGGAAGAAATGAAAAGACGAATGACTTTGAATGAACAAGGAGATCATACACCAAAGATGAGCGGCTAAATCAGTTGATCGGGGAAGATGCGATCCCCAGATAAGTACCCATATTTATGATTAATACCATAGTCTATTATTGTCATCATGGAATCATTTTGCTAAAAGTTTGTGTTATTGAAAATATATTGAATGCTTGTTATGACCGTTGATTGCGCGTATCAACGACTATAATCGCTAGATCTGGACCTGCAAGCTGATCTAGGCTGCAGAGCGATTATGTACTTATTGTTGTGATCTAAACATCATGAGATACGTTATGCTTCTTATATGACTCATACTGCAATGATAGGCTGAGTAATTGTTTTTAGATAGGGTATGCCGGATTGATAATCATATTTTATTACGAATCATCTCTATAGACGAATGATTGTGTGAATTATACTTTAATGAAACTGTGGGTTTTAATGATAGAAAAGGGGTACTAATTTGGGGTAGCATATTCCTTGATCATATTTAAATATTGTTCTTAGATTCATCAGTAATTAGTTGTTTAGATTAATTTAATTTTCTCTCATTTAGGAAAAGTGTGATAAATTTGTTGGTAAATTGAATCTGCCCCTTAGTACTTCCTCGGGAATGTTTTTAAATCTCTGAAAGAATTAACTAAAATTTATGATTTTCCTGTGGGTTCAACACCTTTGTTCTTGCCATACTGCAATAGATCTTGTGCACTTGTAAGGGTTACATTTAAAATCGACCAAATCTGATAGGTCGATCAGGTAAATTTTCTGTCAAAGAATGGTTCAAGTTTACCCTTTATCGTGAAGACAATTTCTGCATTGTTCATTACTCTCACACGTCTAACGTTTACAATTTATTTATTATAGTCGACGCCACCCCTCAAGCCTCCTTCCGTTCAGCTGTCCAAATCACATTTCTAGTCTATCCCAAGGGTCAAGCATGGATTTTCATCGAATTTGTCTTCAACTTTTTGGAGTGGATAACAATAATCGAAAACTCGAAAACCTCCAAAATCGAAACATGCTTTCGATCGGCTCAGTTTCAATTTTCGATGCTGAGAACTGAGCAGGGAGAAAAATCGACCCTAAAATTGAAAAAATCGAAAAAAATAAAAATAAATCTCTTTCAAAAAGTAAAGAATTAAAAAATAACTTGAAAAAAACCCAAAAACAAACAGACCGAAACCAAAACCAATTTGGTTCGGGTTGGGTTGGGTTGGGTTGGGAGGGAGGGAGGGAGGGAGGGGAGGAGAATGTTTTTGTTATAATTTCTACGGATTTAGGCCCGATTCACATGATCAAAAATATGTTTTATAAGAACATGCGTACCTAACTTGTTCTTTCTTCATGGGCCGATGTGCCGGTGATCCCCGACCGTCAGAGAATTCGAGTCCACATTCCCTCTTATCTTCTCTAAGTTTGCATCTAAATGGGAATAGTCAAGGTTAAGAGGAAGAGAGGACAGTGGTCTCCTTTAATTCTAATCCATCAAGGAAAGAGAGTGGAGATATATCATTTATATTAGGAAAAAGACTTGTCTCTTATCGCCTCGAGATACATGTGGACAAGAGTCTAACCCAATTTTTGTGAAAATTCAAAGATGGGTTAAGATATTGACCACAAATATCCGATAGTTTTGTTAACTGAAACATTTCAGTTTATGTGAATCGACACGGAAACTGAAATTTTGGTTAGGATAATTGAATTTCAATGCCTAACAATTGTAAAGAATAGGTTTCGCTATAAGAGTTCATGAGGGCTGTGTGAACTCTTATAGTACGTAAATAAGTTTTCTCTGGTGTAAGCCGAGTGCCCAGCCACTAAATGATCTGTTTGCAACTATTTTTTTCTTAGAGAGGTAAGTTGGACTCAAGGCTGCGATCTTGAGGTTGTGATATTGTCAACCTTTCATTGTGCTAAGGCTGATCAAGTCCCTTGTTTGCAAAGTGCTATCTCACTAATGGCTTCTCCCTGCCCCCCCCCTTCTCCCTCCTAAAGGAGGCATTCTTCGCCTTCCACCTAAGCAGTGCAGGAAAGGCCCAAAGCCAATCCCAAGGGGGAACAATAAAGTTTCATAGGGTCTTTCTGTCCAAGTGTAGGTAATTGCATCTTCACAAACATATCTATTTCATCGAGCCTCTCGATTTCATTAGGTGTACTGTCAAGATAACTAAAGGAGGTGATGAAAATATGCGAAGTCTAAGATTGCATAGAAAAAAAGACATTCATCTTGTGATTCAAAGTCATCAAATGATTTTAAAATAAACGGCTACAACATAAATTTCTAAAATTTGTTTTTGTTGTTCATTTAAAACGTTGTGACTGTTTTGAATCACATGATAGAAATATGTTTTTGGTCCCATTTGACAGCAAATACCTTTAGATCATGGTCATAGAATGATACGAGAGAACGGTGCCACATGTCAACAAATGTGATCCATTCCAATTCTTCATTTGGAACAGATTAGTTACCATATATGAGCTCTAATTGAATTTATCATCATCTTGTCCGGTCTATTTTTCTTCACTAATTTCTGTTTAAGCCTAAATTTTCTATCACCTTATATATAATGTCGGTTCTCATTCTACATCCTTTATGGCTTTTTACAGTTTGTTTGTCTAAATATCCTAGTTCTTTACTGCTTTCTATTTAGGGCTAAACTTTCTATCACATTGCCACTTAGGAGCTGTTTGGATACAGGAAATACATGATAAAACGTGGTATAGGTAAAACGTTTTACCATGGATTCAATTGTTTGGATATTTTTAAGGGTAATAAATGCTTTACCCCTATTTACCACAAAACACCAAAACATATTATAACCTTCTCCCTCGAGAATAAGAGAGAAACGCAGTAATTTTGCATATTTTGCAAGTTAGGAATACGAGATAAAATGTGATAAAAAATAACAACTTTACCATATTTTACCAGGTTCTATCCAAACAGACCAACTCTCGCTTCACATCCTTAGTATCTAGTTGGGGCTAATTTTTGGGTGGCATTATTTGCACCCATTTTTCTAGTAAGGAACACACGTTCTTCCACCATGGAAAATTGGTTGACTGCCTTGAATCGGACAATAGAGATTGTTTCCCATTCCAATCTTCAGCACAATAGATCTTGAGATCATGGCGCACCTACCAGACAGTCAAATCTTGATTCCATGTGGCACACATCCCCATGATCACGATAACTTTTGGGGATGTGTGCCGCATGAAACTAACATGTGACTGTCTGATAGGTGTGCCATGATTTCAAGATATATTGTTTGGAAGATTGAGACAACAAACAATCTCCATCTTCTATTTAGGGTTGTACACTTGTATGCACTCCTAGTTACTCTAGCCCTATTTGGAAAAAATGCATCTAAAAAGAACATTTGAGAGGAAGGCATCTACAAGTGGACAAGAGGGAGAGAACTTGTTTGAAATATATCACACCTAGCCTCTACACGCTAGGTGTAGAGACTAGCGCGAAGAGGCTAGCCTCAAAATGATTTTTCGGAGAAACAACCCAATGTTGCTTCTCAAAGACACAATCACAACGTGTTGCTTCTAAAAAAAACCACCCCGGGCCTCTGTGTCCATGATGTGGCTTTTCACTCTATCTCCAAGTAATTGTCCAACTTATGCTTCTTTAATTCTTTTGTATTTGTATAGTTTTAATTTTTGATTAGACGTATAACTAGGAAATGACCTAATCAATTGAATCGCAATAGAAAATGAAACAACGAAGAAGTGAGTGTGTAACATAGTGCTTAATCTAATGAACAGGTTACCCAACATACATCATATTCTTACCAAAGTGGAGAAACACATATGGAAATTAGATGGTGAGAGCTGATACAAGAAATGGTCAATATGACACGATTTTCTATGGGTAGTTGAAGAAGAAGATGGCATCATAGTGGCAAGTCGGCAAAATTAGAGAAAATTTGATAAATATGAGGAAAAGTCGGAAATTATTAAAAAAATATACAAAAATTACAAATATATATGAAAAAGTTTTAATATTTATGCATTTAGATATTAAAAAATTAATATTTATTAAAAGTTAAATGCACTATATATTATATTTAAAATATATATATTATAAATGTTTATTAAAGTTGGAAGCCGTATAAGTACTAAGTAGGTTGTAGACTATAGCTGTAGGTTACTAGGCTATAGACTTTAGGCTACTAGGCTGTAGAGTGTACACTGTAGTGTAGGCTACTAGGCTGTACCCTGGAGGCTATAGGTTGTACTATAGAGTCTTTAAGCATTTTATTAATTCTAACTTGAGATTTGAGAAGAAAAAAAGCAAGAAAAAGAAGACGAAAAAATACCAGAGCTGAGAACCGATCGTCGTCGGGATTTAATGATCACTGCTGCCTCGTCTCAAAAGAAAACCCCAACAGCTTATGTTTTATTTTTTATTCATCTTAAAAATAAGGGTTTTAAAACTTTTTTTTTAGGAAGGTGGTTAGTCGGCTAAATCGCCGACGCACCGATTCATCATCGATGCATCGTCTATTCGGAGATTTGGCCAACTAACCACCGAATGCATCGAAATCTTATAAAATCGGAGACTATCGCTGATTTTTTAAAGAAGTCGGCGATGTTTGTCACTATGGATGGCATGTGATCCCAACTAATTGGAAGAATAAAAGTCACTCAATCATAGGTATACAAGTTATTGAATCAATCAACAAGAAATCAACTTAAAGAGAAGAACAAGGTATCTCATGACACTACAAAACAAAAGGCTTACGCCTACGGCTCTAATGGGAAACCGTCGGCGTAGGGAAATGCGTCGGCATATATGAGTATAATAAGTTATAAACCAACATTTTCCCCCTCTACCATTTTCCATGGACGCTTTCTTCTCCTAAGGTAATCGAACTGGATTGTTACCAACTATGTAGGGTTTTCATTGGATCAAAGTTAACCAAACTGAATTGGAGGTCAGATCTTGATTGTGTGTCATGCATGAGCTAGGGTTCTTCATCAATTGAAGGCCAGATTCCAATCTCCTTCTTAATCTCTTAAAAATCTCATCGAATCCCAACTTATCTCTCGCTCGCTCTCTCCTCTCTCGCTCTTGCTCTGTCCCTCTCTCGTATTAGATTTTCTACATAAAATCTCCTCATCCGAGATTGGGTTTCTGCATCCATTAGCTAGGCTATGAGCATTTGTGAGCTGAGGATTTCTATTTTATTACGGTTTCTGTTTTACAAACAATCGATTTAGGGTTTCTATTAATTTTGATTTGGTCTCTGTGATTGTGTTTTTTCTTTGCATACCAGATTTTGCAAAACGGCTTCTGATTAGGGCATTCGAAGTGTTCAGTGGAGAGCATCAAAGGTATTTCATTGAGAGTTTCTATTATTTTTTGTTTATGTTATTTTTAAATTATTTTTTGTGAGTTTTTGTCGTTTACGATTCCTAGGGGTTTTGTTTTTACGAATTTTTTCGTATTTTATTTATGATTTTTGGTGTTCGTTTATGTTTTTGCTTTTAACGTTCTGTGGTTTGATATATTTGGTGTTTAAGGTAGAGCTCCATCTTCTTCTATTCTCTCTCATTCTTTTTATTTAGATTACTTTGTGCTTTGGTATATCACGGATCTGCTAAAAGTTGTTTTATTTATTTATTCATATATTCTTTTTTTTCTTTTTTTTGATCGGTTATTCATATATTCTTTTAATGGATATTTTTAGGATGTTGCTGTTTAGGTACATGACTTTTTGGCTTCCCTTACTCACCAAACATGCTAAATCTGTTGATTGGGAAGGCCCTTTGGTTGTTCCTCTTGATTGTGAATGGATATGGCACTGTCACAGACTTAATCCAGTGAGTGTTATGTCTAAGAGTGACGATTGTGTGTGTGTGTATGTGTCTCTCTCTCTCTCTCTCTCTCTCTCTCTATATATATATATATATTCAGGTCTATTTTCTTGGATTATATTTGTTGAAAGATACTTTTGTAGATTATAAAGCAGATTGGAAAGAAGCTGATGCCCACTGTATACTTTTGCGTTGTTCTTAGCCCTTTTTTAAAAAGGATGACTAAAGAAGTATGTAACTAGTAGTAATAGTAACTAAATATTGCTTGTATGCCCATGCCCACAACTTTTGAATAGTCTATAAGGTTTTAATTAGTAATGATAGAAGAACCTTTGCAACAAATAGATTAATGAAAGATTCTATTTTGGATTATAAGAAGTTTGAGATCTCTAAAAACTTCATATTGTAGACTCCTTAGACAAAATTTGTGGGAAAAATAAAATGATTTTGGCTAACACATTTCAATGAGAAATAGTGTTTGACTAAACATGTGACACCCATGGCTACTTAGTAGACTTTCATGAAACAATATGTTTATGGTGGTCACAGGAGTCTCTCTCTAAAAGAATACAGAAATAATTTGTTATCATATTGTTGAGACATGCCTATGTTTGAGGGAAATTTTCTATGTTTAGTCTAAGTAAATTTAACTATAGGTCAGGTTGGTCATTGAATACCAGGCCAGGACATAATTAGAGAAACAAATTTTGCATAAATACTTATAGATTTGGAATTTCTAACAGGTCAAGGTTGTTAAATGCCTTGTTCAGAATATTGTAGTAGACATCTCATTTAATCAGTTGGGAGGACTCTGTACCCTTTACTTTTTTGAGTAGGTACAAATTCATAATGACGATGAACTATGGAGTTATTATTTAATATTCTTTTCCACCAATGCAGGATTATGTATTTATTTTAGATGACATTTGATAGCTTAGCTTTGAATCAAATGGTGGAGAATTTGTCTTAATCTTTTACACCAAAGAACTTTAGGTTATGATGCACTTGTCATATGGTCCATATTAATTCCACATGACACATCCCAAAAATTTTCTGATTACCAACTCAGCTAGGGCTCCTTCCACTTCCATAATAGTAACCCGAGCTGCCTTTGCCCGACCTGCCTTTGATGTTGTCTATTGCATTGGTGTCCTTGTTACAAGTATACCCTGCACTTGCAGACCATGTTGGATATCTTGGATATGTTCCCAAGCTTGTTACTGCAGTGTCATATGAAGGACGATGAGAATTAATGGCATCTAGAGAGTTGAAAAATGGGATTCATGTTCAGGCCGAAGAGATTAATGGATCTACACTTTTATATCGAAAAATTATAAAAGTGCACCTATAGATTATGCTATGATTGCCAACTTATACACTGCATCACACATGCTTTTAAGCAATCCAATTCCTCAAGATGGTAGTTCATTACTGAACTAAAGTAGGCACGAAAATTACTCTCATTTGTAAATCTGAGCCGCTAGATTTATACACTCTAAATAAAAAATAGAAGCATTTCACTTCAAGAAAAGACCAACAGTCTATGCAAACGGATAGTAAGTTTTATACTTAGCATTTGATCAGTTTTGTGCATATTCTTTGGATAATTTATTAGGATATCACCTAGGACTTGCTATAAGGAACCTAATTTGAGAACCAGTGGCAGCACTCGGGTCAATCTTACGCTGCCGACTTTGGTAGTTGTGCTGATATTTTTGAGTGCCAAACTAGTGAAAGAATAAAAGTAAATTTTCATGATTTGCTTGCTCATAAATAGTTGTGTAGCTCCCGAGGGTTGACCATTTGGACAAAAGGAGATTGACCCGAGGGTTGCGGTTAGCATTAGGATTTGACATGACTTATTTAACTGATACATTATTGTAAGTTATTCTGATATGCAGGTACTACATGCTTGTTATACCAAGGGAGTAAGTGGCTTTGTTTGTGCATCCTTGTAATTTAGGTGTTTGTTTATTGTAGTTTGGAACTCAGTATAATGAAACTTCTTTGATTGAAACTGCCTATCATGGGTGCTTATCTAATGCCAACTCAATCCCTTTGATGGTACTAAGTGCTAACATATACTCTGATTGTTATAAGAGATCACAACCATATTGAAAATGGCAGAAATTATCCAAATGTTGATCGAAGGAAGTGACGAGATGATTAAGAGAGTAGAGGGTTTGGGAGGACGGCTCTCCATTACACAACAACATCGACAGGTTCAGGTGACATAGTACATTTGATGTATGGTAGATGATGGGTTTTCAAAGTCCTGTAGAACATCATCTAAAACCATATGCATTCATCCATGTGGTGCATGCGGTGTTAGAACCATCATCAAGTACGAAAATTAGTCATTTTTAGTCTAATTTGGAATGTTGACATGTATGTCAATTTTCATAGTTTTTATTGTGACAGCCCGAATTTCGGCACCCCGAAACCCATGCCATCGGCACGATCCTCAAGACCGTGTCCCATAGATCTGTACAGACCATTGGTACGACAAGCAATAATAAAATGAGATAAACAAATGACTAAACAATGTGGAAACCAACATACTACTCTAGGTATAAACCTCAAAAGATAGTTCTGCTTTCATGCCAACGCATGAACAGAGAACCGATCCGAACCATCGGTGATGAACAGATCACCTTAGATGGTTCGCCAAAAGAATTATATTAATTTAATTACATTTCCCAAGATAAGACTTGACATACCAAGTCGTACAAATGTACTCTTAAAATCTTTCTATCAAAGTACTCAGCAGAGTCTCCTAGAAGAAGTCTTCGGGAGGAGGCTCCAACTCTTCCCCAGGCACGTAATCCGAATCACCTGGATCCACGTCTCCCGAAGTCTCGGCTGCTGCTAGCACTGGAACTGCGACGTATAGTCTAAAGGGTGAGCTACATCCTAGCTCAATAGGAAACAACACAATGAACATATAAGTCAAATCCTTACATATATTCCATGATATTCTTAGCATGATGTACTTATGAACTTTCTGAAAAACAGTTTAAATGATTACAATATGCATTGAAGTTTACTGGTGGTTTACATGTTACATTTTTTATCAAACGTTCATGAACCTCACTAAATAGGTCTAAAGAAAACTTAAATCTTCAACTTAAGTAGTCCCCGAGCAATATAGCATCGAGTCCCGATGGAATACCCTCCATCGTCATCTAAATAGATAGTTATTATATGTATCCACTGTGAATACTACCCAGGTCCCTTTCTCATAGGCGACGGGGTTAAATTTTATCTCAATATCCCTGGGATGTGCTACTGCGTACGGATAGACCGCCATACCGGTGTACGGATTGGCCGCCGTACCGGTCACGGATATCTTGCCGAGTCAGTCGTGGGTATCCCGTCACATCGGTGGGGTATTATGTTTAAACTTTAAATAATAAAAATATCATGTGCTTTACATATAGTTATTCACCGTGTAAATGTGTTACTTTATATCAATTAGGCCTTATCAGTCTTTGTTCAATCTTGTTTTACAGTCTCTCTTACATCCCTGGGATGTTTAAATTACTCGCATCACACTGATGCCTTTATCACTTCCTCATCTCCTGAGGATGTCTCATTCTTATTTACTTTTGTAAGATTTACATAATTAAAGCATGTTTCATTTCATTGGTGTATCACACACACACACACATGGAGATTATATGATTCATTTCATTTCTATATCACTACATACATGCTCTTGCAATTAAAGTACATGTTCAAGGTGTTCCTTACCTTAAGTCTCTGAAGGTCCAAGCATCAAGGTCCCACGCGAATCCTTATGCTTGTTTTCACATGTATCACCTATGGTACACCATAACATCTGCAACACATCAATAAAGATACAATAGAGAAGGTCCAAGACCCTCCATGAACCCCAAGGTCCAATTAAAAAGTCAAGTCAAACTACCAAAATCGATTAATTGATTCCCAAATCGATTAATCGAAAATCAAAAATCGATTAATCGATCCCAAATCGATTAATCGAAAATCCCAAAGATAGTTAATTGATCCTAGATCGAGTAGTCGAAAATCCAAAATCGATTAATCGATCTCCAAAATCGATTAATCAAAAATCAAAATCGATTAATCGATTTCCCAATTCAATTAGTCGATTTCCCCAAGCCTTATCTCTCCAACCACTAGAGGTACTCAGTCGATTAGTCGATTTCTAAATCGATTAATCGACTTTCAAAATTGATTAATCGATTTTCAGATCGATTAATCAAACTCGGGTATTCTTGTTTTTTCAACTTCTAGACCAAAATCAATTAATCGATTCTAAAAATCGATTAATCGATTTGGCCAGAACTCAGCCCCTTTTCGGACTGTTCTTCCAAATCTTTTTCTCTCTATTTTTCTTTATTTTATATCATTTAATTCTATATTTTTAACTACATTTGACTGAATTTAATCATCAAACATCTATGCATTTAATTCTAATAAGACTCACCTCAAATCAATCTCTTAAAAGCTTGAATGGTTGATTTGAATGGTTAGGGTTCCAGCTTTTGCTCCAACGATTCCAATCACGTTGAATCTGGCATTTAATGCTCCAACCTTTCCTTCAATTAAGCCACATTAACTCACCTTGGTTCTCTCTCTCTCTCTCTCTCTCTTCTTAACTCTCTTTACCAAACAAAACAAAAGAACCCTTAGGTTATTAAAACCCTTATAACCTCTCTCCAGTTTCGGTGTTAAGCACATACACCAGAGATAGGTGTATGTGGCCCTAAACTAACACCATACACTATTCTTAGGTCATGCTACTCAACATCTATAAATTCTTTCCTAGTTCCACTATTTGACCCTCACTTGGTCAAACCTACGGCCAGTCGGGCACAGATCCCGAGGCTATTGTTTAATGCTCTAATTTTTGGGATATTACATTCTCCCCACCTTGAGAATTTTCATCCTCGAAAATAAACCCAAAAGTGTTTCGTTGTGGTCCCCCACACACAGGGAATGCCACACAACCGGTCACATGGTGGCTTAGTACTTCAACACATGCATGCAAGAAAGACAATGTTCATAAAGAAATAACATTGGTAATGACAATGAAAACATTTTTTTCTATTCATTTCCCAAAAGATTACAATTTGTTCATTTACATTCCCTTAATTACATTGAACCCCCCCCCCCCCTCAATTACAATAAAAAACTCAAAAAATCACCCACAAAAGAAACATCCTCGTCTCAAGCTCACGCCGTCCCCTCTCTCGGCTGGTCTGGTGCTGGGGTGTCGAGCCAGATGTGTCGGCATCCGCTGCACCCATATGGAAACTGGTCGCACCCACAGTCCAAGCCTTCTCCTGCGCGAGGCGCTGCTGGTAGTCCAATGGATAGATGTACCGCATGGTGTGGTACATCAAAAAGTCCATGCGCCAATTCATCTGTTGATTGTTGGCCTCCATCTGGGCCAACACGTCCTCGATCGTAGGTGCCGGGCGAGCCGCTCGTCGGTGGTAGGATGAGATAGGTGTGGCAGTCGCTGACTGTGACAGTGGCGTAGGGGATGCGGTAATGTGAGAGGGTGCCCCCTCAACTGGTGGAATAACGGGGTGTGCTCCCCCCACTGGCGGGTCCTGATGTGGTGGTGGGGGTGGTGGTGGTGCTACTGGTGCTGCTACTGCTGCTACTGCCAGGCCCCCAACTAGTAGGGTCCTCTTCAACAATCGATAGCTACGACCCCATGAAGGGATGGAGTAGTGCTTCACGTGGTCCGTAGCCTTCTCCTCATGGGGCGAGATGGCATACCCTGGAGCGTCGGAATAGCACTCCAGCATGCTTGAAATGACGCGAGCGTACGACATCTTCTCCTTTGGTCATAAATGACCCTTCATCAACATCCCTTTTATGTATGTAATCTCCTCTAAGATGATCTTGGTGGCGTCGAACCAACGGTTGTGGAATGCCACGTATAGGGCCTATTGGACCAACTCCACCCTCTCAGTATCATGGCGCGTATAATGGGGAAAATCGACCCTCCTAATGGACGATTCAGACCCCTTTTTCCCATTAGTCATCTCGGTCATGATCTCCTCAAATCCCACCTCTTCCGCAAATGGAGGAAAGAGGGTGGTCTCAGGCACGAAGTCCAAATAGCACTCTAGGGACTCCTGCACGTGGCGACGGGTAAAGGTGTAGTCACGACCATCAATCTTGGTTGTAACGATGTCATCGGTCGGACCCTCCTCCAAGCCCTGGTAAAATAGGCGAACTAGTCTAGGGTAGTAACACCTGTGGAGAGGCGTCAGTAGGTTACCGAGGCCCGCTTTGACCAAATATTTCCTAGCCCATTTGGTCTCACCCTCGACGTCAAGGTCGGTAAACAAGTTCTCATCTAAAATATACTCATCTTCGAACTTCTTTGCCGCCCACCACTCATTTGGTTGGGACATGTCTACGGGTGGTGGTGGCAATGTCGGTGAAGACTCGCGAGAAGACGCGCTCGTCGAACCGGATGTGGTATCCGATGACGACGGGGATGGGGTTGGTAGAGGCGATGGTGTTGGTGGTGGCTGTGCGGCGTTCTTACGCCGTACCGGAAGCTTCAAAGCCGCTTGCTTCGTGGTCAAACGGGTTCGTGGTGGCGTTTTTAATCAAAATGCAAGGAAACTAGAGTTTTATAGCTTGAAATAAAAAGAAAACTTGAAATCTAGGGTTTACCATAGGTTTCGATCCAAATGCAAGCGATTTTGATCTGAAATTGACTCAAAAACCTCCAAAACCCTAGCTCGGATGGAAGGTAGGAGAAGAAGAAAAAATGGCGCCCAAAAACCCAAAGTTCAAATGATTTTCGGATGGGAAACCAAAAACCCATTTTCTATATATATAGGCCGGATTCGATTAATCGATTTCTACAATCGATTAATCGATTTTAAAAACTTACTCCAGCTGCACGAAATCGATTAATCGATTAATCAAAATTTCAAATTGATTAATCGAATTCATTTCGATTAATAGAAATCGTAGTCACTTAAAAATTTTAGGATTTCTAGTTCACTGGCGTGTGCCAGTCGATTAATCGATTTACCAAATCGATTAATCGATTTTCCAAAATCAATTAATCGAATTTCACCTCGATTAATCGAAATCGTAATATCCTTAAATTTTTCTAAAATTCCCAAGTCACTGGCATGTGTTAGTCGATTAATCGAATTCCAAAATCGATTAATCGAATTCCCCTTGATTAATCGAATTTTCATTTTATGAATTTTTCTGAATCTCTACTCACTGGCGTATGCCAGTCGATCAGTCGACCAAAATAAATTAATGAAATTTACAAATCAATTAATCAGTTTTGATCAGACTTCACGAATTTTTGTTGCTTCTTGTCTCCTCTGTTTGCTTGGTAACACATGACTAGTTGGTCATTGGTTTTGTGAAACATGTCTTCCTAGACATTGCGTGGCATGATGGATCCTAACTATGCACTCTATATCGCATCACGGCACGATCTCCAATTAAAATTTTCTCCATTGAATAAATTGGCCAAATGGTCAATATTGGACTACAATGAACAGTTTAAATCCGCAAACATGCTTGCGTTGGTACAATTTTGACTCTCAAGCTGTCGCAAACAAGTCCAGATATTGTTCTTTCACGTCGGCCTCTAGTTCTCACGTAGCTTCTTTGGCTGGATGATTTTTCCATTGAACAAGCACTAATGGAGTCACTTTTGTCCGCAACACTTGTTCCTTTCGATCCAATATCTTTGCCGGTTCTTCTATCATGCTCATGTCTTCATGCTTCACTAATGGTTGACCGCTCAACACGTGATCAGGGCCATTAATATACTTCCTGAGCATAGATACGTGAAACACATTGTGCACCCGATCGAATAGCGGTGCTAATCCAATGCGGTAAGCAACTTTCCCTACTCGACCCAGAACTTCGAATGGTCCAAGATAGCGGGGATTTAACTTCCCTCTTTTTCTAAATCTCATCACTCCTTTCATATGTGACACTTTCACGAACACATGTTCACCCACCTTAAAGTCTACACTGGTCCGCTTGATATCAGCGTAGCTTTTCTACCTGCTCTGAGCCCTTTGAGTTTGGTCCTTATCATCCGAACATAGGTGGCATTATCTTCAAGTACCTCGGGTCCCAAAACAAATTTCTCACCAGTTTCCTCCCAATTGATGGGTGATCTACATCGCCGTTCCATAAAGAGCTTCATATGGTGCCATGCCGATGCTCGTCTGAAAACTGTTGTTATATGCAAACTCAATCAACGGTAGGTACTGATCCCATGATCCTTGCAATTCTAACATACATGCCCTAAGCATGTCCTCAATGATCTGATTGACCCGCTCTGTTTGCCCATCGGTTTTCGGATGGAATGTTGAACTGAAATCCAATTGTGTTCCCTTTCCTTCTTGAAATTTCTTCCAAAACTTTGATGTATATAATGGGTCACGGTCAGAAACAAAGCTACTCGGAATCCCGTGTAGGCGAACGATCTCTTTCATATACAATTCTGCAAGTCTTCCCGCCATATACATCGTGTTGTAAGGCAAGAAGTGCGCTGACTTGGTCAATCGATCGACCACTACCCAAATGGCATTGTACATCTTTACAGTACACGGTAGCCCAACGATGAAGTCCATAGAGATCAATTCCCACTTCCATTCCGGTATAGGTAGAGACTGTAATAACCCCGCAGGGTGTCTATGATCCATCTTCACTTGCTGGCACGTTAAACACAGTGACACATACTCTGCCACGTCTTGTTTCAAACCTCTCCACTAGTAATTCTTTTTCAAATCTTGGTACATTTTTGTGCTACCTGAGTGAATTGCATAGTTTGACTTGTGAGATTCATCAAGAATAGTTTGCCGTAGATCGGCATTGTCCGGAATGCAGAGACGACCCTTGAACAATAAGGAATCATCTTCTTTCACTGAGAACTCTGGTTTGATGCCTTCGATCACATCTTGACGAATCTTAGTTAAAGCCGAGTCTTTCATCTGTAGCTCATGGATATGCTTAATTATCACTAGTCTCACTGAAATATTTGTCAAAAAGGATCCTGTAGCTTGCGACTCAATATTCACATCATACAGTGCCAGATCTTCAAACAATTTCCATCGGTGCATACCTAAAATCAAACTAGCCAACTGAGCTGAACCCTTCCGACTCAAGGCATCGACTACTACATTAGCCTTGCCTGGATGGTATTGTATGGAACAGTCATAGTCCTTGAGGAACTCCATCCATCTACGCTGCCTCATATTTAGTTTCTTCTGTGTAAACATATATCTGAGGCTCTTGTGGTTGGTAAAAATCTTAGAAGTCTCACCGTACAAGTAATGTCGCCGAATCTTCAGCGCAAATATGACCGCTGCTAGTTCCAGATCATGTGTCGAATAATTTTTCTCATGTTCTTTCAGCTGTCTCGATCCGTAAGCTATCACCTTTCTGTGTTGGTTGAGTACGCAACCCAAACCATTATATGAAGCATTGTTATATACCGCGAACCCTCCACTACCTGAAGGAATCGCTAGTACTGGAGCTGAAGTGAGTCTCTTCTTGAGTTCTTGAAAACTCTTCTTGCATGCCTCACTCCACTCGAATCTTGAATCCTTCTGTGTAAGCCTTGTAAGAGATCCCGATAGTTTTGAAAACTCCTCTACAAAGCGCCGGTAATAACCTGCTAATCCAAGAAAACTGCGGACGTCGGTCACGGTCTTTGGTTGCTCCCAGTTTACTACTGCCTCTATTGTGTCTACAGTGACACCATGCTTTGAGATGACGTGTCCCAAACTGCTAGCTTCCTCTAACCAAAACTCATACTTGATGAGCTTGACGTACAGTTGGTGTTCACACAAAATTTGTAGAGCAATACCTTGCTCCTTGCAGCTGGTCGAATAAGTCATCTATTCTATGCAAAGGATACCTATTCTTTATAGTGAGTTTGTTTAATTGTCGATAGTTTCTTTACAAACAAGACTGATGCTCCCCATGGAGACACACTCGGTCTAATAAACCCCTTGTCTATGAGCTCTTGCAACTGCTCTTTCGACTCCTTCAACTCAGCAAGAGCCATTGTATATGGTGCTTTAGAAACAAGCTCCGTTCCTAGTGTTAAGTCGATGGCGAACTTAACTTCTCTATCTGGAGGTAATCCTAGTAATTCCTCCGAAAATACTTCTTCAAACTCTGGCACCACAATTATCTCAGAGATAATATTCTTCTCTTCTTTATCCTCCTTCAAGAATGCCAAGTAACCGCTGCACCCCTTTCTAATCATGCACTCAGCCCTGACTGTCGAGATAAGTGGCATATGCATCGATCTCTCTCCTCAAAATCGAAACGATCTCCTCATGTTGGGTCTGAAGATGACGACCTTGTTCTTGCAATCTACCGTCGCACAGTGAGTCGACAACTAATCCATGCTAAGGATCTCGTCGAATCCTTGCATGTCTAACAAAATTAGGTTCGCCGGTAGTTCAAAGACATCTCCATCCATGATTCTCACGATCACGAAATTGTAACCCTTTTCGATATCAACCGATTTCTCAGTCGGAATAGTCACGATTAACACAAAGTTTAATTCCTCTGGGTTGACTTTCATCTTCTTTGTGAAGCGAGGGGTAATAAATGAGTGGGTAGACCCCGGGTCTATCAACACTCAAGCTTCATATATCACATCGCTTCCTTTCTCATAGATTTGTAACATATCTAGTCATACATACACACACACACACACACACACACATATATATATATATATATAATGTATACCATCATACAAAAAATTATTACATGCAGGTTCTTTTCTATTTTCTATATGGATGCACCTTCTCTATCTAAAAACTTTCAAGAATTGAACTTCTTTATTTAAAAGAAATCTCACCTTGGATCACATAGTTTGTATTTTGGGCCTCTTGAGCTGTGACTGTGTAGGCTCTCCCTTGGATGATCGGCTTCCTTGCTTGGATAGTTCGTGGCACAGAAGCTGAAGTCGTCTTCCCTTTGTTCACCTCAGGGCAATTTTTGATCAAGTGGCCCACCTTGCCACATCTTGAATAGCCCCGAATTTCCTGCCTACAGTCCGCTGTCCTGTGAGAGTTGCCACACTTGGCACAAGTCTCTCGCGGTGTGGAAGAAGCTACTCACGAGAAACCCTATTTAACTGTAGCTCCGGTAGTGATAGTAGGGCTCTCATATCTTATCGGCTTCCCCGATGCGAGCAATGGAAATCTCTGCTAGTTGTTCTATTGCGCCGGTCTTTGATACCCTCCTTGGAATGGTGGTCTCTGATTGTTTGCTATGAGTCTCGACTTTTTGTTCACCGGCTCATAGTTCCCCGTTCTACTCTGATCCACACTCCACCTTCCTTGTTATTCCCTCTGGCGGTATTTATTATTATTTTCTTCCTCTACCACTAAGGCCTTGATCATGACCTCTCCATAGGTCCTCATCTAGAATGGTGCCACTCCTCCCCTCACGTCCGATCTCAACCCTTGTTGAAACCTCTTCGCTCTCATCATCTCCGTGATGACATGGTCAGGCGCGAAGCGAGCGAGTCGCATGAACTCCACTCCACACTCTTTAATAGTAATCTTTTCTTACACAAGTTGCAAAAACTGGATCTCTATCTGATTCCTCACAACTTCTGAGAAATACTGCTTATTAGACTCCTCGACGAATTCCTCCCACGTCCAGGGCAAATCCGGGGTCTCCTGAGCCCTAGTCCTAGAAACGGACTTCCACCAAGGCCCAGCCTCCCCATCTAACATGTAGGTTGCCCAACGGACGCTCTCGTCCTCTGTGTACGTGAGCACACTAAATACTTTTTCCATCTCACTCAGCCAGTTCTAAGCTGCCATGGGCTTTGCCTGCCTCGAAAAGTTAGGAGGTCTCATCCTCCTAAACTCAGTAAACACAGAAGACACTGGCGGTGTTGGAGCCACTGGAGGTGTCGGTGGCTGATGCTGCTCGTGGGCAGTATGAGCTGCCAAAGATGCTGCCTGTTGTGCCATAGCAATCGCCATGGTTTTCATAGTGTGTATCATCCTCTGATGCTCCTCTCTATCTTCATTTTTTTCTCTGACTCTCTCTTGTTCTCTTTGATCTCGATCCTGACGATCGCGATCTTGAGTCTCTGCCTGATCTTGGCTCCCTTGGCCACCACTGCCTGAAGCCCCTCTATCTCCCATAGGTACTCTATTGGTATTTGAGATAAAATCATATCGACTACGCAAACTTCTACTATGACCGCCCCTGGGTCGGCCCTTCCTCTAGAAGACATAATGGTCTGCACTTGAAAACCTTGGTTTCATTAGCAGAAGTCCCTATGTTCTGATAAAAGTAATGATTGTCAAAATTTTTAAGAGAAATGCTTTGATACCAACTGTGACAGCCCGAATTTTGATACCTCGAAACCCGTGCCATCGGCACGATCCTCAAGACCGTGCCCCATACCTGTACAGACCATTGGTACGACAAGCAATAACAAAATGAGATAAATAAATGACTAAACAATGCGGAAACCAACATACTACTCTAGGTATAAACCTCAAAAGATAGTTCTGCTTTCATGCCAACGCATGAACAGAGAACAGATATGAACCATCGGTGATGAACAAATCACCTCAGATGGTTCGCCAAAAGAATTATATTAATTTAATTACATTTCCCAACATAAAGCTTGACATACCAAGTCGTACAAATGTACTTTCAAAATCTCTCTATCAAAGTACTCAGCAGAGTCTCCTAGAAGAAGTCCTCGGGAGGAGGCTCCAACTCTTCCCCAGGCACGTAATTCAAATTACCCGGATCTACGTCTCCCAAAGCCTCGGCCGCTGCTATTACTATACCTGTGATGTATAGTCTAAAGGGTGAGCTATATTCTAGCTCAATAGGGAACAACACAATGAACATATAAGTCAAATCCTCACATATATTCCATGATATTCTTAGCATGATGTACTTATGAACTTTCTGGAAAACAATTTAAATGATTACAATATGCATTGAAGTTTACTGGTGGTTTACATGTTATATTTTTTATTAATCGTTCATGAACCTCACTGAATAGGCCTAAAGAAAACTTAAATCTTCAACTTAAGTAGTCCCCGAGCAATATAGCATCGAGCCCTGATGGAATACCCTCCATCGTCGTCTAAATAGATAGTTGTTATATGTATCCACTATGGATACTACCCAGGTCCCTTTCTCATAGGCGACGGGGTTAAATCTCATCTCAACATCCCTGAGATATGCTACGTATGCGGATAGACGCCAGCACGGTATGCAATTGACCGTCGTGCGGATATCCCATGGTATCCCGGTCGTGGGTATCTATTTAAACCTTAAATAACAAAAATATCATGTGTTTTATATATAGTTATTCACCGTATAAATGTGTTACTTTATATCAATTAGGCCTTATTAGTCTTTGTTCAATCTTGTTTTACAATCTCTCTTACATCCCTGGGATGTCTAAATTACTTGTATCATACTGATGCCTTTATCACTTTCTCATCCCCTGGGGATGTCTCATTCTTATTTACTTTGGCAAGATTTACATAATTAAAGCATGTTTCATTTCATTGGTGTATCACACACACATATGGAGATTATATGATTCATTTTATTTCTATATCACTATATACATGCTCTTGCAATTAAAGTACATGTTCAAGGTATTTCCTACCATAAGTCTCGAAGGTCCAAACATCAAGGTCCCACGCGGCTCCTTATGCTTGTTTTCACACGTACCACCTATGGTACACTATAACATATGCAACACATCAATAAAGATGTAATAGAGAAGGTCCAATATCCTCCATGAACCCTAAGGTCCAATTAAGAAGTCAAGTCAAACTGCCAAAATCGATTAATCGAAATCCAAAATCGATTAATCCAAAATCCCAAAGATAGTTAATCGATCCTAGATCGAGTAGTCGAAAATCCAAAATCGATTAATCGATCTCCAAAATCAATTAATCAAAATCCAAAATTGATTAATTGATTTCCCAATTCAATTAGTCAATTTTTCCAAGCCTTATCTCTCCAGCCACTGAAGGTACTCAGTCAATTAGTCGATTTCTAAATCGATTGATCGACTTTCAAAATCGATTAATTGATTTTCAGATCGATTAATCGAACTCGGGCATTCTTGCTTTTTCAACTTCTAGACCAAAATCGATTAATCGATTCTAAAAATCGATTAATCGATTTGGCTAGAACTCAGCTCCTTTTCGGACTATTCTTTTAAATCTTTTTCTCTCTATTTTTCTTTCTTTTCTATCATTTAATTCTATGTTATTAACTACACTTGACTGAATTTAATCATCAAACATCTATGCATTTAATTCTAATAAGACTCACCTCAAATCAATCTCTTAAAAGCTTGAGTGGTTAGGGTTCTAGCTTTTGCTCCGACGATTCCAATCACGTTGAATCCGGCAATTAATGCTCCAACCTTACCTTCAATTAAGCCACATTAACTCCTTGCCATTAACTCACCTTGGTTCTCTCTCTCTCTCTCTCTCTCTCTCTCTTCTTAACTCTCTTTACCAAACAAAATAAAAGAACCCTTAGGTTATTAAAACCCTTATAACCTCTCTCCAGTTTCGGTGTTAAGCACATACACCAGAGATAGGTGTATGTGGCCCTAAACTAGCACCATACACTACTCTTAGGTCATGCTACCTCATATCTATACATTCTTTCCTAGTTCCACTGTTTGACCCTCACTTGGTCAAACCTACGACCAGTCGGGCACAAATCTCGAGGTCACTGTTTAATGCTCAGATTTTCGGGATATTACATTTATGATCAAATCCGATGGATATGGGATGTGTAGAATGCATGTGTAGTGTTCAGAGTATAGGATCCATTTAAAAAGTTGAGTTCTAGCTCAAACCAGGCATGTATATGTCCAAATTAAGCATGCAGGCTTAATCTTGAGAAATTCCATACTTTATTATTTGGGCTTCATATGTTTAAATTTTTTATACTCATTCGCTTCATCCATGTGGCAAAGAACACTGTGTTGGGATACAGATGCCTCTAGCAAGGAGCTGGTATTGTGTGAGCAATTTGTGTTAGTTATAGTAAAAAAAATTAATCTTCAATCCTCCTACATTTCTAAAAATTAATTGTTGTGTGCCTTTTCCAAGGAAGGGAATCCTAATTTCATTAGAGAAAAATGATTTAACATCACTAATTTCAATGGTGATGGTGCACCCATCTCTATAGGCCAATCAGTGCACATGCCCATCAATTTGAGCAATTAATTGATGTGGCACGACATAGATTGGTATGAGAAAGACAACTCAGAAAACATCAGTTGCTTCATTTTAGTTGTGAAACAGTGTGCTACGATAAAAAAAAAAATATTGATGGGAGAGTTGGGACCATTCAATCAATGTGATTTTTTGCATGTCCTGTCCACGAGGGGACCCATTGATTGAATTGTCAATGGAAATGTAGGGTCTTACCTTAGTTGCTTGATCAAAACTCTAGCTGCTCGATCAAAACCAAGCTTCTCACATTGTAGTTGTAGGTTATAATTTTCATTTTATTTGCTTCTGTAACTCTCTATTTTAAATTTTTTTGCTTAATTTATCTTCAATGTTCAACCAATCTTCTCGTATTTTATTTATCTAAAGTTTCTAAATCTCTCAATCAATGCTTATTGCAGCTCGTGAATCTCTATGCAATCTCGTCTGTGAAAGAGGAGAGAGAATCGGCGATCCTTCGAGATAGAATCGGGTTGTGCTACGTTCATAAAAACAGAGCTACTTGCTCTGATGAGGTAATATCTGTGATCTAATTCCCTATGTGTCGAGTTAACGACCTCATATGTTTAATATTTGAAGTTTTAACATAAATTAATCTGAAACACTAAAAATTGAGCGAACTGTTTCAGATCTTAAAGAACAGATGACAATCTCATAATGATTACTTTCTAAAACAGGGACAGTGCTTGTTAAATGAATCAGGTTGAGCAAAAAATTGTTTTCAATCAGATTTTTTTCTAATGGTAGGATTTCAATCTTAGGCTATTGAATGAAATACCATTAGACAAGAGTAGAGGCAACCGCGCAGATGTACATCTCTTCGAGGATAATTATCGTAAGAAAATGCATCAAGATTCACAAAGAATAGAAAACAATAGATCCTGCTGGAGTTTCATACTGAATCAGCCTCGACAATTGTAAAATCTTTAAAAACAGACCATGTTCAAGCATATTGCATAGACAGTAACCTGGCTGATGGTGGTGGCAGTGACAGTAACCAGGAGTGTTTAGAGAAGGGGAAAGCCAAACGAAGGCCAAAAAGAACAAAAACTGAGGTGGAGAAAAAAATAAAAATTTTAAAAATTATTATTATTAATATATTTTTTTAATTTAAAAAATACCTACGCCGACGGCTTCATTTTCAGTCATCGCCGTAAGTTGGGAAATATTTTTTAAAAAAAATCCTACGCCAACTGTCGGCATTGGGTCTCCAACCCATGTCGACGACTGTAGTCGTCGGCATATGTATTAGCCGATTGAAGTATCGCCGATGACTACCAGCCTTCAGCGTCATAGTAACAAATTTCTTCAAAATTTCTTCGAAATTTACCGAAACAGGTCGGCGAAATTAATGAAATTTAATCGAAATTAATAAATCTTTTCTAATTTTTGTCATTTTTAAAATAATAAATAAAAATTTTATGAAATTTAAATATAATTTATATTTATTATTTTTTGTACTCCCTGAAATTTTACTGAAACTTTTCGAATTTTTCTCGAAATTTATCCGAAATGAGCTGAAATGACCCCCTATAGAAATGTTGCCGAAAACGAAATTTGTTACTATGGTCGGCGTATGGTCTATGTTTTGTAGTGTGAAGAAATCATAAGTCTATTTATGTGAAACCAAATTAATGTATCCTTAGTTTTATGAGAACACTTTTTGCAATTTTACAAAGGGTACCTCTACTTGCGCCAACTAAAACTCTAAAACCAGCTACCTAGATGATCTATATTTGAAACTGAGGTAGGTGGGTGTTTTTAGAGTTTTGTTGGGTGAAAATAGAACTACCCTGCTGCAAATAGCTAATAGAGCGCTGGGACGCTTGACCTGGCCTTGACCAGCGAAGCACACTTCTCTAGGCATCTAATTAGTGCCGTGGAACCCACGCACTAGTTTGGGTCTCGCGTGATTCGAGAACAAGGACTGGAGATCAAGGTTAGATCCATTAGTATACAAAAAAATTATAAGTAATAATAAATAAAAGGACTTTTTAGAGATTCACACCAGTCACCCTAATAGAGGTATAAGTTGAGTCATTAATATGGGGAGCAACTACTTGCACTCGAAAATTTAACTCTCGCACCCGAGTTTTAAATAAGAACTTATAAGTTTGGTGACCTCTATTATATTAAATACCATGTAAACTAATTTGATTTGGATCCTGTCATTTAAAAATATTAAGTATAAAAGATTAGCATGAAATATAATCTTTATCATGTAATTAAACATAATCAAAAGCTATTATTTGATTCAACTGCTGACTATAGATCATATGATAAATATCATTTTTTCTTTTAATCTTATTTATTAAGGGTCTATAGATCATAAACTTTAAATCAGACAGCCCATTGTCACATGTCACGTATACCTAAAATACAAAATCTTTGTTTAACTTCGGTGCAACGATTAAAAGGGCTCCTTTAATTTATTAGAGAACAATGCTTTCTCCCCCTGAAGGTCTTTTTTACCCCTACATTTTAACAACTTTTCTCAATTATTAGCTTAGAACTTTTATTACTTTTACAACTTCTAGTACTTTAACACCTTTCTTGTTAGGTGTTACATCATGGGAGATTTTAGCAGCGCCCATGGAATTTTAGTGGGCATTCTAAGCAAAAAAATATTGCTTGCTTTAGGTTAGACGATAGAGATAGTGTTTCGCTCCAATCTTCAACAGAAGAGATCTTAATGGTATGATCGTACTATCAGACGGAAAATTTGCAATTTTATTTGCACATACCTAAAAAATTGGCTCTAAACTAAAAAACTGTCATATTATGTTCAAGCATGAATTTAGAGCATCATTTTTGGGATCTGTTTCCTGTAATATTGAGAAATGATAGGATGATGGTAGGTGCATGCCATCAAGAATCACCACGTGAAAATCAAGAAAAAACAACATTAGTAGTTTTAAAAGAACCACAACCGAAAGTTGTGGTAAGTAAATCAACTATCTACAGTTATCATTTAGTACTCCAAAAGTTGTCGTTTAGTCTCTTTTCCCGCGCCTGTGTTTCGTTCAAACGCTAAGAATGAAAATAAAGACCCCTTTGTTTGTTCATTCCCTCTTAGAACTTTCATTTTCTTCTATTTCCCCCTCCTTTTTATCCCTCTCTCCAGCATCCCTCGTGCCAACGAAACCCTAGCCTCCACTACAAAATTAGGCTCTTTTACCGGCAAGCCTTTGCCGACGGAGGTAATAAAGCTGCTTCCCCTTCTTCTCGCGAAATAAACCCTAAACGCTAAGTAATGCTCGGTGAATTAACACCAGGTGATCGATCATCATCGTCAACATATTTCGCCATCTTCTTTCCAAATTTCAGGCATTTGCATCGTCGTTCAAACAAACTGATCGCCATCTTCGTTGTGGAATCATAGGTAAACTCCAACACTATGTTCTTCATCTTCTTCTTTTTGATTCTTTCTATGATTCTTCATCTTCTTCTTTTACTCATATTACTGAATTTTTTATGATTAATTTAGGGTTTTGCTATTTTAGGTAGGATCTGAGTTTGATATTCGGACTTCATTCTTAAATGGGTAACGAGTCATGCCCCATGTCAACCTTGACCTGACCGGTTGCACTCCCCATGTGGAAAATAAAAGTACTCCTTTAACAACCCTCCTAGGGTTGCTCAATCCGTGCTATTAGCAAAAAAAAACCTTTTACTAGCTGATATGTAAACATCATGAAAACCTGTCCTTATGCTGGAAGGAAGACAATTAAAAGGACCATTAAGAAAATCATGAAGTAAATTTTTCTCTACAAGGTATAGAACGTAGAGTTTTCATGCACTATACAATTATATTTTGAATAATCTAGATTCCAAAGTAGCGAAAAAAGGATATAAATATGCTACATAAGAAAATGTTTAAATATAAACCTTTTGGATGTGAATAAAGAGTTACTAAATAATAAGATGTCCAGGACTTTAGGCTATTAGTTTAACACTAAATCCTAAATGAGGTTAAAAAAGGACTTAAAATTTGTCAAGGTTCTACTAAAGTTTTAATTTGAATAGAATAACCATTACGGAAAATTGAGTCCTTAGCTGTATGAATTTTTCTTTCCAGCTCTGTAAAATCATTTTAGGGAATCATCACCACACTTTGAATTCAGAGTGATTTGATTGTTGCTCTTGTTATACATATTATCACTTGGACTCTATTTTATACGAAAAAAAAATTATCAGGCCCATTTTCATAAGTCTTGCTTCAAAGTAAATCTCGTGGTTTTGTATATTTCTGAACTTTTCAGCCATTACTATGTGCTCCAAAGCTTTTTAATTTAGCATTGTTGATGGTAGGGTGCCTCGGCATCGGCAGCATAAGATCAGTTATTGATTTATGAATCTTATCAGGTCCGAGATTTAAATTTTGTTATAAATGTAATTGGTTCAAACATAGTGCGTGACTTTGACAGCCTTGCTATGAGCTCGCAGAATGTTCACCTCTTACCTGAAGAGCGGGAAAAGGTTTATCTAGTACCTCTAGCTGCTTCATCTGTCCATTTTTTTTCATTCGGGTCTTCTGCATTTGAGTTAATTTTACGATTTTATTTATTGCTATGCACTTTTAGATCTAAATTCATCGATGACGGCACAAATGTGTTAAGATAGAAGGAAACAATAGAATAAGATCGTAGATCATAGAATCATTTTTAAACTGACAAAAATAATAATAATTCGATTTTTTCT
Organism: Chloranthus sessilifolius; assembly: GCA_021018995.1. NCBI lineage: Eukaryota > Viridiplantae > Streptophyta > Magnoliopsida > Chloranthales > Chloranthaceae > Chloranthus > Chloranthus sessilifolius. The sequence goes on along the minus strand of CM037594.1, from coordinate 89,165,956 downwards.
GATCATTTAGAAAAGAATATAGAATGAAATTAATTAAAAGCATATGAAAGAAGATGACAAAATCAACTATTATCTAATGTTCGTCATCAAGTTTAGTCAATTTACAAATTGCACCATTGCATGGCATTCCTATGTAGTATTGATTCTATAATATGCGCCCATTCAGGCCTAGATAGCAATCAATTTTTATATGCTAATTGTAATTTGACTTTGTCTCCCTTTAATCAATTAGATGAAGCTAACTTTAGAGCCATTAAAAACCATGAGATGATACTCCCTTCCCATTTTTAGTGTGATGTGTGATTTATTTATTGCTTTTGTCAAAGAAAATTTCTGTCGAATTGTGAATAAATTCTCTATGGATTGTAAATTGCAAGATGTTAGAAACACTGATTTACGTGTAGGAAATCCAATGATCCATTCTTTGGTTCAATAACTCAGTTATTTTTAACAAACTTGAACATCGCCTATTAAGTCTCAACATAAATCTGAAATCCCAGAGATTTCAGAACTGCTTTCTAGTTCCTTTTAAGCAACTATATGGGCTTCTGTAACAAGCTACTAACAGGTCTGTTTAAAATATTTGAAGGCCCATTAAATGTTTGCTTATTAGCCCCCCTTAAACTCTATTTGTAGGCTTTAAAATCTGCTGCAATGGCCTTATTGGATGTCCTTAATTAGGCTTTGTTTTGGGCCTTTTAAAGACCCATTTATAGGTCCATTTTCAGGTCATCTTAACTCTTTTCTTTCAATTTATTCCTTTCTTTTTCTTCATAAAATTTTCAATTATCTTATTCAGATCAATTATTATGCATATCATATCTAGAGATGTAATGTAAGGAGATGGTCTCATGAAGAATGATATGACTTATGAGAGAGGCCTGCAATGTTTCATCAAGCACGAGCCCCGTTTTTTTGATTGTTTACATTGTTACCAGAGGCTAGCAATAAGTCAAAAATTACACCACTAAAGAGTTTCCTCTTAAAAGTTGCTCGGAAATGGTTGATCATATCCTCTATTTCTCGGTGGCTACTACAATCTGGAATTCAATTCGGGCTCACTGGAACGTACTTGGTTGCCTTCTGAAATCTTGCAGGGAGGTGATATCTGAATTCTGTCATCAGGGCCGTCGTCAAAATCCAGCTCTTCCTGTGATTCCTTTGGTTACCTTATGGGCCATTTGGCATGAGCGTAACCGCATAATTTTCGATGGCACTCACAAGTTGTTTCAAGACATCGGCAAAGAGATCATTTTGGACATATATATTTTGGTCTCAACTCTTTTCTGCAAGCAGTGCCCCCTACATAATCTGGTCCCATTTTGCATGTCACATGCTTGGTTCCAAATTGTAGGTCATGTCGGCCAGCTTTTTTGCCCATTTTGCTGCAAAGAAATGCTTGTGTTTTAACCATGTTGTTATATGGTAAGATTTATGACTTCAAATATCTAAAAAACTGACATTTAAAATTTTGAACCAAGTAGCTAAAAATCATTTATTTTTCCTAAAGTTCAATTCTAGGGATATATATATGATGAAGATTGCGGAGTCATTGGATGATTTGATTTATATCTGCAATTTGATCGTGAATGTGAGATGAAACTGGAATTGTATTTTATTTTTTTTATAAGGCTGCCTATTAATTTTTTTTAATTTTTGTAAAATTTATTTATTTATGCCGTAAATTCACATTCATGTGATTGCTATAGGATACTTAACAGTCTGCAGTATAGTTGTTAGTTCTATTTCAACCGTGGAATGAGAGAGGAAATATGCACATATTGGTCACCACGACGAAATTATATTGTGTTTTTTATTTATGCAGCACCCAGAGATGGACCTCTCAAAAGAGATAGCTTAAGGAGTTCTCCTTTTCTGTTTCATTTTTTTTGTCAGTAACCCATCATGGAGAGAAGGTTAAAATACACACTCATGTGATAAGTTTTTTTGTGGATTTTGAGTCCTTGTTTATGAGTTTTGGAGGTAGTCCTCTTTTAGAGTTAATTGAAACCCTGATATTTTTTTTTTTAAAACTTTCTGTCAAAAGTTTGCATTTAAATAGTTGAATGTAAAATGGTCTTAAATTTGTGATTAGATATACCTATTTGTGATGTATCTGCCAATCAGTACAATTTAATTTAATTTAATTTAATTTTTTGTTATTGTACAAATCCATGCTGTCAAATGGATAAGATATAACTGGGGGCTAATCAGTTACAGCACTTGGATAATGTAAAAGCTCTTGACTGCTTTGAATTTGATGGAGATTATTTTCTATTTGGGGTCGGCTTTCACGAATCCTATTTAGCCTATTCAAATTGTTATAATTGTCTCTGTAGACGTCTGGCTGGAAACCAACATCACTAAGATCTTGCTGAGAATTTCAAATTGCATTGGTTGTCAACTTCCTCAATCAGCTATTGGAATATAAATCTGAAATGCCTATAATATTATAACCTTGTAGAACCTCATTATTTGGACATTTAAAATTGGAAAAATAAAAAATATATTAAAACAGCCAACAAAAAAGTACAAGGAAAGGAAATCAAAACTTCTAGCAAGGAGTTGAGGGAGGAAGACAAAAAAGCAAAAAGAACCCCCACTCAGAACTCACCCCTAGCCCCGATCCATCCGAGCCAAAAGCAGATAGATCCCAAAAGTGAGAGAAGAAAAGGTTAAGTGTGCAGGATAGCAGAATCCCCGGAGGACTCATTGCCCTCAGGAGTATGCTCTTCGGGGGACTAGAGGATCCAAGCAAAGCTAGGTCATTGACTTCTTTCATAACCATCTGAACATGACTCCTCTTTCTAAGAAATCTGTTATTTCGCTCAGTCCAAATTGCTCACATAACAACAAAGCCAGAATTTTCCATAGCTCCGCTTTAGTCTCATCGAACCGAACACCCTCCCAGCAACCAACAGCCTGTCACAGTCGGCAAGGAAGCTCCAAGAAACACTGTTCCGGTTTAGAACCAGACTCCAAATTTCTCTGGCCACCCAACAATTGATAAGCAAGTGGTTGCCCGTCTCCTCCTCTTCAAGACACATCACACATCTATTCCGCATACAAAGACCACGTCTAAGCAGCTGGTCTTTAGTGAGAATCCTGGCCCAACCAAAGAAATCGATCTTGGGAAGAATCCTAACCATCCACACCTTAGTGCACACCTGTTTGGTTGGAGGCTGACCGCACATAAACAGATAGAAAGACTTAAAACAGTGAATCGACCTTTGGGGTGAGTGGACCAGATCCACAGATCTTGCTAGAATTATTAACCTGAGCAGAATTCAACAAGTCAGACAACCTTGCCTGCTGGGCAACTTCATCCCCAAACGAAGTCCTTCTCAGATGATAATTCCAAATCACGTAAATAATCATTAGGGGAGAAAATTTGTTTGCCTTGGCCCAGAGTGTGCTGTGTCTACACTAGAGCTTCAATGCTGGTTTCCCAGACCCACATTTGAAATTTAGCTGGGCTCAGGCTTAGTTTTAAATCATTTCCCATTAAGGTTTGGCCATACCTCCTAGGCTCTATGCTAGGTGTAGCATAAATGGACCGAGGCCTGATTTTCATACCTAATTATTAAAAGGATCATGCTTAATTCTTTTTTGTTCCCTACCTTGTCAAGGCTATTCAGAAGCATGGGGCTTTGTATGTGCCTGTGTTGATGTTCTGCTGTTGACTTCATATATGCATTGGTCCATAATCTGTTAAATTTTTTCATATATCATTCTTTGCTGCTTATTGATTTTGTAGATAACAATTTGATTGCTTATCATCTAGTTACCATGAGGATTTTATGTGTTTTTTGTTTTTACCACAAAATTCTTTATAGTGCTTGGGTAACTACGTCGGCACTATGGAATTCTGTCACCATTAAAGAATCAGGCTACAAATGCTGACGTAAAATTTAAAGTTAGCTCGTATCCTTAAGCGACTGGTAAGGATCATAACTTCAACATGCATGTATGCATATCTGCAAAAACTACTAGTTTTCCTTCTATAAACTCATGTTCTATTACTTCATTTTCGCAGTAGGAATTTTGCATCCTTTATGGTGCAGTTAGCATAATTTTTACTACGTGAATGCATAAGTAGTTGACGTGGAAGTTTTTAAATATGCAGAAGCAAGAATGCTAAAGAAAATAAAAATACCAAACGGAGAGTGGGAGGCTCAACAATTCTCTATGGCTGAGACACTCAGATATAAGGTTTTTCGGAGTTAAAGGAGTATTCTCTATGGATTGACTGGAAGTGCCTGAATCATTATCCCTTACTCCTTGGTAATAGTTGGCTTAAATAAGAGTAATAGTTGGCCTACACAAATATTCCTACCCTACATGCTTGAACTGAGTAAAAATACCCTAATCTGACTTGTTGGGAGCATGATTGGATTTGAGAGGTGGTCAATTATTCAATTGACTTAATTGAGGTTTTGAATAGTTTCTCGTGGATGAAAATTTCAAATGAGACACTAAAAGGGATATTTCCGTATAGAAAATGCTGATTACAAGTTTACATTCAGTAATTACAAAAGCTTCCTAACAATAGTAGCATAAGCTCTTAGCCAGTATGCTTTTCCTTTTTAACTTGCACAACTAAACTTGCAATGCTATGGTTCATTTGCCAACTCACAGTTCATCTTCAGACAAAAAGAAAATATGGAAAAAGATAATGAGGCTAAACCAGTAATACAAAGAACACAGAGAGTAGTATGTAGTTTTTTCTTAGAACATATATAAAGTGAAGTGGAATGAATAAAAGAATGAAGATCCACTAATACCTTATTTCATGATGAATGACCGCCTCATCCTCTTTGTAGCTAAATTTTTTCTGTGTATTTCACATTAATGGGTGTGAAGAATGAATGGTAGGGTGTAATGATCCTGTCTTTTTAGCGGTTTTATCAAATTCTGAGACTATATGTAGACAAATCTTGCAGCCATTGAAATGTTCATGTGAGCAACAAGCTTTTTAAATCTTAGTCCATGCATAAATGCCTTAATGACATGGATATTGTCTATTAAGAACTTTTAAACAGCCACACTGTCTCCACTACGCTAATCCACTTCTTAATAGTTGCAGCTCTAATGGTTCCATCATTTTGATTGACAGTGAGAGATGACAGCTCATTTTATACAAACTATTTTGTATGTAGTGGCTCACACCTGATGTGAGCACAAAAAAAATGTGAGAATTAAAGGTGTGAGTATCTAAGGCTACATAAGGTTCGATGGGTAGAGAAGATGGTAAAATCAAGGCAAGGTGGATTGTCCTTGGTGGAGAAGTAGGGCACGCGCATGACTATATTAGATGCATAGCTTGCACTCACTTGTGCATTATGTTTCTTGGCAGTATCCTGACTCGATGTCATTTGATCATTGTCTAGAACAGAGTGAGTTTAGTGATTCGTTCATCTATAAATATGCTTTTTTTAAAAATTATTTTATAATTTGGCTTTTGACGGGGACGCCACATACATGGATATTGGATTCGGACCACATCAGTTTTATCGGCGTCGGAAGAAGCGTAAGGAAAGTCCGGAGGAAAAAGAGGAGAAAATAACATAAAGAACATGGCTGATGGCCCCAATAAAGCCCATTGTATAGCCAGCCTTTTTTTGTTTTGTTAGTATTAGGATTCTTTTATTTTCGGAATTAATTATTGGTGGCTTATATATTGAAGCTTGTAAAGACTTTTAATTAGTTGATTGAATATTTTGAATGCTTTTATGCTTGAATATTCTTTGTCTGAGATGGGTTTGGTGTGAGGCCAAGGGAGTGATTCCCAAAGTCATTGTCATCTTCTTTATTCTATATGTTGTTTCTCGATCTGTGATTGCTTTTTAAAACCTTAGCCTAATTGTTTCCTTGCTTTCCCAAAACCTAAACCCTTTTGAAACCCTCAATCAAACATAGCCAACACTCCTTTTCCAAACCATAAATCGATCCGAAAACCCTAAACCTATTATAAAACCAAAACCTATTACAAACCCATAATCTAATTCCGCAACCTTGGTTCGAGCCGCGAATCTACATCGGATCGAAGACGAACGCCTAAACCTGGAAAAGCTAGAGTCCTATCTCTAGGCCCGATCCCACCTCAAATCTAACGGGACTTGCGCTTCAGATTGGACACCCTATTCGGATCTCACGTGATTTACTTACCGAAATTCTACAAACCTGAAGGTATCGTGATAGTTTTGAGATTACTCTTGAATTAATTTTATTTAATTTTGGCAAATCGCATTAAAAATCATATTCACGCATTCTAGGGTTTCCGTCCTGCGTCAGTTTGGTATCAGAGCCCCAGGTTTTCTAGGTTAGGGCATCTTTACTTGTCATATTTATTTTATTGCATTGTTTTGTGGGTCCATATTGCATTCCATATTAGAACCCTAATAGACCTTGTGATCACCATGGACTCAAGTGCGATTCTCAATGCCCTTAACCGTATGCGAGAAGAGTTGGGTGCGATTAGTGCACGTCTAAATACCATTGAGCAAGCCCAAACATCCTTAGGAGTTGGTAATGATAGATTACGTGATCGAATCAACCAACTGGAAGCAGTAGGTGGGCTGAAAAATCAACACCAAGAGCGTGAATGTCCACACCTTGAACGTAATGGTTGCCAAGACAACCAGAACTGTAGGGATCATCGTAGAGATGACTATGACCCCGAAGTTCAACTCCTTAAGAACTTTCGAGTTGAGATTCTGACTTTCGATGGAAGAATGGACCCTAACGTCTTCCTCAATTGGCTTTTTGACATGCCATGAATGACGACCGTTGCGTTAGACTAGCGAAAATGAAATTGGTTGGTCAAACTCGACTTTTCTGGCTCAATGTTGAGTGCATTAGGGTGAAAGCGGGTTGTCCTCCCATTACCCATTGGGACGATATGAAGGAACGATTTACCGAGAAGTATGCTCCTTTACCATACCACCAATGCCTCCTCGACTAGTGGCAAAATTTACGCCAAGGTAGTATGTCTGTGACCGATTACATTGCCAAATTTGAAGAGTTCATGATGAGGGCAAAAGTATCGAAAGACCCTGAAATCACTCTCTCTAGATTCTGCACCGGATTGCGACTTGAGTTGCAAAAAGAGTTGATTTCTCACCTCGTAGAAACTCTTGAAAGATGTTATGCCGTTGTTCAAGATCTTGAATGGTATTTGAAAACTACGATGGTGAAAAGAACCGAGCCACAGTATAATAATCAACGATCCGGTGAGGGACGATTTAATCCTCCTCCCTACACAACCCGCCCCTACCAATTCTAGGTTTGAAAGGGGAAAAGGTGTAGTCGGAGAATCCTCAAGGGTTAATTCTCAAGTCAAGTGCTATAAATGTCATGGGATGGGACACTTTGCCGCCCAATGCCCTACGAAAGATCCCCAAAGGACTCTCTTCATTGAGGAAGAGGAGGATGATGATGAGGTAGTGGTTGAAGAAGAAGTATTTGAATCGGTTAGCACACCCAGTGATGAGGAGGGTGATGCTATTGGTCATGCTTTAGTTGTGAGGTGTGCCCTTGCACAACCTCAACGAGATGAAAATGATGACTGGCATAGGGAGAACATCTTTCACACCTATGCCAGATTTGGTGAAAAGAATTATAGGGTCATCGTGGATAGTGGTAGTTGCACTAATGTTATATCAACTCATGCTGTACGCCGCTTAGGGCTTACACCTGAAGCCCACCCGAGACCTTATAAAGTCGCATGAGTCAATTCTTCATCCATTCTCGTGTTGAAAAGGTGTCGTGTACCGATTCAGTTAGGTTCTTATTCGGACACCTTATGGTGCGATGTGATGCCAATGGGTGTGGGCCATATCATTTTGGGAAGGCCGTGGGTCTACGATATGGACGTGACTCTTTCTGGTCGAACAAACATATGCACGTTCATGCATAAGGGCAAAAAGATCACTTTACACCCTTTGGTTCCCAAAACACCATCGACCAACACTGTCGAAAAGAAGGGCGAGTCTTCTAAATTCATTAATATTATGAGCCCTTCTGAGTTCGAGAAAGCATCGAAAGATGAGAGTGTGGTGTACGTAGTTGTCATCGTAGAGAGTGCTCCCGAGTCGGTGAGCGAGTGTGCCGATTTTAAAAGAGTTTACGGAAGTCTTTCCTGAAGAATTACCAAATGAACTCCCTCCCCTGTGTGATATCCAACACGCAAGAGACTTGGTTCCTGGATCTACCTTACCGAACCTGCCCCACTATAGGTTGAAGCCGGTTGAGCACGCCGAGTTGACTCGGCAAGTCAATGAGCTCCTTTAGAAGGGGATCATCCAAGAGAGTCTGAGCCCGTGTACCGTACCTGCCCTACTCACTCCTAAGAAAGATGGTACGTGGCACATGTGTGTGGATAGCCGTGTGATCAATAAGATTACTGTTAAATATTGGTTTCCCATACCAAGGCTCCATGACATGTTTGATATGATGGTTGGTGCCACAATCTTTTCAAAGATAGACCTTAAGAGTGGCTACCATCAAGTTCGCATCCGCCCCTGTGATGAGTGGAAAATCGCCTTTAAGATTAAGGATGGTCTTTATGAGTGGATGTGGTGTGATATTTTAATTGCAATGTTTTACTCGTAAGTGCACCAATCAGATTGTATATAGTGAGTGCGGAGTACGAGATCGTTCCCACGAGGACTAATTTTGAAAGATATAAAAAGACAAGCAATTCCAGAAATCCACTAAGATCTAATAGTATTCTACCACTCTTATGATTTAAGCGGTTTGATGAGATGATAATTACTGACTACAAACTGAAATTTAATTGATAATTCAAAAATAAAGATAAAGATGAAGATACTAAATCCTCCCATCTTTGGTCTGTTCTTCCCATAATACAAATGTAAGGATTAAGCTATGAGATATGTCATTGAAAACAAACATCATTTATGGAAGATAAATGGTCAACACCCCAATAGGTTCCACGTTGCATCCCTGCAATCAGGACTTAGATGATTTTTATATATAGATCTGGGATCAAGGGCATGGCTCGGCACACTTGATCTCAGGTTCAAATAAAAATCATCCCTAAAGTGGGTGAAAATTCCAACAAGAATACCACCATAGATCTGAAATCAAGGGCATGACTCGACACACTCGATTTCATATTAGGGAGTAATTAAGATAAAATTATCATTACAGATCCAAAATCCAGGGCATGGCTCGGCACACTCGATCTCGGATCATAATCGTAATTAGATCCACAAGAGGAAAGCAAAAAGACCATAACAATAATAGGATAAAATTACCGTCACAGATCTGAGATCCCGGGCATGGCTCGACACACGCGATCCCAGAAGTGGCGGGGATTTCATCCGTTCATGATAGCACAATGACCATAAAATAAGATCTCATATTTTAATCCTAAATTTATATTATTAAAAATACATACCTCGGATGGGAATCATTAGATCCCCATCCCTATGAATTTAGCCACACATATTGTAATTAAATGACATAAATAAATAAGGAAGAGAAAATAATATTAATTTAATGAATTAAAAATACCTCAAACTTCAACAGAAATTACTTGATCCAAAAGTACGATGATCTCCAGAAACGAAATTAATGCAGGAATAAACTTGAACAAAAATAATAATAAACTGAAGGAATGAGTACTGGAAATTAAAGGAACAAAGCTCTCAAAAAGGAATAAATAAAAACTCTCTAAAACTAATCCTATTTCCCTCAAAAAAATTAAATTAAATTCTCCTTTTCGAAGTGTTTGAGTCGCTTTAAATAGAACCCACGCCGCATAAGTCTCCCCAGCCGCAAATTCAGGGTCGATTAATCGACCCAATAGGGTCGATGCATCGACCCTACAAAAAAGGCTAAAAGTCAGCTTTAAAGTAGTCAATTCCGTGTCAGACTCTCCTTCTCCTCGATTAATCGACCAAAAGGGTTGATGCATCGACCCCCAGAAATCTGTGAATTTCAGCACACTTTTTGTATCAGACACTATTTCTGTATTTTAGCCATAACTTTCTATCCCAAACTCGGATTGAGGTGATTCTTATGCCATTGGAAAGCTGACGAAACGATCTACAACTTTTGTGTTTTGACAATTTCATAATTCGGCCGTCTTGAAGGTCCAAATTTAGCCGCAAGTTGTACCAAGTTCTCGATGACCCAAAGTTACAGTGTTTTGACATTATTTTCAGAATTCTTGGGCTGTTTTCCACACTTTGCTTGTATTTACTTGAAACACTTCAAATCTAATAATTCTCATCAGATAGCCTTCATCGGACAGCTAAATATAGGTATTTAGGGGTGAAATATCATCATATTTCAGTACTCATCAGGATGGTCATGCCATTTGGGCATTCTAATGCCTTGAGTACTTTCATGCGACTCATGACTCAAGTGTTGAGGCCGTTTCTAGGCAAATTCCTTGTTGTTTATTTCAATGACATCTTGATCTATAGTCACGACAATGATCAACACTTGACCCACCTTAGGCTGGTTTGTGAAACCCTCAAGAGCCAGAAGTTGTTTGCCAATCTCAAGAAATGCACATTTATGTTACCTTTCGTTGTCTTCTTAGGATTTATTATCTCGGCCAATAGAATAGTCGCGGACCCCGAAAAGGTTAGAGCTATTGTGGAGAGGCTCGAACCTAAGAACATACACGATGCCCGCAGCTTTCATGACTTGACTACTTTTTTTCGCCGCTTCATCAGAAGTTTTAGCACCATAATGGCCCCAATTACAGATTGCATGAAAAAGGGGGACTTTAAATGGGGCAAAACGGCAACAAAAGCCTTCGTTGAGATCAAACAACGAATGAGTAGTGCACCCGTCATGCGATTGCCGAACTTTTCTAAAGTCTTTGAAGTCACATGCGACGCATTGGGTGTAGGCATAGGAGGAGTGCTTAGCCAAGAGGGTCACCCCGTAGCCTATTTTTGTGAAAAACTTAATGAGGCAAAATAAAAATACTCTACCTATGATAAGTAGTTCTATGCGGTCGTTCGATCTCTTTGGTATTAGAAACATTACCTTAGACCGCAAGAATTTGTGTTGTTCTCTGACCATGAAGCCTTACGCTTTCTTGCTTCACAGAAGAAGTTGAACCCAAGGAACGCGAAGTGGGTTGAGTACCTTCAAAGGTTCACGTAAGTGTTAAAGCATAAGGCCGGTGTTGAAAATAGGGCTGCTGATGCACTTAGTCGGCGAGTGGTGACTTTACGCACAATGAGCACCGAGGTCGTCGGGTTCAAAAAGTTAAAGGATGAGTACCCCGAGTGCCCAGATTTTAGGGTTGAGTACATTGCTCTCCTTAGTGTTCCTACTAGCACACACCCCATATACACCATCCACGATGGGTACTTGTTCAAAGGCAATTGCTTTTGCATCCTTCGCACTTCATTGCGTGACTTTCTCATTTGGGAGTTTCACGCTGGAGGGATGGCCGGACATTTCGGGTGTAATAAAACTGTTGCGCTCGTAGAGGATAGGTTCTTTTGACCTAGCCTAATGAGAGATGTCGCCCAAGTCGTTAAACATTGTCGTACTTGCCAAGTGTCAAAACAAACCAAACAAAATACCGGCTTGTACACCTCGTTACCCGTGCCATACACACCGTGGCAAAACCTCTCAATGGATTTTGTGCTTGGACTTCTTAAGACCCCTAGGAAGCACGATTCCATCTATGTCATAGTGGACCGATTTTTTAAGATGGCCCACTTCATTCCTTGTTCCAAAACCTTCGATGCATCTCATATTGCTAAACTATTTTTCATGGAGGTAGTCCGTCTTCATGGGTTGCCCAAAACCATTGTGTCTAATAGGGATGTTAAATTTACGAGTTACTTTTGGAAGACCTTTGGCACATGATGGGCACATTGCTCCAATTCTCTACAGCTTACCACCCTTAAACGGATGGCCAAACCGAAAGCGCCAATAGGTGCCTTGGGAATCTCCTTCGTAGTCTTGTCAGTGATCATGTTAGGACCTGAGATACTATCTTACCCACAGCTGAGTTTGCCTATAATAATTCTGTCAATAGGTCCATAGGCATGAGTCCTTTTGAGGTAGTACATGGTCATATGCCTAGGACCCCATTAGATTTGATCCCCATGTCGGCATCCCATAGAGTGTCAGAGTCTGCCGATGCATTTGCACAACATATTCATAGCTTGCATGCCAAAATTAAATAAAAAATTAATTCAAGCAACAATCAATATAAATTATCTGCAGATGCTCACAAGAGTTCTAAAGAATTTAACGTGGGTGATTATGTGATGGTCCGAGTTAGGCCTGAGCGGTTCCCATCGGGATCCGCAAAGAAACTATAATCTCGAGGTGCTGGACCTTTTAGTATTTTGGCTAAGAGTGATCCTAATGCATACGTGCTCGAACTTCCTCTAGGTATGGGGGTTAGTTCAACATTCAATGTGGAGGACTTGGTTCCTTACTTGGGTTTCACCCCACCTCCTTAAAACCCACTCCAGCCACCTCCTAGTCCCAGCCCCAATCCAACTTTGCAACCTATACCTCTTCCTTCCGCAAGCAGACAGAGATCAGATGAGATAGAGGATATAATCAACGATCATGCCGTCTCTACACATGACGGGAGATTCCAGAAGTACTTGGTTAAATGGGTCAGAAAATCGGAGTCTGAAAATAGTTGGATCCATGAGAATGAAGTCCGCCGATTGAACCCCGATTTGATTGACTTCTACTACGAGCGCGTTTCATCGGTGATGAAACCTTTTTTGGTCCTGGGGAATTGACGGGGCCGCCACATACATGGACATTGGATTCGGACCATATCAGTTTTACCGGTGTTGGAAGAAGCGTAAGGAAAGTCCAGAGGAAAAAGAGGAGAAAATGACACAAAGAATAGCGCCTAACTTTGTGATCCCATGACGCATTGTCCAGATTGCATATGACTACAATCAACGTCCATTTCCGCCGACGGAATTTTAATTTAACGTGAAAACTGCCTTTTTTTATTTTATTAGTATTAGGATTCTTTTATTTTCGGAATTAATTATTAGTGGCCTATATATTGAGACTTGTAAAGACTTTTAATTAGTTTGAATATTTTGAATGCTTTTATGCTTGAATATTCTTTGCTTGAGATGGTTTGGTGTGAGGCCAAGGGAGTGATTCCCAAAGCCATTGTCATCTTCTCTATTCTATCTGTTGTTTCTTGATCTGTGATTGCTTTCTAAAACCTTAGCCTAATTATTTTCTTGCTTTCCCAAAACCTAAACCCTTTTGAAACCCTAAATCAAACATAGCCAACACCCCTTTTCCAAACCATAAATCGATCCGAAAACCCTAAATCTGTTATAAAACCAAAACCTATTACAAACCCATAATCTAATTCCGCAACCCTGGTTCGAGCCGTGAATCTACATCAGATCGAAGACGAGCGCCTAAACCTGGAAAAGCTAGAGTCTTATCTCTAGGCCCGATCCGGCCTCAAATCTAATGGGACTTGCGCTTCGGATTGGACACCCTATTCGGATCTCGTGTGATTTACTTACCAAAATTTTACAAACCCGAAGGTATCGTGATAGTTTTGAGATTACTCTTGAATTAATTTTATTTAATTTCGATAAATCGCATCAAAAATCATATTCACGCATTCTAGGGTTTTCGTCCCGTGTTAGCTTTGTACTCGAATGCTAAAGAAAATCTTTGCCCTGTAATATGTATAACAGGATTTTTTGATGACAAGCTCGGTGTTCTTTGCATGCAGTGGCTGGAAGAGATGGTGTAGATCACACCTCTTGAAGATGGCCTAATTGATGGACTGATCTCGGTGGAAGAGCATGATAAACACAACTTTTTTATTTTTTATTATTTTTTATTTATCCTTCACATGTAATGTATGCTTGAAAATTAATCAATTTTTTTAGGTAAAAAGGGTTGCTCTATTCCCTCCTACCTAATTACTGAGGGCATGTAATGTGAAAAATACAATTTGACCGATTTAAATTAGATTATGGAGATTGGTTTTCTGCTCAATCTTTCAAAGGATGTGTGGGTCATATGTGTTGAGCTTTATTTATTTATTTATTTTTATTCGCATTTCTCTTGTTAAAGTGGTGAAAATAAGCAAAATATTTTCAAGTCTTTATATCATGTGGTGGTTTTAGGTAAAAGACATGCTTAAAGTGTAAAGAATAATAGAAAGTTCGGCAATAGAGTGGGAGGGTGAAAAGAAAATATATATTTGGGTTTGAGTAATGCTTAGGATTTCTGAAATATATATATCTCGGTTTCTCAAATTAATGTATTATTTTTTTTGAAAAAAAAAAATATATAAATGACAGTTGAAAACCGTCGTTCTTCTTCTCATCTATGACCATCATTGTATAAGAGAAAAATGACAGTCATAACGGGTTATAAAAATAATGGTGTGAGTGTTTTTTTTTTTAACTACGTATAAAAATGACAGCTCAAAATCGTTGTTTATGATTGACAGTTGAAGACAGTTGTTATTTTGATGAAATAAACGACGGTCTAAATCTCTCGTTTAAAAATACTACTGCCTTTTCTAGGATAGCTCACTCGACGGTCTAAAACTGTCGTTTTTTTGGAAAACGACAGTCATGGGCTGTTTTTTTTTTTGCATTTTCACATAGTGATTATTTCTTCGGAAGATTTGATCGAAATACAGTCACCATTGTTTGAACCAAAATGTTCAGACAACGTAAGGCTTTGCATGTAGGTGCCCAGCAAAATTAAAAATTGGAGCATTCAAAGCGAGTGGCTTGTGACGGGGGCTCGTGACGTGGCTATTCGGGCAGGCCGTATGACCTTGTCTTATTGGTGCTCCACGTGGGGAATTGGGGGATTGAAGTTGGGACATCATAGGCGTGCCACCAATTCATGAGGGTTTCGCCATAGATACTCCGAGAGTTTTGATCGTGGGCCATGAGAACACACGTCATGGTGGTATGAAGGGTCACAACACGGTCGCATGGGGGAAGATGTGGGGCGTTGTGAGCGTATTGGTGTGGAGGATGATGCTGTGTGCCATAGACTGAGGACGTGTGTCATAGGTAGTATGTCAAACCACTTCGAGAGTTTTGATCGTGGGCCATGAGAGCACACGGCATGGTGGTATGAAGGGTTCGCAACACGGTCGCATGGGGGAAGATGTGGGGCGTTGTGAGCGTATTGGTGTGGAGGATGATGCTGTGTGCCATAGACTGGGGACGTGTGTCATAGGTAGTATGTCAAACCAATACCTTTGACGTCCTTTCGTTATTTTCCCTCAGATGGTGTTTGAATCATCTATGTGGGAGGCGAGTTACTCTCATACACACGGGGCCTTGCGACATCAGAGGGTGTGCAAGTGATCTCCTAGGCCTGAAAGGATGGGCTTAGGACGTTACTTTGGTAATGTTGTGTGTCACCCAAGGGAAGGTTGCCATGTGTATCGAGCTATGGGTCGCGGTGTATGTGGGTTAGTTACGTGGGAGACACTCGGGAGCTATGTGAGACTCTGTAGGGCACATCGCCATGATGGTCAGAAGATCATGTGTGTTGGTTAAGAGGTCACACACAAGGGTGGGCATGGTTCAGCATGACGATGAGACATGTTGGAATGGGACGGCATGATGAGCTGCATGCTACTGTTTTGAAGTGAAGTACGAGTGTATGACACAAAGTGAAGCTTGAACAGGCCAAACAAGGCATAGAGGTGCAAACATAAGTGTCGCGAGTAGACACTATGCATTGTTATGGTCGCCTTGGAAATAAGGTAATCATGTATGAGAATTCACGTCCTCTAGGCGGGTGGTATCAGAGTTGGTGAGCGTTAGGCTGACCTCGTTGCACGCAATATCGAGGCGTCATACTAGTGTGATAGCTGGTGTCTAGCTGCACCCCCGTGATAGACTATTCATCCCAAGCAATCAGTCGCTCATCATGTGAGGCGAGCGACTGCTCATTCACTATATGGAAAAAAGTAATAATAAAATAAACGACTGTTGTTTACAATCATTTTATAATTTTAAAAAAAAAAAACATTTAAATGAGAGGACTGTCATGGGGTAATATTTCGACACCGGATATCACGCTCGTGCGACGCCTAACTTCCCAAGCTAGGCTAGGCTATCCAACCATCAACTCTAATACCACCTACCTAGAGGATGGGAACTCCCTCTCATGGTTGCCTTCGCCCGAGGCCAAACCATATCAACACATCATGTCACCTCGTGACACGCATGTCAGCACCTCCGTGTCTTGGTTGGCTTGCCCAGCTTCACTCTGTACACTGCACTAGTTCCTCGCACACGATAGTAGCATGTAGCTCTTTATGCTATCCCATTCCATGCATGTCTTGCCGACAGACCGAATTAAACCTACCTTTGTGTGCGGCCCACGCGACTAGCACACATTCGCATCGGGCACTCAGTTGACGTGCACCACTGTGTCCCATGTAGCCCTTGAGTGCCCTCGTGAGGTTGTCGTTCCATTTGCACCCGACGTGGAGCTCAGGATAAATGACAATTTCACCTTGGGTGACACTCGGCATTGCCGCAAAGACATCCTAGGCCTACCCTTCGAGACCTAGGAGACCTATGTGCCCCTCTAGTAACGCAAGGCCCCATGTATAGGGGAATAGCTCCACAACTCACTTCCCCCAAGTATAGTCTAGACACCACCTTGGGTCATCCAATAGAAGAACCTCAAACGTATTAGTTTGATATACCACCATGGCACACGAAACTCTACTTGTGGCATACAGTGTCATCCTCCACACCAACACGCCCCTTGAGTCCCGCATCATCAGCCCATGCGATCTGGTCGCATTAGTGTTGCGACCATGTCGCGAGGCCCTCATGGTCTCATGTCGCGTGCCCTGATGACACCACATGGCATGCCCTCATGACACCACATGGTATGCCCTCATGGCACCCGAATATTGCGTGCCCTCTTGGTACCACATCATTTGCCTTATAGCACCAGGATATCGCATGCCCTTTTGACACCACATTGCATGTCTTATGATACCAGGATTGATTTCGCGTACTATCTTGGCACTATGTCACGTCTAGTCGCCACATTAGATCCTCGCATATCTTGATTCATCATAGCACCATACATAAGGAGAGCACGTACATGCCGCAAGGCCACATGCTTCCTTGCTCACGCGCCATACGACTAGCTCCAAGACCACCATGCCTTTTCGCTAGCCAAATGCCCATCTTCAAGGCGGTCGTGCCTGTCTGCTGACACACAGAGTAATGACGCCGTCACATCCTCTCCTACTCCATAAGGTCAACGCCTTTATTGACGCCTTATCTCCAGGGAAAGACTACTCCAACTCCTTCAATTTGATAGTGTCAATGCACCTATGCTGACACCAGGACCTGCATCAGTTCCTCGACCTCCATCTTTACCCCATGCAAGGTCTCCACAAATACCTAGTCCCGAGGTTTTGTACCTCCTCTCTAGTTCAATTTGGTCTCATCCGTGTTTTATGGACAAAAAGCACACTTGATCATTTGCGTGGCTCCGCACCAATGCAATTAATCACTATGCCATGCACTAGGCATTTGCGACCACAACTCGCTCTAGTACCTTGACGCCACGTGTCTTCACCCAAGAGCCGGCTCACTGAATTCTGCCTTCAAAGTACTTCAGTAGTGAAGGTCACGCCTTCAGTACTTTGTTTCTCAAGCTCGCCTTAGGTTCTGCCTTGCTGCAAGGTCTTGCCACCTTTTCGCTAGCTGATATGTGCTTCTCTATGCACCAGGGTAGTGACCACGTCACAAGCCGCTCACATGAGTTGAGTGGCTACTTGTCCATATGAGCTGCAATTTTTACAATTGCTCAAATGAGATTTTTTAGAGATTTGTACAATATGGAATAAAAAATGACCATCTGATGGTACATTCATGGTCTTAAGATTTATTGTGTGGAAGATCAGGGTGAAAAATGATCTAGATCGTCTGATCCGATGCAGTCAACAGACTTCGAGCGTAGGCGCGACCGCTTGCAAAGGCCGCTGAACTAAGTTTGCGGCCGCTCACCTGGGAAAGTGACTGAAATTTTTTATTTCCATTCTATATGTAATTGCCACCCTATATGTAACTGAAACCTGCATTTTAAGAAACAATGACTCTTGAAATACTGTCGTTTGTTTTTTTGGGAGAAAATTCCTGTCGTTGTTAATAAAGAGCCTTTTGGTTTTTAAATTGTATATTAAAATAAGGGTAGTTTTATTTGCAGTCTTCAATATTGGACTCTAATGATCCAGCGTATGAAATTTCTCCCATCCGACGGTTCCTTTTAGAACTTATCATATATTTAAGAAATTAACGATTAGTTAAAGCTATCTGGTAGAATAGTATTTTTATAAAGAAAAATTAAAGTTATATTTTCCTTTTCGAGAGATATCTCTTAATGCGCTGACCGCTCATTAAATGCAATCTGCCAGTGCCGTTAGTGTGGGTATTTCAAAAATACAAGACTCTGAACTTTTTCTGGGAAAAGTTTAGATTCTTAAACACTCAAAATTCTTGTAAACTTTTAGCAGACTCAAATTCTTAATTTCTCCTGTATGTGTTTTTAAGTTATTTCATCTTTTATTTTTATATTCCGCTCAAAATTCTCAAAATTGATTCAATAGATTGTTATGCTTGACCGTAGAAACATTATTTAATCATTCATTTATGTGTTGTATTCGAATTTCTCTCAAAATTTAATGGCAAGTAATCAAGATGGGGTTGAACATATTTGACATTTTCTTTTTCGAAATCTGATTTAATAGTCAATACTTTTAAAATGAGCTACTAATACCCAACATAGTAATCAAATCGGGATTCAACAATAGTTCGACGAGGTTAAAATTCGAAAAAATCCGAGAAATCCAAAAAGTTCGGGGAAATATTCGGATGAAAAATTCTGAGAAAAATTTTAAAATAAAAAAACTTAAAAAATAAAAAATAAAAAAATTTAGAGATTAGTACATCCAAGCATATAAAAAAAAAGAGAAAAATATCAACAAATAAAAGCCTCACAAGTGTGTTCTGTCGTCACATTGCACACATTCTTCCTTAAATTAGTGCTCATCAAAGGACCTAAACCATTCAATCCAATCGTTTTAATATAAACTACTATTCTGGTCTAAAGTAGGGCTAAGTGCTTCGATTGGATGATGCTGATTAACTGATGAGTAAATTACTTACACGATGTTTAAGCTTTTTGGAGCAACTATTTGGACTGTGTTATATCGGAAGACAGTGATCATTTTTCGGGCCCATCTTTGACACCAAAGATTTTTATATCGTGGTCTCCAAATCAAACGGTTTAGATAGTGTTTCAAGTGATATAGGCCTTTAAAATACTAATTTTTTCCTTTTAAAGCATGTGCAACTATACAAAACTGTCCAAGCATAGTAGTTGACTTTTTGGATCCACATCCTCAATGTATGACCAGTGAGCCGAGATTCAAATCTGCTTTTTGCAGTAGTCCAACCTTCACGAGTATTAAGGTAGATGAGGTGCCACGTTTGTGGTGTTAGATGTGGGTAGGCACCACCGGTGTTAGATGTGGGTAGGCACCACTGTCTTTAGTGCTCTCTCGTACTTACCATATACTTATAAATAACAAGGGAGAAGAAGAGGAAGAGGTCTGTTCTATTTTTGGCGCTCTCCCTATGATTATTTTTATTTCCTTTCAATGACTTACTCCTAGCTTGTGATTCTCCTCGGACACTCTCTCTCTCTCTAATGGCGTCGTCTGAGCAACAAACACAATTAATCAAGGTAAGCTACCCTTGTTTAAAAATAAAAAATAAAAAATAGTAGATTGAATTTTGAAATAGTTGGTTGAACTATTATAAAATTAGAAATCGTGGTTGACCGAAGAGTATGAACTGAATTATAGGCGTCAAAAGTACTGATGTAAGAAATTTGGGGAAGGAAGGGAGTTGGGATCTGCTGTATACACTTTCTCTCAAGTATACAAGCAGCCTACAATCTGTGCTCAGATTCTGAGCTTTTCCGAGCAAATTGCTCGAACGACTTGATATCGTTTTCAACTAGAAAGCACTCTAATTCCCACTTCCCTAGGTAACCCTCGAATGCCAGATTCAGTCGGAAAACCCCACAATCTGGCTGCTGTCTGAGTTTAAACTCAGATTTTAAGTTTTTCCTGACTCTCCAACAAGGCCTAAGGGCTTGTTTGGTTTCAAGAGAAATAAGGGGAAATGAGGGAAAACTCAAATGTGGCAAATAAATTACCGAGATTTTCGTTGTTTGGATAACATACGAAGGGTCAGAAACTATCTTAGCATTTTTCGTCAAAATTCGAGAACAAATGCCGAGGGGTCCCTCGATTTTTTATTTTTCGAGCCTTCGTACTCTTCCTTCTCTCCAACACAACTAGTCTTATTAGAGTGTACCTTATTTGATAACTACTACACATCAGTTATCTCAACCAATTGTAGTTATATAAACCAATTGTAACCGCTGACGGTTATATTTGTAATCTTATTTATACACTTTCTTATCAGATTATTGAAAAACACGGTAAACAATGTAATCGATTGTGAAAATTTGTCTATTCTATCTTTCTATCTTCTTCTCTCATTTATCTTCTTTATTTTATAATTTTAACATGGTATCAAAGACAGGATCGGCTGTTAGTCAATGATTTTTACCATTTTAAACCTATTAAAACCTGCTTTTGTATGACTTTGAGGTATTTAATAACTATTTTAATATTGTTTTGCAGTTTAGGAATAAATATGCAGCTATCCATGTTTATGCGCTAAGAAGAGGAGTTTAGAATCAATCAAGAGCTGAAAGGAATGGTGCCATGGCCTGTTACTGTCGAAGCAAGACAGCAGCATTTCGAGCAGTTCACACTCCAAGGCAGCTGCAGCATGCTTGAGAGTATAGAAGTGAAGCAACTATGCAACTAGAAACTTAAGCTGAAGACAAGCGAACCTTGAGCAGCTATTGAAGCTTCATTCATCCACTCAAAACAATGCAATCTAAACCTACCAAGGGCTGCACGGGATACTGAAGTAAATCTCTCGAAAAAAACCAATTGCTGAAATGGGTCACTGAACCTCATGAATAGCTGCTGTGTGAAGACTAAATTACACCTATCAAATGGAGGAATTGCTGGAACCATCTGATCTGTCAAAGAGTCTTTTATGCAGCTGTCAACTCAACCTCTTGGATTAATGTTGAAACAGATGGGCTACAAAGGATCACCTTGCAGCTGAAGCCACCATGTCGAGTCACAAATCACAGCCACAAGTGCACACCAACTGCACATTAGCTGCATGCCAAAACAGATCCAGAGCAGCTACACCTTGCGGATTGGTGCTGAAACAAGAGCACACATTGAACCTATTGAGTGGTGGTTCGCAAAGAACTTCATCCTGATGAGATGAATGAGAAGCTGGGTTCAGTACCTATTCAATGGAAGTACACACTCCAGCCATCTTGGCTTCAGCAACAGCTATCCTCAATCCTATCGAGCAGTTCAACATTTAAAGGTGGCAACCTGTCGACTTTTGCAGCACCTATCCTTCATCCTGTCGATTTCAGGAAGAGGAGTTATAGAACCTATCGAATGCAAGCTCCCTACCTTCAGATCCTGTCGACCATTTGCTTTGGAAGCTTCAGAACCTGTTGACTAGAAGCAGCCCCTTGAACCTCTCGAAACAGTAGCTTGCAGCCCTATCTTCCAACCACTCGAGCTCCAAAGCCATCCTCCCATGCAACATGTCGGCATGCAGCTCTTGCACCTACAACATCCTCTCGAAGAGCAGCTTCCTACTTTCAGCAAACATGTCGACTGGTTCAGTTCCTAACCTTCAATCCTCTCGAGAATACCCAGCAACCTATCGACTAAACAACAGTTGAACCTCTCGAATAAAGTAGCCATTAAACCTGTTGAAACCTTCAACCATCTATCCTTCGTCTTGTCGACAAGCACAAGCTACTGTTCAGCCAACTGCTCGACCAACAGCCATTATCCTCTCCATCCTGTCGAGTTGCACAACCCATCCTCACGACACCTTACCTGAAGCTGTCACTACATCAAAAAAGCTTTAAAAAGACATAACATAAGACTGTCTTTTTTCGTCTTTAAATAAGAGTGTCCGTAGCCGTCTTAAATTTACTAATAGGACGGTCGCGTACTAATAAATCACATGAAATTTAATGACGATAATTAAGACTATAAATATCGTCTTATTATCCCGATACCCAACTCCACTTTCTTTATTAGCATAAACGCCCAAATAAATTAAACATTCTCTATATAATAGCTTGCTCTTGCTCTCTCTCATCTGTCTGGCTCTTCCTCTCTCCCCCTCTCTCTCATCTGTTTTTAAAACAAAAACCCTATTCTCCATTGCTGCCGGCTTCGACGACCACCAGATTCGACCACCGCCGGCTTCGACCACTATTGCTACCGGTTGTCTCTTCCTCTCCCTCTCTCATCTCTCTAAACGACCCTATTTTCCATTATTTCCGGCTTTGACTACCATTGCTGTCGATCTGTCTCTTCCTCTCCGTCTCTCTCATCTCTCTAAAAGAAACCATATTCTCCATTGTTGCCGGCTTTGCAACCGCCGGCTTCGACTACCATTGTTGCTGGTTGTCTCTTCCTCTCCCACTCTCTCATCTCACTAAACATAAAAACCCTATAGCTCTATTGCTGCCGACTTCGACCACCATTGTTGCTGCCCATTGAAAGGTAATCTTTTTTTTTTTTTATTTAATCTTTTTTTTTTAAATTTATGGATCTGAAAATGGGGATTTTAGCATACAATAAAGTCTTCTACAAGTTAAAAATTAAAATGTTGGGGGTGGGTTTGATTCAGGATGTAATCAGGTCCCAAACACTTTTTTCCAAATTTTGCAATGTAAATTCACATTTGGTTGAACCCTCTAAAATTTTTGAACCCTCTAAAATTGCGAGACCATGAAATTTTAACCCTTTTAAACATAAAAAATAAAAGAAAAAGAAAAAACTTTGACATAAGAAGCTTATTAATTCCTGATATCTGGGACTTTATAGATCCTCTTTTGTTCCAAATATTTATGGTGCCTATTAATTCTTGAACTAGATTGAGCTTGATCACTGCTTGAGCTTGACATGTATTTATGGTGCTATGTGGTGTGGAACCGATTCAAACATATAGGTGACCTATGTGTCCGTATGCTGACCCACGAGCTTTATGCTTATTCACTAATTTTACGCCTTTCATGGTGTAAGATAATTTAAACACCGAACTGGTGTTTAATTATCGGTCAGAATTGCTCTCCCTCCAAAGTGAATCTCAGAAGCCCCTCCATCATCTTTACTTTTAGGACTGCTAGCAGCTGTTAATTTAAAAGTCTTACACCATTAGTTATTTTTAGGGGTGCTTGATGAGATAGGATTGGACATGGGGCAGGAAATATCCATTTATCAGGTATGGGCTTCCACACATTTCAATCCCCATATTTAGCCTCACCCAACTTTTCCAAGGCAGGCAAGAATTAGCTTTTTTAGAAGTTTGTGTTCAAATTTTCCTTCTTGGTGTAGTTGAATGGTCTTTGTGTTTCAGCTGAGAAGTGCCCAAGGTGAAAGATGAGTGTGAGTGGTAGATAAATGAAGCTACAAAAGCATTGTCAACAATGGTAAGTTGAAGCATAACTTATGAAATAATTATGAGTAGATAATGGTCTTTGCCTTGATGCGTAGGATAGCTTATGTAGCAATGAAATCGTTTGTCGGGAAGCAGATTCCTCTTTATTGGTCTGCACTTGTGGCTATGACTTCCATTGTTTTGTTTGAGTTATTTCCATCAAGCAGGTCTCAGAAGTAAACTTTTCAAGAAGCAACAAGAGTAACTCACTCCTCTGCCCTATAGCTTCAAAGGTTCGAAAGATTTAGAGAGGTCGGTGAGTTAATTTTTATCTTTATATATCTTTGGAATTCGATATGACTGAAACTAAGTATCAGGTGCAGGAGTGATTCTTTAGCACAAATATGGCACAAAATTATCCTAGTGATTGGTGCTCCTTCTGGCTAAATTTCCACATAATTATCCTAGTTAATTTTTTCTTTGCATTAGCTGGTCGGATTCGAATGTCTTTGATATCTTTGTCTTTCCTATGTCCATTATAGGGAGTTCCATTTGTTGGATACAATATGAATACATCAGCTGATTTGCTTCTGTTCATGCTATTAATATTGATTTCTTATTGTGTATTTCAACATGAAATGTTAGCCTGAGTGTCAGTAATCACATTCAGATCAATCTCAATCCGACAACCTCGGTAAATTTGTAGAGAGCCTTTGGACTTTCTAGCCTGGAAGGAGACGAATTGGCTGAGTGCAGGAAGTTGATCAACACTATTTTCCACATTCAAAAGTTGAGCGTTTCTACCCACCACTACTGATAACTTTTATTTTAATCTAAAGCTAGTGTAGATTTAACTAGAAATTGTACGTTCCTAAGATAATAATCACAAACACTAATTATGAAAAATGTTTATGCAGAACATGAGATATGTGCACTTCAAACTTCACAGTTACTATAATATTCTATAACCATAAGTATTTGGTTATTTGGTTAGTAAGATTTGGTAAAATTTGGGAAAACTCAGCACACACTTAATTCAGAGATTGCCATTTTTTCAAAAAAAGAAAAAAGGAGAGATTGTGATTGATCACAAGGAAAGAGAAGAAAAAGATCGATAATGACTTTGAGAGAAGTAGGGAGAAACATGTAGGATATTGGAATAAAAGAGAGTTCAACTCTATAACAGAATTAAGTGAAGAAATAAGATTTGCAAAGCTGATCTTGAAAAATAGGACAACGTGATGACGAAGATCCTAAGATCGCGAATATTTCAGATTCAATTATCTGAGAGCCCTAAATTTCTTTAAGACTGAGTATTTGAGATTAAAAGATCTGAAAAAGTTTTCATTTGTATGAATGTAGCTATAACTACATACTGCCACAAACCAAACTATTCAGCAAAGAGTATGGCTTCATAACTTTCACCTCAACGTGTTTTTGATGCATTCACTGAAATCCACTGATTATATTCGTCCATCCTTATTATAAAGGAGCTGGAACTGTCTTTTGGACAAAGGAACTCCCAATTGACCATACTCTTATTAATTTTTAATCGAAAGTATTCCTAAAAATATAATAATAAAATTAATAATAGCAAGTCATAAATGATAATAACCCAAAAGCTCCATTTCTTGCATCTTTAAACTATATAGTAGCATCACCTAACAGTTCAGATTTCCACCCTTTAAACTATAATCAGGTTGCGCTCAGGCCCATAACCCCTTTATATATATGGTTAAAATTATATTTTGGGCCTTAAGTGCTAGGCATGAGCCTGGTCATTGCCTCCCTTGCAAGCCGAGCAGACTACCTAGCCCATTGCCAACCTTGCAGGTAAGTGTGGGATTGGGAACCCTTCCTACCATTCCAAGTGACATTGTTGCACGTTGCTTCCAAGGAACGTTCAAACATAAGAAGGACGTTAAAATGCCCAACTATTTAGATGCAAATTATGGATTACCTCAAGAAAAAACCATAAAATTAGATATAGCAATTAGAGATGCTTTAATGGTGTAATTCTATCAACAACAATTAACTATAGAAGTGCTTACTTTCCTTCTGAGACTATGGCTGGAGATTCTAGTATACCAATTGACCAACAACCAGGCCAGATTAAGTTAAATTCTGATGGTTTTAGCAAAGGCTGCCAGGCTCATTTCACTTGATAGTGTCATTTTCAATGAAGCTAATCGGTGGCACTTTTGGCATGTGGAAATTACCACGATTGAAGATGAATTCCTTTGGACAGGCCCTAGTGAGCTCACTTGCTAACTCCAAGACGGATTAGGATTTAAGGAGACTCTCAATGTGAGTAGATGGTCTGCCCATTCTTTTGCAATCCCCCTTAGATGTTCACTACCAAGCTTTGAGACATGGACTAGATGCTCTTTTGTTTAATTGATCATCAGTGTTCTCACTTTCAACAGGAGGTGAACATCGTTCAAACTCCTTGGGTAATTCAGTGATATCTTCGGCGGTCTTGAATTGGTGGAGAATTGAGTAACCTCTTGGGGCCTTTTTTTATTCTTGGGTATTTTTGTTGGCTTTATTGTTGTAAATAGCTTGTTACTGTTTTCTTCTGTTTCATAGTCTTTTTTTTTCTCCTATAATTTATTTTTTATTTGTATTAGTCTTTTGTATAAGATCTTCTGCATCTTCTTTTTGTTTTTATTTTGCAGTCTCATACAACTTTTATCGGAGATATGCTTGGGAGAAACCCCCAAACCTATTTTTAAACTACGAACCTAACCAAAAAATTGTACTATTTTTCTCTCCTAGCTTTTCTATTTCTCTTTGTAGTTGTTTTGTAAGTTGTGTATTGTGTCATGCCCTCCATAGATTTTCGATCTTTCATTCAATTTTATAGCTTTGTTCTCCAGAAAACGATTTTCCATTTATCTTACCTTGATTTGTAATTACTTTTCTAAATTTGGCAATTTTGGGCCCTTCGCAATATTGTGCTACATCAATATAAAATTACATGGGATCATAAACAGTCTCTTAATATTTCCGACTATAAGCCTTGTTCAGCTGCGTATTCTTTGCTTGATTGATCCGAAAATGCCTATCCCATATAGAAGAAAATAAGCAAGTTGGTAAAATAAAATCATCAAGTAGACAAGTACTATAATTTAATATTTATTTGCTAAAATTTTTAACTTGTAACTAGGTACACATCACTCTAAATTCTGATGTAGTAGGACCATCAATCATTAAGTAATTTTGTAGAGACTGAAGTGTACCATGACATTCCCCGTAGAATCCTTTGCCCAACCGAATTCTGAATGCTTTCCCCAACAACTTATAGGCAGCCTCCTTACGGGAGCAAATATAAGAATTTCCTTTTCTGATCAAATAAGTGCAATTTATTTGCAGTAACTGTTGACTAGGAAAGTTCCATCCAAGTCAAAAGTGGGCTTAATAAGAAATTCAAGAATCACAGGGCTAAATACAGAGGAAGGAATGAAAATAAACAATGTGTGTGATAAGTTGAAAATCTCAATATAGGTAAATTGTGTCCTTCACAATTTTCACTCATGTTTTCTTTTCCTGACTCATCACATTATTTTTGTAAGCTCCCATTGGTATACATAATCAAAGGGAAAAGAAAGGATTCTCCTATACATTATCATCAGCCATCATGCCGGTTATCAGAGAACCCCCCTTTTCTCTTTAATAACACTTTCTTCCTCATTTGTGTTAATGCAAATACCCCAATGCATAAAATGAAAATCTCTAGAGAACAAAAATTGAATGATACACAGTTCACTTACATGGTAAATTATAACATATCCCTACACAAAGAGATCAAAACTGGTCTAAAACAACTCTTTACGCAGCGCAGACTGCAACATGACGTACCTAACTAATGATGCCTTTGTATTGAATATCTTATGCTCTTGTTAACTAAATGTGTGGTTTTGAATCTCTTCCTAGTGGTTATTACCATGTAAGAATTGTTGGGCAAGTTTATGTTTTGGTTCAGATCTTAGCTAGTTGATTATTGATGTATATCTTTCGATGAGGGAACTAAATATGAGACTGGCATCTTTCCCCTTGATGTGGGTATCCAGATTCTTGAAATGGACACTTACAGGTACCATGGGCACTCCATGTCAAATCCTGGGAGCACATACCACACACGTGATGAGATCTCTGGTGTGAGGCAGGTCAGATGATTGCCAAGCAACCCACTTGGTAAGTTAAATACTGTTTCGAAAATACTAAACTACTAAGGTGTTTTTTGTTATGGTACAGGAGCGTGATCCAGTAGAAAGAATAAGAAAGTTGATATTGTCTCATGAATTAGCCACTGCAGCCGAAAACTAAGTTTTGATATTCAAGACAATTTTTTTTGTAACCGTAAGATATATATGTGTGTGTGTGTGTGTGTTGGGGGGGGGGGGGGGTGTAAATTTGTAATAATTTTGTTTATTATACTCATTTGTGGTTTTTTGTTAGTTAAGCATCGTAAATTTTCATTAGATATGTAGGGTAAATTTGTGATTTTACTATGAAGTATTTTTTATATCAATTTGTAATTTTCTGATGGATGAGTAGGGTATTTTGGGGTACTGGCTCTTGCCAGAATTATAAATATTTTTTTTATTACGATTGTTAAAAAAAGACTGTCTAAGACCGTCTTGTTTTTAATTTTTTTTTTCAAAATTAAAACAATATGACAGTTCTAGACTGTCCTATTTGAGCCGTCATTCAAATAGGACGATTCATAGAGGATTGTCCGATATAATAAATAAGACAGTTCATGACCATCACTAAATAAAGGACGGTTTATTAGAGACAGTCCTGAGCGGTCTTATTAAATGGTTGGTGACCGTCTTCAGTGGTTAATATGAGACGGCTTCGGACCGTCTTATATTAGGGCTGTTGAAAACAGTCATTTCCTACTGTCTTATTTATAGAATATAAGACGGTTTAGGACCGTCTTATATATTTAAGACGCCTAAAAAAAGAACGGACGTGAGGACGGTTTTAGGCCGTCTTATTTTTTAAATAAGACGGCTTTGGGCAGTCTTATTTTGTCTATTTTGACGTAGTGTGTTGGATTTCCAGCTGAACCTCAGTTCCCATCGACCAGCAATCCCAACCTCTTGAATGCATGACTAAAACCATCTTTATCCTCTTGAATCCATCAATCAACCCCACAAATGTACCTGGAGTTGCTGTCTTATAAACTTGGAAGCTAATCTTTTAAGCCAATACCTCTCTGCAATAGCTTAGACTTCTTCAAAGCTGATCCAAACTCGGGCTTTAGCTGTCTTCAATTATTATTAAAGATCCATGGGGGCAATTTTGGGTTTCACAGCAGCCAAATGGATTGGGAGCTATTTGCACATTCACAACAGCTAGGATAGGGGTTGAACTGTCTTTTGAGAACTCCCAAGTACAAAAAGAGGTCTGCACATGGGCAAGTTATTTGCAACAATTTGATGAATGGTGCAGCTGGATTTATTCTTGGTCAGCAGGGGTAATTTGCGAACTCTAAAGCATGAGAGAATTCTGCACATGGGCAGAACTGATTCCCAAATTTGTGGCGGGAATGCAAACTACTTCAGCTGCATAACAGAACTGGATCTCTCTCTCTTCTCTCTGATTGGTTGGAAAGCTAAAGCAGGGATTAAGCATAAACTGAAATCAGATTCTCTCCTCTGATTGGCTGCAATCCAAAGCACTTTGATCACTGCATGCGTATAAATAAAGCTACTTGCTACTGTAATTTCTCAGCAAGGAAACTATAGAATAGTTATAGTTCCTTCACTCATTTAGGTTTAGTTTAGCTTTTATTTTTCCTTTTTCTCTTCCCCCTTCTCTCCCTAATCCAGCCTGCTGGATTAGATCTAGATAGTAGCTGAGATCTGATTTCTAATTGTAAATAAATCTGTAAATTGAGAGGTTTAAAGCTTGGTATATGGATTGGATGTTGCACAGATTACAGATCTGAGCACAATAAGACTGTAAGTTGTATAATTATAGTAATTGTGATTTTTAAAGTTGATTTTGATCTAAAGATCACTTTTTCGTATTTGATTTCACTGGATTAGATATCCCTGTGGATGCCTGAGCTTGTAGCCTTGCATCCACAGCATCTGCAATAGCTTACTTGTTCCAATCAAGATCCTTGAATTAGAACAATTTCTGAGATGATCTGTGATCATTCAAGAGGACAAATCATAGTCTTAGGATTTCTCCAATTCTTTGGCCTAGATTAGATTCTTATACCTTGTATTTGAGCTATTAGCCAGATGAAGGATTGTCGCAAATCAGTTCTATGCTTTGCCTTTGAACCAATTAATTTTCAGTAAGGATTTGCAATCAGAATCGGTCCCTAGCTGCCTATTTCTCACCTTTTTAGACTTTATTTTACCATCCATCTTCTTCAATCTTTTAGATTTAGTTTTATATTTCAGTTTTGTAAATTAGATCTAGTGACACCTGAAAAACTCTTTCTTTCTTAGAATTGGGCAAGAATTGCCAGATCTGTAGCCAGATCTGCAGGTCTACTATACACCTTCTAGGTTTTAGATCACTACTCCCTGTGGGACAAGCTCTTACTTATTAAAACTTGCTACAAATGGACCCTATATCTTGCAGGTCTAGGATAATTTTAGAGTTGTTGTTTTCACCTCTATTTTGCTTTGATTTTAATTTGCTTCAACCAAACACATAATAATCAGCACCTGAAATATCCCCAACATCGACTCCGTGCGTTCAATCCAGTAATAGTCCTAATATTGCTTCCGCTATCATATTTTCTCGAAGTTTCTTGATTCAAAAACATTTAATTTTTCTTTCATCTCGTCTACATGAAATTGATTCATGTAATTTTCATTTTTTTCTCTTCATTTCTTTTATATCTAGTAAGAGATGCCTTCTTATTCATGTGGATGTATTTTCCACATTGATCTGCTTAGTGGATGTGTATTTTTTTACTTTGGTCTTCAATGACCTTTTATATTCCATGTGGATGTCTTTTCCCACATTTTCTTTGGATAATTTATGCGGGTGGTCATTTTTGTGGATCATTTTTATGGTATTGCAGCTGTTTTTTTAATTTGGATGATCTTTTGTGGTATTATGGCTATTTTTTTGTTAGAATATGTTATTTTCCTACAATTTCCTGCATATTTATCCAACACAGGATTTAGTTAATCCTATGTTTTCCCAGATAGCAATGTGGTTATCCAAACAACGGAAAATAAAGGGAAACAAAAGAATTCCATGGCTTCCTACATTTTAGGCATCCATGGGAAAATATAGGAATATTATTATACTTTCCCACATTTCCCGTGTTTTTATCCAAATAGGCCCTAATATTTTTAGGGAGCCATTACTTGCACTCGCTTTTTAAGTGATTGCACCAAGGTTAAAAAAAGATTTTATATTTTAGGGACATGTGATATGTAAAAATGCAATCCGGGCAGTCTGATTTAAAGTTCATGATCTATAGATCCTTAGTGGCTAAGATTGGCATGAAATATAATCTTCATCAACCTCAAGGGGTTAGGTGAGCTGGTCAGGTACTTGCTTCCAAAAGTAGGAGACCTGAGTTCGAATCCCTCCCCTACTAGAGGCCACCCTAGGGATTTATATCCTATGCTGACCTGACATATGCTGAATTTGGGGTGCGCATGTACCCTTGGGATTAGGCGAGTGCTCTAAGAGGCCCGAATACCCAGGTTATAAAATATATACTTCATCATGTAATTAAATATAGTCAAAGACTATTATTTGATTGAACGGTTGACAACAATAGATCATACGATAAAGATCGTGTTTTGCTCCAATCTTATCCACTAAGGATCTATAGATCATGAACTTTAAATCAGACAACCTAGATTGCGTTTTCACATGTAACATGTTCTTAAAATACAAAGTCTTTTTTAAACCTCAGTGCAATCACTTAAAAAGCGTGTGCAATGGCTCCCTATTTTTATCAAGGGAGCCATTAATTGCACAAGATTTTTTTGTCCTTGCACTAGTTCTAAAAAAATATTATTTTTTTATTAAAAAATTAAATGACCACAATGTCCTTGTGGTTGCACCTTTCTTTCCTCTTTTCTCATGTCCGCCGCATCCATTGGCAGGTTTTAGTTTCTTTGTGTCACGCTCCCAGCCCTTGGCCTCATATGGCGGTGTTGGTACACGCTTTTTTTGGGTCCCTTTCGGTCCTCAGAAAAAGTGGCCCCATTCGGTTCACATAGACTTTGGCTAAGGGGCAATGGAATAATGAACTATGGACATACTAACTTGCTGAAATTAAAGAGGCGAATATTAAATATAGAGTACCTGGGTGATGCGATCGCCAGTTGCAGATATTTATCGACGCTACAACACATTAGTGATCACGCGCGGGGAGATGCGAGTTGACTCTTTTACTGAACGTCGACTGGCCGACTCCAACAGCTAAAAGTAGTCTATGGTCTGTCTAGTCTAACTTCCTAATCCTGCTTTAAGTCTAATTGATTTTATCTTCTCATCATACTCTGAATCTAACTAGTTGTGGGTCTCCTAGTACTACCGTAACTCTGACTGGCTGCGTTTCGTACTGCTACTCTAATTCTAATTAATTTAGTTTCCTAATACCATTCTAACTAAAAGGGGGTTGTGGCCCATTATGCTAAGGAGGATCGGCCCCGTTCCCGGCTACCCTCCGTGAGCTCCCTTGGGCAAATCGAGTGACTAAAGGCTAATTTGTAAATACTGGAGATTATGGACTGTATTTAAAATAAGAACTAGGAATTAAGAATTAAGGATTAGGGATCAAGAGCTTAAGAATTATGAACTGAGAATTAAGAATCAGAATTAAAACTGGAACTAGAAGGAACTAAGAATTAGATAAGAATTTAGAATTAAGGGTTAAGACTAGACCTACAGATTAGGATTAAAAACTAAGAATTTAGAATTTGAAACTAAAATTAAGAACTAGAAACTAGAATTAAGAACTAGGGGAGCGATTACCTAAAGTTGAGCGCTTCTTCCTCCCTGATTCTCCTTCTTCTAGCACCACAGAGAAGGAAGCTCGAAATCCCTAAGAGGCCTAGGCTTGAGAGAGGAGAGATCTCTATGAAAAATTATTGTTTTTGGTCATAGGGTAGGGGGGTTTTATAGGTATCGGGCTAATTCTACGCATGTGGGCATGAGCGTAATTGGCCGATTACCCGCATAGAGCACTACGTGGGATTGAATTCTGCGCATGGTTCTATGCATGCAATTCAGTTTGAGTTGGTCATGGACTTGAGAATGACTGACTGATTGGCTCAGCCGGGGAGTCCTAGTTCCATTATGCCTGGAATTAATTTTGCACATGGAATCGTGCATGAAATTCAGTTACGAGCAAGGCTGAGTGAGCGTAATCGAGGAGTTCGAGCAGTCTCGGGTTTTAGAGTTGCAATCCATGTTTGGACCGATTCCTTGCATTTTGGGATGTGTGTAATCGAATTCCGTGCAGTCATAGAGGCACAAAATTTGGAACTTCAGGTGGTGCATGGAAGTGTATGCCGAGTCCAAGTTAGAGTAATTAAGCACAGTTAGCTCTGAGTCCGATTTAATTGCACGTGTAGTTTCACGCGTGCAATTCGGGGGCATTCGGGCTTTGTTGGGTCTGAGGTTCTGGGTTGATATTTCACGCCATATCTCAACCATATGCTACATGCTTAGTATATAGTCCCCATATTTAGGATTTTGATACTTTCAGAAAGGGTGAGTCCTTTTCTGAGAGTTGTGGGCCTAGTCAAAGGTTGACCGAAGGGGTTTGTATATTCCAAGAAGGTGAAAAGGGGGTGTCTACAGATGCTCCTCATCGACGCATTCTTGTTGAGCAAGAGTGCGTCGAAGAAGTTGACACCCATCCTTCAAGGTGCCTCCTCGTTTCTTTGGGAAATCACAAGTGTGAATCGTGGAGTTGACTAAAATGCTTGACTTGCTTATTTGTCAGCACAAGCTAAGAGGGAGCATTCAGGGGCCCAGTGGTAGCTGTCGAGAGGTATATCCTCATTCGCGGGTCCAAGTGGCATCCCGTCGCTTGTCGTGACTTGCTGCAAGTGGCAGTCAAATGGGGGGTGATCGGTTTCAAAAGTAGTATAATTTATCTTTGAATCTCGGCCTTGTTAGATCTCATTTGACTACTAATGTATACCTTTAGTTCGTGTTGTGTTGCAACAAGTGTAAAAGCGGGATAAACGATAAATGCGTTAAAAGAGCGAAGGTAAAGGAGTTTTGAGGTTATGACAAGAACCTACAAGAACAACAGAGATAAATAGGAGTGTCAAATTTTATACATAGATCTTCTAGAGCTAAGGCCTATACCATTAGAAAGAAGACTTTTCCAGCTTTCCAACAATCTAAGAATCGTCGGATTCTGAGCTATATATCAAAAGTTGTGGCCGAATGAAAAACATAGAGAAAGTCCAGAATTTACAGTTTTGACCGGTCAGAAATGGATTTCGAGTGGTCGAGTCTGGGATCTCCAAAACGCAAATTGACACCGCCCCCAACCCTTTTAAGCTTCATAAATCTTATTTGTGACTGGTCGACTGATCAAGACCTAACAACAGAAGGGGCTTTTTCATATATACAATTTCGACCGATCAAGCTCCATTCTCGACCGATCGAAGTAGGGATTTTTTACAGATTTTTAGGCACTTAGATTGGGATTCAAGCTTATTTTTAGGCGCTTATGAGTTGGGATTTTTCCTAAAATCAAGTCTCCATGATCTTCTACCTTCCTAGGTGAGATAAGATGTGTTCTAAGGTTTGTTTCATAGTAGAAATCAATGTTCTAGGGCCTTATACATCTATAAATAAGGACCCTAGGTTAGGAATAAAATAACTTTCAGCTGTAGGGCTTTTTGCTCATTGGTTTTAGATTTAGATTTCAGATCTGCGAGAGTTTGTGAGATTGAGGGCTTTGTAATTATCTTTCTATGATCGATTCAGCGATGATCAAGATCATAGGAACGATGCACGGTTAAAAAGTCTCGAAGCTTGGGATCTCTTGTATGATCGAAGATAAGTAAATAACTTTATTTTTATTTCTCTTTTATTATTTATTCTATTAATGGTACGATTGCATGTTTGAGGTTTCAACCAGATCGAGAACGATATGATAACGTTGTAATTCTATTTAGAATAATCTCAGTGGCCTTGTAGGGATTGGGGTTAGCCTAGATAGGATACTCACTGACGGACTAGGCCATGTAGGATAATTTTTGTTGGTTCGTGTAATGATGCCTTGACGATTAAGTTTGTCTAACTCGCGATTAGATCTACCTATTTCATATATGAAGTGACTGAGCTTGTAGCCAGGAGAGGGGGTACCAAGGATTCAAAATAGGTAAGGAATAGGATGCGAGTTATTTACAAATCTGAGATCCAAGAGAGATCCCAGGCTTGTATCTCAATATTTTCCAAATTTGTTTTCTTTGCTTTTATAGAGAAAATAATTAGAAAATTACTTCTATATAAATCTCCTTTCTAATAAGGCTTTAGTTTAAAGTAAACGACTAGTCCCTCTGGTTCGACACACTAGTACTCGCCCAAGTACATTCGAACTTGTGCACTTGCAAGGTTTTGAAATAAAACGATCAAGTTTTTGGTGCTGTTGCCGGGGACTACGGTTTTATTTGAACTATTGCCTTTTAGGTAGTCTATATTAGTAAGTTTTCTAATTATAGTTTTTTTTTTTTCCGATTTGGAGACTGAGGTCCTAGCCTATCAAAGCTTCGAAGGGGACGCCCGCGAGAGTCCAAGGTACGTGCCTTTATTTTTGTATTTTTTAGTTTGTGTCTCTGTGATATGGAGTTTCCCACAAATCATATGTCCCCGTCTTCGGATGGGCTTAATTATGAGACTCCATATCACTATGGGGATGATGATGGAGAGAACAGTCTTAATCGGTGGGTCCCAAATCAATCTTGTGACCCATAGAGTTTTGATTCCGATTTCGAAGAACAGAGGTTAGCTATGTTAGAAGAACTCCAAACTGATTTAGACTTATCCGATTTACACTTCCTTGTAAGAATCCATTCTCATATCAAGTCTCTTGTGAGAAATAAATACCAAATGGGGTAGACGACCACTGCCATCGTTAGGGAGGAAGATTCCTTACCTAGCCAACCTATAAGCATCCCACAAGATCTGGAATTGAGAGGAGGATCTACCCCTGCCCCTGAGCCTGAGGATGAGACCATGATATTTTGGGGTGGGCATGAGGAAGCCTACAAGGAAGATTGTGTTGGCCCATTTATGATTGAAATAGTGGACGATAGCCAACCAATTTGTGTTACTCCTCTAATACCAAAAGATCAATTGCATGAGGAAGACACAAGTCCTTGTTTGACATCGACTGAGCAGTCGAGCATTACGTTTAAGGCACCATATGTGCCCTGCGATCCATTTCTATAATGCTTTGACAAACCCTTAAGTTGATTTATTTTAAATGACTTATTTGGTGTTCTTAAATCGCCAACACATGTTGAATCAAAATATTTCATGGTTTATGGGGTGGATGAGGTTGTGCAAAGTCCACCTACAAAAAGCCTCAAGCCCCTAATCCATAGAAAGGGAAAGCAAAATATGTCAGATGAATGGTCCTTTCTAGTGCCTATTGAAGCTTGAGGGTGGTCTGGCTGAAGACCACAAAATAAAAACTTAGCACTTCTTGGGAGGCAACCCAAGCTTTTGTACATTATATAAAAATAAAATAAAATAAAATAAAAAATAAAAATAAATAAATAAATAAATAAAATTAGGAATGTATCTATGACATCAAGGCTGAGAACCATGTTCTCTACCAGATTTTGACTAGTCGAAACTAATTTCGACTGGTCAATGTGCTCATAACCCAAGGAAGACTAGTTGAAGGAATACACCAAAAGGTTATTCTGATCGGTTGAAATTGAAGTTTCGACTGGTCAGGGTCGCGCAACAGAAGAGGAAAACAAAGGAATGAAAGAGAGTCCAAATGGATCAATCGAATTGGCTATTTCAACCGGTTAACACTCTCGGTAGCTTCAGAAGTCCCAAGATGGACCGGTCAGGATCTGTCGACCGGTCGGGAATCAATGGGCAGAATATATAAAACATTCATATATATTTTCGGCCGGTCAAAAGTAGTTTTGACCGGTCGAGATCAAAGGTTCCAGCGCTATATAAAGCCCTATGATCGGTTGAAAATGGAATTTCGACCGGTCCAAACCTTAAATCCTCCCAATCTTTCCTTCTTCCTTGGCTATCATGTTGCTTGCATTTCTCGTTTATGGTTTCGTGCAATGAGGGCATGCACCATTCAGGTTTGGGGGTGGCGTGCTTATTGTGTGGTTCATGTTTTTAAACATCTACATCTTATACTTGGCCACTGATTAAATACACCCTCAATACCTTGTTTTATATAGTTTTGAACCATCATATGCTATATTTTCAAGTAGTTTTCAAACTGTAGTTGTTTATGCGTGTGAGTTCTAATTTTAAAATATTAATGCCATGTTAGAACTGCTATTGTCTAGGATTAATAATTCCAATGTAAACATTTAAGGATAGGTCTGAATTCCATGCTTAGAAAATTTTTGCACTTCTACCATGCTTTAGTTCAGAAATTAAAGGATTAATTTGAATTTTGAATCTTAAGATCCTATGACAGACTATACTCGGTGAGCTTTAGAGCTTATCCTCGTTCTTGATGAGTGCTAAAACAAATTTGGAGTATCCTTGAATTCGTGCTTACTTGTTAAGTCTCATATGCTTCACTTGGTTTGTTTACTCTGCGTTGCTTAGTATCATTGTATTAGAATGCTTTACACTTTAACTTGAAACAAATATGCATCCTTACCACCTTGTGAGGAAATGATAGAAGGCCGTCTTTGACTCGTTTGTGCCCAAAATGTCACACCTTATACTCAATTACCTTTTGCACCCCTTTGAGCCTCGTTGAAAAAGAAAAAATCTTGCCTTATTTATTTCTTGATAAGCCATGTTAACCATACACACTAGTGCTAAAATTATAAGGCCTTACCCTTCAATCTCTAAGAATTTTGAAAAGAGGGATGAGAGCAAAAGAAAGGTGTATGGGAGCAAGAAAAATGCTTACACGAAGCAGATGGCAAAGTTGAAAAGAAGAAAAAAGGGAGAGAAAAAGAAAAGAAAACGAAGAAAAATAGTTGTGAGGTGGCAATCTAAAAAGAAAAGAAGAATGAATTGAGAAAAGAAAACAGAGAGAAAATCTTGAAAAATCTGAAAAAGAAGAAGCAAAAATAGAAAATCAAATTGTCTTTCTTTTCCTGGTTTCTCAGCGAATTTAAGCCAAACTTCCCTTTCTTTCTTAACCTTTACTCGAGTCCCGTTACAACCTTGAGAAAGACCTTCTTGATCCAATCTTGAGTGGTAAATGCCTCGTAGAGAGTAATAGCGCAATGTCTATGGTGCTTAGTATGACGTGCTTAGGATATACATATATTTATTTATGAGATTTCTTTTAAATTCTTTGATACACCGTCTTTCTTATATCATGTGAGACCTTTTTGTTTGTATTGTAACTCTCTCTCACATGTGTGTGAAAAATGAGCCATTCATTAGAGAGATTCTATTTTGAGTGTATACCTAAGGTGACGAGTGAATCGAGACTTGGGATCCGACGGTTCTTTATTTGTCTTAGTCCCGTGATGAAAAATTTTAGCATGGATTAACCCACACACGACACTTTAGGCATGAATGACGGATTTATCCAAGGATCGGAGCATTGGGTTAATTTGAATAGGCAACATTAGAATTAACATGACATTGATATTTGAGAATGAAAGTTTACATGTTAAAGCAATTACTAGTTTTTATTTTCAAAAGTATATATAAATTGAAAACCGAATTTGAAAACTCAATTTACTGATGGTTTAAAAAATAGTTTTGGAAGTTTGTGGGTGTCTTCACTGTAAACCCTCAGGAGACACAACTCCTTTACTAGGGATCACCTAAGGGTTTAAAGGCTTGTTGCATACGCTAAATGCGATCGTGCTCCCTACAAAAGTGGCTCTTATTTTCATAGATTAGCTTGCACAATATTAGGTTAATTTGCTTTTGGATAGGATTTGAAGATTATCTTTGCTTAAGGACTAGAAAAACTGAGGTTTGGGAGTGTGATCAGTCTCAAAAGTAGTATAATTTATCCCTGAATCTCAGCCTTGTTAGACCTCATTTGACTACTAATGTGCATTTTTATTTCGTGTTGTGTTGCAACAGGTGTAAAAGTAGGATAAATGATAAATACGTTAAAAGAGCAAAGGTAAAGGAGTTTTGAGGTTATGGTAAGAACCTACCAGAATAGCAGAGAGAAATAGGAGTGCCAAAGTTTACACATAGATCTTCAAGAGTTGAGGCCTATACCATTGGAAGGAAGACTTTCCCATCTTTCCAACGATCCAAGAATCTTCGGATTTCGAGCTATATATCAAAAGTTATGACCGAATGAAGAACATAGACAAAGTGCACAATTTGCAGTTTCGACCGGTTGAAAATGGATTTCGACTGGTTGAGTCTGGAATCTCTAGAACGCAAATTGGCATTGCCCTAGCCTTTTTAAGTTTCATAAATCTTATTTGTGACCGGTCGAAATGGACTAGAACGCAAATTGGCATTGCCCTAGCCTTTTTAAGGTTCGTAAATCTTATTTGTGACCGGTCGAAATGTCCATTTCGACCGGTCAAATCCCAACAACAGAAGGGCTTTTTCATATATACAATTTCGACCGATCAAGCTCCATTCCCGACCGGTCGAAGTCGGGATTTTCTACAGATTTTCAGGTGCGCAAATTGGGATTCAAGCTGATTTTTAGGCGCTTATGAGTTGGGATTCTTCCTAAAATCAAGACTCCACGATCTTCTACCTTCCTAGTTTAGATAAGATATGTTCTGGGATTTGTTTCATAGTAGAAATCAATGTTCTAAAGCCTTATACATCTATAAATATGGACCCTAGGTTAGGAATAAAATAGCTTTCAGCCGTAGGGCTTTTTGCTCGTAGGTTTTAGGTTTAGATTTCAGATCTGTGAGAGTTTGTGAGATTGAGGGCTTTGTAATCATCATTTTATGATCGATTAAGCGATGATGAAGATCATAGAAACTATGTGCGGCTAAAATGTCCTGAAGCTTGGGATCTCTTGTACGATTGAAGATAAGTAAATAACTTTATTTCCGTTTCTCTTTTATTTTGGATTCTATTAATGGTACGATTGCACGTTCGAGGTTCCGACTAAATTGAGAATGAGATGGTAACGTTGTAATTCTTTTTAGAATAATCTCAGTGGCCTTTTAGGGATTGGGGTTAGCCTAGATAGGATACTCACTGATGGACTAGGCCTTGTAGGATAGCTTTTGTTGGTTCGTGTAATGATGCCTCGATGATTAGGTTTGTCTAACTCGCAATTAGGTCAACCTATTTCATATACGAAGTGACTGAGCTTGTAGTTAGGAGCGGAGTACCAAGGATTCAAAATAGCTTAGTAATAGGATGCGAGTTATTTACAAATCTAAGATTCAAGAGAGTTCCCATGCTTTTCTCTCAATATTTTCCAAATCTGTTTTCTTTGCTTTCATAGATAAAATAATCAGAAAATTATATCTATAAAATTCCCCTTTCTAATAAGGCTTTAGTTTAAAATAAAATGACTAGTCCCTGTTGTTCGACACCTTTGTGCTCGCCCAAGTACATTCGAACTTGTGCACTTGCAAGGTTTTGAAATAAAACGATCAGGGAGAAATTGATGCAATTGAGATACCGGGGGGTGTCATACGAATGTCCGGAGACATAATAAGATGCAATATGGTGGCGAAGGCTTTCGCAAATCTTGTTAGGCCGGGCGCGCCATTGCTCACACCAATGACGCGTCAGGGGTCCCTTTCTAGTAAACATCTGTGATTTCTTAAAGTTGTGTACACTCGGCGTTCGGTTTCCCAAGGGAAAGAATAGATTGCTGTGATGAGAAGTAAAAGTTTGATAGATAGGGGGTTTCTAAAATTTGGGTTTTTTACTTAAGATCAATTAAGTGGTAAAACAACAAAAAACATGACTTCTGAGACGTCGCTTAGCAGATCCATCGGTACGAGATTTGTGGACCCGACCTTTATTTGGTTGTCAAGACAATGCTTGGTATGCCAGATACTCCATCTAACCTTCTCACAAATACTGATGATTGCCTCTTATGGGAGGACTACAATGATTCGTGGATTGGGAGAGACATATTTTGAAAACGTTTGACTTAATATTAGCTAACTATAGTTTATAGGGAATATCGAGTAGAGGGGAGTGATACTTACCTGATTTATTATTGGGGGTGATTGGGACGTGAGGATTGGCATATGAGAGACTCGTGATGGGACGTCAAAGAGGCTCTTTTATTCTTTAATTTTTTGTAGTGATGGGGCCTGATAATTGTTGGTGTGATGGGGACCTTTGAGGGGTCTGGCCTTACTTTCCACGATGGGACGTTGGTTGAGCTCTTCTCCTGACTGCGTGCTGTGGAAGGTTGCGATGGGGGATTTCGTGTTGATGGGTTCTTAACTATTTTGATGTCACGATGGGACAATGGCGGTTCATTTCTTTCTTTGGCAGATCTTGGGTCATGTGATGGGACCTGTTTTTGGTGCTGATGATGTCGTGGGGTTTTGGCGCCACGATGAGACAGGCGGGCATGGCTGATTTATGCCAGTGAGCTTGGGTGTTGGGACAACATTGGTTATGTGTGCATCTTGTCGCGATGGGATATGTTATTGTGGTGGTGTGTGATGGGATGTCGGCAGCCTTCTCCCTGATCAATGTGTGGAGTCACACGATGGGATTAGGGAGAGTGATTCCGATCGTGGTGGGACAAGTAGCGGGTGTGCGATGGGAATGGTTTATCTTGTGGCTGCTTTGTCATCGTTCAGGTGTCGTTATCATTATTTTTTCTCTTTTGTATTGCGGTGGGGCTTTTATTATTTATTATTTTATTATTTTTCAAGGTTCTGATTGTGTCAGGGCATCGGGAAGTGTCCTGAATTTTTGGGTTGTGTTATTGAGATGGGACTGCAGGGGGCAATCTTCCTTTTTGATTTTATCTATATTTTGTCTGTTTATTTTGTTGGTTTATTTACCATAGCGGCGCGAGTGACAGGTGTCGGGGAGTGATTCGGTTGTGATGTAATTGTAGGGGCAGTCTTCCTTTTTGATTTTATTTGTATTTTGTATGATTTTTGTTGTTGTATTTTGTGTAATTTAGTTTGATTTTATTTTATTTTTGTTTGTATTTGTTTTATTTTGTTTGAATTTTTTTATTTTATTTTATCTTTAGTGAGTGATTACTTTCTCAGTCTGAGTACTTGTTTTGGGGCTATTATTAACTGTTGTTTTATTTTATTGACTTATTATCTTAGGTTGGTGAGGTTAGTTTTGTCATGATGAAGAAATCTCATGTGTTTGTTTTATTAAGGTTTGTTTTATTCTCTCATTTTGTGGAGGTGACACTTGTTGGAAATGCGTAGTTTTATATTTTTAGATAGGTGTGTTAGATGTTTTAATGCTACTGGCTTATCTATTTTGCCATGAACTTGCTTTTCTTTTAGGGAATAAGTGTTTCATGCCTATTGGTTTATCTAGGTTTGTCATGGATATGTTTCTTTTAGGGGGGTAAATATCTTGTGATTATTGGTTTATCTCCATCTGCCATGGATTGTGCTTTATTTGAAGGGCTAGGTGTCTTGTTTTGATTTAATTAGATGGGGGGTGTTTGTGAGTGTGACACTTGTCATCTTGTAGCTAAGGGGGCTTTGCCTATAAATAGGTACTTAGGGGCTTGAGTTTTATTTTGAGCTTTAATTATTTTATTTTTGATGAACATATATATTTTTTAGCATTTAAAATTTCAGCATGTCTTTTCTTCCCTTTTATTTGTATCTCGGGTATTATGCCCTAATAGAACTTGTTATGTCGATTTGTTTCTTGTGGCATTGGGGTTGTTGGGATATGTATTACCACCTAGAGTATTGCTGTGCTAGGGGAAGAGGTGAAAGAGATAAAAGTGGAGGGAAGAACACCAAGGAAAAGAGATGGATCAGATTTCTCGTGATCGATCCCAGTTGCTCCTTGGTGTGCTCTGTGGATTGACCTTTTGTTAGCCCTCCTTTGGGGACTTTCTAAAAGGGCCTTCCACAGGTGTATCTCTCGACCTCTGAGTGACCTTCTGTGAGCTACTCTTTCTTTTTCGCCAGCTCGGAACTCCGTCATGTTGCTGCTTGATTGTGTAACTTGAAGAATTGCATCATAGGCAACGGCTCGAGCAACAGAAGAGGTGAAGATGAGATTTGTCTTAAAGCTTGCTCAACTTATGCTTCTTCTTCGGGGCCTCTCAGTCATCTCTCCTCCTGAGCACCCTCATTCGGGCTTGCATTGCCTGAGTGTGCTGATTTTATGCTTCTTGTTTTAGTTGTATATTCAGGGGGAATGCCCTTGGTGTCATTTGTAATGATTTTATTTCATTTATGGAAGTGGTTTTATTCATTTTGGGTTTGATAAATTTTGGTTTAGTTAATTTCGGTTTAGGTTGATTTTGATTTAGTCACTTTTTTTTTATTTTTTTTTGGTTTAGTTAACTTTGGTTCAACTTAGTTTGGTTTTGCCCTAGTTAGGGGTGTGCATATGAGTGAAAGCCTTTACCGGTTTTTGGAGCGTGTGTGTTTAAGTTTGGAGTGAATCCTATGCTGCAGGTGATGTTTTGTACAAGCGTTTGATTCTATCTTTTTTGTCTCTAGCCGCTGCTGGTTTGTGTATAATTTTTTTTGCTATAACTGGGGAATTACGTGCATGTGATCTGGCATGGAATTTAATTTCATGTAGGTTCAATTGCGCGGGAACGGAGGGTCTGTGGGGTTATTGCGCGCTTTAGGGGTTGCGTGTGATGTGATTATGCGCAGCCATGGTGGCATGAGATTGAAAGGTTAGCTATTACATGGCACAAGCTTTCAGGCGTCGGTTTGAATTCTGCGGAATGGAGCCTTCGCGTGTTTTGAATTCCACGGCAGAGGTCTAGTGCGAGATTGGATCGCCGCATGCATAGTTCGGTGGGGGTTGAGTTACGCGTGCTAGAGTTCGCGTGTGACTCCGAATCCATGCAACGAGGATTGCGCATAATCGAATTTCACGCGTGATTCACCGTATATTGATGGGATTTCTTCATTTTTCTTTATTCCTTTCTTACATCTCTTCTTTGCTTGGTGCTCCGGTTGATCCCAATGTTTCTCCTCCCCTTCTTTGTGATTTCACACGATCTTCGCCCCAAGGTGATATTTATTGATGATGTTACTTAGAAGTGCCGCTATAGTCGAAGGGAGGTGTTATTAGAAGCACCACCATAGTCGATGTGGCACCTCTCCATTGCTGTCGTCAAGAAGTAGTGAAGGCAGTTTCGGAGGATGTGGGGATGGTGGAAGGGGGGTGTTACAAGTGGAGGGAAGGTGTTACCCAACCAATCCTCTTCCTGCCTTCCAGTTGCTTCTGATTGGATGGTCCTGCGTGTCGTGTGTCCATTTTGGGATCCTCGATTTCCATTTTGGGTTGTAGGTTAGGTTTTTAGGTTTTCATTTTTGGTTGTAAATTTAGGGGGTATGCCCCCAGTGTCACTTGTAATGTTTAATTATTAATAAAATTTTATTTATGATATTTTGTTGTCATTTTGTGTGATTCGGCAAATTATTTGTGATTAGAGGCCTTCTCGGCCTCGGTGTATTTTTTTTGTTCGGGCTTGGTAATTATGTGTGTTCAGACTGGCGCATAATGCAATTAAGCACAAGTTGTAATGCGTGGAATCC
The DNA here is from genome assembly GCA_021018995.1 of Chloranthus sessilifolius. Lineage (NCBI taxonomy): Eukaryota > Viridiplantae > Streptophyta > Magnoliopsida > Chloranthales > Chloranthaceae > Chloranthus > Chloranthus sessilifolius. The sequence goes on along the minus strand of CM037594.1, from coordinate 89,121,510 downwards.
GAGGGTCAGTAGCTTTATTGTTCACCGTCCAGTTTATGTGGGATCCAATTGCGTGTTGTGTTTATAGCACTCAATCAAAAGGACGGCGATCCGGAGTGTGGAAGTGTCGCTTTGGATTCCACGTAGCAGTGAATGCGTGAGATTCTGATTCCACGCAGACTATAAAGCATGATTTTGATTTGTCGACCGCAAGGGTGGACGGAAGGCTAATCCCGTGTATGGAGGTGTGCATGTGACTCAGAATTTGCGCTTCCTTTGATGTGCTCGATTCAATTGCGCGTGTTGATCATAGCACGAGATTGTTGGAGGTCTATTTAAGCAGGTAATTCCTCTCATTTTCACTTGCACATTCTGACTTTTCCTGTTTTCTGTGCTTTTCCAGCTTTCTTAGTGTTTCGATTTCCGTGTTTGTGTGATATTTTGTGATCTGCCCGTCAGATTCGAGCTCCGTTTCTTGTGTTCTTCTTTGTTTTTTGAGCGCTTTCTTGTGAGATGGACCCTAAGGGTAGTGTGAGTGGTTCAGAGTTGGAGCGGATGTTGGAGGGTGAGGCGCATGAACTTCTGAGAGTTGAGGAGGGAGAGGAGGTTGATGTGATCGCCGAGGTTCCTATCGGGGTTGAGGGAGTTGTGCAGATGGCTGTTGTAGTGGACAAGGGTGAGGCTCCTCTTGGTGACGACAACATCTGCCTCAGGCCTAGCGTTCGATATGGATTTCTCTTGCGGATGCCTTCGCGGCGAACCATCTAGTACACAGAAACAAGAGTCCCTTTTGATTTCGTAGGCATTTAGGTTATAACTTAGATTTCTAGGATATGGAAACCCAACTATTTTTATGTAGAACCTGCATTTAGTCTAGTGTCACGTAGTTCTAAGTCACATTTATCATATCTTTTTGGTTATTTTTTGCGTTAGTTATTACTGCTGGCATCTTTATTCTATCTTGCTATTGTTATCTTTTCCAGATTCTCTAGTGATTATCTACACTAGTCATCGTCATAGTTGTCGATTATTATTACTTTATCAGCGTTTTTCTTTTTACTATTAGTACTTAGTTTTGCTATTATAGGTCCCTAGTGCCTTTACCTTATATTTATTTTCTTCCTTTGTTCGGGTGTCTAGGATCCTCTTTCTTTGTGTATCAGTTTTGCATGGGCTAAGTCCCACGCCTGGTGCCGCGCTCTTCCTGTATTCCAGTAGGAGAGGGTAACATCTTTTAGTTTTGAGCCGATTCTGGGGCTCAAGCCTTTCCATCCTGCCGTTGGTTTGGTCAGGGCTATAGTGGAGAGAGGAGCAGCAGGCGCTGCTTTTCCCTACAGGGATGATGCTTTTGACCCAGAGGACTGGGTACAAGTCATCGAGTTTTGATTCGAGAGTGAGCTTGTGGTGGGGAAAATGTTATCTGACTACCAGGCGGCGAGTGTAGAGTTGTTGGGGCTTGAGTATCCCCTTAACAGATCTAGGTCAGGGTTGATTCAGACCACCTGGTTCCTTGACACCTTTGTCATGGGATTCGTTCCTTCGAGGTGTCATCCAGAGTCTGCGGCGACATATGAGGAGCATTGCAGAGAGATAGAGGCTCGTGCCCTCGTGTTAGAGGCTGATCACATCATCAGGGCCTTCCTGATGCATTTTTTCAGAGTCGTGTTGTTTTCTTCTTCCACTCGGGGGTGCATTACCGGGTTATTTTTGCCGATTCTTAGGGACTTGGACTGGGTTTCTACATATGCGTGGGGTGCGACAGCACTAGCCCACCTTTACCAGCAGTTATTTCGCTGCACAAGGGGCGTCTCTACCATTGGTGGATTTATCCCTTTCCTCAGGTGAGGTTTTAATTTTTAGAAGTCTTTAGGATTCGTTGTGTTTCTTTTTAGGGTTTCTTTATTGATGTTAGTTTTCTTTTCTCTTTGCCCAGTTTTGGGCATATGATCACTTCACCGTCCTACGCCCAAGGATCCCTTCAGGGACTCCGCCTTCGTTCCCACGCATGTATGCATGGCGGGGATTGATGGGAACTCGTCGGAGGACCACAAACCTCCAGACCGCGAGGTGGCTCTTTGAGGATATTCACCCCGACCAGGTGTGTATTTTGTTCCTTATTTGTTTTGCTTCTCTTGGTACTTCTGATCTGTATCTGATATGTTTTGTTTTGTTTTGTTTGTATTTGGTTATAGGTTGCCAAGAGGCCATATGAGGATGGTGAGGTGCTGATCAGGCTATGATACAGTCTGGTCAGGGGTTTTTTAGATGGGTTATATGGATCTGTTGTTTTGAGAAGGTGGAGCGGATCCATGTATCCTGAGTCGCTCGTCAGTTGGAGCTCCGCCAGGGAGTTCCTCCAGAGCTTCGTCGGCGAGTGTCGAAGAATATGGCTGGTCCTCCCTGCCGCTTCTTTGAGAACAAGATGCCAGAGTAGTTTCGGAGCTGGGGGGACCAAGGTGACGAGGGCGCGCGATAATGCGGATGTTGGGCATTCTCGAGATGGTTTCAAGAGCTCGGTGGCTGACTCTTCACACGATTCCCCTATCAGGGGAAGAGTTCTTTTACTGTTGGCGAGTCTAATTCCTCTTTGACATTGAGGGAGAGTGTAGCTAAGCTAGAGCAGGGCTAGCTTAGCCCGGGTGTCCGCGGAGCATTGGAGGCCCTCCACCTAGTGCATGAGCGGATGGGGAGTGCCCCTCGTTTGAACACAGAGGTGTTGCGGTCCCTGGAGACCTTGATAGCTGATGCCAGGGCCGTGGAGGATCAGCTGAGGGGTCAGCTGGAGGAGACTCGTCGTGCTCTGGTGAGTTTAGCTTGTTTTTTTTCTTTAGTCGTGTTTAGGGTTTACTTGTCATGTTTTAGTTGGTTGATGAGTTTGTGTATTTCTCAGGCAGTGAGGGAGGGTGAGGTCGCCCAGAACTGCTATACAACCTGCCAGGTTAATGACTCGACATCGCTTATGTCTTGTTTAGTTGGCTATTAGTTAATTGTTAGTGTTTTGAGTTTTACCATATTATGCTTGCAGAGGTTGGAGCTTGAGGTTGCCAGGGTGTCTTCCCCTCCTTTTGACCCATTCTTAGCGGGGTCCTTCAGTTGCGAGGACCCAGCAATGGCCCAACTTCACGCTGAGTTAGATCATTGGGTAAGTTCTTGAGTTTTTCTTGTTGTCTTGTCTATTTTTCCATTATTGGTGCTGACTTGCCTAATATTGCCTTAGATCACACTCAACGCCAGATTGCTGCAGATTTTTAGGCGAGAGAGGTTGCAGCTGCCTTATTGCGCCCAGAGAGTTAGGTGTGGCATGTGTTCTAGTTCATTTGTTTGTTGGTTTGTTTATTCTGCTTGTTGGTTTTATCTGACGAGTTTGTGTTTGTGGTTCTTTTGTTGCTGTGTGCAGGTCATCCCTACCTTCTCCCGAGGCTCTTCCTCAGGAGTCTACTCCTCCTGTCCAGGTGTGTTGAGTTAGTGTAGTTTCATTCTCAATTTTGTGTAGGTGTCATTATTTGATGCATTTTTGTTTGTCTTGTTGCAGCCTGTAGTGGTGCCTCCTCCTCAGCCTATGCCTGTCGCGGATCCCGTGACTTCGACGACAGTCAAGCGCATGTTTCGTGAGCAGGGCGATCTGGTACATGGTTGCTCTTCCTTTCTCTTTCCAGCATTTTTGTCCTTTACAGGTGTACTTAGTTTCTTAGTTATGTGTTCTCATATAGGTTCGCCAGCTTGAGGAGTCTTGTTTGGAGGTTGAGCGGGTTAGCGCCATCCCAGGGGCGAGACTGAGTATGAGCACAGATGATTGGGAGTAGGATCGTGCAGATATGTTGATCGACCAGCTCTTCTGCCAGGGTGCCCATGCGACCAAGCTGGAAACCGTTCGTCAGACGGTGCGGGCAGAGATGCAGGTGATAATAGATCATCTGCAGTATCAACTGTCGAAGAGAGATCGGGGGATCCGTGGGATGGTCGATCATTTGGCTCAGTCGGAGTCGGTGGGTACGGGCTCTTTGGCTTGTCAGCCTCATCGTATGACCCATGAGCGTGTTAGGGACTATGCTCATGAGGATTCCGTCTTTTATGCTTCGATGTTAAAGGGCCCTTCACGCTAGCGGTCCAGATGGATTGCTAGTTTGGTGAACGAGGGAGGTTCCGTTGCCGGGCTTCAATTGAGATTTTGGTGGGTCATATTGCTGATCCACTAGTCGATGATACCGGGGATAGCATTGACCGGCCATCCGAGAGGCAGCGTCGGGAGTAGGGCATCTCTTTTGTGTACTTTTCTTTCATTGTATATATAGGGGGTATGCCTCGGTGATTTATGTAAAAGAATTTTGATATATATATGCAGAGAGATTTATGGGTCTAGTCATACCTCTTTTCGCTTTTCCTTTTAGTTTCCATACTTTAGTTGTCTGCTTGCGTGCCGCCATCTGTTATTGGGACTTGGAAGCTTTCGAGCTGGCCCCATAGCAGTTGAAGGTTATTTATATCTGCGTATGAAAACAAAGTCATTAGTAATTTTATTTTCCCCCTTGCTTCTTTTCAATGGGGGAGGTGTCTCAAATCGGAGTTTGGTAATAGAAGAAGTATCTTTATATATATATATATATATTAATATTACAGGGAAAGGAAAAAATGCAACAGGGAAGGTAAAATAGTGAAATAAAATCCTAAAAACTAGAAAAAATGCCCCAGTGTAGGAGCGTGATAGGGCAGGCAGTGTAGTAGCTTTAGCAGTCGTCCTTGACTGATGACCTTATTGTTCTGCATCCATCTTCAGGCAGGCAGGGGCCTCAGTGTGATTCTTTCATCGAATAAAAATTCCCCAATGTCGAAGTGCAGTGGAGCTTTCCCGAGTATTGCGAGACTTGGGGTCTACGTGAAGCTATGTGTGTATTTGGTGATTTGATTTTGAAGAAAAATTCTCTGATAATATTGTCGTATTGGAAAGGGGGCGTTTGACTATATCAGTCGTGTATCAAGTCTTACCTTTGATAGTGGCTATCACATCACATAGTCTTGATAAGAGTGGGGTGAGCGGTAGGTGGCAGGTGGTCGCATCAGTCATCATTCACGAGTTTTCGATTTTATTCTTGAGGATATCCTAAGAAAGATTCTGACTCATTGTTTGAAAATAAAATAAAGAGGGGAAAGAGGGGTAAGGCTCAATGATGTGGGGACAATTTTCTATATGACAACTTTAAAAGGGATAAGCAACAATCTCTTTCTTGGGTGGTATGGGGTGCCATAGTCGAGCTTTCTGTCATGTTTCGGTACTATCAAAGTCTCGCATTCTATGGTTAGCAGGAGTTTGTCCTCCTCCCACCACCTTACGACAATATCTAGTAGCGTAAAGACACCAGGGATGCCCTCACAATTTGCTTTTACTTTCCTGGTAGGGTTACTAGGAATGTCTTCACACTTTACTTATGCTTCACTGGGCTCATTGTCATGTTCACCCGTCGTATTGCTCTCACTCGATTATGCTTCTTCTTTTCTTTCTTTAGTCTCTCGCTTTTGTCTCTCTCTTGAAGCATTGATATTTTGAAAGCAGCTTGATGATGTAAGAATAGTGAGTTTTGATTGAACCTAGCATGCTCATTTTTTTCCTGCTCTAATGTCTCCTCTAATGGCAGGGAAAGGGGTGAGAATTGGGTGTTACCTATGCTTTTAAAAGAAGTCAGGTGTTCGATTAATCCTTTCAATCAAATTGGGTGAATAAAGGGGTGGGCGATGAGTTAGAAGCTTTTGGGAGATATTCTTAGGGATAATGACGTACAACTAGTAAATTACTTATGATGACTACGAGGGTGGTATCTATGTCTGGTTACGGGATCTGACAGTCACGGTGCTAAGGGTAGTATTTTCTAAGGACATGGCATTCAACGAGTTAGGAAGTTCCTCCCAATCTTGGTTTACCAGCTTGTATGTTTTTTCGGGGTACGCGGCCGCTATAACATACGGTCCTTCCCAGTTTGGCTTCAACGTTCCCTTGGGGTGAGCATGCTTTGAGGGCATGATTTTTTAAGACTAGCTCTCCAATTTTGAAGGTTCGCTCGAGAACCTTCTCATCATAGGTTCTGGCCACTCTCCTTTTATACACTTGCGCATGGTGAGCTGCCCTTTGATGCGTCTCATCAAGTTGGGTGAGTAGTGCAACTCTCCTTTCGTCCATGGATAATTGATCGTCGAGTTGGACACGCAGAGATGTAACTTGCATTTCATAAGGTAAAGCTGCCTCCATCCCATACGTGAGGAGATAAGGAGTTTGGCCAGTGGCCGTACGAATAAAAGTCCTATAGGCCCAGAGTGCCTCCGGTAGTCACTCAGGCCAGTCTGCTCTATTGCTCGTCTCTACTGTTCATTTTAGGATTCGGATTAGTGTTTTGTTCATGGCCTCTGCTTGTCCATTCCCTTGAGGGTAGAAAGGTGATGAGTATTGCTGGTCGATGCCGTATCTCTTGTACAGTCTCTTTGTCTTCTCTGCGATGAATTGTGGTCTGTTGTTGGTGACGATCATTCTGGGGATTTTAAACCTTGTGATGATGTTCCAAACAATAAACTTCATGAGCATTGAAGCAGTGATTCTAACATATGACTCGGCTTCTGCCCATTTGGTGTAGTATTCGATTGCAGTGAGGATAAATACGTGACTGTGAGTGTTCCCGATTGTGTCTATGAACAGTCCGATGATATCGAAGGCCCACATCGAGAATGACCATGGCGAAACCATAGGGTTCAGTGGAATTGATGGGGCTTTGATAAGTGCGGCGTACTCTTGCCACTGTTTGTAGCTTTGGACGTAGAGGTGGCAATTCCTTGTCATTGTAGGCCAGTAATAGCCTTGTCGTACGATTTGATCTGTGAGTCTCTGTCTACCGACGTGGGTGTCGCAGGTATTGGCATGCACTTCCCAGATGATATATTGTCCTTCGGCCATCGTGACACTCCATAGTAAGACTCCTTTGGTGAAGGCTTCCTTGTATAAGACCTCTCTTAGGATGCAGTACCTGGCGCACCTGTTCCTTATAGCCTTCCGTTTGATCTTCGTCGTGTAAGGGGGAATGTGTTGGTGTTTCAGAAAGTTTCATTTGTCGTAATGCCATGGATGTCTATCATCAATTTGGGACTTCTCGAGTCTGAAGGTGGTGATGGTAACCTCTTTCTTCTTGGGACTTTTTATAGTGGATGCTTCTTCTTGCTTTATAGTCCTCAGGAGGACTGGCAATTCTGGCTTGACCTTCCATGCCATTTCATGTGCCGGCATGGTTAACCTCTCGATGAAGAAGGACTTGGTGTTTTGTTTCGACTGATATCTATATGACTGAGGCTAGCGTGGTGAGGGGGTCTGCCAACTCATTCTCTAACCTTAGGATATGCGTAAAGGAAATTCTCTCGAACTTCTTTATCAAGAACTGAGCTGTTTCTAAGTATGTCATCAATCTTCTTTCTTTTGTCTTCCACTCCCTGATGACCCACGATATCACAAATTTGGAGTCATCGATAGTCTTCAACTGTTTAACGACCAATTATAGTGCTGCTCATAGTCCGGCACTGAAGGCTTCATATTCTGCGATATTATTGATGACTGGGAAGTCGAGTTAAAAGGCTTTAGGTATGGCAACTCCTTCCGGGCTTAGGAGGACTATCCCGATGCTCTTCCTCGTGAATCGAGAGTACGTATTCATCGGGGATGTTAGTATTTATTGGCTCGTTACTCAGAAGGGGAAGATTTACGATGTAATCAATGATCGCCTATCTTTTGATTGATTTTTGCGAGACATAGGTGATGTAAAATTCTTGTAGTAGCATATGCCATCGAGCAATTTTTTCAGATGTAGTTGGCTTCTCGAATATGTACTTTAGAGGGTCCATCTTGTTGGTACGCGCTTTTTCTGGGTCCCTTTCGGTCCCCTAAAAGAGTGGCCTAATTCGGTCCAAGTGGACTCTGGCAAAGGCAGTGTTTTTAGAGATAATAAAATATTGAAGACGGATTGTAAATCTCAGAGAAATACCTAGTTCGTTGTGATCGTCAGCTGCAAATGTTTATCGACGCTGCAACATGTCACTGATCATGCCTTCCACGGTGAAGATATGGGTTTTTCTCTCTACTAAATCATCGGCCGACAGATGTCAGCAGCACTGGGTCGCCTGTAAGTTTAGTTAAGCTAGCATTCCTAGTTCTCTTCTAACTACTTTTTGCCTTTCCTACTCTTGCTATAGTTGTCAGGGATTTGATTAATTTTAATCCTATCAGAAGTCTAATTAATTTAGATATTTAATTAATTAAGTTTCCTAATCTTACTAGGAATGTAAATATGGAAACTAATTAGGAATATACTAATTCTATTGACATTCTAATTAATTAAAAATATATTGATTCTATTAAAATTCTAATTAAAGTAAATATACTAATTTTACTAAAAATCTAAAAAAAAAGGAGTTTTGGCCCGCTATGCTAAGGAGGATTGACCCTGTTCTCGGGTACCCCCTGTAAGCTCCCTTGGGCAAATCGGGTGGCTTGGGATTATTTTAGTAATAATATGGGTTGAAAAACTGATTTTAAATTTGTGAATTATGGATTTATGGATCGAAAATCGATTTAAGAATTAGAACTGAAAATAAAAATTCTAAGACTAAATTTAAAACTAAAATTAAGGCCTAATTCTAGAAACTAAGAACTAGAATCAAAAGAACTAGAAATTCAGATTAAAACCTAAGATCTAAGATCTAGAATTTAAGAACTAGAGGGGCTAGAACCTAAATCTAGAATCAGAAGAGAAAACGAGGAACTAGTTCTAGAACCTAAGAACTAGAACCAGGGAAAAAAAAAATAGATAGGAATTAAGGATTGAAGAGATTTAAAATCTAAGATTTAGAACTAAAAGCTTAAAAATCTAAGGTCTAGAACTAATTGTCTAGAACTAAGAACTAGAACTAGAAGAACTAAAAACTAGAAGGGAGGTATACTTAAGGGCAGAGCCACAGAGAGAAATTTTGAAATCCTAAGCTTGGAAGCCGGAACTTAAAAATTCAATTGCTAATCGCGTTGTGATGTGTTTTTGGGATGAGGTGGTGGGTCCTATTTATAGGTATTTGGTCAATTATGCGCCCTATGGGGTGCGCACAATTGGTCGGTGAATTTCAATTGTGCATCTAGTTTGGTGCGCTCAAATGAATTATGCGCACTGTATCCGGCGTACAATCACTTTGAGTCGATGACTGACTCAATGAGTGAGCGGCTGATTGACTCAGCCGGGTAGACTAGTCCTAGTCTAATTAGACCAATTGCGCGCCCTATGTAGTGCGTACAATCAATTATGCACAGGATTAAGAGTGCATAATAGGAAATTTTCAAGCGGTCTAGAGAATTAGAGGTCGGGTTGGCTTAGGAACCAATTATGTGCCTTTGCTAATGCACATAATCCGATTACACGTTCTAATTAGGGTGTACAATCGCATCTCAAGCGGTTTCTAGAAGGGTAAGAGGCTAGTCCTAAACGAACCAATTGTGTGTTGGTGGTGAGGCGTGCAATATGATTGTGCGCGTCTGGTAGAGCACATAATCAGGGTCTAGTAGTCCTCAAGAAGTGAAATCCTAGTCCAAGAGGGACCCATTGCGTGCTAGCCATGAGGCGTGAAATCGATTTATGCCCGCTATATGGGGCGCATAATTCAGGACTTCCCTAGGTTTGAGTCGGGTCCGAGCCACAGAGCTATTGTTTCAGCTTGGGTCCCGACCATGTACTATTATTTCAGTACATGGTCCCCGTATAGGGTTTTAAAGTCTTCAGAGAAGGCTAATCCTTTTTCGGAGATCATGGGCGAGGTCAAAGGTTGATTGGACAGGTTTTTATATTCCGAGGGGGAAAATGGGGGTGTCTACACATGTGTGCTAGTACCATGATCTTGTGAGCACCAAAGTAGTGTCGTAGTTTGGTCGAAGCCCATACTAGCGTTAGGAAAGTCTTCTCTATTGTATTGTATTTTTGCTCGTACTCAACCATCGCCCTACTGAGGTAGTAGATGGCCTTCTCCTTCTTTCAGTCTTTATCATGCTGTCCCAGGATTACCCCCATTGCTTTCTCATTGGCTGAGACATAGAGGATTAGGGGCCTCCCGGGGATCGATGGTGATAATATTGGCGGGTTGAGGAGGTACTTCTTGATGTTGTAGAAGGCTTGCTGACACTGGTCATCCCAAATGTACTCGGCTCCTCCTTTGAGTAGTCTGTAGAAAGGGTCGCATCTATTTGAGTGCTTGGAGATGAATCTCCTAATGAATTATAGTCTTCCTATCAGGCCTCGTAATACTTTGATGTTACTGGGAGGTGGCATTTGAATATGGCTTTAACTTTCACCGGATCGTCCTCGATTCCTCGTTTACTGACTATGAATCCTAATAATTTTTTTGAGGTTACTCCGAATACGCACCTCTTTGGATTCATCTTTAGTTGATACTTCTTGGAACGTTCTAGCACCAGTCGAAGGACTTCAGCATGTCCTGCTCGCGTTTTAGACTTCACTATTATATCATCAATGTAGACTTCCACGTACTTGTGTATCATGTCGTGAAATATAGTCATCATGGCGCGTTGATACGTGGCTCCTGTGTTCTTGAGGCCGAAAGGCATGATAACGTAATAGTAGGTTCTCTATGGCGTAGTGAAGGAAGTCTTCTCTTGGTCAGACTCTGCTATCTAATCTGGTTGTACTTGGAGAAGCCATCCATAAAGGACAACATCTCATGTCCGACAGTTTTGTCGACGTGTGGTAGAGGGATGGCATCTTTTGGGCATGCCTGGTTAAGGTTTTGAAAGTCGATGCATACCCTTACTCTACCATCCTTCTTGGTGAAAAGTACTATATTTGCGACCCACTTAGGGTAGAGGATGACTTGGATGAATTTTGTCTTGTGTAGCTTGTCGACTTCCTCTTTGACTTGTAGCACTATCTGCGGTTGCATTCTTTTGAGTTTTTGCTTGACGGTTTTCACATCAGATTCTAGGACTAAATGATGTTCTACTAAGCTCAGGTCCAAACTAGACATGTCTTCGTAAAACCATGCAAAGGGTTGAGATGATCTTGGAGGACTTGGATAATTTGTTGTTCCTTGGGGTTAAGCGTTGCACTGATCAGTAGTTTCTTGGGCTTATCCTCAGTGTCGAAGTTGATTTCCTCTGTAGGTTCCACGACGGCTTGAATCTGCTCGTCGAAGCATTTAATGACCTGTCAGAAGTCCTGTGCTCCTTCATCGGCTGGTCTTCCTTCTTCATTGTCTGTAAGCTCATAAATTGCAAAATTTCTACACTGGGGGGTCAGTTTTGAAAGAGGTAACCCTTCATCGGTGCAATTGATAACCGCGATATCCTTGGTGAGGTGTAGATCAAGGTTGTTCATCCTCCTCTCGAAATCGTAGAGTATCTCTTCGGGTATGATGACTAGCTTGTTATTTTATCGGGATGCTTTGCCCTCTCGCGAGGGGAGAGTAGTAAGGTTGCGTTGTGCGGGCTCAAGGTGTGGCTCTACGGTGTCGAAAGTAGTGGCACGACTTTGCGTGGTTCTTTCTTAACTCCGTCGGCGTAATCATTACTTGTAGCCTTAAGAGAAGAGTCTCCTTGTCGGTCGCTAAATGGGTTTGGGATGAATGGTTCCCTCTCTTTTTTGAAACTTTCTAATTTTTTTAGATTTTCTATTGTTCAATCATTAGGGGTTTTGGGGTTTTCTATTTTTTGATTTTTGATAATAAGTATGGTACAGGGTTGATTTCTAGAGGAGGAATCGACAAGGGTGCTTCTCTCAGCTGAGGAAACACGACGACCGTTGGAGCCATTCGTGCAAGCCTTTGGATGACATTGACTCATTCAGAATTTGGCATTTTTTTTATAATCCTCATCTGGCGTGATCTTTCGAATGAGGGATGCAGGTGGTGGTCTGATTGATGATTCGTCTTCTTCTATCATAAGGACTACCTGGTCTTCAAAGAGGGCATGAAGATCTTTTGACTCTTCTTCTTCTGGCGGGCCTGGCTGATCGCCCTCTATGCTGGAGGATTCTTCTCCTTGGGTTTCACAGTGTGTCAGGATAAAGGCGGATGCCCGGCAATGAGGCTGATATGGTTGAGATTTGTAAGGATACTCCCATGGGCATTCCCATCCCTCAGAATCAGGGCCAGGACCGTTGTCACTGGAGCTGGAGTCTTCTTACTGAGACTCGTCTTCTTCACTGGATGGGCTTTGAAGGCCTTGGTCTAGTTGCTCTGCTAGCTCGAGGGCTGGGAGATCTATCTAATAGTCTTCATCATCGCTTGGAGACAGTTGCCACTCTTCCTCTAACGATCTCCAAAATATCTAGAGCTGAGGCAATCCTATAGATTTGGGAATGTCTAACTCCAGTTCCTCTTCGACTTCTATAGTGGTAATACGAGAATCTTCTGCCTCAGTCGTTCGACAAATCTCGTCCAAGATTGCTCTCTCGCATCGTTGCATCATAAACATGCACAAGCTGCAGTAGGGTGTCCTCAGGTAGGGACATCAGCGTGGGCATCGCCAATTTTTGAGTACGTGTCGATAGTCAAAATCGTTGTCAAAATCTGAATCTTCATCCTGGGAGTGGTCGCCTTCCCCGAACAACTTCTGACGGTCTGCTCTAATATTATCTTCTAGCTCTATGGCAGAAAGATTCATCCAATAATCTTCCTATTTGTTTGACATTAAGTACCAGTCCTCTTTTGTTGGTTCTTGAGGTTGGGATAACTACGGGGATCAAAGGGTATCTAATTTTAGTTCTCCTTCAGCCCTTAGAGTTGCAATATGGAAGTCTTCTTCGTTAGTTGACACCCAATCATCTATATGAGGATCAGGTTATGAGGGATTTAGATTTTCTACTACAAATGGTTATTCAGTTTGGAACAGAGGTCCAATTCCCTCAAGTGGTCTATCTATGTTATCGTCACGATTCAGGTTCATTAGATCGACGAAAGCTTCGACCATCTGCTTGATCTTCGTGATTTAGGGTGAAGGGTTTCTCCCTCTTCGGCACATCAACCTTCTCGGTGGTTCCGTAAAGAAAGCGGTCGTATAGTGACCACTTTGGCAAGGTTGGCAGAATGTCAACTTGTTTACCCTCTCATTGGTAGCCAGTTCCTGTGTGCTTACGAACCTTCTTCGGGATGACGGGCCCTATGCGCCCTTGCCTTTTCTTGCCGAGCCCCTTATGTGGGACATATCCTACTTGATACATCAGGTCCCACCCCTTTGTTGCAGTTGGGTTTATGTCACACAGCCGTGTGAGATTAGGGTTTGCTGCTCCCTTTATTAATTTATGTCAACAGGCTGGGGGGACGAGGGATGGCTGATTTCTGCTACTGATGTATCATTGGGAGTCTCCACCCTTTTGATGTGGCTAGTGGATAGCACCGAGTCTTGAGATGTCGGGATGCTTACCGTATAGTCGGTATCTATTTCCTGGAGGGGCGTGCCAGTGTATATTCTGATGATGGAGTCCTCATGGGGGAACTTGACGCATTGGTGGTATGTGGACGCTATGACCTTCATAGATTCCAGCCACTTTCTTCCTAAAATTAGGTTATAAGTGCTGGAGGAATCTGAGATGTGGAACATGACATCTTTGGTGACTTGCCCAAGGCGGACATATAGCCTGATAGTCCCTTTGATGAAACGTCGAGAGCCATCATACGCAATGAGGGATAACGAGGATGGCCTTATGTCTTGTTCAATATGATTGAGCATCTTGAGCATTATTATTTGACAGATATTGAGTTCTGCTCTTATGTCAACTAGTGCATGAGGCACTGAGAATCCTCTAATTATGATCGTCAAGTATATAGGGGCTGAGCTTTCGCCCAGCGACTCTGTCGACATATCTGCTTCTGTAAAGGTAAGTATTAGAGGTTGAGCCATAACCGAAGCAATATTGTGTAGCTCATTTAGAGTAGTATCCTCGTCGACGCGTGTCTTAGCCAGTGTCTTCATCAATAGTCGATGATGCTCAGGTGATTTCTTGATGAGTTTCAGTATCGATATTGAGGCTGGAATTTTCTCCAAGTGTCGTAGTAGGTCGTATTCCCATCTCGACTCTAGAACTGGTTCTTTTTCAGGCCTGTGTGCCTTGTTTGGAACTGGTTGGGATGGTTGAGGAGCCAGAGCTGGAGGTGGAAGAATTATATGAGGCTGAGGAGGCAAGTTAGCTTCTCTTTCTCTTGTTATACTTTTTGGTGGTTTTGCACATGTAGTCTCCTCCTGAGGGAATGATAGCTGCGGATAGTTGGTCCTAGACTTGAGGACCGGGCATGTTGGCTATTGATCCTTGAGCCATGCCGTGACTTGCATTGACGAGCTTCCTGAAGCGTTTGTCATAAACGGGGTGAAATTTGAAGAAGGGATATGTATTGGAGCTATGCCATTCCACGGTGGGAGGTATTGTGTGTAGTCTTCCTCTTCGAGGAAGGTGGAAATCAACACTTCTTCTTTACTAGGTTCTTCCTTTCATTGTCTCAATTCTGTATTTGGTTGGTGCTCAACCATGGTCTCATGTTCTTGACTTGAAGTCTTTGGGAGAGCCCATCTACCCATGATGAGAATTGGGACACGGTTTAAAGGGTATCTTCTTCGTTCTCAAGTTCGGAGTCATATACGGGAAGCAGTGATGGAGTTGTCTTAGAATTTTGGGGAGTCAAGGGTTCTGTGAGTTGAAGGTTTTGTCTTTGAGCTCTGAATGATTGAACTAGAATCTGTGTGAAGGTTGGATAGGGTGGAGGATTCGGAGGAGCGATTCAGGTGATTAGGGATGAAGGTTGTGGGCGAACGGTAGGTCTCTGAGGTTCGACTGGATTAACTAGGGTATCTGAAGGACTAATGCAGGTGATCAAGGTGGAAGGATAAAAAGGGAGTCGGTCGGGGAGGTTCACTTTAGTGATGTGGGATATTGGTCCTTACTTATGGTTTGACGTGGGATTGGTAACGGTCCCTAGGTTTTACTGGGCGGGTTATTATTTTGGTTGGAGTTTCGGAGGGATTCCCAATTGATCTGATTTGGGTCATTCATGTCATAGATAACATCCCGCAAAACCCATCAGTCTTCCAGGTTGTGTCCTGCGAATTGATGGAATGCGCAGAACTTACTGTAGTCTAGGTTTGCTGGCCAAGGCTGAGGTCATTTAAGAGGGAATCAGATGAGGTTTTGATTACTAAGGAGACAGAAGACGTTGGAGATGGAGTCAGGCAATGGAAGGTAATGTTCGTGCTTTGGTTGGTAAGGGCCCCTGGTTTACTGATTGAAGTTCTGAGGTGGGGGCATGCTGTTGTAATTCTGAGGGTTAGCTGGGAGGCTTTGGGTGACACTTTGGTTCTGGCTTTGGTTGGTGTTTGTTGAGCATTGAAAAATATCACTTTTCACCCTTTAACCCTGCTTTTGATGGACCTTTGAGCCGGTTAATAATGGTTTTTAAGTGTGTTTGTGTAAATAGCAGGAAAATTATAGCTTAATGTTGCAATCCAGCATTTTCAAGCTAAGAAGAAGGAATTACAAGCTAAGTTGTGAGACTGATGGATTTTTAGAAGATGAACCATGGTGGTTCACACCTTTGGGACAATTTTGGCATGCTTTAGGACCTTTGAGGGCTTGTTGAGGGTGAGAAGTGGATCCAAAGTCTTGAAGAGTTGCTGCACCATCCAGTGGAGTTGCACACCATCACTGAAACAGCATGTCAAGTTGTAAATTTATCTTGCTAGAGCAGCATAAAGTGTTGCACTTTTGATCCTCTCGAGTTATAGCTTGTTGCAAGGTTTCGAGTGTGTTCTTTTTATTATAAAAATATGAGAGAAATAATATGGGAAAAATAAAGAAAAGCAAGAACAAAACAAAATGGATTGAACATAGCACAAAACCAAACACAGTCCTGCAATAATCCAGGGCCTGTTGTAGCAAGTTTTAAGAAGTAAGAGTTTATCCCACGGAGATTAATGATCTAAAAACCTAAAGGCGTATAGTAAACTCCATATTTGACTACAGACCTGGCAACCCTAAACCTACACTAGAAAGCAAGGTAAAGACAAGGTGTTTAGGTGTCACAAAGCTAACCTAAAACTAAAAACAAGAAGAAAACTACATCTAAAGAAGGAGGTAGAAGAAGGATGATGATGGTGTGAGAAAATAAAGGAAAAATAGGGAGAAATAGATAGCTATGGATAAATCAGCACTGCAACTTAGTATTAGAAATGAATCTGCAACATTCCTTCACTTGGCTACAAGCACAAGTGCAAGGTAGAAGAATTTGACCCAACCCTATAATTTGGACTACTCTTAAGGCTATAATCTGTCCACTTAAATGGTCACAGATTATCTTAGGGAGGTGATCCAATCACAGGTGTTAAAGTTAGAATATGAAAACTATTACAGACACTGCTTGCAAGGCTACAAGCTCAGGCAACCATAGGAACAAACAGTCCTTGAAAATCAGGTGGAAACCACAAGAAATCCCAGGCTGATTGGGGACTTAGAATCAGCTGGTCATTGCTACGAAAAAGCCTAAAATGACCCATCTCTCAAGTATTCAATATGTGTAAAAATCTCAGTTCTAAACACTAAAAATGGCAATGTAAAACAGGTGAGAAGTTGGCTCTGCAACTATCTCTCACTTGGCTACAAGCTCAAGTGCAGAGAAAAAGAATTGATCTTAACCCTGTGATTTGGACCAGCCCTAGGGCCATACTCTATCCACTTGAATGGTCATAGACTATCCCAGAGGTTATCCTAATCACTGAGGTAGAAGATGGAACAATAAAACTACTGCTGCCACCATGATTGTAGGGCTACAAGCTCAAGCAACCATGGGAGCATTAAGTCTATGTAAATAAATGTGAAAATCACAGGCAAAATACAAAGTTAATGGAACTTTAAAACCAGCATTTCATTGAATAAAAGGAACTTACAGTGGTTGCCCTCAAGGCAGCAGTCTGTGCAAATCCCCAAAACTACTCTCAATGCTTATACAAAACTAATTACAAAGCTGAAATAAAACCTATAGCTGCTACAAAGAACTTAGCCCAGCATTGCTGCTGTGCTAAGGCAAGAAGAAAGAGAAAAGGAAAAAGGAAACTAAATCCTAACCCTAACCCTAAAAAATGACTAAAGTTATCCAGCTATTCTGGATATTTTATAAAATAAAATATGGCTCAAATGGGGTAGCAAAGGATATCATCATTTTTAGGGATGCTTTTTGGCTACTGTGCTTAGAATGATGGCCTCTTTTGGGTGGTTCTTAAGCAGTCACGTATTTGTTTCACTAATACTTACCTTATCACAATAGACTAAGCATAGAACTGTCAGACATATCCAACATTGATGGGCTCAGGAAGATGATCTCCGTTCATGGTGGCGAGGCAGATGGCATATCTCGATAGCACTTCTTGGATGATGTAAGGTCCTTCCCAGTTTGGCTTGAACTTCCCTCTCTGACCGGCGTGGAGGGATGGGAAGATCTTCAGTACAACGTCTCCTACCTTTAGATCTTGACCGCGGACACATTTATTATAAGAGCGTGCGATTCGCCCCTGGTAAACTTGAGCATGACACAAGGCTAGGAGTCTTTTCTTATCCAGTAGATTCACTTGTTCAAAGCGGGATCTTTCTCTCTCTGCTTCGGGTAAGCCTGATTCCATGAGGATTCGGAGCGAGGGTACTTCAACCTCTACCGGTGAGACGGCCTCGGTTCCATACACAAGGGAGAATGGTGTTGCCCCTGTAGCGATACGGATTGACGTTCTATAGGCCCACAAAGTAAATGGTATCATTTCGCTCTAATCTTGGTAAGTGATGACCATCTTTTCGAGGATGCGGATGATTGTCTTATTCGTAGCTTCCACGGCTCCATTAGTTTGAGGTCGATAAGGTGACGAGCGATGGTGCTTGATTTTTATTGCTCGCAGAAGGCTCAGATGCGCTTATTCGCAAAGTTTGTGTTATTGTCCATGATAATATCCCTGGTTACTCCAAATCGGCACACAATATTATTCTTGAGAAACTTCTCAACGTGACTGGCTGTGATGTTGGCATATGACGCTGCTTCTATTCACTTGGTGAAGTATTCAATGGTGATGAGGATGAACCGATGTCCATTTGATGCTTTCGGATTAATCATTTCGATGACGTCAAGGCCCTAGGTAGCAAATGGCCAAGGAGTGGTCATGCAGTGAAGATCGATGGCAGGAGCACGTATCAGACTGGAGTGTTCCTGACGCTTGTAGCATTTCTGAATATGTTTGCAGCTATCCGATTCTATAGTGGACCAAAAGTATCCCTCTCGTAGAATTTTCTTAGCGAGCATGTGACCGCTGACGTGGGCACCGCATACTCCCTTGTGGATCTCTTTCATGATATTGATCGCTTTACTTTCGGTAAGGCACCTGAGCAAAATGTTGTACGATCGCTTGTAAAGGCATTCTCGACAAATGACGTAGCTTGTCGCTAAACGTTGAATAGTTCGTCGATCTGTCTTGGACGTACCCTCAGGGAAAGTTAGTGTCTCGAGGAAATTTTTGATATCTGAGAATCAAGGTGGCTCATCATTAGGCTTTGTAGGTTTCTCAATCTGGAGGCAGAAGACCGGCTCATTCCTTTGCTCGATCATGATCGGCTTTATCTCACCACCATACGAGATTTCTATCACTGATGCCAAGTGCGTCGACAAAGTGATTCCTTATTCGGGGGACATATGAGAATGTCACGTCTTGGAAGCAAGCTATCAGATTCTCGAGGTGCTCATGGTAGGGGATCAGTTTCTCATTTTTTTTTATCTAATCTCCATTCGTCTGGCATATGATCAACTGCAAATCACCAAATACTCAGAGGTGAGTTATATTTAGATCGAGAGTCACCTGCAAACCAGCGGCACAAGCTTCATACTCGGCCATGTTGTTAGTATAAAGGAAGTTGAGCTTGATGGAGACTGGTATATGAGATCCTTTTGGCGAAATCAGAATGGCACCAACTCCCTGACCTTTGGAATTTGCTGCCCCGTCAAAGTGCATTACCCAAGAGTCTTCTGTTTCTTCTGTATCATCTTCCGTCATGAACAGGATGTTCTCATCAGGGAACTCAGTTCTCAAAGGCTCATAATCTGGCAAAGGATTGTTGGCAAGATGATCGGCGAGTGCCTGCACCATGATCGACTTTTGAGTGACGTACATGATATCAAACTTAGACAATAAGAGCTGCCATCGTGTAGTTCGTCCAGTGAGAGCCGGCTTTTCGAACAGGTATTTCAACGGGTCCATTCGGGCCAAAAGTAGATCGGCTTGGGATAATATGTAATGGCAGATCCTCTAAGTAGCCCATACAAGAGCCAGGCATGCTTTCTCCAGATGAGAATAGCGCGTCTCATAATCAGTAAACTTCTTGCTCAAATAGTAAATGGCTTGCTCTCTTCTTCCCGTCTCATCATGTTGCCCTAAGACACATCCCATCGAGACTTCTGTCGTAGAGAGATACATCAGGAGTGGTCTCCCCGGCTCAGGTGGTACCAAAACAGGTGGGTTAAGGAGGTAGCTTTTGATTTTATCGAACGCTGCCTAACAATTATTGTTCCATTCAATGGACGAATTCTTCCTTAGTAGCTTGAAGATCGGTGTGCTGATTGGAGTTAACTGTGTAATGAACCGACTGATATATTGTATTTTGCCTAAGAACCCCCTAACCTCTTTTTCGGTAGATGGTGGCGGCATTTCAATGATCGCTTTAACTTTGACTAGGTCGACGTCAATCCCTCTCCTGCTAACGCTGAATCCCAACAGTTTTCTAGACATAGCACCGAATGCATACTTTTGTGGATTCAGACGTAACCTGTACTTTCTCAACCTCTTAAACAACTTCTGGAGGTTTACCAAGTGATCGCTTCACTCCAGTGACTTAGCTATCCTATCATTGACATATATTTCAATTTCTCGGTGCATCATGTCGTGAAATAGCACAATCATAGCTCTCTGGCATGTTTCATCGGCATTCTTCAGCCCAAATGGCATGACTCTATAGCAAAAGGTTCCCCAAGGAGTGATAAATGCTGCCTTCTCTTGATCTGCCTCTGCCATTTTAATCTGATTGTATCCTGAGAATCCATCCATAAAAGAAAGCATCCCGTGCTTAGCAGTGTTATCGACCAAGATGTCGATGTGCGACAATGGGAAATCATCTTTCGGGCTTGCCTTCTTCGGTACAGGCACAATATTGGCTAGCCACTGTGGGTACTTAGATACCATGAGAAACCCCACATCATACTGCTTGATGACCTCATCTTTGACTTTCAACATCTGCTCGGGTCGGAGACATCTCAACTTCTGCATAACCGGCTTCATATCAGGGTAGAGAGGCAACTCATGCTCGATCAAATCAGTTTCTAGACCAGGCATGTCCTTGTACGACTAGACAAAAATGTCTTGGTATGACCAAAGAAAGTCGATCATGCTTTTTATTTCTTCGGGAGATAGCGACGTTATGATCTTGGTAATTTTGGGAATCTCCTCAGTCCCCAGATTAACGTCCTTGGTTTCTTCGATAATGGGGATAGGGCCATGCTCAAATTCGACAAACCAGTTAAGGAGCTCATTGGGGAGCTCCTCCGAAGGGATATCCTCATCCAAACTTGTAATTCCTACCTCTTCTTGTATTTCTACATGAAAGGGGTCGATTTTACGTGAGACGGGTATTTCTATTAAGACATCTTTTTGTGGGATTTTATTTAGAATTTTAAATGACAATATTTTTGGACTTTATATTTTTTCAATGTTTTTGGAATTTTTATTTTCTTCGGAGATGGACCCTTAGCAGCACGAGTCTGTGTATATATAAGGTATTTCCTGCCAAGGGCTTATCTCACTTTTTATAGGTTATTATTTTTTGGGAAACGGGTGCCAAATGTTAGGCCACTCTTCTCTTCCAGGGTTTGGAGAAAAAATGCCCAGTTGTGTACCTGAGAGGCCACTCCTTTACCTATTTGGATGGAGGGTGTTGACTAATACCGCTCTTCGGAGTCAACCGCCATCATGTTGATCCCCATTTCGTTTGAGATGACATCCTCAAATGTTAACACAGTTTTACGGTGATTCACCATAGGGGGAGTTTGTTCAGGTACAGACCGTCGTTCCTCAAAGAGGGATAATGTGGCCAAGTCTATCTTGAGGCTTGGAAGGGTAATGTGGGGATTGGTGGGGTGAACCGGTGCTGTAAACTTGTGTGGGGTTAGTCGGGTTACCCCATTTCAGTCAATTTTTACAACCTCGGCGCTCACGAATGAACTTCTGATATGAGGCCTGGGACGGCTCTTCTCCTCTATGTGGATCCCCCTAGCTGTTGCGGCTGCCATAGCGTGAGCCTTTTCTTTAGCCTCTCGCACTTATTCCTCCGTGGGCTTATAACCTAGCCCGAATCTGACTTTTTAGCCCCCCTTAACTGTGACAGGCTCCTTCCTATCTTGCAGTATCAACCGAAGTCCTCTTCCTTTTTGATAGCCCCACTTTTGGAGCATGGCTACTGCTGCTACCATCTCACCTCCGGTTCTTGGAATGATGCCTTCGATGGGCTCTGGGAGTATCGTCGACACCTCATATTCAAAACTTTGGAGGTCAACATCCTCAATAGTGTGCAGCACATCCAACACTTTGGGTTTTTCGATGCTGTTGGTGGCTTTTTCTTTCTCACTATACCATTTCCTAATGATTGTGATGATCTTATGCCCGGATGCAAATTTGAGCTTTTGGTGTAGTGTGGAGGGGATCGCTCCAACTTCGTGCAACAACGAGCGCTATAGCAGCAGATTGAATGGGGATTTGATATCCATCACTTAAAATAATATGGGGAAGGTCATTGGCCCAATTAATAATGCAAGGTTAACTTCTCCCATTATCTCTCTTTGTGTGTTATCGAAACCTCTGGCATTAGTCCTCGTGGGTATCAGCATGCACGGATCTACCCCAATCTTGGTGGCGGTTCTCAGTGGGCATATATTTAATGCAAACCCATTATTGATCAAAACTAAGGGAATTATCATATTTTCGGACTCAACAGTAATGTTAAGGGATTTGGAGTGATTGCTCTCTTCATCCGGTAAATCGATATCTAAAAATGAAATGGCATTTGGAGCCATCACTTAACCAATTATCTATCCGACTTCATCTGGGCTAACTTGAAGTGATACATGCGTATTCTTTAACACCTCCATTAATGCTTGAAAATAGAGTGAGGATGTCATCAACAGATCCCATACAGTAATATAGGCAGACATTCTTTTCAGCTGAGTCTCCATTACATGTTCTCGACTCATTTTCTCAATAGGATTCACGACGCTCTCTTTCTTTTCCTTTGGTTGAACTTGAGCTGCTGCTGGTTCTTCCAACTGCTTTGAAATCTTCCCATATCGGGTCCCAAAGTCCACTGCCCCTTCTCTATTGCTGCTAGTGTTGATATCTGTTTGTTCATAACTTAGCAGGACCTAATGAGGATCGTAGGTTAGTCTCAAAATCTGAAATGGTATAGCTGCCGGTATCGAATGCACATGCACTGCCGGCTCTGGAGGTGTGGGTAGCACTTGATTCACTTCGGTGATGGCTGGTTGGGTGAAAAAATTGGGTCAGATGGGGGTGGTGAAGCTTGTGGGTGGTTGCACCCGGGGTAAAGGGGTAGGAGTAGGCCATTGGTAGCCGATAGGTGCTGGCGGGGGATTGGGGACATGGTAGGCTATCCGATAATTGATGGGGGTGGTGGTGTATGATTGATATGCATTTATATGCATATAATTGATAGGAGTGGGTGATGGAAAATAAGTCCTAAGATCTAAGGGTTCAACTCGAGGTGCTGGGTTAGGGAAATAATCCGACAAATTTAGGGGTTCAATCACCCAATACTTATTTCTTCATAATTTCTTAGCAATGGTGTCACATAGCTCTCCCAATCACTGATGTAATCTGATAGATCAAATTCAAATTCCTCCTCATATTTCTCTACCATCCCGATGGTGGGTCTGGAACCTACTCCTCCAGTAGGATGTGCTGGTAGTGACACTTAATGAATATTTGCATGCTGGCTTACTTGAGAGGGTGTCCGTGGAATAATTTTTTTGGCATCGATTAAATCTTGGATCGCGTGCTTTAATGGGAAGCAGCGATCAGTCAAGTGACCTGGACTCTAATGAAAATTATAGTGAATATTAGGGTCATAATTCTTTGAGATTGGGTGAGGAGGAGGTTGCGGTTGACGAATAGTAACTAATCTCTTTCCTATTAGTAAATGTAAAAGTATACTTAGTGATTGCCCTAGGGGCATAAATACTCGGTCGTAGTGAGCTCTCCTCTGCTCCGGAGTCATCTGCATTCCTTGTCCATTCTTTGCTCTTTGTATCTGCTCAATTCTGACTGGTGCTGGCGGG
Source organism: Chloranthus sessilifolius (assembly GCA_021018995.1). Classification (NCBI taxonomy): domain Eukaryota; kingdom Viridiplantae; phylum Streptophyta; class Magnoliopsida; order Chloranthales; family Chloranthaceae; genus Chloranthus; species Chloranthus sessilifolius. The sequence continues at coordinate 89,098,104 of CM037594.1, read as the reverse complement.
GTTGCTTGAAATTGGAATGGGGTTATGTTATTATTGGGCCTGGTGTTGGTAATATTCGGGATATCGGCTCCTGTTCACTTCTCGTTCCTTTGTTTTGAAAACCTTCTAACCCCGCTAGCTCCACTCGGTACATTTTTGTTCATGCGACCTTCCCTGATAGCGTCTTCACATAGATTGGCGTTCCTTACCAGATCAGCAAAGCTGGATTGTTGCTGGTACACTAAAAATTCTGAGATCACTGATAGGGTATTTTTAGAAATTATTTCTATTTGCTCATCATCAGGTATCCTATTTCTAACTTGAGCTGCCAGTGCTCTCCAACGCCCCAAATAATTGCTAAAGGTCTCATTCGAGTTCTACTTCAAATAGGCCAAGTCTGACATACATGGTTCAATGTCTATATTATAGACATATTGTTCTTGAAACAAGTGCGTCAAGTCCTTCCATGTTTTCATCATAGATGGCTCCAAAGATGTAAACCATCTCAAGGCTGGACCAATCAGACTTTTCTGAAAGACCTTTATCAGTAGCCTTTCGTCTCCTCCATATTGGCACATGTCCCCACAGTAGGACTTGAGGTGGGTAATAGGATTGCCACTGTACTTGTCAAAAGCTGACATTTTAAATTTTGGAGGTAAGGGGACCTCAGCAAACAAACACAAATCTGTGAAGTCTGTGGCGTGGATTTCAACACCACCCACTTTCAACAGCTGTTTCTGTATTTTGTCTAACTGCTCCTTCAACTGCTCTGAATCCTTAGATATGGGGGCCACTTTCTCGATAGTTGGTTGGACTTCACTCTGGGCTACCAGGGGGTGGGCAATTAGAGGAGGAGGGTTAAGGCTGGTCAATGCCCCAACATAGGCTCCACTATTCTTAATCTCATCCTCTTCATACGGTCTATATAGGGTGTAGTGACGGCAGGATTCTCTTGCTGTTGCTACATGGACTGGGTGGGAATGGCATGATTGGGAGTTGGGTGAGTCCATTGGAGATGAGGGAAAGTTTGTTGGGTGATGGGGTGAGTTAGATTTTGGAGTGGGGCCTGATGAGGCCATTGAGACTAGGGAAAGGCTTGAAACTAAATTTGGGATGTTGGGATATGGGTGAATTGGGGTTGATGTAAAGCATGGGTTTGAGCTGGGTATGATGGTTGTGAATGGGTGAAATTTTGGAGGAATTGTAAAGGGTATGGGTGTGAGGCTCCAAGGTTTTGTTGGGCTTGGGTTTGGGCTATGAAGCCTTGGGAGGGTTGGGCTATGAAGGTTTGGCCCACGGGTCCTTGGGAAGCTTGGGCCATAAAGCCTTGGTTATGATGGGTTTGGGCCATTGGCCATTAATGGGTTTGGGCTATGGGCCCTTGATGGGTTTGGGCCATGGGCCCTTGATGGGTCTGGGCCATGGGTCCTTGATGGGTCTAGCCCAGTGGGCCTTGGTGGGTATGGGTCATGATTCCTTAATGGGTCTGGCCCATTAGGCTTTGATGGGTCTGGGCCATTGGGCCTTGATTGATATGGGCCATGGGCCCTTGGTGGGTCTAGCCCATAGGCCCTTAATGGGTTTGGGCTATTGGGCCTTGATGGGTCTGGGTAAGGGTCATGGGGTTTTGGGCCATGGGGCCTTGGGATATGTGAGAAATGGGGGTTTGGATAGTGTGGATGATGGGGGTTGATGGGGGCCACGGGGGAATGAGGCATGGAGGCTTGATAGGGTATGGGATGGATCCATGGGTGAGTGGTGTGGATGAGAGGGGATGTGTTGGGAGGCCTTCAACCTATTGTAGGTTTGAAACATCTCCTCCATCATGGCCATTGAAGGGGGATTGGATGGAGATGGGTTATTTGACGGTTGGGGGGTATGGATGGGGTGTGTGAAGAGGAAAAATTGGGCATGACCCCGATAAAATTGGGCATGACTCGGGTAAGAGGCTGGATATGAGAGGGGTTGAAGGAATGAGGCAGGGCATTGGTGGATGGAATGGGCATATATGGGGAAGATGTATGGGGCATAGAGGTGGAGAATGAGAGGGGAAAATTGGCCATGGTTTCGAAAAAAATGGACATAGCTTGGGTAAATAGAGGGATGTGTGGGGGATTGGATGTGGGTGGATTGGGTTGGATGGATGAGAAATATGGTATGTTGGTTAAGGTAGAAGATGGGTTTTAAACGGGTGTGGAAGGAAGGTGAGAGGGGTTGGAGATGGCCATGGATGAAGGCATGGCTTGGGAGAAAGATGGGAAATTTGGATTTTGGGAAGTGAAGAAAGGGAAGATAGGGGCACGGAACCGGCCGATTATGGTGAGGGTTGATTGGGCAAGGGGGGTGGAGGTAAAGGCTTCTTCGATATGGGAATGGGTTAGAGAATGTGGCGGGGATGAGTCGGGATCAGCATAAGCTGCGTCCACGGCCCACGGCATATCTCGGTATCGGGTCAGGTACGGGTGCCTCGAATGGGGTCTGTAAAGCTTCCTCCTTCCCCTACGGGATGACGGAGGGTACGATGATGCCATTGTGCCGGCACCAATCAAGACTCTATTTTGGGTTTTTATTTTTTATTTTTTGAATTTTTATAAGTGAAAAGAAATGAGGATTCTGAGGCCTTTTGAATTCCCTTCTCGGGTGGCTCTCATACCCTAAATAGGTCCCATGACAATGATTCCGAAGTGCTTTGAAAGAATCAAAGGGAAACCCTTTGATCTATTAAAGGCACGGAAACTAATGCAAACAACTCGATCCCCCAAAATAAATAAAAAAGAAGTCACCTTCTTTTGACCGGCAAGGGCGTATTGGGTGTCGAAAGTTGTGGGGCCTAAACAGAGGCACTAAACACCGATCGAGAGTGCAGGATGTGAAGCGGCCACCGATTGATTCTTCTTGTGTACCCAAAGTCAGCAACTAATAGATACGCCAGACCAAAAAATCCCCTTTTTATGTTGGCGCAACTAATAGATGCGCCAGTGTAAATTTGAGGTGTTTTTGGCTTGGCGCAACTATTAGTGGCGCCAGGCAAAAACTAGGTTCCAGATTGCTTGACAGCAGTAGTTCCAGCCCGAAATGAGTCTCCTAATTGGTTTTTTCTAAAAGTTGGGCTTCTGGGGATGGACTGTTCTAATGATACGTCTCTTTCCTCACCGATCCTAAGGGTTTAGAGGCCAAATTTGGTTCACTATCACTCTCTTTTTTCTTGAGTTTTAAGCTTGGAAACGAGAAGGTTACCCACCCGATATACCTCAAGTGCAAGCACTTTTCTTAGGTACTAGGTGGGTTGGGACTTTTTCAGATCATCACCACTAGAGGCTGCCGCCTTACTAAGACCAGGGTGGCTGTATGTGTGCCTAAATAATTCAACCCTTGAAAATATACCCCGCAAAAATTAATTTAAATCTTTTATGTTGGTTCAATTTTATTTTTCACTTTTAAGAGAATTTTCTTAAGTTCAAAGACCGGGGGTGATGATCCCGTGCCGTCTCTACGGGCCGAAGTTCACTAGCGGAATATGATTATGGAATTAAAAGAGCAAGTAGGCCCACCAAACGGCTAAGGCTCTTGAAATGACAGAAATATAAGAAATTTAAATAACAATGCACAAGTAGGCCCGTCAATCGTTTAAGGTGCTTGAAATGACATAAATATAAAGAAATTTAAATGACAATGCACAAGTAGGCCCGCCAAACGGCTAAGGCTCGTAAATGATGTAAACGTAGGGGTAAGTAAAATGACTTAATCGGAGGGGTGAGTAAAAAATAAATAAATAACAACAATAAAGGTTAGTAAAAATAAAAAATAAAAGGCCAAATTCAAGGGGAAGCTCTACTAGATACTCCCCAGTAGAGTCACCATCTCTGCAATCGTGAGATTTTTGACGATCCCGTCGTGACGATGCAGTCTCTAATAAAATATTTAGAGTCACCACCCAGAGATTTTGGTGTTTCGAAAAACCTAGGTCAATTTTATAAGCACCACAATGCCACAAATATGACTATGAATCTAGTCCACACAAAAGGCTCTTGGGTAGGGGCTTCTGTTATCGATTGGGAAGGTGTTAGGCACCCAATCAACCCGCTAAATGCGGTCTCTATGTATGGCCAAAACAAGAAAAAAATCAAATGAAAAAGGTTTCCTTTTGTCCAAAGGGTCTTAAAATCCTATTTGTGCCCCTCCATTCCTACCAAATATTCGATGGCGTAACGACACAAATAGGAGGATAGAGGAATAACCGAGAAGGTAGAGGAATAGAGGGGAGAGCTGGAGCTCTCGAGCCCTTGTTGCACCACTATGGAGCCTTGCGTTGGCTTTCTTTAGTGAGCTTTTGAAGGCTTGTATGGTGAGAAATCGGGTTTTAACTCCTAGGTATTGATAGCTAAGAGGTAGAGAGGGAAGGCTAGGGGGTGGCACACACCTAACCTAGAGCTTTTGGGTGAAATGCTAAGGTCTAAAGGAAATTTTTGAGTTCTTAAATTGGTATGGGAATGGTGCACTAGAGGAGAGAGAGAGAAGGGATTCCTTAATCTCTTAATTACAAATTTTTTTAAGCCTTTATAAAGGGAGGGGCGCCTCTCTATTTATAGGAAAAAGAGAGGTTAGGAGGGTATTTAAAAGCTATTTTGGATTAGTAATTAGGTAATGGGCAATCTAAGGTTTCCTAGAGTTTTTGGAGCCTTAAAAAGTGTGAAGAGTTGTTCCAATGGTTGATGATAGGGTGGGACTTTAAACCACTTAAGAAGTTACACATAAATAGTAAATGGGTGCAACAGAACTAGCAAAACACACCCCAAAGGTCAAGATAGTTAACAAGTTAAACCTCAATCTCGAAATTCAAGGTAAAAACCCACAGTTACTGTTCATATGCCCAGCGCAAATAATAGTTATGCCAAGCATATGCAAAGTAAAACAGTAATGCTCAGTGTTTGGAAGTTGGCTGCCCGCAGGGTGGGGTCCACCTTATAACTGGCACAACTATTAGTTGCGCCAAATCCCTAGGGGGGCTCTGCGCTGTTTACCATTTTTCCCTTGCTCTTCGAAATGCGATATCTTCTTGTGAACAGCTCCGATTGGGGTGATTCTTGGCCTGTTGAAAAGCTGAGGACTTCTACTTTTCAATGGTATGAGATTTAATCATAGTAGAAGGTTATAGCTAGTCCCGGTATATCACTCTTCATCCATTGCTTGGGAAAGCTAGGTTTAGGTCCGGAATGGGTTCTAACGGTCGGGATAGGTTTCTAAGGGTTATGAAAGGTTCTTAAGGGATCTAGGGTGATTCCTAAGGGTTCCATACATGCCATCAAAAGCTCGAAGATGCGCCTCTCTTGAAATGTGTTTCCATCGGGCCTTAGGCTAAATTTGAGTGTCAACAGGTATTTTCCCCATAACTTTCGATTCTGATATTGAAATCAGACAAATAATAACTTGTTGGAAAGCTTAAGGAGTTACCTAAATTCATCCTTTATATTATAAGGATAAAAAACCTACATATCATGATGAAATCAAGGCCATCTTCTCAAAGGTCAGATCTGGTCACAGGCTATGTGCCACTTGACACAGTTTTGTGTCCCAAATTTTTGGAATTTCTAGCCAGCAAACCAGATAGAGTGAAATTTTGTACAGTTCTGGGACACTTGTTAAACTTTACCCCAGATTTATCATGGATTTATTGGAGTGATTTTTGCACATCAAGTCATAGCCCAAATAGGGCACAGAATTATGCTGATATCAGGGCAGATCCTCTACTTCTGCCTCGAACTTCGTGTAGGTCACACAATGGGGAGTTAATTTCTAACATTTGACTGGGTCTTTGGAAATCCATTAATTTATTCCAGATTTTTCCCTAAGTTATTTTACACAGATCAACACTCATCTCAGTGAGCTCTTTGTTTTGGGCTTTAAAACCCTTAAACTTAGTATTTCATTACATTCTTGCCACCCATATCCCTTAATATATACTAACATATATTTTTGTGTATTAGTGAGTGTTAGACCATAGAGTCAGGTGTAAGGGTTGACCCTCATCAATTAGGGCAAATTTTTGGGTCAAAGTTGGACCAATTGGATCATCGGATTGGGTGGGAGTTACACTCTTTAGATCTGTGATGTTGTTCAGATAATTGACATTTGAGGAAGATGAAATTTAGGGCTCTTGAACTTATTTATTTGTTTTTATATTTCCGCTAAACGCTCAATCTCCTCTTTAGAAAAACTTGCATAAAGTTTTGATCTTCTCTGTAACTAAGAAAAAAAAATAAGAAGGAAGATGAACAGAGACTCCAAAAAACCCTAAATTCATTAAAATAAAACCCTAATATTGGAGGTGCTCTCAGGGAGATCGGATGATTGGAAATGGTCGTAGAGAGATTGCAGAGGGTCGTAGAGAGATTGGATGAACGCGGGCAAGCGAGTGATTTTGATCGAGCACTATAATTAATACAATGATAGTTTTGTGATCATCCGATCTCTCTACGACCCTCTCCAATCTCTCTACGACCCCTTTCCAATCGTCAATTTACGAAGATCATGCATAAAATGCTACTGTTGTTAGGTCCTCGCTAAGAACCAATGGGTCTCCTCGGCCGATATTTGAATAGGCAAAACGATTTTGGAGTCAATTTCACACTACAAAAAATAAGACTAGTAGCAGTAGCCAAAAACTGCCGCTATTAACCAAAAAACTATTAAAGGCTATTAAGACTATTAGCGACAGGATATTAGCGGCAATTTTTTGTTAATAGTGAAAGTTTTTGGCTGCCGCTAATAGTCTTAATTTTTATAGTGTCAGTTTACTTTTATTGAAATTCTCATTTCCTTTTTTCGAAATTCAATCGTTTCCTTTTAGAATCGATCACCCTAGATGAAGATTTGGATTGGTCACCCTAGAAATTTAGAAAACCAAACACGGGTGGTGGGAGAGTTTGAGATTGGTGGTTTTTAAAAGTCAAAACTAATGAGAATAGAAGAAATTAGATCGAGTTAAAGATCTAGTTGAGTGTAGTCGATTTTTTTGCTTGTAAGTAAACTAGCGTTCTTTTTTTTATGGTGGATAGTGATTCCTAATTTAGAGAGAGAAATGGTGGAGAAAAATGTGGGCTAATAAAAAATTAAGGGAGCCATTAATTGCACATGCTTTTTAAGTGATTGCACCGAATTAACTAAAATTTGTCCTTGCACATGCTTTATATGATTGCACCAAAACCCTAAAAAAAAATTACACTTTAAATGTTATCTTGCCCACGTCTCTCTACACATTCTCTCTCCTCTCCCTCATTCTCTCTCTACACCATTCTCTCTCCCCATCTCTTTTCTCTACCAATCTCGTTCCCTCTCCATCATTTTCTCTCTCTCTCTCTCTCTCCCCCTCTCTCTCTTTCTCTCACTCTCTCTTTTAATGAACCAAAAATTTATTGAGAAAGAGAGAGCAGGGGGCAACTGAGCAACAGGCTCAGAAAGGAACACTTGATACCCGACAAATACAGAAGGCATCTTAATCGATGCTTGATGCTTAGCAAAACAATCAACCTAAGTTCAATACCATGGTAATTGAAATAGTGTTCCCCCCACCAGCCATCTCTTGATTACCCAAAGTGTACCCGTAAAAGTTGAGATTAATCCATCCATGAGGGGACATTCCCAAACCATAACTCTTTGAAAAGGGATGAGATACAAGCAACAAGAGGTGCTCCTGTTAGAACGAAGCTATCTCTGAAATTAAAGAGCCTGGTGTTTAAAGAGCAATTTAATACTGTTCTCTCTCTCACTCTATGCACCATTCTCTCTCTCTATTGTTTTCTCACTTTACTTCTCTCCCTTTAATCTATGCTGGAATATGACTATATTTCGCACCCTAATACCAACATTTGGTCATCTGATGAAGGCATTCTGATGGCTGTTGTGTAGTTTTAGCGATTTTAGGTTTTCTTGAACGATGGATCTTGCAGGAGCATAAAAGAGCATAATTAAAGACTACATGGAAGCATTAAATCATGAAGCCGACGGAAACACTGAAATTCGTGAAAGAACTGATTGATCCAGTCATTGCTGAAGAGAATTAAATATGTCATAGATCTAACTCAATTGATTGATATCCTAAATTTAATGGATTGCGTTTATGACAACTGTTTTGCCGCTCAAATATGAATCTAAACTCAATCGATTGAATTATGATATCCAATCGCTTAAATTTATGACACCTTTTTGCCGTTCAAATTCGAATTTTAAATTCAATCGATTGATTTTCTAAAATCAATAGATTGACATTATGACAGTTGAGCCTACCAATTTTAGATTTTGAATTCAATCGATTGAATCTTGTAATTCAATTGATTGACCTGAGTATGGAAGATTTTTAGCCCATGCCCTATATAAAGAATGCAATGTTTAGGGTTCCGAGGGGCCTTCTTGGCTGAATTTTCTTAGTTATTTTTCCTTAGTTTTTTCATTTATTAGTTTTAGCATTTGATAATTAGTTTGTAATTAGAAATCAAGGCTTTGTAAGGTTCTAGATTTTTTCCTACAAGATTTAAACATTTGATAAATTAAAGAACGTGTTTGATGGCTTCAGATTTGTGCATTGCGTGTGGATCGGAGATGAGCTGCTAAAATCGCTCATTCAAGGAGGAAGCAAACTCGAGATGAGTAGTTAATTATTTTTAAATCAATCATTCCTTTTTACAAATATTGAATCATATAGCTATAGTTTGTGCTTATTGATACATCTTCGAATACTCATTTATAGTCGTTGATCATGTAGATCGGCGATAATAGAAGGGTTATTCCACCTAGATCGATCTTGTAGACCGATATAGGATGCCATACAATTGATAATTATTATTATGGTTGTATGCTTGTGATACATTTTGCCGTTCTCATGATTCATTTCGTTATTGAATGTGTCATAGTGTTAGGATAGGGTATGCCTAATCAAATAATCATATTTCTCGAATTGTTTGTCTATTTGAATTGATTGATTTGTTTTAGAAACATTATAAATCTAGGGTGAGCGAAATCCTTGATCATCTCATCATAGTTGTTTGATTATTCAATGTTCTCCCTACCGTCTTCTCTCTCTCTCTCCACCGTTCTCTCTCTCTCACTTTCTCTACACCGTTTCTCACCCTACATCCTTCTCTCTCCATATCTATTTCTCCACCGTTTCTCTCTCTACATCATTCTCTCAATGTCCACCATTCTCTCTCTCCACTGTTCTCTCTACCAATCTCTCTCCACTTGTCTTTCTCCATTGTTTATCTCTCTACCTTTCTCTCTCTATCCGCCACTATCTCTCTCCACCGTTCTCTTTACCAATCTTTCTCTCCATCATTCTCTCTCTCCACCTCCCTTCCTCTCTCTACATCATTTCCCTCTGTACATCCTTCTCTTTCTCCACCGTTTCTTTCCCTCCTCAGTTCTCTCTCTAGACCTCTAATCGGCCTCAAAAGTTGTATAATTTATCCCTGAATCTCAGCCTTGTTAATCCTCATTTAACTACTAACATGTGTTTTTAGTTCATGTTGTGTTGCAATGGTGTAAAAGCTAGATAAATGATAAATGAGTTAAAAGAGCAAAGTTATGAAGAAACCTGAAGCAATGGCAAGCATCTAAGGAAAAACCATGATGGAATACACCAAAAGGTTACTCTGTCCTATTTACTTGATCCCCCGACCGATCGAACAGGCTCTGACCAGTCGGGGGATCAAGTAAACTGAACATTCAAAGTGTCAGATATATTTGTGACCGGTCGGGGGATCAAGTAAACAGAACACTCAAAGTGCCAGATATATTTACGACCGGTCCAAAATGGGTCGACTGGTTAGGAGTTCAAGTAAATCTGAAGTTAGCGAAGTAGCTTCACCCTGGAGATCAAATCTAAAGCTCAACTGCTCGAGAAACATATTTTGACTAGTCATAATAGAGTTTTGGCACAAAAAAATAGCTGCTCCAGCAATGGATAACTTCTAGTATCTGAGATCTTCTCCGGGAATCTCTTCTACAAGTTGGATTACTCAAGCAATGCGGATTTCCTTTTGGATTCATCTTCCTTTGAGGATTTTTCAGGATTCTCCAGGTTACTTGCTGTGTACAATGTTCTAGGGCCTTATACTCTATAAATAAGAATCCTAGGGTTAGGTTTTAGGGGACTCGCACGGTGGAACTTTTCTAGAGAGCTCTGGCGTGTGTTTTCGTAGTTTAGGTTAGGAATTGTTCTAGAATAGAGGGAGATTGAATGCGATCATCGGCCAGAGCCAGATTCAGCAATGATGAAGGTCTCTGGATCGATGCGTGCTTAAAGCTTCAACTTGGGATCTCTTATAAATTTTGGATAAGTATTCAATAAAATTATGTTTGCTTCTTTATTTTTAATTTCGTTAATGGTATGATTGCATGTTTGAGATTCTGACTAGATCGAGAACATGATAGTAACGTTGTAATCTTATTTAGAATAATCTCAGTGGCTTTGTAGGGATTGGTTAGCCTAAATAGGATATTCACTAACGGACTAAGCCTTGTTGGGTAGTTTTTGTTGGTTTGTGCAATGACGCCTTGACGATTATATTTATCTAACTCGCGATTAGATTTTTCTAATTTATAAACGAAGCGACTGATCTTGTAGCCTGAAGCGGGGGTACCTGGGATTCATTATAGAAAAGAAATAGGTTTTATTATTTACGAATCCGAAATCCAAGAGATATTCCAGACTGCCTTCTCCTCTCTTATCTCCAAACTATTTAGGTTTTCCTTTATTTATTTAAATAATTTAGGAAATTTGATATTACAAACTATTTTATAAAACATAAATTAAATTGAGATAAACGATAAATCCCTGTGGTTCGACACCTTGTAATTGCCCTAGTACATTTGAACTTGTGCATTTGTAATGTCATATTTTAAGACGATCAAGTTTTTGGCGCCATTGCTGGGGATTTTGTCTTTATCCTTATTTGATTCATATTCTATTATAATTTTGTATCATTATACTAACCCTAATTTGTTTTTTTTTATATTATTTCTAGGCTTGGAAGATCGAAGGTTTTAACGCATCAAAGGCTTATCACGGGGCACTGCGAGAGGCTAAGGTACGTGCTTCTGATTTTCATTAAGTAGGATAAGTATTTTATTTTTGTTTCTAGTATCTATTTCTGCCAAGGCATGGTTGTAATTCTTCTCTTTCTTTTGCAATCAAACCTTGTGGTTAATATAATTGGCCGGTTTAGTTACGCTAGCTCTTGTTCTTTTCAAAACATTGTAGTTTTTAAACGTTCTAGTTACCTTGCACCGTTTTCAATAAAATCCATTATGGCGGGTGATCAGTCACAAAATATACCACTTTATCACCCTTAACTTAGTGATGTTAGACCTTAGTTTGCTACTAATGAGATGCTAATATGCAGATATTTAGAATAGTAAGCAAAAGAGAGCTGAAGTGTTAATCTTTGCCAAAATGAACTCTAAAAGCAACAAGAACACGATCGTGCATAAAGTATCTGTAGTTTCTCGAGAGAAATTGATGCCTGTGATCGAGAGTTGAAAGATTAGAGTTGAGTATCTGTAGTTTCTCAGGAGCAATTGACTCATGTGACTAATAGATGAAGGTTCGTTTTATTTGCTTTCTAATTTAGATTTTATTTTATTTTTTTACTGCTTTGTAAACATCTAAAAGTTCTTGATTTTTATTGACGACTAAAGTCTTGAATTTTCAGATTAGTGTAACAATTTTTATTTTCCATCTTCAATTTTTTAGAGTTTGATTGACACCCAAAAATTTGAAAGATTGTTGATTAGTTTAAATCTATATGGAGGAATTCTAGTTTTTAATTGACGTCCAAATTCTAGAGGACTGAGATATAGTGTAATGGTATTTTAAATTTGTAGACATTCAAGGACTGAAGGATCGAGATTGACGACCATAATATGGAAGTAGGAGGATTTAGATTTACTTTTCTATAATTAGTTTAATAACCATTCTTTTATTTATTTTTCTCAAACCTTTAAAGACAAATAGAAGCATTCAGAAATTAAACCTTCCTTGTGGGAAATATCATATACTAGTGCGTCAATTTCCATTGTGCGCTTGCAATAGGATAAGACTTAGTAATTAGTATTCACACATTAAAGTGCTGACTAGCGGGAGAGGACCATATGGCTAGAACGTTAAGGGAGTACTATACACCGGCTAGTCTAGCACCTCCCTCGTGTATTCATGTACCTGCAACGACGGTAATGGGGTCTTCGAGATCAAGCCCAGCGTGATTCAATTAATTCCTATTTTTCGTGGGCATGGTAACGAAGATCTCCATATGCATCCAACTTGCGTTCTGAAAATTTGTGTTTATTTAAAATTAAAAACTTATCAGAAGAGGCCACTCATCTGAGGCTTTTTCTATTTTCATTTAGAGACAGGGTAAAGCAGTGGCTGCACTCTTTGCCCATTGACTCGATTATTAGTTGAGAGGAGTTACAAAATGTATTTTTCAATAAGTACTTCCCAACACGTAAGACGAGTCGATTCTAGAAGGTAATCACTGCATTTTATCAAACTCCGAAAGGGTCTTTTTATGAAAGTTGGAAACATTGCAATGGGCTTCTACTTAATTGCCCTCATCATGAGGTTTCGTGCTGGGAATTAGTACTTAGTTTCGATGAAGGCTTAAATGACCAAACCAGACAATGGATTGATGATACTTGTGGGTGTATGTTCCTCTCATTTACCGCAACAGATGCATGGGAACTTTTTGGGACCTTCAGTGTGGAATCGGTGCAACACCCTACATCGAGACAGACTAATATGGAGAATTTAAGAAGTACACCTCCTAAGCGAGGAGGATTGTACAACTTGAAATCAAAGATGGTTTTTCTTCTGAAGTTGAAACTTTGGAAGATAAAATTTCAGTCCATGTTGGGTATAAAATCTCACCCAACATCTCCAAGAGGTAAGGCTCATGGTCTCAGCCATAACCCTGCTCAAAAGGTTCCCACGTATCTTGCTGCCCATATGCCCCCCACAATACCCCAAGACCATTATGCTGTAGCAAGTTCCTTCTAGCGTTTGGATAATAATTATGGTTGTGTGAACATTTACAATCCAAGCTGGAGGAACCACCCAAGTTTGTCCCAGCAGCACAACTCGATGCAGAGAGATAATCAACCTCTTAGGCCGATGAATGCTCCACCATTTTTCAGCCATTTGTGGGACAGTAGCATTATACGCCTCGCAGGAGTAACTCTTTGGAGGAAGCCATGTTGCAGGCAGTCCGGACCTGACAGCAACAGGGCCGACACCACGAGCATTTATTCCACGCTCTCACGAATTTCAGGGCCTCACTAGCAACTCAAATTGAGGAACTAGTTACTGCTTTAAATAAGAGAGAAGAGGCCTGGTTGCCTACGCAATTGGTTAATGACCTAAAAGGTAAAGCAATGGCTGGGGAGGCTTTGTCTTCCTCTGGTTCGTCAGTGCCCTGATGAGCACTTTTACCTTGTCGAGCTACTGATGCATCCGTAGTGGTTCTTTGGAGGCAACCCAAGCACTATGTAAATTATTAATTTAGGTTCTAAGATTGGTTGAGTCTAGGAGTCTTTAGGTTTGTAAAATCTGGGGTGAGAACAGAGTTCTCTAACATATTTAGACCGGTCTAGTTTCTTAAAAAAAAAAAAACAAACAAAGGCCAGAGTTTTTGCTATGTTTTGACCGGTCAAAATAGATTTCGACCAGTCAAAATAGGGGACTCTCGCTTCAGATCTGAAGCATTGATGGAGACACTTAGTTTGCTCTAATTTTGTGACCAGTCCAAATGATTCAACCGGTCGACTTCATAGGCACTGGACTATTTAAAGCCCTTTTGACCGATCGAAATCTATTTTCGACCGGTGTTGCCCTAGTTTTCCCCAAAAGTCTTCTTCGTCCTTGAGCGTTGTGTGTCGTTTAAACTTTTGGCATGCACCCTTTCACCTTCCACCTTCCCCATTAAACACACTCCTTCGCCTTCACCACCCATTTACATTATAAAACCAGCATTCATTTCACCCATTTCATCCATCGCGTCATCTTCAACCCCTTTTCTTGAACCCCCTTTTCGCCATGGCCGATGATGCTAGCTGGTCTGAGATCCGAACGGCCATTGAAAATAATATCCAGCGGGACGGTGCTGAGATGACCCGGGTTGAAAAATGGATTTGGGAGTAACTGCTCCTACTCACATTGGAGGCTGAATCATCCGACCCTCCACCCCTCCCAAACGCCATCGTACTCACCCACCCTCTCCCCCTCCACCACCACCTTTTGCATAATTCCTCTACTTAGCCCAATTATTTTTCCTCTTCTATTGGATGTAAGTTGAGGGTAACTCGAACCGGGTGGAATGATATCTTTTTGGAGGAATCAGACCTTTTTGAAAACCATGGGACCGTTTCAACGCCATTTTTTGCGCTATCCCATGGGTCGCTGCCACTGTTTGGGCGTGTCTAGCATTTTCCTAGGTTTCCATTTTTTTTCTATAAGGGTCTGTAAATTGTAAATTGTGAATATATATATATATATATATAGTTCTTTTATTTTTATTTTTATGTTCTACTTATTGATTGGTGGTTGCTAAAATTTTTGTGGTGGTGTTGAATATAACTCTTGACAGGTTTGGGGGAAGCGCATTGAGTGTCTTTTCCTTCGTTATTCTTGTTTCTAAGTTTGGGATTTACCCTGCCTTGTCCAGATGGTTTAAATGTTGCATTTTCACCCAAGTTTGATCAGGTCACCATGCTTATTTGCTGTCTGATTCACACCCCTTTTACTATTGCCCTCATGTTGATTATATTGTTTACTGTTTTGTGCAATGAGGACATAGCACCACTTAGGTTTGGGGGTGTTGTGCCAAATGTGTGGTTCATGACTTTAACTTTTTCATCATGTACTTGACCAGTATTTTATACACACTCAATACCTTGTTCTGTTTTTAAACCATCTTTGTTTATTTTGCCGTAGTTTTTAAAATGTAATAAAAGATGCATGTAAATCTTAATTTTAAAATACTCATGCCATGATGAAATTGTTGTTGTTTGGGATAATTAATTCAAATGTAAAAATTTAAGGATTGGTCTGAATTCCTTGCTTAGAAAATTTTTACGCTATTGTCATGTTTAGGTCCAAAAATCAAAGGATTAGTTCAAATCTAGAATTCTTAGGATCTTAAAATTTACTAAACCCGAAAAGCTTTAGAACCTTTACCTCGTTCTTGATGAGTGTTAAAATAAATTTAGAGTATCATTGGAATTCATGCTTAATTGTTCAAATCTCATATGTTTTATCTTGGTTTGTTGATTATGCATTGTTTATATTATGGCACTAGAACCCATTGTATTTGAATTGAAAACAAATAGGCATCCTTATCACCTTGAAAGGAGATGATCAAAGACCATCTTTGGCTCGTTTGTGCCTAAAATGCCCCACCTTATACTTAATTACCTTTTAGCACCCCCTTTGAGCCTTGTTGAAATTTTTTTGCCATACATGTTTCTTGAGAAGCTACATTAATCATACCCCACACCAGTTTGAAAAATATAAAACCTTTCCCTTCAATCTATGAGAAATTGGGAGAGAAGGATGAGAATAAAAAGAGGAAGTACAAAGGAGTGGAGAAATATGCTTGCAAGGAGCATGTGGTCGAAAACTAATTGAAAAAGGGAAGAGAAAAAGAAAAAAAATATATATATTTGCAAAAAAGGTAGAAAAATATGAGGTGATATTCAAAGTGAAAAGAAAAAGAAGGAGAAAGAAGAAAATAAAGTTGAGAAAACCAAAAAAGAAAAAAATTCTGAAAAGTTTGAAAGAGGAGTGAAAATGGAAATTTAAATATTCCTCCTTTTCCGGTTTCTCAGAGAAAATTGGATCCAATTTCCCTTTCTTTCATAACCTGCACCTGAGCCACATTACAACCTTAGAAAAAAGACCTTCGTGATCCGATCTTGGTTGGTAAATGCCTTGTGGAGGGTTTTGCGAATCCCAGTGTGCTTACTTTATTTATTGGTGGTAAAAGCAATTTAAAATCAAAGTAAAACAGGGGATGGAATCGGCACAACTGAGAAATCCTAGACCTGCAAGATACAGGGTCCATTGTAGCAAGTTTTGACCCATAGGGAAAGATGATCTATGGCTCCAAGGGAGCCATCTCTAGTAGTCCCTCCAGATCTGACTACAGATCTGGCAGTCCTAAAAGGAAGGGAGTTTAGGGTTACTTATTCTAAATATCCTAAGGTAGCCTAATGAATTAACTACAGAAAGGGTTGAGAAGATGGATGGAGTGTGGGAAAATAAATATAAAAGGGTGAGAAGTATGCTATTGGGTCTAGATCAGAGGAGTTTTGTAACTCAGATTCAGATATGATGTTATAGAAATCCTGTCCAATGGCTACATTATCACCACTGAGGAGAAAGAATCTAACCCATCTCTGTGCCATGATCCAATCCCTTAAGGCTATAACATATCCACTCAAATGGTCACAGACTATCCCATAGGGGAACCACAGTCCAGAGATGGGTCAAAACAAGTTAATCATTATAGGCACTACTTCATCCAGGCTACAAGCTCAAGAATCCATAGGGAACCTCAACCTCTAAAGCTCTATGTGTGGGGCTATGGCTGTATAGGACCATGTTAGTCCAGACACATAGAACCAGCAAGGGATTGAGTACAACCTTCGATCTAGCTATCCATTGCTTGAGTGGGACTACAATGGTCCGATCCTGAGCCTACAATCTCCATAACCAGATCAGATCTAACATCTGATGGCGGGTCTATACAAATATAGGGGAGTCTACCTCTGTACAATCTCCCACAAGGCTACAAGCACATGTGCAGAGAAGAAGAATCTATCTTGGATCCTACGGATTGGCTTCACCCTAAGGCTATAGCCTGTCCTCTTGAATGGTCACAAACTATCCCAGAGGCTATCCTCCTCATAGAGTCCAAAACAGAACAGTAATATTGCTGCCACCACCATGGTCACAAGGCTACCAGCTCCGGCTCCCATGGGGATTTTAGATCTAGTGGGTCCTATGGTGGGGCTAAGGCTGTATCGGACCATGATAGCCCAGACACACAGGTCACTTGGATCTGAATGGATCCTTAGAATCAGTCCTCCATTGCGTTGAGTCACAGCCAAAGCAATGGTGGATCACAAGGCAGCAGCCTTGCACAGAGTAACTCTCATTCACACACATCCCATAAAAGTACATATCTTATTACAAAACATCCATTAAACTAGTTCAAAAATACATACAAAGGTATAGCCAGCAAGTGCTGGACTATGGAGAGAAAGAAAAAGAAAAAAGAAAACTATTTACAACTACAGAAGAACAGAAAAGAAAATGATCTCAGATCCCGTATCAGTGATAAAGTCTGAGCCCCTAAACCTAAACCAAGTTTGGGTTTATATAGCAGTGGTGTGGCGGCGCATTAGGGTTAGGAAACCCTAATTTTAATGATGCCACGTGGCCGAATACTGTTCCTTGGATGCCTCGGGGCATGTGCACAGAGATTTGAGCATGGGAGTGCGTGCCCTAATCACTGGAAATCCCCAGAATGTCCTCTACAGAATGATGGAAGTTGGAGTTCAGAGCTTCGCCAGGTTGCAGTCGATTCCCAGACTTGTCGCGTGGTAGCACTGACTTCGTGAGGATGAGTTAGCATTAAAACTTCAGACGTCACGGGGTTGCAGCTTCTTGATCCTTTGAGCAGTCACGAGTTAGATAGTTAAGCTCTCACTGGATTGGGCTTCGCGCAGTTGGATTGCTACTTGTGAATAGCGCGGGAACTGCGCGAACATTCCATTTCACAATAGATCTTCGCGAGGCTTCGCGAGGCTGCTTTCTTCCTGAACAGCGTGAGAACTGCACTTCTTAATGGAACTTTGTGAGGATCCTTGCGAGGCTTTGATAGTTTCTTGACTGCGCGAGAGGTTCTCTTGACATTTGCATCCTGCGGCTACTGCGCGAGGCAGGATTCTGAAGCTAGTCTGTCACTCACTGTGCGAGAAGTTGTTGTGAAGTCTTGGGAATTCGCGAGGACTGCACGAAGCATATTTTTTTGAATCCTCTGAAGCTTTGGGAAGCTGCGCGAGGCTCTTCTTAGGTCTGGATTCTGTTCTCATTGTTCTGAGGGACTTCTGGGGTCAAAACAGGCTCCTTAGCAGGATTTATGGTCTTATTGCACTGCTGTTTATTGCTTACAGAAAACACTTAACAATCCTTTATTAGATGGCTAAGGGTCTAATCAAAGGCTAAGTTAAGGGGTGAAAAGTGGTACTTTTCAGGTCTTAACACACCCCCAAACCTAATCTTTGCTAGTCCCTTAGCAAAACTACATTAAATCAACTACATAAATTAAATGCCACTTTCGTAGGGAGCACGGATACATTTAGAATATGTACCAAGCCTTTAAAACCCCTAGGTGATCCCTAGTGGAGGAGTGAAGTCTCCTGAGGGTTTTCAGTGAAGACACCCACAAACTTCTCAATGAGACTGTTAACAAAAGTGTATTATTATCAAGTGAGCAGTCAAGAAACCGAGTTAGTTCACCCTTGAATCAGTAAGAGAAATAAGAAATTCAAACACCTTGGCTGCACAAAAATTTAAACAGTATAAGCTTCTCATGAAAGCACAACATTTCCAATCAGTTTACACCAAAGAACAATTTACATGTGTGTCAGCACTGAGCTCATCACTAGATCAAAAATTAGGTTGTTGATCATACTTAATGCATTCAATATCAGACCCAAAACTCTCCAGGGCATACTCTCATGAGGAACTTTTAAGGGTTTCACTTTCTCTCAAGCTCAAGAGCAGTTACATCCCCCAAATGGGTCTGTAAGCATGAGCATAGGCAAAGCTCTTAAGTGCTGGCATCATTGACAGATCCTCACCATAGATTGGATAACTCTTTATCTCCACATGACAGCTCACTCAACTTTGGATCAAAAGGGCTTTAACTGGGTTGCAATGTGGCTTATGGAGTGGGGTTAAAAAGAATGGAAGGTTGAAAAGGGGTTCAAAATTGAGAAATCAGTAGGTGAAGGAGGTGATTCATGACTTCACCTTCTTTAATTCATCTCCTTTCATCTTCTTTGAGGTTTTCAAATTTGAAGTGGTCAGTTTCTCTTCTTGATTTCAATTTTCCCAATGAAAGTTCCCTCTTGACTCCTCTCTTACTCCTCTTCATTATTATTTTTGTTTCTTTTTTATGCATTTTTCTTCTTTTTATTTAGTTTTTGCATTTCTGAAATGCCACCATTTTCTCAGTTACCATACTGCCAGAATTTTGGGATACTTTTTCTCCATTCACCTAGTGTTGACCATAGCTAGTCCATCTTCAACTCTTTCTCCTTTACCTTCTGAATTCTCAGAGTGAGGGTAGGCTAAATCAGGTTCATAGGTTCAGGTACAAGTACTCAGGTGCATTTTGAAGAAATTTAGGATTTAAAGCTCAAAGGGGGTATGGACAAGGGCAGTTGCTTAAGGTTGGTCTATTTAGGCTCAAACTGTCCAAGTGAAGGCCTTGATCCTTTCCTAAGTCTCATGAGTGCTGTCAGTTGTTTTAACTTGGAGTTGCCTAACTTCCAGTGAGCACAGTGACTCAGCCAGTCCTTAGAGCTAGAAGAATTTTGCCTTAGTCACTCCTCAAGGAAATTTTTTTTGTATAGGCCCAAATCTCACTAGTTATGGTCTTCCTTTGAATTCTTAAGTATGTCCTTACCTTTTTCTCTCTCTAATGATTCACTAAGTGCTGATACAAGTGAGTTTCCTTGGTGATCTCATCATGAAAATGTGAAATTTTAAAAGTTTGTAATGCCTAAAGTCTGGAAAAAAAATTTAAATTTCATTATTTTTCTGATTCTCCAGTGAACATGACCCATTTCCATCTTACTCACATGATTCTGTTGCATTTAAGTTAACTATTCCATTGGCAGGATCTGCCTGCCACACCCCCAAACCTATGAGGAGCAGTGTCCTCACTGGTTCAAAGGTGGAGTGTCGAAATTTATGGTCGAGAAAGAAAACGCAAGAATGAAAACAACCAAAATAGAGAACTTTCTGAATAACAGGAAAAGAAAATTTCATTAAGACTAAAAGATTACAAAAATAAAACTCCTAAGAAGAAAGGAGAGAGGGATCAAGGATGTGGGGGCTGAGAAGGTGGTGGAAGGGGTTGAGTGGAGGGGGCAGGGGATGGGGATGGTTCTATCTTTCGCTGTTTCTTCTTTTGCTGGTGCTTGTCCTTCTCCTCCTTAGCAAGGATCTGCTGAACCTCCGCGTATTCATCCCAGAGGAATTGTAGGGGGTCCGGCTCTCTAGGTGGGGGCGATTCCAACCACATCGGATAAAATTTGTTAGGCAGAGCATTAGGCTTGTCATCTGCCATTGTTAGGACTAGGGAAGGACCGCTAGGGTGAGAGGAGAAAGGATGAGATGAATATGAAAGGGACTCCCTGTGTATTTAAAGACGAGGATGGTGGAAGATGAATCGGTGTAATAACATCCAAGTTGTCGCAATTAATTAAGAGTGAGTTGGGAAGTAAAAAGTAATAGCAATCAGCATGGGAAATGACAAATGCATGTGACTCGTACAGCTGGGCAAGGGGATCGCGAGATAGGAATGGAATCTCGCGATGATGGATGTTGTAGCTTGTAGTGCGCGAGAGGCTCTGCAGCATTTGTTGAAGCTCGCGACGGCGTAATAAATACTCTATGTGAATTACGCGAGAGCTTCCCAAATCTCAATTTGGAATGCGCGAGGGCTTAGTACCAAACAAGGAGCAATTCATGCAGTGCAGCATACTCATCAAAAATATTCAAACAGTATGGATTCAATTCAAAAATCAGTAAATCGTAGAAGAAGAAGTAATCATACCAACCCCACTTAAACTCTATCAAACCCAACAGACTCAGACCCCATCGAGACACTACAATTTCCTAAAAACTATTGAAGAAACGAAAGTAGTATAGTACAACATGGACACAACTGTGGGTCAGGTAGATGAAGGGGTCCCTTGAAAATGAATAGTGTTCATAGGGTCGGCCGGTTTTTCGAGACAAGGCTTAAGCCTCTGACCATTCACTTTCAAGGTCCTCCCAGATTTGGGATCCTTGACTTCCACAGCACCAGATGGGGAAACATTTAAGACAATATAGGGACCTTCCCATCGGGATTTTAGTTTGCCAGGAAAGAATTTTAGTTTGGAGTTAAATAACCAAACCTTGCCACCAGGTACGAAGCTTTTTCTCAGTAAGCCCTTGTCAAAGAAAGCTTTGGACCGTTCCTTGTAGATCCTGGCATTGGCGTAGGCATCCATCCTCAGCTCGTCCAATTCAGACAGCTGCAGGGACCTGTGATGACCAGCAGAAGTTAGGTTCATATTTAAGTTTTTAATGGCCCAATAGGCCTTGTGTTCTAACTCTACTGGGAGATGGCAAGCCTTGCCATAGACCAGTCTGAATGGGGACATTCCAATGGGAGTCTTATGGGCAGTCCTATAAGCGCACAGTGCATCATTGAGCTTATCAGCCCAATCTCTCCTGTCAGCCCTTATTGTTTTCTCAAGGATGTGCTTGATCTCCCTATTGGAAATTTCAACTTGCCCACTTGTCTGTGGGTGGTAGGGAGTAGCAATCCTATGGGTCACAGAATATTTCTTGAGCAAGCTTTCGAAATTCGCTATTGCGTAAATGGCTACCCCCATCACTGATAATAGCTCTAGGGGTTCCAAATCTTGAGAAAATGTTCTGCCTTACAAATTTGAGGACCACCTGGTTGTCATTGGTTTTTGTGGCAATGGCTTCTACCCATTTGAAAATATAATCCACTGCCACTAAGATGAAATGGTAACCATTAGAAGGAGGAAAAGGGCCCATGAAGTCTATACCCCATATATCAAACAGTTCTACAACAAGGATGGGCTGCAAAGGCATTGAATTTCTTTTGAACAACCCTCCTAATTTTTGACATCTCTCACATGCCTTGTAGTGTGTATATGCATCTTTGAATAAAGAAGGCCAATAAAACCCACACTGCAGGACCTTGTCAGCTATTTTTCTTCCACTAAAGTGGCCTCCACAGGCATTTTCATGGCACATGGCCAGAATACTGGGGACATCACTTTCAGGAACACATCTTCGGATGATTTGGTCTGCACAGTACTTGTATAGGCAAGGTTCCTCCCAAAAAAAAAATTTGACCTGTGAGAAAAATAGGTCTTTGTCCATTTTGGTCCAGTGGGCAGGAATCTTTTCTATAACAAGATAATTCACAATGTGTGCAAACCAGGGGACCAAGGATTGGATTGCAAATAATTGTTCATCTGGGAAGGCATCATTTGTAGGACCATCAAGACACTTCTCCAACACAATTCTGGACAAGTGGTCAGCCACCACATTTTCCACACCCTTTTTATCCTTGATTTCAATGTCAAACTCCTACAGTAGGAGTATCCATCTAATCAGCCTGGGCTTAGCATCTTTCTTGGACAATAGGTACTTCAATGCTGAGTGGTCAGTGAAGATTACAGTTTTAGATCCCAGCAGGTAGGATCTAAACTTGTCAACAGCATACACCACTGCCAGAAGCTCTTTCTCAGTTGTGGTATAATTCAGCTGAGCTTCAGCAAGTGACTTGCTGACATAAGCAATGACCACAGGCAGCTTATCCTTTCTTTGGCCCAAGACAGCACCTATTGCCAAATCTGATGCATCACACATTATAGTACGGTCTCCTGGAGTAAGGGAGGTAAGGCAGACTTTCAAAGTCTCAAAAGCCTTTAGACATTCAGCCGAGAAGTCGAAAGGCACATCCTGGCAGAGCAGGTGGCACAATGGCTTAGCAATTTTGCTGAAGTCCTTAATGAACCTCCTGTAGAATCTTGCATGCCCAAGGAAAGATCTTATTTGTTTGATTATTTTTGGAGGGGGCAGATTAGCAATGAGGTCAACTTTGGCCTTGTCTACCTCAAGCCCTTCTTTAGAGACTACATGGCCCAACACAATGCCTTGTGTTACCATGAAGTGGCTCTTTTCCCAGCTTAAGACCAGATTGGACTCCTCACATCTTTGCAAAACTAGGCTGAGGTGTTGTAGACACTGGCTAAAATTGTCCTCATAGACAGAAAAATCATCCATAAAAATCTCCAAAAACTTGTCAATCATATCAGAGAATATGGCATACATACACCTCTGAAAAGTGGCTGGCGCATTATATAGCCCAAAAGGCATCCTTCTGTAAGCAAAGGTGCCAAAAGGACAGGTAAAAGTTGTTTTCTCTTGGTATTGAGGATGCACAGGGATATGGTTGTACTCTGAGTACCCATCAAGAAAGCAGTAAAAAGCTTTTCCAGCCAATTTGTCCAAAATTTGATCAATGAAGGGGAGAGGGAAGTGGTCCTTTCTGGTCTTAGAGTTGAGCTTTCTATAATCAATGCAAACTCTCCAGCCAGTGGTCTCCCTGGCTGGTCTCAACTCTCCAGATTCGGTTTTAATAACTGTTATGCCAGATTTCTTGGGCACCACTTGGATAGGTGCCACCCAGTTAGAATCAGAGATGGGGTAAATCACCCCTGCATCTAGCAATTTAATGATCTTATTGAGGACCACTTCCTGCATGTGAGGATTTAACTTCCTCTGCATTTCCCCGGAGGATAGTGATCCCTCCTCAAGATGAATCCTGTGCATGCAGATTGATGCATCTATTCCTCCCAGATCTGCAATGGTCCAACCAAGTGCCCTTTTGTGCTTCCTCAAAACTGTTAGTAATTCCTCTTCCTGCTCATTGGTAAGAGAGGAGGAGATAATCACAGGAAGCTTATCACCTTTCTCAAGGAAGGCATATTTTAATGTTTCTGGAAGCTTCTTGAGTTCCATATCAGGGGCTTGTTGGGTGGATGGCAAAATTGGTGCATTAGTGGTTGGAGGAAGAGGCAGCAATGTAGGTTTCCAAAATTTTCTCCCACCCCCATGAAATACCTACCAGCTTCTCTCTGTGAGCAAGCTTCAGGTCACTCAACTTCTGCAGCAAAGGGTACTCGATGGATTGTCTAAGTTGGGCCATTCCCCTGAGAACATCCCTCTTGATGTAGGCATTTTCCCTCATGGCATGGAGGAGGGTGAAGTAAGGAGGGGTGTAATAGGAATGTCTTGGTAGGATAGGTAGAAAGGGAGTGGAAGAAATAGAAGGTGATGGGTCCTGGAGGGGTGGAGTAATGGTGGTAGGGAGGATATTGACATGTGGGGGCTGGGTAAAAAGTTCTGGGTCTGTTTGAGTCGAGTTGTCAGAGAATCTAGGAGGAGGTAATATGAGAGGTGGAATGGAGGGCATGGGTGGAAAAGAAAATGAAGTGGATGTAGTGGAAGTGGGTGGAGCTAAGGAAGGGTAATAGGGGATAGTGAATGGGATGAATGGAACTGGTGGGGCTAAAAGTGTGTGTGGGTGGATGGAAAATGTGGATGGGAAAGGAATGGGGTCTGTTTGGGTGGAAGTGTTGGTAAATTGTGGTGGAGGTAATATGAGTGGGGGAGGGATAGGTAGAGTGGGGAAGGAGTGGTGGGGTATGGTGTCTTGGAGGGTGAGGGTTGTAGTTAAGTCAATAGGGGAAAGATCTGGTTGCACTATGGAGTCAGAGGTGGAAGGGGACTGGATTTGTGGGGTAGGAGGTAGTTGTGCAGAGATGGGTGGTTTTATCAATGTTTAAAGGGTGGATTTGATGTTGGTGAAGTCAGTCTGTATTTGGTCTTGGGTATGTATTGTGGTTGATAGTTGGGTCTAAATGTCATGTATTAGGGAAAGGATATGGGTAAGTGTGTCTGAGTTTGGTTGGGGTGGAGTATGAGAAGAAGAGGGAATAGGTTGGAAAGGGGAAGTAGGGGCATGATGGAAGGTTGTAGGAGGAGATGGAGGGTCTGGTGAGTGATGTGGGGAAGGAAGTGGGGAATCTGGGAGAGGGATATCATGGGTTGGCATGGTGTCAAGCAATGTAGTCATGAAGGCCTGATATTCAGAAGTAGTGGCGAGGTTAAAGTCAAGGTCTGTGAGTGGAGGTGAAGTAGGGATGGCTGGGATGGTGGCTGGGTCAATGTGTATGGTTGCAATGGTTGTACAAAGAGTAGGGTGTGTCTGTGAGGGAATGGTAGAGGTTGTGGTCTTCCTTTTTAGGTAGGATATCAGGGGAGGGCTGTCAGGGTTCTGTGCCGATGATGGAGGAATTGGGGCTGGGTATTGAGGTAAGGTAGGTGAAGGTAAAGGGCTGTCATGGGGGTCAATGTCCTCAACAGTACTAATCACAGGGAAACGTGAGGGTATGGATAAGGGAGACAAAAGAGGAAAAGGGGAAGATGGAATAGGCAAAGGAACTGATGGAGGGACAGGGAGGGCTGGAGTAGGAAGTGTGGTGGATGGAGGGACTGCTGCAGTAGTAGAGCTGACAGGAGCTTCCACCACCTTCTTCAGAGCAGGTGCTCTAACCATCTTTTTGGGAGCAGGGGTGGCCTTTGCAACAGCAGCTCCTGCTCCTTGCTTTGTAGCAACCTGAGCCTCAGCCTTCTTCTTCTTCTTTTGGGGATCCATTAGACTCCTGCTGATCCCCCATTGCCTCTTTACAAAAGTTGTAGGGGTGAGGTCATCAGTTAATTCTCCCACTGGTATCTTGTACCCCCCCTCAAAAGTAATTTGGTAATGAGTCTTGCATAGGGGAGAGTGTGGGGCTTCTTTTTCTGTCCTAGCTTCACCATCACATCCTTCATTGCTTCAAAAATTAACCTTGCAGCATGAAAACCGTGGCCCAGAGAAAAGGAATAAATAGCATTAGCAATAGGGGTCCTCCTCTCCTGCTGATGGCCGGCGCAATAAATGTTCTTCTGCAAAACTTGATCAATGAATAGAAGTTTAGGGTCCAGGTCTCTTCTCCTAATGGAATCCCCTGTGGTCTTCAATCCTCTGGTAAGGGCCTGTGCAATGGTATCAATGGGGGCACTCACTGGGGGGCCATATCCACAGTTGGGGTCAAAGATAGCAGGGATGCCCATCACTTCAGCAATCAACTCAGGGCTAAGTAATATTTCAAAATTGTCAACTAACACAAGGAGGCCTGGCTGCCCACGTTGGTCTGGTCTAGCCCTAATGTGCTGGTAAAAGAGTTGCACTAGTTTAGGGTAGGCTAGTGCAGGGATAGCTTGCAGCAGGGGGGTCAAACCAGCCTTGCGCATGAACTCAATGGCAGGAGCTGACAGAGGTTCCGTTTTAAAGAAAGATAGGTCAAAAACAACTTCAGGCTCCAAGGGAATGGGAGTCAGGAGCTCAGAGGGTGTAGAGTAATCATGTGTTAGCTCAGCCACTCCTGAACCACTTCTTTCCCTTTTTACGGCGCCTTTGAGGACTTGGTCTTCTTGGGAGTGGGCTCCACGGGAGCCTTATCCCTTGCTCTTTTCAATGGTGCGCCCTTAGGGGCCATTGAACTTCTCCTCTGTGAATGTATAGTTTGAAAAATGAAAAGAAAAGGTTGAGAGCTGAGTCTTACCCTAAAACTTAGGGTTCTGTTCAATCCGATGCACGAAAGACCGCGAGAGCTCCTATCAAAGGGCAATTGGTGATGGAGGCTGTAGGAGCAAATCCCCAGAATTTGAAGGTGAATGGAGGACTCTAGAAAGGATGCTGGAGGAGAGAGATTAATGGGAGTCAAAGCTAGGGTTTCGCTGGCTGGAGAAGAAAGAGAAAACAGAAAAGGAAAACAGCTTGGGGTTGGATTATATATATCGCGAGGCTTGGCGCGCTTTAAAATTATCTGCTCGCTGGATAGAAATGAGTGGGTTGCGAGATTGGATGTTCATCTAAACTACGCAAGGAAGCCCACACAACTACATTTGAAACTCGCGGCAACTAAGCAGAGTAGTTCCTTATGACCTGCGTGAGAGGAAGCCAAGCCAAATCTTTAGAACCTCTCGATGGCTTAAACAGAGTCAAAAAATCACACACCCACTAGTCAGCCTTTGACCTTTGTTTTGTGGGTGGATTCTCTCATATGCTCTCGTCCAGGGACACCCTTAGTCATTCTAAACAGGACTCTCCATGCTTTCCCAACAATTAATCACGCAATTACTCAAAAAGTATTTAATCAAAACCTCATATCCAAAAAAAGCATTCTCATTATCAAAACAGTATAATCATCATTCATTCACTCAAAATCATCAATTCAAAGGGGACAAGAAGTAAAGCAGGCAGAAGAATTTTTAGGTCATATACACTCAGACTCTGACAAGATCACTAGAAATTCCTATAAACAGAAAAAAAAACGAACCATACTAAAATTCATAACATACACAATGCATAGTTCTGTGAATTAATTTAATGAAAGTTCCCCCTACCCCTCAAGGTTTGAGGATCCATCATCAATCAAAAATTGGCCCTTGGGATTAACCACTAGCTGACTGGGCAACCTCCCCTCCTTTCTTTTAGCTAAGGCATTCGCTAGTTGGCCAATCTGCTCTTCCATCTTCTTTATGCTCTGACCATGAGAATTCACAGTGAGGTCAAGACCTGGTTCTCGAAAGAAGTATTTCTGGGTTGAGATGGGGGTAAGACCAATTGATTTTGTTGCTGATGGGGCTGTTGCTGGTGTTGGAAATTAGACTTAGGGGCATATCCCTGATTGAACTGCTGCTGTGGCTTTTGGGGTAAGGTCAACATTTGCTGGGGCTGCATATAATCGTCTTGCCTCTACCTCAGATTTGGGTTGTCTCTCCATTGGTAACTAGCATTTTGGTGCTGGTATCCAAATGGCTGTCTGTTGTAGCCACCAGATTATTGCTGGCCAAAAGATTGCGTAGCAGCAGCATGTTCCAATACCAATTCAGGATATTGCCCTGCAGATGGACATTCCTCTACTGTGTGCTGTGGGGACTGGCATATCAGACATGCCTCCACCAATTGAGCAGCCCTTCTGGGTTGCATCACAGTCAGTAATTTGTCAAACTTCTCTGAGAGGTTTGCCATCTGCAGCTGCAGATTGTTGTTCCCAGACACCTCATAAACTTTTCCTCTTGACAATGCAGCAAGCCACACTTTTGACACAGACTCCTGACTAGTTCTTGCCAGGGATAGCTTTTGAAAAGCATTTTCACTGATTACTTCAAACAATTCCCATGTCTCATCAGCAATCTTGTGCATGTAGGTTCCACCACAAGAGGCATCAACCATATCTCTATTTTTCTCATCAATCCCATTGTAGAAGCTTTGCACAAGCTGCCAGTCTGGGATCTTGTGGTGGGGGCATTGTTTGAGCATTTCCTTAAACCTATCCCAGGCTTGATTAAAATCTCGCTAGATTGGGCAAAAGCATAAATTTCCTTCCTCAACTCGCTAGTTTTGGTCTGTCGGAAGAACTTTGTCAGGAACTTGGTCTCAGAGGTCTTTCCATGAAGTGATGCCATTGTTGGGAAGAGTAGCCAACTGTGTACTAGCCCTATCCTTCGTAGAGAAGGAAAGAGCCCGAGCCTAGGTAGCCTCAGTCCAAAACCTGATATTGAATGTGGTGCACAAGGCCAAGAACTGGTCAATGTGCTTGTAAGGGTCTTCCTTGCTAAGCCCATGGAAAGAGGGCAACATCTGGATGATTGAAGTTTTAATTTCATAGTTCCCTTGAACATCAGGGAATTGAATGCTAAATGGAGAGTTATAGTCATCCGGAGCATTCAACTCCTTGAGAGTTCTAGGTTGTTCTTCACCCATGGCTCTGCCCTGAGATTCAATTAGGGCTCTCTGGTGTGCCTGTTCCTTCTAAGTCTTCTACCCCTTTCTAGCTCAGGGTTGAAAGGCTCTAAAGTAGGACTAAGAGATCTCCTACCTAGCATACAAACACACCACCAGCAGGGACAACTCCTTGCAGGCACATTGTACTTGACTCAAAGAATTTTCTAACAAATTTATAGCTATTTTATGAAAACATAAATTTACAACTATACTAAATAACTGCTATGGAATTTTCAAAGAAACTAGACTGAGTTTTAAAGGTTAGAGAATTGCAAACAGAGGTAGCTAATCTCCAAATGCAGTCCACTGTCCTTCTTTGTTGCTGTCTAGATCTGCAAGAAAGATTCAAAATTACATCAGCAGTATCAATTATTCACAGCTACAAAGAATACTAAAAATACAAAAACTAAGGGTCTACTAATAGATCATCTTATCCCCGGCAACGGCGCCAAAAACTTGTTGTGAATCCCAGTGTGCTTACTTTATTTGTTGGTGGTAAAAGAAATTTAAAATCAAAGTAAAACAGGGGATGGAATCAGCACAACTGAGAAATCCTAGACCTACAAGATATAGGGTCCATTGTAGCAAGTTTTGATAAGTAAGAGTTTGTCCCACAGGGAAAGATGAACTACGGCTCCAAGGGAGCCATCTCTAGTAGTCCCTCCAGATCTAACTACAGATTTAGCAGTCCTAAAAGGAAGGGAGTTTAGGTTCACTTATTCTAAATATCCTAAGATAGCCTAATGAATTAACTACAGAAAGGGTTGAGAAGATGGATGGAGTGTGGGAAAATAAATACAAAAGGGTGAGAAGTATGCTATTGGGTCTAGATCAGAGGAGTTTTATAACTCAGATTCAGATCTGATGTTATAGAAATCCTGTCCAATGGCTACATTATCACCACTGAGGAGAAAGAATCCAACCCATCTCTGTGCCATGATCCAATCCCTTAAGGCTATAACCTTTCCACTCAAATGGTCACAGACTATCCCATAGGGGAACCACAGTCCAGAGATGGGTCAAAACAAGTTAATCATTGTAGGCACTACTTCATCCAGGCTACAAGCTCAAGAATCCATAGGGAACCTCAACCTCTAAAGCTCTATGTGTGGGGTTAGGGCTGTATAGGACCATGTTAGTCCAGACACATAGAACCAGCAAGGGATTGAGTACAACCTTCGATCTAGCTATCCATTGCTTGAGTGGGACTACAATGGTCCAGTCACAAGCCTACAATCTCCATAACCAGATCAGACCTAACATCTGATGGCGGGTTTATACAAATATAGGGGAGTCTGCCTCTGTACAATCTCCCACAAGGCTACAAGCACATGTGCAGAGAAGAAGAATCCATCTTGGATCCTACGGATTGGCTTTACCCTAAGGCTATAGCCTGTCCACTTGAATGGTCACAGACTATCCCAGAGGCTATCCTCCTCATAGAGTCCAAAACAGAATAGTAATATTGCTGCTACCACCATGGTCACAAGGCTACTAGCTCAGGCTCCCATGGGGATTTCAGATCTAGTGGGTCCTGTGGTGGGGCTAAGGCTGTATCGGACCATGATAGCCCAGACACACAGGTCACTTGGATCTGAATGGATCCTTAAAATCAGTCCTCCATTGCTTTGAATCACAACCAAAGCAATCGCGGATCACAGCGTGACCTTGCGAGCAACTCTCATTCGCACACATCCCATAAAAGTACATATCCTATTACAAAAATCCATTAAACTAGTTCAAAATACATACAAAGGTATAGCGGCAAGTCTTTGGACTATGGAGAAAAGAAAAGAAAAAGGAAAACTATTTACAACTACGGAAGAGCGAAAAGAAAATGATCTCGAGATCCGT
The DNA here is from genome assembly GCA_021018995.1 of Chloranthus sessilifolius. Classification (NCBI taxonomy): domain Eukaryota; kingdom Viridiplantae; phylum Streptophyta; class Magnoliopsida; order Chloranthales; family Chloranthaceae; genus Chloranthus; species Chloranthus sessilifolius. The sequence goes on along the minus strand of CM037594.1, from coordinate 89,067,496 downwards.
ATCGGTGATAAATCGAGCCCTAAACCTAAACCAAGTTTGGGTTTATATAGCAGTGGTGTGGCGGCGCATTAGGGTTAGGAAACCCTAATTTTAATGATGCCACGTGGCCGAATACTATTCCTTGGATGCCTCGGGGCATGTGCACAGAGATTTGAGCACGGGAGTGCGTGCCCTAATCACTGAAAATCCCCAGAATGTCCTCTACAGAATGATGGAAGTTGGAGTTCAGAGCTTCGCCAGGTTGCAGTCGATTCCCAGACTTGTCGCGTGGTAGCACTGACTTCGTGAGGATGAGTTAGCATTAAAACTTTAGACGTCACGGGGTTGCAGCTTCTTGATGCTTTGAGCAGTCGCGATGTAGATAGTTAAGCTCTCGCTGGATTGGGCTTCACGCAGTTGGATTGCTACTTGTGAATAGCGCGGGAACTGCGAGAACATTCCATTTCACAATAGATCTTCGCGAGGCTAACTCTAGCTTCGCGAGGCTGCTTTCTTCCTGAACAGCGTGAGAACTGTGCGAGAAGTTCACTTCTTAATGGAACTTCGCGAGGATCCTCGCGAGGCTTTGATAGTTTCTGGACTGCACGAGAGGTTCTCTTGACATTTGCATCCCGCGGCTATTGCGTGACAGCTACGCGAGGCAGGATTCTGAAGCTAGTCTGTCACTCAACTGCGCGAGAAGTTGTTGGAAAGTCTTGGGAATTCGTGAGGACTGCGTGAAGCATATTTTTTTGAATCCTCTGAAGCTTTGGGAAGCTCTGCGAGGCTCTTCTCAGGTCTGGATTCAGTTCTCATTGTTCTGAGGGACTTCTGGGGTCAAAACAGGCTCCTTAGCAGGATTTATGGTCTTATTGCACTGCTGTTTATTGCTTACAGAAAACACTTAACAAACCTTTATTAGATGGCTAATAGTCTAATCAAAGGCTAAGTTAAGGGGTGAAAAGTGGTACTTTTCAGGTCTTAACAAAGGGTGATGATGCAATGACTATGGTGCCTAGTATAATGTGCTTAGGATACAAACATCATTCTTGTGAGATTACTTTTAAAAATTCTTTGATGCACCATCTTTCCTATATCACGTGGGATCTTTTAATTCGTGCTGTAATTCTATGTCACATGCGAGCGAAAAAGTAAATCATTCATCGGAGAGAAGTTGTTGTGAGCATACACCTAAGGTGAGGATTGAGTCAAGTCTTGGGATCCGACGATTCCTTGTTTAAATTAATCAGGAGATAGAACGACTTGAACATTGGCACATGCACACACGACACTCTAGGCACAGATGAAATATTAGTCTAAGGAGTGGAGCATTGGATTAATTGGAATAAATAATAGTGAAACTATCATGACATCGGTATCTGAAAATGAAAATTTACGTGCTAATATGATTACAGGTTTTGATTTTAAAATATATATAATATATGTGTAGACACCAAAATTTGGCCCAAGGCCCGATCGAAACATACTTTGAGAGAGGCGCATCCTCGAGTTTCCGATAGCATCTCCCATACCCTTAGAAATCTTCCCAAACCCTTAGGAACTTGCCTAAATCCATAGGAATTACCCCCGACCTCCCTAGACCCATAGTTAACCCTCCTGGGAAATGGTTAGAGAGATATATACTAGGGCTGTCAAAGACTTCTACTAGTATTAAATCTTATACCATTGAAAAGTAGAGGTTCTCAGCTTTCCAACAAGCTAAGAATCACCCCGATCCAAATTGTACATCAAAAGTTACGGCGATCCGAAATTTCAGGCCCGAGATGATTCCAATATACTAAGTGGAGTGAACGATTCGACAGGTTCTGAACCTCTCGAGAGGTTCTCGGGGGGATGGGCATGCTTGACACATATAATACATGTGCCAAGCCATTTTGGGAAGAATATTGCCTGGCATGTATATTATACACCCCAGGCCACTTATTCCCAAAAATGGCTTGGCGTGTATATTATACATGCCAAGCATGGATGGGTCCCCCAGCGGGCTCTGAACTTCCCAAACACTGTATATATGCTTGGAGTGGATAATACATGCGTCAGGCTTAGCTACTGTAAACCTTGGATTTTTCTCGAATTTCACTTTTGGGGTTTGACTTGTTGACCATCCCCATGTTTAGGGTGGGTTTCATTAAGACTATTGCACCCTCATTTACCCTATTTGCAACCCTCTAGTCATTTGAAACCTCACTATCATTTATGAATGAAGCATATTGCTCACTTTTCAAAGTCCTTAAGATCATAGGAAACCTTAGATTAAAAGATTACCTAATTGCTAACCCTAGTTAGCTCTTAAGTACCCTCCTAACCTCCCTTTTTCCTATAAATAGATAGACACTCCTCCCTTTACAAAGGCTTGAAAATTTTCCAAGAGAGAGAAAGAGATTAAGAGATCCTATACTCTCCTTTAGTGCACCAAATCCCATACAAATTCCATAACTCAAAATCCTCCTTTAGATCCCATCATCCATAAAAAACCTTGGAGACTAGGTGAGATCTATCCCCTAGTCTTCCTCCTCTACCCCTTAGTTACCAATCCCTAGAAGATAGAACCCATCTTCCAATCCCTCAAGCTATCGGAAGCTTGTCAAGTGCACCTACGCGAAGGTCCACAGCTATGTTATAAGGGCCCGAGAGCTTCAGCTCTCCCCTCTACTCGTCTACCTTTTTTGCTTTTTCTTTATCCAAGGATTCAAGCTGCTATGCCGCCTAATTTTCGGTGTTTACGGAGAGCTTGATAGGATCATAGTATCTTTGGGCAAAAGGAAGTGCTCTTTTTTATTTTATTTTTTCTTTTATTTTGGCCATAAGTGGAGACCGCTTCCGAGCAAGTTGATCGGGTGCCGAACACCTTCCCGATCGATAACCAAAGCCCCTACCTAAGAGCCTTTGGAATTAGACCGGTAAATCAAACTCATATTTGGCACTTTGGTGCATTGAATATTGATTTGAGGTTTTCTGGGACACCAAAAGCTCCAGGTGGTGACTCTAGTTTTTTATTAAACGAGCGCATCATCGCGATGGACTAGTGAGAGCCCACGATTGCACAGATGGCGACTCCGCTGGGGAGGAGCTAGTAGAGCTTCCCCTTGAAAGTGAGCTTTTTTGTTATTTTTACTAACCTTTGGTTTTTATTTTATTTTTACTTACCCCTACAATTCCGTCAATTGTTTCTTACCGCTACAATTCTGTCAATTTTTACTTACCCCTACTTTTTCATCGTTTAAGCGCCTTAGCAGATTGGCGGGCCTACTTGAGCATTGTCTTTACTTTTATTTATTTTTCGTCATTTATATGCCTTAGCCGATTGGCGGGCTTACTTGCGCATTTACACGCCTTAGCCATTTGGCTGGCCTACGCGAGCTTTTACTTTTTGCAATCATATCTCATCAGTGGACGCCGGCCCGTAGAGGCGGCATGGGACCAACACCACCCGTTTTTGAATATTAAGCAAACTCCCTTAAGAATTAAAGCTAAAATTGAACCAAGAGGGGGACTTAATTGAATTTTATCGGGGGTAGATTTTATAAAGGGTTGGGAATTTTAGGCAAAGATACAAACACCTAGTTTTTAGTATGGCGACAACCCTTAGTGGAGATGATCCGAAAAAGTACTGCCCCATCCAATATCTGAGAAGGCACTTGTGACAGAGGTATATAGGGTGGGTAACCGATCTTGTTATAAAGCTTAAAACCCTTGGGGAGTGCATTAGTTGACCCGAAATAGCCTTGTATCCCTAGGTTCGGTGAGGAGGGACCCGAATAACAAAGAAAATCAGTCTCCAGAAGCATTGCTTCTAGAAAACCAGAAAAAGAGAGTAATTTCGGGCTTACTGATTGCTGTCAAAATATAAGTATAAATCCCATTTTTCTTGGTGCATGTAAAATACACGCCAAGCCTTTTTTACCCAAAATTTGCTTAGCGTGTATAAAACATACGCCAAGCCTTTTTTGCCCAGAACTACTCTGGCGTGTATAATATACACGCCAAGCCAAAATCTCCAGATATTGGCCTGGTGCATATTATACACATGCCAAGCCTGTTCTAGGCTAGGCAGCCCGAATCCGAGGCCTATTATCACCTCCCCGAGTCCCCTGCTTAGTGGTTTAACACCTCAGATAGGTCTCGCACTCTTTGACACCCAATACGCCCTCGCCGGTCAAAAGAGGCCACCCTCTTATTGACTCGCTCCGGGGGATCAGATTGTTTGCATGGTTTCCCGTGCCTTCACATAGATCAAAGGGTTTCCCTTTTGACTCTTCTAAAGCACATTGGGAGCCCGCCATGGGAGTTATTTAGGGTACAAATACCACCTGAAATGGGAACTCCAAGGCCCTAGAACTCATACTAAAGGTTCATTTGTTTTATCCAAAAAAAAAAAAAAATCCAAAATCAAAATCCAACAAAATCAAGAAAAAAATCAAAATCTAAAAAAGACTTGTGGTGCCGGCATAACGGCATCACCTTACCCTCCGTCATCCCGTAGGAGAAGAAGGAGAAAACTCTACGAACCACACCCGAGGCATCCGTACCCAACCCGTCACCAAGCCATGTCATGGGCGGTAGATCTGGCATACGCCGATCCCGATTCATCCCCACCATGCTCCCGAACCCATTCTCACTCGGAAGAAATGCTCACCTCCATTTCACTCACCCAATCCCCATTTACCGTCACAGGACCCGTCGATGCACCCATTTTTCCATCCACCACCACTAGAAACCACTATAATCCGACCACCCATTCCCCCTCATTTTCCCAGACCATCTCCACCTCCATGTCCATCCCAAACCCATCACATATTCCATCCACATTCGCCCAAAACCCGACCCGTTTCCCACCTTTACCACCATTCCCCATTTTTCATCCTCCCAACATATATCCGATTCTTCCACACCCGTTTTCTCCAACCCACCACACATCCCCCCGTCTACCCAAGGTCATGCCCAATTTTACTAGGGCCATGCCCGGTTTTTCCCACACATCCACCTCATTCAGACCCCACATTCCATTGGGTGCACCATCTACATCCACCCCCTCACCCAATCCAATGGCCATGATGGAGGAGATGATCAAGGCCTACACTAGCTGGGAGGCTTCTCAAAGCAGCCTCCCTTATCCACCCCTCACAAACCCATCTCATACTCTCTCAAATCTCCATGCCCCTTTTCTCCAAAACTCTCATCAACCCCTCATTATCCATACCACCCAAGACCCTCACCAACCATGGGGTCATTGGAGAGGGCCTTAGGCCCCAATGGGCCAGACCCATCAAGGCCCAATGGATCAGACCCAACAAGGCCCAATGGGCCAAACCCATCAAGGCCCTATGGCCCAAGCCCATCCAAGCTCCTTACCCTATACTCAAGTCCAGCAAGGCTCAAACCTTAGAACCTCATACCCACACCCTCCACAATTCCCTCAAAATCCCATTCACTCATCACGCCCAACCCAATACGGGAACCTATCTCACACCGTTCATCAACCCCAACTCACCCATCCTCCTACAGCTCGAAATCATCCACATGAATTCCCCCAGGCACAATGGCCTCATCAAACCCTAATCCAAAACCCAACCTCCACTTGTTGGGCCGTTTACCTTGTGCTTGAAAAGGGGTTTAAAATCAAATAATTATAGAATCTCTAGATTGCACACACACCAAGGCAAACAGACTCACATACCTGCAAGTATTCAGGGCTATTGCAGCAAGTTTTAAAAGGGTAAGTAAGGGTATGTCCATAGGGAAATGTGGTCTAACTTTTCGTAAATCTACAGATCCAGAGTGGATCTAGTACTCTATTCTAATCTAAGAAAGAGGAGAGGTTTTGGAGTTTTGTCATTTTAACTACAAACTACAGAATTAAGTGCTACTGATCTAGATCTAATTAAACACAAAAATCAGGGGAGATATAGAAGAGATGAAAAATCAAAGGATGAGAACAACAATTAGGGGTATTGGTCTCTCACTGACAATCAAACGAATCAATGGCAATGCTAAGATCTGAATTGCTACAATCCTCTTTTCTGGCTCCCAGCTTCCCAAGTTACCCTGGTAGAGGTGAGGTATAAGAATCCAATCTCAATCAGAGAATTGAAGTAATCCTAAGGCTATGATTTGTCCACTTTAATGGTCACAGACCATCCTAGAAATTGTTCCGCTTCAAAGATCTTAATTAGAATAGGAAAACCATTACAGATGGTGTAGATGCCAGAATATGAGACCCTCATAGGCTAACATCTACAGGAATATCCAACCCAGGGAAAACAAATATCAAAAAGTGAAATATAGATAAGAATCACCTTTATAATCTACAATTATATTACAAAATTACAACACGATTGTGCTCAAATATGTAATCTGTGCATCTTACAGTTTCATACAATGCCTTTGAATCTCTCAATTTACAGCTTAAGACCTCACCCTAACTACTGAGAAGAGTTTAGCCACTCATGATTGGCTAAAGAGAGAAGGGAGAAAGGAGGAAGAAGAAGGGAGAATTTTGGAAATATGGATCTCGCCCTAAGCTTTGGTTTTCTCAATTTCTGGATTGTTTCTTCTGCATTTTATCCAAGTTTTTATACTCTCCTCCTCTCTCCTCAGATCTGTTTCAACCAATTAGAACGTAAGGGAATAATTCTGGTATGCTGATGTGGCCGATTTCTCTTCTAGAAGCTCTTCTCCCATTGGCTCTCATCTGACAAGTACATGTGATACCGTTAGGGTTTTCGCGCATGGCCCATTGTGTGCCAAAAATACTCCCAGGGATCGCTGACATGCTTTGGAATACGTGCGCAGGATTCTGGCATGGATAGCTGCTTAAGAAAGAACTGAGAAGTTTCCCAAATCGAGTGTCGAGAGGTTCTGGGATCTTCTCGATAGGTTTTGCCTTGCTTTGCATGCATATTGACAGGTTTGTAGACCTATCGAGAGGATTGGCGGTGCTTGTCGATAGGATTGACAACTATTTCATTCATCCCCTCGACAGGTTATGGTCGACTCGTCGATTGGTTATCGCAGATCCTGTCGATAACTTCCTTTCATCCTCTCGAGGACCACACATAGCAGGTATCGACAGGATTGAGTGTACTGCGTGATGGGTTCAGTTGAACCTCTTGACATGTGAATCAATCCTCTCACTGTCTTCTCATTTAGGCACCAGATCCTCTCGACAGCTTAAGAGAATCCCTCGACAGTTTGATTTCTATGCTTTCTTGACTGGCACGCATTTCTAATGTGCTGTCTTTCATCTGTCTCACCCTCAGTCACCTCTGGGTGGATTCAATCTTCATCCCTTGGCATTATACTTGGTCTCAGGTGCACCCAGTTGGGTTCATGGCCTTCAATGAGTTTCTAAGGCTTTGTGGATTATTGAAGTTTGAGCACAGGTTGAGGCTGCAGATTGCTTATTTGGCCCTTTTAGTTGGTTGTCTTTACTAAGGCTGTAATTTATTGCTTATCTACAAAACATACTTAAAACACATTATTAAACACCTCAAGGGTCTTCCAAAGGTCAGGTTAGGAGGTGAAAAAATGGTATTTTTCACTGCTTAACATACCCCCAAACCTAAGCTTTGCTAGTCCCTGAGCAAAGGAGAAATGAAAACAATTATTGAAAATAAAAAATACCACTTTTGTAGGGAACACAGATGCATTTAGCATATGCATCAAGCCTTTTAAATCCCTAGGTGATCCATAGTGGAGGAGTGAAGTCTCCTGAGGGTTTACAGTGAAGTTACCCACAAACTTCTCCAATAAGGTCAATTAATAGTAGTGTAGAACATTGAAGCAAGCAGCAAGCAATTATAAAGTTCAATCCACACCTTTGTCCAATCAGTTTTTAGAAGATTCTTAGCAAAAATACGACAGTTTAAACCAAGGTATTGTTGAGGCTCCTTCATAGGCACTCAGCTCATGTCCAAGTAATTTGTGTAAAAAAAATAGTGCAAAGTTTACCATTAAATTGAGAATCATGTGTTAATTATGCCCCCAACAAACTTGACTTCAAACCCAAATATCACTGGGTAACCACTCTTAATTAAAAATATAAGGGTGTATCAATTCACTCAGCCCAAGAACAGTTACAACCCTCAAATAGGACTGCAAGCATGAGCATAGGCATTGCTCTAATTTATGAAATTCCCTAACCCTTTTTACCATAGATTACATAATTCCTCATCTCCATACAGCTGCTCAATTAATTTCAGATCAGTAAGGTCTTTTTATTGGGTTGTAATGTGGCTTTGTAAAAGAATAAAGGGGCAAAAAGGATTCAAATTGAGAAATCAGTAAAGGTAAGGAGGTGGTTCATGACTTCACCTTCTCCATTTCAGCACAATTCTATCTATTTCTTGAATTTTCGGATTTGAAGTGATCAGTTTCTAATCCTCTTTTCAGTCTTTCAATGAAGTGACTTCTCTTTCTCATTCCTTTTGTTTTGCTTTTATTTATTTATTTATTATTATTTTTTTATGAGTTGGAATGCCACAACTATATATCACACTAGCCTTCAAATGTACTTTATTCTTCTTTCAACCAAATATCGAACCTTGTACCTCTAACCTCACTTCTCCTTCTATTTCCTGACTTCTTAAATTGAGGGTGAACTGAAATAGGTCGAGAGGTTTTTGGGTTCAAATTTTCTGGTTTTTATCAAAGAAAACTAGGAATTTTAAAGATCAAAAGGTGTGTGTCAAGGGCAATTCAAAGGTGGCGCATTTTAGGCTCAAACTGTCCAAGGGATGGCCTTACTTCATATCCTCAATGTTATGAGTGCTGTCAAGCTATTTCAACTTGGAATTGCATAACTTCTAGTGATCAGAGCCAGGTCTAATCAGTCCTTGGAGAAGAAAGAAATGTTGCCAAGACACTCTTCAAAGAATTTATTTTTTTTTCAGGCCCAAACCTCACTGGATGTGGTCTTCCATCAGATTTCTAGGGTATAACCTCACAATGTTCTCCCTCTTTCAAGCTCACAAAGCACTAATTTTTGAAAATTTCTTGACATTTACTTCCTGCACATGTTGGAACTCCAACACTTTTAGTTTAAAAAGTTTTCCATTTCCTCTTATAAAGAAAAATTAGGTGGAGATTTTCCTTTCATTTTTCACAGATTATTTGTTCAATTCTAGCTGCACTAATATTAACTATCCTATTGGCAATGTATACTTTGCCACACACCCAAACCTATGAGGAGCAATGTCCTCACTGTTCAGAGAGAAAGGTGTAGTGCAGCATGGTAACAACAGAAGGAAAATTGAGAAAAGGAAACATTAAACATGCAATCAAATAAATGCAGTACATCAATCGAGAATTATGCAAGTAAAGGAAAACAAAGAACTATTATATAAAGTAGTACATATATGCCGAAAAAAAAAAATATGTGTACAATGACATAATGACAGAAAAAAGGGTAAAAACCTAAAAAAAATCTAGACACAAGGTATCAAAATGACCCATAGCCTGCTTCGGGATATCCTCAACCTGCTGCTCCTGGAAGAGGAACTGCAAGCCAGAGGGGGGGAAAGTTTTAAGGGGGAGGGGGTTGGGTAGGGGGTGGAGAGAGTGAGGAGGAAGGGGGAGAGGATGCCGGTGGTTCTAGCTTTTGTTTTTTCTTCTTTCACTTATTCTTTTTCTTCTCCTCCTTTGCCAAAATCCATTGCACTTCTTCATACTCTTCCCATAAAAATTGTAATGGATCAGGCTCGACTGGTGGTGGTGGTGGTGGCCAGACGGGGTAGAATTTGGTTGGCAGATCATTGGGTTTGTCGTCTGTCATGATTGGAGTTATGGAAGGACTAAAGAGGTTAGAAGGGAATGGATGTGAAAGAGGTGGACGAGTCTGATATTTAAAATGCATGGGTGGTGGCATATGAACGGTATAATAAATCGTTCGCATTCTTCCAAGCTTAATTGCTGAAAAAGGTGGGAATAAATGGTAAGGCGGTTGCTGTATGGGGTGTTGTGTGAATTGATATGGGGAATGGAAATGTGGAATGCATGTTGGGCTATATTTAGCAATGGTGGTTAAGTCAAGGAAGTATGTGCAATTAATGCTTAGACACCGGCTTGTGAACAAGGATGAAAACGAGCTCTGACAGGATTGGTGATGCGGTTTCGATAGGTTGGTGCAACCTGTCGAGCAATTAAAAACTAATGAACCTCTCGAGAGGTTCACTCCATCCTATCGACGGGGTTTGGCTTTAGACAAAATCATGTCGAGAGGTTCTTAGAATTCAGGTACGTTCACGACCTACCGACAGGTTCTCTTTTCAACAGACATCATCTCGAGAGGTTGGCAATACCTCTTGACTAGTACTCTGAACGTGTCGAACGTACCACTCATTATTAGAACTTATTGACAATCATTTTATTTTTATTATTTATTATTATTTTTTTTAATCCTGTCGATAACTGCTTCATACCTCTCGACAGGTTCCAGATCTTGTCGAAATGAACACTTAAAGCCTTCCGAATCTGCTGAACTGTACTCAACTCCTCTCGACAAGCTATACTACAATGTAAATAGTTACAATGAATCCTATTAACTAAGCTAAATATTGACAAGCTATCAATGCGACAGTAGCAACACTAACAACTACAGTAACTATGATACATAGTGTACATGATTGAGAATCAGTCAGGTAAGGGCAGTTCTTGAAAGAAGATGGTCATCGTAAGTTCCACTAGGTTGTCAACATGTTTGAGCTTTGACCATTTACTTTCAGGATCCTTCCATCTTTAAGATCCCTGATTTCAATAGCTCCCGATGGGGATATATGCTCAACTAGGTACGGTCCCTCCCATCTGGAGTTCAATTTTCCTAGGAACAACTTCAACCTCGAGTTGAAAAGCCATACCTTTTCGCCAACACTAAACTCTTTTTTCAACAGCTGCTTGTCAAAGAAGGCTTTGGTCTTCTCCTTATAAATCCGTGCATTGGAATAAGCCTCTAACCTTAACTCGTCCAGCTTAGACAGCTGGAGTTTCCTGCGAATGCCCGCAACAGTTAAGTCAGTGTTCAATGCTTTAATCGCCCAATATGCCCTGTGCTCTAATTCTACAGGTAAGTGACATGCTTTTCCATAAACCAACTTGAAGGGAGACATGCCTATTGGGGTCTTATAGGCTGTCCTATAAGCCCACAAGGCGTCTAAAAGTCTCATGGACCAATCCCTCCTGTCAGATCTCACAGTCTTCTCCAAGATATGTTTTGATTTCCCTGTTGGAGATCTCCACTTACCCACTGGTTTGTGGGTGATAGGGAGTAGCAACTCTGTGTGTAACAAAGTATCTTTCCAACAATTTTTCAAATTGTCTGTTGTAAAAGTGGGCTCTCCCATCGCTGATGATGGCTCTGGGGGTGCCAAATCTGGAGAAGATGTTGTCCCTTAAGAATTTAAGGATAACTTTGTGATCGTTGGTCCTCGTAGCTATGGCCTCTACCCACTTGGACACATAGTCCACAGCTACCAGGACGAAATTATGGCCATCGGAGGTAGGGAAATGTCCCATAAAATCTATTCCCCAAACATCAAACAATTCAACAATCAGTATTGCTTGCAAAGGCATTGAGTTTCTTCTCGAGACACTTCCCATTTACTGACATCTTGAGCATTCTCTACAATGTTGCCAGGCATCCTTGAAAAGGGTGGGCTAATAGAAACCACTTTGTAACACTTTTGCAGCAGTTTTGTTGCCACTGAAATGGCCCCCACAGGCTTGTTCATGGCACATGGTTAGAATGTTTGTAAATTCAGTCTCTGGCACACATCTCCTTACTACTTGGTCTGCACAAATCTTAAAGAGGTGAGGATCATCCCACATGTAGTGTTTGATCTTTGAGAAAAATAGACTTTTATCATTCATGTTCCAATGTGGGGGTATCCTCCCCACAACCAAGTAGTTGACTATGTTTGCAAACCAAGGGTCACTCATCGCAACAACAAACAACAGTTCATCTGGGAAGGAGTCATTGATGGACAAGCTGTCTTGTGCAATAGCTGGGATTCTGGATAGGTGGTCTGCTACTACATTCTCAACCCCCTTCTTGTCCTTAATTTCTAGATCAAACTCTTGCAAAAGCAAAACCCATCTTATAAGTCTAGCTTTTAGCATCCTTTTTAGACAAGAGATATTTTAAGGCCGAGTGGTCAGTGAACACAATGATCTTAGATCCCAGCACATAAGATCTGAATTTCTCCAAAGCAAATACAATGGCCAACAACTCCTTCTCAGTTGTTGTGTAATTTAGCTGGGCATCAGCCATTGATTTGCTTTCATAAGCCACTACACTTGGTGCTTTATCTCTTCTTTATCCCAAGACTGCACCAATGGCAAAGTCTGATGCATCACACATCAGCTCAAATGGCAGGGAGAAATCGGGGGCTTGTAGAATGGGTGCAGTGGTCAAGCATGTCTTCAGTAGTTTAAATGTAGCCAGACATTCATCATTGAATTCAAAAGGAACCTCTTGGCACAACAAGTGACAAAGAGGTTTGGAAATTTTGCTGAAATCTTTGATGAACCTTCGATAGAAACCAGCATATCCCAAAAATGACCTGACTTGCTTGATAGTTTTGGGTGGGGGGAGATGTGCAATTAAGTCAATTTTAGCTTGATCAACCTCTATCCCTTTGTGAGAGACAATATGTCCCAAGACAATCCCTTGAGTCACCATGAAGTGACTCTTCTCCCAACTCAAGACTAGGTTGGTTTCTTCACATCGTTGCAACACCAAACTAAGGTGCTGCAAGCATTGGCTAAAATCATCCCCATAAATGGAAAAGTCTTCCATAAAAATCTCTAAGAACTGATCAATCATGTAAGAGAAAATAGCATACATACATCTTTGAAAGGTGGCAGGTGCATTACACAGTCCGGATGGCATCCTTCTGTATGCGAAGGTTCCAAAGGGACAGTAAAAAGATTTGCCTACCAACTTGTCTAAGATCTGATCAATGAAGGGCAATGGGAAGTGGTCTTTGCAGGTTTTCTCATTGAGCTTCCTGTAATCTATACACACCCTCCAACCAGTGGTTTGCCTGGTTGGAATCAGCTCTCCAGAGGTTTCTTAAACTACAGTTATCCCAGACTTCTTGGGCACCACCTGGGTAGGTGCCACCCATTTAGAATCCGAGATGAGGTAAATGACTCCAGCATCTAACAACTTGACAATTTCTTTCATGACAACCTCTTGCATGTGTGGGTTCAATTTCCTTTGCATCTCTCTAGAGGGTTTGGAGCCCTCTTCAAGATGAATCTTGTGCATGCACACAGCATGATTTATCCCTCCAAGATCCGTAATAGTCTACCCTATTGCTCTCTTATGCATCCTTAGCACACAAAGCAGCTCTTCCTTTTGCTCAAGAGTGAGGGAGGAAGAACTTATGACTGGCAGTTTCTTGTTTGCTGCTAGGAAGGCATACTTTAATGATTTTGGGAGCTGCTTTAACTCCACATCTGGGAGACTGATGAGGGACGACAATAGGGGTTCTTTAGAGGGTGGTGGGAGAGAAAGTAAAGTAGGTTTCCATAGATGTTGCTCTGGTGGTCCCCCTTTATCATTGACAGTTTTCACTTGCTCAAACTCGAGTGTGGGGACCATTTCTTCCACTGTTTCCTCCCCAGTTTCTTCAAGATCACCAAACAGATCATTACCCTGCAGCAATTTAGGAAATGTTTCTTCAATAAGCTTATCCAGCACATCAATGGAAAAACAGTCCTCATTCTCCAAATGAGGGTTATGAGCTACACTATAATCATTCAACCTGACTTTCATGTTACCAAAAGTCACTTCCATGACCCCTGATCTGTATTGTATGCATGCATTTGCAGTAGCTAAAAATGGCCTGCCTAGGATCACAGGGATAGAAGTAGCACACTTACTCGGCTCCATGTCAAGCACCAGAAAATCAGCAGGATAAAAAAATTTGTCAACCTCAATCAAGACATCTTCTATGATCCCCACAGGTTTCCTTTCAGATCTGTCAGCTAGTTGTAAGACTACATGTGTGAGCTTCAATTTTCCTAAGCCCAGCTTCTCATATACTGAATATGGAAGCAAATTTACACTAGCTCTTAGATCTAACAAGGCTTTTTCAATGGTATGATCCCCAATGATGCAGGGGATAGTGGGGACTCCAGGATCTTGGAGCTTTGTTGGGGTTGCAATATTCAGTATGTGCTTCACTTTATCTGCTGAAAAGACTTTCTTAGAGAGATGTATCCTCAATTATTTTTTGTGGGTGCAAAGGTCTTTTAAAAACTTGGCATAGGCTGGAACTTGCTTGATTGCATCAAGTAAAGGCAAATTGATCTTTACTTGTTTAAAGGTTTTCATCATTTCTTCTACTTTGGCATGCCCTTTATCAAAAGGGGAAGGTGCTTGTATTGCCCTAGGAAATGGCAAATGTGGGATTGCTCCCCCATTTGCAGCCTTAACCAACTCATCATCTTTCTTTTTGTTTTTATGTTTTTATTGAGGATCATCATCTTCCTCTTTATTCAACATGAGTTGCTCTTGCTGTACATTCTTTGTAGTTACTTCTTTTTCTTTTTCTGAAATTTTCACAGACTCACAGCCTACTTGATTGTCCACTAGCCTTCCACTTCTCAATGTGGTGACAGATTTGGCTTTCTCATGAGAAGAGGAGACCTCACCTACTGCATATTTTCTCCTTGGGTTGTCCATGGGTTGGCTAGGTAGCCTCTCTTCCTCTCTCTTGGTCAAAGCATTAGACAGCTGGCCAAGATAGTCTTCTATCTTTTTAATATTTTGGCTATGAGAGTATACAGTTTGAGATAAGGGCCCTAAATTCTGCAACGAGGCCAGAACTTATTCCTCAAAAGAAAGTGATCTAGCAATTGGAGGGGGTGTAGTTTGTTGTACAAGCTGAGCCATAGGCTGAGCCATGGGCTGTTGGTAATGGGGCCTTGAAAAGTAATTATGCTGGTAGGGCTGAGCATTTTTATAAGGCATTGACTACTGTAGCTGCTGTTGCTGGTTTGGAAGAGTATCTTGTCTCCACCTCAGATTGGGGTGGTTTCTCCATTAGTAATCAGTAGTAGGCTGTTGCCCAAAAGACTGAGTAGTAGCCACATGTTCCATCACAAGATCAGGAAATTGGACAGATGAAGGGCATTCCTCAAGGGAGTGAGTGGGGGACTGGCATATAACACATGCCTCCTCTACTGTAGTAGTCATGGGTGACTGTAGTGCTCCCATGAGCTTATCCAATTTTTGGGTTAAGCTGTCCACTTTCCTCTCCAAATCATTGTGTCCACTCACCTCATACATTTTTCGTCTCGTGGTATTATCTCTCACCATTCTAGGAGTTTCACAATCTCTGACCAATGTCTCTCTTTGCATAGATTTCTCACTGATGATATTAAATAGTTCCCAAGCCTCCTCAGCAGTTTTGTGGAGATAGGTACCACCATAAGAGGCATCTACTATATCTATGCTTTTAGAGTCAATTCCCTGATAGAAACTTTGAACAAGTTGCCATTCAGGGATTTAATGATGAGGACATTGCTTCAGGAGCTCCTTGAATCTCTCCCATGCTTGGTGAAAGTCCTCAGTTGGGGCTTGAGCAGATGAAATAATGCCCTTCCTCAACTAGCTTGTCTTGGACATGAGGAAAAACTTGGCCAAAAACTAACATTGAAGGCCACTCCAGGACTGAATACTGTTGGTTGGGAGCATTGACAACCAAGTTCTGACTTTATCCTTTAGTGAAAAAGGAAAGAGTCTCATCCTGGTTGCTTCCTCCCCCAAACGTGCAATATTGAATAAGGTACACAGTCCTAGAAATTCATCAATATGCTTGTATGGGTCTTCTTTGCTCAGGCCATGGAATGAGGGTAGCATTTGGATAATTGAGGACTTGATCTCAGTTCCCTTGAACAGTAGGGAATTGACTGCAGAAGGGAGAATTGTAAACCCTTGGTGCATTAAATTCTTTTAAGGTCCTAGGTTGCTCACCCATTATAGAATTATCAGAATCAAGAACAGAAGTGTGTAAGGGGTGTGATGAGTAGTAAAATATGATGATATTTCACCCCTAAATACCTACATTTAGCTATCCGATAAAGATTATCTGATGAGAATTACTGGATTTGAAGTGTTTCAGGTAAATACAATCCAAGTGCATAAAACAACCCAAGAATTCCGAAAATAGTGTCAAAACACTGCAATTTTGGGTCATCGAGAACTTAGTGTAACTTGTAGCTAAATTTGGACCTTTAGGATGTTAGATTTATGACATTGCTAAAACCCAAAAGTTTTAGAGATCGTCGTCATCTTTCCAACGCCGTAAGAATAGCCTCAATCCGAGTTTGGGACAGAAAGTTATGGCCAAACTACCGAGGCAGTGTCTAATGCAAAGTTGGGCGGGAGTTCATGAAAATTGCTTTTAGATGTTAATCGATTGAGGACTAAGTGTCAATCGATTGAGAGGAGAAGACAACTTTGTCCCTACTTAAAAGTCAATCGATTGAGATTTAATTCTCAATCGATTCAGGTTATTAGGCTTAGGGTTTGTTTGACCATATAAAAAGGAAGCTATGAGTTTTGAAGAAAGAATATATTATTATTATTGAGAAGAGGTTTTTAGAGAGAGACGTAGAGATAGAGAGTTTTATTCTTTTCTGGAGAGCTTTGTTCCTTTAATCTTTTTAGCATTCTTTTCTTCAAGATTTATTTTTTTGTTCAATCAATTCCTAGTTTAAATTTAGAGATTAGTAGAGAGCATTTCTAATTTCGTTTCTAAAGATCATCGTACTTGTGGATTAAGCTTGGATCAAAGAATTTCTATTGAAGGTTCAGGTATTTTTAATTAATTAGATTAATATTATTTCTCGGTTATTATTTATTTATGTCATTTAATTACAACATGTGTGGCTAATTTCCTAGAGATGGGGATCTAATGATTCCCATCCGAGGGATGTACTTCTAATCATATAAATCTAGGATTAAAATATGAGATCTTATTTTATGGTTGTTATGTTTTCACGAACGGATGAAATCTCCGCCACTAATTGGGATCGAGTGTGTCGAGTCATGCCCTGGATCTCAGATCTGTGACGGTAATTTTACCCCAGTCATTGTTATATGGTCTTTTTGCTTTCATCGTGTGAATCTACTTACGATTATGATCTGGGATCGAGTGTGCCAAGCCATGCCCTGGATCTTGGATCTGTAATGGTAAGTTTATCTTAATTACTCCCTAATCTGAAGTCAAGTGTGCCGAGCCATGCCCTTGCTCTCAGATCTATGGTGGTATTCTTATTGAAATTTTTACCCACTTTGGGGATTATTTTTATTTAAAATCTGAGATCAAGTATGCCGAGCCATGCCCTTGATTCCAGATCTATATATGGAAATCATCTCTGAAATTAAGTCCTGATTGCAAGGATGCAACGTGAAACCTATCCGGATTTTGACCATTTATCTTTCATAAAAGATGCGTTTTAATGGTATATCTCATAGTTTAATTCTTAGATTTGTATTACGGGAAGAACAAACCAAAGATGGGAGGATTTAGTATATTCATCTTTACCTTTATTTTTGAATTATCAATTAAATTTTAGTTTGTAGTCAGTAATTTTTATCTCATAAAACCACCTTAATCATAATGTTGGTAGGGCACTGTTAGTCCTAGATAGATTTCTAGGATTACTATCTCATATTTTTAGATCTTCTAAAATAGTCCTCGTGGGAACGATCTCGTACTCTGCACCCACTATATACAATCTGATTCATGCGCTTGTGAGTAAAACATCACAATTAAAATATCACACCAAGTTTTTGGCCCCGTTGCCAGGGACTAAATTAAGAAAATCTAAATTTTTGAGAAATAGACAGTTAATTTTGGGAATTTTCATGGATTAAAACAGTTTCTCTGCACAAAAAAAAAAAAAAAAAAAAAATAATAATAATAATTTAGAAATTTCAATTTCAAAATTTGAAATTTGAAAAAAAAAAAAGAAAAAAAAATTCTCTTGAGGTTTTCCTGCCTGAAACCTCCACTCTGTGCGCCATTTGCATGCACACTAGGTCTTCTAAAGAAAGAACTTTAGAGCCTTTAAATTCTGAGATCGAACGTGCTTGCCGGTCAAATCGTAAGGATGCTAGATCAAGGCAAAAATTCTCTAGTAAATCATCCACTGAAGTCAATATGACTGACAACATGAATGGACAACTCGAACAAGAGGAAGAACCAACATTGAGAGAACTGTTTTCTCCAATCACTACAAATACCCCATCATGTATTGTATACCCCGCCACACCTAGTGGCCGGTTTGAAATTCGTACAAATGTCATCCAAATTCTTCCAATCTTTCATGGCATGGAGAGAGAAGACCCATACCAGCACGTCAAGGACTTCGTCAAAGTTTGCTCATCCGTTTACCAAAATTTTAGCGAAGAATCTGTTAGGCTACGCTTGTTTCCTTTCTCTATAAAGGATAAAGAAAAAAAGTTGGTTAAATTCTCTACCATCGGGATCCATAACCATATGGGATCAGATGGTCAAAAAGTTTCTGTCAAAGTTCTTCCCTATGGCGAAGACGAATGTCCTTAGACGTGAAATCACGGATTTCACGCAAGAGGAAGATGAGAGATTATATGAAGCTTGGGATAGATTCATGGATCTCTTACTCAAATGTCCACACCATGGATACTCAAAGTGGAGACTGGTCCAGTATTTCTACAATGGACTGAATCAACCAAATAGACATCTGGTGGAATCAATGAATGGCGGAGGATTCCTGAGCCTCAAGGAAACTGAATCTTATGCTTTCCTAGAAAAGCTGGCTGAGGATTCTAAGCACTGGGATTTCATAAAGACTCAGGAACAACCAGTCAAAGCTCGTGATCAAGCCAAAAGTTCAACTAAGAAGGGAGGACTACACGTAGTAAAGGATTCCCCAGATCTGATGGCTAAAATTGATTTCCTCATTCAACAAGTGGAGGAATTGAAATTAAAGAAGAATGTGCATATGATAAATACACAACCCGAGCCATGTTCAATCTGTGCAAGTCCAATGCATATAGCAGATGATTGTCCTTCAATGCAAAACTACCATGAAGACACATCTGAACAGCTAAATGTTGTGAATAACTATAGGCGGAATCAAGGAAATGTTTTCAATGAGAATAACCCAAATAGTTGAAGAAACCACCCAAATTTCTCATGTAAACAAGATAATCAAAAGATACAGCCCAGGAAACAGGGGACGAACTTTTATCCCTAATAAAATTTCAACCAAGGACCGCAGCAAAACTACAGTCAAGGGCAGTTTCAACCGCAAAGGTTTAATAATCCAAATCAATTTCAATACAATCAAAATCAGGTTGGGCAGCCACGACAATTGAACCAGAATTTTCAGTTTGCACAACCAATAGGAGGTTATCAAAACCAACCACAACAAAATTTTGTGCCAACATTTCCTCCACCTAGATTTAACAATCCACTGGGAAATGTTGTCCAACATCCTCATACACAAACTCCTTCTACTGAGGACCTGATGAAACTTATCCATTCTCACACATCCTCAATCTCTAAAATAGAGACCCAAATTGGGCAATTGGCAACTTTTCTCTGTGAAAGAGAAAAAGGATCGTTTCCTAGCCAACCAGTTCCTAACCCAAGGGATCAGATGGCTGTTGAACAAATACCAACTTCATCACAAGATGATGATCAATAATAAATTCGGGCGATCACAACATTGAGATCTGGAAAGCAGGTCGATAACAAAGTACTGTTGCCAAAGGAGGAGGCAAAGTTTGATGGAGAGAAGAAATCTGAAGAGAAAGAAGAAATTAAGGATAAAGTACAAGCAAAAGAAACATCAGAAGAAAAGAGTGTACAGAAGAAAAGTTTTATTCCTAAAGCATCGTACCCGCAAAGATTGACGGCACCATGAAAAAATCGCGATGTGGAAGGAATAAATGAGATTTTCAAGCAATTAAAAATTAATATTCCCTTCCTGGATGCCATCCGCCAAGTACCCGCTTATGCTAAATTTTTGAAGGAATTGATCACAATCAAAAGAAAGACAAATATTCTGAAAAAGGCTTTCTTAGCCGAGCAGGTTAGTTCAGTGTTGCAAGCAAAGCTCCCAGTTAAATACAAGGACCCAGGTTGTCCTACAATCTCAATCATCATCGGCGATAACCGTATTGATCAGGCCCTTTTGGATTTAGGAGCAAGTGTCAACTTGTTGCCTTACTCTGTTTACAAGGAGCTCGAGTTGGGAGAGCTTAAGATCACTGCGATGACCCTTCAGTTTGCTGATCGGTCCGTAAAGATCCCTCGTGGAATTGTGGAAGATGTCGTCATCAAGGTGGATTCTTTCTACTTTCCTATAGATTTTGTTGTTTTAGACATTGAACCGGCATCAAATTTGAAGAATAACATTCCGGTGATTCTAGGAAGACCATTCCTAGTAACCTCCAATGCGCTGATTAATTGTCAAAATGGGATCATGAATCTGTCATTCGGGAATATGACAGTGGAACTCAACATCTTTAATATTGCCAAGCAACCGATGGAGGATGATGAACATGCACAAGCCTGCATACTCGATGAAATCGTAGAAGAAATATTTCATACATCTGAAATTGAAGATCCTTTAGTAGCTTGTCTTGCGCATTTTGGAGAATATTTTGATGTAGATCAATTGATCCAAGAAGTGAATCACATGTTGGACTCCACACCGCTTCTGGGAGAGGAAAAGAAAATAGATTTTGGAGCTCCAATTGAATTAATCATGGAAAAGCCGAAAGAGGAGGAGAAAGTGTCCTTAGAACTTAAACCTCTTTCGAAAAATCTTAAGTATGCCTACCTAGGGGAGAATGAAACTCAACCCGTCATAATCTCATCAAAATTGGATGCGAATCAGGAAGGTCAACTCATCAATGTCCTCAAAGAGCACAAAAGTGCCCTCGGATGGTCGATAAAAGATATCAAAGGCATTAGTCCAATGGTGTGTATGCACCGAATCCATTTGGAAGATAATGCTAAGCCTTCTAGAGATCCACAGAGGAGACTGAAC
The DNA here is from genome assembly GCA_021018995.1 of Chloranthus sessilifolius. Taxonomy (NCBI): domain Eukaryota; kingdom Viridiplantae; phylum Streptophyta; class Magnoliopsida; order Chloranthales; family Chloranthaceae; genus Chloranthus; species Chloranthus sessilifolius. The sequence goes on along the minus strand of CM037594.1, from coordinate 89,046,442 downwards.
CCTATAATACAAGTCGTGGTCCGAAATGAGGTAATAAAACTTTTAGATGCTGGAATCATATACCCCATCTTTGACAGTAAATGGGTTAGCCCCACACAAGTGGTCCCTAAGAAGTCGGGGGTCACAGTGGTAAAGAATGAGGAAAACAAACTAATTCCTATAAAAATTCAAACAGGTTGGAGAGTGTGCATTGATTATAGGAAGTTAAATTTGATGACAAGGAAAGATCACTTTCCCCTTCCGTTTATCGATCAGATGTTAGAAAGACTGGCCGGGCATGATTACTATTGCTTCCTCAATGGCTATTCTGGTTATAACCAAATAGTCATTGTATATTGAGGATCAAGAGAAAACCACATTCACATGCCCTTTTGGTACTTTCTCTTGCCGACGAATGTCGTTTGGGCTTTGTAATGCACCAGCTACATTCCAAAGATGTATGCTGAGTATTTTTTCGGATATGGTTGAACGATTCCTCGAAGTTTTCATGGACGACTTCTCGATCCATGGAAATAGTTTTGCTGACTGTTTGAATCATTTGCCGCTAGTGCTTGCACGATGCCAGGAGAAGAACCTTGTTCTTAACTGGGAAAAATGTCATTTCATGGTTAAAGATGGCATTGTTTTGGGACACATCATATCGTCCCAGGGTATCGAGGTCGATAAGGCTAAAGTTGATTTAATTGCCAATCTACCACCACCGAGGACAGTTAAGGAAATAAGATCTTTTCTGGGACACGCCGGTTTTTATCAGAATTTTATTAAAGATTTCAGCAAGATAGCGCGACCACTATGCAACTTACTTTCAAAGGATGTCCCATTCCTCTTTGATGATAATTTTTTGCGAGCCTTTGAAACCATTAAGGCTGAATTGATAAAAGCTCCGATAATTCAATCTCCGAATTGGGACTTCTCGTTCGAAATCATGTGCGACGCTTCTGATTATGAAATCAGAGTTGTTCTGGGACAACGAATAGAAAAATTACCGCATGTAATCTACTATGCGAGTCTCACTCTCAACGATGCCCAGTTGAACTACTCGACCACCGAAAAGGAACTTTTGGCAGTAGTTTTCGCGTTGGATAAATTTTGATTCTATTTATTACGGTCTAAAGTCGTGGTATTTACAGATCACGCTGTTTTGCGTTATCTGTTCGCTAAGAAAGATGCTAAAGCACGTTTAATCAGATGGATCTTGTTGTTGCAAGAGTTCAATTTGGAGATCAAAGACAAGAAAGGCTCAAAAAATGTGGTGGCAGATCACTTGTCACGAATAGTTATTGAGAAATCTGACGATCCTGTTTCGATCTTGGAGCACTTCCCGGATGAACAGTTGTTCATGATTGATTGCCCACCTTGGTATGCGAATCTTGTCAATTACCTAGTCACAGAGAAATTACCTCACCATTGGTCTAAGAATGAGAAGTCCATTTTCTTAGCTCAGGTGAAACACTACTTTTTCGAAGATCCGTATTTATTCAAATACTATCCTGATCAAATCATACAAAGATGTATTCCTGAATCTCAGCAACCACGGATTATCTCATTCTGTCATGAGTTAGCTTGTGAAGGTCACTTTAGTTCCAAAAAGACTGTAGCAAATATCCTCCAAAGTAGTTTTTACTGGCCGACGATCTTTAAAGATTGTCATCAGCATTACAAATCTTGTCGCAACTATCAAATGCTGGGCCGGATCTCTAAGTGCAACATGATGCCGCTCAATCCAATTTTAGAAGTTGAATTATTCAATGTTTGGGGGATCGATTTCATGGGTCTTTTCTCGAATTCGTTTGGAAATACGTTCATTCTTGTCGGAGTTGATTATGTCTCGAAATGGGTTGAAGCTGTGGCGTGTAAAACAAATGATCACAAAGTAGTGATCAAATTTCTCAAGGATCAAGTGTTTTCACGTTTTGGTATTCTAAAGGCGATAATCAGCGATGGTGGAAAGCACTTTTGCAATAAAGTGTTCACCCAATTAATGAAGAAATATGGTGTCACATACAAAGTTGCTACACCATACCATCCTCAGACAAGTGGCCAAGTTGAAGTCTCTAATCAGGAACTTAAGCAGATTTTAGAGAAGACAATCCATCCGAACCGTAACGACTGGTCACTAAAACTGAATGACGCTCTATGGGCGTATCGAACTGCGTTTAAAACTCCGATTGGTATGTCGTCGTATCAGTTGGTTTTTGGTACAGGCTGTCACCTCTCGGTCGAACTGGAACATCGAGCATTTTGGGCCATTAAGTCATTGAATTTTGATCTCCTGAAATCTGGTAACTAGAGGGGTTTGCAAATAAATGAATTGGAAGAAATCTGTGCTGACGCAGATAACTGTGCTAAATCTTATAAGGATTGGATGAAACGGGCCCATGATCATTCCATTTTACATAAATCCTTCGTTGTTGGTCAACAGGTTCTCCTATACAATTCCCGACTTCATCTATTTCTAGGGAAACTAAAAACCCGTTGGAGTGGTCCATTCAAAATCTCTCGAATACTCCCCAATGGGGCAGTTGATGTTATCAGTCAGAGATACGGGAACGTTTTTCGAGTTAACGGTCAAAGATTGAAACCGTTCTTAGAGGATGCAATTGCATTCTCTGACACTCTTCCCTTGGGCGATCCAATGGATCACCCTGACTGAGCAATTCATATGGTCGAGCTATCGACATTAAACTAGCGCTCATTGGGAGGCAACCCAATTTTGTTTGATTTCTCTTTATTTTTCATATTTGTCAAAAAAAAAAAAAAATTCAAACAATGCCAGTCTACGCCATCTCCCTCGCTTATGCAATGGCTCTTGACGTCAATTTCCGCTTGAACTCGGGGAGAAATTTTTCCTTGTGTCGAAGAACATCACTTTAAGTGAACCAAGGTGGATGGGCTTGCCTACCAATGATTAAAGGAGTTGGACTCCGATTTAGTTAGGATTTAGGATTTCTCTTTTCGTATGTTTAGTTCTAGAATATTAGTTTTAGTGTAGTTTAGGTTGTTTTTCATTTCCAAATCAGTATAGCCACATTACCTTCAATAAATTTTTGGTCATGTTCTAATTTGATGCACATATTCTCTGCACCTGATCTTTGTGTTGAGGTACTTTTCAACAGGTTTGGGGGTGCACTACCTATCAATGAGGACATTGTCATTTTTAGGTTTTGGGGTATGTACGGTTATCTATCTTTCATCACTTATTTTAATAAAAAAATAAAAATAAATAAATAAATAAATATTTGGAACCATCATACATGAATTACTTTATGATTTTTTTCAAACTTTAGTTGATGATGCATGTGAATTTAATTTTGAGAATATCGATGTCATATTTTGATTACTTGTATCTAGGATGATGAAGCTTAATGTGATAATTTGTGGATGACTCTGAAATTCATGCTTAGAATTTTTGCACTTATACCAAGCTAAGACTTAGAAATCGATGAACTGTTTTGAACGGTGAATCTTAGGTTCTTAGTAGAGACTACACCCAGGAAGTTTTAGAGCCAAATATCCGTTGTTGATGAGTGAATACATAAACTCGGAGTTTTCTTTGAATACAAATTATTTTGAACAATCTCATATATTTTATTTTGACTTGTGACTTTGCATGATATCAACTTCATATTATTGTGTTAAAACATACTGTATATCTACTGAAGACAAATAGACATAATTACCATCTTTTAAGGACATGATTGAAGGCCATCTTTGGCTCGTTTGTGCTTAGAATACCCCACCTCATATAAATTTATCTTTCTAGTACCCCTTTGAGCTTATTGAAAAATTTACCTTTATACATTCTTTGATAAGTCACGTTAACCTTTAACCCTTCACCATTTCTGAAAATTCAGCTTTATCCTTCTTATTTCTGAGAGATTAAGAACGAGGGATGAGAATGAACGAAAAGAGAGTAAGTGGAGAGATACTGAGTTGTGGTGTTTACTGAGAGTGTATGGCAAAAATATAAAAGAAAAATGGGGGAGAAAAAGAAAAAGAAAATTATGAAAAATAATGAAAAATATGAGGTGCTTCAAGAAAAGGAAATTCAAAAGAAAAAGAAGGTTGAGAAAAATAGAAAAATAGTGAGAGATTAGAAAAGAAAAAGAAGAGAAATAGAAAAATCAGAAGTTTGTTTCTTTTCCAATTTCTCAGAAAGTTTGAATCCCAACTTCCAATTCTTTCTTACCCTTTCCTGAGCCCCATTACAACCCTACAAAAGAGCTTCATGATCCAATCTTGCATTGGTAACTGCCTTGTGAAGAGTAAATATGTGATACTTATGACACTTGATATGACATGCTTAGGATATACAAGTATCTGTTCTTATGAGATTTATCTTTGTTCATTGATTGCATCGTGTTTCATTTATCATGTGAGACCTTTTTGCTTGCTTTGTATTTATCTTTCACATTTGTGCAAAAACTTACCCATCATTGAAGTGATTTTCTTTCAAGAGTATACCTAAAGTGAGAATTGAGTCGAGACAACAGATCCGATGGGTTCCCGTTTGGACTAGTTCTGAAATGAATGAATCTTGGTTTTGAGTATGCACACACCTCACGTTTAGGCATGAATGGATGAGTTATCTAACAATTTGAGCATTAGGTTTATTTGAATGGACACTAGCATGATTGACATGACATTAATATTAAAGATTGATGATTCACATATTGAAACAATTAATGTTTTTGTTTTTGAATAGTATATATGTTATAAAAAAAAATCATGTTTTGAAAACTCAATTTTGCCGATGGTTTGAAAATTTTGGAAGTTTGTGGGTAACTTTACTGTAAACCCTCAGGAGACACAACTCCTCCACTAGGGATCACCTAGGCGTTTAAAGGCTTGTTGCACATGCTAAGTGCAATCGTGTTCTCTATGAAAGTGGCATTTATTTTCTTTAGTTTGCTTTGCTCGAGGACTAGCAAAGTGTAGGTTTGGGGGTGTGATGAGTAGTAAAATATGATGATATTTTACTCCTAAATATCTACATTTAGCTGTCTGATGAAGGCTATCTAATGAGAATTACTAGATTTGAAGTGTTTCAGGTAAATAATGTCAACACACTGCAATTTTGGGTCATCGAGAATTTAGTGTAACTTGCAGCTCAATTTGGACCTTCAAGATGTTAGATTCATGAAATTTCTTAAACACAAAGGTTGTAGATCTCGTCGTCATCTTTCCAACGCTATAAGAATTGCCTCAATCCGAGTTTGGGACAAAACGTTAAGGCTAAAATACCAAGGTAGTGTCTGATGCAAAGTTGGGCGGGAGTTCACGAAAATTGCTTTTAGATGTCAATCGATTGAGGACTAAATGTCAATCGATTGACAGGAGAAGACAACTTTGTCCCTACTTAAAAGTCAATCGATTGAGATTTAATTCTCAATCGATTCAGGTTATTAGGGTTAGGGTTTGTTCGACCATATAAAAAGGAAGCTATGAGTTTTGAAGAAAGAATATATTATTATTATTGAGAAGAGGTTTTTAGAGAGAGACGTAGAGATAGAGAGTTTTATTCTTTTTTGAGAGCTTTGTTCCTTTAACCTTTTTAGCATTCTTTTCTTTAAGATTTATTTTTTTGTTCAATCAATTCCTAGTTTAAATTTAGAGATTAGTAGAGAGCATTTCTAATTTCGTTTCTAAAGATCATCGTACTTTTGGATTAAGCTTGGATCAAAGAATTTCTATTGAAGGTTAAGGTATTTTTAATTAATTAGATTAATGTTATTTTTTAGTTATTATTTGTTTATATCATTCAATTACAACATGTGTGGCTAATTTCTTAGAGATGGGGATCTAATGATTCCCATCCGAGGGATGTACTTCTAATCATATAAATCTAGGATTAAAATATGAGATCTTATTTTATGGTTGTTATGTTATCACGAACGGATGAAATCCCTGCCACTAACTGGGATCGAGTATGCTGAGTCATGCCCTGGATCTCAAATCTATGACGGTAATTTTACCCCAGTCATTGTTATATGATCTTTTTGCTTTCATCGTGTGGACTTACGATTATGATCCGGGATCGAGTGTGCCGAGCCATGCCCTAGATCTTGGATCTGTGATGGTAAGTTTATCTTAATTACTCCCTAATCTGAAGTCAAGTGTGCCGAGCCATGCCCTTGCTCTCAGATCTATGGTGGTATTCTTGTTGGAATTTTTACCCACTTTGGGGATGATTTTTATTTAAAATATGAGATCAAGTGTGCCGAGCCATGCCCTTGATCCCAGATCTATATATGGAAATCATCTATGAAATTAAGTCTTGATTGCAGGGATGCAACGTGGAACCTATCCGGGTTTTGACTATTTATCTTCCATAAAAGATGTGTTTTAATGGTATATCTCATAGTTTAATTCTTAGATTTGTATTATGGGAAGAACAAACCAAAGATGGGATGATTTAGTATCTTCATCTTTACCTTTATTTTTGAATCATCAATTAAATTTTAGTTTGTAGTCAGTAATTATCATCTCATAAAACCATCTTAATCATAATATTGGTAGGGCACTGTTAGTCCTAGATAGATTTCTGGAATTACTGTCTCATCTTTTTAGATCTTTCAAAATAGTCCTCGTGGGAACGATCTCGTACTCTGTACCCACTATATAAAATCTGATTCGTGCGCTTGCGAGTAAAACATCACAATTAAAATACCACATCAGGGTGCTTAGGTTTGAGAAGTCTTTCAACCTCAGGATCCAAAGGAGCAATCTCAGGATTAAGAGATCTCCTCCCAAGCATACACACCTCAAGGATCAAGAACAATACAACAAATCACAGTGCAAGGGACAACAATTCAATCACATGATAGACAGCTACACAACTACTGATATACTAAGCTACAGATCTAGAAATAGAAACTAAGTTAAGAGATGCAAATTTAAGCACTGAATGCTTTTCCAAGTGATACAGAGCCACTCTTAGCTCCACAGATCCAAATCTAAAATAGAGTTAAACTGCAACAAAAACTAAAGCAGCAATTAATCAAACACTTGTCAAACAATTAAAAAAATGAGAAAAACTTAGATCTACCAAGTTAGAAACACAGATCCCCGACAGTGGTGCCAAAAACTTGTTGGGCCGTTTACCTTGTGCTTGAAAAGAGATTTAAAATAAAAAAATTATAGAATCTATGAATTACACACGCACCAAGGCAAACTGACTCACAGACCTGCAAGTATTTAGGGCTATTGCAGCAAGTTTTAAAAGGGTAAGTAAGGGTATGTCCACAGGGAAATGTAGTCTAATTTTTCGTAAATCTCCAAATCCAAAGTGGATCTGGCACTCTATTCTAATCTAAGAAAGAGGAGAGGTTTTGGGGTTTTGTCACTTTAACTACAAACTATAGAATTAAGTACTACTGATCCAAATCTAATTCAATACAGAGATCAGGGGAGATATAGAAGAGATGAAAAATCAAAGGATGAGAACAGCAGCTGGGGGTATTGGTCTCTCACTGACAATCAAAGGAATCAATGGCAATGCTAAGATCTGATTTGCTATAATCCTCTTTTCTGGCTCCCAGCTTCCCAGGTTACCCTGACAGAGGTGAGGTATAAGAATCCAATCTCAATCAGAGAATTAAAGCAATCCTAAGGCTATGATCTATCCACTTTAATGGTCACAGACCATCTTAGAGATTGTTCCACTTCAAAGATCTTAATTAGAACAGGAAAATCATTACAGATGCTGTAGATGCCAGGATATGAGACCCTCATAGGCTAACATCTATAGGAATACCCAACCCAGGGAAAATAAATACGAAAAAGTAAAATATAGATCCGAATCACCTTTAAAATCCACAATTATATTGCAAAATTATAACACGATTGTGCTCAGATATGCAATCTGTGCATCTTACAGTTCCATACAATGCCTTTGAATCTCTCAATTTACAGCTTAAGACCTCGCCCTAACTACTGAGAAGAGTTTAGCCACTCATGATTGGCTAAAGAGAGAAGGGAGATAGGAGGAAGAAGAAGGGAGAATTTTGAAAAAATGGATCTCGCCCTATGCTCTAGTTTTTTCAATTTCTGGATCGTTTCTTCTGTATTTTCTCCAAGCTTTTATACTCTCCTCCTCTGTCCTCAGATCCGTTTCAGACAATCAGAACATAAGGGAATAATTCTGTTATGCTGATGTGGCTGATTTCTCTTCTAGAAGCTTTTCTCCCATTGGCTCTCATCTGACAAGTACATGTGATACCGTTAGGGTTTCCACGCGTGGCCCATTGTGTGCTAAACATACCCCTAGCGGTCACTGATGTGCTTTGGAACACGTGCACAGGCTTCTGGCATGGACAACTGCTAAAGAAAGAACTGAGAAGTTCCCCAAATCGAGTGTCGAGAGGTTCTGGGATCTTCTCGATAGGTTTTTCCTTGCTTTGCATGCATATCAATAGGTTTGTAAACCTATCGAGAGGATTGGCGGCGCTTGTCGATAGGATTGACAACTATTTCATTCATCCCCTCGACAGGTTAAGATCGACTCGTTGATTGGTTGTCACAGATCCTGTTGACAGCTTCTTTTTATCCTCTTGAAGACCACACTTAGCAGGTATCGACAGGATTGAGTGTACTGCGTGATGGGTTCAGTTGAACCTCTCGACATGTGAATCAATCCTCTCGCTATTTTCTCATTTAGGCACTAGATCCTCTCGGCAGCTTAAGAGAACCCCTCGACAGCTTGATTTCTATGCTTTCTTGATTGGCACGCACTTCTAATGTGTTGTCTTTCATCTGTCTCACCCTCAGTCACATCTGGGTGGATTCAATCTTCATCCCTTTGCATTGTACTTGGTCTTAGGTGCACCTAGTTGGGCTCATGGCCTTTATTGAGTTTCTAAGGCTTTGTGGATTGTTGGAGTTTGAGCACAGGTTGAGGCTACAGATTGCTTATTTGGCCCTTTTTGTTGGTTGTCTATACTAAGGCTGTAATTTGTTGCTTATCTACAAAACATACTTAAAACACATTATTAAACACCTCAAGGGTCTTCCAAGGTCAGGTTAGGAGGTGAAAAAATGGTATTTTTTACTGCTTAACACCACTCACACATCATCCCACCAAATTTTCCCTATGTACAGTGGTCCCATCCAGCATCCTTTCAGACTACCCCACACCAACAAGAAAATCTCACCCTTCCCCCGTTCTATGAAGACCAGCAGTATGAGGAAGATGAGATAAGAAACAGCGGGGCTTATATGAGGGCACACACAAGTGTCAATCCTCCGCCACCCATAATCACCAACCCACCCGCAGTGCAAAGTGAATGGAGGCCAACAGTTGAAAGAATGTGTAGACACTCCCATTTTGCCTTCTCGGAATATACTTTTGTTAAGTCAACCTTTGACCTTTAAACCCTAATATGAGAACCATGCACTGAAGCAATAGTATATGGCTGAAGCAATAGCTCTGTGGCTCAAATCCTGACATAGGGAGACTATATACTGAAACAATAGTATGTAGTCGAAATGCAAACAGAAACAATAGTCTTACATTTCAATCTAGAGACCAGACCCAGATAACCCCGAATTAAGCGCATGAAACCCCACGCGTAATTCGATTACATGCCAGACCACAAGCGTACAATTAGTCCCCCTTTCAGACCAAACTTCCCTTCTTAGACCTATTCGAGACTCGATCACGCGCAATAGGATTGAGCGCTAAAACACCAGCGTGCAATTGGCCTACACCCGACCTAGTCTCACTACCCTTGACCCTTAAGTTTCCTTGATTGAGCACTTCTGAGGAATCGCTTAAGCAGATTGCACACTTCTTAGAATGCACACAATTAGCCCTAATTTTGTTAGGACTAGGGAACTCGCTGAGCAAAGTCAGCCGGTCACTCATTAAGTCAGTGACCGACTCGAAGCGATTAAGCGCCCAAAAACAGGTGCGTAATTCGGTTAAACGCCGAAAACTGGGCGGATAATTGAAGAAAAACCTATAAAAGCTTTTCTTCAATTCGACCCGGGGGCTGGACTTTTTTTTTGGACTTTTTTCGGAGTTCGAGCGATTGAAAACTCTGAGAATAGAACAAACACAGAGAGAGACGAAGCCATGATCTCAAGATTCAAATTCCGAGCTTTGAATGATTCTCCTCTACAGCCCCGACCCTAGGTAAGGATTTATTTTTTTTATCTACGACCATAGCTTCTAATCTCTAGATCTAGGAATTCTATTAATTTTAATTTTCAATCTTAGACCATAGCACCCTTTTTGGACTGAAATTTTCTATAACTGGTTCTAGTTTTCCGTTTCTAGAACCAGTCCTTGATATATCAGTTTGATATACCAATCTTAGACTTTAATTCCGTTCTAAAATCTTAATCTACAGTCCTATCATTAATTTATGGTTCTAATCCTTCGATTCATAATCAGTCCTTAATTATACGGCCTGATTTTCTGATTTCAGACCCGAATTCAGCCCTCAAAATTTTAAATTATAGTTTTTTAATTCCCTATTTTAATACTTTCAAAATCTTGAATATTAATTCTAGTTTACAATTTAATTCATAATTGTTATTCTGAAATCAACTCTGAAAAACCTAAAAAACTATTTCACGGTCAAAAAATTCAATTTATCTTTAAATCTCAGCCATCTGATTTGCCCAAGGGAGCTTACGAAGGGTACTCGAGAACGAGGCCAATCCTCCTTAGCATAGCGGGCCCAAACCCTTTTTTTTTAGGAATTTTAGAATTAATTAATTACTTTATTTTTATCCTTTTAGTCTAATTGATTAGTGGGTTTATTTTATTCCAGCATATTCAATTAATCAAGTACCTTAAATCTTAGTATGACTGATTAATTCCTTTAAATCAGAATTTAATTGATCAATTCCTTGCTTTAATTACAATTTAATATGATTAATTTTGTTGTTTCAATTAGATTTTTAGTACTGATAATTCAGTGCTTTGATTAGAATTTTTTATCAAATTAGTTTATTTATCTTAATTAGATTTTGATAAAAATTAGTTTATTTGTTTTTAATTAGATTTCATTAGCATTAATTCCTTTGCTTAAATTAGAGTTTCAGTAAAATCAGCCCTTTTTATTCCAATTAGAATTCTAAGAGGACTGTTATAATTGCTTTAGTTAGAATTTCAATGAGTTGTTATACCTGATTTAATTAGAATCTTAATACAATTGGTATGACCGAACTAATTAGAATTTTACCAGAACTATTACATGTGCACTCATAGTCTGATTAGGAAACCTGATGGTAGTTAGACTTCTAATGGGACTAGGAGACCAAAATTAATCGGACTCTCCATAGTATTATGACACTAAATTAATTAGAATTCTAATAAGACTAGGAAGCCAAATTAATCAGACTCCTGATAGAATTATAATATTAGAATAGATCTACTCACTCCGAAAAATTCATAAATAAGCTTACAACAGAATTAGAGGAGTCTAAACCGACGAGGACTTTAACCACAAAGGGAAATAAGAGGGAAACTAAACTATGTAACCCAAGAAAAAGACTGTTGCTGGCGTTCGCATGCGGACGATTTAGTATAGAAGTGACTCATACCTGCTCTTAAGTATGATCATTGACGTATTGCAGCATCGAAAAATATTTGCAGCTGCCGATCGCAACAAACTAAGAATCTTCCTGGAAAACCCCTTTTTATTATTATTATTTTTTTACTTTTATTATTCTAAATGCCGCATCACTAGAGTCTACCAGGACATAATTGGAAGCCACTAATTCAACGGGAACCGAGAGGAACCCAGAAAAAGCGCGCACCAACAGACTGGTGATCGCGATGGGGCTCTTTTTGCAAACTCTGTTTCTAGATAGTTAACTTCCAACCTATTTCCCTATTTTCTTTTTTCCTTTCTTTCTATCGTGTCATTTAGATTCTCTTTTATATATATATGAGTCTTTGTCAAAGACTCGAGATGTTTGGTATACAAAGAGTGAGTTTATGAGACCCACTATTGTGGGGATATCATGACAACCCCATGTACGGAGAAGAACCACTTCACAGTCCTAGCCCACGCCAACCTGAAATTAACATGGCTGGTGAACAAGAGAATTCCTTCTCTACCCCACACACCGGGAACAATCATGAGAGGAGAGATGGTGGCATCAGACAAAACCTTACTGCCCAACAAATTATAGAACTCAGTATCGAAAGAATACAAAAAGGAGACGACGACTTCGAAGAATTGCTTTAAGGGTTGGCCGCTGCATACGAAACCATTAGGTCACGACAATTTTTAGAAGAACAAGAGCGACAAGAGAGGCCACCTCCTACCCCTAGCACAGTGTCAGCCTGTGCCACCTCACTGAAACAACCTGCCTACACATTATTCAACGATGACCCTCTAGACAAGGTTTGCTCAAGAGTTGCTCCCAAAGACCACACTATTAAAATTGAAGATCCCCTAATATGCTCGATGAGTACATGGCCAAAAGAGAGCGCCCCGGTCACTCATTCGAATTCGATAAATTTTGCCAAGACGTAGAGTTTAATTTACCGATAGGATTTAAGCCACCAAAGTTTACTAAATATAACGGTACCAAAAATCCAAATTATCACCTGGCCCTTTTTTGTAATGATTGTCGACCCATACGTGATAACCAAGGATTCCTCATTCACTATTTCCAATGCTCATTAGAACGAGAAGCTTTAGATTGGTTTGCAAGACTTTCACTTTATAAGATAGGAACCTTTGATGAGTTAGTCGGTCAATTCCTAGACCAATACAAACACTTGATCCAAGAGACAGTTAGTCTCAGCAATCTACTAGCGGTCAAGAAAGGACCTGATGAAGAATTCACCGACTTCGTCCCCAGATGGAGAAAACTCGCTACTAGGATCGACGCTTCAATGAAAGAGAAGGATTCAGTTGATATTATTATCGACAACACTAGAGAACCGTTAAAGAGTGTACTAGTCATAAGCGACTACCCCGACTTAACTGCACTCCACTCTCGGCATCCCAACTAGCGCGGCATATTAAAGGTAGAGATCTCGCATTATTCATGTCACATAAAAAATAGGCTCTTCTAACAAATCAAAATCGAAAATAATAAGAAAGTCTTAGGAACTGAGCAAGTTAACACCGTTGTCAACTAAGGGCCAAACTCTAATAACGGAAACTTCCAACCGTGAAATTTCGGACATAACCAAAACCAACAACGGTATACCAACCGAAATCAAGGTGCTAGCCAGCATAGATATGCGAACTAAAACCAAGGCCAAAATCAAAGTCAAGGCCAATACCAAAATAAAAAATAGTACCCTAACACCTATCAGAATCAAAATGCGACACAGAATCAAGTTGCCCACGCGCTGAATTATAATAACGTACCCCCACCGCAGAATTTTAACCCAGCAAGAGGCCCTTACCAATCGAGGAGGGAACACTATCCCCCTTTATCGGATACGATTTCCAATATTTTTCATCTTCTTAACACTCAGAATCTCCTTGATTCTCGCAAGAAAAATCTCGCCCATGGCCTGCAAATCTAGATTATAGTAAATATTGTGCCTTCCATTGATATGCGGGGCACGGTTTAGAAGACTGTTGGGTCCTTCAGGACGTGATCTATGATATGAACAACCAGAATCAAATTGATTGGGAGGCGCTTAGAAATCCCAGCCCCAATAATAACCAATCCCAACAAAATTTAGGGATCATAAACAGCCCTATGCCCAACCACAACCAAGAAACACCGGCCCAGGTCACTACCGTGGATCTCCCCGACCAACATTCCTTCCAACCCTCTACTTTAATCACTCGCATCCAACCCTCTACCGCTTCCGCCACACCAGAAAAAACTTTCTGACCCCTACATCCCTCGGCCTTGATCACTCGCATCGCCCCATCGAGTCCGCCTCCATACCCAAAATTCACTCAGATACGAGTCCATTCCTTTAGGACCAGGAGACCATTCCTCCATCATCACCCACCAGAATCTTCAACCCCTCCAAATCCTAAACCAACACCCTTACCACTCCCTTCGTCTGATTCTGAATCCAAGTAAGGAGAGCACGTTCTTCAGACTGCAGCTTAAATCGTTGTATCGGAAGAAAGTGTCACTCGTAAGACTCCAAGCCAAGAGAGTGTAACAAAGACTGAGTGTTTACTGAACACAGGAAAAAGTGAGCAAGAAGAATGCCCTGACCCGTGCGAGATGCTAATCTCTGCTTTCATAGAAGAGGAGGATTACATGCAGTACCTCCCACCTTGGAACGGTGTCGTGCAAGTACCCGCTCTAACATCCAATTCCACTCACTTCACAAATGCATCAACATCGAGTCATATCTGGTTTGGCCAGCAACCGATATGCCTGATTCTCAAGTCAGGAACCAATTACCCACCTCCTCCTTTCCCTCGGAGTAAAGATTTCATAAGCACACAACCACCAGAGGGGAATGTGAGGGAAAGAGAGGTCAACTTGCCTCCCCCGCCTCATATTATCCCTCCACCAATCTCTGCACCCCAACCACTCCAACCACCTGCACCTAAGGCTCACCGGCTAGGCAAAGAAGTGATACTCGAGTTAGGGTAAGAATATAACCTTCTGCGATACCTCCAAGAGATCCCAGCCTAGATATCCATATTAGAACTCATCAAGAAATCACCTGACCATCACCGATTGTTGATAAAGACACTTAAAGACATGCAACTGGATGAGGATACGACCCTAGATGAGCTTCATCATATCACCTTGGTCATGGCACAACCTCCAGCGCTTACGTTCACAGACGCGAACATGCCCAATGAGTCCCTCCGCGGAAGTGCATCCCCCATATATCTCACAGTCATAATTAGAGGATTCTCCATACCACATGCACTAGTTGACACGGGAGCATGACTTAACATCTGCCCTCTCACGACATTAAAAACGCTCGAATACACGAAGCAAGATATAAGGCCCTCCGCACTGTCACTCATAGCTTATGATGGCTCGCATCATTTCGTGAAAGGGACTATTAAACTCCAGGTTCGCCTCAGACTTGTGACAAAAGACGTTACTTTCCATGTTTCCAATTTCGCTAGTACGTACAATCTTATCTTAGGAAGAAAATGGCTAGAGTCCATGAAGGCCGTCGCATCCACATATCATCAATGCGTCAAATTCCCATACGAGGACTCTATCATCCATATATACGCTGATGCACCCCTCCAGGAGATAGATACTGGTTACATGACAAGCACACCAACCGCTCACGACTATGTATTAAAAATAAGCCATATTCTAAAGACTCGGACACCTGATGACACAATCTATAATATCCCAAAAAATTGCGTTAAACAGTGACCTCAGGATCCATGCCCGATTGGTCACAAGTTTGACCAATTAGGAGATCAAGGGTTAGCATAGAGTGTGATGAACGGATGAGATGTGATGATTTGAGTGATTATGTGGTGTGTGATGTGAATGAGAAGTCGCATACACCTACCGTGGTGTATGTGCTTAACACACAAGGAAGGGGATAGATAAAAAGGTTTAATAACCCTGAAATCTGAAATTGGTTGTTGAGAGAGGAGTAAAGAAGAGAGAGAGAGGAGTAAAGAGGTTGAGCAAGAATTATTGTGAGTGATTGGAAGGGAGATTCTAGCGTTAAAGAGACCGATTCGACGTGGAGAATCCGTTCAAGCTAAAGCTGGAACCCTAGCCTTTCCAACCACTCGATTTGAAATCAATTTGAGATTGATTAAAGGTAAGATTTTTGTAGTTTAAATGCATGGATTAAAGGGTTAAATTGTAGTTAGAAATGGTGTAAAATGTAGGGTAAAAGCTTAGAAAAATGGAGGAAAAAGTAAGGAAAGAGATTGAGAAGAGCAATTCGAAATTGGGTTTCGATTAATCAAAATTGGCCAAGAAGTTGAAAAGTCAGAGGACCCCGATCTCGATTAATCGAATTGGGTTTCGATTAATCGACTTTGGATTTCGATTAATCGAATTGAGAATCGATTAATCGACTGGGAACCTACAGTGGACTCCAGTGGAGAAAAGAATTTAGCTTGAAGAAATCGACTAATCGAAATGAGAGTTCGATTAATCGATTTATAATTTTGATTAATCGATTTGGGATCGATTAATCGATTTTGGGAATTCGATTACTCGAATTGAGAATCGACTAGATAGAGCAGAGAATTTCGATTAATCGAATGGGAATCTCGATTAATCGATTTGAGAATCGATTAATCGATATTGAATTTTGATTAATCGATTTTGGAAATCGATTAATCGAATCAGATTCGATTAATCGATTTTGGAGTTCGATTAATCGACTGGGCCAGTTTATGTTGACTTCTGAGTTTGACTTTAAGATTCTTGGGGGGTCTTGGACCTCCTTTATTGCATCTTTAGTGATATGTTTCACATGTTATGTGGTACCATAGGTGGTACGTGTGAGCTAGTGCACAAGGAGCCACGTGAGACCTTGATGCATTGATCAAACGAAGACTTGAGGTAGGGAACTCCTTGAACATGTATCTTATTTTACAAGAGCATGTATGTAGTGATATAGATTTAAATTCAAATGGTTTATTGCTTAAAGAGTTTGTGAAAAAGTGTGTGTGTGTGACATCAATAAAAGTAATCATAATGAGCCATCCCCAGGGGATGAGGAAGTAAAGAGATAAGAGCATCAGGTGTGATGCAAGTGAATGGATACATCCCAGGGATGTATCCAAGATTGAATCATGTTTGATAGGGCCTAACTGATATAAGATAGCACATTTACATGGTGAATAACTATATGTAAGGCACCGATATTTTTGTTATTTGAGGTTTGATAGGGTACCCCACCGACGTGGCGGGATATCCACGACTGACACGGCAGGATATCCGTGACCGATACGGCGGCGAAACCGTAGGCCAGTGCGGAGGCTTATCCGTACACAGTAAGCACACCCTAGGGGTGTTGATTGAGACTAGTGAAACCCAGCCACCAATCCCCAGGGGAAAGGGGCTTGGGTACTATTTGTATTCCCAGGGAATACGTTAAAACTGTCTATATAGATGACGATGATGGGTATCTCATCGGGGCTCGATGCTATATTGCTCGGAGATTACTTAAGTTGAAAGTTTAAGTTTTGCTTTAGGCCTTTTCAGCATCATTCATGAACAAATAAAAGACATGAGTAAACTACCAGTAAAATGTGATGCTTTTTAACTGTTTTCATCAGTACTACATAGACACATCATGCATGGCATATCATGGAATATATGTGAGTAATAATTTATATGTTCAATCGTGTTTTGTTCCCTATTGAGCTAGGATGTAGCTCACCCTATAGACTATACGTCGCAGGTCCACTACTAGCAGCTACCGAGGCTTCAGGAGACGCTGACCCCGGTGAGTCGGACCTTGCGGCTAGAGACGAGTTGGAGCCACCTCCTGAGGACTTCTTCTAGAGGACTCCGTGGTGCAGCTTTGAGGGCCTTAGAGTGATTTTGTACGGCTTGGTATGTCAAGCCTTGTTTTGACTAAACAATGTATATACTGGGTTTTGGGATAATTCTTTTGGGGCGAACCATCTGTGATGATTAGCTATCATCGATGGTTCGGATCGGTTCTCCATTCATGCAGAGGCATGAGGGCAGAACTATCTTTTGAGAAATGTTGATATAGTGATTTACTTCCGCAATTTTATTTCTATTTCAGTTCAATTCATTGCTTGATATACCAATGTTCCATGCTCAGCTAAGGGGCACGATCAAGATGATCGTGCTGATGGCACGGGTTTCGGGGGCCGAAATCTGGGCTATCACAGTTCTAGTTCTCCTTACCTGTCCTAGTTCTCCCCCAATACGTCAACAAAACTTAGTGAGGAGAGAGGTTGGTCCAAACCTCGCCAAAATTTATAACATCAACCCCACCGCGATAAAAGGGTGAGATCTTATATACCAACTTGGATATGTCCCTCACACCGAACTCGATAAGAATAAATAAGGTCGTATAGGACCCGTCGTCCCAATGAAAATATGCAAAAACATAGGGTTAGGTTATCAATCGGACGGCCCACAAGCTGACTTATGCCCTACCTCACCGAAATGATCTCTATATGGCCACTTCGTCTATGGGACCACTGAGAAAGCGAATGTACCAAGGCAGAAGGAAGTATCCTTTGCTAAATCCTAAGAAACAGAAGTTGAACAAATGGCCAAAGCATTCAACGATTTGATAAGTCTCAATGATGATATTGATGAATCGCTTGAAGGAGTCAAACCCATATTTGACACTATGGAGCTCGCAGAAGAGAGGAGAGAAGAACCTCCAGAAATTGAGCCACAATTAGAAGATTAGGAATCCACTGACAACGAAGACTTTCACATAGCAGCCTTGCAAGATGACGAAGGGCACCTGCCCTCAACATGGGAAGAGGATGACACCCTGCTAGAGAATCTTAACCCGTATAACATCCACCTCGGCCTTGGCCTTGGAGGGTGGGAATGTCCGTGGGATTCCCCTTGTATCATTCACCCTTATCAACCCCGCTGTAGGACATGCACTAGTATATTCGAATGTTTCGCCACGTGGACCCAACGTCCTATGATGGAGGAATTAGACCATTCTAACCCCGCGACGACAGAAACCAGCAATGATCTACCAGCTCAGCTATCGACACAAGAAGCAGAAAATCCCAATGGTCATCTGATGGACCTAGGGGGAAACACTTGCGTCACCCACATAGATTTTGAGGAGGAATTTGAAATAGACACCTATACATCCTCGAATTCACCGCAACTCTAAATATTTTAGAAATCTCTAAAGAAAGAGTGGCAACCACCCCCAAGTGATGACGAGGACTATTGGATAGACCTCCCAGCGCTCAAGTTAGCGGAGCAAGCTAACCTAGGACTTCAAACACTATCAGATCAAGAAGACGAACTCAATACCGTCTTCGACTCTAACCTAGAAGGATGGGAAGCCCTTGGGAATCCCCCTGCATTCTCTACCACTATCAACCCCGATGTCGAGCATGTGTACTTATCCTAATATACTATCAAGATCAAGAAAAGGAACTCGTTGTTGGTGCGCACTTTTTCTAGGTTCCTCTCGGTTCCCGTTGAATCAGTGGCTCCAATTCTGTCCAGGTGGACTCTAGCAATGCGGTGTTTGGAATGACAAGAAAATAAAAAGGGGATTTTTCTAGGAAGGTCCCTAGTTTGATTGCGATTGCCAGCTACAGATAGTTAACGACATTGTAACACGTCAGTGATCATGCTGTGAAGCGGGTGTAGGTTACTTCTATACTGAATCGTCCACCTGCGAATGTCAGCAGCAGAGTTTTTCTTTAGCTTAGTTAGTTTAATTCTCTTCTTATTTCCTTTTATAATTAGAATTCTGGTCAGTTTAAGTTTCCCAATTTTATTATGAGAAAAGTATAATAAAACGCCCCAAAATTATTTTTATTACCATTTGGGTGAGATTTATTTTTTATTATCAAATGGCGCCCATGCACCCTCAATACGGGTGGCGTTCCACCCACGGTACTCTTTAGGATATGTGGATTTTACAAATTAGCCCTTGCCATACAACTTCAAAGTACTATTTTGCCCTTTCCCCAATTAAATTACAGCAATGCCATCGTCATCAACCTTTGGCAACCGTTTCTGCTAAATAAATTTTTATTCAATTATTTGCAACCAATGGTACAAAAGATTCTGTAAAAAGGGTGTTTACATAAACTTAATGAACGGTTAGGGTTTCTCTGCATACCGATCGTGAGATCGATCGCATTTCGGTGGATCGACGGTATAGTGAGGCAAATCCCGAGATCGGTGTCAAGAACTCCAAACCCTAGATTTGTGGTCTTCGCGCTCTTGATAACGATCGTCTTTGATGCGATGATGCTTTTGATCGCCATCGCGATGGTGGTCTTTATCTGATCGTCTCTGCTACGATGATGGTTTTGATCGCGATCCTGATGGTGTCTTGATCTTCTGCAACTCCATGTCTAGATGCTTGCTATCATCGTCATCCATTGTAGAAACATCAAGGTTCAACGAAGATGATACAATGATGAAGAAGAAGAAGGTAGGGAAGAATGTTTTTAATTTCAAAGGGTGTAAATGAAGTGAGTAAAATAAGGATGTGCCTGATTCTTTATAAAAAAGGGTATTATGGTAATTACTCAAATGATGGTACGTAAGTTTTTACTGCAGGTGGGCCGTTCATTGGACGCTGGGGTGCTGTATAGTGATACAATCAGGTTCACGATTTTTTGGGGATAAAAAAAGACACAAGGCATTTTTTAGTACAAATCCCTTTTATTATTATACTCTGATTGTGTGAGCTTATTAAGATGAGTTATTTTAGTGTCTTGATGCTATCAAGAGTCCAATGAGCATCAATGTTCTGGTATTACTAAGAGTCCAGTCAATCTCAACCTCCTATTGATACTAGGAGTGCACATGTACCAATTCCAATGATATTCCAACTAAAATTAAGCAAACTAGTTATACTGGGATTCTAATTAAAGCAATTGCAGTAACTCTACTATGATTCTGACTAAAGTACTCATGACAGTTCTACTATAATTCTAATTAAAATAAAAAGACTGATTTTTTTCTACGGGCTTAATTAAAGTAACAAATTTAATTTTCCTTAATTTTTCTTATTCGAATATCAACAAAACAAAAAGCCTAATTTCTCTACTACCCTAATTATTGACAAATTAATGATGGCAAAATATAACCAATCATGAATAAACTAAATTTCCTAGAGTTCGAATTTAGCATAATCAATCAAATAAACTTATGAAGAGGAAATTTTGATTCAACATTCTAATAATTGTATCGAGGCCTAAGTAATGCAAATAATCAATTATGTCTAAATATAAACTAATTAAAGCAATTTATTAATTCTAAAAAACTCTAAAAAAAGAGGGTTTGAGCCCACTATGCTAAGGAGGATTGGCCTCGTTCCCGAGTACCCTTCGTAAGCTCCGTTGGGCAAATCGGGTGACTGAGATTAAAAGGAAAAAATTAAATTTTGGATGATAAAGTATTATTTTTAGGCTTTTCAGGGTTGATTTCGGAATAATAATTGTGAATTGAATGGTAGGCTAGAATTATAAGACTAGGGTTAATATTTAGAATTTTGAAAGTATTGAAATAAGAGGCCAAAATTATGACTAACTTTTTTTTAATGACTGAATTCGAGTCTGAAATCGAGAAATCGGGTCGTATGATTAAGGACTGGTTCTGAATCAAAGGATTAGAACCAGAAGATAATGATAGGACTGTAGATCAAGATTTTGGAATTGAATTAAAGTCTAGGATCAGTATATCGGACCAATGAATTAATGACTGGTTTTAGAAATAGAGAACTAGAACCATATATATAGAATTTCGGTCTGAAAAGGGGGCTACGGTCTAAGACTAAAAATAAAAAAAAATTAATTGAGTTCCTAGATCTAGAAATTAGAAGCTACGACTATGAATTGAAAGACTAAATCCTTACCCAGGGGTTAGGGCTGCGGAGAGAAATCCCAAAAATAAGAAGCTTGAATCTTGAAACCATGATTAAGATGCTCTGTGGGTTGATTCTCGGGATGCTCTGGTTTCGGAACTCGCCCTCTCTCAAAAAATTCTAGCCTTTTTTTGTCCAACCTCCTCTCTCTCTTCGAGAAAAAAAGATTTTATAGGTTTTCTTTCAATTACGCACTTATTTATGAGCGTTTAATTGAATTGCGCGCCTGGGTTTTGGTGCTTAATCGCTTTGAGTCGGTCATCGACTCAATGAGCGACCGGCTGACTTGCTCAGTGAGTCTCCTAGTCCTAACAAATTAGGACTAATTGCGCGCATGCTATCATGCATTCAATCTGATTAAGCGTTTAACCTAAAACGTTTAATCAAGGAAACATAGGGGTCAAGGGTGGTAAGACTAGGTCGGGCGTAGGCCAATTGCGCGCTGGTGGTGAAGCTCTCAATCCGATCACGCATCATGTTTCAAACGCACAGTCGAGTCTCGAATCAGTCTGGGAAAGAAAGTTTGGTCTGAAAGGTGGACTGATCGCGCACTTGTGGTTTTGCGCGTGATTGAATTGCACGCTGAGTTTCTGTTGGCGGATTCTGAGTGTGTGCTTACATTATTGGTTGGTGGTGAAAGTCATTTAAAAATCAAAGAAAGAGTAAAACAGGGGATAGAATCAGCACAACTAAGAAATCCTAAACCTGCAAGATATAGGGTCCATTGTAGCAAGTTTTGATAAGTAAGAGTTTGTCCCACAGGGAAAGGTGATCTACAGCTCCAAAGGAGCCATCTCTAGTAGTCCCTCCAGATCTGACTACAGATCTGGCAGTCCTAAAAGGAGGGGAGTTTAAGGTCACTTATTCTAAGTGTTCTAATGTCTAAACTACAGAAAGGGTTGAGAGGATGGATGGAGTGTGGAAAATAAATATAAAAGGGTGAGAAGTATGTTATGGAGCCAAGATCAGAGAAGTTTTGTAACTCAGATTCAGATTTGATGTTATAGAAATCCTGTCCAGGGGATACATGATCACCACTGAGGAGAAAGGATCCAACCCATCACTCTACCATGATTCCACCCTTAAGGCTATAACCTGTCCACTCAAATGGTCACAGATTATCCCATAGGGGAGCCACTATCCAGGGATGGGTTAAAACACAACAAGTAAATCATTGCAGGCACTATTTCATCCAGGCTACCAGCTCAAGAATCCATAGGGAACCTCAATCTCTAAAGCTCTATATGTGGGGCTAAGGCTGTATAGGACCATGATAGCCCAGACACATAGAACCAGCAAGAGATTGAGTACAACCTTCGATCTAATTGTCCATTGCTTGAGTGAGGCTGCAATGGTCCAGTCACCAGCCTACAATCTCTATAACCAGATCAGATCCAACATCTGATCGC
Organism: Chloranthus sessilifolius; assembly: GCA_021018995.1. NCBI lineage: Eukaryota > Viridiplantae > Streptophyta > Magnoliopsida > Chloranthales > Chloranthaceae > Chloranthus > Chloranthus sessilifolius. The sequence goes on along the minus strand of CM037594.1, from coordinate 89,023,564 downwards.
GGATCTATACAAATATAGGGGAGTCTACCTCTGTACAATCTCTCACCAGGCTTCTACAAGCTCAGGTGTAAAGAAGAAGGATCCATCTTGGATCGGTGGATTAGAATCACCCTAAGGCTATAATCTGTCTACTTAAATGGTCATAGACTATCCCAGAGGTTATCCTCCTCACGGAGCCCAAAACAAAACAAGAATATCGCTGCTACCACCATGGTCACAAGGCTACAAGCTCAAGCTCCCATGGGGATTTCAGATCTAGTGGGTCTTGTGGTGGGGCTAAGGCTGTAGGACCATGATAGCCCAGACACACAGGTCACTTAGATCTGAATGGCCCTTAGAATCAGTCCTCCATTGCTTTGAAACACAGCCAAATGGCAATCCTGCATCACAAGGCACAGCATCTCACACACAAACACCAATCCTACAAAGTACAGATCCTATTATAGAACTTCCATTAATCTAGTTCAAAAATGCATACAGAGACATAGCCAGCAAGTGCTGGACTATGGAGAGAAGGAAAAGAGAAAAAGAAAATTACTTATAGCTAAAAAGAAAGAGAAAAGAAAAACGATCTGAGATGTGTTCCCAGATACCTAAACCTAAGCTAGGTATGGGTTTATATAGCAGTGGGGTGGCGGCGCATTAGGGTTAGGAAACCCTAATTTTAACGATGCCACGTGGCCTAACAGTGATCCTTGGATGCCTCGGGGCACGTGCACAGAGATTTGAGCGTGAGAGTGCGTGCCTTAATCACTAGAAATTCTCAGAAGGTCCTCTGCTGAAGAGATGAAAGTTTAGGTTCAGAGCTTCGCTAGGTAGCTATAGTTTCCTAGACTTGTCGCATGGTAGCACTTTGCTCTTCGCTAGGATGATTTGACATTGAAGCTTCAGCCATCACGAGGATGCCTTGGTTTGCTCTTCAGGCAGTCGCGCGGTAGAGAATTGCGCTCTCGCTAGATTGGGCTTCGCGAGATTGAGTAGAAAACACTGTCTCAGATGTCGCGGGGTTGAAGTTCAAGCAGTCGCGAGGTTGCTCGGTCTTCGCTGGGCTGATCTTCGCGAGAGTGGCTTTACCTTTGCAAGGATGTTTTCTTCTTGAATGGCATGAGAACTGCGTGAGGAGTTCTTCTTCTGATAATTGCATCCCGCAGCGACTGCGCGACAGCTGCACGAGGAATCTTCTGAAGCTCTCTCTCCTCAACCGTTCTGAGCGAACTTTGCGAGATTGAGAGAGGTCTGCTTTGAACTGCGCGACACTACGCGATGTGTTCTACTCATAAGCTTCGTCGGAGCTGCGTGAGTTTGAGTTTCTGAAGCTCTTCAGTCACTCATCTGTGCCAGAGGTTGCTGTAAAGTCTTGGTAAGCTCAGTTGAACTGCGTGAGGCATATTCTCCTAAATCCTCTAAAGCTTGGGTCAGCTGCGCGAGGCTCATTTCAGGTCTAGATTCAGAGTTCATTCTTCTGAGAGATTTCTGGTGCTAAAGTAGGCTCCTTAACAGGATTCCTGGCCTTATTTGACTGCTGATTATTACCTACACAAAACACTTAACAAGAACTTATTAGGTGGCTAAGGGTCTAATCAAAGGTTAAGTTAAGGGGTGAAAAGTGGTATTTTTCAGGTCTTAACAATTTCTAGGGGTGAAAAGTGGTACTTTTTAGGTCTTAACAGTTTCTAGTGCGTAATTTCGGGTTGTCCGGGTATGGTCTCTAGAGTGAAACACAAGACTATTGTTTTAGTTTGCATTCCGACTATATACTGTTGCTTAGTATATAGTTTACCCATTTCTGGATCTGAGCCACAAAGCTATTGTTTCAGCCTGTGTTCAGCCATGTACTATTACATGGTCCTATATCAGGGTTTAAAGGAGGTCAAAGGTTGACCAAACAAGTTTGTATACTCTGAGAAGGTAAAATAAGGGTGTCTACAGATGCCCCTCGTTGGTGCGCTCTTGCAAAGTAACATTGCATCGAAGAAGTAGACACCCCTCATTTGAGGTGTCTTCTCATTTCACTTAGGAATTCACAAATGTGAATTAGGGATGCTGACATGACATGCTTGGTTTTTTATCTATCAACGCAAGCTAAAAGAAATGGAGCATTCGGGAGCCCAGTGGTAGCTGTCAAAAGGCACTTTTCAGATCTGTGGGTGCATGGCGCATCCTGTCGCATGGCGGGAGCTAACAAAGGGATATGGCGCGATCAAGGTACCGGGGGGTATCATACAAATATCCATAAAGTCTAGGGACCGGTAATACAAAAAGAGAGAGTGCAATATAATATCGAAGGCTTTAACAAGTCATGTCAGATCGAGCGCGTCATTGCTCACACTAATGTGCGTCAAGCGTTCCTTTTTTCAATAGGCATTTGTAAGTTCTTAGATTAAGTATATTTATTGTTCGGTTTCTCAGGGGAAAGGAGTTGGTTTGGGCTGGTAATTAAGGTGAATTTTGTGAGGTGTGATCAGTTGAATTCTGCGTAGTGGCGCGTGCGCTTGATTCATCTGGAGGCGGTCTTTTAAGTAGGGAATTCTAGTCCTAAGGTATCTGAACAAATGATTCTGTGTAGTGGTGTATGCGCTCGATCCAATTCTGCGCAGTGGGATATGCGTTTGATTGTGTGTTCAGGCAATTTTATGAGTTAAAAGTCGACTTTATGGTATATGGGTAATGAGGCACTTAATTGATTTTTTTTTTGTATTTAGAGAAGGGGTGAATTGGGTCTATTTACTTTGTTACTTTTTTTCTGTATTATTATTTTTTGTTATTTTTTTTTTTGATAGTATTATTTCCTTTCTAATTTTTTTTATTTTTTTTTTGTTTTTATTTTTTTATTTTTTTTGAAGCAAGTAAGAGGGTCTCGAGATTTTGAAATTCTAGGGATTTTAACTTAAGATTAATTCGGTGGTAAAACGGTGAAAAACGTGGCTACCGAAACATCGCTGAGCAGATCCACTGGTACGAAATTTGTAGACCCGACCATTTATGTGGTTGTCAAGACGACACTTGGCATGTCGGATACTCCATCTAACCTTATCAACGAATACTGATGACTGTCTCTTATGGGAGGACTATAGTAACTCGTGAGTCAAGAGAGATGGATTTTGAAAATATTTTGACTTAATCATAGATAACTATATTTATAAGAAATATCGAGTAATTAAAAAATGAGTAATACTTACCTGGGGGTGATACTTACCTGGTCTGTGAGATGGGACTTGTGATATTGTAGCAGGGTGCTGTTGCGATGGGGTTTTGAAGTTGTCTTTTCTTTCTTTTTCTTTTTTTTGCTTTGTCTGTTGCGGCAGTTAGCGGTTGCCGATGTGATGTAGCATCTAGGGGAAGGTGATGTCGCGATGGGACAAGTGGTGTTATGGTGATACCGCGATGGGACTTGGATAATTTTTGACAATATGTTCATGTAGTAGCTTGGCAATAGTGGGATGCGATGGGACATGAGAGGAGTCCCAAGTTCTCTTCTTTTTCTTTCGTCTGTTGCGGTATCTAGTGACCATTTGTATCAAACAATTTGAGAGGAAGGTTCTTTGTTTTAGCGGTGGGACCTGATTGAGCCTTCTCCCTTTTCTTCTTTGGTGCGATAAGCGTGTTGTTTGAGCTTTCCGGGCAGCGATGTCCGCAATGGGAAGTGTAGCATAGTTAGCGGTGGGACACTGGTAGGATGTTTTCACACTAGGACGTTGATCTCTTTGTTTAGCAAATCCAAGTGAGCTCACATTGTGGTTGCGTTGTGTTGGATTTTTTTTACGTATTTGCATTTTCAAAATTTTCGATGGGCCATAGGCGCGTAGCCACAATTTTTGCGATGGGATTGGATATTAGGGTGGTGTCATGCGTGTGTTTTTTTTTTGTCATGGTTGGATGTGCTTGGGTCGTTGCATGATGGGACAGGAGGGTTTCGATTGAGATAGGATAAAGAATGTGGTCGGGGGTGACAATGTCGTGCGAGGCATGTATGTCTTGTCTGTAATAGGACCAGGGGTGTGGTTGACGCTCTTGGTAGGGTTACGTGATGGTTGTTCCTTCTTCAATGTGGACAACATATGAGGCTCTGCGATGGGACAAAGGGAATTCTCCTCGAATTGGGATCGAACTTTGTGTAAAAATCGGGAATTACGCGCCTGCTTCCAGTCGCGGGATCCGATTGCACACCTGATTTCAAGTGTGCGATTTAGGGTCTAAGGGGATGATTACGTGTGTAGATACGGGTGTGTGATTGTATCACGCGCTTAAGTATCTGCGCGCGATCGAAGGGTCACCAGGCCTCTGCACGGGTGACCTTTCAAATTGCACGGCTCGAATAAGTTGTTTAATTGGATTGACCGGTATTTTGCTGGCTCAAAATCTGAGTGTCCCCCTATCAGTGTACGGGTAACCTTTCATATTGTGCAGCGTGAACGGGTCATTTGATCAGATTGTGCAGCTCATGGTGAGCAAGGGATCGGAAGGTCGCGCCGTCTGCGCAGGCGACAGTCTCATTATGCACTTCGTTAGTGGCATGGGTTTTTAATTAAGCGTAGTATATGTGGCCCGCAATTAGATTAAGTGCACATGGATAAGCGCGCGATTGAGGCCGTACTCTATATAGGCATGGGAGGCTTCATTTGTTTCTCATTCTCTAATTTAGTCTCAAGTTTTGACTTTTCTGAGTGTCTGGTATTCTAAAATTCATGTTTTAGCGATATTGGGCAATCTAACCGTCAGAACACGATTTAGAAGATTGTTGAGTCCTTAGGGACGTGATTTATGATATGAATGAGCGAAATCAAATCGATTAGGGAGCACTTAGAAATCCCAACTCTGATACTAACCAACTCCAATAAAACTTGGGGATCATAAACATCCCCATGCCTAATCACAACCAAGCAACACCTGCCAAGGTCACTACTGTGGGTCTCTCCAGTCAACCCTCTTTCCAACCCTCTACTTTAATTACTCGCATCCAACCCTCCCACGTTCCTGCTACAACTATGAGAGTCTTTTCACCCCCGCACCCCTCGACCTTGATCACTCGCATCGCTCCGCCAAACCCGCCACCTTACCCAAAATTCACCCAGATACGAGTCCACTCCTTTAGGGCCAGGAGACCATTCCTCCATCGTCACCCACTAGAACCTTTAACCCCTCCAAATCCTAAACCAACATTCCTACCACCCCCTTCATCTGATTCTGAACCCGAGTTTGGAGATCACGTTCTTCAAACCGCAGCCTAAGTTGCCGCATGGGTTGAAAGTGTCACGTGGAAGACTCCAAGTCTAGAAGATGAAACGAAGGCTGAGTACTCACTAAACATAAAGGAAGGCGAGCGAGAGTAACTCTCAGACCCACATGAGACCCTAGTCTCAGCTTTCCTAGAAGAAGAAGATTATACACAGTACCTCCCGCCTTGGAATGGTACCGTGCAGACCCACGCTCCGACCTCTAATTTTACTCGCTTCACAAATACATCGACGTCGAGTCACGCTAGGTTCACTCAACAGCCCACTTGCCCAATTCTCAAATCCGAAATCAATTACCCACCTCCTCCTTTCCCTCGAAACAAGGATTTCACGAATGCACCACAACTAGACGAGAACGCAAGAGAAAGAGAGGTTCACTTGCCGCCCCCACCTCACATCATTCCTCCGCCAATTCTCACACCTCAACCACCCGCACCTAAAGGTCATCGGCCATGCAAAGAGATTACACTCGAGCCGGGGTAAGAATACGACCTGCTACGACACCTTCAAAAGATCTCAACTCAGATATATATATTAGAGCTCATCAAGAAATCTCTTGATCATCACCGATTGTTGGTAAGGACACTTGAGGACACTCAGGTAGAGGAGGACACGACCCTAGATGAGCTTCATCAAATTGCCTCAGTCATGGTGCAACCTCCGACACTCACGTTCACTAGCGCGGACATGCCTAAGGAGTCAATCTGTGGGAGTGCTACTCCTATATACCTCACAGTCATCATTCGAGGATTCTCCGTACCTCATGCGTTAGTGGATACTAGAGCAGGACTCAATATTTGCCTGCTCACAACGTTAAAGATGCTCGAATACACAGAACAAGAAGTCGGGCCCTCAGCCCTGTCACTCATAGCTTATGATGGCTCACGTTGTTTTGTTAAAGGGATTATTAAACTCTAGGTTCGCCTCGGACCTGTGACCAAGGACGTCACCTTTCATGTTTCTGATTCTGCTAGCACCTATAATCTCATCTTAGGAAGAAAATTGTTGGAATCAATGGAAGTCGTCGCATCCATGTATCATCAATTCGTCAAATTTCAATATGAGGACTCCATCATCCGTATATACGCTGATGCACCCCTCCAGGAGATAGACACTAATTATGCGGCAAGCATACCAACGGCTCATGATTATGTTTTGAACACAGGTCATATTCAAAGGACTTGAATCTCGAAAGAGACAACCATAGCGGAAGTCTGCCCCCTACCCATCCTAGTTCTCCTCTGACGTGTCGACGAGAATTGATGAGGAGAGAGGTTGGTTAAGACCTCGCCAAGCTTTATGACATCAACCCCACCGCAACGAAAGGATGAGATCTTATATACCAACTTGGATACATTCCTCACACCGGACTCGGAAAGAATAAGCAAGGTCGTGTAGGACCTCTCATCCCAATAAAAACACGCAAGCATATAGGGCTAGGCTATCAATCAGATGACTCACAAGCCGGCTTGTTTCCTACCTCACCAAAATGGTTTCTATATGATCACTTCGTCTACGGGACCACTGAGAAAGCCAATGTACCTAAACAGGGAGGTATCCTTCACTAAATCCCAAGGAGCGGAAATTGAACAAATGGCTAAAGCATTCAGTGATTTGATGAACCTAAAAGATGACATTGATAAACCCCTTGAAGGAGTCAAACCCTTGTTTGATTTCGAAGAGGAGAGGACGGAAGAACCTCCCTAGCCCGACCCACAAGTAAAAGATTGTGAATCTGCTGGCGATGAGGACTTCCACATAGCTACCTTGCAAGGAGATAAAGAACATTTATACTCACCGTGGGAAGCAAATGATGCCTCACAAGCAGAGTTTAACTCGTTTAGCATCAACCTCCGCCTTGGCCTTAGGGGATGGGAATGCCCATGGGACTCACTTTGTATCTCTCACCCATATCAACCTCGTTGCGAGGCATGCACTCACATATTAAAGCAATTCGCTAATGCGATCCTGTTTTCTGCAATGACAGAAGTGAACAATTCTGACCCTGTAATGATGGAAATAAGCAACAACTCACTGGCTCCGCTATCGACGCAAGAAGAAGAAAATTCTGACGACCAGTTGACTGACCCGAAAGGAAATATCAACCCTGTACTCTTGGGGTTTGCAGAGGAGTTTGAATTAGACTCTCCTTCATCCCCAGATATACCGCAACCCCAAATATTTTGGAAATCGCTCGAGGAAGAGTGACAACCTCCGCCAAGTGATGACGAGGATTACTGGATAGATCTCCCCATACTCGAATTAGCAGAGCAAGCCATCCTAAGACTTCAATCCTTATCAGATCAAGAAAGTGAATTCGATAGTATCATCCATTCTAAATTTGAAGAATGGGAGTGCCTATGGGAATCTCCTTGCATGTCTTACCATTGCCAGCCTCGTTGCCGAGCGTGTGTACTCATCCCAACGTATTATGAAGATCAAGAGAAAGAACTCCCTCCCCTTGGGGATCCTTTGGGAGATTCCCCTTTACGAGAAGAGCAACCGTATCATATCTTCGAGGATGATAGTTCAATCGATTACGATCTCTAGAGATTCTTTGAAGAAGAGACAATCAATGTGATAGAGGGGAGCCAAACTACGATATCCCTATCGCTCACGTCATTTATTCAGAAGATCTCATTAGATGAGGGCTCCAAAAAAAAATGCCAATTTCAGAACAAATCCACGCCTCTCAAAGAATCACTCAAATGGCTCTAACGGCCGTCTCGCTCCCTCAATTAGACGAAGCAGCTCTCCCGACGCCTTTTGAGGCAACCGAACATGTACCATATTTACTATCAATAATTTAAAAAATAGAAAAAATAGAAAACTCTAAAAAATTAAAAATATAAAATCCAAAAAAATCAGAAAACCTTAAAAAAGAAAGGCAACCCTTCGTCCCCAATCCATCGTCCGATCAACAAGGAGACTTTTCTCCTGAGACTATTATCCCCTCTCCTGCACTAGGACATAAAGCATCCCGACTAAATAACAAGCCGGTGAGCATACCTGATGAGATACCCCATGACTTTGAGAGGAGAATCAGTAGCCTTGACCTTCACCTTACCAAAGATCTCTCAGTAAAAAGTTATGCTGATGAAGGGTTACTTCTCGACAAATCGAATCCCCAGTATAGTAATTTCGCAGTATACGAGTTTACCAATGAGGAGGAAGGAACACCAGTTGCCGAGGGGGCGCAAGACTTCCAAAGGGTTATCAAACGTTTCAGCGAGAAAATTCAAGTTGTCGTGGAACCGACAGAAGAAATTAACTTTGGCACCGAAGAGAAACCTAAGAAATTGCTAGTTAGTGCAGCGCTTAACTCTAAAGAATGCCAACATATTGTGCAAGTTTTGTAAAAGCACCTTGACTCTTTCGCATGGTCCTATGAAGATATGCCAGGTTTAAACCCCAGCCTGGTAGAACACCGGCTCGTCTTGGAACCCGACGCAAAACCTCTAAAGCAGAAACTCCTTAGGATGCACCCACAAACAGCCCTGCAAGTCAAAGAGGAGTTGACAAGCTACACAAAGCCAAATTTATGCGTGTCGTCCTCTACCCTAAATGGGTCGCCAACATTGTACCCGTCGCTAAGAAGGACGGAAAAGTACGAGTTTGTATCAATTTTTAGAACCTCAACTAGACATGCCCAAAAGATGACTTCCCACTTTCACACATTGACACTCTCGTCGACAACACTGCTGGGCATGAGATGCTATCCTTTATGGACAGTTTCTCGGGATATAATCAGATAAAATTAGCTAAGTCCAACCAAGAAAAGACCTCTTTCACCACACCCTGGGGGACTTACTGTTACATCGTCATGCCTTTTGAGCTCAAGAACACAGGAGCTACCTATCAACATGCCATGATGGCTATTTTTCAAGACATGATGCATAAATGCGTGGAGGTCTGTCGATGACATATTAGTGAAGTCTTAAACGCGAGTGGGACATGTTGAAGCACTTCGACTGGTACTACAAAGAGCTAAGAAATATCAGTTGAAAATAAACCCAAAGAAATGTGTCTTCGGAGTCACTTCCGAAAAGTTACTCGATTTTATAGTTAGCAAGCGAGGGATTGAAGTTGACCCCGCTAAAGTTAGAGCTATCCTTGAGATGCCACCTCCCCGTGATATCAAAGAATTATGAGGCCTGATAGGAAGATTGTAATTCATCAGGAGATTCATCTACCAGCATTTAGACAGATGTGATCCTTTCTACAAACTACTTAAAGGAGGAACCGAGTACAAATGGGATGGCCACTGCCAGCAGGCCTTTGATAATATTAAAAGGTACCTCCTTAACCCACCAATACTATCGCCCCCAGTTCCTGGAAGACCCCTGATCCTTTATCTCTCAGCAAATGAAAAAGCGATGAAGTAATTCTGGGACAACATGAAGAAGACTACAAGAAAGAGAAGGCTATCTACTATCTTAGTGGGATGATGGTCGAATATGAACAAAAGTAAACTCCCATGGAAAAGACCTACCTCACACTGGTATGGGCTTCGACCAAGTTGCGACCCTACTTTGGAGCACATAAGATATTAGTACTAGCCCGAATGGACCCTTTGAAGTATGTATTCGAAAAGCCCACAACATCAGGAAAGATCGCTCACTGGCACATGTTATTATAAGAATTCGACATTACTTATATCACACAAAAATTGATCAAAGGGCAGGCAATTGTCGATTACCTCGCAGATCTCCCACTCCCGAATGACGAACCTATACACGCGGACTTCCCCAACGAAGACCTACTTATAATCCATAATGAAGAGCCCGACAAGACTTCATGGACCATTTATTTTGACGGGGCTCTAAATCACAAAGGAAAAGGCATCGCGATAGTCCTCCTGAGCCTAGAAGGAGTTGTCATACCTAAAGCTTTTTAGTTAGATTTTCATGTAACTAACAATATTGCAGAATACGAAGCCTTCATAGATGGACTACGAGCAGCATTAAAATTAGGCATTAGACAATTAAAAACCATTGGTGATTCAAAGCTAGTAATCTCACAAGTCATAAGAGAATGGAAAACTAAGGAAAGGAGACTAATGGCCTATTTAGAAATCGCTCAATATCTAGTCAAAAAATTTAAAAGAATCTCTTTTACGCACATATCTAGATTAGAAAATGAGCTCGCAAACTCCTTGGCTACGCTAGCCTCAGCCATTCAGATACCCCTTGGAAAAACTACAAAAATCTTCGTCATAGAAAAATTAACAATACTCGCCCACGAGGTGGCATGGACCGTCAAGAGAGAGTTACCAATCCTTCCCATGAGCACAACATCAAAGGAAGCAATTACTCTGAAAAAACATGACAAGACGAAAACCAAAGTCACTATATTTAGGATTGAAAAGTCACCAATCGACGATGGACAGCCATGGTTCTTCGATATCTGAAACTTCTTGAAACATCAGCTCGTTCCTCCCTACACTACAAAGATCAAACGGAAGACTATAAGGAATCGATGCACCATATTCTACATACTTGGCAAAATATTATACAAAGAAGCCTTCACTGAAGGAGTACTGCTATGCCGCGTTACAACCACCGAAGGACAATACATCATCCAAGATGCACACGCCAGCACCTGCGGTGCCACCGGTAGCAGAGACTCACTGATAAAATTGCACGACAAGGCTACTTCTGGCTGACAATGATAAGAGACTGCCACCTCTATGTTCAATTTTGTATGCAATGCCAAGAACACGTCGCACTCATCAAAGCTCCATCAGTTGCATTGAATACTATGACATCGCCATGGCCATTTTCTATGTAGGCCTTCGACATCATCGGACCTTTCACAGACATAGTTGGGAACACTCACAAGCATGCATCTATACTTACATCAATCGAATACTATACTAAATGGGCAGAAGCCGAATCATACATCAGAATCACGACTTCCACGCTCGTAAGGTTCATCATGCACAATATCATCACCAGGTTTGGAATACCCAGGATGTTTATCACTGACAATGGACCGTAATTCATTGCAGAGAAGACAAAGAAGTTATGTAAGAAATTTGGCATCGATCTACGCCACTCCTCACTGTTCTACCCTCAAGGAAATGGACAAGTAGAAGCCACCAATAAAACCCTGATTTGAATTCTGAAATGCACAATAGAAACAAGCAATGGAGTCGACTGGCCTGAACGACTACCAGAAGCACTTTGGGCCTTTCAGACTTTTATTCGTACGGTAACTGGCTAAACTCCCTACCTCCTTACGTACGGGATGGAGGTCGTCCTACCATATGAGATACAAGTACCATCCTTACGTCATAACGGCCGCATACCCCGAAAATGCTTACAAACTAATGAACCAAGATGGGGAAGAACTCCCTAGCCCTTGAAACGCCATGTACCTTAGAAAATATTATTCTTAGCCCAGTGATCGTCATATCCCATGGTTAAATACTTATAGTTATCACCCCCGTAGTAATCACGACCCATTCGTGGGTCGTACGCCTTCAATCCCTAGAATATTCTTGAGATCTCCCATTTATTGCCCACCTTCTTATTCGAGCAATTTGACCAAAGGACTAGTGATCTATCTAAACTCTTTTAAAAGTATAAGTAACACCAAATCCTTGTTCCCCTCTTCTCGTCATTGGAGGAGACGTTAGAGCAAAAAAAATGAAGATGTTAGGTTCAATCAAAACTCATTATTCTTGTGCTAGCGGGATGCTTTCAAAATATATTTACATATCAAAGTTGAGCGAGAGCATTACAACGAATGAACAAGTCAATGAGCTCAAAGAAGCATAAGCAGGCCATGAGGACATCTCTAGTAATTTCACCAGAAGTGTATAAGCAAGCTACGAGGGCACCCCTGATATCCCTATACTACTAGATATCATCAAAAGGTGGCGGAGGAGGACAAGCTCCTGCTAACCATAGAATATGAGATTTTGATGGTACCGAAATATGACGGAGAGCTCAATCATGGCACCCCACATTCCACGAAAGGAATACTGTTGCTCATCTCTTTTGCAGAGTATTAAGTACAAGCTACTCCCTACGTCATTGAGCCTTATCCTTCTTCTACTTTTTATTTTGGACGATAAGTTGGAAGCCTCGTAGGATATTCCAAGGAATGAAATCGAAATACATGAATGACGACTGATGCAATCACCCTCTATACTTATCATACTTTTCCCTAATAACCACGGGATAGAATGACCACTACCCTAAGACAGACCGTATACGACTGACCTGGTCAAAGAGACCTCCCCTCAGTTTGATGATAGTATTGATGAATGCTCTCTTCAAGACTAACTCCCTTAATACCCACGACTTCACATAGACCCACAGTGCTCATCAAAAGCCCAGAAAAGCTCCATTGCATCTACACGCTGGGGCATTTTTTTGGATCAAAAGGAGAATCATATCAAAATCGCCGATTCGTCCACCAGAAGATGAAGAATGTGGAAGTTACTGTGCAAAGAAAGCTACCGACGACACTGTACTGCCGATACAATCACGCCCCTACATTGGGGCATTTTATTTTTATTTTTATTTTTAGTTCTTGTTGCTTCAATAGTTATTTGCTTTCCCTGTTGCATTATTTTCAAAAAAAAGGAAAAAAGAGAGCATATATCTACCTGTGTTACCAGACTCCGGTCTGAGATACATACCCCCGTGACAACTAGCAAGGGGGAGAACAAAAATTACTAATGACGTTACCGTTACATGTGCAGATACAAAGCAACCTTCAACCACCACAGGGCCAGCTCGCAAAGCATCCAAGTCTCGATGATGATTGACAGCACCAAGAACAAAAGCAAAAGCAGACGCAAGAGGTAACTAAAAAAAAATCAGCTGATCAGGTACACCTAAACTCAAAATCTCAATATATATATATATATATATATATGTCAAAATTTTCTTTCCTTTTTTTCTTTACAATCGTCACCAGGGGCATCCCCCCTGTATATGCAATGCGCACTCATAATGGATAAAAAATACACATGCATGCACCTACTCCCTATGCTACCGCTGGGACGGTCGAACACCACTGTCCCCAGTATCATCGGCTCGAAGGTCCGTAGACTGGTCCTCTGAAAACACAATCCCGGCACCCAAAGTCGACGGAACCTCTAAGTGACGAGATACCTCTACAAAGCCCCCCTCACTCGCCTGACTGACAGTCTGCCTCAACCGAGAATGAAAAGGATACCTACCTGGATACCCACGAGTGATAGAATCCTCGCGAGTATCACTCCTGACACGATCACGCGACGTGTGACAAGACTGTCCGGATGAAGATCTCGTAGCCCTCAACTCTGATCCCTCAAACCGACTAGCTGATCTACGTGCCCCTCCCTCCCTCACAAGAAGATACTGCATCCGACCCAGGGGCACTTGCATCTCCGCCCGTGCTGACCGACGCGCAGCCTCCAATGCCTCGACATGACGCTTCTGTGTGGCCATCATCTCGACCATCAGATCCTCGCGACTCTCTACCACTCTGAGGATCTATCTCACCTCCAGAGTGGCGTGTGTTCGCGTCACCTGTTGTTATATTTTGAGTTGCTTGCTACTGACTTTATTGAAGACAGTGATAAGAATGGGGTGAATGAAAATGAATGAAAGGTAGAGTGAGGATTACGGAGTAGCAAGCCTAAAATATGCACGGTCCTGCAAGATACAGGGCCTGTTATAGCAAGTTTTGATAAGTAAGAGTTTGTCCCACAGGGAAGTTGATTTAAAGCTCCAAGGGAGCTATCGTTAGTAGGCTCTCTAGATCTGACTACAGATCTGGCAATCCTAAATGGAAGGGGATTTAAGGTCACAAAAATCTAAATCCTAAGGCAGCTTACTGTCTAGATTACAGAAAGGGTTAAGAAGAGTTGTGGAGTGAGAAAATAAACATAAAAGGGTGAGAAGTACGTTATGAGGTACAGATCTGATGGGTCTTGTAACTCAGACTCAGACTTGTTGCTATAGAAATCCTGTTCAATGGCTACATTATCACCAAAGAGGAGAAAGAATCCAACTCACCCCTGTGCCATGATCTAATCTCTTATGGTTATAACCTGTCCACTTGAATGGTCACAGACTATCCAATAGGAGAACCACAATCCAGAGATGGGTCAGAGCAAGCTTACCATTGTGGGCTCTACTTCATTCAGGCCACAAGCTCAAGAATCCATAGGAACCTCATCCTCTAAAGTTCTATGTGTGGGGCTAGGCCTACAAAGTGCACAAGTCTGGACACACAGGACCAGCAAGAGTTTGAGTACTAGCTTTCAAGCATAGCTATTCACTGCTTTAGTAAGATTGCAGTGATCCCGTCACAAGCCTACAATCTCTACAGCCAATTTAGATCTGCAATCTGATGATGGATCTATACAAACATAGGGGAGTCTGTCTCTGCATAATCTCTCACAAGGCTACGAGCACAAGCGCAGAGAAGAAGAATCTGTATTAGGTCCGTGTATTGGCTTCACCCTAGGGCTATAACCTGTCCACTTGAATGGTCATAGACTATCCACAGAGGCTATCCTCCTCACAGAGGTCTAAGACAGAACAAGATCATTGCTGCCACCACCATGTTCGCAAGGCTACCAGCTCAAGCTCCCATGGGGATTCAGATTTATTAGATCGTGTGGTGGGGGAAGGCCTGCAATGTGCCTACCCTGGAAACACAGGTCACTTGGATCTAAATAAAACCTTAAAAACAATCCTCCATTGCTTACGATACAACTTAGCAATGGAGGATCTCAAGGCAGCAGCCTTGTACAGAACAACTCACAATAAAAATATCATCCCATATATGTAATAAATCCTATTACAAAACTCCATTACAATCTATACCATATAATCATACAAAAGGCATAGCCAGCAAGTGCTGGACTATGGAGAGAAAGAAAAAGGAAAAAGAAAACTCCTTAACCCTAACCTTAGCCTACTGTAATTCTACAGTTGATTTTTGGAGAAGAAGCACAGAAGTTAAGTCCCAAGAGCCCCCTAAACCTAAGCTAGGCTTAGGCTTATATAGCAGTCGGTTCTCTTACAATTAGGGTTAGAAAAACCCTAATTTCATTAATGCAATTGCGGCCCATTCTTGTCCCTTGGATGCCTCGAGGTATGTGCACGGAGATTGGAGCATTGGAGTGCGTGCCCTAATTGCTGGATGTCCCTAGATTGCCCTTACGGAAGTGGGGAGAAGTTTAGAACCCGATCCTCACTGAGTAGAAAAGATTTTAGATCCTTCCGCATGGTAGAATTGATGTCGCAGGGTTGGATTTACTTGAAGTTTATGCAGTAGCGGGATTGACATTTTGATCATTGCGGGGTACTAATAGCAATCGCGAGATTGAATTTTCAGCTTTGAATGGCGCGGGGATTGATCGCGTGGTTCGTCCCTTGGTGAATCTCGTGATAGATCTTCACGAAGAAGCTGTGTTCCTGAGTTTCTGGGTTGCGCGAGCATTTCCCTGAAGGTTTGTATCTCGCGGCCACTACGCAACAGCTGCACGTAGGAATACCTGGAGCTCTCATTTCTAAATGAATCACGCGACGCTTAACGACTCCTCTTTTGAGCTGCGCGAGACTGCGCGAATGCTTCACTCACTTATGGCTGAGCTTCGCAAGAGCCGCGCGAAGACTGATTTGCATTTCTTTCTATCATCAAATCGCGCGGGAGCAGCGCGCGGACTGCGCGGCCAGTTGTTGCGCTTCCTCCAAGAGCCCACGACAACTGTGCGAAGGCATTCTCTCTGGTTTATTTATGCTTTGATGTGCTTATGCTTCAGCCAACTCTCAGTCTGGGTTCATCCTTCATTCTGCTGAGATAGTTCTGGGGCAACATTGAGCTTCTTGGCATGGTTAAGGGTTTATTTGCAGCTGCTGCTTATTACCTACAGAATAGACTTAAAACACATTTATTAAATAATTAAGGGCCTAACAGAGATTAAGTTAAGGGGTGAAAAGTGGTACTTTTCAGGTCTTAACACACCCCTAAACCTAAACTTTGCTAGTCTCTTAGCAAAGCTGTAATTAAATGCCACTTTCGTAGGGATCACGGGTACATTTAGCATATGTACCAAGCCTTTTAAACCCCTAGGTGATCCCTAGTGGAGGAGTGAAGTCTCCTGAGGGTTTTCAGTGAAGACACCCACAAACTTCACCATTAAAATCAGTTAAGTATAGTGCAGATAATGACAACACAGATTCAAATGTTTAAAGTTTCATTCCACACACCCATTTAACACTTAGAGGAAACTGCAGCAATGTTTGCAGGCCATTTAAAACTTAAAAGTTAACATGTGTTTGCCTGACCACCATTCATTTAACATTAGAATTTCAATGTATAAAAATCAGTACTCTGCTTGCCTTTAATTCAAAATCCAGGTTGGATACTACCCTAATGAGGTTAAAATTCAGACCCAATTCTCACTTAGGCTATCTCTCAACATTAATAACCTGAGGGTGTTCTCATTCTCAACAGCTCAAGAGCAGTTGTAGACCCCAAATGGGCTTGCAAGCATGAGCATAGGCCAAGCTTCTAATTTTTGACATCTTCAAGGATTTTCACCATAGATTGGGCAACTCTTCATCTCCACATGACAACTCATTTGACTTTGGATCTACAAGGTCTTTTTGAAAGGGTTGTAATGTGGCTTATGGTTGAGGGGTATAAAGAATAAAAGGGGTAAAAAGGGAATCCAAATTGAGAAATCAGCAAGGTAAGGAGTGGTTCATGACTTCACAACCTTTATTTAAGCAAAGACTTCATCTTCCTTTTTATATTTCAGACTCAAAGTGGCCAGCTTCTCCTCTTTTTCTTAATTTTTTAGATGATGTCCTCTAGATTTCTCTTTCTTTTTCTCTTTTTAGTTCTTTGTTTATTCTTTTGATAAATGCCACACAACTGCCCTTGATACACATTTGTTCACAAGTTGCTTTTCTTCCCCTTCCATAAAATATTGGACCATTCTCAGTATCTTTACCTCCTTCTCCTTTACCTTCTGAATTCTCAGAGTGAGGGTAAGGTTGATTCAGGTCATGAGGTTAAGGTGCAAGTGTTCTGGTGTTTATGAAGGAAAATTATAATTTTAAGGCTCAACTAGTATATACAAAAGGGAAAATCTTAAAAGGTTAGATTTTCGGGCTCAAACTATCCAAATGAGGGCCTTGGATCATTTCCTTAGTTCTTATGAGTGCTATCAATTAGTTTTGATTTGGAGGTGCACAACTTCTAGTGAAGAAGTCCTGATTCAATCGGTCTTTAGAGCAGAAATAATGCCAAAAACACTTTTCAATAGAAAATGCTGGGCCCAAATCTCACTAGGTATGGTCATCAAATTTAACCCATGAGGTGTATTTTCATCTGTTTCTCTCCTCTTAGGTTCACTGAGTACTAACTGACAAAAATTTCTAATATTAGCTTCATGGTGGTGTCAAGAATTTTTAACTTTTTATATTTCGAAAAGTCTGCAAAAATGTTGTAAAGTTTTACAATTTTCCTCATTGTCTTATTGTATCAAGGTAAGTGGCAATGAACTTTATTCATTCCAGTTATACCACCATTGTTGCACTAAAATTAACTATTCTATTGGCAGACTGCCAGACCCCCAAACCATTCGGAGCAGTGTCCTCATTGGTTCAAAGGTGAGAAGAGGCAGTAGATTCCAATCAGACAAACAAAAAGAAACACAGCAAAAGATAGAGAAACTGAAAAAAAAAAAAGAATGCTAAGAACAGTATAGAACGCAAAGAAATTCACATTAATAAGAAAAATAAAAATGGTACAAAAAGAGTGTAAAAGAAAAAACTAAATGGGGGGAGAGGGATTAAGGGAGAGACGGTGGGGGAGGTTGTGAGGAAGATGGTGGGGGAGATGCAGGTGGATCCAGTTTTTGCTTCTTCTTCTCTCTCTTCTCCTTCTTTTTCTTTTTCTTTTCCTCCTTGGCGAGGATCCGCTAAACCTCGTCATACTCATCCCAGAGAAATTGTAAGGGGTCCGGCTCCTTGGGCGGTGGGGGATCCTCCCAGATGGGGTAGAATTTGATGGGGAACCCAAAGGGTGTGTCATCCGCCATGGGTGTGAGGAGGTATGGACAGCTAGGGTTTGAATAGGAGGGATGAGATGAAAAGGAACTGATGGCCTTCTTAAAAGAGTTGGACGGTGTATCATGAATCGACGAAAATTAATTTGTGTCCCTTTTTAAACTTGGCAATAAATGACCGATGTGTGGGGAAAGAGGAAACACACAACTGGTTCTTGGAAAAGAAAATGAGCATTAAATGGATGTCTAAAGATAGCTATGGTATTTAAGGGTAGTAGCAGTAACCTCAGAGTCCTCGATAAGAACAATCAAGGCCGAAAGTGGTGTACATTTCTCACAAGATTAATTTGAAAAAGAAGCCATTGAAATCTCTGAGGCATATATGTACCCAAATTTATTCAGCCACCATCTACATCACACCTTTCACAGGGGTTACTGTGTCAAAGAAGTATATCCTCCTTAAACTCATCTCCCATGAATGACAAAAAGAACAAAATGAAAACTAACAAACGGAAATAAACACACAAAATATAGCAATATACAAAAAGTAGAAATTCTATTTAAGTGAAAGAAAATATTTACAAAAATATAGTTATAAGAAGCAAAACCTAATCTACAATCTAGAAACTAGGATCTAATCTGAACCTGAATCTGTGTAGAAATCTCAGCCCATCATTTTAGCGTGTGCCCTAAGGGCATCTCTGTCCTGTTTCTTCTTTTCCTCCCTTTCCTTTTTCTTTTCGGCTGGTGTTTTCTTTACAGTTGGAGCTTTAAGTGCCCTCACCCTCACTTTTGGTTGCTTGGGAGCTTTTGGTTCTTTGGGTTCTAGAGGGGCTTTTCCTTTGCGCTTAGCAGGGGGGGTGGCAGGAGATTTGCCTTTTCCTTTGCCTTTGGCTTCTTCAGTGGGGACCATTGGGGATTTCCCTTTTTCATGGGATTCAGGCTGGGCAGGGGATTGTGCTTCCTCAGACTGGGCAGCAGGCTCTTTGCCAATTTTTAGAGTAGCTTTGGGAGCAGACCTCTTAGCAGTGACTTTCCTTTGCTTAGGATAAGTTTGCTCTTGTGGAGGTGCAGCAGAGGCCTTGCCTTTCTCTTGCTGTGTCTTAGGTTGTGCCTCCTCAAATTGGGCAGTTGGAGATGGAGTAGCTTTGGGCTCTAGGATGGGCATTTGAACCGAGATTGGTGTGGGCTACAGGGGAACATTTTTGGCAGCAGCCAATGCGGATTCCAAGGAGGCTATTTGGATTTGGTGTTTTAGGAGGTTCGTCTCATGGATTTCCTTTTGTATTTTGAAGATATCCTAGGCATTGTTTAGCCTCTTTTCAAACATTCTAGCCTTCATCTTCTCAAAGAAGAAGATTTGATTTCTCCACTCGGATTCAATGCATTATACTCACTTGAGCCTTGGTTTTCGATAGGCCTCTAAATGTTTTTCCACCCCAAGGAGATGCCCAGAGAGTTGTTTTCTGGGCCTCCTATTTCATCAATCACCCAGGGGGTCTCAATGGATTGGCGTAACTTGGCCATGCCCCTCAGGACATCCTTCCTAAGGTAAGCATTATCCCTCATGTGATGGAGGATGGTGAGGTAGGGAGGGCTATAAAAATGATGTTTTGGTGCGATGGGTAGATATGAAGTGGAAGGAGGAGCCGTGGAGTGGTCCTTGGGGGAGAAGGGGGATGTGAGGGCTAAGTCTAGTTGTGGGGGAAGGGGGTTAGGTTTGGGTCGGTCTGTGTGTGTTTGTTAGAAGGTTGGAGGGGGGAGGAAAAGAGGGGGGAGGGAGGGTAAAGAGGGAAATGAGAATGGGGTAGGCTCACTAGGAGTAGGGAGTGGTGGTGGGAGAAAAATGGGAATGGTGAAAGGTATGAAAGGAAATGAGAGGGGAAAGGTAATGGGGATGGAAGGTTGAAAGTCGGGGAGAAGTCTGTTTGGGTTTTTGTCGGTGGACGGGAGTGGATGGTGGAGGATGGGTGGAGTGGTTAAGGTGTGTAGGGTCGATTGGATGGAGGTGAGTTCAGTCTGCATCTGGTCCTGTTTTTAGGTATTGGTGGATAACTGGGCTTGGATGTCTTGGATAAGGGATAGGATGAGGGTTAGTGTGTCAAGGCTAGGAGGTTGGGTTTGTGAAGAAGAGGGTACTGGTTGGAAAGGTGAGGAAGGTGTATGATGGAAAGTGGAGGGAGGAGAAGAGTGGGGTTCAGGGGATTGATGTTGTGAGGTAGTTGGGGAGTCTGGGAGGGGGGTGTAGTGGGTAGGCATTGTGTCCACGAAATTAGCCATAAAGGCTTGGAATCCTATGGTGGTGTTTAGGGTTAAGTCAATGTCTGTGAGGGGAGATGTAGTAGGTATGGCTGGGGTGGTGTCTTGGTCAAGGTGTGGTGTGTCAATGGGGATAGAAGGGATGGTGGGTGGTGTCTGGGAGATAATGGGGATTGTCTCAGTGGTCTTTCATTTTTTGTAGGAGATGACTGGGGGGCTGGCAGGCTTAGGTGGAGAAGAGGGGGGAATTGTGGCTGTGTACTGAGGTAAGGTAGGGGATGGGGAGTCCTCCCATGGACCAAGCACAGGTGAAGGGGGAGTGGGCATGGAGAATGGAAACAAAGGGGGGTGAGAGATGGATGCAAGAGGGGTGGTGGATGCAGGGGTAACAGGTGCTGCTGTAGCGATGGAAGTGATAAGCTCTGGGGGCACCTCCTTTGTAGCAGGGGTAGACCCTGATTCGGCTGCCTCTTCTGCTTGCTTGGGCAGGGCCTGAGCCTCAGCTTTCCTCTTTTTTTGGCC
The DNA here is from genome assembly GCA_021018995.1 of Chloranthus sessilifolius. Lineage (NCBI taxonomy): Eukaryota > Viridiplantae > Streptophyta > Magnoliopsida > Chloranthales > Chloranthaceae > Chloranthus > Chloranthus sessilifolius. Next base: position 89,002,519 of record CM037594.1, on the reverse strand, counting down.
CCCCATCAAGCTCCTGCTGATTCCCCATTGCCTCTTGGCAAAGGTAGTAGGGGTAAGGGTGGTGGTTTGTTCAGTCCTTCCTATCTTATATCCCCCTTTTAGCAGCAACAAGGTAATGATTCTTGCATAGGGTAGTGTGTGAGGCTTCTTGTTTGTCCCTATCTTCTCCATTGTGTCTTTCATTACCTCAAAAATTAGCCAGGCTGCATGGAAACTATGGCCCAGGTGGAAGGAGTAAACAGCATCCGCAATGGGGGTTCTCCTTTCCTGCTGATGTCCTGAGCAATATATGTTCTTTCACAGGACTTGGTCAATGAATAGGAGTTGGTGGTTCTAGTTCTCTCCTTCGATCGAATCCCTGGCTTTTAATCCTCTAGTTAGGGCCCATGCAATTGTATCAATCGATGCACTCGGAGGGGGCCATATCCACACTAGTATGAATATCTTTGGGATGCCCAACACTTCAGCAATCACCTTGGGGCCCACTAACATATCAAAGTCGTCAATCAGCACCAGCAAGCACACTTGTCCATCGTTGTCCTTCTTGACCTTGATGTGCTAATAAAATAGCTGCACTAGCTTGGGGTAGCCTAGTGCTGGAATTCCTCTCATCAATGGCAGCAGGCCCGCTTTGCTCAAAAATTGTACTGCAGGGGCAGAGAGAGGTTCTTTCTCAAAAAATGGTACATCAAAGGCTGTTTCAGGCTTCAATGGAATCAACTCCATGAGCTCAGAAGGAGTAGAGAACTTAGTGGTTGGTACCGCCGCCTCCTCAACCACTTTCTTTCCTTTTTTGGGGGACTTGAAGTCTTGGCCTTTTTAGGGGTGGTCTCTGCGGGGCCCTTGTCCTTTCCTTTTCTCTTTTGTGTAATTTTTGGAGCCATTTCTAACTCTGTCTTCTAGTATGAGAAATGGAGACTAAGATCTAGGGTTTGGTTTGATTTGACGCACAGTGCACCGCGAGATCTCTGAGCAGAGGGCAATAGATGTGTGTGATGCTAGGAACAACTCTGTAGATTTGTGGAGTGAATGATGAGCTGTAGGATTAATGCTGGAGGAGAGAGGGGAAAGAGCGTCAGAAGCTAGGGTTACGAAGAGGGAAGAAGGAAGTAAATAATGGAAAAGGGACCAAGCGCGGGTAAAATACTTATAGCGAAGCTCGGCGCGCTTTGGGACATCTGGTCGCGGGGCTGGAAATGAACCTAGCGAAGGTGTTGATTCAATCTGGATTGCGCGGCAATCACCCAGGTTGTCCTTGGAGCACGCGACAGTGTGAGATGAATTGATGTGAATTACGCAAGCAGCTCCTAGGTCTCTATTTGGATTGTGCGAGACGCTCTGAGGTTCATTTTGAATCTCGCAACAGACTTAGAATATTGCGACAGCAAATGAAGTATTATGTTGAATTACGCGAGAGTCTCCCAGGTTACCATCTGAATCTCGCGATAGGTATTGAATGTTTCTATGCGAACTGCATGAAATGCTCTCAGACTCCCTTTTTAACCTCGCGACAGCCTGAGAATCTCGCGACAGCAAATGAAGTAAGTTGTCTGTAGTGCGTGAGAGTCTCTCGGGCTTCAAATTGGACCCAGCGACAGTAAGGTATAAAACAGAGATCACATGCTCTCTGTTCTCCCCTTTTGCATGTTTATTGTGGTTGGATCCTAGGCATGACTCTCACCTATGGCTACCTCTAGACACATGTAAGCTCAATCATAAAATCAAGGACAACAAAAATCGACCTCCCACATTAGGCATTCAACAAAAGCTATCAATTGAAAAGTAGTAAGAATCAAACCAAGCATCAAAAGTTTAAAACAGATAGGTCCAGATTCAGATAGGACCATTAACAAATCCTAGAGAATATAAACAAAAGAACGCAAGATAAATCAACCAAAAACTAAGTACATATGATACAATAATGACACACCTGGGGATCAGTTCGAAGAAGGATCCCCTTGAAAGTGAATGGTGTCCATGAGTTTAGTAGGTTTTTCAAAACAAGGCTTAAGCCTCTAACCATTCACTTTCAAGGTTCTCCCAGACTTGGGATCCTTGATTTCCACAACACCAGATGGGGAATCATGTATAACAATGTAGGGACCTTCCCATCTGGATTTCAATTTGCCAGGAAAAAATTTAAGTTTGGAGTTAAACAGCCAAACCTTATCACCAGCTCTGTAACTCTTTCTCAACAGTCCTTTGTCAAAGAAAGCTTTGGACCTTTCCTTGTAGATCCTAGCATTAGCATATGCATCCATCCTTAGCTCTTCCAATTCGGACAGCTGCAGCAACCTGTGATGACTAGCAGAAGTTAGATCTAGATTTAAATGTTTGATGGCCCAATAGGCCCTGTGTTCTAACTCCACTGGGAGATGACAGGCCTTGCCATAGACCAGTCTGAATGGGGACATACCAATGGGAGTCTTATAGGCAGTCCTATAAGCCCACAATGCATCATTAAGCTTATCAGCCCAATCCTTCCTATCAGTCCTTATAGTCTTCTCAAGGATATGCTTGATCTCCCTATTTGAAATTTTAACTTGCCCACTGGTTTGTGGGTGGTAAGGAGTAGCAATCCTATGGGTGACAAAATATTTCTTGAGCAAGCTCTCAAAATTTCTGTTGCAGAAATGGCTCCCCCCATCGCTGATAATGTCCCTAGGAATGCCAAATCTGGAGAAGATATTCTGCTTTATAAACTTGAGGACAACCTGATTATCATTAGTTCTTGTAGCAATGGCTTCTACCCATTTGGAAACATAGTCCACTGCCACTAAAGTGACCCCCACAGGCATTTTCATGGCACATGGCCAGAATACTGGGGATATCACTTTCGGGAACACATTTCTGAATGATTTGGTCTGCACAATACTTATACAAGCAAGGTTCCTCCCAGAAAAAGAATTTGACCTGTGAGAAAAACAGGTCTTTGTCCATTTTTATCCAATGGGCAGGAATCTTGCCTATAACTAGATAATTGATAATATGTGCATACCAAGGAACTAAAGATTGGATGGAAAACAGTTGCTCATCTAGGAAGACATCATTTGTAGCAAGGTCATCAACACCTTTCTCCAACATAATTCTGGACAAGTGGTCAGCCACCACATTTTCTACACTCTTCTTGTCTTTGATTTCGATATCAAACTCCTGCAACAAGAGTATCCATCTAATCAATCTGGGCTTTGCATCCTTCTTGGACAGTAGGTACTTTAATGCTGTGTGGTCAGTGAAGATGATAGTTTTAGAACCAAGTAGGTAAGGTCTAAACTTGTCCACTGCAAAAATCACTGCCATAAGCTCTTTCTCAGTGGTTGTGTAGTTCAGTTGAGCTTCAGCAAGTGATTTACTGAGATATGCAATGACCACAGGCAGCTTATCTTTTCTCTAGCCCAGGACAACACCTATTGCCAAGTCAGATGCATCACACATCAATTCAAAGGGCAAGGTATAGTCAGGTGTTTGGAGTATAGGGGCAGAGGTGAGGCAGGTTTTTAGAGTTTCAAAAGCCTTCAAACATTCAACAGAGAAGTCAAAGGGCACATCCTGGCAGAGCAGGTGGCACAATGGTTTAGCAATTTTGCTAAAGTTTTTGATAAACCTCCTGTAGAATTCAGCATGTCTAAGGAAGGATCTGATTTGCTTAACTATTCTCGGAGGGGGAAAATTTTTAATGTGGTCAACTTTGGCCTTGTCTACCTCAATTTCATCTTTAGAGACTACATGGCCCAACACAATTCCCTGTGTTACCATGAAGTGGCTCTTCTCCCAACTTAAGACCAAATTGGTCTCTTTACATCTTTGTAAAACCTGATGGAGGTGTTGTATACATTGGTCAAAGCTATCCCCATAAACCAAAAAATCATCCATGAAATTTTTCAAGAATTTGTCAATCATATAAGAAAAAATGGCATACATACACCTCTAAAAGGTGGCTGGGACATTACACAGTCCAAAAGGCATCCTTTTATAAGCAAAGGTGTCAAAAGGACAAGTAAAAGTAGTTTTCTCATGATCAAGAGGGTGCACAGGGATCTGGTTGTACCCTGAGTTCACATCAAGAAAACAGTAAAAAGCTTTCCCAGCCAACTTATCCAAAATTTGATCAATAAAGGGGAGAGGGAAGTGGTCTTTTCTGGTCTTAGAGTTGAGTTTTCAATAATCGATGCAAACTCTCCAGCCAGTGGTCTCCCTGGCTGGTCTCAACTCTCCAGACTCGGTTGTGATCACTATTATGCCAGATTTCTTGGGAGCCACCTGGATTGGTGCCACCCATTCAGAATCAGAGATGGGGTAAATTATCCCAACATCTAGCAACTTAATGATTTCTTTCAGCACCACTTCTTGCATGTGAGGATTCAATTTCCTCTGCATTTCCCTGGAGGGTGTTGAGCCCTCCTCTAGATGAATCCTATGCATACAGATTGATGCATCAATCCCTCCTATATCAGCAATGGTCCAGCCAATTGCTTTCTTGTGCTTCCTCAAAACTGTTATCAATTCCTCCTCTTGCTCACTGGTAAGAGAAGAGGAGATAATCACATGAAGTTTCTTGTCATTCTCGAGGAAAGCATATTTCAATGTCTCTGGAAGCTTCTTGAGTTCCAGATCAGGGGCTTGTTTAATGGATGGCAGGATTGGTATATTGTTGATTGGAGGAAGGGGCAGTAATGTAGGTTTCCAATTGGAATGCTGCACTAAGCCCACAGAAGACCTTACTAGGGATATGTCTTCTGGCATTAAAGCTAGGCTTCTTTCCTCCACCATGTTCCAAACTTTAGTTAAATCAGTGACAATATTGCTCCACTCCAGCAGAGTGGGTAGTTTTTCTTCAACAATTTCTTCTAGTACATCCACTGCAAAGCATTCCTCATTGTCCAGTTGAGGGTGCTTTGCACTATTGTACACATTAAGCTCAACTTGCATATGTCTGAAAGTGACCTCCATGATCCCAAACCTGCATTGAATGCATGCATTGGCATTGGCCAAGAATGGTCTGCCCAGAATAACATGTATTGGGGATGTACTCTTGTTGCAGCCCATGTCCAAAACAAGGAAATCTGCATGATAGAAGAACTTGTCTACCCCCACTAGGACATCCTCAACCACTCCCATGGGTTTCCTTTCAGACCTATCAGCCATCAATAGAACAATGGGGGTGGGCTTGAGCACCCCCAAACCTGCTGATACACACTGTATGGCAGCAGGTTAACACTGGCTCCAAGGTCCAAAAGGGCCCTCCCAATCGTGTGGTCTCCAATAATACAGGGAATAGTAGGTATCCCTGGGTCCTTCAACTTCTCAGGCATTGTCATGGTTAATACAAAATTAACGGTATCAGTCGCAAAAACCTTTTTGGACAAATGGCCTCTGACCTTCCTTTTCTGAGTACAAAGGTCTTTCAGAAACTTTTCATAGGCTGGGACCTATCGGATTGCATCAAGCAAGGGTAAATTTATCTTGACCTGCTTAAAGGTCTCCATCATTTCCTCGATCTGTGCCTGACCTCTATCAAAAGTGGCAGGGCCACTCAAAGCTTGAGGAAATGGCAGTTGAGGTACTGCTGGTTCCTCCACTGCAAGCCTATGACTGAACTTTTGTTTTTTTCTTTTATCTATTTTTTTCTCCTACTGAGGCTCAACTACAACCTCTTTATTTTTCCCTTGTTGAAGGATAGCAGGCAGTTCTTGACTCTGTGCCCTAACAAAGTCCTTATCACTTTCACTTGACATTTCCTTGGGGTAGACCTCTCCTTGTTCCTTTCCCACCTAGTTGTCTACCAGCCTGCCAGACCTTAGGGCAGTGATGGCATTGCCCCCCCCAAAATTTGAGGAGTCTTCTCCGATGGAATATTGGCCCTTAGGGTTGGCTACTGGCTGGCTTGGCAACCTGCCCTCCTCTCTTTTAGCCAGAGCATTGGCTATTTGGCCAAGCTGCTCTTCTATTTTCTTAATGCTTTGACTATGAGAAGTCACAGTCTGATTCAAGGGTCCAAGGCTTTGCAATTGGGCCAAAACCTGGTCCTCGAAAGAAGCACTTCGGGGCTGAGGTGGGGGAACTACCAATTGATTTTGTTGTTGGGGCTGTTGTTGCTGTTGGAAATTCGACCTTGGGGCATAATCCTGGTTAAACTGCTGTTGTGGCCTTTGAGGTAAGGCCAACATCTATTGTGGCTGCATATAATTGTCTTGCCTCCACCTCAAATTTGGGTGGTCTCTCCATTGGTAAGCATAATTTTGGTGCTGGTATACATATGGTTGTTTATTGTAGCCACCAGATTATTGCTGTCCAAAAGATTAGGCAGCAGCAGCCTGTTCCATTATAAACTCAGGGTATTGCCCCACAGATGGACACTCTTCTACTGTGTGTTGTTGAGATTGACATATCAGACATGCCTCCATCACTTGTGCAGCCATTCTGGGCTGCACCACAGTCAGAAGATTATCAAATCTTTTAGTAAGATTGGCCATCTGTATTCTCAGGTCATCATTTCTCCTAACTTCATACATTTTTCCTTTAGAAGTCTCAGCAAGCCCTAGCTTAGGCGGAGGCTCCTGAACAGTTCTAGATGAGGACATCTTCTGAAAAGCATTTTCACTTATGACCTCGAACAAGTCCCATGCCTCATCAGCTATTTTATGCATGTTTCCACCACAAGAGGCATCTACCATGTCTCTGCTCTTCTCATCAATCCCATTGTAGAAGCTCTAGACAAGCTGCCAGTCAGGGATCTTGTGGTGGGGACATTGTTTGAGCATCTCTTTAAATCTATCCCAGCATTAGTTAAAATCTTCAATTTGGGACTGGACAAAAGAAAGTATGCCTTTCCTCAATTGGCTGGTTTTGGTTTCTGAGAAAAATTTAGACAGAAATCTTGTCTGGAGGTCTTTCCAAGAAGTGATGTTGTTGTTTGGGAGAGTGGATAACTAGGTCATGGCCCTGTCCTTCAGGGAAAAAGGAAAGAGCCTTAACCTAGTGGCTTCTGGTCCCAAACCAGCAATGGAGAATGTCGTGCAAAGGGCCAAGAACTGGTCAATGTGCTTGTAAGGGTCTTCCTTGCTAAGCCCATGGAAAGAGGGAAGCATTTGGATTATGGAAGTTTTGATTTTGTAGTTTTCTTGAACATCCGAGAATTGAATGCTGAATGGAGAATTGTAATCATCTGGAGCATTCAATTCCTTCAATGTTCTAGGTTGTTCTTGACCCATAGCTGTTGTCTCAATTTCAATAGGGGGCTCAACTGTGGTGTGTCTATGCCTTCTCGGTCTTCTACCCCTTTCTATCTCAGGGTTAGCAGGCTCTAATGTAAGACTCAGGGATCTCCTTCCTAACATGCGCACACACCAACAGCAGGGAAGACTATTCGCAGGCACATTGTACTTAACAAAAATTACAACTATCCTAATCAACTGCTATGGAATCTTCACAGGAGAAATAGACTGAGTTTTGAGGGTTAGAGAAGTGCAAACAAAGGTAGCTAGACTCCCAGTGCAATTCTACTCTCCTTCTCTACTACGGTCCAGATCTGCAAGAAAAATTCCAAATGTAATTCAGCAGTATCAATTATTCACAAGTACAACTACCAAAGAATAAAGAATCAAAAATCTAGAGTCTACTAAAAGATCAGTTTCCCCGGCAACGGCGCCAAAAACTTGTTATATTTTGAGTTGCTTGCTACTGACTTTATTGAAGACAGTGATAAGAATGGGGTGAATGAAAATGAATGAAAGGTAGAGTGAAGATTATGGAACAGCAAGCCTAAAATATGCACAATCCTGCAAGATACAGGGCCTGTTATAGTAAGTTTTGATAAGTAAGAGTTTGTCCCACAAGGAAGTTGATCTAAAGCTCCAAGGGAGCTATCGTTAGTAGGCTCTCCAGATCTGACTACAGATCTGGCAATCCTAAATGGAAGGAGATTTAAGGTCACAAAAATCTAAATCCTAAGGCAGCTTACTGTCTAGATTACAGAAAGGGTTAAGAAGAGTGGTGGAGTGAGAAAATAAACATAAAAGGGTGAGAAGTATGTTATGAGGTACAGATCTGATGGGTCTTGTAACTCAGATTCAAACCTGTTGCTATAGAAATCCTGTTCAATGGCTGCATTATCACCAAAGAGGAGAAAGAATCCAACTCACCCCTGTGCCATGATCCAATCCCTTATGGCTATAACCTGTCCACTTGAATGGTCACAGACTATCCAATAGGGGAACCACAATCCAGAGATGGGTCAGAACAAGCTTACCATTGTGGGCACTACTTCATCCAGGCCACAAGCTCAAGAATCTATAGGAACCTCATCCTCTAAAGTTCTGTATGTGGGGCTAGGCCTACAAAGTGCACAAGCCTGGACACACAGGACCAGCAAGAGTTTGAGTACTAGATTTCAAGCATGGCTGTTCACTGCTTTAGTAAGACTGCAGTGATCCAGTCACAAGCCTAGAATCTCTACAGCCAAATCAGATCTGCAATCTGATGATGGATCTATACAAACATAGGGGAGTCTGTCTCTGCACAATCTCTCACAAGGCTACAAGCACAAGCACAGAGAAGAAGAATCTGTCTTAGGTCCGTGGATTGGCTTCACCCTAGGGCTATAACCTGTCCACTTGAATGGTCACAAACTATTCACAGAGGCTATCCTCCGCACAAAGGTCTAAGACAGAACAAGATCATTGCTGCCATCACCATGTTCGTAAGGCTACCAGCTCAAGCTCCCATGGGGATTCAGATTTAATGGATCCTGTGGTGGGGGAAGGCCTGCAATGTGCCTACTCTGGACACACAGGTCACTTAGATCTAAATGAAACCTTAAAAACAATCCTCCATTACTTACGATACAACTTAGCAATGGAGGATCTCAAGGCAGCAGCCTTGTACAGAACAACTCATAATAAAAACACCATCCCATACATGCAGTAGATCCTATTACAAAAACTCTATTAAAATCTATACCAAATAATCATACAAAAGGCATAGCCAGCAAGTGCTGGACTATAGAGAGAAAGAAAAAGGAAAAAAAAACTCATAAACCCTAACCTTAGCCTACTGTAATTCTACAGTTGGTTTTTGGAGAAGAAGCACAGAAGTTAAGTCCCCAAAAAGAGATCCCCAAACCTAAGCTAGGCTTAGGCTTATATAGTAGTCGGTTCTCTCACAATTAGGGTTAGGAAAACCTTAATTTCATTAATGCAATTACGGCCCATTCTTATCCCTTGGATGCCTCGAGGCATGTGCACGGATATTAGAGCATTGGAGTGCATGCCCTAATTGCTAGAAGTCCCCAGGTAGCCCTTGCAGAAGTGGGGAGAAGTTTAGAACCCGATCCTCGCTGAGTAGAAAAGATTTCAGATCCTTTCGCGTGATAGAATTGATGTCGCGGGGTTGGATTTACTTGAAGTTTATGCAGTAGCGGGATTGACATTTTGATCATCGCGAGGTACTAATGGCTGTCGCGAGATTGAATTTTCAGCTTTGAATGGTGTGGGAATTGCTCGCGCGGTTCGTCCCTTTGTGAATCTCGCGACAGATCTTCGCGAAGAGGTAGTGTTCCTAAGTTTCAGGGTCGCGCGAGCGTTTCCCTGAAGGTTTGTATCTCGCGGCCATTGCGCAACAGCTGCGCATAGGAATACCTGGAGCTCTCATTTATGAATGAATCGCGCGATGCTTAACGACTCCTCTTTTGAGCTGCGTGAGACTGCGCAAATGCTTCACTCACTTATGGCTGAGCTTCGTGAGAGCCACGCGAAGACTGATTTGCATTTCTTTCTATCATCAAATCGAGTGGGAGCAGCGCGCGGACTGCGCGGCCAGTTGTTGCGCTTCCTCCAGGAGCCCGTGACAACTGCGCGAAGGCATTCTCTCTGGTTTATTTATGCTTTGATGTGCCTATGCTTCAGCTAACTCTTAGTCTGGGTTCATCCTTCATTCTGCTGAGGTAGTTCTGGGGCAACATTGAGCTTCTTGGCATGGTTAAGGGTTTATTTGCAGCTGCTGCTTATTACCTACAGAATATACTTAAAACACATTTATTAAATGATTAAGGGCCTAACAGAGATTAAGTTAAGGGGTGAAAAGTGGTACTTTTCAGGTCTTAACATCACCTCTAGCCGCGCCTCCTCAAGTTGACAAACCTACATAACCATACCAAGTCAAAGAGAGATAACCTATTCATATTTTTAAAAAAAAAACTTTGAATAAGAAAAGACCATACCAGGTCTGCCCTCTCCCCCAGAAGGCACTCGACCATCTCAGCAATCACGGGATCGACAGGCGGCACGAAAGGAATGGCGAAACTAGGCGGCTGTAACTAGAATAAACAAATGTATTAGATAACTCCATGATGACTAACAAACTATAAATACATCAACTAAAGCATACCCGACTAGGAATAGGAATGAATCCCTGGGGAGGAGCCTTAAGAGCGGAATCCGAAACAGCCTGCATGAAAAACCAAGCAGACCAACGCAAAATATATAAAAAACAAACACAACAAAACAACTTAAATAGAATCACATCAAGAATCATAAATTATACCTAACTCTCTGGGTGTAAAGAGGCAGCAATCACCTCCCTCGTCCGGAGGTCCTCAGCAACCTTGCGCTAAGACACCAACACGATACTAGCAAATTATTAAGAAAACTCAATAATAACACTTAACAAACTTCCATGATGATGCAGGTAAACTGAAAGAGCGATGAAACTCACCCAGTGATCTAGCTCAGCCTGAAGCTGAGCCATCGCCAGATCCTCCTGACTAGAGGAAGCAACTGAAGATGGATCAAATGTCGGAGCAGGACCTCCGGCAGCCAGCTCGGCTCTCTACAAAAAATAATAAATATATCAGTTGACAAGCCCACAATACTAACAATTAAGCGGAACCATACTTGATAAAACACTTACCAATTGGTCAATCTCAGATCGTAGACTGGCCGCTCTCTCCCAGTCAAATTGCTACTTACGGTGGTAAACATCCAGCAAAGCTGCCTGACAAGCAACCTCAAACTCTCTCACAGATTGTCCACAATAAAATAAAACAACCATATCAAAACAACCATCACAGAATAAGTCAATATAATACACGAACAAATTAAACCAATAGGCTAACTCACTAGCAGCTCTCGGGTCTCCGCTAGCCAAGCCCCCAACTCATCCTTCGCCGCCCTGGCCCTAGCGACCGAGTCGGTCAAAGAGTGCAACATCTCCTCATCAGGACGAGGAGCATGCCCCATCTGCTCCATCGCCCTATGGAGAGCATCCAATGCCCCCCGCACACTCGCCATCAGATGGCCCTCCTCCAAGGTGACCAATCTCTCCCTTAATGCTAACGCTGACTCCAGCCCATCGATCGTGAAAGAGCTGCTGCCATGAAAGGACGTGTGAAGTGGCGCCCACCACCCATTGCGCTAAACCACCTCTTATAATCTCGTACATCTGCCTCGTCATGCACTCCCGTGACCCTGGTCCCCTCAGCTCTAAAATCAGCTATCTAGAGCGTCATCCGCTCCTCAAAATTCTAGCCTAGAGGGCCGGTCATCCTCTTTGCCACTTTGTGGCTAATCCCTGGAGGGACTCCCTAAGCGAGCCCCAACTATTGTGCCGCTCGAGAGGTGTGAATCCTCTCTACCCTCTCAAAACAATGAACCCATATATCCACATCGAAGAAGGGTCGGCCAAACACAATCACCGCCTCACCCGCATCCTCATCGTCGTAGGGCCTCTAGATCACCTATCTAAATGAACAAATCGACCCATTAATAAAGCCTAAGAATCTCAAAACAAAACAAAGCCAAACAAAAACATGACGATATATACCTGCCCCGCATGCATATCCTCGGAGATGCCTCGCGCGGTCTGAAGATCAGTAGACCAGCGACAACCCCTCAGTGCCTTCCTCCACATGTGCATCCGTGGAAATGTGAACTCAACCCCCACCGGAACCCCCGGACGAAGAAAAGTGAAATGGTCATAAGCCCAAAACTAAAAAAAAGGAAACAACGATGATATAAAAAAGAACATTAAGAACCACTACAAACAAAAATTAATGAAACTGAAATTACCATGATACCAATTAACTAAAACTCACCTGGAGGAATGGAAGGAACCCCCGATCAACGCGATGCCCTGTCCCCGACGGTAGAACTGCTCATAGAGATGCACCAGCGTTGCCGAATCCACACATAAGTAGGGACCCGATCTAGATCCCTGAGAACCATAAAAAAACAACCTGGTGATGCATCCTTGAGTCGAAGATGAAAAGAGTATTGCACCCAAGAAGTGCATCAGAAATGCTCAGTCGGAGTACCCTATCTGCAGCCAATCCTGGCTCAATCACGGGCTCTCGACCCGCCACTACCGCACACCGCACTTCATAGGGCGCCCTCACCTCCGAATGACGCCTCAGAGGGACAAAGCCACTCACAAACGTATCGAAGAACCAAGTGACCTGAACCACACCAGACCCCGATCAACTCAACCTATAAGGGACTCCCAAAATCTCCTCGCACACCTCTAAATATTGTCCCTCCATCCGCCCCGTGATCGGCTCCCCCTCAAAACAAAGATCGGCAATACAGACCCAGTCCACTGGAGTCGGCAGCAACATACCAACTGGGAAGAGAAGCACCTGATGCCTCTCGCTCCACCTCTCTAGGATCGCCGCGATCAAGCCTCAGTCGACTTGAAAGGGCTATAACTCTAAAATCGTCCTAAAACCAAAAGACACCAATTGCTCCTGCTAAAACTCTGACAGGGCACGATACCAAGCATGAGACTCACCCCATGCCAAGCTGATAGCCAGCTGTGGAGGCTCCTATCGACCACAACGACCAAAAAAGGATGACAATTACAATAAGATGAACATATACCGATGACAAAAGATAAATGAATTAAGGAGTTGAAAATGAATAAAACATGTCTCAAACGCTATGACAACTTACAACAGGCACACAAAACGTCATGAGAATATTGAGCATAGACATGGCCTATCTTTACATGCGAGCATAATGCATTAGTGAGCACGCTACAAATAATCAATGCAGGTTTGACGTAAATTAGAAGGGTTTACAGATCCTGATAAGCCTATGTCATAACCTGAATGCCTAGGAAAATGTAACAACTCTTGCTTACGGGAACCTACCCGCCCTCTGGCAAAGAAATCCCCCAGCAAATAGTGCTTGCGATCTCGAGGCTCAACTCCCTACTCCTCACCCTACTCCTTAGCTCCCTACTCACCCTCAACTCTCTTGCTCACCTCTTCAGCTACCCTTGGCTCGACCTCAGGTACCTCCTCCCTGACCACCATCTAGTCACCCTCAAGGACCTCCTCCATGATCATCTCCCTAATATCCCCCTTCATGGCGACAGTGCCAGTCTGAGCCTCAGAAGTCTCACCCACATCCGTCATCAACATCCTCTCCAACTCAGAAACAATGATCTGCCTAACATCACCCTCACCCTCCATATCAGAATAAAAAACTCAAAAAACTAAGGTAAATGGAAGAAACGGTGTCTCAAAAGGATGACCAGGTCACAAGATATCATGAAAATATGAAAACCCGAGCACAAGAAAACCAGGAAACTAGAGAGTCGAAAACTAAAACGGATAACGCAATGAAAAATGAAAAGTCTGAACTATTTATAGAACTCACCTGAATCGCGCGCTTAAATCTACGTGCCCAATTGAATCACGCGCCATCAACTTCGTGTATAATCCAGATCAAACGCCTTATCTCGAGCGCGTAATATAAACGTCGCCTGCTCAAAATAACTCGACCCCCTGGTTGCGCGTCACCCATTAAGCGCGCAATTCGTTCAAGCGCTTTGACACTAGCATGCAAATGCCAAAGGTCATCTCTACAATGACCGTCTACTTCCCTGATCCTACATCTCCGATCATGCGCTTAATTTGATTAAGCGCTAATGAATTGACGTTTAATAACCTTCTGTCGCTTGTAAATGCGCGTCCCCATGTCGACGCGCAATTCGTTCAAGCGTGTGCACAGTAGCACGTAATTGCCCAGAAACCGAAACTTTTTACATGACCAGAACAATAAACCCGAACCTGAAATGAAGACGTTCTGATACTCACTACTAATTTAAATCATGCCCTTGATAAAACCCACCCCAAAATACTCTTAACTCAAGAAAATTTACACCCCGAAGACCGAAAAGAAAATGCCCTACAATTAAACAAAATTTTTTAAAAAAATGTCCTTTCCTTCACTTTTCTCAACCAAAAAAAATGCCTCCACCCTTCACGTATCTCCAATAAGATCAAATACTCGCATCCCCCGTATAATACTCGAAACTAAACGTGGGTCGGCCAGTTCTGTGTTGTGTTTTGGTTCTGATAGGTGTTGGGGTATTAATTTCTATTTTGGTATTGGCCTTGACCCTGGTTTTGGCCTTGGTTTTGATTTTGCATATCTGGATTGGTTAGCGCCCTGATTCTGATTGGTATACCATTGTTGACTTTGATTTGGTCTGAAGTTGCGCGGTTGGAAGTTTCCGTTATTAGAATTTTGTCCTTGGTTGACAACGATGTTGACCTGTTCAGTTTCTAAGGCTTTCTTATTATTTTTTGACTTTGACTCCCTAGAGGAGCCTATTTTGGATGTAACGATAGATAAAGAAAGGTCTCCACCTTTAATGTGTCGTGCTAGTCAGGATGCCAGGGAATGAAGTGTGATGAAGTCGGGGCAATCGTTTATGACAAGCGCACTCTTTAACTGTTCCCTGATATTATCGATGATAATGTCGACCGAGTCCTTTTGTTTCATTAAAGTGCCAGTCCTCGCAGCAAGTTTTCTCCATCGAGCGACGAAGTCAACAAACTCTTCATCAGGTCCTTGCTTAATAGCCATCAGGTCGCTGAGGCTGACTGTCTCTTGGATCAAGTGTTTGTATTGGTTTAAGAATTGATCGACTAAATCGTCAAAGGTTTCGATCTTATGGAGCGGGAGTCCCGCAAACCAGTATAGAGATTCTCCTTCTAATGAGCGTTGGAAGTAGTGAATGAGAAGTCCTTGATTGTCGTGTATAGGCCGACAATCATTGCAAAAGAGTGCTACGTGATGGTTCGGATTTCCCGTGCTATTATATCTAGTAAATTTTGGCAGTTTGAATCCTATAGGCAGGTTAAATTTGACTTTCCTACAAAATTTATCGAACCCGAATGAATGACCAGGGTGCTCCCTCTTGGCCATGTACTCGTCAAGCATCTTAGGGAGATCTTCGATCTTAACAGTATTATCCATTGGTGCGAGCCACAAGCTAGCCCTATCCCGTGCATCGTCATTAAAGAATGTGTGAGCATGCCGCCTCAATGATGCAGCGTGAGCTGACACCGTACTCGAGGTAGGCGATGGTCTTTCTTGTCGCTCTTGCTCTTTCAAATTTTTGTTGTCCCCTAATAGTTTCATATGCAACAACCAATCTTCGAAGCAACTCTTCAGAATCATCGCCTCCTCTTTGTATTTTTTGGATGCTAAGTTCTACGATTTGTTGAGTGGTGAGATTTTTTTCAGAGCTATTATTTCTATCGTTATGGCTATTTCCAGCGTGTGGTGTAGAGAAGGGGTTCTCTTGTTCACTAGCCATGTTAACTTCAGATTTCCATGAGCTAAAATTATAAGGCGGTTCTTCCTCGTATGCAGGGCTGTCATGAAGTCCCCACAACGGAGGGTCTCCTAAACTTACTCTACATATGCCAGACATCTCAAGTCTTTGACGAAGACTCATATATCTAAAAAGGAATCTAAACAACACGACAGGAAAACAAATAAGAAAATAAATTAAAACTAACTGTCTAAGAAAAGTTTGCAAAAGGGTCCCATCGCGATCGCCAGTCTGTTGGTGTGCGCTTTTTCTGGCTTCCTCTCGGTTCCCGTTGAATCAGTGGCTCCAATTTTGTCCAGGTGGACTCTAGCAATGCGGTGTTTGGAATGACAAGAAAATAAAAAGGAGATTTTCTAAGAAGGTCCCTAGTTTGATTGCGATCGCCAGCTGCAGATATTTAACGATGCTGCAACACGTAAGTTATCACGCTGTGAAGCGGGTGTCGATTACTTCTATACTGAATCATCCGCCTGCGAACGTCAGCAACAAGGATTTTCCTTAGCTTAGTTAATTTAATTCTCTTCTTATTTCCTTTTATAATTAGAATTTCGGTCAGTTTAAGTTTCCCAATTTTATTATTATACTCTGATTGTGTGAGCTTATTAAGATGAGTTATTTCAGTGTCCTAATGCTATCAAGAGTCCAATGAGCATCAATGTTCTGGTATTACTAAGCGTCCAGTCAATCTCGATCTCCTATTGATACTAGGAGTGCACATGTACCAATTCAAATGATATTCCAACTAAACTTGAGCAAACTAGTTATACTGGGATTCTAATTAAAGCAATTGCAGTAACTCTACTATGATTTTGACTAAAGTACTCATGACAATTCTACTATAATTCTAATTAAAATAAAAAGATTGATTTTTTTCTACGGGCCTAATTAAAGTAACAAATTTAATCTTCCTTAATTTTTCTTATTCGAATATCAACAAAACAAAAAGATTGATTTCTCTACGACCCTAATTATTGAAAAATTAATGATGGCAAAATATAACCAATCATGAATAAACTAAATTTCCTAGAGTTCGGATTTAGCATAATCAATCAAATAAACTTATGAAGAGGAAATTTTGATTTAACATTCTAATAATCGTATCAAGGCCTAAATAATGCAAATAATCAATTATGTCTAGATATAAACTAATTAAAGTAATTTATTAAATCTAAAAAACTCTAAAAAAAGGGGGTTTGGGCCCGCTATGTTAAGGAGGATTGGCCTCGTTCCCAAGTACCCTCCGTAAGCTCCCTTGGGTAAATCAGGTGGCTGAGATTAAATGGAAAAAATTGAATTTTGGATGATAAAGTAATATTTTTAGGCTTTTCAGGGTTGATTTCGGAATAATAATTGTGAATTGAATGGTAGGCTAGAATTGTAAGACTATGGTTAATATTTAGAATTTTGAAAGTATTGAAATAAGAGACTAAAATTAAGACTAAATTTTTTTTTAAGACTAAATTCGAGTCTGAAATCAAGCCATGTCATTAAGGATTGGTTCTGAATCAAAGGATTAGAACCAGAAAATAATGATAGGATTGTAGATCGAGATTTTAGAATTGAATTAAAGTATAAGATTGGTATATCGAACCGATGAATTAATGACTGGTTCTAGAAACAGAGAACTAGAACCAGATATATAGAATTTCGGTCCGAAAAGGGGGCTACGGTCTAAGACTAAAAATAAAAAAAAAATTAATTGAGTTCCTAGATCTAAAAATTAGAAGCTACGACTATGAATTGAAAGACTAAATCCTTACCTAGGGGTCGGGGCTGCGGAGAGAAATCTCAAAAATAAGAAGCTTGAATCTCGAAACCATGATTAAGATGCTCTGTGGGTTGATTCTAAGGATGATCTAGTTTCAGAACTCATCCTCTCTAAAAAATTCTAGCCTTTTTTCGTCCAACCTCCTCTCTCTCTTCGAGAAAAAAAGCTTTTATAGGCTTTCGTTCAATTACGCGCCTGTTTCTGGGCGTTTAACTGAATTGCGCGCCTAAGTTCTGATGCTTAATTGCTTTGAGTCGGTCACCGACTCAGTGAGCGACCGGTTGGCTTGCTCAGCGAGTCTCCTAGTCCTAATAAATTAGGACTAATTGCGCGCATATTATCATGCGTTCAATCTGATTAAGCGTTTAACCTGAAACGTTTAATCAAGAAAACGTAGGGCTCAAGGGTGGTAAGACTAGGTCAGGCGTAGGCCAATTGCGCGCTGGTGGTGAAGCGCTCAATCCTATCACGCGTCATATTTATGGTGTGTAATCGAGTCTCGAATCGGTCTGGGAAAGGAAGTTTGGTAAGAAAGGTGGGCTGATCGTGCGCTTGTGGTTTTACGCGTGATCGAATTGCGTGTTGGGTTTCTAACATGTAATTCGGGGTTGTCCAGGTATGGTCTCTAGAATGAAACGTAAGACTATTGTTTCAGTCTGCATTCCGACTATATACTGTTGCTTAGTATATAGTTTACCCATTTCGGGATCTGAGCCACAAAGCTATTGTTTCAACCTGTGTTAAGCCATATACTATTGCATGGTCTCATATCAGGGTTAAAAAGGAGGTCAAAGGTTAATCGAACAAGTTTGTATACTCCGAGAAGGCAAAATGGGGGTGTCTACACTCGCTACCCTTGAGGATCCTTTGGTAGATTCCCCTCTACAGGAAGAATAATATTATTATGACCCAGAGGATGACAGCTTAATTGACTACGATCTTCAAAGCTTCTTCAATGAAGAGGTGATTAATGTGGTAAAAGAAACCTAAACGTTAGTGCTGCCACCACTAGTGTCACTCATTCAAAAGATCTCATTAGATGAGGATTCCAAAAAAAAAAACCGCCAAATTTATAACAAGTCTGTATTTCTCGAAGGATCGCCCGAATGGCTCCAGCAGCCGTCTCACTCCCTCAACTAGAGGAAGCAATTCTCCCGGTGCCCCTTGAGGCGACCAACCCTATACCATATTTATTATCAAAAATCAAAAAAATTAAAAAAATAGAAAACCATAAAAATTTAGAAATACAAAATCTAAAAAAAAAATCAGAAAACCTCAAAAAAGAAAAGGAACCCTTTGTCCCTAACCAGATTTGTGTCCGACAAGGAGACTCTTCTCCTAAGGTTTCTATCCAATTCCTTGCACAAGGACGTAAAGCATCCCGTCTAAACAACAAGCCAATAATCATACTGGATGAGATACTTCATGACTTTGAGAGAAGGATCAGTAGTCTTGACCTTCACCTTACCAAAGATCTCTCAGTCATAGATTACGTTGATAAAGGATTACCTTTCACAAATTCAAATCTCTAGTGTAGTAATTTCACAGTATACGAACTCACTGAGGATGAAGAAAGAGCACCAGTTGTCGAGGGGAGACCAGACTTCCAACGGGTTATCAAGCGTTTCGATGAGCAAACCCAAGCCGCCGCAGAACCCACAGAAGAACTTAACTTTGGCACTGAAGAGAAACCTAAGAAGCTATTGATTAGCACAATGCTCAGCTCTAAGGAACGCCAACAAATTGCACAAGTCCTGTAAGAACACCTTGACTCTTTTGCATGGTCCTATGAGGACATGCTCGGTTTAGACCCGAGTTTAGTAGAACATCGCCTGTTCTTAGAACCTGATGCAAAGCCTGTTAAACAAAAATTTTACAAGATGCACCCACAAATTGCTCTTCAAGTTAAAGAGGAAGTTAACAAGTTACACAAAGCCAAATTTATCCAAGTTGTTCTCCATCCCAAGTGAGTTGCCAACATAGTACCTGTCGCTAAGAAGGACGACAGAGTACAGGTTTGCATCGACTTCCGAAACCTCAACCAGGCCTATCCAAAAGATGACTTTCCACTTCCACACATTGATACTCTGGTCGACAACACCACTGGACATGAGATGTTATCCTTTATGGATGGTTTCTCTAGATATAATTAGATCAAATTAGTAGAGTCCGATCAAGAGAAGACTTCCTTCACCACACCATGGAGAACTTACTATTACATTGTTATGCCTTTTGGACTCAAAAATGCAGGAGCCATGTATCAACGCGCCATGATGGCTATCTTTCACGACATGATGCATAAGTGTGTAGAAGTCTACGTTGATGATATATTAGTGAAGTCTCAAACGCGAGTAGGACATGTTGAAGCGGTTCGACTAGTTTTACAAAGAGCTAAGAAATACCAGCTAAAAATAAACCTAAAGAAATATGTCTTCGAAGTCACCTCCGAAAAATTACTCAGTTTTATAATTAGCAAGCGAGGGATCAAAGTTGACCCTACAAAAGTCAGAGCCATCCTCGAGATGCCGCCTCCCAATAATATCAAAGTGTTACGAGACCTGAAAGGAAGGTTGCAATTCATCAGAAGATTTATATCTCAGTATTTGGACAGATGCGACCCTTTCTACAAACTACTTAAAGGAGGAACTGAGTATAAATGGGATGACCAGCGTTAGCAAGCCTTTGACAACATCAAGAAGTATCTCCTTAACCCACCGATACTATAGCCACCTGTCCCCGGAAGACCCCTAATTCTAAACCTCTCAGTGAACGACAAAGCAATGGGAGTAATTCTGGGCCAATATGAAGAAGACGGAAAGAGAGAAGACTATCTACTACCTCAGCAGGACGATGGTTGAATATGAACAAAAATACACTTCAATAGAAACAACTTGCCTCACATTAGTGTGGGCCTCTACCAAATTGCGACACTACTTCGGAGCACATAAAATACTAGTACTAGCCCGAATGGACCCTCTGAAGTACGTATTCGAAAAGCCCATAACATCAGAAAAGATCGCTCACTGGCATATGCTCTTGCAAGAATTTGATATCACTTATGTCACGCAGAAGTCGATCAAAGGGCAAGCAATCACTAATTTTCTCGTGGACCTCCCACTCCCGAGTGATGAACCTATACACACGGATTTCCCCGATGAGGACCTATTCACTATTCATAACGAAGAGCCCGATAAGACCTCATGGACCCTTTATTTTGACGGCTCTCTAAATCACAAAGAAAAAGGCATCGGGATAGTCCTCCTAAGCTTAGAAGGAGTTGTCATACCTAAATCTTTTCAACTAAATTTTCCTGTCACTAATAATGTCGCAGAGTACGAAGCCTTTATAGTCGGACTACAAGCAGCACTGCAATTAGGTGTTAAACAGTTAAAAACTATCGGTGATTTCAAACTAGTGATTTCACAAGTCATAGGAGAATGGAAAATTAAAGAAAGGAGACAAATGACATACCTGAAAACCGCTCAATATTTAGTAAAGAAATTTGAATGAATCTCTGTTACACATATCCCTAGATTAGAAAATGAGCTCGCAGATTCCTTAGCCACGCTAACCTCGATCATCCAAATATCTATTGGGCAAAATACCAAAACCTTTTTTATCGAAAAGCTGACAGTACCCGCCCACAAGGTAGCATGGAATCACCCCAGGAAAGCACAACAAGACAGAAACTGAAGTCGCTATGTTCAGATTTGAAAAATCACCGACCGACAATGGACAACCATGGCATTTTGACATCTAGAATTTCTTAAAGCATCAACACGTCCTTCGTATGATACGAAGATCGAACAAAAGACTATAAGGAACCGATGCGCTCGATTCTGGATACTCGGTAAAACATTATATAAAGAAGCCTTCACCAAAGGAGTACTACTACGATGCATCACGACTGTCGAGAGACAATACATCATCCGAGAAGCATATGCTAGTGCATGCGACGCCCACTCCGGACGGCAGAGACTCGCCGATCAAGTTACACAACAAGGTTACTTCTGGTCGACCATGATCAGAGATTGCCACCTCTACTTCCAATCCTACAAGTAATGCCAAGAACACACCACGCTTATCAAAGCTCCATCATTTGTGTTGAATACTATGACCTCGCTATGGCCGTTTTCGATGTGGGCCTTCGACTTCATCGAACCTTTCATGGGCACAGTTGGAAACACTCACAAGCACGTGTTTATCCTTATGATAACTGAATTCTACACCAAATGGGCAGAGGCTGAATCCTACGTTAGAATCACCGCTTCAACACTTGTAAGGTTTATCGTTCGAAATATCATCACCAGATTTGAAGTACCTAGGATGTTTATTACTGGCAATGGATCACAGTTTATCAAGGAGAAGACGAAGAAGTTATTGGACAAGCGGAAGCTATGAACAAGACGCTAATTTAAATCTTAAAATGCACAGTAGAAACAAGCAATGGAACCGACTGGCCTGAACGACTACCAGAAGCACTCTGGGCCTATAAGACCTCTATTCGTATAACTACTGGCCAAACTCCCTACCTCCTCACCTTCGGGATGGAGCCAATCCTACCATATGAGATACAAGTACCATCTTTATGCATTCAACTCGATGATGAGGTATCCTTAGATGAGAGGAGAATTGCCTTACTCGCGCAGCTAGAGCAGCTCGATGAAACACATCTAAGGGCAATTGATCACACTCAGGTAAATCAGAGGAGAGTGGCCAAGGCTTACAACAAGAAAGTCCTCGAACGAACTTTTAATATTGGAGAATTAGTCTTGAAGAAAATTATGCCTTCCAAGCACGCCCACCCGAAAGGAAAACTGAAACCAAACTGGGAAGGCCCATATGTCATAACAGCTGCATACCCTGAAAATGCTTACAAACTGGCAAACCCAGATGGGGAAGAACTCCCTAGCCCTTGGAATGCCATGTACCTTAGAAAATATTACCCCTAGCCCTGTGATCGTCACATCCCGTGGTCAGATACTTATACTTATGACTCCTGTAGTCGTCACGACCCATTCATTGGTCATACGCTTTCAATTCTCAGAATATCCTTAAGACCTCCGATCTATTGCCCACCTTTTCTCATTCAAGTAATTTGATTAAAGGACTAGTGACCTATTTAACTCCTTGCAAAAGCATAAGTAACGCCCAATCCTCCTTTCCCTTCCTCCGCCATTAGAGGAGACATTAGAGCAAAAAAATGAAGATGTTAGGTTCAATCAAAACTCGTCATTCTTGCGCTAGTAGGATGTCTTCAAAAATAGGCGTTTACATAAAAAAAAAATTGAGTGAGAGCATTGTGACGAATGAACAAGTCAATGAGCTCAGGCAAGCATAAGCAAACCGTGAGGACATCTCTGATAATTTTACTAGAGGTGTATAGGCAAGCTGCAAGGGCACGTCTGATGTCCCCATGATACTAGATGTTGTCGTAAGGTGGCGGGAGGAGGATAAACTCCTGCTAACCATAGAATATGAGATTTTGATGGTGTCAAAGCATGACGAAGAGCTCGATCATGGCATCCCGTATCCCTCTGAGAAAAAGATTGTTACCTACCCCTTTTGAAAAGCATTAGATACAAACTACTCCTCCCATCACTAAGCCTTACTCCCCTCTGCTTTTTTTTTTTTGGACGATGAATCAGAAGCCTTGCAGGATATTCCTAGAAATAAAACCAAAAACTGATGAATGACGATTGGCGCAATCACCTACTATACCATACTTCTCCCTAATAACTACGGGATAGGATGACCACATCCCTAGGATATACCCCCATATATAACTGACCTAATCATAAAGATGACCTCCTTGATTCGGTGATCGTACCGATCAACCTTTTCTTCAAAACTAACTCACCAGATACCCACGACTGCTTATAGACTCAAAGTGCTCACCGCGAAACCTGAAAAAGCTCCATTGCATATTGACGCTGGGGCATTTTTTTTTGGATTAGAAGAAGAATCATATAAAAAGCGTCGGCTTGTTCACAAAGAAGATAAGAAACAACGAAGTTACCCTCCGGAAAGCGCTATCGAAGATACCATACTGCCGATCCTACCACGCTCTTACACTGGGGCATTTTTATTTTTATATTATTTCTACTCTAGCTATTTGCTTTCCTGTTACATTATTTTCATTTAAAAAAAAAAAAAGAAAAAAAAAAAAAAGAAAAAAAAGAAGAAAGAAAAAAGAAGAAAAAAGAGCACATATCCATCTTTTGCTACTAGACTCCGGTCTGAGACACTTTCCCCCTTGACAACTAACAAGGGGGAAAATAAAACTACTGACAGCATTAGTCTCACATGTGCAGATACGAAGCAACCTTCAACCATCACCAAGCCAGCTCAAGAAGCATCCAAATTCTAATGACGGTTGACGGCGCTAAAGCAATTAAGAAGCAAAAGTAGATGTAAGAGGTAACTAAAAAAACAGGAGCCAATCAGGTACATATAAACCAAAATTTCTTCATATATATATATATATATATATATATATATATATATATATATATATATATATATATATGTGTGTGTGTGTGTGTGTGTGTGTGTGTGTGTGTCAAAATCTTTTTATTTCTTTTTACACTTATGACTGGGGACACGCTATGGATACAAAAATACACACATGCTATAGATACAAAAAACCCACACACACACACCTACTCCCTCTGTTTGTGCGTTGGGATGGCGAAACCTGTCCCCAGATTCATCATTTCGGAGGTTCATTGCGATCCTCCTGAAAATATAATCCGGCACTGAGTCGGTGGAACCTCTAAGCAGAGGCCACCACGATCCTCCCTCACTCTGCAGCTGACCGCCTCGATCGAGAATGAGGAGGATACCCCGCAAGAATATCACGAATAGCCGAATCCCTATGAGCATCATCCCTGACATGATCATGTGACGTGTGACGAGACTGCCTAGCCGAGGAACCCGTAGCCCTCGACTCCGAGCCAACAAGCTGACTAACCAATCTACGCACCCCTCGCTCACTCCTTGTCAGACGATACTGCAACCGATCCACGATCACCTGCATCTCTGCCCGCGTCGTCTGGTGTGCCGCCTCTAATGCCTCGGTCTGAGTCCTCTGTGTGACCATCATCTCAATGACCAAGTCCTCCTGACTCTGCATCTCCCCAAGGACTCGTCTCGCCTCAAGAGTGGCACGCGGTCGCACCGCCTCTATACGCGCCTCCTCAAGCTAACGGACCTGCATAACCGGACCAAGTCAAGCGAAAACTAATATATACATGAACAAAATAAGAAACTTTGGTAAAAGAAAGAACCATACTAGATCCAGCCTCTCCCTCAGGAGTCGCTCAACGGTCTCAACGGTCACTGAATCAGCAGGAGGCACAGGAGGGACAACAAATGTAGGTGGCTGCAACAAGAACAGACAAATACATCAAAAATACTATAATGACAAATAAACTACAAACACAATAACTAAAACATACCTGAGTAGGGATAGGAATAGACTCCTGAGGGAGAGCATCGGGAGCAGAATCCGGAACAGCCTACACAAAGAACCGAATAATCCAACACAAGATATGTCAAAACAAAATAAAGATGAAATAACCGAAACAGGATTATCCCACATCAAAACAAACTTTACCTAACTCTCCGAACATAGAGAGGCAGCAGTAGCCTCCCTCGTCTGAAGATCCTTAACAACCCGATGATGAAATGCCGCATGATATTAGTAAACTAGTAAGAAAGTAAAACAATAACATTCAGCATGCTAATGCAATGATGCAAATGAGATTGAGTGGAACTTACCCAATGATCTAGCTCGACCCGAAGCTAAGCCATCGCTGGATCCTCCCGACTAGAGGAAGCAACTGAAGATGGATCAAATGCTGGAACAGGACCTCCGACAACGAGCTCGGCTCTCTACAAAAAATAATAAACATATCAGTTGACAAGCTCACAACACTAACAATTAAACAGAACCATAGTTATGAAGATACTTACCAATTGATCGATCTCAGAACGTAGACTTGCCGCTACCTCCCGATCAGCCAGCTACTGACTACGATAGACATCCAGCAGGGCCACCTGACAAGCAACCTCACCCTCCCTCTAAGACCGTCCAAAATAAAATGAGATACCACAACCATGTCAGAACGACCAGAAGACTGAGTCCGCATAATACACAAAAAAGAAAAACATAAATTAACTCACTAGGAGCCGTCGAGTCTCCGCTAGCTGAACCCCCAACTCATCCTTCGCAGCCCTAGCTTAAGCAACCGAGGAGGCTAAAGACTGCAACATCTCCTCATTCAGACGAGGAGCACACCCCATTCGCTCCATTGCCCTATGGAGAGCATCCAATGCCCCCCGCATGCTCGTAGTGAGATGGCCCTACTCCAATGCAGCCAACCTCTCCCTCAAAGCTGATGCCGACTCCGACCCACCAATCATGAAAGAGCCACTCCCATGGAATGGACGTGTGAAGAGGCGCCCGCCACCCAATGCACTAAACCACCACACATACTCTCGGGCGTCCACCTTGTCACGTGCCCCCCTAACCCTGGTCCCTCCGGCTCTAAAATCCTTTATCTGAAGCTCCATCCGCACCACAAAATTCCAGCCAGGAGGGTCGGTCATCCTCTTCGCCACTCTGTGGCAAATCTGGAGGACTCCTCACGCGGCGTTCTTTGTGTCAGTAGGATCCTCTCCACCCTCTCAAAATAGTGAACCCATATGTCCACATCAAAGAAGGGCTGGTCAGACTGAATCACTGGCAACTCCACATCCTCCTCATCCTCATACGGCCTCCAGATCACCTACAACCAAACAAATGAATCAACCTCTCAATGAAGACCCAGATCGCAAAATACCAAAACGAAAAAAAAATAACGTACACATGACGATCTATACCTGCCCTGCATGCATGTCCTCAAAAAGGCCTCGCGCTGTCTGAAGATCCGAAGACCAACGACGACCAATGGAACCCCCGAATGAAGGAAAACGAAATGATCATACGCCTAAAACTGAAAAAAAAATAATAACAACAACGACAGCAACAAACAAGGAGAAACGATTACCATTAAAAGACCTAAAATTAACCAAACTAAGGACATCATGACATTAATTAATCAAAACTCACCTGGATGAACGGAAGGAAACCTCCGATCAATGTGACACCCTGGCCTCGACGGTAAAGCTGCTCATAGAGATGCGCCAACGCGGCCGCACCCCACGCATAGGAAGGGACTCGATCCAGATCCCCAAGAACCATCAAAAATAACCTGGTGATGCATCCCCGAGTCGAAGAAGAAAAGAGTACAACACCAAGGAAGTGCATGAAAAATGCTCGAAGCACTCTATCCGCAGCCAATATCGGCTCCACCACGGGCTCCCAACCCATCACTACTGCACAACGCGCCTCATAGGTTACCTTCGCCTCCAAATGGCACCTGGGGGGATGAAGCCACTCGCAGACATGTCGAAAACTCAAGTGACTCGAACTATACCTAGCCCCAAGCTGCTCGACCTATACGGAACACCCAAGATCTCCTCACACACCTCTAAATAATGTCCCACCATCCGCCCCGTGATCGGCTCATCCTCGAAACGAAGACCGGTGATATGGACCCAGTCCTCTAGGATCGGTAACATCATCCCAACTGGAAAGAGAAGCACCTGATGCTCCTCCCTCCACCTCTCTAGAATCACTGCGATCAAGCCTCAATTGACCTGAAAGGGCTCCAGCTCCAGGATCAGTTCGAAACTGAAACACACTAGCCGCGCTCGCTGAAACTCTGGTAAAGCATGGTACAAAGTATGAGACTCTGCCCATGCCGAGCTAATAGCCATTTGCGGGGTCTCCTATCAAGCGAAGCACAAACAATAATAATAAAGCTAACACATACCTATGACGAAAGATAAATGAATTTGAAACTAAAAGCAAGCCAAATATGCCCCAAACACAATGACAATTTCCAACAAACACAAAACAGTGATGAGAACAACTGAACATAAACATAACTTACCTCTAGATGCCATCATGATGCATGAGTGAGCACACAATCAATCACCAATGCAGGTTCGACATAAATTAGAAGGGTTTTCAAATCCTAATAAGCCTATATCATGACCTAAGTCGCTAAGAAAGTGGTAGACCTCTTGCTCATGAGTTCTTACCCGGCCTCGAGCGAAGAAATCCTCCAGCGAGAAGGATTTGCAATCCTGATGCGCCGCAGCCACTCCCTCAATCGCACCATCGGCTCTCTCACCCTCAGGAATCCTCAACCCCCTCACCCTCAGTGCCCCCTGCTCAATCTCGAGGGCCTCCTTCCTGACACCCGACTGGTGAACCTCCAATACCTCCTCTCCAACTACCTCCCCAACATTCGCCTCCCCAACAACATCAGTTTGGACCTCGGAAGTCCTACCTATCTCTACCTCTAAAAACCTCTCTAACTCAGAAAGGGTAAGACCACACCCACCAACACCCTCAGACTCCATCCTAGAACAAAGAGCTCGAGAAACTAAAGAGAATGGAAGAAATGAAATCTGAAATGGACGATCGGATCACGAGATATCACGAAAACACGAAAACCCAGAGCGCACAGAAACAAGAAAA
This sequence comes from Chloranthus sessilifolius, assembly GCA_021018995.1. Taxonomy (NCBI): domain Eukaryota; kingdom Viridiplantae; phylum Streptophyta; class Magnoliopsida; order Chloranthales; family Chloranthaceae; genus Chloranthus; species Chloranthus sessilifolius. The sequence goes on along the minus strand of CM037594.1, from coordinate 88,974,536 downwards.
ACTAGAGAATCGAAGACTAAAACAGATCGCACGACAGAAATGAGATACTTTAAGCCATTTATAGGGAATAGTCGAATCACGCGCTTAAATCCAGGCGCTCAAACCAATCACGCGCCATCTTGGTAGCCCATAATTCGGATTACACGACCGATATAGAGCGCGTAATCTAATCGCGGCCTACTCAAACTAACCCAACCACTTGGTTGCGTGTCGCCTTTCAGGTGTGTAATCAATCAAGCGCCCATACAGTGGCACGTGAATGCCAACAGTCACCTCCACAGTAATCGCCACCGCCCTAATCCAGCATCGCTCACCCTGCGTTTAATTCAATTAAACGACATCGTTATGATGTGTAATAACCTTTTAATGCTTTGGAACACATGCTTTAAATTTGACGTGCAATTAATTTAAGCGCACAGAGGGATGCGCGCAATTCCCTGGAAAATAAAAAAAATATGGGTCCAGAACAGCACTTTCACAGATCTAAACTAGGAGATTCCTAATACCAATTACCGGTCCAAACCATCCCCTTGTCAAGACCGATCCAAGAATACCCCTAACTCAGAGAAATATACGCCCTAAAATGAGCAGAATGCCCCGACACCGTTCGCACACCCCAACCAAAGCTAAAGAAAAAAAAAGAGAAGAAGAATGAAACTTCACCCAAACTAAGCCCAAATCTAAACACAAATTTTTGCCTCAACTAATACCAATCTAAAACTAAAAAGAATGCCCCCATATCACACACAACCCCAATTAATATTAATTAAACAACCAAAAGAAAAAAAGCCCCCTTTCTTTTTGTCTATACACTAAGACCAAACAAAAATGTCCTCATCATTTATGCACTCCAACTAAGCCCAAATTAAATCAAAACAAAAGAAATACTCCTAACATGCCCTGATCCAAAATAAATAAATTAAACATAAATCTCACATTCCAAATAAATCAAATAAGCTGCAAAACAAACTAAACTGGAATTTACAAAAGAATTTAAAATCATAATCTTTGCATAAATAAATAAAATGATTACAAAAATATACTGTGGGCATACCCTCTGAATATACAACTTAAAACAAGAAAATTAAAATCCGCACGTTCAGGCAATCCCTAAATCTGGATTCATTCGGGAAACTAGAAATCTCAGAGAAACCCTGAGAAAGGGGGCGCCTTGAACAAATTCTAACCGTAATAACAGCTTTCCCTTGCCCCGAGCCTGCAGAAAAGGAAGAGTGGCTCACGGAAAACCACCCAGGACCTAAAGGATCCACCCTTAGGAGCTCACCTTGGAAACACTAAAAAGGAGGAGCAACTAACACTGAATCCGCAAAGCCTACCAAGAAAAAATAGGCATCGGCCACGAGAATTCTGACCCTGCCTTTTCCTTGACTTTTCTTTCTATCACCTTTTTCTCCTCCATCTCTTCCCTTAGCATGGTAGCAATTTGACCGCTACCTTGCATTCCCAATCTCATCCATTCTCAAGAATCCGCTCAATAAACACAATTCTTCAGGTCCAACACCCGGGATACAAAAGAGAAAGGAAGAAAAATTATTAATAAAAAAATAAAAATAAAAAAGTCCTCTAAGTCAAAAGCAAAAAAAATGCCTTAAAACTTTTAGTCCCAAACTTAAAAAAAAAAAAGAGCTCAAAACTTTTAGCTCACACATTTATAAACTAGACCTCCCAAAATCATAGAATGACATGTGTCACACCCTTAAACCTTTTTAATCTAATCTAATCTAAACCAAACGCATATTCCTCTAAAAGACCACAATCCATGGCAAACATAGATGAACCAATGATTACACAACACTTAACCCCCTAAGAGACACAGATCCAAAGCAAAATGGATAAACCAATAAGATTTAGACATTTAACACCCATCTAGAACCTTTAAAAACTCACACTTTTTCAACCTCATGTTGAATCAAACAAAGGAATAAAACTCAAGCTAAAATCAAACCTTAAACCAGACAAAAACTTCAAAAAAAAATAACAACTCTCTAGAGTGAGACCCTGACTGGTCTAGAAAAATGCCCCCAACAAACCAAGCAGAACTAAGTAAACCCGCTACCCATAAAATAAACTAAACTCCAAGCTAAACCAAACCTTAAAATAAGCCAAACAAATCAGATAAATCCAACTAATTTGCTAATGAATTTAAACGAATAAGCAAGCACAATAAGAACAAAAGAAATGCCCCTTCGTTTATAATTTAAAATTTTACAATTATCACCGGAGGCATACCTCCTGAATTTACAATCCAAAACAAAGACTAGGTTCAAAATTGAGAGGAAGCGAGGAGCAGATTCGGCCCGGAGCGTCCAATCAGAGACTTCAGGGAGCATTGGTTGTGAAACACATCCCCCCACTTTTTACTCCTCTTCCACCATCTTCACCTCCTCCACCACCGCTGCTTCAACGCTACCTTCACTGCTCCCTAAAAAGGATCGATGTGAAGACAAGTGCACTATTCCCAATACCGCCCATTCCCAGAATAACACTGTCCATGAGCATCATCTCAGGATGAAGATCACACAAAATAATGAACCTTTGAAGAAATGACATCCCAATCAGATGGTTAGATCGCTTGATATCACTAGAACACAAATTTCAGAACACGAGATATTCATAAAAGGTCAAACTTGAGACTAAACCAGAGAATGAAAATAAATGGAAACTCTATCACTTATATAGAGTACGGATTCAATCACGCACCCCTACACATGCGCTTAATTAGATCACGTGCCACGCACGTGGCGTACAATCCAAAATAAGCGCTCCAATCCGAGCACATAATGAATTCGTCACTCACGCCGAGCATCACGCCGCCCATGAACCGCGCAAACCAATCAAATGACACACTTTAGATGTGAAATATGAAAGGTCACCTATACACTGACCGTACGCTGACCAGGTGATGATTCAATCACGCGCTATGATTATAGCACATAATTCCATTGCACACACACATACACGCACGTAAACGACTCATAAAGTCTGAGATCGCATGCTTGAACACAGGCGCACAATCACTTTGAGCTCCCGAAAATGGGCTCGTAATACCTGACTTTAGACAAAATCTACACCCTCATACCTTTGTATCCCATCGCGGTCATACCCTTTTGTCCCATCGCGTAGCCTCACAGGCTGTCTCGACAGAAAAGAAAGACCTACTCACCCGTCCTATAACGTCAATCATCCCCTAGTCCCATCGCAATAAGACATATACCCCTTACCGTAATACCCTCACGATCCCACCAGTAAAAGAGGACCCCATCGCGATAACATGCACAAATGCAACAATCACCCTAATACCCAGTCCCATCAGAATAAATTAACCATACCACCATCACAACCCATTGCGAAAAGCTGCCCAAAGACGAAGTCAATCACAACGCAACAACAACATGATTTCTTTTGTAACCCAAGATCTACCAAAGAAAGACACCAATGTCCCATCACGCAAATAATATCTTACCAGCACGCCACCGCTAACTACGTTCAATCGACATCCCATCGCGAACCTCTCTACCTGGAAAAGAAGGCTCAAACAGCACATGCCATGCCGTATGACGAGAAGAGGGAAAGCTTGATCATGTCCCATTGCTAAGGTAACGGACTCCCTCTCTCTTTCTCTCGAATTAATCTCCAGGTACCAGTGCGACATCATTTCTCTCAAGACATTACATCACAACTATCAAGTCCTGCCACAGCAAACCTGAAAAGTAGAAATCTCCAAAGTCCTGTCGCGACATCACATCCGAAGCACTGCATCACAGTAATAGCCACAAAGTCCCATCACAACACCACAACACCACTGATTTTTCCGCAAGCTACGCACAACCCAGGTAGGTATCACCCCCAAGTAAGTACTACTCACTTTCTTGTTTTACTCGATATTTCTTATAAATATAGTTAGCTATGATTAAATCAAATATTTTCAAAACTCGTCTCTCTTGACTCGCAAATCACTATAGTCCTCCCATAAGAGATCATCATCAGTATTTGTCGAGAAGGTTAGACGGAGTATCCGACATACCAAGTGTCGTCTTGACAATCACAATAACGGTAGGATCCACAAATCCCGTACCGGTGGATCTGCTCAGCGACGTCTCGAAAGCCATGTTTTCCGTCGTTTTACCACCAAATTGATCTTAAGTTAAAATCCCTAAAATTTTAAAATTTTAAAACTCCCTTTATTTAAAAAAAAAATCCCCTTACTAAGAAAAAAAATATAAAAAATAACAAAGCAACAAAATGAATAAACTCAACTCACCTTTTTTTAAATACTAAAAAAACTAATTAAGCGCCCCATCACCCGCACATAATAAAATATACTTAAAACCCGACCTTTAACTCGTAACACCGCCTGAACTTGCAATCAAGCACATATCCCACTGCGCGGAATAGGATCAAGCTCATACGCCACTGTGCAGAATCGTTAGTTCAGACACATTAGGACTAGAATACCCAACTTAGAATACCCAATTTACAGACCAACCCCTGAACTTGCAATCAAGCGCATATCCCACTATGCAGAATTGGATCGAGCGCATACGCCACTAAAATTCCCAACTTCGAACTCCCAACTCGAATGAATCAAAGTATCGCCTTTGCACAGAATCATTGAATTAGAATTTCCAATTTACCGACCCCCGAACTCCAAATGAATCAAGCGCACGCGCCACTGCACAAAATTTAATTGAGCACACTTCATAGAACTCCTAATTACCAACCCAATCTGACCATTCCCCTGGGAAACTGAACACTAAGTATATTTAATCTAAGAACTTACAAACGCCTATTGGAAAAGAAACGCCTGACGCGCATTGGTGTGAGCAATGACACTCCCGGTCTTACATGACTTGCAAAAGCTTACGATATTTCATGATATTTTATCTTTTTATTATCGGTCCCTAGACCTTGTTTTAGACATTTGATTAATGCCCCAGTACCTCGATTGTGTAAAATCTCTTTGTTAACTCGTGCCATGCGACGGGATGCGCCATGCATCCACAGACCCAAAATGTGCCATTCGACAGCTACCATTTGCCCTTCAAATGCTCTATTTTAGCTTGCACTGATAGATAAGAAAGCCAAGCATGTCATGTCAGCATCACCAATTCACATTTGTGATTTCCTAAGAGAAACGAGAAGACACCTCGAATGAGGGGTGTCTGCTTCTTCGATGCATTCTTTCTTCGTAAGAGCACACCGAAGAGGGGCATCTGTAGACACCCCCATTTTGCCTTCTCAGAATACACTTTTATTCGATCAACCTTTGACCTTTTAACCTTGATATGGGAACCATGCACTGAAGCAATAGTACATGGTTGAACATAGGCTGAAGCAATAGCTTTGTGGCTCAGATCCCTCATAGGGAGGCTATATACTGAAACAATAGTATGTAGTCGGAATACAAACTAAAACAATAGTCTTGCATTTCAATCTAGAGACCAGACCCGGACAACCCCGAATTAAGCACATGAAACCCCGTGCGTAATTCGATTGCACACTAGACCACAAGCGCGCAATCAGTCCCCCTTTCAGACCAAACTTCCCTTCTCATACCTATCCGAGACTCTATCACGCGCCTGAAATCAGACGCCCAATCGGATTGAGCGCTAAAACACTAACGCGCAATTGGCCTACACCCAACCTAGTCTCACTACCCTTGACCATTAACTTTCCTTGATTGAGCGCTTTCGAGGAACCGCTTAATCAGATTGTGCACTTCTTAGAACGCGCATAATTAGCCCTAATTTTGTTAGGACTAGGGAGCTCGCTGAGTAAAGTCAACCGGTCACTCACTGAGTCAGTGACCGACTCAAAGCGATTAAGCGCCCAAAAATAGGCGCATAATTCGGTTAAACGTCGGAAACTGGGCATGTAATTGATGATAAACCTATAAAAGCTTTTCTTCAATTTGACCCGAGGGGCTGGACTTTTTTTTAGACTTTTTTTAGAGTTCGAGCGATTGAAAACTCTGAGAATAGAACGAACATAGAGAGAGACGAAGCCATGATCCTGAGATTCAAATTCCAAGCTTCAGATGATTCTCCTCTTCAGCCCCGACCCTAGGTAACGATTTAATTTTTTTATCTATGACCATAGCTTCTAATCTCTAGATTTAGGAATTCTATTAATTTTTATTTTTAGTCTTAGACCATAGCACGTTTTTCGAATCGAAATTTTCTATAACTGGTTCTAGTTCTCTGTTTTTAGAACCAGTCCTTGATCTATCGGTCCAATATACTAATCTTAGACTTTAATTCCATTATAAAATCTTAATCTATAGTCCTCTCATTAATTTCTGGTTCTAATCCTTTGATTCAGAACTAGTCCTTAATCATACGGCCTGATTTTCTGATTTCGAACCCGAATTCAGTCCTCAAAAATTTAAATTATAGTTTTTTAATTCCCTATTTTAATACTTTCAAAATCCTGAATATTAATTCTAGTTTTATAATTCTAGTTTACAATTTAATTCATAATTGTTATTCTGAAATCAACTCTGAAAAGCCTAAAAAAACTATTTCACAGTCCAAAATTTTAATTTATCTTTAAATCTTAGCCATCTTATTTCCCCAAGGGAGCATACAGAGGGTACTCGGGAACGAGGCCAATCCTCAGCATAGCGGGCCCAAACCCTTTTTTTAGGAACTTTAGAATTAATTAATTGCTTTAATTTTATCCTTTTAGTCTAATTGATTAGTAGGTTTATATTATTCCAGCATGTTTAATTAATCAAGTGCCTTAAATCTTAGTATGACTGATTAATCCCTTTAAATAAGAATTTAATTGATCAATTCTTTGCTTCAATTACAATTTAATATGATTAATTTTGCTGCTTCAATTAGATTTTTAGTATGGATAATTCAGTGCTTTGATTAGAATTTTTTATCAAATTAGTTTATTTATCTTAATTAGATTTTGACAAAAATCAATTTATTTGTTTTTAATTATATTTCATTAGCATTAATTCCTTTGCTTAAATTAGAGTTTCAGTAAAATCAATCCTTTTTATTCCAATTAGAATTCTAACAGGACTGTTATAATTGCTTTAGTTAGAATTTCAATAGAGTTGTTATACCTGATTTAATTAGAATCTTAATACAATTGGTATGTCCGAACTAATTAGAATTTCACCAGAACTATTACATGTGCACTCATAGTCTGATTAGGAAACCTGATCGTAGTTAGACTTCTAATGGGACTAGGAGACCAAAATTAATCGGACTCTCAATAGTATTATGACACTAAATTAATTAGAATTATAATAAGACTAGGAAGCTAAATTAATCAGACTCCTAATAGAATTATAATATTAGAATAGATCTACTCACTCTGACAAATTCATAAATAAACTTACAATAGAATCAGAGAAGTCTAAATCGACCAGGACTTTAACCACAAAGGGAAATAAGAGGGAAACTAAACTATCTAACCCAAGAAAAAGACTGTTGTTGGCATTCGCAGGCGGACGATTCAGTATAGAAGTGACCCATACCCACTCTTAAGCGTGATCATTGACGTGTTGCAGTGTCGATAAATATCTGTAGCTGGCGATCGCAACAAACTAGGAATCTTCCTAGGGACCCTTTTTTTTATTATTATTATTTTACTTTAATTATTCCAAACACCGCATCGCTAGAGTCCACCAGGATAGAATTGGAAGCCACTGATTCAACGGGAACCGAGAGGAACCCCGAAAAAGTGCGCACCAACAAAACGGCACCCCCATCCAAAGAATCCGAGTAATTGAAGGAGTAGTTGGACAAGATCTAGAAACAATTAATGAAGATGGGTGGAACTGAGATCCATGCCACGGACTTTTTTGACCTATGCTTCTTTTCTGAAGTCCCCTTATCCCCAAAATTCAAAGTGTCGATCTTCGACAAGTATAATGGCACGGGTAACCCCATTGCACATCTCAAGTCCTACTGCGTGGACATGTGCCAGTACGGAGGGGATGAGCATTTACTCATAAAGGTCTTTTAAAAGAGCCTTATGGGCCCGACCTTGAGGTAGTTCACTTCGCTGGAACCTTCTATGATCAAACTTGGAAGGATCTGACCCACTTATTTCAAGAACAATATGTCTATAACATCGATATAGAACCACACAAGTCTGATTTGGCCCTGTTAAAATTGAAACCCGACGAAGCATTTAGTGATTATCTTGGGCGATGGAGGGCACTGGCATCTCAGATCTGGAATAGAGTACCAAATGATGAGCAGATTGGAATGATATCAAAGAACACCCTGTTAGTCATCTCAGACTTCTTAGTATACCAACAGCAGTCCAGTTTTACTGATTTGGTAAGGAACACCAATCGCTATGAGAATGAGATAAGAGAGGGGCGGTTGAACAAAACAACAAATAGTAGAGTCTGAAGGTTCGTTGATCATAGAAATGAAAGAAGAACCGGGGCAGAGATGCAAACATTCGACAACATGCAACCCAATACTAGCACAACCCCATTCCAATTTAGGGCAGCCCAACCAATCCCAACCAGAAGTGCGCCGACGCAGAGAATTGGAAATGGCCAAGGGGCACAAATGACCCCAGGGCAGAGAAAAGCCCGTTTTGATCGAGTCTTCACACCCTTGGGGCAGTCCTTGAATATTTTGCTGCCTTTGCTAATTGAAAAGGGTTTGGTCACAGCACTCCAGCCACGACCCCCGCTGAATCCAATTCCGAGGAACTATGATCCCAACACCCATTGTAACTTTCACAAAGGACCAGGCTACCCGACTGATCACTGCTTCCCTATGAAGCACGCGATACAGGACTTAATAAAGGCTGGTAAGATCATCCCTCCGACACTTCCCCAGGCTAATTAGCATGCGAACATACACCAAGTACAATTACCACCGCACCACCCACCAGGAGGGGCAGGTCCAAGGCCAACTATCAGTATGGTAGAAGAGGATGAAGAGGAGTTTGACCCGTTAGAACATATCCGTGCCCAGGAAGATTTTGTAGCACCACGGCAAAGAGACCAAGAGGACAGAAGCATCGGGGTGATTGAACCTCTGAATTGGCTGATTACTTTCCTAACCCCGCACCACAAACATAACCCTTAGATCTTAGGGTATATTTTCCATTGCCAATTTCTATCAATTACGTCCAAATCAATTCATTTCAGCCATACACAACCACCCCCGCCAACTACCCAATGGCCGATTGTGCCCCCCATCCCAATCCATCACCGATCAATTATCAATGGCCCACCCCTATCACATCACCCCCAATACAATCACCCACAATCCTCGCCAACCCCATTTGGCCCACTTGCTCCACCCTTCCATCTGTTAACCAGGTGATCCCCGCCCATCCCAATCCATCAACACAGACACCTTCTTTCACCCATTCTAGATCCCAAGACTAACCTACAATCCCCACCAGGTCTCGCTTAGTTATGACCAAACTGATATTAATGCCGGCAGAAGTAGGGTGGGGACAGTTGATTTCGTCATCAGGTCAGGAAAGATCTCCAAGTAGTCGGACGCACCAGTACCAGTGCCAGCCCGACCAGAAGGGAAGAAGGACGCTACTGCGGTAATCTCATTTGAGAAGATGAGCCGAGAGCACATACTTGAAACCCAGCTAAAAAGAATGTCGGCCCACATCACTGTTTGAGACCTTTTAATGACATCTCTACTTCATTTCTAAGCTTTAATGAGAGCATTAAAAGATGCGCATGTGTCTCTCTTGGTAACCCTAGATGAAGTGGGACAAATAATTGGGCAGGTGTTGGCTCCTAATGCCATCTCTTTTTCATATGTTGATTTGCCAGATGAGGGAAATAATCACTCCAAACCCCTCAACATCACTGTAGAAGCCAAAAATTTGGTGATCCTGTTGGTATTAATAGACAATGGATCAGCTTTAAATGTATGCCCTCTGAGAACTATGACCAAGATAGGGGTGGATCCCTCGGCTTTTAGGCTAGCTAGAACAAGTTCCAGAGGATTTGATAACACGAGAAGAGAGATAATTGGAGAAGTCAACCTTGAGCTCGTCATCGGGCCAATGACCTTTTCCATACCCTTCCAAGTTATGGACATTAAGTCTACATTTAATCTGCTATTAAGGCGCCCATGGTTACACGAGGTAGGGGCAATACCTTCAACTTTGCACCAAAAGTTTAGATTTATGTCGGAGCAAAAAATCGTCACCATTCTAGGTGAGGGGCAGGAGGAAAGAGAAAAAGATACCCACAGCATCGAGGATCCCAAGGTGTTAGATGTACCTAATACAACCGAAGATACAGACCTTCATAGCTTTGAATATGATGTATCGACGGTAATCCCTGAGCCCCTCGAGAGGATCACCCTGATGACCAATGGTGGAATGGTCGCGGCCGTAGCCATGCTCCAGAAATGGGGCTATCAAAAAGGAAAGGGGTTATGACCCTGATTGCAAGGCAGGAGAGAGCCAGTCAAGGCCAAGGGCAGGCAGCAAGTCAGATTTGGGTTAGGTTAAAAGCCCACCGAGCAAGAAGTCTGAGAAGCCAAGGAAAAGGCCCGAACAATAGCTACTGTTAGAGCTAAGGGAATAAACCTAGAAGAGAAACCCCGTCCTAGACCTCACATTTGGAATACCTTTGTAACTGCAGGGATTGTGAAGATTGATCAGAATGGGGCAACACAATTAACCCCCACAAATCGGTAGCCCTTGCCCACCCCACCAATCTCCAAATTATTCCCCCCAACCTAGAAAAATACCTAGCCGCTCTGTCCCTTTATGAAAAGAGCCTTTCGTACCGGCACAATCTCCCCCTGTGGTAAACCACCACAGGACCTTACTGACATTTGAGGATCAGGTCCTAGACGAGCCCATGACAAGCATGATGGAGGCTGACTCCCAAAATCCATCTTAATCACATCAGAGCAGATAAAGGTGCAGCACCGCAGGTAAGGAATTGGGTATCAGTACCCTTAACTCTAGAAGTATCGGGTGGTCATAAATACGATACCAGCTTTTCAATAAAAAATAACCTGTAAACAGTGAGATTAGCCCTTGGCAGACAATACCATGTATGTACAAAGACCCATGCTGCTAGAAGCCAATTTCTGAAGAAAAGAAAAAACCTAAAAAAATAGAAGAAATACAAAATAAATCAAAAAAATTGCCTTTTAAAATTTCTGATAAAATCAAGAAAAAAGATTCCTTAATTGAAAATCCCGTCCCATGTGAAATCGACCCCTTTCCTGTAGAAATACAAGAAGAGGTAGGAGCCACAAGTCTGAATGAGGAAATCCCCACTGAGGAGCTTCCCAATGAACTCCCTGAATATGGCTCTACCCCTATCGTTGAAGAAACAGAGAATGTCAACCTGGGTACAAAGGAGGTTCCTAGAATCACCAAGATCGGAATGTCGTTATCTCCTGAGAAAAAACATGATTAATTTCTTTCGGTCATACCAAGACGTCTTCGCATGATTGTATAGGATATGCCTAGTTTGGATAACGATTTGGTCGAGCATGAGTTGCCACTATATCCAAATGTTAAGTCAATCAAGCAGAAGTTGAGACGCCTCAGACCTGAGTGGATGCTGAAAGTAAAAGATGAGGTCATCAAACAGTACGATGTAGGGGTTCTCATAGTCTCCAAATACCTGCAATGGCTAGCCAATATCATCCCTGTACCGAAGAAAGATGGAAAAGTTCGCATGTGCTTCGACTTCAGAAACCTAAACAAAGCAAGCCCGAAAGATGACTTCCCGTTGCCACACTTCGACATCTTGGTCGATAACACTGCTAAGCATGGGATGCTCTCATTCATGGATGGATTTTCTGAGTATAATTAGATCAAGATGACAGAAGCAGACCCCGAGAAAACAACGTTCATCACTCCATGGGGAACTTTCTGCTATCGAGTCATGCCTTTCGGACTGAAAAATGTTGGGGCAGCATATCAGAGAGTGATGACAACACTCTTCCACGACATGATGCACCGAAAAATTGAGGTGTACGTTGACAACATGATTGCCAAATCACTAGAAAGAGGTGACCATCTGGTGAACCTTCAGAAGCTGTTCGAAAGATTGAGGAAATATAGGCTCCATCTGAACCCTCTGAAGAGTGCATTCGGTGTCATGTCAGGAAAAACTACTGGGCTTCATTGTCAACAGAAGAGGCATCGAGGTTGACTCAATCAAGGTAAAAGCCATCATCAAAATGCCACCACCATCTATCGAGAAAGAAGTCAGAGGCTTCTTGGGCAGAATACAGTACATCAGTCAATTCATTGCACAACTAACTCCTATTTGCATGCCAAACTTCAAACTACTGAGGAAAGATTCACCAATCAAATGGAATGACGATTGTCAGGCAGTATTTGATAAAATTAAAGGTTACCTCCTCAACCCACCAGTTTTGGTGCCGCCTGAGCTCTGGAGACCGCTCTTAATGTATCTCTCCACAACGGAAGTTTCGATAGGATGTGTCCTAGGGCAACATGATGAAACAGGAAGAAGAGAATAGACCATTTACTACTTGAGCAAGAAATTCATCGATTACGAGACATGTTATTCTCATCTAGAGAAAGCATGCTTGGCTCTCATATGGGCTACCCAGAGGCTCCGCCACTACTTGCTATCTCAAGCTATTCTACTCCTAGCACGAATGGATCCATTGAAGTACCTATTTGAAAAGCCGGCTCTCACTGGGCGGACTGTATGCTGACAGCTCCTATTATCCAAATTCGACATCACATATGTCACTCAAAAGCCAATTAAAGGACAAGCACTCACCGATCATCTTGCGGAGAATCCTTTACGAGACTATTAGCCTTTGAGAACTGAATTCCCAGATGAGGGCATCTTGTTCACGATAGAGGATGATACAATGGAGAGAGGAATCCTGGGTAATGCACTTTGATGGGGAAACAAATGCCGAAGGTCAAGGAGTCGGCGTTATTCTGATTTCGCCAAAAGGATCTCATGTACTAGTCTCCATCAAGCTCAACTTCCCATGCACCAACAACATGGTCGAATATGAGGCATGCGCAGCTGGCTTACAAGCAGCAGTCGACCTAAAAGTAACTCATCTCAGGGTGTTTGGCAATTTGCTATTGATCATATGTCAGACAAATATAGATTGGAAGACAAATGATGAGAAGTTGATCCCATACCATGAGCACCTCAAAGATATGATGGCATGCTTCAATGATATTACGTTCTCTTATGTCCCACGAGCGAGAAATCGCTTTGCCGATGCACTAGCAACGTTGGCATCGATGGTCAAAATTCCATATGGTGTCGAGATGAAGCCGATCATGAATGAGCAAAGGAATGAGTCGGCCTTCTATCTCTATATTGAGGAACCCACAAAGTTAGATGATGAGCCTCCATGGTTCTCAGATATCAAGAATTTTCTTGAAACTCAAACTTTCCCTGAAGGTACGTCCAAGACGGACAGGCGAACTATCCAATGTTTAGCGGCCAATTACGTCATCAGCGGTGAGTGCCTCTACAAGCAGCCATATAATAATTTCCTTCTCCGATGTCTAACTAAGAGCGAGGCAGCCAATATTATGAAAGAGATCCATGAGAGAGTATGCGGGGCCCGGGCACATGCTCGCCAAAAAGATCCTATGACAAGGATATTTCTAGACTACCATAGAAGCTGACTGTTGCAAGCACGCTTAGAAGTGCTACAAATGCCAAGAACACTCCAATTTGATATATGTTCTAGCCATAGATCTACACAGCATGACCACTCCTTAGCCATTCGCCACTTGGGGCCTCGATGTCGTTAGAAGAGTCAATCTGAAAGTTTCAAATGGGCATCAATTTATCCTCGTCGCCATTGAATACTTCACCAAGTGGGTAGAGGCAGCATCTTATACAAATATCACAGCCAGCCTCGTCGAAAAGTTCATCAAGAACAACATTGTGTGTCGATTTGGTGTACCCAAAGACATCACCAAGGATAATAGTACCAACTTTGCAAACAAGCGTATCTGAGCCTTATGCGAGCAATATCAAATCAAACATCATCACTCGTCACTATATCGGCCACAAACCAATGGTGTCGTAGAAGTTGCTAACAAAATAATCATCTGAATCCTTGAGAAGATGGTTGTCACTTACCGAGATTTGAGAGAAATGCTATCCTTTGCACTATGGGCCTATCAAACGTCGATCCATACCGCTACAGGAGCAACACTATTTTTCCTTGCGTATGGAACCGAGTTCATGTTACCATTTGAGGTTGAAGTACCCTCACTCCGCATTCTTATTGAGTTTGGCCTACCAAAAGCTGAAAAGGAGAGGTCCCGCTTTGAGCAGTTCAACCTGCTAGACGAGAAAAAGGCTCCTGGCCTTGTGTCATACCCAAGTTTATCAAGGGCGAATCGCATGCGCTTACAACAAACGTGTTCGCGGTCGAGACTTGAAAGTGGGAGATACTATGCTCAAGAAGATCTTCCCATCCCTCCATGCCGATTCAAGAGGAAAATTCAAGCCCAACTGGGAGGGACCTTACGTCATCCGAGAAGTGCTCCCATGGTACGCACTCCGCCTCGCCACCATGGACGGAGATCACTTTCCTGAGCCAATCAACGCTGGGTACGTCTGACGATTCTATTCCTAGGTCTCCTATAATAAGGTAAGTATTGATAAAAATGGATACGTGACTGCTTAAGGGTACTTTAAAAAGAGGCCATCATTTCAAAGCCAAGTAGCCAAAAAGTGTCCTTGAATTACGATATCCTTTGCCACACCCGTTGAACCATTGGCCTTTCTTTCATAAACCCCTCCCCAGAAAAGAAGACAAAAAACGTATATATACCAAAAAAAAAAAAAAAAAAAAAAAAAGAGTTATCATCAAATCCAAAAAAATCAGAAAAGTGAAATATCAAAAAGAGAATGTCTGAAAAAAAGGCAAAAAGAATAAAAGATGGAAAAGAAAATTGGGGCATGTACAGTCAAAATCTCCCAAGGAAGAAGTGTATTATGACAACTGGAACCCAATCAAGGAAACCTTTTAAAAATTCAGGATACCTTCAAAATTCCTAACCTATACCATGGTCATGATACATTCTGAGAAAAAGCCCTCTTTAAGGTCCACACGCAGTCACAGTATCCATTGAGTCAATACAAGCCAAGCTGTGAGATGACAAAAGAATTCCATTCAGTCGGCTATGACGGAATTGATGTCCATGTCGTGGCCTTTGATAAAAGAAAAGAAAAATATAAAAATTATATACAAGCTCAAAGTAAAAAGGATGTGGTGAAAACCTGAAAGGGCGTCATGGGTAAAAATAACGAGCTTGTGCGGACCAGGTGAAAACCTGAAAAGCAGCCTGGGGTAAAAATGCATACCAATGGGCATGGTGAAAACCTGATCCATCTGATCCTCCTAGACTGCTCATGTGTACTCAAAACGAGTCTGGGCCAAGCATATCATCACGGTCGCACCGTCAAACGCATGACTCGAGGCAAGGATAAAAGGTTGATTTGATCCAGGGGGATGGGTGTTTTGGACCTCACCCAGGTCCAACCTTGGACGATTTCGACCATGCTCAAATTTGGACCCGTTACTTCCCCTCACGCTTAAGGCATCAAAGAATAAAAAATATTTGCAAAAGATAATAAATTTTCCTTTTCCATTTCAAGCCGACATGGTGTGTGCCACATCTCCAAAAGAATGATCGGCATTGGGCCCCAGTGTCCCCCTTTACAAAAATAGAGAAAAGATAAAAGTTATGCAAGATAATAGATTTCCCTTTTTTATTTACATATCTACACTGTGCTCACACCACATCTCAAAAAATAACCCGTGTGATGTTTTGTGTACCCTTCTTTTTACAAAAAGCAAAAACAATAAAAACATAGAAAATATATATACCCAAAAAATATCTGGCAGGGGTTCTTATGCCCCTTCATGTGGTAATCTAATCTATGCAAAAAGTATGTGCAGGATGAAATCAACGACCCAACTCACGCTTTACGGCACGGATCTCTGCACGTAAAGTGTCCTCTCAAACATCCCGCTCTGTCATCCAGCGGCCATGAAGACTCCTATGCCGTTTCCTAGAGGCATCGGTAGTGCCTAGAGCGTCACTCAAGGCTCCTCCCAGATGAAGGACCTCACACTCAGCTATATCAGCTCTGGCTCCTGCCACCTCTGCTCTAACTTTTTATTTCTCTAAATGATCATGCAGAACTCTCTTCTCGTCCACCAGCAGCTCAATACGGGATCGAAGCATCGATTCCTTCTTCAGCCAAGGTCCTCCTACGTCACTATACTCGGGCTGATCCAAGTGACAAGCAGAGGGCCTCTCAGACAGTAGCCAAGCCTCGTACTCTGGAGAGGTCAAACCCGAATTCGCCTGCTCTAAATCACACATATGAGTTGACTGATGCGTTTTCCAAAGAGCAGCTATCCTATCCAAGTCTCCAAGGGATCCCCGAGAGAAACTCAAGTCACATAAGGGTGGGTCACCACAGAGAGTACTTGCTGAGAGCAACCAAACTGGCGCAGCACTCGAAATGGGAAATAGTAAGTGATGTCGGTCAAACCAAGGAGAGTGATGCCCTCTTAATATCTAGAGCACACCACGAGGAAAGTCCTGTCTAACCAAGGAAGCCTCCACACCAACTCAACTTTAGCCAACCAAGGCTTCAGCCCTTGTATACTGCCCCACGGAAGAATGTGACATCTACCCAAAAAGCAGCGGGTCACCTCACCACGAACGACGTAAAAGTGGGGCACGAGTCCTAAGATAGCAAGATGCTCCCCAAGCCAAATTTGGAGCAAGACGGGACATCCCCGGAGGCCCTCCACCTTGCCCAAAGTGAAAGCATCAAAGCAGTGATAAAGCTCTGCTAGCATCATATGCATCATGAAACGGCCTCCTCTAATTCCGCCAAGACATCGCAGAGTGTAAATGAGAAACTCTCTCCCCCAGTGTAGAAAAGAACCTCGGAGATAAGGCAAAGGGCAAAGGCCTTCACATTATGAGGATTTTTTATCGGCAATTTTTGTAGGCTTTCCTCTCCAGAAAGTTCTCTCAAGAATTTCACCTAACACCTGGTGGGCCCACCAATGAGACTTTTCTCATAATCATTTTTCTTCAAGCCTAAGGTGATCTGGACTGCCTTAGCAAAACTCAGTTTTGGCAGTACTCTGGCAAGGCCCCTATGCAACTTCAGACCCGATAGATTGGAGAGCTCCTCAAGAGTAAGAGTTAACTCACGATTCTCAAAACGGAAGACATCAGTGTCAACTTCCCAAGATGAAGCCGCTGCATAAATGAAATGCCAAAACGGAGGAACTCCAAGGAAAGACGAGAGATGGGCCAATCCAAGCCGATCCAAACCCGCGAGCTCGCCCTCATTCAAGCTCTCGAGCCACTTCTTTAGAAAACTGGGTCCCACGCCCAAAGAGCGAAGTATAGCGGTCCCGGACCCCCCCATAAGAGGCGGGGTCGGAAAGCGGGTCCATTGTCATACAACGATGTTCCCGAGATACAATTTGATGTAGGACGATGGACCCACCCTTGGACAAGCAAAAGGAAAAATGGCAGCAAATAATACCAAGTCTAAAACAAAAGAGGGAGAAATAAGTGCATTTTCGGGCTTAAAAGGCCCCACATTTTTCCCAGAAGACACTTGGCATGTATAAAATACACGCCAAGCTATTCTTGGCCGAATTTGGCCTAACGCATATATTACACACGCCAAGACCATTGCTTCCACCCAAAGAGGAAAAGAGAGGGTAGGGGAGGTCCTTTTTCTCCCCCCTAGCTAGCCCACCTGCATTTCCTACAATTTATTTTTTCAAAGCATTCCAGACCACATGCCGGGATACAAAGGAATTAGCATCTAACCATTATATAACTGTCTTCTTTTAGGAACAGTCCGCACAGAGATTAAAGTCTTGACCAGAATTAACCAAGGCATGGCTTGAAAAGAAAAGGCCGAGCCCATCCTGCAAATGATTCAGTATACTATAGCAAGCAAGAAGGGGATAGAACATGCAATCAAAAAGAGGGCACTAACATTCATCCTGAAAGACTAAAAATCATCCAAAGCATAGTATCATATCATCCATTACATGTTTCCAAAAAAAAAAAAAAATGTGTATGTCCGCAGAGTCTAAAAAGTCTAAATCAAATCAGAGCAGGCCTAATCCTTATCAGCACCCTTGGATTTCTTGCGATGGCGCAAGGTACTATGGTATGTCCGAACCTCCCCCACCCGAGACCACTCCTGCAATAGCCTCCCGAGCAACGATCACGACTCCTTCTCACGAGTGCACTGCAAACATCATACCAAGAGGTCAGTTTGAGTAAAAGTAAGAGTAGCAAACCAAAAAGTCAAAGCAGATCAACAAAGCGCTACCATTTCCATATCCCGAAGACCGATGATATTGCGATAATACTCAGCCTGATTCACAGTCGACTCGTAGTTCTGCACAAAAGAGAGAGATATCAGCTATAGGGGCCATAAGCATAAGCGAGGCATTTCTCGAAAAGAAAATGTATGGAAGAAAACTCACCCACAGGACCAATTCAGGGTGGGGACCCGAACGCTTATTGATAAGCGAACTCGCTCGGTGACATCAATCATAAACTCAAAGAAAGGCATCATCAAGGTGTCGAAGGTCCACAGACCTCGGTGATCCGAACTACCAAAAGCACCAATGCCAGAGGGGTCTGAACGACCAGCACCCGTAGCCTCAGCAGGACCTGCCTCTGCCTCATCATCGTCGTCAGAATCATCTCCCTCGCCAAACTGTGAAAAGAAGTAAGGTTTCAGTCAGTAGAGACAAAATTGCATCAAAACCATTGGAAACTTACCTAAGAAGAAAGGAGAACTACCTGAGATCGCGGACCGTCGAAGGCCAAAAAGTTAGCATCGGGTACGAAATGCAGAAGGAGAGACCGATAGGACAAGGACTCATACCACATCGAGTATCCCGTAGGCACGAGAAGATCATCAATAGGGACCCCATGATGGAGGAATCCAATGGAGAGCTCCTCGATAGTACCCTCAGGAGACATAATGTCTGCAGGAGGAGCCTGTGGCATGGCGAATTGATCTCGGCACTGATGTACCACTCTCTCCCCCATATAATATGCCTTAGCCTAGGCCCCGTAAAAGAAAATGACACAACAGTCAACGAAAAAGAGGGACAGACCAATGGCAACTCGATCCCAAAAGGGAGAACCAATGTACAGGTTAAAGATGACCTGCAAGTGGTAAAAAGAATCCTATCAGCCAATAGCCACCATCAAACCCTAAAAAGGGAGGAGAGAAGATGAAAGTATCCATACCTGCTCTGGGATCAACAAGTCAAATTGGGACTTCAGGCCCAACTCTAAATGCTTCATTCCGACATTCCTGCGGCGACTCTTATGCCAGTTACTCATGAGCGGATATGTGTAAACATCAGAGAAGAGGAGAGGGCGACCAGGTTGGAAGTGCAAGTACCCCCAAATTTGAAGAGAACAGTAAACATAAAAAGAAGTGTCATAGGCAAGATGAATGACTAGCCAATAAACCAAGGAAAGTGAGTCAAGGGTTATCTTAACTGCAGGCCAGAAATCGACAACAGAACCTAGGTCCCCAACTGAGGCTCGAGCCAGGCCAGACATCAGCACGGCGTATCCGGCCCCGCCCCAGTCGTACTGGTGCACATTGTCCAAATTTCCCATGATACTAAGCAAGGACAATGAAACCCGGCCTCCGCTGGTATTGGCAAAAAAAGTTTTGCCCAGGAGGAAGAGGGGAGAGATGCGAGCCAACATCAAAGCACGCCTAGGCTCAATAGGGATATCCACCTCTGGCTGGCCTAGATCCACCAATTCAATCTCATTATACAAATCGGTCAACCAAGGTAACTTAACATTAGTGCCATGCATATTCTAGGAAGAGGGGTAATCCCCGATCAATTAAACCACCCCGTCTTGACCAGGTACGCGAAGGCCGGTTATTGGTGTCCCCCCTATCCTAATCCCCGTAATCATCGATCAATCAACCGGGATGATGGTCATCTCGACTATCGAAATGTGGAAAGTCATGGTCTCAGGTCGAAAGCATTCAAGTAGGGCCTTTAGATAGGCTGAGTTGCCTGTTGTCGCTCCAAGTGTGCCAAAAATGTGTGCAAAAAATTAAAGAATTAAAGAATGCTAAATTATATGGATGTTAACTTATGAAAGGGATATCAGCACATTGGGGCTAACACTGGCCTGCAAGAGCAGGGCCAATTGTAGCAAGTTTTAAAAGTAAGTATTTCAAGATCGTCCACAGAGAAGTTTGTCTAAAATGAGAGATAAACCTCCAGATCTGTGCTACCAGATCTGGCTCTATAATTATCTAAAATAAAGAATAGATAAAAGAGAGTGTTGGGTTTTGTCACGTTTAACTAAAAGCAAATAAAGAAAAGAACTAACTACGTGATCCAGATCCGAGTTGTGGAGGTGTTTAAAATAAGACAAATGCAGAAATAATAGCTTCATGTATTTTAGCCTTTGAATTTTAATGGAGAATCTGTAGTTCAACAGAGCAGATTCAATCTTCATCTGGCTACCGGCCTGAGATGTAAGAAAGAAATCGAATTAAGGAATAGGTTTAGACTTATGGCGTGATTTGTCACGGATCATCGACTAGTGGCCTATTCTTTATTTGAACATGAACATCCTTGTAAATCGCTTGAATTAGGTTACCAACGCTAATTACAGGATGATGAATTAAGGGAAGTTGGATGCGGATGAGTGAATCTAAAGAAGTCTAATGCACTAAGGTGAACATTCAACCCTCGACATGACTCCAATGGAGAAGACACAAATTACTGACAACCTTTTAAAATCCAACGTTACAATTTACGAGCTTCTTAGAGAGCCCTCGGACTTACGGTCGAGCTTCTCGAGCCCTCAGTTCTGATCTTGAATCCGAACTTGGAAGTACAAATCACTGCAATGGCTCTCAAAGGTAAAATACAAGAAGGATTCTGGGAATCGGATGAGCTTTCCGTAGGAATGGGGAAGCAGAGATGAAAACTCTAAAATCTGGATACCCAAATTGGGCAAATGGTTCGTCTATTTATAGTTTTCCTAAGCCTCAGATGTGTATCAACCAATCGAATTGGATAGATCTGTATCAACCAATAGAGTCGAGCACCGGGATCCAGATCTGTTCGCCAATCGAAATGCTTGATCTGGTTCACCAATCGAAGCAGAGGCATCAATTACATTATGTAATTCAAAAATCTGTTTGAGCTTCTAGAAGTTCGCCAAGTAATTTCATCTTTGGGTGTTCACATGGGGTGGAATATGCCTTTGGTTCGTGCTCGTAATCTTCCGGAATGTCCTTGGGTTTTAAAACGCATTGGGGCGCAAAGTTTCTGAAATACCCTTGGACGAGCTGCAAATCCCGTAATGCCATTTCGCATAGTTTAAGGGCTTTTTCAAGAAGTAGTTTGGCTCGAATCTCTCTTCATAAGCATTTTGGCTCGAATCTCTTTTTTCAAAGCATTTTGGCTTCGTGGAGATCTTTTCGCAAAGGACTTTGGCTTCGTGGAGATCTTTTCGCAAGGACTTCTCTTCTTTTCGCGAGCATTTTGGCTTCAGAGGTCTTTTTCGCAAGGACTTCTCTTCTTTTCGCAAAGTTCAAAGTTCTTTGCGAATAGTAGATGTCCTTTGAATTGAACTTTAGCTTCCATTCTTCTTTCTTGAATGGATCCTTCTTCTTCTTCAGGTCTTTTCTTGCTCTTTTAGGACCTTTTTAGCCATTGCTGAGGCTATTTCTTCACTCCCTCTTTGGGTTTGACATGCGTTGTCAGCTTTTTGATCATTTTAGGATGGTTTTCGGATTTGGACCTGTCTTTTTGGTTAGCTGCAATATGAACACTAAAGCACTTATTTAGTCCTCTCAAGGGTCTTTCAAGGCTCATGTTTAGGGGTAAAAAATGGTATTTTTCACTACTTATCACACCCCCAAACCTAAGCTTTGCTAGTCCCTGAGCAAAGAAACATAAAAAACAAAGTAAAGAGCCACTTTTGTAGGAAGCACAGGTGCATTTAGCATATGCAACAAGCCTTTTAAACCCCTAGGTGATCCCTAGAGGAGGAGTGAAGTCTCCTGAGAGTTTTCATCTCTGTTTCCCCCATTCCGGTCAGAAAGCTCATCTGATTCCCCTGTAATCCCTTCTTGTATTTTACCTTTGAGAGCCATTGCGAGTGATTTGTACTTCCAAGTTCGGATTCAAGACTGTAAATCTGAGGGCTCTCTGAGAAGCTCAGACTGTAAGTCTGAGGGCTCTCTAAGAAGCCGTGCTCTGTAATTGTAACGTTGGATTTTAAAAGGTTGCTGTAATTTGTGTCTTCTCCATTGGAGTCATGTCGAGGGTTCTGAATGTTCACCTTAGTGCATTAGACTTCTTTAGATTCACTCATCCGCATCCAACTTCCTTAATTCATCATCCACTGCGAATTAGCGTTGGTAACCTAATTCAAGCGGCATTTACTGATGATGTTCATGTTACGAAATAAAGAATAGGCCACGACTAGGCGATGATGTGACAAATCACCATAAGTCTAAACCTATTCCTTAATTCGGATTTATTTCTCTTACATCTGTGCTGGTAGCCAGATGAAGATTGAATCTGCTCTGTTGAACTACAGTTTCTCCATTAAAATTCAAAGGCTAAAATACATGAAGCTATTATTTCTGCATTTGTCTTATTTTAAACACCTCCACAACTCGGATCTGGATCACGTAGTTAGTTCTTTTCTTTATTTGCTTTTAGTTAAACGTGACAAAACCCAACACTCTCTTTTATCTATTCTTTATTTTAGATAATTATAGAGCCAGATCTGGTAGCACAGATCTGGAGGTTTATCTCTCATTTTAGACAAACTTCTGTGTGGACGATCTTGAAATACTTACTTTTAAAACTTGCTACAATTGGCCCTGATCTTGCAGGCCAGTGTTAGCCCCAATGTGCTGATATCCCTTTCATAAGTTAACATCCATATAATTTAGCATTCTTTAATTCTTTAATTTTTTTTTTGGCACACTTGGGCGACAACAAGTTTTTGTTGTGATAAGTAGTGAAAAATACCATTTTTACCCTAAACATGAGCCTTGAAAGACCCTTGAGAGGACTAAATAAGTGCTTTAGTGTTCATATTGCACTAACCAAAAAAGTCCAAATCAAAACCATCTTAAAATGATCAGCAAGCCGACAATGCATGTCAAACCCAAAGAGGGAGTGAAGAAATACCCTCAGAAATGGCTAAAAAGGTCCTAAAAGAGCAAGAAAAGACCAAGAAGAAGAAGGATCCATACGCAAAGAAGAGTGGAAGCTAAAAGTTCAATTCGCAAAGGACATCTTCTATTCGCAAAGAACTTTGAACTTTGCGAAAAGAAGAGAAGTCCTTTGCGAAAAGACCTCCTGAAGCCAAAATGCTCTGCGAAAAGAAGAGAAGTCCTTTGCGAAAAGATCTCCACGAAGCCAAAGTCCTGCGAAAAGATCTCCTGAAGCCAAAATGCTTTGCGAAAAGAGATTCGAGCCAAAATGCTTTGAGAGAGATTCCGCCAAACTACTTTCTTGAAAAGCCCTTAAACTATGCGAAATGGCATTCGGGATTTGCAACTCGTCCGAAGGGTATTTCAGAAACTTTGCACGCCGCCCCAATGCGTTTTAAAACCCAAGGACATTCCGGAAGATTCTCGAGCACGAACCAAAGGCATATTCCACCCCATGTGAACACCCAAAGATGAAATTACTTGGCGGGAACTTCTAGAAGCTCAAACAGATTTTTGAATTACATAATGTAATTGATGCCTCTGTTTCTGATTGGTGAACCGGATCAAGCATTTCGATTGGCGGTAATGATCTGGATCACCGGTGCTCGACTCCTATTGGTTGATACAGATCTATCCAATTGATTGGTTGATACACATCCGAGGGCTTAGGAAAACTATAAATAGACGAACCATTTGCCCAATTTGGGTATCCAGTTTTAGAGTTTTCATCTCTGTTTCCCCATTCCTAGAAGCTCATCCGATTCCCTGTAATCCCTTCTTGTATTTTACCTTTGAGAGCCATTGCGAGTGATTTGTACTTCCAAGTTCGGATTCAAGATCAGAATCGAGGGCTCTCGAGAAGCTCGATAAGTCCGAGGGCTCTCTAAGAAGTCGTGCTCGTAATTGTAACGTTGGATTTTAAAAGGTTGTTGTAATTTGTGTCTTCTCCATTGGAGTCATGTCGAGGGTTCCAATGTTCACCTTAGTGCATTAGACTTCTTTAGATTCACTCATCCGCATCCAACTTCCCTTAATTCATCATCCCAAGCGAATTAGCGTTGGTAACCTAATTCAAGCGGATTTACATGATGTTCATGTTCAAATAAAGAATAGGCCATACTAGATGATCCGTGACAAATCACAGCCATAAGTCTAAACCTATTCCTTAATTCGGATTTATTTCTCTTACATCTGTGCTGGTAGCCAGATGAAGATTGAATCTGCTCTGTTGGACTACAGATTCTCCATTAAAATTCAAAGGCTAAAATACATGAAGCTATTATTTCTGCATTTGTCTTATTTTAAACACCTCCACAACTCGGATCTGGATCACGTAGTTAGTTCTTTTCTTTATTTGCTTTTAGTTAAACGTGACAAAACCCAACACTCTCTTTTATCTATTCTTTATTTTAGATAATTATAGAGCCATATCTGGTAGCACAGATCTGGAGGTTTATCTCTCATTTTAGACAAACTTCTCTGTGGACGATCTTGAAATACTTACTTTTAAAACTTGCTACAATTGGCCCTGATCTTGCAGGCCAGTGTTAGCCCCAATGTGCTGATATCCCTTTCATAAGTTAACATCCATATAATTTAGCATTCTTTAATTCTTTAATTTTTTGCACACATTTTTGGCACACTTGGAGCGACAACAAGTTTTTGTTGTGATAAGTAGTGAAAAATACCATTTTTTACCCCTAAACATGAGCCTTGAAAGACCCTTGAGAGGACTAAATAAGTGCTTTAGTGTTCATATTGCAGCTAACCAAAAAGACAGGTCCAAATCCGAAAACCATCCTAAAATGATCAAAAAGCTGACAACGCATGTCAAACCCAAAGAGGGAGTGAAGAAATAGCCTCAGCAATGGCTAAAAAGGTCCTAAAAGAGCAAGAAAAGACCTGAAGAAGAAGAAGGATCCATTCGCAAAGAAGAATGGAAGCTAAAAGTTCAATTCGCAAAGGACATCTACTATTCGCAAAGAACTTTGAACTTTGCGAAAAGAAGAGAAGTCCTTTGCGAAAAGACCTCCTGAAGCCAAAATGCTCTGCGAAAAGAAGAGAAGTTCTTTGCGAAAAGATCTCCTGAAGCCAAAGTCCTTTGCGAAAAGATCTCCTGAAGCCAAAATGCTGCGAAAAGAGATTACGAGCCAAAATGCTTTTAAGAGAGATTCGAGCCAAACTACTTCTTGAAAAAGCCCTTAAACTATGCGAAATGGCATTCGGATTTGCAACTCGTCCAAGAAGGTATTTCAGAAACTTTGCACGCGCTAATGCGTTTAAAACCCAAGGACATTCCGAAGATTCGAGCACGAACCAAAGGCATATTCCACCCCATGTGAACACCCAAAGATGAAATTACTTGGCGGGAACTTCTAGAAGCTCAAACAGATTTTGAATTACATAACGAAATTGATGCCTCTGTTTCTGATTGGTGAACGGATCAAGCATTTCGATTGGCAGTAATGATCTGGATCCACGGTGCTCGACTCCTATTGGTTGATACAGATCTATCCAATTTCGATTGGTTGATACACATCCGATGGCTTAGGGAAAACTATAAATAGACGAACCATTTGCCCAATTTGGGTATCCAGTTTTAGAGTTTTCATCTCTGTTTCCCCATTCCTCGAGCTCATCCGATTCCCCAGTAATCCCTTCTTGTATTTTACCTTTGAGAGCCATTGCAGTGATTTGTACTTCCAAGTTCGGATTCAAGATCAGAACTGAGGGCTCTCTCGAGAAGCTCGGATCAGAAGTCCGAGGGCTCTAAGAAGCCGTGCTCTGTAATTGTAACGTTGGATTTTAAAAGGTTGCTGTAATTTGTGTCTTCTCCATTGGAGTCATGTCGAGGGTTCTGAATGTTCACCTTAGTGCATTAGACTTCTTTAGATTCACTCATCCGCATCCAACTTCCCTTAATTCATCATCCCTGTGCGAATTAGCGTTGGTAACCTAATTCAAGCAGCATTTACAGTGATGTTCATGTTCTGAAATAAAGAATAGGCCACAGCTAGCTGATGATCTGTGACAAATCACAGCCATAAGTTTAAAATAAGACATCAGCACGGCGTATCCGGCCCCGCCCCAGTCGTACTGGTGCACATTGTCCAAATTTCCCATGATACTAAGCAAGGACAATGAAACCCGGCCTCCGCTGGTATTGGCAAAAAAAGTTTTGCCCAGGAGGAAGAGGGGAGAGATGCGAGCCAACATCAAAGCACGCCTAGGCTCAATAGGGATATCCACCTCTGGCTGGCCTAGATCCACCAATTCAATCTCATTATACAAATCGGTCAACCAAGGTAACTTAACATTAGTGCCATGCATATTCTAGGAAGAGGGGTAATCCCCGATCAATTAAACCACCCCGTCTTGACCAGGTACGCGAAGGCCGGTTATTGGTGTCCCCCCTATCCTAATCCCCGTAATCATCGATCAATCAACCGGGATGATGGTCATCTCGACTATCGAAATGTGGAAAGTCATGGTCTCAGGTCGAAAGCATTCAAGTAGGGCCTTTAGATAGGCTGAGTTGCCCCTCATGGTGGGACACGAAAGGAAATCCCCAAAACTGGCCTGAGCAAGGAGAAACTTCACAACCGGAGGGAGGTAGAGGTAAAGGCGCTGAAGGTCGAACCAACCCCCACAAAACGTAATCGATGGCAAGGCCTGCATCAAAATAAAGAAGTATCAAATCCTAAAGATGAAGCAAGCTCACACAAAGAAAAGACAAAGCAACAAAATAAAACTTATTTTATTACCTTGCCGGCAATCCCAAAGTTCGAGATGTGGATGTGCTGCCTCACCCTGCATCTCGTACCACAGACTGGAAGAACGCTGCACTGCGAAAAATTGCTCCCCCCGGGGATCATAGAACCTAAGGCCCCTCCTCTTGCCCTTGCTCCTCCTCACTCGACATTTTGAGGGAGACACAAGCAATAATATCAAGATATGTTAGCGGTAAGAAACCAATTGCCACGAGCCAAAAGAAGGTATGTATGCCCCCTTTCATTTTCCATTAATCATATTCATCGTCATAAAAAAAAAAGAAAAAATATATATATACACATCAAAAAGAGGGGGAGGAGAGTCCCAAGCCCCCACATTTCAAAAAAAACAACACCATAAGGTACGTGTAAACATGCACAAACTAAAAAAAAAAAAGAAAAAAGGAAGAGAAAAAGTTTCAAGAAAAGATGAAAAAGTTTCAAAAAATATATATATAATAATATGTAAATACATACATAAACAATAAAGAGGTTTCAAGGAAAGATGAAAAAGTTTCAAAAAATATATATATAATAAAACGTATATACATACATAAAAAAAAAAAAGAGGTTTCAAGAAAGAAGAAAAAGTTTACATGTATATACATACACAAAGAAAGAAAGATTGGGCAGCATCCAAAATCATCACAACCAATCCACATAGAATGAAATCAAACGGATCATAAATAATCACACTTGCAAAAAACCATTCATTCATCATCTAAAACTGCAAAAATCCTAACCACATTGTAAATAATTCAAGAAGAATCAAAAGAAATAAGGTTAAACAATGAATACCTTCAAGAAAATAGTTCTTTGATCCGGCGTAGAACGTATGTTTGATCGGCAAGAGCGGATGCCGGCAATGAAACAAGGTTCAAATCGATCCAAACAAACCCTAGGAGGAGGTTCCGTTTCAGTTTAGAGTAGGGGGAGAGGAAAAGATTTTGAAAATTGCCCTTTTTGGCTCGGGCTCAACTGGTTTAAAACCCCCCCAGTTCTAGCTTGGCGTGTATAATATACACGCCAGACCTGTTTTCGCCAAATTTGGCTTGGCGTGTATAATATACACTCTAGACTATTCCTAGCCCGATTTGGCCTGGCGCATATATTATACACGCCAAGACTGATCCTCCTTTCCCCCCTTCTTGTGCACACACCCCTGGGAAGAACGTCAACTTCCAATTGATCTGCTCGGGAGGCTGTGCTAAAAATGGTTCGAGATCAATGAGCATGCTCAAAACATCCCGAACAAACACACAAAAATTCACATAAAATAACAAAAATTCACACAAAATAACAAAAAAAATCCATAAAATAACAAAAATCCACATAAAATAACAAAAAAACCCACATAAAATAACAAAACATACATATGAAAATAATAATGCATAAAATAATATATATATATATATATGTGTGTGTGTGTGTGTGACTTTCAAAAAGAGGCACGTACTCCCAAAAAGCGTTGCGACATCAATTCACTCCGCTTGGGTAGTCATGCTAAATTAACTTTAGGATCGTTGGGTTCGCCCAAAGACCTCGAGCCCTGCATCACGTAGGGGCACCTATGGCCGGTCAAAATGGC
This sequence comes from Chloranthus sessilifolius, assembly GCA_021018995.1. Taxonomy (NCBI): domain Eukaryota; kingdom Viridiplantae; phylum Streptophyta; class Magnoliopsida; order Chloranthales; family Chloranthaceae; genus Chloranthus; species Chloranthus sessilifolius. The sequence continues at coordinate 88,945,900 of CM037594.1, read as the reverse complement.
AATCAATGCCTCGTATGATTGGACACAAGTTGTGGACCTTCGCGCATTTGTCTCGTGCCTATCTTTAAGTATGGGTCAATCACCCTCTCACTCACGGAACTATTTTATTCAGAATAAAACTTGAGCATCAAACATCTTCAATCATCTTGAGAAGCGGATGTTTTTTCCAACATATTGGACTTTCGCAACTCGCTCTATCTCGGTTATGCCCAATAATGTCGTTAAGCGCTTGGGGACCGATAGCCTTGAGGAACGGACATTTTTTCTAACATACAGGGCTTTTGTTTATTCATCATATTACCCACCTTATGTTTGAAGTTCATTCTGAATATAGAGAACCACCCTTCAGTATTGCCTTAGGCCTCTTCGAATGTCTCTTATCTTTGGAAATTGATCAGTAGTGATCGGATACCAAAAAGGAGCATCGGTAGACACCCAAATTTGGCCCAAGGCCCGATCGAAATATACTTCGAGAGAGGTGCACCCCCGAGCTTCTGATAGCATCTTCCATACCCTTAGAAATCTCTTCAAACCCTTAGGAACTTGCCTAAACCCTTAGGAATTACCCCCGACCTCCCCGAACCCATAGTTAACCCTCCCGGGTAATGGTTAGAGAAAGATATGCCAGGGCTGACAAGGACCTTTACTGAGACTAAATCTTTTACCATTAAAAATTAGAGTTTCCCAGCTTTCCAACAAGCCAAGAATCACCCCGATCCGAGTTGCACATCAAAAGTTACAACGATCTGAAGTTTCAAGCCTAAGATTACTCCAATATACCAAGAGGAGTGAACCATTCGACAAGTTCTGAACCTCTCGAGAGGTTCTCGGGGGGATGGGCATGCTTGGCGCATATAATACACGCGCCAAGCCATTTTGGGAAGAATATTGCCTAGCGTGTATATTATACACACCAAGCCATTTATTCCCAAAAATGGCTTGGCGTGTATATTATACATGCCAAGCATGGATGGGTCCCCCAACGGGCTCTGAACTTCCCAAACACTGTACATATGCTTGGCGTTGATAATACATGCACCAGACTTAGCTACATTAAACCTTGGATTTGCCCAAATTTTACTTTTGGAGTTTGACTTGTTGACCATCCCAATGTTTAGGGTGGGTTTCATTAAGACTGTTGCACCCTCATTTACCCTAATTGCTACCCTCTAGTCATTTGAAACCCTACCCTATCATCTACCATTGAAGCCCATTGCCCACTTTTCCAAGCCCTTAAGATCCTAGAAAACCTTAGATTAGAAGATTACCTAATTGCTAACCCTAATTAGCTCTTAAGTACCCTCCTAACCTCCCTTTTTCCTATAAATAGAGAGGCACCCCTCCCTTTACAATGGCTTAAAAATTTTCCAAGAGAGAGAGATTAAGAAATCCTTTACTCCCCTTTGGTGCACCAAATCCCATACAAATTTTAGAAATCAAAATCCTCCTTTAGATCCCATCATCCATCAAAAACCTTGGAGCCTAGGTGAGATCTATCCCCTAGTCTTCCTCCTCTATCCCTTAGCTACCAATTCCTAGAAGATAGAACCCATCTTCCAACCCCTCAAGCTATCGGAAGCTCGTCAAGTGCACGAGAGCTCCGGCTCTCCCCTCTACTCCTCTACTTTCTTTGCTTTTCCTTTATAGAAGGATTCAAGTCATTACGCCGTCAAATTTTCGGTATTTGCGGAGAACTTGATAGGATCATAATGCCTTTGGGCAAGTGGAAGCACTTTTTTTCATTTTATTTTTCCTTTTATTTTGGCCATAAGTAGAGACCGCTTTCGAACGAATTGATCGGGTGCCTAACACCTTCCTGATCGATAACCGAAGCCCCTACCCAAGAGCCTTTTGTGTTAGACCGGTAAATCAGAGTCATATTTGGCACTTCGATGCATTGAATATTAATTTGAGGTTTACCGGGACACCAAAAGCTCCAAGTGGCGACTCTAGTTTTTTATTAAAGGAGCGCATCATCGCGACAGACTCGCGAGAGCCCACGGTTGCACAATATGAAAACTGATTTTGAAAATTCTTTTACCGATGGTTTTTAAAAACTATTTTGAAAGTTTGTGAGCGTCTTCACTGGAAACCCACAGGAGACACAACTCCGCTAGGGATCACCTAGGGGTTTAAAGTCTTGTTGCATACGCTAAATGCAATCGTGTTCCCTATAAAAGTGGCTCTTATTTTCATAGATTAGTTGTACAATATTAGATTAGTCTGCTTTTGGGTTTGATTTTAATGTTTCCTTTGCTCAAGGACTAGCAAAGTTGAGGTTTGGGGTTTGAACGGCCTCAAAAGTAGTATAATTTATCCCCGAATCTTGGCCTTGTTAATCCTCATTTAACTACTACTATGTGATTTTAGTTCGTGCTATGTTGCAACAGGTGTAAAAGCCGGATAAACAATAAATGAGTTAAAGAAGCAAAGTTATGAAAAAAGCCGAAGCAATGGCAAGGATCCAAGGAGAAACCATGATGGAATACACCAAAAGGTTACTCTGACCGGTCAAAATTGCAGCACAACATGAAGTAATCCAAGAGCAGAACAAATCAGAAGAAGAAAGTCCAAGTGGACCGGTCGAAATTCCAGTTTCGACCGGTCAGCACTCTCGGCAGCTTCAGAAACATTAAATTGGACAGGTCATAGTCTGTTCGACCGGTCGGAGGATTAAGTAAACAGAACACTCAAAGTGTCAGATTTATTTGCGACCATTCAGAAATGGATCAACTGGTTAGGAGTTCAAGTAAATTTGAAACCCGCGAAGTATCTTCACCCTAGAGATCAAATCTGAAGCTCGACCAATCGAGAACAACTAGTCACAATAGAGTTTCTGCGAAAAAAATCAGTTGCTCTAGCTGTGGATAACTTCTAGTATCCAAGATCTTCTCCAGTAATCTCTTCTTCAAGTTGGATTACTCAAGCAATGCGAATTTCCTTTCGGATTCATCTTTCTTGGAGGATTTTTAGGGATTCTCTAGGGTTACTTGTAATGTACAATGTTCTAGGGCCTTATACTCTATAAATAAGGACCCTAGGGTTAGGTTTTAGGGGACTCGCACGGTGGAACTTTTCTAGAGAGCTCTGGCATGAGTTTCCGTAGTTTAGGTTATGAATAGTTCTGGAATAGAGGGATATTGAATGCCATCATCGGCCAGAATCTGATTCAGCAATGATGGTCTCTGGATCGATGCGTGCTTAAAGCTTCGACCTAGGGTCTCTTATAAATTTCAAATAAGTATTCAATAAAATTATGTTTCTTTCTTTATTTTGAATTCCGTTTATGGAATGATTGCTTATTCGAGGTTCCAACTAGATCGAGAATGCGATAGTAATGTTGTAATCTTATTCAGAATAATCTCAGTAGCTTTGTAGGGATTAGGGTTAGCCTAGATAGGATATTCACCGATGGACTAGGCCTTGTAGGGTAGTTTTTGTTGGTTCGTGCAATGATGCCTTGACGATTAGATTTATCTAACTCACGATTAGATTTCTCTAATTCATAAACGAAGTGACTGAGCATATAGCCTGGAGCGGGGGTACTTGGGATTTATTATAGAAAAGAAATAGGTTTTATTATTTACGAATATGAAATCCAAGAGAGATTTCAAACTGCCTTCTACTCTCTTATCTCCAAATTATTTAGGTTTTCTTTTATTTATATAAATAATTTAGGGAATCTGATGTTACAAAGCATTTTATAAAACATAAATTAAATCGAAATAAACAACAAATCCATGTAGTTCGACACCCTTGTACTTGTCCTAATACATCTAAACTTGTGCACTTGCAAGGTCATATTTTAAGACTATCAACCTCTTTCTCTACCGTTCTCTTTGTCTAAACTTCTCTCTCTATTCTCTCTTTACTTAGGGTTTCTCTCTCTATCCAAGGTGCAATCACCAGGGTAACTTGGTCATTAAAAAGTTAAGATAATAGCAAATAGTTTTACTAATATAGGGCAACCACTTGAAAAGCGTGTGTAAGTAATGGCTCCCCAAAATTAATTATGGTGCAATTTTTTTAAAAAATTTTATGTGCAATCATAAAAAACAGGTGCAAGGACAAATGTTTATTAATTCGGTGCAATCACTTAAAAAATGTGTGCAAGTAATGGTTCCCTTTTATCAATCGTTATGAATCTCTTATATTTTAGGGTAGACGAATATTACTCTCTAAAAAATCCTAAATAAAAAAACATTGAGGACCATCAAAATGATGGTCAACAGTTTATAAATGAACGGTGAAACATTAACCATTTCCCATTGACCTTTACATCATTAGATCCAAGGTACCAAAAGCAGTATCGGCCTCGGGTATCGGTTTGCCCGAGGCCGATATGTATCGGCCAATTTTGATTTATTTTTTTTTAAACCTTAAAATTCTCGGTCGAAACCAAGACATATCGGCCGAAACTTGATATGTATCGGCCGATACGGGTGTATCATCATCTAAATTTCTTTTTTTTTTAAATATTAGGATAAAATACAATTTCCATCATTCCATTCAAAGTCATCAAATACAAATGCTGTAATATAAATGGATTGAGATTGTTTTGAGGGAGCATACAGCAGGTGCAAATGACGGAACAACTTTTAACTATGTAGCTCCTCATATAGTATGTCGGCTTATGACATTTATTTTACAAAGAGTCACTGTTTCGTCACATCGATCCCACTTAAAATAAATGCACATGATATGCTTTTATTTGAAGGGCATGAAATTTCGGGATATCAGATTGGTCTACGAAGTAAATATATGTAGACGATAAGAATAAAAACCCAAGCAATCGTATGGTTAGGGTTGCAACTTAAAATCGAAAATTGAAAATCGACACTTCATACCAGACTGAACTGACACTATAAAAAATAAGACTATTAGCGACAATTTTTGACTATAAAAATTGTCATTATTAACAAAAAATCTATTAAAATTATTAGCGACAAAGGTATAAGTAGCAGTTTTTTGTTAATAGCGGTAATTTTTGGTTGCCGCTGATAATCTTATTTTTTGTAGAATTGACTTAAAACCGACACCCTGATTTGGTTTGGTTCGGTTTGATTAGGGTTTGGTGGCCGAAAGCTGAAAACCGACTGAGTAGGATGAGAAAACCGATCGGAAACCAAAAAAAATCAAAAGTTTTTCTTCAAAAAAACAAAACAAAATATGCAAAAAACCAAACCGAATCGACCGAAACTGAAATCGAATCAGTTCAGTGAAACTGAAATCGAATCAGTTCAGTTCGATTTTGGTTCCGGTGGGTGGGAAGTTACATGGACGGAATTCGAAACTCAAACATTTTGGTTCGGGTTCGATTTTAGGTGAATCAATACCGAAACCAAAATTTGATTTCGGTTCAATCATTTAATCGAATTTGCACCCTTAAACACAATGCACACGTGATTGAGAAAGCATCCACGGGACCAATCCTCGATGCAAACAAATCCACTATGGAAATATAATATACGTAACGCTTAAAGAAGGTTTAAGCGTTATTCGTAAAGAAGGTTTAGGAATGATGCAGAGATCTGTCCACTCAAAACCTTAGCTCTTAACACCAACGTTTGAATCCACAATGTGCCATTCAGTTACCAAATCCATCAATCACCGGTAACATTGAATCACATATAGATAAAATGTACAATAATTTTATTTGACGAATTACGGTGAAATGAAGAACCAAATTCCCACTATTACCTGTAAAATTGGGTGGCGCGTCATATTAAAGCATTATTTCCAAGTGAACTTGGCCTAAGGCTCTCCTTGTGCTCACGACTGCCTTTTGCATTCTTGATTGGGAAATTTATGCATTTGACATTCCCATTTTAACCAAACAAATAGTGGCTCCAAAGTATCACTTTGTACAACAGAGGCAAGATTCGAGCCAAGGCCTTGCCACATCACCACGTAATTCAATGAAATAGCGAAAATACCCTCTAGCGTTCCCACAACTTGGAGGTCCTGCTGCCCATCAATTAACATACTTGACGCTTAGCCTTGCAAGTTGAAAAAATTATAGTCAAAATGTACAACAATGAATTACGGTGAAATGAACAATCAAATTCACACTATTACATATAAAATTGGGAGATCAGATGCAATATTAAAGCATTAATGTGGCCTAAGGCTCTCCTTGTGCTCTTAAATGTCATTTGCACTCTTGATTGGGAAATTTACACTTTTGGCCCAAACAATCACTTTTTATAATAGAGACAAGCTTTGGCAAGCTTACCCAAGTGGCAACCACTGCAACAACCCCTTGATGGGTTTTTTACCTCCATAATTCACACATCAAATTCAAAACACACTATTGTAATTCACCATTGTTACAGCTTGCAACCTTCCTTGAGTTTGGTGTGATCACGGGGAAATTTGTCACAACAAGTTTAAGAGATGTGAAATGGTAACTTTTATTTATACTTTTAGAGCACCGACTGACCATTCAAAGACATTAGATCTGTCACATATGGAAATGACCTGCCATACTCATTAAAGATTATATCAGCTTCATAAAATTTTTAGAAGACTAACAAAGTCTCAAAGATGAGGTCTGTAGTGTCACGGATCATGATTGTTTGACGATCAATCTGATATCAGGTCCTCCCACTAGATAGTACGTCAGTAAATTCGATAAAGATTCTGACCCGATATCAGATTGGCTGCGTCGATATCATGTCAGTTGACCCATTCTCGGATCTGTCAACCCAATATCGCGTTGATCAACCTCATATCAGATCGTCCGATTCGAAATTGCATCCCATCGATGACTGATTAGCTATCGGATCACCTCGGTGGGATAATTGGCACAATATGATATTTTATCGTTCCTTCTGTTAGTGATACAGGATACTTCTCTCTCTATAATACTCTTCTGTTTATGCCACATAAGCATTAGTTGTAACGGACCTGATCTGTGTCCAAAACCCTCTGCTCTTGCTATATTATCTTGTATTCTCTGCTTACGAAATGAGTGACAAAGTAAAGAACAATTCCTTTTGTTGCTCTAGCATTCACATGCTATCAGACACATCAAATGCCACGTTGATGGCTCTGCTGGTTGCAAAAAAGCGAGGCTTGTTGCCCAAGGATACAGTCAAGAAGAGGGCCCAAGGATACAGTCAAGAAGAGGGCATCGATTACACCGAAGCATTGCAACCATGTTGCAAATATCCTACAATTCGGACAATAATCGTCTTAGCCCTTCATATCAATGGGTGAACACATCAATTAGATGAATCCAACGCCTTTCTCCATGGTCGGCTAGATGATGTATATATATATATAGCAGCTCCCGTGTCATTTGGATACGTCGTATACTCATCATGTGTGCAAGCTAAACAAAGAGATTTATGGTCTTAAACAGACTCCTAAAGCCTGGTATGCGACCTTCTCCAATTTTCTTCTCGATAATGCCTTTCGCAATAGCTCTGATGATCTTCCTTGTTTGTATATCATCAAGATCTAGACATTCGGGCACTTTAGAAAACAATGCCTCAAAAAAAAACTTTTTAGCAAAAAAGACCAAGCCTCAAACATTTTAGAAAAACAGTGCTTTCATGGATTTTGGAACTTCATAAAATCATGAAAGCCCTTTTTTTTTTAAACAGTGCTTTCACGATTTTCTGAAGTTTTAAGCATGGCCCTACTCCATTCCTCGATTCCAAAATGTTTGATGTTGTCGGTCCAACGTACTTCATCCGTCTATATTGTATAGTTACCAACCTCATCTTAGAGGTCCTCAATAAGTCGTGATATGAGGCGTGCGTATGGCATGGTGTTCGTGATTTCTTTCTCATATCTAACATCCAGTTGTGGGCATGGATCAGGCCATCAATGTCTATTTCTGCCGTATCAAACCATTTGTCCTCAAAGACCGTGAATAGAGCTTGCAGTAGTACTCCCACCCTCACTTCTTCTTTCCTCAGAGGATAGAGATTACATCGAAAGATTACATCGGAAGACGATGTCGATCCACCACATCTCGGATGGTAATTGTTATCTCTTCACAGATTGACCCGACCCATCTTGTCTGCGGGTCATTTCTGCGACTATTTGGGGAAAGGGCACTTTCTCTAGGTTTGGTTGTTGTAGTCCCCAATTTTCTCTATACATTAACAGGACATTCATGATTGCGGCTATGCGATCATTATCGAACTTAAACACTCGATTGTCTATGGTGGTACTGAGTTTCCCATCCCGTTCAATGTCGAGATTCTGGTAAAAGAGTTTGACAATCCGCAGATAATAGTGTCTGTGGAATGGCTTGAGCAAGATCGTCAGGTTAGCCCTTTCTAGATAATTGATCGACCAATGAAGTGCTTCATCGCTTTTGAAATACTATTGGTCAAAAGACCATTCTGACTCGAAGGTTTTGGCATCCCACCACGGGTTGGGTTGTTCCCATAACGGTGGAGGAGTGGAACGTGACGGGGCCTTGCCCTTCGATCTTGCAGATGGTATCAACTTGGAAGCCATAGAATGATGAATCAAAAATGAAAGGAAGGAAATTAGGGCTTTTTTGCTTTTACCTCGTGTAGTAGCTCGAATCAAGGGGAATCGAATTCAGCGAAGATTTGTGCACGTAGATCATTGAGTTTTGATAGGTTAGGCACGAGAATACACCCCCTTTCAAGAAAGGCAAGAAAAATGATACCTTAGTAGAAGAACTCACCCGACTTAAAGTCGACCTCTTTCCTATAGACATACAAGATGAGGTAGGAGTCACGGATCTGAATGGCGAGGACTTAATCGAGGAGCTTCCCAATGAGCTCCTTGAACGATATGTTGATTTTGAGCATGGCCCTACCCCGATCGTAGAAGAAACTGAAGATGTCAATCTGGGAACCAAGGAGATTCCCAAAATCACTAAAATCAGAACGTCACTGTCTCCCGATGAAAGAAAAAATATGATTGATTTCTTTCGGTAATACCAAGGCGTCTTTGCATGGTCATACAAGGATATGTCTGGTTTGGATACCGATTTGGTCGAACATGAGCTGTCGCTATATCCCGACGTTAAGCCAGTCAAATAGAAGTTGAGACACCTACAACCATAATGGATGTTGAAGGTAAAAGATGAAGTCATCAATTAGTACAACGTGGGGTTTCTCATGGTCTCTAAATACCTTTAGTGGTTGGCCAACATCATCCCAGTACTGAAAAAAGATGAAAAGGTTCGCATGTGCATTGATTTCAAAAATCTCAACAAGGCGAGCCCAAAGGATGACTTCCTGTTGCCACCATAGTTCAAAATCTCGCTAAACCGATACCTATTGTCTGGGTCAAAAACCGATACGTATCTGACGATACGTATTGGTATCAGGCCATATCGGATGATACATTGAATGTATCATCCAACATTTGAATGGCTAAGGACGATATGGTACATTCAATGTACCATATCGTTGGGGTCCGATACGAATACGTATCGTCCGATATGTATCGATATCGGACGAAATTTTGATCCATGGTTGCCACACATCAACATCTTGGTCGATAACACTGCAAGGCATGGGATGTTCTCTTTCATGGACGATTTCTCCAGATACAATCAAATCAAGGTGGGAGAAGCAGACCGAGAGAAGACATCGTTCATCACCGCATGGGGAACTTTCTGCTACTGAGTCATGTCGTTCAGGTTAAAGAATGCTAGAGTAACATATCAGAGAGCAATGATGACACTCTTGCATGATATGATGCACCGAGAAATCGAGGTGTATGTCAATGACATGATAGCCAAGTCTCAAGAGAGAGGTGATCATCTGGTAAACCTCCAAAAGCTATTTGAGAGGCTGAGGAAATACAAGTTGCGCCTAAACCCTCATAAATGTGCATTTGACGTCATGTCCGAAAAATTACTAGGCTTCATCGTCAGCAGAAGAAGTATCAAGGTCGATGTAGTCAAGGTGAAAGTCATAGTCGAAATGCCACCACCATCTACCAAGAAAGAAGTCAGAGGCTTCCTGGGCAGAATACAGTACATTAGTCGGTTCATTGCACAGTTAACTCCTATATGCAAGATGATATTCAAACTACTGAGGAAAGATTCACTCGTCGAATGGAATGATAACTGTCAAACAACATTTGACAAAATCAAGGGTTACCTTCTCAATCCTCCAATTTTGATACCACCGGTACCTAAGAGACTACTCTTAGTGTACCTCTCAATAATTAAAGTTTCAATTGGATGCGTCCTAGGACAACATGATGAAATCGGAAGAAGAGAACAAGAAATTTACTATCTGAGTAAAAAGTTGACCAACAACGAGATATGCTATTCTCATCTGGAGAAGCATGCCTGGCCCTCGTATGGACTACCCAGAGGCTTCGTCACTACTTGCTATCTTAGGCAGTTCTCCTTCTAATACGAATGGATCAGTTAAAGTACTTATTTGAAAAGTCGACTCTCATTGACCAAACTGCACGCTGACAACTTCTTCTATCAGAACTTGACATCACATATGTTCCCAAAAATCAATCAAAGGGCAAGCACTTGTTGATCATCTTGCCAAAAATCCTTTACCTAACTACGAACCTTCGAGAACTGAGTTTCCTGATGAGGACATCTTATTCATGACAAAAGATGACACAGAGGAGACAAAAAAGTCTTGGGTAATGCACTTTGATGGGGCATCAAATGCTAAAGGTTAAGGCGTCGGCGTTATGAAGCTCAATTTCCCCTGCACCAATAATATGGCTGAATATAAAGCCTGCGCAGTTGGCCTACAAGTAGCTCTCGACCTAAATGTAACTCACCTCAGGGTGTTTGGCGACTCACAACTGATCATATGCCAAACAAACAGAGACTAGAAGAAGAAGGATGAGAAGTTGATCCCATACCATGAGCACCTCGAAGACTTGATTGCATGCTTCGACGATATTACCTTCTCCTATGTCCCACGAGCGATAAATCGATTTGCCCATGCACTAGCAACGTTGGCATCAATGGTTGAAATCCCCTATGGCGTCAAAATGAAATCGATCATGATCGAACAAAAGAATGAGTTGGCCTTCTGCCTCTAGTTCAAGAGATCAGCAAAGATAGATGATGAGCCTCCATGGTTCTCAGATATCAAAAATTTTCATAAAACACAAGCTTTCCCTGAAGGTACATCAAAGATGGACAAGCAGACCATCCAACGTTTAGCGACAAGCTATGCCATCTGTGGCAAATGCCTCTACAAGCGATCATATAATAACATCCTACTCAGATACCTAACAGAAAGCGAGGCGGCCAACATCATGAAAGAGATTCATGAAGGAGTATGCGAGGCCCACATCAATGAACACATGCTCGCCAAAAAGATCTTACGGCAAGGGTATTTCTGGACTACCATGGAAACTAATTGTTAGAAGCACATTCAAAGGTGCTACAAATGCCAAGAACACTCTAGTATAATACATACTCCAACCATAGATCTTCACAACATGACCACTCCTTGGCCATTTACCACATGGGGTCTCAACGTTGTCGGAAAGGTCAACCCGAAAGCATTTAATGGGCATCAATTCATCCTCGTCGCCATCGATAACTTCACAAAATGGGTAGAGGCAACATCCTATACGAACATCACGACCAGTCACATTGAGAAGTTTATCGAGAACAACATTGTTTGTCGATTCGGCATGCCCAAGGATATTATCACAAATAATGGCACTAACTTTGCGAACAAGCACATTAGAGCCTTATGCGAGCAGTATAAGATCAAGCATCATCACTCATCACCATATCGATCACAAACCAATAGAGTCGTATAAGCGGCTAACAAAATAGTCATCTGAATCCTTGAGAAGATAGTTGTCAAATATCAAGATTGGAGTGAAAAGTTACCATTTGCACTATGGGCCTACTGAACATCAATCTGTATCGCTACAGGGGCAATGCCATTTTCCCTTGTGTATGGAACCGAGGTCATACTACCAGTTGAGGTTGAACTACCCTCCCTCTGTATCTTCATCAAGTCCGATCTATCAAAAGTCGAGAGAGAGAGATCTCATTTCGAACAATTGAACGTCCTCGATGAGAAAATGCTCATAGCCTTGTGTCACACCCAAGTCTACCAAGGAAGAATCGCACATGATTATAATAACCGTGTTCGCGCTTGAGATTTGAGAGTATGTGGCACGGTACTTAAGAAAATATTCTAGTCTCTCCACGCAGATCCAAGAGGGAAGTTCAAGTCCAATTGGGAATGACTTTATGTCATTCGATAAGTACTCCCTGGATACGCGCTCCATCTCGCCACCATGGATGGAGATCATTTTTTCGAGCCCATCTATGCTAGATGCGTACGATAATTCTACTCATGAGTCTCCCGCAGCAAGGTAAGTATCGATAAAATGGATACGTGGCTGCTTAAGGATCCCATAAACGAGGTCATTATTTCACAGCCATAGCCCAAAAGCATCTCTGAATGTTCATACCCTTTGCTACCCAATTAGAGTTAATGGCCTTTCCTTCATTAACCCTCCTATAAAAAGGAAAAAGTGAATATACCAAACAAAAAAAAAGAGTTACCATCAAAATCAAAAAAAATTATATTATCAAAAAAGTAAAATCCCCAAAAGAGGATGTCTAAAAAAAAAAGTAAAAAGATTAAAAAAATAGAAAAGAAAAGAGATAGAAAAATCATGAGACATGTATAGAAAAAATCCCCCAAGGAACAAGTATATTACGGCAGCTGGAGCCTAATCAAGAAAAACCTTTAAACCCAAGAATACCTTCAAAATTCCTAACCTATCCTATGGCCACAATTCATCCCGAGAGAAAGCCCTCTTTAAAGTCTACAAGCAGTCATAGTATTCATTGAGTCAGCACGAGCCAAAGTGAGGGGCAACACAGAACTCCATCCAGTCGACTACGATGGAATCAACGTCCATGCCGTGGTCTTTGAAAAAAAATGAATGAAAATAAAATAAAATAAAATTATATATATATATATATATATATATATATATATATATATATACAGGCTCAAAGTAAACAGGGCGCGATAAAAATTTGAAAGGGCACCGTGAGTAAAAAGAGCGAGCTAGCGCGGACTAGGTGAAAACCTAAAAAGGCGTCTGGGATAAAAATACATACCCATGGACATGGTAAAAATTCGAAAAGGCACTACGGGTAAAAAAGAGTAGAACAACGGGCATGGCGAAAATCCATCTTGGGTGCTGTGAGTAAAAAAAGTTTAAAAAAAAAAAAAACTGAGAATCATTTACTCCCTTGGTTTATCCAGTCGCCAACCGAGCCGCTCATGTTTGTTCAAATTAGGTCTTGATCAGGTATATCTTTAGACCACACCATCAAACGCATGGCCCGAGGTAAGGATAAAAGGTCGATTCAATCCAAAGGGATGGACGTTCCGACCTTGGTAAAGATTCTGAACCTCACTCGGGTCCCACCACACGAACGGATTCGACTATGCTCAAAATAGGAACCGTCACCTCGTCTCATTTTTAAGACATCAAAAAAGAAGAAGATAATACTTATATTCGATAATAGATTTCCCTTTTCCATTTTCATGTCCATATTTTGCTTGCACCACATCTCAAAAAAATAATCAATGTGGCACCCTATTTCTCCCTTTACAAGTTTGAAAGGAGAAGAAACAAAGAAAAAAAGAATATAATAATTATATAAGATAATAAATTTATCTTTCCGTTTTCATGTCTATACTTTGCTTGCACTACATCTCATAAAGATAATCGGTGTGACACCCTATTTCCCCTTTTATAAATTTAAAAACGAAGCAAAAGCATCAAAAAATATAGATATACCAAAAAGATATCTCTCAGGGGTTCTTATGCCCCATCCTATGGTGTTTAATCTATGCAAAAAGTATGTGCAGGACCAGGTCAACGACCCAGCTCGCGCTTAAGGACACGGATGTATGAACGTAAAGCATCCTCGCAAGCATTTCGGTCAGTCATCCACTGACCATGGAGGCCCTTATATTGCTTCCGGGAAGCATCAGTAGCACCAAGAGCATCACTCAGAGCCCCTTTCAGGTGAAGGACTCCACACTCTGCAACTTCGGCTCTTGATTGGGCAGCATCAGTTCTACTTGCACTTTCTCTAAACACTCGTGTAGGACCCGCTTCTCATCTACCAGCAACTCAATTCTAGTCTAGAGCGAAAACTCTTTCCTCAGCCAAGGTCCCTCTGAATCGTTGCTCTCTACCTGATCCAATCAACGAGTAGAAGGCCTCTCAGATAGTAGTCAAGCCTCATACTCTAGAGAAGTCAAAAGGAAGGCCCCATGCTCCAAATCACACATGCATCAACTGATGTGTTTCCCAAAGAGCGGCTATCCTATCCAACTCCCCAGAAAACCCCCAAGAGAAAATCAAACTGCATAGGGGAGGTCTCTTTGCATCGGACACCTGCTGAACATAGCCGAATTGGCAAAAACCCTGAGGAGGGAAATAGTGAGTACTACCAGTCAAACCGAGAAGGGTGACACCCTCATAATCTCTAGATCGAACTATTGGGAAGGTACCGTCAAGCCATGGAAGCCTCCATACCAGCTCAGCCTAAGTCAGCCAAAGACACATCTCGCGTGTATTCCCTTGAGGCAACGTGGAGCATTGGGCCAAAATGAAACGAGCTACCTCTTCCTGGACCACATAAAATCGGATCCTAAAATAGCAAGATGCTCCCTAAGCCAGACCTGAAGAAGTGCAGGGCATCCCCTAAAGAACTCCACCTTGCCCAAGGTAAAGGCTTCAAGACCACGGTAAAGCTCAGCCAACACAAAATGCATCACAGAGCGTCCCCTCTCAAGCTCCGCCAGTACGTCGCAGAGTGCAAGGGATAAGCTCTCTCCTCCCATGTAAAAGAGGACCTCCAAGAGAAGGAAAAAGGTGAAAGAATTCACGTTATGAATATTTCTGATCGAAAATTTTTACAAACTTTTATAGCCAAAAAGTTCTCTCAAGAATTTCACCAAACACCTGGTCAGCCTGCCAGCAAAGCTCTTCTCATACTCACTTTCCTTCAGGCCTAAATTTGCATGGACAGTCTTGGCATAACCCGGTTTTGGTACCACCTTAGCAAGACCGTAATGTAACCTTCGAACCTGACAAAATAGAGAGTTCTTCAATTGTTGGAGTCAGCTCACGGGTCCCAAAGCAGAAGACATGAGCTTCTGCATCCCAATGAGAAACCACCGCATGGATAAGATCCCAAAACAAGGGAACATCAAGGAAAGAGGAGAGACGAGTAAGCCCGAGTTAATCTAAACCCATGAGCTTGCTCTCATTCAAACTATCAAGCCAATGTTTTAGAATGTTGGGCCCTACACCCAAGAAGGGAAGAATAAAAATATCGCCCCCCCCCCCCCAGAGGAGCAGGGTCGTGAAGCGAGTCCATAGTCATACAAAGTCATTTAAAGAATCACGATTCGATGTAGGATAATGGACCCACCCTCAGGAAGAAAAGACAAAAAAAAATTGGAGCAAAATCCAAAATCCAACTTAAAATAAAGAACAAGGAGTGCATTCTCGAGCCTTATTGGCCCCCACCACTGTCCAAAAAATACTTAGCGTGTATAATACACATACTAGATAAAAAATGCCCAGAAAATGCCTAGCGTGTATAATATACATACTAGAAAAAAAAACAACAAAAAAAAACAATGAAAAGAAGAAGAAAATAGAAAGAAAGAATGATGACAAGTCACTATCACAAAAGTGGCACACACTCCTCTACTTGAGTAGTTGTGCTAAATTATCTCCGGGGTCGATGAGTTTAATCAAAGACCTTGAACTCTATGTCGCGTAGGGGCACTTGTGGTCGATCAAATGGGGCAATCAATGCCTCATGAGATTAGGCACAAACTGTGGATCTTCGCGTCATTACTTCACGCTAATCTTTAAGTATGGGTGGATCACCCTCCCACTCACGGGGCAGTCTTGTTCGAAATGAATCTCAAACATCATTCATTTTTAAATACACCATCACAATTTTTTCTAGTAATGTCGCTAAGCACATGGGGACCGGTAGCCTTGAGGAACGGACATTTTTCCAAGTGTTGGGCTTCTACTACTCTTGAGTGACATATATTTTCCCAAGTGTTGGGCTTACATCACTGTCCATTTAGTTATTTTTTGTTACTTTCTTGATGTTTGAGATTTACTTTGAATACAGTAGACCTGTGAGCCTTGCCTTGGGCCTCTTCAAATGTCTCTTTCTTTGGCATGCGATCACTAGTGATCAGATACCAAAGAGGGGCATCTGTAGACACCCAAATTTGACCCAAGGCTCGATCAACACATACTTCAAGCAAGGCGTACCCTCGAGCTTCTAAAAGCATCTTTTGAACCTTAGGAATCATCCCAAAACCCTTAGAAATCATCTCGAATCCTTAGGAATCAACCCTAGCCTTCCCCGACCCATTAAAAACCTTATCGGGCTCGGTTCAAACCCTCCTTAGCAGTAGATAGAAAGAGGAGTTTCATAATTTATATAGACCTCTACTAGATCTGAGACCTATACCATTAGAAAGAGCATGTTTTCAACTTTCCAACGAGCCAAGAATTGCCTCAATCTAAGTTGTATATCAAAAGTTATGACGGTTTAAAATTTGTACAGAAATACAGGAAATTACACTAGCGTGTATATTATACACACTAGGAAAAATTGGCTTCTTCCTTCATAATTGAGCTCTAGAACGGGCCCCAGACTTTCCTATTTTTTAGGGAATACTTTTCCCAAGCCTAGTGTGTATAATATACATGCTAAGCTTAGAAATAGTATTTTCTGGGAAAATGTCTAGATTTCGAATTTGGGGTTTGACTTGTTGACTACCCCAAAGTCTGGGATTGGTTTCTTTAGGACTGTTGCACCCCCATTAGTTTTATTCGCAACTATTTAGCCATTTAAAGCCCCACCCTATCATCTACCATTAAACCCATTTCCCACCTATCTAAGCTCCCAAAAACCTAGAAATCCTTAGATCCCTTTTACCTAATTGCTAACCCAATTAGCCCTTTAGCCCTTCACTAATCCCACCCAACTGTATAAATAGAGAGCCACCCCCCCCCTTGCTTAAGGGCTTGAAAACATTCCAAAGGGAGAAAATCCTAGAGAGTTCCCTCTTCCCTTTTGAGCACTAAACCTCCAAAATTTCATAATTGAGTATACCCTTCTAGATCCCATTTTCCATCATCAAACCCTTAGATTTGGCTAGAACTAGGCCTTACCCTTCTTCTCCTACCTTCTAGCTTCCAAGCCTTGGAGGTTTAAACTCATTCCTCAACCCATTTGCTATCGAAAGCTCACCGGAAGCACATCAACGCAAAAGTCCACAGCAGTGCTACAAGGCCCAAGAGCTCCGGCACTCCTCTCTATTCCTCTATCTACTTTGCTTTTCCTCTATCCTTGAATTTGAGTCGTTATGTCGTCGAAATTTCGGTAAGGGCGGGGGGCTCAAATAGGATTGGAGTACCTTCGAGCAAGAGGAAGTGGCGTTCATTTTCTTTTTTTCTTTTTTCATTTGACCATAGTAGAGACCGCTTACGAGCGGGTCAATCAGGTTCCTAACACCATCCCGATTGATAGCCGAAGCCCCTACCCAAGAGCCATTGGCAAGGACCGGTAAATCGGAGCCATATTTTTACACTTCGATGCTTACATATTGAATTTTGAGGTATCTCGGGTCACCAAAAGCTCCAGGTGGCAACTCCATCATTTTTTAGAGAGTGTGCATCGTCGCTACGGACCCACAAAGTCCACGGTTGCACAGTTGGGAATGCCTTAACGAACTTCTGCATAAGTATCCCCATCACAGGGTACTGAACTAGCAAATTGCGCAAAGCTTCTATGAAGGGTTGAATGATAAAAACTGGCAGATGATCGATGCCTCTTGTGGGGGTACATTCCTCCCAAAGACTGTAGACGACACTTGGGAGCTCTTTGAGAACTTAAGTGAGAATTTGGTACAACAAGCCGCATCGAATCGGATCGATCCTGGTGTTTCACGGACCATACCGCTTAAGCGAGGAGGTATGTATAGACTAAAACCAACGACGGACATTTCTACCAAGGTCGAGGCTTTTAAAAAGAAATTCAAATCCATGTTAAGTAAAGTCGCACTCAATAGCTCAAGTAAGTGAAGTTTGTGGCATATGCCAAAGCCCAACTCATTCAGTTCCTAATTGTCCAGCTGCACCATTATACCCCGAGGTGGTACAAGAGCACATAAATGCTACAAATTCCTTCCAAAGATCGGACCAAAATAATTTTGAAAATACTTATAATCCGAACTTGAAGAATCACCAAACATGGCTTGGAAAAGCAATGCAGATCAGGGTACTGTTCAGCCTTATAGGTGCATGTACATCTCGCAACCCCCACAACACAAGGGTATAAACCTTGTTGGAGTAATAATAATTTTGAGGAGATCATGTTGCAGGCAGCCCAAAGCTGGCAGTAACAATCTCAGCAGCAAATGCAATTACTCCACTCTCACACAATCTATTGCTAAGCTAGAAACCCAAATTAGGCAACTATCTATTGCATTGAACAAGAGAGACGAGAGCCGGTTACCGTCTCAACCGGTGAATAACCCAAAAGGTCAAGTGATGGTTGGGGAGATTTCTTCTCCTGCTAACCCGCCTGTACCATGATGAGCACTTTGACCTTGTTGAGCTACCAACGCACCTGTAGCAATTCTTGGGAGGCAACCCAAGTCCCTTGTAAATTATTAATTTAGGTTTTTAATTTTATTTGTTTTTATTATATTTGATAAGTTTATGTGTGTGCAGGTTGTAAGTGTAGAAAATAAATTAAAAATGAATAAAAATGGAGAAGTAAGAAAGAAAAAAAAATTAGGTGAGTACTGATGAAATCTGGAAAGAGAACCAAGTTCTCTACCAGATTTCGACCGGTAGAACTACTCAGATCATGAAGAAGAACAACAATTTCTGACTAGTCGAGATCATCTCGACCGGTCAAAATTATATTTATAACATAAACCTAAGTTTCTATTTAGTTTCGACTGGTCGAAATGGTTTTGACCAGTTGAGATCGAGGATAAAGCCTCAAACCAGAGGTTGTTTTAAAAGAAATTATTTTCTCTTATAATTTTCACCAGTCGAAATGAGATCAAGGGTTCTAGGGCTATATAAATCCCTGAGACCGATCAAAATCCCATTTTCGACTGGTCCAAACCCTAAATCCCCCAATCCTTTCTTATTCCTTGAGCTCCCGTATATTTACCTTTGAAAATCTTGAATATTTTGCACGCCATTCCATATTCCATTCCACATGCCTCTCTTTACGCGTGCATTTATGGCACCGTTCCATCTTCCGTCACGCTGTTGATTGTCGTTTCACGTTTCACCGCTCCACATCTATAAATTCAACTTGAGGACTCGACTCTTCACACCTTGTGGCCGCAATTGCCGATTTTCATGCTTCAAGGGTAATCTTGTGCATTTTCTTTTTATTTTTGTTTAGATTGTGTGTGTAGGTTGGTTTAGTTTGTATTTTAAATTTTAGATTTAATGGGAAAAAGGCCCAACAAGGACAAGGCACCCATGGTGGATGTCCCGCCCAAGAAAAAGGCATGAACCATTGTGCCTCCGAACCCCAGTGCTGGAATTCGTATCGGCACCAGGGCGTCAGCTATTGCGTCGCAGCCTCCACTGGCTTCTACCGAGACCACCATGACCAAATTCCCCCGAGGAGGGAAGACCCGCTTGCATCTATGATGCACCACGAGTTCTTTGTCGAACCCAAGTTCGACATGGAATTCTTCAACAAGCTTCCCCAAGCCCAGTTTTCACTGGCCTATCTTCGACGAGCAAGCCTCGCAGACTTGTTGACACCCTCCTTAACGCCGGTGTACCTTCTCCTAGTCCGGCTCTTTTATCAGAGCCTCTTATATAATTCTATCGCACCAGCACAATTCTCAAGGAAAGTCGATGGGGTCGACATTTCGTTTGATAGGGTACACTTGGCTGAGGCTTATGGCCTCCCGACAGAAAAAGCATGATTGATTTCCTTCGATCATACCAAGACGTCTTTGCATGGTCATACGAGGACATGCCTGGTTTGGACACTGATTTGGTTGAGCATGAGTTGTCGCTGTATCCCGACATTAAGCCAGTCACGCAGAAATTGAGACGTCGTTGTCTCCCGAGGAATGAAAATGCATGATTGATTTCCTTCAGTCATACCAAGACATCTTCACATGGTTATATGAGGACATGCCTAGTTTGGATACTGACTTGGTCGAGCATGAGTTGTCGTTGTATCCCAACGCTAAGCCAGTCAAGCAAAAATTGAGACATCTCCAGCCAGAATGGATGTTGAAAGTAAAAGATGAGGTCATCAAGCAGTACAATGTCGGGTTTCTCATGGTCTCCAAATACCCACAATGGCTAGCCAACATTGTCTCGGTACCGAAGAAAGATGAAAAGGTTCGCATGTGCATCGATTTCAGAAATCTTAATAAAGCAAGCCCGAAAGATGACTTCCTTTTGCACACATCGACATCTTGGTCGATAACATTGCCCGATATGAGATGCTCTCATTTATGGATGGATTCTCTGGTTACAATTAGACCAAAATGGCTAAGGCAGACCGAGAAAAGATAACATTCATTACCCCATGGGGAACCTTCTGCTACCGAGTCATGCCGTTCGGGTTAATATTGGAGCAACATATCAAAGAGCGATGATAGCACTGTTCCATGACATGATACATTAGGAGATCGAGGTGTACATGGACGATATGATTGCCAAGTCGTAGGAGAGAGGTGATCATTTGGTGAACCTTCAAAAGCTATTCAAAAGACTGAGAAAGTACAGGCTATGTCTAAACCCACAAAAATATGCATTCGATGCCATGTTAAGAAAATTATTGGGCTTCATCGTCAGCAGAAGAAGCATCGAGGTTGACCCAATCAAAGTGAAAGTCATCACTGAAATGCCACTGCCATCTACCAAAAAAGAAGTCAAAGGCCTCCTGGGCTTACATCAGTCGGTTCATTACACAACTAACTCCTATCTGCATGCCGATCTTCAAGCTACTAAGGAAAGACTCACCCGTTGAATGAAATGATAATTGTCAAGCAGCATTCGACAAAATCAAAGGCTACCTTCTCAAACCTCCTGTTTTGTTACCACCAGTACGTAAAAGACCGCTCTTAATGTACCTCTCAATGACAGAATTTTCGATGGGATGTCTTAGGACAACACGACGAAACTAGAAGAAGAGAATAGGCGATCTACTATCTAAGCAAGAAATTCACCGACTACGAGACACACTATTCTCATCTAGAGAAAACATGTCTAGCTCTCATTTGGGTGACACAAAGGCTCTGTTACTACTTGCTATCTCAAGCCGTTCTCCTTTTAGCATGCATAGATTCGTTGAAGTACCTATTCGAAAAGTCAACTCTCACTGGGCGGACCGCGCGCTGACAGCTTCTCTTATCTCAATTTGACATCACGTATGTCACGCAAAAGTCAATCATGAGGCAAGCACTCTGTGACCATCTTACAGAAAATCCTTTACCTGACTATGAACCTCTGAAAATCAAATTTTTTGATGAGGACATCTTGTTCATGATAGAGGATGATGCAGAAGAAATAGAAGAGTCCTGGGTAATGCACTTCGATGGGGCATCGAATGTAGAAGGTCAAGGAGTGGGCACTATTCTAATCTCACCGAAAGGGTCTCATATACTAGTTTCCCTCGCACCAACAACATGGTTGAATATGAAGCCTACGTCGTTGGCCTGCAAGCATCTCTCGACCTGAACGTAACTCACCTTAAGGTATTTGGTGACTCACAACTAATCATATGTTAGACCAATGGAGACTGGAAGATGAAAGATGAAAAGTTGATCCTTTACCATGAACTTCTCAAGGATCTGATAACATGCTTCAATGACGTTACCTTCTCCTATGTCCCGCGAGCGAGAAATTGATTTGTCGATGCACTGGCCACGTTGGCATCAATGGTAGAAATTTCCTACGGCGTCAAAACGAAATCGATCATGATCGGATAAAGAAATGAGCCAACCTTTTGCCTCTAGATCGAGGGATCCATAAAGTTAAATAATGAGCCTCCATGGTTCTCAGATATTAAGAATTTTCTCGAAACTCGAGTCTTCCCTGAAGGTACATCCAAGACGGACAGGCGAACCATCCAACGCCTACCTTTGAACTTCGTCATCTGCTGTGAATGTCTCTACAAGTAATCATATAACAATGTCCTGCTCATATGTCTTACTGAGGGCGAGGCAATGAACATAGTGAAAGAAATTCACGAAGGAGTATGCCATTAATGGACACATGCTTGCTAAAAAGATCCTATGACAGGAGTATTTTTGGACCACCAAGGAAACTAACTGTTACAAGCAAGTTCAAAAGTGCTACAAATGCCAAGAACACTCCAACCTGATACATGCTCCAGCCATAAATCTCCACAACATGACCACTCCATGGCCATTTGCCACATGGGGCCTCGATGTCATCGAAAAGGTCAACCCAAAAGCTTATAACGGACATTAGTTCACCCTCGTCGCCATTGAATACTATAAAAAGTCAATCCGTACCGCTGTAGGGGCATCACCATTTTTCCTGGTGTATGGAACTGAGGTCATGCTACCAGTTGAGGTCGAAGTACCCTCCCTTTGTATCCTCATTGAGTCTGATTTATCAGAAGCTGAGAGAGAGAGGTCCCGTTTTGAATAGTTGAGCCTGATTGACGAAAAGAGGCTTTAAGCTTTATGTCACACCCAGGTTTACCAAAGAAGGATTGCACGTGCTTACAACAAGCGTGTTCGCATTCGAGATTTAAAGGTGGGTGACACGGTACTCAAGAAAATTTTCCCATCTCTCCACGCCAATCCGGGAGGGAAATTCAAGCCCAATTGGGAAGGACCCTTCGTCATTAGAGAGGTACTCTCTCGATACGCACTTTGTCTCGCCACCATAGATGGGGATCATTTTTCTGAGCCCATCAACACTGGATACGTACGATGATCCTACTCCTAGTCTCCTGTAGTAAGGTAAGTATTGATAAGATGAATACATTACTACTTAAGGACCCCATAAAAGAGGCCATCATTTCAAAGCCAAGCAGCAAAAAAAGTGTCTCTGAATGCTTATATCTTTGCTACCCAATTTAAGCCATTAGCCAACCTTTCATAAACCCATCCCCAGGAAAAGAAGAAAGAAAAAGTGTACATACCAAACAAAAAAAAGAGAGAAGAAAAAAAGAAAAGAAAAAGAGTTACCATCAAATTTCAAAAAAATCAGAAAAGCAAAATCCCAAAACAAGGATGTGTGAAAAAAGAAAAAAGAACAACAAAAATATATATATAGAAAAGAAAAGAGATAGGAAAATCGTGGAGCATGTGCAATAAAAATCCCTCAAAGAAGTGTATTACGGCAGCTGGAACACCAGCAAGAAAAACCTTTAAACTCAAGAATACCTTCAAATTCCTAACCTATCCCTTTTAACCTATGGCCACAATACGTCCCTAAAGAAAGCCCTCGTTAAGGTCTACAAACAGTCACAGTATCCGTTGAGTCAACACAAGCTAAGCTGAGAGATAACATAAGAATTCCATCCAGTCGGCTATGATGAAATTGATGTCCATGTCGTGTCCTTTGAAATGATTTTAAAATAAAAGAAAAAAGAAAGAAAATAAAAATATATGAGCTTAAAGTAAAATGGACGTGGTGAAAACCCGCAAGGGCGCCACAGGTAAAAAGAGCGAGCATGTGCGGAGTAGGTGAAAACCTGAAAAGGTGTCTAGGGTAAAAATACATACCCACAGACATAGTGAAAACCCCGAAAGGGCACTACAGGTAAAAAAGAGGGCGACAACGGGCATGGCGAAAATCCGTCTTAGGAACTGTGAATAAAAAAGGGTCGTAAAGAAAAACATAAAGTCGTCAGTTACCCCTTTGGTCATGTACAAATTACCTTGTCGCATACTGGCCCGCTCATGTTAGCTCAAATCAGGTCCTGACCAAGAATATCGTCATAACTGCACCGTCAAATGCATGGCCAGAGGTAAAGATAAAAGGCTAATTCAATCCAAAAGAGATGGACTTTCCAACCTCGAGAAAATTTTGGACCTCGGCCCCTAGCATATGAACGAGTTCGGCAATTCTCAAAATGCGACCCCATTACCTCTCCTCATGTTTAAAGACAAAGAAAATAATAGATTTCCCTTTTTCATTTTAAATAAAGAAAATAATAAAAAATAAGATAATAGATTTTCCTTTTCCATTTTAGATAAATAAAAAATAAATAAATAAGATAATAGATTTCTCTTTTCCATTTTAGATAAAGAAAACAACAAAAATAAAATAATAGATTTCCCTTTTCCATTTTATATAAAGAAAATAACAAAAATAAGATAATAGATTTCCCTTTTCCATAAAGAAAATAACGAAATATAAGATAATCGATTTCCATTTTCCATTTTCATTTCTGAACTTTGCTTGCAACACACCTAAAAAAGATAAACAGTGTGGCACCCTGTTTCTCCCTTTTCAAGTTTGAAAAAGAAACAAAAACATTAAAAAATACATACACAAATTCCAAAAATACATATCTATCCCACTATGGTAACTGATTTGTGCAAAAAAGGGTATGTGCAGGAACTGGTCATTGACCCAACTCGCGCTCCAGGTTGCGAATCTGCTCACGTAAGGCATCTTAACAGACGTTTCATTCAATCATCCATCTACCACGGAGACCCTTGTACCGCTTTCGCGAATCATCAATATGGCCAAGGATGTCACTCAAAGTTTCCTCCAAACAAAGGACTTCATATTCCGCAGCATGGGCTTTCATTTCAGCAATAACGGCTCTCGACTACTCTTTCACTAAGCGCTCGTGCAATACCCACTTTTCGTCTACAAGAAGCTCTATCCAGGTCAAAAGTGTCGCTTCTTTCTTTGGCCAGGGTCCCTCAAAATTATTACTCTCAGTCAAAACAAGCTGCCTCGTAAAAGGTGACATGGAAGATAACCAAGTTTCATACTTTGGATAAGTCAAAGGGACAGGCCTCTGCCCCAAGTCAAACATATGCATCTACTGACGCGTCTCCCAAAGCGGTGCTATCTTCTCCAATTCTCCAGCCACACAGGGGAGGTCTTGTGGTACAAGGCACATGCTGAGTGTAACCAAATTGGCGCAAAACTCGAGAAGGGAAATAATGGGTATTGGCAATCAGTCCAAGAAGGGTCATGATCTCAGGATCGCACTCTAGGGAAGGTCCCATCAAGTTATGGAAGCCTCTATATAAGCTCCGGCCCGATCAACCAAAGGCGCATCTCGCGTGTATTCTTCTGAGGTAATCTGGAACATCGGCCCATAAAGCAACGAGCAACTTCTCCTCACACCATGTAAACGCGGGGCACTAATCCCAAAATGGCAAGATGCTCCCCAAGCCAGACCTAAGGAAGAATGGGACATCCCTGGAAGCACTCGACCTTACTCGAGGCAAAGGCATCAGGACCGTGGTAAAGCTCGGCCAGCACAAAATGTACCACAGAGCAACCCTTCTCCAGCTCCGCCAGTGCATCGCAGAGTGCGAGAGAGAAACTCTCCCCACCCGTGTAAAAAAGGACCTCCTAGAGAAGGCAAAGGGCAAAAACATTCACATTATGAATATTTCTGGTCGACAATTTTCACAAACTTTCGTCTCCAAAAATTTCTCTCAGAAATTTCACCGAACACTTGGTGGGCCCGCCAGTAAAGCTCTTCTCATACTCACTTTTCTTTAAACCCAAAATCGTGTGGACGGCCTTGGCATAAATCGGTTTCGGTACCACCTTAGTAGACAGCCCAAATTTTGGTGCCCTGAAACCCGCGCCATCAATATAATCCTTTAGGTCATATCCTATACTTCACATAGAACACTTGGTACATCCACACCACAATCTAAAATAAAACACATCTAACTACGCAAATAATGTCCCCATAAGAAATTAAATTCTGCATCTATATTTGATAGCCCAAGCTTGCATGTCCAAAAGACGGTTCAATTGTCATGCAAATTGCATGAATAAAAGAACCGAACCGAACCATCAGTGACACAACCAAAAGTCACATAGAGATGGTTCGCAAAAAGAATAAGTATCACAAAATTTAATATCCTACAAAACATAATTAGCCGGACATACCAAGCCTTACACTGAGTTCTCAAAATTATCAAAGTGCTACAGCGCACGTCTACTAAAAGAAGTCCTCTGGAGGGGGCTCCGACTCCTCCAAAGGCATGTAGTCCGAGTCCTCTAAATCTTGGTCCTTAGTGTCCTCAGCTATCTCTGAACTTGTGACATATAGTCGAAGGGTGAGCTACATCATAGCTCAATAAGGGAAACAAATAGTATGTATATTATCTAACATTACACATATCTTTCATGACACATTTCTAAGCATAGGAACGAAGTCTGATGCATTTGTTATGACCAAAGAGACTATTTGATGCATGGTTTCGAATCTCATTTCTACTAGTTAAACGGAACACACCCTTATACGCACACACTTAAAGAAATCACTTAAATAATTGCTTGAGCAATATAGCATCGAGCCCCCGATGGAAGTACCCACCATCGTCGTTGATATGGACCATTGCATAATGCCCAAGTCCCTTTTGCAAGAGATGACTCGTGCCGAACGATGTATTTCCATTATTGAAAATCAAAAAACAGATATCCCGCCGAACCGGTATACAATTTGTACGGATATTCCGCCGTACCGGTCATGGATATCCCATCGTGTCAGTCACGGATATCCTGTCGTGTCGATTGGGTATTCACAATTAAACCTTAAATCCAATGTGCAAGATTAAATATAGTTTATCACCGTGAGTTTGTACTAATTATAGTAATTCAAGGTTGTCACATGCCCACACATACTTCATTTCATCACTATTGATGTCACACACACACATCTTTCACATGCCCACAATTGAGGATTTAGACTCACACACATGGCACACACCCAAAATTTCCTCTTAGTGATCACCTTGTTTAATATAGCATGTTTAAAACTACGTAATTGAATTCATGCTATATGAAAATAAAAGTCAAAAAACACATGCATTTCTATCACATCACTACCCATATGCTAGTTGAAAGCAAATACACATGCTACGGAATTTTCCCTACCTCAAACAGAGTCACACGAAGGTTAAGCCAAATAGCATCAAGAGTGCACTCACATAAACTCCTCACGTCGCTCCTATAATCAAAAGTATCCAAACACCCTATAAGAATGCTTAGAAGAACAAAGGATATATTCTACTGAAGAATTCAGAAGAAAAGAACAAGGTGAAATACCCTGTTCCTCGCGTGAGCGAGCCCCGAGGCTCGGGCGCTCGAGCAAAAATTGGTTCAAACCTCGCACGACCGAATTCACATTCAGTTGTCTAATGAGTGTCATGCGAGGCCTCGCTCGAGCGAGCCCTTTTAACCTTTAAGTCCTCGCGTGTGCGAGAGACAGGATCCTCACAACACTTCTTAAATTCTTGCAAGGCTATTCAAGTCATATCTCTTACACTCGCGCGAGCGAGCCTTTAAGCTCATGCGCGCGAGGATCAGAGATATTTCAGATCCGAGTTTTTTCCAAACTCGATCATCACCAACTCTTAACTATTTTCAACCCCTTTTTCTAAGGAACAATAAATGCTTTAATTACTAAACAAAAAAGCATTAAATTCATACCTTTAATGCCTTTAATGCTTCATAGAGTTGATCTTTCTTCCTTGAAGAAATCAAAAAGGTTTTCACAACCTAGATCTACCTCCTTCTTCACACTAAGCTCCCGGATTCACACGAGCTCATCAATTCGTGTGGCTTGAACCCTTGCACACATTAACTCCTTTTACTTTAGCTTCTATTGGATCTAAACATTTAGATACCACATTCACTCTTTCTCCTCAAACCCTTTCTTTCTCTGTTCTTTCTCTCTCTCTCAAAGAACTCCACAAACACATAAAAGAGGACCCACATGGGAAACCCCTCTTATCCTTCAAGTTGAGTTTGTCAGCTTGTAACTCACATACACCACACATAGGTGTTAATAACCTCTAACACCTAATGTGCTAGGCACATACACATTATAAGTTGTGTACTTGTGCATGGGTTCCCTTGTGAACCACACACACATGCCCACACCAATCCTACACGGCTTACGGAATTTGGGATTATTACATTCACCCCACCTTATAAAATTTTCATTCTCGAAAATTGTCGTAAGTCACACCACACACATTGAAGTAACCATCTACATATCCTGCAAAAAGAAAACAATGTACGTTCGTAGAACAGCACACATCACATAAATGTAGCCTATCCATTAACCACAGGTATTCCTTCATAAAAAGTCCATTCACATTAACAATGATCCAGTGAGTACATGCTCCATTCACTAAGGAAAGCTAATCTATTTAGTAAACATAAACCATTGCCCCAAAATAATTCATTCAAAAAAAAGAACATACTTTATATGCTAAAATAAACCATTGCCCCAATTTTTCCATCCACCAAATAAGCATTTATCAATTAGTGCTAAAAAAAATCATGAACTATTCATTTAAAATATAATAGGACTGCCATGCCATCATAGTTCCTCCAAAATAAACAATTCTAGTGATAGCTATGTCATAGTAGTTCCGTAGTTAATTTCAAAATAACAAGAATTTTACATATTTTTCTTTCAAAATTTAGGACAGACGTCCAAAAGAAGTCTCCTCAGCTGCGAGTGCTAATCCTCGTCACCCTCGCCATACTAGGAACCTGAAGCCTCATCTCCATCGTCATCATCATCATCATCCTCGTCCTCGCCCTCATCTATGTCCTCCTCATCGCACTCCGCGCCAGTGGCCGCACCGGAGCTGGATGAGCTAAAAATAGAGTCCCGCATGGTGGCAAGATGCTCCCGATAGGTCTTTTGGTAGGCATGACGCATGAGGTCGATACTGACCGCCTCTTGGAATCTCTGATGTAGTCAGACCTCCATTTGATGTAGGCCGATGTCGCGGGTCTGTTGAAGCACCTCACGCATCATGGCCTCCATGGTGTCAGGCATCACTTGAGATGAAGATGGTGCGGTAGGCGGAGGCCCCACAAGTGGAACTGATGTAGTAGGGGTTGTAGCCTGCTCGGCCATCTGGGTGGCCCGTTTCTTCTTGACGCTATCACGTAGGCTCCTAAGGCTCTGCCTTAAATCCTTTATATGGTAGGACTCAATGTTATCGGTGAGCGTAGGCTCCTGGGCTTGAATTTCGAAGCCACCGCTCCCATCTCGGAGCTCAAAGAGTTTGGAGATTAAACGAGCATATGGTAATTTGTTAACGGGCTTGGGAATGGCACCCTGACGGTTTCGCTCAAGAGCATGCAAAATACCCTTCCTCACAAGGATAGGGGCGCTAAACCACCTCTCATGAAATGCCGAGTGAATGGCATTCAAATATGGTACCCATCGCTCTTGGTCGTGTCCGAGGGGAAATAAGTTCTTCCTAAAGATTACGTCTAAAGGCCACATGTGCTTGGGTAATTGTGCTCGGGTGATGGATTTTCCCGTGGCTACCACACCGCCTGTTATCTCGACCGCAATTTCCAAACAGTCAAAGTCACGAGGGAGTGGGGGTTTGGAAATCCCATCCTCTATATAGGTTAAAGGACACCCCATGGCATGGCCAATATCCTTGGCTTCAAACGTGAATTCTTTACCATCAATTTCACAAATTAATTTGGTTTTGGTGGCATTGGTTTTTAGGGTTTGGTAGAAAAGTCTCACCAAACGAGGGTAGTAATGTGCGCTAACCGCGGTTAAAAGAGGCTTTAATTCGTTAATGGTCAAGTAATCTAGGGTTCACTTGGCGGAGGATGGATCCTCAAAACAACTTTTGTGGATGTTCCATTCGGGTGTAAAAATCTTTGCTTCCCACCAAGGGGCGGGTTGAGTCAAAGGGACGGGTGGAGGCGTCGCCCGTTTGCGAGAAGATGGCGGCTTTACCGCTAACTTCTTTCATTATCTAGGGTTGGGGTCGGATGAGCTCATTCTAGGGCTCAAATTCGCAAAATAATAAAAATAAAGGCAGATTTAGGTGTAGATTTACCTTTTGTGAGAGAAAATCTGACGAAAATGGTGGAAAGGACCCCACAATCGAGTGGATTGGAATTTTTTACTCAAGAATTCCAAAACCCTAGTTCTCCCCCCTTTTAGTTTGAACAGAATGAGCAGAGAAGGGCTTTTCGCCCCTTATATAGTATGTTCCTCGTGCGAGCGAGGTATAGTGGCTCGCGCAAGCGAGCAGCAGTTCTATTAAATGCACGAAAAGGCCTTTGGCCTTTCCCCTTCTTGTCGTGTTTGAGGAGCTCGCTCGAGCGAGCTTAACTTCATGCGCGAGCGAGGTACAGATAGAGGTTGTGAAGCAATTTTGCTTCCTTTGTCCACTTCTTCCGTTTCCACTTTGAATTTTAATTCCTCCCATGTTATTACCTGTAATAGGAATACTTTTTTCTATGGATTTAGGCGACCAATCTTCCATGTTTGATAATTTAACTCAATAGATTAATACATGTAGAATAACATTTATAGATTTGTGTCTCACAAGACCAAGCATTTTATTTGGTTCAGACCTTCATTAATCATGGAATTCGATAACCACTTCACGTAAACAAGTCCGGATAGGCTTGTCGCACATCAGACTCACGCTCCCATGTCGCTTCCTCTTGGGAATGATTTCACCACTTGACAAGTACTAAGAGAATTTTCTTCGTGCATAGTACTTGTTCTCTCTGATCAAGGATTTGCACCGAATCTTCTTGAACCGTCAAATCCTCTTGGATTTCTAATGGTTGGTAATCACACACATGTGTTGGGTCCTTGATGTACTGTCGCAACATCGAGACGTGAAAGAGGTCATGCATGCCAGAGAGGTGGGGCGATAGTGCGAGTCTGTAAGCAACCTCCCCAACACGTCCCAATATCTCGAACAGTCCAACGTACCGTGGGCTTAGCTTGCCACATTAGCCAAAGCGCATTACACCCTTTGTTGGTGAAATCTTCACAAAAACTTTGTCTCCTTTCTAAAAGGTTAGTCCGCACTTAACATTAGAAATTTTTATGTATGTAGAGACTCACAAATGAATGGAACTAGGACTGATTTTACCTAAAAGTTGACGCTCGTTCTCTTTAGGTCTGCATAGCTCTTCTGCCTATTTTGTGTGGCCCTTATCCGCTCTCTAATCAAGTGCACTTTCTCGGTATTGCTCTCTAAAATCTCGAGCCCCAACATAAACTTTTCTCCCATCTCTTCCCAATTGATTGGGGACCGATATCTCTGCCCATATAGAGCATCATATCGTGTCATGTCAATACTTGCCTGAAAACTACTATTATAGGCAAACTCGATCAATGGCAAGCGCTGATCCCACGCTCCCTGAAAGTCGAGCATACAGGCTTGTATCATATCCTCAATAGTTTGATTGACTCTCTCCGTTTGGCCATCTATTTACGGGTGAAAAGCTGAACTAAAGTCAAGTCTAGTGCCCATTCCTTCTTAAAATTTCTTTCAGAATTGTGAAGTGTATAACAGGTCTCTATCCAAGATGATACTCACGGGAATGTCATGCAATCTGACGATCCCCCTCATATATAGCTCCGTCAACCTACTTGCTGTGTAGGTTATGTTATATGGCAAGAAATGAGTAGACTTTGTGAGTCTATCAACGATCACCCATATAGCATTATGCCTCCTTACCGTTCGTGGCAATCCCAAAATGAAATCTATTGAAATTGATTCCCACTTCTACTCCGGTATGGGCAATGGCTGTAATAATCCCACTGGATGTTGGTGATCTACCTTCACCTGTTGACAGACCAAGCACCTTGAAACATTTTCTGCGACGTCCTTTTTCAACCCTCTCCACTAGAAGCCTTTCCTTAAGTCTTGATATATTTTTGTGCTTCCAGGGTGGATAGCATAAGACGATTTATGTGCTTCGTCTAAGATGATTTGCCGCAAATTGGCATCAGCTGGGATGCACAATCTCCCCTTATATAATAGTGATCTCACTCTTCACTGAGAAGTCCTGCTGAGTATCGTTTGTCACTCCTTGGCAGATCTTCATCAATTTTATATCTTTCAGCTGTAGCTCATAGACCTGATCAAAAATGACTGGTCTGATAGTGATGTTTGCTTAGAAGGCTCCTGAAACCTTCGCTTCAAATCGTGCATCGCACAAAGCTATATCCTCTAGTAACTGCCATCTGTGAAGTCCCAAAATCAGAATTGACAATTGTGCTGAGTTCTTGTGACTTAAGGCATCGGCAACCACGTTCGCCATACCCGGGTGATACTGTATGGAGTAGTGTAGTCGTTAAGAAATTCAATCCACCTCCTTTGTCTCATGTTCAAATCTTTCTGCGTGAATAAATACTTGAGACTTTTGTGATATATAAAGATCTCAAAGGCTTCACCATAGAGATAATATATCCATATCTTTAACACGAAAATCACCGCGGCTAGCTCAAGGTCATGTGTCGGGTAGTTCTTCTCATTATCCTTAAGTTGTCTGGATCCATATGTTATGAACCTCTTGTGCTGATTTAGTATACAACCCAAGCCATTGTGTGATGCATCACTAAATAGAACAAATCCCCTGCCATCTGGAATCACAAGTACCAGTGCTGACGTAAGTCTCTTTTTTAACTCTTGGAAGCTTTTCTCGCATGCCTCGGTCCACTGAAACTTGGTATTCTTTCTTATTAGTTGTGTGAGCAGACTAAAAAGCTTGGAAAATCCTTCCACAAATCTTCGTTAGTAGCCCGCCAAGCCTAGGAAGCTTCTCACTTCAGTAACCGTTTTAGGTTATTCCTATTGCACCACTGCTTCAATCTTAGCTGGATCTACCCTGATTCCTTCTTCAGAAACTACATGCCCCAAGAAGCTCACTTGTTCTAACCAAAAATTGCATTTGTTAAGTTTGGCGTATAGCTGATGCGCTTGCAATGTCTGCAATGTGATCCTCAAATGCTTTTCATGATCCTCCTTTGTTTTTGAGTAGATCAGTATGTCGTCAACAAAAACTATGACACATGTGTCCAAATGAGATTTGAACACTCGATTCATGAGATCCATGAATGATGTTGGTGCATTTATCAAGCCGAAAGGCATCACTAAGAATTCATAGTGCCCATATCTGGTCCTAAATGCCGTCTTCAGAATATCATCGGCCTTGACCTTTAACTGGTGATAACCGAACCTCAAATGAATTTTCAAAAAGAATTTTACTTCTTGTAATTAATCAAATAAATCATCGATTAGCGGGAGTAGATAGCAATTCTTGATTGTGAGTTTGTTCAGTTGATGGTAATCGATGCAAAGCCTCATCGATCCATCCTTCTTCTTTACGAACAAGACCGGTGCCCCCCAAGGAGACACACTAGGTCTCACAAATCCCTTAACTAGAAGTTCCTACAATTGCACTTTCAATTCTACTAACTCCGCCAGAGCCATTCGATAAGATACTTTGGATACTGGCTCCGTACCTGGAGCTAAGTCAATAGAAAACTCCACTTCTCGATTAGGTGGTAGTCCTGGTAACTCATCTGGGAGTACATCTTCAAAATCACAAGCAACCGGAATACTAGCTATCACGTGCTTCTCCTCCTTCTGCTCTTTTAGGAATGCAAGGTATCCACTGCTGCCCTTCCTTATCAGACGCACGGCTCGTATCGCGGATTTGATCGGTATAATGTTAGCCTTGTCACCGATGAACCTGAATGACTTCCTATTCAGTGGCCGAAAGGTGACGATCTTTCGCAAACAGTCAACGTGTGCATGATACATGGACAACCAATCTATGCCAAGGATCACATCGAATCCTTGCATATCTAAGAATATAAGGTCTGCCGTCATCTCGTGATCTCCTACCAAAACAATGATCGATCGGCAATACATGCCCGTTTGTACTGAATCCCCCGCAAGAAGTGAGACTTGCATGACAAAATCCAAAGGTTCTGGAGTGACACTCAATTCGGTCGCAAATTGTGAGGTCACGAACGAGTGTATAGATCTAGGGTCGATCAATACCCGTGCTCCATGCCAACATATATCCTTATGTTGGTGTAATTGTAGCGTATCTACATTGCATGACTAATAGATCAGACATGCATGATATGCTTTAACATTTCACACAACCAAAATCAGTTAATATTTTAACATGGAATGGGAATTAAATTTGCAGACTAATTATATCTACGCATCATCCTTTTCTAATTTAGAATAAGTCAAATTTACTTTGATATGACGTCATACGTTCGATCACATTGTTTGTATGTTGTACGTCCTGAGCGGTAACTGCGTACACTCGGCCCTGCACAACGAGTCGTGCTTGTCGCGTAGGCCTTTGATGTCCTACATTGTTCACTCTTCCTTCACCCCTCAACATAGGGCAATCCCTAATCAAATGCCCCATCTTTCCACACTTAAAACAGCCTCTTGTTCCTCGTCTATAATCGGATGTCTTGTGTGACTTGCCACACTTGGCACAAGTCTCAGGTAGTGTCGATGAAGCTACTTTTGAGACTCTTTGAGTGACCAACACTCCGGTAGTGGTAGCCGGGTTCTCATAGTGAATAGGCCGGGTTCTCATAGTGAATAGGTCGCACCGAGTTAGACATTGGCGGCCTAGGATAACTGATTTGTAGCAGCCTAGATTAGTGAGTCGAGGTGAACTGCCTTTGATTGGGTGGTATGAAACGTGGTTTTTTATTCACTGGTTCGTAGTTTCCCACTCCGCTTTGATTCATCTACCATTTTCCTTGTTGTTTTTTTTTTTTATATATGGCGTTTGAGGACTTTTCTATGACTAGAGCCTTTCCCATGACGTCAGGGTACGTTGCCAATTCAAATGCTGCAACCTTTTCACGTAGGCTCGGTCTCAGTCCCTCTTCAAATTTATGGGCCTTCATCCTTTCTGTGGCCACATATTCCGGAGCAAATCGCGACAATCTAATAAATTTTGCCCCATACTCTCTGACCGTCATTGCCCCTTGCTCTAACTTCATAAACTGAGACACCATCTGGTTCCTCAGTTGCCTTGGGAAGTATTCCTTGTTGAAAGTGTCGCAAAATTCCTCCCAAGTCCATATCCCTTCAGGGTTCTCCAACTCTCTCCTCAACAACACCGACTTCTACCATGGGTCGGCATCTCCTTCCAACTAGCATGAAGCCCATCTTACCATTTTTGCCTCAGTGCATGGCATTTGTTGTAAGAGCTTCTCGATTTGGTTCAACCATTTCTCCGCCTCCAAGGGATCGGTTTGCCCATAAAAGCTAGGACGCCTTAGTTTTCTAAATTCTACAAAACCCGAGTGATATGGGTTTATAGCTGGAATTGGAGGGGTAGGTGTTGCTTCTTGATGATTATTAGTGGTCAACAATGCTGCTTGCTGAGCCATGGTATTTGCCATGGCTTCCATTGTGTGCATCATCCATTCTCTCTCTTCTCTCATCCTTGCTTCTCTATCTTTCGGTGTTTCCGAAATCCTCGCTCTCGGAACTCCCTCCTCTGGGACCCTCACTTCTGAAGCTCGCATTTCTAGGACCCTTACTTCCGGAATTCTCATTTTTGGTACTCTCATTTCCGAGATTCTCATTTCCGGAGTACTTGTCTCTGGGATCTCTCGATTCTTCAATGGAATCCGATTTGAAGTCGTGGGTATTTTTTCTAGACTTCTCATATTTCTTCTATGGCCGCCTCTTGGTCGACCTCTAGTAGACATTGACGCTTTGCAATATGAAACTAAATTTTCATTAGCAGAAGGTCCCTACACTTCGATAAAATCAAAGACTTGCCAGAAATTCTAAAGAAAATACTTTGATACCAACTGTGACAGCCCGAATTTCGGTGCCCCGAAACCCGCACCGCCGATACAACCCTTTAGGTCGTATTCTATACTTCACATATAACACTTGGTACATCCACACCTCAATCTAAAATAAAACACATCTAACTACGCAAATAATGTCCCCATAAAAAATTAAAGTCTGCATCTATATTAGATAGCCCAAGCTTGCATGTCCAAAAGACGGTTCAACTGTCATGCTAATCGTATGAATAAAAGAATTGAACTGAACCATCAGTGACACAACCAAAAGTCACATAGAGATGGTTTGCAAAAAGAATAAGTATCACAGAATTTAATATCCTACAAAACATAGTTGGCCGGACATACCAAGCCTTACACTGAGTTCTCAAAATTATCAAAGTGCTACAGCGCACGTCTACTAAAAGAAGTCCTCTGGAGGGGGCTCCGACTCCTCCAAAGGCAAGTAGTTCGAGTCCTCTAAATGTTGGTCCTCGGTATCCTTAGCTATCTCTGAACCTGTGACGTATAGTCGAAGGGTGAGCTACATCATAGCTCAATAAGAAAAATAAATAGCATGTATATTATCTAACATTACACATATCTTTCATGACACATTTCTAAGCATAGGAACGAAGTCTGATGCATTTGTTATGACCAAAGAGACTATCTAATGCATGATTTTGAATTACATTTCTACTAGTTAAACAGAACACACCCTTATACGCACACACTTAAAGGAATCACTTAAATAATTACTCGAGCAATATAGCATCGAGCCCCCGATTGAAGTACCCACCATCGTCGTTCATATGAGCCATTGCACAATGCCCAAGTCCCTTTTGCAAGAGGTGACTTATGACGAACAAAGTATTTCCACTGTTGGAAATCAAAGAACGGATATCCCACCGAACCAATACACAATTTGTACGAATATTCCGCCGTACGGGTCACGGATATCCCGCCGTGTTGGTTGGGTATTCACAATTAAACCTTAAATCCAATGTGCAAGATTACATATAGTTTATTATTGTGAAAATTAAGTTATACTCGTAAGTGCACGAATCGTGATGTAGTCAGTGAGTGCAAAGTACGAGATCGTTCCCACGAAGATTGGTTAAAAAATTTTAAAAGAGGAAACGGTAATTAATAAAGGAATTACCACAGATCTATCACAGTAACCACTAATTTAAGACTCTAAGAGTTTTGATGAATGAGATAAATACTAACACAAACTGAGAATTTAAGCAAATAATGAGAGATAAGGATTGGGATGTTGAATCCTCCCATCGTAGGTTTATCATTTACACAATACAAATCCGTGAATCAAGAAATGAAATTCTTATAAGATATTTATGAAGGAGCACCGGCCCAGAACACACCTAAGTTCTAACTTGTGGATCTGAGATCACGGAGAGATATGATTAATCCCCCATGAGTGTATGATTAACACTCACACCTCAGACAACGGTTAGAACCCAATCTCCAAAGTAGACTCCACACTACCGATCTGAGATCACGGAGAGGTATGATTAACCCCTCATGAGTGTGTGATTAACACTCACACCCCAGATAGTAGTAGAACCTAACCCTGAGATGAGTGATAATTATGATAAAATCTTCATTACAATGCTGGAATCATAGAGCATGATTAGCTCCTAGATTCCAAACCACAATCATATCATATTCATATCAATAATAACATTAGGGCCTTTAAAAGAATTTAATACCTCAATCACATATTTATATTAATATAATTGAATCCCTCGGATGGGGTTCATCAGATCTCCATCCTTGATGAAACTAGCCACACATGATTAAATTAAACAAAAAGATGAAAAAGTAAATCAACATAAATATTAAAATACCGTACTAAGCTTTAACTAAATTCACAAAAAGCTTTAATCCAGATCTCTACAATTCTTCTTCAAAAGTGCATAAATAAAAACTAATCTAAATCTTACATCTAGAAAAATGAACACTCAAAACTGGAAGAAAAACTGAGACTCAATGCCCTTGAGTTGAAAAGCAACAAAACAGAAAAATACAAGTGGAGAGAGCCCTTCCGAATCCTCCGATTTTCCTTTAAATATCATCCCATATCCGGATTTCAAATTCAAATTTGAAATTGTCGATTGATCGACTTAAGTGGTCGATCGATCGATCAAATTAGAGTTTGAATTTTTGAATTTAAAATTCTCCGAACATGTCGATTGATCAACCAATAAGGGTTGATCAATCGACCTAGTTAAATGGTCCGATCTCATATATCCTTTGCTTCATTGCTCTGGTGTCTATCCACTTTGCATCCTTTTAACCCCCTTAGTACGTTTAATGACCAATTTGACCTGAAAGTCATAAAACTTCATAAATCTTATTAGATAGCTTTCATCGGATGGCTAAATGCAGGTCTTTAGGGGTGAAATATCATCATAATTTACTATTCATCACACACCCAAACCTACACTTTGCTAATCCTCGAGCAAAGAAGAAAATAAACAAAATTGGAAAATAAACTAACATCCTAAGAAAAGTAAATAATGTCACTTTCGTAGGGAGCATGATTGCATTTAGAGTATGCAACAAGCCTTTAAACCCCTAGGTGATCTCTAGTAGAGGAGTTTTGTCTTCTGAGGGTTTTCAGTAAAGTTACTCACAAACTTTAAGACATATTATACAATTGATTCATGGGATTTGTTAATTGCATTTATCTTGCAATTTCCCCTCAAATAATATGCATGTCATTTCATCTTCATTGATAATTAGTTAAGTTAAGCTAATACTTTAATTTGCAGATAAATTTCTCACCCATCCTTAGATATGTCACGTGAAATCATTAGCCCTAATTCTAATTATCTGAAAATTTGTCCTATTTGCAAACCGTATAGATTTTATGTTTTGATTCGACCCTCACAATAGGTGTACTCTCAAAACAGAAATTTTTCGATGATGGATATATTTGCATACACATGTGAGGAATCAATATAAGGCAAATAAAAGGTC
This sequence comes from Chloranthus sessilifolius, assembly GCA_021018995.1. Lineage (NCBI taxonomy): Eukaryota > Viridiplantae > Streptophyta > Magnoliopsida > Chloranthales > Chloranthaceae > Chloranthus > Chloranthus sessilifolius. The sequence goes on along the minus strand of CM037594.1, from coordinate 88,907,034 downwards.
TCACATGATAGGAGAAACACGATCTAGTCGATGAATAAAAATAAATCTCATAAGAACAGATACTAGTATATCTTAAACATGTCATATCAAGTGTCATAGGTATCACATATTCACTCTCCACAAGGCAATTATCAATGCAAGATCGGATTATGAAGGTTTTTTGTGGGGTTGTAATGGGGCTCAGGTAAGGGTAAAAAAGAAATTGAAGTTGGGGATCAAAATTTCTGAGAAATTTGAAAATTAGTTGATTTCTTATTTTTCTATTTCTTTTCTCTCTTCTTTTTTTTTTCCAATATTTTTCTACTTTTCTCAACTTTCTTTTCCCTTGTCACTCATTTGTCTTCTTTTGAATTTCATTTTCTTGAAGCACATCATATATTTATTTATTTTTTTGTCATACACTCTCAGTAAACATCACAGCTCAGTATCTCTCTACTTTCTTTTCGTTTATTCTCATCTCTCATTTCGAATTTCTCATAAATAAGCAAGGTAAGGCTGAACTTTCAGAAATGATGAAAGGGTAAAGGTTAATGTGGCTTATCAAAGAATATATACAGACAAATTTTTCAATAAGCTCAAAGGGGTATTAGAAGGATAAATTTACATGAGGTGACACATTTTAAGCGCAAATGATCCAAAGATAGCCTTCAATCACGTCCTCAAAAGATAGTAACTCTGCCTAATTGTTTTGAGTAAACACACAATACGTTCTAGTACAATAATATGAATTTAATATCATGCAAAGTCACTAGTCAAAACAACAAGTATGAGATTATAAAAAAATAATTCGTATTCAAAGATAACTCCGAATTTATGTAAACTCTCATCAAGGACGTGAAATTGGCACTAAAGCTCACAGGTCTAATCTTCACTAAGATCCTACAATTCACAATTTTAGATAAATTATCTTGATTTTTAGCTTTTCGAACTGATTCAAACACCATATCTTCTAAAAATGGGTTTAAAGTTTTATGCTAATCTCCACCTTAACTTTCCTCTTCTAATAGCAATAATTTAAAAATGACATTCAATATTCTTCCGGTGAGATTGCATAATCTAACAATTTCAACTTCCATACATCCATCATATAAAATATAATTCTCTGAAAAAAATCTTCAAAGTACATAGTCGATCGATCGACAAGGTTGATTGATCGATCGACCAAATTCAAAATCTTTTTATTATTTTTTTTTGTAAAAAAAAAATAACGCATTACCACCCCCAAACCTAAAACGTGCAATGTCCTCATTGTACCAGAATTGAGGAGTACCCCCAAACCTACAGCAAAATATTCATAGACCAAAAGGCAAAGGATGTAACAAGCATCATTATAACTATAATGAAATTTATTAAGTAAATTACGTGAATTACACTTATTGAAAAACAAAAAGTATTAAATCCTAAATCTACCTAAAAATAAAAAATATGCAAAACTAATAAATCCTAAAAACATCCTAAATTTCCTAAAACATTTTAAAAAAAACTTTCAACTTTCTCTTTCAAACATCCGCATCAGTTCCCGACCCTAGTTTCGATTTTGGAAAAACGAAATTCCACATCGCTTCGGTGATACTCCCTGGATTCGAGGAATCCAGAGTGAAATCAGGGGGTGGCAGGGTTGATGGTTTGGCCATGCTATTGGTGGCCAAATCTTAGAGTGTAGGCGTGAGACATAACTTTGCCCAAGTTTCTGTAGGGATTAGATCGATAATCTCTTTCTGTATTGATCTTGGAATGAAGGCCGCTAATGGATTGCGGCATGGAGTTGGTGTTGGTTGTGTTAATATTGAAGAGGAAGGGATGGGTGATGGTGATTTGGTGATTGGGGAGGGTGATGGTGTTGAATCTAGATCAATCATCTCTATATCACCTGATATGATTAGCATGGGCTTGGCTGATCTACTGGTCCTCTTTCGTACTGGTTCTTCCCAAATTGGAAGAGGCACAGGATCAATATCTATCATATCAACATTAGTGAGATCCAATAGAGTCAGTGTTCCATTAGGCCTTTCCCTTTTCCTTGCAGTTTCTTCCATTTTCTTCATTGTTGCCCGTGTACGATAAGCTCTTCCGGCCATTGATAGAATTGAGAGGATTAATTTACGATGATAATTTTGGAAAAAAAAAATCCTCAGGATGTTTGAAATAAATAGAGAAAGAGTTTGAGAATACCTAAAAGTGTCCTACGGAGGAAAAAGAAGAGTCCTAAAGTACTAAACTGCTAAAATTAAAAAGATTTTGCACGAATTTTTCTTTTGCTTTTTTTTATTTTATGTTTTTACCGTACTCTTGGGTTGCCTCTCAATAAGCGCTAAATTTAATATCGCTAGCCCGACATTCCAATTTTTCAATTTCATCCCAATTGATCGGGATTGCTAAATGCCACTTTATCAAAATTTTCAATGACATTTTCTAGAAACGATTTCACTCGTTGCCCATTGACTTGAAACTTACTGCCATTTCAAGGGTTACAAAGTTCAACTGCTCCGTTTGAAAATATTCGATGTACCTGGACTGGACCGCTCCATCGGGTTTTAAGCTTTCCTGAAAACAGATGAAGCCTTGAGTTGTATAGCAGCACCTGCTGTCCCACAGTGAATGATTTTCTCAAAATAAATTGATCATGGGTCCGCTTCATGCGGTTCTTGTAAGATTTTGCACAATCATATGCATCAGCTCTTACTTCTTCCAATCCTGCAATCTCTAAACTTCGCTTCTCACCAGCTTTTTGCAAGCTAAAGTTCAAAGACTTGATAGCCCAATACGTCTGATGTTCTAATTCAATAGGTAGATGACAACCTTTATCAAAAACCATCTTATAAGGAGACATTCCAATGGGAGCCTTGAATGCTATTCGATAAGCCCAAAGTGTGTCGTTCAATTTTAACGACCAATCTTTACAATTTGGCTTTATCATTTTTTCTAAAATGCGTTTTATTTCCCGATTCAAAACTTCAACTAGTCCACTAGTTTGAAGGTGGTATGGTGTAGCCACTTTGTGGGTGATCCCATACTTTCTCATTAGTTGAGCAAAAATTTTATTGCAAAAATGTTTTCCACCATCACTAATGATAGCGCGTGAAATACCGAATCTCAAAAATACCTCATTCTTAAGAAATTTAACAACTACTTTGTGATTGTTAGTTTTGCAGGCCATTGCTTTAACCCATTTTAAAACATAATCCACAGCAACCAAAATATATGAATTCCCAAAAGAACTAGGGAATGGGCCCATGAAATCTATTCCCCATACATCGAATATCTCAATCTCAAAAATTGGATTCAAAGGCATCATATTTCTCTTTGAAATTTTGCCTAACATTTGACAGTTACTACATGACCTGCAGTGCTTGTGGCAATCTTTGAAAATCGTTGGCCAATAAAATCCACATTGAAGAATCTTAGTAGCAATCTTTCTTGAGCTGAAATGTCCCCCACAAGACAATTCATGACAGAATGAAATGATTTTCGATTGCTTAGATTCTGGAATGCATCTTCTGATTATTTGATCAGCATAATACTTAAACAAGTAGGGATCCTCGAAAAAATAATGCTTTGCACGTGCCAGAAAAATAGCTTTCTCGTTCTTATTCCATTGCCCTGGTACTTAATCTATCATCAAATAGTTGACCAGATCGGCATACCGTGGTGAATATTCAACAACAAGCAATTGTTTATCAGGAAAGTTTTCCAAGATCAGAACCAGATCGTCAGATTTTTCAACAACAATTTGAGATAAATGGTCAGCTACCACATTTTTCGATCCCTTCTTATCTTTGATTTCCATATCGAACTCTTGTAAAAGTAAAATCCATCGGATCAAACGGGCTTTTGCATCCTTCTTCGCAAAGAGGTAGCGAAGAGCCGCATGATCCGTAAACACCACAACTTTTGATCCTAACAAATAGGATCAAAATTTATCTAGTACAAAGACTACAGCTAGGAGTTCATTTTATGTGGTGGAATAATTTAATTGCCCATCATTCAATGTGCGACTCGTATAGTAAATTACATGTGAAATTTTCTCCACCCTTTGTCTCAATATTGCTCCTACCGCATAGTCAGATGCATCACACATTATCTCAAATGGTAACTTCCAATCTAGAGATTGAATTATTGGAGCTTGAACAAGTTCAGCCTTGATTATCTCAAAAGCTTTCAGGCATTTCTCAGTAAAAAGGAATGGGACATCTTTGCCGAGTAAGTTGCAGAGAGGTTTTGCAATCTTACTAAAGTCCTTGATGAATCTCCAATAAAAATTGGCATGCCTAAGGAATGATCTAATTTCCCTAACTGTTTTGGGAGGCGGTAGGTTTGAAATCAAATCTACTTTCGCCTTGTCCACTTCAATGCCTTTGGATGAAATAATATGCCCAAGGACTATTCTGCTTTGAACCATGAAATGACATTTTTTCCAATTCAGAACAAGGTTCTTCTCCTGATATCTTGTAAGAATAAGGGATAAATGGTTTAAACAATCACTAAAATTGTTTTCGTAAATAGAGAAATCATCTATGAAGACCTCTAGAAACCTCTCCACCATATTTGAGAATATACTCAGTATACATCGTTGGAATATAACTGGGGCGTTGCAAAGTCCGAATGGCATCCTTCGATAGGAGAATGTTCCAAAGGAACATGTAAATGTCATCGTCTCCTGATCTTCTGGTGCAATGACTATCTAATTGTATCCAGAATCGTTATCGAAGAAATAATAGTATTGATGTCCGACCAATCTCTCAAGCATTTGATCAATGAATGGGAGAGGAAAGTGATCTTTTTTGGTCATTGAATTTAACTTTCTGTAATCGATACACACTCTCCAGCCAGTCTGAACCTTAGTTGGTACCAACTCATTCTCCTTATTCTTCACCATAGTCACTCCAGAGTTTTTGGGTACCACTTGTGTTGGGCTCACCCATTTGCTATCGGAAATAGGGTATATAATTCCAGCATCCAGCAGCTTAATAACCTCCTTTCTCACAGAATCTTGTATTATTGGGTTTAATCTGTGTTGTGGTTCTCTAGAGGGTTTAGTGCTTTCCTCTAAATGAATTCGATGCATACACACCGTTGGACTAATACCCTTAATGTCCTTAATAGACCATCCAATTGTACTTTTGTGGTCTTGGAGTAATTCAATGAGTTGTTCCTCTTGATCCTCATTCAGTTTTGCTGAAATAATTATTGGATCAGTTTCATCTCTTCCCAAGTATGCATATTTCAAATCGGCAGGGAGAGATTTCAGTTCCAGCCTTAACTTCTCTTCTTCTCTTGATTCTTCTGAACTTTCTTCCTCCTTGATCTCATCTTTTATTTGCCCTTCATTTTCTCCCAAGAGTGACGTCGAGTCTAACATTTTATTAACTTTGTTTATTATTTCATCTATATCGAAGTCTTTACCAAATGTGTTAGACATGCCTCTAAAGGATCCTCATATTCCGATGTAAAGAATGTATCTTCCACAATGCTATCAATCATGCATACTTGTGCATGCTCCTCATCTTCAACAGGTTGTCTTGCAATGTGAAAAATATTCAGCTCTACAGTCATATTCCCGAATGACAAATTCATTATCCCATTTCGGCAATTAATTAATGCATTCGATGTTGCTAGGAATGGTCTTCCCAGAATTATCGGAACATTATTTTTCAACTTAGGAATAGGTTTGATATCTAGCACAACGAAATCAACAGAGAAATAGAAAGTATCCACTTTAATAAGGACATCCTTGACTATCCCCCTGGGAATCTTGATTGATCTATCAGCAAGTTGAAGGGTCATAGCTTAACTTCTCCCAGCTCAAGTTCCTTGTACACAGAGTAGGGCAGCAGATTAACACTTGCTCCAAGGTCTAGAAGTTCTTGATCAATGTGATTCTCCCCTATAATGATTGAAATTGTAAGACAGCCAGGGTCTTTATATTTAATCGAAAGTCTCGCTTGTAATACTAAACTTACCTGCTCTACTAAGAAAGCTTTCTTCGGGACATTGATCTTTCTCTTGATTGTGACCAAATCCTTCAAGAATTTCGCATATGTCAGTACTTGCTGAATGGCATCTAGGAAGGGGATATTTATCTTTAATTGCTTGAACATTTCAATAATTCCTTCTTGATCGTGATTTTTTCTTGGTCCCATTAGCCTTTGAGGATATGGGGCTTTGGGCACAAAACTTCTTTCTCTCTCATTCTTTTCTTCAGTCTTTTTCTCTTGTTTCTCCTCTTTTTCGACTTCTTCATTCAACTCAATTTTATCTTCAAGCTCAGATTTCTCATCTTCTTTAGACATCTCTACTTTATTGTCAATCTGCTTCCAGATCTTAACATTATAATTGTTTTGATTTGTTACTGATTTTCTTCATTTGATAAGGTCAAAGCCTGCTCAATAGCTATTTGTCCTCTTGGATTTGGAATTGGTTGGCTCGGGAATGATCCCTTCTCTCTCTCGCAAAGGAGTGTTGCCAATTGCCAAATTTGAGTCTCTATCCTTAATATTGAAGAAGTATTAAATTAAATGAACTTCCACATATCCTCACTCTGAGGATATTGGTTCTGAGGATGACGAGGTGCAACATTTCCTTGTTGATTATTGAATCCAGGTGGTGAGAAATTTTGTGCAAAACCAGGTTGACTCACGAGTTATTGTGCGGGTTAGTTCTGATATCCCAACATTGGTTGTGAGAATTGATAATTCTGGTTAAATTGCCTGGGTTGCCCATTCTGATTTTGATTTTGGTGGAATTGGTTTCCACCCACATAGTGTTGTTGTTGGAATTGTCCTTGACCGAACTATTGTTGTGGTCCCTTACTGAAATTTTAATGTAGATAAAAATTCATCCCTTGTCCTCTCCCGTGAGGTTTTTGATTCCCTTGTTTCCACAAGAAATTTTGAGGGTATTTCCAACTGTTTGGGTAATTTTCATTGAAAATATTTTCCTGATTCCGATAATACGTGTCCAATGCGTTCAATTGCTCATAAGAGTCTTCTAAGTGATTCCGCATTGAAGGGCAACCGTCAGATGTGTGCATTGGACTTGCACAATATGAGCATGGATATGATTGCACATTTACGATACTCACATTCTTCTTTAACTTCAATTCCTCAACCTGTTGAGTAAAAAAATCTATTTTTGCCATGAGATCAAGTGTTTCTTTCACCACATATAATCCTCCTTTCTTTGTTGAGCTTCCTACTTTATCTCAATTCTTGTTTGGTGATCTCGAGTTTTCGAGAAATCCCATTATTGTGAATTTTCAGCCAACTTTTCTAAGAATTGATAGGATTCAGTTTCCCTCAATTCAAGGAATCCTCCACTATTCATTAATTCGATCAAATGTTGATTGGCCTGATCCAGTCCGTTGTAAAAACATTTGACCAATCTCCATTTTGAGAATTCATGGTGTGGACACTTCAATTAAATATCCATGAATCTATTACAAGCTTCATAGAATCTCTCATCATCTTCTTGTGTAAAATCAGTGATTTCACGTCTTAGGGCATTAGTCTTGACCATGAGAAAGAATTTTGATAAAAATTTCTTAACCATCTGATCCCAGTGGTTATGGATCCAGCTAGTAAAGAATTTAACTTGGTTTTGGCCTTATCCTTTATGGAGAAAGGAAACAAACGTAATCTCACAGATTCCTCACTGAAATTCCAATGAACAAACTTCAACGAAGTCTTTGATGTATTGGTACGGATCTTCTCTATCCATGTCGTGAAAGATTGGAAGGATTTGAATCACATTTGTACGGATCTCAAATCTGCCACCAGGTGTAGCAGGGTACGTGATACAAGACGGGGTATTTGTGGTTATAGGAGCAAACAACTCTCTTAGAGTTAGTTCCTCCTCATTTTCATATTGGTGATCTTCATAATCGTTTGCATTCATTTTGAATTAAATTAATATTTCACTTCTAGCTTCTTACCCTGTTCTAATCTCTTTTCTATTCAAACGACAAGTTCGCTTGATCTCAAAATTGAAAGGTTCTAAAGATTTATCTTTAGAGGACCTCGTGTGCATACACAAGGTGCACAGGTTTTGCTTTCTGAATTTTTGTTGTTTGATTGATCGAATGTTTAGGTCAATCAATCGAGAAAATTAAAGTTTGAATTTTAATTTTTTTTTTTTTAGGAGGTCGATTGATCGAGGGTTTAGGTCGATTGATCGACCAAAAACAGTCTTCGATTGATCGAGGTTTTAGGTCGATCAATCGAGAAGTAGGATTCAAAATTTGAATTGAATTTTTTTTATTTTTTATTTTTTTTTTATTTTGAGATTCAAATTTTTTTTTTTTAATAACAATCCAAAGATTATGGTGGCAAAATTTGCAGGATTTTTTTTCGGAGTCAATTGATTGAGTGTTTGGCTCGATTGATCGATCTCAAAATTTTTTGATTTTTTTTTTTGTTGGTTCGATTGATCAAGGGTTTAGGTCGATCGATCGATACTCAAAAGTTTTCACTCTTTTTTTTCAGAAATAATAAAATTACTGATTTAAACCTACAGAAGTTCCTAAAATTAATTTTCTATTTCCTATAAAAAAATTTTAAAATTTTCTACGCCCAATCCCCGACAACGGTGCCAAAAACTTTTTGTGAAAATTAAGTTGTACTCACAAGTACATAAATCGTGATATAGTCAGTGGGTGCAGAGTACGAGATCATTCCCACGAGGATTGGTTAAAAAATTTTAAAAAAGAAAACAGTAATTAATAAAGGAATTACTACAGGTTTATCACAGTAACCACTAGTTTAAGACTCTAAGAGTTTTGATGAATGAGATAAATACTAACACAAACTGAGAATTTAAGCAAATAATGAGAGATAAGGATTGGGATACTGAATCCTCCCATCGTAGGTTTATCATTTACACAATACAAATCCGTGAATTAAGATATGAAATTCTTATAAGATATTTATGAAGGAGCACCGGCCCAGAACACACCTAAATTTTAACTTGTGGATCTGAGATCACTGAGAGGTATGATTAACCTCATGAGTGTATGATTAACACTCACACCTCAGACAACGGTTAGAACCCAATCTCTAAAGTAGACTCCACACTACCGATCTAAGATCATGGAGAGGTATGATTAACCCCTCATGAGTGTGTGATTAACACTCACACCTTAGATAATAGTAGAACCTAACCCTGAGATGAGTGATAATTAGGATAAAATTTTCATTGTAATGCTGGAATCATAGGGCATGATTAGCTCCTAGATTTCATACCATAATTAGATCATATTCATATCAATAATAACATTAGGGCCTTTAAAAGAATTTAATACCTCAATCACAGATTTATATTAATATAATTGAATCCCTCGGATGGGGTTCATCAGATCCCCATCCTTGATGAAACTAGCCACACATGATTAAATTAAACAGCATGATGAAAAAGTAAATCAACATAAATATTAAAATACCGTACTGAGCTTTAACTAAATCCACAAAAAGCTTTAATCCAGATCTCTACAATTCTTCTTCAAAAGTGCATAAATAAAAACTAATCTAAATCTTACGTCTAGAAAAATGAACACTCAAAACTGGAAGAAAAATTGGGACTCAATGCCCTTGAGAATTGAAAAGCAGCAAAACAGAAAAATGCAAGCGGAGAGATCCCTTCTGAATCCTCCAATTTTCCTTTAAATATCATCCCATATCCGGATTTCAAATTCAAATTTGAAATTGGTCGATTGATCGACTTAAGTGGTCGATCGATCGACCAAATTAGAGTTTGAATTTTTGAATTTAAAATTCTCCGAACTGTGTCGATTGATCGACCAATAAGGGTTGATCGATCGACCTAGTTAAATGATCCGATCTCATGTATTCTTTGCTTCACTGCTCTGGTGTCTGTCCACTTTGCATCCTTTTATACCCCTTAATGCGCTTAATGACCAATTCAACCTGAAAGTCATAAAACTTTATAGATCTTATTTGATAGCTTTCATCGGATGACTAAATGCAGGTCTTTAGGGGCAAAATGTCATCATATTTCACTACTCATCATTTATCACTGTGAGTTTGTGTTAATTATAGTAATTCAAAGTTGTCACATGTCCACACATACTTCATTTCATCACTATTGATGTCACACACACACACATCTTTCACATGCCCACAATTGAGGATTTAGACTCACACACATAGCACACGCAAAATTTCCTCTTAGTGATCACCTTGTTTAATATAGCATGTTTAAAACTACGCAATTGAATTTATGCTATTTGAAAATAAAAGTCGGAAAACACATGCATTTCTATCACATCTCTACACATATGCTAGTTGAAAGCAAATACACATGCTGCAGAGTTTTCCCTACCTCAAACGGAGTCACGCGGAGGTTAAGCCAAATAGCATCAAGAGTGCACTCACATAAACTCCTCACGTCACTCCTATAATCAAAAGTATCCAAACACCCTATAAGAATGCCTAGAAGAACAAAGGACATATTCTATTGAAAATTTTAGAAGAAAAGAATAAAGAGAAATACCCTATTCCTCGCGCGAGCAAGCCCCGAGGCTCGGGCGCGCGAGCAAAAATTGGTCCAAACCTCACGCGACCGAATTGAAATTCAGTTGTCTAATGAGTGGCATGCAAGGCCTCGCTCGAGCGAGCCCTTTTTACCTTTAAGTCCTTGCGCGAGCGAGACACAAGATCCTCACAACACTTCTTAAATTCTCGCGAGGCTATTCAAGTCATATCTCTGAAGCTAGTGCGAGCGAGCCTTTAAGCTCATGCGCGCGACGATCAGAGATATTTCAGATCTTAGTTTTCTCCAAACTCGATCCTCACCAACTCCTAACTATTTTCAACCTCTTTTTCTAAGGAGCAATAAATGCTTTAATTACTAATCAAAAAGCATTAAATTCATACCTTTAATGCCTTTAATGCTCCATAGATTTGATCTTTCTTCCTTAAAGAAATCATAAAGGTTTTCACAACCTAGGTCTACCTCCCTCTTCACACTAAGCTCCCAGATTCACACGAGCTCATCAATTCATGTGGCTTGAATCCTTGCGCACATTAACTCCTTTTCCTTTAGCTTCTATTGGATCTAAACATTTAGAGCCCACACATGCCCACGCCAATCTTACACGACTTACAGAATTTGGGGTTATTACATTAGCAAGGCCACAATGCAACCTCAGGCCCGACAAAATAGAAAGTTCTTCAAGTGTTGGAGTCAACTCACGGGTCCCAATGAGAAAGTGCTGCATGGATGAAATCCCAAAACAGAGGAACATCGAGGAAGGAGGAGAGATGGGCAAGCCCAAATTGATCCAAACCCGTGAGCTCGGTTTCATTCAAGTTGTCAAGCCAATGTTTCAGAAAGTTGGGCCCTACACTCAAGAAGGGAAGTGTAAAAGTCTCGGACCCCATCGGAGGGGCGGGGTTGTAAAGAGGTTCCATGGTCATACGAAGCCGTTTAATAAGACACGATCCGATATAGAACAATGGACCCACCCTCAGGAAGAAAAGACAAAAAATTTAGAGCAAAACTTGAAGCCCACCTTGAAAAAAATGGAAAAAGAATACCTTTTCGGTCCTTATAAGCCCATCAAAGACCATAAATGCCTTGCGTATATTTTATATACGCAAGACCAAAATTCCCCAGAAAATGCCTTGCGCATATTTTATGTATGCAAGACAAAAAAACCTCCAGGAATGCCTTGCATATATATTATATACACAAGACCAAAAGATCAGAAAAATTGCCTTGTGTATATATTATATACGCAAGACCAAAAACCAGAAAAAGAGAAAAATGTGGGTTGCTTTCTTATCATTTGAAACTACACCCAACAACTTTTTCGGATGACACCCCAGACCACGAGTTGGGACACCTAAGTTTACCACATAACTTGTTTAACTTTTTTTGCAGGTACCAAGCTCACAACAAATAAAGGAAGAATACATGAACTTTGACCGTGTCACCCATGTGTAACCTGGGGGTCATCTCCTCGTTTACCAAACTCATGGCCCATCCTGCAGAAGAGCACAAATCATGATTGCAACTTCACAACAATCTAACCTTTTTTTCATGTGATTGAAGGCAAGCATATCACATCCAAAAAGGGAGATGACAAGTAGAAAGGAAAATTATAGACATCCATTTTACGAATTACCCAAATACACCAATCAGTCACATTGTTATTACATTTCTTTCCTAAAAAGTGCTCAAAATCTCAAATGTTCATAAAGGAAAAAGAAGCAATCTCCAGTCAAGCCCCAAATCCTCAAGTATCCCTCCTTCGCCGGTGTTGAGTCCTCTGATACGTCATGGATTTAACCTCTCCCACCCGCGACCATGCGTGGGTCAACCGGCTAAGCAAAGAACGCGACTCCTTGCGAGCACGCTGAAAACATCACACCAAAGGGACTAGTTGTGATAAAGCACATGCCGACAAAGAAATAGAAAGGGACAAACCAATTTCCTAGTCACCACCTCAGCCTCCCAGAGATCAGCGATGTGATGATTGTAATCCGCCTGCTGAACAGCTGACTCATAAACCTAGGAAAGAAGAAGAGAGAGAAAAGTCAGTAGCACAAAAGAAGGGCGAATACATCTAAAAAAGTAACAAACTCACCCCAGGAACCAGTTTGGGAGGAGGTGCTCTAATCGCCTCGTTAGAAAGACGGGCACGCTCGGTCACATCCGCACACAAATCCGAGAGAAATCCATCGTCAAATCGTCTGAAAACCCCCGAGCACCCTGCATCAGAATTCCCCGAAGGTCCTGCACCAGAAGTCCCCGAGGGTCCCGCACCCGGCACCTCTGAAGGACCCGCATCTGCATCCACATTGGAATCCTCTGCCTCGTCAAACTGAAAAGAAGAAGGAATCTGATCAACAAAGCATGTATTGAGTAAGTCGGAAGGGAAGCCAACAAGCAATTGAAAGAGGAGGGAAAATACCTGGGCTTGTGGACACCCAAATGCCAGGAAGTTAGCACCAGATATAAAACGTGGGAGGAGCGACCGGTAGGGAAAAGACTCATACCACCGCTGATACCCCCCATGCTAGAAAAGGCCATCAACTGGGACCCCCCAATGAAGAAGCCTCTCTGTAAGCTCCTTGACTGTACACTCCGATGCCATAACATCCTCAGGAGGACCCCCGAGCACGCCAAAGAAGTCATTGTACTGATGTACTACTCTCTCCCGCAAGTAATAGGCTTGGGTCCAAAAGCCATAGAAGAAGACGACACGACGATCAACAAATAGTCGTGATCATCCAATGGCAGCACGGGCTAGGAATGGGGAGCCGACATAAGGATCAAACACCATTTGTCCTAAAAAGAAGGATCCCGCTAGTCAGGGGGGGCAAGTTGGAAATGTAAATACCCCCAAACCTGAAAGGATGGACAAACAGGCAATTGTATATATCAAATCAAAATCAGAAAGGCTAGAAATGATAAACCAGGAGGAATAACAAGCAAAACAAACAGATTACCTCAATCACAGGCCAAAAGCCATACATGGAGGCAAGGTCCCCAACTGAAGCTCTGACTAGGCTGTCCATCAGCACAGCATTCCCGGTGGCACCCCAACCCAAGCGGTGTACATTTCCCAAGTTCTCCATCAGGGCGAGAAGGGAGAGTGAGACGCGACCCCCACTTGTGTTGGTAAGGATTGTCTTGCCCAGAACGAAGAGGAGTGTGATGCGAGCCAACATCAGGGCACGCTCAGGCTCGATAACAATGTCCATATCAGGCTGGATTGGGTCAACCAACTCCTCAAACTCGAACTGATCCACCAATCATGACAACTTGACCTCAAAGCCGATCATATGGGTGGAAGGGGGATAGGCCCAATCAATCGGATCACCTCCTCACGATCAGGAATGGGAGGAAGGATCATTGGGATCCCTCCTATCGCGATCCCTGTGATCATGGACCAATTGATGGGGGTAGTAGTCATCTCAGCCACGGACGTATGAAAAGTCATCGTCTAGGAATGAAATCTCTCCACAAAGGCTTTCACATAGGGCCAATCCCCCCTCATGGTAGGACAAGATAGGAAGTCCCCAACGCTGGCCAGTGCCAGGAAGAACCTCACAACATGAGGAAGACGGGTGTAAAGGTGTTGATGGCCGAACCAGCCCCCACGGAACATGAACGGAGGTAAAGGCTACATCAGAAGAAAGAAAAATGTCAAATCCTGGGGCAAAAGGGCACCAACCAAATAGGAACAACCATTTTTTTTTTTTTTTTTACCTCACTTATAATCCCAAAGTTAGAGATATGGGTATACTGTTGGTGAAGCAATCCACTACGAGCCGCCTCGCCCTGCATCTCAAACCAACAACGAGAGGAGAGTTGCACCCGAATAAGGCGCTTACCCCTGTTACCAATGACCCCATTTGGGCTATCCTCGCTGCCCGACTCATCATCGCTTTGTTGACTACGTGGCATCCTGAGAAGAGGCACATAAATAGCAAGTGTTAGAAGGTGATAACAAAAGAAAATCAAGTGCTTTACTGGAAACATGGGACAAAGGAAAGGAAAGTATGTTTCACTCCCGTCAAAATTTCCAAAAAAAAAAATATCAAAGGAGGGCACGCCTCGTCATTTAAATTCAAGAAAAATAAACAAAACAAAAAAATCGATTTATTTACTTTTCAAAATCCTTGCCAAGAAAAATTAGAAAATCTACACACATACACATATATACAAAGATAAGCTAAAGTTTTGGTAAAGGGCACCCGCTGCCCCTCAGTTCACAAAATGTCCACATATACATTTTCATCAAACTCAAGAGGGGTGTCAAATAAGCCTGCATTTTGGTAATAGGAAAAGGCGTCAAATTTATAAATTTTGAGCAAAATGTCCTCACATCTTTTACCGAAATTCCTCATAAAAGCGGAATACAAATCAAGAAAAACATCCCTAAAGCTCACGTTCACAAGCAATATCATTTTAAGGCACAAACCCTAGCACTGGGATAAATAAAAAATAAGAGAATCCACAAAAAGAAAAAGGGGGTGCCAAGTGACAAGTTTTAAAACCCCCGCATTTAGGACATTAAAAAGCCGGCATTTTTTCAAAAAATTGTTTCAAAATTTTCAACCAAAATCCCTCAAGGCACCCACATAAATCAAGGAAAATGTCAAAAATAGTTTTCATTCGCAAAATAGTGTCGTTTTTTCAAAAGCCCTAAATTACACCAAGAAATTTCAAAAAAGAAAATAGAGAAAAAAAGAAGAGATAATAGGTACAAATTGATCGAATTTCTTACCCAAATCCATGCAAATACACATAAAATCAATCAAATGGATCCCAAATCATTGCATTTACAAGGGAAATCAGTTCTTATCACCTAAACAACTAGAAATCCTAACCACATTGGTGTAGAAATCAGAAAATTCAAAGAAAAAGGGTTTTAAATGATTACCTTAGTTGAAAAGAGAAACCCTAGGTCCGGCGGGAGAAAATACGATTGGTCGGCGATGTCAACACCGATGCAATATTGAGGTTTGAATCTAATCGATGGAACACAAAGTAGGGCTCCCGTTTCGGTTTGGAGAGAGGGAGAGGGAAAGGTTTTGAAAAGTAACCTGTTTTTGGGTCTCTACCCATGCCCAACTATTTTAAATAAAAATTTGGCCTTGCGTATATTTTATATACGCAAGGCTTATTTTTTTTCAGATTTGGTCTTGCGTATATCAAATATATGTAAGACTTATCCCCCCTTGTCTTTGCTTGACTGAGGTTTGGCCTGGTGAACATATTTCGCACACAGGACATACAAATAGGTGGCACACACTCCCAAAAAGCGCATCAACCTCCATTCGATCCGCTTGGGCAATTGTGCTAAAATAAAAATGTTTAAGGTCGATGAGCATGCTTAAAAGCCTTGAACAAAAATGCATAAAAAACTATATATATATATATATATATATTTATATTTATACATAAAACAAAAAATAATGATAATATGTGGCTTGTTGGGTGACACACACTTTCAAAAAGTGTTGCGACATCAACATTCGCTCCGCTAGGATAGTTATGCTAAATTAATCTCGGGATCAATGGGTTCGCCTAAAAATCATGAACTCAACCTCGTGTAGGGGCACCCATGCCGGCCAAAGTGAGGCAATGAATGCCTCATAAGATCGATATAACTGTTGGACCTTCGCGTCATTTCTTTACGTCAATTTTGAAGTATGGGTTGATCACGCTCCCACTTGTGGGGCTGTTTTATTCAAGGTAAAATTCAAACATCATATATCATCAATCACTCCATCTCGATTATGCTCAGTAATGTCACTAAGCGTTTGGGAACCGATAATCTTGAGAAACAAACGTTTTCCTAATGATATGGGCTACTGCTACTCTTCATTTTTTTCTTTTCGATGTTCGAGGTTCGCTTTAAATATAGTGGACCCGATAGCGGTGTCTTGGGCTTCTTCAGATACCTCTTTCTTTGATATCACTTCATTAGTGATTGAATACCAAAGAAGGGGATCTGTAGACACCCAAACTTGGCCCAAGGCCAGATCGACCTGCACTTCGAGAAAGGCATACTTCTGAGCTTCCGGTGGCATTTACCAAACCCATAGGAATCATTCCAAATCCTTAGGAAGCAACTCTAACCCTTAGGAATCATCCCAAAACCCATAGAACCCATGATTGAATCCATTCAACCCATATTTGGGTCTTGCGTATATAAAATATATGCAAGGCACAATTTCCCAGATATTGGCCTTGCGTATATAAAATATACGCAAGGCATATTTCTAATTCAGCCCTCAACTGCGGGCTCTGAACTTCCCTGTTTCTCAGGGAACACTATTCATAAGCCTAGCGCATACTTTATATACGCAAGGCTTCGAAACAGTATTTTTTGAGAAAAGTGTCATATCTCGAATTTGTGGTTTGACCATTTGACCACCCCAAAGTTTAGGGTGGGTTTCCTTAGGACTGTTGCACCCCCACTAGCCCTCTTTTTCACCCTTTTGCCACTTAGGAGCCGACCCTATCATCTACCATTAAACCCAAATTCCCACCTATCTTAACCCTTCAAAAACCCAAAAACCTTATATTTGAGATTACTAATTGCTAATATACTTAGCTCTTAAGTATCTCCTTAACTACCCCTTTTTCTATAAATAGAGAGCCACCCCTCCTTTTGTTAAGGAGCTTAAAAAAATTTTCAAAGAGAGAAAAGGCTTTAGTGATTTCCTTCTCCCTCTTTAAGCATTAACCCATATAAATTTCAAAACTTAGGTTCACTCCTTAGACCTCATCTTCCATCATCAATCCTTTAGTTTTAGTAAGAAGAAGGCCTTAGCCTACCTCTTTTACCTTCTAGTTCTCAAGCCTTAGAAGTTAGGACCCATCCTCTCATCTGTTTACCATCGAAAGCTCACCGAAAGTGCACCCACGCAAAGGTCCACAGCGGTGCTGCAACGGCCCGAGAGCTACGGCTCTCCCCTCTACTCTACCTTCTTTTGATTTCCTTCTATTATAGAATTTGAACCGTTACACTGCCGAAATTTCGATGATTGTGGGGGCTCAAATAGGATTTCTGCAAGGACGAGTGGTGCTCATTTTATTTTATTTTGGCCATAAGTAGAGACCGCTTACGAGCAGGTTGATCGGGTGCTTAACACCTTCCCGATCGATAACTGAAGCCCCTATCCAAGAGTCTTTGGCGTAGACTGGATCAGAGTCATATTTTTGCACTTCGGTGTTTATAATATCGATTTAGGTATCCCAGGACACCAAAAGTTCGAGGTAGCGACTCCAATATTGAGCACGTTGTCACGACGAACTCACGAGAGCTCATGGTTGCACAGTGTCTTATCAGAGGGTGATTCACAAGACGTGCCCATAATTTTTGGCTTGATTTTTTTTTTTCATTTCTAGCATTTATTCTATTTAAAGAAATTAGATTAAGGGTGAACTAAATATGTCATAAGATATAGATACTCCAAAATATGACGTACTTGTGTTGGAATACGGAGGATGTCTAACAAAAATTATTATACAAATATTTTATTTTCATATAATTTGATTGGTCTATTAATTCTCTAACCCTTATAAATTGTTTTTGCAATATCAGGCATAAAAGTATAATCAAAAGTACAAGAATAAAGTCATTCGGGCATATAATATAGTTCTCTTTTATGGTTGTACAAGCATAAAGTCTATTAATTCTCTTTTGGGACAGTTACCGTAGAAACTCATGTTATTCTTTTCATTTATGTTTGTTTCTTCTTGGTTAACGATCTTAATTCAATACTCATTGCTGAATATAGTCTTGTGTATTGTTAAAATACTCACTATGACTTTCATTTTCAGTCCAATGCAGTTTTGGGGGATGGACATTATTGACTGCTGCAAGCATCCAATTTTTGGAGTTCTAGAAGAAAAAGTTACAACATTAGATTGTTGGCGAGCACAAGGAAGGCTGCTGTGGAGAAGATTGAAGCTCTAGTAGAAAATTATGATGATTTCGCAGCTCCTCTTCAATATAATGACTACTAGTATGCCAACTATGATTTCAAGTTCATTAGAGAAGAAGAAGATCATCTTAATTGCCTGATAAATTCCTTCACCTTTGTGAACCAAGTTTTATCTTTTTGTAATATTGGTTTTTATTTTGTCCAACTTTAAGCATTTGGGCTATAAGAATTTGATATTATTATATATATATCACCAATAAGAATTTGATATAATTATAAATGTTACCTAATGTGACATTTTCTTAATGAGAATCAACTCATTGCTTCTTTCTTCAATCTTTAACTTCAAAATTGTACATGAACTAAGCGTGGTCTTCAAAAACATTACAGGGGCTGTGTAAACAGCTCTCAAAGAGAACTATAAATAAATGGGTCGCACGTGCACGTGCAGGGTCCATAAAATACACTCAAATTTTACCGGCTGAGTACTTGTTGGGCCAACCTAGGCTTGGCTCCTTGCAGCCCGGCCTGAGGCCCAAGCATGACCCGACCCCTGATCCGTCTCATTGATAGTCTTGTAATATATATATATATATATATATATATATATATTCCGATAGAAGATTTCATTCATATCATTATAAAAATATAAGAGGAAATAACATAGAGGAAATAACATCATGGATCTGTGGAGGGACCTCCTTCATCCGGATCCCATAACATCCAGGCCACAAACTCAATTTTGTTAAAGTATCAGCACCATGATTACCCGCTCGTTTCACATGCTCGAACAGATAAAATCTGAAAAACTTTAAAATTCTTTAAATATCACAAACGAAAAGCTAGCTCTGAAAGTAAACCTTAAAATTCTACATATATTTAAGTATCCTATGAGGGCCTGTTTGGATATAGGGAAAACAGAGGAATACTTAGGTTCGAATTATATTTTCGGTAGTTTTCCGCTATTTGGAAGAACTTAAGGGTCGGAATATAAAATACAATTTTTCCGCTCATTTCCGAGTGAAGAGTTCGAGGGTACTCTTCGGCATTTCAATTTGTAGAGACATCGGAAAGATAAAAGAATGAGTGGAGAAAAAAAAGATAAGGTGCGACTCTTCTCTCCCGTTTATTAGTAATACCACAATTTTTTCATGGATGAAAATCATTGACTGATTTGAATCAGACAATGAAAATTATCTAAAATCTCATCCATCCAAAATTATATTGACAACCTAAAATTATCTAAAATCTTCAAACAAACTTTATTATGATATTTATTTTCATAACATGAATTTCTTCGTTGATTTTTCTAAGGAATTCCCACAATTTTGGCCTATTTTTAGGCTTCCCTCCATCTATTTAGGTGCTCCACCACTTATTTTCAGAGAGACTTCACTCACAAGGGACTCCACTATGTTATAGAGCTACATACTCATACATATGGTGTATAGGCTGTAGTATAATTAATTAAAAAAATAAAAAATTTATTGCACATAATAATGTTTGAACCTAGAGCTTAACTTTCATAAAGCACTAAGTCAACCACTAAAGCAATTTACTAAGATATGTAAAACGAAAAAAAAATCTTAATACATTTATAATTTTTTAATCGAAATAATGTATATGCATACTTTTTAATTTTAGTTAAAAATTTAATCACTAATAAATCTGAACCCTCATTCCTACAACCCATCTAATTTTTTTTAAAATATTTGGGAACCCGATACTAAAATCCTAATTACCTAGCAACATTGATCAAAATGGTAAATTTATATATAAACTACAAAAAACATGACTATTAGCAGCAACCAAAAACTGCCGCTATTAACAAAAAGCTGTCGCTAATTCCCTTGCTGCTAATAATCTTAATAGTATTTTTATTAATAGCGACAGTTTTTTGCTCCAAAAATTGCCACTATTAATCTTATTTTTTGTAGTGATATATATATATATATATATATATATATATATATATATATATATATATATATATATATATATATGAGAGCCGGTTAGGTCCTCCAATGGAGGATGGTGACCGTCCTCCAAGATACACACGGAGCTTCACGTGACACTCAAAACACTGTTTGGGTGCGACATGGAGCACAGGTGGACGGTTTAGATCAAAATTAAAAAAAGAAATTTTGAAAAAAAACTTTTTAAACCCACAAGTGAAAGTTTGACATATTTTATTGGTTCACATTTCACGGTTCAAAAAACATACGGTGCAGATGAGTTTTCAATTTTTTAAAATATATATATATATAGGAAAGGTTTCCGTTCTCCATAGGAGGACAACCTTCGTCATCCAAGCTTCCACGTGGAGCTCCATGTGGCAGCCAAAATATTGTTTCGATGTCACGTGGAGCTCGGGTGGATTATTTAGATCATCTTTGGAAAAAAAAATTGAAAACTTATCTCCATCGTGTGTTTTTTGAACCGTGAAATATGGACCAATGAAACCTATTAAACTTTGACTTGTGGGTTTAAAAAGTTTTTTTCGAAATTTATTTTTTTAATATTAACCTATACCATCCACTTGTGCTCCACATGGTTCCTAAACAGTGTTTTGGGTGTCACGTGGAGCTCTATGTGTATCTTGGAGGATCTAACTGGCTCCCTATATATATATATAAGGAGCCTAACAAAAAAAAAATTATATAATTTTCTAACATTAATTGATTAGTGACAACCGTATAATAAAATCTTTGCTCTGCCCTTGCCGAAAGTGACCTAGATCATGAGAAAATGAGTTGACCTTTGCTTTTTGGAGCGGCCACCATTGGAATCATCATTTAACCGTCTAATATGCGTGCCATGCTCTTAAGATTTATCGTGAGGAAGATTGAAGCGAAAAATGATATCCATCGTCTAATTTAAACTAATAAACTATTTAAGCACATGAAGTCCGAGTTAAGAAGGAAGAATCTTAAGTTGTAAATAAAGATATCCTTTTATATATATTTTTTTATATTTGACATTATGAGTACCTATATTTACAACTTAAGATTCTTTCTCTGAAACCCAGGCTTTATGTGTCTAAACTATTGACTTCTTAAAATTAAACTATAGAGATTCTTTTTCGCCCATCGACACACTAAATCTCTCGATTGCGGGCTTATTATTAGACAGTTAGATTTTAATCAAACGCACAAGATTTGGTTAATAATTTTCCTATAATTTCCTAGATGAAACACAAGGTTTGATTAATCTTCAGTATTTCGGCTAGCCGATTAGCAATGCGGTTATCCAAATAACAAAAAAATAAAGGTATTGATGAGAAAATATAAGAATATTATTTTATTTGTCTTTTAAGAGTTTCTATCCGATAGGCAGACGATGCACAATCCATAAATTTTGACCGTCCATTTTCACGTCATCCAAGAAATTGAAGCAATACAATTTCTTGAAATACAAACGGTCAGGATATAAGAGCATTATTTTACTTTCCCGGTAGCCGTGGTTTTATCCTAACAAGCCATAATAGACGGACCATACACAATCCACAATTTTTGACCGTCAATTTTCACGCCCTCCAATCAATCCAATTTCGTGAGCACTGAACAAACGGTCAGGATCTCGTGAGCACTGAACAAGCCGTTTACAATGATCCCATGCATCACAGTACTACCAAAACACACAATGCTACCTTCTTCTCTGAAACCCCAGCTACTCTCCAATGGCCTCCTTTCTCCTTCTCCTCTCTCCATTAAAGTAAACAAGAAGAACAGTCAGAAAACTATCTCTATCTCTGTAAACAACCATGGCTTCTGCTCTTGTCTTCCTCCTAACACCACACCACTTCCAACCACGACGACGACCCCCATTATCAAGAAAAGGAAGAGGTACAGAAAAGAGTGCCCTGGAGAAGGCAAGGGCATCGTCGAAGAAATGAGGTTCGTGGCGATGAAGCTGAGGACCAGTAAAAGTAACAGTGGAGGAGGGGCGGCGATCGAAGAAGATGAGGCGTCTGATGGAGACACTTGGCAACCTAGCGTGGATGGGTATTTAAAATACTTGGTGGATAGCAAGCTGGTGTTTGAGACGCTAGATCGGATCGTCGAAGAGTCGAATCATGTAGCTTGTGAGCTTCCTTTGCCCTAAATTTTGATTCTTTATCCAATTCTCTTTTATCTATTATCCTCTGATTCTAAAGTAATATAATTATGAAATTGAAATATGGAAGGAGAGAGAAGAGGCCAATTAAAGGTGTCCTGTACCAAAGTTACTTAGTGTGCTGGTTCGCTCGGTTTGAATTCCGCAATTCACAATTCGCTACTATAAATCAAACCTGATTCGCTAGGGGTAGGATGAGTTTTAAAAGTATCTATTGATTTTTTGATATAAATTTGCACTCTTTTGAATTAAAAAAAAATGCAAATGACCACTTGATTAGATGTAAAGATTAAAAACTGTAATGTCTTACATTCAAATCTCCTCTTTATGCTTTTAAAATTTTGTTTCAAAACCAAATAGTTAGCATTAACTGGTCGATTTGCTTGTCACGCGAATTGGATCAAATTGAATTGCGAACTGGTTTGTTGTACCCAGTTCGCAATTTTAGGTGAATGAGCGGATTAAGCAACATTGGTATGTACTTCCTTATTTCCTTGGAACACAATAAGAATTGTTGATCTTATATGAGATGTGAGTACAACTCTATATCCTTTTATTGACCTTCCTTGTCTATTAATTAGGAAGGTTAATTCTTATCAAGATCCTATGAACTACAAATAGAAACTATTTTACATCAACTACAGAGGAAATAAAAGGAAAGACTAGTTGGTTAATGGGCTAGTGGTGGAAGGTGTTTTTTCCTTGACTAGGAGGTCTTGGGTTCAAGCTCTCGTAAACCCATGTATAGATTTAAATGAAGTTCTTACTGCGGAGATTAAAAAATTCTATCTTTGTGGCCCCCTCGAAATAAAGCCCTCCGCCTTGTTGGAGTGTCTGCAAATTCTCCAAACTTTTTGGGCTTTGATGGGCCTTGACACCATAAGCGTTTTTTGTTCTTTTTTCCAAAAGAAAAAATTACCACCTTCACTAACTCTACTTCCATTAGACTTATTTTAAAAGAAAAGGGGGCTTCTGCTCTTGACATATTTCGTTCGGTTTCTTTGTGTAACTTTTTGTACAATGTAATCACTTTATTCTGTCATTCCTCACCTTATTAGCCAAAATCAATCTACCTTTGTTAAAGGTAGGAAAATCTCTAGAAATGTTCTTGCCCATTTGTTTATAATTTTCACCTTAAAACTGGACCCAAAGCCTTCTGCACCAAAATTGATCTTCAAGAAGCCTGTGATAGAGATAGGTGGGACTTTATTTTATCCATCTTAAATGAGCTTGGGTTTTATCAAACTTGGATCTCTTAGATTCAAGCAAAGTAACAAAATATGGGTACCGGCATGGTTGTCAAATCGGAACGATTTACGATTTGAATTGTACCTATTTCGATTTGAATCGTAGATTTAAATCGTAATCTGCTTGAAATCGATCAAATCGTTTTTGAATCGTAAAAATTGTCCTGTGAAAGCTTCCACAATGTCACTTAAAATCACATTTGTTTGTTTTCTTTTTACGAAAAGGCCCCTATACCCTTAAGAACTCTATTCCATCTTATTTTATCCTTATTAGACATTTTTTAGGTTGTAAAAAGCTTCTTTAGAGTTTTAACGGGTTTCTTTTATGGAAAACACTATATTTTAAGTATCTCCATGATCATTGAACAAAATCAAATAACTTTTTTTTGGTTATACATTGTCTAGGTGCAAAAGAGTATTTGTTTTACTAAGAATTGATGTCTTTAACAAAATCCTCGATCGATTGATGAGTTTTAAGATTTTCTAAAGTGAACTTTCATTACATCTTATATATTTTAAGTCAATGGAGTGATTGTTCTTTATCAATGTTCTCTGTCGAGTTTTTTGGTTTTCTAACATATGTATATTCTCATATGATCATAGTGTCTCATACACTCATACATACATATTTTATATACATAGATGTCATACACGTATAGAATTACAGGAAAACTTACATGAATGAACAGCGATAGGTCAAATGATGAAATCAAATGACAAAATGAAAACGTTTTTTGGCCTTTTGGGATTTAAATGTATTAGAAATGGTTGAAATATTTATATGTATTGCATTTTCCTAATTTTCTGATTTTTTAAATTATTTTCTCATATTTTTAACATGTTTTTCAAAAACTCGATTACATGTTACGATTTATGATCCGATTCATGAGTTGACAACTTTTGGTACGAGTTTAATACGGTGAGTGAGAAAGTCGGAAAAAACCCAGCAAAATATGGGCAAAAATGGGAAGAAAAACGAAATGTAAAAAAGCTGTAAAATACGAAGCCGAAAAAACCTGGAAAAATTGGGGAAAAACAAGATAATATTAATTATTATTTTTTTTTATAAAATACGAGAAAAAACGTTTAATACGTGAAAAAATGCATTTAAGACGTGAAAAGATGCGTATTATACGAAAATATACGTTTTGTTCAAACGTACGGGAACCAGTGTTTTAAATAGCGTTTGAGGTGTAAGCCTCGAGGTGCGCCTCGAGCCGTAGTGTAAGCTTCTTGTCTCGAGGCGTAAAGGTACATGAGGCATAATGAGGCGTACTGAGGCGTAAGAAGGTGCATGTGAGGCTAAAGCCTCGTGTAAATATTTATTTTTTATTACGTTATACTTTTTTTTTTTTACAAATTTAACTTTTTTTCACAAGTTTACGCTTTTAAAGGATTATTAGGGGATGAAATGGAGGAGGATGACCTTTACTAATATCTAATAACTTAAAATTACAATTTTACGTATGTTCTGATTTTGAACCCTCTTGTAGTGGCAAATGGTTGCACATTTATACCTCCCATTATCCTTTGTACCTTGAATAGTCATTGGTTTATGATTAGAAAGTTATCTATTATTTTTCTTATATGATTCCTAATAATGTTTTATCATTTTTTCATCAATTTTCTTTACAACTTTATGACGAGGAACGCCAAGATTGAGAGCATTGAAGTTGAACTGCAACAGAATTTCAACTTCAGAGAAAAAAAATAAATTACTGTTCACACGAACAATGACGGACGTCTGTGAAACAATGACGGACGTTCGTGATTTTGCCCCCTCACTGTCCATAGGTCATGGACGTCCGTGGACGTCATGACGGGACTTCTAATTTTGAGTTTTTTGTTGCGAAAACTTTCCTTTTTATTGTTTTATTACTATTAGGAATCTTTATTTCGAATTTAATTATTGGTGGCCTATATATTGAGGCTTGTAAAGACTTTTTAATTAGTTATTAAATATTTTGAATGCTTTTATGCTTGAATATTCTTTGCCTGAGATGAGTTTGGTGTGAGGCTAAGGGAGTGATTCTCAAAAGCCATTGTTATTTTCTCTATTATCTATCACTGTCTTCTTTGAATCTATCTTTTGCCTTGTTGATCCCCGCTTGTTTTTCCTACATCTTAACCTATTGATTTCTTGATCCCTAAAACCATAAATCCCTTTTCGAATCCCAAATCAAACAGAGCCCAAAACCCTTTTCTAAGCCATAAATCAATCATAAGCCCATTACAAACCATATACCTATTTCCAAAGCCCTAGTTAGAGCCTGCGAATCTACATCGGATCGAAGATGAACGTCCAAGCCTGGAAAACGCTAGAGTTCTATCTCCAGGCCGATCTCGCCTCAAATCTAATAGTACTTGCACATCGGACTGGACCCTAACTGGATCTTGCGTGATCTACCAACTTGAATTCTCTGAACCCTAAGGTATTTAAAATAGTTTTGAGATTAAGCTTGATTTAATTTTATTTAATTTCGGCAAATTCGCATAAAATCATAATCACTCATTTTAGGGTCGTTGTCCAGCGTTAGTTTTGGTATCAGAGCCCTAGGTTTTCTAGGTTAGGGCATCTTTGCTTGTTAGATTTATTTTATTGCATTATTTTCTTTTGTTAGTCCATATTGCATTCCATATTAGAACCCTAATAGACCTTGTGATTACTATGGCTTCGGATGAGGCTCTTGATACTCTTAGAGCTATGTGAGAAGAATTGGGTGTGATTACTGCACGTCTGAATACCATAGAGCAAGCCCAAACATCCCTAGGAGTTGGTAATGATAGATTAAGTGATCGAATCAACCAACTGGAAGCGATGAGTGGACTTGAAAATCAACGCCAAGAGCATGAAGGTCCTCACTTTGAATGTGATGGTCGCCAACACAACCGGAACTGTAGGGATCATCGTAGAGATGACTATGACCCTGAAATTCAACTCCTCAAGAACATCCGAGTTGAGATTTCGACCTTCGTGGAAGAATAGACCTTACCGTCTTTCGATTGGCTTTCCGACATGGACCAACACTTTGATTGGTATGCCATGAATGACGACCGTTGCGTTAGACTCACTAAAATGAAATTGGTTGGTCAAGCTTGGCTTTTCTTGCTCAATGTTGAGCGCATGAGGGTGAATGCGGGTTGTCCTCCCATTACCCGTTGGGACGACATGAAGGAACGACTTACTGAGAAGTATGTTCCTTTATCATACCACCAATGCCTCCTCGACCAGTGGCAAAATTTACGTTAAGGTGGTATGCCCGTGACCGATTACATTGCCAAATTCGAAGAGTTCATAATGAGGGCAAAAGTATCGGAAGACCCTGAAATCACTCTCTCTAGATTCCGCACCGGATTGCGACTTTATTTGCAAAAAGAATTAATTTCTCACCCCGTAGAAACTCTTGAAAGGTGCTATACCGTTGTGCAAGATCTTGAACGGTATTTGAAAACTTCGGTGGTGAAGAGAACCGAGCCACGATATAGTGGTCAACGATCCAATGAGGGAGGATTTAATCCTCCTCCCAAACCTACACAACCTGCCCCTACCAATTCGAAGTTTGAAAAGGGAAAAGGTGTAGTTGGAGAATCCTCAAGGGTTAATTCTCAAGTAAAGTGCTATAAATGTCATGGGATGGGACACTTTGCTGCCCAATGCCCTACGAAAGAATTCCAAAGGACTCTCTTCATTGAGGGAGAGGAGGATGATGATGAGGTAGTGGTTGAAGAAGAGGAAATTGAGCCGGTTAGCACACCTAATGATGAGGAGGGTGATGTTATTAGTCATACTTTAGTTGTGAGGTGTGTGCCCTTGCACAGCCTCAACGGGATGAAAAGGATGACTGGCGAAGGGAGAACATCTTTCACACCTTTGCCAGATTTTTCTGAAAAGAATTGTAGGGTCATCGTGGATGCGGTATTTGCACTAACGTAATATCAACTCCTGCCGTATACCGCTTGGGGCTTACACCTAAAGCCCACCCGAGACCTTATAAGGTCGCATGAGTCAATTCTTCACTCATTCCCGTGTCGTGTACCGATTCAGTTAGGTTCTTATTCGAACACCTTATGGTGTGATGTGGTGCCGATGGATGTGGGCTATATCATTTTGGGAAGGTCGTGGCTCAATGACATGGATGTGACTCTTTCTGGTCGATCAAACATATGCACGTTCATGCATAAGGGCAAAAAAATCACTTTACACCCTTTGCCTCCCAAAACACCATCGACCAACACAGTCGAAAAGAAGGGCAAGTCTTCTAAATCCATTAATATTGTGAGCCCTTCTGAGTTCGAGAAAGCATTGATAGATGAGAGTGTGGTGTACGTAGTTGTCACCGTAGAGAGTGCTCCCGAGTCGGCGAGCGAGTGTCCCAAGGAGGTTGAGCCGATTTTAAAAGAGTTTACGGATGTATTCCCTGAAGACTTACCAAACGAACTCCCTTTGCGTGATATCCAACACGCAATAGACTTGGTTCCCGAATCTACCTTACTGAACCTGCCCCACTACAGGTTGAATCCGGTTGAGCACACCGAGTTAACTCAGCAAGTCAATGAGCTCCTTCAGAAGGGGTTCATCCAAGAGAGTCTGAGCCTGTGTGCCGTACCTGCTCTACTCACTCCTAAGAAAGATGGTACATGGCGCATGTGCGTGGATAGCCGTGCAGTCAACAAAATTACTGTTAAGTATCAGTTTCCCATATCAAGGCTCGATGACATGCTTGACATGATGGTTGGTGCCACTATCTTTTCAAAGATAGACCTTAAGAGTGGTTACCATCAAGTTCGAATACGCTCCGATGATGAGTGGAAAACTGCCTTTAAGACTAAAGATGGTCTTTATGAGTGGATGGTCATGCCTTTTGGGCTTTCTAATGCCTCGAGCACTTTCATGCGACTCATGACCCAAGTGTTGAGGCCATTTCTAGGCAAATTCTTTGTCGTTTATTTCGATGACATCTTGATTTACAGTCATGACAAGGAATAACACTTGACCCACCTTAGGTTGGTTTGTGAAACCCTCAAGGGCGAGAAGTTGTTTGCAAATCTCAAGAAATGCACCTTCATGCAACGTTCTGTTGTTTTCTTGGGATTTATTGTCTCGGCTGATTGAATGGTCGCGGACCCCGAAAAGGTTAGAGCCATTGTGGAGTGGCCCGAGCCTAAGAACATACACGATGTCCGTAGCTTCCATGGTTTGGCTACTTTTTATCGTCGCTTCATCAGAAGCTTTAGCACCATCATGTCCCCAATCACTGATTGCATGAAAAAGGAGGACTTTAAATGAGGCAAAACAGCGACGAAAGCATTTGTTGAGATCAAACAATGAATGAGTAGTGCACCCATCATGCGATTGCCAGATTTTTTCAAAGCCTTTGAAGTCGCACGCGACACATCCTGTGTGGGCATAGGAGGAGTGCTTAGCCAAGAGGGTCACCCCGTGGCCTATTTTAGTGAAAAACTTAACAAGGCAAAACAAAAATACTCCACCTATGATAAAGAGTTCTATGCGGTTGTTCGATCTCTTTGGTATTGGAAACATGACCTTAGACTGCAGGAATTTGTGCTGTTCTCTGACCATGAAGCCTTACGTTTTCTTGCTTCACAGAAGAAGTTGAACCCAAGGCACGCGAAAATAGGGCCGAGTACCTTCAAGGGTTCACATTCCTGTTAAAGTATAAGGTCGGTGCTGAAAATAGGGCCGCTGATGCACTCAGTCGGCGGGTGGTGACTTTGCGCACAATGAGCATCGAGGTCGTCGAGTTCGAAAGGATAAAGGATGAGTACCCCGAGTGCTCAGATTTTGGGGTTGAGTACACTGCTCTCCTTAGTGACCCGACTAGCACATGCCCCATGTACACCATCCACAATGGATACTTGTTTAAAGGCAATCGCCTTTGCATCCCTCGCACTTCATTGCGTGACTTCCTCATTTGGGAGTTACATGCTGAAGGAATGGCCTGACATTTCGGGCGTAATAAAACTGTTGCGCTCGTAGAGGATAGGTTCTTTTGGCCTAGCTTGATGAGAGACGTCACTCGGGTTGTCAAATATTGTCGTACTTGCCAAGTGTCAAAACAGACCAAACAAAATACCGGCTTGCACGCCTTGTTACCTGTGCCATACACACCGTGGCAAGACCTCTCTATGGATTGTGTGCTTGAACTTCCTAAGACCCCGAGGAAGCACGATTCCATCTATGTCGTAGTGGACCGATTTTCCAAGATGGCTCACTTCATCCCGTGTTCCAAAACCTCCGATGCATCTCATATTGCTAAACTATTTTTTGCGGAGGTAGTGCGTCGTCTTCATGGGTTGCCCAAAACCATTGTGTCTGATAGGGATGTTAAATTTACTAGCTATTTTTGGAAGACCCTTTGGCACATGATGGCCACATTGCTCCAATTCTCAACAGCTTACCACCCTCAAACGGATGGCCAAGCCGAAGCACCAATAGGAGCCTTGAGAATCTCCTTCGTAGTCTTGTTGGTGATCATGTAGGACCTGGGATACCATCTTACCCACAACCGAGTTTGCCTATAATAATTCTGTCAATAGGTCCATAGGCATGAGTCCTTTTGAGGTAGTACATGGTCATAGGCCTGGTCATGGGGATTCCAGAAGTACTTGGTTAAATGGGTCGACAAACCGGAGTCCGAAAACACTTGGATCCACGAGAATGAAGTTCGCCGCTTGAACCCCGACCTGATAGACATCTATCACGAGTGTGTTTCATCAGTGATGAAACCTTTTTGGTCCAGGGGAATTGACGGGGACGCCACATACATGGACATTGGATTCGGACCACATCGTTTCTACCGGCGTCGAAAGAAGAGGAGAGGGATGTGACGGGGGCACGCGGCGTAGCCATCCAGGGTAGCCGTAGGGCTATTTTTCCTCTCAATGTTTTGAGCATCACTGGTGCGTCAAGGCTATGAGGGCGGCACCGTGTGTACTGGGCATGAGCCACAATGGCGTCGCGACACGCTGGGATGGAGGGTGAAGACTTGGTCGCGACACGGACGCGACATGGTCAGCTGGGCTAGCGTTGCGGGACGTTGCGGGGTGAATAGTAAAGTATGTCAAACCAATAGGCTTGAGGTCCTCCCGTTATTTCGCCTAAATTACTGTTTTACCCTTATCTAGGGGGGCTTGAGTTGGGATCTCCCGACCCTACACGTGCACTAGCCTCGTGGGCTTATGTGCGTGCATCCGGGCCACTCTTGGTGCGTGGTCGTCCTAGCTACGTCGTGTACTAGGGCCATTGCGTTGGTGGTTTCCAACCACCTTCGAGGTGCGGGTTTTAGCCCAAAGGGGGCTCGGTATATGCTCGTCGCTGCCTATCGCTATATCGATCACCATTGCATGTTGCCTTAACGATCATTGTTGCCTATTGCTTTAAGAATCGTCATTGCCGGCTCTAACCTGCTGCATTGCTTCGCAGGGCGAAGTCCGAACGTAGAGGTTGAGGTGAAGCTTGAGTAGGATAAGCCTTCCACCCTTCGTAGCATCTGGGAATCCACATCGCGTGCCTCATTTAAGGAGAAGTAGGCTGACTTAAGCGCGGACGTTAAGTCTTGCGCAGGTTGACTTCTTTGGAAGAGTGAGCGTGACGAGAGCAGAAGTCTGACATGCGTGTTTTATCGGTGATGAAACATTTTGAGTGGAGGAGAATGACGAGGAACGTCAAGATCGAGAGCATTGAAGTTGAACCGCAACATAATTTCAACTTTAGAAAAAAAAATAAAAAAATTACTGTTCACATGAACAGTGACGGATGTCCGTGATGAACAGTGACGGACGTCCGTGATTTTGCCCCCTCACTATCCGTAGGTCACGGACGTCTATGGGGCACTACGGACGTTCGTGGACGTCGTGAAGGGACTTCTAATTTTGAGTTTTTTGTTGCGAAAACTTTCCTTTTTAGTATTTTATTACTATTAAGACTCTTTATTTTGAATTTAATTATTGATGGCCTATATATTGAGGCTTGTAAAGACTTTTTAATTAGTTATTGAATATTTTGAATGCTTTTATGCTCGAATATTCTTTGCTTGAGATGGGTTTGGTGTGAGGCCAAGGGAGTGATTTCCAAAAGCCATTGTTATTTTCTCTATTATCTATCACTGTTTTCTTTGAATCTATCTTTTGCCTTGTTGATCCCTGCTTGTTTTTTTTACATCTTAACCTATTGATTTCTTGATCCCTAAAGCCATAAATCCCTTTTCAAATCTCAAATCAAACAGAGTCCAAAACCTTTTTCTAAGCCATAAATCAAATCATAAGCCCATTACAAACCATACACCTATTTCCAAAGCCCTAATTAGAGCTTGCGAATCTATATCGGATCAAAGACGAACGCCCAAGCCTGGAAAAAGCTAGAGTTCTATCTCTAGGCCGATCTCGCCTCAAATCTAATAGTACTTGCGCATCGGACTGGACCCTAACTGGATCTCATGTGATCTACCAACCTGAATTCTCTGAACCCTAAGGTATTTAAGATAGTTTTGAGATTAAGCTTGATTTAATTTTATTTAATTTCGGTAAAATCACATAAAATCATAATCACTCATTTTAGGGTCGTCCCGCATCACATTATTAATTTGTTATATTTTTAAAATTAAACAATTAAAACTTCGTGAGACTTACGCCTCACGCCTTGAGGCTTACGCCTCGCCTCGGAGGAGGGCTGAGCACTACGCCTTGCGCCCTACGCTTTTAAAAACATTAACAGGTACTATACGTGTTCAGTACATTGTGGGAAAAAATGCATATTATACACATAATTGTTTTTAAAAAGGAGTATTTTGTTACAATGGATTCGAAAATGTATCACAACTAATCCTTAAAAAGGGCTCTCCTCATGAGTATTTTTCTCTCTTAGACAGGGGGATCCACATTACTTCTTCAGTTCTTCTCTCACTATTATTATGGAGGCTCTTAGGTGCCTCATTGAAAAAATTATCTCAAATGAGAAGATCTCTCCATATAGGATGGGATACCCAGGTCTTCAAAAAAAAAAAAAAAAAAGATACTCTCAATTGTTTCCATCCCATCTTCACAGATGATTTTTTTATCTTTGCTAAAAGAAGATATCAATTCCACTGAGCATCTTCAGAATCTTCGAGACGAGTTCCATATCTTCTCCAGGCTTAAACTGGACAACAATAGTACTATAATTGGCTGTGCAACTTGTTCTATGAAGAATCAAATCCTTTCAAAGCTTTGTTACAAAGAAGGAGAGTTGCCAATAATATTTGGGGTTACCTCTTTTTTCATCTCATATGTCATACGTTCTTTGCCAACCTCTTCTTGAGAAGATTTAGAGTAGGCTGGTCGAGTGGAGCTTATAAAGCTGTTTTTAACGCTTATCGAATTTATTGGTCTAGGGTGCTCTATTTTCCAAGAAGGATAGTCAAAGAAATTGGTTATATTTTTGGAAATTCTTATAGAGAGAGCCGTCGCTATCGCAATCATTACATCCCATAAGCTGGAAGCATATATGCAAACCTGTTGAAGAAGGTCTTGGTCTTCGCAGATTAGTTGATTAGAATGATGTAGGGCTCACTAAATTTTTGAAAATTAGTTTCTAATAATCACTTTGGGAAATTGGAGCTCCATTAAATATGTCTTTCCTTTTGATATTTGGACCTGTAATTTTCCCAATAATGTCATTGACCTGAAGGGTGATTATCTAACTTTTGGTGTATTGTTGGTGATGATTCCTTTATTCTGTGAGGAAGGATCCATGGTTAGAAGATGCAATTTTCATGGAAAAATAAGGTGTCGAACTATAATTTAGTCAGGCATTGATGAAAACTCCCGTTTCTGACTTGGTCCTTAATACTTTTCTACCTGAAGCGACTA
This sequence comes from Chloranthus sessilifolius, assembly GCA_021018995.1. NCBI lineage: Eukaryota > Viridiplantae > Streptophyta > Magnoliopsida > Chloranthales > Chloranthaceae > Chloranthus > Chloranthus sessilifolius. Next base: position 88,873,382 of record CM037594.1, on the reverse strand, counting down.
TTCAACTTACAAAATAGCCTTGGGTGTATATTTCTTCCCATGAAATCCCTTCTAATCTCTTCAAGGATAAGCTTAGTTGGGAAACTAGCATTAAAGTCACTTTGAAATCAGCCTGGAAGAGCATCAAACCTCAGAACTATAAGGTTCAATGGAAAAGGTTCATATGACATCCTAATCACATCCCAAAACACATGTTTTGCGCATGGCTTGCAGTCAATAAAAAATTAATGACCATAGATAACATTATCAAAAGAGGTATTGTCATTCATTCCTGTTGTGTTCTTTGCTGGGCTGATACAGAGACTCAAGATCACCAAGTAAAAACTGGGTTTTGTGTATTAAAACCTTGATTTTACAATGGATTATGCATTATATTTAATTGTTTATTCTGCTTCACAACAAACTGAAAACAAGTCAGTCAGATTCATTATCCATCACACCAGATTCTATCTAGGTATCATCTTTGTGCATGGTTATTTCAAATCCACATCACGAGGGGTGTACGGATCTACAGGTAGCCATCACAGCAGAATGGTCAATTAAATTGTGTTTTCAACCATGCAGGCATAGATATCCTTGTTTCAATATATAAACTATGAAGAACAGATTTGGTGAATGGAAAGTAATTTACATTAATGATGCCTCAAGGCATATAATTAATTAGAAAAGAATAGAGGCTGACCTACTCCTTACATAGCCATATTTCTAGGAGGATGTATCGATCCCTAACAAGGATTGAAATATCGGTATCAGTCTGCGCTGATACCGTGATGTATCGTCTCTGGTATTTCCGAGACAAAATTTGTATCAGCAGTACTAGAAGGTATATGTTTGGTCGATACTTTGAGACAATACGTCTGTCTTTGGTGGCTCCCATACCGAAGCGTATCCCACAATACGTCTCGGTATAGTCTAAGATGTTATTCTATGACCCCCGATTAAACATGTATAGTTTCCATTCATCGTAGAATACATGATTATTCTCTTAGGCATCAATAAAAGCATTATAGAACTCATGAATGGGCTTTGCAGATGCTTACTTCAGAAATACTGGATTGGAGCGGTCAGAAGGTCTTTCAAAAGATTTAGAATGGTTCAGTGAGCATAACTTTGCGATTCCACCGCCAAGTTCTCCTGGAATTTCTTATGCTCAATATTTGGATGAAGTTGGAGAAAAAAGTGCACAATCTTTCTTATGCCACTTCTATAACATCTATTTTGCTCATATAGCAGGTGGACAAGTAATAGGGAAACAGGTATCCTGGCAACTTTTATTTATATCCATATATAAATGTGTTATCATATTATTCTTGAATCACTCCTACAGCAATATTTTTTTCCGTTTTTCTTTTTTATAGCCAATAGAAAGTTTATTAAAAGGGAACTTAGAGATCCCAGAAAGACACATGGGAGTGGGGTTGAAGGTGAAAATAATTATCATAAATAATGAATTCTCTTCTTGCAAGCTCTAACTATAGCATCCTCTACAGAGTTATCTCCTTATGAAAAGTGGCAAAAAGAACTGTCTATCAATATAAAGATCCCCCATTTCCTTGACCCAATTGGAAGTCTCCACAGCACTTCCCACTGACATCTTAACTAGCTAATAATTCAAGACAAATCCCTTCGACAACCATGGATGGAACCTCAATCAATCAGAAAGCCTGGATGCGGGGCACCTGAATGTGCAAGACAAGTGACTCCCGAATGGTTGCAAAATAGTACCTTCACCTCCCACCAACTGTGAATCCCCAAACAAACATTTTATGCCTTCTTGAGAAGTGGGCAACCATTTCTCGAAACTTAGGGAGAGCACTTGAGATGATAAACATCCACACAAGTTCTCTCTCACCACCTTGAAATTCTTAGTAGAGCTGGAAAAAGAATGTTCTTTCATTCTTCCTATGATCTTTCAAAGGGGAGGAATGCGACCTCAAAAGATTCGATCATTTTTCTCCTTCCATAAGCTCTATGATATGATGCTATTGGGAGAAAATGTGCTAGGATATGACCATAGTGGAAATGACCTTCATCCCAAGTACTAAAAAAAGTCCCTGTAGAAATGAGAGCTTTGTTGATATTCCTTTTGGCAAGCTGATGATTATGATAGGAAACTAAGTTGTGGATATTCAAGCTTTCGTTTAACTTCTTCACATTCCTAAATGCATTCCAGCCATGGGTTAAAATATCGGGTTACCGATACGTATCGTCCGAGCTCCAAAACGATACGTATCGGACGATACGTATCGGTACCGGTCTGTATCGGACGATACATTGAATGTATCGTTCGATACATTCAATACATTTGAATGTATCGAACGATACATTCAATGTATCGTTCGAGTCCAATACCGATACGTATCGTCCGATACGTATCGGTATCGGACGATATTTTGATCCATGATTCCAGCTATTACATATTTGAGGAATGACAATCGGTGCAACCATAGGCCTTTTCCAACTCCACTTTACACATTATAACCAATTTCTTGTTTCTAAAACAGGAGTGCGTGGGGACGCCATGTGACACCTCACCTCTTGATCCTCCACAACATACAGCCAGCGACATGCCTAGATCTGAGGACAGAGCTTGCATCTCAATGGGGAGAAGTTTGAACCCTATGCAGATGGAGATTAGAGACATGGGCACAGATCAGTTACAGGGAGAGGTTGAATTGTAGACTAAAGATCATACAAAGGAGATCATGGATCTAGGGAAGCAGTTGGGATCTGAGGAGCAGTTAGCGAAACTTTTCGGCAACATTCAGAAACAAATAAACAAACAAAAAGAAGGTTTCAAGGTCAAAAACAGGAAAGAGCTAGACCGACTGAAGTGGGGGCTTTCCTACACCAGATCCAAGGGCAAAGCCAAGAGAAAGGGGGGCTCTTTGTCAAAGGGGGGAGACCTACCCCCACAGTAGGGCTCTTTGGTTTTTGGAGTTGTGTTGATGTCTTGTTTCCATGATTTTTGTCTCTTGGAATGTGAGAGGGCTTGGGGATCCCAACGAGAAACCCATCATCATGACCATGATTAAGCAGATGAGACCGGATATTGTTTCGCTGCAGTAAACTAAGCAGGAGGAGATGACGGATAGTAAAGTGTCTTCGGTTCTGGCAAGGGTGACTGGAAATGGGAGTGTCCCGATGCCAGGGGATCGGAGGGGGCATCTTGCTTGCTTGGAAGAAAGATCGTTTGAAAGTTAGATGGGGAGATTGGAGAGTTCTAGGTGTTGGTCTAGCTGAAAGATAAAGAAAATGGGTTTATGGTCCGAAGATCGATGGGCATAGAGATGAGTTTGTTCTTGAGCTTGGTGCTATTTCTACTAGATGGAATGCGGGCAGGACGGTGGGTGGGGATTTCAACATGTTGCGATACACTATTGAGAAAAATGGGAGGAGGGTGGACAGAAGAGTGATGGGAACTCTTTGAGGATTTTGTATCTGAGTGTGCTTTGTTTGATCTGGGCATGAAAGGTGGTAGATTCACCTGGACCAATGGCGAAGAATTCTCTACTGTCTGCAGATTCGATATATTTCTTTGCTTCTCGGAATGGATGGATCAATACCCCAGCTCGGAGGTGGAATGCTGGCCCAATACTGTATCAGATCACAAGTCCATTTTGCTTAATACTCAATCGGTTAGAAGAGGAGGACCATCTTTTTTTTTTGATCGGTAAAAAGCTCATATTCATTGCATAAAACACCATCGAGGGGCTGGGAATAGATACATAGGGAAAACCCCAAAAAACAAACAAGAAAAAGAGAAAGGAAACCAAAAAATCACCAAGCTGCTACGTGGTAACTTCATCCAAAATGTCGCTCCTTCCCGTCTCGCAGGAAACCCACAGATACATGAGATCTCTAATACTCTTCAAAATAGATAAACTCGGACGATGCTTTTGATTGAACACTCGACAGTTTCACTCAAGCCATATACCCCAAAGAACCGCAAACGCAGCCACTCTCCAAAAATTTCCCAGCGCGCCGTCAAAACTATGGCCATACCAAGAGACCAGCAGTTGTGGGACCGAATCAGGGAGCACCCAACTCAACTCAAAAGACTTCAAGAGAGTATTCCATATATCGGTCACAACCCAGCAGTGGATAAAGAGGTGGGGGATAGTGACGCGGGACAAACGCTAAAATCCTAATATGCGAATTTGGGATTAACTTTAGAATGAATTGAATAGAGAAAATATTCAAAATCAAGCAACACAAAATTAATTCAATGAAATTAATAAAATAATTAGATTAATCCATTTTAGCATCGCATGCATAAAAATTTTTCGATCTAGAAAAACGGCTTTGATGAGGGAACTCGAGATTCGTTCTAGTTTAGGGCATCAATCGATAATTGCGATATCGGATTTGATTCCTCAGGGATTTGAAGGAGATAAAACTTGAATAAATAGTTCAAAAGGGGAGATTAATGATATCATGGAATATGATTTTTTTTGGGATTTTTGTTCTTTTATCAATGGAAATAAAGAAAAATAATACCTGACAATAACTAGAGAAAAGACAAAATAAAAGGATAGATTCCAAGGCTTCACACCAAGGATTTTTCGAAGCTTCACACCAGGGCTGTACGTCGGCTTCGCATCAAGTTGCACGAGAAACGATTGCTCACTCTTCAAGGTTTGAAGGATTCACTCCCTCGATTGAAAATTCTTCACAAGCTCTCTGGGGTTTGTACAAAAGTAACTCTATTTTCTTTCAATAATAAAAACTGCTTAATACAGTATTTACAATGTCTTTATATAGGCTAAGAAAACTCTAAACGACATTAAATTTGCAATAAAAGAGTCCTAAAATAATAAAAGACTAAAAAGGTAAAAAGAAAATTTTATGTTGGGCGAATTGTCCACGTCGGCGGTGTCTTCAGCGCTATCACGGCGCCTTCTTTGTGGTGGCGTCTTTGCGCAATGTTCTTGACGCGTTGTGGCGGCGAGCTGCGGCAATGTTTGCGGCGTGCCGTCACCTTCTTCAGCCTTGCTTTGTGTGATGCCCCCATCAATACTCCCCGGGTGGGAAAAACTCATCTTCGATGAGTTAAAGAACCCATGGATGGCACACTTTGGAAGCTCAACTCTTGGCTTGCCTTTCCACGTAGTGAGATGCTTATGATTCTTACCTTCATTGGCCTGGGAGCTTAGAAGCTCTATAACCTTCTCATTCGACCCTTTCTCATATTGCACAGGTAAGGTACGAGATAGAAACAGGGTAAATGGGTGCTGTTTGGTCGGGTGCTCAATAAGAAATGGATCAAAGGGTAGGGTTGTGGGATCTAGAATTGGCGTAAGATCCGTTACGACAATGATCGGAAACTTGCTCTTGTCTAGAGGAAAATTTAGAGCTCCATCCTTACCCCTTTTCAAGATTGGAAAAGATCCCACATGCTCAGAACTATCAGGAATTAACACAAAACTGTTAGTATCAAATTCATTAAATATATTCAATGTGTTAGTCTGATCATGTGCAATTCCAGTGCTCAATAAATTTAGATTGTTAATCCCATGCAAATCAGAATGATGATGTGATCCTACCAACTCTAATGACTCACTTGAGATGGACACATTATCAACATCGTCCTTGGCAATAGGAATTGTCCTAATGCAACCTATGGCTTTGATCGGAACCTCACCTTCGTCATCACTTGGAGTGCCCATGGTTCGTACACTTCTTCGGGTATCTCGTTGCTCTCTTTCTCAGTATGCTCCTGAATGAACAAGGTTTGACCCTTACTAGGACATTGGGATGTAAAGTGACCAAAACCTTGACACTTATAACATTGCTGCGGGGCATGCTTAGAACTCTCGACTATTGGTCCCTTTCCTTTGTCAACTTGGGAATTATGGATTTTGAGGATTGACTGGAGGCATTATTTTCCTTTTCGATAGTGTTAGATTAATACTCAAGTTTGGAAGACTTAGATCGGCCATGACTAGGGGTGTCGAGATACCGATCTAATTCTTCGACCCTAGCAAAGCATTCTTCGAGATCTGCAATGGGATAAGGACTGAGTTCCCTCTGTAACTCTGGGCGAAGACCCATTCGGAATCGGGTGAGTATAACTTTTGCTGGTTCATCGGCATCGGCCTGGGTCATCAGATCTTCAAACTGATCGATGTACTCTGTGACTGGGGAGTCTCCTTGATGCAATGACTGCCACTGATCAAGAATACGTTCATCATATGATACGGGAACGTATTTTTCGTGCAGTTGGACTTTCATTTCAGCCCACGTGGAAATAACATGAAGACCCTGGATTTGCCTACGATGCTCCACTCCCAACTAATAAAGTCTGGCTTGACCCATAAGCTTGACTTTGACAAATCTAACCTTGCGGTCTTCGGACATGGCATACCACTCAAAGTAGTTTTCCATGCTGGCGACCCATTCGAGAAAGACATTGGGTTGTTTTTTCCCGTCAAAAGTAGGGGCGTCCATTTTCACAGATTTCATGACCTTCTCATCTAGATTGGTTTGGACCTCACGTCGGGGATGTACATCTCTCCTACGGTTACGGTTGTTGACTTTATTGTGATTCTCAGCGATGAGTTCATTGATCTCTTCGAAACTAGTCTCTAAAGCCTCACGTCGGGCTTGTTGATCAGCGATGTGCTCTTCCATCCAGGTCTGACTAGCGGTCACCTTAGATGCAAGATCTCTAATCAGGGCCTCTAAGGTACTGGTATCCATGACGGAATTATGCAAGACAAAAATATTAAATTCAAGCGAACCCTAAAATCTATATGATACGGACCCTAAACTAAAACTATGCTCTGATACCAAAACTGACGCGGGACAAACGCTAAAATCCTAATATGCGAATTTGGGATTAACTTTCGAATGAATTGAATAGCGGAAATATTCAAAATCAAGCAACACATAAAATTAATTTAATGAAATTAATTAAACAATTAGATTAATCCATTTTAGCGTCGCATGCGTAAAAATTTTCTGATCTAGAAAAACGGCGCCGATGAGGGAACTCGAGATTCGTTCTAGTTTAGGGCATCAATCGATAATTGCGATATCGGATTTGATTCCTCGGGGATTTGAAGGAGATAAAACTTGAATAAATAGTTCAAAAGGGGAGATTAATGATATCATGGAATACGATTTTTTTTTGGATTTTTGTTTTTTTATCAATGAAAATAAAGAAAAATAATACCTGACAATAACTAGAGAAAAGACAAAATAAAAGGATAGATTCCAAGGCTTCACACCAAGGATTTTTCGAAGCTTCACACTACGGCTGTATGTCGGCTTCACACCAAGTCGCATAAGAAACGATTGCTCACTCATCAAGGTTTGAAGGATTCACTCCCTCGATTGAAAACTCTTCACAAGCTCTTTAGGGTTTGCACAAAAGTAACTCTCTTTTCTTTCAATAATAAAAACTGCTTAATAAAGTGTTTATAATGCCTTTATATAGGCTAAGAAAACCCTAAATGACATAAAACTCGCAATAAAAGAGTCCTAAAATAATAAAAGACAAGGTAAAAAAAAAAAAATTCGTCATTTGGGCGAAGTCGTCCACGTGCGTCATGGCGTCTTTGTATCACTGACATTGCCTTTGGCGGTGTCTTGCAGAGTGTTGTAGTGTTCATGGTATTTGCTTTGTGTGATGTCCCCATCAATACTCCCTGGGTGGGAAAAACTCATCTCTGATGAGTTAGAGAACCTATGGATGGCACACTTTGGAAGCTCAACTCTTGGCTTGCTTTTCCACGTAGTAGGATACTTCTGATTCTTACCTTCATTGGCATGGAAGCTTGGAAGTTCTATAACCTTCTCATTCGACCCCTTTCTCATATTGCACAGGTAAGGTACGAGATAGAAACTGGGTAAATGGGTGCGGTTGGGTCGAGCGCTCAATAAGAAATGGATCAAAGGGTAGGGTTGTGGGATCTAGAATAGGCGTAAGATCCGTTACGACAATGATCGGAAACTTGCTCTTGTCTAGAGGAAAATTTAGAGCTCCATCTTTACCCCTTTTCGTTATTGGAAAAGATCCCACATGCTCAGAACCATCAGGAATTGACATAAAACTGTTTCAAATTCATTAAATATATTCAATGTGTTAGTCCGATCATGTGTATTTCCAGTGCTCAATAAATTCAGATTGTTAATCCCATACAAATCAGAATGATGATGTGATCCTACCAACTCTAATGACTCACTTGAGATGGACACATTATCAACATCGTCCTTGGCAATGGGAATTGTCCTAATGCAACCTATGGCTTTGACCGGAACCTCACCTTCCTCATCATTTGGAGTGCCACATGGTTCGTACACTTCTTCGGGTATTTCGTTGCTCTCTTTCTCAATATGGTCCTGAATGAACAAGGTTTGACCCTTACTAGGACATTGGGATGCAAAGTGACCAAAACCTTGACACTTATAACATTGCTGCGGAGCACGCTTAGAACTCTCGACCATTGGTCCCTTTCCTTTGTCAACTTGGGGAATTATGGATTTTGTGGATTGACTGGAGGCATTATTTCCCTTTTCGATAGTGTTAGATTGATGGTCAAGTTTGGAAGACTTAGATCGGCCATGACTAGGGGTGTCGAGATACCGTTCTAATTCTTCGACCTTAGCAAAACATTCCTCGAGATCCGCAACGGGATAAGAAATGAGTTCCCTCTGTAACTCTGGGCGAAGACTCGTTTGGAATCGAGAGAGGGTAACTTTTGCTGGTTCATTGACATCGGCCTGGGTCATCAGGTCTTCAAACCGATCGATGTACTCTATGACTGGGGAGTCTCCTTGATGCAATGACTGCCACTGATCAAGAATACGTTCATCTTATGATACGGGAACGTATTTTTCGTGCAGTTGGACTTTCATTTCAGCTCACGTGGAAATAGCACAAAGACCCTGGATTTGCCTACGACGCTCCACTCCCAACCAATAAAGTCTGGCTTGACCCATAAGCTTGACTTTGGCAAATCTAACCTTGCGGTCTTTGGACATGGCATACCACTCAAAGTAGTTTTCCATGCTGGCGACCCATTCGAGAAAGACCTTGGGTTGTCTTTTCCCGTCAAAAGTAGAGGCGTCTGTTTTCACAGATTTCATGACCTTATCGTCTAGATTGGTTTGGACCTCACGTCGGGGAGGTACATCTCTCCTACGGTCACGGTTGTTGACTCTATTGTGATGCTCAACGATGAGTTCATTGCTCTTCGAAACTAGTCTCTAAAGCCTCATGTCGGGCTTGTTGATCAGCGATGTGTTCATCCATCCGGGTTTGACTAGCGGTCACATTAGATACAAGATCTCTAATCAGGGCCTCTAAGTTATTGGTATCCATGACGGAATTATGCAAGACAAAAATACTAAATTCAAGCAAACCCTAAAATCTATGTGACACGGACCCTAAACTAAAACTGTGCTCTGATACCAAAACTGACGCGGGACAAACGTTAAAATCCTAATATGCGAATTTGGGATTAACTTTATAATGAATTGAATAGTGGAAATATTCAAAATCAAGCAACACATAAAATTAATTCAATGAAATTAATAAAATAATTAGATTAATCCATTTTAGCGTCGCATGCGTAAAATTTTTTTCCAATCTAGAAAAACGGCTCCGATGAGGGAACTGAAGATTCGTTCTAGTTTAGGGTATCAATCGATAATTGCGATATCGGATTTGATTCATCGGGGATTTGAAGGAGATAAAACTTGAATAAATAGTTCAAAAGGGGAGATTAATGATATCATGGAATACGATTTTTTTTTGGATTTTTGTTCTTTTATCAATGGAAATAAAGAAAAGTAATACTTGACAATAACTAGAAAAAAGACAAAATAAAAGGATAGATTCCAAGGCTTCACACCAAGGATTTTCCGAAGCTTCACACCACGGCTGTACGTCGGCTTCGCACCAAATCGCACGAGAAACGATTGCTTACTCCTCAAGGTTTGAAGGATTCACTCCCTCGCTTGAAAACTCTTCACAAGCTCTCTAGGGTTTGCACAAAAGTAACTCTCTTTCTTTCAATACTAAAAACTGCTTAATAAAGTGTTTACAATGCCTTTATATCGGCTAAGAAAACCCTAAACGACATAAAATTTGCAATGAAAGAGTCCTAAAATAATAAAAGACTAAAAAGGTTAAAGGAAAATTTTAAATCATTTGGGGAGTCGTCCACTTTCGTCTTTGCGGCGGTTATCCTGTGTCACGGCAGCGTCTTTGCTGACCGTGTTCATGTTAAGGTCACCTTCTTCTGCCTTGCTTTGTGTGATGTCCCCGTCAGATAGACTCTTCGGCACACAGACACATAGGGCAACGGTTAGGAATTGCTTTGCCTCTCACCAGTAACTGATCCATAACTAGAATGTTCCCAAGGACCTCCGTCCAGCTGAAGAATCTCACCTTTGGCGGGACCGGTGCTTTCCAAATAAAGTTCTGCTCAATAGCTATCATTGGACAACAAGAGAGGATCCGGTAGAATGCTCTAACCGAGAAAACACCATTTTTAGATGCCAGCCATATTCGGGCATCCCTCTGTTGCTGATTCCGCTTTGCACCGTGAAGGGTCAACATGCGGTGGAGCTGCTCCATTTCATCATCACTGAGCGACCTCCTTGTGACTATATCCCAAACAGGAACACCTCCAACCTCAGTATACATCTCTACAAGCGAATCGCGAGGATTAACACATCATTAAAAATTCTCGGGAATAAAGCTTTCAAAGGCGAAAACTCGATCCACGGGTCCTCCCAAAACTGAATACAGGACCCATGTCCCCAGCTGAAAGCAATCAACCGAGATAAATCCATCCAAACTCCACAAATGCGCTTCCACCACGCAGAGACTCTCCTAGAAATAGAAACATTAATACCCCAGAGACCTTGCAACTGACCGTACTTCCTACCAAAACAACGCACCAATGGCTACTCGTTTCGGAATCGAACCCCCCCCCCCCCCCCCCGCCATAACCACTTTCCAAGGAGAGCGGTGTTGACCAAATGAAAGTTCCGAATGTTTAAACCCCTGTAGCGCTTGGGGAGTAAACAAGTCTCTCACCTAACCAGGTGGTACTTTTCTGAAGGCCGATGCCCCCTGTAGGAAGTCTCGCTCAATCTTTTCAAGCTTCCGGATGACCTCCATGGGGCATCTAAATAAGGACAAAAAATATTGGGAGGCTCGAGAGGACAACTTTAACCAAGCATAGGCGGCCCCCACTGCTCAAAAGCTTACCTTTCCAAGAAGAATGTCTCCTTGAATCTCTGACATTTGGATCCCGGATCGCGGGCAGCATTAAACTTGCCCTCCAAATAGGAGATAGGAAGTGCATCGATATCACAGTGCACCTCTTGCGCCAAGCCCGCAAGCACCTAAGAATCAACCCTTATACTAATCACCTTAGATTTGGCTAAGTTAACTTGCTGCCCTGACACTGCTTCGTAAATTGTTAGTATATCAGCAAAAGCACGGATCTCACTGGGCTGAGCTCTATAGAACAGGATCGTGTCCTCAGCGTATTGGAGATGAGAAATCACCACCGAAATGGCCAACCGGGATGCCTGAAATGTGATCTATGTCACGGGCACGCTCAAGGAGGCCTCCCAACGCTTCGCCAACGATATTGAACAAAAAGGGGAAAGCGGATCACCCTGTCGAAAGCCCCTGGAGCTCTTGAAATACTCGGACGGAGTCTCATTAACCAATACCGAGAACCAAGCCGAAGAATAGCAAGCTTTCATCCATCTTCTCCACCTATCGCTGAAGCCAAATCTTCGTAGCATATAGTCAAGACACTCCTAGTTAACCTGTTCATCAGTCTTCTCCATGTCGACCTTCCAAACAGCATCCAGACCCGGTCAGAATGAGTGGAATGAATAACCTCTTGTGCCACCGCCACCATGTCGATCAACTGCCTGTTGGGAACAAAAGCCTCCTGGTTGGCTGAGATGATCTTCCCCATGATCAGTTTCAATCTGTTTGCGAGGACTTTGGAAATGATTTTGAACAGGCAGTTGAGCAGGCTAATAGGTTTGAAATCACGAAGGTCCTCAACACCATCTTTCTTAGGAATGTGCGCAATGAAGGCCGAGTTGAGGCTTCTACCAATGGACGTACAAGAGTGAAACTTAGAAAAGAAGGCCAAAATATTCGCCTTTAGGACCGACCAAAAACGCCTATAGAACTCCATGGTGAACCTGTTAGGACCTGGGGATTTATTACTGCCACTGAATTTGATCGTAGCTCACTCCCCTTCTCGTCAAACGGGGTTTCCAAGATGTCCCGATCCTTCGAAGGAAGGGAGGGGAAAGGGAGACCATCCAACTGTGGCCTAAGAACACAATCTTCCTGGTACAAACTCTCATAGAAGATGACTGTCTTCGATCTAATCATATCAGGATCAGTGACGGCCACCCCATCCACTTCAATTTTACACAACAGCTTCTTATTCCTAGCATTAGCCCCCTAGTGGAAAAGCTTGGTGTTATTGTCACCTTTCAACCAATGGACCTTGGACTTTTGTTTCCAACAAATTTCTTCCTGAAGGCACTTGTCACCAAACTCCATTTTGAGGTTGAATCTTTCTTCTTTCTTAGTAACAAATAGTCCCTTGGATTCCTCCAGTGAGTCTAGCTCAGTAAGTCGCACAAAAAAAAATTCTTTCCAAACGTGAACCAAACCAAACGCCTCTTTGTTCCATGATTTGATGCATCCCTTTAAAAAGGCCAACTTGGAGATGAGTCTATACGCAACCGAACCATGAGGATTCGTTTGAAGCCACCAACTAAGAACCTGGTGCGGAAACTTACTAAATGCAATGCTAGGGCTGAGATTATGATTAAAATTAATTCAAACAATTAAATAATAACAATTTCTCATAACAAATTATCATGAAAAATTATAAAAATCCAATTATATGTTTTAATTCAGGCCCAAAATAGCATTACTTTCGTGTACGTTCCCTATCGCGGATCTAGAAGACTAGGGTTCTTATGAATGGCTAGATATCTGATAGTTTTAGGGCGTCGAACAAACTCGCAAGCGGGTTCTCTCGATACCAAACGAAAATAAAAGGCTAATAAAGTTGATGAACAAAATGTTGATTTTGGGTATTTATGAGATCAAATAAAATAATTAGGGTTACGCTACTTACGCAAACCATAGATCTAAAGAAGATAAAGATGGAAGAAGAGTTGGCCTCGCACCAAATCGCAAGCGGGTATCGAAGAATAGCTCTCCGTTTTGAAAGAATCACACCCTCACGAAAGTTTAGAACTCTCAATTTTGCATAAACAATTTTCATTAACCAAAAAGTAATAATAAAAGTGTTTATAAGCCTTTAAATAGGCCAACCAATGCATAAAATTAGAAATCCTAGTATAACTCTAATTCATAATTCAAATAAAAGAAATATCCTAATTCTTCTAAAACAATAAAGTCCTAAAATAATATGGAAACTAATCTTATTTCTAATAAAAGAAACAACTCTTATTTTCTAAAATAAAATAATAAAAGAGACTAATCCTTAATTCAATTAGGATTCTTGAAATTCGTCACTTTCTGTGCAGCTTCCGAAAACTGACCATAACTTCTTCAATACTTGTCGGAATTGCACGTTTTTTGGCTTGCTGGAAAACTACTTCGATAAACTTTCAAATATGGCTAATTTCACATCAATCCAACTTTATTTGGCACCTCAAAATAGGCCAAACATAAATGTAACGGGATTGAAAGTTGAAGACCCTAATAAATTTTGAATTTTCTTCTTTCTGATCAAACCGGTCTTTAACGAGCCTTTTTTTAAAAACCCATTCGCAGGTCGACTTTCTCTTTTGACGTCTCCTCTTTATCCGACCATGATTCAAACAGGCGGATTTAAAGTTCGCATCAGAACCTGTTCTTTGAAATCAGCATTAGAAAGCCAAAGATTCTCGAAATGAAAGGGGGAAGGACCCCTACCCATGGAATCACATTGAAGCATCAAGGGGCAGTGATTGGAGACAGCCTTAGCAAGGCCGAATACGATAGAATTGGGGAAGAGCCAAACAGCGTCAACCAAGACTCTATCCTGCCAGCTCATCGTGGCTGACTCTTGAAGATTAGACCAGGTATAGAGAGCCTTCTTCAAAGGCAGATCCACAAGAGCCCAGCCATGTATAAAAGAGTTCAAAGCTTCCATGTTCAAGAGATTCAGAGGGCGGCCTCCAGTTCTTTCTTCCGAGTGCCAGATGGCGTTAAAGTCCCCTCCCACACACCAAGGAACGTCCCAACTACCCGCCACCACAGCCAGCTCGTACCAAAACTCGAGCTTCGAGTGTGCATTCGATGGGCCATAGACCCCAGTAAAGGCCCAGGTTCTACCATTGTCCCCTATTTTCCAAGACAACCGAAGCAGAGAAGAGGCCCACTTCCTCATCGATTTTGCGAAATAGGTTGGAATTCCAGGCTAGCAGAATACCCCCAAAGGCTCCAATGGAATCAACACCAACCCACTCCCACCTATTACCCCCTAGGATGGAAGCCACTTTGACTCGGTCACAAGCGCCCCACTTGGTTTCTTGGAGGGTCACCACCGCCTGATTATGGGAAGAGATGACCTGCTTGATCCCCGCATGTTTTTTGGGGTGACATGCTAAACAAAACTGTAATTTAGGGTTAGGGTTTAATAATAGGGAGGAAGAAGAAGAAGAGAGGAAGAGAAAAGTAGAGATATTAGGGTTGATTCGATGTGACTCAAATCCCAATACAAAATACTATTTATATCATCTTAGCATGTTCACGTATTACATGGTTCCCGAGTTAAGTGAATTATACAACTTAAAATTCACTTAATTGCACACACACCCAAAGTTACTTACTACACACCCATACAATAGAAATAACTTCTCCAACTCTCTCCCTCCAGTTGGAGTATAGATGTCGACCATACCTAACTTGAAGGAGATGTAAGTCTCTTACCACCAACACCTTTAGTCAAGATGTCGGCAAGTTGATCCTCAGTTCTTATTTTGAGGAATACTGATTTCTTTAGACTCGACCTTCTAGCGAATATAGTGACAGTCCACCTCAATGTGTTTTGTTCTCTCATGAAAGACAAGATTCTTTGCAATATGATGGGTGGCTTCATTGTCACCATACAAGATAATTGGAGAGAATACAACAACTTCCAAGTCTGATAAGATGAATTTAAGCCATATGCCTTCTCTCGCACCTTGGGATATGGCGCGGTACTCCTCAACACTTGAGTTTGATATTACATGTTGCTTCTTAGATTTTCATGTGACCAAATTACCCCTAAGAAGGTGCAATATCCAGTAGTTGATTTCCTATCATCTAGAGACCCGACCCAATTGGCATCAGTAAATATCTCTACATCCAAATGATCACGATTTTTATGGAGAAGTCCTTTGTCAGGACTTCCTTTCAAATACCTCAGGATCCTGTGAACAACTTGAAAATATACTGTCCTTGGTGAGTGCATATATTGATTCATTACGCTTATTGCATAAGCAATGTCCGGATGGGTCATGGTTAGATAAATCAGTTTACCAACTGATCTCTGATAGGAACATGGATCCTTGAGAAGATTATCTTCTTCACCATTTAATCAGTGATTTTGTTCACTATAGGTCACAGCAGGCCTATACCCCAAAAACCCTGTATCATGAAGGAGGTCTATGGTATACTTCCGCTGGGATAGTGAGATGCGTTTCTTAGATCTCGGCACTTCAATTCCAAGAAAATATTTCAAGCTTCTCCAGTCTTTAATTTCAAACACTCTACTCAAATATTCTTCAGTTTAAGAATCTTATGACTATCATCACCAGTAATGATGATATCATCAACATAGACTAGTATGACATGCATCTTGATTCCCTTTTTACAATAGAGTATGATCATAGTGACTTCTTCGGTACCCGAATCTCATAATAACATCACTAAATTTTTGAAATCAGGCCCTTGGGGATTGTTTTAATCCATAGATAGATTTCTTCAATCTACACACTTTTCCCTTCTCCCCTTCTTTTACAAATCTAAGAGGAAGGTCCATGTAGACTTTTTCCTTGAGATCACCATGAAGAAATGCATTCTTCACATCAAGTTGAGAAAGTGGTCAGTCTTTGTGGGCAGCCAGAGATAACAATACCCTGATTGTGTTGGACTTAGCTACAGGTGCAAAGGTGCCCTGATAATCAACTCCTTGTGTTTGAGTGTACCCCTTTGCTACAAGCCTTGCTTTATATCTTTCAATAGTACTATCAGGTCTATACTGAACTGTATACACCCATTTGCAACCAACGACTCTCTTTCCTTCTGGGAGTTTAACAATTTCTCAAGTTTGATTCTGATCTATAGCTTTCATCTCCTGAATCATAGCATCCTTCCATTTTGGCTGCAATAAGGCATCAGAAACAGTAGAAGGAAGCGTGATAGAATCAAGAGAACAAATAAAACCATAATGAGATTATGAGAGATTGTGATATGACACATACTTACTGATGGGATGACGAGTACACGATTTAGGAAGTTTTCTGTGAGCAATGGGTAGATGAAGGTAAAAAACATGAGGACCCTCTTCGGGTAAGGGATCTTGGTTGGTATTCTGAGAAGGTGACTCATCTACATTCTCATGCGCAGTGGATTCAACGATGCTTTTCTTGTTCTTTCGCACATACATCTTTCCCTTTTCATATTTATCAAATGTGGGTTGTTCGCTTTTCTGTGGCTCAATAGCTGACTGAACAACTTCATCATCCACTTCTACGCAATCTCCATCATCTCCTATAGGTAAAGCTCTAAATATCTCAGAGTACTCGTCATTTTTAAGTTCATTTGCATGCACGTCACGTGTTCGGTAAAATCACTCACTCATTTGTGTTTCATGTTTGTGTGTCATTTTAACTTCATTAAATTTGAAGTTCATTAATGTTCATCAAGTGTGCATGTCTTGTGTTCGACGAAAGTCCTTAATCATTTTGGTTCACATGTGTATGTCATTTTTGATGTCATTTGATTGTCATTGTGTCATCGTTTGTGCACCTCTTGTGTTTGTTAAAATCACTCACTTGTTGTGTAGCTTATATTTGCGTGTCCATCTTGTGTTTGATAAAATTACTCAATCACTTTTGGTTAATAGTTGCTTGTTCATTCTAGAACCCTTGTCTAGTGTGTCGTGATCCCCATAGGTACGAGTGAGCTTGCCGATGCTCTTAGGAGCATCGACGCCGCAATTGACGAGCTCAATAAGAGCCCCAAAACTTGTGGTCATAACAAGTGCTATAAGTGGCAAAGACTTGGGCAGTTAGCTTATCAATGTCCCACAAAATTTTTCGCTCAAAATTTATCGATTAAAAAGAGTGTTCTAAGAAGCCGGAAAATGTCAAAGTGGAAGAAATTGTGTATGACCCTAGTGTCGTAGTGAGTGAAGAGGAAATAGAAGAAGTTAAAGATAGTCTAGATTGTGTTATAGAAACTTCTATTTCCCTTGTTAGTGATGATGGTGAGTCGCCCACACATGAGCCAACCGAGTCACCCACGCACAACTCGATCGAGTCACTTACACATGATTCGTTAGTGTCCATGGAGTCAGTTGGACAAGAGTCCTTGTTTGTAGAGTCGAGTGCACATGAGTCACTAGTGTGGGTAGGATCCACTACACATGAATCATTCGTGTCACACACACATGAGCATATCGAGTTCGTAGGTGCACATACACCACATGGTTTTGAGTCACATTCCGCATTGCATGCCGAAATTATGCCTATAATTAATTTGTGCAATGCCAATTCCAAATTATTGATGGATTTACACCTAAGAGCTTAATAAAAATCCAAATAAGTGATCATGAAATGGTTCGGGTTAGGCCTCAACGATTCCCATCGAGGATCGCGAAGATGTCCCAAACTCGTGTTGCCGGATATTTTAGGATGGTGGAAATGAGTGGACCTAAGGTACATGTGCTTGAGCTACCTCAAGGTATGGGGGTTAGTTCAACACTCAATGTGGAAGACCTAGCTCCTCATCTAGGCTCAACCCCACTTCCTAGAGCTCCTTTTCAAACGTTCTTTCTTTGTGCATTGATCCCGATCCTACAACCCCTATCTTTTCCTCAAAGCAAGATGAGTAGTGAGGTCATTGAGAAGATCTCGGATGATCTTGTGGCATTCACCCGCGACGGAGAGTTTCTAATTTGTGAGAGGAAGAGGGTTAGCAAGCCGACTTTCGAAATTGCATGGGCCAATCATGAGAGAGTGCGCCGCTTGAATACTTGTGTTTCCGACAGATATCACGATCACACTTCATCGGTGATGAAGTCTTTCGGGTCTGGAAGAATTGGCGGGAAGCGTAAAAAATATTTGGTAGAGTGGATTGGCAAGCCGGGTTATTTGGCACGTCAAGGAGAGATTTATCGTGTGTGACTCGATACAATCCACCGACATGATGAATATACTTCATCGGGTTCCGAGGTTGCGTGGGTTAGTTGCGAAGAGTTATACCGTTTGGGTCTCGAAACACTCGACTAGTACTACATGCATGTTTCATTGGAGACGAAACCTTTTGGGTCAGAGAGAATTGATGGGGACGTTAACTTAATCGACCGAGGCTAGGAGCCAGTTTCATTGGTGATGAAACATTTTGAGTCGGGGAGAATGACGGGAAACGCCAACCCCAAGAACCTAGGGTTTAGATCGTATAAAGTGTACCAACGGAGGAAGAAGCGACGGAAGGGCTAAGGAACATTAAGAATCATCGAGGAAAGGTCTTAGGGGTCAGCCCATGAGGCATAAGAGCATCAGGCGACGGACGTCCGTAGACTTTGGACGGAGGCTCGGATTTTGAGGGTCTCGCTGTTTCACTACGGACGTCCGTGAGTAGGCTACGGGCATCCGTGGCCTTCAGGACGGGCGTCCGTGGAAATCTCCGCCCCAACTACTTAAGTGACGTATTTGTCATTTTTGCCCTCATATTTTATTTTTTTGTAAGTTATCCTTTTGGGTAACATAGTATTTTTCATATTAGGATGTTTCTATTTGTAGCTACTATAAAAGGTAATTTTGTAAGCCATTGTTAGCACTTGTTGATTTAATGAAAAGATGCTTTGCATTTTGCTTGAGATGAGCTTGAAGAGAGTCTTCTTCCCCATGTGGGTTTGGTGCGAGGCCAAGGGTGTGAGACCCATGCTACTTTGATCTTCTCCTTTACTCTTTGCTCTTGTTTGATCCTTTTATTTTCCCCTTAATCTCTTCCATCCAAACTTTCTCCTTTTGATTGATTTCCCCAACTCCTAAACACTAGATCTAAAGTAACCTTGATGTCCATCCTTATGGATCGAATTCAATCCTAACCCTTTGATCCATAACCGTTGTTGGACTCGAGCTTGCTCGATTTGCGCCTTTTACTGTTTCCATTCAAAGCCCTAGCAAGGAGCTACCCGATTCCATCATGAACGTCGATCTAATGCCCCGACTTAGATGAAGCGAGTGTTCTATCTCTCGGATCACCTCTTCCGCCTTCCTAACGGATCTAGCGCGTTGGATTGGACCCTACGTGAGCCAAGCATGGACACCTAAGTGGAATCCCGAGAAACCCGAAGGTATCGCTTTAATTTGTGGTTGATTGCTTAATTAATTAGTTTAATTTCGGCAAAATTAGCATATCATGGGCATTCACGGATTTCAGGGTCGTTGTCCCGGGTCAGGAGTGCCCTCAAAGAATGTGACAGCCATGGTGACTATCACACAACAAGTGAGAGGGTCAATGCATTTGTATCCTTTCTGAGAAGAAGGATACCCAATAAAAATACACTTGGTATCCTTGGGATTAAGTTTACTTCGCTGAATATTGGGGATATGTGTAAAACATAAGGAACCAAAGACACGTGGTGGCACTAAGAACAGAGGTTGATGAGGAGACATAAGTTGGAAGGGAGAATGCTCTTTCAGAATAGGTGTAGGCATTCGATTGATGAGGTAGGCAGCGGTGAGGACAGCTTCACTCCAGAGGTGTTTAGGAACCTTCATATCAAACAACAGAGATCGAACAACCTCAAGAAGATGCCTATTTTTCTTCTCAGTAACCCTATTCTGTTGGGGGTATAAGGACAAGTAGTTTGGCACACAATTCCATGAGAGTGAAGATAAGACTAGAGAGCGTGAGTGGATTCCCCATTATTATTCGATCGAAGAACCTTAACATGCCCATGAAATTGTGTGCTAACTAGTCAGTGAAACATAGGAAAAATAAAAGCAATTTCATCTTTGGGTGCATAAGAAAGAGCATAGTGAGTTTGGTACAGTCATCAATAAAAGTAACAAAATAATGATAATCATTCAAAGCAGTAACAGGGGAAGGCCCCCATTCATCAGAGTGAATAACTTCAAAAGGAATAGCACATTTACTACCACTCAAGGGATAAGAATTGCAAACATGTTTCGAGAACTGAGAAGTTTCACAATTAAACAAACTACTATCAAATCCATGAAATTTTTCTGGAAATAAAAGTTTCAAATGACTAATATGAGAATGGCCACAGTGGGAGTTCCATGATCTTGCTTCATCAATAGAAACCACCACAGCTGCAGGAGGAGATGCACCACGTAAATCTTGAAAGAGGTAGTCTTTTTTCTTCAGTATCATGACCAAGGATCTTCCCAAATTTCAGGTCCTGGAGAACATAATATGACGGAAAAAATGTCACACTACAATATAAGAAATTGGTAATTTTACCGATAGATAATAGATTCATAGGCATGCTAGGAATCAAAAGAGTAGAGTCAAAAGACAAAGTACCTAATTGAATACTCCCTTTGCCTTTTACAGGATCCATCAACAATGCAAATATGAATAGAATCAGAAAGATTAGACACAGATGAAAATAAATCTTTCATACCAGATATGTGATTCGTAGTCCCATAATTGATGATCCATGAGGACCGAGAGGAGGATGTCACATGTGCAGACCCACAGGTACCTGACTTAGCTATGTGGGAGGAAGATGCCTGTTCCTGTGTTACTGTCATGTGCTGAAGGCGACCCTAGAGATCCTGAAGCTCTCTCTGGAAGCTCTGGAAATCAGACGGAGCTGAAGCGTAGGGATACTCTGACCACCAACTGGATTAGAAATTTCCTTAGTGGACGATTGGAATGCACAACCTGGAAGGAATTTCAGTTTCCCATGTAATTCCTAACATCTTTCTTTGGTATGACCTTTCTTGCCACAATGAGAATACAATAATTTTTCTCTTTCTTCACGTGAGAGGCTCCCACGACCTCCACGACCACCACCTCTAACACTAGATTTGCCTCCACCGCGATTAAAATAAGTGAAGGATGGTAAGGCAGATCTCTCAGATACATCACTACCAGGAATCTGCATAAACTATTGCCTGCTCTTATACTGAAGGAGGGCATACACGGTACCAAGTGGAAAACACTCCTCTCTGTCTAGAATGTTTGATTTAACATTCTCATATTCAGGTCTCTTTTAGGAAGTCAAACACTCTCCTCCTTTCAGTATTTTTACTAGCCTTGCTGGCACACGAGCTGCACAGTTCTTCTTCTTGATACTGGGCTAATTCATCTCACAAACTCCTCATTTGAGTGTAATGCTCTCTAATAGTCTTATTACCTTGCTTCATAGTATTAATTTTGTCACTAACTTGAAATATTTTTGCAAGGTTTTGTTTCTGCGAGAACGCATATTTCACAGCCTCCCATAATTATTTAGCATCACTAGCAGACATAAAAGAATCACTAATGTCTGGTTGCGTTAAGTGTAGCAGCCATGTCATGACAGTTATATTGCCACTTTCCCAATCAACATACTTAGGGTCATCTTCTTTTGGTTTTGGGATAGTCCCGTAAATGTAACCCAATTTTTTTTTCATCCCTAAGTACATAGCAGCAGACTATGATCACGAAAGATAATTGGCTCCATTCAAATTCATCGTAGTAATTTGTAAGTTATGAGAAATATCTCTCCCACCAACGATTTCGGATTTATTCTCATCCATGATTAAGAGATACCGAAATCAAAATAATTCAAAAAATAGAAGGCTCACAACTTCCAAACAGGGAGAATGCTTTACACAGTCTTAATCCCAAAACAACATTAAAAAACGCTGGACAACAGTTTTCTTAACAATCATAAAAAAAATATCAACAAAACAGTCGAACATAGCCTATAGCGGCCATTAAAACATCCATAACTCCTTCAAATCAACTCCAAATTCAACGAAACTTGAACCATTAGTCTGCAAATGAAACGAGCTTTCAAACAAGCCTACCAGACGAAAAAACCATTAGCAATTGAACGACGGAGATTTATGTAGCTGGGCGGTAAAAGTATTCATGAGAATCGATTAAACAACACCAAAATAGATCCAAAAACAAAAAAGGAGTACACCATCAATCTTGTATGGTGATTCTGGTCCAACTTGGTCCAATCCCGAGCTCCTTTAAGCCTTCACGGATCTCAGGGACCCAAAAAATAAAAACACACTTTTTTTTTAGAAATACCTTCGAAACTCCATGTTCCCGGACTCAAATCACTTCGAGCAAGAAGAAGAAAATGGAGAGGGGAGAAAACCGATCAAAACCCCCCAAAAATCTTTGAGAAAAAAGGTCAGCGGGTTGACCCTGTTGACATCATGCTGACATCAGCGATGACATGGATGACTTTAATAGGTTGTAAAAATTTCTAGTGCTAGGTTGTTTGTTGGCTCTGATACCAAGGTAAAATTGTAATTTAGGTTAGGGTTTAGTAATAGGAAGGAGGAAGAAGAAGAGAGAGGAAGAGAAAAGTGGAGATATTAGGGTTGAGTCCATGCGACTCAAATTCCAATGCAAAATACTATTTATATCATCTTAGCATATTCACATATTACATGGTTCCCGAGTTAAGTGAATTGTATAACTTAAAATTCACTTAACTACACACACACCCAAAGTTACTACCCACACAAGCAATAGAAATAACATCTCCAACAATGCTCCCCTAACATCCCAAGAAATGATCTTCATTAAGACGGAACAAAGTAGCCCGACCAAAAACCCAAAGCCTTACTGGGCTCCAATTCCCTTTCCATCCGACATGCCCCATTCTAATCTAGCCAATTCTCTTAGCAGCGATTTTTTCCTCCGCGGAGGAGGCGAGAAACTGCGAAAGGCAGAGGTAGCCTTAAAGATGCCACTAAGATCTGCATTGGTTCCTTTGAACGACATCCCAAGGTCATTATCGAAACATATGATCTGATCAAGGAAGCCCAAAGTCTCCTCAGCTTCGTCGACCTTCGACGTAGCAGTCCCCACAACTTCGCCGTCTATCTCCGAATTCATCCCCATGCAAAAGAGGGGGGGGGGGGGAACATCTACCCACAGGCCGTCGTCACTACGTCTTAGAGTTCTGATAGGGAGGACCCTAGTGCAAGAAGAGGACGAAGAAGAAGTTTCATCCGACGAGTCAAGGAAGAGTGAAACCGACTCATCAACGACTAAAAAAGATGAGGTAGACTCCTCAAGATCAGAATTGACGAGTGTAGAAGAAACGCCACCCGGTTAGAGCAAGACAACACACATACCCATATCTGTAAAGAGGGGAGAGACAACAAGCACTAAATCAACAAGAGAATCAGATGCGGTTAGTAGTGTTGCCAGGTTGGAAGAGAAATAAGAAGAAATGGCCCTGTTGAGACCCAATCCCAGTAAAGTAAGGAGGTCTCCTTTCCGTTTCGAGAACATTTGGCTTAAAACGAGGATTTCAGAAATAAAGTCCTTGGATGGTGGATGGTGGATGGTGGACGGATGGCGATATCAGGGGAATTCCCACATGTCTTCTCTGCCAAGATCAAAACCTTAAAAGAAAGGATCAAAGTTTGGAACAAGGTGGTCTTTGGTAACATCTCCCTTATCAAAGGTCATATCCTTACGGAAATGAAAACCTTTGGCAGCTTTGAGGAAGAACGTGGGTTCAATAGGGAAGAGAAGGATATCCAAAAGGCTCTGCGTATGGCCTATAACCAGAAATGCATCGATGAGGAAGCGCTATGGAGTAAAAAATCCAAGGCCCATTGGATAAAAGATGGAGATGGTAACACAAAATTCTTTCACAGAATTTTGAATGGTAGAATGGCCAGGAATCATGTCACTAGCTTGGAAGTCGAGGATGTCACCTACTCGGATGAGGGTAGCATTGCTTTAAAGCTGGTCAATTTCTACGGAAATCTTTACAAATCCCAAGGCTGTATGAAACTTACTCTTGATGGCCTAGATTTCGATTCCATTTCCTCGGATCAGGTGCAGGAGTTGGAGAGAGACCTTGATGAAGATGAAATCAGATATGCTCTTTTCAATGCCAGAAAAAATAAAGCTCCCGGGCCGGACGGCTTTTCCATGGAATTCTTCCCTTCTTTTTGGGGGGTGGTAAGGACGGCTCTCCTAAACTTTAAGGAATTTTACAACACGGGCTGCTTGGATAAAAGTATGAACTCTACTTTCATTGGTAAAGTGGACGGGGTGGAAAGCATCAAGGATTTCAGACCCATTAGCCTTCTCAGCTGCTATTACAAAATTGTAGCGAAAGTTTTGACTTACAGACTAAAGAAAGTGATGAACTCCGTTATCTCTAATGTGCAAGGGGCGTTTATTCCTGGGTCGCCAGCTCATGGATGTGGTGGTCATGGCCCATGAAGCGATTCACTCCATGCACTTGAGAAGAGAGCAGGGGATGATTTTCAAGATTGACATGGAGAACGCTTATGATCGTGTTGATTGGGGCTCTCTACAATATATTTTGAATAGGATGAACTTCGGCCAAATTTGGAGATGGATGAGAGGCTGCTACACGTCGGCAAGGTTCTCTATTCTTATCAATGGAAACCAAAAATGCTATTTTTGGAGTTTTGCACAAGTTGCTCTAGAAAAGTGTGGATATGGGGTGTTTTACCAGATTTCGGGTTGCGGATAGCGGTTTGGCGATCTCCCATTTACAATATGCTGATGATACTATCATTTTTTGTGGTGCCCAGGAAAATGAAGGTCGTGCTGTCATTAATGTGTTAACCATTTATGAAGCAGTTTTGGAGCAGAGGGTTAACCTTCACAAGTCTATAATGGCAGGGTCAACATAAATCATGATATCTTGAGCATGATGGCTGAGCCGTTTGGCTGTGTGCAGGGTAAGTTGCCAATTAATTACCTCTGTGTGCCGATTGGTGTGGGCAGGATTAGCGCCCAGATTTGGGAGCCTGTGATCCACAGATTTCAGAAAAGATTGGCGGTGTGAAAAAGCAAGATGCTCAGTAATGGGGGAAGGCTCACCCTCATCAAAACCACTTTTGCTTCTTTACACATCTTCTTTATGTTGATGCATGCGGCGCTGGTTAAAGTGATTTCCAAACTTGAGAATATTGTCAGGGATTTCCTATGGGAAGGTGGTGATCAAAATGGTAAATTACACTAGCTCGATTGGGAGATTTGCTATAGCAGCAAAAAGGAGGGAGGTCTGGGTATCCGAAAGGTGGCTCTGGTTAACAAGGCTCTGATTGGCATATAGCTGTGGAAAATAGAGGATGTCAAGGAGAGGGACAAACTGTAGTGGCAAGTGGTCTCTCGGCTAAGTGTGGGATGAGTGACAATGGGTGGGATTTACTAAGTGAAGGAATCTAATAGTTCTAGGTGGCTGAAGTGAGTCCTAAATGCCAGCAACACTCTCAAGGAAGGTATTGCTTATTCTTGAGGTGATGGTGACAAAATTGACTTTTGGAACGACTCGTGGACTGCGGAAGGGGCTCTTAAAGAGAGGTTTCCTTAAATTTTCCAGATTGCCCTTTTAAAAAGGGCCAGCATCACACAGTTGAGTGAATGGAGAAACGGTTCAGTCTCTTGGAACATCAGTACTTCAAGACTTCTTAAGGATGATGTATTAGAGGAGTATATGGGGCTGCTCAGAGTTATCCATGCTATGGCTCCTATCACTGTTAATAGAGACTCCAGACTTTGGAAGTTTAATGAGAAAGGGATTTTCTCAGTAAAATCTTTTTATAGTCATATCCACAGACCATCTCCGGCTTCCCCGGACCAACCTAGATGGCTTAAATTCTGGAAAGTCCAAATTTCGGCGAAAATCCGTTTCTTCTGTTGGTCAGCTTGGAGTCAAATCCTAACCAGGGATCAATTGAGAAAGAGAGGGGTTAATATTAGAAATAAGTGTTTGCTTTGCATGAAGGGAAGTGAATCGGTTAATCGCACTCTCATCCACTGCCCTTTCTCTTTTAAGATTTGGAGGGCCTTCTGTAATGTTTTTGGAGTGCAGTGCGCTGCCCCGGCAAAAGTTATAGATCTCTTGGAACAGTGGAGGCCTTTTACTGGAATTAAGGGGGATTTTTGGAAAATTGCTGTATATGTGATGCTTTGGGCAATTTGGTTAGAGAGGAATAGTCGAGTGTTTCGAAAAATTGGAAAACCGTTTCAGCTGGTAGTGCGTGCGGCGAGAGATTTTCTTCTCAGTTGAATTCTTCTTAACTTCACAGGTTCAGACCTTGAGGATATTGACTTCCTTGATCAGGGGGATTGTTTGGCTTCTGCTTGTTGAGATGTGCCTGTTTCTGGTTTGGGTTGGTGAGGTGTCTCGTGCTTTGGGCTTCCCCTGCTGTCCCCACAGTTGTGTGGTCCTTAGAGTGTGTGAGTCCCTTTGGTTTTCTCCTTTTTTCCTTTGGGTATTTTCTCACTACTTGCTACAATGTTGTACCATTATAGTATATTTGGACAGTTTCTTTTAGGATTCTTGACTCTATTTTTCACATTTCAGCAGTGTTGCTGTGTTCTTTGAAGGTACTCCATGGAGAATATTTGACGTGAGTAATATTCTTTTTTTTTTGAAAAGAATATTACTCAGGTTACTCGGTAACCTGAGTAATATTCTGAATTGTTATAATTTGCTTTTTAGCAGCTTAGGTAATAGAATGTTACTAATTTTTATATTGACTGGTGGATTACCTTAGTTTACGGATTGAAGATGAATTCTTTGGCCTCACTTTCTGATTTATCTAGATCCATGTCAGCTTCTATACTTTTTGGGCAACATATACCCTCTATATTGGCAACCACTTCTTCTTCCCCTTCTTGTTATTGGGTGCATGACTCTGGGGCTACAATCATATTACATGAGACTCTCATGGGCACCTGTCATATTCTCATCCATCATCATCTGCTGTGGTCTGCTTAGCTGGTGGTTCATCCACAGGGCTGAAAGTTTTACCGGACTCAACAATTAATTTTATCATTGAATCAGATTCCACCTTTCTGGTGAACTCGATGAAAGGGGAAAATATGCCATGGCACATGAGTGGAATTCATAAAAAATGCCTTCATTTATAAAAGACGCCAAATGCTAGAAGGAATCTAATGGTCAATCTCTCATGTGTTTAGAAAACGCAACTTGGTTGCCGTTGCACTTGCTAATCATGCCCTAGCTTAGAAGAATTCCCATACTGGCAGGGACGTCAACTTTGAACTAGTTTCATCGGTGATGAAACATTTTGGGTCGAAGGGAATTGGCAAGGAGGCAAACATTGAAAGCATGAAATTAGGTGCGCATCAAACTTTTCGGTGAAAGAAGAAGCAGCGCAAGAAGAAACGGTGGAAAGAGGAAGAGCCAAAAGAGCAAAGAGGGAGAGCTGACTTTGAGTTTTGGTCACCCAGGCGAGTGGAGTCGCCCAAGCGACAAGAAGTGGCTATTTGAGAAGAGGAGGTTGCCCAAGTGACTAGTACCAAGCCAAAACCCAAGTTTAGGGTTGCCCAAGCGAGATCACAATTCTTGCTCAAGCGAGAATGGACTCGCTCGAGCGAGAACACTAAGTACTTGCCCAGGCGAGTTCCATTCTCACTCGGGCGAGTTCAAAGTCTTGTATGATATATTTGTGGCTGGTTCTTTTGTTTTTTCTTCCATTTTCTTTGTACTTTCCTGAATAGTTTTGTACTTTCCTGTATTTTACTATTCTACTTTTGGATATTTTAGTATTTTTCTCTTTTAGGCATCTACTATATAAAGTCTCTTTGTAAGCCATTTTAGAATTATTGGTTGATTTTATAAAAGTGTAAACACTTTGAGCTTCTGAGGAACATTAATGGAGAGTGATTCTTTTC
Source organism: Chloranthus sessilifolius (assembly GCA_021018995.1). Classification (NCBI taxonomy): domain Eukaryota; kingdom Viridiplantae; phylum Streptophyta; class Magnoliopsida; order Chloranthales; family Chloranthaceae; genus Chloranthus; species Chloranthus sessilifolius. The sequence continues at coordinate 88,845,247 of CM037594.1, read as the reverse complement.
CTTCCTCATGTGGGTTTTGGTGTGAGGTTAAGGGTGTGATGCCCATGTTTATCTTTGATCTTTTCTTTACCTCTTTCTTCTCTTTACTTGTTATTTCTTGCAATTATTCCCCATAATATGTTTGCCCAAATCTCCAAAACCCTAGCTCTAGAGCAACCTTGATGCCCATCCTCGTGGATCGACTCCAACCTTAGCCTGTCGATCCATGACCGTTGTTGGGCTCGAGATTACCCGATTTGAGACCGATTGAACAATTCAATTTCAAGTCCTAGCTAGGGTCTAACGATTTTACATCGGTCAACGATCGAGGGCTCCAACCTAGAGGATGCTAGAGTTCTATCTCTAGGATCACACATTCTACAAATCTAAATGGGTCTCGCGCGACGGATTGGACCCTAGCCTAACCAAGCATGGTCACTTAAGCGGAATTCCACGAAACCCTAATGTATTGCTTTAATTTGTGATTATTTGTTCAATTAATTAGTTTAATCTCAACGATTATCATCTCATATTCATTTTAGGGTCGTTGTCCGCGCCAATTTTGGTATCAGAGACCTAGGGTCTAGGTTATGTCCATTTGTACGCTCATCTTAGGTTTGTTAAAATTACTCAATTACTTTTGGTCCATAGTTTGTTCATCTTAGTTCCCTTGTTTAGTGTGTCGTGACCACCATGGATACAAGTGCGATTGCCGATGCTCTTAGGATCATCCAAGCCGCGTAAGTCGTGCTCAATGAGAGCCCTAAAACTAGTGGCGCAACAAATGTTACAAGTGTCATGGATTTGGACACTTTTTTATCAATGCCCCACAAAATTTCCCGCTCAAAATTTATTGATTAAAAGAGAGTTCTAAGGGGTCGGAAAATGTGAAAGTGGGAGAGGATGTGTATGACCCTAGTACCGTGATGAGTGAAGAAGAGATGGAAGAAGTCGAAGAAATCCCGCGTTGGTCATACATGAGTCCATTGAGTCGCCCACAAGTGAGCCAATCGAGTCACTAACACAAGTCGATCAAGTCACTTACTCATGAGTCATTGGAGTTCGTTGGGTCGAGTCCACATGAGTCATTAGTGCCACTTGATTCAATCATTCATGAGTTGATAATGCCTGTACAGTCGGTTGTGCATGAGTCGTCAGCATTGGTAGCGTCAAGTACACATGAGTCATTAGTGTTAGTAGAGTCTAGTGCACTTGAGTCGGTTACATGTGAGTCATTAGTGTCGCATACATATGAGAGTATCGAGTCCATAAATGCATGTACATGTCACAACCTTGAGTTGCATATTGCTTCACGTTCAGAGTCTTGTTGTGAGCCAAGTTTTGAGTCTCATTCCACATTGCATGCTAAAATTATGCTTAAAATTAATTTGTGCAATAGAGATTCCAAATTATTGGCAGATTTACCTATGAGTCTCGAAGAAGTCCAAATAAGTGGCCATGAGATGGTTCTGATTGGACCTGAACGATTCCCATTGGGAGTCATGAAGTCGCTCCAAACCCATCGTGCCAGATCTTATAGGATTGTGGCAAGGAGTGGATCTAAAGATTATGTGCTTGAGCTACCTCAAGGTATGTGGGTTAGTTCTATTTTCAATGTGGAAGACCTAGTTCCTTTTATAGGCTCAACCCCACTTCCTAGAACTCCTTTTCAAACGTCCTTTCCTTGTGCACCAATCCCGATACCATAAAGAGTGCGAGCATTGAGAAGATCTCGGATGATCTTGTGGCATTCACTTGCAGCAGAGAGTTTCCGATTTATGAGATGAAGAGGGTTAGTAAGTCGACTTCCGAGAGTGCATGGGCTAATCATGAGAGCGTTTGCCGCTTGAGTTCCTATAATTCCGCCCGACACCATGATCACACTTCATCGGTGATGAGGTCTTTCGGTCTGGGAGAGTTGATGGGAAGCTTAAAAAATATTTGGTAGAATGGGTTGGCAAATCGGATTATTGGGTTTGTCGAGAAGAGATTTACCGTGTGCGCCCTGACACAATCGACTGACATGATGATCATACTTAATCGGGTTCTGAGATTGCTTGGGCTACTTGTGAGGAGTTCCACTACTTGTGTCCTGATACACTTGGCCGATACTAAGTGCGTGTTCCATCGGAGGTGAAACCTTTTGGGTTCAAGGGAATTGGCGGGGATGTCAACTTCGAGCAAGTTTCATCGGTGATGAAACAATTTGGGTCCGAGGGAATTGGTGGGGACTCCAACATCGAAAGCATGGAATTACGGCCGCATCAAACTTTCTGGGGAAAGAAGCGCCGCAAGAAGAACCAACGGAAAGAAGAACCAAAAGAGCAAAGAGGGAGAGCCAACTTTGAGTTCTGGTCACCTAGGCGAGAGTGGAGTCGCCCAAGTGACCAGAAGTGGCTATTTGAGAAGAGGAGGTCGCCCAAGCGACCAGTACCCAACCAAAACTCATGTTCAAGGTCACCCAAATGAGATCAAAATTCTTGCTCAAGTGAGAAAGGACTCGCCCGAGCGAGAACACTAATGCCTTGTTTGACAAAACTCATGGGAAGTTTTTTTTTTTACTTCCCATGGGTTGGTGAAGAAAAAAAGTCATGGGAAGTTTTTTTTTATATAAAACCATGGGTGTGTAAAACTTTTTTTACCAACTGTTTGGCTAATAAGCTGTAAAATTTGATGTGCCACCACATTTTCCTCTTATCCAACCGTTTCCCTTTTGGATACTATTGCTAACAGCGAACGTATTTTTTCCCGCCTGCTATGATCCGCCGGCAATGGTATTTTTAATGGTCACTAACTGTCACAATTGCCGACGATGAACATATTTTTCCCTACAGATCAAGCTATGATCTGCCGACAATGTTCTCTTAACGGTTACTAACCGTTCTAATCACTAGCGGCTGTATTTTTTTTGTCGGCCGTCTCTTGCTGTCGCAGATGCTTTTTAAATTTACGAAAATAATCTTTTGCTGACGGCTATTCCATTTGGGACTGCTGGCATTGACTATATTTTCGGTTGATTAAGCCGCCAGGAATAACATGATTGCCTGCAGATATGACTGCCTGCAATAGTTCTTAATATTTTGCTATATGTAGGTTAGGGCTGCCAACAATAATTTGCATTTTTTTGTGGAGCTACAACTTGCACCGGAGATTAGTATAGTGGCACGCGTTTAGAAGAAAGACTTTTGGCATTTCAAGATCTGTGCCGCGTTAGACACCATCTAAGTCGTTTAATTTGAAGGCCATGATATAAAGATCTTTCTTGCCTAAGTTCAGCTCAATAAACTTTCTTCTCATGATCGAGTTCGAGCCCAATTTACCTTTCAAAAGATAATAAATGAAATCAAAGGGTAACCAAGTTTGACTTGGTCTCCAAATTCCCACAAATTTTCGCAGAAGCAAACGACCATTCTACAAATTGAACAAACTTCCAAAGGCAGAACTTTATTCATAAGAATGAGATTATGCAGTAATAACTTGCAAGATGCAGCTATTTTTCACTCTAGCAACAAAAAAACAAGTTATTTTTCACTTCTCCAATGCAAAAAAAATTCAGAACCAAATAAAAAAGTACAGGGTTAGAAACTCAGAGGCTAGCCCTCAGCCATCTTCTTTCACTTTTGATCTGAAAAAAACTTGTTGATTGACGGCATGATCTAGGGAGATTTGTTGCGGACAAATTTCCGAAGGCTATGTTGCATGTATTTTTCTCCCTCTGCAATATTCTCAAGCACCCCTGCAGCTCTCTTCTCTTTGGTGACCCTATTCAAAAATACCATAAATCATTCTACTTTTTTTTTTTGGCTACTCAATGTGATCAAATCAGCCACATTTGGTGAAGAATTATTAGAAGAAAGTATTGTTTTAACACCAATCCTTTCCAATTACCTAAAATGGCACCTGGGTCTTAGCCACTTCTCAGTTTTGAGCTATTTCTTGGTTTTTTTAGAGATCCAAATGCTTTCATGTAGCTCCCACACCAAGAAAATCTATGAATTGTGGTGAAATGGAGCTTTCAAAATGGCTGTGGTTATTGTTTGCAGTCATTTCTGCAACTGGCGTTGATGATTCAGTGACTGAAACTTGGGATGTTGATGTTGTTGAATATGAAATATGAGACTGGTGTAACTGTTGGATTGCCACCATTAATGGAGGGCTCTGATGAAACCCACTGAAGGAGTCATCTCTTCTCCAATCCCTGGACCCACTACTACTACTACTACTACTGTTGGTGCTCAATAAACTTGTCTTCTCATGATTCCTGAGACCTGTAAAGCACATAGATATAAAGATGAAAAATATGAGAAGACAACTAGTTGAAAACCATCCATGATTCAAAAAAATGCATATTAAAATATTTATTAGGCTGGAAGAAAACTTTCTGCCACATTTAAAAATTTTCTTTTTTTACCATTTCAAGTAATAAAAACTTCAGTTTAGGTATAATGGGCATGTGTTGAACATTATTTGCAGAGAGGAAAAAAAAGAATAGAAAAAAATATCTAGTAGTACAGTAATGCATGCTATTATCTAAGAGATAGTTAAATGAAAGAACCAGAAATGCAAAAACCTCGCATATTTTTTAAGACTTGTAAACATGATATCTAAATAAGTTTTAAATTAGGAAAACTAATTGAGAAACTAATCGATTATTGTAACATGTAGATGGTGTGTTTTATTAGTCATCACTAAAGAGAGGTTATGGTACAAAATGACCACTATGTTCAACACTTTCAAATAATAAAAAAGCGGACAATATTAGATCTCTTTACTGAAAGGAACACTATCATCTTAGATGATGCTAATACCATTAACAAATGGGCTCCACATTTTCTTTAATTAGGATAGAATGATAAAAACTAATTGGGATTCCATGTTCATTTACACTATCATATTAGATGAAGAAAAGTACCTTCAACAAATGTGCTCCACATTTTCTTTAATTGAGATGTAAGAAAAAAGATTAACTTGGGGAGGAGAAATTTCGTGTTCATTTCTCTAACGAAATCTAATATTATCTAATTGATAATTTGAAAGTGTTGAACATAGTGTCAATTTTGTATCATAACATCTCATTAGTGATAATAGTTCACCAATAACTTGTAGCGATAAAAGCACTATCATCTATTGAATTATTATCAATATATAATGATAATTATAGACTTAATTTTAAAACAATAAAATATATATTACTGCACTAATATATATAGCAATGGAGAACTGAGTAGTACCTAAGGATATCGCTGCCTTTGGGGCCAAGTTAAAAACAGATCTTCTTTATTCATTTCCTTTTCTACTTACTTCACAGTGCACAATTTTTTTTAAAAAAGGAAAAAAGAAAAAGCCTACTATATGAATCAAAGTAATCCAGGTCATAAGTTTCCCACACAAATTTTTTTATGTCTATGTCCCTAGTTCGGAAAAAAAAAAGAATTCAAGCAAATGAAGCTTGTCCAGTATATTCATCCAGCCTATAAAAACCAACATCTGATCAAAGAAGATAATTAAGGATAGCAGAAGTAAACCTGCAGCATAGGGTCCAGTTGTGTTGCCATAGAACTTGAAATCTGATGTGTTGCCATCATGCTTGTTGACGTAGAAAACCCCATTCTTGTGGACTGCTTCTCATTGGTGTCATCCTTCAAATTGCTAGGAGCTGGATTCCCTTGGTCAATGTGTACCACGACAAAAGATGACGAGCTTACCGGGGTTGACATTGGAGGTCTATGTTGTTGGTTGGATGTTTGATCAACTATTTCCAGTTTCACAAAAGCCATCGTAGATGAAGCATTGCCCTTCTGTTCCTTGTTCAAAGATGATTGCCACGCCATTGGATTCTGTTGCAATGATGGATGACTTGTCAAGTGAGAAAGAGATCCGCCATGGAGTCTCTTGGTTTCATTCATAGAATTTTGTAGTTCATATTTGGTCATCAGGTTCGTGGGCTGAGTTCCCCCTAATTGAGTGGAAACCATCCCTTGAAGAGCTGGAAGTTGCCTTATTTGTGAATCCTGAGTTTGGGACTTCAGAGAAGTTGCCGGTGTACTGACAGATGGCTACGTCTCTGCTGAAAATTTAGTTACTGTCTAGTTTATCTTTCTACTGAATCACCTTAACTTGCTGAAAATTTAGTTACTGTCATGTTTGAGGGGCTGCCTTAAGTTGCAAATATTTGATGCTTGGTTACACCAACAACAGGATCTCTTACAGTGGGTTTTGTTCAGATCAGACACCTTTTGATTTTTTATCTGGTGGGTGTCCTTTTGATCCCCTCTCCTATGATATGTTACTTTGGTGCTGCTTGCTGTACATTTGGGCTTCTGTGTTTTATTTTTCTCTCTTCTTCCTCTTTTGTTTCCATTTTAGATGGGTACCACATTTCCCAGTCGATACTATAGTGCCAAAGAAAGTTACATTATAGTTAGCCAATCTCACATTCCAAAAATCAAACCCAACCAAAATCCCCTACATAACACATACCAGTAAACAAATCAAGTATAAATCAAGTATGCATAAATCAACACAAAGTGCTCCAAGTCACCCATAGTGTGTAAAAGATCAATTGTGCAAGTAAACTGCTTCATGCCATCTTCAAGGTGCTTGAAAGAGTTTTAATAATCTTAGGAACTTCAAATAGATCCAACCAATTTAGAATAGTTTAGTTTGTCTAGCAGCCGAGGTAGTCAAACCAGCAGCAATAAGATGTCGATTTGGTCTGGCAGGAGGGGAGACCTGAGAAGGAAATGAAGAAGTCTGTTACATGGCAGCAAGGGGAGTTATACCTGAGGGATGGCCAGAGTTAGTGGCCAGGACAGGTTTATCAAAAGTACAAGGGATCTGAGCACCTAAGCAGGAAGCATCTGTAGCTGAAGCATGAGCTTGAGTAGTAGGCATAGAGGCATTACCACTAGCAGCAAGGGGAATTAGCCTGACTGTTGATGGGACTAACCTTTGCACTCAAGTCCATCTCCTTCTTATCCACTGGTCAAGCCTCGGGGAGTGCTCAGCTATCTATGTATGAACATTTCACTCATTCTGAATAAAGGCAATTTCTACATTTAGAGGATCACTCCTCCAGCCATAGTGTCTCACAAGGCAAAATTCTGAAATGAAGTCCATAGTACTCCAGCCTTAGTGTCTCACAAAAAAAATATGGATTGCCTTCAACACACACATGTTGGGCACCCAATACTCCAACAAACACAATCACAAAACAGTTGGTAGAAGTCCAAACTCGGAATCATAAAAAATAAAAATAAAAACAGAACAAACAGCAACAAATATTCCTCGGTCCAACAAAGATCAGATCAAGTATATAGTAGATATCTAACTTCCCCCATTCAGATTTCAGCAGCTAGACTGACAAGTTGGTGCACAACTAAAAACTGCTACTATCACCAGCAAATCGCATAATCGAATCACCAAAAAAATTATATGCTTAATATATAGAGTTCATATCGATAATTTCCGAGGCAACTCAGCAATAAGAATAGCACTAAATTTTAACAGTTCTGAAAAAATATAGGAATTCACTTACCAAATAATAATTACAAAATGAAAGTAGAGTAAAAGTCTAAGTTAAAATAACAACTCACCAATCCAGACCACACAATCTTATAGGCTAGAAGCCAGACCTGTCACCTTTATACTCGATCACAAATGACAATGAATAAGGTTAGAGAACAAGGCTCAACCAGTCAAGATCATTGATTAAAATATACAAAAAATTCAAAAAACAGCATATGATTAGGGTCAACTGTGTTGTAATTGAATGGTGAAGCCTTATTTGATTTTACTATCTTGCTCTTTTCACAACAATTGAACCTAGTTGACCACACCATTCTCAACACTTTCGGCTTCTACATTAATAGCTTCGAACAACCAAGCCTGCAATTTTTTATGCCATTGATCTCTGCATTCAAGTGAGCATCTAAAATTGCAGAGGCATTCATCTCTATGCCAACAACCTTGTGATAGAAATTCATTGGGCGTGCAATGATGTCATTGCAGGGATAGTAGGTGCCCAACAATGCGGTTACTTACCAAAAATAATTATACATAGACATATATAACCCAAATTAAAATATTTAAAAGTGATCCATACATAATTTGCAAAACCCAATATTAGAATCCAAACCCCTACCCCAGCACACATGTCATCAAAAAAAGAACTTCATATATCCATAAAATTAAGGGACTAAATTTTTTCTGTAAAGTACATAATTTTTTTATTAGAAACAAATTTTGGTGGATCAACAAAAGGTTGGCTATGGAACTTCTCAGATTCAGGCGACATAGGCCAACAGAATTAATGGATACCCAAAATTTATATCTATATTAACCATTACATGTATCATTCCAAATCTCTTATCTTTCATTAAAAAAATCAAAGAATGAGAGAGAGAGAGGGAGAAACATATATAAAAATAAAAACAACAAGAAAACCTACGAAAAGAAAAGAAAATTTAGAATGAAGATGCTTGAGGAGATGGAGTAGCTGTAGATTTTTGTGATTTGAGAAGATAGAGGAAACTAATATGAAATGAAAATCTAACCTCTTTCGTTTGGTTGGATCTGATGAACCTTGTTAGAGACGATGGTTTCAATTGAATCGTCATGTCTCTGTAACTCAGTTGAATCTTATAGGATTGAAGACCCCCATCTTTTGAGTTGTCACACAATCGCCAAGCCCCAATGTGAGAAGACAACACGAGAAAGGCACCTACTGATTTGTTGTAGATCTGAACCAGATTTGTCTCCCTCCTTTGAACTTGCCCTCCACCGTTCGATCACACGATCGAACGGTATTGAAACCCTAGCCAAAGGAAGCTACAAGAAAAGGAGAATCCTTTTACGCGGAGAATAAATGGGGAAGAGCAATGGGGGGGCTTGCTTTCGCGTCGTGTTGACGAAGGAGAAGACGAGGGCCCCTCTTCCTCTTGTTTTTCACAACCAGCGGGCAGAAATGATTTCCAACAGAAAATGGGTGGGTTTTATTTTTCGATTTTTTTTTTTTTCTCGAGATAAGTGGGACCCACTTCTCCGCCAAACACTAGTAAATAACACTTTCTCAGAAAATTTTAAATTTCCAGCGAAAAATAGCCCGAACTCAGGTTACCAAACAAGGCATAAGTTCTCGCCCAGGCAAGTTCCATTCTCGCTAGGGCTAGTTTCAAAGGCCTCTGACGTATTTGTGACGGGTTCTTTTGCTTTTTCTTTCATTTTCTTTGTAATTTCCTGCATTTTACTATTCTACTTTTGGGTATTTATAACTTTCTATTTTAGGGTTTCTCTTTTAGGCATCTACTATATAAAGTCTCTTTGTAAGCCATTTTATAATTATTGGTAAATTTTATAAAAGTGTAAACACTTTGAGCTTGTGAGGAAGCATTAATGGAGAGTGATTCTTCTTCTTCCCCACATGGGTTTGGTGTGAGGCCAAGTTTGTGATGCTCATGTTTATCTTTGATCTTTTATTTGCCTCTTTCTTTTCTTTACTTGTTATTTCTTACAATTATTCCCCATTATTTGATTCCCCAAATCTTCAAAACCCTAGCTCTAGAGTAATCTTGATGCCCATCCTCGTGGATCGACTCCAACCTTAGCCCGTCGATCCATGACCATTGTTGGGCTCGAGATTGCCCAATTTGAGGCCGATTGAACAATTCAATTCAAAGTCCTAACAAAGATCTAACGATTCCACATTGATCAACGAACGAGCGCCCCAACTTATAGGATGCTAGAGTTCTATCTCTAGGATTGCACCTTCGATAAATCTAACGGATCTCATGCACTGGATTGGACCCTAGCCGAACCAAGCGTGGTCACTTAAGCAGAAATCCACGAAGCCCTATGGTATCGCTTTAATTTGTGAATAATTGTTCAATTAATTAGTTTAATTTCGGCAACTGTTATCTCATATTCATTTTAGGGTCGTTATCCCGCATCACATACTTTCAGAAATTTTCTTCCTTACAAAGCTTCTGGCCAGTTTATAGGAGATTTGATCGCCTTACTTAAATTTAGATTTAGCTAATTATTGTATTCTTTTTCCTCCTTTATTTATGAAATTTGCTTATCTTTCAAAAAGTACTAAAAATGATTTGATATCTATTTAAATGTCTACTTATATGTGTGGCTTATTTGTTTGGCTTCGTGAAGTTACGTATAGTTTTTCCTTAAAAGATAAAGCAACTGATCAACAAAGAGATGTTACTAGATGATTCTTAGTACCATTGAAATATTAGAGTGTTCCTATAGTGAATGTGTTCTTAAATCTCTTTCTAATATAGATGTGTCTTAAATAATCTTTTTAGAAAATTATAGACAAACAAAATTTTGGCTCGCAACCTGGCCCGGCTAAGGGCTGGGGTGACCTATGGCTGCTCTGAGATTGACCCCTTCCCGGCCCTAACCAGCACATTGATGGTCCTATTTACTACGACAAATTGGAATGAAATTTGTTTAATATTTCTGCTATGCATTAATCAGGAAAATATTGGTGATATGCTGAGCGTGGTGAAGATAATCTATTGTTACATGAAGTCAATGAATTTCTATTGCTTAATGAGGGAGTTCTCGTAATACTGCTGAATTTTTTTGGTTACTGCTGCTTATGGAGATTGCATAATGGCTGGTTGTGAAAATGTTTGTTTGGAGCTGATAATGTTGATGTTGCTGCCTTAAGATATGAGTTGTTGGTACTTCTGCTGCCTTGAAGTCCGTGAAGATGATATTGTTTCTTCGTGCTGCTCACTTCCTAGTTTATGAATGATATTGCAATCTCTTTCTAAATCCCTCTGTTTCTTTTGATACCGATGTATGTGGTCTTTAACACATATTTTCGCTACTTGTTGACCCTTCTTCAGTGATGATAAGTTCCGCAGCCATTTTATCGGCCTTCTGGCCTTTTGTCATATTATGTCAAGTTACCCTTTTATTGACCCTATGGTTCTTTTTATCCATATTAATGTGAGAGGAAATGGTTTAGGATCTCTTTCTATGATTGGGTTGAGCATCGAGGATGCTCAACTTTAGGTGGGGTCCTAGAGAGATAATATATTATGAGATGCGTGTTAGTAACACTGGATATACTAGTATGAGAGGTATGGATAGTGGGTTTAGTCCCACATTGAATAGAAATTTATTAGGAGTCTGTTTTTCCACTATAGAAAGGGCTTGTATATGGTAACTTGAATGACCTTAATGTGCAAACAATGTACTCTTGAATATATCCATCTCTCTCTCATGTCTTTCTCCTTCCTTTCTCTCTAGTAATCCGTAAATGGGTATTTTCTCCTATTTAGTTATTCTTTTATAGTTTTCTATATGCATTTGCAGGATTTGTTGAGATTTGAGAACTTTAATGCATTTGTTTTCTTATCATCTCATGGTTTATAGACACTATTTGGATAGCCAATAACCTTGTCTGCATTAGGCACTTTGGTAACATTTTGGAAGTTGCTGATATGCCTCATATATTTTGAAATCTAATGCATGGATTTTATCTACCCCATGCTTTAGAATATTGACTGATGTGCATTTCTTTTAAAGGTTTCTGAGAAACTCCTGGAAGGAAGAGAACTGGAGTTCTACAAATGGGACGGGGATGTGCCAGAGTTGTTGAAAGATGTGAGAGATAAGCTCAACAAGCTTGGTGAGGTACGGGCTTAGCTAATTTCTTTTCTTTGACGATAGTACTATTGTTTTGTAAATTTATAAAAAGATTTTATATAGTAGTCAACACTGACATTAGCCATTTGATGAAAATCTCACTTGATGGTTCAAGTGGTATATGGCTTTCCTCCCTTAGAAGTCAAAGGTTCTAGCCCCTTTAGCATATCTTTTAAAGATTGAGTTGTAGCTAAAGTAGAAGGTGCAGAATGACAACCTTGCGCTCGCAGGTTAAATCCCAACTTATCAAAATAAAATAAAATAGTTGAATGCCCCTCCTCATTATTATTTAGACATGTGACACGTGTGCCAACTCTCAAGGTCTCATAGGTATGTGACATTGCAATTTCTGAAAGGGTAACTTTATTAACACCCAACAGAATCTTGGAGGGCACCTACAACACAAACCATTGACTGGTTTGAATCAGATGATGGAGATCTTGTTTCCCCCTAATCTTCCGCACAAGGAATCTTGAGATCATGGGCATACCATCAGACAGTTAGGTTATTCCACGTGGCACACAAAACGTGATAAAAAAATCACGTGGCATAAATGACGCTCCAACCTGATTTTCAGATCACTTTTTGTGTTCCATGTGTAATAAAAACTGACCTTCTGATGGAAAGCCCATGATCTCAAGATCCCTTGTGTGGACGATTGGGGCGAAGCACAATCTCTATCGCCTGATTCAAAGAAGTCAATGGTTTTTGGCGTAGGTGCCCTCCAAGATTTTGTTAGTGTTAATAAAGCTGTCCTTTTTGAAAATTCCAATACGGCGGCATGACCATGAAAATAATATAGATATTAAAAAACTAAATATATATGGTAAAATAAAATTGAAAGGACACCAACACCTAATTGAGAAATCTACTTGATGAAAAGATGAAGAGTATACAATTATACATAATATGTCATGAACTTAATTTGAAATATTTCATGCTATATGAATGGTTTTAAGGATCCAAATTTTTTTTTATGTATAATTTACTGACATGTACACAATTTATATTTTTTTTGAAAATGACAAGTCATTTGTCTATCTTGGAATGAAGTTACAATAACTGAAAAAAAAACAAAAAAAAGAAACCTCGTTCTACCGTGTTGAAACGAGCCAAAACTTTGATGGTATTAAGTGGTACTTCTTTGTAACGTTGAGCGTCCAATGGCCACCAAGCGCTGGCACAGCAAAATTCCCACCAGTAGAAATGTTCAGTTAACATTACCCCTCCTGATGGATGTTTATTTTTTTGAATGCAGCACTGGTCCCGAGACGAAAAGAACAGATGCTTAAGAGAAGCTGCAAAATCGTTCAAGTTCTCTGGGCAGATTGTCCGCTTGATTATTTTGTAGTGAAATTGTAAATCAGTTCCGCAGCTCCAAAGGCTGTTCAGGGGAGGTACACATTTTCTTTCTAATTATCGGTGACGATTCTTATAACCACTGCTTGGATCAAAGCAAAAAGGATTGGTGCATTGCTCGTTTGCATGAGAATCTATTGATAACGTCGACCGACCACTCACCTAACCACTGGGGTAGAAGCGTCGGCCTGTCAACCCTGTAAAAGCTTTGATTTGTTCAATTGATGGATTTCAACTATGAGTTCCTCAGGATAGAAGTTCCAGTTGATTGTTTCTAAATTTTGTAACTCCAATTTGGGATTCATCTGATTATTTGATGAAATGTATTCAAAAGGATAATTGTTTCCGTACTATAGGGGAAAAAGAAACCAGATTGTTTCCCTAGTCACCAAGTTGGGATTCCGCAATGTTAAAATTCGGAAAATTTTCATTTTCATATAATCTCGTATATATAGAAGAATAAGTTTCTTTTGCAACACGGAACTAAAAGGACAATATACTCCTGTTAAAAAAAACGGACAATATACAGGTTGGGTAGGAGTGGTGACCCTTGGCTTGATCTATGGTCCAAAACTACCAGATATAAAATAATCCACGAATCCCAAGGATGTGTAGGATTAATTATGGATCCAACAAAACTAACATTAAGCTGTTTAGTCTTAGATCTTATCTGATGAGAAAGTAAAGAAAATTAAAGATATTAAAAATCCTGATTTATTGAAAAATTGTGAATTATTTACAAAAAGTATACTAAATTTTCAAAAATTCGCTAAAAATTTGTAGAACCTTAAATATTTGAATTTTTAAAACTTTGGAGAATTTGGTGACGGATTGTCTCTGAACAACTCTTACTTGGGCTTCATCTGTTTTAAATTTTGACATTTTTGGATTAGCTTAGTTAATAATGCCTTATTGGGCACTGAATTTTGTGTAACCAAGTGTGGCAAACACCTATTTTTATATTTCGTGACTTGAGAGTCTACGCTAATGGTGTGATTCTAGTCATATCTGACCAGGAACTTTTACTGTGGAAGAGTTACGATCATCTGATCTTTATTTTTTAGTTATTTATTTTTGTTTGTAGCATTAACCTGTCATGCCATGTGGATGGTCCAGATGAATCTCAATCACATGATAAAGATGGGAATAGATGATTGATGAATATTTTATCTACCTGCCCAAGGATTTAGTCGGGTGCTCTAAGAGGAACAGATACCCGCCATCAATTTTTTTATTTTTATTTACTTATTTAAATCTAGGCTGCTAACGGGTTGGGCTAGGCTGGCTGAGGCTTTCGAAGCCCAGTCTGCAAGTTGAGGAATAGGCCCAAGCCACATGCCTAAACCATACTCACAAAAATCGTGGAGTTTTTAAAAAAATTCTTGAATATTTTGCAAATTTAAGGCTCTGTGAATATTTAACAATTGTGATTGTAACAATTTTCAAATATTTTTATACTTTTAAATCTTATATTTTTTGCTTCTTATTTTTTCTCTCCGATGTTTGCTCCGAATATTTCCCCGAACTTGTCGGATTTTGCTAGAATTTTTTGAATTTTAATGTCACAGAATTATTGCCGAACCCCGACTTTGTGACTATGACCTAGACAGCTTCAATCCAAAATATCTAGGATTCAAAATCTGCTCACAAAATCTTAGAGAAGAGCCTTTTAGCTATCGAATCATGGTGAAAGCTGAGTTCCACAAATTTCTAAGGTCTCTGGTATCTGTAGAAGTTAGCATTTGACCGGATCTGTTATTCGATTCGGTCATTCACCTACTGAATCACACAAATTGAGTACAACAAACCAATTCGTAGTTCAATTGGGTCGGATTCGACGTAACAAGCTAATTGATTGATTAATATTAATTATTTTGTTTTATAGCAATTTTAAAAGCATAAAAACGGGATTGGATTTGAACCTAAGGCTCTTTAGTGTTTAAGTTTTGTGATCGTTTACATTTCTTTATTAAAGAGTACATATTTATATTATAAAATTAATAAATACTTTTAAAACTCATCCACCCTAGTGAAGTGGGTTAGTTGACAGTAGAGAATTGCGAACCCGAATTTGAATCGAGCGAAGCAACGAACTAAGTAACTTTGGACATGATTGATGAGTAGCTTGATAATCTTATCATTGTCGATTAATCGAAAATATCTGGACCAAAACACAATAGGCCTAGCTCAACTTATTATATTTTGGACCTCAAATTCCAGTGTAAAGTTGTTGGGCCCAGCCCTGAGGCTACTGTTCAAAGTCCAACCCATATGGGTTAGGCCTCAATTCCCATGAGATCTGCCCTGCTTATGTGTAGCACAGTTTTATGGTATAATCGTGCCCATTTTCAGTCATTAAAACTCTGTTTGAAGCTGTGATTAAACAGGCTACTGACAATAAAAGAGGTACCTTTTTTTGCCCCCACGCTTTCTCTAAAAGAACTCATGTCCCACAATCCTTGAAAATCATTGATTGCTTCAAATAAAATAATGGAGATCTTGTTTCACCCTGATCTTGTCCACACAATAAATGTTGAGATCATGGTGTGCCTATTTGACGGAAGAAAGTATCCTAAATTCATGTTTGGGCATGATGTGTGCCATGTGATTCAAGGGGCATTTTTGGGAGATCTATGGCACATGGAATAAAAAATTAAAGAAGTGCGCCCTTATCTCAAGAGCTATTGTGTGAAAGATTGGGGTGAAAATCAATCTCCATTATCTGAATCAAAGCAATCAATGGGTTTGGGACGTGGCCACTTTAAGAGAATGTGTAACGACAATGGAGGTACCCCCAATAAAAAATGGCAGATGCTATGGGGAGCGGTCCCATTACCTCTTTGGCGGATTTGGTAAGAAAGGAGTGTAAGTTTGGACTTCGACCTCCATTCTATTTGTTGGTTTTAATGGAGGATAGGGCTATTAACCGGTCAGGCTTCACCCTAAGCTCGGCCTGGTCGGCCAAATCTTGTTGGATTTCACGGATTTATATGGTCCTTGAGTCACACGTTATAATCAAGGTCAAATAGTTTAAGTTGTTAACTTATAAATATGATGAATTACTAGTTATGATCAAACTAGAAGTTTTCAATTATACCAAGGATTATGATTTTACCCTAATAGAAGTGTGACAATCCTAATCGTTAGATTTCTTGATCGGTAAATTTCTAACATATTTAAAGGGATGTAGAGTCCCTCTTTCTACACACAATATACGTATAAATTAAATTAGAAGAATTCAAGGGAAACCCATCTTCTCTATTGTGTGAAAAGAAAGAGAAGACTCTCCATCAAATCATCACCGGATTATTACTCGGATCACTCAAGGCTAAATCCTCGCGTGAAAAACTCTACGGTGTAAGGTATGCTAAAGTTTTATTTAATTCCGCTTTTGATTGCTGGAAGATCCAAATAGTTTTCAACAAGTGGTATCAGAGGTAGAAATTTACAAACCTTGTTATTTCTGAATCTTAGATGCTTTCTCTATTAAGATCACTAGGTGTGCAATTGCGTTGAGTGTCAATGTACAGCCCAAGAGTGTCATAAGTACTTGACGTAGTGTGTGCGAATAGAATAGTCTTGTATGAGATGGTTAGATAGGATAACTCTATTTGCCCAAAGGTATAGAAAGTGTTTGATTCTAATCAAACCATAGAGGCTAGATCTATGACGTATTTTACGCAGTGGGAAGCAAGGGCAAGTCATGGTGTTTATCCAAAGGTGAGTTGTGACGTTGCCAAGTGCTTTCCTTGAAGTTGACATGCGTACATAGTGTCACTTTATACGTTTGAACCAAAACCCCTGGTTAAGCGAAAGAGATTAAATCTAAAAAATTGATTAAGTTCTGTTTTTGTGATTGATTTTTAAAATGTGATCCTCAATTAAAATTTTTGCAGCGAAGGATCTCTTGTTAATTGCCAAACACATAGCAGGAGTTGAGCCGCTTTCTGGGTCCAACTTCAATACTTGGAAAATGACTCTTGATGTTTGTTTTGGGATTTTAGACATGTCCTTGTGTTTACAATACCTAAACCTGTGACGGATACCCAGGATTCTCCTGTCAAGGATAAGAAATTTTTTGGGAAATGGAATAAGACTAACTCGTTAACCATGTTAATGATCAGGGCAACCATTAATGCCTCTTTTAAGAGTAATATACCTGCTACAGAGACCACTTCTGAATTAATAGCTCTTATTAAGAAATAATGCATTGACAGTAAGAAGCGGGTTGTATATGATTACATGCATGATCTCATGCACCTTCACTATAATAGCAATGGGAATGTGACAGATCATTTATTGAAGTTTTTCTCAAATCTATTTGGGTATTAAAGAATACGGGCTTAACATAGATGAAGAGTTGATAGTCTATATTAGGGTTGCTTCCTTCTCTAAGGCTTTCGACATTTTTAAGGTGAATTATAATTCACAAGAGCAGAAATGATACTTGAACAAGTTAACTCAGATGTGCGCCATTAAAGAAAAGAGGCTTAAAGGCGAGCGATATGAGTCTACTCATTTGGGGACTTTCAGTTTCGGTAAAAAAAATTTTAAGAAGAAGAGTCGTAAGAGGAATAAAAAATGAAATCAACCACAACAAAAAATTTAGAATAAGGGTAAAGGCAAGGGTCAAAGTTTTGGAAAGGCAGCGCCTCCTCAGGGCCAGTCTGAAAGTACAAGCGGTTGTTGGTTTTGCGACAAGAAAGGCCACTTCAAGAGAAAATGTGTGAATTATAAGAAGTGATTAGCGACACAGCCTGAAAGTATTCCTAGAGTTTTAGTACTCTATCAGACATTTTCAGTTAATAGTCCTCCTCATTCCTGGTTGGTTTACTTTGGTGCTTCTGTACATGTTACACACTCTTTTTAGGAGCTCAGAAGCAGGAGAAGACCCAAACAGGAGGATAGGTTATTCCTTGGGAATGACCAGGCGATGCAGGTGGAGAGCGTCAGCACCTGCGATTTAGTTTTGGGCTCTGGACATACTTTGACTTTATATGGGACATATTTTATTCTCTCCTTTAGGAGGAACATTATTTCGTTATCTAGATTTGCAGACTTTTGTTATATTTTTACTTTTAGCAGTATGAGTTTGGATTCTTTTGATGGTTATGTGATTGGGCATGCCATTTTAGTTGATGATTTATATTTGTTATCTATTGATTCTTCTTGCACCATTACTATGGTTGCTGAGGCCTCGAACTCAACACCGTCCGGGTCAAAGCGTTCTTTGCTTAGGGATGATTCTACAACCATATGACATAGGAGGTTAGGTCACATATCAAAGAAAATATTAAAATCGTTAGTTAGATCTGGTATTATTAGATCATTGGATTTCACTGATTTTGAAAATTGTGTGGATTGTATGAAGGGTAAAACTTTCAAACAGAGGAAGTTCACCTCTCAGGCCATTGAAGTTTTACAGTTGATACATACCGATATTTGTGGGCCTTTTTCGAATGCTGCTCGTGGTGGCAAAAGGTATTTTATTACCTTTATTGATGATTACTCCAGATACACATATGTCTTTTTATTAGAGACGAAAGATCAAATTTTAGAAGTCTTCAAGACATATCAATTGAAAGTAGAAAATCAACTTGGGAAGAAGATAAAAACTATGCGTTTTGATAGAGGTGAAGAATATTTCGGTAGAATGGGTCATAATGGTGTTAATCATGGACCATTAGTAGAGTACTTACAAACTCAAGGATTGTTTCACAATATGCTTCTCCTGACACTTCGCAACAGAATGGTATTTTAGAAATGAGAAATCATACTTATCAGGAGGTTGTTCGTAACATGTTTAGTCACTCTACACTTAAAGAAGAGTTTTGGGGTAAAACCTTGAAGACAACAGTTTACATTTTTAAAAGGGTTCCTTGCAAGACTGTACTTGAAACTCCTTACAAGAGATGGACAACTAAGAATCCAAAACTCGGATATTTATAACATTTACATATATGGGGTTGTGAAGCTGAAATTAAGTTTTATAATCCTAACATTTAGAAGTTGGATCCTCACATAGTCAATTGCTATTTGATAGGTTATGGACATCGATCTAGGACTTAGAGATTTTATTATCCTGGAAGAGTCATTGATATTGCTGAGACTCATATAGCCAATTTTCTAGAGAATGGTTATATGAGTCATTGAATTTTCTAGAGAATTCAGTGAGAGTTAATGTCAGAATAATATTACTTTTATTAAGAACTCTGAATTTGACTTTGTGCCTTTATCTGGTGGTAATGCTTTTCTTCCTACACCACTTGATCCCGTACATGTTGATACTTTAATTCAGACAAATTCAATGACGGCTCCAATTGAAGAAGAATGTCATATTTCACCTCATGTTTCACCAGTACCACCGACTTAGCCTAGAAGATCTGAGCACCAACGTCAACCAACTATTCCAGATTTTTACGAGGTGTATGCATAAGAGGCTAAGTTTGAGGGTGTCGATCTTGATAATCCATCGACCTTTCAACAGGCTATTGGTAGTAATGAATCCTCATACTGGCAGGAGGCCATGAGAGAGGAGTTATTGTCCATGGAAAAGAATAAGGTTTGGAATCTTGTGGATTTGTCAGAGGATGGCAAAGCGGCTGAATGCAAATGAGTTTATAAGACTAAAAGAGACTCCAATGACAAGATTGAAAGATTCAAGGCGAGACTTGTTGCGAAGCATTTCAGACAGAAGGAAGGCATTGCCTATGATGAGACCTACTCTCTGATTTCTTCTAAGGATTTATTGAGGATAGTGATGTCTTTTGTTACACATTACAATCTCAAATTACATCAAATGGATATGAAGACTGCTTTTCTAAATGGAGATCTTGTGGAAGACATATACATGTCACAGCCAGTGGGTTTTGTGATTAAAGAAAAAATATAACTAGATTATAAATTGAATAAGTCCATTTATGGACTTAAGCAAGCTTCTAGGTAGTGGTATTTAAAATTCGATGAAGTTATCACTAGTTAGGGGTTTAAGGAAAATATCGTTGATCGTTGCATATGTCTCAAAAATAGTGGGAGCAAATTTATCATTCTGGTTCCCTATGTGGTTGATATATTACTTGGAAGTAACAACATTCATTTTCTCCACGATATCAAGAGTTTTCTCTCCAAGACATTTGATAAGAAGGATTTAAGTATTGCTGAGTATGTGCTTGACATCAAAACTTATCATGATAGAGCTGTCGGTTGTTTTAAGTCTTTCACAGAAGACCTACATAGAGAAAGTACTTAACCGATATGACATGGATAGATGCGCTCTAGGTGAAGCAGTTTTGAAGGGTGATCTTCTTTCCCAGGATCTACAGCCCATAACTGAGGAAAAAAGGTAACAAATAGATTAAAAAGGAGTATGCTTCAGTTGTGGGTAGTCTCATGTATGTAATGGTTTATCTACGTTCCGATATTAGTTTCGCTGTCACCCTACTTAGTCGATATCATTATAATCCAGGAATTGTATATTAGAAAGTTGCGAAGAAGGTACTTTGCTACTTACAAAGAACCAAAGATTTTTTGTTGACCTATTATAGATCAGATGAGCTTAAGGTTGTCGGATACTTAGATTCTGATTTTGTTGGTTGTAAGGATAGCGTCAAATCAATAATAGGTTATTTGTTTCTACATGCGGATGATGTTATTTTCTGGAGAAGCGTAAACAAACTTTGACGATAGATTCGACTATGTACGCCGGGATTATTGGTTGTTATGAGACTACTCGCCATGGATTATGGTTGAAATTTTTTATCAGAGATCTAAAGATTGTTGATTTTATTCATCGTCCTCTTATCATCTATTGTGATAATGAGGCTGTGACAAAGTTTGTGAGACATAGAAAGGTTATTAAGAGGAATAAATTTTTCGATGTCAAATATTTCATTATATATGAGAACGTTCGAGATGGTATTATAAAGATTTCTCACATTAGTACGGAGCTTATGATTGCAGATCCCCTTACCAAGGGTTTACCACCCAAGGTTTTCAAGGAGCACGTGACCCGGATGGGACTTGTTGAGTTGTTGACTCAGTTCTAGATTTGCTTATATTTGGACATGTTATTATTGTTTCTTTTCTGCTATTGATTATAGATTTTTTCGTTGTATTTATATACATGCTTTTATTTTGAACTCAAATTATTATATTATTGTATGTTATCATTTACAGGTTATGAGATCATTACTCATAACAAGGTGGCATTTGTCACAAGGTATGGTGGCGATTGTCATAGGTATGGTGACAGTTGTCATAAGGTATGTTGGCGGTTGTCATAAGATATGGTGGCGATTGTCACAAAATAGTCTGGAGTATTTGACACTCAAGTTTGTTTGGGCTAAACGTGAGTTGGCTCCACGTTGGTAATGTCTTCATTCTGATAAAAAGGTGACTGATTTATCACAAAGTGGGATGCAAGGTTACATTATAGTGACATGCAGTAGTATGAAGCAGGACTCCACGAGAATGAGTACAAGACCAAGTTTTAAGAGAACTATATCTCTCGTGCTACGTTGTTTAAAATAATCACGTAAAGGTTAAGGACGTTGAAGATTCAAGTAGTGTTAGTTTTGTGACCATGGAACTGTCCTAGTGTCAATATTAAGTACACTAGTGCATTCATGATCCTCACTAATGGTGCTTGGAATGGAGATGAAATTATATATTTCTCTAATGTTTTCAAAATCGGTGCACCGTGTCAAGTTTTCTTAAAGGAATAATTTGGACTTGATTTTCAAAATATTTCAAAAAAAAAAAAAAAAACCCCAATTGGTCTTAAGGACCAAGTGGGAAACTGTTAGATTTCACGAATTTATGTGGCCCTTAAGTCACACGTCATGATCAAGGTCAAACAGTCCAAGTTGTTAACTTAGAGAGATGGTGGAATACTACTTATGGTCAAACTAAAAGGTTCCAATTATATCAAGGGTTGCGATTTTACCCTAACATAAGTGTGATAATCTTAATCGTTAGATTCCTTGATGGGTAAGTTTCTAACTTATTTAAAGGGATGTAGAGTCCCTCTTTCTACGCACAATATACGGATCAATTGAATTAGAAGAATTTAAGGGAAACCCATCTTCTCTACGGTGTTCAAAGAAAGAGAAGGCTCTCTATTAAATCATCGCTGGATTATTGGTTGGATCGCTCAAGGCTAAATCTTCGCCTGAAAAACTCTATAGTATAAGATATGCTAAAGTTTTATTTAATTCCGCTTTTGATTGCGGGAAGATTCTAATAGTTTCTAACAAATCTGCCCTGTTTAGGGTTGCAAATAGTCGAGCCTATCAAAGTTTGGCCCGTGGCTGGCTAAACCTAATCATTAATGATAAAGCTCCGGCTTGACCGAACCTGGTTCGAATCTAGTTCAGGTCAGGTCTAGGTTTAACTACTCCAGCTCGACACAAATTTTACTTGAGCGAAGCCTAGTCCGGCTCACAATTGGGTCGAGATTTATTCTAGTCTTTAGGCCTTAAAATAATCGAGCCTGTCAAAGTGCAACTTGCTTATGTATCCACCCACAAACTCCCTTAACGATATAAATGAAATTTTAAGTGGCTACTCACATATCATTTATTTAAAGCAGACATTGAATCAATGAAGATTGAAAATAATAACTATATTCTTTTATTTCAAATTGGGTAGAATAATAATAATAGAATGCATAAAATGACCAATATAATGATAAGGAGCAAGCACCAACTCAATTTGGCCATGACAGGCATATGTCATAATAAAGAGAAAATAATGGCACAGTTAGTAGGGGACTTTGGTTTGTTATTAATAAGTCATGAGATTGAATGTTGGCTCTTCCTTCTAAAATAACAGAAAGCCCCGTAGGGTGTGTAAATCGTAAAATACTCTTACCCGTAAAAGGTGCCAACTAGTAGCAGCACATAAGCGATAATTCCAACAACTAAAATTTTGTCGTAGAGTGTGTATTGCAAGTAAGAACATTTATATGATCATTTAAACTATATGCTCAATAAAAGAAGAACTAATACAAAAAAATAACTCTATTAAATCTTTATAATAAATCAGACTGGAGGAAAGTAACCATCATGATACTCGTTACTATATTAGATTCTCATCATATCAAGCTTTTGAATTTGATGACTTGATTAAGTTTCATGACATCTTATGATGATAACTATACCATGGATAACACGTGACCTAATACATTACAAAACATTTCTTATTCAAATTTGAGTTTAAGTCTTAGAGTTGCCTATTCTTAAACACTGTAGGTAGTTGGGAATTAACAAACATTTCTTCAACTTTGACTTGATTAAGTTTCCTTCACCTTCTTTAATTTTCCTTAGTTTTTTTTTTCATATTTTCTGACGTCATGATGTAATTTATCATATTCTTGACTTAAAACTTAAAATAACTTAGGCACTTGTATAAGTACATAGGTTTACATACATAGCATGACATGAATGCCACTATCATTAGTAAGCTAAGTCAAATTACCAGATGCGAACATCCTATAAAATTACCAGAGGCGATCCTCCTTCCAATAATCGAAAATGAAGCTCTTATGAATCACTAGATGCAAGCACCCAATGAAATCACTGGAGGCGAACTCCCTACGTAAGTCATGATGTAATATATCATATTTTTGACTTAAAACTTAAAATAGCTTAGGCACTTGTATAAGTACATGAATACCACTATCATTAGTTAGCGAGCTCAAATTACCAAACGTGAACATCCTATAAAATCACCATAGGCGTCCCTCTTATGAATAATCGAAGATGAAGCCCTTACGAATCACCAGATGCAAGCACCATATGAAATCACTGGAGGCGAATCACCGATGCAAGCATCTTTTCAAATCATTGGAGATGTACCTCCTACGAATTGACATGGTACTCGACACAAATCATTATGACTCAATCACTTGCTTCCAAAGCTTAGTTCTTGTTCGTGTCTTAGTTTTATCTTAGCTTAATCTTGCTCCTGACATAAATTTGGAATGCACGGTAGTTTAATAAACTTCACAAGCGCTTCTTATTGTGTGTTCTAAGATTGTCACTGTAGTACTCCTACACTATAATATCTCATACCACCATAGCGTAGAAATATTGTGTAATGAAGTCATATACGTGAACTAGGAGAGCTGGTGAGTGAAATCACACTAAGGCGGAGGCTTAGGCTCCGTATGGCGTAGCTCTCTGCTAGCCCTTGTCAGAGCAGAGTTTACTTGCTTTAGCAGGTTTCCATTCTCTTTGCTAACATCCTGCTACCTGCTTTAGCAGGTACCTCTTCTCCTTCATAACTCCTTGCATAGCAAGATTTTTTGCAAGATTTATCTATTCAGTAGTTCTACCCTCTTCTCTATTCACTCCTTGTCAGAGCAGATTTTATTTGCTCTGATAAGGAGCTAGTAGATAGTAGAGACGTTGCTGATAGAGCAAGTAAATCCTCATTTGCAGTGAGTTAGAAAAGAAAATGAGAACCAATTAAAACAAGTGAACTCTGTTGTGGCAGGGGCTAGCAAAGAGCTATGCCATATGCAACCTTATACTTTCCATATATCTCATACTTATATTCGTCATGCAACCATCACGAATCGGACATAAGACGTGGCTTAGCATGCTCTTATATGATCTTATCGTTTCTTGTACTTTATTTAATTCATCATCCATACTTCAGTGTATACAGGGACTTTTGAACCCCTTCATTGTGCGTGGGAATAGTTGTTTCACACTGTTTATTTGATGACAAAACACACCCGATTTCTAACACTAATATAAATACATAATTATTTATATATACATATATGCTAGCATGTAAGCGTGTAGATCCTAATTTCAAATCAGTATTCTACAATGGTCAAGATTATCTCAAATATTGAAGTTCTTGAGATTTTTTATAATCAAACGGAAAATGGAGGAAATATAAATTTGCATAAAAATTTGAGTTTTATCGACAATGCATGTAGAGATCTCCTATATATAACCCTCAGTTAGATCTAGGGAATTAAACGTGGAAAAGAGTTAATTTTTTCCAACCTTTCTATTTCAAGAACCAACCTTTCTAATTCATATCCCATAACCGACTCCACTCCCATAACCAACTCTATCTAAGCCCAAATTTGTGATTACGCAACGCCCCACCCAACTGTTCCATTTCCAATCCCATAACCGACTCCACTCCTATAACTGACTCACACTAAGCTAAAATTTGTCATTATGCAACAACCCACCCACGCCAAATACAACTCCCTCACATGAGAAACTTTCTATAAATCTCACTTTTAGGAATTTCAAAAAGAAAGCACGAAATCAGTCCTGTCCAAAACAAGTCAACATTTCAATGATCCCTACCACCTTAGATATAGCTGAGAGCAGTGATGTTAATGGACAGAGTATGGAAAAAAAGCGGAAACGAAGTCAATGCGACCTCACGAAAATTAATGTTTATCATCCACACGGAGATGATGTTTCCTCAGAGTCAATAGAGGGAGTTAGGAAGATCAGAAAGTCTTCGTGGTTGGACCACAAAGTGATCTCAGTACAATCGGCGGCGGTTGCTTTGCAATTCTGCAGATCGCAATGAAACTCATAAGTTGGAACTGTCGGGGGCTTGGGAACCCCCGTGCAGTTCGGGCACTCCGCCAGCATATGGTGAATGAAGATCCCACCGTTTTATTCATTGATGAAACAAAATTAAAACACAAAGGAATGGAATGACTTTGCTGGTCCCTAGGGTTTAATGGGTCTTATACAGTCAATTGTATGGGGAGATCGGGTGGTCTATCTCTCATGTGGAAAGGTGACTTTTACATTGACATGCAAAGCAGCTCCAAAGCTCACATTGATTGCATTATCATGCAGGAGGTTGCTACCAAAAAATGGAGATTTACTGGTGTTTAAAGAGAACCGATGGCTTCAATAAGGCACACAAGTTGGGGCATGATTAATAATCACCATAACAGTTTCACTCTACCGTGGCTTTGTGTTGGTGACTTTAATAAGATCGCGGATCAAAGTGAGAAATCCGGAGGCAGAGATCAGAATACCAATCAAATTGATGACTTTAGGAGGTGTTAGGATTATTGTGGATTGAGGGACCTGGCACTACAAACAATATGTTTATTGGAGACGGCTTTTAAAGCCGTCTCCAAGGACGTCTAATCTGTCTCCAATACTATTGGAGACGGCTTCCATGTAGTCTCCAATAGCCCCGTCTCCAATGTCTTTAGAGACTAAACATTGGAGACAGCTTTTGACCGTCCCCAATATTTGAGCTAATTGGAGACTAACATAAGCTTTCTCCATTGCCATATCAACACATGTTGGGGACGACTGAATGCCGTCTCCAATGACATTTTCAAACTGTCTCTAATAAGTTTTCTTGTGTTATTGGAGACGGTTGTAACCCGTCTCCAATAAGTTTTACTCTATTATTGGGGATGGGTTTTGGCCGTCTCCAATGATTTTTTTTTTTTAATGTTATTTTTTTTGCCCCAGGCATCATATTGTCCAGCAGTACACATCCATAACCTGTAAATAATATCAAAGAAATAATTATTCAATTTTATATTTAGCATAAGAAGAACGACACGATGACTTTTGTACAGTTCAATTTTAAATTTAGCAAACAGCCAAATGCAAAGCCTCTTATTGCATTGAAGGATCCATCTTTTTTTTTTAAATGGTGACTACTCACTAATTTTCTCTTTAACAATTAAACTGCACTAGCTTGAACTTCAAGCGCTAATTACAACATCTCTCTCAACCAAAATGAGCTACAAAGTAGCCAGAGCTTCGGAATACCTAGTAATCACCGGCGCACGCATCCCCAACGTCAAACTAGTGAAGAAGGCATTGGTGTGGCCCGGCCAGCACTGCATCAGGATTAACGTCACCCTCATAAACTACCCCATCGAAGTCCAAGTCATGAGCTTTGAGAGGATCCCCTTCGCTCCTAGCCATCTTCGCCATCGGTCCTCACACCAACGACACTGAAGCCCTCGCCAAATTCGTCAAGCTCATGCCCCTTACGGCCGCTGCTTCGCAACCCACGTCGCATTGACATAAGATTAATAATAAAGGTGTAGCCTCCCCATGAACAAACCTGCAAAAAATAAAAATCCACATGAATGCATAAATATGACATACTGAAGAGAAATATAGCACCTTAAGCACATCAAGTTTACCATGTAAAAGTATGACAGAGCATTTAAAGTGGCATAGAAGAGGAATCTAGTGTTCAAGGTCTGCATACATTTTAGAAACATTATTAGATCAGAGATCCTAGAAGGATTAAAATTGTGCTCGTTAAGTTCATATCTAACATAAAACCACTCATGAAGAACAAATTGAAACATTGAATAAAGAAAAATAGTTATTGTCTTTTCTTTCCATGCCTAAGCCTTGTGTTAATATCGAAATTGCAAAAAGATAATAATAAAAACAGTAGATTGGCCGTTATGATCACCTGTAGATAAAGATAGAAGGTGAAGATCAAAGCAAATATTGCTATAGCTTCATTATCGTAGCTACCAGCCACAAATTGTGATATATAAGATGGCACCTACATAACACACAAACAAAGAAAGGCATTTCTTTTTAAACTACAGTCACAAGAAAGTTGTTCAGCAGAATATATAGTATTTATACATGTATGGAAAGTGGAAACAAGCTAAATAAATGTCTCTTTCAAAGAAACAAACGAAACAGTGACAGAGACAACGAAAGACAGGCACACAAAGACGCACATTTAAAAATAGAACAAATGCCATGCTAAAGTTGGAAATCACCACACCTGAGAAAAAGCACACAAAGATGAATATTTCAAAATAGAACACATCATGCCGAAGTTCAATATTACAGCACCTGGTGAGGGTTGCAACAATGGATAGAATGAGTCCGAGAGCTTACTGTAGTGGATTGATCATAACACATGCTAACGACAATTCATAAGATAAGATAAAGAGCCTGGGATGATTAATGCAATGCATGTGCAAGGAATTCATCAGCTTAGATGAATTAGAACTTATGGATCCAATCACTAACAATTATTACCAATTTGAGAAATTGCAGAACATTTGAGAGGACTTTAAACTTACCTGCTTTCACTGTGATAAACACTAGCTAATAAATTTTATAGCTCAGCCTGTGCTCTTTGTTTGATATGATGTGCTGATATTGAGTATAGCTGAAGTGGAAGTCATCTGTTGGATGTTGATTGGATGGAAGAGGTTGAGGTGGGTCCCGGACCACATCCACTCTGAAATTCAATACTGCTCCTTTGTACCTCATCTCTATAACTGTTACTTTCATCAACTTTTGTGATTGCTGTTACCGCTGAGATCTCCGGTCTTCACAGACATGGTCACTGAAATATATTCCAGATATAAGGTGTGTTTAGATTCACTTTTATGCCAATAGTTAGACATACGGAAAATACTGTGTTGGAATATAAAGACAACACAAAGCATATAAAGACAACAAAGTCCCTTACCTGAAATCTCTGCAATGCAGTAAACCAGGGCAAAGATCATGCCTCCAAAAGCCCAAGCAATCCCTTGAATACCCACAATTGCACAAGCAATCCCTAGATAGAACCAAGCCTACTGCATTCATTCTAACCAAATCAAATAAAAGACGCACTGAGTCGACTAAGAAATGTTTCAAGCCTCTTTTTTGATACGTAGTATTACTAGATTAACAGATATTGTATTATTACCTGGATGGTTAAACCCAGATCGAGAATCCTGTATTTCAAACATTCTCGAAATGCTTTAAGCCCTTTTCTTGAAATGCAGCTGAAGCGATGTATATCAAGGTCAATTTTAAAGTAATTAGGGTCCTCCATGAAAATAGAATAAGGTGAGATTAGGAAGAAATCGCAATCGGAGCATCACAAGAAAATAAAGACTTACCATAAGGTACCCAAACATAGTGCCAACGGCGGCACTCGGATAAATCTCAAAACTGAGAACCGTGCAGCTCTAGAACAGGGATGTACTTAAAGTTTATTGAGTTTAGCCCTTGGGCCTCAATAGCATCATCAGATTTCCTAGCGGAATTGTTTTTTAAAGGAAGCAGGAATGTTTAAAAAGAAGTCTATAAAACTCAAAACTTGGCTAAATTGGATAGCACCAGTGAAAGAGTTACCTTAGTCATTTATTGATCATCCTCTGAATCTATTTGCACTGTTCTGTTCTAGCACTCTGTCATGCAAGTATAAAGGCGATTGCAAACCACCACATCAGCCACCAAAATGTTTTCTTGGTTTGGTAATGGTTAATTCTAGCATATATTTTAGTACTTTGGATCATTGGGCTTACCTTTTTTGTGAAACATAGGTCCCCATAATTTGATTGCTTCACTTAGTTTATTATGGGAAAGACACACCTAATGGTGTCAGTGCAAGTGTAAATTGATTTGAAACCACTTGAATAATTAGTTTCTAGTTGATTAATGCAGATTCTACTAAATTAAACTCTTTGGAAGATCCATCCATTGTTGCTGAGTCCCAGTGGGGTATTTACTTTAAGGGATAATGGCTCCTAACTGAAAGTTAAGCACCAAAATGGTGTTTATATGTTCTCACACCATTACAAATAAACTTTCTATCTCACACCATTGAAGTGTGATTGATCATTATGCCATGGGGTGCAATTAAAGACAAGTAACCCAGAATGTGAAAATGATACACCATAATCATAAAGAGCTACAGAGACAGTTCATTTATCATAATTAAGCAAGAGCAAGATAGAAATGTATGTTGATTCAAATGGTACTACAAATCTATCATTAGATAACTTTAGGAAAAAGAAAATAATTAAAGACAAGTAACCACGATAGGGCTATCATTTTCAAAGTAGTTCAAGAAATCTAATAAAGCATACCTTGCGATTGTGTCCATAATCATCTAGGCGTGCATAAGCACTTCCACCAACAATAATTAGCTTTGGTTTGAAGAGTGTGGCACTTTTCTCCAACTGCAATGAAAATAGACTTATAAGTTGCATCCCTTCATAACCATGTGGCACATACTAATAGGAGTACAAGTTATGTGAAGAGACCTATAAAAAAAGAAATAATCTACATGAATTGACAAAGTTGAAAAAGGAGCAGTTGAAAATTTACCCTGCTTAAGCAATCGAAAATCACAAATGAGTATAATAAATATTTTGAACTAAAACCACAAATTTATCTTGCTTTTTCAAGACCTACGCCGACAGGATACAACACAATAAAAGCGGTATACCTGAGAAAAAAAATCGAATTTAGTTTCGAGGTGTATTGGATATATAATGGATAACATACATAATATAAAGATGTAGAATTGTAGATATTGTGGAAATGCAAATCACATTCTAGGGTCAATGCATTAGACTTGAGGTAGGTGAGCCAAGATGGACAAAAACTTATGCACTTCAGAGCATAGTGCGAGTCACATAATTTATCTTTGCAACATTTAAGGTCACGGTGCACTACAGAAAATAGAGTCAAAATTTATAAGGAAAAACTAAGTTACATTTGTGAGCAGTAGAACCATAGAAGGAATTGTTTGCCAAAGTTAAGGAACAGAACATGAGCCAATGTTATCACAAAAGTTTGCCAAATCTTATATTATGTGATATAAGAAGGCCATAGTTTCTTTTTTTTTTTTCTTTTTTCTTGATAATTAAGCTTCAATAAAAGACTGAAAAAAGTGATTACTATCTATAGAATGTACATTAGAGACTGTACTCCAGTTGAGAAGAAAGAGGAGGAAACTAGAGAGCAGTCCAGCCATTGCAATACATTTGACGCATTGAAACCCAATTTGGCAAGCAGGTCCGCGCATTGATTCGCCTCACACCAAGTGTGGAGAAACTTGATATTGTTGAAGCATTTCCTATCTTTCTCAATATTTCTGGTTACCCAAGTATATTTCGATGGAATTTCAATCTCCCCTGTGATAGATTTGATCACTATCTCACAATCAGAATGAGAACAGAGATAGATCCTAGAATGCTTTAGATCCTTGCTGGCACTAAGGCCTGATGAATAGTGTTATTAGTTCAATGTGGCTACAATCTTGTATCGAGCAGGGGCCGTAGGCAGCAAACACAAACTTACCAAAACTGTCTCTTCAAATGATCCCATATCCTCCATCAATAATAATCCAAGTATATTCCCCAAGAAGGGGGTTCCACTTACAAGGAGATAGAGTCGAGATCTGTGTAGATGCATGTAATTCGCATTTGGAATGCAAAGAACAAGGTGGCCCTTACAGGTAGCTGAATTTCTAAAGATCTGTCATTGAGCACTTTCCAAATGTGCCATGTAGTAGCAGGAAAGGCAACTTGGGCAATGGCACCAGGCAGAGAATCGATCATGAATTAATTACCTAAATTCGATAGATAGCTCGTAGGAATTTCGCCCTAAAAGATTGAAGCCACCCAATCATAGAGCGCCAATCCATGCAGTATATTGGCGTTAAAAAATAAATGCTCATTACTCTAACAATCAGACCAACAGAGAAGGTAGGTGGGAGAGAATAATCATGCCGCTTCAAGCTAGATTTTCGAAAGTTAAGAGTTTGTATTGAATGGTGAACCAAACATAATTTTCATTCTGATATTGTGCCAAATGAAGGGCCACAAAGAAGCATGAGGCGACTGAAATCTAATAAGATTTCTAGGCAGTTTTAAGCTTGAAGAAACCAGAGGTAGAAGCGGTCCAGATATATAAGAAGGCCAGGTTGATCAAGATTTTATCTTATGTGAAAACAAAATATAAATTTTGAGTTTATTAAGATAAAATGGCGTGCAGATAATATCACAGATATTGAAGATTTCTTTTATAAAGAAAACATAAAGTGGACGGTACTTCATTCATCTTAATCTAATTTGGATAGTAAATTTTTATCAATGTTTAAAATTTGAACCAATCATCTTGGTGCAAACTGTAAGCAACACAGAATTGGAAATAAAGTATACAATTCTAGGTTTATGCATCGATTATGTTCCTGTGGGAGTAATCAAAGTATGAAGAAAACTGCTTTTTTCCTTTGACATTGTATCAAAGGCAGACGAGGGGAATTCCAGGTGGATGCCCTCTAATGTTGAGTATGATTCATGGATCAAATGTTCGGAGAAAAGAGGAAGCATGAAGTTTTAGATGCTTATTCTCAAATATTTGAAGCACCGTAGGTCATAGTAGAAATGTATAGACAACAGTCTTCAAGTGGTGATGTTTGTTAGAGCTGCAGCATCTTATCATTGAAAATTGTGTGAACTGATCAAGTGAAAACTTACATTGTAATCTGATGGGCGTAAATCTGGTGAAACATTGTTGTTGGAATATACAGTGTAGTCATGCACTAGAAAAGCATTATAAGATGGGATATAGGAGAGTTTGTTGTTTCCTAGAATATATGAGTAATTATGTATTGAGCTGGCCCGCACACCAAAAGTACATATTATAGTCCCAGCATAGTTGTATGAATGGGCTCCTATATCACAGGCCGAAGTCAGTATAACAAAATCCAAAGATACTTGTCATCGCTGGTCATGAACTCATAAGCAGAGTTCCCGAGTGGCTCATACATGTTCATTTTTTTTTCCTTGGGTAAGTTGGGCTCGAACCTGCGACCCTTCAGGTTGCAATATTGTCAACCTATTTGGGTTCTTACGGTGACGTTTCGATAGAGGGGAAGAAGCCATGGATGAAACCCACTGTCCATGTTCAGTTTTGTTTTATGTGATAGAATGAAACATATTGAAGACTTCATTTTGGTTCAAGAGAAGGTTTCGGTCGACGAATGCCAACTGAACGAGTAAAGAGTGAAAAACAAGATAAATATTTTAAGAAAAAGGTTTGGGATAAGCCCCTACAGCTTGTTGGTGTTGCATACTCACAGCAACTGTCAAGCTGGGCATGTTGGATATTAATGCTCCAGCATGAGGGGGAGCGATTAGCTATGGTGTGTGTGTGTGTGTGTGTGATGTTCTTGGGTGTGTATCTAATATCAATTTTACATAAATGCTAGTGAAGACCACTTGACTCTTTATTCTTCCAAATCTAAACCTAAAACCACCATCCTAACCCTAACATAAAACTCTAATTATCAAGCCCTAAAGTCTTCTTATCCAAGCTAACAAGCTATATATTCTAAATACTCCTCACAGTTTCCTAAATCATAGGATATGCATCTATGATGCATATTGACGGTCTGAATGAGATACTGATGGCGAAGAAGTGACGGATTCCCATCTCAATCACATCCAACAGTCTGATGGAGATTTTGATCACGAAAATTTTCTAGATCAATCAACTATCAAGCATAAACGGTTGGATGATGATGCCTGTGAGATTGGTATCTGACATAAACTGTAGCTTTGCTCAGACAATATCCAGTCAATAGAATTGAACAAAACATGAACTTTTAACTAGGTAAATAAAAGGTACAATTGGTAAGAATAACCATCTCCAAGTTTCTCTTTAATCTCCTATTTAATAGGAGATAATTGAGTGGGCATTCAAAGAAAGATATACATGAAATTTTAAATAAAAGGAAAGGAAAAAAAGCAAGAATACATTGGCGCACAAGGGGTTATTTCTAAACAAGGTAGTCGTCGAATACTTATAACTCAAATAGTACATAAGAGGAAATTTGAGAGTGGCACCTATAAAGGAGAAAATTACGGAATGTCGCTTAAGATGGTTTGGACATTTTCATCGGATGCCAGAAATAGACCATGTATGAAAGGTTGAAATGCTGCAAGCACACGGAACTAGGAGAAGAGGAAGGCTAGTGAAACCTGGAGGAAAGTAGTAAGAAGGGACATGCAGAATTGCGAAGTTAGAGCTTGGCGCTGACCAGAAATGAGTGGAGAAATAGGGCTCATAAAGTTGACCCAAAATATATGGATGATGATGATGATCACGAATTATTTTTGAAAAATTTGCAAATAATTTGCGAATTTGAGGTTATGCGAATTGATCACGAATTATTTGTGAAAATTTCAAAATTCATGTATTTTTTAAAATCCGTGAAATTTGCGAATAATTTGTGTCCTTTTTATTAAATTGTGACTTTTTTATGTACTTAAAAATTCACACTTTTTAATCTTATTTCTATTTTCTCTCCGATTTTCCTGTAGTTGCCAATTTTTTTTTCAAATTTTAACATTGCCAAATCCCGGCTTGGTATGATTGTAAGGACACGAATACCAATACCACCAAGAAGACATATGAGAGTCAGAGGGGAGTAGATTCGCCAAGAATCAAAGGAGATTTAGACCCAAAACATAGTACAACACAGAAATTTGTCTTCTATGCACAAGGATCTCTCTCTTCTCTTTCTTCTATCTCCCTATATGGTGACTAGATACTTATCCAAGTACAAGTTAATGCATATGCAGGATTCTCTTTGGCAACATAAGAAGCATTAGAAAGAGGCCAAAAATGCCAAAAATGCCAAACCTAGAATGGAATAAATCACATGAGAAGTACTAGAAAAAAACTATAATAAATCAAAAAGGCCAAAAATGCCAAACCTTTCGCAGGAAAGCACAGTTTTGAATATCTTCGGCGCTTTTAGATGCTTTTACAGACTCATCTTTATATATTACCTTCAAAACAAGTAACACTCATCTAGTTTTTGTCTTGAAACTCTTGATAACCCTCCACGAGAGTTAAAAAGAGTTTTTTTTTTAAATTATTAATTGTAAGAGTAAATTATGAATCAAATACAATGAAACCAAGTTGACTTGCCCCGTCCCACTGCAGGGTGCATCCAACATCACTCCGTATGAGGAATTTAGCTCCAGAAATTTGGGTAGTTGAAGTCAGTAGACCACATACACAGATTTTTTAGCAACGCGCCGTTACACGATGCCCCAAGAGATCCAATCAAAGCGCGATCGATCTAAAAATTGAAACCAAACACAGACCATAAATTTCAACGAAAAGAACGAATTTTTTTGATAAAATACCTTTGGCTAAATTTGATCGAGCAAATAGGAAAAAGTTAGGAAAACAAAGTTGGTTCTCCAAGTAATCAAAGAATGCATTCTATTAAACATGAAAAATGTGTAAATATGTGAAAACCCGGATTTCTGCACCCGAAAATCCGTGCCATCAGATCATGCTCTGGATGATCCCTAGGACAAATTATAGGGTGTCTATTCGTCTAGCAAAAATCAGAGTAGACACAGTCCAGTAGTGATAGATCGAGTCATCATATATGGCTTTAAAAGAAAAAAGCAATAAACATGCATGTATATATATATCAAAAGAATATACATCCTCAAAAAAGAATAAAAAAGAACCACTGGTGATGGACATTCATCACTCTAAAATAATGGTTCCTAATAGTGGTTCCTATAGAATGTATAATAATACAAGGAACAACATCTATAATATAAAATATAGAAAGTGGCCACCAGACCAATTAATCCAAAATGTAAATATAGACACAAAAAATACAACTAAGTATCCAAGCTGCTAATAAAACTCATCAGCAGGGGTATCAGTGTCCTCCTCCGCCTCAGCCTCTGCCTCAAGTTGGTAATCAAGGTCGCTCTCGACAGCCGGGACTTTAGCCTCAGAACCTAAAATGTGTGTAAAAATAGGGTGAGCTATCCATCTAAGCTTAGTAGAAGAAACCCAGTTAAACATGCATTGAAAATGTAAGACATGATTTACAGATTGTATCTCAGAACAGATGATCAAATCAGAATATGCAGACAGGATAAATCAGATGGCAAGTACTGAGTTTCAAAGAAAAGAACAGATGCATAATATTAATTTCAGAGTTTACTAAATGCCATGCATATCATAATTGGTGACTTAAATCATGCATATTTCTCTAACTTAAGTAACTCCCGTGAATATATAGCACATGATAGCCAGATTTGGGCCGATGGGAACCTCTTCCATCGTCGTTCAATGAACAATTTCAAAAAGTGCAACAATGTCTCATCTAAGGAGCACAATTGTGCCAGAAGAAATTATCAAGCAGATACACGGATATTTTGCCGTACCGGTTGTTGATATCTTGCCACGTAAGGAGAGTTCAATCGGTGAACCTTAAATCAGAAGCGAGATAGCGAGTCGGTCGGGGGGATGGCAGCGTACAAAAATCGTAAGGATGCTTACGTTATGCAGACATGCTTTTCAAAACAGAATTCAGGGTATAGATGCAAAGGAATCATGAAATCATATTTAGATACATCTTTAAGTTGAATTTCTCCTACCTCAGATCAGACCTTTCTAAGCAAATCTAAAGCTTTTCAACGCATCACGGCTTAATCCTAGACCATAGATATCATGTACTTAGTATCAGACATATCGGGATATCAACTGGCACAGTGTCCAGTAGTGTTTTATTCACAAAACTAAAACAGCAGAAAATAAGAGTGATTGATCGATCAATGTCCCTGCTTGATCGATCAATCATTAATTTTGATCGATCAAACGCCTCATTTGATCAATCAATATCCCCAAATAACTCATAGGTGATAGGGGAGACTTGATCGATCAACATCCCTGTTTGATAAATTAATCCATAAATTTGATCGATCAATCTTTCCATTGATCGATCAATCATGTTAAACTCAAATTTCCTACCTACTGTTTGCACACTTCACTTATAAAATTTGATTGATCAATGTCCAAATTGATCGATCAATCTTCCTCATTGATCGATCAATGTCTATATTGATCGATCATTCAGTGATCGATCATCCTCTCTTATTGATCGATCAATTCTCAAATTTGATCGATCAACTATCAGAATTGATCGATCAAATACTAATTTGATAATGCCCATTGGGCTTTGAACTTCCAAAAAAACATCCTACTGTTCCCATTAACTATTTATACAAGTTGATCGATCAATCCTTTACCTTGATCAATCAATCCCAGGCTTGATCGATCAATTAACTACCTTGATCGATCAATAATGAAAGTTTCTGTCATTAATGGCGGTCACTTGTTCTTGACCTATTTTGACCTTTGATCCTTAATGATCTCCAACCAACCACTCATACATATCCATTCACACATTTATAAGATTTAAACCTTACCAATTTTAATATAAAAACTCACCTATTTAAAGCCCCTTTCGGGATCTCGGTAAAGCAATCCGAAGAGGGTTTCAAATTTCAAATCAGAGGTTTTATCACTGTCACGACCCAGAATAGTAGATGCTCGGTTCCGCTTGAACACACAGGGATAACCCACGCCCTCGCAAGACAACTCGACATACCGACGTCAATTCCGCCCTCTCAAATCAATCAATCTCAACCCTAGGTTTCTTCTAACTATGGTTTCTCAAGGCAACTGCCCAAAAACAATAACCTAGCTACAGATTTGTAGGAAAAGAAGAAGGAGATGTAAGACAGGTATCCAAACCTTCTTCCTTCTCTTATAAGCTAAGAAACTGAAATATCTTGGATATTTCAGTTTTCTCTTAGCTTAAGCTCCGGTGTGGAGCACATACAGAACTTTTCCGGCGTATCACGCCTCCTCAACGTTCTACAAAACTCAGACTTACCCAAGAAGTAGCACATGACTTTACTTTACTATGGATTAATATTATTTGTAATAATATTAATTAAAAGTTTTATTTGTCTCGATTTCTATGCCAGGTATGCTTATCGAAGTAGTCGGGTTTTTATTCAGAATTTTAGGGTCATTACATTATCCCTCCTTAGGAATTTTCATCCTCGAAAATGTCAGGGAGGTTCCGTGAGGTGAATGGTGTCTCTTAACGCTAACAGGTAGAAGAAAACAGAAACAAGCAGTCGAAGATATCATGCAGAAACAAGTATGCATAGAGAATAAAATTTATATGAAAAGCAGAATAATATATATACAGGTATAGGTATTAAAAATAACACATATAATAGCATAGTAAATACCTGCTGGGGCGTCAGAAGGTCTGGCCTCATCAGGTGCAGG
Source organism: Chloranthus sessilifolius (assembly GCA_021018995.1). NCBI lineage: Eukaryota > Viridiplantae > Streptophyta > Magnoliopsida > Chloranthales > Chloranthaceae > Chloranthus > Chloranthus sessilifolius. The sequence goes on along the minus strand of CM037594.1, from coordinate 88,807,313 downwards.
CCCACTGGGCCTAGGTGGCACAGTACGGTAGTCGCGAGGGTCGACGGTGTGCTGACAGGCATGAGTGATTATCAGCGTCGACGTAGTAGCATACAAGTGCTGCATCAGGAGCTCAAGCATGCCCTCATTGTAATCCAATCGTCGATGGACCTGACGATGGAACTCCTCCATCCTGTTGAGCCGCTCATAGATACGCTTGTTGCCCTCAAGGACCGCCAGAAGCAACTCTTCGATCTCAACGGTGGAAGGCGCAGGGCGACGTGACGTAGAGGGACGGGCAGGTTGGCGTGTAATGCTAGGGGCAGGTCGAGTAGACGCCTCAGGCTAAGGTGGCTGGTCAGGCTGCGCCTCCCCCTCACCAAGAACTCCCTCGACCTGTGCGGCGCTCTCCTCACGAGTAGGCTGTGCCGGCTCTGCACCCTCCTCAACGGGAGGAACCTTCTCCACCTTAGGTAACTGCTTCACCAACAAGTTATAACTTTTTGTCCAGTCCTTGAGTTGAAATAGCTTAGTGTTATTGGTTAAGCTAGGCTCGCCAGGAGCCAAGCTATACGCCTCTCTCAAAGCTACATACTGCTCAACCATCTTAGTGATTAGGCGAGCGTAAGGCATCTGCTTCTTTGAAGCAGCCTTGGTCTTCTCAGACATCAATTCTTTGGTATTGATCATTCCATCAAGAACCAAATCGGCAACTGAGAATCAATGGTCCTTGAAAGCCGCAAATAGCGCTTGTTGCGCGATGCCGCTTCGTGCCGATTTGTGTAAAAATGGGTTGAGGGCACACTTGATGTACGTATCAAGCATCCACAACCGATCGGGGAGTTGGGCACGGGTAATGGACTGTCCTAATCCATGCTGACCTTGGGTCATTTTAGTGACTACATCGTGGAAGGGGACATCCTTGATGTAGGGTGGCGATAGACCACAGGTCTCAACGTACACTGAAGTGCACCGTAAGACAGCCGCAACATGAAACTGATTGAACTTGTATTCACAACCATCAATTATGGTGACCAATTGGTGACGGCTGTCGCCCCGATGGACATTTTGAAAGAAAAGCCGCACGATTCAGGGATAAAAATGATCGTGAAATGACTCAAGTAAAGGTTTCAACCCTAGCTTCGTAATGTAATCGATGGCCCAAGTCATTTCGGGCTGATCCTCGAAAAGCATAGAGTTGAAGACGTATTCGGGTAGGAAGGTTTTGGAAGTCCACCACTAGTTTGGGACCTCACGGTGAATTTGGGGCGGTTGGGGGTTTAAAACAGGGGGCACCACGTTCTCAACAGGTGGCACAAAGGTTGGTGCGACTGGTTCGACGGGCGGCACGGATGCATGAACCCGAGAAGTGGGGATTTTGCATGATGCATTCTTGGTTCGCGGCCCCATAGCGTAAAAAGGTTCAAAGAGGCACAAAAACCCAAATTTAAAGAAGGTTAGGGTTTACCGATCGAACCAAGGGGAAAGCTGAGCTAAATGCGTGCGGGAAAAAGCTCCGGCAGCCGATAATTGATCCAAAGGTGTCGCTTGAACGCAAGGAGCAAAAATCCTCTTGAACGATCAAGCCTTTGCACCGTGCGAATGAAAAATAAAAACCCAATCATTACTTAAAACGATAGGTTTGATTGATCAATGCTTAAATTGATTGATCAATCTTAAGTAAAAAGCTCGAGCCCAATAACCTTGATCGATCAATGTTCCTGTGTTGATAGATCAACCCCAAATTTGATTGATCAATCTTCAAAATTGATCAATCAATACTTAAGTTAAATGTCTTAACTCGATATCCTTGATCGATCAATGCACTTTTATTGATCGATCAATCCACACAATTGATTGATCAATGTTCACTTTTGATCGATCAATCATTAAATCTAAGTGCAAGGTTTTAACAACTATTGATCTATCAATCGTACACGTTGATCGATCAATTCACTAAATTTGATTGATCAAGCGTGACAGTAAAGTGATTTCTTAAAGTATTCACTTCCTTACTGTAAATAAACCTCATTTCAAAAATGAGGACCCACTGTACCTCGTATAATGCACTCGTATAAGCAAATATACTTAGACAAAACATGCTTGCTTACATATGATAAGCATACAATCACGATAATGAATTTTAAATGAAAATCATGAAATTACCTTCCACATCAGGTAAACAAGTGCAGGAAGTGCTCGCGGATCTCGACTTCGCGCTCCCAAGTAGCTTCCGAAGCTGAATGATTACGCCACTTTACGAGCACAAGTGGAATCAACTTGGTCCACAAAACCTGTTCCCTACGGTCCAAAATTTTGACCGGTTCCTCAATCAAAGTTAGATCCTCTTGTAGCTCAATCAATTGGAAGTCTAACACATGAGTCGGATCTCGCACGTATCACTGTAGCATGGAAACATGGAAGACATTATGCATACTTTCCAATTGTGGTGGCAAAGCAATCCTGTACGTGACTTCGCCAACCCGTCCAAGTACGTCAAATGGTCCAATATAATGTGGACTCAACTTTCCACATTTTCCAAAGCCCATCACGCCCTTAGTCGGCGAGATTTTCACGAACACCTTGTCTCCCACCTGAAAACAAGTGTTAATTCCATAGCTAATCGATTTAATTAGAGAAACTCAAATCTCTTGAACGCATTTAAGTATACCTGAAACTCAATGTGCGTCCGATGAAGATCGGCATAACTCTTTTGGCGACTTTGAGCAACCCATAATCTCTCGTGGATCAATTGAACTATCTCGGTTGCACAGTCTACGATATCAGGTCTCAAAGTAAGCTTTTCACTAACTTCTTCCTAGTTCAAAGGAGATCTAAATCGTTGTCCATACAAGGCTTCATAAGGTGCCATTCTAATACTGGACTGATAACTATTATTGTAAGCGAACTCAATCAGAGGCAAATGCTGATCTCATGAATTATGAAAGTCTAACATGCATGCACGCAACATATCCTCTATGATCTGGTTCACTCTCTCAGTCTGCCCATCTGTCTGAGGATGAAACGATGAGCTGAACTCCAGTTTAGATCCCATGCCTTCTTAAAATCACCACCAGAACTGCGACATATAAAGTGAATCTGGATCACACACGATGCTGACTGGTATGTCATGTAACCGAACTATTTCCTTCATGTATAGCTTTGCGAGCTTACTGGCTATATATATAATACGGTACAATAGAAAGTATGCAGACTTAGTCAGTCTATTTATAATAACCCAGATGGCATTGTTCTTCCTCAATGTACTCGACAATCCCAATATGAAATCCATGGAAATGGCTTCCCATTTCCACTCAGGTACTGGTAAATGTTGCAATAACCTTGCTGAGTTTCGATGGTCCACTTTTACTCTCTGGCAGACCAAACATCGAGATACATAGTCTGCAACATCCTTCTTCAGTTCTCTCCACTAAAAGCTTCAGATCTTGGTATATCTTGGTACTCCTAGGATGTACAACATATGTTGACTTGTGAGCTTCTTCTAAAATGATATCTTTGAGATTCTTATTAGCAGGTATGCATATTCGATCTCTAAATAGCAAGGTACCTTCATCCTTGATGGAGAAATCTGGTCTGATTCCATTGATCACATCCTTTCTAATGGCCATAAGCTCATCATCAATCATCTGGAGCTTACGTATGTTATCAAACAACATGGGCCGTATTATAATAGTAGCCATCAATGCCCCTGAACCTCTGACATCAATCAACGTATCGCATAAGGCCAGGTCCTCAAGTAGATGCCACCTCTATACTCTGATAATAAGATGTGCCAATTGAGCCGAAGATTTTTTGTTCAAAGCATCCGCCACAACATTGGCCTTCCCAGGATGATACTGGATGGAACAGTCATAGTCTTTTAAGAACTCCATCCATCTGCGTTGTCGCATGTTCAAATCCTTCTGGGTAAAAAGATACTTGAGACTCTTATGGTCGATGAAGATGTCAAACGTCTCACTGTATAAGTAGTTCCTCCAAATCGTCAAAGCAAAGATCACCACTGCTAACTCCAGATCATGAGTCGGATAGTTCTTCTCATGTTCCTTGAGCTGTCTAGAGCCATACGCAATAACCTTCTTATGCTGGTTGAGGACACAACCCAAACCATTGTAAGATGCGTCACTATATATAGCAAAACCTCCTCTGCCAGAAGGTATAGCTAATACTGGTGCTGTAGTCAGACGTGTCTTGAGTTCTTGGAAACTCTTCTCACACTGATCAGTTTAATCAAACTTAGCAATTTTCTTTGTGAGCTGAGTAAGCGGACTTGACAGTTTGGAGAACCATTCTACAAATCGTCTGTAGTATCCCGCCAAGCCAAGGAAACTACGGACCTCGGTTACTGTTCTCGATTGCTCCCTATTCACTACTGCTTCAATCTTTGTCGGATCAATTGTTATACACTTCTCAGAGATAATATGACCCAAGAAATTGACTTGGTCAACCCAAAACTCACACTTACTGAGCTTTACATACAGTTTGTGATCTCTGAGAGTCTGTAGAGCCGTGTGCAGATGCCATTCATGCTCCTCTTTCGTCCTTGAATAGATGAGAATGCCATCCACAAGGACGACTACAGACTTATCCATGTGTGGTTTAAACACTCAATTCATTAGGTCCATAAAAGACGCATGTGCATTCATTAATCTAAATGGTATAACCAAAAATTCATAGTGCCCATATCTGGTTCTGAACGCCGTCTTCTCGATATCCTCTGCCTTGACTCTGAGCCGATTATAACCTGACCGCAAGTCAATCTTCGTAAAGAACCTCGCTCCTTGTAATTGATCAAAGTAATCATCTATCCTCGAAAGCGGGTAACGATTCTTAATCTTCAACTTATTCAACTGACGATAGTCGATGTATAGACTCATCGAACCATCCTTCTTCTTGACAAATAGTACTGGTGGTCCCCAAGGAGACACACTAGGTCTGATGAACCTTTTGTCAAGCAATTCTTGCAGCTGCTCCTTTAATCCTTGCAACTCTGCAGGAGCCATCTGATACGGAGCTTTAGATATTGGGTCAGTACCCGGAACTAGATTTATCAAAAATTCAATCTCCTGAGTTGGTGGTAGTCCTGGTAAATCCTCGGGAAATACGTCGGGGTACTCACACGCAACATGAATGTCGGATATCACATTTTTCTCTTCCCGTTGCTCTTGTAGAAATGCCATATAGCTGTTGTATCCATTCTTCATCATCTTCTCAGCCCGAATGGCTAATATCAACGGTGCTACCTTAGACTTTACCCCGAAGAATTTAAATGACTTCCCCTTTGGAGGGCGGAAAACTACGACTTTCCGAAGGCAATCTATGCTCACATGGTAGGCGGATAGTCAATCCATCCCAAGAATAATTTCAAACCCTTGCATGTCTAATAAAATCAAATCTGTCAACGTCTCGTGGTCTTCTACCAATACAATTACCGATTTACACACAGTGCCTGCATTTACCGAACTCCTCATAGGAATAGACACCGTCAATATGAAGTCTAAGTTCTCTGGAGTGATGCTCAATTCTTTTGTGAATTAAGGCCTGACAAAAGAGTTTGTAGACCCTGGGTCTACCAAGACTCGTGCTCTATGAAAGCATATATCACTACACTGATGTACCTTCAACACACCTAAAGTTCATCCACACAATTCAATCAAGTGTTTACAAGGTGTGTGTGTAGTGTGCGTCATTTTTATAAGTAAACAAAATTTACATCAACAAACTTCCAATTCATTCTACTAAGGTAATAATTTAACTTTGAAATTTAATTATACCTTGAATGACATCGTTCAATGTCATAGCATCAGTCGCGGTGATAGCATATGCTCGACCTTGAATAACAGGTCGAGAGGATCTCTGAGTAGACACGGATTCGGACCGCTCCTTGCTCTCTTTACTCTCCTCTGGGTAATTTCTAACTATGTGGCCCATCTTGCCACACCTGAAGCATGCCCCACTCTCTCTCCTATAGTTCTCTATCTTGTGTGATTTCCCACACTTAGCACATAATAGAGCCGGAGTGAACAATGATATCCTCGAAGATCCCTGCGCTACAGAAGCCCCACTGCCAAAAGAACTAGGCGGTCGGAATGGTCTGGAAGGTGCAAGTACAGCTGGTCTTTGATATGAACTAGGCTCAGTAGATATCGCCGGTCTGGAGTGTGTAGGGTATCTAGGAGGTCTGGAGATCTAGCCCTCTTATTTTGTTCAGGGTCCTGAGATTGCCCCTGAAATGACCTCTCTCTGCTTTGCCTATCTCTCCAGGCAAACTGCTTCTGATTCTCTTCCTCTGCGATGAGAGCTTTGGATGTAACACTCTCATATGTCTCCATTTCCCACATGGCTACATCCTTCTGCAGGTTCTGCCTCAAGCCAAGTTGAAATTTACGAGCCCTCATTAGCTCAGTGGCTACATGCTGTGGTGCGAATCTAGATAGTCTATCAAACTCAGCACGATATTCCCTTACCGACATAACCCCTTGTTTTAGCTCAATGAATTTAACCTCCCACTGATGCCTCACTATCTTTGAGAAGTATTTGTTGTAGAAGACTTTAGTAAACTCCTCCCAAGTCTGAGGAGTATTAGGGAGTTCTCTCTCTCTAATCCGTGATACCGACTTCCACCAAGGTCCGACATCACCATCAAGTTTGAAGGTTGCCAAACGCACTTTCTCTACATCGGTGCACTGGAGTACTTCAAACAACTTCTCAATCTCTTCTATCCAACCCTCAGCTTCAATGGGATCAGTTTGGCCTGAGAAGTTAGGAGGTCTCATTCTCCTAAACTCGGGAAAACCGCCGGGTTGGTGAGGTAGTCTAACTGCTTGCTGATTCAAAGCAACAGTTTGCTGAGCGACATTGGTAGCGAATGCTTCCAACACCTGCTCCATTCTACCTTCGGTACTTCTTCTCTCTCCTCTCGGTCCTACAAGAACAACATTATCATCCAACAGGAACTCCAATCCCCTAGATGTTCCAGTAACATCGGGAATCTCTTGCAAAGAGACTTCTCTCTGTCCTCCTCTGCCTCCACTATGTCCTCCTATGAACTTTGGGGCCATAGCACTGATCTGTCATTGTGAAAACAACAACATTAATCAGTACTTAGATTGTGAAAATAATCCAACATGAACCCGTAGTTCAACCTAAAGCCTAGGCTCTGATACCAACTGTGATAGCCTGGATTTCTGCACCCAGAAATCCGTGCTTTCAGGATCATGCTTTGAATGATCCCAATGACAAATCACAGGGTGTCTGCTCGTCTAGCAGAAATCAAAGTAGACACGGGCCAGTAGTGGCAGATCGAGTCATCATATATGGCTTTAAAAGAAAGAAGTAATAAACATGCATGTATATATATATCAAAAGAATATACATCCTCAAAAAGGAACTAAGAAGAACCACTGGTGATGGACATCCATCACCCTAAAACAATGGTTCCTAAAAGTGGTTCCTATAGAATGTATATTAATACAAGGAACAACATCTATAATATAAAATACAGACAGTGGCCACCAGACCAAATAATCTAAAATGCGAATACAAACCCCAAAAATACAACTAAGTACCCAAGCTACTAATAAAACTCGTCAGCAGGGGTATCAGTGTCCTCCTCCTCCGCCTCAGCCTCAGGCTGGTAATCAGGGTCGCTTTAGGCACCCAAGACTCTAGCCTCAAAACCTAAAATGTGTGTAAAAACAGGGTGAGCTATCCATCTAAGCTTAGTAGAAGAAACCCAGTTAAATATGCATTGAAAATGTAAGACATGATTTATAGATTATATCTCAGAACATATGATCAAATCAGAATATGTAGACAGGATAAATCAGATGGCAAGTACTGCGTTTCAGAGAAAAGAGCAGATGTAGAATATTAATTTTAGAGTTTACTAGATTCCATGCATATCATAATTGGTGACTTAAATCATGCATATTTCTCTAACTTAAGTAACTCCCGTGAATATATAGCATGTCGTAGCCAGATTTGGGCCGATGGGAACCCTTTCCATCGTTGTTCAATGAAAAATTTCAAAAAGTGCAACAATGCCTCATCTAAGAAGCGTAATTGTGCCAGGAGAAATTTTTAAGCAGATACACGGATATTCCGCCGTACCGGTCGTGGATATCCTGCCACGTCAGGGGAGTTCAATCGGTGAACCTTAAATCAGAGCAGATAACAAAGTACAGAAATAAGGGTAGATGCATATGTATTATGCAGACATGCTTTTCAAAATAGAAATCAGGGTACAGATACGAAAGAATCATGAAATCATATTCAGATACATCTTTAAGTTGAATTTTCCCTACCTCAGATCTGACCTTTCTATGCAAATCCAAAGCTTTTCAAAGCATCACGGTCTAATCCTAGACCATAGACATCGTATATTTAGTATCAGACAAGTCGGGATATCAACTGGCATAGTGTCCAGTAGTGTTTTATTCATAAAACTAAAACAACAGAAAATAAAGGTGATTGATCGATCAATGTCCCTGCTTGATCTATCAATCATTAATTTTGATCGATCAAATGCCTCATTTGATCAATCAATATCCCCAAATAACTCACAGGTGATAGGGGAGACTTGATCGATCAACATCCCTGTTTGATTGATCAATCCATAAATTTGATCGATCAATCTTCCCATTGATCGATCAATCATGTTAAACTCAAATTTCCTACCTCCTGTTTGCACACTTCACTTATAAAATTTGATTGATCAATGTCCAAATTGATCGATCAATCTTCCTCATTGATCGATCAATATCTACATTGATCGATCATTCTTACCTTTGATCGATCACTTCACTGTGATCGATCATCCTCTCTTATTGATCGATCAATTCTCAAATTTGATCGATCAACTATCAGAATTGATCGATCAAATACTAATTTGGTCAATCATGCCCATCGGGCATTGAACTTCCAAAAAAACATCCTACTATTCCCATTGACTGTTTATACGAGTTGATCGATCAATCCTTTACCTTGATCGATCAATCCCAGGCTTGATCGATCAATTAACTACCATGATCGATCAATAATGAAAGTTTCTGTCATTAAAGGCGGTCACTTGTTCTTGACCTATTTTGACCTTTGATCCTTAATGATCTCCAACCAACCACTCATACATATCCATTCACACATTTATGAGATTTAAACCTTACCAATTTTAATCTAAAAACTCACCTATTTAAAGCCCCTTTCGGGATCTCGGCAAAGCAATCCAAAGAGGGTTTCGGATTCCAAATCAGAGGTTTTATCGCCGTCACGACCCGGAATAGCAGATGCTCGGTTCCGCTTGAACACATAGGGATAACGCACGTCCTTGCAAGACAACTCGACATACTGACGTCGATTCCGCCCTCTCAAATCAATCAATCTCATCCCTAGGTTTCTTCTAACTGTGGTTTCTCAAGGCAACCGCCCAAAAACAATAACCTAGCCACAGATTTTCAGGAAAAGAAGAAGAAGGAGATGTAAGATAGGTATCCAAACCTTCTTCCTTCTCTTATAAGCTAAGAAACTGAAATATCTTGGATATTTCAGTTTTCTCTTAGCTTAAGCTCCGGTGTGGAGCACATACATAACTTTTCCGGCGTATCACGCCTCCTCAACGTTCTACACTCAGACTTACCCAAGAAGTAGCACATGACTTTACTTTATCGTGGATTAATATTATTTGTAATAATATTAATTAAAAATTTTATTTGTCTCAATTTCCGTGTCAGGTACACTTATCGAAGCAGTCGGGTTTTTGTTCAAAATTTTAGGGTCATTACAATATTTCTTTTGTTTTTTTGTGCTTACAAAGGTGCGGCTCCGACCGGCTTGAAAAACGTTTAAAGGAAGCTAGGCCTATGCTTTCCAAGTCTAGCCGATTTGACCACCAATCTAGTCCAGCGCTTTGACAACCTCATATTTATCACTAAACTTGAATTCAAAAATTTTCTCTATCCAGTAATCTAAAAGTTTGTCATAAAATGAACGACTAAAACAAATTTGGATGCAGTTTTATAGATAATACGATCTAAAAGACAACACTATGCACAACATTTAGTACTTTTATATATGCTCCCCTGCCTTTTTAAAGTGAAAACATGCTACTCTGCCCATGAACTATTTTTGAATTCAAACTCCCTTTTCTCAAATCGTGTTAACTAGAAATTTCTTGTGTGTATTTTTTTCCTATGTACATTCTATATCACATAGTAAAAAGACGATAATAAACATGAAAATAACCAAAGGACATAATTTACAACTACCATGAGTAGATATTTGAAAGTAAGAAAATAGCCAATTTTTGTAAATACTGACCCCAACGGATGTAACAAAATTAGAAACTGAGCATTTCATAGATCGTGCTCCGTATTGATATATCAATAATGTACGGCAATTTCCACATGTGCGACCTAATTTGCTGCCAAAAAAATATATGCAATTTACTTAGCATATAAAGGTACATAATATATATTTTTTCCTTTAACGATCTTAGATTATGCTTGAGCATAGAATTAGTAATACAATTGGTAGGTAGATATGCAATCTAATTTTACATGAAAGGAGATTCAAAATTTTAAGCTCCAAAAAATAGTTAATCGTTGTGTATCTAGACCAATTAACACATTGAAATGTAAATACTGAATCTTTTACAATTCTTAAGATGTGAAGTTCAGTAGCTTAGATCTGAAATCACATTACAAATCTACTGAATGGTCATTATGTGTCATTCGATTATTACGAAGTGCTCACCAAAGTGGACAAAACCAAACTCTGGAGACATTTTGTCATCTATCTCTGAACATATTAATCAACAAAATACTGCAATTTATGAATTTGAATTATATGTGAGTTAATTAGTATAAAAAGCTATTGACCAGGATTTTGACGTAAAAAAAAAATCTACAATAACACATTTGCTGACTTGTTAATGAATTTGTAAAATAAAATCTAAATAGAGTAGCAAATGTAGCTAATAGGTCGAAAGGGAATCAAATTTTGACCTCATATTGATGAAGTGAACAAATCTAAGAAATTAAATCATGTTTCATTCAATAACATGATCCATAGTTTCAAAAAAAAGCAAGATCAAAATAGGTAATACTCAAAGATCAACAGATTCTCCAAACGTATCTAAAAGATGAATAATTCTATAAAAAAAACTTGTCTAGACGTAGGCTTGATGCAATACCTTTTTTCCTTTAAATTTCTGAAGCTACTACCAAGTCTACCTATGGAGATCTGAAAGCTTCACTAGCATAGCGCACACTCTCAAACTCCTCTACGATATGCAGAAGCTATAAACAAACTAATCAAAATGGCAGCTTAGGAGAGGGGAAACTAAACCCCAACACACCATCGACACCCTAAAACATTAATAGGGGCGATCAAAGGGGGGGGAGCTAAACTTAGGGTTTGAGCCAGAGGGTGGGTTGAGTGAGAGGGATTTAGAGGAGTGAGAAGAGCGGAAGAATCTTAGGGCTCGTTCATTTCCTCAGAAAGCATCAGAAAGCCTCCGAAAGAAGATGACGCCTCAGAAAACATCCAAATTCAGAGCTTTTCTGAGTGATTTTGTTGTTCACGAGTTGTTGTGGACCCCACAGAAATGAAGACACTTTCCGAGAGAAAGTGACACTTCAATTTTTGAGGGTTTGCACAGGAAAGCTCTGATTCTAAGCACCTTTGTGTATACTTCTCAAATAGCTATACACCAGATTGGGTCCTTCTCTCCAACGGATACATTTTAGAGTTGGAAAGAAGAAGCAACAAGATAGCAGACAAGGGGAAGAAGACAAAGGTAAGAGGAAGATGATGCCTCTGAAAACATTGATGGGGTCTTATTCTCTCCATTGAGAAGTTGCAAGAGGTCCAAGATGAATTAGAAAAGGTGAGATTCTTTTATTTATTTGCCCTTATTTTTATCCATTTTTTCTGTTTTTTTAAGTGGGTATGCTAAAATCTCTTTTTATATAGTTTTAGATGAATTTATGATATGGGTATTCTCACTATTTGACTAATTTTTCTTCTTCGTTTTGAAAATTTTTGTTGGCTATTCTGAAATTTGTTTTTTTGTTATGGGGTTTTTATTTTTTATTTTTGTGTGCATTATAAGTTGATAAGCATAATTTTTTGTTGATTTTAGATGTTTTTAGCTGAATTTATTACATAGGTATTCTTTAAATCTAACCAATTTTTGTTTTTTATTCCATCATTTTTGTTGGGTATTATGAAACCTGTGTTTTTATATGGATTTTCCCCATTACTGTGCATGGAGTTAGTTGAATATGTAGAGTTTTTTACTTTATTTTGGTTTGAGATGTTTTTAGAAAAATCTATCATATGGGTATTTTTTACCTCTAACTAATTTTGTTTTGAAATTTTTTAATGGGTATTCTGAAATCTGTGTTTAAATATGGATTTTGTGTTTTTAATTTTTGTTCGGTATGCTAAAATCTTTTTTGTAATATGGATTACCCCCCCAATATGAACTGCAGGGATATTGAATAAAAAAGGAATTCCAATCAGCACTAAAACGATCTCCAGCAAACAGAAAAAATAAAAATAAAATAAGAATTCCAATCAGAAACCAAAATTTGAGAGCTAGATACAAATTCATTAACATTGTAGAGGAATCTGAGCAGAGATGCTTACATTCACCGAGTTTGGAGCGAAATTGAACCCGACTTTACTCTTTTATGCTCACAAACCGACCTGATAAAAAAAGAATTAGTAAAGCAGAATTAGGCAATCTGCAGTCTACAATTATTTCAAGGACCCCCTCTTACAAAAACGTTCAAGATTTATGGAAGACCAACCAAGTGAATGGGTTCAAGGATTATGATTTGGCACTATAATTTAACTTCATAGCCATTGGAGACTTAAGGCTACCAATGGATGATGTGAAACTAAACTATCAGGTTACCACTAAAAATAACAAAGTTACAGTTGATGATGTCTAGACAACTAAAAGTAATGGAGTAATGGAGATAGTGACACTAAACTTCATGGTGTTTAATGATACTGTTGATGCCAAGAGTGAGCATAGAGCTGGTAAAAATGAAGCTAATAAAGCAACTATCAATTTTTGAACCAAGAATCCAAATAAAGGTTCTATTCCAATCATCAATCCATCAAATTCAAAGCATGTGGGTTATAATCTTGATACGTTACAAGAAAAGGATGTAAAATGTGGGTGTACAAACGGAGTCTAGAAATATCTTCTAAACATATTTGCTGATTGCACATGTGGGCTACTGACATTAGCATTACAATCCCATGAGAGAAAAATTGCAATAACATAATAGTCTTTACTTAGGAATCTAATGGCTCCTTTTCTTCAATCTGATTATCAAATGCCCAGAAAAGCATCCATGAGAAGGAAACACAATCGGTTTTAATTATATGAAAAAGTACTCAAAAAATAAGTTTAAATACCTTGTATCATTAATTACAACCCTTGAGAGTTCAAGTAAGATTATAAAATTTTATAAACTAACTAAACTGCCTTTACTTAGTCCTCATCCTAACTTAATGTAATAATAAGACATACATATAAAGATGAAATACCCTTCAATATGTAGTATTTTCATCAACAAACACTTGCTATTCACTGATTCAAGAAAGCCACATATACTTCATAAAATACATGCTTATACCACCTCCATCATGAGCTACAATTAAGTGATCTCCTATTATCATGGACACCGTAATATTTACTCACTAATTTGCCTAAGACTTGGCATATATGTTTGGTGTTGCTCACCGCTTCTTTATTTTTTCCTCCCTTAATCTTAATTTTTTTGTTAGAATGATTAAACTTGCTGCACTTTTATTTTAATTGAGTGATGTACATAGTACATTAATCCCTATGCTTTTGTAGGAGGACATGTGGCCTGGCCCTACACTCCGTTCAACAAAGGGGCATTGGACACCAGATGAGGTAGAGTTCAATTGGGGTGGACTGTGCTTTGTTCATGCAATTTGGGGGATCAAATACTGCCAACTTACCATATTTTACTTGGAAAATCTTCCCACTTCCCCTTTTAATTTTACATTGAATTGGCAAGGTTTCAACTGGAAACAGAGGGATTTATTTAATGTTTTGTTTTATCAATTGATATTTGATATAAGTTCATACTCTTTTCCCATACTTAAGATGATGTTTTCCAGGTTAGATTTGCTTCTCTTGAGCTTATCTTATCTTGTTCTCCATGCCATTAAAATGATCAAAGCACCTGTTAAAGGACTTGCGTATATATCCAAGGAAACTTGGCTTTGACTGCATCTAAGACCTCTCTTTTTAAGTCGTCATATGTATTGAAAATGATCACCGAGGGTTGGAAGGCTTTTTGGATTTCGTCAACGAAGGAGTTGAGCATGATATCATTAGGTTCGAATGAATGATTAATTTCGTAATAGGTAAACATAACCTCTTTATATGTTAGTAATTTATAATTAATTTTGTAATTGCCACATTTTTTTCGAATTTTCAGCCGAAACTCTTCAAATTTGTACATGTTACCCAATTGAATGATTGCTGAATCCGAACTTGGTTGCTATGAATATAAGACGAATCAAACATAGAAACAATTATATAAAGTACAGATAAAGTCATCACAACCCCCTTTTTAGGCTGCTTGTCACATGTTTTTTTAGCAATCCAACTCATCGAATGTGGTGGCCACTAACAATAGCTGATATGACTTTTTTCAGGTATTTCCATAGCTCATAAAGACAGATTGTGCAATATTTATTCATAGTAGCTAACTATTGCAATTTCCAGTGTGCTTACTTTATTTGTTGGTGGTAAAAGAAATTTAAAATCAAAGTAAAACAAGGGATGGAATCAGCACAACAGAGAAATCCTAGACCTGCAAGATACAGGGTCTATTTGTAGCAAGTTTTGATAAGTAAGAGTTTGTCCCACAGGAAAAAGGTGATCTACTGCTCCAAGGGAGCCATCTCTAGTAGTTCCTCCAGATCTGACTACAGATCTGGCAGTCCAAAAAGGAAGGGAGTTTAGGGTCACTTATTCTAAGTATCCTAAGGTAGCCTAATGAATTAACTACAGAAAGGGTTGAGAAGATGGATGGAGTGTGGGAAAATAAATATAAAAGGGTAAGAAGTATGCTATTGGGGTCAGATCTGCTGGAATTTATGACTCAGATCCAGGTCTGCTGTTATAGAAATCCTGTCCAATGGCTACATTATCACCAAAGAGGAGAAAGAATCCAACTCATCCCTGTGCCATGATCCAATCCCTTAATGTTATAACCTGTCCACTTAAATGGTCACAGACTATCCCATAGGGGAACCACAATCCAGAGATGGGTCAAAGCAAGTTAATCATTGTAGGCACTACTTCATCCAAGCTACAAGCTCAAGAATCCATAGGGAACCTCAACCTCTAAAGCTCTATGTGTGGGGCTAAGGCTGTATAGGACCATGATAGCCTAGACACATAGAACCAGCAAGGGATTGAGTACAACCTTCGATCTAGCTGTCCATTGCTTGAGTGGGACTACAATGGTCCAGTCACAAGCCTACAATCTCCATAACCAGATCAGATCTAACATCTGATGGCGGGTCTATACAAATATAGGGGAGTCTGCCTCTGTACAATCTCCTACCAGGCTACAAGCCCAGGCTCGGAGAAGAAGGATCCATTTTGGATCGGTGGATTGGATTCACCCTAAGGCTATGACCTGTCCACTTGAATGGTCACAGATTATCCCAGAGGCTATCCTCCTCATGGAGCCCAAAACAAAATAAGAATATTGTTGCCACCACCATGGTCACAAGGCTACCAGCTCAGGCTTCCATGGGGATTTCAGATCTAGTGGGCCCTGTGGTGGGGCCAAGGCTGTATAGGACCATGATAGTCTAGACACACAGGTCACTTGGGTCTGAATGGATCCTTAGAATCAGTCTTCCATTGCTTTGAATCACAGCCAAAGCAATGACGGATCACAAGGCAGCAGCCTTGCACAGAGCAACTCTCAAACACACGAATCCCATAAAAGTAAAACACCCAATCACAAATTCCATTAATCTAATCTCAATAAACATACATTGGCATGGCCTGCAAGTGTTGGGCCATGGAGAGAAAGAAAAAGAAAAAGGAAAGCTACTTACAACTACAGAAGAACAGAAAAGAAAAAGATCTCAGATCTCGTATCAGTGATACAGTCTGAGCTTCCACTGGTGTCTAAGTCTAAAAGTTCTTCTAAAGGTCCTTCCCTAAAAGGTCCCTTAAACCTAAACCAGGCTTAGGTTTATATAGCAGTGGGTGTGGCGGTGCATTAGGGTTAGGAAACCCTAATTTTAGCGATGCCACATGACCTATTAATGATCCTTGGATGCCTCGGGGGCGCGTGCATGGAGATTTGAGCATGGGAGTGCATGCCCTAATAGCTGGAAATCCCCAGGATGTCCTCTACGGAATGATGGAAGTTAGAAGTTAGAGTTCAGAGCTTCGCCAGGTTGCAGTCGATTCCCAGACTTGTCGCGTGGTAGCACTGACTTCGCGAGGATGAGTTAGCATTAAAACTTCAGACATCGCGGGGTTGCAGCTTCTTGATGCTTTGAGCAGTCACGAGGTAGATAGTTAAGCTCTCGCTGGATTGAGCTTCGCGAGGTTGGGGTTGAATTGCTACTTGTGAATAGCGCGGGAACTGCACGAGCATTCCATTTCACAATAGATCTTCGCGTGGCTAACTTTGTCTTCGCGAGGCTGCTTTCTTCTTGAACAACGTGAGAACTGTGCGAGAAGTTCACTTCTTAATGGAACTTCGCGAGGATCCTCACGATAGCTTTGAGGCTTTTTACAGGCTAGCAGTTCTCTTGACATTTGCATCTTCGACTCTTGTGACATTTTGCTGGCGGAGGATTCTGAAGCTAGTCTGTCACTCAACTGCACGAGAAGTTGTTGTGAAGTCTTGGGAACTCGCGAGGACTACGCGAAGCATATTTTTCTGAATCCTCTGGAGCTTTGTCAGCTGCGCGAGGCTTGCCTCAGGTCTGGATTCATGGCTCATTCTTCTGAGGGACTTCTGGTGCCAATACAGGCTCCTTAACATGATTTATGGCCTTATTGCACTGCTGTTTATTATCTACAGAAAACACTTAACAAACCTTTATTAGATGGCTAAGGGTCTAATCAAAGGCTAAGTTAAGGGGTGAAAAGTGATACTTTTCAGGTCTTAACACACCCCTAAACCTAATCTTTGCTAGTCCCTTAGCAAAGCTACATTAAATCAACTACAGAAACTAAATGCCACTTTTGTAGGGAGCACGGATACATTTAGCATATGTACCAAGCCTTTTAAACCCCTAGGTGATCCATAGTGGAGGAGTGAAGTCTCCTAAGGGTTTTCAGTGAAGACGCCCACAAACTTCTCAATGAGACAGTTAACAAAAGTGCATTATTATCAAGTGAGCAGTCAAGAAATAGAGTTAGTTCACCCTTGAATCAGTAAAAATATAAGAAATTCAAACACATTGGCTGCACAGAAATTTAAACAGTACAAGCTTCTCATGAAAACACAGCATTTCCAATCAGTTTACACCAGAGACACTACACAGGTGTGTCAACATTGAGCTCATCGCTGGATCAAAATTTAGGTTTTAGGTCACACCTAATGCATTCAAGATCAGACCCAAAACTCTCCAGGGCATACTCTCATAAAGAACTGTTGAGGGTTTGATTTTCTCTCAAGCTCAAGAGCAGTTACATCCCCCAAATGGGTCTGTAAGCATGAGCATAGGCATAGCTCTTGAGTGCTGGCATCATTGACAGATCCTCACCATAGATTGGATAACTTTTTATCTCCACATGATAGCTTACTCAACTTTGGATTACAAGGGCTTTAACTGGGCTGTAATGTGGCTTATGGAGTGGGGTTCAAAAGAATGGAAGGTTGAAAAGGGGTCCAAAATTGAGAAATCAGTAGGTGAAGGAGGTGATTCATGACTTCACCTTCTTTAATTCAGCTCCTTTCATCTTCTTTGAGGTTTTCAGATTTGAAGTGATCAGTTTCTCTTCTTGATTTCGATTTTTCCAATGAAAGTTCCCTCTTGACTCCTCTTCATTATTGTTTTTGTTGCTTTTTGATGCATTTATCTTCTTTTTATTTTGTTTTTGCTTTTCTGAAATGCCACCATTTTCTCAGTTACCATACTACTAGAATTTTGAGATACTTTTTCTCTAGTCACCTAATGTTGACCATAGCTAGTCCATCTTCAACTCTTCTCTCCTTTACCTTCTGAATTCTTAGAGTGAGGGTAGGCTGAATCAGGTTCATAGGTTCAGGTACAAGTACTCAGGTACATTTTGAAGAAATTTAGGATTTAAAGCTCAAAGGGGGTATGGACAAGGGCAGTTGCTTAAGGTTGGTTTATTTAGGCTCAAACTGTCCAAGAGAAAGCCTTAATCCTTTCCTAAGTCTCACGAGTGCTGTCAGTTGTTTCAACTTGGAGTTACCTAACTTCTAGTGAGCACAGTGACTCAGCCAGTCCTTAGAGCCAAAAGAAATTGCCTTAGTCACTCCTCAAAGAAAATTTTTTGTATAGGCCCAAATCTCACTGGTTATGGTCTTCCTTTGAATTCTTAAGTATGTCCTTACCTTTTTCTCTCTCTAATGATTCACTAAGTGCTGATACAAGTGAGTTTCCTTGGTGATCTCATCATGGAAATGTGAAATTTTAAAAGTTTATACTACCTAAAGTTTGGAAAAAAATTTAAATTTCATTATTGTTCTGATTCTCCAGTTAACATGATTCCATTTCCATATTACTCACAAGAATCTGCTGCACTTAGGTTAACTATTCCATTGGCAGGATCTGCTTGCCACACCCCCAAACCTATGAGGAGCAGTGTCCTCACTGGTTCAAAGGTGGGTGTGCAGCAGATTTATTAATGGCAAAATACAAGGAAATAACATGGAGCAAAACAAACAGAAGGCAAAGAAAAATAGCAATGACAAAAGAAGAAGATCTATTATATAAGAGAGAAATGTACAAAATGAAAAACAACAGGAGAAAAAGAAAATGCAGAAATAGAAAAATCCTAGGTACAAGCTAATCGGAGCCTGAATCAAGCCTAGTCCCAACCCATCTTCTTGGCATGCTTTCGAAGGAGAGCCTCTTCCTCTTTTTTCTTTCTTTCCCTCTCTTCCTTCTTTTGGGCTGCAGTTTTGGGCATGGTTGGAGCTTTTGGTGCCCTCACCCTCATTTTGGGGGCCTTTGGTGCAGGAGGGATCACTGGGAATTTGTCTTTGGTTTACTCAGGTGATTTGATAGGATTTTTTCCTTTGGGACTCTTCCCTTTGGGGCCCTTCCCTTTTGAGCCTTGCCCTTGCTGAGTCTGAGGGGGAATAAGAGGAGATTTTGCTTTTTCTGCCTCAGGAGGGACAACCGGGCTCTTGCCTTTATCTTTCGAGTTTAGTGGTGGTGCCTCCTCAGACTGGGAAGATTGTTCTTTTCCAATTTTTATAGAGGCAGCCGTGTGAGTAGTCCTCTTAGCTGTAACTTTCCTTCTCTGAGGATAAGTTTGCTCAGCAGGGTCTGAAGGAGGAGCAACAGGACTTTTAGCACTTGGATTCTCAGGTGGTGCAGAGTCAGAATCGGAATCAGAGGGAAAGAGAGCAGTGGGGTCCAATCCAAGGGCTGCAGCAACCTGCCTGCGTTCATCTTTTGAAAGCAACCGACCATGGGGGTCATCCTGAGCAGATGCTCTGGTGGCCTTTGGGGGTGGGGATGGCGGTGCAGGCTTTTTTCCTTTTTGGGTAGCAGTGGCTCTTTTGGAGGGAGAAGGTTTCTTGGGAGCAGCCCTTTTTCTCTTGGTTGCAGGAGATTTAGCAGGGGGAGGCACTGGAGCAGGAGGTGGTGGAGGTTCTTGAGTAGGAGGTGGAGGAGGAGGAGATGTAGATGTAGGAGCAGGGGGAGTGGAAGAAGATGGCCCGGGGTGTGTGGAAGGTGGGGCCTCAGGGGGTGTTGTAGAAAGAGGGGTGGCCTGAATTGGTTGGCCTATCAGAGATGCAATCCTTTTTTGCAAAATTTCAATCTTCTTTTCAGCATAAAGGAGTTTGGCATCAGAAAGCCCCTTAGTGAGCCTGTGGATCTCCTGAGCATTGTTAAGTTTCTTTTCATACATCCGGGCTCTCTTTTGCTCCAGTTCGGCATTGGCTTTCTCCATCTCCGCATTCAGTTTATAGTAAGTGGCGTCAGCCTTTGTGTCATTGAGGGTCTCCAAAATTGTCTCCCACCCCTTTGAAATATCTCTCAGCTTCTGCCTGTGAGCAAGCTTTAGGTCACTCAACTTCTGCAGCAAAGGATACTCAATCGATTATCTAAGTTGGGCCATTCCCCTGAGAACATCCCTCTTGATGTAAGCATTGTCTCTCATGGCATGGAGGAGGGTGAAGTAAGGAGGGGTGTAATAGGAATGTTGTGGTAAGATTGGTAGAAAGGGAGTGGAAGAAGTAGAAGGTGATTGGTCCTGTGGGGGTAAAGTGGTAGGGAGGACATTCACATGTAGGGGCTGGGCAAAATGTTCTGTGTCTGTTTGAGTCGAGTTGTCAGAGAATCGAGGAGGAGGTAATATGAGAGGTGGAATGGAGGGCATGGGTGGAAAAGAAGATGAAGTGGGGTCACTGAAGGTGGGTGGTGCTGGGTAAGGGTAAAATGGAGTGGTGAAGGGTCTGAATGGTAATGGGGTCTGTTTGGGTGGAAGTGTTGGTAAATTGTGGTGGAGGTAATATGAGTGGGGGAAGGACAGGTAGAGTGGGAAGGAGTGGTGGGGTATGGTGCCTTGGAGGGTGAGGGTTGTAGTGAAGTCAATGGGGGAAAAATCTGGTTGCACTGAGGAGTCAGAGGTGGAAGGGGACTGGATTTGTGGGGTAGGAGGTGTTTGTGCAGAGATGGGTGGTTTTGTCAATGTTTGAAGGGTGGATTTGATTTTGGTGATGTCAGTCTGCATTTGGTCTTGGGTATGTGTTATGGTTGATAGTTGGGTCTAAATGTCATGTATTAGGGAAAGGATATGGGTAAGTGTGTCTGAGTTTGGTTGGGGTGGAGTATGAGAAGAAGAGGGAATAGGTTGGAAATGGGAAGTAGGGGCATGATGGAAGGTTGTAGGAGGAGATGGAGGGTCTGGTGAGTGATATGGGGAAGGAAGTGGGGAATCTGGGAGAGGGATATCATGGGTTGGCATGGTGTCAAGTAGTGTAGTCATAAAGGCCTGATATCCGAAAGTAGTGCTGAGGTTAAAGTCAAGGTCTGTGAGTGGAGGTGAAGTAGGGATGGTTGGGATGGTGGCTGGGTCAATATGTGGGGTTTCTGTGGGAATGATAGGGGTGGTTGGTGTAGGTAAGGATATGGCAGAGGTTGTGTGAGAGGTTTTATTTTTAATATAGGATATCAGGGGAGGGCTGTTAGGGTTCAGTTCAATGTTTTCCTCCTAGGAACGAATCACAAGGAAATCTGGAGTGGGTACGGAAAAGGGAGACAAAAGAGGGAAGTGGAGAGATGGAATAGGCAAAGAAACTGATGGATGGGCAGGTGTGATAGATGGAGGTATTGCTGCAGAATCAGTAGTGACAGGAGCTTGCACCACCTTCTTGGGAGCAGGAGCTTTAGCCACATTTTGGGAGAAGGAGCTTTAGCAACAGTAGTCCCCTCTCCGTGCTCTGTAGCAACCTGAGCCTCAGCCTTCCTTTTCTTCTTTTGGTGATCCATTAGACTCCTGCTGATCCCCCATTACCTCTTTGCAAAAGTTATAGCGGTGAGGTCAATGGTTAACTCCCCCACTGGTATCTTGTACCCCCCCTCAAAAGTAATTTGGTAATGAGTCTTGCATAGGGGAGAGTGTGGAGCTTCTTTTTCTGTTCTAGCTTCACCATCACATCCTTCATTGCTTCAAAAATCAACCTTGATGAAAATCACAGAAAAGAAATAAGACATCGACAATTGGGGGTCCTCCTCTCCTGCTGATGGCCGGCACAATAAATGTTCTTTCGCAGAACTTGATCAATGAACAGAAGTTTAGGGTCCAGGTCTCTTCTCCTGATGGAATCCCCGGTGGCCTTCAATTCTCTGGTTAGGGCCTGTGCAATTGTATCAATGGGGGCACACACAGGGGGGTCATATCCACAGTTGGGGTCAAAGATAGCAGGGATGCCCATCACTTCAGCAATCAACTCAGGGCTGAGTAACATTTGAAAATTGTCAACTAACACAAGGAGGCTTGGCTGCCCACATTTGTCTGGTCTAGCCCTAATGTGCTGGTAAAAGAGCTGCACTAGTCTAGGGTAGGCTAGTGCAGGGATAGCTTGCAGCAGGGGGGTCAAACCAGCCTTGCGCATGAACTCAATGGCAGGGGCTGACAGAGGTTCCGTTTCAAAGAAAGATAGGTCAAAAATAGCTTCAGGCTCTAAGGGAAGGGGAGTCAGGAGCTCAAAGGGTGTAGAGTAATCAGGTGTTAGTTCGGCCACTTCCTGAACCACTTCTTTCCCTTTTTGCGGCACCGTTGAGGACTTGGCCTTCTTGGGAGTGGGCTCCATGGGAGCCTTATCCCTTGCTCTTTTCACAGGTGCGCCCTTAGGGGCCATTGAACTTCTCTGTGAATGTGTAGTTTGAAAAATGAAAAGCAAAGGTTGAGAGCTGAGTCTTACCCTAAAACTTAGGGTTCTGTTCAATCTGATGCATGAAAGACCGCGAGAGCTCCAAGCAGGGGGCAACTGGTGGAGGAGGCTTTAGGAATAAATCCCTAGAATTAGAAGGTGAATGATGGACTGTAAAATGGATGTTGGAGGAGAGAGATTAATGGGAGTCAGAGCTAGGGTTTCGCTGGCTGGAGAAGAAAGAGAAAACAGAAAAGGAAAGCAGCGCGAGGTTGGATTATATATATCGCGAGGCTTGGCGCGCTTTGAAAATGTCTGCTCGCTAGATGGGAAGGAGCAGGTCGCGAGATTGGACTTTCATTTAGATCGCGTGAGAGAGTCTACACAATTGTATTGAATCTCGCGACAGCTTAGCAGGATAACATCTTATGAACTGCACAAGAAGAAACCAAGCCAAATCTTTTAGAACCTCGCGACACCTAAAACAGTGACAAGGATCACACACCCATTAGTCTGTCATTTTCCTTTGTTTTGTGGGTGAATTCTCTCACATTCTCTTTTCCAGGGACACCCATAGTCATTCTAAAAGGGATTCCCTCATGCGTTCCCAACATTTAAGCATGCAATTACTCAAAAAGCATTTAATCAAAACATCATATCCAAACAGCATTCTCATTATCAAAACAGTACCACCATCATTTGTTCAATCACAATCAACAATTCAAAGGGAATAAGAACCAAAGCAGGCAGAATAATTTTCAGGTCATATACATTCAGACTCCGACAAGATCACTAGAAATTCCTATAAATAAAAAAATAAAATAAAAAAAATGAACCATACTAAAATACATAACATACACAATGCACAGTTCTGTGAATCAATTTAATGAAGGTTCCCCCTGCCCCTCAAGGTTTGAGGATCCTTCACCAATCAAAAATTGGCCCTTGGGATTAACCACTGGCTGACTGGGCAACCTCCCCTCCTCTCTTTTAGGTAAGGCATTCGCTAGTTGGCCAATCTGCTCTTCCATCTTCTGTATGCTCTGACCATGAGAATTCATAGTCTAAGCCACGGACCCCAGGTTTTATAGTGAGGTCAAGACCTGGTCCTCGAAAGAAGTATTTCTGGGTTCAGATGGGGGTAAGACCAATTGATTTTGTTGCTAATGGGACTGCTGTTGTGGTTGGAAACTAGACCTAGGGGCATATCCCTGATTGAACTACTGCTATGGCCTTTGGGGTAAGGCCAACATTTGTTGGGGCTGCATATAATTGTCTTGCCTCCACCTCAGATTTGGGTGGTGTCTCCATTGGTAACCAACATTTTGGTGCTGGTATCCATATGGCTGTCTGTTGTAGCCACCAGATTGTTGCTGGCCAAAAGATTGCGCAGCAGCAGCATGCTCTAATACCAATTCAGGATATTGCCCTGCAGATGGACATTCCTCTACTGTGTGCTGTGGGGACTGGCATATCAGACATGCCTCCACCACATGAGAAGCCTTTCTGGGTTGCATCACAGTCAGTAATTTATCAAACTTCGCTGAGAGGTTTGCCATCTACAGCTGCAGATCATTGTTCCCAGACACCTCATAAACTTTTCCACTTGACAATGCAGTAGGCCCCACTTTTGACATAGACTCCTGACTAGTTCTTGCCAGGGATAGCTTTTGAAAAGCATTTTCACTGATTACTTCAAACAATTCCCATGCCTCATCAGCAGTCTTGTGCATGTAGGTTCCACCACAAGAGGCATCAACCATATCTCTATTTTTCTCATCAATCCCATTGTAGAAGCTTTGTACCCGCCAGGATCTTGTGGTGGGGGCATTGTTTGAGCATTTCTTTAAACCTATCCCAGGCTTGATTAAAATCCTCAGTTGGGGCTTGGGCAAAAGCAAGAATTGCCTTCCTCAACTGGCTAGTTTTGGTCTCAGAGAAGAACTTTGTTAGGAACTTGGTCTGTAGGTCTTTCCAAGATGCAATGCTATTGTTGGGAAGAGTGGCCAACCAGGTACTAGCCCTATCCTTCAAAGAGAAGGGAAAAAGCCTGAGCCTAGTAGCCTCAGGTCCCAAACCAGCGATATTGAATGTGGTGCACAAGGCCAAAAATTGGTCAATATGCTTGTAAGGGTCCTCCTTGCTAAGCCCATGGAAAGAGGGCAGCATCTGGATGATTAAAGTTTTAATTTCATAATTCCCTTGAACATCAGGGAATTGAATGCTAAATGGAGAGTTATAGTCATCCGAAGCATTCAACTCCTTGAGAGTTCTGGGTTGTTCTTCACCCATGACTACTGTCTCAGATTCAATTGGGGGCTCTACTGTGGTGTGCCTGTTCCTTCTAAGTCTTCTACCCCTTTCTAGCTCAGGGTTGAAAGACTCTAAAGTAGGACTAAGAGATCTCTTACCTAGCATACAAACACACCACCAACAGGGACAACTCCTTGCAGGCACATTGCACTTGACTCAAAGAATTTATCTAACAAATTTACAGCTATTTTGAGAAAACATAAATTTACAACTATACTAAATAACTGCTATGAAATTTTTAAAGAAACTAGACTGAGTTTTAAGAGTTAGAGAATTGCAAACAGAGGTAGCTAATCTCCAAATGCAATCCACTGTCCTTCTCTGCTGCTGTCTAGATCTGTAAGAAAGATTCAAAATTACATCAGCAGTATCAATTATTCAAAGCTACATAGAATACTAAAAATACAAAAACTAAGGGTCTACTAATAGATCATCTTTCCCCAGCAACGGTGCCAAAAACTTGTTGCGATTTCCAGTGCGCTTACTTTATTTGTTGGTGGTAAAAGCAATTTAAAATCAAAGTAAAACATGGGATGGAATCAGCACAACTGAGAAATCCTAGACCTGCAAGATACAGGGTCCATTTGTAGCAAGTTTTGATAAGTAGGAGTTTGTCCCATAGGGAAAAGGTGATCTACTGCTCCAAGAGGGAAAAGGTGATCTACTGCTCCAAGGGAGCCATCTCTAGTAGTCCCTCCAGATCTGACTACAGATCTGGCAGTCCAAAAAGGAAGGGAGTTTAGGGTCACTTATTCTAAGTATCCTAAGGTAGCCTAATGAATTAACTACAGAAAGGGTTGAGAAGATGGATGGAGTGTGGGAAAATAAATATAAAAGGGTGAGAAGTATGCTATTGGGGTCAGATCTGCTAGAATTTATGACTCAGATCCAAGTCTGTTGTTATAGAAATCCTGTCCAATGGCTACATTATCACCAAAGAGGAGAAAGAATCCAACTCATCCTTGTACCATGATCCAATCCCTTAAGGTTATAACCTGTCCACTTAAATGGTCACAGACTATCCCATAGGGGAACCACAATCCAGAGATGGGTCAAAGCAAGTTAATCATTGTAGGCACTACTTCATCCAAGCTACAAGCTCAAGAATCCATAGGGAACCTCAACCTCTAAAGCTCTATGTGTGGGGCTAAGGCTGTATAGGACCATGATAGCCTAGACACATAGAACCAGCAAGGGATTGAGTACAACCTTCGATCTAGCTGTCCATTGCTTGAGTGGGACTACAATGGTCCAGTCACAAGCCTACAATCTCCATAACCAGATCAGATCTAACATCTGATGGCGGGTCTATACAAATATAGGGGAGTCTGCCTCTGTACAATCTCCTACCAGGCTACAAGCTCAGGCTCGGAGAAGAAGGATCCATTTTGGATCGGCGAATTGGATTCACCCTAAGGCTATAACCTGTCCACTTGAATGGTCACAGATTATCCCAGAGGCTATCCTCCTCACGGAGCCCAAAACAAAACAAGAATATTGCTGCCACCTCCATGGTCACAAGGCTACCAGCTCAGGCTTCCATGGGGATTTCAGATCTAGTGGGTCCTGTGGTGGGGCTAAGGTTGTATAGGACCATGATAGCCCAGACACACAGGTCACTTGGGTCTGAATGGATCCTTAGAATTAGTCCTCCATTGCTTTGAATCACAGCCAAAGCAATGGCGGATCACAAGGCAGCAGCCTTGCACAGAGCAACTCTCAAACACACGAATCCCATAAAAGTACAACACCCAATCACAAATTCCATTAATCTAATCTCAATAAACATACATAGGCATGGCCAGCAAGTGCTGGGCCATGGAGAGAAAGAAAAAGAAAAAGGAAAACTACTTATAACTACAGAAGAACAGAAAAGAAAAAGATCTTAGATCTCGTATCAGTGATACAGTCTGAGCTTTCGCTGGTGTCTAAGTCTAAAAGTTTTTCTAAAGGTCCTTCCCTAAAAGGCCCTCTAAACCTAAACCAGGCTTAAGTTTATATAGCAGTGGGTGTGGCGGCACATTAGGGTTAGGAAACCCTAATTTTAGCGATGCCACATGGCCTATTAATGATCCTTGGATGCCTTGGGGTGCGTGCACAGAGATTTGAGCATTGGAGTGTGTGCCCTAATCGCTGAAAATCCCCAGGATGTCCTCTACAGAATGATGGAAGTTGAAGTTCAGAGCTTCGCCAGGTTGCAGTCGATTCCCAGACTTGTCGCGTGGTAGCACTGACTTCGCGAGGATGAGTTAGCATTAAAACTTCAGACGTCGCGGGGTTATAGCTTCTTGATGCTTTGAGCAATCGCGAGGTAGATAGTTAAGCTCTTGCGGGATTGAGCTTCGCGAGGTTGGATTGCTACTTGTGAATAGCGCGGGAACTCCGCGAGCATTCCATTTCACAATAGATCTTCGCGAGGCTAACTTTGGCTTCGCGAGACTGCTTTCTTCCTTAACAGTGCGAGAACTGCGCGAGAAGTTCACTTCTTAATGGAACTTTGTGAGGATCCTCGCGATAGCTTTGAGGCTTTTCTGAACTGCACGACAGGTTCTCTTGACATTTGCATCTCGCGCCTACTGTGCGACAGCTGCGCGAGGCAGGATTCTAAAGCTAGTCTGTCACTCAACTGCGCGAGAAGTTGTTGTGAAGTCTTGGGAACTCGCGAGGACTGCACGAAGCATATTTTTCTGAATCCTCTGGAGCTTTGTCAGCTGCGCGAGGCTTGCCTCAGGTCTGAATTCATGGGTCATTCTTCTGAGGGACTTCTGGAGCTAATAAAGGCTCCTTAACATGATTTATGACCTTATTGCAGTGCTATTTATTATCTACAGAAAACACTTAACAAACCTTTATTAGATAGCTAAGGGTCTAATCAAAGGCTATGTTAAGGGGTGAAAAGTGGTACTTTTCAGGTCTTAACACTAATCCCTTTTAATTATGTAGAACATTACATGAGGAAGAAAAAAGATTGAAGGGAAAATTAACAAGATTTCAATTCTTTACCATAGTCTTCGTCTCAAGCTTTTCTTATTACATCGTTCCTAACTATTTCTTCCCATCAATAACTACACTTTTCGTCATTTGTTGGATTTGGAAGGATTCCATCACAGCCCAACAACTTGGTTCCAGACGCAACGGTCTTGGGGTTGGCTCCTTCGCCATTGACTGGTCGATTGCCTCCTTCATAGGCAGTCCTCTACTTTTGCCTATAGTCACAATCATGAACACAATTTTTGGGGTTATCTTAGTTCTTTACATAATAACCCCGATCGTTTATTTCACTAGTTCATCTGAGGCCAAACACTTACCAATTTTCACTTTTGATTTGTTTGATGCTAGTAGTCATGTCTATAACATCTTGCGAGTTTTGGATGAGAGGAACTTCAAATTTGACCAAGAAGGCTATGATAACTATTCACCAATATTGCTGAGTGTCCTTTATGCTTATCTAAATGGACTTCTCTTCGCAACTGTTAGCGCATCAATCACTCATGTTGGGCTTTTTCATGGGAGGTGAGCCTCGCACTTGTTTGAGATTATATTAGCATCCACATGTCCTTACTATTTTTCAATTGATAGTTGTTTCATTAGATTCCTAAAGAAATTGTAAATTATTATTGACTTGTCTGACTTATTTATTTTTTTGTTAGATCATTCTGGCATCAAATTAAAGCATCATATCAAGGACGTGCATGTGGCGATGTACACAATAGACTAATGAAGAATTATGAATCCATTCCTCAATGGTGGATCGACATACTCTCAATTTTGATGGTGTCTTTGGCCATTCTCATCTGTGAAGGTTTTGGAAAACAACTCCAACTTCCTTTTTGGGGATTTTTACTAGCGTGCACACTATCTCTGATTTGGATCCCTATGGTTGGCACAATTGAAGCAACTACTGGCCGGGTAACTCTTTTCATAAGAAAATTCTCTTTCATTTCACATTTTTAGTTGTGTATGCCTTTTTCTCGTCCTATAGTTTTGATAGCTCGGCATAAACATAAACCTATAAATCTCCTTCTATTTATTTATGAATGGTGAATTCACTCAGTGAGGGAGATGATACAAAATTGCTGTTATCGATGAAAATATACAAACCATTTTACCACTTGCATTTGACAATTCCCTTTCGTTTGTATCCACAGGATATTAATTTCTCCTATTTATGGCTTTATTATAGGGTATAGTTACCCTGATAGACCACTCGCAAGTATGATGTTTGATACCTATGGCTTACTGAGCTCGAAGCATGCCCTCAGGATTTTGTATGATTTAAAGTTGGGTCACTATATGAAGGTTCCTCCAAAATCAGTCTTTATTGTTTGGGTAAATACTTTAATGCCCTTTGGATGAAAAATGGTTCCAAAATATATGAGAGACTAATTTGGAATCCATCACCTTTACTTATATTTCAGGAAATGCATTTACTAATTGCTCCAATCTTCCTTTTGTTCATGTAAAATAGGTTGTAGGTACATTGGTCGCATCTATGATAAGAGCTTTTGTATGGCATGGTGGTTACTCTTGACAATAGAGAACATTTGTCATCCACCCAAGCTTCTATGAGGAAGCCCATGGACATGCCCTGGCCATAATGTGTTTTATAATGAATCACTTATGTGGGGCCTCGTGGCACCAAAACGAATGTTTGCCCCCCTTGGCCATTACTCTAAAATGTACTATTTTTTTGTTATTGGTGCACTCTCACCTATGCTAGTGTGGATATCCTCATTGTTCACTGCCACTAAATGGATCACACTCATCAACATTCCGCTCATATTGAGCGCTACGTCAGCAATGCCCGCTACTACAACAGTGAACTACTGGAGTTGGGGTATAGTGGGTTTCTTGTTCAACTACGTTGTGTATAGGAAGTATAAGGCATGGTGGACAAAGTATAACTATATGTTATCAAATGGGCTAGATGTTGGAGCTGCATTTATGGGTCTTCTAGTTTATTTTGCTCTTCAGAGTAAGAAATATATATGGAATAAGTTGGTGGGGATTGGAGTACGAGCCTTCTTTTATTTCACTTTTTTTCTATCTGGTTTTTTAGAATGATTTTATAATGGGCATTTTTAGAATGATGATTTGATATAGTTTTTTGGAATGATTTTATAATGGGCAATTTTGAAATGAAGTGCCCAATGAACCATGTTTCTTATGTGGCGCTACAGGTTTAAAATTGAAAAGTTACAGGTTGAAAAAAAGCTATATGCTAAAAAATGCTACAGGTTTAAAATTAAATAGCTACGGGCTAAAAAGTGCTACAAGCTAAAAAATTTCAAGTTTGGAATGATTTAATAAATGCTATGGTTTAAAATTAAAAAGCTACTAGCTAAAAAAGCTACAGCCCATATATGGGGAAATTTGGGATGATATTTCCATTTTTTTTACAAAATACTCTTTATCGGCAGTTTAAAACTGTCGGGGAATCAAAATATTAAATTCATTATCGGCGGTTTTAAACTGCCGCCATAACATTTTCTAACGGCAGGTACATTACAGTTTTGACCATTAACGATATCGGCTCAGACACTGTCATGAGTTTCTAATTTATATTTGATATATATATATATATATAATATTTTTGGTGTTATAAGAATAGTGTTGAGAAATTATATTAAAAAAAGAAATCCGTCACATAAGTCCAACCTCACATGGATTGGTCGCCCAAAAATTTTTAGTCAAATACGAGTACGACAAGTAGTCCGATGATTAACATTCGTATGACGACAACACAACCACACATTCATCCGATTTTGAGCTTTTCAGAGAAAAGCTAAAGAACAAATGAGAAATTAACTTTTCTGAGAAAAGCAAGGAATCAGGGCAACTTAAGAACAATTGTAGGAAAAGGCAGGAATCAGAGTCTGCTAAGAATCAGTAGGATTCTAAGTTATCAGGTTTCAGAGCTTTTCTAGGAAAAGCAAGGAAATACCTGAACAAGGCCGTAGAAAGAATAATTGGGGCGATCGTAGGGGAGAGGGATTTAGGGGAGGGAGAAGAGGGGAAGAAATCGAGGGGTAGCGAGAAAGTGGAAGAATTCGAGAATCGATCAGTTACGAAATCAAAATCCTTAGGCATGACCTTCGATATTGTTGGATTTGGGTGCGCCATCACTTGATTTGATCCCCAAAACCTCAATTTCGATCTGCCAAGGGTAGAACTAGGGCTCCAAAACTCGATTTCCATATGCCAAATGGTGAAACGATCACTCCAAAACTCAATCAAAAGAAAACCTTCAACGGTGATCTCTGCTTCAATGGCGTCATCTCCAACCTTCAACACAGATCTCTGCTTCAATGGAGTCTGTATTTTTTGCTTCAATGCCGAGCTCGAAAGTAAAAAAGGGGTCACTACTTCAATGCCGAGCTCGTGGAAAAATATCAAAATAAAAAGGTTTCAATGGTGATGGGAGATTGTGGACACCCAAATTTGGCCCAAGGCCCGATCGAAACACATTTCGAGAGAGGCGCATTTTTGAGCTTTTGATGACATGTATGAAACCTTTAGGAATCACCCCAAACCCTTAAAAATCACCCTAGATCCCTTAGGAACCTATCCCGAACCTTTAGAAACCAGTCCCGACCCTTAGAACCCATTCCAAACCCTAAACCCAACCTTCCCGGGTAATGGATAAAGAGTGGTACACTAGCACTAGCTGAGGTATTCTATGAATATCAAATCATATACCATTAGAAAACGGACTTCTCCAGCTTTCCAACAAGCCAAGAATCACCTTAATCAGAGTTGTATATCAAAAGTTACGGCGATTCGAAAATCAGACAGAATTTTAGGTTTTTTGCTTGGTGCAACTAATAGTTGTGCCAAGCCATTTTCCCCCTGAATTTGCCTAGCGTAACTAATAGTTGTGCCAGGCTTTTTTCCCCATAAATGGCCTGGCGCAACTAATAGTTGTGCCAGGTATAAATGGGTCCCCCACCCCTCGCGAAGCCAACTTCTAGGCTACTGCTAATTACTGTTTTACTGTACATTTGCCTGGCACAACTAATAGTTGCGCCAGGCATATGAACAGTGACTGTTAGATTTTTCCTCGAATTTTGTATTTGGGGTTTGACTTGTTGACCACCTTGACCTTTGGGGTGTGTTTTGCTAGTTTTGTTGCACCCTTTTGAAGCCTATTTGCAGCCCTTTAAGTGGCTTAAGGCCTCACCCCATCATCCACCATTGGAAGATCCTTCACACCTTTCCAAGCTCTTAAAATCCTAGGAAACCTTAGATGGCCCATTATATAATTCCAAATCTTACTTAGCCTCTAAGTAGCCTCCTAATCCACCCATTTCCTATAAATAGAGCTCCCCTCCCCTTGGTTTAAGGGTTGAGAATTTTGGCCTAAGAGAGAAAGAGCTTAAAGTGAGAAGATCTTTCTCCCTTTGGTGCACACTTCCCATACAAATTCCAGAATTCTAAAACCTCCTTTGAGTGATATTTTTCACCTTAGATCCCTTAGTTCAGGTATATGCTACCCATTCACTTTCCCTCTCGACCTCTTAGTTAGCAAGCCTTAGAGGTTAGAACCTCACTTTCCACCATACAAAGCCTTCAAGAGCTCATCAAAGCAAGTCACGCAAGACTCTCCTACGGTGCTACAAGGGATCAAGGGCTCCGGCTCTCCCATTTCTTCTCCTATCTCTTTCTACCTCCCTCCATCCTCCCATTTGTGCCGCTACACCACCAATTTTTCGGTAGGAACACAAATAGGATTCTAAGCCCTTTTGGACAAGAGGAAGCTATTTTCTTTTCTTTCATTTCATTTTATTTTTGGCCATTAGTAGAGATCGCGTTAAGCGGGTTGATCATGTGCCTAACAACTTCCCGATCGATAACCGAAGCCCCTACCCAAGAGCCTTTGGTGTGGACCAGATTCAGAGTCATATTTTTAGCACTTAGGTGCTCATAAAAATGAACTAGGTATCCCAGGACACCGAAAGCTCTGGGTGGCAACTCTATATTTTTTCGTTAGAGAGCGCATCGTCGCGACGGGATCGTCTCGATTCCCACGGTTGCACAGATGGCGACTTTGTTGGGGACTAGCTTGTAGAGCTTTCCCTTGAACTAGGCCTTTTTTTATTTTTCCTAACATTTATTGCTGTTTTTATCTTATTTCTTTCTGTTTTTTTAACTCACCCCTTCGATTAAGTCATTTTTCTCACCCCTACTTTTCTGTCATTTACATGCCTTAGCCGATTGGCGGGCCTACATGGGCATTGTCTCTTAATTTCCATACTTTCCCCTCATTTCAGTGCCTTAGCCGATTGGCGGGCTCTTTCAATTCTTTTAATTTTTCATCGTTTAAAGTGCCTTAGCCGATTGGCAGGCCTACTTGAGCACTCATATTCCGCCAGTGGACGTCGGACCGTAGTGGCAGCACGGGATAATCACCCCTGGTCTTTAAACTAAAGAAAACTTCCCAAAAAAGAAAAAAAGCTTTGAAAAAAAAATTAAAATTGAACCAAGTTAGGAAGCTTAATTAATTTGTTTTGCGGGTTAGATTTTCGAAGGGGTTGGGATTAGGCAAACACATAAACACCCGGGTCTTAGTATGGCGGCAGCCCCTAGTGGTGATGATCCAAAAAAGTCCCAGCCCACCTAGTATCTGAGAAGGCACTTGCGCCGGAGGTATATCGGGTGGGTTCCCATTCCAAAGCTTAAAACCCTTGCAGAGCGCGCTAGCGAGTTATACCGGATTCAAACCTTTTAGGTGCGGTGAGGAGCGAATCGATTACTAAAGAATAGCTCAGTTCCCGAAAGCCTAGCTTCCACAAAAACCAAAAAAAAAAGAGACTCATTTTGGGTGTTGGTGGCTGCTGTCATCAGGTCTGGAGCTTGAGTTTTTGGCCGGCGCATGTATTAGTTGCGCCAGCCCAAAAAACCTGGAAATTATAACTGGTGCAACTAATAGTTGCGCCAAATTTAAAGTCCATTTTTTCACCTTGGCACAACTAATAGTTGTGCCAGTGTAAAAAGGCTCCCCTGCAACATGAGCGTAAATATTAGTTGCGCCAGGTCTGTCTGCACAGCCCCAGCCCGAATCCTTGGCCCTTTCCACCTCCTGAGTTCCCCGATCAGTGTGCTTAGTGCCTTGTTTGGGCCCCGCCATCTCCGACACCTAATACAACCCGCCGGTCAAAAGATGGCAATTTCTTTTTGGCTCATTCCGAGGGATCGGGTTGTTTGCCTTGATTTTTGTGCCTTCAATAGATCTAAGGTTCTCATTCGATTCTTTTGAAGTGCCTCGGAAACGTAGCCGCGGGTCTTGAATTAAGGTGCGAGAGCCACCCGAAAAGGAAATTCCAAGGCCTCGAAACCTTTATTTTTCAAAACTCTTTCAAAAAAATAAAATAATAATAATAATAAATAATTAAAACCCAAAAAGAAATAGAGAGTTTGTAGTGCCAGCACAACGGCATCATCTTGCCCTCCACCGTCCCGTAGGGGAAGAAGGAGGAGGATTTTTGGGCCTTATCCAAGGCACCTTTACCCGACCCGCTCCCGAAGAATGTCATGGGTAGTGGACCCGACTTACGCCGATCCCGACTCATCCCCGCCACATTATCTAACCCACTCCCATTTGAGAGAAGTTTTTTCCACCATCCCCCTCACCCAACCCCCCTTTACCGTCACCGGCCCATTCGGCGCCCCCATATTCTCATCCATTACCCCCCAAAATATCTAAAATCCAACCCCACATTCTCCATCTTTTGCCCAAACAATGCCCATTTTCTATCCCATACCCATGCTAAACCCACCCCATATTCCATCCACTTCCATGTCAAACCCATTTTCCCAATCCACATACATGCCCCGCTTCCCTTCTTCCCCCTATAGACCCAATCCACCGCATTCACATACACCACTTCCGCCCTATCCGATCCCCCACCAATCCCCCCATCTACCCGGGTCATGCCCAATTTCACCGAGGCCATGCCCAATTTATCGTCCACATCAATCCCACCCATACCCCATCACCCCTTAAATCCCCCATCTCATCCAACCCTTCCTCCATGACCATGATGGAGGAGATGTTCCAAGCCTATTCCATGTGGAAGGCTTCTCAAAACACCTCCTCTCCTCCATACCCCATGAACTCATCCCATACCCTAGCCAATCTCCATGCCTCACTCCCCCATGACCCCCATCAACCCCCCATAATCCACACTACTCAAACC
The DNA here is from genome assembly GCA_021018995.1 of Chloranthus sessilifolius. Classification (NCBI taxonomy): domain Eukaryota; kingdom Viridiplantae; phylum Streptophyta; class Magnoliopsida; order Chloranthales; family Chloranthaceae; genus Chloranthus; species Chloranthus sessilifolius. The sequence continues at coordinate 88,772,191 of CM037594.1, read as the reverse complement.
CCCATTACCCACTCACCCCAAGGCCCATTGGCCCAAACCCCCTTTTCTCATATATCCCAGGAGCCCACGGCCCAATTCCCCACCACCAAAACCTACCCAGGGCCCATGGCCCAAACCCATCAAGGGCCCATGGCCCAGATCCACCAAGGGCCCATGGCCCAGATCCACCAAGGGCCCATGGCTCAGACCCATCAAGGCCCATTGGGTCAGACCCACCAAGGGCCCATGGCCCAGACCCATCAAGGGCCCATGACTTAGACCCATCAAGGCACATTAGGCCAAACCCACCAAAGGCCCATGGCTCAGACCCATCAAGGCCCATCAAGGCCCATTGGGTCAGACCCACCAAGGGCCCATGGTCCAGACCCATCAAGGGCCCATGGCTCAGGCCCATCAAAGCCCACTAGGCCAGAACCACTAAGGCCCATTGGGCCAAACCCACCAAGGGCCCATGGCCCAAACCCACATGGCCCAAACCCATCAAGGCCCATAGGGCTAGACCCACTAAGGGCCCATGGCCCAGACCCCTTAAGGCCCATTGGGCCAAACCTATCAAGGGCCCATGGCCCAGACCCATCAAGGGCCCTTGACCCAAACCTACCAAGGGTCCGTGGCCCAAACCTATCAATGACCCATGACCCAGAATGACCAAGGGTTCATGGCCCAAGCCCGAACCCCACACTCACACCTTCCACAATACCCCCAACATTTAACCCAACCTTCACAGCTGGGTCAAACCCATGTCATCCTTCAAACCCAATTATCCCATGGCCCCACACCCCAAGGCCATCTCCAAACCTTCCCCCATACCCAATGGCCCTATCAGGCCCCACCTCAAAACCAAATTCCCATCACTCAACAAACTTTTCCTCACCCCTAATGGGCTCACCCAACCCCTACTCATGTCATTCCCATCAAACCCATGCAACAACAACAGGAGAATCCTGCCCTCGCTGCACACTATGCCGACCAGCAGTATGAAGAGGGCGAGATTAGGAGTAGCGGGGCCTATGCTGGGGCTTTGACCAGCCTCAACCCTCCTCCCATAATTGCCCATCCCCTAGTGGCCCAGAGTGAAGTCCAACTGATGGCGGAGAAAGCGACCCCTGTATCGAAAGAGTCAGAGCAGCTGAAAGAACAGTTGGACAAAATACAAAAGCAGCTGTTGAAAATGGGTGGTGCTAAAATCCACGCCACGGACTTCACAGACTTATGCCTGTTCGCTGAGGTCCCCCTGCCCCGCAAATTCAAAATGCCAGCCTTCGACAAATATAATGACACTGGCAATCCTATTGCGCACCTGAAGTCCTACTGTGGGGACATGTGCCAATACGGGGAGGACGAAAGACTACTAATAAAAGTCTTTCAAAAGAGTCTGACCAGTCCGACTCTAAGATGGTTCACATCTTTAGAACCGTCTATGATGAAAACGTGGAGGGACTTGACGCATCTCTTTCAAGAACAGTATGTCTACAATATAGACATCGAGCCGCGTAAGTTCGACTTGGCCCGTTTAAAGAAGAACCAGAATGATACCTTTAGCGACTACTTGGGGCGATGGAGAGCATTGACAGCTCAGGTCAGGAATAGAATACCTGATGATGAGTAGATAGAGATGATTTCAAAGAACACTCTGCCAGTAATCTCAAACTTTTTGGTATACCAGCAGCAGTTCAGTTTTGCTGATCTGGTAAAAAATGCTAACCAATGTGAGGATGCCATCAGAGAGGGTCGTCTGAATAAGAACGTGCTAAGTGGACCCAGTGGGGTTAGAAGATTTTCAGAGAAGAGGAACGAGAAGAGAACAGAGGGCAATGTCCAGAACATAGTCAATACCAGGACCAATAATACTATCTTGTTTCAATTTCAGGCAGCCCCACCAGCACCTGTTAGGCCTTAGCAGACGCAAAGAATGGGGAATGGGCAAGGAATGCAAATAACCCCGAAACAGAGGAGGGCCCGCTACGACCGAGTCTTCACACCTCTGAGGCAATCTTTGAGTGTACTTTTGCCCCTATTAGTAGAAAAGGGATTAGTGGCTATCCGCAAGCCGCAACCTCCTCCTCACCCGATCTCAAGGAACTATGACCCAAATACCCACTGTAATTTTTATCAGGGTCCGGGTCACCCTACTGATTGCTGCTTCCCATTGAAGCACGCCATCTAGGATTTGATCGATGTCGGGAAAATCATCCCCCCTGCACCTTCTCAGCATGCTAATATTAAGCAAGTGCCACTACCCCCACATCCTATGGGAGGAGTAGGTCCCAGACCCACCATCAGAATGATAGAAGATGAGGAGGAGTTTGAATTTGACCCATCCGATTATATCAGTGATCGGGAGAATTATGTGGCACCATGGCTGAGGAATGATGAAGAAAGGAATGTTGGGGTAATTGAACCCCTAAATTTGCATATGGGCATAAGATTATCACAATCATCAGAGAGGGGTACAGTGAGAAAGAGAAGGCCACCAATAGCGTAAAGAAACCTAACATACTGGATATACCGCACACTGCAGAGGATGTCGACCTCCACAATTTTGAATATGAGGTGTCGGCTATACTCCCAGAACCCATTGAGGGCATCATGTCTAAAATGGGAGGCGGTATGGTAGCGACAGTGGCAATGCTCCAAAAGTGGAGCTATCAGAAAGGAAGGGGTCTGAGACCCAAATTACAAGGCAGAAGAGAGTCAGTTGTGGCTAAGGGATAGAAAGTAAGATTCGGGCTAGGATACAAGCCCACAGAGCAAGAGGTCCGAGAGGCCAAAGAGAAAGCCAGGGTCGCCGCGACTGCAAGAGCTCGAGGAGTCAACGTAGAAGAGAAACCTCGCCCTAGGTCGCACATCAAGGATTCCTTTGTCAACGCAGGGGTCATAAAGATCGATCGAAATGGGGCAACCCATTTAACCCCACACAAACCCATAGCCCCAATCCATCCAACCAATCCCCAGATCTCCCTTCCCATCTTGGAGATAAATTTGGCCGTGTTGTCCCTTTTCGAGGAACGACGGTCGGTACCTGAACAAACCCCCCCTGTGGTGAATCACCACAAAACTGAGTTATCGTTTGAGGACATGATCTCAGACGAAATGAGGATCAATATGATGGAGGCTGACTCGAATGAGCCATATCAGTCAGCACCCTCCATCCCAATAGGTAAAGAAGCGGCCCCTCAGGTACGCAACTGGGCGTCTTTGCCCCAAACCCTAGAAGCGGCGAGTGGCCTAACATTTGACACCTGTTTTTTAGAAAAAAAACAACCTATAAAAAGTAAGAGAAGCCCTTGGAAAATAATACTTTGTGTATATAGCAACCCGCCTTGCCAGGGGTCCGTCTCCGAAGAAAACAAAAATCTCAAAAACATGGAAAAAATACAAAATCTCAAAAACATGGAAAAAGCACAAAATCTCAAAAACATTTAAAAAATCCAAAGTCCAAAAATATTGTCATTTAAAATTCCAGAAAATGTCCCACAAAAGGATGCCTTAATCAAAATGCCCGTCCCACGTGAAATCGACCCTTCCCTGTAGAAATACAAGAAGAGGTAGGGATCACGAGTTTGGATGAAAATGTCCCCTTCGAGGAGCTCCCCAATGAGCTCCTTGACTGATTTGCCGACTTTGAGTATGGCCCTACCCCCATTGTCGAAGAGACCGAAGACGTCAATCTAGGAACCGAGGAGGTTCCCAGAATAACCAAGATCGGAATATCGCTGTCTCATGAGGAAAGAAAAAGCATGATCAACTTCTTTCGGTCATACCAAGACGTTTTTTCTTGGTCGTACGAGGGCATGCCTGGTCTAGATACCGATTTGGTCAAGCATGAGTTGCATCTCTACCCTGATATGAAGCCAGTCAAGCAGAAGCTGAGACGTCTCCGACTCGAGTGGATGTTGAAAGTCAATGATGAGGTCATCAAGTAATACGATGCAGGGTTTCTCATGGTATCCAAATGCCCGCAATGGCTAGCCAATATCATACTTGTGCCAAAGAAGGATGGAAAGGTCAGCATGTGCATCGATTTTTATAATTTGAACAGAGCGAGCCCAAAGGAGGATTTCCCACTACCACACATCGACATTGTGGTCGATAACACAGCCAAGCACGGGATGCTTTCTTTTATGGATGGATTCTTAGAATACAATCAGATCAAAATGGCAGAGGTTGATCATGAGAAGACAATGTTCATTACCCCCTAGGGAACCTTTTGCTATCGAGTCATGCCATTCGGGCTGAAGAATGCCGGTGCAACGTACCAAAGAGCTATGACTGCACTATTTCATGACATGATGCACCGAGAGATTGAAGTGTATGTCGACGACATGATAGCCAAGTCACCAGAGCGAAGTGACCATCTGGTAAACCTTTAGAAGCTATTTGAAAGGCTAAGGAAGTATCAACTATGTCTGAATCCACAGAAGTGCGCATTTGGTGTTATGTCAGGAAAACTATTAGGATTCATCGTCAGCAAGAGGGGGATTGAGGTCGACCCAATCAAAGTCAAAGCCATCACTGAAATGCCACCGCCGTCTATCGAGAAAGAGGTTAGAGGGTTTCTGGGTAGAATACAGTACATCAGTCGGTTAATTGCACAACTAACTCCAATCTGCACGCCGATCTTGAAGTTACTAAGGAAGAATTCACCCGTTGAATGGAACAACGATTGTCAGGGAGCGTTCGAAAAAATCAAAAGTTACCTCCTTAATCTACCTGTTTTGGTACCACCTGAGTCAGGGAGACCACTCTTGATGTATCTCTCAACGACGGAAGTTTTGAAGGGATGTGTCTTAGGGCAGCACGATGAAACGGGAAGAAGAGAGCAAGCCATTTACTATCTGAGCAAGAAGTTTACTGATTATGAAGCGCGCTACTCTCATCTGGAGAAAGCATGCCTGGCTCTTGTATGGGCTACTCAAAGGCTCCGCCACTACTTGTTATCTCAGGCGGTTTTGCTCTTGGCCTGAATGGACCCATTGAAATACCTATTTGAAAAGCCAGCTCTCATTGGATGAACCGCACGATGGCAACTTTTATTATCTGAATTCAACATCATGTACGTCACTCAGAAGTCGATCAAGGGGCAGGCGCTTGCTGATCATCTTGCTGACAATCCTTTACTTGATTATGAGCCTTTGAGAACCAAATTCTCTGATGAAGATATCTTATTCATGACAGAAGACGATACAAAAGAAGCAGAAGAATCATGGGTAATGCACTTTGACGGGGCAGCAAATGTCGAGGGCCAAGGAGTTGGCGCCATCCTAATTTCACCAAAAGGATCCCATGTACCGATCTCTATCAAGCTCAACTTCCCTTGCACTAACAATATGGCTGAGTATTAAGCTTGCGCCGCTGGTCTGCAGGCGGCTCTCGATCTGAATGTAACTGACCTTCGAGTATTTGCCATTTCACAGTTTATCATATACCAGACGAATGGTGACTGGAAGATGAAAGACGAGAAACTGATCCCCTATCACGAACACCTCGAGGATCTGATAGCTTGCTTCCAAGATGTGACTTTCTCATACGTCCCCCGAATAAGGAATCGCTTTTCAGACGCATTAGCAACTTTGGGCGTCAATGATTGAAATCCCCTATGGTGTTAAGATAAAGTCGATCAAGATCGAGCAGAGGAATGAGCCGGCCTTCTGCCTCCAGATTGAGGAACCTATAAAGCCTGACGATGAGCCACCTTGGTTCTCAGATATCAAGAATTTCCTAGAGACCCTAACTTTCCCAGAGGGTACATCCAAGACAGATCGACGAACCATTCAACGTTTAGCGGCAGGTTATGTCATTTGCGGGGAATGCCTCTACAAGCGATCATACAATAATATCTTACTTAGGTGCCTTACTGAAAGTGAAGCGGTCAATATTATGAAAGAAATCTATGAGGGAATATGCGGAGCCCACGTCAGCGGTCACATGCTCACTATGAAAATCCTACTGCAGGGATACTTTTGGACCACCATGGAATCAGATTACTGTAAACATGTTCAAAAATGCTACAAGTGTCAAAAACACTCCAGTCTGATACACGCTCCTGCCATTGATCTTCACTGCATGACCACTCCTTGGCCATTTGCTACCTGGGGCCTTGTCGTTGTCGGAATGATTAATCCCAAAGCATCAAATGGACATCGATTTATCCTCGTCGCCATTGAATACTTCACCAAGTTGGTAGAAGCGGCATCATATGCCAACATCACGGCCAGTCACGTTGAGAAGTTTCTGAAGAATAATATTGTGGATTTGGAGTACCCAAAGATATCATCAGGGACAATGGCACAAACTTTGCGAATAAGCGCATCCGAGACTTCTATGAGCAATACAAGATCAAGCACCATCGCTCATCCCCTTATCGACCTCAAACTAATGGAGCCGTGGAAGCCGCGAACAAGACAGTCGTCCGCATCCTTGAGAAAATGGTCGTCACTTATCAAGATTGGAGAGAAATGCTACCATTTGCTTTGTGAGCCTACCGAACGTCGATCCGCACCGCTACAGGGGCAACACCATTCTCCCTTGTGTATGGAACCGAGGCCATCCTCCCGGTAGAGGTTGAAGTACCCTCGCTCCGAATCCTCATAGAATCAAGCTTACCCGAAGCAGAAAAAGAGAGATCACGCTTTGATCAGTTAAACTTACTGGATGAGAATAGACTCCTAGCCTTGTGTCACAGTCAAGTTTACGAGGGGTGAATCACACGCGCTTATAATAAACGTATCCGCGGTCAAGATCTAAAGGTAGGAGACACTGTGCTGAAGAAGATCTTCCCATCCCCTCAGGGAAGTTCAAGCCAAACTGGGAAGGACCATACGTCATCCGAGAAGTACTGCCGGGATACGCCATCCGCCTCCCTACCATGGACGGAGATCATCTCCCTGAGCTCATCAACGCTGGATACGTCCGACGGTTCTACTCTTAGTCCATCACGACAAGGTAAGCCTTGGTGAAACAGATACGTGGCTCCTTAAGAACCACCTGAAAGAGGCCATCATTCCAAGCATAGTAGCCCGAAAACATCCCTAAAAATGATGATATCCTTTGCCTGAAATGAAGCAAAAAGAATAAAAAAAATGTAGAAGAATCATGGGGCATGTACAGTAAAACCTCCAAGGAAGAAAGTAAGTTGAGAAAACTGAAGCTGTATCAAGGAAACCCTTTTAAGCCCAGCATACCTTCAAATCCTAACCTAACCCATGACCAAGCTACACCCTGAAGGAAGCCCTCTTTGTAGGTTCACAAGCAGTCATAATATCTGTTAAGTCAACATGAGCCGAGTCGTGAGACGACACCAAAACCCCATCCGGCCGGCTATGACGGAATCAACGTCTATGTCGTGGCTCTTAAATAAAATAAAATAAAAAATAAAAAAATAAAAAAAGAATAAAAAATAAAATAAAAATACAAGCTCGAAGCAAGATGGACGTAGTGAAAACCCGAAAGGGCATTACGGGTAAAAATAGCGAGCTTGTGCGGACCAGGTGAAAACCCGAAAGGGCGCTTGGGGTAAGAGAGCTAAACCCATGGACGTAGTGAAAACCTGAAAGGGCGCCACAGGTAAAAAAAGAGAGATAAAAAAAGAGAGAAAAAATTAAAAAAGAAAGGTTTGGACTGATTGAGAAGATTGATGTTTGAGGAACCCTTTTGTTACTCTTCTTGTACCCTCTTGTCTGACTGGGCCGCTCATGCTAGTTCAAATCGGGTCTCGACCATAATTGTCTTTATGAAACCCGCACCGTCAAACGTATGACCCGAGGCAAGGAGAAAGGTTTAACTCAATCCAAAGGGATCAATGTTCCGGCCTTAGTAAAATCTGGAAACTCACTCAGGTCCGATTGCATGAAAGAGTTTGACTATGCTCAAAATGGGACCTGTTACTTTGTCTCACTATCAAGGCATCAAAAACAAAAAAAGAAGAAAAGCCAAAAAAAAAAAAAAAAAAAATCCAAACACCAAAAATGTGTATATATTTCTACTCATTTTCATGTACATATTTCTAGCATCATATTTCAATCTCAAAAATGAAGAAAAATAACAAAAAATCTCTAAAAACAAAAATCCAAAAAATATCTTGAAAATAAAAAAGTGTACGTAGAAATCTACTTTTTCTTCCGTTGTTTAGGATGCATTTTCTTTATACGTATAAATAAAAAAGGGACTGACGTTTTCTCGAGAATGTGTAGGAACATCACACGGTCCAAAGCCTCGAAGTGGGCAACTTCTCAACGATGGACAAATCAGATAAAGCAACTCACCACCGATGTCAGGTCTAACAAAAAAAATGATGAAAATCATTTTGAAAAGAAAAAGAAATCTATGTTTTTATGCTACGCACTCACATATTTTCGATACGGTAAAATGTCAATATTTTATCGGCAACTCAGCTGTGCAAAATTAATGTCTTAGGTCTAAGGTTCGCCTTGGATCCATGGATCCTATTTCAAAATAGGAGCGACGGTGTCAATTTTGGTCAAACAGTCAATGCTTGGATTGGATTGATTCTACTGCTAAATCTTCGCCCTGATCGCTCCATATTTTGGTTTCAGGTGAACTTGAGTACGCTGGCTTCAGTTTTATCACAAACTATTGTGGAGGCACGGGCTCTTGGTATGCGTTGTCTGAGCGTGCGCCTCCCGGGGTTCGAGGTCCAGATAATGCTTAAAAAAAAATGAAAAAAAAGCAATCTTTAAAAAAAAGAAAAAAGAGAAAAAGAATAAATCTGTGCTTCCCCACAGAGCGACGCACATGCATGTTCTGATACGGAAAAATGTCGATGTTTTATCAGCAACACCACTGTGTTATAATAACGTCCTGAGTCTAAGGCACACTTTGGATTCTGGATCCTACTTCAAGGAAGGAGCAACGACGTTGGTCCTGATCAAACAATCGATGTTTTGATCGAGTCGACTCCACTGCTAAATCTTTTGAGCCAAACGCTTTGTCTTTGTGTTCATATGAACTTAAGTGTCTTAAGCTTCAAATTCTCCATTGGAAAAAGGTCAATCATTGGTTGAGACCAACCTGTTGAGAATGAGACCATGTGTCAATCAAATTATGTGCAACCATGCATTCAGAAGGGATAATTTCCCTTTTTATTTTCTGCAGGCTTAAAACCTATATGGGCAGTGGTATCCCTGTAAAGTGTACGCCATGCGTCTGGGTATCCGTATGATGGCCATTTGTCCCCGTAAATTATACCCCGGCTAGTCCGGGTCAGGGCTTCCATCGCCTTTGTTGTTGCTTATTGCCCCTAATGGGTGCATAGTTATGTATAGTTTATTGATGTTTATGATCATTGTCGGTGGAAGCCAGGATTGGATGCCCCTTTTTGGGAGACAACCAATGTTTGGTTGGATCTGTTCAAGGTAGTTAAAGTTGGATGCTCTAGCTCATGTTGATCCAGGGCACATTTTTAGAAAAATGGCACGCACTCCTAAAAAGCGTTGTGACATCTATTCACTTCGCTTGGGTGGTCATGCTAAATAAACTTTGGGATCGATGGGTTCGCCCAAAGATCTCAAACCCTGCTTTCAGTAGGGGAACCCGCGAATAATCCAACGACGTCGTCAAATGCCTTATAGGATTGGACACAAACTGTGGAGCCTTGCATATGTTTACTTCGCGCCTATCTTTGAATGTGGGTTGATCACCCCTCTTAGTTACGAAGTTGTTGCATTCAGAATGAATCTCGAACATCAATCACCTTCAAATCATCTCGAGAAGCGAACATTTTTCTCGACTAACGGGCTTTCGCAACTTGAGAGGTGAACGTTTTTCCCAGCTATTGGGCTTTCACAACTCATTCCACCTCGGTTATGCCTAGTAATGTCGCTAAGTGCTTGGGAACCGATTATCTCGAGAAACGAATGATTAGCCTGACACCCCAGGGCTTTCATTTTCTCACCGTGTTACTCACCTAATGTTTAAAGTTCATTCTGAATATAGCGGACCCATCAGTAATGCCTTGGGCCTCTTCGGATGTCTCTTTTCTTTGGCATACGATCATGAGTGATCGGATACCAAAGAGGGGCATTTATAGACACCCCAATTTGGCCCAAGGCCCAATCGAAACACATTTTGAGAGAGGCGCATTTTTGAGCTTTTGATGGCATGTATGGAACCCTTAGGAATCACCCCAAACCCTTAGAAATCACCCTAGATCCCTTAGGAACCTATCCCGAACCTTTAGAAACCAGTCCCGGCCCTTAGAACCCATTCCAAACCCTAAACCCAACCTTCCCGAGCAATGGATAAAGAGTGGTGTACCAGGACTTTCTGAGGTATTCTACGGATATCAAATCATATACCATTGGAAAACGGACTTCTCCAGCTTTCCAATGAGCCAAGAATTGCCTCAATCGGAGTTGTATATCAAAAGTTACAGCGATTCGAAAATCGGGCAGAATTTCAAGTTTTTTGCTTGGCGCAACTAATAGTTGTGCCAAGCCATTTTCCCCCTGAATTTGCCTGGCAGAACTAATAGTTGCGCCAGGCTTTTTTCCCCCAGAAATGGCCTGGTGCAACTAATAGTTGTGCCAGGTATAAATAGTCCTCACCCTCTAAGCCAACTTCAGACTCTATTCGTTATTGTTTTCTTGTACATTAGTTCATGGACATATGAGATTATTTGTTAGATTTTTTCCCAAATTTCGTGTTTGGGGTTTGACTTGTTGATCACCTTGACCTTTGGGGTGTATTTTGCTAGTTATGTTGCACCCTTTTGAAGCCTATTTGGAACCCTTTAAGTGGCTTAAGGCCTCCATCATCCACCATTGGAGGATCCTTCACACCTTTCCAAGCTCTTAAAATCCTAGGAAACCTTAGATGGCCCATTACCCAATTCCTAATCTTACTTAGCCTCTAAGTAGCCTCCTAATCCACCCATTTCCTATAAATAGAGCCCCCCTCCACTTGGTTTAAGGGTTGAGAATTTTGGCCTAGGAGAGAAAGAGCTTAAAGTGAGAAGATCTTTCTCCCTTTGGTGCACACTTCTCATACAAATTCCAGAATTCTAAAACCTCATTTGAGTGATATTTTTCACCTTAGAACCCTTAGTTTAGGTATATGCTACCCATTCACCTTCCCTCTCTACCTCTTCGTTAGCAAACCTTAGAGGTTAGAACCCACTTTCCACCACACAAAACCTTCAAGAGCTCATCAAAGCAAGCCATGCAAGGCTCTCCTACGGTGCTACAAGGGCTCGAGGGCTCCGGCTCTCCCCTTTCTTCTCCTATCTCTTTCTAGCTCCCTCCATCCTCCCATTTGTGCCGTTACGCCGCCAATTTTTCGGTAGGAACGGAGGGGTACAAATAGGATTCTAAGCCCTTTTGGGCAAGAGGAAGCTATTTTCTTTTCTTTCATTTCATTTTATTTTTGGCCATTAGTAAGGACCGCGTTAAGCGGGCTGATCGGGTGCCTAACACCTTCCCGATCGATAACCGAAGCCCCTACCCAAGAGCCTTTGGTGTGGACCAGATTCAGAGTCATATTTTTAGCACTTAAGTGCTCATAAAAATGAACTAGGTATCTGGGACACCGAAAGCTCTGAGTGGCCACTCTATATTTTTTCGTTAGAGAGCGCATCGTCGCGACGGGATCGTCCCGATTCCCACGGTTGCACAGAGATGTTGGTAGCCTTTTTTATTTCTTAGAGACGGCTTGATGTCGTCTCTATTGGAACGATGAGAACTTTTAGAGACGGTTTTTTAGTTCGTAGCTAACGTTCTACCCACCCACTCATGAAGTGAAACTTGTGGAGACAACTATGACCGTCCCCATTTGGAATTATATAAAGGGAGACGGCCAAAGCCGTCTCCCATAATAGCACATAATAGAACTAGAGATGGCTTCTGGAAAGGCCGTTTCTAATTAAAGGTTATTAGAGACCACTTCAAACGGCCGTCTCCAATATTCGTATGCAGAAGTATCTTTTTTTGTAGTGTGGGCTTCTCGGGGCAGCAATTTACTTGGTGTAATGACCGTGAAGAGGAGGGGCTTGTTGAAGAAAGACTGGATCGAGCTGCTTCAAATCATGCGTGGATGTTGTTGTTTCCGCATTATAAGGTATCTCATCTCACTAGGTCTATGTCAGACCATATTCCCATTTTCATTCAATTGTTACAGGAAAATAAGGAGATCTGTCACAAGGGGTGTAGACAGTTCAAATTTGAAGCTATGTGGATGTACTCTGAGGACTGCACCAACCTTATTGCCGATCATTGGGACGTGGTTAAATTATGCTCGCCTAGTGCTAATATTCAAAGCAAACTCTCCTATTTATCAGGAGTTTTAAGTCATTGGGACAAAACAGTTTTTGGAAACGTGACTCATCTGGTTGGAGTAAAATCTAAGATATTATCACATATTCAATTGCGGCAACAGAAAAGTACTTAGGATCGCAAGACTGAGAAGAGATTAAAACAGGACATTAATGATCTTCTGGAAAAATTGGAAATTATGTGGAAACAAAGATCTAAGGACCTTTGGCTTCGTGAAGTAAATAAAAACTCGAAATTCTTTCACACAAAGGCATCTCAAAGGAGGAAGAGGAATAAAATTCAAGGTATTCGGACTGCGGCTGGGATTTGGACTACGTCGAGGGAGGAAATTGAGGAGGAGATCCATTCACACTACAAATCTCTTTTCACTATAGCTATACCGAACCGGATTGATGAGGCGATACAACATGTCGATTGCAAAGTATTCGATGAACAAAGCCAGTGGCTTTCTTGTCCTTTCTCTCCCTAGGTGGTCAAAAAAGCTCTTTTTCAAATGCAACCATTAAAATCCCTCGGACCGGATGGTATGCCTCCACTTTTCTTTCAAAATTTTTGGAATATTATTGGGCCAAATGTTACGTCTTCTGTTCTCTCATATTTAAATGGTGATGCTGACATTAGTGGCCGAAACAAAACCAACATAGTGCTCATTCCAAAGAAAAAGAACCCAGTTCAGGTAGTGAATTATAGGTCGATAAGCCTTTGCAATGTTCTCTATAAAATTATTGCAAAGGTTTTAGCAAATTGTCTCAAAGTTGTACTCCCAACTATCATTTCTGAGAACCAAAGTGCTTTTGTTTCGGGATGCCTTATCATTGATAATGTATTTATATCCTTTGAAATCGATCACTACATGAAAAATCTTAAAAGGAAAAACAAGGGTTGTTGTGCCATTAAACTTGATATGAGCAAAGCCTACAATCGAATTGAATGACTTTTCCTAGAAAAAGCCATGCAAAAAATGGGTTTTCAAGAACGATGGGTAAAGCTTGCTATGGGTTGTGTTAGGTCGGTCTCTTACTCGTTTTGCATCAACAGTACTATCTCGGGGCACATCTCTCCTACTAGGGGCTTGAGACAAGGGGACCCTTTATCACGCTATTTATTTATTTATTATTTGTGCTGAAATTTTCTCTATTTTGCTTCACCACTCTTCTATGTCGGGAAAGATTTCGGGTATTAAGGTGTGCCGCCATGCACCTTCTGTTTCAAATCTTTTCTTTGTTGATGACAGAATTGTCTATATCAAAGCTAAGGAAAGAGTGTGAGGAAATCGTTCGGACCCTGAATCTATATGAGGAAGCATCTGGTGAAAAAATTAATCTTGACAAATTGGCCATCTCCTTTAGTGCAAATGTCCAATCTGATAGACGGGCCCGCCTTCTCCAAATTCTTGGCATCTGACAGGTGACTTTTCAAGAAAAGTATCTAGGACTACTGACAGTTATTGGTAGGTCTAAGCGAAGCTCTTTCGGAATAGTTAAGGATAAGGTGTAATGCAAGCTTCAGGGTTGGAAAGAAAGGTTGCTCTCCAAGCCAGACAAAGAAACATGATCAGTCACATAATTTACCATTTTATCAGCCTTAACTTAGTGATGCTAGGACTTAGTTTACTACTAACAAGTTAACGATGTGCAGATATTAAGGAAAAATAGCAAAATAGAGCTAAAGTGTTAATCTTTGTCAAAATGAAGTCAAAAACCAGTAAAAAGATGATTGAGCATAAAAGACAAATTAAATCTTCGCCTAAAACGAAATGAAGAATCATTTTTGACGATTGTGTGGAACAATATCCTGAGAAGAGAGAAAATCGTAATTTACGATTCTCTAAAGAAAAGCCGTATTAAGTAAAGACGATACAAGAGAAAGCAAAGAATCGTAATGAAGAATCGTTTGCTGGAAGCATACTGAAAATAGAAAATTGCGATTTTCGATTTTCCAGAAAGAATAGAAAGAAGAAATCGTAATTTATGATTTTCCAAACATAGAAGCTTTCCACTACTGCTGAATGAGAGAAGTTACACCCCCATGCATATTTTTAGAAGTCTTTTACAATTAGAAGTATGACCAACCATGGATCTAAGAGATTGATGAAGAATACTCTTAAAAGGACTCTATAGCTGAAAATCAGAGAACACTCTAGAAGCACATTTACGGTTTGACAGCAAGGAAGAATAAAATTAGGAATTAGAGTTATATTAGGATACTTTTACTTTAGTAGTTTCTTTTATTAAAATTAGAACTTTGTAAATCGACTCCTTATGAGCTATAAATAAGGGAGCCTGGTGTTGGGTTATTTTTGAGCTCTTACTACTATTTTATTAAGAACAGTGGAAAGAATAAATCAACAGGGGGGAATTGGAGATGGGTCAGCGCAGCAAGTCTGACATAAACACAGTCCTATAAGATATAGGGTCCATTGTAGCAAGTTTTAATAAGTAAGGGTTTTTCCCACAGAGAAATTAATCTAGAACCCAAAATGGGTTATACTAGTAGGCCTCCAGATCTGGCTACAGATCTGACAATCCTAAAGAAAGGGAGTTGGGTGTCACGACTACACTAAATTAATCCTAAACATAGAGAAATAAAATATAGCCCTATCCTAAACAAAGGGTTAAGAGGAAGATGGTGGTAGTGTGTGCCAAAATAAAATACAAAAATTATGAGAAGTAAGCAAGTTAAGCAAGAGTTAAAGCAGTGATGAAACTCAGATTTAGTCTGTCTTTGCAGTGCTCCTTGTTGAGATGCTATTAAAAGTCTCAACAAGATAAAAATATCTGGTTTAACTCATGCCATTTGGGGCGCTCTTAGGGCTATACTCTGTCCACTCTAATGGTCACAGGGTATCCGATAGAGTTTGTCAAATCCCATTAGTTAAAACAGACATTGCCAATCTAACCCAGGGGAGTGAACTAATCATTCCCCTAGCCATTGGGCCAAATCAAGCCATGAATACTATTGCAGCACTATGTAATGCCAGTGCTACAAGCTCCCCAAATCTGTGTACAGACCTGGTTGACATCCATAGGTATTCCAATCATAAGATCCTAAGTGCTGTGCTAAGGCCAACTGCTCACTAGTGCCCATAAAAAGGACCATGCAATAGGTTAAAAAAGGCTTTAGATTTAGCTAGTCATTACTACAAATGACCTGCAATGACTCAGCCTCAAGCTGCAATTACTACAAAGGGATCAGATCTAACATCTGATGTCGGCTAGGTAAAACAGAGGGGAGTCAGTTTTTGTACAAACCTCCTCACAAGGCTCTAGAAGCTCATGTGTAGGGGAGAAGAATCCTTCACAAACATGTGAATGGACACAACCTTAGGGCTATACTCTGACCACTTGAATGGTCACAGGGTATCCCATTGGTCTGTGTATCCTACAGAGGCCTGATAAAGAACATGAAAACTGCTATAACCACCATGGTCCACAAATCCAGGCCTCCGAGCTCCCTGGATCTCGCTACAGATCCAGCATTGCTTTCCATGGGGCTATTAAACCAAGAGAAATCATATGATAAATAATAGACCTACTAGAAACTGAATGGGCTAGTCCCATATACATGGATCCTATAGACATCTAAAGAAACTATAAGATCTTTAGATTCGATTAAGCATTAAAACGGTAATCCATTGATGAACACAAAACTTATAATGAACTGTCTCCAGGCTACAGCCTGTACACAACTGCTCATCCATAATCCCAATGTATACCAAAAACCTATTGCAAACTGAAATGAAACTAAACCTAGTTGCTTGCAAGGGGGTTAGCCAGCAAGTGTTGGGCTAAGAGAGAAGAAAAATAAGAAAAAAGAGATGATCAAACCCTAACCCTGGCCTGTTGGAGTTCTCAGGCGATCGAGGATGAAGGAAAGATGATAATAATAAATTCTAAGTACAACTTATATACTCTTTCCATAAGGCTTTAGCTCTGAAGAGATTAACCCTAATTTTTCTAGCAGACATGGCACTGTTTTAACCCTTGGATGCCTGGAGATATGCACCTCAAAATCTGCAACTCGGGAGGTGTGCCCTAGCCTTGGGAAATTCCCAAAAGGTCCTTGAGTTAAAATTGAGAAGTGGAGAGCCCGTGCTTTGCGGGGCTGGTATCTGCTTTTAGCTCATTTGCGCAACTGCTTTGCCTTTGCGGAGTTGCCTTTGGCTGGTGGAAGGTGCTTGCTCGCGCGTTAGCTCTACATTTGACCGCGTAGTTCACTGGCGCTACAATGTTGTCACAGAGATGATCTAGAGGACTAGGATTTCTCGCTCAGTTGAGCTTCAGAAACTCTCTCTCGCTAAGTGCTCGCGCAATTATGCTCCTGCGCTCACGTAGTCAATGGTAAGGCTTCAGAGTGTGCGAGATCTGCATGAAGAGAATTCTGTGCGTCTCTCTCTTCTAGGGCTACGCGAGAACTCTGCGAGGTGACCTTTTGTTCAGTATATATATGGACTCACTATGTTCTTTGCGCGGCTACTTTGAGGCTTGATCTCCGCGAGAGCTTTGTGACCATAGATTCTGGGGACTTTAACTTGTGAGATCTTCACGAGGTCATTTCAGCTATCCTTCTGACTGTGTGGTGTATCTACGCGAGGGCCTCTTCCACTACATCTTTAGCTTCGCAAGGAAGCTCCTCAACTCTACGAGGTCTATCTTTTACTGCTCTGGTGCATTGCAGTTGCTGCTGTTGCAGTCTCCTCCCTTCTTAGCTACCGTCATTCATCTGCTAGACTTTGGTCAATGGTGATCAGCAACAATGAGTCACCATGGTGAGCACTACCGAGGTGTTCCATTAGGCTTTGTCTCAGCTGTCATCTTTGAGTGTATCTCTCTCTCTTTTGGGCCAAAAAGCAAGGAGTTTGTATTAAGCTACACATTTTATTGCTAACTACAAAACACACTTAACAAATGATTATTAGTCTGCTTCAAGGTCTAGCAAAGGCTAAGTTAAGAGGTGAAAAGTGGTACTTTTCTGTGAATAACACACCCCTAAACCTAATCTTTGCTAGTCCCTGAGGAAAGGAAAAATTAAAATAACTACTCTAAGAATAGAAATGTCACTTTCATAGGGAGCACGGATACATTTAGCATATGTACCAAGCCTTTTAAACCCTAGGTGATCCCTAGTGGAGGAGTGAAGTCTCCTGAGGGTTTTCAGTTAAGATACCCATAAACTTCTTAATGAAACAGTTAGCAAAAGTGCAAGATCATCAAGTTAACTGTCAAGAAACAGAGCATCTATTCACCTTTGAATCTATACAAATGTGAGAAATTTAAATACATGGGATGCACAAACATTTAATCATCATAAACTTCTCATGAATGCATAACATTTCCAATTAGTTCACAACAAGGGAGACAACACCTGTATGTCAGTACTGAGCTCATCATTAATTCAAAAATTATTAGGTTAGGCCATGCCCAATACATTCAATGTCAGACCCAATGCTCTCTAGGGCATACTCTCACAATGAACCTTGAGGGTTTTCATTGTTTCTCAAGCTCAAGAGCAGTTACAGCCCCCAAATGGGTCTGTAAGCATGAGCATAGGCAAAGCATCTAAGTGCTGATATTATTGGCTAGTCCTCACCATAGATTGGGCAACTCCTCATCTCTGCATGACAGCTCATTCAACTGTGGATCACAAGGTCTTTTGACTGGGTTGTGATGTGGCTTATGGTATGGGTTATAAAGAATGGAAGGTTAAGAAAGGATTCAAAATTGAGAAGGCAGTAGGTGAAGAAGGTGATTCATAACTTCACCTTCCTTAATTTAGCACATTTCATTTGCTTTAAAATTCTCCAGACTCGAAGTGGCTAGCTTCTCCTCTTCATTTTGATTTTTCCAATAAACTTTTCCTCTTGACTCCTCTCTCACTCATCTTCATTATTATTTTTCTTTTTTTTCTTGCGTTTTTCTTTCTGTTTTTAATTTTATTTTTGTGTTTGTGACTTGCCACCTCTTTCCTTGGTTGCTATACTGCTCAACTTTAGGTATCTCTTCTCCATTCACCCAATGTTGACCCTATCTTGTCCATCTTCAGCTCCTTCTCCTTTACCTTCTAAATTCTCAGAGTGAGGGTAGGTTTGAGTCAGGTCCATAGGTTCAGGTGCAAGTACTCAGGTGTATTTTAAAGAAAATTAGAAATTAAGGCTCAACTGGTGTGTGCACAAGGGCGGTTGATTAGGATTTGGTCTGTTTAAGCTCAAATTGTCCAAGAGAAGGCCTTGATCCTTTCCTAGGTTTCATGAGTGCTGTCAGTTGTTTCAACTTGGAGGTGCCTAACTTCTAGTGAGGGCATTTCCTCTGCTAGTCCTTAGAGCTAGAAGAATTGCCTCAGTCACTCCGCGAAGGAAGGAAATTTTTTTTGTAAGCCCAACTCTCACTGGTTATGGTCTTCCATTGAACTTTTAAGTATCTCCTTACCTTTTTCTCTCTTTAATGATTCACTCAGTACTGATACAAGTGAGTTTACTTGGTGTTCACATCATGGAAAAGTTAAAATTTAAAAGCTTGTAATGCCTAAAGGTTTGCAAAAATTTTAAATTCTTTAATTT
This sequence comes from Chloranthus sessilifolius, assembly GCA_021018995.1. NCBI lineage: Eukaryota > Viridiplantae > Streptophyta > Magnoliopsida > Chloranthales > Chloranthaceae > Chloranthus > Chloranthus sessilifolius. The sequence continues at coordinate 88,753,348 of CM037594.1, read as the reverse complement.
TCATGATTCTTAGGTGAACATGGCTGCATTCCTATCTTTACTTACTTGACTGAGCTGCACTTGGGTTAACTACTTCATTGGTAGAACCTGCCACAACCCCAAACCTATGAGGAGCAGTGTCCTCACTGATTTACAGGTGAGATGTGCAGCAGGCATAAAACATAGAAATTAACTACCAAAAACTACAATAGAGAAAAGCAAAACACATAACAAATAATAAAAAAGAATAAACACACATAAAAATAAAAATATATTTGCTGATGAATATTAGATATAAAATTGATCCAAAAGAGAAATCCCTACCGAGAAGTGACGAGAGCCTTATAGCTAAGGCTTATCGAAGAACTTTATGTGCCGCAAACAAAAAGAAGTTCCCATTTTAGCACAGACGGAGGAGGTCCCATCTACACCAGAGACCACCCAAGTTCTCGAAGAACAAGAAGAGCCCACCACAAGGCTCTTAACTGGTATTTTAGTCCAACAAGAAGCAACTAGAGAAGAGGTAGTGAGTACTTTTACTCAACCTCATGAGAGCACAAAAATTGGCTCTCAAGTATCAGAGAAAGCAGTTGAGCAAGAACTCCCGGTAGCACCAGAACCTGCCACATATCAAGCTAGTCTATATGACTCAGCTTTGGATTCACCAACGGGGCCTGCTATGCTCCATAAAATTGAACCAACTTCCACCGAAGCAGAGCCGATGAATCCAATCAGCGAAGTAGCAGAGGGAATTCTTGCACCAGTAGAATAACAAGATGTTGAAATGGCTACTTCTAGCCAAGTCCCTATCAGTCTTCAATCGATCGCCCCACCAGAAATGTTATCAATTCAACCTCCTGTGTCTCAAGCAATAGCAACAAGTCAGGGAGCTGAAGTCCCACTCCTTATTGATCCTATAACTAACATCACAGTACCTACAATCCCAGCACCGACGCAAACTCAGATATCCCAAGCTACAGGTACAAGACTACATCTTGAAGCCACAAGGGAGAGCTTTGATGTGCTATTACATCAGGAAATGTCTCCTCCAGCCACTACTTCAGCAGTTCCAATGATTAAACAATCTGACCTAGACAGAAGATTGAAAGAAGTAGAGCAATGGCAAATTACTAATGCCCAATTACCAAGTGCTGTGAGAAGGGTGATAGAAGAAATTCAGATATTGAAAAATAGAGTCCGAGATATTATGCATAATGGACAAGAACGCTAGGAGTTGAAAGCAAATCTAAAACGAAAGACCGTAAGAGAACATCATGCACAATGGACGGCCGAAACAGCCAAGAAAGTCTAGGAGGCTACTATAGTACTCCAAGACAGGTTGTGCAACTCCAAGAAGAGAATAGGAGGAATAAAGAATACCAACAAGCATGGGAAGGAGAAAAGAAGGAGTATGAAGAGAAATTAGCAAATTTGATGGAACAGGTTGGGCACTTCATGGAAGACCCAGATTTTAGAGAAACTGCAAGAGAAAAAGCCCACAAGGAGGCTGAGGAGTTTTAAAAAGCTCAATTACATGAGAAAAATCACATGCTAATAGTGACTGAAGGAAAATTACGGAAGCTTTGGGATGACAAGGATTCATTAGTCCTAACTTGTATAAAGCAAAAAGAAAAAATTGATTCAATCACAAGCAAGTTCTGGAAGACAGTAATAGGACTACGCACTGAAGCCAAAAAGTTGAAAGATGAAATAGAATTGAACTCTTCTGTGATCGCAATATAAGAAAAATTGAAAAAGAAAGAAATAGTTGAGGGTTAGTTGAGGGAACGACAAGTGACAGCAATAACTAAAATCGTAAGTTTAGGATTACAATGGAGCCCACAATCAGAACATGACTGTTCGACAATAATTTTGTCCGACTCTGCAGAAGATCAGATAAGTAGCTCCTATTCATTACTAGCCTTGCCAGCACCAGCACCACCTACAACAACCCTTGTACCATATCCATTATCGCCAAGTGAGTAAAATTTTTAGTACTTCATAAACCTCACAGGTATGATAATTTTGTTAAATTTTTGCTGAAGTATGACAAAAAAATAGTGAATCTATTAAACTTTAAAATCCATCGTAGCAAAAGTTCAACAATTAAAATAAAACAGTTGCAATTCATGAATAACACCTTTGAACACTGTATCTAATGAATGTTTGAAACTATACGATTAATTTAAACTGTAAAATTTGGATTATAGTTTCAAAATTATAAACCAGTGAGATCTTGAGCTAATTCATCCTCTTTATATTATGAGAGAGACTGCTTTTATTTTCAACCTTAAAATTTTCTTGAACTTTTACTGCGAAATCTCATATTGCTGAACTTAGAATCAAGATATTCTATGATTATGATGATTTATTTCTTTAGAACTATCTGTTAAACACATCAAAACAAGAAGACATCTACACTAGTAAATCGTGAAAATGATCAAAGGCCATCTTTTGTTACACTAGAGCTAAAAAACCAAAATCTCATAAAAGATTTTATCCTTTGAACCCATATTAGAAGCCTAAAACCAAATTTTTTTGTATCAAAATTTTATAAACCTTTAACCATACTATAATATTCCAAAAAATTAAGCGTTAAACTTTGACCTCGAGATCCGTGCCCGACTAGTTGTAGGTTTGACCAAGTGATGGTCAAACAGTGAACTCATAAAGTGATGAACTAATATGAAGTCAATACGACTTAAAAGTAGTGTATAGTGTGAGTTAGTAGTCACGTACACCTATCTCTGGTGTATGTGTTTAGCACACAAGCAGGAGAGAGGATATAAGGGTTTTAATAACCCTAAAAATCATTTTGCTTTGGTTGGTGAAGGAATTAAGAAGAGAGAGAGAGAGGGAGAAAACAAGAGGAGCTATTGAGGTTGGGAGTTAATGCAAATCAAGGGGAGATTAGAGCATTGAATGCTGATTCAACGCGTGAGGAGCCATTGAAGCAAAAGCTGGAACCCTAGCCATCAAACCCAATAAATCAATCCTTTAAAGGGATTCTTAAGGTAAGTTTTATTAGATTTCAATACATAAAAATGTGATGAGTTAAATTCAGTCAATATAGTTAATATGATAGATTAAAGACTTAGAAAAAGAAATAAAAAGTAAAGGAATGAGTTTTGGAAGAACAGCCCGAAAGGGGGCTGAATCTGGCCAAATCGATTAATCAAAATCGAGGTTCGATTAATCGATTTTGGCCTAGAAGTTGAAAACTCAAGGATGCCTGATTTCGATTAATCGAATTGGATTTCGATTAAACAATTTGGAAGGTTGAGTAATCGATTTGGAAATCGACTAATCGACTGGGTACCTCCAGTGGTTGGAAAAACAAGACCTGGAGAAATTGACTAATTGAGTTGGGAAATCGATTAATCGATTTTGGATTTCAATTAATCGATTTGAGATTGACTAATCGATTTCGGATTTTCGACCACTCGATTTAAGAATTGACCTCACTATGTTAGAGATTTTGGTTAATCAATTTGGGATCGATTAATCGAATTTAAACCTCGATTAATCAATTTTGGGAATCGATTAGTCGACTTTGGCAGTTTTACTTAACTTTCTAGTTTTACTTTGAGATTCATGGAGGGACTAGGAGCTTCTTTATTACATCTTTAGTGATATATTGCATGTGTTGTGTACCATAGGTAGTACGTGTGAAAGCGAGCATAAGGAGCCGCGTGGGACCTTGATGCTTGGACCTTCAAAGACCTGAGGTAGGGAACACCTTGAACATGTACTTTAATTGTAAGAGCATGTATGTAGTGATATAGATATCAATTTGAGAATATTTTAACTGTGAAAAGCTTTGTGAAAATGGGTGTGTGTGTGTGACACCAAAAAAGTAATAAAGGCTTCTGTGTGATGCGAGTAATTGAGACCAAGTAACCAAATGAGAATGAGACATCCCCAGGGGATGAGAAAGTAATAAAGGCATCAGTGTGATGCGAGTAAATTAGACATCCCAGGGATGTATATATGATTGAATAATTACTTTTGAAGCCTAACTAATATAAGATAATACTTTACACGGTGAACAACTATATGTAAAGCACATGTTATTTTTGTTATTTAAGGTTTGTTTAGAATACCCCACCGACGTGGCGAGATACCCACGTCTGACGCGGCAGGATATCCGTGACTGGTACGGCGGCCAATCCGTACACTAGTGCAGAGGTCTATCCGTAGACAGTAAGCACATCCCAGGGATGTTGAGATGAGATTTAACCCCGCCGCCTATTGAGAAAGGGACTTGGGTAGTATTCTCAGAGAATACATATAACAACTATTTATTTAGGCGACGATGGTGGGTATTCCATCGGGGCTCGATGCTATATTGCTCGGGGATTACTTAAGTTGAAGATTTAAGTTTTGCTTTAGGTATGTTCAGTGTCATTCATGATAAGTCAATAGTAAAGTAAGACATACAAATTACCAGTAAACTTGAATGCAAATCATAAGCTTTTAAACTATTTTTCTAGCAAATGCATAGACACATCATGCTTAGAATATCATGGAATATATGTGAGATTTTGACTTATATGTTCATTGTGTTGTTCCCTATTGAGCTAGGATGTAGCTCACCCTTTTGACTATATGTCGCTGGTCCTTTGTTAGCAGCGTCTGAGGCTTTGGGTGACGTAGATCCGGGTGATTCGGATTACGTGCCAGGGGACGAGTTGGAGCCCCCACCCGAGGACTTCTTCTAGGAGACTTCGCTGAGTACTTCGAGAGAGAGTTTTTGTGAGTAGATTGTACGGCTTAGTATGTCAAGCCTTTATTTTTATCAAACAATGTAATTAGGCGGATAATTCTTTTGGACGAACCATCTGGGGTGATCAGTCTATCACCGATGGTTTGGATCGGTTCTCTGTTCATGCAATGGCATAAAAGTAGAACTGTCTTTTGTTTATGCCAGATGGGCATATTACTTTTTGCCTTATGCAATTATTTGCTCTATTTATTTATCATTGCTTATTATACCAATATTCCCTGCATGATTTTGGGGCACGGTCTGGAGGATCGTACTGATGGCACGGGTTTCGAGGTGCTAAAATCTGGGTTGTCACACATACGTACTACCTAGAACTTTCTACCTTTAACCCTTATAATTTCTGAGAGTTTAGAATAGAAAAGAAGGGAAGAAGTTGGAGTGAAAGGAGTATACGCTTAACAGATGAAAGATCTGCTGAAAAGGGTACAACTGAGAAGAAATACAATCATATGAAAAATGTGGGAAAAGAAAAGAAAATCGTAAAAGATGATTTAGAAAAATTTTAGAAGAAATCGTAAAATACGATTCTATAAAAATGGGATTTACACAAGAAAATAAAAGAAAAATGGGAAGAAGTCAACCAACTTTTTGGATACTTACTGAAATAGAAAAGAAGGAAAGAAGATAAAAAAGGAAGAACTAATTTCTCAGAAACTTTTGAACCCTATCTACCTTTCTTTGAAACAACCCAAGGCTCCATTACAAGCCGAAGGAAAAACCTTTGTAATTTACGATTTACAAAAGTATGAGTCTAGTAGAGATGTATGCAATAGATACTATGAATGAACGGAAAAGTCATATGATCAGAATTGATTATCCATTGCATAGATTTACTTTCTTATTGCCCTTTGAATTTATCATGTAAATATCATATGTCAGAACTCAAAATTTTGATATCCTTTTGAGAGTATGCCAATTTGAGAGTTTAGATGAAAATATTTTCTAAATCTACAGTTTAGAAAAATCTATAATAAATAAACTTTTTACTGATACGCACACACCCCACGCTGTATAAAATTGAAATTGCTGAGTTCTAATCAAGGATAATTATTGTAATGGACAGTAAAGGTGAAAAATTTAGACTTTTTTGAAAATCATACCAAACATATGATGATTAATTTTTGAAAAATATTTTGAAAATTTATGAAAAACCCTAAAAATATTTGAAGTTTATAGGTAACTTCATTGAAAACCTTCAGGAGACTATAACTCCTCAACTAGGGATCACCTAGGGGTTTAAAGACTTGTTGCATCTGCTAAATGCAATCGTGCTCCCTACGACAGTGACATTTATTTTATGTTTCCTTGTTTGCTAGGGACTAGCAAAACGTAAGTCTGGGGGTATGATCAGTCACATAATTTACTATTTTATCACTCTTAACTTAGTGATGCTAGGATTTAATTTGCTACTAACAAGTTAACAATGCGCAGGTATTAAAGAAAAATAGTAAAATAGAGCTAAAGTGTCAATCTTTGTCAAAATTAATTCAAAAAGCAATAAAAAGACAATTGAGCGTAAAAGATAAATCTTCGCCTAAAAAGAAATAAAGAATCATGTTTTACGATTGTGCGGAACAATATCCTGAGAAGAGAGAAAATCATAATTTACGATTCTCTAAAGAAAAGCCATATTAAGTAAAGATGATATAAGAGAAAGTAAAGAATCATATTGGTAGCTGGAACCCTACTGAAAATAGAAAATCGTGATTTACGATTTTCCAAAAGGAATAAAAAGAAGAAATCGTAATTTATGATTTTTCAAAAATAGAAGCTTTCCACTACTACTGAATAAGAGAAGATACACCGCCATGCATATTTTTAGAAGTCTTTTACAATTAGAAGTATGACCAACCATGGATCTGAGAGATTAATGAAGAATACTCTTAAAAGGACTCTGTTGCTAAACATCAGAGAACACTCTAGAAGCACATCTATGGTTCAAAAGCAAGGAAGAATAAAATTAGGAATTAGAGTTATATTAGGATACTTTTACTTTAATAGTTTCTTTTATTAAAATTAAAACTTTATAAACTGACTCCTTATGAGCTATAAATAAGAGAGCCCGGTATAGGAATAAACCATCAAAAAAATTCTCAGCATCAATTGACGACTGAGGTTGGATTTTCTTTTGATCATTAGAGTAGATTTTTATTATTTTGTAGATTAGATGTCCAAGGTTTCTCAAGAGCAATTGACGACTGCTATTGGGTGCTGAAGATTGGTGTAGATATCTTAGTTTCTTAGAAGCAATTGATGACTATGGCTGAGGGGTGAAAATTATATTTACTTTGCTTTCTAGTTTAGATTTTTTTTGCTGTTTTGTAAACATCTTCAAGTTTTAATTTGAATTGACGACTCAGGTTGGAATTTGCAGATTAGTGTAACGGTTTTACTTTTCCATCTTCAATTTTCTCGAATTTGATTGACGCCCAGATTTTAGGAAATTGTTGATTAGAATAAATCTGTGTTAAAGAATTTTAGTTTTTGATTGACGCCCAAATTCTAGAAGACTGCAATAGGTGTAACGGCACTATTTATTTTTATAAATATCCGATGGCTGAAGATTGGGATTGACGACCTTAATCTGAAGATGGAGGATTAGGATTTGTTTTATACACCTTAGATTAAAAAACCTTTCTTTATTCATATTTCTTAAATAATTTAGAACCTTAAAAGATAAATATAAACTTTAAAATAGAAGTAGAAATAAAAATAAGATAAATACTTCTTCGTGGGAACGATCTTATACTAGCTCTACAATTTTCATTGTGCGCTTGCAATAGGTTAAGACTTAATTAGATACACACATAAGTAGCGATCAAAACCCTCATCAAGACTATGGCGCAAACAATCCCTATGTACACCATGAGTTGTTTCCGTCTCTCGGGCAACCTCCTGCATGAGATTTCTATGCTTATTGCACGATTTTGGTGGGGAAATAACAGTAAAATTAACAGTATTCATTGGATCAGTTGAGAAAAATTATGCTATCCAAAAGATTTAGGAGGGTTGAGGTTCAAGGAGTTGCAGGGCATTTAATAGTGCTATGCTATGTAAACAATGTTGGTGTCTGATCTCTTCTCCAAACTCTCTCGAGGCTAGGATTCTCAAGGCAAAGTCCTATCACAATTCCGATCTTTGGAAGGTAAAAATGGGTGCCAATCCCTTGTATACATGGCGGAGTATTTTTTTGGTAATCCCCATAATTGAGAAAGGTTTGATTTGGCGTATTGGGAATAGAACGACCATTAAGATTTGGAGCGATAGATGTGTCCTTAGGGAATCGACTTTCAAGCCTATCACCCCAAAATCCTTCCAACCGATTGAGTATGTGTCTGATATTATTGCTGACGAGCCACTACGATGGAATGAAGACATAATTCGGAACTCTTTCTTAATTGATGATGTGAATACTATTTTAGAAATGCCCCTCCCTTCTGCTCTTGGTGTTGGTAAATTGGCATGGGTCTATCACAAAAAAGGCCGCTTCACAGTCAAATCTACATATCAAGTGGCTCTTAAGCATCAGAAGGAATATGCTTGGCAACCCTCTAGTAGCTATCATCAAGTAGATCTGATATGGAGGAAAATATTGCAATGTGGTGCACTTAATAAGGTTAAAATTTTTGTATGGCGTGTCTACAAGGGTATTCTTCTCGTGAAAAATAACTTAAAACTAAAAGGATGCCTAGTGGATCCCACTTGCGATCTTTGCGGCAACTATTCGGAGACCATTGATCATGCTTTATGGAATTGTGATTGGGCTGCAAAACAATGGCTTATATCATCATTGGACTTTCGAGTACAACAAAGTGGGTTCTTTTCCTTTTCAGAGTTTCTTCAATGGGCTATAAAGGACGACGGGCTGAATTTGAAGGTTGTCTTTACAATAGCATGGGCCATATGGAACTACAGGAACAAGATCATCCATGGGGAATGAGTGGAAGACATCCGAAGACACATTAGGAATGGATAAAATTGGCTGGGCCAATACATGGTGGCAAACAATAGAAGTACTGATACTCTATCATCTGGGGAGGCTACAACTCTTGCTCTGAAATGGGAGCCCCCAATGAGGAATGTCATTAAAGTAAATGTTGATGGAGCCTAGGACAAAGGCTTAGAAGGGGCGGTATTGGTGTGGTTGTCTGAAACCACGAAAGAAAGATCTTGGCTAGTATGTGCAAATGGGTTCAAAGGTCCTCTTCGGCAGAACACATTGAGGTCTTAGCTTTTATGCAAGGGATTTTTCTGGCTAGAGAAGTCGGATATCGGAAAGTTATTTTTGAAGGGGCACTACAAAAAATAAGACTATTAGTGACGATCAATAGTGGCAGTTTTTTTGTTAAAGGCTATTAAAACTTTTAGCGACGAGGGTATTAGTGGCAGTTTTATTGTTATTAGCGGCAGTTTTGGCTGCTGCTAATAGTCTTATTTTTTGTAGTGGGGATGCGAAAACAGTGGTGGAGGCAATAAATGATGATACTGATGATCTATCGGTTGTTGGAAATCTTATATCTGATGTTAAACAAGCGTTGAGAACGTTTGAGTTTACCTCTTGTTGTTACAAACCTAGATCTTGTAATAGGGTAGCTGACTCTCTCTAAATTGGGTCTCCATGAGGATGTTGATCATGTATGGATGGATAGTTATCCACCATATATTTCTTTAATTGTAATTGCTGATTTTCCATAATGAAACAAGCTTTGTTCTTAAAAGAAAAAAAAAGAGTTAATTGTTAGCAGTTTCTATTTTGGTGGCCATCACTATGGTCAACCCGTTGACCGGTGAATGGTGTAAGATCAATTTTAAGATGTGTAGTTGCCAATTTGGTGAGTTTAAAGAGAATAAACAACTAATAGATAAGTCTTTTAGTTGAGGTATGATTGTGATTCTCAAGCATAATATAATTAGTAATTCAAGTCCTTAATAGGAAAGGACTCTTTGGTTATAAGGGGGGTGCTTGGTCCCAATGATCGCTCGACACAATTCAATCCTCCCTATTAGTAAAAGCATCCCCATTATGCTAGGAGATATTGAAAGCAAGAAGATCGTTGAAGATCGGCAACCCACCATTAATGGCTCACGTTTAAGGTGCGCACATATTTTTAATTTATGGATTGTTGATTTATGATTTTTTATTGATCATGCGCCTAGATTCTAGTACATATTTTTGGATGGTCGGATCGATAGATCCATGTAAGATCCATCAATTGGTATCAAAGCCAAGTTTGGTGTATGATCGGTCAAAACCCGTTGTTGTTCTTTTGAATATCGGCACACTGGTTTGTTAGTGTAGTCTGCGATGGCAAGATGCCCAATAGTTTTTTCTAGTATTGGCCGGAACAAATGATAACTCTTACAGTCGTCGGCAACCCGTGAATGTCAGTGCGCTTGCCCGGTGATTTCCTCCGTTTGCTTTACCAGAGATTGCTTGTGCTGGGTGTAGAAGGTGATAGAAAGTATCGGGTGTTTTGTAATGCACCATTTATTATACTTCCCCTAATAAGACAAAAGGAATATAAAACTTTATATTTTATTCGTATTTAATAAAGCATTATTGTCACATTTTGGGATGCGTGAATTGGGATTTAACCAAGTATTGGCATTCATTAATTATCAAGTAGCTTTAGCTGGGTGACATGACTTCTAGTTGAATTTAGATATTTACATCAATTGGAAGTAATACTCACCCATTGGACTCACCCATTGGACCCATCGTTTACTTCTTATATCACCGATTCGGCCACATGCCTTACTCGATCCTTTTTGTGACCCGGCCTGATTGATAATCGGACTCGAGTTATGACTTGATTTAGCCCATGGTCCAGTCTGGTCCATCACTCAACCTGGCCCATGATTCGTGACCCAATTCAGCCCGTTAGACACAATCCGTTTGTCCTTAAGGCCCATTTTGACCCATATGATTCCTTATTATTTTCGGGCCATTTCTGGGCCATCTATAAGTCTAATTTTAGGACATTATATATGAATTTTGACTTTCTAGAGCATTCCGGATCTGTTTTTTAGGTCTGTTTTTTACAATGAGCTCTCTGTTATAAAGTTATCATCACCTGATGTCCTTTTGATAATTTTTCATCGGATAATCATTGTTTATTTAAGTGCCTTTAATTTGAGTTAAGTATTGGCAGTTGTGCTCTAGCACCAAGGCTAGTATTTATATAAAGTTACCCCTGATTATTATTAATTTTTTAGCACTTACCCACTACATGAGCTAGATTTGGCTACTTGCATCTCTTAAAAGGCTTTTTTTTTTTTTAATGAACCACTTTTGTTACCATCTTAAATATTATAAAACTCAAATAGAAAATATGATTGGGAATGATTCTTCTGCCCAACGGTGATGATCTTTCCTAGTGCCATGGTTTTCATAGTGAGGTTTATTTTTGTCTAAGACCGTGTTACAAATTTAGTAAAAATGTGTAGTAAACGTTGACATTACAACTTGAGGGATGACTTCTACTCAATGGTGATGAATCACTTAATGTTGTGTGATGGTTATGTTTTACTATTCATTACTTTGTGTGTGAGTACTGTTAGCGTGTTATGACTCGGCCCAACGGAGGGTTATAACGTTGCAATTAGTACCATAACTATTGATATAAATTGTGGAAGCGACTATTGTGTTATGACTTGACCCAACGGAGGGTCATAATGATACAAATTGCTTCTCAACAAAACTACATTGATTTTAATTTTATAATATTCCTTGACATAATTTAACTCTTGCGTAAAGCACTATAAATATAATCTTGTGGAATGGATTGTTGCTATAGTTGTATGTGGACATAATAAAACCTTTAATTATTGTGCAACATTGAACCCGTCTTCTATTACTAATATGATTGGTAAAATTAAACTTCTGAGTGGCTCAAATTATGGTAAATGGAAGGAACAAGTTGTAATTATTCTAGGCTGCATGGATCTTGACTATGCTATACGATCTGATAAACCCAAGGTGCTCACTACTAATGTCTCAGCTGAGGATCTGACAGTGAATAATACGAATTTGAAAAAATGGGATAGATCAAATCATATGAGCTTCATGATCATAAAGAATTCCATTACTGATGCGATCCGGAGAGGTATTCCTGATTCGTACAATGCAAAGGAATATATGCAAGCCATTCAGGAACAATTTTAGGGGACTTCTAAAGCACTTGCCAGTAGTCTTATTATTAAAATGGGAACTATGAAATATAATGGTCATAGTGGCATACATGAGCACATTATGAGAATAAGTGGCATGGTGACTCAATTGAAAGAAATGGACATGGGTTTTTCTGAGGGTTATCTTATTCACTTCATTTTGACTTCTCTTCCTGCACAATTTGGCTCGTTTAAGATTAATTATAACACGCAGAAAGAAAAATAGAAGATGAATGAGCTCATCGCTCATTGTGTCCAAGAAGAAGAAAGACTTTAGACTGAAAAACCTGAAAGTATTTGATGAGTACTGAAAAATGATGATATTTCACCCCTAAATATCTATATTTAGCTATTCAATGAAAGCTATCTGATGAGAATGATTAGATTTGAAGTGTTTCAGGTAAATACAAGCCAAGTATAGAAAACAGCCCAAGAATTTTGAATATAATGTCAAAACACTGCAACTTTGGGTAATCAAGAACTTGGTGCGACTTGAAGCTAAATTTGGACCTTCAAGACGGCCGAATTATGAAATTGTCAAAACATGAAAGTTGTAGATCGTTTCGTTCGCTTTCCAACGGTGTAAGAATCACCTCAATCCGAGTTCGGGACAGAAAGTTATGGCCGAAATACCGAAGCAGTATCTGATACAAAGAAAGTGCTGAATTTCACGGATTTTTGGGGGTCGATGCATCGACCCTATAGGTTGATTAATCGAGGATAAGTCAGAGTCTGACACGAAACTGACACTGTAAAGCAAATTTTTGGGACGTTTTGGCGGCTCGATGTATCGACCCTCCCTGGTCGATTAATCGACCCTAAAATTTTGGTTTGGGAGACTTCCGCGACGAGAGTCTATTTAAAGCGAGTCAAATACTTCGGAAAAAGAGAATTAGAGAGATTTTTTTAGAGAATTAATTTTAGGTTTAGAATTTTTAGTTTTTAGCCTTTATTTTTCATAGTTAGACATAGAAATAGGGAAATTTTATTATTACTTTTTGAGAGCTTTGTTCCTTTAATTTTTCAGTACTCATCCCTTCAGTTTATAAATTTTGTTCAAAGTTTATTTCTGCATTAATTTCATTTCGGAAGATCATCGTACCTTTGGATCAAAGCAATTTCTTTTAAAGTTTGAGGTAATTTTAATTAATGTTATTTTCCCGTCTTTATTTATTTATGTCATTTAATTACAATATGTGTGGCTAAATTTATAGGGATGGGGATCTAATGATTCCCATCCGAGGGATGTACTTTTAATAATATAAATTTAGGATTAAAATATGAGATTTTATTTTATGGTTGTTGTGCTATCATGAACGGATGAAATCCTCGCCACTAGCCGGGATCGCGTGTGCCTAGCCATGCCCGGGATCTCAAATCTGTGACGGTAATTTTACCCAATCATTGTTATGGTCTTTTTGCTTTCATCGTGTGGATCTAATTACGATTATGTTCTGGGATCGAGTGTGCCTAGCCATGCCCTGGATCTTAGATCTGTAATGGTAATTTTATTTTAAATACTCCCTAATCTGAATAAAGTGTGCCTAGCTATGCCCTTGATTTCAGATTTATAAGTGGTATTCTTGTTGGAATTTTCACCCACTTTGGGGATGATTTTTATTTGAACCTGAGATCATGTGTGCCTACCCATGCCCTTGATCCCAGATCTATATATGAAAATCATCTAAGTCCTGATTGCAGGGATGCAACGTGGAGCCTATTAGGGTGTTGACCATTGATCTTCCATAAAAGATGTTTGTTACCAATGAAATATGTCATAATTTAATCCTTAGATTTATATTATAGGAAGCACGGACCAAAGATGGGAGGATTTAGTATCTTCATCTTTATCATCATCTTTACCTTTACTTTTGAATTATCAATTGAATTTTATTTTTGTAGTCATTAATTACCATCTCATAAACCGCTTAAATCATAAAACTGGTAGAATACTGTTAGATCTTCATAGATTTCTAGAATTGCTTGTCTCTTTTAGATATTTCAAAATTAGTCCTCGTGGGAACGATCTCGTACTCCGCACCCACTATATACAAACCAATTCGTGCACTTGCGAGTAAAACATTACAATTAAAAATCACACCAAGTTTTTGGCGCCGTTGTCGGGGATCAAATTAAGAAAATCTGAATTTTTGGTAGATAATAAATTTTAGGAATTTTCGAGGATTAAAATAGTATTTCTGCTTAATTAAAAAAAAAAAAAAAAAATTTTTTTTTGCTAGGAGTCGATGCATCGACCCCCATTGTCGATACATCGACCTTCCTCGATTGATCGAGTGTGACTCGATCAATCGATCTCTAAAAAAAATAAAAAAATAAAAATAATAATAAATAAAATTTTGAGGTTTTCCTGCCTGAAACCTCCACTCTGTGCATCATTTGCATGCACACTAGGTCTTCTAAAGAGAGAAATTTAGAACCGTTAAATTCTGAGATCGAACGTGCCTGCCGGTCAAATCGTAAGGACGCTAGATCAAGACAGAAATTTTTAAGTGAATCATCCACTGAAGTCAATATGGCTGACAACATGAATGGGCAACTTGAACAAGAGGAAGAACCAACATTGAGAGAACTGTTTTCTCCGATAACTACAAATACCCCATCATGCATTATATACCCCGCCACACCTGGTGGCCGGTTTGAAATTCGGACAAATGTCATCCAAATCCTTCCAATCTTTCATGGAGCAAGAAGATCCATACGACGTTAAAGACTTCATCAAGTTCCGCTCATCTGTTACCAAAATTTCAGAAGAATCATTAGGTGCTTATTTCCTTTCTCTATAAAGGATAAAGCAAAAGCATGGTTAAATTCTCTACCATCGGGATCCATAACCACCGATCGATGGTCAAAATGCCACAAAGTTCTTCCCTATGGCGAAGACGAATGTCCTTAGACGTGAAATCACAGATTTCACGCAAGAGGAAGATGAGAGATTATATGAAGCTTGGGATAGATTCATGGATCTCTTACTCAAATGTCCGCACCATGGATACTCAAAGTGGAGACTGGTCCAGTGTTTCTACAATGGACTGAATCAACCAAATAGACATCTGGTGGAGTCAATGAATGGCGGAGGATTCCCGAGCCTTAAAGAAACCGAATCTTATGCTTTCTTAGAAAAGCTAGCTGAGGATTCTCAGCACTGGGATTTCACAAAGACTCGAGAACAATCAGTCAAAGCTTGTGATCAAGCCGGGAGTTCAACCAAGAAAGGAGGACTATATGTAGTAAAGGATTCCCCAGATCTTATGGCTAAAATTGATTTCCTCACTCAACTAGTGGAGGAATTGAAATTAAAGAAGAATGTGCATATGGTCAATACACAACCTGAGCCATGTTTAATTTGTGCAAGTCCAATGCATATGGCAGATGATTGTCCTTCAATGCAGAACTATCATGAAGACACATCTGAACAGTTAAATGTTGTGAATAATTATGGGCGGAATCAAGGAAACGTTTTCAATGAGAATAACCCAAATAGCTGGAGATACCACCCAAATTTCTCATGGAAACAAGATAATCAAAGAATGCAGCCCAGGAAACAGGGGACGAACTTTTATCCCCAACAAAATTTCAATCAAGGACCGCAGCAGAACTACGGTCAAGGGCAATTTCAGCAGCAAGGGTTCAATAACCCGAATCAATTTCAATACAATCAAAATCAGGTTGGGCAGCCACGGCAAATGAACCAGAATTTTCAGTTTACACAACCAATGGGAGGTTATCAAAACCAACCACAACAAAATTTTGTGCCGACATTTCCACCACCTGGATTTAACAACCCACAGGGAAATCCTGCCCAACGTCCTCATACACAAACTCCTTCTACTGAGGACCTGATGAAACTCATTCATTCTCACACGTCCTCAATCTCTAAAATAGAGACCCAAATTGGGCAATTGGCATCCTTTCTCTGTGAAAGAGAAAAAGGTTCGTTTCCAAGCTAACCTGTTCCTAACCCAAGGGGCCAAATGGTTGTTGAACAAACATCAACTTCAACACAAGAGGATAATCAACAACAAATTCGGGCAATCACAACGTTGAGATCTGGAAAGCAGGTCGATAACAAAGTAGTGGAGGAGGAGGAAGAGTCTAATAGAGAGACGCAATCTGAAGAGAGAAAAGAAATTGATGACAAAGTACAAGCAAAAGAAATAGTAGATGACGAGAGTGAACAGAAGAAAAGTTTTGTTCCGAAAGCACCGTACCCGCAAAGATTGATGGCACCACTGAGAAATCGCGATGTGGAAGGAATAAATGAGATTTTCAAGCAATTAAAAATTAATATTCCCTTTCTGGATGCCATCCGTCAAGTACCTACTTATGCTAAATTTTTGAAGGAATTGGTCACAATCAAAAGAAAGACCAATATTCCGAAAAAGGCTTTCTTAGCCGAGCTGGTTAGTTCAGTGTTGCAAGCAAAGCTCCCAATCAAATACAAGGACCCAGGTTGTCCTACAATCTCGATCATCATCGGCGATAATCGTATTGATCAGGCCCTTTTGGATTTAGGAGCAAGTGTCAACTTGTTGCCTTATTCTGTGTACAAGGAGCTTGAATTGGGAGAACTTAAGACCACTGTGATGACCCTTCGCTTAGTCGATCCCTCGAGGAATTGTGGAAGATGTCCTCATCAAGGTGGATTCTTTCTACTTTCCTGTAGATTTTGTTGTTCTAGACACTGAACCGACATCAAATTTGAAGAATAATATTCCAGTGATTCTAGGAAGACCATTCCTAGCAACCTCCAATGCGCTGATCAATTGTCGAAATGGGATCATGAATCTGTCATTCGGGAATATGACAGTGGAACTCAACATTTTTAATATTGCCAAGCAGCCCATGGAGGATGATGAACATGCACAAGCATGCATACTCGATGAAATTGTAGAGGAAATATTTCATGCATCTGAATCTGAAGATCCTTTAGCAGCTTGCCTTGCGTATTTTAGAGAAAATTTCGATGTGGATCAACTAATCCAAGAACTAAATCACATGTTGGACTCCACACCACGTCTGGGTGAAGAACAGGAAATAGAGTGTGGAACTCAAATTGAATTAATCAAGGAAAAGCCGAAAGAGGAGGAGAAAGTGTCCTTAGAACTTAAACCTCTTCCGTAAAATCTCAAGTATGCCTACCTGGGGGAGAATGAAACTCAACCCGTTATAATATCATCAACACTGGATGCAAATCAGTAAGGCCAACTCATGAATATACTCAAAGTGCACAAAAGTGCCCTCGGTTGGTCGATAAAAGGTATCAAAGGCATTAGTCCGACGGTGTGTATGCACCGAATCCATTTGGAAGACAATGCTAAGCCTTCTAGAGAACCACAGAGGAGACTGAACCCTATAATGCAAGATGTGGTCCGAAATGAGGTAATCAAACTTTTAGATGCTGGAATCATATACCCCATCTCGGACGATAAAGAATGGTCACACGTCCCTAAGAAATCGGGAATCACAGTGGTGAAGAATGAAGAAAACATACTGGTCCCTACAAAAATTCAAACAGGGTGGAGAGTGTGCATTGATTATCGGAAGTTAAATTTGATGACGAGAAAAGATCACTTTCCACTCCCGTTTATCGATCAGATGTTAGAAAGATTGGCCGGGCAAGAGTACTATTGCTTTCTCGATGGCTATTCTGGGTATAACCAAATAGTCATTGCACCGGAGGATCAGGAGAAGACCACTTTCACATGTCCTTTTGGTACTTTCTCCTACCGACGAATGTCGTTTGGGCTTTGTAATGCACCAGCTACATTCCAAAGATGTATGCTGAGTATTTTTTCGGATATGGTCGAGCGATTCCTTGAAGTCTTCATGGACGACTTCTCGATACATGGAAACAGTTTTGCTGACTGTTTGAATCATTTGTCGCTAGTGCTTGCACGATGCCAGGAGAAGAACCTTGTTCTTAACTGGGAAAAATGTCACTTCATGGTTAAAGATGGCATTGTTTTGGGACACATCATATCGTCCCAGGGTATCGAGGTCGATAAGGCTAAAGTTGATTTAATTGCCGACCTACCACCACCGAGGACAGTGAAGGAAATCAGATCTTTTCTGGGCCACGCCGGTTTTTACAGGCGTTTTATTAAAGATTTCAGTAAGATAGCACGGCCGCTCTGCAGCTTACTTTCAAAAGATGCCCCATTCATCTTTGATGATAAATGTTTGCGAGCCTTTGAAACCATTAAGGCCGAATTGATAAAAGCTCCAATTATTCAATCTCCGAACTGGGCCTTCCCGTTCGAAATCATGTATGACGCCTCTGATTATACAATTGGAGCTGTTTTGGGGCAACGAATAGAAAAATTACCGCATGTAATCTACTATGCGAGTCGCACTCTCAACGATGCCCAGTTGAACTACTCGACCACTGAAAAGGAACTTTTGGCAGTAGTTTTCGCGTTGGATAAATTTCGATCCTATTTATTAGGATCTAAAGTTGTGGTATTCACAGATCACGCTGCTCTGCGTTATCTGTTCGCTAAGAAAGACGCTAAGGCACGTTTAATTAGGTGGATCTTGTTGTTGCAAGAGTTCGATTTGGAGATCAAGGACAAGAAAGGCTCAGAAAATGTGGTGGCCGATCACTTGTCACGAATAATTATTGAGAAACTTGACGAGCCTGTTCCGATCTTGGAGCACTTCCCGGATGAACAGTTATTCAAGATTGATTGCCCACCTTGGTATGCGGATCTTGTCAATTTCCTAGTCACCGAGAAATTACCTCACCATTGGTCGAAGAATGAGAAATCTATTTTCTTAGCTCGGGTGAAACACTATTTTTTCGAAGATCCGTACTTATTCAAATATCATCCGATCAAATCATACGAAGATGTATTCCTGAATCTGAGCAACCACGAATCATCTCGTTCTGTCATGAGTTAGCTTGTGGAGGTCACTTTAGTTCCAAAAAGACTGCAGCAAAGATCTTTCAAAGTGGTTTTTACTGGTCGACGATATTTAAGGACTGTCATCAACATTGCAAATCCTGTCACAACTGTCAAATGTTGGGCCGAATCTCAAAGCGCAACATGATGCCGCTCAATCCAATTTTAGAAGTTGAATTATTTGATGTTTGGGGGATCAATTTTATGGGTCCTTTCCCGAATTCGTTTGGAAATACGTTCATTCTTGTCGGTGTTGACTATGTTTCGAAATAGGTAGAGGCCGTGGCTTGTAAATCTAATGATCACAGAGTAGTGATCAAATTTCTCAAGGATCAAGTGTTTTCACGTTTTGGCATTCCAAAGGCGATAATCAGTGATGGTGGAAAGCACTTTTGCAATAAAGTGTTCACCAAATGAAGAAATATGGTGTCACACATAAAGTTGCTACACCTTACCATCCTCAGACAAGTGGCCAAGTTGAAGTCTCTAATCGGAAACTTAAGCGGATTTTAGAAAAGACAATCAATCCGAACCGTAAAGACTGGTCGTTAAAGTTGAATGACGCTCTATGGGTGTATAGAACTGCATTTAAAACTCCGATTGGCATGTCGCCGTATCGGTTGGTCTTTGGTAAAGGATGTCACCTCCCGGTTGAATTGGAACATCGAGCATTTTGGACCGTTAAGTCATTGAATTTCGATCTCCTGAAATCTGGTACCCAAAGGGGTTTCCAAATAAATGAATTAGAAGAAATCCATGCTGATGCATATGACTGTGCTAAATCGTACAAGGACCGTATGAAACGGGTTCATGATCAATCTATTCTGCGGAAATCGTTCGTTATTAGTCAACTGGTTCTGCTCTACAATTCCCGACTTCATCTATTTCCAGGGTAACTAAAAACCCGTTGGAATGGTCCTTTCAAAATCTCTCGAATACTCCCCAATGGGGCAGTAGATATTATCAACCCGAAACACGGGAATATTTTTCGAGTTAACGGTCAGCGATTGAAACCGTTCCTTGAGAATGCGATTGCATTCTCTGACACTCTTTCTTTGAGTGAGCCCTTTGGCTCACCAGATTGAGATTTCACACTTTAAACTAGCGCTCATTGGGAGGCAACCCAAGTGTGTACTTTCCATTTGGTTTTGTTTTGTTTAAAAAATATATATATATATATATATTTGGGAGTCGATGCATCGACCCCCTCTGTCGATTCATCGACCCACCCTGGGTCGATGCATCGACCCTTTTGGTCGATTAATCGACAGCTTTAATGCAGTCCCCTTTTTCAAGAAGACTGCATTTATGATGGTTTTTGACTTTTTTTTAGTCGATTAATCGACTCCTTGAGTCGATGCATCGACTGCTGATTTTGGAAATCGTGCTCTGTTGAAAATCTGTCAGTTTTTGTTTTTATTTGTAGTCGATTAATCGACTCTTTTTGAGTCGACTAATCGAATTTGATTGCGGGACATGCATTTTTGGTTTTTATCTGCCTCGATTTTTGTCGATTAATCGACTTTTCCACTTCCTGACGTTGCGTCTTTTCACTTAAAGACGTTGCGTGTTTCCATGCGTCGGGACTTCTGACGCGCCCGTTTTCAATGGAGTCGATTAATCGACCCTTTTGGTCGATTAATTATTTTTGTATCGTAGAGGGCGCCTTTGCGGCTATTTAAATGGAGAGTCTCACTCGATTTTCATTCGTTTGTATCTTGTTTTTACATTGCCTCCGACATTAGCGGTGCAATCATGGCCCGACCTGCGCGCGCCGCAAAGACTTGTACAACACCTACTGGTCATCCACGTGATCGACCAAGTGGTCTTCGCGACCCGCGACCTATGCTCCGAATATGTTTTTGATCTCGCGGCTTTTCAAGCACTGCCTATCTGCGCCGTTTCCCTCGCCTATGCGATGGCTCTCAATGCCCATTTTCTCCTCACTCCACCCGTGATCAAAGTGTCCGAACGTTGTTGGTTATTCTATCGAACATGGCATGGGTGCCCGCCTCATCGAGAATCAAGTTGCACGCCCACTTCCTTTGTTTCAATTGATGGGTGGTCGCCCGATTTTTCCGCACACCATTAGGAGGTCTTTAATGTTTCGTGCGGCGCCCTCACAATCACACTTTGGGTGAGAACTCGGCGAGTCTCGAGAGGATATAATCAACGAGATGTGCCGCGGCATATTTTCTTCTGGGATCGCCACTAGGCGATCGGCGTTGCCGCGCCCGCTTTTGTTTTGGGATAGTGTGGTCAGTAGCAATCTCTGCCCCCGTGGCCACGTTTCTGAGCGCACCGGTGATCGGGTTCAAGCGCTTTATGGGGCCCACCGCAATTCATGGATCAACGTGCCCAGGATTATTCATGATGGCATGTGGCGATGCCATGACGAACTCACTAAACCTACAACTGGTCTACTTCCCCCATTATGTTATGAAGTTGCTTAATTTCCTTCGTTTCCCGTTCTACCGGGATGATGATATCGGGGACCTTGCATTCTATCGTTATGGTGCGTCCCAATGGAACCGCAGTATGCGTCTCTTGGGAAATATCCCTGATGCCCCTGCTGATGCACCAGCCCAACCGGCTCCCCCACGCCAGCGCCGCCGCGTACGCCAGGATGACCAACATGCACCTGATCAAGGACCCGAGGAGGGTGTGTCGCTGGGTTCGCTCCAAGCCCAAATTCACTCTTTACAAGAGGAGCAGCAGCGACAACATGGTGCACTCCTGCGCCGTAGCCACTATGATCGTTCCTTCCTCCATCAGATCGGGCAGCGCATGTGGCCTGATAGTTATGATGAGATGCGCGCCAGGGCCCGCCAGGCCGAGGAGGATGGAGATGATTAGTTTGATTAGTCTAGGATTAGGATTTTTCGTTTTGTGTTATTTTTCTTTCTTTTGTTTAGGCTGTTTATTTTAGGAGTCAAATCAGAAGTGTCCTTGTAATCATCGTGTTTATCAATGAAGAAGTGTGTTTTCTAATCTGTGTGGGATTGTCAAAATTTTGTGAATTACCGGTTGCCTTTAGAGTAGTTGAAAAGCACCATTAAAATGCCATTTTTTTTTTTTAATTTCAACTCTCTGCCAAGATGGTGTCGATTAATCGAGGGTTATACTCGATTAATCGACCCAATGTTTGCGAAAAAAAAAAAAAAATTTTGGGAGTCGATGCATCGACCCCACTGTTGATTAATCGACCCCCAAAGGGTCGATGCATCGACCTTCAGGGTTCGATTAATCGACCCCACCGTTTTTTGGGTTTTTTTTGTGCCAAACAATATTGAAATCATCGACCTCGATCCGATGATCATTCCGTACTGGGGAGAACCATCTAGAAAGAAGGTAAATCGTTCCAAATCTCCTACACTGTGCATCAATACTGATTTCGAGTTAATTGATGTGATGCCGTCACCATCTCCCCCATCTTCATCTCCTGCTTTCGCCTCCCCACCTCCATCCATACAATCGGCGGTGTCTCAGCAATTTCCCCTTGATCTTTGGGAGAAATTGTTCCCTGTGCCTAAGAATACCAATTTAAGTGACCAGAGGTGAATGGGTCCGCCTACCAATGACTAACAGAGTTGGATTCATGTTTAGTTTAGGATTTAGGATTTAGGATTTATTAGTTTTTTTTTTTTTTTCTTTTTTTTTTCTTTTCCTTTTTGTTTTGTTTTGTTTCGTTTAGATTGTTTTTAATTCTCTCAATAGTCTAACCATATTCCCTTCAATATATTTTTTGTCATGTTCTAATTTGATGCACATATTCTCTGCACCTGATCTTTGTGTTGAGGTATTTTTTTCAAACAGGTTTGGGGGTGCGCTACTTCTTTCAGTCAATGTGGACATTGTCATCTTTAGGTTTCGGGGGTATGATTATCTATTTTACGTCACTTATTTTTTTTTTATCTGAAAAAAAAAATCTGAAATAAAAATTTGAAAAAATAAAATTTAATTTTGAAGTCATCATGCACATTATTTTACGATTGTTTTCAAACTTTAGTTGATGATGCATGTGAATTTAATTTTAAGAATACTAGTGTCATATTTTGATTACTTGTATCTAAGATGATGAAGCTTAATGTGATATGTTGTGGATAATTTTGATATTCATGCTTAGAATTTTTACACTTATACCAAGCTAAGACTTAGAAATCGATGAACTGTTTTGAATGTTGAATCTTAGGATCTCAGTGGAGACTAAACCCAGTGAGCTTTAGAGCTAATTTCCCGTCATTGATGAGTGAATATATAAACTCGGAGTTTTCTTTGAATACGACTTATTTTGCATAATCTCATACACTTCATTTTGACTTGTGACTTTGCATGAAATCAAATTCATATCATTATGTTAGAATGTACTGTATATCTACTCAAGACAAATAGGCAAGGTTACTATCTTTTAAGGACATGATTGAAGGCCATCTTTGGCTCGTTTGTGCTTAAAATGCCCCACCTCAAATAAATTTATCTTTCTAGTACCCCTTTGAGCCTATTGACAAATTTACCTTTATACATTCTTTGATAAGCCATGTTAACCTGTAACCCTTCACCATTTCTGAAAATTCAGCTTTACCCTTCTTATTTCTGAGAAATTAGGAACGAGGGATGAGAGTGAACGAAAAGAGAGTAAGTGGAGAGATACTGAGTTGTGGTGTTTACTGGGAGTGTATGGCAAAAATAAAAAGAAAAAGGGGGGAGAAAAAAAAAATTGGTGAAAAACAATGAAAAATATGAGGTGCTTCAAGAAAATGAAAGTTGAGAAAAATAGAAGAAAATTGAGAAAAATAGTGCGACATTAGAAAAGAAAAAGAAGAGAAATAGAAAAAATAAAAAAGGTGTTTCTTTTCCAATTTCTCAGAAACTTTGAATCCCAACTTCCAATTCTTTCTTACCCTTTCGTGAGCCCCATTACAACCCTAAAAAGATCTTCATGATCTGATCTTGCATTAGTAACTGCCTTGTGGAGAGTAAATATGTGATACTTATGACACTTGATATGACATGCTTAGGATATACAAGTATCTTCTTATGAGATTTATTTTTGTTCATTGATTACATCGTATTTTATTTATCATGTGAGACCTTTTTATTTGCTTTGTATTGACCTCTCACATATGTGCGAAAACTTATCCATCATCGGTGTCTTTATATTTTGAGAGTATACCTAAAGTGAGGATTGAGTCAAAACAACAGATCCAAGGATTTTCCGTTTGAACTAGTTCTGAGATGAATGAATTTTGGTTTGGTTATGCACACACTTCACGTTTAGGCATGAATGGATGAGCTATCTAACGATTTGAGCATTAGACTAATTTGCATGGATATTAGTATGATTAGTATAACATTGTTATTTAAAATTGAGAATTCGCATGTTGAATTGATTAATGATTTTTGTTTTTGAATGGTATATATGTTATCAAAATCATGTTTTGAAAACTCAATTTTATCGATGATTTCAAAAATGTATTGAAGTTTGTGGGTAACTTCACTGTAAACCCTCAGGAGACACAACTCCTCCACTAGGATCACCTAGGGGTTTAAAGGCTTGTTGCACATGCTAAGTGCAATCGTGTTTCCAACGAAAGTGGCATTTATTTTCTTTAGTTTGCTTTGCTCGAGGACTAGCAAAGTGTAGGTTTGGGGGTATGATGAGTACTGAAAAATGATGATATTTCACCCATAAATACCTATATTTAGCTGTTCGATGAAGGCTATTTGATGAGAATGATTAGATTTGAAGTGTTTCAGGTAAATACAAGCCAAGTATAGAAAAGAGCCCAAGAATTCTGAATATAATGTCAAAACACTGCAACTTTGGGTAATCAAGAACTTGGTGCGACTTGCGGATAAATTTGGACTTTCAAGCCGGCCGAATTATGAAATTGTTAAAACATGAAAGTTGTAGATCGTTTCGTCTGCTTTCCAACGGCGTAAGAATCACCTCAATCCGAGTTCGGGATAGAAAGTTATGGCCGAAATACCAAAGCAGTGCCTGATACAAAGAAAGTGCTGAATTTCACGGATTTCTGGGGGTCGATGCATCGACCCTATAGGTCGATTAATCGAGGATAAGTCAGAGTCTGACACGAAACTGACACTGTAAAGCAAATTTTTGGGACGTTTTGGCGGCTCGATGCATCGACCCTCCCTGGTCGATTAATCGACCCTAAAATTTTGGTTTGGGAGACTTCCGCGATGAGAGTCTATTTAAAGCGACTCAAACACTTCGGAAAAAGAGAATTAGAGAGATTTTTTTAGAGAATTAATTTTAGGTTTAGAATTTTTAGTTTTTAGCCTTTATTTTTCATAGTTAGACATAGAAATAGGAAAATTTTATTATTCCTTTTTGAGAGCTTTGTTCCTTTAATTTTTCAGTACTCATCCCTTAAGTTTATAAATTTTGTTCAAAGTTTATTCCTGCATTAATTTTATTTCGAAAGATCATCGTACCTTTGGATCAAAGAAATTTCTTTTGAAGTTTGAGGTAATTTTAATTAATATTATTTTCCCGTCTTTATTTATTTATATCATTTAATTACAATATGTGTGGCTAAATTTATAGGGATGGGGATCTAATGATTCCCATCCGAGGGATGTACTTTTAATAATATAAATTTAGGATTAAAATATGAGATTTTATTTTATAGTTGTTGTGCTATCATGAACGGATGAAATCCCCGCCACTAACCGGGATCGCGTGTGCCTAGCCATGCCCGGGATCTCAAATCTGTGACGGTAATTTTACCCAATCATTGTTATGGTCTTTTTACTTTCATCGTGTGGATCTAATTACGATTATGTTTTGGGATCGAGTGTGCCTAGCCATGCCCTGGATCTTAGATCTGTAATGGTAATTTTATCTTAAATACTCCCTAATCTGAATAAAGTGTGCCTAGCCATGCCCTTGATTTTCACCCACTTTGGGGATGATTTTTATTTAAACCTGAGATCATGTGTGCCTAGCCATGCCCTTGATCCCAGATCTATATATGAAAATCATCTAAGTCCTGATTGCAGGGATGCAACGTGGAGCCTATTAGGGTGTTGACCATTGATCTTTCATAAAAGATGTTTGTTACCAATGAAATATGTCATAATTTAATCCTTAGATTTATATTATAGGAAGCACGGACCAAATATGAGAGGATTTAGTATCTTCATCTTTATCATCATCTTTACCTTTACTTTTGAATTATCAATTGAATTTTATTTTTGTAGTCATTAATTACCATCTCATCAACCGCTTAAATCATAAAACTGGTAGAATATTGTTAGATCTTCATAGATTTCTAGAATTGCTTGTCTCTTTTAGATATTTCAAAATTAGTCCTCGTGGGAACGATCTCGTACTCCGCACCCACTATATACAAACCGATTCGTGCACTTGCGAGTAAAACATTATATTAAAAATATCACATCAGTATTCATTATACCGCTCTTGGACTATCGAAAAGAAATTTCAAACGAAAGAAAGGATCATATAAAAAAAAGAACGTAAAAGTTTCTTCACCAGAAACCAAACAAGGAGAAGCTGACGGATCTACTTCTGACATTAAGTGTCACTTCTGTAAGAGAAGGGACACATGAAGAAGAATTGTTAGAAATACAGAGATTGGCTAGTTAAGAAAGGTAATGATCTAATCTTTGTGTGTTTTGAATTACTTTATATTAATGCTCCATGCAATACTTGGTGGATAGATTCTGGTGCAACTATTCACATAAGTAATTCAATGCAGGGATTTCGATCCAGTAGGAAGCTAAGTAAAGGCGAACGAACCATTAAACTCATAAATAGAGTAGGAGCAGACGAGGAGGCTATTAAGACTTTCCGTCTTATTTTAGATAGTAGTTTCATTTTCAATTTAGTTGATACTATTTACGTTCCAAGTATCGCTAGAAACCTTATCTCAAATTTTAAATTGGATTCATTAGGTTTTGAATTTAAATTTGGACATAATATTTTTACTCTATTATTTGATTCCAATATTATGGGTGGTGGCTCATTAGTAGGAAATCTTTATCAGTTGAATTTAGATTCATCTTACATCAAATCTTTAGTTTCTATACATGTGAATGATAAAATTAGTAAGAAACGAAAACGAGCAATCGATAACTCCTCTATTTTATGGCATAAACGTTTAGGCCATATATCTAAGGATAGAATAGAGAGGTTAATTAAAGATGATATAATCGATGCGCTCGATTTATCTCATTTCAATACTTGTGTTGATTGCGTTAAAGGAAAACTTATAAAGACTAATAAGAAAAGAGCTATCAGGAGTACGAGTTTGCTAGAAATAGTCCACACTGATATTTGTGGACCGTTTCCAACTCCTGTTATTGGTGGTCAAAAGTATTTTATTACTTTTACTGATGATTATTCTTGTTTTAGTTATATATTTCTCATTCATGAGAAATCTGAGGCCTTGAATATGTTTAAAATCTATAAAACTGAAGTTGAGTTACAACTCAATTCGAAGATTAAAATTGTGAGATCTGATAGAGGCGGAGAGTACTATGGTAGATACTTTGAAACAAGTCACAATCCAGGACCATTCACCCTGTATCTACAAGAGCATGTTATTATTGCTCAATACATCATGTCGGGAACACCTGAACAGAATGGTATAGTGAGCGACGAAATCGTACTCTTATGGATATGGTGAGAAGCATGTTGTGCAACTCTAAGTTGCCTATGTTCTTATGGGGAGAAGCCTTAAAAACAGCGGTACATATCCTGAATTGGGTTCTTAGTAAGGCTGTTCCTAAAACTCCTTATGAGCTATGGGTAGGAAGAAAATCGACTCTAGGATATTTACACATTTGGAACTGTTTAGCTGAAGCAAAGATGTATAATCCACAATTAGGAAAATTGGATCCTAAAACTATAAGTTGTCATGTCATTGGTTACCCTGATAGGTTAAAAGGCTACAGATTTTATTGCCCCACTCATAGTACCTGAATTGTTGAGACTAGATGTGCAAAATTCTTTGAGGATCGTGAGAATAGTGAGAGTGTTGAGCCTAGGAAAATCACTTTTAAAGAGAATCGGGTTATAATTCCTATCCCTTTTATCCAAGAAAAAATGGCACCAACACCTTTCCTTCAAGATAGTGTTGATGTACCTTGGCTATACTTATTAAAACACCCCACATTGAGGAGACTCTTGCTCCCATGACGACTGCCAATGATCAACCATTGCGTAGATCAGAGAGAGCAAAGAAGCCAGCCAGTTCTTATGACTATATCGTCTACCTCAATGAGAGTGAGTATGATTTTGGAAAAGAATTAGATCCTATTTCTTTTAGCTAAGCCATAAAGAGTGACAAATTCACTCAATGGCTCGAAGCCATGAAAGATGAGTTGGAATCAATGAAATATAGCTCGGTCTGAGATCTTTGCGAGTTACTTGAAGGAGTTAAGCCTGTAGGCTGTAAATGAGTATATAAAAATAAATAAGACTCCAAAGGTAATGTAGAAAGATATAAGTCCAGGTTAGTCATTAAAGGGTTCACTCAAAATGAGGGAATAGACTATAAAGAGACATTTTCTCCTGTCTTTAGAAAGGAATCCTTCCGGATAGTTATGACATTAGTAGCTCATTTTAACTTAGAATTGCATCAAATGGATGTTAAAACTATTTTTCTGAAAGGTGACTTGCATGAAGGTGTCTTTATAACACAACCTAAAGGTTTTCAGGTTGAGGGGGAGAGTAATTTAGTTTGTAGACTCAAAAGATCTATATATGGTTTAAAGCAGACATCTCGACAGTGGTACTTAAAATTTTACGAAGTCATTTCAAATTTTAGTTTTAAAGAAAATACTGTGGATCAATGCATATATATTAAAATCAATGGGAGAAATTTTATCATCCTTGTTTTGTATGTTGATGATATATTACTTGCGAGCAGTAATTTGAGCATATTATATGAGACAAATTTTTTTTTATCAGAGAGTTTGGATATGAAAGATCTTGGTGAAGTTTCCTACGTGATAAGAATTAAGATTCATCGAGATAAAGCCCGTGACATATTGGGATTGTCTCAAAGGACTTATATTGATAAAGTTTTTAAAAGGTTCAACATGCATAATTGTTCCGCTACTGTTGCCCCTCTCATTAAGGGTGATAAATTTAGTCTACTTCAGAGTCTTAGGATCGATCTGGAGAGAAAGCAGATGGAGACCATTCTCTATGCATCGGCAGTTGGGAGTCTCATGTATGCACAAGTCTGTACTCGTCCAGACATAGCGTATATAGTTGGTATGCTTGGTAGGTATCAATATAATCCTGATTTGGATCATTGGAAAGCAGTCAAGAAGGTTTTTTGCTATTTACAAGGGACTAAAGGACACATGTTCACGTACAAAAGGTTGAATAACCTTGAAGTTATTGGTTATTCAGATGCTGACTATGCTGGGTGTCAAGACACCCGTAGGTCCACATCGGGTTATAATTTTATGCTTGCAGGTGGACCTATATCTTGGAAGAACGTTAAGCAAACGCTGACTATTTCATCTACTATGGAAGTAGAATTTGTTGCATGTTTTGAGGCAACATGTGAGGCGATATGGTTGAGGAATTTTATCTCAGGGCTTTGAGTTGTTGATAGTATTTCAAGGCCACTAAGAATCTTGTATGACAATTCCGCTGCGATAGCTATCTCCAATAATAACAAGACTAGTGGAGGTTCCAAATATATTGATATTAAATATCTTATTGTAAAGGAGAAAGTTCATAATCAAATTGTATCTGTTGAAAAGATCAGTACGACACTCATATTGGCTAACCCTCTCATTAAAGGCTTACCTCCCAAGCTCTTTTCGGAGCATATTGCGCGCATGTGACTAACGAAAAATTATGATAGCCTTTGAGAGTAGATATAGAAGAGAGAATATATTTGTTTAATTGATTAAGAAATAAGGATTATTTATTTGTTTTTTCATTTTTATGCAAATAAAATTTTGAAATATATGGTGTCAGTAGATGGCAATAAAGTAGGACCAATAATAGATTGAATTTACATGTAATCATCAGTCAGTTTGTAAACTTATAATTTATGTAAAATCATACTAGTTGTAATCCATGTCAGTGATGAATTCCAATACGATAACTAATGAACGGTCATGTATCGATGACATGATATATTGACTACATTGATTCTGTGTTGAAATTCTCACTGGACTGGACTGATTATAAAGACTTTAATTGAGATTGATTAGGACTTACCATTTAAAGAAAGTTAGCTAACATTTGGTAATCGGAGTTTATTGACATAGTTTGGCAAAGTAAGAGACTGTTAGCAGTTTCTATTTTGGTGGCTGTTACTATGGTCAACCCGTTGACCGGTGAATAGTGTAAGATCAATCTTAAGATATGTAGTCGCTAATTTGGTGAGTTTGAAGAGAATAAGCAACTAATAGATAAATCTTTTAGTTGATGTATAATTGTGATTCCCAATCACAATATAATTAGTAATTCAAATCCTTAATGGGAAATGACTATTTGATTATAAATATAAGGGATGCTTAGTCCCAATGATCGTTCGACACAATTTAAGCATCCCTATTAGCAAAAGCATCCCCATTGTGCTAGGAAATATTAAAAGCGAGAAAATCGTTGAAGATCGGCAACTCACCATTAGTGGCTCACGTTCAAGGTGCCCACATATTTTTAATTTATGAATTGTTGATTTATTATTTTTGATTGATCATGCGCATAAATTCTAAGACATATTTTAGGATGGTCGGATCGATAGATCCATGTAAGATCGATCATTAATATGTTAAATACAGTGACCATTTATTTTTATTAATCAGCTCATGTCACATGGTTCAAAAGAATGCAAGTCTGTTAGAATTTCCAATTCACAAAAGGGTACTATGCGGTAATCCTTCAATAAACAAGTCCCAAATGCAGTGAGTCAATAATTTCAACGCGTAGGACAAGTCAGATTGAGAAATCTGATCCGTTGGATATGATGAGAAAGAAACTAGGTAGGGAGTCTGTTCCTCGAATTTTTATTTTTATTTTGTAGGCAGAAAGTGCTTTTAAACAGTGTCAAATTTCTCTGAAATTCTCTAAAATTTCTCCAAAATTCACCGAAATAAGGTTGGACGAAACTTTCGGCTAAATTTCAGTTATTTCTCCGAAATCACCAAAAATTCATTCATTTCAGTACAAAGTTTTGCCAAATTAATGAAGTTTGAATTATTTTCTCCATTTTTAAATAATAAGTAAAATATTTATACATATTAAATACAATATATATATATATATATATATTTTGTGTACTCCCTGAAATTATTTTGAAACTTGTTCGAATTTTTCCTGAAATTTGTCCGAAATGACCCTCTCCCGAAATATTGCAAAAAACAACACTACAAAAAATAAGACTATGAGCGGCAGTTTTTGGCTTAAATATTGTAGAAAACTGCCGCTCTTAACAAAAAAACTATTAAGACTATTAGCGACAGTTTTTTTGTTAATAGCGACAGTTTTTTGTTAATAGCGACAGTTTATGACTGTCGCTAATAATCTTATTTTTTGTAGTGTAAAATTTATGACTACGCTTTTAAAAGTTTTTTTTTTTTAGATAGAAAGGGAAAGAGCACCATTCTTGGGCTTGGGTCACGACTCTGTTCAATAAGTACTTTTGTTGGCTCTCAGGCGTACAAAAGTTCATCCACAAGAGAGAAAGATTGTTGGAATTTAATCCCTTTTGTTGCTCTTTGGTCGATTTGGAAGGAGAGAAATAACAAAATATTTGAAGGAAAATGCAGGCTGGCTTCTCAATTGGTGGACATTATCAAGGTTAAGTCGATGTAATGGGCCAAAAGCCAGTCTCCTTGGCTCCTATTCTATCTAGGATGGGCTCAGAGGTTGGGTTTCGGTCTGTGTGGGGTAGCTGATGAGTGATGTCGCTTGTTTTTTAGGTCGGGGTTGGTTTTTAGTCTGGGGCTGGCTTCCTTAACCTCCCTTGTCTTTTTGTTTTTGGCTGGGCCTGTTGTCTGATTTTTCCCTTCCTTTTCTTTTGAGTCTTTATTTGGGTGCAGTGGGTGGTTCCTGATTTGCCTCTTGCTCATCGGCTGATGTCCATTTCCCCCTCCCCCTCTTTTTGTACGTCTGTTTTGTGGTTCTAATATAATCTCTCGCTGAATTATGGAAAAAAATAAAAAATAAAAAATAAAATAAGGCCCGGGGCCTTACGTTTCCAAAAGAAATGAAAAGGCCTCCGACCCAAATCATAGTAGTAATGGTCTAGGCCTGATTCATATGAATAAATGGCCTTTGGCCCTAACGTTATGTAAGAGGGCCTCAGGCCCGACCATCAAAAACGGCAAAAAAAAGGCAATGGGCCTTCTACATATCAATGAAAAGCCATGGGCTCTGCATATCAGTCAAGGGGCCTGGGGCAAACATATAAATGATGAGATTTAGGGCCATGCATATAAATAATGGTCCTAGGGCTTATTTATGTAACCAAATGGCCTTGGGCCCATTATATTGGAAGTTGGGGGCCTCGACCAATTTTTAATTACATATATCTATATATATATATATATATATATATATATATATATATATATATATATATAGAGCCTCGGCCCTATTCCAAATTAAGAAAAAGAGGGGCTTCAACCCATTTCATATAATTAGAGGATCTGGTGCCTGAGGCCCACTGGATTGAACCAAGGATCAAAATTTCAGCCGAAATTATCGGTTTCGGTCCCCACCGAAATGATAATTTGGGACCGAAATTTCAGTCATAGAATATATGGGATTGAAATTTCGGTCCAAAATTTTGGTTTCGGTCCCCTCCAAATCCGAAACGAAAACCGAAATTTTAATCCTTAGTAGTGAACATACGAAGGTAATCCATACAAGATCCATCGACCTGATTGTTAAATTTGATGTATGGATCCTCTTAAACCATTTGAAGTAATTTGATGCTTAAGTCTGGGCCCAATCATTTTGTTAAAATGCTTTTGAATTATTGGATTTTGATTTGATGATAAAAATTAGCAACTTAAACAACGCATAATAGATAGTGAGTGCCATCTTAATTAAGCTTTATGATGCTTCAGGCATGCACGGCTGGTGGGAGAATTTAATTGCCGTCCATTAGAAATTGTGTTCTTGACGAGATTGACGGATCACCAATGTTATTACAGCCCATTTCCCGTTCACCATTACATAGTTAACTTAGCATCTTCATTAAGTCAAGAGACTTTTAGTCTTTGCCCTTAATCTAGTATAGTTGTGAATGAATAAAGGGTACGAGTAGTTTCAGCCGTTTAATAGTAAGTATCACACAAATTTTCACAGAAGAAAATCATTGATTGAATTGAATAAAACAGAGATTATTTTTTGTTCCAATCTTCTCCACAATAGATCTAAAAGAGCATGGCGCACCTATCAGATGGTAAAATGTTGATTCCACATGGCACATGTCCCTAAAAGTGAAGGCCAATTGCTTTGCCAATGATTTAGGTCACTTTGGAGAATGTGTGCCATGTGGAATAAACTTTCGACTGTCTGATAGGGGCACCATGATTTTAAGATCTTTCCCCGAGAAAGATTGGAACAAAAAAAAATATCCGTCATTTGATTAAAATTAGTCAATAGTTTTCGTTCATGAAAAAACATGTGGTACTTATTATTAAATGGGTGAGAATAGCCATACTCACAAAAAAAATATTTATATCTTATACATAAACTATATATGTAATACCTATGATCTCAAAGTTATGTTAAGAGTGCACCTTCAAGCTAAACTAGAAGCCCAAACTGACGCTCTTTGAGCCCACTAGTCATATTTAACATATTCTCAAAGCTTCCTCCAAAATCTGTGGAGATTTTTTTTCTTTGTTGGTCTCTTTAAACTAAATTGTTTCAATTCCCTGTAAGGGGAATCAGTTGCCTTTAGCGGCTAGTGACCAACGGATTAAGTAGTTGATTTTGGCTGGAAAGTTGGGTTTGTCGACCACAAAACAAGAGAACCGTCCAATTAAAAGAGATGGGATATTTAAGCTTAGTGGGAAGGACAAAGGAATCGTTTTATCTTTTGGTGCATGTGAATAGTGGGAGTGCTAAGGGTCATCATCAAAGGACCAACTTGTTTATCAAACCACTTAGTTGTGAAGAGAAAATATATTTATATTCATAATATAAAAACCTTAGATTCCATCCTTTGGCTTCATAGAAAGGCCAAAATCTAGAAGCCTTTGTTGGATATTTACCAAATAAATATTTATTATTTTAATAATATTTATTTATTATTAATTTAATAATATTTATTTATTTTTTATATGGTTCCTTAAATTGATTGGTTCCATATTAAAAAGAATACTTTTGACAATAATTGATCATTTAACCTTCAAGTCAAAATGACTTGAATTTTGAATTAATATTAGAGGAAAATTATTCCCACTATAAGTTTAAAAGTGTTGTAAATATTTTGTCCCACCTTACTATTTTACAAGAAATATTCATGGCTTATATATGGAAACTTACCTTCCATATTGTTTGGCTTGATAAGAGGAACACAGCTCATAGCGGCGGTTTGTTGCCGCGCACGCGCGTGTACGAATGGCGCAATTGGCTCTTTTAAGGCACACTTTGCACTTGTGCTTCACTGAAGCGTCATTGTATTCTGGAGGCGAATTTGTCGATATCCCGTTGCATATAGGGGGCAAATATTGTCTTAAAGACAGCGATCTAATCGCGCCTTGAAGCAATTTTTCGGTCTATTTTCGGTCAAACTTTGTGCAATATACCAACAATTTTAAGACAATATTTCTATGGGACAAAAGATGATGGAACTCTCCAACACGAAGATCACGAAACTCGAGGGCTTTAATGGTACCAATTTCAAACGATGGCAGTCAAAAGTACATTTCTTACTCAGAACTTTGAAAGTCGCATACGTTCTCACTATGGACTCACCATCATTGGAGAGAGAAGATGAAACGCTTGAAGAAGGTAGAATCCGTACGAAATAGGAAAACGACAATTACACATGCGAAGGCTATATTCTAAACGCTCTTGCCAATTCTTTTTTTGACGTCTATCAAATTTATAAAACTGCAAAGGAGATATGGGAGGCTCTTGAACGGAAGTTCAAAGTAGAAGAGGCCGGCGTGCGCACATACTTAGTAAGTGAGTTATTTAATTTTAAGATGTATGATTCTAAACCTATTTTGGAGCAAGTGCACCAGATGCAGATTATCTTCAACAATCTTGTGGCGGAAGGAAGCACAATAGACGAAGGTTTTCAAGTCTCTGCGGTTATTGCAAAATTACCGTTGGGATGAAAAGATTACCGTAAGAGTTTGAAACATACGAAGGAAGATCGTACTATGGAGGAACTCTTGACTCATCTTCGCATAGAAGAAGAGGCTCGTCTACGTGACAAGGAGGAGGAGAAAACTAAACTCATCTCCAATGCTCACATTGTTGAAGATGCATACACATCGAAAAAGAAGAATAAAGGAAAGAACTTCAAACTAAAGCCGAATAAGAAGGATTTCAAGAGATGACAATACAAGGAAAAGGCAAAGAAGGGTACTTGTTTTTATTGCAAGAAACCCGGCCATTTCAAACGTGATTGCCAAGAATTTAAAAAAAATAAAAATCAGGCAAACATTGTGAGTGAAGAAGATCTCGTTGCGGTGATCTCCGAAGTCAATATGATAGATGGTGGAAATGAATGGTGGCTCGATTCTGTGACTACTAGGCATGTTACTTCTGATAGGAATAATTTTATATCCTATGAGGAGGCTCATGATGGACATGAATTGTTCATGGGAAATTCCACTACTGCCAAAGTGGTAGGCCAAGGTAAAGTTGTTCTACACTTTACTTCGAGAAAATCTGTTACCCTGAATGATGTCCTTCATGTCCCTGAAATCCGAAAAAATCTTGTATCGGCTTGTATTCTGAACAAATATGGATTCAAAATTGTGATCGAATCCGATTCCATTGTACTTTCTAAAAAATGGATGTTTGTAGGCAAGGGATATGCCTCTTGTGGAATATTTAAGTTCAATATCAATGAGAAATCTGCTTCTTCTGTTTATATGTGTGACTCAATTTATTTATGGCACAATAGATTAGGGCATTTAAATTTACGTTCTATGGATAATATGATTAAATTAGAACTTCTTCTTAAAATACATATAAATTATGGTAAAGATAGATGTAGCATATGCGTCCAATATAAAATGACTAAGAAGCCATTTAAAAGTGTTGAAAGACAATCTAAACTATTAGATTTAATTCATACTGATTTGTATAGTTTAAATAATATTACTACTAGAGGAGGGAAAAAATATTTCATCACTTTTATTGATAATTGTTCTCGATTTACATATGTTTTCCTTCTTCAATTAAAAGAGGAAACATTTAGTAAATTTATCTCTTATAAGACCTTAGTGGAAAATCAATTAGATTTTAAATTAAGGCATTATGATCGGATAGGGGAAGTAAATATATGTCACATGAATTTTCTGATTTTTGTGACAAGTATGGAATTATTCATGAAGTCACTGCTCCATATTCTCCTCAATCAAATGGAATTGCCGAAAGGAAAAATCAAACTTTAGTAGAAATGGTAAATTCTATGTTAACAAATTCTGATTTGAATTCAAATTTATGGGGAGAAGCATTGCTTACTGTATGTTATATTTTAAATCGAATACCTTTTAAAAAGTCTTCTAAAACTCCATATAAAATTTGGAAGAACAAACCTCTCAAATTACACTATTTAAAAGTATGGGGTTGTAGAGCATTAGTTAGGGTACCCGATTATAAACGTACAAAATTAGGTCCTAAAGCCATTAAATGTATTTTTGTGGGATATTCTATTAATAGTCCTATATACAGATTTTTAGTATGTGAGCATGATAATATTTTTGAAAAGGATTCAATATTTGAATCAAGAGATGCAGTATTTTATGAGAATATTTTCTCTACTATTCTTAAACCTCTTGCATCCTCTAACTTAGATGAATCTTCTGATTCTCTTCATCTCTCTAGTAGTGAAGATGAAAAGATGGAACCTAGAAGAAGTAAGAGACCTAGGAAAGCCACTGATTTTGGGTCAGATTTCTATATGTATCTTGTAGAAGGAACTAGAAATGAGAAAACTAAGAAAATGAAGTTTATTTTTAATATCGATGAAGATCCTCAAACTTTTGATGAAGCTGTTAAATCTATTGATTCTGTATTTTGGAAAGAAGCCATAAATGATGAAGTGGATTCTATCATGTCCAATAATACTTGGGAATTAGTAGACTTACTACAGGGATCTAAACCTATAGGTTGTAAGTGGATATTTAAAAGAAAACTTAATCCTAATGACACTATAAATAAGTTTAAGGCTAGACTTGTTGCCAAAGGTTTTAGACAAAAGCATGGTATTGATTATTTTGATACCTATGCTCCAGTGGCTAGGATTTCTTCCATAAGGATCTTATTTGCTCTTGCTTCTATATATAAACTTCAAGTTCATCAAATGGATGTTATGACCGCCTTTTTAAATAGTGAACTTGAAGAGGAAGTATATATGGATCAACCAGAGGGTTTTATCATGCAAGGACATGGAAATAAAGTTTGTAAACTTATTAGATCCCTATATGGTCTAAAACAGGCTCCTAAACAGTGGCATGAAAAATTTGATAGTATTATTTTATCATATGGATTCAAGATTAATGAATCAGATAAATACATTTATAGTAAGATATCAAAGGGTAAAGGAATAATTATTTGTCTTTATGTGGATGACCTCTTAATTTTTGGTACAGACTTAGAAAGTATTAAAAATACAAAAAGTTTTTTGGCTTCAAAATTTGATATGAAAGACATGGGTGAAGCCGATGTAATTCTTGGAATAAAATTATTTAAGCAAGATAATAATATTATTTTATCTCAGTCACACTATATAGAAAAAGTGCTAAAGAAATTTAAACATAATGGAAAATTAGCATCAACACCTTTTGATCCAAGTATAAAATTAAAACTCAACGATAGTAGAAGTGTATCTCAATTAGACTTTTCAAGAGTAATTGGTAGTTTGATGTATGCTAGTCATTGCACTAGACCTGATATTGCTTATGCGGTAGGGAAATTAAGTAGATATACTAGTAATCCTAGTCATGAACATTGGAAAGCAATTAGTAGAGTATTAAGTTATCTTAATAAAACTAAGGATTATGCTTTACATTATGTTGGTTATCCTACTGTACTTGAGGGATACACAGATGTTAGTTGGAACAATGATACAGATGAATCAAGGTCTACTAGTGGATGGGTATTTACACTTGGAGGTGCCGCAGTTTCTTGGGGATCAAAGAAACAAACATGCATAACACATGCAACTATGGAATCAGAATTTATTGCTCTTGCGGCAGGGAGCAAGGAAGCAGAGTGGTTAAGGAATTTACTATTAGAAATTCCTATTTGGCCTAAGCTTATGCCACCAATCTCTTTATTCTGTGATAGTGAAGCTGCGCTATCTAAAGCTTATGGCAAAATTTATAATGGAAAGTTTAGACATATAAGTTTAAGACACAATTATATTAGTCAATTACTCCGTAAAGGAGTAATTACTATCAATTCAATACGGACCTTCTGCAAATTTAGCGGATCCATTTACAAAAGGTCTTGCAAGAGATGCGGTTATTAAAACATCAGAAGGGATGAGTTTAAAGCCTAATAGATTACATCACCTATGATGGTAACCCAACCTATTTTCTGAAGTCCAGAAACTAAAGGTTCAATGGGAAAAACAAATCATATGTAGTGATTACACATTATTAAAAGTGTGAGTTTACAACTCCAACCATCTCAAGTAATAATGTGGAACTTGTAACGTAAGAAAGATGTTAAAATATTTCTCTTAATCAATCTATAACATATAATGTTGAAATGTCTAAGTTACAAGGGCATTTTTGATAGAACTGACCTATATGAGTTACAAAGTGTGGCCGCTTCGAAGATAGATAAAGGCTTTTCTTGAATACAACTCATGAATACCGGGGTATAAGCATAAGGCCATAAAACGTGCTGGCTGTTAAAATGAAATGAAATTTAGATTACTTATGTGTGTGATATATCCGGTTGATTATACAAGAAAATTAGTTCAAGAATTTAGATAACTAAAGTTCTTTATCAACTTTGATGTATTATCACTAAGTGAAGGTTCAATTCCTTAGGACACCTTCATTTATGCATACAATAGTCAAGAAATGCTCAAATTTCTTTGGTACATATATATACAGTTTTGGTTATCAGATTTAAGAATGACTCTCAGTTTCTTTATTTTCAATATTTAACAAAATAGGGGAGGATGGATATTTATTTTGTAAATAGGAGAGGAATGTTGGATATTTACCAAATAAATATTTATTACTTTAATAATATTTATTTATTATTAATTTAATAATATTTATTTATTTTTTATATGGTTCCTTAAATTGATTGGTTCCATATTAAAAAGAATGCTTTTGACAACAATTGATCATTTAACCTTCAAATCAAAATGACTTAAATTTTGAATTAATATTGGAGGGAAACTTTTCCTACTATAAGTTTAAAAGTGTTGTAAATGTTTTGTCCCACCTCACTATTTTACAAGAAATATTCATGGCTTATATATGGAAACTTACCTTCCATATTGTTTGGCTTGATAAGAGGAACACAGCTCATAGCAGTAGTGTGACAGCCCGAATTTTTGGCACCCCGAAACCCGTGCCATCAGCATGATCATCTTGACCATGCCCCTTGGCTAAGCACGGGACACTTTTATATCAAGCAATATAAATGGACTGAAAATGATAACAATGATTGCGAAAATAATTTACTCTTTAAATACTGATCAAAAGACGGTTTTACCTTCATGCCCCTGCATGAATGGAGAACCGATCCGAACCATCGATGATCATCGATCATCACAGATGGTTCATCCCAAAAGAATAATCCCATAATTTAATTACATTGTTTAACAAAAACAAGGCTTGACATATCAAGCCGTACCAAACAAGCTCACAAAAACTCTCAAAGATGCACAACGGAGTCCTCTAGAAGAAGTCCTCAGGAGGTGGCTCCAACTCGTCACCAGGCGCAAGGTCTGACTCACCAGGGTCAACGTCCCCTGAAGCCTCAGCAGCTGCTAATAGTGGACCTGCGATGTATAGTCTAAAGGGGTGAGGTACATCCTAGCTCAATAGGGAACAAAACACAGTGAACATATAGATTAAAACCTCACATATATTCTATGATATGCTTATGCATGATGTGTCTATGCAGTTACTGAGAAAACAATTGAAAAGGAATCACATTTTACTAGTAGTTTACACATGTCTTTTAATTAATCATGAATGACACTGAATAGGCCTAAAATAAAACTTAACCTTTCAACTTAAGTAGTCCCCGAGCAATATAGCATTGAGCCTCGATGAGATACCCTTCATCGTCATCTATATAGACAGTTTTTTTTAAACATATTCCCTGGGAATACAAATAGTACCCAAGCCACTTTCCCCTGGGGATCGGTGGTGGGGTTTCAACTTATCTCAATTCAACACCCCTGGGGTGTGCTTACTGTGTACGGATAAGCCTCCGCACTGGCTTACGATTTCTCCGCTGTATCGGTCACAAATATCCTGCCGCATCAGTCGTGGGTATCCCGCCACGTCGGTGGGGTATCCTATCAAACCTCAAATAACAAAAGTATCAGGTACTTTACATATAATTATTCACCGTGTAAGTGTGGTATCTTATATTAGTTAGGCCCTATAAGACATTATTCAATCTTAGATATATCCCTGGGATGTATCTATTCACTTGCATCACACCTGATGCTCTTATTATTTCACTTCCTCATCCCCTTGGGATGAGGGATGTATCTATTCACTTACATCACACCTGATGCTCTTATTACTTCACTTCCTCATCCCCTTGGGATGGCTCATTATTAGATGCTCTTATTGATGTCACATACACACACATTTCACAAAACTTTAAACAATAAAACAGTTTTCAATTTGATTCTATATCACTACATACATGCTCTTGCGAATTAAAGTACATGTTCAAGGTGTTCCCTACCTCAAGTCTCTGATCAATTATGCATCAAGGTCCCACGTGGCTCCTTGTGCCCAAGTTCACACGTACCACCTATGGTACAACATAACACATGCAACACATTATTAAGGATGTAACAAGGAAGGGCCAAGACCCCCCCGAGAATCTTGAAGTCAAATTAAAAGTCAACAAAAACTGGCACAGTCGATTAATCGAACTCCAAAGTCGATTAACCAAATCTGATTCGATTAATCGATTCCCAAAATCGATTAATCGAAATTCAAAATCGATTAATCGAGATTCCCATTCGATTAATCGAATCCCAACTCGATTAATCGAAATTCTCTACTCTATTCATTAGATTCTCAATTCGAGTAATCGAATTTCTAAAATCGATTAATCGATCCCAATTCGATTAATCGAAATTCGAAATCGATTAATCAAAATCCCATTTCGATTAGTCGATTTTCCCAGGTTCTTTTTCCTCCATCCACTGGAGTCCACTGGAGGTTCTCAGTCGATCAATCGACACCAAAATCGATTAATCGAAAATCAAAGTCAATTAATCGAAACTCAGTTCGATTAATCGAATTCAGGTTCTTTAACTTTTCAACATCCTAGCGAAAATTGATTAATCGAATCTCAATTTCGATTAATCGAATTGGCCAGATTCAGCCCCTTTTTGGGCTGTTCTTCCCAATCTTTTCCTACTCTTTTTCCTTCATTTTTCTAAGCCATTATCCTATAATTTAAACCATTTTAACTACAATGAACTCACATAACTTATGCATTGAATTTACAAGGATTTTACCTTCAATCAATTTCAAATTGATTAGATCTAATGGTTGGAAAGGCTAGGGTTCCAGCTTTTGGCTCTAACGGAATCCCTCGCTTCGAATCTGGCCTTAAATGCTCGAATCCCCCATTCCAATCAGCTGTAATAACTCCTCTCTTTATTCCTCTCTCTCACTTTCTCTTCTTTACTCTCCTTCAACAACCAAAACAATTGATTTTAAGGTTATTAAACCCTTTTATCTCCCTTCTAACTTGTGTATTGAGCACATACACCAGAAGTAGGTGTATGTGACTCCGAATTTCGTCACATTCCGCACATTCACTTAATTTCTCACATCTCTTCCGTTCATCATATCCTACGTCATCTAGTGAACTCCTACATGGTCAAACCTATGACCAGTCGGGCACAGATCCCGAGGTCACTGTTTAATACGAAATTTTCAGGATATTACAGGCGGCTCGCCGCCGCGCACGCACGTGAGCGATGTGCGAATGGCGCAATTGGCGCTTTTAAGGCGCACTTTGCACTTCGCACGACCGCATCATCACGAGGAGCTTGAGGAGCCTTTCCTATTTGAATTGAGATGGTTCGATCGGTTGACTTGTTGACCGGGCAATGATTGACTTCGCACGTGTGCACCGCATGTGTGCATCAGGCAGTTTTCGACCGTTCAAGGAAACGGTCGGATTCCGAATTCGAACAAACAGTTAGGATTTTGAATTCAGACAAATCAGTTGACCAAAAGAAGTAACTGTTCGGATGTGAACCGTTGGATCCTTGCAACCGTTGATCAGATCGATCAGGGCCCTCGATTGCAAGCAACCGACAGACACAACTGCCCCTGAAAAGGTGCTCCAAAAGTTATAAATAGAGGCCAGAGAAGGGGTTCTAAGATACTTGCAATTTCCAAATCCTACATCTAAGCCCTCAGAATTCGTGTGCCAACCAGAGCATTCAGCGTCTTCGTTTCATTGGGTCGCACAGTACAGTGTAACGTAGTGTGTGACAGATCGGTGCTTCACCAAGGCT
The DNA here is from genome assembly GCA_021018995.1 of Chloranthus sessilifolius. Lineage (NCBI taxonomy): Eukaryota > Viridiplantae > Streptophyta > Magnoliopsida > Chloranthales > Chloranthaceae > Chloranthus > Chloranthus sessilifolius. Next base: position 88,710,572 of record CM037594.1, on the reverse strand, counting down.
TCATTTTATCCTGGAGGCGAATTTGCCGATATCCCGTTGCATATAGGGGGCAAATATTGTCTTAAAGACAGCGATCTAATCACTCCTTGAAGCAATTTTTCGGTCTATTTTCCGTCAAACTTTGTGCAATATACCAACAGTCTTAAGGGGGGTGCGATTTAAGAGTGAAATTCTTTAAATTACCAAAAGGGAATGGCAGAATATTGTTGTATGGCTATAGTGTTATATGGTGAACCACTTGTTGGTGTGCCTTGATCCATAACTTGTACCCATCAGTTGATCATCATGTGTCGGCTATATATGGAGGACTAAACAAATAAGGGAGCTACAACTTGCACATGAGATTTGTACAATGGCACATGAGTTAAAAAAAAGACTGCCACTACAAAAAATAAGATTATTAGCCATAATTTTTTGCAGCAAAAAACTGCCGCTATTAACAAAAAATCTATTAAGACTATTAGCAACAAGGGTATTAGCGGTAGTTTTTTTGTTCATAGCGGCATTTTTTGGCTACTGCTAATAGTCTTATTTTTTGTAGTGTTCATAGTTTTGGGAACCTCTGCCACATGAAACACCATCTAAGCCGTTTGATTTGAATGCCATGATGTGAAGATCATTGATTCCAAAATTTGGCACGAAACAAAGTCTCTATCATATGATTTAATGCAGTCAACCTTTAACTTAGATGATAGGCTTTGATTGTGTTGATCAATAAGATGATAGAGATCACTTTTTGTGCCAATCTTTAGCATCAAAGATCTTTACGATATATGGCCCTTAAATGAAATGGTTTAGATGGTGTTCCACGTGACATAGATCCCAAAAAAACTAAGTCTTTATTTTTAACCCATGTGAAACTGTAAAAATCTCGTGTGCAAGTTGTAGTTCCCATAAAATAATCTTCAAAGGTAGAAGAAAGAGAGTTACAACTTACACACGAGATGTATACGGTGGCACATGGGTTGAAAAGAAAGACTTGATATTTTTGCGAGTTGAGCAACATAGAACACCCTCTCAGCCGCCTGATTTGAAGGCTATGATGTAAAGATCTTTGGTGCCAAAGATTGGCATGAAACACAATCTCTATCACTATGTGAAAAAGTCAACAAAATCACTACCTTAAACAATGACTTTCTCAAAAAATCACTGTCTTTGACAATGATTTTTTTCAAAAAATCATTGTCCTAGACAGTTGTAAAAAAAGCAGTGATTTTTTTTTACCATTATACAAGAAAGTGGTTTATAAACTTCAATAACAATTACTCTTAACAGTTATAGAAAAAATCACTGCTTTTGACAGTGTTTTTTTATGCAAATTATTTTTAAAAAAATACTATTTAAAAAATAAATAAAATTACGTTGACAATTTTTTATGCAATTTTTTTTAAAATAATATATTTTAATACTTTTTTTAATGCTTTTGTTTTTAATGCAATTTTTTTATGCTTTTTTTATGCTTTTTTTAATGCTTTTTTTTAATACAATTATTATTATTATTATTTTTAATGCTTAAAAAAAAATTATATAAGGAAAAAAAGTCGTTAATCTCATATTTCAACACATCCATTCAACTCAAATGCAAATAATTCAATGTCATTAATAAAAAAATTAGAAGCCCAATTATTTTATTCAAACAAAAGGTTTCATCTCAACCTATGATCCAACCTTTCAAATCAGCCAAATATTTTAAACTCTACATGTCCAATCATTTTATTCAAATAAAAGAAGAAAAGAAAGAGAGTTAACAATCTGAGAACCCCGTGACCCATTTTCAAAATAAAAGAAAAAATAAATAAATTTGTTTCGCCTCTTCTGCCAAGTGTCCCTGACCCCTAGTGATCCGTTTGAGGTGAGCTTGAAATCGATCACCTGAAATCAAAAGGAGAACATTATTAAAGTTTAGGCTATGGTGCATTAACTCATGCAATTCATTTTCCTAAAATCTGAAAAATATAAGTGACTAAATAAATGAACTGGCATAATCCGGCCCGATTAGTAAACGGGCTGGGTGTGGGCTCGCTCAAAGAGGCTCCATTATGATCGGCACATTTAAGGCTCATCTTGAAACCAGCCCGGCCCATTGAGACCCCTAACGAGCTCATAGCCTCATAAGCACTCGTCGCCAACTCGCCATGTTACCAGGTCTCTACTAGTGCGTGGGTTAAAAAATATTTTTAACAGGACAACAATACCATCATATATATATATATATATATATATATATATATATATATATATATATATATATATTCAGACATTTTACTTTTTTTTCGTGTTAAAAAATAGAAAATAGTAATATATTAAAAAACTCTAATCAGATGAGTTCTAAGGACAATTATGGAGGTGCTTCACTGGTATTTAAATGATTTTACACCATCAAGGGTTGAAGATGTGGGCGATCTGTACTGTAAAATTGATAGATCAGTGATTGACAGGTCAAACAATGGTGTTGTAAGGAGACATAATCCATCTTATTTGTGGACTTTAATATCGACCATTGTTTTTAATTTTAATGGCTGACATTAAAGTTAATCAGTTGGACGGTTCACATCAGCTTAATTATAGGTGCATCTTTCTTTGGGCTGAGACATGTTCTAATGATAGATTGATACTTTGGATAATTTAGATTGATAAAAAATGTTCACCATATGGCATGAATGCATGATAATAGTCATACTTCAATGGTGCGAGATTAAAAGTTTAACTTCAATGATATAATTTTCGATCAAGAATCAGTATCCCTAAATAAAAATCAGAGAGGTAGAAGTTATTTATATGGAATAATCAAGGTAACAAAATCGGTATCGGACTCGGGTATCAATTTTGTGCATACCTGATGTCCATATGGAAAGTAGGTATGGGCATGGATCATCACGCTCCCTTTGGTCTAACTATAATTAGCTCACCCCTTGTAAGAGAGGGTGTGAATCTGAAAGTTCATATATGCAATCAGGAAGAAAATGTAATTAAGATACGTCATACAACTTCTGACTCTGCTAGATGGATTTGCACGTGATATAAAAGTTTAAACAGAGAATAATATAAACATTTATCACGTGATATAAAAGTTTAAACAACTACACACCCATGGAAAGTGAAATTTATTAGGTAATGAGAAGAGAATAATATAAAAGTTTAAACAGAGTTTGAGGGAAAAATCTTACATTTCCCACCACCCAAAACTTTATGGACAGGCCTCTGCCGTCCAAAGAGTCTGTCCATTTGAAAATAAAAAATCATTTTCAAATAATAAACAAAATATAGTTATGTTATATGTGATACGGTCACTTTGTGGTATATTAGACTATAGCACCATAACACTTCTTGTTCCTTGAGTTCCTTATATTATCATTGATAAGATTTCCCAACTGTGGCATGACTATGGAGATAAAGTTTACAAAAAATGGTCTAAATGCTAAACAGTTACTGTTGAGTTAAAATTTTGAACCTCCGATTTATATTTAAAGCTATGGTTTTAGGTCTTCTACAAAGAAAGCAAATGAAATGATACGTTACTCAAGCTATGGGCAGCGGTAGAATACTTAAAAAAATAATAATTTCAAAATGCAACTGTTACAGTGTCAAAATGCAAGTACACGTAACCAATACTTTTCCTGTAGAAAGCAAGTCGGGTGGTATGATGCATTTTGAATTACCTGGAAATTTCATACAATCAAAGCAGCAGTGAAAATGAAATAGGAGCATGTTGAGCTGAATTTCATAAAGGAAAATTTTCCCATGGAACTCTATACAAACAACTTGCATCCATCTCCACCCACAGTCAAGGTGTTGCCCATCAATCAGAATAGTCCAATCGAAGGGCCACCTATTGAAAGGGCAACAACCACAATATATATATATATATATATATATATAAGAAAATGGCATAAGAATCACATCTATGAAGGTTAAAACCAAAACATGACTAGAGTCGGTAAAGTGTAGTATGATGAATTTAAAAACCAAACCATTGTTTTTTACTTATACTAATTAAGTAGAACTTTTGAAATTTTGATGGAAGGCCGGCTGGAAAAGAAATGTTAACCATTTGACTAAAAGCCCATAATTTCTAGCAGTAATTAAGAGGATCATAACCCTCAACAACTCAAATTAGTGACTCAAAAATTACAGCAGAAAATCAAAGAATAAAAATTTTATATGTGCAGCCAGCCAAATCATGCCACATAAGCTGCCTGCAAAAGTGTCTTTAAAAAATTGTCCACTTCATAACATTGTCCCTAGTAGATATGATTTTCTGCAATGAGCAACAGAGTTACCTAAAGCCTGCCAAGATATAGATTTCTTAATTTATTTTACTCCATGCTTTCAAATAAGAACTCGAATTCACTAACATAATACTGATGGAATGCCAATATCTTACGTAGAATTCTGCAGAATCCGCCTAGTGCTTGTCACGCGTCATCATTTCCAGCTAGTTGAATGCAAACAATTAGTAACGTCCTTAGTTTAATTTAACAATATAAAGAACGAAATAGCTTCACTCAAGACTAATAAATAAATAAATAATAAATTTGGAAATTTTTTCAGCATTTTGAAATTATAAAACATTTCACTGAGCAATACTTGATAAGGTCAGTAAAAAGCTAAAATCTATCCCAGGCAGACAAGGACAATCTCTATCTCTCAAATAATAATCTTCCAATAGCCGTGTATTCCTCCTATATACCTAGCACTAATTGTGTGATGACCCGACTTTTTCAATCCCTCAGGTATAGGAAAAAGTCGATTCGCCAACCTATCGATTAAACGATAAGCTGGACAAACAGAGCACATATCAAAGTAAAACACAATAAGTAACCAAGCTAAAAAAAAATGTGGAGGCAATTAAAGTAAAGAACCACCGATGATGGCCGACCATCATCGTAACATGGTTCACAACAGTAATAAATCAATAAGTACTAAACCAAAATATCCAACCAAAGGTGGGCCCATAAATCCAAGTCTAACACTCTCACCAAAGGCAATTAAACAAACTAGATCCTAAGCCAGAAAATACTCCTTAGGAGGAACCTCAGGCTCTTCCTCGGGTACGTAATCAGGATCAGTCTCGCAACCCTAAACCGCCACGTCAGTACCTGGACCTGTGACGTATAGTCGGAGTGAGCTAACCAACAAAGCTCAGTAGAAAAATATCATCAACGGCATTATATTTTAACCAACATAGTTTTCAAAACATATTCCAGAATATAATATGTCAGAACTATATAATGTGGTAAAAGACTGAATTTAAATGTAGAAAATCATATGTAAGATCAAGTTCTAAATAGGTGAAAATAGATTCAAAGCTGATGCAAATATTCAGTGTTTTAGTATCTCTAATTTCTATATGCAAAGTTTAGTAATTCATGACTTAATCCTCAACTTAAAATACATCTCGAGTGAACTATCTCTCGAGAGCAGGAATATAGCTGATGGGAACCCCTACCTACCATCGTCGTTCATGAACCATTTTTCAGAATACAACAAGCCCCTACACTCAGGAGGGTAACTTGCGCCAAGAAATTGTTCAGGAATTTTGAGGGGTCGCTCAGGTGAATCATAAAACAGATGCATGTACTAATATAGTTCAAATGTAAGTTTCTTATACATAGTTCAGATTTCAGATTTTAGAGTTTATATCGGATTTTCAGTTTATAGATGTGATTTCAATGATATATGCAAGTTTAAAGATTCTAATTCAAAATATCCATGCGAATTAAAATAAAATGCGGTAATGATGTGATTCTCCTATCTCGGGATGTTTCACACAAAATCGGAGTCCAAACAAAGCTTAACGAACGGTGCCAAGACCCACACTATAACCTAGCAACCATATAGACCTTATGTTATGTGTCCAGCAGCATAATAATCACACAGTTCAGAAACTGAAAAGAAAACGAAGACAAAAACATCTTCTGTACTCGCGCAAGCGATGATAATCCTCGCGCGAGCGATAACTTAAACTCGCGTGAGCGAGTACAGAGACTGACAATACTTTGACTTTTTTGGGCGTCTAACTTCTCGAGTCAATTCTGTAGACTGCTCACGTGAGCGATGATAATCCTTGCGCACACGAGCTACAACAATTGCGTGATCTGGGTCTCAGAAACTCAAATAAAGATGCGATTTTTCGCTCCATTTCAACCCGAATTGAAACACACCCAACCCAAATACAAAACTCACATCCAATATACAATTCTTAATCATTAAATTCAATAAAAATCGTACCTTTAAATTTCCCGATTTGGAAAAGAATCGCACCAAAGGTTTTCAAAACGAAACCGTCAGATTTCCTTGAGAATTTGCGCTGTAATCGATCCAACGAGTTCACAGGGACAACTCCTATTCGTCCCCAAAAGTCTCAACCTCCCTCAAACGTTAAAAACGAAAATAAGATCAATTCAAACTCTCCCTAGGTTTATGGATCTCAAACGAAAAAGAGGGGATTCAAGAGAAAAGGTTTTCTAACAGATTTCACAAATGGTGGTACGATAATGACGAAGTTTCGTGATGATCAAATGATTCCAACACGGATAGGGTTTTTCGGTAGATGGGGGCTCTCGTGTCCTTCTCTTTAAAGCAAACAAAACCTAGTGTAAAACGAAAGGCTATCTTTCTTATACTAGGGTTGCTTAAAGTGTTAAGCACACACATACTCTTTAGTGTGTTAAACTTCTAATTTCAACAACTTAGGTCCGGTGTTGCGCGGTCACACCGAAGGTCGGTGCACGACTTTCACACAAGGGTCCGATCAAGCCCTAAATGAAAATCCGTCTGCACAATCACATCAAAATAATAATCAAAGGCAAATGGCGATACTAGTCACCGAGTGGAACACGCACACAGGGTCCATTTAATTTGGGTTCAAAAATATGGGTCTTTACAAATTATGCAAGAAGCATTCCTAAGAGGATAAAAGAAATTTTTATAATTTTTTTATCAATAAGCAAAATGATGTATTAACGATAAAAAAAAGGTATAAGGAAGTGCTAAAGTGAGGTACTTAGGCACAAGAAACAAACATACACAGAGGGCCGAACAGAAACTAGAGCTACACTAAATAAGAAGACAAGACAAAAATCAGTGCAAGAAACTAGCCGAGAAAAAAACTAGACCGGAGACACCAGGACACTGAAAACAGACATACATGGAAACGCAAAATCCAGCGCACAGATGCCTAGCCCAAATCCCACCATTCTGATATTCTCCCATGGCATCGATCTGAACTGCTTGTTGGAGGCTGCTAATCGATAATAACCACCTTAGCAAGACCACCAAAAACTGCAGGTGACCGAGTCACTCGAACAGCGGCATAACTAGGGATCCAAATGGGGGGGGCTAGACTGGGCCTTAGGCCTAATTTTTAACAGCATAAGGAGAATGGAAAGAAGGGCTTGTGATTTTTTTTATCAGTAGGGAATGCGATAATTTGATTGTTGGAGTTTTGAAGTTTGTCAAAAGGCATTTTAGCAACTGATAAATGTTCTATGAGATCTCCTAAATTTCCCACATGCATTAAACTCCAAGAGTACACACACATGTTATTTTTTCACATATGAGAAATCAATACACAGAAACTAGGGAAAGAAGCAATTGGGGAAATAATTTTTGAACAATTTTTGCTTAGATTTCTCAAAGGCTTCATGGCACTTGGGGATTGGAGTGCAAAACCTGAGGGAGAATATGGACTCTAATTTAAAGTTCCCCTATAGATAGTTATGGAGCCTTGCTAACCTATTTTTGTCTAGATCTTATGTATAAACTGAAACAGAAATCATAAAAAATTCAATGAAAAAAACCGAACCGCATGCGCATAGATTAGAGCCATGACAGCGCACTTTTATGCCATGATGCACCATTTGTTGGTGAATCCAATAGTCCAGCCAAAGAATCAAACCTATAAGAATGAATCGTTGAAAATATATATACAACCATTATTGTCAGAATGCTAAATGGAGGGTATAAATCCTCTAATATGTGTGATCTTTGTGTTGGGTAGCTTGCAATATGAGGTACCACCATGATCAACATGAGACACCACCATGATCAATTGGATTTCTAATATAAGTTTGGGAATAAATTAAGTTGAGAAAATTTCAGTAAAATTTCATTTTGACTACTTAACGTACCGTACCCTATCCGCGCCATCAGGTGCTCACACTTTTATAGGCCGTTCGCACTAATATTAATCTAATGGGCTAGTGGAAATTAGAACTTTCATATTTGACCCTTTATTGGAGGGCCCTAACCCGATACATATCAACTGAGTAGGAATATGGGATCTCTATCAAATAAAGGTCTTACTGCTGGAAAAATGGCATCAATTGTTATTTGATTTGATGCTCTGCAGACCCACTTAATTTGTTTGAAATAACATGATGCACAGATGCACTATATTAAAGGAACCAGAGTTATAATGCATTAGTAAAGAAATCCATCATGCTTTTAACTCAAGAGGTAAAATACTAGTTTTTTACAGATGAGTAAAGAGGTACATATCAAGTAAAACAATAATATTTCACCTACTTTACTTTAAAATAGAATAGCAAAGACTATGGTGAGGATAAAAGTGGTTACATTTGCGCCATTTTCTTCCTTCCAAAAGTGACAGTTCACCTTATATGGGAAATATAACAATAATGACCCTTCAATCACCTAATTGAATGATCACACATCTAATTGCCAAAGTATCACATGCAAGAACCTTCGACTTTAACGAAACCTTTTAAGGTTACAGATAATTAATTTAGTAAATTGTTACTTTGACTAAACTAAGCAAACTTTTCACCCTTAGAACGTGTAAATATCTGACTATTTACACAATGTCTACAAGGGCCTGAGGAGGTACACACAGATGGACCTGTTGAACCTGAAAAGCTACATGTTGATGGACCAGATGACCATGAGGAATTACAAGCTGATGGACATACTAGACCAGAGAGACTACACGCTAATGAATCTGTTGGTTCAGTGGGACTGAATGATGATGAACCTGAAGATGGTACTGGAGCTGAGAAACCTGAAGCAAATGGACTCGATGGTGGCAGACTTGATGAATATATGGCTGATGAAATTGGCGAACCTCAAAATGTTCCTGGTGAATTAGGTGGACCTGAGGTGGATGCGGATCAACCTCATGGAGTGGAAATGGCTAGGACGACCCTGGATACTGAACATTCCAAATTTTTTTACCAGGCACAGGGTAATTATGAACTTTTCTGACGTACTTCTGAAAACCAGGCACATTCTTCATTGTTATTTTCCGAGGTTAATAGTCCTTCTTTTAATTCTTATAATGGGCTATGCTCTTCTGTTAGTTATTTGGGGGGAGGGGAGAGAAATTGTAATTTCCATTTGAATAGCTCCAGCCTGCAAAATGAAATACCTCTCGGAACACAATGGGTGCTTGGAGGAACAGAAGGTGATTGAAAAATTAGATGAGGAATTTGCGGGTTTTTCGGTAACAGAGAAAGGCCACTGCAGTAAAATGATAATGGAGATTTCTAAGAAGTCGGTCAGTGAAGAAGATGAGGATGATATTATGAAGAAGGAAAATTTGGATAAGGTCCTTGAGGTTGGTAAAGAATTGGAAATGACGTTTTCAGGCTCAGAAGCAAATTTACATAAGGTGTTTGATTTTATTGATGCTAACAGAGGCAAGTATGGTTCAGGTATCAGATTGAAAGGGAATAGAGAGCTTACCAAATTACAGGGGGTCTTTCCTTTGCTAAACAGAAACAAGGGAGAAATAAGGAGGCAGGGAAAGTTTGAATCCTTTCTCTTCAATGGGTTGGTGGGCAATTAAGCTTGTTATTTATGCAGATATTATCATGGAATGTCAAAGGACTGGGTGGTCCAAAAAGAAAGGGCTATTGTTAAGAATGTAGTGAAAGCTTATAGACCTGATGTGGTAACTTTCCAGGAAACTAAATGGGAAGATATTGATAGTAGGAAAATTAAATCAGTTTTGGGAAAAGGAGATTGGGAATGGCAATTCTTATATGCAAATTTCTCTTGGCATTCCTCTTTTTATGTATTATTTTTCCTTTTGACTTTTACATCTTGGAGTATTATTCTAATGTCTCTCTTGAATCAAGTATAATGGCAGTTTGCTTTAGAGTCTAAAGTGAACTATTTTTTTAGAGTTTGTCAGATATTATTTCCAAGGACACTCTTTTGTGGCACTATTATTTTGGTCAATTAATATATGCATTTTATTTTGAATTCTTGAAATATATCTTATTTTAATGCTAGGCTGAGCCCAAATAACGTGGAAATAATAATGTTTTATTTTTATTTTTTCAGGTTGTGGATAATGCAGAGGTGAGCCCAATAGATGGTATAAGGTGAAGGTGATTATGTTGGTGAAATATCTTTAGTTAATGGTGGCCCAAATAGATGGGGCTGTTCACTAATGTGAACTCGCACTGAATAAAAAAATTAGTTTCTTTGATGGTCATATCTAGTTTTGCTTCCGAACCGCTTTTTGTGTGAGTAGGTATTATGTTAGGTGTTAAACGGCGAATCATTTTTGAATCTGAACCTGAAGTGAATACTTTTTCAGTTTTGACTTGTTGAGATTTTAAAATAATGTGGGCATTTTTTTTTGCTTTTTTGGACTTTAGTAGGAAATTTTAGTAGTTCTGGTGGTTTTTTCCTTGTATCTTGACGCTTTGCGGTTTTATGTTTTGATGTATCTGTAACATGTTGTGTGATGATCAGTGACAATTAGATGACATGTTGTGTGATGATTAGGTACAGGACACCATAACCATTTAGCTGTAAAACATTCCAATCTGATATGACTTCAGTAGGGATCAAAATCTCGGCCGAGAATTTAAATTCTCAGTCGAGATGACTCGGTGCCGGCCCCTATCGAAACGAAATGTTCACCAACTAGCATGGAGGTCTTGAGGAACTAAACTTTTCATCCAACATATATATAGGTCTTAGGGCAGTATAATTTGATAAAGGCGCTTCAAGTAATATATTTTGATATAGACTTGTGATGTGCAACTTACTTTTCTATAAATGTTGCACGATCATATTCTACCTTCACAATAGAACTTTGTTAGATTTTTTTTTTGACCTTATATATTGTGTTACTTCAGGTTTTTTGACAACTTGACATCCTGATTTTGACTTTGCAATGTTTCTCTTCAGGGCATTGGATTCCTTAATGATCCTCGTAGGCTGAATGTTGCGCTGACTCGAGCTCGTCACGGCATGGTTATTCTAGGAAATCATAAAGTCTTAAGCAAACAACCTTTATAGAACAACTTATTGACTCACTACAAGGTATATTGTGCTTCTCATTTTCTAGTCTAGTTATGTTTGATTAGGGAATATTAGCAAAAGAAATTGTTCGTGTTTCTTTACTGCTTATCCAAGTTTTAATGCTAACATAGCTGCGGAGAGGGAATGGACGGCTTGGCATTTTGTTTCAACATTTTGTATTGGATAACCAAATTGGTTTCCTTTAGTTGTATTACTTGTCTTTAATAAAATTCGATCTTCTCAAAATGGAAACAAAAAAATCACTGGGAAAGTAAATAATGTACTTTTGTTTTGACATGTGTTGTACATCACTACATGCTTAATTGGGTTAGCTCATGTTTTAATTTTAACTTGTATGATGATGCATTTATTTTTACTGGACGAGCTTTTGGTTGTTAAGGATATTAAATTATAGTTGCTGAATTTGATACCTATCTCATTAGGACCATGAGTGCTTGGTAGAAGGACCTCTAAATAACTTGAAGCAGAGTATGATTCAGTATGGTTCAATTTTAAAAGCCTAAGAAGGTAATTTATCTATCAGAATGCTTACCATTTTATCTGTTATCTCCCCTTCCTCTCATTTTTTTTTAAAATGTGCTATATTAAAAATAATTAGTGATTGAGAATAATTGTTAATGTAATCTGATGACTCCATTCTTTGTGTAAAATAGATATACAACTACTGCAAACTCTTTTTTGGTAGTGGGATTGGTATTGTGCCTAATGATCACCTCGTCTCCATTGGTTCATCAATCTCAAATGCTGATAAAAGAGGCAGCCGCACTAATAGTTTGAAATTACGTTAGCCTAGTTTTTTTATTCTATTTTCTTTTTCCTTCTAGTGATTCGATTCTTAGAGTCGAAAAATCAGATCTTTCTACTTTAGAAGCTGAAAATAGGTTTCATTCTCTATTCTCTGTAGACCGATTTATAAATGATAATTTTACAATGATATTTCGATTATGGAACTTTATTTATCACTTAAAAGAAGATCTATCTTATTTCTTTTTGTGTTTTTACTGCTTGTGTAATGGTTATTGGGCCTCCTTTGGATGTTTATTTAGAGATTGGAATCCGATCATTGATTCGAAGCATTAATTTTTTATATGCAGGTGAAAAATTTTGTGCTAATTTTGTTCTGAACTTAATTTATATTATTATTATTTTTTAAATTAATGTATTATTTTTTTTTGAAAAAATATATATAAAAACGACGGCCGAAAACCGTTGTTCTTCTTGTTATCTATGACCGTCATTGTATGAGAGAAAAACGACAGTCATAATGGGTCGTAAAAAAAATAGGGTGAGTATTTTTTTTTTTAAAACAACATAAAAAACAACAGCTCAAAACCGTTGTTTATGGTCGACAGCCGAAGACAGTCGTTATTTTGATGAAATAAACGACAGTCTAAATATGTCGTTGAAAAATACTACTACTTTTTTAAGGACAGCTCACTCGACTGTCTAAAACTGTTATTTTTTGGGAAAACGGCAGTTTTGGGAAATCGGCCATCTCGTCAATACTTACCTTGCTGTAGAGACTATGGGTAGAACCGGTGGACATACCCAGTGTTGATGGGCTCAGGAAAGTAATCTCCGTCTATGGTGGTGAGGCGGATCGCGTATCCCGGAAGCACTTCTTGGATGACGTAAGGTCCTTTCCAGTTGGGCTTGAATTTCCCCCTCGAATCTGCTTGGAGGGACGGAAAGATTTTCTTGAGTACGGTATCTCCCACCTTTAGATCTCGATTGCGGACACATTTGTTGTAAGCACGTGCGATTCACCCTTGGTACACTTGGGTATGACACAAGACAAGGAGCCTTTTCTCGTCTAGCAAGTTCAACTGCTCAAAGCGAGATCTCTCTCCTTCTGCTTCGGGTAGGCCTGATTACATGAGGATATGGAGTGATGGTACTTCAACTTCAGTTGGCAGGACAACCTCAGTCCCATATACAAGGGAGAACGGTGTTGTCCTCGTAGTGGTACGGATTAACGTTCGGAAGGCCCATAAAGCGAATGGCAATATTTCGCTGCAATCTCGATAAGTGATGACCATCTTCTCAAGGATGCTGATGACCGTCTTATTGGCTGCCTCCACGACCCCATTGGTTTATGACTGATACGGTGATGAGCGATGATGTTTGATCTTGTATTGCTCACAGAAGGCCCTGATGCGCTTGTTCACAAAATTAGTGCCGTTATCAGTAATGATATCCTTGGGCACTCCAAACCGGCAAACTATGTTGCTCTTGATGAATTTCTCGACGTGCCCGACCGTGATGTTTGTGTAGGATGCTGCCTCTACCCATTTGGTGAAGTATTCAATGGCAACCAGAATGAATTGATGTCCGTTCGATGCTTTCAAATTGACTTTTCTGAAGACGTCGAGGCCCCAGGTGGTGAAGGGCCATGGAGTGGTCATTCTGTGTAGATCTATAGCTGGAGCGTGTGTCAAACTAGAGTGCTCTTGACATTTGTAGCATTTCCGAACATGCTTACAACAATTAGATTGTAGAGTGGTCCATAAGTATCCTTGGCATAAAATCTTCTTAGCGAGCATGTGGCCATTGACGTGGGCACCCCATACTCCCTCGTGAATCTCCTTCATGATGTTCGCTGCCTTGCTTTCAGTTAGGCATCAGAGTAGGATATTGTTATATGATTGCTTGTAGAGACACTTGCTGCAGATGATGTAGTTTGCTGCTAAATGTTGAATGGCCCGTCTATCCTCTCTGGCCGTCCCCTCCGAGAAAGTGCGAGTCTCGAGGAAATTCTTGATATCTGAGAACCATGGAGGCTCATCATCAGGCCCTGTGGGTTCCTCAATCCTGAGGCAGAAGGCTTGTGTGTTCCACTGTTTAATTATGATTGGCTTCATCTCGACACCATACGAGATTTTTACCATTGATGCCAAAGTTGCTAATGTGTCGACGAAGCGATTCTTTATCCGCGGGACGTAGGAGAATGTGACGTCATCGAAGCAGGTGATTAGATCCTTGAGATGTTCATGGTAAGAGATCAATTTCTCATCCTTTGTCCTCCAACCTCCGTTTGTCTGGCATATGATCAATTGTGAATCGCCACATACCCTGAGGTGGGTTACCTTCAGGTCAAGTACTACTTGCAGTCCAATAGCACAGGCCTCATATTGAGCCATGTTGTTAGTACAGGGGAAGTTGAGTTTAATGGAGGCTGGTACATGTGACCCTCTTGGCAAAATCAGAATAGCGCCGACTCCCTGGCCCTCGGCATTTGCTGCCCCGTCGAAGTGCATTACCCAAAATTCCTCCGTCTCTATTGTATCGTCCTCTGTCATGAACAGGATGTCTTCATCCGAGAATTCGGTTCTTAAAGGCTCATAATTGGATAAAGGATTCTCGGCAAGATAATCAGCGAGTGCTTGCCCCTTGATTAATTTTTGAGTGACGTACATAATAACGAATTCAAATAGTAGGAGCTGCCAGCGTGCAGTCCACCCAGTGAGAGCCGACTTTTTGAACAGGTACTTTAATGGATCCATGCGTGCTAGGAGTAGAACGGCTTAGGATAACAAGTAATGGTGGAGCCTCTGGGTGGCCCATACGAATGCCAGGCATGCCTTCTTCAGATGAGAATAGCATGTCTCGTAGTCAGTAAATTTCTTGCTTAGATAGTAGATGATCTGCTCTCTTCTTCTTGTTTCATCGTGCTATCCTAGGACACATCATGTCAAAACTTCCATCGTGGAGAGATACATTAAGAGTGGTCTCCCCGACTTGGGCGGTACTAAAATTGGCAGGTTGAGAAGGTAGCCCTTGATTTTATCGAATGCTGCCTGATAGTCGTCGTTCCACTCAACGGGCGAATCCTTTCTCAGTAGTTTAAAGATCGACGTGTAGATAGGAGTGAGTTGTGCAATGAACCGACTGATGTACTGTATTCTTCCTAAGAACCCTCTGACCTCTTTCTCGGTAGATGGTGGTGGCATTTTCGTGATGGCTTTCACTTTGACTGAGTCAACCTCGATGCCTCTCCTGCTGACGATTAATCCTAACAACTTTCCTCACATTCGTCGAATGCGCATTTCTGAGGATTCGTATGCAGCCTATATTTTCTTAGCCTCTCAAACAGCTTTTGGAGGTTTATCATATGGTCACTCCTCTCTGGTGACTTGGTGATCATGTCATTGACATATACTTCAATTTGTCGATGCATCATGTCATGAAATAGTGCCGTCATAACTCTTTGATACATTGCCTCGACATTCTTTAGCCCAAATGGCATGACATGATAGCAGAAGGTTTCCCAAGGGGTGATGAATGCTATCTTCTCTCGATCTGCCTCTGCCATCCTAATCTGATTGTATCCGGAGAATCCATCTATGAACGAGAGCATCCCTTGCTTAGCAGTGTTATCGACCAAGATGTCGATGTGTGGCAGAGGGAAGTCATCCTTTGGGCTTGCCCTGTTCAAATTTTGGAAATCAATGCACATACAGATCTTTCCATCCTTCTTCGACACTGGGATGATATTCTCTAACCATTGCGGGTACTTAGAGACCATGAGAAATCCTACATCATATTGCTTAATGACCTCATCTTTCACTTTTAGCATCCACTCGGGTCAGAGTCGCCTCAATTTCTGCTTGACTGGCTTGATATCAGGGTAGAGTGGCAACTCATGCTTGACCAAATTAGTGTCCAAACCAGGCATGTCCTCGTATGACCATGCGAAGACGTCTTGATATGACCAAAGGAAATCAATCATGCTTTTTCTTTCTTCGGGAGATAGCAATGTTCCAATCTTGGTAATTCTGGGGATCTTCTCGATCCCCAGGTTAACGTCCTCTTTTTCTTCAATAATGAGGTAGGGCCATGCTCAAAGTCGGCAAACCATTCAAGGAGTTCATTGGGAAGCTCCTTAGTAGGAATTTCCTCGTCCAGACTCGTGATTCCTACTGCTTCTTGTATTTCTACAGGGAATGGGTCGATTTCACGTGGGACGAAATTTTCTATTAAGGCATTATTTTCTTTAATTTTATTCAAAATTTTAAAAGACAATATTTTTGGATTTTGTCTTTTTTCTATGTTTTTAGGATTTTTGTTTTCTTTGGGAATGGGCTCTTGGCAAAGTGGGTCCCTATATATACATGGTGTCGCCTGCCAAGGGCTTATCTCACTTTTTATAGGTTATTTTAAAAAAAAAAACGGATGCCGTATTTCAGGCCACTTGCTGCTTCTAGAGTTTGGGGCACAGACGCCCAATTACATACCTGCGATGATGCTCCTTTACCTTTTTGGATGGAGGAGGCTGCTTGATGGGATTCTTCAGAGTCAGCCTCCATCATGGTGATCATGGGTTCGTCTGGGATCCTGTCTTAAAATGTCAGTAAAGTCCTATGGTTGTTTACCACAGGAGGAGATTGTGTAGGTATGGAACATCGCTCCTCAAATAGGGACAAAGCGGACAGGTCTATTTCCAAGTTGGGAGGGATGATCTGAGGATTGGTAAGGTGGAAGGGGGGTGCTGGTTTGTGCGGGATTAATTGCATGGCCCCATTCCAGTCTATTTTTATGATCCCTGCACTTACAAAGGTGTTCCGAATCTGAGGTCTGGGACGGGGCTTTTCTTCTAAGTTGATTCCTCGAGCTCCAGCAACTGCTGTGGCTCGGGCTTTCTCTTTGGCCTCTCACACTTCTTCTTTCGTGGGCTTGTATCCTAGCCCAAACCTGACCTGCTGTCAACCTTTGGCCTTGACCAGTTTCCTCCTACCTTGTAGTCAGGGTCCTAGTCCTTTACCTTTTGATAGCCCCATTTCTAGAGCATGGCCACTGTCGCTATCATTCTGCCTCTGATTTTTAGAGTGATGCTTTTCGGGGGATCCGAGACTACAACTGATACATTGTATTCAAAATTATGGAGGTTGGTATCCTCACCTGTATACGGCACATCCAACACGTTTGGGTTCTCAATGTTGTGGGTGGCCTTTTCCTTCTCATCGTATCCCTCACTTATGATGGTGATAATTTTATGCCCGGACACAAACTTGAGCTTATGATGCAGCGTCGACGGTATTGCCTTGACTTCGTGCAACCAAGGTCGCCCTAATAACAAATTGAAGGAGGATTTGATGTCCATTACTTGAAATAGTATAGAGAAGGTCATTGGCCGAATTACTAACTCAAGATCAACTTCTCCCATTATTTCTCTTCTCATATTATCAAAACCTCTAGCATTGGTTCTTATTGGCCTCAACATGCATGGATCTACCCCTATTTTGGTGGTGGTTCTCAGAGGACATACATTCAAAGCAGTCCCATTATCAATTAATACCAAAGGAATTATCATGTTTTTGGATTCCACAGTGATGTTGAGGGATTTAGATTGACTATTTCCCTCTTTCGATAAATCAGCATCATAAAATGAGATGACAGTGGGGGCCATCACCTACCCGATTATTTGCCCGACTTCATCTGGGCTTACTTGTAGAGACACATGCACATTCTTTAATGCCCCCATTAGTGGTTGAAAATAAAGTGGGGATGCCATCAATAGGTCCCAGACCATGATGTGGGCCGACATCCTTCTCAACTGGGTTTCCAGTATGTGTTCTCTGCTCATTTTCTCGAATGGGTTCACTGCACTTGTATCTTTCTTCCCCTCTTGTTGGGCTGGTGTTGGTGCAGGCACGTCTGACTGTTTGGATATCTCTCCAGACCGGGTGACAAAATCGATTGCCCTTTCCTAGCTGCTGCCTGTATTGACGTTCGTTTGATTATAATTGAGGGGGACCCGATGAGGATCATACGTTGGTCCCGAGATCTGGAATGGGATATCCGGGGGTGTTGGAGCTATTGGTGTTGATGGACTGGGATGGGCGGGCCAAACCTAGTTAACCTCTGTAAGAGTCGGGTAGGTGGAAAAAGTGGGGTTGGTCAGGATTGTGGGTGACTGCATCGGGGGTGATGGGACCTGGGCGGGCCATTGATAACTGATGGGTGATGGCGGGGATGGGGGACGTAATCGGCCATCGGGTAACTGGTGGAGGATGCAACGTATGGTTGGTAGGAGTTTATTTGGACATAATTAATGGGAGCGGGTGCTAGGAAATATGCCCTAAGATCTAAGGGTTCTATTTGTGGTGCGAGGTTAGGAAAGCCATTTGCTAAATTCAGAGGTTCAATCACCCCAATACTTCTGCTTGTCCAGTATCTCTGTACTGGGACCACAAAAGTTTCCTTACTGCAAATGTAGTCTGACGGGTCAAACTCATATTCTTCATCACCTTCTTCGATCATATCGACAATGGGTCTCAGACCTGTCCCTCCGGGAGGGTGTGGGGGTAGCGGTACTTGGTGTATGTTGGCATGCTGGGTTGCTTGGGGGAGTGCCGGAGGGATAATTTTATCAACCTCTATCAAATCCTGTATTACGTGCTTCAATGGGAAGCAGCGATTAGTAGGGTGACCAGACCCTTGGTGAAAGTTACAGTGGGTGTTGGGGTCATAGTTCCTTGGAATGGGATTTAGTGGAGGTTGTGGTTGGACCGCTATGACAAAATCCTTTTCAATCAGCAAGGACAATAAGACATTCAATGATTGCCCCAAAAGTGTGAAAACTAGATCAAAGCAGGCCTTTCTTTGCTCTGGGGTCATCTGCGCCCCTTGCCCATTCCTAGTTCTCTGTATTGGCTCGCTTCTGGTTGGAGCTGGATGTGCGATTTTAAATTGAAATGGGACTATACTGGTATTGGGCCTGGTATGTGTGACATTCTGCACCTCTACCTCGATTCTTCTAACATTTCTTTGCTTAGAGAATCTCCTGACCCCGCCAGCCTCGCTAGATACATTCTTGCTCAATCGCCCTTCCCTGATAACGTCCTCGCAATGATTAGCGTTTCTCACCAAACCAGCAAAACTAGACTGCTACTGGTAAACGAGGAAGTCTGAGATGACTGACAAGGTATTTTTCGAGATCATCTCGATCTGCTCATCGTCAGGTATTCTGTTTCTTACCTGAGCTGCCAGTGCTCTCCAACGCCTAAGGTAACCGCTGAAGGTTTTGTTAGAGTTCTACTTTAAACGGGCTAGATCTGACTTGTGAGGTTTGATGTCTATGTTGTAGACATATTATTCTTGAAATAGATGAGTCAGATCCTTCCATGTCTTTATCATGGATGGTTCTAGGGATGTGAACCACCTCAAGGCCAGGCCCGTTAGGCTTTTCTGGAAGACTTTTATAAGTAGGCGTTCGTCCCTCCATATTGGCACATGTCCCCATAGTAGGACTTGAGGTGTGCGATGAGGTTGCCCATGCCGTTATATTTATCAAAGACCGATATTTTGAATTTTAGGGGTAAGGAGACTTCCGCAAATAAACATAAGTTCAAGAAATTCGTAGCATGGATTTCGGCTCCACCCATCTTTGACAGATGCTTCTGGATTTTTTCCAACTGTTCTTTCAACTGCTTAGACTCTTTAGACAGCGGGGCGGTTTTTTCAACGGTCGGCCTTGATTCACTTTGTGCTACCGGGGGGTTGGTGATTATGGGTGGGGGATTGATGCTGACAAATGCCCCAGCGTAAGCCCCGCTATTCTTGATCTCATCTTCCTCATATTGTGAGTCTATATATGCTGCAGTAAGGGCGAAATTTTCTTGTTGGTGCTGGTTGGGCTGGATAAGTGCCAGGTGGGACCATTGGAGGGGGAAATTTTGCAGAGTGATAAGATGAGTGGGATTTGAATTTTGGGTGAAGCCCTGATGGGGCCACTGGGTTTGAGAGAAAGCTTGGAGACGACTTTGGGGTGCTAGGACATGGGTGAATTGGGGTTGATGGAGGATAGGTGTCAGGCTTCCGCCTTGGGCTGAGTGTGAGGGTTGTGTGTGATGGAGGTATTGAGGGAATTGTGGAGGGTATGGGTATGTGGACCCAAGGTTTGGGCCTTGTTGGGCTTGGGTATTGGATGAGAGATTTTGAGGCGTTTGGGCCATAAGGCCTTGGGAAATTTGGCCCGTTGAGTCTTGATGGGTCTGGCCCATGGGGCCTTGATGGGTCAGGTCCTGATCTTGATGGGTCTGGCCTGTGGGGCCTTGGGTGGGTATGGGCCGTTGGGTGGTTTGGGCCATTGGGTTTTGGTAGGTATGGGCTATTGGGCCTTGGTGCCCACTTACATGACCCCATGGTTGGTGGGGGTCTTGAGTGGTATGAATGATGGGAGATTGATTGGTGTTTTGGGGAAAAGAGGCATGAAGACTTTAGAGGGTGTGGATGGGTTTAGAGATGTGTGGGATGGATGGGGTGGGTTTTGGGAGGCCTTCCAAGTGGTGTAGGCCTTGACCATGTCCTCCATCATAGCCATGGGATGAGGTGAGGGGGTGGATGAAAATGGTTCATCTAAGGGGAGAATGTGGGGCATGGATTGGATGGATGCATGGAAAAAATTAGGCAGGGCCCAGGTACAATTGGGCATGACCTGGGTGGATGGGGAGATATGTGGTTGATTAGGCATGACTTGGGTGACACGGGGTATGGTTTGGGGAAATGATGGGGAATGGGGTGTTAGATTTTGTGAAAACATGGGGAAATTAGCTATGTTAGATGTGGAGGGGAGATGGATTAAATCTTGGGTGGTGGAGGGAGGATGGGATGTATGTTGGGTGGATGGATGTGGGAAATTGGGTATGTTGGAGGTGGAGGGAAAATGGGGTATGTTGGATGTGAATGGGGGAAGATTGTACATGGTGGAAGGGTTGGGTATGGGTGCACTTGGGGTGGATGTGGGGTGTATGTGGGGTGGATGTGGATGGGAATATGGGTGCACCGAAGGGGCCGGTGACGGACAAGGGAGATTGGGTGAGGGGGATGGATGTGAGCATCTGTTTCGTATGGGAATGAGTCGGGAATGTGGCGGGGATGAGTTGGGATCGGCGTATGCCAGATCCATTGCCCATGACATGGCTTGGCAATGGGTTGGGTACGGGTGCATCGGATGGGGCCTGTAAAGCTTCCTCCTTCTTCCCCTACGGAACGACGAAGGATAAGGCGATGCTGTTGTGCTGGCACTACAATTTTTTTTATTTTTTGGTTTATATATATATATATATTTGAAAATTTTTGTAAGTGGATTTTTATGATGAAAGATTCCGGGGCCTTTGAATTCCCGTTTCGGGCGGTATTTGCACCCTAAATAAATCTTGCAGCGAGACCCCGATGCACTTCTAAAGAATCAAAGGGAACCCTTTGGTCTATTAAAGGCAGAGGAATCAACGCAAACAACCTAATCCTCGAGAGCGAGTCGATAAGAAGTTACCCTCTTTTGACCGACGGGGGTGTATTGGGTGTTGGATAGTGCGGGACCTAATCAGAGGCGCTAAACTGCTAAGCAGGGAATTCGGGGATGTGAAAAGGCCTCAAATTTCGGGCTGCTCTGCTCAGTGGGACAACCAATTCTTGGCGCAAGTATTACATGCGCCAGACCAACTTTGGTCCCATTTATGCTTGGTGCATGTATTAGTTGCGCCAAAGCAAATCTGGAAAAGAAATGTCTGGCACGTGTATTAGTTGGGCTAGGTATATATAGTGGGGCCAATTTTCTTGACAACAGAATAGCAAGCCCAAACTCAGTCTATTTTTTTGGTTTTCTGGAAGCAATGCTTCCGGAGACTGATCTCTTAATTGCAACAAGTCTCTCCTCACCGAATCCTAGGGGTACAAGGTCGATTTCGGGGCTACTAGCACTCTCCCCGAGGGTTTTAAGCTTTTTAACAGGATAGGTTCCCCAATCGATATACCTCCAGTGCAAGTGCCTTCTCAGATACTGGATGGGGTGGTACTTTTCAGGATCATCACCACTAAGGCCTGCCGCCGTATTAAGAACCGGGTATTTTTATCTTTGCCTAAAAATTTCCAACCCTTGAAAATCTACCCCCGTAAAAATTCACTTAAGTCCCTTTCTTGGTTCAATTTTAATTTCAGATTTTTTTTTTTAAGGGAGTTTTCTTTAAAGTCCAAAAACGGGTGGTGATGGTCCTGTGCCGCCTCTACAGGCCAGCGTCTACTTTTGGTATATGAGTGCAATAAATTAAATGCTCACGTAGGCCCGTCAATTGGTTAAGGTGTGTAAATGACGAAAAAGTAGAAAAATATAAAAACAATGCACAAGTAGGCCCGCCAATCGGCTAAAGCACCTAAATGATGGGAAAGAAATGAATCGTAAAGACAATGCACAAGTAGGCCTACCAATCGGCTAAGACACGTAAATGACGGGAAAGTAGGGATGAGAAAAATTGATGAAATCATAGGGGTGAGTGAAATGATAAAAAAATAGTTAAACATTAGTACAAAATAAAAAACAAAGGCAAATTTCAAGGGGAAGCTCTACTAGCTACTCTCCAGCAGAGTCGTCATCTGTACAACTGTGGGATTTTTTATGATCTCCGTTGCAACGATGCGTACTCTTTAAAAGATATAGAGTCGCCACTCGGAGCTTTTGGTGTCCCGGGAAACCTAAATCAATATTATAAGCACCGAAGTGCCAAAAATGTGACACTGATTCACCGGTCTACGCCAAAAGCTCTTGGGTAGGGGCTTCGATTATCGACCGGGAAGGTGTTAGGCACCAGATCAACCTGCTCTAAAGCAGTCTCTACTTATGGCCAAAGATAAAATAAAAATGGAAATAAAAAGAGAACTTTCTCTTGCCCGAAGGCACTATGATCCTATTTGTGCCCCTCTGTTCCTATCGAGATTTTGACGGCGTAACGGCACAAATTCAAGGATAGAGCAAAAGCCAAGAAGGTAGAGGAATAGAGGGGAGAGCCGGAGCTCTCAAGCTCTTGTAGCACGTGTGTGGACCTTTGCATAGGTGCGGCGAGCTTCCGATAGCTTGGATGATGGGATAGGGGGGTTCTAACCTCTAAAGCTTGCTAGCTAAGGGGTTGGAGAGGAGGGCTAGGGGGAAGCTCTCACCTAAACTAAGAGACCTATGGTGGAATATAAGGCTCAAATGTAGTTTTAGAATTCTAGAATTTGTATGAAGAAAAGGTGCACCAAAGGGGAGGAAAGCTCTCTCTCTCTTAATCTTTTCTCTCTTAGGAATTTTTTCAAGCCTTTATAGAGGGAGGGGTGCCTCTCTATTTATAGGAAAAGAGAAGGTTAGGGGGCTGCTTAGAGGCTAATTAGGGTTAGCAATTAGGTAATCCTAGTATCTAAGGTTTCCTAGGGTTTCAAAGCTAGGCTTAGAAAAATGGGCAATGGTCATCAATGGTAGATGATAGGTTGATGTTTTAAATGACTAAAGGGTTGCAAATAGGGTAAGCATGGGTGCAACAGTCCTAATGAAATTCATCTTATACTTTGAGATGGTCAACAAGTCAAACTCCAAAAGTGATATTCGATCCAAAAACCCACTGTTACTATAGCTAAGCCTAGCGCATGTATTAGATGCGCCAGGCAAAAATACAGTCCTTGGAAGTTCAAACTGCGGGAGGACCCGCTTGTGCTTGGCGCAAGTAATACATGCGCCAGGCCATTTCTGGGGAGAAATGGCTTGGCGCTAGTATTACTTGTGCAAAGTACACACATCTTTCTCGCAAAGTTCTCGCGTGGTTCAATGTAGGTCTCGCGAGGTTCCAATGTTGCCCATTTTTGGCCCCAAACTTTGGATCGCCTAACTTTTGATGTGCAACACGGATCGGGGCGATTCTTGGCTTGTTGGAAAGATGAAAACCTCTACTTTTCAATGATATATGATTTAAACTCAGTAGAGGTCCCTGCCAGCCCTGGTACTTCTGTCTCTAACCATTGCCCGAAAGGGTTAACTATAGGTTCCGAGGGGTTTGTAAAGGATTCGGGGTGATTCCTAAGGGTTCGGATAATGCTATCGGAAGCTCAGAGGTGCGCCTCTCTCGAAGTATGTCTCGATCGGGCCTTGGGCCAAATTTGGGTATCTACACTAAGGTACGACCTAAATTTTATTCAACCATATCAAGTCTGATTCAAGGTTTCAAAAACTCATTTTCAGATATATTCACATATTGCTAATTAATCTACTTTTGAAAAGTAAATTAATATCACACATTGTAATTGATGAACAAATTAATCAAAATCAAACAGTTATGAGATACATATACATTAAGTAAACAAATTAATTATCAAACTATGATTATGTGAGTATGCATGTCATATCTAGCCAACATCAGCAATAGAGTATTGAAAAGCGCACATGACATTTACATTGAATCAGCTATGATATGTTGAGAACATTCAAACAAAATAAACCTTATTTATGAAAATCATGACACTAGGAAAGATCATCACCATTGGGCAGAAGAATCCTTTCAAGCCTTGCTTGCTATTTGGGTTTTATAATATTTTATATGGTCACAAAAGTGATTAAACAATAAAATAAAATAAAATAGATAAGCCACTTAATAGATGCAAGTAGCTAAATCTAACTCATGTGGTGGGTAAGTGTCAAAAATTAATAATAATCATGGGTAACATTATATAAGTATCAGCGTTGGTGCTAGAGCGCAACCTTTAATACCCAACCCTATATCTTCTCACAAAATCCAACTTTAATTAAAAATAGTCAAATATACAATAATTATCCGATTACAATTGTCAAAAGGGCATCAGGTCATGAAAAAGTCACAACAGAGAACTCATTTTAAAAAATAGACCTAAAAAATAGATCCGGAATATTCGAAAAAGTCAAGATTCATATATAATGTCACAAAATTGGACCTATAGATGACCCAGAAATGGCCCGAAAATAAAAAAGGAATAATATGGGTCAAAATGGGCCTTATGGACAAACGGGTTGTGTCTAACGAGTCAAATCGGGTCATGAATCATGGGCCGGATTGAGTGATGGACCGGACTAGGGCTGGATCGAGTCATGACTCGAGTCCGGTTACCGACCGGGTCGGGTCACACCGGGTTGGGTCATGTAGAGTTAGGGAAGCACCAACTTTGGCGCTCTCACTACACATGCAATAATAGCTAGTGGTATTACCTAATTAAAGCACAACTCCAAAAAAAAAAAAAAAGGAGTAGTTGTCTACTTCCCATAAAGCAACTCTTCAACCAATAAAGCAATAAACACCTTTTTAATAAAGCAACTCTTTATTTAAATATACTATTATTGCCTTTTAAGAGTCCACAAATCTCAAAACACCTTCAACTTGAAGAAACTTGTAGAGTTACACAGACTCTTCCACCACCTACGAGTACCAGAACCAATACTGATCTCCGACCTACTTGTCCGGTGACTGGTCCGACAATGCAAAAAACGGAAACCTCTCTCGTTTCACCTCCTATTTCACTGGTGGAATTGGGAGTTCGGGACACACCGTCCGCTAGACCGTTTTTGGTCCCAACCACTCTACCCATGATTTTGAAAGATCCATTTAAAAAAAAAAAAAGTTGAAATTTTGATGGTGGATTGAACCAACCTTGCTCTGATACCAATTGATAAAATTCTTAGGATCTAGGTTCGAATCACACAATCAAATATACATCTTCACAAGAACTTGCGTACCTTGTATTTATTCTCAGGTCATCTCGCCAATGATTTCCTTAATGAAACCGATGATCTCCGCCAGAGAATCCGAGTCCACGTTACCTCTCTTCTCTAAGTTTAGCCTCTGGATGGGAATGTGCTTTGGTTAGAGGAAAAGAGGATGGTAGTCTCCTTATATAGTCACTTCTCTTTCCTATCCCATCAAGGAAAGAGAGTGGAGACATATCACTTATATTAGGAAATTACTTATTTCCTATAGCCTCGAGATACGTGTGGTCAAAGGTCCAACCCAATATTTAATGAAAACCTAAAGATGAGTTAAGGTGTTGACTATAAAAAATTGAACAATTCCCTCTACTTAGGGGAGACATTTGAAGAGTAAGGACTGTAACAAATGTGAAAGACAAGGTCAAAGTAGTATCGAGAAAAAGACGAAGGGCGGAGCGCAAGCTAGTTGAGTTCACCATGGCCATGCAAGTATGGTGAGCTATGAACAAAATTTCAAGCCCACGGCGCCGGGTCACAGCCCTGGAGTAGGCCATTCCATTGGAAACTAAGGGATTAAGGTTAAATTGATCTATGCATTTGCATGTATATAGGTGTAAATTTGTCTATGCATTTGCATGTAACTTCATTTATTTTCTTAGTTTGGATATATATTATAATGTGTGTAAATGTATCAAGGCAGAGCCATCTTAAGCTTTGTTTACTAATAAAATGATTACATTGTTTTGTGTATGATTTAATATATATATAGAAAGAGAGAGAAAGAGCTCGGAAGAGATGGCCAAATTGTTTTGGTCTGTTGCCAAAAATAACTCCTCTTTGTGCCAAAGGATTAAGGCTAAATATTTGGGCATTCAGAATATTTTGTTGTCCACTCTTCCAAATGATACATCATGGGCCTGGCGCAGTGTCCTCCAGAGATATTGTTTAAAATAGCTCTCAAATTATTTTGGGCAATGGCAGAAACTGTTCCTTTTTATTTGATTCTTGGATCAATGGGAAACGGCTCGTTCATAGGTACAACAACAAACCTGTATATCAATTGAATATACTGGAATTATTAAATGTAGCCAATGTTAATGTCGATGGTCAATGGGTATTCGAGAACCTTTGGATTGATCGGTTGTTTGAGAACCTTCTCCAAAGGTTGAACGGTTTAATTTTGTTAGTATACATGCCAAACCTTGTAGGACTCCAATGTGTCTATTTTTATTGCCAAAGTATATGTTGATGGACATGTAGACCAAATTAACGGTTAGATTAGATGGAAATATTTGCACCTTTTAGGGGGGGCTTATACAATTTTTAATGGTCTCAAACTGTCCCAATAATTTGGTCATTGTGTAGATATGGTCGAGTAATCAAAATCGACATATGTAGACATCTGTAATATGTTGGAGATCCCTTCGCGGGGGTCCTGCGGTGTGGGCTACTCTGAAGACCCCATGGTGGTCAATGGTGATCACCATGATCCGGAATAAGCAGGAGAGTGAGATGCTAGGAGTTGTAACCAAGCTTTAAGGGTGAGCCTTAATTACTCCAAATGATGATGTGCGGATGCGGTAGTTGACCTAAAGATGTAGTCTTTCAAATCTAGAGATCTCTATAAGGACTCCAGGTATGGATTGGGAAGAGCCGAAGAGCACCCAATCCGCCCAAGCCGAAGCTTGGTCCCTACTTGTAACGACCCAGATTTTCGATAATGTGCAATCGATGATTTTTGATGAAGATATGGTTGTTTTGATCAATTTGACTTTAGTCAAACCTTTGACTTATGTGGCGTCGCCTTAGACGCACCCTTTTAGTAGTAGATGTGTGTTATAATTTGGCTCTAACTTTGGGTTGGTCGCTAGAGCGCGAACCAAATCTGCTCGAGCGATGTGGGTTGCCCAAAGGGGAGAACTTACGGGTGTAAGTCGCTCAAGCGAGTTTGGTTCTCGCTCGAGTGACCCGCGTACTATTCAAAGGAGCAAACTTTCTAGCCTAAGTTACTCAAGAGAGTTTGGTTGTCACTCAAGCGACTCGCGACGGCCCAGTTACGTCTATACTCGGGATTTGGCCAGTTTCTCTTGGGTTAGAAGTAGGATTCGTTTCTTCTATATAAGGGACAACTCTTGGACGAATTGTGAGGTTGGGATATTATTGTAAAGGTTTGGAAAACCTATTTAGGGTTTTGAGGAGAGATTAATTTGGTGAGACTTGAGTGTTCTTGTATTCTTGTGTAATCATCAATATAGTGGATTATTACTACCTATGGATGTAGGCATATTGCCGAACCATGCAAATATTGTCTCTAGTGTGTTTGTGATTGATTTTCTTCTGTTTTGCATTCATATTTGATCGTTCATCGTGAAATCATTGGTTAGTTTGTGAGCTTCTGCGTAACAAATTGGTATCAAAGCAAATAGGTTTTTGGTCTACGATCGGAGATGGCATCGAAGTCCGCAAAGGTTTTGAACGCAAGGTTCGAGGTTGAGAAATTCGACTGAAAGGTTAATTTCAGTTTGTTCCAAGTACAAGTCCGGGATATCTTGATTCAACAAGGGCTGCACAGGGCATTGAATGGGTTTTCCGGTAAGCCGATGGATATGTTCGATGGTGATTGGGAAGAATTCAAACTTTAGGCTTGTAGTACGACTCAGCTATGTCTTGCGAAGGAGATTACGTAATGCCGGAGAACTCGGTGGCCTCTCTATGGGCCAAATTGGAGAGTCTCTATATAACGAAATCTCTGACGAGTCGTCTATATCTCAAGAAGTAATTGTACAAGTTACACATGAAGGCAATTCTTCTCTCAATGTAATAGCCCGAAAAATCACGCTAAACTATGACCTCGGGATCCGTGCCCGATCGGTCATAGGTTTGACCAAATGGAAGCCCAATAGTTAGCATGAGGTGTGATGAACGGATGAGATGTGATAAATTGAATGTCTATGTAGTGTGTGTTGTAAATGTGAAGTCGCATACACCTATCGCGGTGTATGTGCTCAACACACACGTGAGGAAAGGGATAAAAGGGTTTAATAACCCTAAATGTGTGTTTTTGGTGGTTGAGAGAGAAGTAAAGAAGAGAGAGAGAGAGGAAGTAAAGAGAGGAGTTATTGCAACTGATTTGGAGGGGGGATTCAAGCGATAAAAGCCGGATTCAACACGGTTTGGATCTGTTAGAGCCAAAGCTGGAAACCCTCGCCTTTCAACCACTGGATTGAAATCAACTTGCGATTGATTCAAGGTAAATTTTTGTGAATAAAATGCATAGATCGTAGAGTCTAAATTGTAGTTGAAAATGGTTTAAATCATAGGATAATGGTTTAGAAAAATAGAGGAAAAGTGTGGAAAAGATGGGAAGAACATTTCGAAAAGGGTTTGAATCGACAATTCGATTAATCGAAATTGGGTTTCGATTAATCGAAATTAGCGAAGTTGAAAAGTCAGACCCGATTTGATTAATTGAATTGGAATCGGATTAATCGACTTTGGATTTCGATTAATCGATTTGGGTATCGATTAATCGACTGGGAACCTCCAGTGGACCCCAGGGGTTGGAGGAAATGGCTTGAGGAAAATCGACTAATCGAAATGGGATTTCGATTAATCGATTTCAGTTTTCGATTAATCAATTTGGGATCGATTAATCGATTTTAGGAACTCGACTACTCGAATTGAGAATCGACTTTGCGAAACAGAGAATTTCGATTAATCGAATGAAAATCTCGATTAATCGATTTGAGAATCGATTAATCGATATTGACTTTCGATTAATCGATTTTGGAATTCGATTAATCGACTGAGATAAATTATGTTGACTTTTGGGTTTGACTTTAAGATTCTTGGAGAGTCTTGGGCCTTCTTTATTGCATCCTTAGTGATATGTTTCACCTGTTATGTGGTACCATAGGTGGTACGTGTGAACTAATGCACAAGGAGCCACGTGGGACCTTGATGCGTTGAGCAAACAAAGACTTGAAGTAGGGAACACCTTGAACATGTACCTTATTTTATAAGAGCATGTATATAGTGATATAGATTTCAATTCAATTGTTTAATTGTTTAAGAATTGTAAAAAGTGTGTGTGCGTGTGACATCCATAAGAGTAATTCTAATAAGCCATCCCCAGGGGATGAAGAAGTAAAGAGATGAGAGCATCAGGTGTGATGCAAGTAAATGGATACATCCTGTGGATGTATCCAATGATTGAATCATGTTTGAGCCTCGATATAAGATAGCACATTTACACGGTGAATAACTATATGTAAGGCACCGATATTTTTATTATTTGAGGTTTGATAGGGTACCCCACCGACGTGGCGGGATATCCACGATTGACATGGCAGGATATCCGTGACCGATACGGCGGCGAAACCGTAGGCCAGTGCGGAGGCTTATCCGTACACAGTAAGCACACCCTAGGGGTGTTGATTTGAGACAAGTGAAACCCCGCCACCAATCCCTGTGGAAAGGGCTTGGTACTATATGGTATTCCTGTGGAATACGTTAAAACCGCTATATAGATGACGATGAAGGGTATCTCATGGGGCTCGATGCTATATTGCTCGGGGACTACTTAAGTTGAAAGTTTAATTTTGCTTTAGGCCTTTTCAAAGATCATTCATGAATAAATGAAAACATAAGTAATGAACGAAATGAAATACTTTTAACTGCTTTCATCAATAATCGTGCATAGACACATCATGCATGGCATATCATGGAATATATGTGAGTTATAATTTATATGTTCAACTGTTTGTTCCCTATTGAGCTAGGATGTAGCTCAC
Source organism: Chloranthus sessilifolius (assembly GCA_021018995.1). NCBI lineage: Eukaryota > Viridiplantae > Streptophyta > Magnoliopsida > Chloranthales > Chloranthaceae > Chloranthus > Chloranthus sessilifolius. Next base: position 88,680,002 of record CM037594.1, on the reverse strand, counting down.
CCTATAGACTATCGTCCGCAGGTCCACTACTAGCAGAGGGAGGCTTCAGGAGGCGCGATCCCGTGAGAGTCGGACCTTGCGGCCGGCGAAGAATTGGAGCCACCTCCTGAGGACTTCTTCTAGAGGACTCCGTTGTGCCGCTTTGAGGGCTTTTAGAGAGATTTTGTACGGCTTGGTATGTCAAGCCTTGATTTTGTTTAAAACCATGTATATAAGGAGTTGGGATTATTCTTTTGGGACGAACCATCCGTGATGATTTCTATCATCGATGGTTCGGATCGGTTCTCCATTCATGCAGAGGCATGAGGGTAGAACTGTCTTTTGGGGAGTTAATTAATATAGATTTAAATTCCACAATTTCGTTTATTATACTTTTTGATGCTTGATATACCAGTGTTCCGTGCTTAGCTAAAGGGCACGCTCAAGATGATCGTGCTGATGGCACGGGTTTCGAGGTGCCGAAATCCGGGCTGTCACACTCAATGAACATCTTAATGAATTAAATAGAATAATATCAGAATTATTAAATATTGGAGAAGTGATTAAGGATGAAAACAAAGCAGTATTTCTTTTATCTTCCCTCTTCGATTCCTATGAGCACCTACTTACTACGCTGCTGTATGGGAAGGATACTATTAAACTGGAGTCGATTATAGCGACATTGCTTTGTAACAACATGAAGAAGAAAGGTTCGGATAGTGATACAAGCAGATCACTTGTTGGTTAGGGGGAGTACAGAGGACCGTAATTCTGAAAAGAGTAGATCAAAGTTCAGATCTAAATCCAAAAATAAAAAGATAGTAGAATGCTACAAGTGTCATGAAAAGGGTCACATAAGAAGGCATTTTTCACAGTTATAAACAAAGAGGGAGAGCTTAGGATATGAAGCAGAAATGGGTCGTTGATGAGGCTGGTATAGCCGAACAAGCTCCGGATGATGATGAAAATGTGTTGTCAGTGGTTTCAGATAAATACTCATAGAATGTATGGATACTTTATTCAGGGTTCTCCTACCACATGTGTCCAAATAGGGACTAGTTCGTGTCTTATAAAAAAGTGGATGGTGGAACGATTTTGATGGGTAATAATATGGCCTGTAAAATAATTAGGAATGGGGGTATCAGAATAAAGATGCATGATGAGGTTGTGAGAATATTGACCGATATACATCATGTTTCTGAACTGAAGAAGAACCTCATATCGCTTGATACACTAGACTCAAGTGGAGTTAAGTTTGCAGTTGAAGGTGGAGTTTTTAAGGTGACAAAGGGATCTCTGGTTGTGATGAAAGCGAAAAAGGTTAAAATTTTTTACTTTCTATCAGAAAGTACAGTGATAGGTGGAGCAGCACTATCTATGTCAGATAATAGTGGTTTGTCATCTAGACAGTTATGGTACAGGCGCCTAGGGCACATGTCAGAAAGAGGGATGACAGAGTTGAGCAAACAGAGCTTGTTGAAAGGTGTAAAGGCCAAAAAATTTAACTTTTGTGAGTGATGTGCTCTTTATGCTATTCTAATTAAGTCTTAACCTATTGCAAGCGAACAATGAAAATTGTAATGTTAGTATAAGATCGTTCCCATCAGGAAGTGATTTATTTTAAATTTAGTTTTTAAAAACTTATATTTATCTTTAAGGTTCTAAACTACTTGAGAAATTTGAATAAAAGAATGGTTTCTTAAACTAATTATAGAAAATAAATCTAAATCCTCCTCTTTCCAGATTATGGTCATCAATCACAATCCTTTAAGTTTCGGATATTTATAAAATTAAAATACTATTACATCGTATTGCAGTCTTCTAAAATTTAGGCGTCAATCAAATAGCTAAAATCCTTCAGCACATATTTAATCTAATCAACAATCTCCTAAAACTTAGGTGTCAATCAAATTCGAGAAAACTGAAGATGGAAAAGTAAAACCGTTATACTAATCTGCAAATCTCAACATGAGTCGTCAATTCAAATCAAAACTTAGAGATGTTTATAAAACAGTAAATTGAAATAAAATAAATCTAAACTAGAAAGCAAAGTAGAACCATCAAAATGGTTGATCTTTCAGCTTCCTTAACCTTGATTGTCAGGCAAGACCTTAGAGAACTGTGGACGATTTTACTTGATAAATCTAATGGACAATGGTGATCGGAAGAAAACCTAGACTTCAGTCATCAATTGATGTTAAGAAATTCTTCGATGAAATTATTTCTATGCCAAGCCCTCTTATTTATAGATCATAAGGAGTCGATTTACAGTGTTCTAATCCTAATAAAAGAAACTACTAAAATATTCCTAATATAACTCTAATTCCTAATTTTATCTTCCTTGCTTTTCGTGGTGGATGCGCCTCTGGACTTTCTCCTTAATTTCAGCAACCGAAATCTTTAGGAGTCTTTCTTCATCAATTTTCTCAGATTCGTGATTTGTCAAACTACTAATTCAAGAGTTCTTCAATTTTGGTGTATGGCAGTGTAGAGTTCACGTGATCAGCAACAATAAGAAGCTTCTATTTGTGAACTCGTAAATCACGATTTCTCTCTTCTGTTACAGCTTTCTCTCTGGACAATTTTATATTACGAGCGATCGCTTTCTTTCTGTATTGCCCTTTGCTTTGAACGTCTTCTGAAGAATCGTAAATTACTATTTCTTATTTCTTTGGCTTCGTTTAATCGTAAAGTATGGTTTCTTAGCTTTCAGCAGTGTCGAATTGTCTTTTACGTTCAATCATTTTTCTTATTGCTTTATGAGTTCATTTTGATGAAGTTTAATACTTTGGCTCTCTTTTACTATCTATCTTTAATATTTACACATCATTAGCTTGTTAGTAGCAAACTGGGGTCTAGCATCACTAAGTTAAGGGTGATAAAATGATATATTCTGTGACTGGTCACACCCCCAAACTTACGTTTTGCTAGTCCCTAGCAAATAAGGAAAGAAATACTAATCTAAAATTTAAATGCCACTTTCTTAGGGAGCATGATTGCATTTAGTAGATGCAACAAGTTTTTAAGCCCCTAGGTGATCTCTAGTGGACGAGTTGTAGTCTCCTGAAGGTTTTCAATGAAGTTACCTACAAACTTCAAAATATTTTTGGGTTTTTCAAAACAAAACAAAAATTAAAAATCTGCACTAATTTTTTACACTAGCTAAATTAATCATTATATAGTTATTATGATTTTCAAAGTTTACAAACCCTTTATCATTTCTTTCTCTATCATAGCAGTTATTCTTGATCAGAACTTAGCAATTTCAATCTAGTATAGCGTGGAGTGTGTGCGTATCCGTAAAAAGTTTATTCATCATAAATTTTTCTAAATTGGAGATTTAGAAAATATTTTCATCCAAACTCTCACTATTGGCATACTCTAAAAAAGATGTTGAAATTTTTAGGTTCTTTCAATGTGATATATATGATAAATTTGAAGGACAATTGACTGAAAGGATAAATCTCATGGAATGGATAATCAATTCTGTTCTTATGATTTATTGTTTATTTGGCACATATCTCTACTAGACTTATGCTTTTGCAAATAGTAAATAAAAAAGGTCTTTCCTTCGGCTTATAATGGGGCTTTGGGTTAAGAGGTTTCAAAGAAACGTAAATAGGATTCAAAAGTTTATGAGAATTTAGTTCTTCCTTCTCTATCTTCTTCTCTTCTTTTCTATTTCTACTTCAATAAGTATCTACGAGGTTGGATAACTTCTTCCCATTTTTTTTTCTGTTTCTTGTGTAAATCCCATTTCTTCTTTTGATTATTTTATTCAGCTATCCTTTTGATTTTCAGCTTTGGAAGCTCTTTGCTTCTCTTATCTTTTCCTGGAATCGTAATTACGATTTTTGACTCTTTTCCATACTTTCTTTTATTTATTTATTTTTAGTCGTACCCTTTTTCGGTATATCCCTTATCTGTTAATTTATATTCCTTTCAATCCCCCTTCTTCCTTTCTTTTGCATTCTAAACTCTCAGAAATTATAAGGGTTAAAAGTTGAAAGTTTTGGGCAGTATATATGGTTAAGGGTTTATAAAATCTTGGTACAAAAAAATTTGGTTTAGGCTTTTAATATGAGTTCAAAGGATAAATTATTTTTAAGATTTTAACTTTTTTTAGCTTTATTTTAAACAAAAGACGACCTTTAATCATCATTACGATTTGCTAGCATGGATATCATATTGTTTTGAAACATTTAATAAATAGTTTTAAGAGAAGCAAATCATTATAATCACAAAATATTTGACTCAAAGTCAGCAATATGAGATTTCGTATAATGCAGTAAGAAGTTCAAGAAAATTTAAGCTTCAATAGATAGCAGTCTCTCTCGGAATAGAAGAGGAAATTTTGCCTCAAAAGTACACTGGTTAAATAATTTTAAAACTATAATCTAAATATTACAGTTTAAATCAATTGTATAGTTTCAAACATTCAATTTATATATTGCTCAAAAGAAGCTAGACATAAATTGAAACTGCTCTATTGTTTGATTGTTGAACTTTTGCTACGATGGATCTTAAGTTTTTTGGATTCATAATTTTTCTATCATAATTCACATATAATGGTTAATTGATCCTAATATTTACAAAACCTCCCCCCCCCCCCCAAAACTTAAAGAGGGCAATGTCCTCATTGGCTCCCCCCCCCCCCCTAAAAAAAACAAGAGATACAAAAACAATTCATACCTGTGGGGTTCAGAATGTAGTAAATTCATACGATCACTCGAGAACATAATATTATATAGCATGAAGTATCTTACGATCGATCGTGTTTTACCACGATTTGAATCGTAACATACTGAGAAAATTTTTCTAGCTAAAGCAAAATAAAAGAGTAAGTTTATATATTTTACAGGATTTTACTACGGATGAGTCGGTAGCTCGACGAAGCCCATGAGTATATAAAACATACTCAGGGTCTTCCAATGTTATAATGATCACTGACCTTGCTTCGTTTGAAAAGAAAATTTTCAGGGTTTCATATTCTCATTTGAGAATTAAGTGGGAGGATATGAACAAAATATGTGCTCTCCTCTAATTATTTTGGATTTTTATAAAAAATTGACAGTGCACCGCAAGCATTAAGAAAAGGTAACCTTGGTACATATGATACTTCAGTCACAATATTAGGCACACTATCTTTATTATTTTTTTGATTTTTAGTTTTATATTTTTATGGTTTAGAAATTGCCTTGTTTCTCTTAGGCTCATCCTCTCCTTTTTCTGGGACATCCACAGTTGTGGGTATCTCAACTTCATTATCCACAGCTCTGCCACTTCATAAAAATTGAACAGTTTGGACATGTTCTGCAGAAATCGATGTTTCTCCCACAAAAACTTTTCCTCCTGAGTTACTCACAGGTCGTGACTGTAGCCGGTTGCTCTCTTGTTCCACCAATTGCTTAGCTAGCTAGCCAACTTGGGCTTCCATCTTCTTAATGGATTGTGTGTGTGAATATAAAACTTGAGAGAATTGAGCAAGTTGGGATATATCCTTGGAACGCTGATGCCATTGTTGCTGTAAATCCCTAAGGATTTGAACAACCGTATCATCAAATTCGCTGCTCGGAGGATTGAAGTGCTGCTGCTCATATAGCTGATATAGTCCCATGGGTGGCAGGTAGGTCTATTGAAAATTCTATGTACGAGGATAGCTTGGCTCAACAACAGATGGTCCTTATTGTTTGCCACTAGTGGACCCATAATTAAAATAAGGATGATTACTCTGCTGCAAGTTATATATGTTACCGTATTTACTCTGATAGATTGCATACGCCCATTCCCAGTCTATCATCTTTGAGTATAATGGGGCAACAAGACATTTAAACACTAAAAAAGATTTAAATTTTGAGATCAAGTGTGATGCATACACCAGAAAAATATATTTTTATGTTTTTAATTTTATTTGGTTTTTATTTTTGTTTTTGGGTATATTTAATATTTATTTTAGAAAACAAGGAGAGAAGAAAAATTTGAACCTTTAGCTTCTCTGATAAGGGGAAGTGTTGAAACTTTGATTCGCTACTCCGAGTAAACCTGCAAAAGCTTAAGAACTGATCAAGAAAATAAAAATATAAAGAAATATAAAAAGAGAAAGATAAATATTAGATTTTAAAATAAAAATATAAAATAAAATTCACTTCTCGGGCAGCGGCACCTAAAACTTGATGTGCTCTTTATGTTATTCTAATTAAGTCTTAACCTATTGCAAGCGTACAATGAAAATTGTAATGCTAGTATAGGATTGTTCCCACGAGGAAGTGATTTATTTCATATTTTGATTTTAAAAACTTATATTAATCTTTAAGGTTCTAAACTACTTGAGAAATATGAATAAAAGAATGGTTTCTTAAACTAATTGCAGAAAATAAATCTACATCCTCCTCTTTCCAAATTATGGTCGTCAATCACAATTCTTTAAGTTTCAAATACATATAAAATTAAAATACCGTTATACCGTTTTGCAGTCTTCTAGAATTTTGGCGTCAATCAAATAACTAAAATCTTTCAACACAGATTTAATTTAATCAATAATCTCCTAAAACTTGGGCGTCAATCAAATTTGAGAAAATTGAAGATGGAAAAGTAAAATCGTTACACTAATTTGTAAATCTCAACCTGAGTCGTCAATTCAAATCAAAACTTGGAGATGTTTACAAAGCAATAAATTGTAATAAAATAAATCTAAAACCATCCAAAGAGTTGATCTTTCAGCTTCCTCAGCCTTTGTTGTCAGGCAAGACCTTAGAGAACTGTGGACGATTTTACTTGATAAATCTAATGTATAATGGTGATCGGAAGAAAACCTTAGCCATCAATTGATGCTGAGAAATTCTTCGATGAAATTATTTCTATACTGAGCCCTCTTATTTATAGATCATAAGGAGTCGGTTTACAATGTTCTAATCATAATAAAGAAAACTACTAAAAGATTCCTAATATAACTCTAATTTCTAATTTTATCTTCCTTTCTTTTAGTGGTTGATGCGCCTCTGGACTTTCTCCTTAATTTCAACAACCAAGATCTTTAGGAGTTTTCCTTTATCAATCTTCTCAGATCCGTGCTTTACCAAACTTCTAATTCAAGAGTTCTTCTATTTTGGTGTGCCGCGGTGTAGAGTTCACGTGATCAGCAATAATGAGAAGCTTCTATTTGTGAAATCGTAAATCACGATTTCTCTCTTCTGTTACAGCTTTCTCCCTGGAAAATTCTATATTACGATCGATCGCTTTCTTTCTGTATTGCCTTTTACTTTGAACGTCTTCTGAAGAATCATAAATTACGATTTCTTATTTGTTTGGCTTTGTTCAATTGTAAAGTACGATTTCTTAACTTTCAGCAACATCGAATTGTCTTTTACGTTCAATCGTTTTTCTTATTGCTTTATGAGTTCATTTTGACGAAGTTTAACACTTTGGCTCTCTTTTATTGTCTATCTTTAATATTTGCACATCATTAGCTTGTTAGTAGCAAACTGGTGTCTAGCATCACTAAGTTAAGGGTGATAAAATGGTATATTCTGTGACTGATCAGTAAGCATTGTATTTTTGAAAAATAGTGCAGGGTTAAGTTCAACACATCGGCTCACACTATAAAAGGCATACTGGATTATATACATTCAAATGTATGGGAGCCTTTAATGGTTCCTTTTAAAGGTGGTGTCAGATACTCCGTCTCCTTCATTGATGATTACTCTCGGTATGTATGAATCTAAATGATGAAGAGTAAGGATGAGGCATTGAAAATCTTCAAGAGGTGGAAAATACTGTTTGAGAACCAGACTGAAAGAAAGGTCAAGCGGTTGAGAATCAATAATGGTGGTGAGTACACCAGTGGACAGTTCTAGGAGTTCTGTGAATAGAACGGTATTGCTAGGTACTTCACAGTGAGGAATACACCGCAACAGAATGAGGTAGCAGAACGTATGAATATAACTTTACTTGAAAAGGCAAGATGTATGTTATCCAATACAGGATTGGATAACGAGTTCTGGGCCGAGGCAGTCTATACAGCGTGCTATCTAGTAAACAGATCATTGTTTACAGCAATAGAGTGTAAGACTCCGATTAAGATGTGGTCAGGAAAGCCTTCATATTACAGTGCATTGAGGGTCTTTGGTTACAAAACTTGCTATCATGTAAGAGATAGCAAAATTGACCCAAGGGCTAAGAAAGTGATTTTCTTAGAGTACGCAAATGACGTGAAAGGATACAGGTTATGGTGTCCTAAGTAGAATAAGATTGTGATCAACAGAGGTGTAACCTTTGATGAATCTGTTATACAAACTTCTAGCAAACAGATCATTAAAAATAGAAAAGAAGTGACGAAAAATCAGTTTAAGGTAGGGTTAGAAACTCCTACAGTTATTACATTAGAGAACAATGTAGAAACCGTTGAGAGAGAGCCAGAGCAATTGATCAATCTTGGGAATTGATAGAGTTATCTAAGGAAAAGAGAGTGATTGGTCAAATGGGTTTATAAGAAGAAAGAGGGTTCTCCGAAAAGTAGTAGTATACAGTACAAAGCACGGTTGGTACCAAAAGGCTATTCGCAAAATAAAAGCATTGATAACAATGAGGTGTTCTCACCGTTTGTGAAACACACTTCAATCCGAGTTTTGTTGCCAATTGTAACACAGTTGGACTTAGAGTTGGAGCAACTCGATGTGAAAATAATATTTCTACATAGTGATCTGAAGGAGGAGAATTATATGAACCAACCTGAAGGGTTCAAGTCTCCTGGAGAAGAGAGGTTAGTTTGCAAACTGAAGAAGTCCTTGTACGGGTTGAAACAGTCACCGAGACAGTGGTACAAGCGGTTTGACACGTTCATAGTGGGCCAAAATTATATTCGAAGTGAATATGACAACTGTGTTTACTTCAAGAGGCTAGTGGATGGCTCATTTATTTACCTTCTCTTGTATGTTGATGACATACTCATAGTTGCAAAGAGCATGGTGGAGATCAACAAGTTTAAGTCTCAACTTGGCATGGAGTTTAAGATAAAGGATTTTGACCTAGCGAGAAAGATTATTGGGATGGAGATTTAGAGAAACAGAAAGAAATGATAGTTGTGTCTGACACAGAAGAGTTATCTGGAGAAGGTACTCTCATAGTTTGGGATGGAGAACTCAAAGGCTGTGAGTACTCCATTAGTAACTCACTTCTGTCTTTCGGCTAGCATGTCTCTTACTATAGATGAGGAGTGTGAGTCCATTACTCATGTTCCCTATGCGAGTGTGGTTGGTAGGTAGATGTATGCTATGGTATGTATTCGACTAGATATTTCATAGGCCGATTGCGTGGTCAACAGTTATATGGCTAATCTAGGCAAGGAGCATTGGCAAGCATGAAATGAATTATGAGGTACATATGTGGTACCAAGGATGTCGGTTTGGTTTTTCGCAGTGGTACAAGTCATCAGTTATGCAGATGCGTAGATTCAGAATACGCGGGTGATTTGGATAAGCGTCGATCTACAACGAGATATGTGTTTACGCTATTAGAAGGTCTGATTTGCTGGAGGTCAATGTTATAGGATACAGTGACTTTGTCTACTATAGAGGCAGAGCATATGGCAGTAACTGAGACAGTGAAAGAAACATTGTGGCTTCAGGTCATAGTTGGTGATCTGGGTTCACATATGAAAGTGTCAATGTGTTCTGCGATAGCTAGAGTGTTATTTATTTAGTAAAGAATCACGTATATCATGCTCGTACTAAAAACATTGATATACGATATCACTTCGTACGGGAAGTAATCGAAGATGGCAAGATATCTTTGAAGAAGGTGAGTACGAAGGACAATCCTGCGAATATGGTGACAAAGGTTGTACCGGTTGTCACGGGATCTTCTTTTGCAACCTTAGTCCCGTGCGGCACTTAACGCTCGCTGCTCTAAGTCAGCCTACTTCTCCCAAATGAGGCACGCAATGCGGATTCCCAGATGCTACGAAAGGTGGAAGACTTGTCCTACTCAAGCTTCACCTCAACCTCTACGTTCGGACTTCGCCCTGCGAAGCAACGCAGCAGGTTAGAGCCGGCAATGACGATTGTTAAGGCAACAGGCAACGATGATCGTTAAGGTAATATGCAACGATGATAGATATAGCGATAAGCAGCGACGAGCATAGACTGAGCCCCCTCTGGGCTAAAACCCGCACCTCGAAGGTGGTTGGGAACCACCAACGCGATGGCCCTAGTACACGATGTAGTTAGGACGACCACGCACCAAGCGTGGCCACGAGGCTAGTGCACGTGTAGGGTCGAGAGACCCCAACTCATGTCCCCATATATAAGGGTAAAACAGTAATTCAGGCGAAATGGCAGGAGGACCTCAAATCTCTTGGTTTGACATACTTTACTATTCACCTCGCAACACCCTGCAACGCTAGCCCAGCTGACCATGTCGTGTTCGTGTCGCGACCGTGTCGCGAGCAAGTCTTCACCCTCCATCCCAACGTGTCGCGACGATATCGTGGTTCATGCCCAGTACACACGGTGTCGCCCTCATGGCTTTGACGCACCAGTGATGCTCAAAATATGGAGAGGAAAAATGGCCCTACGGCTAACCTGGATGGCCACACCGCGTGCCCCAATCACATCCTCCTCCACTCAAAATTGTCAACGTCCTCGTTGACGCGAAGGCACACATTCTGAAGTTCAGTACTTTATGTTACCTGCCATGATTTCTCGATAGCTCCCTGCCTTCACCCTATGCAACAAAACTGTACATAACCAAAACTGCACACCTCAAAATTTGTACACAGTTGGTGTCGAAGTCTTCCCACGGCCCACACCAACAAGACCTCAGTGTAGTACTCCACTCAGCAGTTAACTAGTCGGAGCGCCCCTATTCTGGCGACGAGCTCCTCATCAACTTTTTTCTTTCCTTTTTTTGCGACCATCGCGTTCAAGGTGGCTTTCTCTGGACAATCTCGCACTAGATGTGACCCATTACACAGAAAGCAGCCCTTCTTACTCGACCTTTCGTCTCTCTTCTTTTCATACCTACTACCTTTGTCCTGACCGAATCGCACATGCGCAGTATCATTATGCTTCTTCTCCTGCTTGTCAGCATTGTTGGTGGAGGCTTGGGCTGCCCTCTGTTTCTCATTGCGGTGCTCGATAAGCCGCTCCACAGCAGCCAAATTCTCATCCAGGGTCTTCAACCCTCTATGAGTCAACTCCCGCTGTGCCCATGGCGCCAAGCCATCTATGAAGTAGAAGACTCGATCCTTCTCGCTCATTTCATCAATGTCTAACATCAGGCTCGTAAAAGTCTTAATGTACTCGTTCAACGATTCTGTATGCTTCAACGCCGATAATGCCTTTCGTGCTGACCATTCGACGTTGATAGGTAGAAATTGAGCCCGTAGCTCTTTCTTCAGATCGGCCCAAGAATCAACTGCTCTATTCTCCATACGCACCTCTGACATACGATGCCTCCAGCATAACTTGGCATCGCCAACCAAGTATCTCGATGCAATTCTTAGCTTAACTTTAGCATCGAGGTCCCCGAGCGATTCGAGGTATTCCTCTGCATCCCATATAAAGTTCTCGAGGTCCTTCGCCTAGTGAGAGCCCTTAAACGTCTTTGGCTCGGGGAACTTAAATCGAGGTGTCGGCGTCCCTGTTGGCACCCCAACTGGCATTGCCAGGATAAGCTTTTTCAGCACGCTCATCTCGTCACGTACTTCCTCCAACGTAACCGTTATCTCTCGTACGTCTGCTGCCAATTGCTCTACGGTCTCAGCCACATTGGCATTGATTCTCTCATGCCTATTCAGTCGTTCCCCATGTAATGTTATTACCGACACTACTGACTCGAGCTGATCCGACTGAGCTTCCAAACTATCTAATCGTCCCCTTGTTCGTCGTCTTGCATCCTTACTGGTCCCTTCCATCTCAGCCATCACAGTGGCTCTTATACCAAATGTCACGGGATCTTCTGCAACCTTAGTCCCGTGCAGCACTTAACGCTTGCTGTGCTAAGTCAACCTACTTCTCCCAAATGAGGCACGCGATGCGGATTCCCAGATGCTACGAAGGGTGGAAGGCTTGTCCTACTCAAGCTTCACCTCAATCTCTACATTCGAACTTTGCCCTGCGAAGCAACGTAGCAGGTTAGAGCCGGCAATGACGATTGTTAAGGTAACAGAAAACGACGATCATTAAAGCAATATGCAATGATGATAGATATAGCGATAGGCAACGACGAGCATAGACCGAGCCCTCTCTGGGCTAAAACCCGTACCTCGAAGGTGGTTGGGAACCACCAACGCGATGACCCTAGTACACGACGTAGCTAGGATGACCACGTTCAAAGCGTGGCCCGGATGCACGCACATAAGCCCACGAGGCTAGTGCACGTGTAGGGTCGGGGGACCCCAACTCATGTCCCCCTATATAAGGGTAAAATAGTAATTCAGGCGAAATGGCGGGAGGACCTAAACCCCTTGGTTTGAAATAGTGCAACGCCCCGTAACGCTAGCCCAACTGACCATGTCATGTTCGTGTCGCGACCGTGTCGCGACGAAGTCTTCACCCTCCATCCCAACGTGTTGCGATGCCATCGTGGTTCATGCCCAGTACACACGGTGCCGCCCTCATGGCCTTGACGCACCAGTGATGCTCAAAACATGGAGAGGGAAAATGGCCCTACGGCTGACCTGGATGGCCACGCCGTGTTCCCCCGTCACACGGTAGTCAAGACTAAATATTGTTTGGAGTTGATCAATGTTCAACAGGTTTGAGCGCCCTCGGGGTGCTAGTGGCAATGGTGATATGAGAATAGCGATGATCGAAAGAAAGAGTTCATGGTGAAGCTTAGAGACAGGTGGAGAACTGTTATAATTTGGCTCACTCCTATAGAGAAAAAAGTCAGGGGTACAGGATACAATACATTAGTCGATTCATTGCATAGCTCACTCCTATTTGTACGCTGATCTTCAAGTTACTGAGGAAAGACTTGCTTGTTGAATGGAATGATGATTATCAAGCCACGTTTGATAAAATCATGGGTTATCTTCTCAACCCGCCAGTTTTGGTACTACCAATATTCAAGAGACCGCAGTTAATGTACCTCTCTATAATAGAATTTTTGATGGGATGTATTCTAGGGCAGTATGACGAAGCTGGAAGAAGAGAGCAGATCATCTACTATTTGAGTAAAAAGTTCAATGATTACGAGACGCGTTATTCTTATTTGGAGAAAACATGCCTAACTCTTGTATGGGCTAAATGACAAATGAACCCCCTCTTTACATATGAAGCTTAACGACCGCCTCAATTGATGGCCATTATTTGAGCCATTTAATATGGATGGCTGCTTCTTTTATTGGGCTTATATTAAAGTGCACTCATCAGATGGCTACGAAGCTGCTCTGATAGATTCGACTCTGCAATCAGTGGATGGTTACGAAGCTACTCTAATAGATTCGACTTCTGGTGTAAAATATGGTTAATAATTGGCTGCTGATAAGACTATGTGGATTGAACAAAAATGCGGTCCATGTGGTATAAAAGTAGGTTGCAATGGCCCTAGTGTTTTTCAACACAAAATCTCTATAATTAAACACTGGGAGAGAGAGAGAGAGAGAGAGAGAGAGAGAGAGAGAGAGAGAGAGGGAGAGCCGTTGGTAGTGGAAGGTAACTCATGTGAACCATCCATTTAGCTTTTGACAGTCAAACTCATGTTTTATATTATAAGAGCCGTGTACGACAGCCTAGCACTAAAAAAAATGGTTATATTAATCGCTTGTTTTAATTGGCTAGAAGACTCCTCAGGTTGAGGAACCAACCATAGTGGAGTGCTCACTGATTAGAAAAATTCAATGGGTGGACCACTCTTTGACTGGTCGTGTACCAAAAGTCAAATCATTTGATCATATCATTTTGCTAATTATGAGGAAATTATTATTAGGTTTCTTGTATTTGCAACTGAAGATTCGATGTCTGCATTCAGGGTTCTTGCAAAAAAAATTGACAACTTTAAATAAAACGATGGAGATCATTTTCCAGCTCAATATTCAGCACAACGGATCTTTGGATAATGGCTCACCTATCAGTTGTATGAAAGATTAGACCGAATCACAGTCTCCATTGACCATTTTCCAATTTCAGGCAGTCAAACATTTTTCTCGTGCGTCAAAACTCTGGTTGCAGAGATTGATTCTTGCAAATGCTGGTACCCTGATACATGAGTCACTTTTTGAGTGCCAGCTACCTTGATACATGAGTCACTTTTTGAGTTGTAATGTCATCTAAAAGGTAAATTGCAAACGGCAGGCAGGGTTTATGTAGGCAGCAGCCATGACATGACGTGAGTGACTGCCTTGACTTATATTTGTTGGGCCCCATAGCACTTGTAGCCAATTACGTTGTGTCACGACCGCCGCCTGTACATTGCCAGGGACGGAGCCAAAAACTTTAATGGGAGGGAGGGGGCCAACATATAAACCACCCAAAACGTTTCAAAATGTTGAAATTTTGCAAATTTCGGCGAAATATCTGTTGTACAATTGTTTTGGAGAATTTCGATGAATTTTAGTGAAAATTTTCATTATGGTCTAGACATTGATTGATATCGGTGTCGGCGTGCGATCACGGGTGTCTGAGCCTTGTGGCTAAGATAAAATTTATATTTAATCTGTGTAAAACGAAAAATAATTATAATTTTTATCAATTTAAATAAGTAATTCAATCAACTCGATCGAGCTGTTTGAAACTCGCCCGAGTTACTTAATAAATTCAAAAATCTAATAAGTCTCATTTGTCTCTAATTTGTTCGTTTTATCAATAAGTCTCATTTTATTTGTGACTTTTTTGAAAGTCAGACATATGACTACTTAAAGGTCCTTTTTTAAAAATAAAAAATTGGAGGGGGGCCATGGCCCCTATTGCCCCTCCCCTAACTCCATCCTTGTTGCCTGCACAAAACCTGCACTACAAAAAAACAGATTATTAACAACAGTTTTTAGCTCGAAAAAACTGCTGCTATTAATAAAAATCTATTAAAGACCATTAACGGCAAGAGTATTAGGGATAGTTTTTTATTAATAGCAACAATTTTTAGCTGCCACTAATATTCGTATTTTTTTATAATGCTACTTGCCATTTAACACTGTCCCATCTAAAATCATTATATGTCCCGTCTAATAATTTTGCCATATAAAATCTTGAATATATGCTTGGAGCAAAAGACTCCATTTGAGTCAATGCCCGCATTCAAATGCCATCTAATACTTTTGGTTGTCATGTAAATCCAGCATATTATTATTAATCTTAGTTGGCCTTGGACAGCTAGCTTTGCATAAGACCACAAAATATTTTGCACCATAAATTTTGGGATCATGGGAAACTAAGTCACATATAACACATGGTTGTTCCACATAGCTTGCATCCCAAAAAGTGATGCTAGTATCAAAAGCGTCCGTGCTATGGTTGGGTACCTAATAACTACCTCATCATGCAGTGCATGCCCAAAATAACACAAAAAGGCATTGTGTTATATGACAGGCAGGTTTTGGATAGGCAAAGTGCAGGCAGCTGATGTGTTGTGACACAATTGATTGCAAGTGGAGTGGGACCGAAGCAATACAGGCAGGGGCAGCTAGTCACGTCCCACCACATCAGCTGCCTGCACTTTTCCTGCACAAAACTTGCCTGCGGTTTGCAATTTTCCAATTTCCATTATCAGATGGTTAAGAGTCAATTTTGTCTTGAAAATTGATGGTTAAGAGTCATTTTCTGGTTCAAGGTTAACATCAATTGAATGGTCTTGATCTATGAGGTCAACGGTATGTCAATGTGAGTTGCGACAGAGTTTAGTGGCGTTCTGACCTTAGAATTATTCCTCTGACAAGCTGGCTTAAAAGGGTGATAAAGTTTGTATTTTTCTTGGTTTTGTTCATGTAGCTAAGACAACTATAGTGGAGAAATATTGCATGGGCAACGCATAATGAAGACCATTTGGAAAATTAAAACAGATCTCTTCGATGGTCTTAATATTCTCACCATCCAAATATATTTATTTTTTGTATATGGCATCTTAGTTTAAGAAACCTCCCTTATGGTGGGGCATTTCTCATGCTTCTCTCCACACCTTAAATAGCCATGGAGGCCAAGAGAAGTAATGCATTAATTCTCGGGTCTTTTTCTTCTGTCTCTCTCGCACATTCTCTCTCTCTCTCTCTCTCTCTCTCTCTCTCTCTCTCTCTCTGATCACTCTCTTCTTTTGCTTTTATTTGAGCACTCTAAGCTATATTTCTTGGAATGGCAGGGATCAAGTTAACTTTTGCATGTGTTCTCATTCTTGTACTGATATTTTCTAGTGAAGTTCCCTCTTCAGAGGGAAGGCACTTGAAAAAACAGAAGAGAAAGTGTGTTAGACATGGTGTGCGCTCTAGTGGAGTTCATCATGGCCGCATCCTTGGGGAGAGCCAGGTAGAGAATTTCAAGCCTACAGCACCAGGGCACAGCCCTGGAGTAGGTCATTCCCTGCTTGGAGGCTAAGTGATTGATCTTATAGTGATGCAAGCACACATGTAAATATTTAAATTTATTTACAGAATAAAGGAAGTGCACAAGTGTGCACCCCCGGGGAACGATCATGCACTGAGCTCCATGTGGCACCTAAAACACTATTTTACTGCCACATAGTATTGCATGGGTGCATCATTTTATAGATCAGTAAAAGAAAACAAAAAAAATTGAAAACCGATTTCTTGAGGGTGAAGGCCAAACATTAACTGAACTTCAAATCCAGATTTCAAGCGTCCAAAACCACATGGTAGAGGCATATTTTTGAATTTATTTTAAGGATGATCTAAACAATCGCTTCACATGAAACGTCAGTGCATAGGGGATCCTTATTTACATGTATGTAACCCATTCATGTATTTGCATTAACCTACATGTGGTTCTATTGTGTGCTTGTTTTCATAGGTTGTATGGGTGTGACGCGAGAGTGTTGTCTTAAGCTTGTTTTATGAATATATGTAAGTACTTGCATTGTTGTGTGTAAGCTTCTTCTTATTATCATTGTATGAAAAATAAGTGTATTTTTAATTTCTGTCTCTCTCTCACGCCTACAAACGTAAAATCAAAATTTGTTATTTACATTTGTGAAGGGCATGACATGAGTTGCGTTAGATAGGACTCTGCTCTTAACGGCAAATGGTAGACTCGTCTATCTCTTGAACACTCCAATTAATATGAGCCTCTTTTATAAATGGAATGCAATTAGCAACTTTTTGGGATGTGTACGATGCGGAATCATCATGTGTATTGTCCCATAGTTGCACAATCAACTATATTTTGTTGATGCAATACATTGACACAAAAAAATCTCCATTATCTAAGTCAAAACATATATTCAAATAAGATCCCAAACTAAGGCTATTTTGTAAATCTAACATACTATTAATTTTATATGGCCTTTTATCACTTGGAATCAAACCATAAAGATCATCTTTCAGCCCAATCTCTTGCCCCGTAGATCTCGAGATCATGCACGTCAAATCATTCAAAACTTGATGATTCTACATGGAACATATCCCAAAAAGTAACCTACATCAGAAAATGGGACAAGTACCTAATACTAACTCATCCATCAAATGCTTGATTCATCAGATGTTACACTGCAATTTTCTGTCCCCCTACTACTCAGAATTTGGTGTTTAACAAGGAACCAGAAGATCTCGAAGAGGTGCCCACGTCTCAAGGTCCCAGTTGCTCTTCGTTACCTACTAAAACCTAATCACTCATTCAAATCAATCCTTATATTCATAATGCCATTATTAATCTCTCTAACAACCATCAGATAGAGTCCCAACCCATTAGCATTTTAAAAACAAGCCCATTTCAACCAACCCCCGTGTGACAATCCAGATTTTCCCAACCTAAATTTCTGATATATATATATTTCTTTCTTTAAACTAAAACCTAATGGGAAAATCCAAACCGCCAGATCGTAGATTACAATCTGATATAGAATATTTGATACAAGCATAAGGTATAATTAAGACCTCTAGTTCTAATATTCAACATGAACAGAAAGTAAACAAATACCAGTGATGGCTAATCATCACCTAATAGTAGTGTACAACAGCACCAAAGTACTAAGCCTTAACTTACCAAATCCACAAAATACTAAAACTACGATCCCATAACAAAGTACGAATCCTTAGGCAAAAGCTCATCTTCTTCAAGTGTGTAGTTTGGGTCTTCCCTAAACCTATACCGGTGACGTATAGTCGTGGGTGAGCAAACATCTAAGCTCAGTAGAAGAATATTAATAACAATTTTATCTTATCAATTACAGGATTCAAAGTAGAAACAAATAAGATATTAAAAGACAAAATTCAAAGATTGAACAGATCAGGCATTTGATGGCGGAACCAAAAGTAATAACAGATCAGACATTTGATGGCAGAATAAAAGTAATAACAAGGCAGATATTTGATAACAGAAACCAAAGCTCGTATTTCTTATTCACTATACCCAATTCTCATATTTCCGTGTTCACATCACTCATGGTGTTCACATCACTTACTCAGTATTCACTTCACTCATTGCGTTCACTTCGCTCACTGTGTTTACTTCACTGTGTTCACTTATGTATGCTATGCAATGCATACAGACCATCGTTGTACCGGCTTTCTTATAAATGCTATGCAATGCGTATGGATCGCCGCCGTACCGGCCCTCATATAAATGCTATGAAATGCGTACGGACCGCCGTCGTACCGGCCCACTTGTCAATGTCCACTCACAATCAAATGTTCGGATATGTTCTCAATATTCTCATTCACACTCAGATACAGGATTCAAGGTACTTACTTAACTTAATAACTCCAAACTAATTTTATCTCATTTATGAAATTTAGAGTCCAATCATCTTATGACTAATGATTCACTTTTCAATTTCTAATCAAATTCTAAAACTCCTGGTCAACGTCTTGAAGGATTCAAATACAGTTAGATTACATCAGTCATAATCTAGTTTTACTTCTCATCATTTTGATTGTCTTAAATGTAATGAGAATAGGTCACAGTGCGATAGCTTCACAATCACGCTTTTCATGGGATGGGGTCTGTAGTAACCTGAATGTACTTAGTGTGGCATCCCATAACACCATAGAGGGGTTACATCCGTACATGGACGCCTACATTTTAAGTTTCACATGCCTAGAAAAGAGACCTCACTATGACTCAAGTTCAAAATTCATGTCTTATAACATTACGCTTTCTTATTGTATACAGTTCCTTATTTATTCGAATTCAAAGTTTGTATGTAATTTAGACAGAACGGATCATAGACAAAAATAAAACAAATCAAATTAAACAAAATGAATATATCATCAGAACAAATCAGATCAACGCATAACTGAGCGAAATGAATCAGATCAAAAGCGAAAACACAGAACAATCATATTATATGCGAAACAGGACGGAAACATAACATATCAGAATGGAAACATAATATCAAGTCGAACATCAAGGACACTATGAATCTAATTCATAAAATATAATTTTCGTTGAGTTCCCCCTACCTTAGATTCGAAGCCATTTAAAGCAATTCAAAAGTCCTTATCCACGGTTTTCAACTCTCAATCTATATCATACATATGATGATGTATTAAGAAATGATTCTGTTAATTCACAAAAGTTGTAGAGCTCATTGTCCTATTTCTAATGCCTCAAGAATTGTGTCAATCCGAGTTCGGAGAATAAAGTTATGACCAAAATATCGAAGCTGTATTGGCACATTCAGTTAAATTCGAACGATCAATTTTCCAATTCGAATCGTTTGAATCTTTCTTCAGAAATTTGTATTCTCTGTTCCATATAATTTGATCGATCGGTTTCCAATTCGATTGATTGGTTTTCTAAATTGATAGTTCGATTTAAATTTCGAACCGTTAGAATTCAAATTCGAAGGTTCGAATTTCGATCGATTCAGAACCCTTCGGGCATCTTCCTTGGTCTATTTTTTCCCTAAATCTCATCAATAACTTCAATCTTTTCACTCAATATTAGCCTAGAACACATAAAAGAACATTTAAACACTAATTTATCTTCAAAAATAAAAGATCGCTCACCTTTTAAATCACACGTTCATCGCGTAATTCGAGCGAAAATCGAGCATCGATTCTTCCACACTAAAATAGCTTGGGAGCCCAACCTCTCGCGCTTGTATAAGACTCGATTAAATCTAAATTCTTCTCACAACATGCAACAAATCCTTGCGAGATTCACTGACTTTGAGACTTCGAATATTCTAATCAAACTAGGGTTTGAATGGCTTGGAATCTACAAACGGCGGAACTCTAGAAATGTCGGCTTCATGTGCTTAGCGAAGAGTGCGAAGTTTGTAGTGTGATCACACGGTTGAAATCTCACAAGTGTTTGAAGGTGACGGATTTTCCGAAAACAGAGCTCATTCTCCTTCTTCTTCTCTCACAAGTTTTGCAAGGCTAAACTTAGCCTTCAAGCACCCCCCCCGTCTATCTTATAACCTAAAAACCCAAAATATCTATGACATTTACAATCTAAGTTTTATCCTTTGAACTTAGGCTTGATTTCGATGTTGAGCGGCACACCGCAAGTCAGTGCACGGCGTTTTTACTAAAGGTCTAAATTAACTTTTTTAACCTCAATTCTTTTCACATAATTTATCCCAAACATATTTAATTATTTCTTTTAAAAATTTTAAGGTGACCACATTTTCCGTGTCGGACACATACACAAGGTCAGTCGAGTTCGGGTTCAAAATTTCTAGGTCACTACATTCTTCTCACCTTAAAGAATTTTCGTCCTTGAAAATTAACGTGTCGTATTTGAAAAGGTACAAGCACGATTCAACATGAACGACAATAACCAAAGTTATTACATTCACCCCTCATCAAAGGAATTTTCGTCCTCGAAAATTTATCCGATTACTTTGGGTGTAGATCTTAGTAATTGGTTGTAACCAACCACATGCGAAAGATGTCCCTGTAAAGCAGTATCATAAAGAATTGAAACAAGTCAATCATAAGGAAACTAAACCATTCATTTACAAGGTTAATCACAACCACTACAAAATTCACTTGTTATTAAAAGTGACACCAAAGATGCCCAGTTCCTCATGAAGTGCATATAAAAATACCGGAGACACTGAGTATTGACAAGGTGTAAACCCAACTCTTGAGTTTGTGACCCAGTCACCTATGTTGTTGTCTCGTTCTTTATGTGAGGACAATCTCGTATGTGATGCCCAACTTGGCCATATTTAAGGCATGCTCCCTTAGTCCACCAACAGTCGTCTAACTTATGGCCTTTTCCACACTGTGCGTATGATTCAGCAGATGCAGATGAAGTGGTGTGTGACGGCTGATATGCTAGTGATATGGCAGCCATAGTAGGGTTTGAAAGGCGGAAAGGTCTCGAAGACGTAGGCATGGATGGTCTCGAGTATGCAGTCTGAGTAGGCTGGATAGATTTGGGCATCAGCAGTCTCGATTCCTTGCTTGTCTGTTTGGAAGCATAAGATTGCACTAGACGGGCGTCACACTTATTCTGTTGGTCTCTCCATTGATACATCTTCTCGATGTCTTTCTCAGTGATAAGGGCCTTGGCCATTACCCTCGCATACGTTTCTAACTCAAAGATTGAAACTCTCTCCTAGATGTCAGGCCGTAAGCTAACTTAAAATTTCCTGATCCTCATCAATTCGGTGGTCACGTGCTGAGATGCAAATCTCGATAGTCTATCGAACTCAGCCCCGTACTCTCGCACAGTCATCTTATTATGCTTCAATTTTATAAACTGTACCTCCCGCTAATGTCGGATGATCCTGGAAAAGTGCTTATCATTAAATGTCTCTACGAATTTGGCCCAGGTCCATGGCGTATTGGGAAATTCCAGCACTCTAATTCTGGACACTGACTTCCACCATGGGTCAGCTTCTCCGTCCAACTTGAAGGTTGCCCAACGAACTTTCTTGATTTCGGTGCATTGAAGCACCCCGAAGATTTTCTTCGTTTCATTCAACCACTTCTTGACCTCAAGTGGATCGACTTGACCTGAAAAGCTTGGAGGATGCATCTTTCTAAACTCCGTAAAACCTGAAGGGTGGTCCTTGGCTGCAAGTAACTCTATTTGCTGATCCATTGAAGCTATCTGTTGAGCCAATGAAGCCGTCTGTTGAGCCGTATTGCTAGCCAAGGCTTCCAACACTTGTCTATCACTACCACTATCGTTCCCACGCGACGTACCCTCGCCTTCAAGAACATCTGTCATGCGAACAGTCCTTGGTATGCATCTACCTCCTCTGACACGCGGAGCCATACTAATCCGTCACGACCAAACAAAATTTTTATCAGAAATGATCATGAAGATCCAAAGCCTTAATCTTAATCGAACATAATCTAAGCTTCTCTATGCTCCCTCGATTCCGCCAAAACCTGAAGTCATATCCTTGATACTATCATCATATCCTAAGGTCTCCCATAAGACCTAAAGCCTAAGCTTTGACATTAACTATGACACATGGTGTCACAGATGACCTGTCCATATGGTGTTCTTCAAGATCTAATACCATATCTCTGATACCAACTGTGATAATCTAGAGTTTGCCAACCTAAATTTTTGAGATATATATATATATATATATATTATTTTTTCTTTAAACTATAAATTGATTGGGAAAACTCAGACCGCCAGATCGTAGATCACAATCTAATATAGAATATTTGGTACAAACATAAGGTATAATTATAACCTTTAGTTATAATATTCAACATGAACAGAAGTAAACAAACACTAGTGATGGCTAACCATCACCTAACAGTAGTGTACAACAGTACCAAAGTACCAAGCCTTAACTTACTAAATCCATAAAATACTAACACTACGATCTCAGAATAGAGTACGAATCCTTAGGCGGAAGCTCATATTCTTCAAGTATGTAGTCTGGGCCTTTCTCAAACCTATACTAGGACGTATAGTCTTGGGTGAGCTAATATCTAAGCTCAGTAGAAGAACATCAATAACAATTATATCTTACCAATTATAGGATTCAAAGTAGAAATAGATCAGATATTAAAAGATGAAATTCAAAGATTGAACAGATCAGACATTTGATGGTGGAACCAAAAGTGATAACAGATCAGACATTTGATGGCAGAATAAAAACTATAACAAGGGTGATATTTAAGAACATAAATCGAAGCTCCTATTTCTTATTCATTGTACTCAATTCCCAATTTTTCGTGTTCACAACACTCATTGTGTTCACATCACTCACTCAGTATTCACTTAACTCACTACGTTCACTTCGCTCACTGGGTTCACTTCACTCACTGTATTCACTTCACTGTGTTCACTTATGTATGCTATGTAATGCGTATGGACCGCCGCCGTACCGACTCTCATATGAATGTTATGCAATGTGAACAGACCATCGCCGTACCGGCCCTCATATGAATGCTATGAAATACGTATGAACCGCCGCCGTACCAGCCCACTTGTCAATGTCCACTTACAATCAAATGTTCGGATACGTTCTCAATATTCCCATTCACACTCAGATACGGGATTCAAGGTACTTACTTAACTTAATAACTCAAAATTAATTCTATCTCATTTATGAAATTCAGAGTCCAATCATCCTATGATTAATGATTCACCTCTCAATTTCTAATCAAATTCCAAAGCTCTTGGTCAAAGTCTTCAAGGATTCAAATACAATCAGATTATATCACTCATAATCTAGTTTTACTTCCCATAATTTCTATTGTTTTAATTGTAATGAGAATGAGTCAAGTGTGATAGCTTCACAATTACTCTTTTCAAGGGACGGGGTCTGTAGTAACCTGGATGTACTTCGTGTGACATCCCATAATACCATAGAGGGATTGCATCCGTACATGGACGCCTACATTCTAAATTTCACGTGCTTGAGAAAGAGACCTCACTATAACTCAAGTTCAAAAGTCATGTCTTATCACATTACGCTTTCGTATTATACACAATTCCTTATTTATTCGAATTAAAAGTTTGTATGCAATTTAGACAGAACGGATCATAGACAAAGATAGACTGAATCAAATTAGACAAAATGAACATATCGTCAGAACGAATCAGATCAACGCATAACTGAGCGAAATGAATCAGATCAAAAGCAAAAACACAGAACAATCATATTATATGCGAAATAGGAGGAAAACATAACATATTAGAACAGAAACATAATATTAGATCGAACATCAGGAAACTATGAATCAAATTCATAAAATATAATTTTTGTTGAGTTCCCCCTACCTCGAATTTGGAGCCGTTCAAAGCAATCCAAAAGTCCTTATCCACGGTCTCCAACTCTCACTCTACATCATACATACGATGAAATATTAAGAATTGATTCTAATTACTAATAACTTTGACGTATTTAAGTATTTTATCAAGATAGAGGCAGAAATGGACAGGTTCATGTTGACTCAGAACTTGATGTAACATCTTACTCAATTTTATCCTTTAAAATAGTTGATTCATGAGTTGGTTAATTCACAAAAGTTGTAGGTCTCATTGTCCTATTTCCAACGCCTCAAGAATTGTTTTAATATGAGTTCAGAGTAAAAAGTTATAGCCAAAACACCGAAGCTATGTCGGCACATTCAGTCAAATTCGAACGGTCAATTTTCCAATTTGAACCGTTCGAATCTTTTTTCAGAAATTTGTATTGTCTGTTCCATATAGTTTGATCAATAAATTTCCAATTCGATCAATCGATTTTCAATTTGATTGATCGATGTTCCAAATTGATAGTTCGATTTCAATTTCGAACCGTTCGAATTTCGACGGGTTTAGAACCCTTCGGGCATCTTCCTTTGTCTATTTTTCTCCAAATCTCATTAATAACTCCAATCTTTTCACTCAATCTTAGCCTAGAACACATAAAAGAACATTTAAACACTAATTTATCTTTAAAAATAAAAGATCGCTCATGTAATATCCCTGATATTTTGAACCTGTTTTCGTTTACCTTGGTGAGCTAAGTGTATGACGAAATTGATGACCAAAGGATTTTGTCTCTGGACTTGTGGAAGTCATGCATGCGATGACATACACTTTAAATTTGGTGTTTGTGTTTAACACCGGAGACTAATGCAATTTAAGTGGATAGAGTTGTATTTACAAAAATCTAGATATTTGGTTGCAATTTTAAGTATTATAAAGAGAGGGGCTTTGAAGAGAAATTTTACTTCTCTCTCTCTCTCTCTCTCTCTCTCGTTTGAAATGAAACCTTGCAACCTTTGCCCCTCACCTTTGATCTTAGATCTTGAGAGATTGTGAATCCCTCTCCCCATCCCAACCATTAATAAACTTTATATGCTTTTTCTGATCGATATAAGCCGTTGAAAGAGAGGGATAGGGGAGAGGAGAGTTCTGTGCGGGTCAGACCTGTGCACTTGAAGCAAGGTCAGAATGGACTAATTTGGAGGTCTAGACCTATTGAACCTCAAAGTTTAGTTCCAATGCTTGAATTTGGTGCAACGGAATCAACGGATTAAACTACAAGAGGTAGGCTTTTTAAACCATGCTTGAATTAAATATTGTTAGTTTTGCTTAAGAGTAGATTTATATTAAAATATGTGAGGATAAGCAAACTTTGGTGGAATGAGCAACAGGTTCGAAGAATCAATATTTGAACAAACACAGACCTGAGAAATTCGAGGGTCGAATTTGGAATTCGACTATCGAATTGAAAATCGAGGTTCGAATTTGGATTTTAGGCCTGATGTTTTTTTTGAAAATCGAGGGTCGAATTTGAATTCGACCATCGAATTTGAATTCGAGGGTCGAATTTGAATTCGAGGGTCGAATTTTGCCCTGTTTCTGACCTTTGAATTTTTGTCGGAATTTTTCTCGGCAAGCTTTCGGGTTTGATTTTTTTTTTACCAATATTAACAATGGGAGTGTTAATTATTGTAGGTTTTGGAATAAAGAGTCCATTGTGAGGATTGCCTTGCTTATTTTGGACCGTTTTTGTTGAGGTAGGGGAACCTAAACCTAAATTGCATTCGATTATAAGTATAGGTTGTTTTGTATTAAGCATAAATTCTGAAATTTTGAATAACACAACATGCATCAGAACTCTGAAATATGACACAAATCAGAACTTTGAATTTAATCTTCAAATCAGAACTCCAAAAATTCATAAATGTATGTTGTATACAAACTTTGATATGTTTAGCACTTACATTTGATTTGAGGCACATAGGAACGAAACCCTAGATTCTACCAACCGTGTTGACGGTAATTCTATTTGGCGCAAGTTTCCCTCAT
This sequence comes from Chloranthus sessilifolius, assembly GCA_021018995.1. Taxonomy (NCBI): domain Eukaryota; kingdom Viridiplantae; phylum Streptophyta; class Magnoliopsida; order Chloranthales; family Chloranthaceae; genus Chloranthus; species Chloranthus sessilifolius. The sequence continues at coordinate 88,653,687 of CM037594.1, read as the reverse complement.
AGCGTGGGGGCTTCTTGCACTTCAGAAAAAGGGTTCATGGATGACAATGGTCAATAGGGTTTCCCATCGGTGACTTTTTCCGCTCTCATGCTATATGTAATTTGGGAGATAAAATTAAGTTATAAATTTAAGACAAGAAGCATGCCTAATTTAGAAATTTGAAAACATCAGACACATTGAATCAGCTTTTGGCCTTCTATTTAGAATTGGAAATTTGGTTTACAGAGCATCTTTTGACAAGCTTATTGATCCGATTTTATCTTTGAAAAACCTTCACTTATGATAAAATACTTTAGATAAGTTCCTCTATTGAGCTTCGATGTTAGCTCACCCTGACTATACGTCACAGGTGCTGAGGCCGATTTGGGATCGGAGGATCTTGATCTAGAGGACTCCAATTTCGTTCCTAAGGAGGAACTGGAGACACGTGCTGAGGAGCTCTTTTCCTGATTTTTATTTTTCTTTTCTTGGTATTTTGTTTAGAATTATTTCTGAATTATGGGCCGAAGGCCGTTGTTTTATCTTTTTGATATCACTCGAGGAACTATCATTAGGAACCATTATTTTAGGTGTTTTGGATTGGCCATCACCGGTGATTCTTCCTGGTTCCTCAGGGTGATATATATTGTTTTGATTTGAGCTTTTGTCTTTGCTTACTCTATGCCTTGCCTCTGTTTTAGATCGATGTTATGCTATCGGCTTCTGTTTGTTACGGCTTATTAAGAAATCAATAAGTTGATGAACCGGCCTTTCCTATACGGAGAGGATTGAAAAAGTCGGGTCGTCACAGTTGGCATCAGAGCAAGGCTCTAGGTTCAGAGTCTTAAGACTAAGGGTTAGATTGTCTTAACAATCAATACTGATCTATTGTTATTATTTTTCAATCATGACAGATCAGCATGCCTCCGTGGTTCAGAGACAGAGGCCGACATAGAGAAGGACCTCGCATGGCTCATCTTGAGGAAATTGATGAGGGCGTAGGCACCTCACGTGGCCGAGAGAGATTCGCATCTGGCCCTAATGCAGATCCCTTGGGAACTGTTAGGTCTGAGAGAGGAAATGTTGACCAGGTGTTGGCGGCCTTGGCCAACAACATGGCTCAACAGACTACGGCGATAGATCGACAGACGGAGCTATTGGCAGCCAGACATCAGCCAGGAGGATTCACCAAGTTTAGGAGGAATAGACCTCCTACATTCTCAGGGCAGACGAATCCGATGGAAGCCGAGGCATGGATTGATGAGATGGAGAAATTTTTTGAGGTGTTACAGTGTACAGTTGTTGAGATGGTACGCTGGGCAGCCTTCAAGCTATTGGGTGAGGCCAGTCAGTGGTGGAAATTTGTCTCCAGAATACGGGATCAGGACTACCCCAATACTCCATGGACTTGGGCAGAGTTCGTGGATACGTTCAACGATCAGTATTTTCTAAAGATCGTGCGTAACCAGTGGGAAGTCCAGTTTATTAAGCTGAAGCAGAACGAGATGTCGGTGCGGAGTATGGCGCAGAGTTTGATAGACTAGCCCAATTTGCACCCTTACACTGAGTTGATGAGGGCTCAAAAATTTTAGAGGGGTTTGACACCGAATATTCAGGAGAGGGTGTCGATGTGGGAAATGGAGACGTATGCGGGCATAATGGAAAAGACTCTCATCAGAGAGGAAGACATACAGAATAGTATCTGAGGCGAGAGCAGGGAAATAGAAATCGGTTTGGCCAGGGACAGTTGAGTGCATCTGAACAAGTGAACAAAAAGTTGAGGTTCTCTAAAGCTCCTCACTATCTTAGTCAGCCATCGTATTTTAGGCCGGCTATTTCTTTAGGACCAGTATCGCCTTCCTATCACGATCGCATAATTCTTCACCAGTGCGACCTTTCAGAGACGGGAGCACTACTATGAGTGGAGCTTCTATGGCTCAGGGGTCATCACGGGGACCAACTGTTACTCCTGTTCCTAATCCAACATGTACACGATGTGGGAAACCACATAAGATGGAGGATTGCCGACGGAACACTGGGGGATGCTTCAGGTGCGGACAGATTGGTCATATGATCAAGAATTGTCCTACGATGGACAAGGGAAGGACTACGCCAGTCTCTACGCAGAAGTCGACGCGACCTATAGTTCAAGGTCGAGCTTATACGGTGACAACATAGGATGCTCAAACGTCGAATGACGTGATCCAAGGTATTATTAAAGTTGAGATGTCAATTCTTGCATTGATTCTATTATTTGATGTTTAAATTCATTAAAATAAAATTTAAACAAAATTCGAATCATTGCATATAATTAACAAGCTTCTTAATAAAAGGTACCCTTATGATGAGTCGTAGAGGCAATTTGAGTAAAATTAAAGCGCGAGTTTTGATAGACCCCGGGTCTACACACTCGTTTATTACACATCTTTTCTCCGAGAAGATGGGTATTACTCTCAAACCCCTTGCTTTCATTTTAGACATGAAGATCCCTACGGGAAGTTCGGTGAGTATGGGTACAACATGTCAGTCAGTTATCGTGATGATTGATGAGCACAAGACAGTAACCGACATGATTACGTTGAACATGGAAGGATTCGACGTCATTCTCGGGATGGATTGGTTGGCAGCTTATCACACGAGCGTGGACTGTCTACGGAAGATCGTGACCTTCCAACCGCCAAAGTAAAAATCCTTTCGATTCTGTGAAGTTAAATCAAAGATTGCGTCGCTTGTTTCACCTATTAAGGCCGAGCGCATGATGAGGAATGGTTGCAGCGGGTATCTGGCTTACTTGTAAAATTCTACAGAAAAGAAGAATGACTTGGCTCTTATCACGGTGGTCTGTGAGTATCCTACTATCTTTCCAGAGGACTTATGTAATAACCCAAAAATTTGCGTTAAAAGGTGACCTCAGGATCCGTGCCCGATTGGTCATAGGTTTGACTAAATAGGAGTTCACTAGTTGACTTGAGAAGTGATGAACGGATGTGATGTGAATATGATGTAAGTGGGTGGAGTGTAGTAAAGATCTGGAGTCACATACACCTGTCTTGGTGTATATGCTTAGCATTAAGACAAGAGGGATATAAGGGTTTAATAACCCTATTTCTCTTTTGTTTGAACTATTGAAGAGAGTTAAGAGGAGAGAGAGAGAAGTAAAGAGGAGTTATTGAGGAGGAGGGTGAATGCAAATCAAAGGGTAAATAAGAGCATTCATTGACGGATTCAAAGCGTTTGGGATCGTGAAACGAGTGGTGGAACCCTAGCCATCAAACCCAACAAATCTGTCCCTTGAGGGGATTTTTTATGTAAGTTTTAAATTGAAGTTAATGCATAGATGTAGGATGATTAAATTCTGTCAAATATTCTTAGAAGGATAGATTAATGGCATAAGAAAGAAAGGATAGAGATTTGGAAGATCAGCCCGAAAGGGGGCTGAATCTGGCTAAATCGATTAATCGAAATGGGAGTTCGATTAATTGATTTTGGCCCAGAAGTTGAAAAGTCATGGAGGCCCGATTTTGATTAATCGAAATAAATTTTGATTAATCGATTTGGATTTCAATTAGTCGATTTGGAAATCGACTAATCGACTGGGAAGCTCCAGCCACTGGAGAAATGAAACCCGGGGAAATCGACTAATCGAATTGGGATTTCGATTAATTGATTTGAGATTTTGATTAATCGATTTGGGATCGATTAATAGATTTTGAGATCTTGACTACTCTATTTAAGAATCGACTGCTTTATGTTGGAGACCTCGATTAATCGATTTGGGATCGATTAATCGATTTTGAGAATCGATTAATCGATTTTGGTTTCGATTAATCAATTTTGGGAATCGATTAATCGACTTTGACAGTTTTACTTAAACTTTATAGTTGACTTTGAGATTCAGGGAGGGTCTTGGACCTTCTTTGTTACATCTTTAGTGATGAGTTACATGTGTTATGTGGTACCATAGGTGGTACGTATGGGCATGAGCACAAGGAGCCGCGTGGGACCTTGATGCTTGGAATTTCAAAGACTTGAGGTAGGGGACACCTTGAACATGTACTTTAATTTCAAGAGCATGTATGTAGTGATATAATCATTAAATTGAAGTTGTTTTAAATCATGAAAAGCTTTATGAATATGGGTGTGTGTGTGACACCACGAATATGATAAGGGCATCTGTGTGATGCAAGTGATTAAGAACCAATAATCTAATGAGATTGAGACATCCCCAGGGGATGAGAAAGTAATAAAGGCATCAGGTGTGATGCAGGTATGTATACATCCCAGGGATGTATACATAGGGTTGAATAATTACTGTTGAGGCCTAACTGATATAAGATAGCACACTTACACGGTGAATAACTATATGTAAAGCACATGTTATTTATGTTATTTGAGGTTTGGAGGAAACCCCACCGACGTGGCAGGATACCCATGACTGACGTGACAGGATATTCGTGATCGGTACGGCGGCCAATCCATACACCAGCACGGAGGTTTATCCATGACCGTAAGTACATCCCAGGGATGTTGTGTAATATTTAACCCCGCCGCCTAGTGAGAAAGGGGCTTGGGTCGTATTCCCAGGGAATATATGTTTTTACAATTGTCTAATTAGATGACGATGAAGGGTATCTCATCGGGGCTCGATGCTATATTGCTCGGGGATTACTTAAGTTGAAGATTTAAGTTTTGCTTTAGGCCTGTTCAGTGTCATTCATGATTAAATCAACAGTAATGTAATACATGCAACTTACCAGTAAATTGAGTATAAATCACCTGTTTTAATTGGTTTTCTAACAAGTGCATAGATTCATCATGCTTTGAATATCATGGAATATATGCGAGTTTTGACTTATATGTTCATTGTGTTGTTCCCTATTGAGCTAGGATGTAGCTCACCCTTTTGACTATATGTCACAGGTCCATTGATAGCAGCAGCGGAGGCTTCGGGGGACGTGGATCTAGGGGATTCGGATTACGTACCTGGAGACGAGTTGGAGCCTCCTCCCGAAGACTTCTTCTAGGTGACTCTGCTGAGCACTTTGATAGAAAGTCAGTTTTGTGAGTAGTTTAGTGCGGCTTGGTATGTCAAGCCTTTATTTTTGAAACAATATAATTAAACTAGATATTCTTTTGGCGAACCATCTGGGGTGATCTGTGTATCATCGATGGTTCGGGTCGATTCTCTATTCATGCAGTGGCATGAGGATAGAACTATCTTTTGAATATGCCAGTTGGGCATATTAATGTTCTCCGCTTTAATGAGGTTGATTGCTTTATTTATTATGTGGTGCTTGTTATACCAATGTTCCGTGCTAAGCTTTGGGGCATGGTCTGGAGGATCGTGCTGATGGCACGGGTTTCGGGGTGCCAAAATTCGGGCTGTCACAGTTGGTATCAGAGCCATTTCTTTTAAAAACTTTGACAATGATTCTTTTGTCAGAGCATAGGGACTTCTGCTAATGAAAATTTTGTTTTCACGTGCAGACCGTGATGTTACCTAGAGGAAGAGGCTGACCCAGGGGTGGCCATAATAGAAGTTTACGTAGTAGAGATGGATACATCTCTCCTACAAATAGAGTACCTATAGGAGATGGAGGGGTTTCTGGCAGTGGTGGCCAAGGAAGCCAAGACCAGGAAGAGAGCCGTGATCGAGATCGTCAGGATCAAGATCAAAGAGAGCAAGAAAGAGTTAGAGAAAGAAATGAAGATAGAGAGTAGCGTCAGAGGATGATGCACACCATGGAGACCATGGCAGCTGCTATGGCTCAACAGGCAGCATCTCTGGCAGCTCATACAGCAAGTGAGCAGTATCAGTCATCGACACCTCCAGTAGCTCCCACACTGCCACCATCATCTGCTTTTACTGAGTTTAGGAGGATGAGACCTCCTAGCTTTTCTGGACAGGGAGAGCCCATAGTGGCAGAGCACTAGTTGAGCGAGATGGAGAAGGTGTTCAGTGTGCTCACATGTACTGAGGACGAGAGCGTCCATTGGGCAGCTTATATGTTAGACGGGGAGGCTGGGCCTTGGTGGAAGTCTGTTTCTAAGACTAGGGCTCAGGAGACCCCAGACATGCCATGGACTTGGGATGAATTCATTGAGGAATTCAATAAACAGTATTTCCCTGAGGTAGTAAGGAACCAAATGGAAATCCAATTTCTACAGCTTACTCAGGGGAAGATGACAGTGAGAGATTATGGAGTGGAGTTCACGCGACTCGCTCGCTTTGTGCCTGATTACGTCATCACGGAGATGATGAGAGCAAAATGGTTTCAGCAAGGGTTGAGATTAGACTTGAGGGGAGGAGTAGCACCATTCCAGCTGAGGACCTATGGAGAGGTCATGAGTAAGGCCTTGGTGGTAGAAGAAGAAAACAACAACAAATACCGCCAGAGGGAGCAACAGGGAAGGTGGAACTCTGATCAGAGCAGAACGGGAAATTATGAACCGGTGAACAAAAAGCCTAGGTTCATACCGAACAATCAGAAGCCACCTTTTCAAGGAGGCTATGAAAGACCGACGCAGCAGAATAACCAGCAGAGATTTCCATTGCTTGCGTCGGGGAGACCGATACGCTACGAGAGCCCTGCGATTACTACAGGTGCTACAGTCATACAGAGGGTTTCTCGAGCAGCTTCTTCCACGCCACGTGAGACGTGTGCCAAGTGTGGAAAGCCTCACAAGACATCGGATTGTAGGGTAGGCACTCGGGGTTGCTTTCGATGTGGCAAGGTGGGCCACTTGATCAGGGAATGCCCCGAGGTGAACAAAGGGAAGAAGGCTTCAGTACCTATTCCGCGACCGATTCAAGCAAGGAAGCCGATTGTCCAAGGAAGAGCTTACGCAGTCACAGCTTAGGAGGCTCAGAATACAAACGATATCATTCAAGGTGAGCTTTCTTTTAAATAAAGAATTTCAATTCTTGAAATTTTTAGATAGAAAAGGTGCATCTATATTTAGAAAAATATAAGAGGAGCTTGCATGTGATAAATCTAGTATAATGATAATAAACAAGATATATATGTGTATGTATAATTAGGTGGATTACACATCTATAAGAAGGGAAGCGACGTGTCATACGAAGCTCGAGTGTTGATAGACCCAGGGTCTACCCACTCATTTATTACACCTCGCTTCACAAAGAAGATGAAAGTCGACCCAGAGGAGTTAGACTTCGTTTTAACCGTGACGGTTCCTACTGGGAAGGCGGTCAATACCAAGAAGGGTTGCAACTCCGTGATCGTGAGGGTCATGGATGGGAGCGATTTTGAGCTCCCGCGAACCTAATTCTGTTAGATATGCAAGGATTTGACGTGATCCTTGGCATGGATTGGCTATCGACCCACTGTGCGATGGTAGATTGCAAGAACAAAATTGTCACTTTTAGATCATTCCGATTTAGAGAAAGAACGACCCACCTACCACTTATCTCGGCAGTCAGGGCCGAGCGATTGATTAGAAAGGGATGTAGCAGATACTTAGCATTTTTGAAGGAGCAAAAAGAGGAGAAGAATGTGATCTCTGAAATAGCAGTTGTGCGAGACTTCGCCGATGTATTTCCAGAGGAGTTACCTAGACTACCTCCAGAGAGAGAAATATAATTCGCCATCGACTTAGCACCAGGAACGGAGCTTGTTTCTATAGCACCTTACAGAATGGCTCCTGCTGAGTTGAAGAAGTTGAAAGAGCAGCTACAAGAACTAATGGACAAGGGTTTTGTTCGACCGAGCGTGTCTCCATGGGGAGCACCGGTCTTGTTTGTAAAGAAGAAGGATGGGTCATTGCATTTGTGTATTGACTATCGTCAATTGAACAAACTCACTATTAAAAATCGATACCCTTTGCCTAGGATAGATGACTTATTCGATCAACTGCAAGGAGCGAAGTACTTCTCCAAGATCGATCTGAGATCTGGACACCATCAGTTGCGAGTCAAGGCAGAGGATATTCAGAAGACTGCATTCAGGACTCGATACGGACACTATGAGTTCCTAGTGATGTCGTTTGGGTCGACAAATGCCCGACATCATTTATGAATCTGATGAATAGGGTGTTTAAACCACACCTAGATACTTGTGTCGTAGTGTTTGTTGACGACATCCTGATCTATTCAAAGTCAGAAGAAGAACATGAGAAACACTTGAGAGTAGCCCTACAGACTCTATGTGAACACCAGTTATATGCCAAGCTCAGCAAATGTGAGTTTTGGTTAGAAGAAGTTAGCTTTTTGGGACATGTCATCTCAAAGCTTGGTGTCACGATAGATCCAGCAAAGATCGAAGCAGTAGTGAATTGGGAGCAACCAAGGATAGTGACCGACATCCGCAGTTTCCTTGGATTGGCGGGTTACTACCGACGTTTCATTAAGGGTTTTTTCAAAGATATCAGGACCACTCACGAGACTTACATGGAAAGATGCAAGGTTTGAATGGAGTGAGGCATGCGAGAAGAGTTTTCAAGAACTCAAGAAGAGACTCACTTCAGCTCCAGTACTAGCAATACCTTCAGGCAGTGGAAGGTTTGCAGTGTATAGCAATGCTTCATATACTGGTTTGGGCTGTGTGCTTAATCAACACAAACAGGTGATAGCGTATGGGTCGAGACAGTTGAAAGAGCATGAAAAGAATTATTCGACACATGACCTGGAATTAGCAGCAGTCATTTTCGTGCTCAAGATTTAGAGACATTATTTGTATGGTGAGACTTTCGAGATTTTCACCGATCATAAGAGCCTCAGATACCTGTTTACATAGAAGGAACTAAACATGAGGCAGCGCAGATGGATGGAGTTTCTCAAGGACTATGACTGTTCCATACAGTACCATCCAGGAAAGGCTAATGTAGTAGCTGACGCCTTGAGTCGGAAGAGTTCAGCTCAATTGGCTAATTTAATTTTGGGTATGCACAGATGGAAACTGTTTGAAGATCTGGCCCTATACGATGCAAACATTGAGTCTCAAGCTACAGGAGCCTTCTTGGCTAATATCTCAATGAGACCGATGATTTTTGAGCATATCTATGTGCTACAGATGAAAGACCCAGCACTAACAAAGATTCATCGAGAGGTGACTGAAGGCATTACATCTGAGTTTTCAATCAAGGAGGATGGTTCCTTATTATTCAAGGGCCGCCTCTGTATTCCGGATAACGCCGATCTACGACGAACCATTCTTGATGAATTACACAAGTCAAGCTATGCTATCCACCCGGGAAGCACAAAGATGTATCAAGATTTGAAAAAGAACTATTGGTGGAGAGGCTTGAAACAGGATGTGGTAGAGTACGTATCGCGGTGTTTGACATGCCAATAAGTGAAGATCGATCATAGACATCCCGCAGGTCTATTGCAACCTCTACCTATATCGGAATGGAAGTGGGAATCGATCTCTATGGACTTCATCGTTGGACTACCGCGTACTGCGAAGAAGTACAATGCCATCTGGGTAGTGGTCGACCGATTGACCAAGTCAGCGCACTTCTTGCCATACAACATGATGTACATGGCGGGAAGACTGGCAGAGCTCTATATGAAAGAGATTGTCCGTTTGCATGGGATTCCGAGTAGCATTGTTTCAGATCGTGACCCATTGTATACATCAAAGTTTTGGAAGAAATTTCAAGAAGGAATGGGAACACGACTAGATTTCAGTACGGCATTCCATCCGCAAACTGACGGACAAACTGAGAGGGTCAATCAGATCATTGAGGACATGCTTAGGGCATGTATGTTAGAGCTACAAGAATCATGGGATCAGCATCTGCCCTTGATTGAGTTTGCATATAACAACAGTTTTCATACGAGCATTGGGATGGCACCATATGAAGCACTTTACGGACGGCGATGTAGATCGCCCATCAATTGGGAAGAGACGGGTGAGAAATTCGTTTTGGGACCCGAAATACTTGAAGATAATGCCACCTATGTTTATATGATAAGGGCAAAACTTCAAGCGGCTCAAAGCAGACAGAAAAGCTATGCCGATATCAAGCGGATGAGTGTAGACTTCAAGGTGGGTGAACACGTGTTTGTGAAAGTGTCACCTATGAAGGGAGTCATGAGATTTGGAAAGAGAGGGAAGCTAAGTCCCCGCTATCTTGGACCGTTTGAAGTTTTGGGTCGAGTAGGGGAAGTTGCTTACTGCATTGGATTGCCACCGCTATTCGATCTAGTACACAATGTCTTTCATGTATCTATGCTTAGGAAGTACCTTAACGACCCTGACCACGTGTTGAGCGGTCAAGCTTTTGAGATGCATGAGGACATGACCATGATCAAAGAGCCGGTGGAGATTTTGGATCGAAAGGAACAAGTGTTGTGAATGAAAGTGATTCCACTAGTACTTGTCCGATGGAAGCATCATCCGGCCGAGGAAGCTACATGGGAACGAGAGGTCGATGTGAAAGAACAATATCCAACCTTGTTTCCGACGGCTTGAGAATCAAATTGTATCACCGCAAGCATGTTTATGGATTTTTAACAATACTTGTAATCCAATGTAGATTTTTGATCAAAGTATGAAATAGAAATAATTTTTATCCGCACTTGGCCATGACGATGTGTTTTGAAGAACCAATGAGCAACTGATCATAAATTACCAAAAGAAATCAAGAAGACAGAACATTTCAAAAATCTACATGATCTGATCAAAACCGATTAATCGATTAATCGATTTGGAAATTCGATTAATCAATTTTGTTCGATTAGTCGACTGGCATGTGCCAGTGACTGGAAATTTGATGAGGATTCAGGAAATAAAAGAAGGAAAATTTCGATTAATCGATTTGGGTTTCGATTAATCGATTCTGGATTTCGATTAATCGATCTAGAGGTTCGATTAATCAAACAACTTAGGAAATTTTGAAGAATTTTGTGTGATTTCAATTAATTGAAGAACAATTTGAGTAATCGATTTGGAATTTCAATTAATTGAACTGGAGTTCGACTAATCGAGTAACGTAAAGAATTTTGAAAAAATTTTGGAAGGACTGCACAATTTCGATTAATTGATTTTGTAATTTCAATTAATCGAAATGGAATTTGATTAATCGACTGGCACACACCAGTGAGCTCTAAAACTTGAAATTTTTAACGGATACGATTTCGATTAATCGTAATGGTTTTGATTAATCGATTTTGAGTTTTGACTAATCGATTTTGGAAATCGATTAATCGATTTCGCGCGGCTTAACCTAGTTTTGAATCTCGATTAATTGATTTTGGATTTCGATTAATCGAGCTGGAGCCTATATATATAAATCGATGGGTTTTTCATTTCATTCGAAATCATTTGGATTTTTTTTGTGTTACGCGCCTTCTTCTTTCCTTCAACCCTCCGAGCTACTTAGGGCTTGCGATTTCGGATCGGGATCGCATCACATTGGATCAAAAACCTAAGGTAAACCCTAGTTTGGTCAAAATTTGAGCCATTAAACCCTAGATTCGTGTTATTTTCATAATTTCAAGCTATAAAAACCCTAGGTTGTGATATTTCACCAAGATGCTGCCCAAAACCTGGTTGTCTTCGAAGAAGGCAACGTCTAAACTCCCGGTCCGGCGTAAGAACGCCGCTCCACCCCCACCTACCCCATCACCGGTGAGGACTCCATCACTGTCGGCATCGGAGACCACCTTCGGTTCGACGAGCGCATCTTCGCGCGAGTCTTTACGCTAATCCACACCTATGCCACCACCACCCATCAATGTAGAGCAACCCAACGAGTGGTGGGCGGCCAAGACTTTTGAGGTCGAGTACATCATCGACCCAACCCTCTTCACAAACCCCGAGGTATCGGGCGAGACCCAATGGGCTCGTAATTACCTACAAAATGCCGGTCTCGGCAATATTTTGAAACCAATCTGGGGTTCCTACTACCCTAGGTTTGTTAGATTGTTTTACCAAGGGCTAACTGACGGCCCTATCGATGAGATTGTTCTGACCAAGATTGAGGGTCGGGAATACACTATCACCCGTCGCCACATACAAGAGGTACTCGAGTGTTACCTTGATTTCACACCAGAAACCACCCTCTTTCCACCCTTCGAGGAAGAGGCCAAATTTGAAGAGATCATAGCCCGTATGACCAACGGGAAGACGGGGTCGGGATCCTCCATTTGGAGGGTCGAGATCCTCCATTAGGAGGGTCGACCTTCCCCACTACATATGGATGCTTGATTCGATAATCAAGTGAAATCTTTACCCTTTGCGCCACGACACTGAGCGCGTAGAAAAAGTGTAACAGGCACTTTATGCGACCTTTTATGGCCGTTGGTTTGACGCGACCATGCTCATCCTCGAGGGGATGAGATACATTAAAGGAAAGCTGATGAAGGGCAACTTACGGCCCAAGGAGAAGATGCCATATGCTCGGCTCATCTCGAGCATGTTGGAGTGTTATTCCAACTCTCCCGAGTATGTGGTATCGCCCCATGAGGTGAGGGCAACGGACCAAGTGAAGACGTTTTCAAAGTCTTCCTGGAGCCGTAGTTATAATTTATTGAAGCGGACCTTACCGGCTCCGGGTCCCATTCCAGCAGTAGCAGCAGCAGCTCTAGTAACACCACCACCCCCACCACCACATCAGGAGCCACCCGTGGGTGGGGCACACCCGATTGATCCACTAGTGGAGGGGGCGCCCTCCCACACCACTGCTTCACCTACGCCGCCAGCGCAGTCCGCGGCGGCTATACCTACTTCTTCCTACCGTCGGCGTGCGGCTCGCCAGGGACTGACGATCGAGGACGTGTTGGCCAGGATGGAGGCCAACAACGAGCGGATGAACCGGAGGATGGACTTCCTTATGTTCCATACGCTTCGCTACATCTACCCGTTGGACTACCAGCGATACCTAGCTCAGGGGGAGGAGTGGACCGTGGGACGAACCGCCTTCCATAGGGGTCTAGTCTTCCATCCGACCACCTCGACTATCGACGCAGTGAGCTCGGCACCACAGCCACCGGAGCAGCCAGCCCAGACTTCACAACCGCCGCTACCACAGACCAGCCAGCCAGCTCCAGCAGCTCAGCCAGCCCCCATGCCTCAGCCAGCTTAGATGGAGCAGCCCGCTCTAGCATCGGATCAGCCTGGAGAGGGGACGGCATGAGACCGAGATGAGGATGTTTCTTTTTGTATGCCTGTTTTTGGCACTTTTGATGTCATGAAAATAATGTAATTCAAAGTTGTAAATTTTTTGAATTAATGAAATATAGAAAATTGTTGTATTTACGTAAATTAACTGTGTCTAATTACTTTGGTATGGGGGTACGCGCCACCCCAGTGTGCGGGATACCCAAAGCGACCACCTTTGGGTTATGTTTGGGGACGAAAATTCCTAAGGTGGGGAGGATGTAATAACCCAAAAATTTGCGTTAAACGGTGACCTCGGGATCCGTACCCAATTGGTCATAGGTTTGACTAAATAGGAGTTCACTAGTTGACTTGAGAAGTGATGAACGGATGTGATGTGAATATGATGTAAGTGGGTGGAGTGTAGTAAATATCTGGAGTCACATACACCTGTCTTGGTGTATGTGCTTAGCACCAAGACAAGAGGGATATAAGGGTTTAATAACCTTATTTCTCTTTTGTTTGAACTATTGAAGAGTGAGTTAAGAGGAGAGAGAGAGAGAAGTAAAGAGGAGCTATTGAGGAGGAGGGTGAATGCAAATCAAAGGGTAAATAAGAGCATTCATTGACGGATTCAAAGCGTTTGGGATTGTGAAACGAGTGGTGGAACCCTAGCCATCAAACCCAACAAATCTATCCCTTGAGGGGATTTTTGAGGTAAGTTTTAAATTGAAGTTAATGCATATATGTAGGATGATTAAATTCTGTCAAATATGCTTAGAAGGATAGATTAATGGCATAAGAAAGAAAGGATAGAGATTTGGAAGATCACCGAAGAAGTTGACCACAAATCGATTAATCGAAATGGGAGTTCGATTAATCGATTTTGGCCCAGAAGTTGAAAAGTCATGGAGGCCCGATTTCAATTAATCGAAATGAATTTCAATTAATCGATTTGGATTTCGATTAGTCGATTTGGAAATCGACTAATCGACTGGGAAGCTCTAGCAACTGGAGAAATGAAACCCGGGGAAATCGACTAATCGAATTGGGATTTCGATTAATCGATTTGAGATTTCGATTAATCGATTTGGGATCGATTAATCGATTTTGAGATCTCGACTACTCGATTTAAGAATCGACTGCTTTATGTTGGAGACCTCGATTAATCGATTTGGGATTGAGTAATTGAATTTGAATCTCGATTAATCGATTTTGCGAATCGATTAATCGATTTTAGTTTCGATTAATCGATTTTGGGAATCGATTAATTGAATTGCATTTCGATTAATCGATTTTGGGAATCGATTAATCGACTTTGATAGTTTTGCTTAAACTTTATAGTTGACTTTGAGATTCAGGGAGGGTCTTGGACCTTCTTTTGTTACATCTTTAGTGATGAGTTACATGTGTTATGTGGTACCATAGGTGGTACGTATGGGCATAAGCATAAGGAGCCGCGTGGGACCTTGATGCTTGGAATTTCAAAGACTTGAGGTAGGGAACACCTTGAACATGTACTTTAATTTCAAGAGCATGTATGTAGTGATATAATCATTAAATTGAAGTTGTTTTAAATCATGAAAAGCTTTGTGAATATGGGTGTGTGTGTGACACCACAAATATGATAAGGGCATCTGTGTGATGCAAGTGATTAAGAACCAATAATCTAATGAGATTGAGACATCCCCAGGGGATGAGAAAGTAATAAAGGCATCAGGTGTGATGCGGGTATGTATACATCTCAGGGATGTTTACATAGGATTGAATAATTATTGTTGAGGCCTAACTGATATAAGATAGCACACTTACACGGTGAATAACTATATGTAAAGCACATGTTATTTTTATTATTTGAGGTTTGGAGGATACCCCACCGACGTGGCGGGATACCCACGACTGACGCGACAGGATATCCGTGACCGGTACGGTGGCGAATCCGTACACCAGCACAGAGGTTTATTCGTGACCGTAAGTACATCCTAGGGATGTTGTGTGATATTTAACCCCGCCGCCTATTGAGAAAGGGGCTTGGGTCGTATTCCCATGGAATACATGTTTTTACAACTGTCTAATTAGATGACGATGAAGGGTATCTCATCGGGGCTCGATGCTATATTGCTCGGGGATTACTTAAGTTGAAGATTTAAGTTTTGCTTTAGGCCTGTTTAGTGTCATTCATGATTAAATCAACAGTAATGTAATACATGAAACTTACCAGTAAATTGAGTATAAATCACATGGTTTAATTGGTTTTCTAGCAAGTGCATAGATTCATCATGCTTTGAATATCATAGAATATATGTGAGTTTTGACTTATATGTTCATTGTGTTGTTCCCTATTGAGCTAGGATGTAGCTCACCCTTTTGACTATACGTCGCAGGTCCATTGATAGCAGTAGCAGAGGCTTCGGGGGACGTGGATCCGGGGGATTCGGATTACGTACCTGGAGACGAGTTGGAGCTTCCTCCCGAAGACTTCTTCTAGGTGACTCTGCTGAGCACTTTGATAGAAAGTCAGTTTTGTGAGCAGTTTAGTGCGGCTTGGTATGTCAAGCCTTTATTTTTGAAACAATATAATTAAACTAGATATTCTTTTGGCGAACCATCTGGGGTGATCTGTGTTTCATCGATGGTTCGGGTCGGTTCTCTATTCATGCAGTGGCATGAGGGTAGAACTGTCTTTTGAATATGCCAGTTGGGCATATTAATGTTCTCCGCTTTAATGAGGTTAATTGCTTTATTTATTATGTGGTGCTTGTTATACCAATGTTTCGTGCTAAGCTTTGGGGCACGGTCTGGAGGATCGTGCTGATGGCACAGGTTTTGAGGTGCCGAAATCCGGGTTGTCACAACTTACCTGGATTACCACCTGATCGAGAGATTGAGTTCACGATCGAGCTAGCGCCGGGTACAGAACAGTTGTCTAAAGCTCCATATCAGATGGCGCCTGCGGAATTGAAAGAGCTCAAGGAACAGCTTCAGGAGCTGTTAGATAAAGGCTTCATTCGACTGAGTGTTTCTCCTTGGGGCGCACCGGTTCTCTTTGTGAAAAAGAAGGATGGATCAATGCGTCTGTGCATTGATTATTGTCAGCTCAACAAGATGGCGATCAAGAATCGTTATCCTCTTTCGCAGATAGATGACTTATTTGATAAATTGCAATGTGGAAAGTTATTCTCAAAGATTGATCTGAGGTCAGGCTATCACCAGCTCAAGATTAAGGCGGAAGATATCCAAAACTGTGTTTCGTACGCGATATGGCCACTATGAGTTCTTAGTGATGCCTTTTGGGTTGACGAATGCGCCTGCATCTTTTATGGACCTGATGAACCGCGTGTTCAAGCCACATCTTGATAAGTCTGTGGTAGTTTTCGTAGATGATATCCTCACCTATTCGAAAACTAGAGAGGAGCATGTGCAGCATCTACGAATGGCTCTTCAAACGCTCAGGGACCATTAGCTATATGCCAAACTCAGTAAGTATGAGTTTTGGCTTGATCAGGTCAGTTTTTTGGGCGACGTTGTCTCTGAAGCGGGTATATCCGTGGATCCTAAAAAGATCGATTCTGTGGTGAACTGGGAAGAGCCTACGACAGTTACAGAGGTCTGAAGTTTCCTTGGTTTAGCAGGGTACTATCAAAGATTTTTGAGGGTTTGTCGAAGATATCTGGTCTGCTTACATAGCTTACAAGAAAGAACACGAAGTTTGACTAGATGGAGCAGTGTGAGCAGAGCTTTCAGGAGCTAAAGCGTCGATTGACTACGGCACCGGTAATTGCTATACCTTCCGACAGTGGAGGTTTCACAGTGTACAGTGATGCTTCTTATGGCGGATTAGGCTATGTGCTTAATCAACACGAGCAGGTCATTGCATATGATTCTAGGCAGCTGAAGGACCATGAAAGAAATTATCTGACGCGTGATCTCAAGTTAGCAACAGTTATATTCGTCTTGAAGATCTGGAGACATTACCTCTACGGTGAGATATTCGATATATTCACCGATCATAAGAGTGTCAAGTACCTATTCACTAAAAAGGACTTGAATATGAGACAACGACAATGGATGGAGTTCTTGAAGGATTATGATTGCTCAATTCAGTACCATCCGGGAAAGGTGAATGTCGTTGCTGATGTTCTTAGTAGAAAGTCTTCAGCACAGTTGTCACATCTTGTCAGCCGAATAAAGAGATGGAAGCTTTTGGAAGATATGGCCTTAGGCAGCTGGCGGTTTGATGTGAAAGGCTCGGGAGCATTGATGGCTACACTTATACTGCGCCCTACGCTCTTCGAGAATATCAGGAAGCTTCAGATGACCGACGATGAGCTGATGGCGATCGGACGAGTTGTGGAGAGTGGAAGCAAGAAGGATTTCTCCATTCGAGCAGATGGGACCTTGTTTTTTCGAGACCGAGTATGTGTACCGACAAGTACTGAGCTTCGGGACACCATTCTGGAAGAGGCTCACAAATCCATGTATGCCATACATCTTAGTAGCACCAAGATGTATCAGGACTTGATGAAGAATTTTTGGTGGCGAGGTTTGAAACGGGACGTCGCTGAGTACGTATCGTGATGCTTGGTTTGTCAACAGGTTAAGGTTGATCATCAGAATCCAGTGGGCTTATTGCAACCTTTACCTGTACCTGAGTGGAAATGGGAAGCTATTTCAATGGACTTCATTCTAGGTTTGCCGAAAATACTGAGGAAGAACAATGCCATCTGGGTCATTGTCGATCGACTAACCAAGTCTTTTCATTTCCTATCGTACAATACTACGTATACAACCAGTAGACTTGTAGAGTTATACCTTAAGGAGATTGTTTGACTGCACGGGATACTGGTTAGTATTGTGTCAGACAGGGATCTGTTGTTTACTTCACAGTTTTGGCAGCGGTTTCAAGAAGGAATGGGTTCTCGTCTCGACTTCAGTTCAACATTTCACCCACAGACGGATGGTTAGACTGAGCGAGTGAATCCGATCATAGAGGACATGCTGAGAGCTTGCATGTTGGATTTTCACGGGTCATGGGACCAACACTTACCCCTGATCGAGTTCGCTTACAACAATAGTTTCCAAGCTAGCATCGGTATGGCTTCGTTCGAGGCTTTATATGGATGACTGTGCAGATCGCTGTTGAACTGGGAAGAAGTGGGTGAGAAGCTCATTATAGAACCCAAGATAGTCGAGCGCATGACCGAGACGGTTCGGTTGATTCACGAGAGACTACGTGTAGCTCAGAGTCGTCAGAAGAGCTATGCCGATCTCAAGTGGAGACACATGGATTTTCAGGTAACCTTGAGTATGTTAATGTGCATTTAATCACTTAATATGTATTCCGCGATGAAATTATCGCTAACAATTGGTTTTCAGGTCGGCGACAATGTTTTTGTTCGAATTTTGCCTACGAAAGGCGTTATGCGATTCGGTATAACGAGGGAAGCTGAGTCCTCGGTACGTTGGGCCTTTTGAGATATTAGGTAGAGTCGGAGAGGTTGCATACCGAGTGGCGTTACCACCGCAATTATCCAGCATGCATAACATCTTCCATTTGTCTATGCTGCGTCGATATATACGCGACCCGACTCACATGCTTGATTACCAACCCATCGAGCTTCAAGATGGTTTGACGATGATTGAGGACTCCGTTCAGATTTTGGATCACAAGGAGCATATCCTACACACAAAGCAGATTCCTTTGGTTCTCGTCTGTTGGCTGAATCATACACTGGAGGAAGCCACCTGGGAGCGGGAAGCTGAGCTCCGAGACCAATTTCTGAGCCTATTCGCTTAATTTTTGGGAAATTGTGTGTTGACTGTATGATAATTTTAGATTTTTGATGTACTTGTTATTTTTATTTATATGTCCGGTTTTTGGCAATCCAATGTATTTTTTTTCATTGTGTGTTTGCCAATTTTTCTGTCGCACTACTTAATGGTTCCTATTTTTGAAAATCGAAAAATTTGGGACTTAGACCAGCAAGTGGTGGTTACTCACAAATGGGTATGTGAAATAAAACGGGCAAATTTTTGAGCTAATTCATTTCATTTTACAAAATAAATTCGACTTTGATATTTGTGTCATAGGCAGATTCCATATTTGGAATGAAATAGGCTCAAGGGAGGTCAATTTAGCTCCTAGACAATGGACCAAAATTCCAAAATTAAAATTTTTAAGGCTTTTTTCACTCAAGAAATTCGAGGGTTGAAAGTCGAATTCGAGGGTCGATTTCGGATGAACAGTGCCCAGCCTGTTTGAGGTAAAATTTTGAGGCCTGACAAACTTTTGGGATTTCGAGGGTCGATTTCAAAATCGAGGGCCGAATTGAAATTCGACCATCGAATTTGAAATTGAGGGTTGAATTTATCGATTTAAGTGGGTTCTGTTTTTGGGGTTTTTAGCATTTCGAGCTTTTGAAGCAGCAGTCTGAGCTAGGGTTTTTGAGCTTTTTGGGGTTCCTTTGATTTTTCTTCCACATTTTTACCCGAGATCAAGGGGAATTCAACTCGGATTGGCTTGGGGATTTTGATTGCTTGGCTAAGACACATCTTGTGGAGATTCTAAAGAGGTAAAACCCTTTTTCCTCTTGTGTTTTTGGTCAATTTTCTTGTGCTTTTCGATTTCTCTTGTGTTTTATTAATGGGACCTAAGAAGCAAACCTCCACACGAGTTCCTACATCCAAAAGACCGGCTTCTAGAGCTGGCTCTTCACACCAACCTTCACAGTCGTCTCAACCACCACCACAGTCGACTCCACCCCCTGTTCAGCCTATGCAACCTGTGCCCCCACCAATTAGAGAACAGCCCAATGAGTTTTGGAGCATCAAGGGCTTTGCTACTAAGTGGATTTTTCATCCCGAGTTGTTTGATCAACAAACGACCACTCAATCGGCATTGGACTATTTAGAGAAAGCCCGTTTAACCTCGTTATGTACAACCTTTAGTGACCACTTCTATCCTCGGTTGGTGCACCTGTTTTATCAGCGCATGCACCGAGAGGATGGGAAGAAAATTTATACCATGATTGACGGGCGCGATTATGCCTTTGACCTCGAGGACATTGCCGTGGCAATGCGCTACTTGACCTCACATTCTTCAACTATGGGATTGGGTCCTCCCTTCCCTAAATCTGTCCCATTCCATGAGGTCATAGCGCAAATGACCCAAGGTCGTCATGGGTCTGGTAAGGCTATCGCCCGTTCACACATGCCCGACTCCATGTGGATCTTAGACATGATTTTCAAGGCAACCCTTTACCCATTCGGTCACAAATCTGAGCGCCGAGGTCCCATCCAACAAATTTTATTCGCTGCTTTTAAGGAGCGTTGGTTCAGTGCCCCCGAAATAATATTTAAAGGGATCATTAAGGCTAGGGAGAAGATGGGCAAGTAGGTAAAAAAACCAAAGAAGGGCATTCCATATGTTCGCCTCATTTTTTGATGATTGAAAATTATCGTGTGGGCCTGACATATGAGATTCCCCCTACTGAGCCGCGATCCATGGACGGTCTCAAACTGTATAACCTCGTCAATTGTGGTCAGACATATAATCGGCTCCTCAAGGCTCCTAAGGGTGCGGTGGTACCAGATGAAGATGAGGAGGAGGATGCAGAGCACGTCGCACAAAAGCCTGACGCACCTGCACCCGCCCAGCCCCCATAGAGCGACGTACTCACGCTCTCGGAGTTTACTCACCAGATGACTGCGGTGAGCCAGCAGATTCAGGAGCTCACATAGCATGCTAGCTCCATGCGTCAGGAGTTGGACGTTCATGGCGGGGCTCTGACATACTTGATGCAGCATGCCTTCCTCACAGACTATGCCACGTACATGGCCGACATCCGCGCCTCCGTTCACCACCCTTCGACATCAGGTGCCGGTCTCAGCATGCCTACCGATGCAGGTGTAGATGATTCGGACGACGATGCTGATGATGGAGACGGTGACCAGGTTCAGGTTGGTCCAGCTGCTGTGGGGGAGTTTTAGATTCGCTTTGGGCTGTTATGTTATTTTTGGATATTTTGGGGCATGTACTTATATTATTTTCTGCATGGATTATCTTAGAGCCTGGTGGTTCTAAATTTTGCTCTTTCTTTATATTTTCTATTTTGCGATATTGATATGCTCGTTTTAGTTTGTTTAGTTTTGTAAATTTTTCGCTATGGATCCTGTTACAGATCTTTATAGTTTTATTTGGTTCTCTCTATGGTTTTATTTGGTTATGTGCCTAGCCATTATTCATTTTGTTGGGCTTCTGGCTTTCTTTTTGTGGGCATGCACCTTCCGTTCTGTTTCTACTTTTGTGTGGTGGGATCATCTTATTTTCTTTGTTTTATGCCCTTATGCTTTGAGCTCGTTAGGCTTTGTGTTTTGATTTCATCCTTTTTTTTTCATGAGTCACGGTGAGACGGTTTCCCGGCACGTGACACTCGGGGTGTCGGCATCCATGTACGGATGCAACCCACTATGGCCTTCAGGTGCCACATGTAGTACATCCATGTTACTATGGATCCCATCCCATGACTTGCGTGCCCTGTGAGGCCATCACACTATGAGCCATGTTTTCTCTTGATTTTGTTTTGTGGAGTGCGTTGTGTTTCAGCATTATACCTTGCGTTGTTTTTTTCATTTTTGAGGACGAAAATTCTTGAGGGGAGAGTGTAATCTCCATGATATTTTAGACCTGTTTTCATTTACCTCGGTAAGCGTGCTCAAAAAAGTTACAGGATATTTCTGGGTTTTTGGTGAGTTAAGTGTATGACGAAATTGATGACCAAATGATTTTGTCTCTGGACTTGTGGAAGTCATGTATGCGATAACACACACTTTAAGTTGAGTTTTTGTATTTAACACCGGAGATTAATGCACTTTAAGTGGATAGAGTTGTGTTTACAAAAATCTAGACATTTGGTTATAATTTTAAGTATTATAAAGAGAGGGGCTTTGAGGAGAAATTTTACTTCTCTCTCTCTCTCTCTCTCTCTCTCTCGTTTGAATTGAAACCTTGCAACCTTTGCCCCTCACCTTTGATCTTAGATCTTGAGAGATTGTGAATCCCTCTCCCCATCCCAACCATTGATAAACTTTATATACTTTTTCTGATTGATATAAGCCATTGAAAGAGAGGGATAGGGGAGAGGAGAGTTTTGTGCGGGTCAGACCTGTGCACTTGAAGCAAGGTCAGAATGGACTAATTTGGAGGTCCAAACCTATTGAACCTCAAAGTTTAGTTCCAATGCTTGAATTTGGTGCAACGGAATCAACGGATTAAACTACAAGAGGTAGGCTTTTTAAACCATGCTTGAATTAAATATTGTTAGTTTTGCTTAAGAGTATATTTATATTAAAATATGCGAGGATAAGCAAACTATGATGGAATGAGCAACAGGTTCGAAGAATCAATATTTGAACAAACACAAACCTGAGAAATTCGAGGGTCGAATTTGAAATTCGACCATCGAATTGAAAATCGAGGTTCGAATTTGGATTTTAGGCATGATGTTTGTTTGAAATTCGAGGGTCAAATTTGAATTCGACCATCAAATTTCAAATTCAACCATCGAATTTGAATTCAAGGGTCGAATTTTGCCCTATTTCTGGCCTTTGAATTTTTGTCGGAATTTTTCTCGGCAAGCTTTCGGGTTTGATTTTTTTTTTACCAATATTAACACTGGGAGTGTTAATTATTGTAGACTTTGGAATAAAGAGTCCATTGTGAGGACTGCCTTGCTTGTTTTGGACCGTTTTTGTTGAGGTAGGGGAACCTAAACCTAAATTGCATTCGATTATAAGTATAGGTTGTTTTGTATTAAGCATAAATTCTGAAATTTTGAATAACACAACATGCATCAGAACTCTGAAATATCACACAAATCATAACTTTCAATTTGATCTTCAAATTAGAACTCCGAAAATCCGTACATGTATGTAGTATACAGACTTTGATATGTTTAGCACTTACATTTGATTTGAGGCACATACGAACAAAACCCTAGATTCTACCATTTGTGTTGACGGTAATTCTATTTGGCGCAAGTTTCCCTCATAGCGTAGGGGTTTGTTGCACTTTTGAAAAAGCGTTTCATGGACGACGATGGTCAGTAGGGTTTCCCATTGATGACTTTTTCCGCTCTCATGCTATATGTAATTTGGGAGATAAAATTAAGTTATAAATTTAAGACAAGAAGCATGCCTAATTTGGAAATTTGAAAACATCAGACACATTGAATGAGCTTTTGGCCTTCTATTTAGAATTAGAAATTTGGTTTACAGAGCATCTTTTGAAAAGCTTATTGATCTGATTTTGTCTTTGAAAAACCTTCACTTATGATAAAATGCTTTAGATAAGTTCCTCTATTGAGCTTCGATGTTAGCTCACCCCGACTATATGTCACAGGTGATGAGGCTGATTTGGGATCGGACGATCTTGATCTAGAGGACTCCGATTTCGTTCCTGAGGAGGAACTGGAGATACCTACTGAGGAGTTCTTTCCCTGATTTTTATTTATCTTTTCTTGGTATTTTGTTTAGAATTATTTTTGAATTATGGGCCGAAGGCCGTTGTTTTGTCTTTTTGATATCACTCGAGGAACCATCATTAGGAACCATTATTTTAGGTGCTTTGGATTGGCCATCACCGGTGGTTCTTCCTGGTTCCTCAGGGTGATATGTATTGTTTTGATTTAAGCTTTTGTTTTTGCTTACTCTATACCTTGCCTCTATTTTAGATCTATGTTATACTGTCAGCTTCTATTTGTTACGGCTAATTGAGAAATCAATAAGTTGATGAACCGGCCTTTCCTATACCGAGAGGATTGGAAAAGTCGGGTCGTCACAGCTCACCTTTTAAATCACATGTTCATCGCGTAATTCAGGCAAAAATCGAGCGTCGATTCTTCCACGCTAAAACAGCTTGGGAGCCCAACCTCTTGCGCTCGTATCAGACTCAATTAAAGCCTACATTCTTCTCACAACATGCAACAAATCCTCGCGAGATTCACTGACTTCGGGACTTCGAATATTCCGATCAAAAGAGGGTTTGAATGGCTTGGAATCTACAAATAGCAGAACTCTAGCGATGTCAGCATCATGTGCTTAGCGAAGAGTGCGAAGTTTGCGGCGCGATCACACGGTTGAAATCTCACAAGGGTTTGAAGGTGACGGATTTTCCGAAAATGGAGCTCATTCTCCTTCTTCTTTTCTCACAAATTTGCAAGGTTAAACTTAGCCTTCAAGAAACCCCCCCCATCTATCTTATAACCTAAAAACCCAAAATATCTATGACATTTACAATCTAAGTTCTATCCTTTTAACTTAGGCTTGATTTCGGTGTTGAGCGGCACACCGCAATTCAGTGCACGACATTTTTACTAAAGGTCTAAATTAACTTTTTTAACCTCAATTCTTTTCACATAATTTATCCCAAACATATTTAATTATTTCTTTTAAAAATTTTAAGGCGACCTCATTTTCCGTGCTCGACACGCACACGGGGTCAATCGAGTTTGGGTTCAAAATTTTTGGATCATTACACCCTTGTTGCCACTTAGTCCAATTTGAAAGAATTACAGAATCATTACTCATTTAAATTTGAAAGTCATATTCAATTACTACCTCTTATAGTCCTATCAAATGGCTGGGTTAGACACCTGAACAGACCCAAACAATTGATGCACCTAAACCCACCTGACATTTGGAGATGCCTGACCTGACCCAAACAGGGCCACCAATTCAAATAATACATATAATATGTAATAAGAAAGGGACATAGGACTTAAGGACAATGTCCCAATAATGGTCCATACAGTACAAAAAAGGGGATCTATGCCAACGGCTACTAGCTGTCGGCGTAGATGTTCCCCGCGATCGGCGTAGGTTATGCCAACGGCTGAAGCCATCGACATAGGGTAGGGGCCCAACGCCAACCGCTATATCCATCTGCATAGAGTTATTTTATTTATTTATTTTTTTAAATTAATTTTTTTAAAAATTTATTTCCCCACCTACCCCGACAGTTGCTGCTGTTAGCATAGGTGTTTTTTTTTATAAAAAAAAATATCATTTAAAAACAAAATTTACCTCCGAATATATATTTCCTCTGAAGCTATGTATGATCCCATATGTACAATTTACCTTTGAAGCTTCTCCGATGGCATTTAAGCCTCTTTCTGTTGTGCCATTCAGAGACATCAGATGCATCTTGAATTCTTGAATTTGATTTTTCTGAGTGATATGATTTCTCCTGCTTCTACCCTAAGTTGGCTTCTGCTCCAACTCTGAATCCTGCAGCTTCCGAGACTCGGCTCTAGAATCTATTCTATAGCTCCCAATAAAGTAACACACACACACACACACGCACACACACACACACACACACACACACACACACACACACATATATATATATATATATATATAATTGTAGACACCCAAATTTGGCACAAGACTCGATTGACCCATACTTCGAAAAAGGCGTACCCCCGAGGTTCCGAAAGCATTTTCCAAATCCTTAGGAATCATCCCAAAACCCATAGGAATCATCCCAAGCCCTTAGGAATCAATCTGAACCCTTGAAACCCTTTTTGGACCATTGGAAAGCCCAACCAGAATAGGGGATGGAAAGAGGAGTGCCAATATTTACCTTGACATCTGCTAAGGCCAAGGCCTATGCCATTGGAAAGTTCCTAGCTTTTCAATGAGCAAAGAAGTGTCTAATTCCAAGTTGTACATCAAAAGATATGGCCATTCGAAGATTGTAAGAAAATGTTGAAATTTGGCTAGGTGTGCATAGTATGCACGCCCGACCAAATTGTAGCCACTTTTGGCTAGGCATACTGATCAGTCACAGAATATACCATTTTATTACCCTTAACTTAGTAATGTTAGGACTTAGTTTGCTATTAATAAGTTGTTGATGTGCAGATATTAAAGAAAAATAGTAAAAGAGAGCTAAAGTGTTAATATTCATCAAAATAAACTCAAAAAGCAGTAAAAAGACGATTGAGCGTAAAAAGACGATTCGCCGCCTACTGAAAGATGAGAAATCATATTTTACAATTAAGCGCTAATACTGAAGCCAAAGAAAAGAAAAATGAGAAATTATAATTTATGATTCTTCAAAAGATGATTCTTCAGAAAGCGATAAAAGAGTAAAAGGCGATACCAAAGAAAGCGATCGTTGTCTACTAAGGAAGCTATGAAAGATAGAAAATTGTGATTTATGATTTTCTAAGAAAAAAAAAAGAAAAAGGTTAATCGTGATTTACGATTTTATGAATAGAAGCTTTCCTGTTAATTGTATTGCTGTTGATCATGTGAAGACTATCACCGCCAAGAATAGAATTAGAAGAACTCTTTAATTAGAACTTTGGCTAATCACAGATCTGAGAAGATTGATGAAGATAGACTCCTAAGATCTCTGCTGCTGTTATCAAGGAAAGAAATCTGAAGCACATCAATTAGGAATCCTTTATTTTAGTATTTCTTTTATTAGAATTAGAACTCTGTAAACCAACTCCTTATGATCTACAAATAAGAGAGCCCAGCATAGGAATTATTATCGAAGAATTTTATAGCATCAATTGACAACTAAGGTCTGTATTTTCTCCCGATCAAAGTAGCATAGGATTTATAAAGTAACATCGTTCATAGTTCTTTAAGGTCTTGCCTTACAACCAAGGCTGAGGAAGCTGAAAGATCAACCCTTTGGATGGTTCTACTTTCGCTTTTTAGTTTATATTTTATTTTATTTTTAGTTTATATTTTATATGCTTTGTAAACATCTTCGAATTTTGATTTGAATTGACGACTTAGGTTAAAGTTAGCAGATTAGTGTAATGGTTTTACTTTTCCATCTTCAATTTTCTTGAATTTGATTGACACCCAAATTTTTGGAGATTGTTGATCAGATTAAATCTGTGTTGAAGAGTTTTAATATTTGATTGACGACCAAATCCTGGAAGGATGCAATACGGTGGAACGGTATTTTAAATTTATAAACATCCGATAGCTGAAGATTGTGATTGACGGCCTCAATCTGAAGGAGGATTAGGATTTATTCTTCTTCAACTTAGTATAAAAAATATTCTTTTATTCATATTTCTCTAGTAGTTTAGGACTTAAAAGATAAAGATAGTTTTTTAAAAAAAGGAATATAAAAATCTATAAGAAGATAATCACTTTTTCGTGGGCTCGATCCTATCATTAGTGTTATAATTTCTATTGTGCGCTTGCAATAGGTTATGTGTAACAACCTTGATTTTGCTACCTTTGACTCGTTGACTCGGGATGATCGTCTGACTCATTTGACTCAAGTCAAATATTTGACCTATGTAATGTGGTCTCGAAACCCCACTAGTTATGATTGGATTTATATGCCTAGCACATTAAATCCCAACTCGTACCCTATATAGAGCGTATGCATGTTTATACACGTTGCATGCGAACCTGAGCCCAATAACCCAACCTGCCGCGTGGCACCCAACTAAGTATACATATTTGGCAAGGTATACGACACACACTATGAGATTTTAGAATATTTTATTTTATTTTAAAAGTGTACGATTGGTGCGGTGGAAGTGTATATTTAATTAGGTAATCAGTTGCTCGAGACCTGTGAGACCACAAACGATGAAAGATTTATTTTACACGTGAGATTAGGCTCATTTTTAGCCCTTGATGAAAAGCTCGTACACCGACTCACGATGTGCCTGCTTAACACCAATTTGAACTCCAAAATCCGTGTTTTAATTTGAGCCATTGCACATAGGCCAAGTGTGCAAGCCTGGTACGATACACTGTGCATGCGTTAAACCTAGAGACAATTTTCTTTTAAGATAAAATATTAGTGAAGTATTATAGAGATTAAAACCAGTTGGGCCGACTAATTGGGCTGACTAAGTGGACCAACTTTGGCCGACCTTTTGATATGTAGTAATTACAAAAATTTGGTGTGTGAGCTTCACATCGAACCAAATCTTTTTTGGATAAGGCTAACACATCATTTCGGTGTGTGCGCTTCACACTGAACTAACCCCAAGTATAAAAGCAAAGCCCCACACATGGGTTCATTTGCTTGCGAGAGAGAGAGAGAGAGAGAGAGAGAGAGAGCATAGGAGAAGAAGCTCCATCTTCCGTGCACACCGTTTTCGATCTCGCTTCCAAGCTTCTTCTTCTTCGATTTGCCGAACGAAAGTGTTGACTTTGGCGCGATGACGATCAAGAGAACAAGGGAGAAGTCTATGCTTCCAAACCCCGCTTTTTACTTTGAAACCCAAACACCATTTATCCCTCTCTAGATCATCCTCTTTCTATTAAGAGAACTTTGATTCATTGTGTGCATCGAGGGGGTTCTATTTGCCTCCGATACGACCACGAGAAGGCGGGTCTCAAACCCATTTGGTCGTGTGTGGCGAAATCACCGGTGATTTCGATCTCTGCACATCATAGGCGTTGCTCCCGTGAGATTAAAGGGTAAGAATTGATTTAAATTGGTTAGAGCTAGTTTGGTTATGAATTATGAGTAATTAGGATGTTTGAAAATAGATTTTTGGTTGATTTGGATTGAGGAAGAAGTTGAAGGGTTTCTGAAGCTGTCAAAATCGATCGATCGATTTTGAAATTGATCGATCGGATTATATAGAATAGAAAAGTGCCAAAATTATAGAGAAATCAATCGATCAATTTAGAAATCTATCGATTGGATGGTATAGAACAGAAAAGTGAAAATTTACTGGTGAAATCGATCGATCGGTTTTGGAAATCGATCGGTCGAATTTGACTGAGCATGCCAACATAGCTTCAGTATTTTAGCTATAACTTTCTATTTTGAACTCCGATTGATACAATTCTTATGGCGTCAGAAAGAAGATAAAGAGATCTACAACTTTTATGAATTAACTAACTCATAAATAAAATGTTTTAATAATGATAATTGACCTGGAAGTTAGGCTAAGTTCTAAGTTAGCACATTTTGACTGAAGTGCCAACACAGCTTCAGTATTTTGGCTATAACGTTTTAATCCGAACTCCGATTGATGTAATTCTTGTAGTGTTGGAAAGATAACAACGAGTCCTATAATGTTTATGAATTAATAATTATATAAATCAAGTGAATTAAGGGTCAAAATTGCACAGGAATTTGGGTCTAGTTTTAAGTTAGCATGAATTTACCCTTTTAACCTCGGTTTTGAGAAAACACTTAAATATGTCTAAGTTATTTGTAATTAGAGTTAATTCTTGATGCATCATCATATGTTTGTAATATAGATTGAGGGCAGAAGCCATCGATAGTACTTAGCTTGACTTCGTGCAACTTCGAGGATAAGGTGGGGAAAAACTTCATACACAATTGCATTTGGATTTGATTTGTCATAGATGCTTTGATATGATGGTTCGAAATGTGATAAATTGAACATATTTGAATTGCATTTAGACTTGTTAAAAATATCAAATTCATATTTTCTTTGAAATCTTTTGGAATATCGACATGTGTATTCGTATATTTGCCTTAGAACTTTTGAGATATTGAAATGTATGTTGCTTTCTATCCTTTTGATATATCGAACATACATCTGCTTGAAACATTTTGAAATACTGAAAATGTGTTTTCTTTTGGAATCAGTTGGAGGATCGAAAATATTTTGTTTCGAAGTTTTAGAAAGATCGAGTCTAGAATGAAATATCAAACGTCAAATAAATAAATCAAACCATAAGTTAAGAAAAATTTAAGTGGACTGCTATGGACGGATTATAAGTGTGTTGTGGACCGCTATGGGTGGATTATAAGTGTACTATGGACCTCTGTGGGTGGATTAGAAAGTGTACCATGGACCGCTATGGGCGAATTATAAGTAAACTGTGGGCCGCTAAGGCAGAATTGAACCGGCATGGCGGGATATTCGTGAATCGAACCGTCATGGCAGTTAAACCCATGAATCGAACTGACACGACGGGATATCCGTGAATTGAACCAGCATGGCGATTAAACCCATGAATCAAACTTGCACAGCGGGATATCTGTGAATCGAACCGGCACGACGGTTAAACCCGTGAATCGAATCGGCACGACAGGATATCCGTGAATCGACTATGTAAGCTAAGTAAGAATATGTTAGGTACGTAAGTGAATCGAACCGGCATACCGAGATATTCGTGAATCGATTTTGTAAGCTATGTAAGAATGTGTAAGAAATGTAAGTACAGCTATGTAAGAACGTGTAAGATATGTAAGTAAATCTATGTAAGAATGTATAAGACCTGTAAGTAAGCTATATAAGAAAGATAAGACGTGTAAGTGAATGTGATTCGAACTCAGTAAATTAAAAGATAAGAAAATGCTTTTGATAAGAAATCAATTTCAATTTTGAGAAGAGAATGTCTTTGAAATCAGTTTATCCTTGAAAACAATTTTGATTTTGATAAAAAAATATCTTTGAAATCAGTTTGTCCTTGAAATCAGTTTTGATTTTTATAAGGAAATGTCTTTGAAATTAGTTTTCCTTTGAAATCAGTTCCAATTTTTATAAGAAAATGCTTTTGACATCAGTTTTAACTTTGATAGGAAAAATGTCTTTGAATTCAGTTTTTATTTTGAATATGAAAATGTTTTGATCTTGTCTTTGAATCTATGCATGTGATGAGATATATATTGGTATCAGTTTTCTCCACTGAGCTTAGACTGTTAGCTCATCCCGACTATACGTCACAGGTATAACTCTTATTAGGACACCGGACTTATGGATTGAGAACTTGAGGGTTGGTAAGAATTCCAGGATCGTAGATTTAGTACATCGTTAACTTTGGTAAGCTTGGGCTTGCTACATTCGTACTATCATACATGCATTGTACACTACTGTTAGGTGATTGTTAGTCATCACTGGTGGTTTATTTTAATTTATTGCTCATGTTGGATATTAGAACTGGAGAATTTATTCATGTCATATGTATTATCTGCTTTGATTTTCGCATGTATGTGGATGTGTCAAGTAAATTCTGTATCAGATTGGGATATACGATCTGGCGGTCCGGATTTTTCCATTTGGTTTTAATATAAAGTTAAAGAAAAAAAAATATCTCAGAAAATTCAAGTTGGGAAAATCTGGGCTGTCACATTAAGGCTTGATTTTTATTTAAATATATACATACTATAAGCCGGTCAAGCTTTTGGCGTCGTTGCCGGGTTTATCTTTTATTTTTGTTTATATTCTCATTTTAAAAAATAAATATTTATCTTTCTCTTTTTATATTTCTTTATATTTTTAACTTTCTTTTATCACTACTTAATCTTTCACAGGTTTATTCGGAGCGACAACTCAGAGTCTCAACTTTCCCTGATCAGCGAAGCTTGAGGCTTAGATTTGTTCTCTTTCTCTCTCTGCTTTCTAGAATAAAAATTAGATAAAATTAAAATTCAAATATATATATTTATAATAACTATTTATAGCCACCCTACTCTGCGATAATTCAATCCAGAATGGCAGGAAGAAACCAATATATGGCTAAAACTATGGGGAAATACTATACATTGACACCTCTTACACCTCCCCAATGTATCCAAATACACCCCCAAGCCGGTGATAGGACGTTTGAAATTACGCCCAATATACTTCAAACACTTCCGACTTTTCATGGGCTAATGGACGAAGACCCCTATCTATATTTAAATTAATTCGTGAGGGTATGCACTGTCATTCGAATTAAAAACTTGACAGAAGAATCCACTCTATTGAGGCTATTCGCATATTCTCTTAGAGATGAAGCAAAGAAGTGGATAAACTCTTTGCCTCATAATTCTATCCCTAATTGGGAAGGAATGGAATGCATGTTCCTTATGAAATTCTTTCCAATCAGTAGAATGAATAAAATCTGGCATCTGATTATAACGTTTCTACAATTTCCGGATGAATCTCTTCAAGAGTGTTGGAACTGTCTCAAGAATCTTCTGCACAAGTGTCCTCACCATGGGATTATGCGCTAGCAACTGGTGCTCACTTTTATGAATGCCTTAACGATGCAAACCGGCATATGATTGATGTGGCCCGTGATGGTATGTTTTGTAACTTAATAGCAGAAGAAACTTGGGAATTCTTTGAGACCCTTAGGGAGGAACCGGTGCAACACCACACATTGGGCGAGATTGATTCGGAGACTTTAACAAATATACTTCCTAAGCAAGGAAGATTATATAAATTAAAGTCAATGATGAAAGGTTTTCTGGAACTAAGATTTTGAAAAACAAAAGTCCAATCTCTGGTGGGTATAAAATCGTACCCAACATCTCAACAAGGAGAATCTTGTGGTCCTAACCATGACCCAACTCAATTAGTCTCCCGACCTCCAACTGTTCCTCCTTACCCCATTGGAGCCCAATACCACACTGCTAATGAGGATGCCCTATTGTAAATAGCAGACAATTGGGTGCAACATAGCCACATCCAGACACAGTTACTCAATCGTCTGCGACAATCTATCGAGAGGTTAGAAGCTCAAATTGAGCAACTAACCCTTTTCGAGAGAGAGTAATGCACTACCTTCACATGCAGTTGGTATGCATAAATGTACATTTATGGGAGGCACATCAACTCCCTCTACTTTTTAATTAATTCCCTCTAGAACCTGTTGAGTTATCGACTCACCCGTAGCAAATACTTGTAATATATGTATATAATATTAGAAAAAGAGTATTCTACGATTTATGACATGTAAAAGTTCAGTCAATCGTAACAATCTCTTTTATTATGTCACAATCACTTTACTCGTATGGATTTACAATGTCTCATGATACGAAGAGTCAAATCGTAGTGAGTATGACTTGAAGTGTCAATAAGTCTCACTTTCGTTCTATAGAATTGCAAATGACAATTCTAGGGCACAGGCGACTCCAGTGATCGATCTTATCGGTTACGTTGGAATTCAAACCCATTTAACTTGTAGAGGAAGTAGACATGCAGCGTATTCAATTTTGCCACCTGCCAACCACCCGAGCCTAAACACCTACACCTCGGTGTTTAACCCGAAGTGACAGTTCTAGCCTAACCTCTGTCCTATAAATCCATACCCATCCATAGACTAGAACCGTCTCACAAGCTTTCTCTCTCCTCCATCGTTAACCTAAGCCCCATGATGGAAGAGCATAACCCAAGTGATTTCAGTAAGAAACTTGATAGAATTCTTGAGATACATAGAGCCGGGCTCCTGGCTGTAGAACAAAGAGTAGAATATCGGAAGCGCCAATGACCCGATCAAGATACTGAATCATCCACCAAAACCACCCTTGACCCTAAACCTAACCCAAATCTGAAAACATATACCACGAAACCATCTTCTACCATTTCCTAACCTTTATACCATCACAACCAACACCGAATATGTGTTTCTTTACAATAAGGATGGGTTGTAATTTCCAGTGCCATCTCCCATCCCATCCTTAATCTCCTCACCACCCCTCTCCATTGCTTATACTCTCCCTGGAAACTGTGTACATTCTCTTCGCAAGGGAGCAGTATAGGTAATGGGTGGTATGGCGATAAAATCTGGAGATGTGTTCACTTCCTTACCCTTCGAAGCACTCCCGCAGTGTCATTGCATTTCTTCCATGAAATAGATGCGAGGTGATCCTTTTTTGGGGATGTAAGATAAAGAAGGGCACAGAGAAGTGTTTCGACAGCTCCTGGAGAGGCGACCCTACCCAAGCGTGAATACTCCTTTGGTAGGAAGGAATGAGAGACTCTGCTTGGAGGTAGTGATCGCTACTTATGTGTGTATCTAATTAAGTCTTAACCTATTATAAGCGCACAATGAAAATTGCAAAGCTAATATAAGATCGTTCCCACGAAGAAGTGATTATCTTATCTATATTTTTATTTTAAAGTTTATATTTATCTTTTAAGGTTCTAAACTACTGGAGAAATATGAATAAAGAATGGGTTCTTAATCTAAAGTGCATAAAATAAATCCTAATCCTCCTTCAGATTGAGGTCGTGAATTCCAATCTTCAGTCATCGAATATTTATAAAAATAAACAGTACCGTTACACTGTATTGCAACCTTTCAAAATTTAGTCGTCAGTCGAATACTAGAATTCTTCAACACAGATTTAATTTAATCAATAATCTCCTAAAATCTGGGCGTCAATCAAATTCAAGAAAATTGAAGATAAAAAAGTAAAAATCATTACACTAATCTGCAAACTTCAACCTGAGTCATCAATTCAAATCAAAATTCGAAGATGCTTACAAAGCATATAAATAAAGCAAATAAAATCTAAACTAGAAAGCAAAGTAAATATATCTTTCACCCCTCAGCTGTAGTCATCAATTGCTTCTGAGAAACAAGGATATCTACACTAATCTTTAGCACCCAATAGCAGTCATCAATTGCTCTTGAGAAACCTCTGATGTTAGCAGTCGTCAATTGCTCTTGAGAGACCTTTGATATCTAATCCATAAAGTAATAAAAATCTACTCTAGGGATCGAAAGAAAACCCAACCTCAGCCATCAATTGATGCTGAGAATTTCTTCGATGATTTATTCCTATACCGAGCCCTCTTAATTATAGATAATAAGGAGTTGGTTCACAGAGTTCTAATTCTAATTAAAGAAACTACTAAAATAAAAGTATCCTAATATAACTCTAATTCCTAATTTTATTCTTCCTTGCTTTCAAACTGTAGACATGCTTCAGCTTTATTTCCTTACTAACAGTAGCAGAGATCTTCGGAGTTTATCTTCATCAATCTTCTCGAATCTATAATTCACCAAACTTCTAATTTTGTGCATGTCGGTGATAGTTTTCATATGATAAGTAGTAGCAGTTTAGTAGTAGGGAATCTTTTCTTTTGCACAATCATAAATTATAATTGTTTGCTTTTTTTTCTTTTTCGAAAAATCATAAATCACGATTTTCTAACTTCTCCTATTATGACGATTCTTTAATTACGACTTTTCTTACGATTGCTCACTTTTTCTTTTTATGTTGCTTCCGCTTCTAGAGAATCGTAAATTATAATTTTTTATTTCTTTACTTCATCAACACTCAATCGTCTTTTACGATTTTTTAGCTTTCAACATATAGTGAATCATTTTCTTACGCTAAATCATCCTTTTACTACTCTTTGAATTTATTTTGATGAATATTAGCACTTTGTCTCTCTTTTACTATTTTTCCTTAATATCTGCACATCGTCAACTTGTTAGTAGCAAACTAAGTCCTAGCATTACTAAGTTAAGGGTAATAAAATGGTAAATTATGTGACTGATCAGGTAGTTAGAAGCCGATGACCGATCTTTATCGAAGATTTCTCTCAGACGTTGTTGTTAGTGTCATGTCTAACTTAGTATGTGTCTAGATTTTTTCTAGGTTTATTTTCTTATATTTAATTATTTTAGTTCCCTTTCATGTTCATGTAAATATTCAGTTAATATAAAAAAAATTTTTTTTACTATGTGTATTACTAACATTACTAACATTTTTTTTTCTTACTAACATTTTTGTTATTGATACTCCGAGTATAAGCTGTGGATATTTTTTCTCAAGTTTGGGGGAAAGTATATATCTGGTGACAGATTTTTTTCGATAAATAATCAGAGTTCTCAATAATTTATAGGTAAATAATATTTTTTGTGTCCCCTATTTTATGTGCCAATGACGGCATTGTTTGATTTAAGTTTGGGGGGATACACAATTTCTGTGTACAATAATAGTATACAAGTAAATAGTTAAAACAGTTATAGAAATTTTTTTAAAATTTTATTTTATTTGATTAGTACATAGGAATTATGATAGAAAATTACAAATCCTAAAAATTTACGATTCATTTTAATAGAAGTTTAATAATTAGAATTTAGAACAGTTATAATTCATGCCTAGCTCATTGAAACATTGTATTAGAATGAATGTTTGAAACAATAGATTGATCTAAACTGTAAAAATTTAGACTATAGTTTCAAAAATTATAAACCAGTGAGATTTTGAGCTACATTTCCTCTTTTATTCTGAGAGAGACTATTTCTATTCAAATCGTAAAATTTCTTTGAACTTCTATACTGATATGAAATCTCATATTGCTAAATTTAGATTCGAATTATTCTATGAATATGATGAACTAATTTTTTGTCTAGAACTATCTATTAAAAATATTAAAGCAATCATGCATCTATGCTAGTAAATTGTGAAGATGATTGAAGGCCATCTTTTATTTAAATCAGAGCCAAAAAGCTAAAATTCCCAAATATTTTACCCTTTGAACCCATTAGAAGCCTAAACTAAATTTCTTTGTACTAGAATTTTATAAACCTTTAACCTTATGTACTACCTAAAACTTTCTACCTTTAACCCTTACAATTTCTAAGAGTTTAGAAGGAAAGAAGGGAAGAAGAGGGAGTGAAAGGAGTAAAACAAAAACAGATAAAGGGAATGTTAGAAGAGGTACAACAAAAAGAAAAAAAAAGGGAATATGGGAAAAGAAGAGAAAAATCGTAAAAGACGATTTTTGAAGAAGAAAAAAAAATTTACGATTTAGTAAAAAGCTTTGAAAAGAAGAAATCGTGAAAATGCGATTTTGCAAATTTACTGAAGAACTGGGATGTATGTAAAAAAATAAATAAATAAGAAGAAGTTATCCAATCATGGATACTTACTGAAGTAGAATAGTGGAAGAAGATAGGAAAAAGAAGAACTAAATTCTCAGAAAAAAAAAATTTGAATCCTTTTCTACCTTTCCTTGATACCTTCTGAAACCCAAAACCCCATTACAAGCTGAAGGAAAGACCTTTCTGATTTACGATTTGCAAGAGCATAAGACTAGTAGAGATACGGATAATAGATATTATGGATTGTATAGGGAATCATAAGATTATGATAAGATTATCTTTTCTATGAGATTCATTTTTGCAATTATCTTTGACTAAATTCTTTTAAAAATATACTGAGAGAATCCAAAAGGTTCGATATCTTTTTGAGAGTATGTCAATAGTGAGCTTTTAAATGAAAATATTTTCGAAATCTGCAGTTTAAAAAATTTATGAAGAATAGACTGTTCACTAGTGCATATACACTTTGGGCTTATTGTGAATTGAAATTATTGGAGTTCTAATTAAGGATAAGTGTTGTAATGAAAAATAAGGATAAACGATTGGTAATTTTAGAAAATCGTAATAGAATATGCATTGACAAATTAAGTAGATTAGTTAGATTTTTTTATTTACTTTTGAAAAAAAAAGTAAAATAAAATATATATTTGAAGTTTGTAGGTAACTTCACTGAAAACCTTCAGGAGACAACAACTCCTCCACTACGGATCACCTAGGGGTTTAAAGGTTTGTTGTATCCGCTAAATGCAATCGTGCTCCCTACGAAAGTGGCATTTAAATTTTTAGTTTATATTTCCTTGTTTGCTAGGGACTAACAAAGCCTAAGTTTGGGGGTATGATCAGTCACAGAATATACCATTTTATCACCCTTAACTTAGTGATGTTAGGACTTAGTTTACTATTAATAAGTAGCTAATGTGCAAATATTAAAGAAAAATAGTAAAAGAGAGCCAAAGTTTTAATATTCATAAAAATAAACTCAAAAAGTAGTAAAAAGACGATTGAGCGTAAGAAGATGATTCGCCACCTACCGAAAGATGAGAAATCATATATTACGATTGAGCGCTAATACTGAAGCCAAAGAAAATAAAAATGAGAAATCGTAATTTACGATTCTTCAGAAAGTGACAAGAGAGTAAAAGGCGATACCAAAGAAGCGATCATTATCTACTAAGGAAGCTATGAAAGCTAGAAAATCGTAATTTATGATTTTCTAAGGGAAAACAAGAAAAAGGATAATCGTGATTTACGATTGTATGAATAGAAGCTTTCCTGTTAATTATATTGCTACTAATCATGTGAAGATTATCACCTCCAAGAACAGAATTAGAAGAACTCTTTAATTAGAAGTTTGGCTAATCACGGATTTGAGAAGATTGATGAAGATAGACTCCTAAGATCTCTGCTGCTGTTATCAAGGAAAGAAATCATAACACATCAACCGTTGAAAGCAAAGAAGAATAAAATTAGAATTAGAGTTACATTAGGAATCTTTTATTTTAGTAGTTTCTTTTATTAGAATTAGAACTTTGTAAACTGACTCTTTATGATCTATAAATAAGAGAGCCCGGTATAGGAATAATTATCGAAGAATTTTACAGTATCAATTGACAACTGAGGTCTGTATTTTCTCCCGATCAAAGTAGCTTAGGATTTATAAAGTAGCCTCGTCCACAGTTCTCTGAGGTCTTGCCTGACAACCAAGGTTGAGGAAGCTGGAAGATCAACCCTTTGGATGGTTCTACTTTTGCTTTCTAGTTTAAATTTTATTTTATTTTTAGTTTTGATTTTATATGCTTTGTAAACATCTTTGAATTTTGATTTGAATTGACGACTCAGGTTAAAGTTTGCAGATTAGTGTAATGGTTTTACTTGTCCATCTTCAATTTTCTTGAATTTGATTGACGCCTAGATTTTAGGAGATTGTTGATTAGATTAAATCTGTGTTGAAAAATTTTAGTATTTTGATTGACGACCAAATCCTAGAAGGCTGCAATACAGTATAACGGTATTTTAAATTTGTAAACGTCCGATAGCTTAAGATTATGATTGACGACCTCAATCTGAAGGAGGATTAGGATTTATTTTTTTGCAACTTTGTATAAAAAATATTCTTTTATTCATATTTCTCCAGTAGTTTAGAACTTAAAAGATAAAGATAGTTTAAAAAAAAAGGAATATAAAAATCTATAAGAAGGTAATGACTTCTTCGTGGGATTGATCCTATCATTAGTACTATAATTTCCATTGTGCACTTGTAATAGGTTAAGGCTTGATTTTAATTTAAATATATATATACTATAAGCCGGTCATGTGCATATTATGTACGCCTAGCCAAATTGGCTAAAACTGAGCTGGGCCCCTCCATGAGTCTTCACTTCGAAAGCCTATTTGACCTAGTTCTTAACATAGGCGTGCATATTATGCATGCCTTCATTAAAAACTCAGTTTTTTACAAAAATGGCCGAATTTCAATTGTTGGGTTTGACTTGTGGACCACCCCAAAGTTTGGGGTGGGTTTCTTTAGGACCCTAGTACCTCCACTAGCCCTCTGTATCATCCTTTTGCCACTTAAAACTCCACCTTATCATCTATCATTAAAACCCAATTCCCACTCCTCCAAGCCCTTAAAAACCCTAAAATCCTAAGATTTACTATTACCTAATTGCTAAACCCATTAACACTTAAGTGTCTCCTTAATCACCCCAACCTCTAAAAATAGAGAGCCAACTCCCCTTGTTTAAGCATATTTTGAAATTTCTAAGAGAAGAAACTCTACCCATTTGTCTCCTCATCTGTTTACAAACTTGAGTTTTTTAAAAGCTTAGAGCCTTAGCCCATCTTATACCATCACTTCCATCATTATTCCCAAGCTCCAAGCCTCCAAGCTTTAGCTAGTTAAGACTCTTACTGTCACAACCCCAGATTTTTGGGAAACGTGCACGTCATGCACTATACACATGTATATGTGTTTCACAAGGAAACCAAAACGAACCCGTAGACACTATGTGTGTATGAGGGAAACACACTAGTATTTTCCTAACTTATAAGTATATAAGTGAAGAGCCCTTACGTGACTCTATTCTAACCTAAATAGAGAGAAGGAGAAATAGAGAGAAAGAAAAGAAGAGCCTAGTAAAGAATTAGGGTTTCGTTGGGACTTAAATCGGTGGAAGAGCTGGAGCAAAGGCTGGAGGGGGAACCTTGGAGACCTTTTAGCCTAGTAGAATTCCGAATCTTGAATCGAACTTGCGTGAGACTCATCGTTGGAGGTATGTTAAAGGCATGATAGATGCTTAGGCATGCTTCAAATAATAGGAAGAATGTTGGTTGAATGTTTTTGTTGATGTTAAAGGCTGAATAAAGGGGAGAAATAGTTTTCTCGAGCAGATCGAGGAGTAAAAATATCTCGCTCTTCGCTCGAGCGGCCAAAAGGGATCGCTCGAGCGAGGCCAAACTATAAAAATATAGCTCTGGGCTCGCTCGCGCGGTCCCCAAAATAAGAGGGAAGCTCGCTCGAGCGAGGTCCCCAGTAAAGCTTCAGGCGGCTCGATTTAACCGCTCGAGCGACCTCGATTTAACCGCTCGAGTGAGGTCAAGTGACCCCTCGAGCGAGGTCAAGTGACCGCTCGAGCGAGGTCTAGTGACCGCTCGAGCAAGGAATTTTACTTGCTCACGCGAGGCACCTCTCAGTTCTTGAAATTATTGGTACAGAAACATGGTGGTTATGCACTCCAATGATTCTAGTAACCTTTCTAAGCATATTCTAAATACATGAAATATAGGTTTGACGTATGATCGTGAAGTGTAAACCTCTACGAGAAGGCGTGCTTTGAAATTCGTCGAGGTAGGGAATATTCTTGAAACATGTCCTTTATTTTGTCAACTCATATATGCAATGCATTTAAATTAAAAAGTGAGTATTGTATGATCTTCCAAAAAGGGGTGTGTGCGTAAGCTTCAAGGTGAAATCATGAAGTCCCCAGGGGATGAAATATTATAATGAGGGCATCTAGATGGTGTATTAAATCTGTAGTATCCCAGGGATATGGTTGAAAACAAACTGTGAAACCACAGCATAATGATAAGGCCTAATGTACTAAAAAAATTAGCATAAGTCACGGTGAATAACTATATGTAAAGCACATAGATATTTTGTTATTTAAGGTTTGACTAGAATACCCCACCGACGTGGCGGGATACCCACGACTGACGCGATAGGATATCCGTGACCGGTACGATGGCCAATCTGTATACTTATAGCACATCCCAAGGATGTAAATATAATTATAGACCCCGCCACCTACGAGAAAGGGGCTTGGGCAGTATTCCCAGGGAATACATGTAGCAATTGTCTAGTAGACGACGATGGTGGGTATTCCATCGGGGCTCGATGCTATATTGCTCGAGGATTATTTAAGTTAAAGGTTTAAGTGATTAGGCCGAATTCATAACTGAACCAATAAGATGAGAACAAACAACACCAGGAAAGGAAATTAGCTGTATCCATTCTAGTTATTCCAGTTATATCAATTGTTCTGTTTAAAAGTGATATCTAGTAAATTGTGCTTTCAAAACTGCTAGCATATATGTAAGATTTAATTTATATGTTCACTTTGTTTCCCTATTGAGCTAAGATGTAGCTCACCCCTTAGACTATACGTCGCAGGTCCAGGACTGGCGACAACAAGGACTTCTAGAGACGTTGATCCAGGAGATTCAGACTATGTACCCACTGAGGAGTCAGAGCCTCCTCCCGAAGATTTCTTCTAGGAGACCCATTGTGCACTTTGAGAGTGAGTTGAGAATTTTAGGCACGGCTTGGTATATGAAGCCTCTTTATGGAATGTAATTAAATATGATATGCTTTTGATAAAACACTTGGAGTGAACATTTATCTAACGGCCTGGGTAGGTTCTTATGCCCATGAATTGAAATGGGACAAGGACTGCCTTTTGGGGGCCCTAAACTATTTTAGGCATGAGAATTCGTTTAGAGTAAAATTTTGGCTTGTATATACCAAATGTATTGTAATGGTTCTTGGGCACGGTCTCGAGGGTCGTGTTGATGGCACGGTTTTTGGAGCGCCGAAAATCAGGCTGTCACACTTACCTTAACCCTTTTGCTATCGAAAGTTCACCGGTGTTGCTCTCGCGCGAAGATCCAACCAACGGTGCTACAAGGGCTCAAGAGCTCCGGCTCTCCTCTCTATTTCTCTACGTTCTTTGCTTTTCCTATATCTTATAATTGAGCCATTACACCACCAAAATTTCGATGGGTGCGAAGGGCTTCATAGGATCGACGTGCCTTCGGGCAAGGGGAAGTGCCGCTCACTTTTTCTCTCTTTATATATATATATATTTATATACACTTTAACATAGACTTTGCCATAGTAGAAACCACTTACGAGAGGGTCGATCAGGTGCTTAACACCTTCCTGATTGATAACGAAGCTCCTACCCAAGAGCCTTTGGTGTTGACCGGTAAATCGAAGTCATATTTGGCACTTTGGTGCATATAATATTGATTTTGGGTATCCTGGAATACCAAAAGCTCCGGGTGGCGACTCCATATTTTTCTAAGAGAGCGCATCATCGCGACGGACTCACTAGAGCCTATGGTTGCACAGATGGCGACTCCACTGGGGATAATTTAGAACTTCTACTTGAAGTTGGCCCCTCTTACATGTGTTTTTCATTTTATTAACTTTTTGCTTATTTTTACTCACTTACCCCTACGATTCGGTCACTTTTACTTACCCTTACGATTCTGTCATTTTTTCTACTTACCCCTACATTTTTGTCATTTACACCTTAGCCATTTGGCGGGCCTACTTGAGCATTTCATTTAAATTTCTTGTTATTTACCAGCTTAGTTGATTGGCGGGTTACTTGATAACTTAAGGTTAATTTCTTATCATTACCGCCTTAGCCGATTGGCGGACCTACTTGATGCATTTTACGTTTCCTGCCTAGTCGCTTGACTAGCCTCGTAATTTTCTTATTCCATGACATATTCCAACAGTGGACACTAGCCCATAGAGGCAGTATAGGACTCTCACCACCCATTTTTAGACTTAAGCAAACTCTCTTAAAATTGAACTTTAAAAGTGAATCAAGGGATTAATTAAATTGTTCTTGCGGGTAGCTTTTACAAAATGGGAGAATTTTTAGGCAGCAATATACCAGTCCCGATTCCAAGTAGAGCGGCGGCCCTAGTGGTGATGACCTTGAAAAGAGTCAGCCCATCCTCAATCTGAGAAGGTGCTTGCACCGGAGGTATATCGGGTGAGTGACCGAACTTTACAAAGCCTTAACACCTTGGGGGCACAATAGTTGCATTGAAAGAACCTTGTATCCCTAAGTACGGAAAGGAGGGACCCGATAAAGCTAAAGAAAGACAATCCCAGGTGGCATTGCCCCTAAAAACCAAGTCAAAAGACCAACACGGTTTTACTAAAAAAAAAATGTATATATATATATATATATATATATATATATATATATATATATATATATATAAGCCGAGCGTACATATTACGCACGCCCAACCAAAAAACACCATTTTTTACTCAGGCATGCATATTATGCACGCCCAACTAAAAAGGGCTTGTTTTTGCTCAGACGTGCATATTATGCATGCTTAGCTTATTAGCTGGGCAACCCGAATTTGGGGCTTTTTTCCCTATTCCTCGGAGTCCCCATTTAGTGGTTTTAAGACCTCGATAAATCCCACATTTTTTTACACCCAAAATGCCTCGCCAGTCTAGAGAGGTCGCCCTCTTATTGACTCTTCCGAAGGATCAGGTTGTTGCGTGGATTTCCATGCCTTTATATAGATAAAAGGATTTCCAGTGATTCTTCAAAAGTGCAATGGGATCCCGCCATGGGAGGCATTAGTAGTGTGAACGCCACCCGAAAAGGGAGTCCCAAGGCCCCAAAGAGCACCGTAAGAGGAGGAAATTAAAAAAATAAATTCATTTCAAAAAGATAAAAAATCAATCAAAAATTGACAAGAGTCAAAATAGAAAGCTTGTGGTTTCGTAACCACGAGATCGCCTTACCCTCCATCATCCCACAGGGGAAGGAAAAAGAAAGTGTTCGGGCCACACCCGACAAACCCATACCCTACCCGCCAACAAACCATATCTTGGGCGGTCTATCCGACC
This sequence comes from Chloranthus sessilifolius, assembly GCA_021018995.1. Lineage (NCBI taxonomy): Eukaryota > Viridiplantae > Streptophyta > Magnoliopsida > Chloranthales > Chloranthaceae > Chloranthus > Chloranthus sessilifolius. The sequence continues at coordinate 88,609,881 of CM037594.1, read as the reverse complement.
ATCTTTGACCCAGACTCATCCCCACCACATTCCCCAACACATTCCCACATGAAGGAGATAGCAATCTCCGATTCCCCCGATCCCGATTCAATGTCACCGGACCATTTGGTGCACCCATTTTTCCTCCACATCCACCTAAAATCCACCCCATTTTCTTCCTACATCCATCCAAAATCCAACCAAATTCTCCAAATTCACCCAACACATGCCCAAATTTCCCTCATCCACACAAGTCATGCCCATTTTCCTCCCACCCAACATACACCCCATTTTCCTCCCACACCCATCCAAAATCTAATCCAATCCTCTACATTTACCTAACACACACACACCCACTTTTCCCACATCTACCCAGGTCATGCCCAATTTTCCCATATCCACTCCATATACACTCCACTTTCCCTCCACATCCAATCCAAATACACCACATTTCTCCCCATCTACCCAGGTCATGCCTAATTTTCCCCTCACATTTACCCAAATCATGCTCAACTTTCCCCCATCAACCATGCCCAACTTTCCCCCATCAACCATACCCAATTTTCCCCCATCCACACAAGTCATTCCCATTTTTTCCCTCACATCCAATCAAGTAAGGCCCAATTTCCCCCACGTATCTCCCTCATCAGAACGGCCATAGTCGATCCCATGACCATGATGGAGGACATGGTTAGGGCTTATACAACTTGAAAGGCCTCCCAAAGCCTTCCTCATCTATCCCAAATACCCAATCAACAATAAACCCTCCAAAATCTCTACACCTCCTTCCTACAAAATGCCAATCATAATCAGCTCCCTATAATCCACACCACCCAAGGATCCTCCCATCAACCATGGGGCTATCCGAGTTGTGACGACCCGACTTTTCCATATCCGAAATATCGGGAAGGCCGGCTTACCAACCTATCGATAAATCGATAAGTCAGACAAAACACAAGCAATTATAAGAGTAACAAAAAGAAAGTTCCATTTCTACTCAAAATGTAATAACAAAATAATGGTTCTAATTCCATGTGAAAACACATGGACAAAAGAACCGAAACGAACTACTGGTGCTGGTCGACCATCACCGAAACATGGTTCACCAAAAATAACATATAAAAATTACATGTTTCTAAAACATAAATTAAATAGGCTAGAAGTACCAAGCCCAAACGTCTAGTTTCTCAAAAGTAAACCAAACAAGACATAAATTCTAAATAAGAAAGAATTCCCCAGGAGGAGCCTCTGACTCTTCCTCAGGAATATAGTCTGGATCACTCTCGTAACCTCGATTCTACGTATCTACACCTGTGACATATAGTTGGGGTGAGTTAACAGTCTAAGCTTAGTAGAAGAAACTCAATTTCTATTACATTTTTATTAGAACAAATATGGTTTCAAAGACTAAAATCAAAGCATATGTATGTTTAAACAGATATGTTAAAGCAAGTTCTTTTACTGAATTTCAAAGGTTTATAGCAGATGCGATTTCCTGAAAAAGAGTTAATTAAAGTGTTAAGAATGGATTCTCAAACAATCAAGGTTTCAAAAATTTCGGATTCTTATGCATGCAATGCTTCTCTGATTAATGTCTTAATTCATAACTTAAATCAATCTTCCAAGAATCTATAGCTTAGAAGCCGAAGATTTTTCTGATGGGAATCTTGATCTAACCATCGTTGTTCAATGAACAAATTTTGGAAGATGCTACAAGCCCTTGTGTTATGAGGGTAACTTGTGCCATTCGAATGCACTGTCAAACAGTTTGAAAACAAATACACGGATATCCCGCCGGGTCGATCACGGATATCCTGTCGCGTCGGTGGGGATTCATTCTTATGAACCTTAAATCAAACGCAATTTCTAACATATAAATCAGATTTGAAATGTAGATTCTGATATTTAATATATATCTAGTTTTGGATTTCTGATTTCAAAGTTCAAATGCTAGTGTAGACACCCAAATTTGGCCTAAGGCCTGATCGAAACACATTTCGAGAGAGGCGCATTTCCGAGCTTTTGATGACATGTATAGAACTCTTAGGAATCACCCTAAACCCTTAGGAATTATCGTAGATCCCCCAGGAACCTACCCCGAAACTTTAGAAACCAACTCCGACCCTTAGAACCCTTTTTAAACCCTATCCTAACCTTCCCAGGCAATAAGGAGGAGGGGTGCACCAGAACTAGCTACGACCCTCTACAGTGACCAACTCTTATACCATTGAAGAGTATAGGTCATCAGCTTTCCAACGAGCTAAGAATTTTCCCAATCAAAGGTATATATCAGATGATATGGCAGTCCGAACCCGGAGGGCAGGAAGGTAATTTCAAGGTGGCCCCCCCCTAGGGATTAGGCGCTACTATTAGTCGCACCAGGCTATTTCTCCCCAGAAATGGCCTGGTGCAACTAATAGTTGCGCCAGGTATAAATTTTGCCTAGCGCAACTATTTGTTGCGCCAGGCCAATTCTCCCAGATTTTAAGCTTGGTGCAACTAATAGTTGCACCAAGTTTAAAGGGTGGCCCTCAACCCGCAAGCTAACTTCCAGCACTATTCCTCACTGTTTTACTGTGCATTTGCCTGGCGAAACTATTAGTTGCGCCAAACATATGAATAGTAACAATGGGTTTTTACCTTGATTTTCATATTTGGGGTTTGACTTGTTGACCACCTCAACCTTTGGGGTGTGTTTTGATAGTTCTGTTGCACCCATTCCTTACCTATTTGCGACCCTCCAAGTGGCCTAAAGCCTCACCCTATCATCCACTATTAGAACCACCTTCACACCTTTCCAAGCTCTCAAAATCCTAGGAAACCTTAGATTTGAGATTACCTAATTGCTAACTCCAATTAGCATCTAAGTAGCCTCCTATTCCACTCATTTCCTATAAATAGAGTCCCCCACTCCTTGGTTTAGGGGTTGAGAAATTTTCTTAAGAGAGATAGAGCTCAAAGTGAGAAGTTCTTCCTCCCTTTTGTGCACTATTTTCACCCAAATTCCAGAACCTCCCAACCTCATTTCAAGCTTGTTCTTGCATTCAAAACCCTTAGCCTACGTGTGTGTGATCCCCTAGCCTCCATCCCCTACCTCTTAGCTAAGTCATAGGAGTTAGAACTACATTTTCCATCATACAAAGCCTTCAAGAGCTCATCAAAGCAAGCCACGCAAGGCTCCTCTATGGTGCTATAAGGGCCGAGGGCTCCGGCTCTCCCCTTTCTTCTCCTATCTCTTTCTAGCTCCCTCCATCCTCTCATTTGTGCCGTTACGCCCCCAATTTTTCGGTAGGAACGGAGGGGCACAAATAGGATTCTAAGCCCTTTTGGGTAAGAGGAAGCTATTTTCCTTGCTTTTACTTCACTTTATTGTTGGCCATTAGTAGAGACCGCATTAAGCAGGTTGATCGGGTGCCTAACACCTTCCTGATCGATAACCGAAGCCCCTACCCAAGAGCCTTTAGTGTGGACTAGATTCAGAGTCATATTTTTAGCACTTCGGTGCTCATAAAAATGAACTAGGTATCCCGAGACACCGAAAGTTTCGGGTGACGACTCTATATTTTTCATCGTTAGAGAGCGCATCGTCGCGACGGGGATCGCATCAATTCCCACGGTTGCACAGATTGCGACTCTGCTGGGGAGTAGCTAGTGGAGCTTCCCCTTGAACTAGGCCTTTTTTATTTTTTATTTTTCTAACATTTTATTGCTATTTTTTTTTATTATTTTTGCTATTTTTTTCACTCACCCCTCCGATTACGTCACTCACCCCTAGGATTCCGCTTTAAATTTCAGCAATCTTTGCCTAGTCACTTGACTGACACCTTTTTTACTCACCCCTACGATTCCGCTTTAAATTTCTGCAATTTTTTTTTGCCTAGTCACTTGACTGGCACCTCTTTCACTCACCCCTACGTTTTCGCTTTAAATTTCAGCAATTTTTGCCTAGTCACTTGACTGACACCCTTTTTTTACTCACCCCTACGTTTCGGCTTTGAATTTCAGCAATTTTTGCCTAGTCACTTGACTGACACATTTCTTACTACCCTTTACAATTCGGCTTTAAATTTCAGCACTTAAATTTCCCGCCTAGTCGCTTGACTGGCCCCGTCTTTTTTTATTATTCATATCCTAACAGTGGACGCCGGCCCGTAGTGGCGGCACAGGATAATCACCCCCGGTCTTTGAACTAAAGAAAACTTCCAAAAAAGGAGAAAAGCTTTGAAAAAAAATTAAAATTGAACCAAGTTAGGGAGCTTAATTAATTTGTTTTGTGGGGTAGATTTTTCAAAGGGGTTGGTTTAGGCACACATACAAATACCCGGGTCTTAGTATGGCGGCAGCCCCTAGTGGTGATGATCCAAAAAAGTCCCAGCCCACCTAGTATCTGAGAAGGCGCTTGCGCCGGAGGTATATCGGGTGGGTTCCCATTCCGAAGCTTAAAACCCTTGGGGAGCGCACTAGCGAGTTATACCAGACTCAATCCTTTAGGTGCGGTAAGGAGAGAATCGATCACCATAAAACAGCTCAGTTCCCGAAAGCCTAGCTTCCACAAAAAACCAAAAAGAGACTCATTTCGGGCATCAGTGGCTGCTGCTTTCTGTTATGGAGAGGCAGTTTTTGCTTGGCGCATGTATTAGTTACGCCAGTGTAAAAACACTGGAATTTATAACTGTCGCAACTAATAGTTGCGCCAGCTTTAAACTCTCAAATTTTACCTTGGCGCAACTAATAGTTGCGCCAGTGTGAAAGTCATCCCCTGCCACTTGGGTGCAAGTATTAGTTGCACCAGGTCTGTTTGGCAGCACCCAACCCGAATCCTTGACCCCTTTCCACCTCCCGAGTTCCCCGATCAGTGTGCATAGTGCCTTGTTTAGGCCTCGCCATCTCCAACACCCAATACGCCCCCGCCGGTCAAGAGAAGGCAACTTTTTTTTTTAGCTCATTTCGGGGGATCGGGACGTTTGCCTCGATTTTCGTGCCTTCAATAGATCGAAGGTTCTCCTTAGATTCTTTCGAAGTGCATCAGAACCGTCACCGCGGGTCTTGAATTGAGGTACGAGAGCCACCCGAAAAGGGAATTCTAAGGCCTCGGAACCTTTGTTTTTCAAAAAGTTTTCATAAAATTCAAAAAATATATATAATTAAAACACAAAAAATATTTAGTTTGTGGTGCCAGCATAACGACATCATCTTGCCCACCGTCGTCCCGTAGGGGAAGAAGGAGGAGGAATTTTTGGCCTTATCCAAGGCACCCTTACCCGACCCGCTCCCAAAGAATGTCGTGGGTAGTGGACCCGTCCTACGCCGATCCCGACTCATTCCCGCCACATTCTCCAACCCACTCCCATTCGGGAGAAGTCTTTTCCACCATCCCCCTCACCCAACTCCCCTTTACCGTTACCGGCCCATTTGGTGCCCCCATTTTCCCAACCGATACCCCCCATTTGGTGCCCCCATCATCCCCCTATAGACCCGATCCACCCACATTTACATACACCACTTCCACCCTATCCAACTCCCCAATTCCCATCACCCACATACCCCAAGGCCCATTGGCCCAAACCCCCTTTTCCCACACATCTCAGGGCCCCATGGCCCAATACCCCACCATCCATGATCTCCAGGGCCCCATGGCCCAATACCCCACTACCCATCATCCCCAAGGCCCATTGGCCCAAAACCCCATTATCCATATCCCCTAGGGCCCATTGGGCCAAACCCATCAAATCCAAACCCATAAGGGGCCCATGGCTTAGACCCAACAAGGCATCGGGTCAGACCCATCAAGGGCCCACTGGCCAGATCCATCAAGGGCCCACGGGCCAGACAATCAAGGGCCCATGGACCAAACCCATCAAGTCCCATTGGGCCACCCACCAAGGGCCTATGGCCTAGACCCACCAAGGGCTCATAGCCCAGACCTAACAAGGCCCATTGGGCCAAACCCACCAAGGCCCAAACCCATCAAGGCCCATTGGGCCAGACTCACCAAGGGCCCATGGACCAAACCTACCAAGGGTCCATGGCCCAGACCTATCAGTGGCCCATGACCCAAAATGATCAAGGGTTCATGGCCCAAACCCAAACCCCACACTCATACCTTTCACAATACCCCCAACACTTAACCCAACCTTCACAGCTGGGTCAAACCCATGTCGTCCCCCAAACCCAATTCCCCCATGGCCCCACACCCCAAGGCCATCTCCAAACCTTCCCCCATACCCAATGGCCCTATCAGGCCCCACCTCAAAACCAAATTCTCATCACCCAACAAACCTTTCCTCACCCCCAATGGGCTCACCCAACTCCTACTCATGTCATTCCCATCTAACCCATGCAGCAACAGGTTGAGAATCCCGTCTTCACTGCACATTACGCTGACCAACAGTATTAGGAGGACGAAATTAGGAACAACGGGGCCTATGCTGGGGCATTGACCAGCCTCAACCCTCCACCAGTAATTGCCCACCCCCTGGTAGCCCAGAGTGAAGTCCGATTAACGGCCAAGAAAGCGGCCCCTATATCGAAAGAGTCAGAGCAGCTGAAAGAATAGTTAGACAAAATACAAAAACAACTGATGAAAATGGGTGGTGCTGAAATCCACGCCACGGACTTCACCATCTATGCACATTTCTGAGGTCCCGCTTGCTAAGTTTAAAATGCCAGTATTCGACAAGTACAATGGCACAGGCAACCCGATCGCACACCTCAAGTCCTATTGTGGGGACATGTGCCAGTACGGAGGGGATGAAAGACTGCTAATAAAAGTCTTTTAGAAGAGTTTGACCGGACTGGCTCTGAGGTGGTTCACATCTCTCAAACCATCCATGATGAAGACATGGAAAGATTTAGCGCATTTATTCTAGGAACAGTATGTCTATAATACTAATATTGAACAGCGCAAGTCTGATTTGGCCCGTTTGAAGCAGAATCCAAACGAGACCTTCAGTGACTACTTAGGGCGATGGACAGCACTGGCAGCTCAAGTCAGAAATAGAATACCGGATGATGAGCAGATAGAGATGATTTCAAAGAACACTCTGTCGGTGATCTCTGATTTTCTTGTATACCAACAACAGTCTAGTTTTGCTGATTTGGTGAGGAATGCCAACCGTTGAGAGGATGCCATCAGGGAAGGGGGCTGAGTAAGAATACTTTAGGGGGCCCTAGCGGGGTCAGAAGATTTTCTGAGTAGAGGAACGAGAAGAGAACAGGGGGCGATGTCCAGAACATAGCCAACACCAGGCCCAATAATAATATTGCTCCGTTTCAATTTCAGGCAACCCCACCAGCACCAGTTAGGCCTGAGCAGATGCAAAGAACGAGGAATGGGCAAGGAAAGCAAATGACCCCAGAACAGAGGAGAGCCCGCTACGACCGAGTCTTTACACCTCTGGGGCAATCTTTGAGTGTAATTTTGCCCTTGTTAGTAGAAAAGGGACTAGTGGCTATCCACCAACCGCAACCTCCTCCTCACCCGATCCCAAAGAACTATGACCCAAATACCCACTGCAATTTTCATCAGGGTTCGGGTCACCCTACTGATCGCTGCTTTCCATTGAAGCACGCTATCCAAGATTTAATTGATGCTGGAAAAATCATTCCCCCTGCACCTTCTCAGCATGCTAATATTCATCAAGTACCACCACCCCCACATCCTACCGGAGGAGCAGGTCCCAGACCCACCAACGGAATGACAGAAGATGAGGAGGAGTTTGAATTTGACCCATCCGATTACATTAGTGATCGGGAGAGTTATGTAGCACCGCTATTAAGAAATGTTGAAGAAAGGAATATAGGAGTAGTTGAACCCCTAAATTTGTCAGATTATTTCCCCAACCCGACTCCACAAATTGAACCCTTGGACCTCAGGGCATACTTTCCATCGCCCACACCCATCAATTATGTGAATATCAATGCATACCAACCATACACCACAACCCCCATCAATTACCCAATGAGCAAACAGGCCCCCAATCCTACACCCGCACCGCCAGTCATCAATGGCCTACGCCCGCCCCATTCCAACTACCACCATACACCACAATGTCCATCATTTGCCCAATAAGCCACCAAGCCCCTAATCCAACACCCGCACCCATCAGTTATCAATGGCCTGCGCCCACTCCATCACCCCCAGCTCAACCACCGACAAGTTCCACGACCCCGGCCAATTACCTAACGGCCCATCAGACCCCCCATCTGTCGCAAGCACCCACTGGCTATCAATGGCCTACTTTTACCTCCTTTCCTCTAATGCCACCACCCTCAAGCTCCACCACTCCCATTTGGCCCAATCTTTCCACCCAACCCACTGCCACTGGGGTGAATCAAGTATTGCCCACACCTCCTGAGACGACAGTACAAGTACCTCAAGAACCGGCAGCCATACCCTTCCAGCTCTCGGGACCCACATATGATCCTCATCAAGTCTCGCTAAGCTACGAATAGACAGATATCAATGCCGGAAGCAGTAGTAGAGAAGGGGCAATAGATTTTGTTACTAGGTCAGGGAGAATATCGAAGCAGCCTGAAGCACCAGCAGCAACATAGGCCCAACCCAAAGGAAAGAAAGAGAGCACTGTGAATCCGTTTGAGAAGATGAGTCGAGAACATATACTGGAGACTCAACTGAGAAGAATGTTTGCCCATATCACTGTATGGGATCTGTTGATGACGTCCCCACTCCATTTCCAAGCATTAATGGGGGCATTGAAAAATGCACATGTATCACTCCAAGTTAGCCCAGATGAAGTCGGGCAGATAATTGGCCAAGTGATCGCTTCAAATGCCATTTCATTTTCTGATGCCGATTTACCTGAGGAAGGAGGTAGTCACTCAAAATATTTAAATATAACTATTGAGTCTGGAAATATGGTTATCCCATTGGTACTAATTGATAATAGGTCTGTATTGAATATATGCCCGTTAAGAACCGCCACCAAGATCGGGGTTGATCTGTGCATGCTAAGGCCCACCAGAACCAGCGCTAGAGGGTTTGACAATACTAGGAGAGAAATAATGGGAGAAGTTGATCTTGAACTGTTGATAGGGCCAATGACCTTTTCCATCTTGTTTCAAGTCATGGATATCAAATCCTCATTTAATTTGCTGTTGGGGCGCCCATGGCTACATGAAGTCGGAGCCATACCTTCCACATTGCACTAGAAACTCAAATTTGCATCTGAGCATAAGATTATCAGAATCATTGGAGAGGGACACAGTGAAAAAGAAAAGGCCGCCAATAGCATTGAAAAACCTAATATGCTGGATGTACCACACACCGCTGACCTCGACCTCCACAGTTTTGAGTATGAGGTGTCAGCTATACTCCTAGAACCCATGAAGGGCATCATGTCTAAAACGAGAGGCGGTATGGAAGCGGCAGTGGCAATGCTCCAAAAGTGGGGCTATCAGAAAGGAAGGGGGTCTAGGACCCAAATTACAAGGCAGAAGAGAGCCAGTTGTGGCTAAGGGACAGAAGGTAAGATTCGGGCTAGGATATAAGCCCACAGAGCAAGAGGTCCGAGAGGCCAAAGAGAAAGCCAGGATCGCCGCGGTTGCAAGAGCTCTAGGAATCAACATAGAAGAGAAACCTCGCCCTAGGCCACACATCAGGGATTCCTTTATCAGTGCAGGGGTCGTAAAGATCGATCGAAATGGGGCAACCCATTTGACCCCACACAAACTCAAAGCCCTAGTCCATCCCACCAATCCCCAAATCTCCCTTCCCAGCTTGGAGATAGATTTGGCCGCATTATCCCTTTTCGAAGAACGACGATCGGTTCCTGAACAAACCCCCCCTGTGGTGAATCACCACAAAGCCGCATTATCGTTTGAGGATATCATCTCAGACGAAATGGGGATCAATATGATGGAGGTTGACTCCAATGAGCCATATCAGTCAGCACCCTCCATCCCAACAGGTAAAGAAGCGACCCCTCAGGTACGCAACTGGGCATCTTTGCCCCAATCCCTGGAAGCGAAGAGTGGCCTAACATTTGGCACCCGTTTCCTAAAAAAAAAATAACCTATAAAAAGTGAGATAAGCCCTTGGTAGGCAATACCTTGTATATACACAAACCCGCCTGGCCAAGGGTCCGTCTCCGAAGAAAACAAAAATCTCAAAAACATACAAAAAACACAAAATCCCCAAAACATTGAAAAAATCCAAAGTCCAAAAATATTATCATCTAAAATTCCAGAAAATGTCCCACATAAGGATGCCTTAATCAAAATACTCGTCCCACGTGAAATCAACCCCTTCCCTGTAGAAATACAAGAAGAGGTAGGGATCACCAGTCTGGACGAGGATGTCCCCTTTGAGGAACTCCCCGATGAACTCCTTGACCGATTTGCCGACTTTGAGCACGGCCCTACCCCCATTGTCGAAGAGACCGAAGACGTCAATCTAGGAACTGAGGAGGTTCCCAGGATAGCCAAATTCGGAATGTCACTATCTCCTGAGGAAAGAAAAAGCATTATCGACTTCCTTCGATCATACCAAGACATTTTTGCCTGGTCGTATGAGGACATGCTTGGTCTGGATACCGATTTGGTCGAGCATGAGTTACCTCTCTACCCTGATATGAAGCCAGTCAAGCAAAAGCTGAGACGTCTCTGACCCGAGTGGATGTTGAAAGTCAAAGAGGAGGCCATCAAGTAGTATGACGCGGGGTTTCTCATCGTATCTAAGTACCCGCAGTGGCTAGCTAATATTGTGCCTGTACCAAAGAAGGACGGAAAGGTCCGCATGTGCATCAATTTTTGCAATTTGAATAGAGCAAGCTCGAAGGATGATTTCCCATTGCCACACATCGACATCTTGGTTGATAACACAGCTAAGCACGGGATGCTTTCTTTTATGGATGGATTTTCAGGATACAATCAGATCAAAATGGTAGAGGTTGATCGCGAGAAGACAGCGTTCATTACCCCTTGGGGAACCTTTTGCTATCGAGTCATGCCATTCGGTTGAAGAATGCGCAAGCGTGCGAGAGATCAATGGCGCACTATTTCATGACATGATGCATCGAGAGATTGAAGTGTATGTTGATGACAATGTGATAGCCAAAGTCACCGAGTGAAGCGACCATCGTAAACCTTGAAGTTGTTTGAAAGGTGAGGAAGTATCAACTTCTAAATCACGAAGTGCGCATTTGGTGCTATGTCAGGGAAATTATTAGGATTCATCGTCAGCAGGAGGGGGATCGAGGTCGACCTAATCAAAGTCAAAGCCATCACTGAAATGCCACCGCCGTCTACAGAGAAGGAGGTTAGAGGGTTTCTGGATAGAATACAGTATATAAGTAGGTTCATTGCACAACTAACCCCAATCTGCACGTCAATCTTCAAGTTACTAAGGAAGAATTCGCCCGTTGAATGGAACGACGATTGTCAGGCAGTATTCGAAAAAATCAAAAGCTACCTCCTTAATCCACCTATTTTAGTACCACCTGAGCCAGGGAGACCACTCTTGATGTATCTCTCCATGACGAAAGTTTCGATAGGATGTGTTTTGGAGCAGCACGATGAAACAGGAAGAAGAGAGCAGACCATTTACTATCTGAGCAAGAAGTTTACTGATTACGAGACGCGCTACTCTCATCTGGAGAAAGCATGCCTGGCTCTTGTATGGGCTACTCAAAGGCTCCGCCACTATTTGCTATCTCAAGCAGTTCTGCTCTTAGCCCAAATAGACCCTTTGAAGTACCTATTTGAAAAGCCAGCTCTCACTGGACGAATTGCACAATGGTAACTTTTATTATATGAGTTCGACATCACGTATGTCACTCAAAAATCGATCAAGGGGCAGGCACTTGTTGATCATCTTGCTGATAATCCTTTACCCGACCATGAGCTGTTAAGAATCGAATTCCCAGATGAAGACATCCTGTTCATGACAGAAGACAATACAAAAGAAGTAGAAGAATTGTGGGTATTGCACTTTGATGGGGCAGCAAATGTCGAGGGCCAAGGAGTTGGCGCCATCCTGATTTCACCAAAAGGATCCCATGTACTAGTCTCTATCAAGCTCAACTTCCCTTGCACTAACAATACGACTGAGTACGAAGCTTGCACCGCTGGTCTACAAGCAGCTCTAGATCTGAATGTAACTCACCTTCGAGTATTTGGCGATTCACTGTTAATCATATGTCAGACGAATGGTGACTGGAAGATGAAAGATGAGAAGTTGATCCCCTATCATGAACACCTCAAGGATCTGATAGCTTGCTTCCAAGACGTGACTTTCTCTTATGTCCCACGGATAAGGAATCGCTTTGCTGACGCATTAGCAACTTTGGCGTCAATGATTGAAATCCCCTATGGTGTTGAGATAAAGCCGATTAGGATTGAGCAGAGGAATCAGCCGGCCTTCTGCCTCTAGATTGAGGAACCTACAAAGCCCGATGATGAGCCCTCTTGGTTCTCAGATATCAAGAATTTCCTCGAGACCCTAACTTTCCCAGAGGGTACATCCAAGACAGACCGACGGACCATTCAATGTTTAGCGGCAGGTTACGTCATTTGTGGGGAATACCTCTACAAGCGATCATACAATAACATCTTATTCAGGTGCCTCACTGAAAGTGAAGCGGTCAATATTATGAAAGAAATCCATGAGGGAGTATGCGGAGCCCACGTCAGCGGTCACCTGCTCGCTAAGAAAATCCTACGGCAGGGATACTTTTGGACCACCATGGAATCAGATTATTGCAAACATGTTCAAAAATGCTACAAGTGTCAAGAACACTCCAGTCTGATACACACTCCTGCCATTGATCTTCACTGCATGATCACTCCTTGGCCATTTGCTACCTGCAGCCTGGACATTGTCGGAATGATTAATCCAAAAGCATCAAACGGACATCGGTTCATCCTTGTCGCCATTGAATACTTCACCAAGTGGGTAGAAGCGGCGTCATATGCCAACATCACGGCCAATCACGTTGAGAAGTTTCTCAAGAACAATATTGTGTACTGATTCAGAGTACCCAAAGATATCATCATAGATAATGGCACAAACTTTGCGAATAAGTGCATCCAAGACTTTTGCGAGCAATACAAAATCAAGCACCATCGCTCATCCCCTTATCGGCCTCAAACTAATGGAGCCGTGGAAGCCGCGAACAAGACAGTTGTCCGCATCCTTGAGAAAATGGTCATCACTTATTGAGATTGGAGTGAAATGTTGCCATTTTCTTTGTGGGCCTACCGAACGTCGATCCGTACTGCTACAGGGGAAACACCATTCTCCCTTGTGTATGGAACTGAGGCCGTCCTACCGGTAGAGGTTGAAGTACCCTCACTTCGAATCCTCATGGAATCAGGCTTACCCAAAGCTGAGAGAGAGAGAGATCACGCTTTGATCAGCTGAACTTACTGGATGAGAAAAGACTCCTAGCCTTATGCCATACCCAAGTTTACCAGGCGCGAATCGCACACACTTACAATAAATGTGTCTGCGGTCGAGATCTAAAGGTAGGAGACACTGTGCTGAAGAAGATCTTCCCATCCCTCCATGCCGATCCAAGAGGAAAGTTCAAGCCGAACTGGGAAGGACCTTACGTCATTTAAGAAGTGCTGCCAGGATACGCCATCCGCCTCGCCACCATGGACGGAGATCATCTGCCTTAGCCCATCAACGCGGGGTACGTCCAATGGTTCTACTCTTAGTCCATCACGATAAGGTAAGTGTTGGTGAAATAGATACATGACTGCTTAAGAACCACCCGAAAGAGGCCATCATTCCAAGCACAGTAGTCTAAAAACATCCCTAAAAATGATGATATCCTTTGCTACCCCATTTGAGCCTGGGCCTTTCTTTCAATAAACCCATTCCCCCAAAAAAATATACGTGTACATATACCAAAAAAGAGAGAGAGAGAGAGAGAGAAAAGATGAAGCAGAGTTACTATCGTAATCCAAAAAAAATCAAAAAAGCAAAACCTCTAAAAGAGATTGCCTGAAATAGAGCAAAAAAAAACAAAAAAATGTGTAAAAGGATCACGGGGCATGCACAGTAAAACCCCTAAGAAAGAAAGTACGTTGAGAAAACTAAAGCAGTATCAAGGAAACCCTTTTAGCCCAGCATACCTTCAAATCCTACCCTAACCCATGGCCAACCTACACCCTGAAGGAAGCCCTCTTTGTAGGTTCACAAGCAGTCATAATATCTGTTAAGTCAACATGAGCCAAGTTGTGAGGCGACACCAGAACCCCACCTAGCCGGCTATGACGGAATCGACGTCTATGTCGTGGCTCTAAAAAAAAATATATAATTAAAACAATAAAAAATAAAATAAAAATACAAGCTCAAAGCAAGATGGACGTAGTGAAAACCCAAAAGGGCATTACGGGTAAAAACTGCGGGCTTGTGCGGACCAGGTGAAAACCCGAAAGGGCGCTTGGGGTAAGAGAGCTAAACTCATGGACGTGGTGAAAACTCGAAAGGGCGCCACGGGTAAAAAAAGGGGAGATAAAAAAAAAAGAGACAAAAAAATAGAAAAAGGAAAGGTTTGGACTGATAAAAATTATTGAAGAGCCCCCTTGGTTACTACCTTGCCCCCTTGTTTTTGGGGGGCCGCTCATGCTAGTTCAAATCAGGTCCCGGCCAGAATTGTCTTTGTGAAACCCGCACCGTCGAACGTATGACCCAAGGCAAGGAGAGAGGTTTAACTCAATCTAAAGGGATCAATATTCCGGCCTTGGAAAAATCCGGAAACCCATCCAGGTCCGACTCAAAAAAAAGGGGGTGGACCCAAGGTTTTCCAAAGTATCACCCAATGATTAAGACACAAAAAAGAGAAAGAAGAAAGAGGAGATAATACATAAACACAAAAATAGATCTGTATAGATGTATATAACTGCCTTTTGTATCACTTGCACCACATCTCAAAAATAGCCGGTGTGATGACTGGCGTGTTTTCCTTTTTACAAGTATAAAAGAAAAATAAAATAATAATAATAAAATATATATATATATATATATATATATATATATATGTATACCAAAAATGTGTGTGTATCTGTAAAGGGGTTTTCTACGCCCCTTTTTTATGTGTATATGATCTGTGCAAAAAGTTCTGTGTGCAGGAAGGAGTCAACGGCCCAACTCGCGCTTCAAAGCACTAATCTGATCATAAAGATCATCCTCTCAGACATTCCTCTCAGTCAGCCAACGACCATGCAGGCTCTTGAACCTCTTCCGACAAGAGTCGGCGGCTCCAAAAGTAACACTCAGTGTTTCCTCCAAATGGAGAACCTCGCTCTCCGCTGCGTCTGCCAAGAGCTCTTGCAGGACCCTCTTCTTATCCACCAATAACTCGATACGAGTCCGGAGCACCGTCTCTTTCTTGGGCCAGGGGCCTCCAGTATCAATGATCTCTGACAAATTCGGGCCATCAGCGGCAAGTCGCTCAGTCAACAGCCAGGCCTCATACTCATGAGAAGTTCTAACGGAGTCTCCTTGCTCAAAATCACACATCAGGGTCGACTGTCGCGTCTCCCAAGGAGCGACAATCCGATCTATGTCCCCAGAGGATCCCCTAGAAAAGATCAAATCACATAAAGGGGGTCTGGCCTCACAAGGCACCTGCTGAGGGCAGCCGAACTGACGCAACACCCGGAATGGGAAGTAGAAGGTGCTACCGGTCAGTCCTAGGAGGGTGAGACCCTCATGGTCTCTAGAACGAATCACTGGGAAGGTCCGATCCAACTAAGGAAGCCTCCATGTCAGCTTAGCGTCGACCAACCAAAGTTTTGGAGCCGATGTATCACCCTGGGGGAGTAAGTGGCATCTACCCAAAAAACATTTGGCCACTTCACCTCGAGCAACATAGAAGCGAGGCACGGGCCCCAAAACGGCAAAATGCTCACCCAGCCAGACCTGGAGCAACAAGGGGCATCCCCGAAGGCCCTCCACTTTGCCCAAGGCAAAAGAATCAAGGCATCGGTACAGCTCGGCAAGCACCAAATGCATTATGGACCGGCCCACCTCCAATTTCGTCAAAATATCGCAAACTACCAATGAGAAGCTCTCTCCCGGTGTAGAAGAGGATTTCAGAGATGACACCAAGTGCTAGAGCTTTCACATTAAAGACACTCCTAACCGGCAATTTTCGGAGGCTTTCATCACTGAAAAGTTCTTTGAGGAATTTCAACGAACACCTTGTGGGCCCCCCGACGAGGCTTTTCTCATACTCGGATTTCTTCAAATTGAGAGTAAGGTGAACAAATCTGGAATACCCAGGACTAGGCATAACTCTTGCAAGGTCCCTATGAAGATTCAGGCCAGACAGATTGGATAGCTCCTCAAGGGTTGGGGTCAGCTCCCGCTTCCCAAAATAGAATACATGGAGGTTCACATCCCAGCATGAAGCGGCGGCATGAAGGGGCTCCCATCGAAGAGGAATCTCTAAGAAGGAAGGAAGGTGAGATAGCCCAAGATGCCCCAAGTCGGCGAGCTCACTCTCGTTCAGACTCCCAAACCAAGCCGCCAAGAACTTGGGCCCCAAGCCCGACAAAGAGGATACATTGGCTCTGGACCCTCCACGTAAGGGAGGGTTAGGAGGCGGATCCATGAACGTACAAGGATCTTTTGGGAAGATAAGAATCAATATAGGAAGCTGGACCCGCCTTGGAGAAACAAGAGCTAAAGATGCCGGTCAAAGGAGCCAAGTCAAACAAAAAAGAAACAATTTCTGGGTCAATTCGAGCATATAAGGCCCCACTGCCCGCAGGCCAAACCTGGCGCAACTAATAGTTGTGCTAGCACTTTACTGTCCCCATTTTGGCCTGGTGCAACTAATAGTTGCGCTAGTGCATTACACCCCCATTTTTGGCCTGGCGCAAATATTAGTTGTGCCAGTGAAATTTCCTTGGCACTTTAGCCTAGCGCAACTAATAGTCGTGCCAGACTAAAATCCCCATCTCAAGACCGAATTGAAGAGGGGACTTCTGCCCTTTTTGTTGATTTTATAAATGTTGGCACTTCCGACCATCAATGGCTTGTGAATTATTTTGTTATGTGCAGGGTTGATCCTACATTGAGGCATGCAACCCCAAAAGACCGCTTTTTTTTCAAAAAAGGGAGGCAATGGGCAGACACATCCTGCGAAGAAACAAATATAGAAGGCAAGGAAACCATGGCATAAACTCAAAAGGAAGGCATTAAAACAATGAATATTTTTAAAAGAAACATGTCCAAAAAAAATAATAATGTATCATCCATCCCATAATGATGAATCCAAAATACTGCATTTTAAAAAGCAAAAAAACTAATGGCCTATTCCTTGCTCGCTCCCTTGGACTTCTTGCGACGGCGAGAAGAGCTCCGGTAGGTCCTCATGTCCCCCACTCTAGACCACACCTGCAAAATCCTACTGAGCAGGGAACGCGACTCCTTAGCCCGAGCACGCTGCAAGGCACAATCAAGGACAAGATCAGTCAAGGAGCCAATGATAATAAAAAAAAAAAAAGAGAAAAAGAGAGGAGTCGAGCAGCCAGGTGCTCACCGTCTCCACCTCCCGAAGCTCCGCCAGATGACGATGGTACTCCTCGTATTCCATAGCCAAGTTGAAGTCCTACGAGACAGTATTCAATTGTTAGAACACCCCTGAAAGCATGTACTGAAAGAAACCAAAATAAAGGAGAAGCGGCTCATCTGAAAACTCACCCTAGGGACCACCTTAGGAGGAGGAACACGGGCCGCCTCGGCAGAGAGCCGTGCCTGTTGGTCTACGTCGGCAAAGAGGTCGGAGAGGAAGCCATCGTTAAGACATCGAATGGTCCCATAGGCTACAGATGGACCCCCACCAGGAACACCGGCCTGAGACTCGACGGACCTGCACCTGATGAACCCTCGCCTGAGGGACCCGCAACAGAAGGACCAGCACTAGAGGGATCTACCCTTGACATGTTAGCAGCACTCGACCCACCTTCATCGTCCGAACCATCTCCCGGAGTAAACTGTGAACCAGACAAGAATCTATTCAGATAAGACTCAGGCCGAGTAAAAGCGAAAGAGAAATTAATCCAAGCTGAGAAGAAGTTACCTGACCAAGTGGGCCCCCAAACGCAAGGAAATTAGCGCTAGGGACAAAACGCGACAGGATGAACCGGTAGGGGAGGCACTCGTACCAAGTGTGATAATCCCCAGGCACGTGGAGAGCGCGAATGGGGAACCCATTGTTGAAAAAGGCCGCTGTCAACTCCTCAATACTGCCAGCAGGACTCCAAATGTCAGTCGGTGGGTCCACGGGTATGGCATAGTAGCCCTGGAACTGATGTACCACCCTCTCCCCCAAATAGTAGCATTTGCCCCACGCTCCATAAAAGAAGACGACGCGGCGGTTGTTGAATAGGCGGGAGGCACCCACGGCTGCTCGGTCCCAGAAGGGGGATGCCAGGTACGGATTGGGGAGGATCTGCTCAAAATCAAAAAGCAAGAGAGACCAAGTAAGCAACACCTCAATCAAAAGAAATGCCCAAGCTGAAAATGAACAAAGGTTGAAAAGTTATCACCTGCTCAGGCACCATCAAATTAAGCTAGGGCCTTAGGCCCATTTCCAGGTGCTTTAGGCCCACGTCACAACGTCAGGCCTGATGCCAGTTGCTGAGGAGGGGATAGGTGAGCACCTCCGTGAAAAGGAGTGGGCGCCCAGGGTGAAAGTGGTGATATCCCCATACCTGAAAAAGGGGGATGACACGAGAGCAAGTCAGTAATATAAATGAATCAGCCATAAAAGAAAATTGATGAGTAGATGATAGCAATAACAAAAGTGAAGGGGTGAGGAATTACCTCTAGAATGGCCCAAAATCCCACGGTAGACTTCGAGTCCCCGGTCGTGACCCAGGATAAGTTGTACATCAGTCAGGCCTATCCCGCCCCTCCCTAGTCATGCCTGGGAAAATCCCCCCAATTATCCATCACACTCAACAGGGCCAGGCTGACCCGTCCGCCACTGGCATTTGTAAAAAGGGTCTTGCCCAGCAGGAGTAGGAGGGTGATGCGAGCTAGAACGATCGCCCGCTCTGGCGCGATGTAAAGCACCCGATCTGGCTAGCCCAGGTCCACCAGCTCATCAGCAGAAAAGAGGGAGGTCAGCCAAGACATCATGACCTCTGTGCCATGGGTTTGTCCACGAGGAGGATAGGCCCCGATCAACCGAATGATATCCTCCCGGCTCGGTACCGCCAAGGTGGATATCAGGACTCCGCCAATCCTAATGCCAGTAATCATGGCCCAATCAATGGGCGTCGGTGTCAGCTCGGCATACAGCATGTGGAATGTCAGTCTTGGGATGAAACCGCTCAATAAGGGCCTTCAGATAGGCGACATCAGCCCTCATGGCAGGACAGGACAAGAACTCCCCGAAGCCCACCTGCTCCAACAAAACCTTCACCACAGGGGGGACATAAAGGTAGAACTCATGGAAGTCGAGCCACCCCCCGCGGAACACAATGTTGGGCAGCTCCTGCACCTAAAGAAATACACATCAGATAGAAGAGGTAAAGAAAAAAAAACTGCGCAAAGGAAAGAAACTGAACCTATCTTTTACCTTGCCCGCTATTCCGAAATTGGAGATATGAGTGTGCTACTGATGGAGGAGGCCGACCCGGGCAGCCTCACCCTGCATCTCAAGCCATGGGCCCGCTTTCTGCTCCACCCAGAGGAACTGCTCTCCTCACAGACCGTACACTATCTCGGGCCCCTCCTCGTGGCCCTCCTCGGAAACGTGCTCATCACCGCCCGACATGCTGGGGCAACAAAGCAATCACGTCAGAACAGATCAATGATAAAGAGCCATGATCCTATGCTGCAAAAAGGGAGGTAAGTATGCTCACCTTTCCCCTTTCTTTTCATATATTAAAAAAAAAAAATGAGAGATACACATGCAAAAAAAAAAAAAAAAACAAAAAATCCCTTTTTAGGCTGAAAATGAAAAAAAAAAAAAAATCTTTTCTTCAGAAAAGGATAATAAATAAAATTTTCCCTTCCTATCTTTGAAAATAAAGCAAGTTAGAAGCAAATAAAATCATTCTTTTATCACTCTAAAAAGAAAAAAAGGGAAAAGACCCTTCTTTTACACTTAGAAAAAGAAATCCTACCTTTATGTCTAGGGAAACAAAAAAACTTTCCTTCTGTTTAGAAAAACCAAAAAAAGGTCCTCCATTTTATATTCCTAAAATCATAAAAACAAAAAATCCTTTCTTTATGCCTCTAAAAATAGGAAACAAAAAAATCTCTTTCTTTCATGTTTTAAAAAAAAAAGGGGGGGGGGGTAAAAAATCCTTTTCTTCATGGACCATAAAATAAAAAAAAAAAAAGAGAATCCTTCTTGCATACTATAAAAAAAAAAACAACAAACACCAAAAATCCCCCTTTTGTGCCCATAAAACCAAAAAAAATCCCTCTTTTACAAAAAAAAAACTAAAACAAAAAAATATTACATAAATCAATACCTTAGTTTGTTTTCAAAAAAAAAAACAAAAAAAGGAAAATCCTTTTTAATGTTAAGAAAAACAAATATAAAATCCCGCTCCTTAATAAATCTTCAACAAAAAAAAAAAAAAAAAAACAACCGAACCATTTTGTTAGTTAGTTGAGATCCCCCCAAAAAAAAATCTGCTTTCGTTAGTTTTCCAAAAAAAAAAAGAGAAAAGAAAAAGAAAAAAGAGACACAAAAAAAGAGAGAATCCTTGCTTTATATTTTGGATTGAAGACAAAACAAAAAGAAGAAGAAAATAAAAAAACTAAAATAGAGTCCCTTCTATGCATGAAAAAAAAAAAAAAAAACATATATATATATATTATGCATTAAATAAAAACCATAAAACAACAAAAATAAGACACCATTCATGGAATATCATCACCGCATCATAAATAGATATGCTCACAAGAAAAATAACCCATTTACCATCTAGAAATGCAAGATCATGATCATATTTGCATAAAAAAAGTAAGAAAAATCAAGAAAAAAGAGTTCTAAATGATTACCTTCTGAAGAGCAAGGGGTCTTTGGTCTAGCGTAGGCCCGTGATCGATCCGCAAGCAAAACAACGACAAAGGGCACGTTAGAGGCAACGTAAAGGAACCCTAAGGGGAGGGGAAACGGTTTTTCGGTTTCAAAGAGGAAGAAGAGGAGGAAGAATTCGAAATGAGGCCCCACTGCCCGAGTTCGGGCTGTTTTAAATACCCAGCCAAATCTGGCGCAACTAATAGTTGCGCCAAGCAAATGTTTGCCTTCCTTTGGCTTGGCTCAACTATTAGTTGCGCCAACCTATTTTTGGGCCCATAATGGCCTAGCGCAACTAATAGTTGCGCCAGGCACTCTGGCCGGGTCTTAGGCCTGGTACAGGCCAGATGGGAAGATCGGTCCCCCACTTCTTTTTGTTTGTTTGTTCGGTCACTTCCAACAGATGCATGCGCTCCCAAGGCGGCTTTTCGGTCATCCTTCGATTTGCCAAGGAAGCCATGCTAAAATAAGGACGAGCCGACGACAATGAGCACCCCGGTCCTACACACAAGGAAAATAAAAAAATATAATATAATCCCCACAGAGAAGCTGGAAATATTCACGAGACAACTCCAAAAATGATAAAATTCCAATAATAACTCTAAAATTCAAAAAATTCACATAAAATAATAACTCCAAAATTCAAAAATTCACATAAAATGATTACTCAAAAAATCCAAAAAATTCACATAAAATAATTACTCCAAAATTCAAAAATTCACATAAAATAATAACTCCAAAATTCAAAAATTCACATAAAATAATAACTCCAAAATTTAAAAATTCACATAAAATAATAACTCCAAAAATCCAAAAAAATTCACATAAAATAATAAATCCAAAAATCTAAAAAATTCACATAAAATAATAACTCCAAAATTCAAAAAATTCACATAAAATAATAACTCCAAAAATCTAAAAAATTCTCATAAGATAATAGCTTCAAAATTCAAAATATCCCATAAAATAACAGTTGAAAATTTCAAAAAAAATTGTAGAAAATGATAGAAAAATCAAAAACAGATTTGAACCCGCACAACGCACATGCACGTCCGATATGGTAAAATGTCAATATTTTATCGACAATGAAGCTGTGCAAAATTAATGTCCTAGGTCAAAGGTTCGCCTTGGATCCATGGATCCTACCTCAAAGTAGGAGCAACGGTGTCAGTCTCGGTCAAACGGTCAATGTTTCGATCGAGTCGACTCCACTGCTAAATCTTTGCGATGAGCGCTCTGTTTTAGATTCGTGTGAACTTAAGTGTATTAAGCTTTAGATTCTCCATTGGAAAAGATCAATCGTTGGTTGAGACCAACATGTTGAGAATGAGATTATATGTCAATCAAACTATGTGCAACCATGCATTCAGAAGGGATCATTTCCCTTTTATTTTTTGCAGGCTTAAAACCTATATGGGCAGCGATATCCCTATAAAGCGTACGCCATGCATTTGGATATCTGTATGATGGTTGTTTGTCCCCATAAATTGTACCCAGGCGGGTCCGAGTAGGGGCTTCCATCGCCTTTGTTGTTGCTTATTGCCCTCGATGGTGCATGATTATGCATAGTTAATTGATAATTATGATCATTGTCAACAGAGACCAAGATTGAATACCTCCTTTTGGG
The DNA here is from genome assembly GCA_021018995.1 of Chloranthus sessilifolius. Classification (NCBI taxonomy): domain Eukaryota; kingdom Viridiplantae; phylum Streptophyta; class Magnoliopsida; order Chloranthales; family Chloranthaceae; genus Chloranthus; species Chloranthus sessilifolius. Next base: position 88,587,252 of record CM037594.1, on the reverse strand, counting down.
AGGTGCCCAATGTTTGGCTGGATCTGTTTAAGGGTGTCGAAACTGGATACTCTAGGTCATGCTGAGCTGAGGCATGCTTTCGAAAAATGGCATGCACTCCCAAAAAGTGTTGTAACATCTATTCACTTCGCTCGGGTGGTCATGCTAAATAAACTTTGGGATCTATGGGTTCGCCCAAAGATCTCGAACCCTGCTTTCAGCAGGGGCACCCATGAATAATCCAATGAGGTCGTCAAATGCCTTGTAGGATTGGACGCAAACTGTGGAGCCTTGCATATGTTTACTTCGCGCCTATCTTTGAATGTGAGTCGATCACCCCTCTTACTTATGAAGCTGTTGCATTCAGAATGAATCTCAAACATCAATCACCTTCAAAACATCTCGAGAGGCTAATGTTTTTCCCTGCTATTGGGCTTTCACAACTCATTCCACCTCGATTATGCCCAGTAATGTCGTTAAGCGCTTGGGAACCAATTACCTCGAGAAATGAATGATTAGCCTGGCACTCCAGGGCTTTCGTTTTCTCATCGTATTACTCATTCGATGTTTAAAGTTCATTCTGAATACAATAGACCCGTCAGTGATGCCTTGGGCCTCTTCGGATGTCTCTTTTCTTTGGCATTCGATCATTAGTGATTGGATACCAAAGAGGGGCATCTGTAGACACCCAAATTTGGCCCAAGGCCTTATCGAAACACATTTCGAGAGAGGCACATTTTCGAGCTTTTGATGGCATGTATGGAACCCTTAGGAATCACACTAAATCCCTTAGAAACCTACCCCGAACCTTTAAAAACCAACCCCGACCCTTAGAACCCTTTTAAAACCCTAACCTAACCTTCCCAGGCAATAAGGAGGAGGGGTGCACCAGAACTGGCTACGACCCTCTACAGTGACCAATCTTATACCATTGAAAAGTAGAGGTTGTCAACTTTCTAACGAGCCAAGAATTGCCCCAATCGGAGGTATATATCAGAAGATATGGCAGTCCGAACCCGGAGGGCAGGAAGGTAATTTCAAGGTGCCCCCCCTAGGGATTTGACACAACTATTAGTCGCGCCAGGCTATTTCTCCCCAGAAATGGCTTGGTCCAACTAATATTTCTCCTCAGAAATGGCCTGGCACAACTAATAGTTGCGCTAGGTATAAATTTTGCCTGGCGCAACTATTAGTTGTGCCAGGCCAATTCTCCCAGATTTTAAGCCTGGTGCAACTAATAGTTGTGCCAAGTTTAAAAGGTGGCCCCCACCCCGTGAGCTAACTTCCAGCACTATTCCTCACTATTTTACTATGCATTTGCTAGTTGCGCCAGACATATGAATAGTAACAATGGGTTTTTGCCCCGAATTTTGTGTTTGGGGTTTGACTTGTTGACCACCTCAACCTTTGGGATGTGTTTTGATAGTTCTGTTGCACCCATTCCTTACCTATTTGCAACCCTCCAAGTGGCCTAAAGCCTCACCCTATCATCCACCATTAGAACCACCTTCACACATTTCCAAGTTCTCAAAATCCTAGGAAACCTTAGATTTGAGATTACCTGATTGCTAACCCCAATTAGCATCTAAGTAGCTTCCTAATCCACTCATTTCCTATAAATAGAGCCCCCCACCCCTTGGTTTAGGGGTTGAGAAATTTGCTTAAGAGAGAAAGAGCTCAAAGTGAGAAGTTCTTCCTCCCTTTTATACACTATTTTCACCCAAATTTTAGAACCTCCCAACCTCATTTCAAGCTTGCTCTTGCATCCAAAACCCTTAGCCTAGGTGTGTGTGATCCCCTAGCCTCCATCCCCTACCTTTTAGCTCTAAGTCCTAGGAGTTAGAACCCCATTTTCCACCATACAAAGCCTTCAAGAGCTCATTAAAGCAACCCACACAAGGCTCCTCTACGGTGCTACAAGGGCCCGAGGGCTCCGGCTCTCCCCTTTCTTCTCCTATCTCTTTCTAGCTCCCTCCATCCTCTCATTTGTACCGTTATGCTGCCGATTTTTCGGTAGAAACGGAGGGGCACAAATAGGATTCTAAGCCCTTTTTGGCAAGAGGAAGCTATTTTCCTTGCTTTTACTTCACTTTATTGTTGGCCATTAGTAGAGATTGTGTTAAGCGGGTTGATCAGGTGTCTAACACCTTCCCGATCGATAACCGAAGCCCCTACCCAAGAGCCTTTGGTGTGGACCGGATTCAGAGTCATATTTTTAGCACTTCGGTACTCATAAAAATGAACTAGGTATCCCGGGACACCGAAAGCTCCGGGTGGCGACTCTATATTTTTCATCGTTAGAGAGCGCATCGTCACGGCGGGGATCGCATCGATTCCCACGGTTGCACAACTAGTTTTCAGAGTTCTGAGTTTGGATGAAAAACAAATTTAATATAAATTCAAATCAAATGCACAGTTCTAAATCATATTCAAAGGAAAATTCATGTAATCAAAATTTTCATGGATCACAGCATGATAATCATACAAATCGAGACAAACTTGTAAATAAAATTTGAGGTTCCCCTACCTAAAATTCGGAGTCATACGTAATGGAAGCAAAGCAACTGCCCTATCAAGGATCTTTAATCCTCAATCTACATCACATCATACGACAACACATTAAGGATTGATTCCAAATACTACTTGACTTCAACGCACTGAACTGTTTTCTCAACACTGAGGCAGAAATGGGCAAATTCGTGTTAACTTCGAACTTGACCCAAATTTCTGCCCAAAATTTTTCTTTAAAATATTTGATTCATAAATTTGTTAATTTATGAAAGTTATAGGGCTCATTGTCCTCTTTCCAATGCCATAGGAATCGCACCAATCAAAGTTTGGGGTCAAAAGTTATGCCCAAAATACCAAGCACATGCTGGCTGTGAATAGTACCTCACCTCGGCAATTTTGGACAGCGTGTTTTTGGCATGTATTTTTAAGTAGCACTCGCCACAGCGAGTGCTTCAGAACTACCCTAGCCGCGATGTGGAACAAGGTCACTGCGACGAGTATTACCACTCGACTCTTTTGGTTTCTTTCTCTTCAATCCAAAACACTCCAAAAATCGTTCCTAGGACTCCCAATCATCCACAATCAACTTCTAAACTAATTTCACAATATTAAAACATAAATCTCACCTTTTTCTCTTGAGATTCAAGTGTATGACGATCAATTTTCGAAACTATCGGCACTTTCGCCTCTCGTTTGTGAAATGGGTTTTGACACCCACTATCACTCAATCGGAGCGCAACGAACTCAAATATTTCGGATCGTTGTCATGAATTAAAAACTCCCTTGAGGTTGAGGACCTTGAACACGCGATGGAGCCGATTTTGAATCAAAACAAAGAGGGTTTGAGGAGAGATGAAACTCTCAATCGCTTGCGAACCTCCATCAACGAAACCGTCGAAGTTCTCACGCGCTTACAAATCACCAAGAAGAAAATTCGAGAGGAAGATTAATGGGGATGGCGGCGGAATCGAGCTTTCCTTCTCAATCTTCCTCTTCCTTCTCTCTCTATCTCTCTAAACTTTCTCTTGCAATTTGATAAGCAATGGATTCTTATGTAAGCCATTGCCATTTATCCACTTGGGTCCTGCTTCAATGAGAAGCACACACACACTTGTGTGTTTTCAGTCCTCACTTAAAAAGCCTTGTTGGTCCACTTGCTAAACTAAAACATCCTTTTGAGATGTTAGCTTTTACCCACCTGGGGGTTTGGTCCGGCGCGAAACCCTGCACACCCAAACTATGCGACGACCAGATTCGACATTATACTATCACACAATAACGGTGTATTTACTTTTGGCCAAAAGTTCAAATGATCTTAAAAGAAAGATCGACATGATCTATCCAGAAAATTCGAATCAGCACTATGTCCGTAACCAACACGTGCACCCAACGGGCTGTATACGGGTGGAGAAAATTTAGGGATATTACATTCTCCCCTCAGAAAAGTTTTCGTCCTCGAAAATGTATGATGTAACTTTCAGACCATATGTAATTGAGTAACGAAATCTAAAATCCACGGTTGAAAACCCACCCATAAGATTACCTATACATCACTTAGAAGATATTGTGCCCATAAGTATATACTCACGAATAATGCTCCTAATAATTAACAATTTACACTACCAATCATCCATCACAATTTCACTATTAATATGCACAATTAAGCTAAACAGAAATTTCGAGGCAAACAAAGAGCACTCAATAGCTTCCCTTTAAAAAATTCCTAGTATAATGAATCTAGCACAAATGCTTTCGACGTAAGATAAAACTAAGACATCATATACTATAACCAACAAAATAAAATTGTATCAGTGTGTACAGTGAAGGAATTCACATTTTTAATTGAATCACATCACAGTTGAACATATCATTGAAAAACATTTCCTTACCAAGTGGATTTGCGTCAGTCAAATAGGTGTGGGTACCGGTTATGAATCTCAGCTTCGCGTTCCCAAGTGGCTTCTTCAGAAGAGTGGTTCCGCCATTTCACCAGTACCAAGGGAATCTGTTTGATTCTCAACATTTTCTCCTTACGGTCTAAAATTTGTATAAGATCCTCCGCTACTGTCAGATCCTCCTGAAGTTCTATGGGTTGGTAATCTAAGATATGAGTCGGATCTTTCATGTACTTCCATAACATTGATACATGGAATACGTTATGCATGTAAGACAATTACGGCGGCAAAGCACGGAGATATTCGACTTCGCTAATCCAACCTAGTATCTCGAAAGGCCCAACATAACGTGGGCTTAGCTTCCCACTCTTGCTGAAACGCATCAGGGGTATATGCTTATCTCATGATCCTTGAAAATTAATCATGCAGGCCCGTAGTATGTCTTTGATGATTTGGTTCACCTGCTCAGTCTGCCCATCGGTCTGGGGATGAAATGCCGAACTGAAATATAGCCTAGAACCCATTCGTTTATGAAATTGCTGCCAAAACTGAGACATGTTGAACGGGTCTTTGTCGGATACGATACTCACCGGGATACCATGCAATCTTACAATCTCCTTGAGGTATAGCTTTGCGAGTTTACTAGCAATATATGTCATATTATACAGAATAAAGTGGGCAAATTTGCTCAATCTATCCACAATAATCCAGATGGCATTGTGTTTCTTTGTAGATACACAAATTTGGCCCAAGGCTCGATCGAAACATACTTCGAGAGAGGAACACCCTCGAGCTTTCGATAGCTTCTCCCATACCCTTAGGAATCTTTCCAAACCCCTAGGAACTTGCCCAAAACCCATAGAAATCTTTCCAAAACTTAGGAACTTGCCCATACCCATAGGAATTACCCTTGACCTCTCCAAACCCATAGTTATCCCTCTTAGGCAATGGTTAGAGAGAGATAAACTAGGGTTGATAGGGACCTCAACTAAAACTAAATTTTATACCATTAAAAAGTAGAGGTTCTCATCTTTCCAACAAGCTAAGAATCACCTCGATTTGAGTTGTACATCAAAAGTTACGGCGATCCAAAGTTTCGGGCTCGAGACAACTCCAATATACCAAGAGTGAACCTCTCGAGAGGTTCTCGAGGGGATGAGTATGCTTAGCGCATATGATACACGCGCCAAGCCATTTTGGGAAGAATATTGCCTGGCATGTATGTTATACACACCATGCCATTTATTCCCAAAAAATGGCTTGGCTTGTATATTATACACCCCAAACATGGGTGGGCCCCCCAGCAAGCTCTGGACTTCTCTGTTACTATACATATGCTTGGTGTGGATAATACATGCATCAGGCTTAGCTACAGTAATTGTTGGTTTTTGCTTGAAATTTACTTTTGGGGTTTAACTTGTTGACCATCCCAATGTTTAGGGTGGATTTCATTAGGACTGTTGCACCCTCATTTATCCCTACTTTTTCGTCGTTTACGTGCCTTAGCCGTTTGGCGGGCCTACTTGAGCATTATCTTTACGATTCATTTATTTTTCTGTCATTTATATGCCTTAGTCGATTGGCGGGCTTACTTGTGCATTTACACACCTTAGCCGTTTAGCGGGTCTACTTGAGCTCTTTACTTTATTGCATTCATATCTCATCAGTGGATGCCGACCTGTAGAGGTGGCATAGGACTATCACCCCCCGTTTTTGAGCATTAAGCAAACTCCCTTAAAAATTAAAGTTAAAATTGAACCATGAGGGAGACTTAATTGAATTTTGTCGGTAGTACATTTTACAAGGGTTGGGATTTTTAGGCAAAGATACAAACACCCGGTTCTTAGTATGACGCATCCCCTAGTGGTGATGATCTGGGAAAGTACAACCCCATCTAGTATCTGAGAAGGCGCTTGCGCCGGAGGTGTATAGGGTGGGTAACCAATCTTATTACAAAGCATAAAACCCTGGGGGAGTGCATTTAGTAGCCCCGAATCAACCGTGTATCCCTAGGTTCGGTGAGGAGGGACCCGTTACAACATAAAAATCTGTCCCCAGAAGCATTGCTTCCAGAAAACTAGAAAAAGAGACTGAGTTCAGGCTTGCTGTTCTGCTGTCAAAATTTTTTTTGTTACATAAATCTGTTTTGCCTGGTGCGTGTAAAATACACGCCAAGCCTTTTTCACCCAGAATTTTCTTGCGTGTATAAAACACACACCATGCCACTTTTTCCCAGAACTACCTTGGCGTGTATAATATACACGCCAAGCCAAAATCTCCAGATTTTGGCCTGGCGCATATAATAGACACGCCAAGCCTATTCTAGGTTTGACAGCTCGAATCTGAGGCCTTTATCACCTTCCCGAGTCCCTTGCTTAGTGGCTTAGCACCTCTGATAGGTCCTACACTCTTCGACACCCAATACGCCCTCACCGGTCAAAAGAGGTCACTCTCTTATTGATTTGCTCCGGGGGATCGGGTTGCTTGTGTGGTTTCCCGTGCCTTCACATAGATCAAAGGATTTCCCTTTTGATTCTTCCGAAGCACGTTGGGAGCCCAATGCAGGAGTTATTTAGGGTACGATTACCACCCGAAATGGGAATTCAAAGGCCTCAAAACTCGTACTAAAGGTTCATTTGTTCTATTCAAAAAGCCCAAAAATAATCAAAAATCAAAATCCAAAAAAAATTAAAAATTAAAAATTTAAAAAAAAAACATAAAAATATATAGCTTGTTGTGCCGGCACAACAACATTGCCTTACTCTCGGTCATCTCGTAGGAGAATTTTTCGAGCCCCAGCCGAGGCTTCCATACCCAACCCGCTGCCAAGCCATGCCATGGAAGATATCCCCATTTTTTATTCCCCCACCCCATTCCATTTGGATGTCACCGGACCCTATGGTGTACCCGTATTCCCATCCACATCTGCCTCATTCCCTCAAAATTCACCTCATTGTCCTCCCATATCAATCTAAAATCTAAACTCCTTCCCCTCATTCACCCAACACACATCTATTTTTCCCCATCAACCATGGGGCCATTTGAGTGAGCTTCAAGGCCCCGCACCCTATACCCAAGCCCATCAAGGCCCATCACCCAAAGCCCATCAAGGCCCAATACCCAAGCCTATCAAAGCCCATTACCTTAAGCCTATCAAGGCCCATTACTCCGAGCCCATCAAGGCCCATCACCCCTAAGACCATCAAGGCCCATCACCCCTAAGACCATCAAGGCCCAATACCCAAGCCTATCAAGGCCCATTACCCCAAGCCCATCAAAGCCTAATACCCCAAGCCCATCAAGGCCCAATCCCCCAAGCACATCAAGGCCCAATGGCCCATCCCAAGCCCATCAAGGCCCAGTACCCCAAAGACCATCAAGGGCCATGGCCCTATACCCCAGCCCATCAAGGCCCATTGCCCTATACCCAAGCCTATCAAGGCCCAACATCCCAAGTCCACCAAGGCCCGAACCTGGGAGCCCCATTTACAAACCCTGCATCATTCCCCTAATATCCCACATTTACCTATACTCAACATACCCCCATTCCCCCTCAGATAATACACCCCTCTCATCCAATCCGTCAATCCGGTCTGGGCCGTATTTATCTACATTCTTCACACATAACTCAATATGGGAATCCATCCCATACCATCAACCATCCCCAATTTACCCATCCACTCACTCCCCAACTAAATCCCTAAAATGTACAATGGCCTCTTCAGGCACCTGCCCAAAATCCACCATTCACTCATCCCGTCACCCCACAAGCCACTCATCAAAGTTTCCCCCAACCCCAATGGCCTCATCAAGCACCTTCCCAACCCATTCAGAATCAGCAGGATAACCTCACCCTTCCTCCACCATATGTTGATGAATAATACGAGAAAGATGGGGTCAAAAATAGTGGGGCCTATGTGGGGACATTCGCCAGCTTTAATCTCCCACCACCCATACTTACCAATCCCCATGCCATCCAAAATGAAGGGAGGTAGCCTCTTGAGGGAACGACCCCAACCCGACCATGCAAAGAATTTGAACAATTGAAGGAACAACTGGACAATATCTAGAAACAATTAATGAAAATGGGTGGAATCGAGATCCATGCCATCAACTTTTTCAACCTGTGCCTGTTTTCTGAAGTCCCCTTGCCCCCGAAATTCAAAATGCCTATCTGCGACAAATATAATGGCGCGGGTTACCCCATGACACATCTCAAGTCTTATTGCGAGGACATGTGCCAGTACGGAGGGGATGAGCATTTGCTCATAAAGGTCTTTCAAAAGAGCCTTACAGGCCCGGCCTTAAGGTGGTTCACTTCGCTGGAACCTTCTATGATCAAAACTTGGAAGGATCTAACCCACTTATTCCAAGAGCAATATGTCTACAACATAGACATTGAACCCAGAAAATTAGACCTGGCCTGGCTAAAGCAGAAGCTCGACGAAGCATTCAGTGATTATCTTGGGTGGTAGAGGGCACTGGCATCTCAAGTCAGGAACAAAATACCCGATGATGAGTTGATTGAGATGATCTCAAAAAACACTCTTCTAGTCATCTTAAATTTTTTAGTATACCAATAGCAGTCCAGCTTTGCTGACATGGTAAGGAATGCCAACTATTGTGAGGACACAATTGGAGAGGGATGTTTGAGCAAGAATGTGTCCAGTGGGGCTAGTGGGGTTTGAAAGTTCGCCGAACAGAAGAATGAGAGAGGAGCAGGGGTAGAGGTACAAAATATAATGAACATATAGCCCAACACCAACATGGTTCCCTTTTAGTTCGCAGCAGCACAACCAGCACCAAACCCAACAAATCAGGCTCCAAGGCAAAACAATGTCCCCCGAGGGCAAATGACCCCTGAGCAGAGAAGGGCATGATATGACCGAGTATTCACTCCCTTAGGACAATCACTAAATGTCCTCTTGCCGTTGTTGAATGAGAAGGGTTTAGTTACTCAGCTTTAACCAAGATCCCCACCGATTTCGATCCCAAAGAATTATGATCCCACCACATATTATAATTTCCATCAAGAGCCGAGACATCTAAATGATTGGTGCTTTCCTTTGAAACACGCGATAGAGGATTTGATAGAGGCAGGAAAGCTCATACCCCCAGCACCCCCAAGTAAACCTTCACACCAATATCATGCAGGCTCCGTTACCACCGCACCCACAGGGAGGAATGGGTACAAGGGCCACCATTAACATGTTGGAGGAAGGGATGAAAGAATTCGATCCGTTAGAATCCATCACTGAAAAAGAGACTTTCATACCACCCGAGCAACAGGGTCATAAGAATGAGATCATAGGGGTGATCGAACCATTAAATTTAGCCGATTATTTCCCAAACCCTACATAGTAAGTAGCAACCCTAGATTTGAGGATGTATTTCCCTACACTCACGCCTGTCAACCATGTGGAGCCCAATTTTTGCTCACCCCAGATATATCAGCCATTCCCAACACCCATAGCCGATCACTATGTGTCACCCAATCCATCGCCAGCACCAATCCAATGCAGCTGGCCTAATTTTGCTCCACCCCCAATCAATCCACCTCTAGTACCACTCTATTATAATGGGCCTAATTTTTTTATATCCCCACCACTTTATCCATCACCAGCCCTAGTCAACCAGATTTGGCCCAGTTATATCGTGCCATCAATATAGACACCTTAGATACCCTAACCCACCCCATTTTAGATCCCAGGACTGATCTATGATCCCCATCAAGTCCCGCTCAGTTATGAACAAACAGACATCAATGTAGATAGCAACAGAGAAGGGACAGTTAATTTCGTTACCTGATCAGGAAGAATCTCTAAACCTAAAGGATCGGTACCAGCCCGACTAGAAGAGAAGAAAGAAAGAACTAGTTGCAGTGAACCCCTTCAAAAAATTGAGCAGAGAGCACATACTAGAAACTCAACTAAAGAGAATGCCAACCCACATCACAATCTAGGACTTGTTAATGACATCTCCGCTCCATTTCCAGGCTTTGATGGGAGCACTAAAAGATGCACATGTGTCCATCCAAGTAACCCTTGATGAGGTGGGACAAATAATTGGGTAGGTTTTAGCCCCCAACGCCATCTCATTTTTAGATGTTGGTCTTCCAGATGAGGGAAATAATCATTCCAAACCCCTCTACATTACGGTGGAAATAGGGAACTTGGTGATTCCATTAGTACTAATAGACAATGGTTCGACATTGAGTGTATGCCCCCTTAGAACTGCAACCAAAATAGGGGTTGATCCCTCCACATTCAGGCCAGCCAGAACAAGTGCAAGAGGGTTAATAATACTAGGAGGGAGGTGATAGGAGAAATTGTTTTTGAGCTCACCATTGGGTCAATGACCTTCTAATCCCATTCCAAGTCATGGATATCAAGTCCTCCTTCAACTTGCTACTAGGATGCCCATGTCTGCATGAAATCGGGGTAGTGCCCTCCACTCTACACCAACAGCTCAAATTCATATTAGAGCAGAAGGTCATAACAGTCATGGGAGAAGGGTGAGAAGAAAGAGAGCAAATGACCCACAACATCAAGAACCTTAAGGTGTTGGATGTACCCCATACAGCTGAGGACACGGACCTTCATAGTTTGCAATATGATGTATCAACAGTAGCACTAGAGTCCTCAAGAAAGGTTATCAAAAAATCAGAGGAGAAATGAACGTAGCAGTGGCCATGCTCCAAAAGTGGGGCTATCAGAAAGGAAAAGGTTTGGGTCCCTATTTACAAGGCAGGAGAGACCCAGTCAGAGCAAAAGGTGGCCAACATGTCAGATTTGGGTTAGGTTACAAGCCCACTGAGGAAGAAGTTCAGGAAGCCAAGGAGAAGACCCGAACCATAGCCGTTGCTAAAGCCCGGGGGATAGATCTGGAGGATGAACCCCACCCATGACCTCACATCTGAACCACATTCGTGAGTGCATGGGTCCTCAAAATTGACCAAAATGGGGTAACGCAGTTGATCCCATATAAGCAGGTGGCCATCCCCCAGACCAATCCCCAAATCATACCTCCAGAAGTTGAAATAGACCTCGCCTCATTATCACTTTTTGAGGAGATACCCATGCCTATACATCCACCCATCCTAAATCATTCCAAACCAGTGTTAACCTTTGAGGATCAGGTTCATGATGAGCCAATGATTAACATGATGGAGGCTGACTCCCAAAAGTCATCTCAATTAGCCTCCTCCATCAGAGAAGGTAAAGGTATGACACCACAGGTGAGGAATTGGGTGTCAATGCCCCTAACTCTGGAAGCATCAAATGGCCGCAATTATAGCACCAGCTTTTCAAAAAGAAACAACCTTTAAAAAGTAAGGTTATCTTGTGGCAGGCAATACCATGTGTATATGAAGACCTGCTTTGCCAAGGGCCCATCTCCGAAGAAAAAGAAAAATCTAAAAAATAAAAGAAATATAAAATAATTCAACAAAATTATCTTCTATAATTCTCGATAAAATTAAGAAAAAAGATGTCTTAATTAAAAATCCTATCTCCCACGTGAATCGACCCCTTTCCTTTAGAAATACAAGAAGAGGTAGGAGCCATGAGTCTGGATGAGGAAATCCTTATTGAGGAGCTCCCCCTGAGCTCCTTGAACGGTACACCAATTTTGAGCATGGCCCTACCTCGATTGTTGAAGAAACAAAGGATGTCAACCTGAGTACAAAGGAGGTTCCTAGAATCACTAAAATCAAAATGTCGTTATCTCTTGAGGAAAGAAAAAGCATGATTGATTTCCTTCGATCATATCAAGTCGTCTTTGCATGGTCATATAAGGATATGCCTGGTCTGGATACCGATTTGGTCGAGCATGAGCTGCAGCTATATCCAGGTATGAAGCCGGTCAAGCAGAAGTTGAGACTCCTCAGGCTAAAATGGAGGCTGAAAGTAAAAGATGAGATCATTAAGCAGTATGATGTGAGGTTTCTCATGGTCCCCAAATACCTGCAGTGGCTAGCCAGCATCATCCCAATACCGAACAAGGATGGAAAGGTTCGCATGTGCATTGATTTCAGAAATCTCAAACAAGGTGAGCCCAAAGGATGACTTCCCGTTGCCACACATCGACATCTTGGCCGATAACATTGCTGGGCATGGAATGCTGTCATTCATGGACGAAATTTCTGGATACAATCAGATCAAGATGGCTGAAGTAGACCAAGAGAAGACAACGTTTATTATTCCATGATAAACTTTCGATTATTGAGTCATGCCATTTGGGTTGAATAATTCTAGGGCGACATACCAATGGGCGATGACGGCACACTGATCCGAGAGGGAATTCAAGCCCAACTGGGAAGGAACTTATGCCATCCGAGAGGTGCTGCCTAAATACCCGCTCTGCCTTGCCACAATGGACGGAGATTATTTTCCTAAGCCAATCAATGCCGAATACGTCCGACAATTCTACTCCTAGTCTTAGCGGCATGGTAAGTATTGATTATATTGATACGTGACTGCTTAAGGACCCCATATAAGAGGCCATCATTCCAAAGCCAAGTAGCCAAAAAGTATTCATGAACACTTATACCCTTTGCTACCCCATCTTTAGCCAATGGCCTTTTCTTTCATTACCCCCTTCCCAGGAACGTGAGTGTATATACCAACAAAAATGAGGAGAAAAAGAATTATCACAAAAATCTAAAAACATCAGAAAAGTAATATCCCAAAAAGAGGATGTTTGAAAGAAAAAATATATATAGAAAAGAAAAGAGATCATGGGGCATGTACAATAGAAATCCCTTAAGGAAGAAGTATATTACGACAATTGAAACCCAATCAAGAAAACCTTTTAAACCAAAAATACCTTCAAAATTCCTAACTTATCCCATGACCAAGATACATCCCTGAAGAAAGCCCTCCTTAAGGTCTACAAGCAGTCACAGTATCCGTTGAGTTGGTACGAGCCAAGCTGGGAGATGATAAGAATTCAATCCAGATGGCTATGACGGAGTTGATGTCCATGTCGTGGCCTTTGAAAAAAACAAATGAAAATAAAAATATACAAGCTCAAAGCAAAATGGACGTAGTGAAAACCCGAAAGGGCGCTATGGGTAAAAAGAGTAAGCTTGTGCGGACTAGGTGAAAACTTGAAAGGCACCTGGGGTAAAAATGCATACCCATGGACGTAGTGAAAACCTAAAAGGGCGCTACGGGTAAAAAAGAGAGAAACAACGGGCACGATAAAAACCTGTCTTGGGCGCGTTGTGAGTAAAAATATTGTAAAATAGAAGAAAAGGAGAAAGTCATTCGGTTACTCCCTTGGTTACAATCCTAAGCTCTAATCTTCATTTGGGCTGCTCATGTTAGCTCAAATCAAGTCCTGATCAGGTGTATCTTTAGATCACACCATCAAACGTATGACCCGAGGTGAGGATAAAGGGTTAATTCAGTCCAAAGGGATGGACGTTCCGACCTTGGTAAAAATTATGAACCTCACTCAGGTCTAACAACATGAACGGGTTCGAGTATGCTCAAAATGGGACCTGTCACTTCGTCTCACTGTTAAGGCATAAAAAAAAAAGAAGAAAAAAAAAAAAAAAAATCAATCAATCAAAAATCCAATATATATATATATATATCCCCACTTTCTTTATGTCCATGTACATATGTACATCATCATACTTCTCAAAATGATGAAAAAGAATAAAAAATCTAAAAATAAAAATCCAAAAAATATATAAATCTTGAAAATTGAAAATGTGTAGGTAATGGTTTGCTTCTCCTTCTGTTAATTAGGATGCATATTATTGCCAATATAAATAATAAAGGGACTAACATTTTCTTGAGAAATGTGCAAGAATATCAAAATAGTTCAAAGCCTCGAAGTCAGTGACCTCTTGGCGATGGACTGATCAAATGAAGCATCTCTCCACAGACGTCAGTTTATTCAAGAAAAAAGGAATCATTTGAAAAAAAAAAGTGAAAAGAAATCTATGTTTTCGTGGTATTTTTTGTATGCACAGCTACGCACATGCGTGCTCCATTGCGGTAAAATATCAATATTTTATCGGCAACGCAACTGTGCTACATTAACGTCATGAGTCTAAGGTTCGCCTTGGATCTTTAGATCCTACTTTAAAGAAGGAGTAAAGGTGTCAATCCCGAACAAACGGTCAATGTTTTGATCAAGTTGATTCCATTGCTAAATCCTTGCGCCAAGCGCTTCACTTTTTGATTCACGTGAACTTAAGTGTCTTAAGCTTCAAATTCCTTAGAAAAAGGTCAATTGTGGGTTAAAACCAACCTGTCAAAAAGGAAATTGCTTATCGAATGACTATGTACAAATATGCATTCTAAAGGGCTCATTTTAGGGTGCAGGCTTAAAACTTGCATTTGTACGGTATCCCTATAAAGTGTACGCTTCGCGTCTGGGTATCTGTTGGATGGCCATTTGTTCTCGTAAATTATACCCGGACGGGTTCTGGGTCGGGACTTCTATTACCCTTTATTTTTATCTACCCATGATGAGTACATATTTTTATATAATTGTTTGATAAATAAGATCAACATTGATGGAGACCAATATTGAGTGCCTCCTTCGATAGGCACCCAATTTTGGTCGAATATGTCCAGTATTATTTGAAGTTGAGTACTCTAGGTCATATTAATTCAGGACACACTATCAAAAGCTACACATACCCCCAAAAAGTGTTGCGACATCAATTTGCTAAATTAACTTCGGGATCGTTTGGTTTGCCCAAAGGCCTCAAACCTTGCTTCATGCAGGGGCACCCGTGGCCGATCAAATGGGGCAATCAATACCTCGTATGATTAGACACAAGCTGTGGACCTTCGTGTATTTGTCTCGCGCCTATCTTTAAGTATGGGTCGATCACCCTCTCACTCACGGAGTTGCTATATTCAGAATAAAACTCGAACATCGAACATCTTCAATCATCACAAGAAGCGAATGTTTTTCCTAGCGTATTGTGCTTTCACAACTCATTCCATCTCGGTTATACCCAGTAATGTCGCTAAGTGCTTGGGGACCGATAGCCTTGAAGAACAGACGTTTTTCCCGACATACAGGGCATCTGTTTATTCACCATGTAACCCACCTGATATTTGAGGTTCGTTGTGAATACAGTGGACCCGTCAATGATGCCTTGGGCCTCTTTGGACGTCTCTTGTCTTTGGCATTCGATCATTAGTGATCGGATACCAAAGAGGGGCATCTATAGAAACCCAAATTTGGCCCAAGGCCCGATCGAAACATGCTTCGAGAGAGGCACACCCCTAAGCTTTCGATAGCTTCTCCCATACCCTTAGGAGCCTTCCTAAACCCCTAGGAACTTGCCCAAAACCCTTAAGAATCTTCCTAAACCCTTAGGAACCTGCCCATACTCGTAGAAATTACCCCAACCTCTCCAGACCCATAGTTAACCCTCCCGAGAAATGGTTAGATAGAGATGAACCAAGATTAGCAGGGACCTCTAATAAGACTAAATCTTATATCATTGAAAAGTAGAGGTTCCTAGCTTTCCAACAAGCCAAGAATCACTCTGATCCGAGTTGCAAATCAAAAGTTACGGCGATCCAAAGTTTCGTGCTCGAGATGACTCCAATATACCAAGAGGAGTGAACCTCTCGAGAGGTTCTCTAGGGGATGAGCATGCTTGGTGCATATAATACACGTGCCAAGCCATTTTGGGAAGAATAGCGAGGCTATTTATTCCCAAAAAATGGCTTGGCGTGTATATTATACATGCCAAACATTGGTGGGTCTCCCAGGGGGCTCTGGACTTCTCTGTTACTGTACATATGCTGGGCATGGATATTACATGTGTTTGGCTTAGCTACAGTAACTATTGGTTTTTGCTTGAAATTCACTTTTGGGGTTTGACTTGTTGACCATCCCAATGTTTAAGGTGTATTTCATTAGGACTGTTGCACCCTTATTTACCCTATTTGCAACCCACTAGTCATTTGAAACCTCACCCTATCATCTACCATTGAAGACCATTGCCCACTTTTCCAAGCCTTTAAAATCCTAGGAAACCTTAGATTAGAAGATTACCTAATTTCTAACCCTAATTAGCTCTTAAGTACCCTCCTAACCTCCTTTCTTCCTATAAATAGCGAGGCACCCCTCCCTTTACAAAGGCTTGAAAATTTTCAAAGAGAGAAAATTCTAGTGAGCTCCCCTCCCATTTGCCTCCACTAAACCCATATAATTCTAGAACTGAGTTTCATCTTTGACACCTCATTCGACACCATCCATCCTTGAGATTTATCTAGATCTAGCCCGTAGCATTCTTCTCTTACCTCATAGCTCCCTAGCCTTAGAGATCAAAACCCATTTCTTTAACCATTCACTTTCGGAAGCTCATTTAAGACGCTCTCACGTGAAGATTCATGTCGGTTCTACAAGGGCCCGAGAGCCCTGACTCTCCCCTTTATTCCTCTACCGTCTTTTGCTTCTCCTGTATCCTAGAATTGAGCCATTACGCTGCCTAAATTTTTGCAAGCGGGAAGGGCTCAATAGGATCGGCGTGCCTTCGGGGAAGGGGAGGTGCCACTCATTTTTTGTTTATATATATATATATATATATATATATATATATATATATATATTATATAAATAAGCCACACATCCAAATAGCCATAGTAGAGACCGCTTATGAGCGGGTTGATTGGGTGTCTAACACCTTCCCGATCGATAACCGAAGCCCCTACCCAAGAGTCTTTGGCGTAGACTAGAATCAGAGTCATATTTTTGGCACTTCAGTGCTTATAATATTGATTTAGGTTTCTTGGGGTACCAAAAGCTCTGGGTGACGACTATATATTTTTCATATGAGCGCATCGTCGTGAAGGATTTGATAAAATTCCACGGTTGCACATTTCCACTCTGGTATCAGTAATGGTTGTAACAATCCAATTGGATTTCAGTGATCAACCTTGATTTTCTGACATACTAAACAACTTGACAAGTACTTAGGCACATCCCTCTTCAAACCTCTCCACCAGAAACTCTTTTTCAGATCCTGGTACATCTTTGTACAACCAGGGTGGATGGCATAAACTGACTTATGAGCTTCCTCTAAAATAGTGTCTCGAAGCTCGGTATTGGTCAGTATACATACCCGGTTTCAGAATAACAATGTTCCATCCTCCTTGATGGAAAAATTTGGTTTATTCTAGCTCATCACATCTCGTCTGATGGTCATGAGATCATCATTTGCCATCTGTAGCTTGTAGATGTTCTCAAACAATGTCGCCCGGATGATGATAGTGGCCATCAAAGCTCCAGATCCTTTAACATCGAATCTCGTGTCACTCAAGGCCATATTTTCAAGTAAGTGCCATTAGTGCACTCTTACGATGAGGTGTGACAACTGAGTAGAGGACTTCTAGCTCAATGCATCTGCCATAACGTTAGCTTTCCCAGGGTGGTACTGGATGGCACAATCGTAATCCTTTGGGAACTCCATCCATCGTCGCTGCCTCATGTTCAAGTTCTTCTGGGTGAAAAGGTACTTGAGGCTCTTGTGATTGGTGAATATATTGAATATTTCTCCATAGAGGTAATGCCTCTAGATCTTCAGAGAAAATATAACTGCTGCCAACTCAAGATCATGAGTAGGATAATTCTTTTCATGATCCTTGAGTTGCCGAGAGCCATAAGCAATGACTCTCTTGTTCTGATTGAGTACACAACCCAATCCACCATATGAAGCGTCACTGTATACTGCAAAACTTCCATTGCCAGAAGGTATGGCAAGTATTGGTGTAGTAGTCAACCGCTTCTTAAGCTCCTGAAAACTCTGCTCACACTATTCTGTCCAATCAAACTTAGCATTCTTTCTTGTAAGTTGTGTAAGAGGACCCGAGATCTTGGAGAAACCCTCAACAAATCTCCTGTAGTATCCCGCCAAACCAAGGAAACTACAGACCTCTGAAACTATCTTCGGTTGTTCCCAGTTCACAACGGACTCAATCTTTACTGGATCAACCATGATGTCAGTTTCAGAGATAAGATGGCCCAAGAAACTGACCTGCTCAAGCTAAAACTCACACTTGTTGAGTTTTGTATATAATTTATGGTCTCTTAATGTTTGGAGAGCCACTCGTAAGTGCTGCTCATGCTCCTCTCTCATTCTCGAATATATGAGAATATCATCTACGAAAACAACCACTAATTTATCGAGGTGTGGTTTGAACACTCGGTTCATCAAGTCTATAAATGATGTCGGTGCATTCATCAACCCAAATGGCATCACTAAGAACTCATAGTGACCATACCTCGTGCGAAAAGCAGATTTTGAAATGTCCCCAACATTGATCTTCAACTTATGGTATCCTGACCTCAAGTTGATCTTTGAGAAAATATTTGCACCTTGTAGTTGATTGAAGAGGTCATCTATCCACGAAAGTGGATAACAATTCTTAATCTTCAATTTGTTTAACTACCGATAGTCGATGCAGAGCTGCATCAAATCATCTTTCTTTCTAACAAACAAGACTGGTGCTCCCTAAGGAGATACACTAGGTCAGATAAGCCCTTTGTCGAGAAGCTCTTGCAGTTGCTCCTTTAGTTCCTTCAATTCGGCTGGAGCCATGCGATATGGAGCTTTCGACAATGGCTCGATACCTAGAGCTAACTCAATAGCAAACTCAATCTCCCGATTCAGTGGTAGTCTAGGGAGATCATCTAGAAATACATCTAGATACTTCCATGCAGCTGGAATGTCTGCAATAATAGTCTTCCTATCTGGTTGCACTTGTAAGTAAGCGAGATAACTACTACATCCGTTTCTCATCATACCCTGAGCTCAAATCGAATAGATGAATGGTACAATGGCCGATTGCATGTCAAAAAATTTAAATGAGCTACCCCCACTGGGACGAAAGGTAGCTATTTTCCTTCGGCAGTCGACGTTTGCGTCATGAGTGGACAACTAGTCCATACCAAGGATCACATAAAATCCTTGCATATCTAATAAGATCAAATCGGCCACAACTTCATGATCTTCGTAATTCCTGATGGCCACAATAATTGAACGTTACACTGTATCGGTGGTCAGAGGTTTTCCCGTAGGGATAGTGTAATAGCCTAAAAAAATCACGCTAAAACTATGACCTCGGGATCCGTGCCCGATCGGTCATAGGTTTGACCAAACGGAAGTCCAATAGTTAGCATGAGGATGTAATGAACGGACGAGATGTGATAGTTTGAATTATTGCGTGGTGTGTGTTGTAAATAGGAAGTCGCATACACCTACCGCGGTGTATGTGCTCAACACACAAGTGAAGAATAGGATAAAAGGGTTTAATAACCCTAGATGTGTATTTTGGTTGTTGAAGGAGAGTAAAGAAGAGAGAGAGAGTGAAGAGAGTGATTAATGCAAGGAGTGAATGCTAGTTGAGGAAGAGAGATTCAAGCAATAAAACGCCGGATTCGACGCGAGGGATCCGTTAGAACCAAAGCTGGAAACCCTAGCCTTCCAACTATAGATTTGAAATCAACTTGAGATCTATTCAAGGTAAGATTTTTGTAAATAAAATGCATAGATTATAGGGGTTAAGTTGTAGTTGAATGTGGGTCAAAATCATAGGATAATGGCTTAGAAAAATAGAGGAAAAAGTATGGAAAAAGATTGGGAAGAACAGCTCGAAAGGGGCTGAATCTGACAATTTCGATTAATCGAAATTGGGTTTCGATTAATCGAAATTGGCCAGGAAGTTGAAAGGTCAGAGGACCCCGATTTCGATTAAACGAATTTGATTTCGATTAATCGACTTTGGATTTCGATTGATCGATTTAGGGATCGATTAATCGACTGAGAACCTCCAGTGGACCCCAGGGGTTGGAGGAAATGACTTGAGGAAAAATCGACTAATCGAAATGGGGTTTCGATTAATCGATTTTAGTTTTCGATTAATCGATTTGGGATCGATTAATCAACTTGTGAAACTCGACTGTTCGAACTGGGAGTCTACTTTGCGAAAAGAAGAATTTCTATTAATCGAAATTGGATTCGATTAATCGAATGAAAACTCGACTGTTCGAACAGTGAAATTACTTTGCGAAAAGAAGAATTTCGATTAATCGAAATTGGATTCGATTAATCGAATGAAAACACGACTGTTCGAACTGAGAATGGACTTTGCGAAAAGGAGAATTTCGATTAATCGAAATGGATTCGATTAATCGATATTGACCTTCGATTAATCGATTTTGGAAATTGATTAATCGAATCAGATTCGATTAATCGATTTTGGAGTTCGATTAATCGACTGACATAAATTATGTTGACTTTTGGGTTTGACTTTAAGATTCTTGGGGGATCTTATACCTTCCTTATTGCATCCTTTGTGATGTGTTTTACCTGTTATATGGTACCATAGGTGGTACGTGTGGACTAGTGCACAAGGAGCCACGTGGGACCTTGATGCATTGATCAAATGAAGACTTGAGGTAGGGAACACCTTGAACATGTACTTTATTTTACAAGAGCATGTATGTAGTGATATAGATTTCCATTCAAATGTTTATTGTTTAAGAATTGTGAAAAGTGTGTGTGCGTATGACATCCATAAGAGAAATTCTAATAAGCCATCCCCAGGGGATGAACAAGTAAAGAGATAAGAGCATCAGGTGTGATGCAAGTAAATGGATACATCCCAGGGATGTATCCAAGGACTGAATCATGTTTGATAGGGCCTAACTGATATAAGATAGCACATTTACACGGTGAATAACTATATGTAAGGCACCGATATTTTTGTTATTTGAGGTTTGATAGGGTACCCCACCGACGTGGCGGGATATCCACGACTGACACGGCAGGATATCCGTGACCGTCTGACGGGCGAAACCGTAGGCGGTCGAGGCTTATCCAAGACATAGTAAGCACACCCAGGGTGTTGATTGAGAAAAGTGAAACCTACGCCACCAATCCCGGGGAAAGGGCTTGGTACTATTTGTATTCCTGTGGAATACGGTTAAAACTGTCTATATAGATGACGATGATGGGTATCTCATCGGGGCTCGATGCTATATTGCTCGGGGATTACTTAAGTTGAAAGTTTAAGTTTTGCTTTAGGCCTTCTCAGCATCATTCATGAGTAAATGAAAATATAAGAAATCAACAGTAAAACGAAATGCTTTCTAACTGTTCATTAACAACTGCATAGATACATCATGCATGGCATATCATGGAATACATGTGAGTTATAATTTATATGTTCAACCGTGTTTGTTCCCTATTGAGCTAGGATGTAGCTCACCCTATAGACTATACGTCGCAGGTCCACTATTAGCAGCTGCCGAGGCTTCAGGAGACGCTGATCCCGGCGAGTCGGACCTTGCGGCCGGTGACGAGTTGGAGCCACCTCCAGAGGACTTCTTCTAGAGGACTCCGTTGTGCCACTTTGAGGGATTTTTGGAGAGGTTTTGTACGGCTTGGTATGTCAAGCCTTGATTCTGTTTAAAATCATGTATATAAGGAGTTGGGATTTCTCTTTTGGGATGAACCATCCGTGATGATTGCTATCATCGATGGTTCGGATCGGTTCTCCATTCATGCAGAGGCATGAGGGTAGAACTGTCTTTTGGGAAGTTAATTAATATAGAGTTAAATTCCGCAATTTCATTTATAGTACTTTTGATGCTTGATATACCAGTGTTCCGTGCTTAGCTAAAGGGCACGGTCAAGATGATCGTGCTGATGGCATGAGTTTCGGGGTGCCGAAATCCGGGCTGTCACAGATAGACACAGCCAAAATGAAATCCAATGGTTCAGGGGTGACTTTCAATATTGCAGCAAATTGGGGTGTCACAAAATAGTGAGTAGATCCTGGATCTATCAACACTTGTGCCTCATAGCAACAATAACCACCCTGATGATACATTTGTAAGGTACCTAGGTTTCATGCAAGTTATTTAATTAGATGTAAAAATTTTACTGCAATATAAACTAGCAGTTCCTAATATTATCTTATTTTATGCATCTTCTCTATCTAAAATATGAGAATTTAGACTTATAATCCACAATAAATCATACCTTAGAAGATTTCATTGGATGTCTGAGCATCCACTACAGTGACAGCATAGGCTCGACCCTGAACAGGAGATCGAGAAGATCTCTGAGTAAAAACTAAAGTGGTTCTCCTATTGTCTACCTCAAGATAATCCTTGATCAGGTGCCCAATGTTACCACATATGAAGCAACCTCTTGTGATCCTCTTGCATTCCTCAGTCTTATGTGGTTTCTCACACTTTGTACATACTGGAGCCGGAGTAAAAGATGAGACACGCGAGGATCCTTGTGTCACTGAGGCTCCACTCGCAGTAGTGCTAGAAGGTCAGAAGGGTCGTGCACGTGAAGAATCTTATGGTCTTTGATAGGAGACAGGTTTTGAAGAAGCAGCCGGTCGCGAGTAAGCTGGTTGAGTAGGATAGCGAGGTGTTCATGCAAACCTCTGCCTCTTATTTGCCTGTTCATAAGCACTTGATTGCCCCTGTGAAACCCTATCTTTGCTCTGCTGGTCACTCCTCAAAAACTGTTTCTGAATCTCTTCCTCAGTAATGAGGGCCTTTAACATCATGTTCCCATAGGTTTCCATCTCCCACATCACCACTCTCTCCTGTATATTTGGCCTCAGACGAAACTTGGAATTTCCTGGTCCTCATTAACTCTGTGGCCACGTGCTGAGGTGCAAACCTCGAGAGCCTGGTGAATTCCGTCCCATACTCGCGCACTATCATCTTATCCTGTTTCAGCTTTATAAATTGGATCTCCCATTGATTTCTCACTATCTTGGGAAAGTACTGATCGTTGAATGTCTCAACGAACTCTGCCCATGTCCAAGGAGTGTTGGGAATCTCCTGTTCCTTGTTTCTGGACACCGACTTCCACCAAGGGCCAGCCTCTCCATCCAATTTTAAGGTCACCCACCAGACCTTCTCAACCTCGATGCATTGTAGCACCTCGAAGATCTTCTCCATCTCATCTAGCCAATTCTCAACTTCCAGCAGATCCATTTGACCCGAAAAGTTAGGAGGTCGCATTCTCCTAAACTCTGTAAACCCTGAGGGTTGATTTCTAGCCGCAAGTAACTATGCTTGCTGAGCCATAGATGTCGTCTGTTGTGTCATGTTGTTGCTCAAGGCCTCCAACACCTGCTCAACACGACCGTCTGATCACTGATTACTTATGTATGTATCTAATTAAGTCTTAACCTATTGCAAGCGCACAATGAAAATTGTAATACTAGCATGGGATCGTTCCCACGAGGATATGGTTTATATTATATATATTAATTTTCTGAAAACTTATATTTATCTTTTAAGATCCTAAACTACTCGAGAAATATGAATAAAGAATGGTTTCTTAAACTAAATTACAGAAAATAAATCCTAAATCCTCCTTCAGATTGTGGTCGTCAGTCACAATCTTCAGCTATCGGATGTTGACAAATTTAAAATACCGTTACACTATATCTCAGTCTTCTACATTTTGGGTGTCAATCAAAACTAGCATCCTTCAATATAGATTTATACTAATATTTAATCTACCAGAAATTTGGGCGTTAATCAAACTCCAAAAAATCAAAGATAAAAAATAAAAACCGTTACACTAATCTACAAATCTCAACCTGAGTCGTCAATTCAAATTAAAACTTGACGATGTTTACAAAGTGGAAAATTGAAATAAAATAAATCTAAACTAGAAAGTAATAAAAATTATATCTTTCACCCATCAGCCGCTGTCATCAATTGCTTATAAGAAACTACAGATATCTACTAGAATCTTCTAGCTGTCAATCCCAATCGTCAATTTTGATCGAGGAACCTTGGATATCTAAACTAAACTCCTCTAATTTTGATCAGAAGAAAACACAACCTCAGTTGTCAATTAATGTTGGGAATTTCTTCGATGATTAATTCCTATACCAAGCCCTCTTATTTATAGATCATAAGGGATCGATTTACAAAACTCTTAATTCTAAGAAAAGAAATTACTAAAACAAAAGTATCCTATTATAATTCTAATTCCTAATTTTAATCTTTCTTGTTTCAATGATTTATGTACTTCTAGATTGTTCTCCTTATTATTAGCAATCGAGATCTTTAAGAGTCTTCTTCGTCAATCTTTTCAGATCCGTGATTCACCAGACTTCTTCTTTAAGAGATCTTCTAATTTGATTCATGACGGTGTAAGTTCTCACGTGATCAACAACAACAATAAGCTTTCATTCTGTAAATTCGTAAATCACGATTTTCTAGCTTTTACTCTCTGACAATTCTTTATAACGATTGATCATAATCCTCTTTATATCACTTCCACTTTGAATGTCTTTTTGAAGAATCACAAATTATGATTTTCCATTTCTTTCTTCAGCAACAGCGCTCAATCGTTGAACACGATTTCTTAGCTTTTAATAGGCGATGATTTGTCTTTTTCATTCAATCGTCTTTCTTATTGCTTTAAAAGTCCTTTTTTATGAATATTAATATTTTGATTCTCTTTTGCTATTTTTCTTAATATCTGCATATCAGTAACTTATTAGTAGCAAACAAAGGTTTAGCATCACTAAGTTAAGGGTGATAAAATGGTATATTATGTGACTTATCGCCGTCACCACTTCTTCCAGCTCCTATGGGGACTGCATTAGAATTGGAAACGAATCCAGTTCCACTTGAAGTACCCATGCCCTCTAGTACATCATCAACATGAACCGTTCTCAGTCCGTCTCTACCTCTTCCTTTGCCTCTGAACCTTGGGGCCATGCTGATCTATCATTGTTAAATAACAACGTTGATCAGTATATCAATTGTGAAAACAATCAAGCCCAAGTCCTAACGGTTCTGGACCTAAAGCCATGGCTTTGATATCAACTGTGATGACCCGACTTTCTCGTATTTGAAATACCGGGATGGCCAACTCGCCATCCTATCGATAAATTGATAAGTTGGACAAAACACAAGCAATTATCAGAGTATAACAAAGAGAAAGTTTCATTTCTACTCAAAATGTAATAATAAAATAATGGTTCTAATTCTATGTGAAAACACGTGGACAAAAGAACCGAAAAGAACCACCGGTATTGGTCGACCATCACCGAAACATGGCTTACCAAAAATAATGTATAAAAATTACATGTTCCTAAAACATAAATTAAATAGGCTGGACGTACCAAGCCCAAAAGTCTAGTTTCTCAAAAGTAAACCAAACAAGACATAAATCCTAGATAGGAAAGTATTCCTCAGGAGGAACCTCTGACTCTTCCTCAGGAATGTAGTCTGGATCACTCTCGTAACCCCGATCTTACGTATCTATACCTATGACGTATAGTCGAGGTAAGCTAACAGTCTAAGCTCAGTAGAAGAAACTCAATTTTTATTACATTTTTATCAGTACAAATATTGTTTCAAAGACTGAAATCAAAGCCTATGTATGTTCAAACAGATATGTCAAAGCAGGTTCTTTTACTGAATTTCAAAGGTTTATAGCAGATACAATTTCCTAAACAAGTGTTAATTAAAGTGTTCAGAATGGATTCTCAAACAATCAAGGTTTCAAAATTTTCGGATTCTTATGCATGCAATGCTTCTCTGATTAATGCTTCTCTAATTAATGACTTAAATCATAACTTAAATTAATCTTCCAAGCATCTATAGCTTGGAAGCCGGATATTTTTTCGATGAGAATCCCGACCTAATTTTCAGATGATGCTACAAGCCCCAGCATTATGAGGGTAACTTGTGCCATTCGAATACACTGTCAAAAAGTTTGGAAACAAATACACGGATATCCCGCCGTGTCGGTCGGTCACGGATATCCCGCCGTGTGGGTGGGGATTCATTCTTATGAACCTTAAATCAAATGCAATTTCTAACATATAATTCAGATTTCAAATGCAGATTCCTATATTTAATATATAGATAGTTTCGGAGTTCTGATTTTAGAGTTCAAATGCTAGTTTTTAGAGTTCTGAGTTTGGATGCAAAACAAATCTAATAAAAATTCAAATCAAATGCGGAGTTCTAAATCATGTTCAAAAGCAAATTGATGTAATCAAAATTTTCATGTATCACTGCATGATAATCATATAAATCGAGATAAACTTGTAAATAAAATTTGAGGTTCCCCTACCTAAAGTTCAGAGTCATACGTAATGGAAGCAAAGTACTATTAAGGATTAATTCCAAATACTACTGACTTCGATGCACTTAAGTGTTTTCTCAACATTGAGGCGGAAATGGGCAAATTCGTGTTAACTTTGAACTTGACCCAACTTCCTACCCAAAGTTGACCTTTAAAACATTTGATTCATAAATTGTTAATCCATAAAAATTATAGGGCTCGTTGTTCTCTTTCCAATGCCGTAGAATCGTGCCAATCGGAGTTCGGGATTAAAGGTTATGCCCAAAATACCAAGCACATGCTGGTTATGAATAGTAGCTCACCGCAATGAGTTTGTAGCTCGCCGCGGAGAGGTCTTCAGATACTCAAAGCTCATCATGGCGAGTTTGGATAGCGTGTTTTTGGCCTGTATTTTTAAGTTGCACTCGCCGCAGTGAGTGCTTTAGAACTACCCTTGCCACAGCGAGGAACAAGGTTGCTGTGGCTAGTATTACGACTCAACTCTTTTGGTTTCTTTCTCTTCAATCCAAAACACTCCAAAAATCATTCCATGCACTCCTAATCATCCACAATCATCTTCTAAACTAATTTCAAAATATTAAAACATAAATTTCACCTTTTTCTCTTGAGATGCAAGCGTACAATGATCGATTTTTAAAACTATCGGTGCTTTCGCCTCTCGTTTGTGAAATGGGTTTTGAAACCCACTATCACGCAATCAGAGTGCAACGAACTCAAATCTTCCAGATCGTTCTCGTGAATAACTCCCGTGAGGTTGAGGACCTTGAACATGCGATGGGGCCGATTTTGAATCAAAGCGAAGGGGGTTTGAGGAGAGATGAAACTGTCAATCGCTTGCGAACCTCCACCAATGAAACGATCGAAGTCCTCACACGCTTACAAATCACCAAGAAGAAAATTCGAGAGGAAGATTAACGGGGATGGCAGCAGAATCAAGCTTTCCTTCTCAATCTTCCTCTTCCTTCTCTCTCTATCTCTCTAAACTTTCTCTTGCAATTTGATAAGCAATGGCTTCTTACGTAAGCCATTGCCTTTTGTCCACTTGGGTCCTTCTTCAATGTGAAGCACACACACACACACTTGTGTGTTTTCATTTCTCACCTAAAATCCGTGTTGGTTCACTTTCTAAACTAAAACATCCCTTTAAGATGTTAGCGTTTATCCATCTGAGGGTCGGTCTAGTGCGAAACCCTGCACAACCAAACTACGCGTCGACCAAATTCGACGTTATACTATCACACAATAACGGTGTATTTACTTTTGGTCAAAAGTTCAAATGATTTTAAAAGAAACATCTACATGATCTATCCGAAAAATCCAAATCAGCACCGTGTACCATAACCGACACGTGCACCCAACGGGCCGTATATGGGTCGAGAAAATTTGGGGATATTGCACGAGTGGGCCTCCAAGGCCCAATGCCCAACCCCAAGCCCATGCCCATTCAAACTCAAGGGCCACACTTCCAAACCCACCACAATTCTCCCAATTTCCCACCTATACCCAACAAGCACACCCCATTCTTCCTCAAATTTCAAACCCATTTTCTCCAACTCCCCAGCCCGGCACGAGCCATACTCATCCACATCCATCATACCCAACCCAACTTAGGAACTCACCTCAAACCATCAACCATCCCCAATTTACAGATCCTCTTACCCCTCAACCCAATCTCCAAAATTTCCTCCAAATGCAGTGGCCTCCCCAGATACCCACTAAACTCCATCAGAATCCACTTGAAAATGTCATCCCTCCCCCATACGTTGATCAACAATATGAAGAGGATGAGATCAGAAATAGTGGGGCAGGGCATATGCAGGGGCATTCACTAGTTTTAATCCTCCACCACCCACACTCACCAACGAACAGGCCATACAAAATGAATGGGGGCAGCCTGCAGGGGGAACAACCCTAGCCTTACAATCAAAAGAGTCAGAGTTGCTGAAAGAACAGATGGATAATATCCAAAAATAGCTGTTGAAACTGGGAGGAACCGAGATCCATCCCACAGATTTTTCAGACCTGTGTTTATTTGCCGAGGTACCTTTGCCATCCTAGTTTAAAGTGTCATCATTTGACAAATATAATGACACCGACAACCCTATTGCATACCTCAAGTCATATTTTGGGGACATGTGCTAGTGTGGAGGGGATGATCGCTTTCTCATAAAAGTTTTTAAGAAAAGCCTTACGGGTCCATCACTAAGATGGTTCACTTCCCTTGAGCCATCTATGATAAGAACGTGGAAATACCTCGCCCACCTATTCTAAGAATAATATGTCTATAACATAGACAACGAACCGCGCAAATGAAATTTGGCACAATTGAAATAAAACTTGATGAGACTTTCAACGAGTATCTCGGGAGGTGGAGCTCTAGTAGCGCAAGTGAGAAACCGGATCCCTGACGAAGAACAAATCGAGATGATCTCGAAAACAATATTACCCATTATATCATATTTCCTCATGTACAAACAGCATGCAAGCTTTGCCGTTCTAGTCAAAAATGACAACCACTGTGAAGATGTGGTAAGAGAGGGTCGATTAAGCAAGAATGTGGCTAGTGAGGCTCGCAAATTCCTAGAACAGAGAAATGGCAAATTCCCATAACAGAGAAAAGAGAAAAGAATGGGGACTGAAATCCAAGCAACAATGTCTTCACAGCCCAATACCAGCATAGCACCATTTCAATATGGGATAGTACAACAAGCCCTAGCACAAGCACATCAGGTACAAAGATCCAACAATGATTCATGGGCGCAAATGACCCCTGAGCATAAAAGTGCTTGATACAACTGAGTATTTACTCCCTTGGGACAATCCCTAAATGTCTTCTTAACCTTGCTAATAGAGAAGGGTTTGGTTATCCCACTTCAACCTCGCCCTCCACCGAATTCGATCCCAAAGAACTTTGATCCCAGCACACATTGCAATTTCCATCAGGAGCCGAGACATCCAACTGATTGCTACTTTCCTTTAAAGCACGCGATACAAGACTTAATTGAAACAGGAAAAATTATCCCTCTAGCACCTCCCCAAGCTAATCAGCATGCCAATATTCTTCAAGTGCCATTGCCACCCCACCCACATGGAGGGATGGGCCCAAGGGCCACCAGTGATATGTTGGAGGAAGGGGTGGAAGAGTTCGATCCCTCAGAATAATTCACATAGAAGAGAGTTTAGAATCACCAGGGCAATGGAACAAGGGGAATGAGGTCATAGTGGTGATCGAGCCATTGAACTTAGCTGATTACTTTCCAAATCTGACACCCCAAGCAGCACCTCTAGATTTGAGGATGTATTTCCCTTCACCCACGCCGATCCAAAATAGTTGGCCCAATTTTGCTCCACCCCTAATCAACCCACCTCCATTACCACTCCATTACAATGGGCCCAATTTTTTGATACCCTCACCAGTCTACCCATCTCTAACACTATTCAACCAGATTTGGCCCAATTTTGTTGCGCCATCAAAACAGGCATCTCCGATACCCTCATTCACCCCATTTCAAATCCCCAGACCTGCCTATGATCCCCATCAGGACTCGCTTGACTACAGTCAAATAGATGCCAATGTTGTCAACAACAGCATAGGGACCGTCGAGTTCATTACCCAATCAGGAAGGATCTCAAAGCAGCTAGAGGTGCCAATACCAGCCTAACCTGAAGAAAGGAGGGAACCTACAGCAGTGCACCCCATGGAAAAAATGATCAAAGAGCACGTGTTAGAAAGACAAGTTAAAAGAACTCCGGCTCACATCACAATCTGGGACCTATTAATGACATCTTCGACCCACTTCCAAGCTCTAATGGGGGCATTGAAAGACGCTCATGTCTCTGATAAAGTTTCCCCAGACGAAATGAGATAGATCATTGGATAGGTGTTGGCTCATAATGCCATCTCATTTTCACACGCCGATCTCCCGGCCGAAGGAGGCAAGCATTTCCGATCTCTCAATATTATAGTTGAAACAGGGAACTTGGTAATACCGCTTGTAGTAATAGATAATGGATCGACATTGAATGTATGACCTCTAAGAACTGCAACCAAGATAGGGGTTGATCCCTCAACACTTAGACCGGCCAGGACAGGAGCCAAGGGTTTGATAACACAAGGAGATAAGTGATAGAAGAAGTCAATCTTGAGCTCACTATCAGGCCAATGACTGTCTCCATCCCATTCCAAGTCATGGATATCAAATCCACCTTCAATCTACTACTAGGGCGCCCATGGCTGCACGAAATTGGGGCAATACCTTCGACCTTGCATAAAAACCATAGGCTTATATCAGATCAGAAGGTCATTACCATCTTCGAAGAAGGGCGAGAAGAAAGAGAATAAAGGGACTACAACATCAAAAATCTCAAGATGCTGGATGTATCGCACATAGCGGAAGGCACAGAGCTTCATAATTTTCAATATGATATGTCAGCGGCAGTGTCGCCAGAATCCCCCAGAAAGGTCATCGGAGGAGGAATGATTAAGGCAGTGGCGACGCTCTAGAATTGGGGCTACCAGAAAGGGAAAGGGTTAGGCCCTCACCTACAAGGCAGGAGAGACTTCGTTAGAGCTAAGGGCGAACAATGAATCAAATTCGACTTAGGCTACAAGCCTACCAAAGAAGAGGTCCAGGAAGCCAAGGAACCTTTACCGTCATTAAATCCAGGGCGATAGTCGTGGAAGATGAATCCCGATCGCGGCCTCACATCTGAAGCACATTCGTGAGCGCAAGGGTCATCAAAAATGACCAAAATGGGGCAACACAATTGACCATGCATAAACCGGTGGCTATTCATGAAACTAATCCCAAAATCATTCCCCCCGATATTGAAATAGTCCTAGCCTCCCTATCCCTTTTTGAGGAGGAGGTACCCCTGCCTGTACCACAGCCTGTCATAACCTATCCCAAGCCTGTGTTAACATTTGAGGACTAGGTCCCAGGCGAGCCAATGGTAAACATGATGGAAGCTGACCATACAAAGCCATCTCAAATAGCTCCTTCTTCAATACCTCGTCACGGCACCATAGGTAAGAAATTGGGCGTCAGTGCCCCTAACTCTGGAAGCATCAAATGGTCATAAATACGACACCAGCATCCCAAAAAAAAACAATCTATAAAATGTGAGGTTATCCCTTAGAAGGTAATACCATGTGTATATAGAAACCCGCCTTGCCAAGGGCCCATCTCCGAAGAAAAGAAAAATCCTTAAAACATTAAAAAAATACAAAAATGTCAAAAAATATTGTCTTTTAAAATTCTCAAAAAAAGCAAAGAAAATGATGCCTTAATTGAAAAGCCTGTCCGAAATGAAGTCGACCTCTTTCCTGTAGAAATATAAGAAGAGGTAGGAGTCATGGATTTGGATGCCAAGGACTTAATCGAGAATCTTCCTAATGAGCTCCTTGAATAATATGTCGATTTTGAGCATGGCCCTACCCCAATCGTTGAAGAGACTAAAGATGTCAATCTGAAAATCGAGGAGGTACCTAAAATCACTAAGATTAGAACATCACTGCCTCTCGAGGAACAAAAAAGCATGATTGAATTCCTTCTCTCATACCAAGACGCCTTCGCATAGTCATACGAGGATATGCCAGGTTGGAACACTAATTTGGTCGAGCATGAGCTGCCACTATATCCTGATGTAAACCCGATCAAGTAGAAGTTGAGGCGACTCAAGCCAGAGTGAATGTTGAAAGTAAAAGATGAAGTCATAAAGCAGTATGACGCTGGGTTTCTCATAGTCTCTAAATACCTACATTGGCTAGCAAACATCATCCCAGTACCGAAGAAAGATGGAAAGGTTCGCATGTGCATAGATTTCTAAAATCTCAATAAGGTGAGCCCGAAAGATGACTTCCCTTTGCCACACATCGACATCTTGGTCGACAACACTGTCAGGCATGGAATGCTCTTATTCATGGATGGATTTTCCAGTTATAATAAGATCAAAATGGTGGAGGTGGACCGAGAAAAGACAGCGTTCATCACCCCATGGGGAACTTTCTGTTACCGAGTCATGTCATTCGGGTTGAAAAATGCAGGAGCGACGTACCAAAGGTCAATGACAACACTCTCCATGATATGATGCACCAAGAAATTGAGGTGTATGTTAACGACATGATAGCCAAGTCCCAAGAGAGAGGTGATCATTTGGCGAACCTCCAAAAGCTATTTGAAAGACTGAGGAAATACAGGCTACGTCTAAAGCCACAAAAATACACTTTCGGTGTCATGTTAGGAAAGCTACTGGGCTTCATCGTCAGCAGGAGAGGCATCGAGGTTGACCTAATCAATGTAAAAGCTATCATAGAAATGCCGGCCACCATCTACCGAGAAAGAGATTAGAGGCTTCTTGGGCAAAATACAGTACATTAGTCGGTTCATTGCATAGTTAACTCCTATATGCACGTCGATCTTCAAATTACTGAGAAAAGATTCCCCCGTTGAATAGAACGATGATTGTCAAGCAGCATTCGATAAGATCAAAAGTTATCTTCTCAAACCCCCAGTTTTGGTACCCCCAGTCCTAGGCAGGCCACTCTTAATGTATCTCTCAATGAAGATATTTTTGATGGGATGTGTCTTAGGGCAACACAATGAAATAGGAAGAAAAGAGCAAGCAATTAACTATCTGAGCAAGAAGTTCACAGACTATGAGACATGCTATTCTCATATAGAGAAACCATGCCTGACTCTCGTATCACAGAGAGTCAGGGTGTTTGGAGACTCACAGCTAATCATATGCCATACAAATGGAGACTGGAAGACGAAAAACTAATCCCATACCATGAACACCTTGAAGATCTAATCACATGCTTTGATGATGTTACCTTCTCCTATGTCCCACGAGCAAGAAATCACTTTGCCAATGCACTGGCAACGTTGGCATCAATGATCAAAATTCCATATGGCATCGACATGAAGCCTATCATGATTGAGCAAAGAAAAGAGCCAGCCTTCGGTCTCCTGGTCGAGGGATTCAAAAAGTTAGATGATGAGCCTTCATGGTTCTCAGATATCAAGAAATTTCTCGAAACACAAGCTTTCTCTGAAGGCACATCTAAGACCAACAGGCAGACTATCCAACGTTTAGCGATAAATTATGTCATTTGTGGTAAATGTCTCTGCAAGCGGTCATATAATAACATCCTACTCAGGTGTCTAATCGAGAGCGAGGCAGTTAATGTTGTAATGGAGATACAAGAGGGAGTATGAGTGGCCCACGTCAATGGGCACATACTCGCCAAAAAGATCTTACGACAAGGGTATTTCTGGACTACTATGGAAACTGACTGTTGCAAGCATGTTCAAAAGTGCTACAAATGCCAAGAACACTCTAGCCTGATACATGCTCCTGCCATCCAAATTCAGAGTTCGGAGTCGATGCAACGTCTAGAGTTCATATTCGAAGTCAAAGTTCGGATTCAGGGTTTGTACACAGAGTTCATATTCAAAATATTTATTCAACTTCAAAGTTCAAAGTTACTAGGTTCAATCAGATTCAATGCTCATATAAGTTTAGATTGGATTCTATCAGATTCCATGTTCGTATCAGTTCACATGAATTTATATCAGTTTCAGAGATCAGTTCATATCAGTTTGTATCAGTTCATATCAGATAATATCTGATTTATTGTTCCTATCAATTCAATTCTAACATTAAAATCTATGAATCAAAGCCTAAATGAGAATGAGCATTGAATTTTCATACTCAACGTTCACAGTTCAGAGATCATATTGGGATTCAAATTCAGATTCAAAGTTCATGTAAGATTCAGAGTGCATGTTCATATTTCAGAATTCATATCAGTGATCAGATTTGAAGTTTAGAGTTTAGATTTGATATTTAAATTTCGGAGTTCGTATTCAGAAAGAAAAGTTCTACGTTCACATTCAAAGATGCGATGTAATGATCGCTTTTCATTTCAAAGCTTCAATTCAAATCAAAGAGTCTAAGTTCAAGCTCAAATTTTGAAATGCAAACTCAATGTTAAAGGGATCATTCAAATTCCAATCATGAAATCAATGAATTAAAATCGAATGTAATTGAGTAGTGAAATTTCCCTACCTTAATCTTGAAGTCGCGCGAAGCAAAGCAAAGTCCTTATCGATGGCTTCCCATTCTCAATATGTATCACGAAAGCTTCATAAACCACGTGTTAGTGTCAAGGAAAATGTTTAGATAGGCGGAATGGACAAGTTCTTGCAAATTTTGGGATCATGTAGAACTCATCACCCTTGTCACCCAATTTTGACCTTTAAGACAGATTGGAATTGCTAATTCACACAATTATAGAGATCGTTATCCTCTTTTCAATGCCATGAAAATTGCATAATTTTGAGTTTAGGTCAAAAGTTATGACCGAAATACCGAACCTATGCTTTCTAACCTCGGATCATGTGAAAAGTGTCCCAACTTTCCACTCAAATATTGACTTCAAAACATTAGATTTTGTGGAATTTCTTATTCACACAAATTATAGGGACCCTTGTCCTCTTTCCAATGTTGTGTGAATCGCGTAATTTCAAGTTCAGAGTCAAAAGTTATGACCGAAATATCGAGGAGGTGTGGTACCCAGTTTCAGCTCGCTGAGCGAGTTTCAAGGTCACTGCAGCGAGGTGTTCAGAATTCAAAATATTGCTGTAGTGAGCTTTACCACTCACTGCAGCAAGCTGGTTCAGGTAGAACCTTGCTGCAGTGAGTTTCAATGTCTCTATAGCGATTGTGTTTCAGTTTTCGTCTTCTTTTTCTTTCCCCAACTCCAAAAATTCCTAAAAATTACATGCACGCATATCCCGATTCATCTACTAAACAAACAAAATTAATTCTACACTAGCTATACACGATTCTTACCTTTTAAGTCTCGCATGCGATGATTATGATGATCAGTATCCGAAGCTATTGGCACCTAGGCTTCTCCCGCATCTGATCCTCAAAATCCTTGCATGATATCCAAAGGCACAACATAGATCAGTCCTAATCTCACGATCGTTCTATGATCTATGCACGCATTCAAAGGATTTCAGAATTTACCTTCCTAAATCGTGCATGCAAAGATTTCGATGGCTGAAATCGACGGAATTGGTACCGAACTTGCCGCTCATCCGATGATTTGCTTTGTTTGATCTCACGGCGTCTAAAATTAGAGTTTTCTCGTGACAAAAAACACAACAAAAGGGTTTGAGAGGAGGTTGATGGTTGGATTTCCTCTCAAGAACAAAAAATGAGGAGAAGGAGGAGAGGCCCTCTTTTTCTCACTCGGTTTTCCCCTCTGCCGACCACTCTTTTCTCAATTTGAGAACAAAGGAGACACCACTCTTTTTCTCACTCGGTTTCCCCTCAGCCAACCACTCTTTTCTCAAATTGTTGCAGGGGTTCCCTTTATATTTGGTGGGGTTGTAAGGGTGTTAGGCCAGTACATCGAAGGTCAGTGTATGGGTTCTTACTTAAAGGTCAAGAGCTCTAAAAATTCATTTAACTCATTTTGATCCCTAGACCTCTTATTTGCTAACCCAATTCCTAACCGCCACTACAAAATTAAGGTGTTTTAGTGGCACTTCCTATTAAGGGAATTTTTGGTAGTGAAAATGCTAATAGCAGCAGTTTTTGGTAGCGACAGGACTAATAGCAACAATTTTTTGTTAAAAGAACTGCTACTAATAGTCTTCTTTTTTGTAGTGTGCTATGCCATCACATGGCTTGCGTAGTTGTTCCCACTATTATTTATATTCATACTTAGAAATGTCAAAACGGTTATCGCGTACCAAACTGGGCACACATACGAAGTCGGAATTGTAGATAGGGGCTCGATCAGTGTGTTAGGCACCACATCAAGTTGGTGCAGTGTACATCTATATAGATAAAAACATATACTAGTTTGGGTCGTTGGGCTCAGGTTAGGTTCATGCTTAGGGAGCACATGATCGCCCTTGATCATGCACACGCCGTCCTTCCACTACAAAAAATAAGACTATTAGCGGCAGTCAAAAATTGCCGCTATTAACAATAAACTGCCACTAATAGGCTTAATAGGTGTGCAACTGTAGATTTTTAATGATCCGTCACAACAATGCGCTCGTATGAAAAATATAGAGTCACCACCGAGAGCTTTTGGTGTCTCGGGAAATACAGATCAATATTGAAAGCACCAAAGTGCAAAAATATGACTCTGATCTGGTCTACGCCAAAGGCTCTTTGATAGGGGCTTCGATTATCGATCGGGAAAGTGTTAAGCACTCGATCAACCCTCTCGTAAGCGGTCTCTACTATGGTTGTTTGGATGTGTATATAATTTATATATATATATAATTATATATATAAAAAAAAAGAGAAAATGGGCAACACTTCCTCTTGCCTGACGACCTACAATCATATCAAGCTCTCTGCCAACACCGAAATTTCGGCAGTGTAACAGCTTGAATCCTTGGATAGAGGAAAAGCAAAGGAGGTAGAGGAATAGAGGAGAGAACTAGAGCTCTCGGGCCCTAGTAGCACGGCTGTGGTCCTTTGCGCAAGAGCAACGTCGGTGAGCTTCCGATAGCAAACGGGTGGTTGGATAGGTTCTAAACTCTAAGGCTAGGAAGCTAGAGGGTAGGAGAAGAAGGCTAAGGCCTAGTTCCTACAAAAACCAGGAGATTGATGATGAAAAATGGGATTGAAAGAGATGGACTTAGTTATGGAATTTTATGGGTTTTGTGCTAAAATGGGAGAAGGGGGATCACTTACTCTTTTCTCTCTTTAGGAAATTTTTGCAAGCCTTTAATCCGGCGGTGGTGCCTCTCTATTTATAGGAAAAGGGTAGGTTAGGAAGGTGCTCAAGTGCTAATTAGGGTTAACAATTAGGTAATCTTCTAATCTAAGGTTTCCTAGGATTTTGAAAGCTTAGAAATGTGGGCAATGGGCTTCAATGGTGGATCATAGGGTGAGGTTTCAAATGACTAAAGGGTTATAAATAGGATAATCAAGGGTGCAACAGTCCTAATGAAACCCATCCCAAACATTGAGATGGTCAACAAGTCAACCCCAAAAGTGGATTTCGAGCAAAACACCTACAATCACTGTAGCTAAGCTTGGCGCATGTATTACATGCACCAAGCATAACTACAGTGTCTGGAAGTTCAGACCCCGAGGTGGGTCCTACCTATGCTTGGCGTATGTATTAGATGTGCCAAGCCATTTTTAGGAGAAAAATGGCTTGGTGCATGTAATACATGGGCCACATATGCCCTAGCCAAGTGTGGTTCCTGGGCATCGCTCGGATCGCCGTAACTTTTGACGTACAACTCAGATTGAAGTGATTCTTAGCTCGTTGGAAAGCTGGGAAGTCCTCTTTCCAATGGTATATAACTCATATCTGGAAGAGATTTGTGTAAAATTTGGTACTCCTCTTTCCATCTACTGGTCAGGAGGGTTCAGAAACTGGTTCGGGACGGGTTCTATGGGGTCCGAAAAGGTTGGGGTTTGATTCTTAAGGGTTTGGGATGATTCCTAAGGATTTTAGGATGACTCCTAAGGGTTTGGGAAATGCTTTTGGAAGCTCGGGGGTGCGTCCTCCTAGCAGTATGTGTCGATCGGGCCTTGGGCCAAATTTGGGTGCCTATAGATGCCCCTCTTTGGTATCCGATCACTAATGATCGAATGCCAAAGACAAGAGACATCTGAAGAGGCCCAAGGCAACACTGACAGGTTCATTGTATTTGGAATGAACCTCAAACATTAGGTGGGTAACAGGGTGAGTAAACGAAAGCCCTGTATGTCGAGAAAAACATCCGTTTCTTAAGGTTATCGGTCCCCAAGCGCTTAGCAACATTACTAGGCATAACCGAGGTGGAGGGAGTTGTGAAAGCCCAATATGCTGAGAAAAATATCCACTTCTCTAGATGATTGAAGATGTTTGATGTTCAAGTTTCATTCTGAATAAAACAACTCCGTAAGTGAGAGGGTGATCGACTCATACTCAAAGATAGGTGTGAAGCAGACACACGAAGGTCCACAACTTATGTCCAATCATATGAGGTATTGATTACCCCATTTGACCGGCCATGGGTGCCCCTACACGAGGTAGGGTTCGAGATCTTTGGGCGAACCCATCGATCCCGAAGTTAATTTAGCACAACTACCCGAGTGGAGCGAATATTAATGTCGCAACACTTTTTGGGAGTGTATGCCATTTTTGATAGTGTGCCCTGAATCAATATGACTTAGAGTACTCAACTTCAAATAATACTGGATAGATTCGGCCAAAATTGGGTGCCTACCGAAGGAGGCACTTAATCTTGGTCTCCGTCAATGATCTTATTTATCGAACAATTATGAAAAAATATGCACTCATCAGGGGTAGATAAAAATAATGGGGAATGAAAGTCCCGACCCAGAACCCATCTGAGTATAATTTACGAGAACAAACGACCACCTAATGGATACCTAGACGCAAGGCGTATACTTTACAAGGATACCGTACAAATTCAGGTTTTAAGCTTGCACCCTAAAATGAGCCATTCGGAATGCATATTTGAACATAGTCGTTTGATAGATAATTTCCTTTTTGACAGGTTAGTTTTAACCAATAATTGACCTTTTCTGAGGAATCTGAAGCTTAAGACACTTAAGTTCACATGAATCCAAAAACGGAGTGCTTGGAGCAAGGATTTAGTAGTGGAATCAACCTGATTGAAACATTGACCGTTTGATCGAGATTGACACCATTGCTCCTACTTTAAAGTAGGATCAAAAGATCCAAGGCGAACCTTAGACTTAGGATGTTAATGTAGCACAGCTACATTGCCGATAAAATATTGACATTTTACTGCATTGGAGAACGCACGTGCGTAACTGTGCATAAAAATACAGATTTCTTTTTTTTCTTTTTCAAATGATTATTTTTTCTATTTTTTTGAATAGATCGACGTCTGTGGAGAGATGCTTTATTTGATATGTCCATTGCCGAGAGGTTGCCGGCTTCGAGGTTTTGGACCATTTTGATGTTCCTGCACATTTATTAAGAAAATGTCAGTCCTTTTTTTGTTTGTAGAGGTAACACATATGCATTCTAAATAATAGAAGGAGAAGCAAACTTTTACCTACACTTTTTTATTTTTCAAGATTTTTATATATATATATATATATATATAATTATTTTTTTAGATTTTTTATTCTTTTTCTTTATTTTGAGATTGAAGTACAATGCTATAAAAATGTACATGAGCATAAAAAAGGAGTGTATTTATTTTTTTTTTAGAATTTTTTAGTTTTTTTTTTTTGTTTGATGCCTTAGCAATGAGGCGAAGTAACTGGTCCCATTTTGACCATAGCTGAATCCATTCATGCGGTTGGACCTGAGTGAGGTTCAATATTTTTTATCAAGGTTAGAACGTCTATCCCTTTGGATCGATTTAACCCTTTATCCTTACCTCGGGTCATACGTTTGATGGAATGGCATAAAGATATACCTAATCGAGATCTGATTTGAGTTAACATGAGCGGCCCAAATGAAGATTAGAACTCGGGATTGTAACCAAGGGAGTAACTGAAGTTTTTCTCCTTTTATTTTTTCTTTTACAACATTTTTAGTCACAGTGCTCAAGATGGGTTATCACCATACCCGTAACGCCCTTTTAGGTTTTCACAATGTCCATGGGTATGCATTTTTACCCCAGGTGCCTTTCTGGGCTTTCACCTAGTCTGCACAAGCTCCCTCTTTTTACCCATAGCGCTCTTGCAGGTTTTCACTATGTTCATTTTGCTTTGAGCTCGTATATTTTCATTTTTATTTTCTTTTTTTCTTTTTTTTTTTTTCTTTCAAGGACCACGATATGGACGTCGATTTTGTCATAGCCGATTGGATGGAATTCGTTATGTCGTCTCCCAGATC
This sequence comes from Chloranthus sessilifolius, assembly GCA_021018995.1. NCBI lineage: Eukaryota > Viridiplantae > Streptophyta > Magnoliopsida > Chloranthales > Chloranthaceae > Chloranthus > Chloranthus sessilifolius. The sequence goes on along the minus strand of CM037594.1, from coordinate 88,546,853 downwards.
GGCTCGTGCTGATTCAACGGATACTGTGACTGCCTGTAGACCTTAAAGAGGGCTTTCTTCAGGGATGTATCATGGCCATGGAATAGGTTAGGAATTCTTGAAGGTATTCTCAGGTTTAAGAAGATTTTCTTGATAAGGTTCCAGCTACCGTAATATACTTCTTCCTTAGGAAATTTTGACTGTACATGCCCCACTTTTCCTTTTCTATTTTTTTTGTTCATTTTGCATATCGTCTTTTGGGATTTTACTTTTCTAATTTTTTATTTATTTTGATGGTAACTCTTTTTCTCTTTTTTTATTTGGTATATATACTTTCTCTTTTTTCTGGGGAGGGGATAATGAAAGAAAAGGCCATTAGCACAAGATGGGGTAGCAAAGGGTATAAGTGTTCAAGGATACTTTTTGGCTACTGGGCTTTGAAATGATGACCTCTTTTATGGGGTCCTTAAGCATCATGTATCCGTATTATCAATAGTTATCTTTCCACAGGAGACTTAGGAATAGAATCGTCGGACTTATCCAACATTGATTGGCTTAGGAAAGTGATATCCATTCATGGTGGCAAGGCTGACGGATAACATAAGGTCCTTCCCAGTTGGGCTTAAATTTCCCTCTCGAATCAGCGTGTCGTTATCGCCCTTTGCTATGTCGCCCCAACATTCTTCAACCCAAATGGCATGACTCGGTAACATAAAGTTTATCATGGAGTAATGAACGCCATCTTCTCTCGGTCTACTTTGGCCATCTTGATCTGATTGTATCGAAAAAATCCATCCATGAACTACAGCATCTCATGCCTAGCAGTGCTATCGACCAAGATGTCAATGTGTGGCAATGAGAAGTCATCCATTGGGCTTGCCTTGTTTAGATTTCTAAAGTCAATGCATATGTGAACCTTTCTTTCTTCGGTACCAAGACGATGTTGGCTAACCATTGAGGGTACTTGGATACTATGAGAAACCCTGCGTCATACTATTTGATGACCTCGTCCTTCATTTTCAGTCTCCACTCAGGTCGGAGACATCTTAACTTTTGCTTGACTAGCTTAATATCTGGATATAGCGGCAGCTCATGCTCGACCAAATCGGTGTCCAAACCAGGCATATCCTCATATGACCATGCGAAGACGTCTTGGTATGACGAAAGGAAATCAATCATATTTTTTCTTTCCTTAGGGGACAACGGCATTCTGATCTTAGTGATTCAAGGAACCTCCTTTGTACCCAGGTTGGCATCCTCTGTTTCTTCAACGATCAAGGTAGGGCCATACTCAAACTCGGCGTATCATTCAAGGAGATCATTGGGAAGCTCCTTAGCAGGGATTTCCTCATCCAGACTCGTGACTCCTACCTCTTCTGGTATTTCTACAGGAAAGGGGTCGATTTCACGTGGGACGGGTTTTTCAATTAAGGCATCTTTTTTCTTGATTTTATTGGGAATTTTAAAAGATAAATTTTTTAGATTATTTTGTATTTCTTTTATTTTTTTAGATTTTTCTTTTTCTTCGGAGATGGGCCCTTGGCAAAGCGGGTCTTCATATACACATGGTATTGCCTGCCAAAGGCTAATCTCACTTTTTAAAGGTTATTTCTTTTTGGAAAGTTGGTGCCGTATTTGCGGCCATTTGATGCTTCCAGAATTAGGGGCATTGACGCCCAATTATTTGTCCCACCTCATCAGGGATTACTTGGATGGACACATGTGCATCTTTTAGTGCTCCCATCATAGCCTGGAAATGGAGCGGAGATGTCATTAACAGGCCCCAGACTGTGATATTGGCTGACATTCTCTTTAGTTGAGTTTCCAGTATGTGCTCTCTGCTAATTTTTTTGAAGGGGTTCACTGCGGCTGGTTCCTTCTTCTCTTCTAGTCGGGCTAATAACGATACTTCATGTTGTTTAGAGATTCTTTCTGATTGGGTAACAAAATCAACTGCCCCTTCTCTGTCGCTGCCTACATTGATGTTCGTCTGTTCACAACTGAGCGGGACATGATGGGGGTCATAGGTCGGCCCTAGAATTTGAAATGGGGTGGGTGAGGGTATCGGAGATGCCTAGATTGATGGCATGGCAAAACTGGGGCAGATCTCGTTGACTCGTGTCAGAGATGGGTAAACTGGAGGGGGTACGAAAAATTGGGCCAACCATATTGGATTGGTGTCAGAGATGAATGTGGATGGGCTGATGATGGCGTGGCAAAATTGGACCAATTGTAGGGAGTCAGAGCTGATTCTGAAGGCGGGGTAAAATTGGGCACCATGTAATTGACGGGGGTTGATGCTGAATATATTTGGTATTGCGGAGGTGGTGGAGCCAATTGGTTTGGACTTGATTAACGGGCGCTGGTGAGGGAAAATATGACCTCAGATCTAGTGGTGTTGCTTGAGATGTCGGGCTTGGAAAATAATCAGCTAAGTTTAAAGGCTCGACTACCCCGACGATCTCGATCTCCTGATTCCACTGCCATGAGTCATTGTAGTTTTCCCCCATGCCAATATATTATGAGGGGTCAACCTCTTCTATCTCTTCCTGCAACATGTTAACTGTGGCCCTTGGACCAATTCCTCCCTGTGGGTGTGGGGATAACAGTGCCTGTATGATATTAGTGTGCTGATTTGCATGAGGAGGTGTTGGAGGAATGAGTTTCCCTGCCTCAATGAGATCTTTTATCCCATGCTTTAACGGATAACATCGGTCAATTGGGTGCCCAGGTTCCTGGTGGTAATTGCAATGTGTGCTAGGATCATAACCTCTAGGGGGCGGATTCAGCGGAGGTTGTGGTTGGAGTATGGTGACCAAACCTTTTTCGACCAACAAAGGCAAAAGGACATTTAGGGATTGCCCTAGGGGAGTGAATATTCGATTATATTGAGCCCCTCTCTGCTCAGGGGTCATTTACACCCAGGGGACATTATTCTGCCTTTGAGCTGGATTTGTTGGTGCTAGTGTCGGTCGTGCTGTTACGAACCGAAAGGGTACCATTCTGGTGTTCATTATAGCTTGTACCTTTGCCTCTAATCTTCTCTCATTTTTCTGCTCGGTGAATTTTTAGACTCCATTAGCCCCATTGGGCATATTCTTGCTCAAACGTCCCTCTCTAATTGCGTCCTCACAATGGTTGGCATTTATTACCAAGTCAGCAAAGCTAGATTGCTACTGGTATACTAGAAAATCTGAGATGACTGGCAGAGTATTTTTCGAGATCATCTCAATTTGCTCATCATCTGTTATTCTATTTCTAACTTGAGCTGCCAATGCCCTCCACCGCCCAAGGTAGTCACTGAATGCTTCGTCGGGCTTCTACTTCAGTCGGGCTAGATCAAACTTGCAGGGTTCAATATCTATGTTGTAGACATACTATTCTTGGAATAGGTGGGTCAAATCTTTTCAGGTTTTAATCATGAATGGGTCAAGGGAGGTGAACCACCTTAGTGCCGGGCTGGCAAGACTTTTTTGGAACACTTTGATGAGGAGTCATTCATCTCTGCCATATTGACACATGTCCCTGCAGTAGGACTTGAGGTGTGCGATGGGGTTGTCGGTGTCGTTCTATTTGCCAAATGACGGCACTTTGAATTTAGGTGGCAAAGGCACCTCGACGAATAAACACAAATCGGAAAAATCTATGGCATGATTCTCGATTCCCCCTAACTTCATTAGCTACTTCTGGATTTTATCCATTTATTCTTTTAGCTGCTCGGATTCTTTGAATGGTGGGGTTGTTCCCTCAAGAGGCTGCCTCCCTTCATTTTGGATGACCTGGGGATTGGTATGTGTGGGTGGTGGGGGATTAAGGTTTGCAAATGCCCCGCATAGGCCCCACTATTTTTGACCTCATCTTCCTTGTATTGTTGATCAACATACGATGGAGGAAGAGTAAGGTTATCCTGCTGATTCTGAATGGGTTGGACAGGTGCTTGATGAGACCATTGGGGTTGGGAGAAACTCTGATGAGTGGCTTGTGGGGTGACTGGATGAGTGAACGGTGGAGTTTGGTTAGGTTCCTAAAGAGGCCATTGTACATTTTGGATATTATTGGGATTTAGTTGAGGAGTGAGTGGATGGGTAAATTTGGGATGGTTGATGGTATGGGATGGATTCCCATATTGAGTTAGGTGTGAAGAATGTGGATAAACAGGGCCCAAGCCAGATTGAGGGATCGGATGAGAGGGGTGTAATATCTGAGGGGGAATAGGGGCATGTTGGGTATAGGTAAATGTGTGATATTGGGGGAATGATGAAGGGTGTGGGTATGAGGTTCTAAGGTTTGGGCCTTGCTGGGCTTGGGTATAGGGTAAGGAGCTTGGATGGGATTGGGCCATAGGACCCAGATGCGTTGGGACCATGGGGCTTTGATGGGTTTTGCTCCTTGTGCATTAATGGATCTGGCCCATTGGGCCTTGACGGGTTTGGCCCATTGGACCTTGGTGGGCTTAGCCAATTGGGCCTTGATGGGTCTGGCCCATTAGGCCTTGGTGGGCTTGAACCATTGGGTCTTGGTGGGATTGGGCCAGTGGGCCTTGGTGAGCTTGGATCTGGGTCTTTGGGCCTTGAGGCCCGCTCAAATGGTCCCAAGGTTGATGGGAGCCTTGGATGGTATGGATGATGGGGGTTGATTAGGGTTTTGGGGGAAGGAAGTATGGAGAGTTTTGAGGGTATGTTGAGGGTTGGGCATTTGGGATGGATTAGGGTGGTTTTGGGAGGCCCTCCATGCCATGAAGGTGTTCATCATTTCTTACATGATGGCCATGAAATCGGGTATTGGAGTGGAGGCGGATGGTTCATTTGATGAGGAGGATGCATGGGATAAAATAGGCATGATCTGGGTAGAGGTAGGGAAATTATGTGTGATTGATGAGGGAAAGTTGGACATTGTTTTGGTAGATTGGGAAAAATTGGGCATGGCCTGGATAGAGGTGGGAAAATTGTGATGGGGGAAAATCGGGTATGTCAGAGGTGGAAGGAAAGCGGGGTATATTGGGATTTGTGGGGGGAGATTGTGGTGCATTTGGAGTGGAAGAAAAAATGGGCATGATTTGGGTGGAGGGAAAATTGGGCATGACCCGGGTAGGTGGATTTTAGGTGAATGAGGGGAAATTGGGTGTATTAGGAGGGGATTGGGATAAATTGGGCATTGTTTGGGTGTATGTGGGAATAATGGGTGTATTTTGGGCTAATGTGGAGGGAAAATTAAGATTGGATGTAGAGGGAAATTGGGGTGTATGAGTAGTGGATATGCGAGGGAAATGGGGTATGGTTTGATTTGAAGTGGAGGAAAAATGGGGCATGGCTCGAATAAATGAGGGGGAATGGGGTGTAGGACTTTGGGAAAATATGTGAAAATTAGATGTGGAAGGGGAATGGGATAAATTTTTGGTGGTGGTGGAAGAAAAATGGGGTGGATTTTGAGTGATGGTGGAGGGGGGAAAATTAGGGTTGTTTGGATTTGAGGGAAAATGGATTTTCGGTAGATGAAAAGATGGGAAAATTTGGATGGGTGGATGGGAATATGGGTGCACCGAAGGGTCCGGTGACTGAAAATGGGTGTTGGGTGAGGGGGATGGATGTGAACACTTCTTCCGTGTGGGAATGAGTTGGGGAATGCGGCCAGGATGAATCGGGATCAGCGTATGCCGAACCCACTGCCCACGACATGGCTTGGTGGCGGGTGGGGTATGGGTATCACGGATGAGGCCCGTAAAGCTTTCTCCTTCTTTCCCTATGGGATGATGGAGGGTAAGGCGATGTCGTTGTACCGACACCACAATGATTTTTCTTTTTTCGGTTTTTTTAGTTTCTATATATATATATATTTTTTTTTTTTGAAGATTTTTTGTAAGTGGATTTTTATGATGAAGGATTTCGGGGCCCTTGAATTCCCATTTCGGGTGGTGTTTGTACCCTAAATAAATTATGCGGCGTGACCCTAACACGCTTCGAAAGAATCAAAGGGGAACCCTTTGATCTATTGAAGGCACGAGAATCAACGCAAACAACCCGATCCCCCGGAGCGAGTCGATATGAGGTTACCCTCTTTTGACCGGCGAGGGCGTATTGGGTGTTGGATAATGCGGGACCTAATCCAAGGTGCTAAACCACTAAGCAGGGAACTCAAGCATGTGAAAAAGGCCTCAGACTCGGGCTGCACTGCTCAGGTCAGACTGCGCATGTCAATTGCATGCGCCAGTCCAAAATTGGTTAGACTAAGCTTGGTGCGTGTATTACATGCGCGAAAGCAAATTGGGTCTTTCCAAGCTTGGCGCGTGTATTACATGCACTAAAGCAAACCTGGGGAAAGATGGCTTGGCACGTATTTTACATGCGCCAGGCACAAACAGTGGGGTCAAAAAAAATTTGATAGTAGAACATCAGCTCGACATTGGTCCCTTTTTTTTGGCTTTCTAGAAGCAATGCTTTCGAGGACTGATTTCTTAGTTGCACCGGGTCTTTCCTCACCACACCTAGGGATACAAGGCCGATTCGAGACTACTAACATTCTCCCCCAAGGGTTTTAGGCTTCGTAATTGGATAGGTTACCCACCTGATATACCTCCGGCGGTAGCGCCATCTCAGATACTAGGTGGGGTGGTTCTTTTTCGAATCATTACCACTAGGGGCTGCCGCCATACTAAGAATTGGGACATTTGTATCTTTGCCTAAAATTCCCAACCCATAAAAATCTACCCCCGTAAAAAATTCAATTGAGTCCTCTCTTGGTTCAGTTTTAATCTCAGATTTTAGGAAAGTTTTCTTTAAAGTTCAAAAATGGGGGGTGATGGTCCCATGCCGCTTCTGCGGGCCGGTATCCACTGATGAGATATGATCAAACGTAAAGTAATGTACAAGTAGGCCTGCCAATTAGCTAAGGCACGTAAATGACGGAAAGTAATAAAATTGTAAAGATAATGCGCAAGTAGGGCCCGCCAATCGGCTAAGGCACATAAATGACGGAAAATAGAGGAATTGTAAAGACAATGCGTAAGTAGGCCAGCCGATCGGCTAAGACACGTAAAATGATAGAAAAGTAGGGGAGAGAAAATTGACGGAATCATAGGGGTGAGTGAAAAATAAGCAAATGTTAGTACAAACAAATAAAAAGGCCAAGTTTCAAGGGGAAGCTCTACTAGCTACTCCCTAGCAGAGTCGCCATCTGTGTGACTGTAGAATTTTATTGATCCGTCGCGACGATGTGCTCGTATGAAAAATATAGAGTCGCCAAAGGGAGCTTTTGGTGTCTCGGGAAATCCAAATCAATATTGAAAACACCAAAGTGTAAAAATATGGCTCTGATCCGGTCAACGCCAAAGGTTCTTGGGTAGGGGCTTCGATTATCGATCGAGAAGGTGTTAGGTACCCAATCAACCCGCTCGTAAGTGGTCTCTACTATGGTTGTTTGGATGTGTATATAATATATATATATATATAATTATATATAAAAAAAAAAAGAAAATGGGCAGCACTTCCTCTTGGCTGAAGGCCTACAATCCTATCAAGCTCTCCGCCAACACCAAAATTTCGGCGGAGTAACGGCTTGAATCCTTGGATAGAAGAAAAGTAAAGAAGGTAGAGGAATAGAGGGGAGAGCCGGAGCTCTTGGGCCCTTGTAGCACACTGTGGTCCTTCGTGCAAAAGTGATGCCAGTGAGCTTCTGATAGCAAACGGGTGGTTGGATGGGTTCTAAAATCTAAGGCTAGGAAGCTAGAGGGTAGGAGAAGAAGGCTAAGGCCTAGTTCCTACAAAAATATGGAGATTGATGATGGAAAATGGGATTGAAAGAGATGAACTCAGTTCTGAAATTTTATGGGTTTTATGCTAAAATGGGAGATGGGGGATCACTTACTCTTTTCTCTCTTTAGGAAATTTTTGCAAGCCTTTAATCCAAGGGGGGTGCCTCTCTATTTATAGGAAAAGGGTAGGTTAGGAGGATGCTTAAATGCTAAGTAGGGTTAGCAATTAGGTAAGCTTCTAATCTAAGGTTTCCTAGGAAATGTGGACAATGGGCTTCAATGGTGCATGATAGGGTGAGGTTTCAAATGACTAAAGGGTTGCAAATAGGGTAATCAGGGGTGCAACAGTCCTAATGAAACCAATCCCAAACATTGAGATGGTCAACAAGTCAACCCCAAAAGTGGATTTGGAGCAAAAAACCCACAATCACTGTAGCTAAGCTTGGCGCATGTATTACATGCTCCGAGCATAACTACAGTGTCTGTAAGTCTAGAGCCCAAGGTGGGTCCTACCTATGCTTGGTGTATGTATTAGATGTGCCAAGCCATTTTTAGGAGAAAAATGGCTTGGTGCATGTAATACATGCGCCACATATGCACTAGCCAAGTGTGGTTCCTGGGCATCACTCGGATCGTTGTAACTTTTGACACATAACTCAGATTGTAGTGATTTTAGCTCGTTGGAAAGATGGGGAAGTCCTCTTTCCAATGGTATATAATTCAGATCTAGAAGAGATCTGTATAAAATTTGGCACTCCTCTTTCCATCCACTGCTCTGGAGGGTTCAGAAACTGGTTCGGGACGGGTTCTATGGGGTTCGGGAAGGTTGGGGTTGATTCCTAATGATTTGGGATGATTCCTAAGGGTTTTGAGATAACTCCTAAGGGTTTGAAAAATGCTTTCAGAAGCTCGGGGGGTGCACCCTTCTCGAAGTATGTGTAGATCGGGTCTTGGGCCAAACTTGGGTGTCTACAATAGGTTTTTTATTAATAGCGACAATTTTTTGCTCCAAAAAACTGCCGCTAATAGTCTTATTTTATGTAATGTTCTCACTTTGATTTATTTATTAATAATAATAACTAACTAAGCCCCCATGTCAAAATGATGGTGCCTGGAAAGGTGGGATCGAACTTGGTCCGATCTCGGGGTTTGAGTCGGGTACAACACATACTTCACTTGAGGGTTTAATTTTTAAAGATTTGTTTGCATCAGGAATTGGTTCCAAATTTGTGTTTCGGTGTACTTACTCAATTATGATAAGTGGGTCAAAGACCATGTTAAAGACGTGAAAAGTTTGAGTAAGGTCAAAGCGGTCTAAATGGTCGTGTTATTATTGAAGGTCAACGATTCAACGTTGGCAAAAATCGGGGTTGTTACAGAAGTAATGCCTCCACAGAGAACTTTTTGCATTATATTTTCATTCTAATTGAAGTTAGTGGATGATGTGATTCTTATTTATCTAATAGGGTCTAATTTCCCAAAGTTTTTGCGCTATATTTTCAGCCAAGGTGGATTGAGTGTGGAGTTTTGGAATGTTTTGCTGGGTTTGGAATGCCCCACATAGAAGAAATTAATAGTATGACAGTGCTTCTTCTTTATAATAGAAATCTTTGACGTGCAATGCTATTGAAATAAATAATTAATAATTTGATTATGTGGTGCAGGATATCGAGGAATTGTAGTATTACTGGACAAATCCTTCCATAGCTAATGCTGCAACTACTATATCAACCACTGCAGCAACTACTATAGCAATTGCTGCAGCCAAATCGGATGGAGACATGCAAATAATAAGTTTTCAAGTAAATTGGATTGGCTAAAGATGCACTATTATCTATTTAAATGCTTCTAGGAGAGTTGGTCTCTAAAAGAAGCTATGATTAACTAATAGCATGGTATAATGAAAGTTTTTTTCAGGCCAACGTCGATCGATTTGTACGTGAACCGGCATGATCGATCATTGCTAGAAACAAATCAGCGATATCCTGAGATAAATTTGGAACCCACTCAAATCAAATATTGGGATAATCTACAAAGCCTCAACTAACGACATTTTGTTTGAAAATTGAACTACAGCCCGATCCAGTTTCTAACAAGCGGAACCGGTTCAAAAGCATGGACTGGTGACACGAAAACAATTAGTAGCGGATTCAGATTCTACCATGATCGATAGGGGTTTAGGTCTGTGCAGCTCACCCAATCGCACATCTCCATTTCGTTTTACGACAGATTTCATTCTACGACATTTTCGGCAATGTCTTGCACAGATGTGGAGACACACAAAGTTGGCCCAAGGCACAATCGACACGTAATTCAAGAAAGGCGTACACCCGAGCTTTCGAAAGCATTTCTCGAACCCTTAGGAATCATCCCAAACTCTTAAGAATCATCCCAAAACCTTAGAACTCATCCCGGACACATAGAAACCCTCCTGAACCCTTAGAAAGCCGAATCGGAGCCATAGAGCCAATTTTGAACCAACCAAAATAGCTAATGAAAAGAGGAGTCCCTAAGTTTGCATATATAGTTGTCCAACCTGAGGCCTATACCATTAGAAAGTAGAGGTTCTCAAATTTCCATCAAGCTTAAAATCTCTTAATTCAGAGTTGTACATCAAAATTTATGGCGAAATAAAAATTACGGATTTGTGCAGAAAATTCTAAAATCAGACCAAAGAGCCAATTTCGAACCAACCAAAATAGTTGATAAAAAAAAGAGTTGCATAATATTTATAGATATTTTCCCAACCTAAAGCCTATACCATTAGAAAGTAGAGGTTCCTAACTTTCCAACAAGCTAAGAATCGCCTAATTCGAAATTGTACATCAAAAGTTATGGCGAAATGAAGATCGCAAATTTGTGCAAGAAATTGCAAAACTGGGCCGGGTCCCTACAGGTCTTCAACTTCCAGCAGTTTGGGACTAGTTTTCTTTCAAAAATGACCAAAATTTATATTGAGGGTTTGACTTGTGGACCATCCAAAAGTCTGGGGTGTGTTTCTTTAGGACCCTAGTGACCATTCAAGTCACCACTGTAATGACCCTAAAATTCAGAACAAGAACTCGACTACTCCGATAAGCATGTCCGACATGGAAATTGAGACAAATTAATAATTTAAATTAATATTATTAGAAATAATATTAATCCACAGTTAAATGAAGTCATGTGTGAATTCCTATGTAAGTCCGAGTCTTGTAGGACGTTGATGAGGCGTGATATGCCGGAAAAGCTGTGTAGGTGCTCCACACTGGAGCTTAAGTTAAGAGAATACTGAAATATCAAAGATATTTTATTTTCTTAACTTACAAGAGAAGGAAGAAGGTTTGCATACCTACCTTGCATCTTCTTCTTCTTATTTTCCTGAGAATCTGTAGCTAGGTTATTATTTTTAGGTGGTTGCTTTGAGAAACCATAGTTAGAAGAAACCTAGGGTTGAGATTGATTGAGTTAGGAGTACGGAATCGACGTCGGTACGCCATATTTGTTTTGGCAAAGAGGAGTGGTATCTCTGTGTGTTGAAGCGGAGCCACAAACCTACTATTCCGGGTCGTGGCGGCGACAAATTTCTGATTTGGGATACGAAACCCTCTCCGGATCGCGTTCACCGAGAACCTGAAATGAACTTTAAATAGGTGAGTTTTTAGATTAAAAATATATAAATTAAAACCTCATAAATATGTAAAGGGATGTGTATGAATAGTTGTTAGGGACCATTAAGGGTTAAAGATTAAAGTAGGTCAAGAACAAGTGATCGCCATTAATGACAAACTGTCATCCTTGATCGATCAAATTAGTGAATTGATCGATCAAGCCTGGGATTGATCGATCAATGTGAAGGATTGATCGATCAATTCGTATCTTTCAGTTAATGAGAACAGTAGGGTGCTTTTCTGGAAGTTCAATGCCCGATGGGCATTAATCGATAAAATTGGTATTTGATCGATCAAATCTGAAGGTTGATCGATTAATTTGGGAATTGATCGATCAATATGAGAGGTTGATCAATCACAGTGAGGTGATCGATCAAAGGTAAGAATGATCAATCAATGTGGAAGATTGATCGATCAATTTGGGAATTGATCGATCAAATTTTATAATTTAAGTGTGCAAACTGGAGGTAGGAAATTTGAATATGACTGGATTGATCAATCAATGGAGAAATTGATTGATCAAATTGAAGGATTGATCGATCAAATCCCCTTTGTCACATGTGAGTTAAATGGGGACATTGATCGATCAAAGGAGGTATTTGATCGATCAAGTTGGATGATTGATAGATCAAACAAGGACATTGATCAATCAATCACCCCTGTTTTAGCTATTTTAGTTTTGTGAATAAAACACTACTGGATACTATGCCAGTTGATGTTCTGATATCTCTGACAATAAGTATACTATGTCTATGGCCTAGGATCAAACCGTGATGCTTTGAAAAGCTTTGGATTTGCTTAGAAAGGTCTGATTTGAGATAGGGGAATTCAACTAAAATTACATTTATTCTTGATCTCATGGTTCCAAATCTTCTGTATTTTGCTTCATATTCTAATTTTACTTTCCAATCATGTCTATCATATGTGTGAAATCTCCATCATATCTGATTCCTGCTATCTGAAATCTGTCACCCGATTCCTGTTATATGATAAGTATGCATGTCATATTCGTCAATAATCTGACGAATCCCACTGACTCGGCGGTATATCCGTGCCTAACACAATCGTGCATCTACTTTGGAAATCCCTTGGCACAATTGCATTCCTTAGATAAATCATTGTTGTAATTCCTGAAATTGTTCATTGAATGACGATGGTCGGGATTATCCATCGGCCCAAATCTGACTACCACGTGCTATGCTCACGGGAGTTACTTAAGTATACTATTTTAAGTCATTTAAATACTGTACGCATAGGATCCTGCAAACTCTAAGGTTTTGTCTGCTCCGATAAATTCTACATATCTGATCATCTATCTGCATCTATTCAATTTTGTTTATATTTTGCTACTGCTAATCTGTCTGAAATATCTTCTGCAACCATGTTTTACAATTAAGATGCAACTTTAACTGAAATTCTTCTACTGACCTTAGATGGTTAGCTCACTCTTGACTCTGTGTCATAGGTTTTGAGGCTCGAGCACCGAGTACCGAGAGCGACCCGGATTACTAGCTGGAGACAGAGGTTGAGGCTGAGGACGAGGAGACGGATATCCAGGCAGACGAGTTTTACCCTTATCTTGGGTATATTAGTATTGTATTTTTGAGTTTTTGTATTGTATTTTGGATTATTTGTGCGCCTGGTAGCCACCTTCTGTATTTATATATATATATATATATATTTTTTTTTTTACTTGTATTATTATATATTCTATAGGAACCATTATTAGGAACCATTATTTTGGGTGATGAATGTCCGTCACCAGTAGTTCTTCTGATTTTTCTTTGAGGATGTATATTCTTTTGATATATATATATACATGCATTATTATACTTCTTTCTCTTTTTAAATGCCTTATGATGACTCGATCTGCCACTACTAGATCGTGTCTGTTCTAAGTTCCGCTATACGAGTAGACACTCTATGATTTGTCTTGGGGATCATCCAAAGCATGATCCTGATGGTTCAGATTTTTGGGTGTAGAAATTCGAGCTGTCATAGTTGGTATCAGAGCCTAGGCTTTAGGTTGACCTACGGGTTCATGTTGGATTATTTTCGCAATTTATATATTGATCAATATTGTTACTTTCACAATAACAGTCTGGTACTATGGGCCGAAAGTTCATAGGTGGACGCAGTGGAGGCAGAGAAGGACAGAGAGAGGTTCCATCGCGAGAGATTCTCGATGTGACAGAAACATCTAGGGGATTAGGGTTCCTATCGAATGAGAATGTCATTCCGATAGGACCGAGAGGAGGAAGAAGAGGTAGCGATAGTGGAATGGAGCAGGTGTTGGAAGCGTTGGCTACCAACGTCGCTCAGCAGACGACTGCTTTGAATTAGCAAGTAGCTAGGCCACCTCACCAACCTAACGGTTTTGCCAAGTTTAAGAGAATGAGCCCTCCTAACTTCTCAGGTCAAACAGATCCGATAGAGCCAAGGGTTGGATAGAAGAAATGGAGAAACTGTATGAAGTGCTCTAGTGTACGGAGGTAGAGAAGGTGCGCTGGGCCACCTTCAAGCTTGATGGGGAAGCGGGGCCTTGGTGGAAGTCGGTATCGAGGCACTGTGAGCAAGAGTTTCCCAATGTCCCTTAGACATGGACCAAGTTCATTGAAACATTCAACGACAAGTACTTCCCCAAAATAGTGAGGCATTAGTGGGAGGTCAAGTTTATCAAACTAGTATAAGGAGCTATGACGGTGCGGGAATACAGTCAGAGTTCGATAGATTAGCAAGGTTTGCTTCGTAACATGTAGCCACCGAGTTGATGCGAGTTTGAAAGTTTCAACTTGGCTTGAGGCCAAACATTCAGAGGGAAGTGACCATATGGGAGCTAGAGACATATGCGGCAGTTATGTCCAAAGCTCTCATTTCAGAGGAAGAATGCAAGAAGCAGTTTGCTTGGAGAGACAAGCAAAACAGGGAGAGGTCATTTTAGGGACAGTCTTAGGACCCTCAGCAAAACAAAAGGGCTAGATTCTCCAGACCTCTGAGATACCCTACTCACTCCCGACTGGTGATATCTACAGGGCCTAGTTCATATAAGAGGCCAGCAGCACCTGCATCTTCTAGACCATTCCGACCATCTGGTTCATCTGGCAGTGGGGCTTCTATAGGACAAGGATCTTCAAGAGTCTTGTCATTCACTCCAGCTCTATCATGTGCAAAGTGTGGGAAGCCACACAAGATAGAGGACTGTAGGAGAGAGACGGGGGTGTGCTTCAGGTGTGGCAAGATGGACCACATAGTCAGAAATTGCCCGGAGGAAAGTAAGGAGAGCAAGGAGCAGTCCAGATCCATGTCTACTCAGAGATCCTCTCGACCTGTTGTTCAAGGTATCATTAAGCTCTGAGATGTTCAATTCTATTATTAATTTTAGATATTTTTGAATGTGCTAGTAGATCTTAAATGCATAGGAATATTGTGACTGCTATGTATTATATTATATGCATGACAAGTATGTTGATAAATAAACAAAGGTACGTTTCATATACGTCAAGAGCAAGACATATGTGAGGTTGAAGCGAGAGTACTAATTGACCTTAGGTCCACACATTCGTTCATTATGTCAATGTTCTCAGCACGTATAGGGATTACACCGGAGAAGTTAGATTTTTACAGTGACAATCCCTACTAGTAATGCAGTGAAAACGGACACAGTGGACAGGGTGGTAGTTATTAGAGTGGAGAAGGAGGAAACTCGAGCAAACCTGATATTGATGAATATGGTAGGCTTCGATGTAATCTTAGGGATGGTTGGCTATCCACTTATCATGCTAGCTTTGATTGCCTGCTGAAAATCATAGTTTTTCGCCCTCCAAAGAGGAAGTAATTTAGATTCTTCGGAGTGAAGTCTAAGGTAGTACCATTGATATCAGCTATTCGGGCTGAGAGGATGATGAAGAGTGGGTGCAATGGTTATATGGTTTTTCTGCAAGAGCAACGGGAAGAGAAGAATGTTATTTCTGACATTCATGTTGCTTGCGAGTACCTCAACGTATTTCCTAAGGATTTACCAGGACTACCACTAGCTAGGGAGATTGAATTTGCGATAAATCTAGTTCCAGGTATCGAATCAGTATCTGAAACTCCATATCGGATGGCTCCTGCAGAGTTACAAGAATTGAAGGAGCAGCTGCAAGAATTGCTTGACAAAGGGTTTATCTGACCTAGTGTCTCCTTGGAGAGCACCAGTACTATTTGTCAGGAAGAAGGATGGTTTGATGCGACTGTGCATCGATTACTGGCAGTTGAATAAGTTGGCAATTAAGAATAGTTACCCGCTTCCAAGAATAGATGATCTCTTTGATCAGTATAAGGAGTGAGGTTCTTTACGAAGATTGATTTACGATCGGGTTATCATCAATTAAGAGTCAAAGCAGAGAATATTGAGAAGACGGCGTTCAGAACTAGATATGGGCACTATGAATTTTTGGTTATGCCATTTGGATTAACGAACGCACCTACGTCTTTTATGGATCTAATGAATCGAGTGTTTAAACCACACTTGGATAAATCCATGGTCGTGTTCATGGATGACATTCTCATCTATTCAAGGAAGAAAGAAGACCATGAACGACATCTCCATGTGACTCTACAGACTCTCAGAGATCACAAACTTTATGCAAAGCTCAGTAAGTGTGACTTTTGGCTTGACCAAGTCAGCTTCTTAGGTCATGTTTTCTCTGAGAAAGGTATAACAGTGCATCTCACGAAGATTGAAGCGGTAGTAAATTGGGAGCAGCCGAGGACAGTGACTGAAGTTCGTAGTTTCCTTGGATTGGCGGGATACTATCGACGATTTGTGGAAGGGTTTTCAAAACTATCAAGTCCACTTACTCAACTCACAAAGAAGAATGCTAAGTTTGATTGGACTAAGCAGTGTGAGAAGAGTTGTTGTGAAATTAATCTTGTTTTAAACTTGCAAGCGCATGAATCGGATGTAGCATAGATTAATGGAGTGCGAGATCATTTTCACGAAGATTGGCCAGAAAATTATGGAAAATGAAATGGAAATAGTAATTAATCAAAAGAAAGAAACTATAGATCTAAAGCAATACTACACTAGTTTACCAATTTTTGAGATTTTAATGAGAAATGAAGATTAGGCAGTAAAATTGAATTAAATGAAGAATAAAAGAGATCATGATGCTAACTCCTCCCATCCTTGGTTTACCATTTATGAAATACAGATCTAATGGTTAAGATATGATACCATCACAAGATGCAAAGCACATAAACTGAACTCAATCAAATATTTACGGAAAATATTTCACTTAATCCACAAAACCAACTCTAAGTGTATTCTCTTCCTACTGTCGTAAAAGAGATGAGGCAAAACATTCACCGTAAAGAGGACTTCTAATGACGATAGATTAATGCCGCAAAATAGGACAAAACATTTACCGTAAAAGAGAGACTCCTAATGGCGATGAATTAATACCACAAATACTATCAACAAAGAACCCGAAGTAGATTTCTTATTGCAGATCCGAGATGATGGGAGTGGGACTAGCTCCCCTATCTTAGATGGCAATCAGAATTTACTAATTCGGCAAGAACAATAAGGCATTAAAGATCAAGGCATCTATAATAGCATAATATCCCAGGCATAGATCTATAGTTGCATAGATGAAAACCTCGGATGGGGTTCATTAGATTCCCATCCTCAAAAGGATTTAGCTACTCTTACTATAAATGAACAACATAATTAAAAGAAAAATTAAAATAAATATTAAAATACTGTAAAATAGCTCCAATAAAATCTACAAAAGCTTTAATCCAAACAGGTACAATCTTCCTCAATTGCATAAATTGAAACTAATCTAAACTAGAACTAGAAAAATGTAAGAACAAAACTTGAAAAATGGAAGAAGGAATTGGAAGAAAGCTGAAAATTCCTAGTAAAAGAAAAAATAAAATCTAAGATAAAAGTCCCTTAAAATCAATTCTCTAGTTTGCTTAAATAGGATCTCAACTCTAGATTTGAAATTCAAATATTCAAATTTGAATTTTAAATTTCAAGGACCATTAACTCCTTTGCTCCAATGTTCATACGTTTGTTGTTCGTATGCTCTTTTATGCTTCCAAATGCATCCAATGGCTAAATCTTCCTGAAACAACTACAACTTCATAAATATGTCAGATTGCCCTCATCGGATGGCTAAATGTACGCTTAAAGGGGTGAAATATGATCATATTTCACTACTCATCACACCCCCAAACCTACACTTTGCTAGTCCTCGAGCAAAGGAGAAAGAAAATAAACTAAAAAATAAACTAACATCCTAAAATAATCAATAAATACCACTTTCATAGGGATCATGATTGCATTTAGTGCATACAACAAGCCTTTAAACCACTAGGTGATCTTTAGTGGAGGAGTTTTGTCTCCTTAAGGTTTTCAGTGAAGTTACCCACAAACTTCAAAACACTTTTTCAAAATTATCGGTAAAATTTAGTTTTTCAAAACATGGTTTTTATAGAATTTTCACTTTTAAAACACAAAACCATTAATCAATTAATCATGTGAATTTTTAATTTCAAATGTCAATGCCATATTGATCGTACTCGTATCTGTTCCAATTAGTTCTAATGTTCCAATTCTTAGGTAACTCATCTATCCATACCTAAACTCAGAGTGGGTGTATATCAATGTTAAGCCCTACCAATCTTGGGACCTTCTTCAACAATGAACCATTGGATAAAAGTCTTGACTCAATTCTCATAATAGATATGCTCTCAAAAATAAATACACTCCGATGATGGGTAAATGATCACACACATGTGTGTGATCAATACAAAGCAAATAAAAGGGTCTCATACGATAAAGGAAACATGATGCAAACAATGAACAAATGAGAATCTCATGAGAATGATACTTGTCTATCATAAGCATGTCATATCGAGTGTCATAGGTATCACATATTCACTCTCCACAAGGCAGTTACCAATGTAAGATCAGATCATGAAGGTCTTTTTTAGGGTTGTAATGGGGCTCAGGTACGGGTAAGAAAGAAATGGAAGTTGGGATTCAAAATTTCTGAGAAATTAGAAATTGAACTAACTTCTGATTTTTCTATTTCTTCTCTTTTTCTTTCCTTATTCTCTTGCTATTTTTCTCAATATTTTTCTATTTTCTCAAATTTTTTTCTTTTCTCACTCCTTTTACTTCTTTTGAATTTTATTTTCTTTAAGCACCTCATATTTTTCATTCTTTTTTAATTTTTCTTTTTCTTTTTCTCCTCCTTTTTTTCTGCCATATAGTCTCAGTAAACACCACAACTCGGTATTTCTCCACTTACTCTCTTTTCGTCATTCTCATCCCTTGTCTCTAATTTCTCATAAGTAAGAAGAGTAAGGCTAAATTTTCATAAATAGTGAAGGGATAAAGGTTAACGTGGCTTATCAAAGAATATATAAAGACAAAATTTATCTTTTAATAGGCTCAAAGGAGTACTAGAAGGATAAATTTACATGAGGTGGGATATTTTAAGAACAAACGAGCCAAAGATGACCTTCAATCATGTCCTCAGAAGATGATAACTATGCCTATTTGTCTTAAGCAAATATACAACACGTTCTAGCATAATGATATGAATTTAAGGTCATGCAAAGTCACAAGTCAAATGTAAAATGTATGAGATTATGCAAAAATAATTCGTATTCAAAGATAACTTCGAGTTGATGTAAGCACTCATCAAAGAAGGAAAATTAGCTCTAAAGTTCACCGGATTTAGTCTCCACTAAGATCCTAAGATTCAAAGTTCAATCCAATCTTTCAATTTCTAGATCTTAACATGATATAGGTGCACAAAGTGCATAAGCATAAATTCTAGAGTTACCTTCAAACTATCACATTAAAATTTCAAATTTTTCCTAGATACAACTACTCACAATATGGCCTTGAAATTTTCAAAATCAACTTCTCATGCAGTATTGATCAACGTTTGAAAATTGTCAAAAAATATTAAAAAAATCCAATATAATGATTCCAAATTAGTAGAAAATTTGATTTATTTTATTTTATTTTATTTTTTTCAATTTTTGAAGACTGCTCCAAATTAAAAAGGAATGACCTTACTTTGTTAGGTATGAACTTTCACACCCCCAAACCTATTAAGTGTAATGTCCCCATTGTACCAAAATTTAGGATCACCCCCAAACCTACATTAAACAATCACAAACCAAGAGGCAAGAACAGGTAAAAAGTATCATTTGGCAAAAATAATCACAAAAATATTGGTCATTCATCTTGCAAGAGATCAGATTCATATGTAAAATGCTAAAAATAATTTAATAACTAAATTTTCATTCACAATCACTCTCCTTTTTTTTTTTTTTTAATTTACAAACTTAGGTTGCCCCCCAAGAAGCGCTAAGTTTACAGTCATCAGCTCGACATTGCAAAAATTCTCCTTATCCTGACTGATCAGGATCAGTCAATATGATTTCATCGGACTCAGCAATATTATTTTCCAAAAAAGGTTTTAACCGTTGGCCATTCACCCAAAATTTATTTTCATTGTTTGAGTTGATAACTTCGACAACTCCATTTGAAAATATCCGGTGAACCAGGAATGGACTTGTCCATCGAGTTTTTAACTTCCTAGGAAACAGATGGAGTTTTGAGTTATATAGCAACAGCTTTTGGCCAGGGGTAAAAGATTTTCTCAGGATAAATTGACCATGGACCCGCTTCATGCGGTCCTTGTATGACTTGGCACAGTCATAAGCATCAGCTCCAATCTATTCCAGTTCATCAATCTCCAAGCTTCGCTGATTATCAACCTTTTCTAAATCAAAGTTCAGCGATTTGATGGCCTAATATGCTCGGTGTTCCAACTCAATGGGTAAGTGACAAGCTTTTCCAAAAGCCATCGTGTAAGGAGACAATTCGATGGGAGCCTTGAATGCCGTCCGATAAGCCCAAAGTTCGTCGTTCAATTTTAACGACCAATCTTTTCGGTTAGGCTTTATCGTTTTCTCTAAAATGCGTTTGATTTCTCGATTCGAAACCTCAACTTGTCCACTGGTTTGAGGGTGGTATGGTGTAGCCACTTTGTGCATGATCCCGTACTTTTTCATGAGCTGCCCGAATACTTTATTACAGAAGTGTTTTCCACCATCGCTAATGATAGCGCGGGGAATACTAAATCAGGAGAATACTTATTCCTTGAGGAATTTCACAACCACCTTGTGGTCATTTTTCTTACAAGTTATGGCCTCAACCCATTTAGATACATAATCCACCATAATGAGGATGTACTGGTTTCCGAAAGAATTGGGAAATGGTCCCATGAAGTCTATCCCCAAGACATCAAACAGTTCGACTTCTAGAATTGGATTTAATGGCATCATGTTTCGTTTTGAAATTCTGCCCAACATTTGACAATTGCTGCAAGAAATGCAATGTTGGTGATAATCTTTGAAGATCATCGGCCAATAGAAACCACTCTGGAGAATCTTTGTAGAAGTTTTTCGTGAACTGAAGTGTCCTCCACAGGACAACTCATGACAGAAAGAGATTATATCCGACTGTTCGGATTCCGGAATGCACCTCCTAATTATCTGATCAGGACAATATTTAAATAAGTACGGGTCCTCAAAAAAATAATGTTTTGCCCATGCTAGAAAAATAGCTTTCTCATTCTTGCTCCAGTGCTGTGATACTTGATCCGTCACTAAAAAGTTGACTAGATCCGCATACCATGGTGCATGCTTGATGGCAAACAATTGCTCATCGGGAAAGTTTTCTAAAATCTGAACCACATCGTCAGATTTTTCAATAATAATTCAAGATAAGTGGTTAGCCACCACATTTCAGATCCCTTCTTATCTTTAATTTCCAGATCAGACTCTTACAAGAGTAAAATCCACCTGATCAAATGAGCTTTTGTATCTTTCTTCGCAAAGAGGTAGCGAAGAGTCGCATGATCTGTAAACACCACAATCTTTAATCCCAACAAATAGGATCAAAATTTATCAAGCGTAAAGACGACTGGTAGGAGTTCCTTTTCCGTGGTAGAATAATTTAGTTGCGCATCATTGAGAGTGCAGCTTGCATAGTAGATGACATGCGGCACTTTCTCTACCCTTTGCCCTAGAATAGCACCAATTGCATAATCCAATGCATCACACATGATTTCGAATGGGAGCGTCCAATCTGGAGATTGAATTATAGGAGCTTTGACTAATTCTACCTTGATAATTCAAAGGCATTTTTACACTTCTCATAAAAAATGAATGAGGCATCTTTAGCTAGCAGACTACACAATGGTTTTAAAATTTTGCTGAAGTCCTTTATGAAACGTCGATAAAAATTGCCGTGTCCAAGGAAAGACCTTATTTCTCTGACTGTTCTAGGTGGTGGAAGGTTTGAAATCAGATCTACTTTCGCCTTGTCAATCTCAATGCCTCGAGACGATATGATATATCCCTAAATAATATCATTTTGTACCATGAAATGACACTTTTTCCAATTTAGAACAAGGTTCTTCTCCTGACATCTTGTAAGAATAAGGGATAAATGGTGCAAACAATCACTAAAATTGTCTCCCTAAATAGAGAAGTCATCCATGAAGACCATTAGGAACCTCTCCACCATATCTGAGAATATACTCAGCATACATCTTTGGAATGTAGTTGGAGTGTTGCAAAGTCTGAATGGCATCCTTCGGTAAGAGAATGTTCCAAAGGGACATATAAATATTGTCTTCTCCTGATCTTCTAGTGTAATGGCTATCTGATTGTATCCAGAATAGCCATCGAGGAAACAATAGTATTGATGCCTGGCCAATCTCTCGAGCATTTGATTAATGAATGGGAGGGGAAAGTGATCTTTTCTGGTCATTGAATTCAACTTTCTGTAATCGATACATACTCTCTAGCCAATTTAAACCTTAGTTGGTACCAACTCATTCTCCTCATTCTTTACAACAGTAACACCTGACTTCTTGGGGACCACTTGTGTTAGACTAACCCATTTGCTGTGAGAAATAGGGTATATAATTCTGGCATCTAGCAATTTAATAACCTCATTCTGACCACATCCTACATAATTGGGTTCAATTTGTGTTGCGGTTCTCTAGAAGGTTTAGCATCTTCTTTCAAATGAATATGATGCATGCACAACGTTGGGCTAATACCTTTGATGTCCTTTATAGACCACCCGATTGCACTTTTATGGTCTTGGAGCACTTCTATAAGTTGATCCTCCTGGTCCTCATTCAATTTTGATGAAATTATCACAGGATGAGTTTCGTCTTCTCCCAAGTAGGCGTATTTCAGATCAGTCGAGAGAGGTTTCAATCCCAGCTTTGGTTTCTCCTCTTCCTAGGCACTTCTTTCCTTACTTCATTAATGGCCTTAGTTTTTGGTTGCCATCCATTGTCTCCCAGGAGTGGTGTGGAATCTAACATCTCATTCATGGATCATATGATCAACATCAAAGTCCTCACCAAAATGGGCTACGCAGGCCTCTAGAGGATCCTTAAATTCAGAAGCGAAAAATGTCTTTTCCACGACATTATCAATCATGCAGACTTGTGCATGTTCTTCATCCTCAGCAGGGTGCTTTGCAATATTGAAAATGTTCAGCTCCACAGTCATATTCCTGACTGATAAGTTCATTATCTCATTTTGGAAATTTATCAGTGCATTCGATGTTGCTAGGAATGGTCTTCCTAGGATCACCGGGACACTATTCTTCAGATTAGGGACAGGTTCGGTGTCAAGGACAACGAAATCAACTAGAAAGTAGAAGGAGTCCACCTTGATTAAGACATCCTCCACTATTCCCTTGGAAATTTTAATTGACCTATCAGCTAGCTGAAGGGCCATTGCTGTAGATTTTACTTCACCCAACTCGGGTTCCTTATAGATAGAGTACGGCAACAAATTTACGCTTGCCCCATGGTCCAAAAGTGCTCGATCAATACGATTCTCCCCTATGACAATCGAGTTGGTAGGACAGCTAGGGTCCTTATACTTAATTGGGAGTCTTGATTGTAACACTGAACTAACCTGCTCGGCTAGGAAAGCTTTCTTTGGGACATTGGTCTTTCTTTTCATTGTGACTAGGTCCTTTAAGAATCTAGCATAAGAAGGTACTTGCTGGATGGCGTCTAAGAAGGGAATGTTGATCTTTAATTGCTTGAACATTTTAATGATCCCCTCCAGATAGCAGTTCTTCTTTGGTGCCCTGAGCCTTTGAGGATATAGGGCTTCAGGCACGAAAGTATTTTCTTTCTCGTTCTTTTCTTCAACCTTTTTCTTTTCTGCCTCCTCTTCTTCAACTTCCTCATTCATCTCAATCTTATCCCCAAGTTTAGATCTCTCATCTTCTTCTGGCATTTTCACTTTGTTATCAACCTTCTTTTCAGATCTCAATGTTGTGACTGCTTTAATTTATTAATGATTTTCTTCCTGTGATGAGGTCGAGGCATGCTCAATAGCCATCTGCTCTCTTAGATTTGGAATTGGTTGGCTGGGGAATGATCCCTTCTCTTTCGCAGAGGAGTGTCGCCAATTACCTAATTTGAGTCTCTATCCTTGATATTAAAGAAGTATTGGATTGGATGAACTTCTACATATCATCATTCTGAGGATATTGGTTCTGAGGAGGGCGTAGCGTAATGTTTCCCTGATGATTATTAAATCCAGGTGGTGGAAACATTTGCGCCAAGTTCTGCTGACCCATGAGTTGCTGTGTGGCTTGGTTTTGATAACCACCACTGGTTGTGGGAGCTAAGAATGTTGGGTCAGATGCCTGGGTTTCCCAGTTTGGTTTTGATTTTAGTGGAATTGATTCATATCGCCAAAGTTTTACTGTTTAAAATGCCCTTGACCAAACTGTTGTTGTGGTCCTTGGCTGAAATTTTACTGAGGATAAAAGTTCATTCCCTGCCGTCTGGCTTGAGGTTTCTGATTCTCTTGCCTCCACGAGAAATTTTGGTGGTACTTTCAACTGTTTGGGTTATTCTCGCTGAATATGTTTCCCTGGTTATGCCCGTAGTTATTCAATGCATTCAGTTGTTCGGAATGATCTTCTGAATAGTTCTGCATTAATGGGCACCCATCAACCGTGTGCATTGGACTTGCACAATAAGCACATGGTTCAGGTTGTACATTCACAACACTCACATTTTTCTTCAGTTTCAATTCCTCAACTTGTTGAGTGAGGAAATCTATTTTTGCACTTAGGTCCGGTGTGTCTTTGACCACATACAACCCTCCCTTTTTGGCTGAAATACCTGCTTGATCCCTACTCTTTCCTGATTGGTCCCGACTTTTTGTGAAATTCCATTGCTGAGAGTTCTCAGCCAATTTTTCTAAGAAATCGTACGATTCACTTTCCCTGAGTTCCAGGAATCCCCCACTGTTCATAGATTCAATCAAATGTCGGTTGGTTGTATCAAGTCCGTTATAGAAGTATTGGACCAATCTCCATTTGGCAAACCTGTGGTGCGGGCATTTCAACAACAGATCCATGAACCTTTCTCATGCTTCATGAAAATTTTCTCCTTCTTCTTGCATGAAATCACAGATCTCGCGTCTCAATGTATTAGTCTTTACCATAGGGAAGAATTTCGACAGAAATTTCTTAACCAGCTAATCCCAAGTGGTTATTGAGCCAGCTAGTGGTGCATTTAGCCAAGCTTAGGCTGACTTTTTCCTTTATGGAGAAAGGAAACAGCCTTAGCCTCATCGATTCTTCACTGAAATTTTGGTACACAGACGAGTAAACTTCGATGAAATCCTTGATGTGCATATATGAGTCTTCTCTTTCCATTCCATGGAAGATGGGGAGAATTTGAATCACATTTGTCCGTATTTCAAATCGGCCACCTGGTGTAATGGGATAAGTGATAGAAGAGGGTGCATTTGTAGTAATCGGAATAAACAACTCCATCAAGGTTGGTTCTTCTTCATTCCCATGTGGGGTTTCTTCAAATGCATTCGCAGCCATATCAACTTCGAATGATGGCTCGCTTGAAACTTCTCTTCTTGATCTTGTTTCCTTGTGATTTGAGTGACAAGCATGTTCGATCTCAAGAATAAAGGGTTCTAAAGATATCTCTCTAGTAGACTTAGTGTGCCTTCAAAGATCTAGAAACCCTAGAAGTTTCATCAATTCCAATTTTATTTATTTTTTTTTTTTTTTTTAAAATTCAACTTCAAATTCAGATTTTAAATTCAAAATCAAAATCAAATTCAAAATTCAAATTCAAAATTTAAAATTTAAAATTTAAAATTCAAAAGTTAAATTCAAATTCAAATTCAATTTCAAAAGTTAAATTCAAATTCAAATTTTAAATTCAAATTTTAAAATTCAAAATCAAAACTCAAATTCAAATTCAAATTCAAAAGCAAAATTCAAATTCAAAATTTAAGTTCAAATTTTAAAATTCAAAATTCAAATCCTACAAAGGCAATGAATTAAAAAGACAAGAAATTAAGAGGAAATAATCTAAAAGGAACCTACAAATCCTACAAATAAACTAAAAGGAAATAATTTAAAAGGAATCTACAAATCCTAAAAATCCTACTTAAGGAAAGAAAGGAAGAGAAGAAAATCTTATCAATCCTAAAGATCCTAAAAAAAAAATCTAAAAAAAATCTTAATTAGAAATCTAAAAATCTTAAAATACAATAAGCTAAAAGGAAATAAACTAAAAAGAAAACCTTATAAATCCTATAAATCTATAAAATTCTATAAATTCTATAAGGCAATAAACTAAAGTTCTTAAAAAATCTTAAAGATCCTAAACTAGAAATCTTAAAAATCCTATCAATCCAAAAAAAATAAATCCTACAAATTCAAAATTTCTAAAATTCTAAACAATTCAAATTTCAAAAGTTAAAATTCAAAATTAAAATTTTGAAATTCAAAATTCAAAATTTAAAATTCGAAATGTAAAATTTCAAATTTTCAAATTTATTTTTTTATTTTTCTATTTTTTTATTTTTTTAACTAGTGGAAATATTGATTTAAATCTAAAGAAATTTCTAAAATTAACTATCTATTTCCTAAAAATTTCTGATTTTATATATCCAATCCCCGGCAGTGACGCCAAAAACTTATTGTGAAATTAATTTTGTTTTAAACTTGCAAGCGCACGAATCGGATGTAGCATAGATTAATGGAGTGCGAGATCGTTCCCACGAAGATTGGCCAGAAAATTATAGAAAATGAAATGGAAATAACAATTAATCCAAAGAAAGAAACTATAGATCTAAAGTAATACTACACTAGTTTACCGATTTCTGAGATTTTAATGAGAAATGAAGATTAGGCAGTACAATTGAATTAAATGAAGAATAAAAGAGAGGATCTGGATTCTAACTCCTCCCATCCTTGGTTTACCATTTATGAAATATAGATCTAACGATTAAGATATAATACCGTCACAAGATGGAAAGCACATAAACATTGAACTCAATCAAATATTTATGAAAACTATTTCACTTAATTCACAAAACCAACTCTAAGTGTATGCTCTTCCTACTGCCGTAAAAGAGATGAGGCAAAATATTCACCGTAAAAGGGACTTCTAATGACGATAGATTAATGCCACAAAATAGGACAAAACATCTACCGTAAAAGAGAGACTCCTAATAGCGATGAATTAATGCCACAAATACTATCAACAAAGAACCAGGAGTAGATTCCTTATTGCAGATCCAAGATCATGGGAGTCAGACTAGCACCCCTAACTTAGATGGTAATCAAAATTTACTAATTCGGCAAGAACAATAAGGCATTAAAGATCAAGGCATCAATGATAGCATAATATCCTAACCACAGATCTATAGTAGCATAGATAAAAACCTCAAATGGGGTTCATTAGATCCCCATCCTCAAAAGGATTTAGCTACTCATGCTAGAAATGAATAACATAATTGAAAGACAAATTAAAATAAATATTAAAATATCGTAAAATGGCTCCAATAAAATCTACAAAAGCTTTAATCCAAACAGATACAATCTTCCTCAGTTGCAGAAATTGAAACTAATCTAAACTAGAACCAAAAAAATGTAAGAACAAAACTTGAAAAATGGAAGAAGGAACTGAAAGAAAGCTGAAAATTCCTAGAAAAAGAAAAAATAAAAGCTAAGATAAAAGTCTCTTAAAATCAATTCTCTAGTTTACTTAAATAGGGTCTCAGCTCTAGATATGAAATTCAAAAGTTCAAATTTGAATTTTAAATTTCAAGGACCATTAACTCCTTTGCTCCAATGTTCATACATTTGTTGTTCATATGCTCTTTTATGCTTTCAAATACATCAAATGGCCAAATCTTCCTAAAACAATTAGAACTTCACAAATATGTCAGATTACCCTCATCAGATGGCTAAATGTAGGCTTAAAGGGGTGAAATATGATCATATTTCACTACTCATCAAGAGTTTCCAAGAACTCAAGACGCGTCTGACTACAACTTCAGTGTTAGCTATACCTTCTGGCAGAGGAGGTTTTGCTATATATAGTGACGCATCTTACAGTGGTTTGAATTGTGTCCTCAACCAGCACAAGAAAGTCATCGCTATGGCCCTAGACAGCTTACGAAACATGAGAAGAACTATCTAACTCACGATCTGGAGTTTGCGATGGTGATCTTTGCTTTGAAGATCTGGAGGCACTACTTATACGATGAGACGTTCGATATCTTCACCGACCATAAGAGCATCAAGTATCGTTTTACCCAGAAGGACTTGAATATGTGACACCACAGATGGATGGAGTTCTTAAAGGATTATGACTATTCCATCCAGTATTATCCTGGGAAGGCCAATGTTGTGGCGGATGCTTTGAGTAGAAAATCTTTGGCTCAGTTGTCAGATCTTATTATCAGAGTACAGAGGTAGCATCTACTTGAGGACCTAGCCTTATGTGATATACTGATTAATGTCAGAAGTTCAGGAATATTGATGGCTACTATTGTCATACAACCAACGTTGTTTGATAGCGTACGTAAGCTCCAAATGATTGATGATGAGCTTATGGCCATTAGAAAGGATGTGATCAACGGGATCAGAGCGGATTTTTCTATCAAGGAAGATGGTATTTTGCTATTCAGAGGTCGGATGTACATACCTACTAACAAGGACCTTAAGGACACTATTTTAGAAGAAGCACACAAGTCAACGTATGCTATACATCCTGGGAGTACCAAGATGTACCAAGATCTGAAGCGATGTTTCTGGTGGAGAGGATTGAAGAAGGATGTTGCAGACTATATTTCTCGATGTTTGGTCTATCAATAAGTAAAAGTAGACCATCGGAACCCAACAAACTTATTGCAACCATTACCAGTGCTTGAATGGAAATGGGAAGCCATTTCTATGGAATTTATATTGGGATTGCCGAGTACATTGAGGAAAAATAATGCCATCTGGGTCATTGTAGATAGACTGACTAAGTCTGCACATTTTCTGTCGTACCATACTACGTATATAGCTAGTAAGCTCACAGAGCTATACATGAAAGAGATAGTTCGCTTAGATGGCATACTGGTCAGCATCGTGTGTGATCGAGATCCACTTCATACGTCATAATTCTAGCGACGATTTCAAGAAGGCATGGGATCTAAACTGGAGTTCAGCTCAGCGTTTCATCCTCAGACGGATGGGTTGACTGAGAGTGAACCAGATCATAGAGGATATGTTGTGTGCAAGCATGTTGGACTTTCATGGGATCAACATTTGCCTCTGATTGAGTTCACTTACAACAACAGTTATCAGTCTAGTATTGGTATGGCGCCTTACGAAGCTTTATATGGACGATGATGCAGATCTCCTTTGAACTAAGAAAAAGTCGGTGAAAAGCTTATTTTGGGACCTGATATCGTTGATAGTGCAACTGAGACAGTTCGATTGATCCGCGAGAGATTACGGGTTGCTCAAAGTTGCCAAAAGAGTTATGCCAATCTTCATCGAACGCACATTGAGTTTCGGATATACTTAGTTGTGTTCAAGAAACTTAGGTTTCTTAATTTAATCAATATGTATGGAACTAACACTTGTTTTTAGGTAGGAGATAAGATATTCGTAAAAATCTCACCAACTAAGGGCGTGATGCGCTTTGGAAAATGTTGAAAGCTGAGTCCACATTATATTGGTCCGTTTGAGGTGCTTGGACGGGTTCGCGAAGTCGCGTACAGGATTGCGTTGCCACCATAATTGGCAAGTAGGCATAACGTCTTCCACGTTTCCATGCTACGGAGATACGTGAGAGACCCGACTCATGTGTTGGACTTCCAACTGATTGAGCTTCAAGAGGATCTAACTCTGGTGGAAGAACCCATCAAAATTTTCGACCGTAAAGATTAGGTTTTACTGACTAAAATGATCCCACTTGTGCTCGTAAAGTGGTGAAATCATTCATCTTCAGAAGCTACTTGGGAGCACGAAGCCGAGATCTGTGAGTAGTACTCGCATTTATTTACGTGATGTGGAAGGTAATTTCACGATTTAGTTTAAATTCATTATCGTGATTGTATGCATATCATATGTAAGCAAGAATATTTTGAATAGTATAATCTGCTTATACGAATGCGGTATACGAGGTACCATAGATCCTCATTCTTAAAATGAAGTTCAATTGCGTTAAAGATAAGAATGTTTAAAGAAATAACTTTACTGACAGGTTTGATCGATCAAATTAGTGAATTGATTGATCAACTGAGGCTTTGATCGATCAACATATAGGATTGATCGATCAATTAGGTTTAAACCCTATTTTGTAATATGAGTGGTTGATAGATCAAATTTATGGTTTGATCGATCAACCTAGGGACATTGATCAATCAAGGTTGTCGGGCAAGGACATTTTTCACTTAAGATGGATCGATCAATTTGAGCATTAATCGATCAAGGTTATCAGGTTAGGGCATTTTGACTTAAGAATTGATCGATCAATTTAAGCATTGATCGATCAACCCTATCATTTTAAGTAACAATTGGGTTTTATTTTTCTCACTTGCACGATTAGGGATTCCAATCGTTCAAGAGGGTTTTTGCTCCCTTTACATTCAAGCGATGTTTTTGAGTGTTTGTGTAACGTCCCGGAAAATTTTGTGCTTTTATTGTGCACCTCGAGAAGCGGACCGCCTGGTCAAGCGTTTGACCGA
Source organism: Chloranthus sessilifolius (assembly GCA_021018995.1). Taxonomy (NCBI): domain Eukaryota; kingdom Viridiplantae; phylum Streptophyta; class Magnoliopsida; order Chloranthales; family Chloranthaceae; genus Chloranthus; species Chloranthus sessilifolius. The sequence continues at coordinate 88,516,340 of CM037594.1, read as the reverse complement.
GTCAACATTGACCCGGTTGACGTAGTCGGACGGGTAAAAGCAATGTAGTCAAGGCAATGATGAGTGGTGGGCTGTATGTGTATGTACACTTAACCAGTGTATGTGCTTTACACCCGATTATAAAAACTATAATATAAGATAATAGAAAAAGAAAGAAAATGGGTATTTATTGCTTGATTTAGGGTTGTTGAGAGAAGTAGAGAGAGAGAGAGAGGGAGTAAATGCTAAGAAATCGGGTGATTGAATCAAAAGAGGAGGATACTAAATATAGATCGTCGATCTTGGCTCACGAGGTCCAACGGATCGAGCTCGGGATCAAGAAGAAGTTTGGTTTGGGGTTTGTGGAACCCTAAGGAGTTAAAGACTAGGATCAAAAGAATCGAATCGAAAGAGGTATGCTTGAAGCTTTGCACATTGAAATTATAGCAAAAACATGGTATTTATTGTTTTAGGAAAATGAGAAATGGGGTTGTTGAGGATGGTGATGGAGTTGATGAGTTCATGGAGAGATGAGCTCGATCCTCACCTGAGATCAGGGAGTTTCGTTCGAACGAAATGAGATTTCGTTTGAACGAAATTGATCAAACAATAGGAAAAGGGGAGGTTTTCGTATGAACGAAATAAATTCGTTCGAACGAAATTGGTTTTTCGTTCGAACGAAATTGAAATTCGTTCGAACGAAATTGAATTTCGTTCGAACGATTTCGATTTCGTTCATTCGAAATGGGCTGGTTTTAGGCTTGGGGCCTATTTGGGCATGAAATAACATTGTGTTGAGCCTAAACTTTTTGGCCCAAGGTTTATACATGGTGATGATGATCTTCATGCGTTGATCATGCCTAGGTGGTCGTGGATCATCGAATCTCTTGGTCGGAACGAGTAATGGATCAAAAGGTTTTTAGACGCAAGTGAGGTAGGGGAACATCTAAACTAGTACACTGTATTACGAGCACATACGTAGTGATAGTTTATGATGCATGTTTCTTTAAAAGCTGTTTGATCTATGGCTAAATGCAAAGATTAGTGTTTCGTTAAATGCAAAAGAATAGTGTTAAAAGATAATGGTGTATGGTCACACAAATCATGAGGAAATTGTTAAGTAAGAAGCAATCATCCCAGGGATGTGAGAACACAAAGGCATCGCAGAGGTGCAACAGATAAAGTGACATCCAGGGATGTGTTGTGGATGTAAGGATCCACGTTAAGAAACAAGAAATTAAGAATGCACGGGCTGGGTTTTAATATCTATTAGCACAAATTCACGGTGAACAACTATATGTATTGCATGCTTGATTTAAGGTTCAAAGAATACCAGATATCCGTGACGATGCACGGCGGCGAATCCGACACCAGCGAGACATCGAGGATGTATAGTAGCGATATAATCGTCACCTACGAGATAGGGGCGTGGGCGGTGAAATGAAAAATAGATGCGATTAGAGCGGCGATGGAGGTATTCCATCGGGGGCTCGATGCTATATTGCTCGAGGATTATTTAAGTTAAGATTTAAGTGTAGTCTCAGCCTGGTTGCAACTAAAAGGAAGTGAACATCATCTTGAACTTAAATGAGTAAAGTAATAATTGTGGTCAAGTGTTATCGCATTTTCTTTACATTTCAAGAAAAGATTATTGTTGATTCATGTTTTAATTACGTCATTAAATGTATGTTCGTAAGATGGTTATACGTTGTGATATTGCCCTCTTGAGCTAGGATGTAGCTCACCCTCGACTATATGTCACAGATGATGATTTAGGCGTGGCACGTGTTGGATCCGAGGACCCGGAGATGCATCGGGGAGGAGTCTGAGCCCCTTGAGAAATTCTTCTAGAAGATTTGCTGCGTATTTTGAGAGTTTTTGGTGAGAAAGTGCTTTCGGCTTGGTACGTCCAGCCACTATTTTTGTAAAAATGAAAGATACATGTAATAGCATTTTGTCGAACCGTTGAGGTGTCCGTAGTTACGGCACTAATGGTTCGGGTTGGTTCTCTTGTTCATGTTGCGGCATGAGTTGAGAACTATCTTTTGGATTTTGTGTTATGAGTTAACAAATAGTAGAAATGGAGATTTGCTTTCGCATTTTATCTTTCTATGGTTTCTTTTGTGGTGGTTGTACCAAGTGTTCCGCATTAAATCTTGGGGTGACCTCAACATGCCGATGTACGAGTTTCGAGGTAGCGAAGCACGGGCATCCTGATTCTTGGTTGTCAGAGCTTCTCCCCACACATATTTAGCTTGGATTTACTCGGTTCGATCGGTCAAACCTAACCTTTCTCTTCGTTTGGGTTTTTATTGTCTTTTTGAGCCTTTTAAGCTATGGGACCACGAACAAAAAATGTGTCGCGCAAAGTCCCCACATCCCGGGTTCGTTCATCCGTGCTGCCCGCCGAACTGGTCGCACAACCCTTTGTGCCACCCATGGCTCCCGTTGAAGATGTGGTGCCACCCATTATAAACCCCCAATCACCCCAAATTCAGCGTGAAGTCCCAACCCAGTGGTGGGCTTCCAAAACTTTTTTCCCCGAGTACATTTTTGACTCTACGCTCTTCGAGGATCGGCCTGAGATGACCTGGGCCATCGACTACATCACTAAGCTAGGGTTGAAACTGTTGCTTGAGCTATTTTACGATCACTTTTGTCCCTGAATCGTGTGGCTTTTCTTTCAAAACCTCCGTCGGGGCGACAGTCATCATCAATTAGTCACAAAGATCGATGGTTTGGACTACAAGTTTAACCAATATCATGTCGTGGCTGCCCTATGGTGCACGCCAGTGTACGTTGAGACTTGTGGCTTGTTACCACCTTACATCAAGGATGTCCCATTCCACGACGTGGTTACCAAAATGACGCAAGGTCAGCATGGTTTGGGTCAATCCATTACCCAAGCTCAACTCCCTGATTGATTATGGATGCTTGATACGTTTATCAAGTGTGCCTTGAACCCATTTTTGCACAAGTCCACGTAGAGCGGCATCTCGCAACAAGCGCTATTTGCAGCTTTCAAGAACCGTTGGTTCTCGGTTGTTGATTTGGTCCTTGATGGCATGATCAATGCCAAGGAAATGATGTCGGAGAAGGCCAAGGCTGCTTCAAAGAAGCAGATGCCCTACGCTCGCTTGATAACTAAAATGGTAAAGTAGTATGTAGCATTGCGAGATGAGTATAGCTTGGCTCCTGGCGAGCCTCGATTAACCAACAACACTAAGGTGTTTAAACTCAAGGACTTGATGAAGAGTTACAACCTTCGGGTGAAAAGGTTACCTGAGGAGGAGGAGGTTCCTCCAGTTGCAGAGGGCGCAGAGGCCCCAGAGGGAGTTCCTGATGTAGGGGATGCCCAGCCTGATCAGCCACCTCATCCTGAGGTGACTATTAGACCTGCCCCTACAATTACATGCCGACCTGCCCGTGCCTCTACATCGTGCAGACCTACACTTTCCACCGTTACCCCTCGAAGTTGTGCTTGAGGCGGTCATTGAGGGCAACAAGCGCATACATGAGCAGCTAGACGAGATGGAGGAGTTCCATCGTCAGGTCCATCGGTGATTGGACTACCACGAGGGCATGCTTGAGCTCCAGATGCAGCACTCGTATGCTACCTCATCGACGCCGATGATTTATCATGCTCGTCAGCATACCGTGGACCCTTGTGACTACCGTATTGAGCTACCTCGCCCCAGTAGACCTGCTCCTGACGAGGTCGGACCTTCTGACGCCCCGACAAGTAATTGCTATGCTATTATGTGCTTTTCTTTTAATAATTATATCTGTATAATCTATTAATCTATTTTCATGTATTTCTGTTCGGCATGCATATTTATTCCTGCATGATATATTCGACTGCTTGTTCTGCCCATTAGACTTAGGATACACTATCGACCTGTCTGAGACTCCCTGACATTTTCGAGGACAAAAATTCCTAAGGGGGGTGATAATGTAACGACCCTAAAATTCAAAACAAGAACTCGACTGCTTTGATAAGGTGCCTGACATGAAAATCGAGATAAATTAAAATTTTAAATTAAGTCATGTGTGAATTCTTGTGTAAGTCCGAGTCTTGTAGGACGTTGATGAGGCGTGGTATGACGGAAAAGCTGTGTAGGTGCTCCACACCGGAGCTTAAGTTAAGAGAAGACTGAAATATCAAAGATATTTCATTTTCTTAACTTACAAGAGAAGGAAGAAGGTTTGCATACCTACCTTGCATCTTCTTCTTATTTTCCTGAGAATCTGTAGCTAGGTTATTATTTTTTAGGTGGTTGCTTTGAGAAACCACAGTTATAAGAAACCTAGGGTTGAGATTGATTGAGTTAAGAGTGTAGAATCGACATCGGTACGTTGTATTTGTTTTGGAAAAGAGGAGTGGTATCTCTGTGTGTTGAAGCAGAGCCATAAACTTATTATTCCGGGTTGTGGCGGCGACAATTTCTGATTTGGGATCATAAACCCTCTCCGGATCGTGTTTGTCGAGAACCCGAAAGGGACTTTAAATAGGTGAGTTTTTAAATTAAAATTGTATAAATTAAAACCTCATAAATGTGTAAAGGGATGTGGACCATTAAGGGTTAAAGATCAAAGTAGGTCAAGAACAAGTGGTCGCCATTAATGACGAAAACTGTCATCCTTGATCGATCAAATTAGTGAATTGATCGATCAAGCCTGGGATTGATCGATTAATGTGAAGGATTAATCGATCAATTCGTATATTTTAGTTAATGAGAATAATAGGGTGCTTTTCTAGAAGTTCAATGCCCGATGGGCATTGATCAATCAAATTGGCATTTGATCGATCAAATTCTGAAGGTTGATCGATCAATTTGGGAATTGATCAAACAATATGAGAGGTTGATCGATCATAGTGAGGTGATCAATCAAAGGTAAGAATGATCGATCAATATGGACATTGATTGATCAATGTGGAAGATTGATCGACCAATTTGGGAATTGATCGATCAAATTTTATAATTTAAGTGTGCAAATAGGAGGTAGGAAATTTGAATCTGACTGGATTGATCAATCAATGGAGAAATTGATCGATCAAATTGAAGGATTGATCAATCAAACAGGGAAGTTGATCGATCAATTTCCCTCCGTCACATGTGAGTTAAATGGGGACATTGATCGATCAAAGGAGGTATTTGATCGATCAAACAACGACATTGATCGATCAATCACCCCTGTTTCAGCTATTTTAGTTTTGTGGATAAAACACTACTGGACACTGTGCCAGTTGATGTTCTGATATCTCTGACAATAAGTATACTATGTCTATGGCCTAGGATCAGACCGTGATGCTTTTAAAAGCTTTGGATTTGCTTAGAAAGGTCTAATCTGAGGTAGGGGAATTCAACTGAAATTGCATTTATTCTTGATCTTATAGTTCCAAATCTTCTGTATTTTGCTGTATATTCTGATTTTACTTTCTAATCATGTCTAGCATATGTGTGAAAACTCCATCATATCTGATTCCTACTATCTGATATCTGTCACCTAATTCCTGTTATATGATAAGTATGTATGTGATTTTAAGTTTAATAATCTGACGATTCCCACCGACTCGGCGGTATATCCGTGCCTGACACAATCGTGTATCTATTTTAAAAATCCCTCGACACAATTGCACTTCTTAGATGAGGCATTGTTGCAATTCCTGAAATTATTCATTAAACGACGATGATCGAGATTACCCATCGGCCCAAATCTAGCTACCACGTGCTATACTCACAAGAATTACTTAAGTATACTATTTTAAGTCATTTAAATATTGTTCACATAGCATCCTGTAAACTCTGAGGTTCTGTCTGCTCTGATAAATTTTGCATATCTGATCATCTATCTGCATCTATTCAATTTTTTTTTATATTTTGCTACTGCTTGTTTGTCTAAAATATCTTCTGCAATCATTTTTTATAATTAAGATACAACTTTAACTGAAATTCTTCTACTGAGCTTAGATGGTTAGCTCACTCCTAACTCTGTGTCATAGGTTCTGAGGCTCGAGCACCGGGTACCGAGAGCAATCCGGATTACCAGCCAGAGACAGAGGTTGAGGCTGAGGACGAGGAGACGAATATCCAGGCAGATGAGTTCTTACCTGGGTATATTAGTCATGTATTTTTGGGTTTTTATACTATATTTTGGATTGTTTGTGCGCCTGGTAGCCACCTTCTGTATTTATTTCTATAGAAATTTTTACTTGTATTATTATATATTCTATAGGAATCATTATCAGGAACCATTGTTTTGGATGATGGCTGTCCATCACCAGTGGTTCTTCTTGGTTCCTTTTTGAGGATGTATATTCTTTATATATATATATATATATATACATGCATTGTTTTACTTCTTTCTCATTTTAAATGCCTTATGATGACTCGATCTGGCACTACTGGACTGTGTCTGCTCTAAGTTCTGCTATACGAGCAGACACTCTGTGATTTGTCCTGGGGATCATCCAGAGCATGATCCTGATGGCACGGATTTTTGGGTGTAAAAATCTGGGCTATCACAACCACCCTACCATCTATCATTAAACTTAAATCCCTCTTCTCCAAATTCTAGAAAACCCCAAAAACCTTAGATTTTCCATTACCTAATTTTTAAACCCATTAGTAACTTAACCCTTCACTAATCACCTCAACCTCTATAAATAGAGAGCCACCCCGCCTTGCTTAAGGGCTTAAAAAAATTTCTAAAAGAGAGAAAAACCTAGAGTGCTCCTTCTCTATTTTCAAACACCATTCTTCCATACAAATTCTAGATTTGAGTTTTGTCTTTTAGATCCCATCTTTCATCACCAAACCTTGAGATTTAGCTATAACTACCTTTTAGCCTACCTCTCGTACTCTCTAGCTCCCTAGACTTGGAGGTTCAAACCCACTCCTCAACCTATTTGCTATCGGAAGCTCACCGGAAGCGCATCAACGCGAAGGTCCACAACTGTGCTATAAGGCCCGAGAGCTCCGACTCTCCCCTCTACTCCTCTACCTTATTTTCTTTTCCTCTATCCTAGAATTGAGCCATTACACTACCCAAATATCGGTAGCGAGACCGCTTATGAGGTGGTCGATCGGGTGCCTAAAACCTTCTTGATTGATAATCGAAGCCCCTACCCAAGAGCCTTTGACAAAGACCGATAAATTGAAGTCATATTTTTGCACTTCGGTGCTTGTATATCGATTTTGAGGTATCCCAGGCCACCAAAAGCTTTGGTTGGCGACTACATCATTGAGCAATTGAGAAAAACTACAGTTACAAAGATGGCGACTCCACTGGGGATATGTAGAGCTTCCTCTTGAAGTTTTGGCCCTTAATTTGCATATATGCTTTGTTTTCCTTTCTTTTGTTCACTAACTTTTTTTTTTTTTTACATACTTACCCCTATGATTCCGCACCTTTTATACTTTCCCCTACGATTCGGTCATTTACAAGTCTTAGCTGATTGGCGAGCCTACTTGAGAAATTTTTTACTTACCCCTACAATTCCGTCATTTACAAACCTTAGCTGGTAAGCGAGCCTACTTGAGTAATTTTTTTACTTACCCCTACTATTTTGTCATTTACCACCTTAGCCGATTGGCGGGCCAAACTTACTTAATGCAATTTACTTTTCTCGCCTAGTCGCTTGACTGGCTCTCTAATTTTTCTTATTCCTTATCATATACCATCAGTGAATGTCAGCCCGTAGAGGCGGCACAGGATTCTCACCGCCCGTTTTTGAACTTAAGTAAACTCCCTTAAAACTGAATTTAAAATTGAACTAACAAGGAACTTAATTCACTTTTGCGTGGATAGATTTTAAAGGGGGGAAAGAGGCAGTGAAATGCTTGTCCCGGTTCCTAATAGAGCAGCAGCCGTACGTCAAAAAAGCTAAAGAAAGACATAAAATAAGACTGCCTTTTTTCGTCTTTAAATAAGACTGTCCTTAGCAGTCTTAAATTTACTAATAGGACGGTCGTGTACTAGGAAATCACATGAAATTTAATGACGGTAATTAAGAATATAAATATCGACTTATTATCCCGACACCCAACTCCACTCACTTTATTAGCATAAACACCCAAATAAATTAAATATAATAGCTTTGCTCTCGCTCTCTCTCATCCCGTCTGGCTCTTCCTCTCCCCCCCTCTCTCTCTCATCTGTTTTTAAAACAAAAACCCTATTCTCCATTGTTGTCGGCTTCGACAATCGCCTAATTCGACCACCGCCAGCTTCGACCACTATTGCTGCCGGTTGTCTCTTCCTCTCCCTCTCTCTCATCTCTCTAAACAAACCCTATTTTCCATTGTTGCCGGCTTCGACCACCATTGCTGTCGGGCTGTCTCTTCCTCTCCCTCTCTCTCATCTCTCTAAAAAAAATCCTATTCTCCATTGTTGCCGACTTTGGCAACCACCGGCTTCGACTACCATTGCTACCTGTTGTCTCTTCCTCTCCCACTCTCTCATCTCACTAAACATAAAAACCCTATAGCTCCATTGCTGCCGGCTTCAGCCACCATTGTTGCCGGCTTCGACCACCATTGTTGCTGCTCATTGAAAGGTAATCTTTTTGTTGGTATTTAATTTTTTTTTTTTTAAAATTTATAGATCTGAAAATTGGGATTTTTAGATCTATGGGGATTTTAGCATACAATAAAGTCTTCCATAAGTCAAAAACTAAAATGTTGGGGGTGGGTTTGATTCAGGATGTAATCAGGTCCCAAACACTTTTTTCCAAATTTTGCAATGTAAATTCACGTTTGGTTGAACCCTCTAAAATTGTGAGAGCATGAAATTTTAACCCTTTTAAACATAAAAAATAAAATAAAAAGAAAAACTTTGGCATAAGAAGCCTATTAATTCCTGATATCTGAGACTTCATAGATCCCCCTCTGTTCCAAATATTTATGGTGCCTATTAATTCCTGAACCAGATTGAGCTTGATCACTACTTTAGCTTGACATATATTTATGGTGCTACATGGTGTGGAACCGATTCAAACATATAGGTGACCTATGTGTCCATATGCATGCCCACGAGTTTTATACTTATTCACTAATTTTATGCCTGTAGTGGTGTAAGATAATTTGAACACTAAACTGGTGTTTAATTATCGGTCAGAATTGCTCTCCCTCCAAAGTAAATCTCGGAAGCCCCTCTATCATCTTTACTTTTAGGACTGCTAGCAGCTGTTAATTTAAAAGTCTTACACCATTAGTTATTTTTAAGGGTGCTTGCTGAGATAGGATTGGACATGGGGCAGGAAATATCCATTTTATCAGGTATGGGCTTCCACACATTTCAATCCCCATATTTAGCCTCACCCAACTTTTCCAAGGCAGGCAAGAATTAGTTTTTTCAAAAGTTTGTGCTCAAGTTTTCCTTCTTGGTGGAATTGAATGGTTTTTGTGTTTCAGCTGAGAAGTACCCAAGGTGTAAGATGAGCATGAGTGGTAGATAAATGAAGCTACAAAAGCTTTGTCAACAATGGTAAGTTGAAGCATAGCTTATGAAATAATTATGAGAGATAATGGTCTTTGCCTTGATGTGTAGGATAGCTTATGTAGCAATGAAATTGTTTGTCGGGAAGCGGATTCCTCTTTATTAGTCTGCACTTGTGGCTATGACTTCCATTGCTTTGTTTGAGTTATTTCCATCAAGCAGGTCTCAGAAGTAAACTTTTCAAGAAGCAACAAGAGTAACTCACTCCTTTGCCCTATAGCTTCAAAGGTTCGAAAGATTTAGAGAGGTCCGTGAGTTAATCTTTATCTTTATATATCTTTGGAATTCGATATGACTAAAACTAAGCATCAGGTGCAGGAGTGATTCTTTAGCACAAAATTATCCTAGTGATTGGTGCACCTTCTGGCTAAATTTCCACATAATTATCCTAGTTAATTTTTTCTTTGCATTAGTTGGTCGGATTCGAATATCTTTGATATCTTTGTCTTTCCTATGTTCATTATAGGGAGTTCCATTTGTTGGATACAACATGAATATATTAGCTAATTTTCTTATGTTCATGCTATTAATATTGATTTCTTATTGTGTATTTCAATATGAAATGTTAGCCTGAGTGTTAGTAATCACATTCGGATCAATCTCAATCCGACAACCTCAGTAAATTTGTAGAGAGCCTTTGGACTTTCTAGCCTGGAACAAGACGAATTGGCTGAGTGCAGGAAGTTGATCAACACTATTTTCCACATTGAAAAGTTGAAGGTTTCTACCCACCACTACTGATAACTTTTATTTTAATCTAAAGCTAGTGTATATTTAACCAGAAATTGTCGGTTCCTAAGATAATAATCAAAAATACTGATTATAAAAAATGTTTATGCAGAACATGAGATATGTGCACTTCAAACTTCATAGTTACTATAATATTCTATAACCATAAGTATTTGGTTATTTGGTTAGTAAGATCCGGTAAAATTTGGGAAAACTCAGCACACACTTAATCCAGAGATTGCCATTTTTTCAAAAAAAGAAAAAAGGAGAGATTGTGATTGATCACAAGGAAAGAGAAGAAAAAGATCAATAATAACTTTGAGAGAAGTAGGGAAAAACATGTAGGATATTGGAATAAAAGAGAGTTCAGCCCTATAACAGAATTGAGTGAAGAAATAAGATTTGCAAAGCTGATCTTGAAAATAGGACAATGTGATGATGAAGATCCTAAGATCGCAAATATTTCAGATTCAATTATCTGAGAACCCTAAATTTCTGTAAGACTGAGTATTTGAGATTAGAAGATCTGAAAAAGTTTTCATTTGTATGAATGTAGCCATAACTACATACTGCCACAAACCAAACTATTCAGCAAAGAGTATGGTTTCATAACTTTCACCTCAACGTGTTTTTGATGCATGCACTGAAATCCACTGATTATATTCGTCCATCCTTATTATAAAGGAGCTGGAACCAGAGGAGCCACCTCCACCATATGGTTTCATGTTTACAGATGCAAGCAAATAAAGTATTAGAGATTCATACCCACAAAGATACGCAAAATAATGTAACCATAAAATACTTTTTGTATGAGCAAAAAAAGAGTACATTTGCACACCTTGGCAACTTTAGAGGTGTCAGTAGCACTATATGTACTCTTCAAGCACATCTTTAGATTAGTTCGTTGCATATGTACAAATGCACCTATAGGCCTGTCACCATCAATGGAATTAATTCAAACGACATTCCTTAATTCCTTTTATTGTGATCATCCCCAAACCTCCTCTTATGTACTCAGTCCTAGTCCTATCTATCCTTCACCTTAGCATCAGCATCCTAGAGACACATACCGTATCTTCTTGTTGCTTCTTTGAAGCCAAACAACATGTTGCACAATATAGTAATGCAAGTCTTACTAGCCTCATTAAATAAATGTTCATTTAATTGAAGTGGCAATCGTTGGTCACACAACACTTGTCAATCTCCACATCCCCCACCTTGAATTGATCTTGGTAGAGATCCTCCTCAAACCCACCATTCAGTTATATAGTAGAGCCCAAATTTGAATCACATAGAGTAACCAAAAGGTTTTCAATGTTGACCAAATCATCCACCTTGTTTCCATGTTTGCTAAACTTGCACTCCATTTAGTCAGTATTTTCTCTGCTAATTTTCAACTGCGTACCTCTAGCCTTTTTCCATAGTCCCAAGTTCTCATTTAATTCTAAAACTATCATTCGAACTCATAATCACAACAGCAATCTTAAAGATAATTTAACTTTAATCTCTTTGTCATGACTGCTCCAACCATAACTGTCTGTTGAACAAAGACACTCCCAATCGATCATGCTCTTATTTCTTTTTCAATCGAAAGTATTACTAAAATACCATTGATATAACCCATAATCACAAGAGTAGTCTTACTAATAATTTAATTTTAATCTCTTTGCACCAACTACTCCAACAATAACTGTCTTTTGGACAAAGGAACTCCCAATCGACCATACTCTTATTAATTTTTAATCGAAAGTATTCCTAAAAATATAATAATAGCAAGTCATAAATGATAATAACCCAAAAGCTCCATTTCTTGCATCTTTAAATTGTACAGTAGCATCACCTAACAGTTCAGATTTCCACCCTTTAAATTATAATCGGGTTGCGCTCAGGCCCATAACCCCATTATGTATATGGTTAAGATTATATTTTGGGCCTTAAGTGCTAGGCATGAGCCCGGCCATTGCCTCCCTTGCAAGCCGAGCAGACTACCCAACCCATTGCCAACCTTGCAAGTAAGTGTGGGACTGGGAACCCTTCCTACCATTCCAAGTGACTTTTTTGCACGTTGCTTCCAAGGAACGTTCAAACATAAGAAGGGCGTTAAAATGCCCAACTATTTAGATGCAAATTATGGATTACCTCAAGAAAAAACCATAAAATTAGATCTAGAAATTAGAGATGCTTTAATGGTGTAATTCTATCAACAACAATTAACTATAGTAGTGCTTACTTTCCTTCTAAGACTATGGCTAGAGATTCTAGTATACCAATTGACCAACAACCAGGCCAGATTAAGTTAAATTCTGATGGTTTTAGCAAAGGCTGCCAGGCTCATTTCACTTGTTAGTGTCATTTTCAATGAAGCTAATCGGTGGCACTTTTGGCATGTGGAAATTACCACAATTGAAGATGAATTCCTTTGGACAGGCCTTAGTGAGCTCACTTGCTAATTCCAAGACGGATTAGGATTTAAGGAGACTCTCTCAATGTGAGTAGACGGTCTGCCCATTCTTTTGCAATCCCCCTTAGATGTTCACTACCAAGCTTTGAGACATGGACTAGATGGTCTTTTGTTTAATTGATCATCAATGTTCTCACTTTCAATAGGAGGCAAACATCATTCAAACTCCTTGGGTAATTCAGTGATTTCTTTGGCGGTCTTGAATTGGTGGAGAGTTGAGTAACCTCTTGGGGCCTTTTTTTAATTTTTGGGTATTTTTGTTGGCTTTATTGTTGTAAATAGCATGTTACTGTTTTCTTTTGTTTCGTAGTCTTTTTTTCTCTCCTATAATTTATTATTCGTATTAGTATTTTGTATAAGATCTTCTGCATCTTCTTTTTGTTCTTATTTTGTAGTCTCATACAACTTTTATCAGCGATATGCTTGGGAGAAACCCCCAAACCTATTTTTAAACTATGAACCTAACAAAAAAATTGTACTTTTTTTTCTCTCCTAGCTTTTCTATTTCTCTTTGTAGTTGTTTTGTAAGTTGTGTATTGTGTCATGCCCTCCATAGATTTTCAATCTTTCATTCAATTTTATAGCTTTGTTCTCCAGAAAATGATATTCCATTAATCTTACCTTGATTTGTAATTAATTTTCTAAATCTGACAATTTTGGGCCCTTCGCAATATTGTGCTACATCAATATAAAGTTACATGGGATCAGAAACAGTCTCTTAATATTTCCTACTATAAGCCTTGTTCAGCTGCGTATTCTTTGCTTGATTGATTCGAAAATGCCTATCCCATATAGAAGAAAACAAGCAAGTTGGTAAAATAAAATCATCAAGTAGACAAGTACTATAATTTAATATTTATTTGCTAAAATTTTCAACTTGTAACTCTAGGTACACGTCACTCTAAATTCTGATGTAGTAGGACCATCAATCATTAAGTAATTTTGTAGAGACTGAAGTGTACCATGACATTCCCCGTAGAATCCTTTGCCCAACCAAATTTTGAATGCTTTCCCCAACAACTTATAGGCAGCCTCCTGACGGGAGCAAATATAAGAATTTCCTTTTCCGATCAAATCAGTATAATTGATTTGCAGTAACTGTTGACCAGGAAAGTTCCATCCAAGTTAAAAGTGGGCGTGTAATAAGAAATTCAAGAATCACAGGGCTAAATACAGAGGAAGGAATGAAAATAAACAATGTGTGTGATAAGTTGAAAATCTCAATATAGGTAAATTGTGTCCTTCACAATTTTCACTCATGTTTTTTTTTTCCTCATTACGCATCACGTTATTTTTGTAAGCTCCCACTGGCATATATAATCAAAGGGAAAAGAAAGGATTCTCCTATACATTGTCATCAGCTATCATGCCGGTTGTCAGAGAACCCCCCTTTTCCTTTTATTAACACTTTCTTCCTCATTTGTGTTAATGAAAATACCCCAGTGCATAAAATGAAAATCTCTAGAGAACAAAAATTGAATGATACACAGTTCACTTACATGGTGAATTATAACATATCCCTATACACAGAGATCAAAAATGGTCTAAAACAACTCTTTACATAAGGCGGACTGCAACATGACGTACCTAACTGATGATGCCTTTGTATTTAATATCTTATGCTCTTGTTAACTAAATGTGTGATTTTGAATTTCTTCCTAGTGGTTATTACCACGTAAGAATTGTTGGGCAAGTTTATGTTTTGGTCCATATTTTAGCTGGCTGATTCCTGATGTATATTTTCCGATGAGGGAACTAAATATGAGACTGACATCTTTCCTCTTGATGTGGGTATCCAGATTCTTGAAATGGACACTTACAGGTACCATGGGCACTCCATGTCAGATCCTAGGAGCACATACCACACACGTGATGAGATCTCTGGTGTGAGGCAAGTCAGATGATTGCCGAGCAACCCCCTTGGTAAGTTAAACACTGTTTCGAAAATACTAAACTACTAAGGTGTTTTTTGTTGTCGTACAGGAGCGTGATCCAGTAGAAAGAATAAGAAAGTTGATATTGTCTCATGAATTAGCCACTACAACCGAACTCAAGGCCTTCCACTTGGGTTTCTAATAGACCGAACTTGCTTGCTTGTGTTAAAAAAATCAGGCCTTCGTATTGAATGGTTCAGTGTTGAGTGACTAGGAATGAAAACTAAATTTTGATATTCAGGACAATTTTTTTAGTAACCCTAAGATATATATATATATATATATATATATATATATATATATATATATATATGTGTGTGTGTGTGTGTGTGTGTGGTAAATTTGTAATAATTTTTTTTATTGTACTCATTTGTGATTTTCTATTGGTTAAGCAAGGTAAATTTTCATTAGATAAGTAGGGTAAATATGTGATTTTACTATGAAGTATTTTTTATGTTAATTTGTAATTTTTTGATGGATGAGTAGGTTATTCTGGGGTACAGGCTCTTGCCAGAATTATAAATATATTTTTTTTATTACGATTGTTAAAAAAAGGCTGTCTTTTTTTTTATTTTTTTTCCAAAAATAGAAAAATACAACGGTTCCAGACCGTCCTATTTGAGTCGTCATTCAAATAGGACGGTCCATAAAGGACTGCCTGATATAATAAATAAGACAGTTCATGACCATCGTTAAATAAAGGATGGCTTATTAGAGACGGTCCTGAGCTGTCTTATTAAATGGTCGGTGACCGTCTTTAGTGGTTAATATGAGACGGCTTTGGACTGTCTTATATTAGAACTATTGAAAACAGTCATTTCCTACTGTCTTATTTATAAAATATAAGACGGTGTAGGACCGTCTTATATATTTAAGACGCCCGAAAAAAGTACGGACATGAGGACGGTTTTAGGCCGTCTTATTTTTTAAATAAGACGACTTTCGGTAGTCTTATTTCGTCTATTTTGACGTAGTAGAAAAGGACCACCCTATCTAGTATCTGAGAAGGTACTTGCGCCGGAGGTATATCGGGTGGGTGACCGAGCTTAAGAAAAACCTTTAAAATCCTTGGGGAAGTGCGTTATTCATCCCGAAACGACCTTGTATCCCTAGCTACGGTGAGGAGGGACCTGTAATAATAAAAAGAAACAGTCCCTAGAAGCACTTCTTCCAAGAAATTCCAAAAAAATAGACCAACTCGGGTTTGCTACTGCTGCCCAAAATATATACATATGTACTTTTTAGCCTAGCGTGTATAATATACTCGTTAAGCCAAAAATCTCCAGATTTAGCCTTGTATCAATAATATACACGCTAAGCCAAAATTTCAGAGTTTTTAACCTAGTGTGTATGATACACACGTTAAGCCAAATCTCCAAAATTTTATCCTAGCATATATAATATATACGCTAGCCTATTTTTGGTTGAGTAGCCCAAATTTGGGGCCTTTTTTCACCATTCCTGAGTCCCCCCCACATAGCGTTTTTAATATCCTTGATAAATCTCACACCATTGACACCGAAAACGCCCTCGCCGGTTAAGAGAGATCGCCCTCTTATTGACCCTTTCAAGGGATCAGATCATTGTGTGGATTTTCGTGCCCTTATATAGATAAAAGGTTTTCCTTTGATTCTTCCAAAGTGCATCGAAATCCCGTCGTGGGAGGTATTAAGGGTATAAATACTACCCAAAAAGGGAGTTCCAAGGCCCCGAAAAAAGCATAATTTTTATCCAAGAGAGAGGAAACTTGTATTTGTCATATACAAAATAAAAAAAAAATTCAAAAAATAGTCAAAAAATTCAAGAAAAATCAAAAAATTCAAAAAAGGAAAGCCTATGGTGCCGGAACAATGGCATCTCCTTATTCTCCATCATCCCATAGGGAAAGGAGAAGACGGGTTTTTGGTTCTCACCCGAGGAACCCATATCCAACCCGCCAACAAACCATGTCTTGGGCGGTTGATCCCACCTATGCCGTCCCAGATTCTTCCCCACCATAATCCCCACAACATTTCCAATTAGTGGATATACCCATATCCGATTCCCCCACCTAATCCTGATTCAGCATCACCGGACTCTACAGTGCACCCATTTTCCCATCCCCCATGTCAACTCAAAATCCACCACATTTGCCCAAAATACACCCTCCTCTCCTTCTCAAAACATGCCCCATTTTCCCTCCACTTCAAATACACCCAATTCACCACATCCTCCCAATCCAAATTCACCATATTTTCCTAACCCAAATTCACCACACTTTCCTACTCCAAATACACCTCATTTTTCCTCCACCACCACCCAAGATTTATCTCATTTTCCTTCCACCTCCAACTTACCCAATTTTCCCACATTAACCCAAGATTTATCCCATCTTCCTTCCACCTCCAACATACCCCACATCAACCCAAAACTTATCCAATTTTTCTTCCAGCTCCAACATACCCAATTTTCTCACATCAACCAAAAATTTACCCCATTCCCCTTCCACACACAACACTATGTCAAAACGATAAAAAAACAACTTTTGTAGTGTCCAAAAGAAACACTGCCGTAACAGTAGTATAATAGTTTATAGTTAAAAACAACCATTTATTACATGAAGAAAATGGTTTAATTGATTAACCCTCATCTCATGATATAAGACATCGTGCCCAACCAAGTCAGATTAATTTTTTTTACTCTGAAACCGACTCCTCCCCTCTCTCTCTCTCCTTCTTTGAAACCCTAGCCTCTATCTCCCTCTTCAAAACCCTAACCTCCATCTCCCTCTTCTTCTCTCTAATGAAATCCTTTTCAAAACCCTAACTTTCTAATGGTTTCCACACCCGCTTCTTCATCTCATCTTCCTATTCTTCTTCCTCTTCAACCCTCACTTTGTCTTTTCTCCCAGATTTTTGCTTCTGTAACTTTTTTCGGTAGCCTCATGACACCGATTTCCTGCACCATTGCCGTTCTAAAAAGAAGCTCGCTGGTTAAGATACTCAACCCTCTTGGTTTTTTGGCACACTCGAACCACGAAGACTTCTCCTCGAACCTTTTGGTTTTGAGATCCTTGTAGTCTTCAAATCTGGAGCGGTTGAAAAGAAACTATTTTTTGTAACAGTCGAGGTAGGTTTCATAGATCTGTGTTCTTCGTGCTTTTGGTGTCGATTTTTCATCTATTTTTTTGGATGTTTAGTTCAAGAACTAGAATTTTCTAATATTTTCTTAGATTTAGGTTCGTAGATTGTGACGACCTGACTTTCCCGTATCCGAAATATTAGGAAGGCCGGCTTTCCAACCTATCGATAAATCGATAAGCCAGACAAAACACAAGCAATTATTAGAGTATAACAAAAAGAAGCTCCATTTTTATACAAAATATCAGACAAAATAACGGTTCTAATTTTATGTGAAAACACGTGGACAAAAGAACCGAAATGAACCACCAGTGATGGCCGACCACCGAAACATGATTCACGTATAAAAATTACATGTTTCTAAAACATAAATTAAATAGGCCGGATGTACCAAGCCCAAACGTCTAGTTTCTCAAAAGTAAACCAAACAAGGCAGAAATCCTAAATAGGGAAGAATTCTTCAGGAGGAACCTCTGACTCTTCCTCAGGAATGTAGTCTAGATCACTCTCATAACCCCGATCCTGCGTATCTACACCTGTGATGTATAGTCAGGGTGAGCTAACAGTCTAAGCTCAGTAAAAGAAACTCAATTTCTATTACATTTTTATCATAACAAATATGGTTTCAAAGACTGAAATCAAAACATATGTATGTTCAAACAGATATGTCAAAATAGGTTCTTTTACTGAATTTCAAAAGTTTATAGCAGATGCAATTTCCTAAACAAGTGTTAATTAAAGTGTTAAGAATGGATTTTCAAACAATCAAGGTTTCAAAAATTTTGGATTCTTATGCATGCAATGTTTCTCTGATTAATGACTTAAATCAAAACTTAAAACAATCTTCCAAGCATCTATAGCTTGGAAGCCGAAGATTTTTTCGAGGGAAATCCTGACCTAACCATCGTCGTTCAATGAATAATTTTCAGAAGATGCTACAAGCCCTTGCTTTATGAGGGTAACTTGTGCCATTCGAATACAATATCAAATAGTTCAAAAATAATTACACGGATATCCTGCCGTGTTGGTCACAGATATCCTGCCGCGTCGGTGGGGATTCATTCTTATGAACCTTAAATCAAATGTAATTTCTAACATATAATTCAGATGTCAAATGCGGATTCTGATATTTAATATATAGCTAGTTTTGGAGTTCTGATTTCCGAGTTCAAATGCTAGTTTTCAGAGTTCTGAGTTTAGATGCTAAACAAATTTAATACAGATTCAAATCAAATGCAGAGTTCTAAATCATGTTCAAAAGCAAATTCTTATAATCAAAATTCTCATAGATCGCGACATGATATTCATATAAATTGAGACAAACTTGTAAATAAAAATTGAGATTCCCCTACCTAACATCGGATTCAAGCAAACACCATACAAATCAAGGTGAAATCCTCATCCATAGATCCCCGTAATCATCCTAAAGCATATCATACGCATATACAAGTGTCAGTGATGACCACTATACACAACCCAAACTTCAATCGAAGCAAAAACCAGAAATCCCAAAACACACAAAACAGGGGACCTCGCAGCGGCGAGATTCAGAGTCGCCGCGACGAGCTCTTCAGAAATCAAACACTCACCACGGCGAGTTTTTCTAGGGCTGTTTTGGCCTAAGAATTCAAAGGGCACTCACCGTGAAGAGCCCTTCAGAACAGACACCTCACTACGGCGAGGTATATGATCGCCACGGTGAGCATGCTCAACTCGTCCATTTTATTCTTCTTCTTCCTCTGTTCATTTATCCATAAATTTTTATTGGATTTACTTTATTTTTCCATACACACACATACTAAACTAATTCAAGACATTAATCTACAATTTAGATCACTAAAATCAACTCGATCGTACCTTTCTCCGATCAATTTTGAGGTTTATGAGAAGTGTTGCCGAAGGGGGTTTCGAAACGAAGCCTACTATTCCTACGGCGATTCCTACTGCGATCGATCACAACGAACTCAAGATGAAATCGTTTACTATCACAGATCAATATTAACCTCCTCAAAGCGTGGAAGACGATTGCGAGACAGAACGCTCTTTGAAAATTGGGTTTCTAAAGAAAAAGGGTTTGAATGGCTTGGAATTTATAACGGCATAACTCTAGCAATGCTGGCATCACGTGCTTCACGAAGTCTGTGGAGCTTGCGGGCGATCACACAGTTGAAATCTCACAAGAAGGGGTTTAACGGATGGGAGCTCTCGTTCTCTCTCTCTTAAATTGGTTTGCAAGATAGCTTAGCCATTAAGCTATTCCACCCCACTTATAACCCAAACGAAAACTCAAATATCTTTGATATTTGCACCTCAAGTTCTATCCACATCCCATTGGCTTTAATTTGGTGTTAGACACACACACCGAACAAACGTGTTCAATCCTATCCACTTATCCTTTAAGTTTAGATCTGGGGCCAAGCGGCACACCGCGAGTCGGTGCACGACTTTTCCACTAAAGGTTCAATCAAGCTCTACATATCTCTCTTTATACGTCATTTATTCCAATAGTATTTAATTATTTATGGGTTTTTTGCAAATTCCCCCCTATGTTATGCTTAAATTGCATAAAACCCCCTGAGTTATGCCTATTTACACTTGCCCCCTACTTTTATGTTTCGTTTATAAATACCCCCTACCATTAAATGGTAGTTAACTAGGCGTCATTTTTCTAATTAAATGACTTGTTTGCCCTTAACATTATATACAAAATGACCATTGTATTTTTCCAAACTTTGACCGTATTTTAAACAGTGGATAAGTATCGGATCTTGCCCAAATTGTTTAGGTGGAATATGATTGATCTCCTATAAGTTTCCGTGTTACCTGATTTTCGATTTAGATGTCCATGACGCTCGCTTGACTCGTGGGTAGCGCTAAAATGCTACCCCGTTTGTACCATCCTGACCCTGCCATCATTACAAACCAACTGGGTATCATGGACACCCAAATTGAAAATCAAGTAATAAGGCAACTTAGAGGAGATCAATCATGTTCCATCCAAAAATTTTGGGCAGGATCTGATGCTTATCCACCGTTTAAAATGCGGGCAAAGTTGAGAAAAATATAATGGCTATTTTGTATATAATATTAAGTAAGGGCATATGCATCATTTAATTAAAGAAATGACACCTAGTTAACTACCATTTAACGGAAGGGGGTATTTGTAAAGGAAACATAAAAGTAGGGGGTGCAGTGTAAATAGACATAACTAAGGGGGTTTTATACAATTTCAGCATAACATAGGGGGGTATTTGCAAAAAATGCATTATTTATTTAAAAGTCTATTGCGACGTCGGTCTCCGTGCCAGACACGCACACGGGGTCAGTCGAGTTTGGGTTTGAAATATCCGAGATATTACATAGATCATTGAGGTTTTTTACTCTTCTGACTTTGAATGTCTACTTTGGAGAGCTTATTGGTTTTTAATTTTTTTTTGGTTTTTTAGCACTAGTACCGTTGTTCTTCTTAATTAAAGGCTTCGTTTTGGAAAATGTAGCGTTTCGGTAGCTTTTTCCGGTTGGAGCTTCGCTTTTAGCTCTTGAACTACTGAGACGGTTTTATTTATTATTATTATTATTATATATATTTGGAATTTTTATTATTAAGCTTCAGATTCTATTTTGGAGGTGGTGGATCAGCTCTGATCACAGACACCGATCACCGACCACCGATTGTTGAACTGGTTCCGAATCACAGATTGGTCAAATTTCCAGATGTTTTTGTTCATTTCATACAAATATCGGTGAATTTGGGTTCAGATTGCAGTTTGGATTTAGATTTATTTTGTTTGCAATCTTGCTACCTCTTAATTTAATTGAGAATATTTTTTCCGTTTATTTCATACAATCTTGCTACCACATAATCAAGTACAGAAATATATTCATATGTGCCACAAACAATGCATCTAAATGAAATAATGTTCACTTTGCATTTTAAAGTGTTTTTCAATAAAAGTAACTTTCAGATGTATGTAGTCATGAATAAGACCAGCACTGTTAATAGAACAATAATAAATGACTGTTGTTTCAATTTTATATTGTGGCATTCATAAATGTTTAGGTTAATTGATAAATAACGATAGTTAAGTCATTTCAATCCGTGGAAAAGAAGATTTATTCATGAATAGTGTTAGTGTGATAAGATGAAAAATTGTGATCTAGATTCATGAGATGTGCAACAGTCATAAGAATTCATGATGATATAAGGGAATCAGTCATTGAAAGAAGGGATTCCATGGGGTGCAAAGATGGAAAATCGAGCGACATTCCAAATGACTGATAAAGCAATAAATTCTTGCATCTAGTGGCAAACTGTGATTTAATAAATTTAGTAAAGAGATTAAAAATAAGAAAACCGTGTCCCAAATTATCAGTGAAAGATGACAAATTGATCTCCCGTTGAATTTATGTTTAGGATGTATTATTTCAGATGGCCTCATAAAAAATCAGACTCAAAACATTCATGAAAATTTGTTCTCTCTTCAACTGTGCTATTGTCGGCCAACAATAGAACTTATGTGATGAGAAAAAGAATTCATAAGTATTTTACTTGCAATAATAGAACAAATCAAGGTTCATGCAACCACACAACAGGTTAGAATGGTTTTTGTCATCTATGGCTCAGGACTATATTTATTTTGTAAGATCTTATTCTTTTCTTGAAAAACCAAGGCATATTGTGAGTTAAATCATATGAGACAAGATGTTAATTTGGGAAAATGATTCATGGCCAACATTTAAACACCAAAATGGCGTTTAAATGATCTCGCACCATTAAAAATATTCTTTTCTTTGGCCCCTTGGACAGTTTGGATTGACAAAAAATTTCTATCATGTGACCCAAAAAGTAGGAAATTGAGGATCTTATCATCTTTGTTTGCATTTAGAACTTAAAGAACGAGAGTGAGTTCTTTTTATTTCTGCATGGCTTCTGAGGCACTCTTCTTGACTACAAAAAGGAGACCTACGCCGACAGCTGGCAGCCGTCAGCGTAGAGTATACTAACCGTTAGTAAAAAGAATCATCGACGGTTGCCGACGGCATAGGTGGTTTTTTTTATTAAAAAAATAAAAATAAAAACAATAATAAAAAAATATATTTTTTAATTTATCTCCTTATCTCACTAGAACCTCAATCATTTTCTGATGAGGTTCTAAACGTTGGCCCTGTGCACCACATGGTACCATGTGGTGTCAAAATGGTGCTCCATGTATAGAATTGTTGAAAGAAACATGAGAACCCCTGATCTTTCCTTTAATATCCTCATGGAGTTGACAAATTTTCGGCCTCGTTTATTAAAGATGCTAGTTTGTTCCCATACCAATCTGAAATAAAACCTCCATTGCTAGCGGGGCCTGGATTGCCAAGTGCACACCAGCTTTAAATTATTCGGGGGAAGGGGTACTGACCGACACACCAACTGCTTATGCTGCTTGGGTTTTTAAATAAGCCAGCATGTGCTTGAACAAGAAAATCCAATCGAAGCAAGAACTGCGATTTTGAATGACTAAAACATGCTTCCCACATTCATATGCTAAATATTCTGCAGTTGAAGGAGCCATCCAAGGAGTGATAATGCGTTCAATAATAGGGTCATTGGCCTGTGAAAAGAGCACATCAGAGAAGAGCACTACTCAGAACAGTAGAAACTGCCAACTCGTCTCCAGATACATAAATTGCAACTTCACTAGCACTTCTATGATACAGCAAGAAAAAAATAATATACTATGCCATGATGAATGGTAAGATTCACTTATTTCAAGATACCAAATTTAGGAAAAGGATCACTCTCTCCATTGAACCATTTTCCTCAAAATCACGTTAGAAAAATTGTGACGTCTCCATGTTTACTCCCATAGCTGCAAATACAATTGCAAAATTGTCCTCTTGCCCATCTTGTCATGAAAATGAACAAGAAAAATCATATCACTAATAATATTATTTACATAAAGTATTATGCCACTTGACTAATAACTTGACAGCAACACTATGTTACTACATTATATCTAGGATAGACACATTTAAAATGTCTGATACAAAAATGGTAGTGGAATATAGGGTCAAATGCCATAAAAATTATGTGATGAGACATAAATTCCACACTTCCAAATACCATCAGATCATGAACTGAGTAATATTTAAAATCTTACATATCTAGCTTAGATCGAAATGATCTAATATGACTCTTTTCCATATTCACCCTGAGCAAAAGAACTCATGTGCAACTACTAACCCCATAGCAGGAAACTATTAAGTTTTCAACCAAATCATTTTAAATAGCTAAAATTTTGGCAGTGAATTAGAGTCAAGCCGATTTAACTTCAGAGTTTAGTACAACACTTCCAGGCAAGTCATCAAACTTGGTATAGGTATCAAGTATCGGTCCATCTTGGAGCAATATGTATTGGCCGGTACAGATACGGTATCCAACGATACCGTATCACTAGTTTTTTTAGAAAAAAAGAAGTGGATTCTTTTTTTGAATCAGTCGATATCGACCTATACTGACGCGTATCGACCCAATACTGAGACCGATATCACCTGATACCTGTATCGGGATAGTAACGCTATCAATTCTTGGAGAAATAGATACGTATTGTCGATACTTATCAGAAACAGCCAAGTTTTGATACCATGCTTCCTGCAATGTAATCTAGAATTGAACGTCTAAGTTGACTTCTTTTTGTCAACCAATCAGTCAGTAAAAAACTACTCCAGCCACTTGTAGTTTTAAACAATTAAAGATATTGTGATGCGGGAACATACTAAATGCAATGCTAGGGCTGCGATTAGGATTAAAATTAATTTAATCAATTAAAAATAATAATTTATCATAATAAATTACCACAAAAAAATCTAGAAATTTGATTAGGTGATTTAAATTCGGCCCAAATTAGCGTTCCTTTCGTGTACGTTCCCTATTGCGGATCTAGAAAACTGGTTCTTATGAACGGCTAGATCTCTAATAGTTTTAGGGCATCGAATGAAATCGCAAGCGGGTTCTCTCGATACCAAACGAAAATAAAAGGCTAATAAAATTAATAATGAATAAAATATTGATTTAGGGCTTTTATGAGATCAATAAAATAATTAGGATTACGCTACTTATACAAACCATAGATCTAAAGAAGATAGAGATGGAAGAAGAGTTGGCCTCGCACCAAACCGCAAGCGAGAATTGAACAACCGCTCTCCGTTTTGAGAGAATCACACTCTCACAAAAGTTTAAAACTCTCAATTTTGTATAAGCAATTTTCATTAACCAAAAACTAGTAATAAAAGTGTTTACAAGCCTTTTAAATAGGCTAGCCAATGCATAAAATTAGAAATCCTAATATAACTCTAATTCCTAATTCAAATAAGAGAAATATCCTAATTCCTCTAAAACAATAAAGTCCTAAACAATAAGAAAACTAATTCTATTTCTAATAAAAGAAACAACTCTTACTTTCTAAAATAAAATAATAAAAGTGACTAATCCAAATTCAATTAGGATTTTTGAAATTCGTTACTTTATATGCAACCTCCAAAAAATGACCATAACTTCTTCAATACTTGTCGGAATTGCTCAAATTTTGGTTTGTTGAAAAGCTACTTCGATAAGCTTTCAAATATGACCAATTTTGTATCAATTCAACTTTATTTGATACTTCAAAATAGGTCAAACATAAAAGTGACGAGATTAAAAGTTATTCTTCTTTCAATAAGTTACGTTTCTTCTTTCGCCTCCAATATGTTATGGGCGGTTACTTGAATCGGATGCCTCCATCAACTCTCCCCGGGTTAGACGAATTTATCCCCGATAAATGTTGGTTGTGATAAAGGTCCAAAAGATCCTGATCAAGCTGCTGAAATTCCTTCTGTGTAATCCAAGTATTCTTTGTGTCGGCCTTGTTCCTTCACTTGACCAAGTACTTCTGAAGTCTCTCGTGGTTGATGGATAAAATCTGATCTTCCAGCACATCTTTGATGATCTCACAAATTTGCCAAGTAGCTAGGGGTAATGGTGTAGGAAGGGGAATAATTGGATCATCGGATGTAGAAGACTCAAAGGGGTTAGCAGGGATGGTTGAAGGACCATGGAATGAAACAAGGTCCTCTACATTAAAAGTCGTGATAATCCCCAATTCCGACGAAAGATCTAAGATGTAAGCATTAGAACTAGCACGTTTCATGATCTGCTAGGGTCCAGCACCACGAGCTTGTAACTTCTTTGCAACTCCTTGCAGGAATTGCTTGGGTCTATTCCGAACCATCACAAAATTACCCTCTTGGAATTCTTTGAACCGTCTATGTGAATCTGCTAAGAACTTGTATTTTTCATTCTTTAAATTAATTCTTTTCTTAATCTCAGCATACAACTCATTAATGTGATGCGCAAATGTGGATGCAGACTCTGATGGCCTATGATGAATGGACATTGGAATGAGGTCTACTGGCATCCTAGGTTTATACCCATGCACAATTTAGAACGGACTCATGCATGTGGTTCTATTAACCAAATTGTTATATGCAAACTCAGTGACAGGTAAGATGGAATCCCAACTCCTAACATGCTCACCCACTAGACACCTTAAAAGATTTCCTAAACTCCTATTGACAACCTTAGTTTGCCCATCAGTTTGGGGATAATAAGCAGATGAAAATTATAGTCGAGTCCCCATTTTGTGCCATAGTGTCTTCCAAAAATAACTGACAAATTTAACGTCATGGTCAGACACTATCGTCTTAGGAAAACCGTATAGACGAACGACCTCGTTAAAGAACGGGGTAGCAATGGGACCAGCATCGGAGGTCTTCGCACACGCAATGAAGTGGACCATCTTAGAGAAATGTTCCATAACAACGAACACCGAGTCATCCTTTCGGAGGGTTTTAGGGAGGCCTAACACAAAGTCCATTGATAGGTCTTGCCACAGGGTGTGTGGCACCGGTAAAGGTGTATACAATCTCGTGTTCTATCTCTTTTATTTTACCAACTGGCAAACACGACACTGACTGATAATTTTGGCAACATCTCTAGTGAGATTGGGATAAGAGAATCGGTCTTCAACCAATGCAACAGTTTTATTGTGACCAAAATGGCCAGCAACCCCTCCGACGTGTAATTCCCAAACGAGAAAGTCTCGCAAAGAAGTGCGGGGAATACACAATCGGTGTTTCAATAACAAATACCCATCCTGTAAGGTATATTTACTCCTTCTAATAGGTTGTCCAGTCACAAGTGAGGCATACTCTTCACCAAAATCTAGACATGTGGGGTAATCCTCCACGAGGCGTTTGAATCTGGTTACCTCAACACTTAATGAGTGTAACATCGCTATTCTATGGCTAAGCGCGTCAGCCACTCGATTCTCCACACCGGCCCTATGTTTCAACACGAAGGTAAACCCTTGAAGTTGTTCAACCCATTTCACATGTCGTGGGTTTAACTTTTTTTGAGAATTTAAAAATTGTAAGGCTTCGTGGTTTGAGAACAAGACGAATTCATGTGGTAGTAGATAGTGTTTTCAATATTTAAGGGATTGGACTACCGCGTAGAATTTTTTATCGTAGGTTGAGTATTTCTGCCTGACCTCATTTAGCTTTTCACTAAAATAAGCTATCGGATGACCCTCTTGGCTCAATACTCCTCTGATACCTATGCCTGACGCATTAGAAACAAGTTCGAAGACCTTAGAGAAGTCGGGAAGGTGCATGACAGGAGCTTCCATCATTCGAGACTTAATCTCCTTAAAAGCCTTAGCCGCAATAGGTGTCCATTTAAACTCACCATTTCTGATGCAATCAGTGATAGGGGAAGTTACCGTACTGAAGTTCTGGATGAACCACCTGTAGAACGTGGCTAAACCATAAAAGCTACGAACTTCGTGAATATTTTGAGGTTTGGGTCATTCAATGATAGCTTTGACCTTTTCGGGGTCTGCAGTCATTCCATCAGAGGTCACGACGAACCCTAAGAAGACAACGCAATGTGGCATGAACGTGCACTTCTTCAGGTTCGCGTACAACTTCTCCCCTCAGAGAGTCACACAAACTTGCCTTAAATGGTCCAAGTGTTGTTCTTTGTTGTGGTTGTAGATGAGGATGTCGTCAAAATAAACCACAAGGAACTTACAGATGAAAGGTCGTAACACTTGCGTCATGATATGCATAAATGTACTCAGGGGGTTCGAAAGCCCCAAAGGCATGACAAACCATTCGTACATACCATCTTTGGTTTTGAAGGTAGTTTTCCATTCATCCCCGAGACAAACTTGGATTTGATGGTACCCACTCTTCAAATCGATCTTTGAAAAAATTATGGCACCTACTATCATGTCTAACATATCGTCCAATCTTGGTATCGAAAATCGATACTTGACTGTGATCTTGTTAATCGCGCGACTATCCACACACATCCTCCAAGTTCCATCGTTCTTGGGCGTGAGCAGCGTTGACATGGCACAGGGACTCAAGCTTTCCTTTATGAATCCCTTTTGGAGAAGCTCATCAACTTGCCTTTTTAACTCCGAATGCTTGGATGGATTCATACGATAGTGGGGCAAGTTGGGTAAGGTAGCTCCAGGGACCAAATTGATGGCTTGTTGGATGTCCCGTAGTGGTGGTAATTCATTTGGAAGGTCTTCGGGAAAGACATCCACAAACTCATTCATGATTGGTTTGACCTCTTTTAGAATCTCAATGCCTGATTCTTTGGACTTTTCAACTTTGACAAGGACATAGACGATGTCCTCTGTCTTAGCGCCTCGTTCAAACTCAAGAGGGCTAACGATGTGAATGGCCTTAGATGTCTTCTCTCTCTCTAATAGGCCTTTATCACTTGACTTTGTCGACTTCACTGTGGGTGCCTTGGGAGGTAGTGGATTGAGTTGTATTTTTTGACCTTTGTGAGTGAAGGAATACACGTTCGATCGACTGAACAGTGTAACATCAATGTCATACAACTAAGGCCTTCCGAGGATGATATGCCCCACATCCATGGGCACAACATTACACCACAGGGTGTCCTTATACGATTTGAATTGTATAGGAACCTGACACCTTTGTGAAATAGGGATGGATGATGAATTAACCCAAACAATCTTATAGGGTCATGGGTGAGCTACGAGCGTAAGCCCCAAACGAGAAACTGTACTTTTAGAAACCACATTGGTATAACTTCCACTGTCAACAAGGACTCAACAGGCTTTCATTCCACATATGGCTATGGTATAAAAGAGATTATCCCATTGCCAATCATCACTCTCCTTCGAGTGGGCTAGAGCACATCTAATCACAAGACCCCGCGAGGTATTATCCTCTCCAACGGGATAGGAGACATCCCTAAGACACACCATTGTTCGTTCCCCTACACAATCTTTTTCTTCACTAGGGAACGACTCTGGCTCATAAACTTCAACAGTTCCTTCGTCATGCTCATTTTCAGTGTCCTCAACTATGAATAAATTTCGGGATGGGCATTTTGCTGCAAAATGCCCGATGTCGTGACACTTATAACATTTATTTTGACCACCGCTCTTGGGGTTTTCAAGCATTAGACTCTTACCCTTATCGACTCGAGTTACTGGTGTAGTAACGGGGTTGGACCTAGCAAACGGGGCACTAATGTTGGGCTTTGACTCTGGTGCATTGGACCGATAACTAGACTTATAACTAGATGGAATATTAGTTTTGAGGTATCGCTCTAGCTCTTCGACTCTACAGAAACATTCATCTAGATTATCAACAGGGTACGGAATAAGTTCCCTTTGCAGTTCCGGGCAAAGGCCCATTCAAAATCGGGATAGGGTAACCTTTTCCGGTTCAGTCACAACGGCCTGGGTCTGTAATTCTTTGAATTTATCGATATATTCAGTGATCGATGAATTTTCTTAATGCAATGAATGCCACTGATCAAAAATGCATTTCTCGTAGGATAGAGGAACATATTTATCACTCAACTGATCCTTCATCTCTTCCCAAGTGGAAATGGGAGTAAGACCGTTGGACTGTCTTCGGCGCTCTAGACCCATCCAATAAAGTTGAGCTTGGCCTGTAAGTTTGACCTTTGCAAAGCGGACCTTTCGCTCTTCAAATATGGCGTACCACTCAAAGTAGTTTTCCATACCGATGACCCACTCGAGAAATACTTTAGGTTGTCTTTTCCCGTCAAAAGTAGGAGCGTCCATTTTTACTGATTTCATAATTTTATCTCCTGTTTGGTATGGATTTCACGATGATGAGGAACTTCTCTCCTCCTACGTTCATGGATGTGGACTCTATTGGGGTTTTCGGCGATGAGCTCATTGATTTCTAAAGTTTCATGCCGGATTTGTAGGTCTTGCAACTGTTGTTGTACCTGATAGTGGTGTTCATCCATCTGGGCGGTCAAGTCTCTAATCAGGGCTTCTACCTTATTGGGATCCATGATGATGCAAGGAAATTTTAGATAAAGACTAGACTAAATTTAGGCAAAAAATAATAATAATAATACAAAGCTTAAAAGAAAAAAAAAAAAAAACTAGACGAAATTTTCAAACAAAAGCTAGATAAAAATTTTCAGATAAAAGCCAAAAAGAAATTACAGACAAAAAGTTAGACGAAAATTTTCAGACAAAAGGCAAACAGAAATTACAGACAAAAAGTTAGACGAAAATGTTCAGACAAAAGGCAGGCAAAAATTTTCAGACAAAAGCCAGATGGAACGGAAATAGTGATTTTTTTTTAACCTAAAAAAACTTAAAAAATTTAAAAAAATAACCCTAAAACCTATATGAGCACTAAAACCCTAAAACTAAACTAATGCTCTAATACCAATTTGATGCGGGAACTTACTAAATACAATGCTAGGGCTTAGATTAGGATTAAAATTAATTTAATCAATTAAAAATAATAATTTCTCATAACAAATTACCTAGGAAAATTTTAGAAATTCAATTAGGTGATTTAATTTCTGCCCAAAAGAGCGTTACTTTCGTGTACGTTCCATATCGTGGATCTAGAAGACTAGGGTTCTTATGAACGGCTAGATCTCCGATAGTTTTAGGACGTCAAACGAACTCGCAAGCGGGTTCTCTCGATATCAAATGAAAATAAAAGGCTAATAAATTTAATGATGAATAAAATATTGATTTAGGGCTTTTATGAGATTAATAAAATAATTAGGATTACGCTACTTACGCAAACCGTAGATCTAAAAAGGATAGAGATGGAAGAAGAGTTGGCCTGGCACCAAATCGCAAGTAGGAATCGAAGAATCGCTCTCCGTTTTGAGAGAATCACACTCTTGCAAAAGTTTAAAACTTTTAATTTTACATAAGCAATTTTCATTAATCAAAAACTAATAATAAAGGTGTTTATAAGCCTTTAAATAGGCTAACTAATGCAAAAAATTAGAAATCCTAGTATAACTCTAATTCCTAATTCAAGTAAAATAAATATCTTAATTCTTTTAAAACAATCAAGTCCTAAACAATAAGGAAACTAATCCTATTTCTAATAAAAGAAATAACTCTTACTTTCTAAAATAAAATAATAAAAGTAACTAATCCTAATTTAATTAGGATTCTTGATATTCGTCAAATTAGGTGCAGCCTCCGAAAACTAACCATAACTTCTTCAATACTTGTCGGACTTGCTCAAATTTTAACTCGTTGGAAAGCTACTATGATAAGCTTTCAAATATGACCAATTTTGTATCAATCTGACTTCGTTTGGCACTTCAAAATAGGCCAAATATAAAAGTGATGGGATTAAAAGTTACTCTTCTTTCGATAAGTTACGTTTCTTCTTTCGCCTCCAATATCTTATGGGCGGTTGCTTGAATCGGATGTCCCCATCATATCGCCAACTCAATGTTACCTCCATGAGGTTTTCCGACTTTTCCATATGTTTTACAAGACTAGCCTAACGACAAATCTGAGCAGCTATTTCATTATGGGGAAGCCCAGCAGCAAAAAGAGGAATTTTTTGTCTTCGGGCAATGGAGTTCATGACATCAATTGCGGATATCCCCGTTTGTATCATCTCTTCAGGATAGGTTCTCTCAGTAGGATTGATAGAACTTCCTGCAACACATTTGCTTGAGCTTACAAGGTGTACTGAAAGAAAACAGTTAAAAGGACTAAGACAACAGTTATTGGTGATTCAAAATGCATGAACTCTCAAGAATATAGTCTCACCTGAAATATCCAAGTAAGCCTCCAGCAATATAGGAAGTCCATTGTCTATAGGTTTTCCTGATTGATTAAAGATACGTCCAACCATATCCATCAAAGAAACCTTAATTGCAGCTTCGCGTAGTTAATGCTAGCTGTCGTCCTAGACATCTCTACATCAGAGGAGATATCGGATTTTGAGTCATTATATTGGCTCGTGTGGCATGCTTTGGATGCAGATTTCATGCTTTGTGACTCTTCCCTGTCGTCAGAGGCCCCGATTTCTTCCATTGCTTTCGTTGCATTCTCCAATGAAGAGTTTGAGTCCATCTCAGCATCGCCGATCTCTTCCTTGTACATCTCCTCAACCATGGGCTCCCAAAGACGCACTCGAGCATTTATGAACCAGTTTGAAACCTGAACCAAAAGAGAATCTATGCATTGATATAAAGAAAAGGAGATTAGATATTGCTGTAAGTGCAATTTAACAGCCTAGGCAATTAATCTTTAAAATGACTATGTATATATACATATGATAAGGTATCACGATACTGTTGTAAGTGCAATTTAACAGTGGACCAATCAAAGTCAAACCAATTTAATGTATGAAGTTGTAATTCGTAGAAGAATATCAAAATGTATTGGTATATATATTTTAGTCCAAATTAATTAAAAAAAAGTTTCCTCTGTTTTTTTTTTTACTTGAAATAATATTGAGGTGATGGGAATTTGTTTAAACAAAGTGTTTTTTATCAGTCTTTGTTTGTTAGTGGAATAGTATTTTTTGGGTTGGAGGTTAACTGGGAAGTGGTAGTTTTGGCATCTAGGAACAACTAACTAAATTTTTAGCATTTTCGTTTGATTTATGTTTTCCAATGGTCTTGAGATTTCAGTGGGTTTTTTGAATGGGTTTTTCAATATTCTATTTCCTAATGAGGTCTCGGCAGATTGATCTGTGGTACATCAGTGCTTGGATTTTCTTTGGCTGATAGAGCGTGGGTTTTTTATGCAACAAGTTTGTAAATAAGTGCATGCAATTATAATAATTTCTATATTCATCAAGCTTGGAATACATTACGAATAAGTGCTAAGAAAATTACCAGTGGCAAACAATACAACATATGCAACCAATTCGTCCCCACGATCCGCGACAACTCTTATGTCATCCTTGTTTTACTCAACTAATAAACAGCAGTAGTTTAGCAACAAGTTGAGGGTTGGCTAAGCCCAGAGAAAATGGGAGGGCTAAATGTACCTCTAACAAGCTCGTCCCTGGATGTAATTTAACTCCCCTGCTTTCTAGATTTTTTGGAACAACTGCCCTCATTTCATCATCAAAGCCTCTAACAAAATATATAAAACAAAATATTACAAATAAAGATAGAGCAACACAAATATATAGCATGAGAAATATTTATTACAAATAAAGATAGAGCAACCAAGTAATGCCTTGTCATAGCACTTCATTCATAGAGAGGCGTAATCTGGGTGGTTGGCAGTCATGGCGGCAGCAGTCTCAGCCGTCAATTCATCAAGTTGGCTAGTAGTACTTCCAGATGATATGCTGAAGTTTAGTGCAAAAATTATTGTATTATATATATATATATATATATATATATAATACAATAATAGTAAAATAAAAATTTGTATTTTCTTAAATGGAATAACCTAGACACACTTCTAAATTTTTTGTAGCTTCAATTAATTACAAGTAACCAAAAAAAAGAAGCAAAAACAGAAATTATGCATGTTCTAAAAGCACATATCATACAGAAAATTCGGTGCTTATGAAAAATAAATCTGACATAAATTTCCAAAAATCGACCAAAAAAAAAAATATATCCCTCATATCATGAAACAACTAAAAATCCTAAATCTAGTTTTATACCCCCCGACGAGAAAGCTCAGCAATCCAAGCGGCCTCTCTTTCTCTCTCCTTGATGTAGCTTTGCATCTCCCTCTCCTTCATGATCCTACCTTGGATATCGGCATCCAGAGCCTCTTTAAGCTCTTTCACAAACTTATGGACTACGAATTTGATTCTTAGGGAATCAAATATGACAAACTAAGCATCCTTAGTTAAATGAATGCTTATTACATACAGGAAAAAAATCAATTATGGTATGTTGCAGGCTTCATGTTGGCGATGGAGAGCATACGGTATCTTGCACATAGCCACCCAATCAAGCTGGTTTGGCTGCTCTTGCTATTGCAGGATTTTCAAGTTCTACTGGTGTGTCTGCTGTGCTGAGCAGCAGCTGCATCATTTTGCTGCAGCATTTCAGGTAGCTTGCAGAGGCTACTCTTTTTTTAGTTGGTTTAAGCAGCATAGCCAATGTAGCTGTCATGCTACTAGGATTGCCCCCTGCAGTGTTTGCAGAAGGAATCTCCTATTGACAATAAACTCAGTACATAGCCTGTTCTACCCTGCCCCTGCTACAGCAAGGGCTTGTTTGCTTCAAGGAAGTAGCATGAGCACCATTGTGGGTAGACACGCTAGGTTGGAAAAAAAGCATAGGTTATGCATTCTGATTAGAAAAACACAGAGCATTAAGGAATGTAGATCTACTATGTCTTCATTGAGAAAATTCAATATACTTGACCACCAGCCCACTAACCCTTTTACCATTTACCAATTAACATCTACATCTTTCATTATCAGCTGACTCCTGTCCAAGTCCAATACTATAGAACGCCTACTCATTGAATACTTTCTATTACCCCTTGCCTACCAATACCTTTGCTACCCAACATACCAGCCACCCATTCAACTTATACAATACTCACTTCATTGAATACCTGTAAAAGAATAGGTTAAAATTGTTAACACTTTGCACCCATTAGATAGATCCACTATACATCAGCTCTCATCCGTTGTTACATCTACCCATACACATGTCCCCATCTAATACCACATGCTATATTTAGCCATTTACTTTTAACCAATTTGTTTAATCTCTCTTGCAACATGTGTCCATTCAATTCATTAAACAAATCCCTAGAGAGTGAGGGATGCATTAATGCAAACGAGACATGCTTTGAATACTTCATAGTGGGGGCTGAAATTGAACCACTAGCAGCAATTACTCAAAATATTTAAACTTTCAAGGAAGCTAAGTGTCATTTGCAGTTCCACTAGACACCAATTCAGTCAAATTGATTACAATTCGAAATTGTTCAGATGATAGTTAAAATCTCTTCCAAGGATAATTCAATTAATTTAACAACAGTTTATTCCTATTTGCTTATTCTCCAATTTGATCAATAGACATCACTTTATTGACTTTGAAAGCTACTCGTATAGAGGTTAGAACAGTTTACTCCATCAGTCTACAATTACGAATTCAAAGATTGAGTTCACAGCTACAAATTCTAGGTCCAAAGTTATTCAATGCATCTCTATAAGTTCGAAATTAAGGTGATCAACATATATCTACATAAAAGGGGAAGAAATAGAATAAGTTTGTTAAAGAATATATTGCACACATGGGCCACCATTGACCCTGAAATTTAAGGTAGGATTGTTCATCTCCCAAGTCCCAAAATACATTATGTCGCCTTAACTCATGCATGCACCAATGTTGCATTCATTGTATGCATGCATCAGACACTTAATGCTGGTTAACTCACATGACTTAGCAGTTCCCAATCTAAAGTCCTAAATAGTCACACTGCTTTGGACTTTCACTCATGAAAGCCTTGTTCTAGCCATTAGTTGGACTAAAGTATATCTAAGCGTGTGTAGCAGAAAATTTTATATAATAAATAGAAAGCTATATACACATGAGGTGGTTTTCACCATTCAAACAAGCAACAAACATGTTATTTGGTGACAGTCAAAACTAAAAGTAAACAACAGAATGAAATGGTTCAGTAAACTCACCAACTCACAGAGGAAGATGAAACCAACCACATAGTAGTGTTGAGCGAAAGATCCAAAGGAGTATTATGACCAGGAATGTTGACTTCAGAACAAAAATTGCCTGGAGAGTTAAATGAAAGATCACCAAATCTTCCAGGAGAATCAGTAGGCGAATGGGAGATGCCTGGGAGCTCACGAGCAAACATTCATTTCAGGGCATTATCCTATAAAAAGAACCACATGCTAAATCATATCATACACACTATATAATTAAAATATAAGCACATGCTACATAGAATAAATATTTAAATCATAAAAACAAGCTACATAGAATAAATATTTAAATCATAAAAACAAGCTACTTGATAGGATTACCATATCAATATTTCTTGTATCAGATGACGCTTCACTGCCCAAAGAAAGCTCAGTAACACTATGAAATGCTTTGTGACTAGATTTCTCTATATTTTGAGTACTTTGCTCCATATTATCTTTGACACATGCAGCTGAAATCTCATAAATGATAGGGGACCCACCTTTTCCACTAGATCAACATGATAAAAAGTATACAAAGGAATCAGTAGGATAACAATAGTCTACCTCACCAATCATGAGTGGTGTAACCATTAGATATCATGAAATGAGTACCATGAAAACTGAGATTTATTATTGGCAGCCAAATTACTAGCAGTAGAGAAATTCCTCAGGGTGTTGTTGGTCATGTCAAATTTTAACAACTGAAGAACTCAACAATGAAAACCTTGGACTCTTAAAAGGTTAATGATATATAAGAAACAGTAACCACTATGAAAATGGCAATACACTTAACCTGAAACAAACTTTATATCCTAACAATCTAACAAGAGATACTTACCAAAATAATATGATATAAATATATAATAATTTCAACAAATGTTTAGCTATTAAGTGTCAATCTAATAAGACAATAAACCTAAG
Organism: Chloranthus sessilifolius; assembly: GCA_021018995.1. Taxonomy (NCBI): domain Eukaryota; kingdom Viridiplantae; phylum Streptophyta; class Magnoliopsida; order Chloranthales; family Chloranthaceae; genus Chloranthus; species Chloranthus sessilifolius. Next base: position 88,479,660 of record CM037594.1, on the reverse strand, counting down.
CCAATAAACAGACCATACTTCCTTAATTTATTAGGTAAAAATATATACCAAATAGAGGATATGTCATATATTACAATGCAATTGAATCGATGATAAAAAAGAACACAGAATGTCACATTAGCTCTAAATAGATATGTTATTCTAATTCTATATAACCTCAGGCCAACTTTAGAAGGAGATAAACGTACCAGATTTGTTATTCTAATTTAGAAAATAAGCACCCAAAGATACATATTAAAATAATCAACTCAGAAGGTTCTTTTAGAAACAAAAAATGATTATAATCAACCTTTTATACTCCAAGAATTTGGTACTTTCTAGAGTTATATCTACACAAGAAGAAGAAGAAGAAGAAGATTCTTTACTTCCGATTTCCAATTCTTCACTTCTATGGCCAAAAATCCCCCATCCCGTCCAACTAAACAAGCGCTAATTCACAGTCTTCGAAAATCTACAAAATCCATTAATTCAATAAATACATAAATCAGGTCAAACTTTTTGGGGATATGTACCATGTGTAATCAATGGTTTTCAATGCAGGTGCCTAGCAAGATTCGGGTAAAGCTACCCTATTCCAAAACCTTTTGTTCCTTTTTTTATCTATTTTAAAGTAGATGGTGAAATAAAAATCAAAACCGTCTTACTAAGTTAAATGAATAAGATCTTATGGTAGCACTGTGAAAAAGAAAGTATATCATTAGGTGGGAAAGAGTTGGTTACCATAAAATTAGAGAAGAAAATATATATTATTTATTGCAGAAAAGTTGAAAATATATATTAAGAACAAATAGGGCTATTGAAGCTGGGTATTGGAAAGCAACGGGGAAAGTTAAGGAGATTTACAGAGTGAAAACACTTGTTGGGATGAAGAAGATCCTTGAATTTGGGCACATATCAATTAATAGACTCCCTCTTAACATTTTTCATAATTAAAAAAAAAATTAAGAAAAAAAAGGAAAAGTCTTATATCTAAATTCAAAGTACTCCTCCTTCAAAGTTCAAATCTCATACCGAAATTGAGAGGATCTCCAACCAGATCTACGAGAAGCTTCGAGTGAGTAGATCCAACAACGATCGAATAAATCTGAAAAATAATGGATATCAGAAAGCAGAGTACATACGTAACAAAGCACGAAAAAATTCACGAATAAATAAGAGGAAAAAAGGAGTAAAAATCAACATACCTAACAAATCACAAAGAAATCCATGAATGAATCTGATTCTTTGAGCACAAGTGACTCTGATGCTTCAAATGGCGACGAAGCTAGCTAGGGTTTCTTACTCTCATTGGCGGAGAAGTGGAAAGGAGAGAGGGATTTAGGGTTTGAGCGATAGGGATTTAGGGTTTGCACGAGAGGGGTTTGAGCGATACGGATTTAGGGTTTAAGCGAGAGGGGTTTGAGCGATGGGAGAAGGGAGAAGGGTTTGAGTTTGGGAGAAGGGAGCTCGTGCGAAGTGATAATAGGGAAAAAAAAGTTGACTTATATACACTTTTTATACACCCGTCGGTGTAGGACTCTATTTTTGTAGTGCTTCCTCGTGATCAACTGCCTCCCCTTCTTCCTTCTCTAACTCTCTCATCATCAAAAAATTGAAACTCCCTTTTCGTTTTCTTGGCTAAACTTTGAAGCTGAAAACTAGGAACAAAATTAGTCTCCTCTTCTCCTTAGATTCTTCAACCATCGTTCGCAGTATTATTCATTTGTTTATTTATTTTTTTAGGTTAAATCCATGCAATGTTGGATTTCGTATAATGTGTTCTTGTTGAATCTATAGACAATTGGGTAGTTTTTCAGTTGTTTAGAAACATGCACTATTTTTTTATGAAACATGCATTCTATTTTTTTTATGAAGTTTTTATTTATTAATTTATTTTTAATTTTGTTTTCTCGTCGTCGAGGGTCGTTTTCCATGGAGGGCATGGATTCGAACGGGGACTTCACTGAGATGTAAGACCAGTGTTTCTTTTTTCCTTTGCTTCTAGTTGTTTATGCTACTATTACTTTAGTTTTCTTAATTTTGGCTTCTATTTTTTAATGATTTTTAATTGTATATGTAGGCTTGATCGTTTTGTGCTTGTTAGAGCATCTCCAACCGGCGCGACAAATCAGCTCCAGTAACTAAAATAGCGTGCGATTCTCCAAATACCAAGCTCCAGCAGGAGCGCTATCCCAAACGCTATAAATAGCTATTGCTACAATAATAGCTAAATTTAGCTATTACTGTAGCAGTAGCTAAACATTAAAATAATATTTTTTTTTAAAGTAACTCTCTTTCTCTCTCCTCTCTCCTCTCTCTCTGATCTAATAGTAAAGTAATAAAATAAAAATAAATCGAAATCGCATCGAAACTCGAGGGTCCCCAAACGGACCAAACCGTAACGAAACCCAACACAAATCGGACCTAGCCGAACCCCAATTCAGTTCGGTTTGGGTGGCTTGAAAGTAAAAAAAATCTGAAAAAATAAAAAATATACCCTAAAAAACTAAAAAAAAGTAGGGATTTTACCTACACCGAACCACATCGAAACCTGACAAACCGAATCGAACTGAACCCCAATTCGGTTCGGTTTGGGTGGCTTGAAAGCAAAAAAAACTCGAAAAAAACCGAAAAAGCCAAAAAAATACCCTAAAAAAATAAAATAAGGTAGGTATTTTACATACACCGAAGCGAACAGAACCAAATCAGTTTCGATTTCAGAAAAAAAAATTGAACCGAATCGAAACCAACACAAACTGAACCGAACCGAACCCCAATTCAGTTCGGTTTGGGTGGCTTGAAGCCGAAATAATCCGAAAAAAAAGAAAAGATACCCTAAAAAATAAAAAAAGTAGGTATTTTACCTACACCGAACCACATCGAAACCCGACAATAATTTGCTATTTTCTTTTATATGAAGTTTTGATTTCAGCAGGATGCTTATGGACATCTGTAAGTAGTAGATGATAACAAGTTGCTACAATTGATTCGTGGATAATGAATGCAACTGCCTATGTTGGCAAGATGGGCTAGCAATTTGTAAATACCACATGTTTAAACAAAGATGGGTTAGCAATTGGTAAGTATCAGACTCAATCAAACACACAGTCTTTCTCTCACTCTGTTTAAAATGTATAGCTAATGAAAATTGAAATGCTTCTTTCAATACTTTTTTTTATGGCAGGCACAACAAGGATTACATGATTTTGTGGTGAGAAGATGAAAAGAAGCTGCTCTCGAAATTTTTTTCTTTATTGGTACATGTTTCTAGTGTGCTTGAGAGTGTTGTTTATGCCCTAACTTTAGTTATATTTTTGGAGAACCTTGGTGTTCTTATTGGGCCCGAGGGTATTGCAAAATGCATTGGAAGCCCTAGGTGCTATGTACTTTTCTCCTTCTCTTTCTTTTTATGATTTTTTCATTACATATTTTCTTCTTCTCTTTCTTTTTCATTACACCGCTCGGAGATGTAAGATTTTAACCATTATGAACTATGCTTTGTGAGATCGCATGTTTGCATGGATTCACTTTTTTTTATGTATTTCATGGAGACAACTATTGTGCCATTTACATTTATTATGCAGTTTAATCCTTGCTTGGTGAAAGGTTTAGAACGTAACATAGATTGGAACCTTTTCTAGTGAAACTTCAATTAGCTTGTAGATTTCTTCACGAAGATTATGACTAGGGATCTACTTTTCTAAATTCAACTATAAATGAAGCATATTAAACAGTATTTAATTCTGCCATCATTTTAATTAGCTACATAAACTTGTACTTTCTTCTTTGCAGCCACTGATGAGCTTATATGTGACAACCCGGATTTCCCAACCACGAAACCTGGACCGTCAGATTTCCCAACCACGAAACCTGGACCGTCAGATCACCGCTAAGGCCGATCCCCAAACGGAACACTTGGTACATCCACACAAGGCAGAAATCAAAGCAGGTATCTCTAACTAAGAAGATAGAGTCATCATAGATAGCAAAAGAAATCTCCATTTCTATATATAAAGTAACACAAAAAGACGGTTCTAATCCCATGCGAAACTACATGGACAAAAGAACCGAAATGAACCACCAGTGATGGCCGACTATCACCGAAAGATGGTTCACAAAACAATAAGCACTCTAATCTCATGCATTAGTTATTCAGAGATAAATGGCTAGACATACCAAGTCAGATTTACACAAAATCACAATAGTATAATCTGACTAATCTCTCAAATATTGAAGAACTCCTCAGGAGGGGGGCTTAGTCTCCTCCTCTGGAATGTATTGTGGATCACTTTTTCAGGTCCAACTCTTTCTCAAACTCGACACCTGTGATGTGTAGTTAAAGGAATGAGCTAACAGTCTAAGCTCAATAGAGAATCATTAATAGCATGCATATTATCACATCACACATATATCTCATGACATAAATTGAACATGCTTTTCAAATAAGGACTCACAATTTAAAGGTATTTGAATTGAAGTAATAATGATATTAAATGCAAATTTGAAAGTTTGATCACATAATTTTTAAATATTTTCTCATAACACAAGAAAACTTAAATTGATCACTTAAATATAATCTCAAGTATATATAGCATTGAGAGTCACACTTATACGGATGGAAATCCCAACTATCGTCGTTCAATAAATTATTTTCATAATGCTCAAGCCCCTTCGTATGAGGGATGCTTGTGCCGAACGAAATTTACTGCAAATCGGTAAGAATGAATGGATATCTAGCCATACTGGAGAATAAGGAATTTCTGCTATACCGGAGCACAAGGAATTCATTTCACATGAACCTTAAATCATAGTGTAATTTCTAACTTATAGTTTATCACCGTGAAGTGTGGTATTTCATGACTAGGTTTTGAAGTTCAGAATTTCGAAGTTCACACACACACATTAACAAATCTTTCTGAATTCACACACACACACACACATTCTCATGTTTTAAATCCATGTACAAAGTTCATGCTTATTTGATGACAAAATTCATAATTTACCCATTTTTGTGCATCATATCACAACATTCATGCTAGTTGTGTCAAATGCACATGGTATGAAAATTTTCCTACCTCATCTCAAAGCTAAAATGAAGATTTCCTTTTTCAAGACAACCTCCCATCACACACCCTTGATCACAACCTAGAACACAATAAAATTTTATCCTATATGTCAAATGTGATGAAAATTGGGAAGCCCTAAAGTCTCCTCGAGTCCTTTCACCAAAAACAGAAAAAGCTCAGAAACAGGATAAATCGATCGGTCGAATCCCCATTCGATCGATCGGTTTCCAAAATCGATCGATTGAATTCCAGTTCGATCGATCGATTTCTTCAGAAAACTTACTTTTCTCTATTTAGTCACAATTCGATCGATCGGTTTCCAAAATTGATCAATCACATTCCAGTTCGATCAATCTATTTCTTCAGAAACCTTCCACATCACTGTCCTGTCAAAATCGATCGATCGATTTTGACAGATTCTCAGTCACATGGGCTTCTTCTTCCATGACTCATTTTTTCCCAAAATTGTGTCTTATACTTCTCAATTTCTCTCACACCTTAACCAAAGCTTAACATAATTACTTATCACATAATTACTACGCCCCAGTGTAGGAGCGTAGTAGGATTGACAGTGTAGTATCTTCGGTAGCACTCTCCGGATGGTGACTTCATTACTCCATATCTTCTTTATGGGAAAGTCGGCGCTTCTAAGGTGATTCTCCTTCTTAAAAAAAATGCCCCAGTGTCAGAATGCATTGGAGTTTTTTCTAGATTTTTAGATGAGCACTTTAGGACTATAAGAAGCCATGGGTATTTGGTGAGTTAGTTTTGAAGAAAAGTTCATCAGTACTGTCATTGAGCAAGGGGAGGTCCTTTTTGATTATGTCAGTTGTATACTGAGGTCTACCTTTGGGTGGTGGTCATCCTATCCCATGGTCATTATCAGGGGGGTGTGGTAGATATAGTAAGTGATTGCATCAGTCGTCATTCACTGGTTTTCAGTTTCATTCCTAATGAGTATCCTGAAAGGCTTCTGATTTGTCATCCAAAAAATAAAAAGAGTGGAAGAGAGGTAAGGCTTAATGATGTGGGGAGTAGTTTATTACTATTTGGTGAGTTAGTTTTGAAGAAAAGTTTATTAGTACTATCATCGAACAAGGGGAGGTCGTTTTGATTATGTCAGTTGTATTTTGGGGTCTACCTTTGGGTGGTGGTCATCCTATCACGTGTTCATTATTAGGGGGTGTGTGGTAGATATAGTAAGTGATTGCATTAGTCGTCATTCACTGATTTTCGGTTTCATTCCTAAGAGTATCCTGAAAGGCTTCCGATTTATCATCCAAAAAATAAAAAAAATGGAAGAGAGGTAAGGCTCAATGATGTGGGGAGTAGTTTATACCTAATGCTTTTCAAAAGGGATGAGTAACTATCTTTTTCTTAGAGGGGATACGAGGTGCCATGATTGAGCTCTTCGTCATGTTTTGGTACCATCAAAATCTCACATTCTATGGTTAGCAGGAGTTTGTCCTCTGCCCGCCACCTTATGACGATATCTAGTAGTATGGGGACATCAGGGATGCCCTTGCAGCTTGCTTATATATTTCTAGTAGAGTTATCAGAGATGTCCTCACGGCCTTTTTATGCTTTCTTGAGCTCATTGACTGGTTCATTTATCGTATTGCTCTCTGTTTTTTTTTTGTATATATGTGTCTATTTCTTGAAAGCATCCTGCTAGCGTAAGAATGATGAGTTTTGATTACACCTGACATCTTCATTTTTTTCTTGCTCTAACGTCTCCTCCAATGGCGGGGGAAGGGATATGAGGATTGATATTACTTATGCTTTTGAAAGAGGTTAGGTATGTCACTAATCCTTTGATCAATTAACCCGAATGAGAAAGTTGGTGATAAATTGGAGGTCTCAAGGATATTCTAGGAATTGAAGGCGTACGACCAATGAATGGGTTGTGGTGACTACGGGGGTGGTAAGTATAAGTATCTAACCACAGGATGTGATGATCACAGGGCTAAAGGTAGTATTTTTTGAGGTACATGACATTCCAAGGGCTAAGGAGTTCTTCCCTATCTTGGTTCACCAGTTTGTATGCATTCCTAGGGTATGCGGCTACTATAACATAAGGGCCTTCCTAGTTTGGTTTCAGTATTCCTTTTGGATGGGCATGCTTGGAAGGCATGATTTTCATCAAGACTAGTTATCTAATATTAAAGGTTCGTTCGAGGACTTTCTTATCATAAGCCCTGGCCACTCTCCTCTGAATACCTGAGTGATCAGTTGCCCTTAGACGTGTTTCATCGAGTTGCTCTAGTTGCGCGAGTAGGGAAATTCTCCTCTCATCTAAGGATAGCTCATCACCAAGTTGAATCCGTAAGGATGGTACTTGTATCTCCTATGGTAGGACTACCTCCATCTCGTAGGTAAGGAGGTAGGGAGTTTGGACAGTGGCCGTATGAAGAGAGGTCCTATAGGCCCAGAGTACTTCTGGTAGTCGTTCAGGCCAGTCGGCTCCATTGCTCGTCTCTACTGTGTGTTTCATAATTTGAATCAGTATTATATTCGTAGCTTCTGCTTGTCCATTGCCTTGAGGGTAGAATGGTGATGAGTGGTGTAGATCGATGTCGAACTTCTTGCATAACTTTTTCATCTTCTCTGTGATGAACTATGGTCCGTTGTCGGTGACAAACATCCTGGGTACTCTAAACCTGGTGATGATATTTTAAATGATAAACCTCACGAGTGTTGAAGCAGTGATTCTGACATATGAACACGTGCTTGGTAGTATTAAGTTGCCGAAAGTATGAACACGTAGTTGTGAGTGTTCCCAACTGTGTCTATGAAAGGTCCGATGACATTGAAAGCTCACATCAAAAATGGCCACAGCGAGGCCATAGTGTTAAATGCAACTGATAGAGCTTTGATAAGTGCGGAATGTTCTTGGCATTGTTTACAACTTTGGACGTAGAGGTGGTAGTCTCTTCTCATAGTCGGCCAAAAGTAGCCTTGTCATATGATTCGATCAGTAAGTCTTTGTCTACCAGCGTGGGCGCCGTAAGCACTGGCCTGTGCTTCTTAGATGATGTATTATCCTTTGGTGGTTGTGACGCATCGTAGCAGTACTCCTTTGGTGGAGGCTTCTTTGTATAATATTTCACCGAGTATGCAGAATCAGGCGCATTGGTTTCTTATAGTCTTTCGCTCAATCTTCGTAGCGTATGGAGGAACGTGTTGATGCTTTAGGAAGTTTCAGATGCCAAAATATTATGGCTGTCTGTCGTCGATTGAAGAATTTTCAAACCTGAACGTAGCGATTGCGGTTTCTGCCTTGACGTGATTTTTCAGAGTGATTGCTTCATTTGGTCTCATACTTGTAGGGAGGACTGGTAATTCTCTCTTAATGGTCCATGCTACCTCGTGGGTGGGTACTGTAGGCTTTTCAATGAAGAAGGTCTTGGTACTTTGTCTGGTGGGTATTTGAATGACCAAGGCTAATGTGGTAAGGGAGTCTACGAGCTCGTTTTCTAATCTAGGGATGTGCGTGAAAGAGATTCTTTCAAATTTCTTTATCAAATATTGAACCGTTTCTAGATATGCCATCAGTCTCCTTTCCTTGGTCTTCCATTCTCCTATAACTTGTGAGATTATAAGCTTGGAATCACTGATGGTTTTCAATTATTTATCGCCTAACTGTAGTGCTGCTTGTAGTCCAGCTATAAAAGCTTCGTATTCTGTGACATTATTAGTGGCAGGGAAGTCTAGTTAAAAAGCCTTAGGTATGAAACCTCCTTTCGAGGTTAGCACGACTATCCCGATGCCTTTTCCTTTATGATTTAGAGCACCGTCAAAATAAAGGGTCCATGATATCTTATCGGGCTCTTCGTTATGAATTATGAGTAGGTTTTCATCGGGGAAATCCATATGTACGGGCTTATTGGTCGAGAGTGGGAGGTCTACGAGGTAATCGGTGATTGTTTGTCCTTTGCTCGACTTTTATGTGACGTAAGTGATGCTGAATTCTTGCAATAGCATATGCCAGCGAGCGATCTTTCCTGATGTTGCAGGCTTTTCAAATACGTACTTCAAAGGATCCATTCGAGCTAGTACTAGTATCTTATGTGCACCGCAGTAGTATAATAATTTGATTGAGGCCCTCACTAATTTGAGGTAGGTATTCTCCATTGAAGTATATTTTCATTCGTACACGACCATCGTCCTACTAAGGTAGTAGATAGCCTTCTCTCTCTTGCCGTCTTTTTCATATTGTCCCAGAATTACTCCCATTGCTTTATCGTTTGCTAAGAGGTAGAGAACCAGGGGTCTTTCGAGGATTGGTGGTGATAGTACTGGCGGGTTAAGGAGGTACTTCTTAATGTTGTCGAAGGTTTGCTGACACTCGTCATCCCATTTGTATTCGGTTCCTCCTTTAAATAGTTTGTAGAAAGGATCGCATCTATCTAAATGTTGGGAGATAAATCTCCTGATGAATTGTAATCTTCCTATCAGGCCTTATAATTCTTTGATATTACTGGGAGGTGGCATCTCAAGGATGGCTCTGACATTTACAGGGTTGACTTCGATTCCTCGCTTGCTGACTATGAAATCGAGTAATTTTCTAGAAGTGACTCCGAAGACACATTTCTTTAGGTTCATTTTTAGCTGATACTTCTCAGCTCTTTGTAGTATCAGTCAGAGTGCTTTAGCATGTCCTGCTCATGTTTGAGACTTCACTAATATATCATCGACGTAGACTTCTACACATTTATGCATCATATCATGAAAAATAGACACCATGGCGCATTGATACGTGACTCCTACGTTCTTGAGCCCAAAAGGTATGACGACGTAGAAGTAAGTTCCCCACGGTGTGGTGAAAGAAGTATTCTCCTGGTCAAACTCTGCTAATTTGATCTGATTATACTCGGAGAAACTGTCCATAAAGGATAGCATCTCATGTCCGGCGGTGTTGTCGACTAGAGTATCAATGTGCAGAAGTAGGAAGTTGTCTTTTGGGTATGTCTGGTTGAGGTTTTGAAAATCAATGCAAACCCATATTATGTCGTCTTTCTTAGCAACATGTACTATTTTGGTGACCCATTTGGAGCAGAGGACGACTCGGATGAATTTAGGTTTGTGTAACTTGTCAACTTCCTCTTTAACTTGAAGGGTTGTTTGTGGGTGCATTCTTCAGAGTTTTTGCTTAATAGGCTTTGCATCGGGTTCCAAAACAAGACAATGTTCTACTAAACTTGAATCTAGACCAGTCATTTCTTCATAGGACCATGCAAAGGAGTCGAGGTGTTCTTGTAGGACTTGTACAATTTATTGACGTTCCTTGGGGTTGAGCATTGCGCTCATTAGTATCTTCTCGGGTTTCTCTTCAGTGACAAATTTGATTTCTTCTGTAGGTTCCACGACAGCTTGGGTTTGCATGTCGAAACGTTTGATGACCCATTGGAAGCCCAGCGCCTCCTCGGTGATTGGTGTTCTTTATCCTCGGTAAGCTTGTACACTACAAAATTGCTACACTGGGGAATTAATTTTACGAAAGGTAGCCCTTTATCGACACAATTTATGACTGAGACATCTTTGGTAAGGTGAAGGTCAATGCTATTGATCCTTTTCTCAAAGTCATGAAGTATCTCATCTGGTATGATCACTGATTTGTTGTTTTGCCTGGATGCCTTGCATCTTCGTGCGAGAGAGGGGGTAGAAGTATTAGGAGAAAAATCTCCTTGTTGGTTGTAAAATTGACTCGAGACGAAGGGTTTCCTTTCTTTTATGAGGTTTTCTGGTTTTTTAGGTTTTATATTTCTAAATTTTTAGGGTTTTCTGCTTTATCTATAGTAGATATGGTACAAAGTCGGTCGCCTCAAGAGGCACTGAGAGAGTTGCTTCTTCTAACTGCGGGAGCGAGACGACTGTCGGAGCCATTCAGGCAATTCTTCGAGAAATGTGAACTTGTTCTGAATTTGGCATTTTTTTTTGGAGTCTTTATCTAAGGGGATCTTTTGAATAAATGATGCTGGTGACAGCGTTGCTGACATTCAGATTTCATCTATCACATTGATTGTCTCGTTTTCGAAGAAGCTCTGGAGATCGTAATTGGTCGAACTATCATCTTCTGAGTGATAATGCAATTGCTCTCCTTGTCGAGGGTGACCTCCTTGGGGATCCCCAAGGGTAGTGAACTCTCTCCCTTGAACTTCATAGTATGTCAGGATGAGTACGCATGTTTGACAATGAGGCTAGTAATGGTGAGAAAAGCAGGGAGATCCCAAGGGCATTCCCATCCTTCTGAGTCCGAGTCAGGGCTGGTATAGAACTCGTCTTCTTGATCTGACAATGCTTGGAGTCCTTGGTTGGCTTGCTCTACTAACTCGAGTGCAGGGAGGTCTATCCAGTAGTCCTCTTCATCACTTGGAGGGGGTTGCCACTCTTCCTCTAGATATTTCTAGAATATTTAGAGTTGAGGCGCGTTTGGGGATGGAGGAGTATCTAATTCGAGTTCTTCCTCGAAATCAATAAGAGGGACGTGATCATTCTCCACTGTGGTGGTTCGCCAAACTTCTCATAAGAGAGCCCTTTCGCACCGTATCAAGATAGATGCGCACAAGTTACAATATGGCATTTTTAGATAAGGGCACCTCCAGTGATGGAGTATAGGTCGATAATCGAATTTGTTGTTAGAATTCGGACTGGTGTTCCGGGAGAGATTAACTTCTTCAAGCAATTTCAGATGTTCTGCCCTTAGGAGGTCTTCTAGTTCTATGTTGGTGAGGTTCCTCCAATAGTCTTGTCTTCGCTTAACATCAAGAGCCATCCATCCTTTGTTGACTCCCGCTGCTCTTCATCTTCTAGGGTCACGATATGGAAATCCTCTTCATCGGTCGAATCCCAGTCTTCAATGTGTGGCATAGGTTTGAGAGGCTCTTCTTTCACGGATTCTTCAATATCGAATAATGGCCTGACTCCCTCAAGTGATTTTGGCTATCGTCATTTAGGTTCGTTAAATCAATGAATGCTTTAGCCATTTGTTCGATCTCTGCTTCTTGAGATTTAGTGAAGCACACTTCTTTCTACCTTGGTATATATGCTTTCTTAATTGTCCCGTAGATGAAGTGGTCATATAGAGACCATTTTGGGGAGGTAGGGAACAAGTCGGCTTGTGGGCTGTCCGATTGGTAACCTAAGCCTATGTGTTTGCATATTTTACTTGGGATGACAAGCCCTACACAAGCTTGCTTGTTTTTATTAAGTCCGGTGTAGGGGATGTACCCGAGTTGATACATAAGGTCCTAACCTTTTGTTGTGATTGGGTTAATGTTGTAGAGTTTAGCGAGGTCTGGGCCAACTTCTCTTCTTGTTAATTATTGTTGATGCATCGAAGGAGAACTAGGAGTGGAAGGGGGATGGACTTCTGCAACGGTTGCCTCATCGGGGGTTCGGGCCTTCTAAATATGGCCCGTGTTCAACACAAAATCATGGGCTATTAGAATACTTGTCGCGTAATCAGTGTCCATCTCCTGGAGGGGTGCATCAGCGTATACACGGACGATGGAGTCCTCATACAGGAATTTGACGCATTGGTGGTATATGGATACAACGGCCTTCATAGACTCTAATCACTTTCTTCCTAAGATAAGGCTGTAAGTACTGGAGGAATCAGAAACATGGAAAGTGATATCTTTTATTACAGGTCTGAGACGAACCTGAAGTTTGATAGTTCCTTTGACGAAATGACACGAGCTGTCATAAGCTATAAGAGATAGTGCCGAGGGCCTAACGTCCTGTTCCGTGTATTTGAGCATCTTTAATACTGTGATAGGGCAAATATTGAGTCCTGCTTCTGTATCAACCAATGCATGGGGTACGGAAAATCCTCTAATTATGACCGTAAGGTATATGGGAGCTAAACTTTTCCAGAGTGACTCTTTAGGCATGTCTGTGTCTGTGAAAGTGAGCGCAGGGGGTTACGCCATGACCTAGGTGATTTGATGTAGCTCATCCAATGTTGTGTCCTCGTCCACTTGTGTGTCTTCAAGCATCCTTATCAGCAGTCGGTGATGGTCAGGCAATTTCTGGATGAGTTCTAGTATTGATATCTTGGTTAGGATCTTTTGGAGATGCTGCAGGTCATATTCTTGTCCTGGCTCGAGTACAATATCTTTGCCTGGCCGATGAGCCTTGGGAACGGGTGGTTGGAGTGGTTTAGGTGCAGGGATTGGTGGAGGGATAAGGTGAGGTGGGGGAGGCAAGTTAACTTATTTTCCTCTCATGTTTCCTCTGGTGGTTGTATGTTTGTGGACTCCTTATTTCGAGGAAAAGGCAAAGGTGGATAATTAGTTCCTAACTTAAGGATTGGGCAAGTTGGTTATTGATTGAGCCCGGTGTTGCTCGACGTTGATGTATCTGTGAAGTGAGTGAAACAGAGCGCATACTTACACTGTGCCGCTCCAAAGTGGCAGGTACTGTGTGTAATCTTTCTCTTCTAGGAAAGCAGAGATCAGTGTCTCACACATATCAGGATGTTCTTTTTATTCACTATCTTCTGCATTTAGCAAACACTCAGTCCTTGTCTCATCTTCTTGGGTTGAGGTCTTTCGGTGGCACTGTCTACCCATGTGGCAATTTGGGCTCTAGTTTCAAGAACATGATCTTCATACTCGGGTTCTGAATCAGACTAGGAAAGCGAAAATGGTGCTAGTTCATGATTTGGAGAGGTTGAAGGTTCTAGTGGGTGACTCTGGAGGAACGGTCTTCGAGCCCTGAAGGAGTGGACTCGTATCTGAGTAAATTTTAGGTAAGGAGGTGGGCTCGGAGGGGCGATTCGGGTGATCAAGACCGAGGGGTGAGGGGGTGGAGGAGCTCCCGCAAGGGTGGCAAAAGTGTTGGAAGGTTGGAGGCAAGTGATTAAGGTGGAGGGCTGGAAAGAGGATTGATCAGGGAGATCCATGGTGGTGACATGGGCTGGTGTTCCTTGGTTGTGGTTGGGCATGGGGTTATTAATGATTCCTAAGTCCTGCTGGGGTTGACTATTGTTAGGGTTAGGATTCTTGAGAGCTTCCCAATCAATTTGGTTCCTGTCATTCATGTCATAGATTGCATCCCGGAGGACCCAGCAGTCTTTCAGATTGTGTCCCGCATACCAATGAAATGCGCAAAACTTGCTATAGTCTAGATTTTTTGGCAAGGGTCGAGGTCTTTCTTGCAGGAATCGGAGGAGATTCTGAGTGTTAAGGAGACAGAAGATGTTGGGGATTGTATCGGGTAAAGGGGGATAATGTTCTCATCTTGGCTGATAAGGGCCTCTAGTTTGGTTGAAATTTTGTGGTGGGGGTACGTTATTATAGCTCTGTGTGTGGACCGGTCGATTCTGTATTATATTCTGATTTTGATAAGTGTTGGGGTATTGGTTTCTGTTTTGATATTGGCCTTGATTCTAGTTCTGGTCATGATTTTGATTCGCATATCTTTGTTGATTCACGCCTTGATTTGGTTCACGTACCGCTGCTATTTTGATTATGCCCAAAATTTCTTAGCTGGAAGTTTCCATTCCTGGAGTTCTGTCCTTGATTGACGACGGTGTTGACCTGCTCGGTTCCTGAGGCTTTCTTTCTATTTTTTTACTTGGATTTATCGGAAGAGCCCGCTCTCGATATGACTATGGATAGGGCGAGGTCTCCACCTTTGATGTGTCGCGCTAGTCGGGATGCTCGGGAGTGGAGTGCAGTAAAGTCGGGACAGTCGCTTATGACGAGCGTGCCCTTTAATGATTCTCTAGTGTTATCGATGATAATGTCAACCGAGTCTCTCTTTCATCGAGGTGCTAGTCCTAGCAGCGAGTTTCCTCCATCTAGTGACAAAGTCGGTGAACTCTTCATCGGGTCCTTGTTTTATCACTATTAGGTCACTGAGACTGACTGTTTCTTAGATCAAGTGCTTGTATTGGTCTAGGAATTGATCGACTAAATCGTCGAATGTATCTATATTATACAGCGGGAGTCTTGCAAACAAATCTAAAGCTTCTCCTTCTAATAAGCGATAGAAATTGTGGATGAGAAGTCCTTGATTATCGTGTATGGGTCGACAATCATTGCAAAAGAGGGCCAGGTAATGGTTTGGATTTCTCGTGCCGTTATACTTGGTAAATTTTGGTGGTTTGAATCCTGTCGGCAAGTTAAATTTGACATCCAAACAGAACTTGTCGAATCCGAATGAGTGACCAAGGCGCTCCCTCTTGGCCATGTATTCATCGAGCATCTTAGGGAGATCCTTGATCTTGACGATGCTATCTTTTAGAGCAACTCGCGAGCAAACCTTACTAAAGAATCATCGTTGAAGAATGTGTGAGTAGGTTGTCTCAATGGTGAGGCGCGGGCTGATACTGTGATCGGGGTAGGTGGCGGCCTCTCCTGCCATTCTTGTTCTTCAGAATCTTGTTGTGCCCTAATGATCTCGTATGCAGCAGCCAGTCCTCGAAGAAATTCCTTGACATCATCATCTCCTTTTTTATTATCTGAATACTAAGTTCCATAATTTGTTGAGTAGTGAGGTTTTGTTTGGTGTTACTATCTCTCCCATTGAGTTTATTGCCGGCGTGCGAGGTAGAAAAGGGATTCTCTTGATCGCCGGCCATGTTAATATCAGGTTGTCGTAGGCTAGAATCGTAATGTGATTCTTCCTCGTAAACGGGGTTGTCGTGATATCCCCACAATGGCGGGTCTCCTATACTCAATCTTCGTATACCAAACATCTCGAGTCCTTAGCAAAGACTCATATATTCAAGGGGATTCGAAATGATGCGATGGAAAGAAAAAAGAAAGAAAATAAAAACTAACTGTCTAAACAAGGAAGAGTTTGTCAAAAATCATCCCATTGCGATCACCAGTCTGTTGGTATGCACTTTTTCTGGGTTCCTTTTAGTCCCTGAGAATCAGTGGCTCAATTCTGTCCTAAGCGGACTCCAGCAATGCGGTGTTTTGAATGTTGAAAATAAAGGAGGATTTCTAGGAAGGTCCCTAGTTTGTTGCGATCGCTAGCTATAGATATTTAACAATGCTGCAACACGTCAGTAATCACGCTTTGGAGCGAGTGTGGGTTACTTCTTTACTAAATCGTCGGCCTGCCAACGTCAGCAGCACTGGCTCTGCTTGAAGTTTAGATAGTTTAGTTTTTTTATTATTGCTCTGATTTTAATTGGCTTAAGTTTCCTAGTTCTACTATGAGTTTAACTTCATGGACCTGTTGTGGTGAATTAATCTAATATTCTCGTATCCTAATCATAGTAGAAGTCTACTTGGTTTAAATATTCTAATATTGTCAGAAATCCAACTAGTTAGGAACCAAATTACTTTTAGGCGTCCGACCTTTATTAGAATTCTACTGTGATTAGGTGTCTTAATTCTACTATGATTTTAAAAGGTCTCCTAATGCTATTAGGGGTCTAATTAGAAAAAGGGTTTCCTACTTCTATTAGGATTTTCATTGATCTGAATATCTTAATCTTATTAGACTTCTAATTAATTAAGTCTCCTAATCCTACTAGAAGTCTAATTAATTAAGTTTCCTAATCCTCTTAGAAATCTAATTAATTAAGTTTCCTAATCCTACTAGAAGTCTAATTAATATTAAGTGTCTTATTCCTATTAATAATGCAACTATTATAATTCTACCGAAACTCTAATTAAAGTAAGTGTACTAATTATACTGAAATTCCAATTAAAGCAGGTATACTGATTTTAAGGAAATTCAAATTTAAGCAAGTATGCTAATTTTACTAAAAATTCTAATTAAAGCAAGTATGCTAATTTTACTAAAATTCTAATTAAAGCAAGTATGCTAATTTTACTGAAATTCTAATTAATACAAGTAAAAAAAGGGGGTTTGGGCCCGCTATGCTAAGGAGGATAAGCCTCGTTCCCGAGTACCCTCCATAAGCTCCCTTGGGCAAATCGTGTGGCTGAGATTAAAGTAAATTGAATTTTGAATTAGAAGATAGTATTTTTTTTTTTTTTTAAAGTTAATAAGTTTGGATTATAATTATGAATTAAATTTTGAAACTAGAAATTAAGAGCTGAACTATAAATTGGGATTTTTTAAATCTCAAATTGATAAATTAGACTAAAATTTAAAATCTAAGGACTGAATTCGAGACTGAAATCAGAAAATCAGACTGTATGATTAAGGACTAGTTCTAAAAACTAAGACCTAGAATCAGAAATTAATAATAGGACTGGTGATTGAGATTTCAGAACAAAATTAAGGTTTAGGGTAGGGGAGTAGGCAGTTTGATTAAGGACTGGTCCCAGATTCTGAGAACTGGAACCAGATATTACAGCCTAAAATAAAAAAAAGGGGGTGCTACAGTCCAAGACTAAAAATTTAATGCTAATAGAAAAAAACCTAAATTTAAGAACTAAAAATTAGGATCGAAAACTAAAAGCTAAAAGAAAAATTTTACCTAGGGTCGGGGCTGCGGAGAGGAATCTCAAAATCCGAAGCCTAGCTGTAAAGAGCTCGAAATTCAAATCCCGGAGTTGTTGTTTCTCTCTTCTTTTTTTCATCGAGGTAAAAAAGTCTATTTATAGGTTTTTTCCTAATTACACGCCCTATGGGGTGCACTTAATTTTCAATTACACACCCTATTTCAGGCGTTTAATTGAATTGCGCGCTGATTATCTGGCACTTATTCGCTTTGAGTCTGTCACCTGACTCAGTGAGCAGCCGGCTGACTGGCTCAACCGGGCTTCCTAGTTCTAATCATGTTAGGAGTAATTGTGTGCTTTCTTTGGAGTGCGCATTTCGATTAAGTGCTTCATTCGAAGTACTTAATCGTGGAATTTTGGCGGTCAAGGACTGTGAGACTAGGCCGGGCATAGACCAATTGCGCACCTATGATATGGCGCACAATCTGTGTGATAGCTCGGATTTTCCCAACCTAAAATTTCCTAAGATATATTTTTTTCTTTAACCAACTAAAAAAGTACGGACCGCCAGATCGTAGATCGCAATCTGATACACAATACTTGACACATCCACATACATGTGAAAATCAAAGCAGATGATACATATGGCATAATTTAAAATTTCTAGTTCTAATATCCAATATGAGTAGTGAACTAAAACAACCACCAGCGATGAGTAACCATCACCCAACAATGGTGTATAATACATGCATAATAGTACGAACTTACCAAATCCACAATGCACTAAATCTACGACCCCAAAATTCTTTCAAATCCTCAAGTCCTCAATCCATAAGTTTGGTGTCCTGATAGCGTTATACTTGTGACATCTAGTTGGGGTGAGCTAACAACTAAGCTTAGTGGAGAAAACTAATACCAATATACATCTCTTCACATGCATAGATTCAAAGACAGAGATCAAAACATTTTCATATTAAAAACTGATGACATTTTCAAACTCACAATAGAAACTGAATTCCAAAAGCATTTTTCTTATCAAAACGAAACTAATTTCGAAGGTGTTTTCTTATCAAAATTGAAGCTGATTTCAAAGGCAAACTGATTTCAAAAGCAAACTGATTCAAAGATAAGCGAATTTCAAAAGCAAACTAATTTCAAAGACATTTTCTTATCAAAATTGAAACTAATTTCAATTCACTTACACGTCTTATCATGATTTACTGAGTTTGCTTACGTTCACTTACGGGTCTTACACATTCTTACATAGCTTCACTTACATGTCTTACACATTTATACATAGCTTACAAAGTCGATTCACGGATATCCCGCCGTGCCGATTCGAATCACGGATATTCCGCCGTGCCGGCCTTACACATTCTAACATAGTGAGTTCAGAGTTTTGAATTCAATGTTCAGATTTCAAAGCACGATACAAATAATAAATTACAAATAAAGTGCCGTACCAATTCAAATTACAGATATCCCGCCATACCGGTTCAAAATATGGATATCCCGCTGTACCGGCTCAAATTACGGATATCCCACCGTAACGGTTCAAATTACGGATAACCAGTCATACCGGTCAAATTACGTTTCTTATGTTCAAATTACATATCTTATAGATTCGATTTATGAAGTTCGATTTGCTTAAATGACTTATACATATGATTTGCAGAGTTCAGTTCATTTATATGGCTTACTTATTTGATTTCCTTACTTATAATCCGCCCTAGCAGTCCACGATCCTATGAATAATCCGCCCTAGCGGTCCACAAATATACATAATCTGCCCATAGCGGTCCACAGTGTACTTATAATCCGCCCATAGCGGTCCACAATATAATTATAATCCACCCATAGCGGCCCACTTAATGACAAGACTTATTATTCGATTCAAATTTAACTTCTGAGTTTGATTTGCTTACATGACTTTTAGATTCAATGTTCAGATTCGACGTCTAATAATAGATTCATATTCGGAGTCATATTCACCATTCATATCCACAAAGGTTTAAATTTAATTTCAAATACAAATGTTAGATTCAAATACACAGGTCAAATTTGAACTTCAAATACCAAGGGTCAAGGCTTTCAATTATTTCAAATATTTCTAAAGCAAACATTGTTTCAAAATATCCCAAGTTCTAAACATAGTTTGAGCCAAATCAAAAACATTATAAGAGTCTATGGAATCAAATAAAAATGCAAGTGTGTATCGAATTTTTCCCACCTTAACCTTGAAGTTGTGCGAAGCCAAGCTAAGCCCTATCGATGGGTTCCCACCCTCAATCTACATCACAAACATATAATGATGTATCAAGGATCAACTTCAATCACTAATAACTTAGACATATTCAAGTATTTTCTCAAACCGAGGTTGAAATTGGCAAATTCGTGCAAACATAGAAATTGATGTAACTTCCTCCCAAATTTTGACCTTGACAACTTGGATTCACAAGTTGATTAATTCACCAACATTGTAGATATTGTTGTCCTCTTTCCAATGCCTTAAGAATCATATGATTCGGATTTCAGAGTAGAAAGTTACGGCTAAAATACCGAAGATGTTTTGGCACTTCAGTCAAAACATGCTAACTCGAAACTTGACCCAATTTCTCACTCAAATTTGACCTTTAAAACGATTGATTCAGAAGTTTGTCAATTCATAAAAGTTGTATATCTTTCTTTCCTCTTTCTAACACTATAATAATCATGGCATTTGGAGATCGGAGCCGAACATTATGGTGAAAATACCAAAGCAATGTCGGCATGCTCAAACAAAATCGATCGAACGGTTACTTATTTCGATCGAACGATTTTCAAACCGACCGAACGATTTTCCAAACCGATCGAATGGTCACTTATTTCGATCAAACAGTTTTCATTTCAATCAAACAGTTTCGTTCTGAATCCTTCATATTCATAGCTCGACAAAATCGATTGATCGGTTTCTTATTTCGATCGAATGGTTTCGTCAGATTTCACCCAAACTCGGGTTTTAACTTCTTAAAGCTAAATTTTCCTCAAATCTAATTCATTTTCTTAGAATCTTTCACTCATATCATAACTAAAAATTAACACAACTATAAATCATAACTTAACATAAATTTTCTTACCTTTGAGTGGTCGATTCCTTGATCCACGCACTCATGCCCAAACGAGGGTTTCAAAGTCAGATCTTTGGAGATTCTCTTCGATCCTCAAATCCACCATCTCACTCATCGTTCCAATCTTGCACACTACACACACACTAAATTTTGGGCTCCCTTTCTTTCTCTCTTCCTCTCTCTAGAACTCAAACCCCACAAGCTTTTGCACAGCAAAAGCTTCTCAAAGAAGCTTTGCCTTTTTTAAGTGAAAGGGGTAGCTCCCTTATTAAACACCCACACCCTTTTAGGTGTTACCCTTATCCAAAGAACTTGATTTTACATTAAATGAATACACCTAAGCGAGGTGTTTCTTACTACCCAAACACTCTTTGGTTTAGTGTGGGGCCTACACACCCAAACCACCTATCTATCGAATTCAGTGTGGAGCCAATACATCGAAGCTTGGTGTACACGAAACCATCTAATGACCCACACACAATCTAAATCAGCCTTTTTCATTTAAGACCTAGCCCAAAATAATTATTAAATTAATTTCACAATATCGGGTATGTGATCAGTCGGGCACGCACACCGAGGTGTACTGTTCAAAGGTAAAAAATTTCAAGATATTACAATCCGATTGCGTGCTCAGTGTGGAGCGCGTGATTGAGTCTAGAGGCGGTCTGAAGAAACAAGGTTTGGTAAAAAAAAGGGACTTATTGTGCAGTGGTGAGTTGGCGTGCAATCGAATTACGCGCCTAGTTTTAGGTGCATAATTCGGGGTCGTTCGGGTCCGGGTCGGGTCTGAAATGCAAGACTATTATTTCAGTCGACATTTTGACTATATACTATTATCTCAGTATATAGTCTCCCTACGTTGGGATCTGAGCCATAGAGCTATTATTTCAGCCTGTGTTCAACCATGTACTATTGTTTCAGTGCATGATCCCCATGTCAAGGTTAGGGGATCTGAGCCACAGGGCTTATGTTTCAGCCTGTGTTCAGCCATATACTATTGTTTTAGCATATGGTCCCCTTCTTTATGGGATCTGAGTCATAGAGCTATTGTTTTAGCCTGCATTCAGCCATACACTATTGTTTCAGCATATGGTTCCCATGTTAGGGTTTGAAAACCCTTGGAGAAAGTAAGTCCTTTATGAAGAGTCACAGTCGAGGTCAGAGGTTGACTGAACGACTTTATATACTCTGAGAGGGCAAAATGGGAGTGTCTACAATCACGCTCCTTGCTTAGCCGACTTTCTCAGGCGTGGGCCCGAGTGGGAGATGCCAGGACATATCAGAGCTCTTCACGCAGGCGCAAGAAGTCCAAGGGTGCCAATAAGGATTAGGCTCTACTTTTGTTTTTTTTTAATTTTGAGACTTTTGGGACATATACATTTTTTTATATTTTGGAAAAATGTAGAGGACCATGTGATGCTATATATATATATATATATATATATATATATATATATATATATTTTTTGTTTTACTCCTTTGGATGAATGTTTATTGCTTTCCCTCATTGTTGTCTGCTCCATCTCTATTGTGGTATATAGGCTCTCTTTTGCAGGGCAGATTCAATTGATAGCAAGAAAAAGCCTTGGGGCCATACCCTCGATTAACACTTGGCCACCGTTTTCTTATCTGTGCGAGCCTTTTCTGCATGGAGAAACGTATATATAAGTTAAAGCGACCGAAATTTGTATCCCTATATGTGGTCTAGCATGTTCTTTTTTTCTTTTTTTTAAGCAAAGGGCAGGAAATGCAGGTGGGCTAGCTAGGGGGCTAGCAAGAATAAGCTGTCCCGGCCAAACCTTATCTTGCTTGTGGGGGCATTAGGGGTCTGGCACGTGTATTACACACGCTAGGCATATCCTGAGGAAAAAAAGGCTTGGCACGTGTAATACGTGTGCCAGGCCAAACTTGGGAGAAAATGCTCTAGCGCGTGTAATACATGAGCCAAGTGCTTCCTGAGGAAAGTGGGGCATTTTAAGGCCGAGAATGCACTCTTTTCCTTTTCTCTTAACTTAGGCTTGGTACTTTTTGCTACTGCTTTTCTCCTTGCTTTCTCAAGGGTGGGTCCATCATCCTATATTGAATTTGTATCCTTGGGAACATCTTTGTATGCCAATGGACCCACTTTCCAACCCCGCCTCTCATGTGGGGCCCAGGACTGCTATACTTCCCTCTTTGGGCGTGGGGCCCAGTTTCCTAAAGAAGTGGCTAGAGAGTTTGAATGAGAGCGAGCTCGTGGGTTTGAATGAGCTTGGGTTGGCCCGCCTCTCGTCTTTTCTTGACATTCCTCCACTATGGGACCTTCTTCATGTTACGGCCACCTTTTGGGAAGTGGATACCCATGTCTTTCATTTTGGGAACCATGAGTTGTCTCCCACACTTGAAGAACTCTCTAGTCTGTCGGGTTTGAAATTGCACAGGGGTCTTGCGAGAGTGATGCCAAAGCCGGGTTACGCCAAAGCTGTCCACAGGATTTTGGGTTTGAAGAACTCTGATTATGGAAAAAGTCTCATTGGAGGGCCCACCAGGTGTTCGATGAAATTCCTGAGAGAACTTTTTGGTGATAAGAGCCTGAGAAAATTGCCAATTAGAAATGCTTATAATGTGCAGGCTTTTTCTCTTGGTCTCATCTCTGAGGTTCTTTTCTTCACCGGGGGAAAAAGTTTCTCGCTTGCACTCTGCGATGTCTTGACCGAATTAGAGGGAGGCTGCTCTGTGATGCATCTGATCCTGGCAGAGCTTTATCGTTGCCTCGAAGCTTTTGCCTTGGGTAAGGTGGTGTGTCTTAGGGGATGCTTGCTTTGATTTCAGGTTTGGCTAGGGGAGCACCTTGCCGTTTTGGGACTCGTGCCACTTTTTATATTGCCCGTGGTGAGGTGACCTGTAGCTTTCTAGGCAGATGCCATATGCTTCCACTAGGAGACATGCAGGGTTTGAAGCTTTGGCTAGCCGAAGCCGAGTTGGTGTGGAGGCTTCCTTGATTAGATCAAACCTTCCCGATGGTCCGCTTTAGAGATTACGTGGGCATCACTCTCCTTGGTTTGACCGGCAGTACTTATTACTTCCCATTTTGGGTGTTGCTCTAATTTGGTTGTTCTCAGCAGGTGCCCTGTGTGGCGAAGCCTCCTCTATGTGATTTGATATTTTCTCAAGGGTCCTCTGGGGACATGGATAGGATAGCTGCTCTCTGGGAGACGCGTTAGTCGACGCTCATGTGCAATTTAGAGCAGGGAAATTTGGTTATGTCCTCCCCATAGTACAAGGCTTGGATACTATCTGAGAAGTCTATTGTTGGTCACTCGGAACAAGCAGAGAGCAGTGATACGGTGAGGCCTTGGCCAAGGAAGGAGTCGATGCTTCGGAGCCATATTGAGCTACTGATGGACGAGAAGCGAATCCTACATGAGAATTTAGAGAAACAGACGGTTAGATCAGAGGTGGCAGAACCCAGAGTCGATGTAGCTGAGTGTGAGGTCCTTCTTCTAAAAGGGTCGTTGAGTGATGCTCTTAGTGCTACTGATATTTCTCGAAAGCGGTATAGGAGTCTTCATGGCCGCTGGATGACGGAGCGGGATGTACGGGAAGATGCTTTACGTGCAGAGATCCATGCCCTAAAGCACGAGTTGGGTAGTTGATTCCCTCTTGCATATACTTTTTTGCATACATCAAAACCATAGAAAGGGGCATAAGAAACCCCTAATTAGATACCTCTTTTTAGTAGACATATTTTCTTTATGTTTTTGTTGTTTTTGCACTTTTGTAAAGAGAAAGTAGGGAAGAAAGAAAGAAGCTAGGCATCTCACATATTATTTTTTTGGGATGTGGTGTCAGCTGTATACAGGTTTGTACCTGAGAAAGGGAAATCTATTATCTTACAAAACAGTGTTATTTCTCCCTTCTTTGATTGATGGATTTCTTTTGAGATGGAAAGTGCATAGTATGGGCAAAGAAAAGAAAGTCTATTATCTTTTGCAAAAAGGGTCTCCTTGCCCTGTGGTGGTGCGCATAGTGTGGGTGTGAAAATGGAGAAGAGAAATCTGTTATCTTTGATAAAAAATAATCTCCTTGCCCTCTTTTTTTTCTTTTTTTGTTTTTTGGTTCGATGCCTTAATTATCGGGGAGATGACGGGTCCCCTTTTAAGCATGGTCGAACCCCCTTTCATGGTTGGTCCTGAGTGAAATTCACAATTTTTACCAAGGCCGGAACATTTATTCCTTTGGATCGAATCGACCTTTTTCTCCTTACCCTGGGTCATACGTTTGACGGTGTGGTAACGAAAACATTCTTGGTCAGGATCCGGATTTGAGCTAACCTGAGCGGCCCCATCGTGAATTGGGTAAT
Source organism: Chloranthus sessilifolius (assembly GCA_021018995.1). Classification (NCBI taxonomy): domain Eukaryota; kingdom Viridiplantae; phylum Streptophyta; class Magnoliopsida; order Chloranthales; family Chloranthaceae; genus Chloranthus; species Chloranthus sessilifolius. The sequence continues at coordinate 88,454,786 of CM037594.1, read as the reverse complement.
GCGAGAGGGGAACCGAGGGGATTTTATTTATCTTCTTTTTCATTTCTCCTTTTCAACTTTCTTACTCACAACGCCCAAGGTGGATTTCATCGTGCTCGTTGTTTCCCCCTTTTTACCCGCAACGCCCTCTGGGTACCCAAGAGGGCGTTGCGGCTGACTCAATGGATACTAAGTCCATGGGTTGAGTTTGCATTTTTACCCTAGGCACCTTTTCAAGTTTTCACCTGGTCCGCACAAGGTCGCTATTTTTACCCATGGCGCCCTTTCGGGTTTTCACCATGTCCTCTTTGCTTTGAGCTTGTATATTTTTATTTTATTTTCTTTTATCTTTTTTTTTTTTTATCTTATCAAAGGCCACAACATGGATGTCGATTCCGTTATAGCCGGCTAGATAGAATTCTTTTGTTGTCTCTCAACTTGGATTGCTTGCGCTGACTCAATGGATACTATGACTGCATGTAGACCTTAAAGAGGGCTTCTTCTTAGAATGTATCATGGACATGGGATAGGTTAGGAATTTTGAAGGTATTTTGGGTTTTCAAAAAGGTTTCCTTGATTGGGTTCCGGCTGCCATAATACACTTCTTCCTTAGGGGTTTTGACTGTACATGCCCCACTTTTCCTTTTCTATTTTTTTTGTTCCTTTTTGCTTATCCTCTTTTGGAATTTTTCTTTTCTGATTTTTGTGGATTTTAATGGTAACTCCTTTTCATTTTTTTTTGTTTGGTATTTACACATGTTTTTTTTTGGGAAGGGTTGATGAAAGAAAGGCTAACGGCTAAACTGGTGTAGCAAGGGGTGTGAGTATTCAGGGACACTTTTTGGCTACTGGGCTTTGAAATGATGGATTCTTTTTAAAGTATCCTTAAGCAATAACGTATCCATGTTTGTCAACACTTACCTTGCCGCGGAGACTAGGAGTAGAATTGTCAGACGAATCCAGCGTTGATGGGCTCAGAAAAGTGATCTCCGTCCATGGTGGCGAGGTGAATGGCGTATCCTGAGAGCTCCTCTAGGATGACGTAAGGTCCTTCCTAGTTGGACCTGAATTTTCCTCGCAGATCGGCGTGGAGGGATGGGAAGATTTTCTTGAGTATGGTGTCTCTTGGGTCAGAACAAGTTTATCATTGTAGGCACTACTTCATCCAGGCTACAAGCACAAGAATACATAGGGAACCTCAACCTCTAAAGTGCTATGTGTGGGACTAGGCCTGTATGGGAGCATGTTAGCCCAGACACATAGAACCAGCATGAGTTTGAGTGCAACCATAGATCCAGCTATCCACTGCTGTAGAGAGACTGCAGTGATCCAGTCGCAAGCCTACAATTTCTATAACCAAACCAGATCTGCCATCTGATGGCGGGTCTATACACATGCAGGGGAGTTTATCTCAGCACAATCTCTCACAAGGCTACAAGCACAAGTGCAGAGAAGAATAATCCGTCTTGAGTCTGTGGGTTGGCTTCACCCTAAGGCTATAACCTGTCCACTTAAATGGTCACAGACTATCCCAGAGGTTATCCTCCTCACAAAGCTCAAGATAGAACAAGAAACATTGCTGCCACCACCATGTTCACAAGGACACAAAAGCTCATTGCTCCCATGGGGACTTCAGATCTAGTGGGTGTGGGGCTAGGCCTATATGGGAGCATGTTAGCCCAGACACACGGGTCATTTGGATCTGAATAAACCATAAAATCAATCCTCCATTGCTTGCAATACGTCCTAGCAATGGAGGATCTCAAGATAACAGCCTTGTACAGAACAACTCACAAAAATCCTATAAAAGTAAAACACCCTATCATGAAACTCCATTAATCTATTCCAAATAGTCATACAAAGGCATAGCCAGCAAATGCTGTACTCTGGAGAGAAGAAAAAGTAAAAAGAAAACTACCTAAAACTTCATAGAGATATGCAGCTACTGCAAGAAGAAGATAGACTAAATTCTATTCTTAGCAGAGAGCCCCCTAAACCTAAACCAGGCTTAGGTTTATATAGCAGTTAGTTTGGCAGTGCATTAGGGTTAGGAAACCCTAATTTTAACGATGCCACATGGCATAATATTGTCCCTTGGATGCCTCGGGGTGCGTGCACAGAACTTAGAGTATTGGAATACATGCCCTAATTGCTGAAAGTTCCCAGAATGTCCTCTGCAGAGGTGAGGGAGAGTTAGAGTTCAGAGCCTCGCCAGGTAGTACTGGTTTCTAAGACTGTAGCGTGGTAGCACGGTCTTCGCGAGGTTGGAGTAGTTTGAAATTCTAGCCGTCGTGGGGTTGTCTTAGTTGCAGCTAAAGCAGTCACGCGATAGAGCATTGAATTCTTACTGGATTGCTCTAATCTTCGTGGGATTGTACTTTCCTTTTGAATGGCGCGAGAATCGTACGAGCAGTTTGTTTCTCATTGGATCCTCATGAGGACGTGATGTGCATTGGTCTCTGAATTGCGTGAGAGGTTTTTCTGAAGTTTTGCATCCTGCGGCCACTGCGCGACAGCTGCTCCCCGAAATACCTGGAGCTCTCTCTCCTCAGTTGATTTGAGTGAACTGCGCGAGGTTTGAGAGCTGCTTTCTTGAGCTGCTTGAGACTACGCGAGCATTTATATTTAATCTTCGCGAGAGCTATGCGAAGTATGATTCTGAAGCCCGTCTGTCACTCAATTGCGCGAGAACAGTGCGGGCAATTGGAAATGAAGTTTTGGAAAACTCGTGAGGACTGCGCGAGGCTTAATTTCTGAATCCTTTAAAGTTTGTGAAAGCTGCGTGAGGTTCAATTCTTGCCTGGGTTCAGCTTTAATCCTTCTGCGAGACTTCTGGGGCAAAAGTGGGCTCCTTAACAGGGTTCAGGCCTTATTGCAGCTGCTATTTATTATCTACAGAAATGACTTAACACACATTTATTAGATGGCTAAGGGTCAAACAGATGCTAAGTTAAGGGGTAAAAGGTGATACTTTTCATGTCTTAACACACCCCCAAAGATAATCTTTACTAGTCCCTTAGCAAAGCTACACTAAAAATCTATAGAAATTAACTGCCAATTTCGTAGGGACCACGGATACATTTAGCATATGTACTAAGCCTTTTAAACCCCTAGGTGATCCCTAGTGGAGGAGTGAAGTCTCCTGAAGGTTTTCAGTGAAGATACCCACAAACTTCTCAATAAAATAGTTAGCAGAAGTGCAAGATTCAAGGCAGCTGTCAAGAAACAGAGCATCAGTTCACCCCTGAATCAGTAAAAATATAAGAAATTTAAATGTATTGTCTGCACAGATGTTTAAGCATCAAAAACTTCCCATGATAGCACAACATTTCCAATCAGTTCACAACAAGAAAACTACACATGTGTGTTAGCACTGAGCTCATCATTAAATTAAAAATTAGGTTGTAGGTCATGCCCAATACATTCAATATCAGACCCAAAACTCTCTAGGGCATACTCTCACAAAGAACTTTTGAGGGTTTCATTGTCTCTCAAGCTCAAGAGCAGTTACATCCCCCAAATGGGTCTGTAAGCATGAGCATAAGCATAGCATTCAAGTTCTAGCGTCATTGGCAGATTTTTACCATAGATTGGACAACTCATTATCTCCACATGACAACTCATTCAACTTTGGATCACAAGGGCTTTAACTGGGCTGTAATATGGCTTATGGTATCGGGTTATAAAAAGAATTGGAAGGTTGAAAAAGGGGTTTGAAATTTAGAAATCAGTAGGTGCAGGAGGTGATTCATGACTTCACCTTCTTTAATTCAGCTCCTTTCATCTTCTTTGAAATCTTCAGATTTGAAGTGATCAGTTTCTCTTCTTGTTTGATTTTTTTTTTTTTTTTATCATGAAACTGCCACCTTTTTCCTCAGTTGTTATTTCTTCACTCATCCAATGTTGACCCTAGCTAGTCCATCTTTAATTCTTTCTCCTTTACCTTCTGACTTCTCAGAGTGAGGGTAAGGTTAAATCAGATCCATAGGTTTAGGTACAAGTACTCAGGTGTGTTTTTGAAGAAAATTGGACTTTGAAGCTCAAAGAGTGTATGAACAAGGGCAGTTGCTTTAGGGTTTGGTCTGTTTAGGCTCAAACTACCCAAGAGAAGGCCTTGATCCTTTCCTAAGTGTCATGAGTGTTGTCAGTTTGTTTCAACTTGGAGTTACCTAACTTTTAGTGAACACATTGACTCAACCAGTCCTTAAAGCTAGAAGAAATTTGTCTCAATCACTCCTCAAATAAAAAAAAATAATTTTGTAGGCCCAATTCTCACTGGTGATGGTCTTCCTTTGAACTTTTAAGCATGTCCTTACGTTTTTCTCTCGTCAATGGTTCACTAAGTGCTTATACTAGTGAGTTTTCTTGGTGTTCTCATCATGGAAATATGAAAATTTAGAAATTTATATTGTCTAAAGATCTGCACAAAAATTTAAATTCCTTAATTTTCATAATTCTTAAGTGAACACAGCTCCATTTCTATGTTACATGATTCTACTGAACTTTAAGTTAACTATGTTATTGGACCTACACCACACCCCAAACCTAGGAGGAGGCGGTGTCCTCCTTTGGTTCGGAGGGAGAATAACGGTAGAGTCCAAGGAAACATGCAGAAACACATATAGAAGAAGAGAGAAATAAAAATGCAAAACTGAACAGTACGGAACTAAAAGAAAATTTTCATTTAAAAAAAAAGAAAATATGACAAAAAGAGGAAAAAAAAAAGAAAAGAGCAAGAGAAAATGGGGGGGGGGGGGGGGTTAAGGTGTAGCCGGGGGAGGGTTGGAGGAAGATGGAGGGGGAGATACAGGTGGGGCCATATTTTTATTTTTCTTCTTCTCCCGCTTCTCCCTTTTTTTCTTTTTCATCTCCTCTAACTTCTCTCTTTTTTTCTTTTTCTTTTCATCCTTGGCCAGGATCCGCATGACCTCATCATACTCATCCCAGAGAAATTACAGGGGGTCCGGCTCCTTAGGCGGTGGGGGATCGTTCTAGATGGGGTAAAATTTGATTGGGAAGCCAAAGGGGCTGTCATCCGCCATTTGTGTGAGGAGGTATGGACTTCTAGGGTTAGAAGAGGAGGGATGAGATGAAAAGGGGCTGAGGGCCGGTTTAAAAAGGAAGGACGAGGGAACATGAATCGACGGAATTGAAATTGCGCCCGTTTTCACACTTGGCAATAAATGAGTGTTGTGTGGGAAAAGAAGAAAATACACAACCGACACTTTGGAAAGGAGAAGTGGCATTAAATGAATGTCCAAAGAGAGGCATGGTATTTAAAGAGGTAAATGTAGCGCGCGGGGATCCTCGCGAAGAGCAATCAGTGGTGAAGAAAGGACATTTCTCGCGTAGCTGAGTTGGGGATTTTCGCGAGGTACACTTAAAATGGCACATAAATGTGAAGTGGAAGGCATTGAATTTCTTGATGCAAGTATTGCACGAATTAGATTCAGCCACCAATGACTCTATCCACTACATGGAGTACTTTTTCAAAGAAAAAGATCCTCCCAAAAACTGGTCTCCCAAGAATGGCAAAAAGAATAAAAGCAAAAATACCAAGCAATCAGAATTAAACAGACAGAACAGAGCAATAGGAAAAATTAGAAATTCTATTAAAGTGGAAGAAAAATTGTTACAAGTTGCATTTCAAAAAGAAAAACCTAAGATACAATCTAGAAGCTAGGACCTAATCTGAATCAGAATCGGTAAGGAAATCCCAGCCCATCTTTTTAGCCTGTGCCTTAAGGGCTGCTCTGTCTTGTTTCTTCTTTTCCACCCTCTCCTTTTTCTTTTTCGCTGGTGTTTTCGCTACAGATGGAGCTTTAGGAGCCCTCACTCTCATTTTTGGTGCTTTGGGAGCCTTTGGTTCTTAAGGGGCTTTGCCTTTATGCTTAGTAGGGGGGGTGGCAAGGGATTTTCCTTTGCCTTTGCCTTTAGCTTCAGCTTCTGCAGGGGAGACCACTGGGGCTTTCTCTTTTCCTTTAGCTTTGGGTTCCTTAGTGGGGATCACTAGTTCTTTTCCTTTTCCAGTGGACTCAGGTTTGACAGGGGACTGTGCCTCTTCAGACTGGGCAGCAAGCTCTTTGCCAATTTTTAAGGGGACAGCTTTGGTAGCAGACCTCTTGGCTGTGACTTTCCTCTGCTACAGATAAGTTTGTTCTTGGGAAGGTGTAGCAGCGGCCTAGGGAGGTGGAGGCTGCTTCGTAGTTGTTGGCTGCGCCGTTGGAGGTGAAGTAGGAGCTTTTCCTTTATCTTTTTGGGGCTTAGGTGGTGCCTCCTTAGACTGAGCAGGTGGAGCTGGAGTGGTAGTTAGCACAGGCTGAGGCACTTGAACAGAGAGTGGGGTTGGGTGGTAAGGTTCATTTCTGGCAGCGGCCAATGCCTTTTCCAATGAGGCTATCTGGACTTTAAATTTTAGGGCGTCAGTCTCATGGATCTCCTTTTGAATTTTTTAGATTTCCTAGGCATTGTTAAGTCATTTTTCAAGCATTCTTGCCCGGGCAGTTGTTATAGCAGCATTGGATTTCTCATACTCCCAATTAACCTGATAATAAGTAGCTGAAGCTTTCTTCTTCCGATATTCCTCCACCATATTTTTCCACCCCAAGGATATTCCTTGTAGTTGCTCGCTGTGGGCCTCTGTCATCTCATCAATCTTCTCCAGAAAGGGGTCTCTATTGATTGGCGTAGCTTGGCCATACCCCTCATGACATCCTTCCTCAAGTAAGCATTATCCTGCATGTGATGTAGGATGGTGAGGTAAGGAGGGCTGTAGAAATGTTGTTTGGGTGCAATTGGCAGATAGGAGGTTGAAGGAGCGAAGGGTGCTTGGTCCTGGGGGGGGGAATGGGGATGAGAGTAGGGAAGTCAAGTGGTGGGGCAATGGGGTTAGGTTGTGGGTCTGTTTGGGTAGATTTGGTAGAGAAGGTGGGAGGGGGTAGGCTCGGAGGGGGAATGGAAGGTAGAGGGGGAAAAGTGAAGGGTGTAGGCTCAACCTGAGTTGGGGGTGATGGGGGATGGAAAATTGGAATGGTGAAAAGGGGTAAAGGAAAAGGCTGGCGAAGAGGTGAAGGGGATGGTGGGAGGGGTAATGATTCAGGAGGGAAGTTTGTTTGGGTGGTATTGTCAGTTAGCAGGACTAGGGCGGTTGAAGTGGATGGGGTAGGGATGGGTGGAGTGGTTAAGGTGTGGAGGGTGGATTGGATGGAGGTGAGTTCAGCCTGCATCTGGTCTTGTTTGTGGTTATTGGTGGATAACTGGGCTTGGATGTCTTGAATCAGGGGTAGGATGAGGGTTAGTGTGTCAAAGTTAGGAGGTGGGGTTTGGGAAGAAGAGGGTACTGATTGGAAAGTGGAGGAAGGAGCATGATGGAAAGTGGAGGGAGGGGAAGAGTGGGGTTCTGGGGAAAGGTGCGGTGAGGTAGTTGGGGAGTCTGGCAGAGGGGTGTAGTAGGTAGGCATGGTTTCAAGGAATGTAGAGATGAAGGCTTGGAAGCCTATGGATGTGTTTAGGGTTAAGTCAATGTCGGGGAGAGGAGATATAGTAGATATGGCTGGGGTGGTGGTTTCTTCAAGGTGGGGTGGGTCAATGGGTTTGGAAGGTATTGAGGGTGGTGTCTGGGAGATGGTTGGGATGGTCTGAGTAGGTTTTCATTTCTTGTAGGAGATGAGTGGGGGGCTGGCAGGCTGGGTTGGAATGGAGGGGGGAATGGAGGTATTGTACTATGGTAAGGTAGGGGAAGGGGAGTCTTCCCATGGACCAAGCACAGGTGAAGGGGGAGTGGGCATGGAGAATGGAATCAGAGGGGGGTGAGAGATGGATGCAAGAGGAGTAGAGGATGCAGGAATAAAAGGTGGAGGGGGTGTGGGTGCTGCTGCAGGGATGGAAGGGGTGAGCTCTGGAGGCACTGCTGTTGGAGCAGGGGTAGACTCTGATTCAGCTGCTTCTGCCTGCTTGGGCAGGGCCTGAGCTTCAGTTTTCTTCTTTTTCTAACTCCCCATCAAGCTTATGCTGATTCCCCATTGCCTCTTGGCAAAGGTAGTAGGGGTAAGGGTGGTGGTTTGCTCGGTTCTTCCTATCTTGTAGCCCCCCTTGATCAGCAGCAAGGTGATGATTCTTGCATAGGATAGGGTGTGAGGCTTCTTGTTTGACCCTAATTTCACCATTGTGTCTTTCATAGCTTCAAAAATCAGCCAGGCTGCATGGAAGCCATGGCCCATGTGGTAGGAGTAGACAGCATCCGCAATGGGAGTTCTTCTCTCCTGCTGATGTCCTGAGCAATATATGTTCTTTTGCAGGACTTGGTCAATGAATAGCAACTCAGGCCCAAGTTCCCTCCTTCTGATTGAGTCCCCGGTGGCTTTTAATCCTCTTGTTAGGGCGCTTGCAATTGTGTCAATTGATGCACGCAGAGGGGGGCCATATCCACAGCTAGGATTGAATGCTGCTAGGATGCCCAATACTTCAACAATCATCTTAGGGCTTACGAACAAATCAAAAGCATCAATCATCACCAACAAGCACTCTTGTCCATCATTGCCCTTCTTGACCTTGATATGCTGGTAAAACAGTTGCACTAGCCTTGGGTAGGCTAGTGCTGGAATTTCTCTCATCAATGGCATCAAGCCCGCTTTGCTCAGAAATTGTATTGCAGGGGCAGAGAGAGGTTCTTTTTCAAACAATGGGACATCAAATGTTGTTTCAGGCTCCAATGGAATTGACTCCATGAGCTCAGAAGGAGTAGAGAACTTTGTGGTTGGTACCGCCGCCTCCTCAACCACTTCCTTTCCTTTTTGGGGGGACTTTGAAGTTTTGGCCTTTTTAGGGGTGGTCTCTGCAGGGTCCTTGTCCTTCCCTTTCTCTTCTGTGCAGATTTTGGGGCCATATCTAACTTTGTCTTTGGGTGTGAGCAAATGGAGACAGAGATCTAGGGTTTGACTTGATTTAACGCACAGGGCACCTCAAGATTTCAGAGCAGAGGGCAATGGAAGAGGATGATGATAGGAACAACTCTGTAGAGTTGTGAAGTGAATGATGAGCTATAGAAGTGATGCTGGACGGGAGAGGGGAGAGCGGTAGAAGCTAGGGTTTCGCAGAGGGAAGAAGGAAGCAGATAATGAAAAAGGGACAAAGCGCGGGGTTGAAATACTTATCACGAAGCTCGGTGCGCTTTGGAACATTTGGTCGCGGGGTTGGAAATAAACCTAGCGAGGGTGTTGATTACATCTGGATTGTGCGACAATCTCTAAAGTCGACCTTGGAGCGCGCAATAGAGTGAGATCAATTCATTTGAATTGCGCGAGCGATTCCTAAGGCTCTATTTGGATTGTGCGATAAGCTCTGAGGTTCATCTTGAATCTCGCGACAGACTTAGAATCTCGCGACAGTAAATGGAATATTTCTATTGAATTGCACGAGATTCTCCTAGTTTATCTTGTGAACCTCGCGAGAGCCTGATAATCTCGCGATAACTACTGAATGGCTCAATGTGGACCGCGCGAGAGGTTGACAGGTACGCATGAATCTCGCGACAGGTAATGTATGTTTCTATGCAAACTGTGCGACATCCATATAGGCTTCCTTTTGAACCTCGCGATAGGTTTTTAGGCTCCTTCTTTAACCTCGCGAGAGCATATGAATCTCGCGATAGTCTCCCAGGCTTCCATTTTGGATCCAGCAACAGTAAGGTATAAAACAAAGAGCATATGCTCTCTGTTCTGCCCTTTTTGCATGTTTGCTATGGCTGAATCCTGGGCATGACCCTCTCCTATGACTGCCTTTAGGCATATGTAAACTCAATCATACACTCAAGGACAACAAAATCAACCTCTCACTTTAAGCATTCAACAAAAGCTATCAATTCAAAAGTAGTAACAATCAAGCCAAGCATCAAAAGTTCACCACAGATAGGGCAAAATTCAGATAAGGCCACTAGCAAATCCTAGAAAATAGAAACTAAAGAAACCAAGATAAATCAACCAAAAAATAAGTACATATGCTACAGTAATGACACACCTGTGGAATCAGTTTGAAGAAGGATCCCCTTGACGGTGAATGGTGTCGAAAAGGTCGACAGGTTTTTCAAAACAAGGCTTAAGCCTCTAACCATTCACCTTCAAGAGTCTCCCAGACTTAGGGTCCTTGATTTCCACAACACCAGATGGGGAAACTTGCATGACAATATAAGGACCTTCCCATCTGGATTTCAATTTGCCTGGAAAAAATTTAAGTTTGGAGTTAAACAACCAAACCTTATCACCAACAGTGAAACTCTTTCTCAACAGCCCTTTGTCAAAGAAAGCTTTGGACCTTTCCTTGTTGATCCTTGCATTGGCATATGCATCCATCCTTAGTTCTTCCAATTCTGACAGCTGCAGCAACCTGTGATGACCAGCAAAAGTTAGAATCTAGATTTAAATATTTGATGGAAGAATAGGCCTTGTGTTCTAACTCCACTGGAGATGACAGGCCTTGCCATAGATCAGTCTGAAAGGGGACATACCGATGGGGGTCTTATAGGCAGTCCTATAAGCCCACAGTGCGTCATTGAGCTTGTCAGCCCAATCCTTCCTATCAGTCCTCACAGTTTTCCCAAGGATATGCTTGACCTCCCTATTGGAAATTTCAACTTGTCCACTGGTTTGTGGGTGGTAGGGAGTAGCAATCCTATGGGTGACAGAATATTTCTTGAGCAGGCTCTCGAAATTTCTGTTGTAGAAATGGCTCCCCCCATCACTGATAATGGCTCTAGGGGTACCAAATTTGGAGAAGATATTTTGCTTTATGAACTTGAGGACCACCTGATTATCATTAGTTTTTATGGCAATGGCTTCTACCCATTTGGAAATATAGTCCACTGCCACTAAGATAAAATGAAAACCATTTGAAGGAGGAAAGGGGCCCATAAAATCAATACCCCACACATCAAACAGTTCTACAACAAGGATGGGTTGTAAAGGCATTGAATTTTGTTTAGACAGCCCCCTAGTTTCTGACATCGTTCACAGGCCTTGTAGTGTGTATGGGCATCTCTGAAAAGAGAAGGCCAATAGAAACCACACTGCAACACTTTGTCAGCTATTTTTCTCCCACTAAAGTGACCCCCACAGGCATTTTCATGGCACATGGCTAGAATACTGGGGATATCACTTTCGGGAACACATTTCCGAATAATTTGGTCTGCACAATACTTGTACAAGCAAGGTTCCTCCCAAAAAAAAAATTTGACCTATGAGAAAAACAGGTCTTTATCCATTTTTGTCCAATGGGAAGGGATCTTGCCGATAACTAGATAATTGACAATATGTGCATACCAAGGAGCTAAAGATTGGATGACAAACAATTGTTCATCCGGGAATACATCATTTGTAGTGAGGTCATCAACACCTTTCTCCAACATAATTCTGGACAAGTGGTTAGCCACCACATTTTCTACACCTTTCTTGTCTTTAATTTTGATGTCAAACTCTTGCAATAGGAGTATCCATCTAATCAATCTGGGCTTTGCATCCTTCTTGGATAGTAGGTACTTTAATGCGGAGTGGCCAGTGAAGATGACAGTTTTAGACCCAAGTAGGTAAGGTCTAAACTTGTCCACAGCAAAAACCACTGCCATAAGCTCTTTCTCAGTGGTTGTGTAGTTCAGCTGAGCTTCAGCAAGTGATTTGCAGAGATATGCAATGACCACAGGCAGCTTATCCTTTCTCTGGCCCAAGACAGTACCTATTTCCAAGTCAGATGCATCACACATCAACTCAAAGGGCAGGGTATAGTCAGGTGTTTGGAGTACAGGGGCAGAAGTGAGGCAAATTTTTAAAGTTTCAAAGGCCTTCTGACATTCAGCAGAGAAGTCAAAGGCACATCCTGGTAGAGCAGGTGGCACAATGGCTTAGCAATTTTACTGAAGTCTTTGATAAACCTCCTGTAGAATCCAGCATGGCCAAGGAAGGATCTGATTTGCTTGACTGTTCTAGGAGGGGGCAGATTTTTAATGAGGTTAACTTTGGCCTTGTCTACCTCAATTCCATCTTTAGAGACTACATGGCCCAACACAATCCCTTGTGTTACCATGAAGTGGCTCTTCTCCCAACTTAAGACCAAATTGGTCTCTTCACATCTTTGTAGGACTTGATGGAGATGTTGTAGACATTGGTCAAAGCTATCCCCATAGACCAAAAAGTCATCCATAAAAATTTCTAAGAATTTGTCAATCATATCAGAAAAAATGGCATACATACACCTTTGAAAGGTGGCAGGGACATTACACAGTCCAAAAGGCATCCTTCTGTAAGCAAAGGTACCAAAAGGACAAGTAAATATAGTTTTCTCTTGATCAAGGGGGTGCACAGGGATCTGATTGTACCCTGAGTACTCATCAAGAAAACAGTAAAAAGCCTTCCCAGCCAACTTGTCCAAAATTTGATCAATGAAAGGGAGAGGGAAGTGGTCTTTTCTAGTCTTGGAGTTGAGGTTTCGATAATCGATGCAAACTCTCTAGCCAGTGGTCTCCCTGGCTGGTCTCAACTCTCCAAAGTCGGTTTTGATCACTGTTATGCCAGATTTCTTGGGTACCACCTGGATTGGTGCCACCCATTCAGAATCAGAGATGGGGTAAATTACCCCAGCATCCAGCAACTTAATGATTTCTTTCAGAACCACCTCTTGCATGTGAGGATTAAGTTTCCTCTGCATTTCCCTGGAGGGTGTTGAGCCCTCCTCTAGATGAATCCTATGCATACAGATTGATGCATCAATTCCTCCTAGATCAGCAATGGTCCAGCCTATTGCTTTCTTGTGCTTCCTCAAAACAGTTAGCAACTACTCCTCTTGCTCACTGGTAAGAGAAGAGGAGATAATCATAGGAAGTTTCTCTTCTTTCTCGAGGAAAGCATATTTTAATGTCTCTGGCAGCTTCTTGAGCTCCAGATTAGGGGCTTGTTGTATGGATGGCAGGATTGGTGTATTGTTGGATGGAGGAAGGGGCAGCAATGTAGGTTTCCAATTGGAATGTTGTACTAAGCCCATAGAAGACGTCACTAGGGGTGTGTCTTCTGGCATTAAAGCTAGGCTGCCTTCCTCCACCAAGTTCTAAACTTCAGTTAAATCAGTGGCAATGTTGCTCCACTCCAGCAGAGTGTGCAGTTCTTCTTCAATAATTTCTTCTAGTACATCCATTGCAAAGCATTCCTCATTGTCAGTGAGGTGCTTTGCTTTATTCTACATTAAACAACTTTCTCATATGTCTGAAAGTGACCTCCATGATTCCAAACCTGCATTGAATGCGTGCATTGGCAGTGGCCAAGAATGGTCTGCCTAGAATAACAGTGTCAAGATGTACTCTTTGTTTACCCATGTCCAAGACAAGGAAGTCTGCAGGACAGAAGAACTTATCTACCCCTACTAGGACATCCTCTACCACTCCCATGGGTTTCCTCTCGGACCTATCAGCCATCAATAGAACAATGGGTGTGGTCTTCAGCTCCCCTAAACCTAACTGCTGATATACACTATATGGCAAGAGGCTAACACTGGCTCCAAGGTCCAAAAGGGCCCTTCCAATCATGTGGTCACCAATAATACAGGGAATAGTGGGTATCCCTGGGTCTTGCAACTTCTCTGGTATTGTCATGGTTAATACAGAATTCACTGTATCAGTCGCAAAGACCTTCTTGGACAAATGGCCTCTGACTTTCCTTTTTTGAGTACGGAGGTCTTTCAGAAACTTTGCATAAGCTGGGACCTATCGGATTGCATCAAGTAGGGGTGAATTTATCTTGACCTGCTTAAAGGTCTCCATCATTTCCTCGATCTGTGCCTGACCCTTATCAAAAGGGGCAGGGCCACTCAAAGCTTGAGGAAATGGCAGTTGAGGTACTGCTGGTTCCTCAGCTGCTAGCCCATGGCTGAGCTTTTATTTTTTTCTTTTTTATATTTTTATCTCCTATTGAGGCTCAACTACAACCTCTTTATTTTTCCCTTGTTGAAGGGCAGCAGGCAGTTCTTGACTCTGCACCTTAACAAAATCCTTATCACTTTCACATGACATTTCCTTAGGATGGACCTCTCCTTGTTCCTTTCCCACCTGGTTGTCTACCATCCTCCCAGACCTTAGGGCAGTTATAGCATTGGCCCCCTCAAAATTGGAGGAGCCTTCTCCGATGGAATACTGGCCCTTAGGGTTGGCAATTGGTTGGCTTGGCAACCTGCCCTCCTCTCTTTTAGCCAGAGCATTGGCTATTTGGCCAAGCAGCTCTTCTATTTTCTTAATGCTTTGATTGTGAGAAGTCACAGTTTGATTTAAGGGTCCAAGGCTTTGCAATTGGGCCAAAACCTGATCCTCAAAAAAGCACTTCGGGGCTGAGGTGGGGGAACTATCAATTGATTTTATTGCTGGGGCTGCCGTTGTTGAAAATTTGACCTTTGAGCATAACTCTGGTTAAACTGCTGTTGTGGCCTTTGAGGTAAGGCCAACATCTACTGTGGCTGCATATAATTGTCTTGCCTCAACCTCAAATTTGGGTGGTCTCTCCATTGGTAACTAGCATTTTGGTGCTGGTATCCATATGGTTGTTTATTGTAGCCACCAGATTGTTGCTGTCTAAAAGATTAGGCAGCAGCAGCTTGTTCCATTACAAACTCAGGGTATTGCCCTACAGATAGACATTCTTCTACTGTGTGCTGTGGAGATTGGCATATCAGACATGCCTCCATCACTTGTGCAGCCATTATGGGCTGCACCACAGTCAAAAGTTTATCAAATCTTTCAGTAAGATTGGCCATCTGCATTCTCAGATCAATTTCCTCTAACTTCATACATTTTTCTTTTAAAAGTCTCAGCCACCCCCAGCTTAGGAGATGGTTCTTGAATAGTTCTAGAAGAGGACATCTTCTGGAAAGCATTTTCACTTATGACCTCGAACAAGTCCCATGCCTCATCAGCTGTTTTATGCATGTACGTTCCACCACAAGAGGCATCTACCATGTCTCTGCTCTTCTTATCAATCCCATTATAGAAGCTCTGGACAAGCTGCCAGTCAGGGATTTTGTGGTGGGGACATTGTTTGAGCATCTCTTTAAATCTATCCCAACACTGGTTAAAATCTTTAGTTGGGGATTGGGCAAAAGAAAGTATGCCTTTCCTCAACTGGCTGGTCTTGGTCTCTGGAAAAAATTTAGATAGAAATCTTGTCTGGAGGACTTTCCAGGAGGTGATGCTATTGTTTGGGAGGGTAGATAACCAGGTCATGGCCCTGTCCTTTAGGGAGAAAGGAAAGAGCCTTAACCTAGTGGCTTCTGGTCCCAAACCAGCTATGGAGAAATGTCGTGCATAGGGCCAAGAACTGGTCAATGTACTTGTAAGGGTCTTCCTTGCTAAGCCTATGGAAAGAGGGAAGCATTTGGATGACGGAAGTTTTGATTTCGTAATTTCCTTGAACATCAGGGAATTGGATGCTGAATGGAGAATTGTAATCATCCGAAGCATTCAATTCCTTTAATGTTCTAGGTTGTTCCTCACCCATAACTGCTATCTCAATTTCAATAGGGGGCTCAACTATGGTGTGTCTATGCCTTCTCGGTCTTCTACCCCTTTCTATCTCAGGGTTAGCATGCTCTAATGTAGGACTGAGGGATCTCCTTCCTAACATGCACACACACCAATAGCAGGGAAGACTATTTGCAGGCACATTGCACTTAATAAAAATTGCAACTATCTTAATCAACTGCTATGCTATGGAATCTTCAAATGAGAAATAGACTGAGTTTTGAGGGTTAGAGAAGTGCAAACAGAGATAGCTAGACTCCTAGTGCAATTCTACTCTCCTTCTCTGCTACGGTCCAAATCTGCAAGAAAAATTTTAAATGTAAATTAGCAGTATCAATTATTCACAAGTGCAGCTACCAAAGAATAAAGAATCAAAAATTTAGAGTCTACTAAAAGATCAATATCCCCGCCAGCGGCGCCAAAAACTTGTTAGGCTAGTTTAGAGTGCTTGCTACTGACTTTATTGAAGACAATGATAAGAATGAGGTGAATGAAAATGAATGAAAGGTGGATTGAAAATGACAGAGCAGCAAGCTTAAAATATGCACAATCCTGCAAGATACCGGGCCTGTTGTAGCAAGTTTTGATAAGTAAGAGTTTGTCCCACAGGGAAATTGATCTTAAGCTCCAAGGGAGCCATCTTTTGTAGGCCCTCCAGATCTGACTATAGATCTGGCAATCCTAAATGGAAGGGAATTTAGGGTCACTAAAATCTAAATTCTAAGGTATCCTAATGTCTAAACTATAGAAAGGTTTAAGAAAGAAGATGGAGTGAGAAAATAAATATAAAAGGGTGAGAAGTATGCTATTAGGTTCAGATCTGATGGGTTTCATGACTCAGATTCAGATTTGCTGCTATAGAAGTCCTGTCCAGTGGCTACATTATCACCACTGAGGAGAAAGAATCCAACTCATCTCTGTGCCATGATCTAATCCCTTTATGGCTATAACCTGTCCACTTAAATGGTCACATACTATCCAATTGGGGAACCACAATCTAGAGGTGGGTCAGAACAAGTTTATCATTGTAGGCACTACTTCATCCAGGCTACAAGCACAAGAATCCATAGGGAACCTCAACCTCTAAAGTGCTATGTGTGGGGCTAGGCCTGTATGGGAGCATGTTAGCCCAGACACATAGAACTAGCAAGAGTTTGAATGCAACCTTAGATCCAGCTGTCCACTGCTGTAGAGAGACTGCAGTGATCCAGTCGCAAGCCTACAATCTCTATAACCAAACCAGATCTGCCATCTGATGGTGGGTCTATACACATGCAGGGGAGTTTGTCTCAGCACAGTCTCTCACAGTGCTACAAGCACAAGTGGACAGAAGAATAATCTGTCTTGAGTCTGTGGGTTGGCTTTACCCTAAGGCTATAACCTGTCCACTTAAATGGTCACAGACTATCCCAGAGACTTTCTTCCTCACAAAGCTCAAGATAGAACAAGAAACATTGCTGCCACCACCATGTTAACATGGCTACAAAAGCTCATTGCTCCTATGGGGACTTCAGATCTAGTGGGTCCTGTGGTGGGGCTAGGCCTGTATGGGAGCATATTAGCCCAGACACACAGGTCATTTAGATCTGAATAAATCATAAAATCAGTCCTCCATTGCTTGCAATACGTCCTAGCAATGGAGGATCTCAAGATAACAGCCTTGTACAGAACAACTCACAAAAATCCCATAAAAGTAAAACACCCTATCATGAAACTCCATTAATCTATTCCAAATAGTCATACAAAGGCATAGCCAGCAAATGCTGGACTATGGAGAGAAGAAAAAGTAAAAAGAAAACTACTTAAAACTTCCTAGAGATATGCAGGTAGTGCAAGAAGAAGATAGACTAAATTCTATTCTTAGCAGAGAGTCCCCTAAACCTAAATTAGGCTTAGGTTTATATAGCAGTTAGTTTGGTGGCGCATTAGGGTTAGGAAACCCTAATTTTAACAATGCCACATGGCATAATATTGTCCCTTGGATGCCTCGGGGCATGTGCACAGAACTTGGAGCATTGGAATGCATGCCCTAATTGCTGGAAGTTCCCAGAATGTCCTCTGCAGAGGTGAGGGAGAGTTAGAGTTCAGAGCCTCGCCAAGTAGTACTGGTTTCCAAGACTGTCGCGTGGTAGCATGGTCTTTGCGAGGTTGGATTAGCTTGAAATTCTAGCCGTCGCGGGGTTGTCTTAGTTACAGTTGAAGCAGTCGCGCGATAGAGCATTGAATTGTCGCTGGAGTGCTCTGATCTTTGTGGGATTGCACTTTCCTTCTAAATGGCGTGAGAATCGTGCGAGCAGTTTGTGTCTCAATGAATCTTCATGAGGATCCTCGCGAGGACGTGATGTGCATTGTTCTCTGAATTGTGCGAGAGGTTTTCTGAAGTTTGCATCCATGACCATCGCTGACAATGTAGCTACCAAATACCTGGAGCTCTCTCTCAGTTGATTTGAGTAAACTACGTGAGGTTTGAGAGCTGCTTTCTTGAGCTGTGTGAGACTGCGCGAGCATTTATATTTGAGCTACGCGAAGGATGATTCTGAAGCCCCTCTGTCACTCAACTGCGTGAGAATAGTGCGGGCAATTGGAAATGAAGTTTTGGGAAACTCATGAGGACTGCGCAAGGCTTAATTTCTGAATCCTTTAAAGCTTGTGAAAGCTGCGTGAGGTTTAATTCTTGTTTGGGTTCAACTTTCATCCTTCTGGGGGATTTCTGGGGCAAAAGTGGGCTCCTTAATAGGGTTCAGGCCTTATTGCAGCTGCTGTTTATTATCTACAGAAATGACTTAACACACATTTATTAGATGGCTAAGGGTCTAACAGAGGCTAAGTTAAGGGGTGAAAAGTGGTACTTTTCATGTCTTAACACTCGACCGTGAACACATTTGTTGTAAGGGCGTGTGATTCGCCCCTGATACACTTGGGTATGAAACAAGGCTAAGTAGGAGACTTTTCTCGTCCAGCAGGTTCAACTGCTCAAAGAGGGATCTCTCCCTTTTTGCTTCGGGTAGGCCTGACTCAAGGAGTATACGGAGAGAGGGTACTTCAAGCTCTACCGGCAGGAAGGATGACCTCAGTTCCATATACAAGGGAGAATGATGTTACCCCTGTAGCGGTGCAGATCGATGTTTTGTAGGCCCATAAAGCGAATGGTAACATTTCGCTCCAATCTTAATAGGTGACGACCATCTTCTCGAAGATGCAGACGACCATCTTGTTAGCAGCTTTCACAACCCCATTGATTTGTGGCCGATATAGTGACGAGCGATGATGTTTGATCTTGTACTACTCATCGAAGGCCTTGATGCACTTGTTCACGAAGTTCGTGCCATTGTCCGTGATGATATCCTTGGGTACGCCAATTCGGCAAACAATATTACGTTTGATAAATTTCTCAACATGTTGTGCCGTGATGTTTGTCTAGGATGCTACCTCTACCCATTTGGTGAAGTATTCAATGGCAACCAGGATGAATTAATGTTCATTTGATGCTTTCAGATTGACTTTCCCGATGACATTGAGGCCCCATGTGGCAAATGGCCATGGAGTGGTCATACAGTGTAGATCTATAATCGAAGCGTGGATCAGACTGGAGTGTTCTTAGCATTTGTAGCACTTCTAAACGTGCTTTCAACTGGTAGCTTTTATGGTGGTCCAAAAATACCCTTGTCGTAGGATCTTTTTGGCAAGTATGTGCCCATTGACGTGGGCCCTGCATACTCCCTCGTGAATCTCTTTCATGATGTTCGCTGCCTTGCTTTTAGTTAGGCATCGGAGTAGGATATTGTTACATGACTGCTTGTAGAGATACTCGCCGTAGATGACATAGTTTGCCGCTAAACGTTGAATGGTTCGTCTGTCCTCTTTGAATGTCCCCGCAGGGAATGCCCGAGTTTCAAGGAAATTCTTAATATCTAAGAACCACGGTGGCTGATCATCTAACTTTAGGAGCTCCTCAATCTGGAGGCAGAAGGCTGGCTCGTTCCTCTATTCAATCATGATCGGCTTCATCTTAACACGATAGGGAATTTCAACCATTGATGCCAATGTTGTCAGGGCATCGGTGAACCGATTTCTTACTCGCGGGACATACGAGAAAGTAACATCAGTGAAGCATGCTATCAAATTTTTGAGGTGTTCATGGTATGGGATCAACTTCTCATCCTTCATCTTCCAATCTCCATTTTTCTGGCATATGATCAACTGTGAGTCGCCAAACACCCTGAGGTGAGTTACATTCAGGTCTAGAGCTGCTAGTAAGCCAGCAACGCATGCCCCATATTTTTTGAAGTTGAGTTTGATGGAAACTGGTACATGGGACCCCTTTGGAGAGATTAGGATAACACCAACTCCTTGACCTTCGGCATTTGTCGCCCTGTCAAAGTGCATCATCCAGGACTCCTTTGTCTCTACTGTATCATCCTTTGTCATGAACAAGATGTCCTCGTCTGGGAATTTGGTTCTTAGTGGTTCATAATCGGGTAAGGGATTATCGGTAAGATGATCAGCGAGCACCTGCCCCTTGATTGAATTCTGAGTGACATAGGTGATGTCAAATTCGGATAATAAGAGCTGCCAGCACCCAGTCCGTCCAGTGAGGGTTGGCTTTTCAAACAAGTACTTTAATAGATCCATGCATGCCAAGAGTAGAATGGCTTGGGATAGCAAGTAGTGGCGGAGCCTCTAGGTAGCCCATACAAGAGCCAGGCATGCTTTCTCCGTATGAGAATAGCGCGTCTCATAGTTGGTAAACTTCTTACTCAGGTAATAGATTGCCTGCTCTCTTCTTCCTGTCTCGTCATGTTGCCCTAGGACACAACTCATCGAAACTTTCATCGTGGAGAGATATATTAAGAGTGGTCTCCCTAGCTCGGGTGGTACTAATACTCGAGGGTTTAGAAGGTAGCCCTTGATTTTATCGAATGCCGCTTGACAGTCATTCAATTCAACGAGAGAATTTTTCCTTAGCAGCTTGAAGATCGGTGTGCAGATAGGAGTGAGTTGTGCAATGAACCGACTGATGTACCGTATCCTGCCCAAGAAACCTCTGACCTCTTTTTTGGTAGACGGTGGTTGCATTTTTGTGATGGCCTTTACCTTGACTGGATCAACCTCGATACCTCTCCTACTGATGATGAATCCTCGCAACTTTCCTGAGGCATCGAATGTGCATTTTTGAGGATTCAGACATAACCTATATTTTCTCAACCTCTTAAACAGCTTTTAGAGGTTTATCAGATGGTCATTTTGCTCCGGTGACTTGGCGATCATGTCACCAATGTACACCTCAATTTCTCGGTGCATCATGTCGTGAAAGAGTGTTGTCATCGCTCTTTGGTACGTTGCACCAGCATTTTTCAACTCGAACGACATGACTCGGTAGCAGAAAGTTTCCCATGGGATGATAAATGTTGTCTTCTCTCGATCTGCCTCCACCATCCTAATCTGATTATATTCAGAGAATCCATCTATGAAGGAGAGCATCCCGTGCTTAGCAGTGTTATCGACCAAGATGTCGATGTGCGGTAATGGGAAGTCATCTTTCGGGCTCTCCTTGTTCAGGTTTCGAAAGTCAATGCACATGCGGACCTTCCCATCCTCTTTTGGTACTGGAACAATATTAGCTAACCACTGTGGGTATTTGGAGACCATCAAAAATCCTGCATCATATTGCTTGATGATCTCGTCTTTTACTTTCAGCATCCACTCGAGTCGGAGTCGCC
This sequence comes from Chloranthus sessilifolius, assembly GCA_021018995.1. Classification (NCBI taxonomy): domain Eukaryota; kingdom Viridiplantae; phylum Streptophyta; class Magnoliopsida; order Chloranthales; family Chloranthaceae; genus Chloranthus; species Chloranthus sessilifolius. The sequence continues at coordinate 88,433,546 of CM037594.1, read as the reverse complement.
TCAATTTCTGCTTGACAGGCCTAATATCAGGGTAGAGTGGCAACTCATGCTCGACCAAATCGGTGTCCAAACCAGGCATGTCCTCATATGACCATGCGAAGACGTCTTGATATGACCAACGAAAATTGATTATGTTTTTTCTTTCCTCGGGAGATAGCGATGTTTCGATCTTAGTGATTCTAGGAACCTCCTCGGTCCCTAGATTGACGTCCTCTGTTTCTTCAACGATAGGGGTAGGACCATGCTCAATGTTGGAAAACCACTCAAGGAGTTCATTGGGGAGCTCCTCAATAGGGATTTCCTTGTCCAGACTCATGACTCCTACCGCTTCTTATATTTCTACAGGAAAGGGGTCAATTTCACGTGGGACAGGTATTTCGATTAAGGCATCATTTTCTTTTACTTTATTGAGAATTTTGAAAGATCATATTTTTAAATTTTGTATTTTTTTTATGTTTTTGGGATTTTTATTTTCTTCGAAAATGGGCTCTTGGCAAAGCGAGTCCCTATATATACACAGTATTGCCTGCCAAGGGCTCGTCTCACTTTTTATAGGATTTTTTTTGAGAAACGGATGCCGAATTTCAGGCCACTTGCCGCTTCCAGAGTTTGGGGCGTAGACGCCCACTTCAGTACATGTGGTGCCGCTCCTTTACCTATTTAGATGGAGGGGAGTGGCTGATATGATTCTTTGGAGTCAGCCTCCATCATGTTGATAACCCCATTTCTGAAGTATGGGCACAACTGCTATCATTCTGCCTCCGATTTTCAAAGTGATGCTTTCTGGGGGGTTTTGGGACTACCGCCGATACCTTGTATTCAAAGTTGTGGAGGTCTATATCCTTAGTCGTGTGCGGCACATCCAGTACTTTAGGGTTCTCAATACTGTCAGTAGCTTTGTCCTTTTCCTCATACCCTTCACCTATGATGGTGATGATCTTCTACCTAGATACAAATTTAAGCTTCTGGTATAGTGTGGACGCTATTACCCCGACTTCATGTAACCAAGGGCGTCCTAACAATAGATTGAAAGAGGATTTGATATCCATCACTTGGAAAGGTATGGAGAAGTCATTGGCTCGATTACTAGCTCAAGATCGACTTCTTCGATTATTTCTCTTCTGGCCCCCTGGCAATAGTTTTTGTCGATTTCAGCATACAAGGATCTACTCCTATGTTGGTGGTAGTTCTTAGAGGGCACATGTTTAAAGAGGATCCATTATCAATTAATACCAGTGGAATTACCACATTCCCAGCTTCTATAGTGATATTGAGAGATTTAGAATGATTATTTCCCTCCTCTGGTAAATCAGCATCCGAAAAAGAGATGGCATTCAGAGCCATCACCTGCCCGATTATTTGCCCGACCTTATCTAGGCTTACTTGGAGTGAGACGTGTGCATTTTTTAATGCCCCCATCAGAGCTTGAAAATGAAGTAGGGACGTCATTAACAGATCCCAAACCGTGATATGGGTCGGCCTTCTCCTGAGCTGGGTTTCAAGTATGTGCTCATGGCTCATCTTCTCAAATGGGTTTGTCGTAGTAGTGTCCTTTTTTCCCTCTGGTCGGGTTGGCATTGGTACCGGTGCGTCTGGTGGCTTGGAGTTCTCTCCTGACCTGATGACTGTTGTGCGGCCTACCTTGTAATTATTAAGAGATTACAAAAAGTAAACTAGAGGGAAAATCATAGCAAAATGGAACCAAGGTAAGCAGCCAGGCCTGCAAGAACTAGGGCTGTTTCAGCAAGCTTTAAAAGGGGTAAGTAGGGGCATGTCCACAGCGAAATGTGCTTCAAAATATGGTAAATCTCCATATCTATAACAGATCTGGCACTCTATCTTATCCTAATTTTAAAATAAAGCTAGACAGGAAAGAGGAGAGGTTTTAAGGTGTTTGTCACTTTACTAAAAGTACAAAAAATTAAATGCAAAAGCAAATGATCCAGAGGTGAGTAAAACACACATTGAAAGAAATGGAGAAAAGGATTTAGGGAATTAAAATCAAAAGGGGGAGAATAGCAGCTGGAGATTTTGGTCTTCACTGAAAATTGATTAGTTCAGAGGCAATGCAAGAGAATGATTTGCAACTATCCTTCATCTGGCTACAAGCACATATCTAAGGTAGAGAAATCCAATCTAGATCAAAGAATTGGATTGATCTTAAGGCTATGATCTGTCCACTTTATTGGCTACAGATCATCCTAGGGATTTCCTCCAATTTAAAGGTGTTAATCAGAATAATTAAATCATTACAGATGTTATGGATGCAAGGCTATAAGCTCAGGCATCCACAGGGATATTAAATCCAAGGAAATCAAATGGCAATCAAGAGATCTATAGATTCAAATTAACTTTATAATCAACAATTCACTAACTCAATATAACTTATAGTACAATTGTTCTCGAATTTGCAAATATTTGCAACATCTAATCTTCATACAGAGCTCTCAACCTCTCAACTTACAGTTAGACCTCACCCTAATTGCTACAAGTGTTTAGCCAACCATGGTTGGACTAACGAGAGAATGGGGAAGAAGGAAGAGGGATGAAATTTTGGAGGAAAAAGGGAATTCAAATTTGGACTCTAGCTCTCTCAATTTCTGGATGGTTCTTCTGTAAACTTCTCTTTCATTTATAGTCTTCCCCTCTGTCCTCAAGTCTGTTTCAACCATTCAGAGCTCAAGGGAATAATTCTGTTATTCTGAGCTACTGATGTGGCTGATTTTACTTCTAAAAACTCTCCACCAATTGGTTAAAACTAGACAAGTACATCTGAGGTGGTTAGAGGGTTCCCATTTGTGCCCATTTGCATTCAAAAAATACCCTCAAACTAGCTAAACAACCTTGGGACACATGCTTACAGAGTACTAGAGTGAGCAACGTTCTCAGCTGGAACTAAGAAGTTCCCAAATCATGCCTCGAGAGGTTCTGCTGGTGCTTAATGCTTCATTCGACAGGTTAGATGTAATTCTCGACAGAATCTATTGAACTGTTCGATAGGATGACATCAATACCTAACTGTTGTCCTAGCTTCAATCATCCTCTCGACAGTATAATTCAACCTCTCGGTATGTTATACAGCTCTAGGTAAGTCTTCGATAGGTTCTGTTCTGCTGTTCGACAGGTTGGAGGCACTTTTCTACAGGTTCATATTTAAGCACACATACCTATCAACAGGTTGAAGTAACCTCTCAATAGCTTCAGGTGTCCTCTTGACATGTAGGTGGAACCTCATGAGATCCACTGCATCTCCAGGTGACCTCTAGACAGGATGCATTATACTAATCGACAGGTTCTGTAAACCTCTCGAAATGTCCATTTCTTCCCATCAGGACCTCTCGATAGGGTGCCTTCTTCAGTTTTAACTCCTCGACAGGTTCTGGGAATCTCTCGAGGGCTTTAAACACTGCATCCATCCTCTCGATAGGTTGACTTCTTCATACCAAAACCTTTCGACAAGTTGCTTTAACCTCTCAATAGGTTTTGTTCTTTGTTTCCACAACTGGCACATAGCTTGGGGTGTTGTCCTTCCTTTGTCCAGCCCTCAGTAGCCTTTGGGGGGTTCAATCTTCATCAAATGAAGCTGCTGGTTTGCTCCCATGTCTACACAGTTGGGCACATGACATTCCCATAGACTTCTGAGGCTTTGTGAACTACTTGATGGCTGGCCTTTTGGGCTGCATGAGCACATGTTGAAGCAGCAAACCTCTTCTTTGGCATTTTTAGATGGATGTCTACACTATGACTACAATTTATTGCTTAAGTACAAAACACACTCAAGACACATTATTAGTCACCTCAAAGGTCCATCAAAGGTTAGGTTAGGAGGTAAAAAATAATATTTTTTACTGATTAACACACCCCCAAGCCTAAGCTTTGTTAGTCCCTGAGCAAAGGAGAAATTAAAACCAAATATTGAAAAGAGAAAATGCCACTTTTGTAGGGAGCACAATTGCATTTAGCATATGCATCAAGCCTTTTAAACCCCTGGGTGATCCCTAGTGGAGGAGTGAAGTCTCCTGAGGGTTTTCAGTGAAGTTACCCACAAACTTTCATATGAACATAATTAAATCAAGTGCAAGCAGTTACAAGTTGGATCCCAACAAATTCAACTTTATTCCATACCTTATCCTTTTGAATTTAGAAGTTTCAAAACAGTAAATGTAAAAAAATTTAATACCTAAATCCTTTTTCAAACTCATCATAACTAATCTGAAATCATCAAGGGAATGCTATGTACATAACAGTATATACTTTACCATTAATTTAAGAATCAGGTTCAAACAATGCCTAAATAGTCCAATTTCAGACCCAACTATCTCACAGGTATACTCTCTCAAGTGATTTAAAAGGTGTATCATTTCACACAGCTCAAGAGCAATTACAACCCTTAAATAGGACTGTAACCATGAGCATAGGCAGTGCTCTAGTTCTTGAAATATTCTAACTCTCTTTGCCATAGATTACACAGCTCCTTATCTCCACATGACAGCTCAACCAACTTCATATCATCACGGTTTTTTTATTGGGTTGTAGTGTAGCCTATGGGTGAGTTTTATAAAGAATAAAAGGGTAAAGAGGGATTCAAAATAGAGAAATCAGTAAGGTCAGGAGGTGGTCATGACAAAACCTTCTTCATCTCGGCACAATCTTCATTTTCTTTGAGTTTTCAGATTTAAAGTGATCAATTTCTAATCTTCATTTCAATTTCCAATGAAGTGACTCTCTCTTTTTTTTTTCTTTTTGTATTATTTTTTTTGTTTTTCTCTTTCTTTTTGTACTCTTTTCCTTGTCATTTTTTATTTTTTTTATTTTTTACATGTGTGTGCTACAATGCCACAATTCTACAACTAATGCACAACTACCTTCAATTGTATTTTCTTCTTCTTCCATCAAATGTCAAACCTTACTCCTCTAACCTCACTTCTCCCTCCACTTCCTGAATTCTCAAATTAAGGGTGAACTCAGTACTCAGACTCTGTTAAATTCAATGTTCTTGATACGCTATTGCTCCATTGTAAATCAAGTGATTCCGCTAACTTGGGAGCTTGAGATTCTTGAATCAAGTGATCCCGCTAACTCGGGAGCTTCACAAGTGATCCCGCTAACTTGGGAGCTTGAAGTATTCTAGTCCAAGTGATCCCGCTAACTCGGGAGCTTGATGATCGATTTTAAATTAACCCTTGCAAGTGTACAAGATCTGTTCTAGTAAGGCAAGAACAAGGGTGTCGAACCCACAGGGAAATCTGAAACTTTAATCAATTCTTCCTAGAGATTTAGAAAATATCCCCGAGGAAGTACCAAGGGGCAGATTTAATTTTTACCAAAAATTAACACTTTTTCTAATTGCAAGAAAGAAAATAAATTAATCTAAAAATTTTGTAATGAGAAATTTAAGAACAAATTTTAAGACGAGATCAAGGAATATGCTACCCCAGATTTGCATCCCTTTCTATTATTAAACCCACAGTTTTATTAATCATCAAACACACCATCATTCCAAAAGATCAAATGACTAGTAATTAAGCATGATCATTAACCCGGCATACCCTATCTAAAAACGATGACTCAGCCTAACATTGCGGTATGAATCATGCTAAAAGCATAGCGTATCTCATGATGTTTAGATCAAAACAACATAAACATAATCACAAACTTTGAGAAAAACGATTTGATGATGACAATATTATACTATGGCATTAAACATAAAATATGGGTACTTATCTGGGGATCGATCTTCCTCGATCTACGACTTTTTAGCCACTCATCCTTGGTGCAAGATCTTCAATTTCATTCAAGTCCATTCCCAAGAGAAAAGATAACTAAAAATAAAAATATGTTCTAAGCAAGTCTCTTTACAAAAAAATCTAAACTAAAAACTAAACTAAAATTAAAAACTAAAAGCTCTCGGAAGATAACCCTACACTAAAAACTCTATATTCCAAAAAGCTCCCCTACAAAGCCGTGGGCCTCTTATTTATAATAGCCGATTCAACCTAACCCTAATTGCCTCAATCGATTGAGGCTTAAATCTCAATCGATTGAACTTTGAATAATTGCCTCAATCGATTGAGGCTTAGATCTCAATCGATTGAACTTTGAATTTAACCTCCTTTAAGACACTTTTGCCTTTTTGTCTCAATCGATTGAAGTTCATGTCTCAATCGATTGACACTAGTTGGAAGTAAATGCCCTTTTTGGTGAAATCTCCAATATGCCCTCGTGAAAGCAAATGCCAGTTGAAATCAGTAGTCCCTAGGTTGAATTGAATGGTTATGTCGCTAGGTTGAAGTGTGTGGCGCGGGGACCGTGCGATGGCCATTTCTTCCAACTGCGCGAAGGCTTATTTACACTTTGTTCCTCGCGGCAATTTCAATATCTTCCCCTTCTTGATGGAGTTTGATTCCCTTCACAGATTTCAGCGCTTCTTTGGACCCTTTTTGTCCATAGCTCTTTTGTAGCCTTTAATTTCTTTCTTTTATACACTTGGAAGATCCAAAGGTCAGAAACACCTGTTATCATCAAAACCTCACAACAACCATCAAATACTTTCATCGAACGGCTAAGTGTAGGATTTAAGGTATGAAATATAGTCATATTTCAGCACCGATCACACCCCCAAACCTACACTTTGCTAGTCCTCGAGCAAAGAGAATGATAAATATAAAAATAAAACTAACATCCTAAAATTTAAATGCCACTTTCGTAGGGAACACGATTGCACTTAGCATGTGCAACAAGCCTTTAAACCCCTGGGTGATCCCTAGTGGAGGAGTTGTGTCTCCTGAGGGTTTACAGTGAAGTTACCCACAAACTTCCAAAAAAAATTTCAAACCATCGGCAAAATTGAGTTTTCAAAACATGATTTTTTTATAACATATATACCATTCAAAAACAAAAACATCATTAATTGGTTCAACATGTGAATCATCAATCTTAAATACCAATGTCATGTCAATCATGCTAGTATCCCTTCAAATTAATTTAATGCTCAAATTGTTAGATAACTCATTCATTCATGCTTAAACGTGAAGTGTGTGCATACCAAAACCAAGATTCATCCATCTTAGAACTAGTCCAAACGGAAAATCATCGGATCTCATGTCTCAACTCAATCCTCACTTTAGGTATACTCTCGAAATAAAATCACTCCGATGATGGGTAAGTTTTCGCACACATGTGAGAGATCAATACAAAACAAATCAAAAGGTCTCACATGATAAATGAAACACGATGTAATCGATGAACAAAAAAAAACAGATCTCATAAGAACAGATACTTGAATATCCTAAGCATGTCATATCAAGTGTCATAGGTATCACATATTTACTCTCCACAAGGCAGTTACCAATGCAAGATCAGATCATGAAGATCTTTTGTAGGGTTGTAATGGGGCTCAGGAAAGGGTAAGAGAGAAAGGGAATTTAGATTCAAAATTTCTGAGAAATCAGAAAAGGTACTAACTTTTTCTTTCTATTGCTCTTCTTTTTCTTTTCTAATTTCTCACCATTTTTTTTTCAATATTTTCTTTTCACTCTTTCTTCTTCTTTTGAATTTCTTTTCTTAATGGTACCTCACATTTTTCATTCTTTGTCAAATTTCTCTTTCTCCCCTTTTTTTTTTTTTTTTTTTTATATTTTGCCATACACTCAAGAACACCACAACTCGGTATCCCTCCACTTACTCTCTTTTCACTCATTTTCATCCCTCGTTCCCAACGTCTCAGAAATAAGAAGGGTAAAGCTGAATTTTCAGAAATGGTAAAGGGTTAAAGGTTAATGTGGCTTATCAAAGAATGTATAAAGGTAAATTTTTCAATAGGCTCAAAGGGGTACTAGAAGGATAAATTTATATGAGGTGGGACATTTTAAGCGCAAACGAGCCAAAGATGGCCTTCAATCATATCCTTAAAAGATGGTAATCTTGCCTATTTGTCTTGAGTAGATATACAGTACGTTCTACACAATAATATGAATTTGATTTCATGCAAAGTCACAAGCCAAAAATAAAATGTATGAGATTATGCAAACTAATTCGTATTCAAAGAAAACTCCGACTTTATGTATTCACTCATCAATGACGGGAAATTAGCTCTAAAGCTCACCAGGTTTAGTCTCCACTAAGAACCTACGATCCAACGTTTAAAATAATTCATCGATTTCTAAATCTTAGCTTGGTATAAGTGCACAAATTCTAAGCATGAATTTCAAAGTCATCCACAAATTATCACATTAAGCTTCATTATCCTAGATACAAGTAATCAAAATATGCCATCAATATTCTCAAAATTAAATTCTCATGCATCATCAACTAAAGTTTGAAAACTACTGCAAAGTAAATCATGTATGATGGTTAAAAGTGTTTAGTTATTATTATTATTTTTTTTTTATTTTTATTTTTATTTTTTTTATTTTTTATTTTTTATTTTTTATTTTTAAATACATAACAGAAGATAGATAACCATACCCCCAAACCTAGGAATGACAATGTCCTCATTGGTTGAAATAAGTAGGCACCCCCAAACCTGTTGAAAAGTACCTCACACAAAGATCAGGTGCAGAGAATATATGCATCAAATTAGAACATGACCAAAAATAGATTGAAGGTAATGTGGCTATATGTATTTGGAAAGTAAAAACAACCTAAACTAAACTAAAAACTAAATTCTAGAACTAACAAAAACAAAAAGGAAAACAAAAATAAGTAAAACACACTGGGGTGCCTCCCAGGAAGTGCTGAGTTTAAGTGTCGACAGCTCGACCTCTTCATTGCTAATAGGGATCAAATACACGGATCAAGCTTAATTTCAATCACGCTTGATGGCTGCTTTCGATTGATAATTGACACAACCTTTACTTTAACGGTAGTGATTCTACCTCGTGCACACATTTAGCATCTTGACATGGTGAACACCAAATTTTCTCTTCTAACGCCTCCTTTAGATCCCTTTTCTCAGAGAAGGCCAACAAAACCGTTTCAACTTCTGCTTTGATGAGCATTGATGGTAATGCTTCATCCATTACTTTGTCCATGCGATCGATGTAAAAACAATCGACCTCATCCTGGTCAGGGAAATGGTTCATCGTATGGAAAATATTCAATCGAACCTTCATGTTTCCAAAAGAAAGCGTCCCATGACACTGCTCGACAATTTATGCAAGCGTTGGCGATGGCGAAAGCGGACGTCCAAGGATGATGGGGACTTGATTAATTGATTTAACAGATGATTCCATGTCCAAAACAACAAAATCCTTTGGAAAGACAAACTTATCTATTCCAACCAAGACATCCTCAATAACGCCTCGCCTTTTCTCTCGATCTATCTCGCCACTTGCAGTGACCGCTAGGGTCTCAATTCACCCATTCGAGTTTCTCGTACAATGAATATGGGATTAAATTAACACCGGCTCCCAAATCCAATAACGCTTTCCGGGTTGCCCACCAATGACACATGGAACAGAGGGAACCTGTGGTCTTTTAGTTTTGTGGGGTTTCCAATTGCAATATGGAACCGACTTGATTAGTCAAGAACACTTTCCTCGAAACATGATTACGTGCCTTTCTTCCGAGTGCATAAATCTTTGAAAAACTTTGCATACTCGCACTTGCTTGATCGTTTCAAGCAATGGAAGGTTTATCTTTACTTGCTAAAATGTTTCAAAATATCTTCCATTTTGTTGGTCCCTTTCCCATTCTTGATGGAGGAGTTAGGCATTGAGGAAATGGTGCCTTTGGGACAAAAGGTGCGGATTCCATTTCTAATTCTTGTTCATGCCCTTGTTGGCCAAGTGAAGGAGGCTGCCTTCCACTACTTTGTCTTTTCCTTCTCGCTTCTTTTCTCCTCCTCTTTCTCTTTCCTTTTCTCTTTCTCTGTTCTTTTCTCGACTCTTTCTCTTCTCTTTCTTGTGACTCTTTCTCTTTTCCATTTCTCTTGCTTCTTCTTTCTTCTCCTTCTTCCTCTTCCGCTGATTCTCTTGCTTCTGTAGGCATTTCCACTTGATTATCAACTTCACGCCCACTTCTCAGCACTGTAACAGCTTTTAATTCTTGATAGTTGGATGGTCCTTCACTAGATGATGTTTGACCCCGAGGATTGTTGACGGGTTGGCTGGGAAGCCTACCTTCCGCTCGTTGGCTCAGTTGATTAGTCAATTGACTAAATTGATCTAACATCATCTGTTGAAAAGCTTGCATGCTTCGCATCATCTTTTCCTCCAGATCAGAATCTTTTGAATTGGTGGCATGAGATTGATTTAGATTCTGATTGAAATTCTGGTTTTTCCGGAAATCAGAATTTGGATGAGAATATGGAGCATTCTGCTGAAAGTTAGAATTCTGGTGAAAATTAGAATTCTGCTGAAAATTCTGTTGTGGACGGAAATTTTGCTGAAAATTTTGTGGAAACGCTTGTTGTCCACTCATAGGATTGGCTCGGTATTGCTGGTTGACTTGACCAGTTTGGTTTGATCCACCCCATCCTAAGTTGGGGTGATTTTTCCACTCTGGGTTGTAGGTATTTGAGTACACGTTTCTACCTTGCCGCTGATAAGATTGAGTGACATTTATCTGCTCTGGAAGAGTAGATTCATCAGGAGGGAATGTCAAGGTAGTTGGGCACTCATTAGCCATATGACCTGGGTGTTCACAAATTGAGCATCTGGGGGTGTGAGAACTTTAGCTTGCTTGGTTGCGACTAACAACATGTTCATCTGTTTGAATGACATATCAACCTTGGTTGATAGATCGAAGTTATTATTGTTGACCTCATACAATCCGTCTTTGGTCAACACATGAGATTTAGGTGCTAAGTCCAAAGTGGTTACGATGTCTCACTTTGTATCGAGGTTTGATACAATTTCTCAAACAATGCCCACAACTCATCGGCCTCTTTCGTGGCACAAGATCCACCGCAAGATGCATCAACCATGCGTCTTTCTTCAGGAATCAGTCCATTGTAGAAACTTTGAACTTGTTGCCACCTTGGAACGTGATGGTTAGGGCAACTTCTGATCAACTCCTTAAAACGTTCCCAACATTCATGGAATGTCTCTGAAGGTTGTTGGGAAAAGAAAAGGATCTTTTGACGCATCTCTATGGCTTTAGTCATGGGAAAATACTTTTTGAGGAACTGACGATGTAGCTCGGCCCAACTCTGAATAGATTGCGGTTCTAAAGAATAGAACCAAGTTTTTGCCTTGTCTCTTAAAGAGAACGGAAAGAGTCGGAGCTTCGTTATCTCATCAGTAACATTGTGGACTCTGAACATTTTGCATACCCCAGTGAACTCGTTCAGATGAACGTGCGGATTTTCGTTTGCCAAACCATGGAATATTGGTAGCATTTGAATCATCGCTGATTTGAATTCATAATGATTCCCTGGAATGGGAGCATGCATGATACACTCCTGATCCTCGTAAAAACCAGGATCATTATAGTATTCAAGTGTTCTAGGTCCCCCATAGTAATTATTGTTCCTATTATTTCCATTATTCACATTGTTGCCATTCTGATTGTTGTTTTCATTCATTTCTTGCTCTTGATCAGCCATGGTATCAGTAGGATGATACTGATTCCTTTGGATTCTACGATTGTCTCGCAAAGATCGTTCGATCTCCGGATTAAACGGTAGTAAGTGTGGGTGATGAGAACGAGTAAAGTTCATACACCACACTCCCAATCAAGGGTTTGAAGAATCCAAAATAAATCCACACACAATCTCAATCGATTGAGACAGTGGTCTCAATAGATTGACAGAAGCACACAAATTTGCATAAAAATGACTTTATCAGTCAATCGACTGAGGGGCTGCTCTCAATCGATTGAGGCTCCAAGAGTCAAAAAAAATACACAGAATTTCACACCAAGACTTTGTCAGTCAATCGATTGAGAGGCTGCTCTCAATCGATTGAGGTTCCAAGATTACAGCACACAAGAGTTGTGTCAATTGATTGACATAGGAATGTCAATCGATTGAACAAAGAGTAGAGAGCACACAAAAAGTTTGTCAGTCAATCTATTGAGGAGCTACTCTCAATAGATTGAGGTTCAAGGGTCACAAAGCACACAGAACTACACACTAATGACTTTGCCAGTCAATCTATTGAGGGGCTGCTCTCAATCGATTGAGAGAAGGCAAGAACTTCACAAAAGTTTAAAATCCAGTGTCAATCGATTTACATAGACTGGTCAATCGATTGAGAGAAAAGTGCACAGTGACCAAAGTAAGGAGAAAGAGGAAAGAAAAACAATCAGAAATTTTTTTTTAATTTTTTGTTTTTTTTTTTTTTTTCTTTTTTTTTTCTAAAACTTTCCTAAAAGAAAAACTTCTAAACTAAGAATATAAAATCCTTCCTAAAAAAAAAAAACTTCTAAAATAAAAACTTCCTAAAAGAATAAATAAAAAAAAAAATATAAAAAAAAAAAATATAAACTTCCTAAAAACTATTTTTAGAAAATCCTATAAAATCTAAAAGAGGAAAATAAAAAAATAAAAAAAAGAATCCTACTAAACTAAGAACTTCTAAAAACCTAAACTTCCTAAAAGAAGATTGCAAAATCTAATCTAAGAGAGAAGAATTAAGGAAAGAAATTTGTTTTTGATTTTTTTCTCTTTTTTTTTTTTTTTTTTTTTTGATTTTTTTCTATTTTCAGCTTTCAATCTATTGACAGAGTTGTGTCAATAGATTGAGACACAGTCAATCGATTGAGAACAAGGCTCAATCGATTGACTGACAAGCAAACACACACACAAAATAGAGTCAATCGATTGAGGGGTTATTCTCAATCGATTGACTGCTATAAAAACAAAAATCTCTAATCGGAATTAACCAAAATTTCGCCGATTTCCCCGGCAACGGCGCCAAAAACTTGATCGATTTTAAATTAACCCTTGCAAGTGTACAAGATCTGTTCTAGTAAGGCAAGAACAAGGGTGTCGAACCCACAGGGAAATCTGAAACTTTAATCAATTCTTCCTAGAGATTTAGAAAATATCCCCGAGGAAGTACCAAGGGGCAGATTTAATTTTTACCAAAAATTAACACTTTTCTAATTGCAAGAAAGAAAATAAATTAATCTGAAAATTTTGTAATGAGAAATTTAAGAACAAATTTTAAGACGAGATCAAGGAATATGCTACCCCAGATTTGCATCCCTTTCTATTATTAAACCCACAGTTTTATTAATCATCAAACACACCATCATTCCAAAAGATCAAATGACTAGTAATTAAGCATGATCATTAACCCGGCATACCCTATCTAAAAACGATGACTCAGCCTAACATTGCGGTATGAATCATGCTAAAAGCATAGCGTATCTCATGATGTTTAGATCAAAACAACATAAACATAATCACAAACTTTGAGAAAACGATTTGATGATGACAATATTATACTATGGCATTAAACATAAAATATGGGTACTTATCTGGGGATCGCATCTTCCCCGATCTACAGCTTTTAGCCACTCATCCTTGGTGCAAGATCTTCAATTTCATTCAAGTCCATTCCCAAGAGAAAAGAAAACTAAAAATAAAAATATGTTCTAAGCAAGTCTCTTTACAAAAAAAATTTAAACTAAAACTAAACTAAAATTAAAACTAAAAGCTCTGGGAAGACAACCCTACTCTAAAAACACGATCTTCCAAAAAGCTCCCCTACAAAGCCGTGGGCCTCTTATTTATAATAGCCGATTCAACCTAACCCTAATTGCCTCAATCGATTGAGGCTTAAATCTCAATCGATTGAACTTTGAATAATTGCCTCAATCGATTGAGGCTTAGATCTCAATCGATTGAACTTTGAATTTAACCTCCTTTAAGACACTTTTGCCTTTTTGTCTCAATCGATTGAAGTTCATGTCTCAATCGATTGACACTAGTTGGAAGTAAATGCCCTTTTTGGTGGAATCTCCAATATGCCTCTGAAGCTTCCAGAGTTGAAATGCTGTAGTCCCTAGGTTGAATTGAATGGCGCTAGGTTGACTGTAGTCGCTAGGTTGAAGTGTGTGGCGCGGGAACCGCGCGACGGCCATTTCTTTCAACTGCGCGAAGGCTTATTTACACTTTGTTCCTCGCGGCAACTTCAATATCTTCCCCTTCTTGATGGAGTTTGATTCCCTTCACGGATTTCAGCGCTTCTTTGGACCCTTTTTGTCCATAGCTCTTTTGTAGCCTTTAATTTCTTTCTTTTATACACTTGGAAGATCCAAAGGTCAGAAACACCTGTTATCATCAAAACCTCACAACAACCATCAAATACTTTCATCGAACGGCTAAGTGTAGGATTTAAGGTATGAAATATAGTCATATTTCAGCACCGATCACTTGACAAGTGATCCCGCTAACTCAGGAGCTTGACCTTGTTGATTCCCTGTTTTCGCCAGCATGTATTTTTGGTTTCAGTTTGTTTCTCACACTTGATACATTATGCATAAATACAATATGTCAGCATGTTATTCATCTGTTATTTTATGCTTCTCTATGAAAAAGTGATAAACTGTCAATATAGAATAACAATGCAATATTCTCTACTGAGCTTTGATGATAGCTCATACTGTGACTTTAATGTCTTAGCTGCAGAGCCTGACTTGGAGTACGTAGCAGATCCTACCTACGTGCCTGACGAGGAAGAGGGAGAAGAAGAAGACGACAATGACGAGGAAGACAATTTCGCGGAAGAGTTCTTCCCAAAATAAGTTTGTAGCTTGGGATATGAGGGGAAATGGGTTTTAGAAAGAGAGGAATGAGAGAGATAAATTTTATGGCATGTATAAATGATATATGATGGTTTCAGACATAAGTTTGGATGTATAGGTTTTCTTTTCACTGTTTAGATGACAGGTGGCTGTCATCAGTGAAAAGTTATACATTAGATCTATTATTTTTTTTATAGTGTTTATAGTCTATCTATCAGTTATTTTGCCATATTATCCATCTATCAGAGTTAAAATACATTGTTTCCGCATTTGCATCACTTTAAGTTAAAGAAGTAACCCCTTGATGAAAGGATCATGTCAGGTGATCCGATGGTGTGTCCTTTCCCAGTTTAGAGACGGGGAAATGTCGGGCTGTCACAGGTGGTATCAGAGCTCCGACGTTAAGTCATTGGAGACAGAACTCTGACATATATAAATATGGCAAATTATCTACAAATAGAATAGAGGTAGGAATTAGATTGAGTTGTATGTTTGATCAAGTTTTTATCTGATTAGGTTCAGATGCCTCCATGTCATGGAAGAGGTAGAGGTAGACCACCGTTGCCCCATCGTACTGGGCCGAATACGATTCCAGTAGCCGGGTACGAGCATGACATTGCTTCAGGGAGTGGTGAGAATGTCCATCTGGCTGAAAGTCGAACGACGATGGAGAATGTTGCAGAACATACTCCGCCAGAGCAAACTCCGCCAGTTGTAAATACTCCACCAATGGGAAGTGTTCTTGGTGTTGAACAGAGTGCAGGACACAATCCTCAGTTATTGGAGACTGTGGTCAATACTATGGCCATGCTTGCGGTTCGACGTCCTGAGGGATTTACAGAATTTGTTCAACTTCGACCACCGAGTTTCCATAGTCAGCATGACCCGATGGAAGCTGAGAAGTGGTTAACGCAGATTCAAAAATTACTGTAAAGAGTCATGTGCACCGAGGAGGAAAAAGTAAGTTGGGCGGCATACAAACTGGAGAGTGAGGTAGAGCCATGGTGGCAGTCTGTCGAAAGAACAAGGATGCCCGGAGTACCATGGACATGGGCAGAGTTCACCGAGGCATTTAATGAAAAATATTTCGCAACGCCCGAGAGATATAAGCTCGAGGTACAGTTTGCAACCTTAGTACATGGTCAGATGACGGTGAGAGAATATGAGGTAGAATTCACACGTCTCTCTCATTTTGCACCTTTGTTGGTAGCCACCGAGCTGATGAAAACCCAAAAGTTTGAACGGGGCTTGAAACCCTTGATCAAAGAACGCATATCGTTGTTTCAGGCAACGACTTATGCCAATGTGATGAGATTAGCCCTGATCGCGGAAACCGATGTGGACACCATGCTCAAAAGAAGGGAAGAAAAATAGAAGGCCAGAAAAGCTCCACAGTCCTATAGTGCGGGTCAAATTAATAAGCGACCACGATTCCATGGACAGACAGCATTTCAACCAGCTGCAGGAGCCTTTGCATGACCTTATACTCCATCTGTATTCTCAGCACCATCAAGGATTCCACGTGTACCAAATCAATCGTTTTCACTAGCGGCTCAAAGTACATTTGGGTTTTCTCAAGCACGGCCAACAGGTTCTCGCACGGGATCTTATACGGCGCCATCAGTTGCCTCCAAAGAAATTTGTGAGAAATGTGGGAAGGCACACAAAACCGATGAGTGTCGTAAAGCTTCTAGTGCGTGTTTTTGATGTGGCAAAATGGGACATCGGATCAGAGAATGTCCGAAAATAGTCGGAATAGCAACAAAGGCAGGACCCGTATTACGATTGGCACGACCTATGATACAAGGCCGAGCTTATGCTATTACTGCAACAGATGCGAGGACTAGCCATGACATCATTCAAGGTATAGTTGTCCATTAATTTTTACATTAAAATTTATAAATAATTATCATTTTAGATAGAGAAGGTGCATATAGTTAACTATGAACATTTCATCCTAAATTCCTAGATTGACATATTATTATTTTAAATAATTGATACAAATAGGTAATATAGCTAACATTAGTCTGTATGCTTTAGGTATCTTACAATTATATCCAAAAGATGCTTATCTATGTTATGACGCACGAGTCTTGATAGATCCCGAATCTACACATTCGTTTGTTACACCCCAGTTTGCTGAAAAATTAAAGAAGTTAGGAGGTATTCCAGAACCTCTCGACTTTATTCTTGACGTTACACTTTCAACTGGACAATCCCTCATGATTGATAAAGTATACCGGTCGATTATCATTTCAATCAAGGATTACTGGGGATATGAAGCAGTAGCTGATTTGATCTTGTTATCGATGCAAGGATACGACGTGATCCTTGGCATGGATTGGTTGTTCACTCACCATGCGAACGTTGACTGTCGCAAGAAGATTATCTCTTTTTGTCCCCAAAAGAAGAGATCAGCTAAATTTTATGGCGTACCGTCAATTAATCTTTCGCTGATATCCGTAATTCGAGCACGACAATTACTTAATGAAGGTGCTCAAGGGTATATTGCTTTCATACAAAGTGATGAACAAAAAGTGAATAAAATGACACTTTTCGATGTACCAATCGTTTGTGAATTTTTTGATGTGTTTCCTGATGAGCTGTCAGGACTACCACCTGATAGGGAAGTAGAATTTGCTATTGAATTATCTCCAGGTACCGATCCAGTATCGAATGCACCATACAGAATAGCGCCGGCAGAGTTGAAAGAGCTTAAGGGGCAATTACAAGAGCTTCTTGACAAAGGCTTTATCAGACCTAGTGTGTCTCCATAGGGCGCACCAGTGTTGTTTGTGAAAAAGAAGGATGGTTCAATGCGTCTCTATATTGACTATCGTCAACTCAATAAACTGACGATCAAGAATAGATATCCGCTTCCTCGAATCGACGATCTCTTTGATCAGTTACAAGAAGCGTGGTTCTTTTCAAAAATTGACCTACGATCGGGTTATCACCAGATGAAGGTGAAAGCTGAAGATATTTCAAAGACAGCTTTCCGAAAATGCTACGGTCATTACGAGTTTCTCGTCATGCCCTTTGGGTTGACCAACGCACCTGCTGCTTTTATATAATTGATGAATAGAGTCTTCAAACCTTATCTTGATCAGTGTATCATAGTATTCATCAACGATATACTCATTTATTCCAAGACAAAGACAGAGCATGAAGATCATCTACGTCTGGCATTACAAACACTGAGAGATTCGCAGTTATATGCTAAATTTAGTAAATGTGACTTCTGGTTGAACCAAGTTAGTTTTCTGGGTCATATTATTTCTTAAGCAGGTATCACGGTCAATCCTGCAAAGATTGAAGTTGTAGTACAGTGGAAGCAGCCACAAATAGTAACTGAGATTCAAAGTTTTCTAGGCCTTGCAGGTTATTACCGACGTTTTGTGGAAGGATTTTCAAGACTTGCTGGATCACTCACGCAGCTCACTCGAAAGAATGTTAAATTCGAGTGAACAGGGTTTCCAAGAATTAAAAAAGGAGACTCACTTCCGCACCTATTCTAGCATTACCATCCAGTTGTGGTGGTTTTGTCGTCTTCAGTGATGCCTCATACAATGGGCTAGGGTGTGTATTGAACCAATGGGAATGGGTAATTGCATATGGTTCTTGTCAGTTGAAAGACCACGAGAAGAACTATCCCACTCATGACCTGGAACTAGCAGCAGTTATTTTTGCATTGAAAATCTGGAGACACTATCTGTACGGTGAAACCTTTGAAATTTTCACCGATCACAAGAGTCTTAAATATCTCTTCACTCAAAAAGAGTTAAATTTAAGATAGAGAAGGTGGATGGAATTCTTGAAAGACTACGACTGTTTTATTCAGTACCATCTCGGTAAAGCCAATGTTGTAGATGATGCGCTTAGCCGCAAATCTTCTGCTCAGTTATCTCATCTTTTGACACGATTACGAAGATGGAAACTACTCAATGACATTGTATCATCGAGTGCCACTCTGCGAGTAACGTCAACTGGAGGTTTACTTGCTATAGTAATAATTCGAGCTTCACTATTTGATAGGATCAGAAAGCTCCAGATGTTAGATGCAGAGCTTATTTCCATCCGACAGGGGGTACAAAGTGGGCTACAGCCAGAATTCACAATAAAGGACGATAGGTCGTTATTATTTCGAGGATGAGTATGCGTACCTGATGATCATGCCTTACGTCAAGAAATCCTTGAAGAAGCTAACAAGTCAGCATGTGTTATTCACCCTGGTAGTACCAAGATATACCAGGATCTTAAATAGACGTTCTGGTGGAACAGTCTAAAACCCAATGTAGCAGAATATGTTGCAAAGTGTTTGACCTGTCAACAAGTCAAGGTCAAGCACAAACATCCTGCTAGTCAGCTACAGCCATTGCCTATTCCAGAGTGGAAATGGGAAAATATTCCCATGGATTTCATTCTCGGTTTGCCCCGTACTCAAAAGGGTTACAATGCCATTTGGGTGATTGTCGATTGTCTCACCAAATCGGCGCATTTCTTACCCTATAATACGCGATATACAACATCCAAATTAGCTGAAGTTTATTTGAGGGAGATTGTACGATTACATGGGATACCCATAAGCATCGTGTCAGATCGCGATCCTTTATATACCTCGCGATTTTGGTAAAGTTTCCAAGAAGGTATGGGTTCCAAGTTAGAATTCAGTACAACATTTCATCCTTAGACTGACGGGCAGACAGAAAGGGTGAACCAAGTGATTGAAGATATGTTGAGGGCCTGTATGCTTGATTTTCAAGGATCATGGGATAAACACTTACCCCTGATCGAATTCGCATACAATAACAGTTTCCAGTCAAGCATCGGTATGGCACCATTCGAGGCACTTTATGGATGCCGATGTAAATCTCCGATTAACTAGGCATAAGTTGGAGAGCGGTTGATTTTAGGCCCTGATCTAATAGAAAGCACCAATGCAGTTGTTCACGTTATTCGAGAATGATTGAAGAGTGCTCAGAGTCGACAAAAGAGTTACGCTGATCTCAAAAGAACCAGTGTTGATTTTCAGGTAATAATTGGTATTGATAAGTCTTCTATAAATTGACTAAAAGTTTATTATCAGTCTAATGAAATAATTTTCAGATTGGTGAACATGTATTTATCAAAATCTCTCCAACAAAAGGCGTGATGTGATTTGGGAAATGAGGCAAGTTGAGTCCTCATTACGTTGGACCATTTCCTATATTAGGCAGAGTAAGAGAAGTAGCGTATCGACTCGCATTACCTCCGCATCTAGCAGGCATTCATGACGTATTTCACGTATCAATGCTGAGAAAGTACGTCAGTGATCCGACACATGTGTTAGATTATCAGCCATTAGACATTCAAGAAGATTTAACGGTGACCAAAGAACCAGGTCAGATTTTGGACCGCAGAGACCAAATTCTGAGAACAAAGCGAATTCCACTCGTTCTGATCCAATGAAAGAATCATGGGTCGCATGAAGCTACCTGGGAGCGAGAAGCTGATATTCATGCTCAGTACCCTCGATTATTTACATAAGGTACGTACTTAAAATCCACGTACACTATAGTTACACTTAGTCAAATAAATTTCAATTGCTTAGATTATAATGTTATTTTAAATATTTTATAAATGCACCTTGCACTAGTAGACAAGAAATCATGGCAAATTGAATATATTAATTAAGTCTTATGGACCTTGATCGAAATATCTTGAAATAACATGCTGATATTTAGCATTAAAATATAATAGTAGTATAAAATTTTATAACATTAACTATTGAGAATATTCAAGATAATTTGAATATTCAATAATAGTAATATTGCAAAAAGGTGAAGTAGTGACACCTAAGTAAGTATATATCTCAGCTTATTAACACCTGTCCCAAGTGACCAATCTAAGGGCCATTGATGAGCTAATAAAATATTTTTATAAGCAACATTACAAAATGGATCAAATTCCATCAAAATAAAAATTTTTAACATAAAAAAAAATACATCAAATAGGCCAACAAATATTTTCCGATGGACCATGTATCGGATAAGAACACCCAGGTATAAAAAAATCTGACACCACATATCTGGGGCCTTGAAATCCGGGCCAACCAATACTTGGGCCACCTTGCCGCAACAAGGACTAGTGCTGGCCGCAGCAAGCCTTAAGTGTTGTCGCGGCAACTCTGTTAAGATTTGGTGGGTCCGAAACCCACTTCCAAGTATTTTCATTTGTTTTTTTCTGTTAGAGAGGGTGCACATTTCGTTTTTTCCAACCATCCAAGCTGGTATCCATGCATGCACTCCTCTAAATCAAGTTTACAACAACTGCATGTCACTGTTCTACTCTAGGAAACCCTCTATTTTCTGATTTCCTCCAAATTTCAGGCAGATTTTTGATCCTTTGTGAGGTAACAACCAAAACTCTAACTCCATTGTTCTTTCCTTGTCTTTTTTATTGTAAAATGCCTCCTAAAAAGGTTGGAGCCTCTAAACCTCCAAATGCCTCAGCTCAAGCTAAAGGCAAAGGCCCTGCTCCTTCACACGAACCAATCGATCCACCCGTTGAGCATGAATAGCCCATCCCATGGTGGGCTGCGAAAGCTATGGAACCCGAGTGGATCATTGATGATCGACTCTTAACCCCAAATGATCAGACTGCATGGTCTATTCGATACATGGAACAGGCGCAGTTAGGCGCCTTGTATTAGCCATTTCACACTCAATTTTATCCTCGTTTAGTCCATTTGTTCTACCAAAACTTGATAGTCTTCCCAACTGTTGGTCAATTAGAGACCAAAATTGATGATAGAAAATTTTACTTCAATATACGGCACATAGCTCAAGTTATGGACTGTAGTTCTGATTTTGACGTGACCTCAGGACTACAAATGCCCAGGCAGCGGGATGTGAAATTCCATCACATCATCACTAAGATGACTGATGGACAGACCGCCTCTGATCGTAGCCTTACAATTCGTCGCAGCCAAGTACCACAAAAAATGTGGTTCTTGGACTGTGTATTTCGATGTAATTTATATCCCATGCAGTATGAGAGAGAGCACCGAGATGCTCTCCTACAAGCTCTCTACCCCTAGGGTAGTCTGGGAAGGTATTAAGTATGCCAATGAACACTTACAAAGCAACGTCTCAAGTTCTATGCCATCCAGCCCTTACCCTCGATTGATTTCACGAATGCTAGAAGGACACTCGGATAGTGCCAATCTAGTTCCATATCAGATCCCAACGGGTGAAGAGGTCCGCACTGATAATATGCGGGTCTTTAGCCCTGCTATTTGGCGGAATGTGTACCAACGATCCTTCCAAGCGGTGAGTAACCACCAAGCTAAAAAAATCCGTCATCCTCCACAAGCCCAATAAGAAATACCTTCCGTCCCAACCCAAGATACCTCCATTCCTCCTCAACCACAAACCCAAACCGAGTCGATTCCTTTGACACAAGGGACTTTTACAAGCGCTGATCTTGTCCAACTCATGCGTGAAAGCCATGAGCAAACCCTCCTGCAATTCGATAATTTATATCAAAACCATTACATGCTCCATCAATGTATCGATTATATTGAAGAAGCAACTAATATCATGATGGAGCATACATTCCAAACTGCTGCAAAACCTTACATTGGGCGGGCGTGCAACTACGTCTCCCAATACACTCGAAACGCAGCGTTATTGGTCCCGAAGTTCATGCAAGACTTCCAACAATAAGAAGTTGATCCTTCCTCTGCAGGCCAACAACAGCCAAGCCCCCTGCCTGGTAACTTATAACCTCACAAGCTCGTTGTTTAAATTGTATTTATTTTTATCTAACTTGTTCATTTATGACCGATTGAAAAGTTGATACATCATTGAAAATTTGATACATTATGTCAATAATTGATAAGTAAGTAGTGTAGTAGTTCCTGTTATAGTAATTCTTCTTGGTGTATGTAACTTTTAAAGTGCGGTTCTATGGATTCGTTTAAATTTTGTCTTGATGATAAATGATTGTGGTGGTTCTGATGTTTGAGGTCCTACATGTTTGTTGAATTGAAAATTGTTCATGATTTATAATCCTAGTCATGTGCCACATGTAGGAATAAAACCATTGTTGAGTGTTCTTATTTCCACAATTTCAGTTTTATCTATGACAGGTAGATCTTGATTTCAATTTCATCTAGTTAATTTCACTCTTATCTTGTGGTAAAATGTTGTTAGTAAACACCACATGTTGGGTAGGCCTTACTATATTTTTGTTCATGATTGCAACATTCATTTACTACCCAGATAGTCCCGATTTATTTTCGATGATGAAAACTCCTAAAATAGGGGAGAATGTAACGATCGCCAGATTTGACACAGTAGTGATGAGGGTTCGGTCAGGCATAGGGCTATGACCATGACTACTAAGTTAGCCCAGCCCAGCCCAGCCCATTAGGATAAAGGATAAGTCTACTACCATCCATTACAATCGTCGGATTTTAGATGCATATATATATATATATATATATTCCAGGTATAAGTACTTGAAGTGAATCACTTGAAACAACTAAAATGGGCTAGGAGCTTAAAAACAAAAAGGCTTATACACTAAGTACATAGAACTGACTTGCATGCAAGGTATCCTTTGCTTTGGCTTTTATGAGATACCTTCCATATATATCAGCTCAACACAACACTTTAAACCCAAGAAGTGTATAAGCTGCTTTGCAGCTAGATGAATAACATGACTCCAATGAGTCATTCGCCATCTCCATGCATGCAAGAGGCATTTCAGCTATTATAAAATGTGATTTAGCAGCTTGTTTCTATTCTTCGTAGCCAAGGATATTGAAACCAAGAAACAATCCTAGCCATATGTAAGAAAGCTACACCACCTTGAACCCTTGTACATCCCCTTGAGAACTTTCCAACTGAAACACCAATACGATCAATCGATGAGAATCAGTTTTCTGATATCAAGTGCGGTGCACGACGTTGGCATCGTTACCAGTCCATCCATGAGTCGATAAAAAGGTAAACACAAAGCGCTTTCCTAAATTAAAATTAACATATAAAGAATCCGAATATACTCCATGGTATGGATTTTATCATCAGCAAAATGAAATAGATTCTACCGAGATAATTGTAATGGATGTACTCGAAATTTTCACTGCAGGCCTGATAAACTGATCTATATGTCTGAAAAATTCAGAGTTACTTCATGCTACCTCTAGAGATTTACATAGATACATAGATTCATATTATATATATATACATATATCTTATATCTATATATATATATATACAGAGAGTATATATATAAACAAAGCAAAGTTACAAAGATACCAAAGTCTGAGAAGCTCACCTGAACCTCGGCAAGCCAAAAATATACAGGCTTGCCGCGGCAACCATATAGGGTTTCCACGGCAACAAGGCCAGCTAAAGGGCTTGCCGCGGCAACACTCATAGGGTTGCCATGGCAACCATATGAGTGTTGCTGAGGCAACCTCCACTAGCACAGATTTTTGAGTTGTGTTTATACATTTTAGACCTTGGATCCAAGAGGGGTCCATGTGTTTACCTATTTGGGTCTTGGCACACTATTAGCCATCTATAAACTACGGGCTCATCTGTAAAATACGAGTTTTATTAAAAATCAATCTATTTTTACTAGATTGGTGCCACATGGAGCACTTAAACCA
Source organism: Chloranthus sessilifolius (assembly GCA_021018995.1). Lineage (NCBI taxonomy): Eukaryota > Viridiplantae > Streptophyta > Magnoliopsida > Chloranthales > Chloranthaceae > Chloranthus > Chloranthus sessilifolius. The sequence goes on along the minus strand of CM037594.1, from coordinate 88,409,188 downwards.
TTTTTGGAGAAATAAGAGTTGCATAAGGTCCTCGGATGCCTGAGCGTGCATCGACGACAATACTATTAAAACTCGACGTACACAGGTAGGGAATCTACGTTAGTATTTTATAATTGTATAAGCATTGTCATTGAGTTTTTCATAGAAGCTTTGATGAGTATACATGTACACACTGATCAGCATAGTAGAAGTAAAAATCTAATATTGGTTATTTGAACTGATGAACCTGATTTAGCTATGAAATAATAGACTTGAATTGCCAATAATCTGATGACAAAAGAGATAATATATATATAGCATCAGTAGGTATCAAGAGCATCTAGTAAATTAGTTTAGCAAATTAATGCTATTATCTAACTATAACAGTTTAGTACATTGCATTATAAAACCATACATGCAAATGCATTTCTTGGTCATTCTACGTGATTCAGTACTCAGACTCTGTTAAATTCAATGTTCTTGATACGCTATTGCTCCAGTGTAAATCAAGTGATTCCGCTAACTCGGGAGCTTGAGATTCTTGAATCAAGTGATCCCGCTAACTCGGGAGTTTGACTTTGTAGATTCCCTGTTTTCGCCAGCATGTATTTTCGGTTTCAGTTTGTTTCTCACACTTCATACATCATGCATAAATACAGCATGTTAGCATGTTATTCATATGTTATTTTATGCTTCTCTATGAAAAAGTGATAAACTGCCAATATAGAATAACAATGCAATATTCTCTACTGAGCTTTGATGATAGCTCATATTGCAACTTCAAAGTCTTAGCTGCAGAGCCTGACCCGGAGCATGTAGCAGATCCTACCTACGTGCCTGACGAGGAAGAGGGAGAAGAAGAAGACGACGACGACGAGGAAGATGATTTCGCGGAAGAGTTCTTCCCAAAACTGGTTTGTAGCTTGGGATCTGAGGGGAAATGAGTTTGAGAAAGAGAGGAATGAGAGAGATAAATTTTATGGCATGTATAAATGATATATGATGGTTTCAGACATATGTTTGGATGTATAGGTTTTCTTTTCACTGTTTAGATGATGGGTGGCCGTCATCAGTGAAAAGCTATACATCAGATCTGTTATTTTGTTTATAGTGTTTATAGTCTATCTATCAGTTATTTTGCCATATTATCCATCTGTCAGAGTTAAAATATATTGCTTCCACATTTGCATCACTTTAAGTTAAAGAAGTAACCCCTTGATGAAAGGATCATGTCAGGTGATCCGATGGCGCGATCTTTCCCAATTTAGAGACGGGGAAACGTCGGGCTGTCACATAATCAATTATGTTTATATGACTTCTTTGTTCATTCATAGTATCTATTGCATATATCTCTACTAGACTCATGCTTTTATAAATCATAAATCAAAAAAGTTTTTTTTTCAGCTTGTAATGGGCCTTTGGATTTAAAAAGGTTTCAAAGAAAGGTAGATAGGATTCAAAGTTTTCTGAGAATTTAGTTCTTCCTTCTCTTATCTTTTCTTCTTCTTTCTTTATTTTAGTATCAGTAAGTATCCAAGAATTTGGATGCTTCTTCCCATTTACTAATTCTTGTTTTTGTAAAATCCTATTTCTTCTTTAGATATCCTTTGGATTTTTAGTTTGGAAGCTTTTTGCTTCTCTTTCCTTTTTTTTTTCTTTTGTTTTCCAGAATCGTACTTTACTTTCAGAAATCATCTTTGCACGATTTATCATTCTTTTCTCATATTTCTTTTCTTTTTTAATCTTTTCAACTGTACCCGCTTCCAACATATCCCTTATCTATTAACTTTTATTCATTTCACTCCCTCTTTTTTCCTTCTTTTGCATTCTAAACTCTCATAAAATATAAGGGTTAAAGGTTGAAAGTTTTGGGCAGTACATATGGCTAAGGGTCTACAAAATTTTGATACAAAGAAATTCAATTTAGGCTTCTAATATGGGTTCAATGGATAAATTATTTTATGAGATTTTTTCTTTAGCTCTGACTAAACAAAAGATGTCCTTCAATAATTTTTACGATTTACTAGCATAAATGTCATATTATTTTGATACAATTAATAGACAGTTCTAAAAGAAATAAATCATCATAATCACAAAATATTTTGATTCAATTTTTCAACAATATGAGATTTCGTTTAAAACATTCAAGAAGTTCAAGAAAATTTTAACTTGAATCGAAGCAGTCTCTCTCTCAGAATAGAAGAGGAAAAGTTAGTCTCTAAAGCTCACTGGTTATATAATTTTGAAACTATAGTCTAAATATTACAGTTTAGATCAATCTATTATTTCAAACATTCAATATGATACAGTGTCCAAAGAGCTAAACATTAATTGTAACTGTTTTTTTTTTTTTTTTTTGAACTTCTACCATGATGGATCGTTAGTTATATAGATTCATAATTTTTTTTTATCATAACTCACATATAATGGTTAAAGAAATAAAATTATACTAAAAATTTCTAAACTAAAACAGAGAGCAAAAATTTTCTTCTGCAAAAAAATGTAAAAAATACTAAAAGTTATGCAAAAACTAAAATAAAATTAAACTAGAATTAAACTAATATGTACACAAGTTGTATATCTCCCCCCAAACTTAAAATAGACAATGCCCTCATTGGCACAAAAACAGTGGATACAAAATTTTTTTTTACTGTAAATTACTTAAAATTGCTGATATTGCATTGGGTGAAAAAAAATCTTGTCATAAGAGTGTCCCCCAAACTTGAGGAAAAACACATCCGACTTAATCTCAAATCATATGTAAAAAAAATGGGAAAGAAAAATTAGAAATAGTAACTAAATTATGAAGTTAGTCAAAGGAAAATTTCATATATTCATGGAATATTTACAATGTCATGGAGAGAAATCTATAGATATAAAGTACTGAAAAAGTAAAAACTAATTACATGAAAGAATAAACCTAGGAAAAATCTAGATTCACACTATCTACGACACTGGCAGCAATGATCCGAGAGAAGATGTCTTCGATAAAGATCGGTCCTCTGCTTCTAACCTTATGGTCATTTGTTCGTGTAGCTGTTTCTTCTACCCATTTTGATACGTAGTCAACTACTACAAGTATGTCTATGAATCTGAACGAAGGTGGAAAGGGGCCATGAAGTCTATGCCCCATACATCAAAGGGTTATGCGACTAAAATCTATTGGATGGGCATCATGTTCCTTCGGGATATGACTCCTATCTTTTGGCATCGATCGCAATCTTGATAAAAATTTTGGGCATCCTTAAATAACGATGGCCAATAAAATCCCAATTATAGTACTTTGGCAGCCGTTTTCCTACCATCGAAGCGCCCCCCAATGGCATATGTGTGACAAAATTGTAAAATATTATGGGTGTCACTATCAGGCATACATTTCCTAATTATTTGATCTGGGCATATTTTAAATGGGCTAAGATCCTCCCAACCATAGTATTTTACGTTAGAAAAGAAAAAATACCGTCCTAATTGGACCAGGTTCGGGGAATATTACTTGTTGCCAAATAATTCACGATATTAGTATACCATGGTATTGTTGCTTGGACGATAAAAAGTTACTCAATTGGAAAGGTATCGTGCAGAGACTCATTACGGATGGTTTCAGGCAATTCTATTATGGACAAATGATCAACCACCACGTTTTCAACTCCCTTCTTATCTTTAATTTTGAAGTTGAATTCCTGGAAAAGAAGGACCCACCTGATTAGTCTCGGCTTGGCATCTTTTTTAGATAGTAGATATTTCAGTGCAGATGTAACATCTCAAAAAATTTGAAAATCATGGGTCCTGATTAGGTGCGTGTTCGTTGAAAAATGCGTCACCGTTGTGAATTTCTCAAATAAAATCATCTTGGGACTGTTTGGACTATGTATGGGAAGTTTGGACCAAAGCTTATACACCGTGGTGGTGTATTGGCTTAACACGGTATCCCATGTGACTAGTGATTAGGGTGTATGAGCTCCACACTGAACAAAAGACCTTTTGGTGTAATATAGAACACTTTGCTTAGGTGTATGGGTTCCACACCAGAACCAAACCTTATGGATAAGTAAGAACTAACACCCAAATGGGTGTATCTATGTTTTGCAAGGGAACTAAACCATTTTAAAATAAAAAGCAAAGCTTCCTTTGGAAGCTAGTACCCGATTGCACATTTAGAGGGTTTTGAGTTCTAGAGAGAGAGAAAGGAAGAGTACTTAAACTTTTCTTCTCCCATCCTACCATGTGATTGCGCTGCGAGTTCTTGAGACGATCGTCATCGACGTTAAGAGAGTTTCATCGAACTAAACAGACCAAGAGAGCCGTTAGATTCCAACATCAATGAGATCATAGAGATTTTGAATGTGTGGGGTTGACGGTAAAGAATCAATTGTTTTGATCGCATTATACGCAATTGGGAGGGTGAAGAGTGGTGTGTTGAAGTGGAACTTCGCCATAGGCTTCGTTTTGATTCAATCGATGAAAGGATCGCCAAATTTAACTTTGAAACCCTCTGTGGCAACTATCGTTGAAAAGTGTGTGATCGACCAAATAAAGGTAAGCAAGATGTGTCAAATTTATGGAAAGTGATTGTGTTAAGCTTTCGTAAAAATGTGATTTAAATTATGATGTATAGGATCAAATTTAAGAGAAAAATGAGTAAAGGATGAAGAAGCCCATGTTTCTAAAAAATTTGTCAAAACCGATCGATCAAAATAAGTATCCGATCGATCGATTTTGATAAAGCAAAAATGTGAAGGATTCTGGAGAAACCGATCAATCGAAATGAAATTTGATCGTTCGATTTGGGAACCGATCGATCGGATTGTGACCACAGAGATGTGTGAATTTTTTGGCAAAACCGATAGAACGAAATGGAATTCCATCGATCGATTTGGAAACTGATTGATTAAATGTGACAACAAAGATATGTGAGTTTTTGGGGGGAAATCGATCGATCAAATTGGGATTCGATCGATCGATTTAGTTAGTTTATGAGATTTTATATTTTTCAGTATGGGGACTTGGGGAGACTTTAGGACTTCCTGTTTTGAATCATTTTTGACGTATAGAGTGTAAATGGTTGTGTTTCAGGTGTCATCATGGGTGCATGAAAGGTGGGTAACCATGGGAAGAAGAAATCTTTTTCTTGACTTAAAGTTGGGATAGGGGAAATTCAATGCCTATTTGCACTTGAATCTTGATTTGTATAGATGCATATGATAATTGCTAGATAAGCTAAGAATTGTTTTGTTAAATGAAACTTGAGTTCGTTATTTTGATTATGAGGAAACTTCAATGCCAATTTCACTTTTGAATATTGTGCCATAGATGCCTTGGACATTGTTTTAATTTTTGACCATATGATGATAGTTAAGTTTCGAAATGATTTTTAACTCGTATTGATCACTTTGACTGCATTAGGAACATGTAATTTATTGACGCTTTGGAATGTCGATTAACTCAGCACTTGAACTTTGACGTGGAACTTGCATTGTGAATCCTATGGATTCTTTTGACTGCATCCCTGCATTCATACATACGCTGCATATGCATCCCTTGGAACATCATTCATCCCTTAGAAATCATGCATCCCTTGGACAATCACTGATAATTTGGACACCCTTGGATACATTAGAACACCCTTGGATACATTGAGACACTCTTGGATACACTGAGACAACTTTGGACACCCTTGTACTGTTTTGGTTGCAAATTCGACATTGTTTGCAAATTTGCTTGAAACTTGGACACCCTTGGACAATTCTGACTATTTTAAAATATTCTTTTATACATACTATTTTGATGAAACTCCTTGTTAGCTCACCCGAACTATACATCATAGGCACATGTGTAGGTATTGATCGAGAACTTGGCTCTGAGGAAGATTTAGACTACGTACCGGAAGAGAGGATCTTCAACTTAAGGATTTTCGTTTTAGTTATGGGATCATAGATTGTGGGTTTGCTAAGTTTGGGCTTGGTACGTACGTGCTGCTGTATATGTATGGTACACCACTGTTAAGTGATGGTTGGCCATCACCGGTGGTTTATTTTAGTTTACTGTTTATGTTGGATATTAGAACTGGAAATTTTAATTATGCCATATGTATTATATGCTATGATTTCCTCATTTGTGTGTGGATGTACCTAGTATTTTGTATCAGATTATGATCTACGATCTGATAGTCCAAATTTTCCCAGTTGGATTTGGTTTAAAGAAGAAAAAGGAAAAAAATAACATGTCAGGAAAGTCGGGCTGTCACACTTGGTTTCAAAGCTTAAGCGTTAGGTCTTTTGGAGAATCAGAGCTTTGACAGTAGATTCTAATAGGACATAGAAGACCCAACTGTGACTCTATTGCAGTTGGTATCAGAGCTTAGGCTTTATGTGTTATGGGAGACTGTGAGCACTAGTTGTAGGTCCAGAGACGTGGCATTAGATTCTGTCAGGGTATAGGCTATTATGGTTTACAAGTTCTACTCGAATATAGTAACCGGCTGTTAATTGAAATTTTTATTTGATTATAACAAATCATTATGTGTGGTAGAGGTAGACGGCCCAAAGGTGGTCAAGATGGTAGAGGTTTCCTATCAGATGGGAATGCTACCCCATCGGGGGGAGAGAGTGGAAGAGAAGAAAGAATGGCACAGGCCATGGAAGCCCTGGCCAACGCTATGGCTCAGCAGACGGTGTTGTTGGATGCAAACAATATCAATAATCATCAGTAGTCACCTCCGCCACAACCATCAGCATTTATAGAGTTTAGGAGATTGAGACCTCATATTTTTTATGGTCAAATGGATTCGCTTGAAGTGGAGAACTGACTGAACTAGATAGAAAAACTTCTTCAACGATTATCGTGTACCAAGGAAGAAAAAGTAATTTGGGCTTCTTTTCAACTAGAGGGGGAAGCCGACCCTTGGTGAAAATCAATATCAAGGATCAAAGAGCAGGATAACCCTAGTGAGTTATAGACTTGGGAGGAATTCATCGAAGTGTTCAACAAGAAATACTTTCCCAAGCAAGTGAGAAATCAAATGGTAGTGAAGTTCATGACATTGGAGCAAGAGGGGATGTCCGTATAAGAGTACGGGATGGAATTTACGAGGTTATCAAGGTTTACTCAGGAATATGTGGCCATAGACATGATGAAGGCCAATAAATTCGAGCGCGGCTTAAGGCCAAACATACGCGAAAATATTTTAGTATTGGAGTTGAAAACGTATGGAGATGTGATGGGTAAGGCCTTGATTGTCAAGAGAGATATATCAGACATGAGCAAGAGATAGGAGCAACAAAGTAAAAGTATAGCAGGTCAAGGGAGGACAAGTACTTATGAGCCGGTAAACAAGAGGCCAAATTTATTGATGCCGACACCATCTCAATCTACTCAAACTGCCTACTCTAGACCATTCATGCCTACATCTGCGGTGCCCCTGCGCTCTACAAATCCCACGACCACTGGGACATCTAGAGTATTGCAAACTTTCCACACTTCGTCGTCCACAATGATTGAGTCATGCTCAAGATGCAGGGGATGACATACGGCAAAGCGATATAGGTAGACTACGAGAGCTTGTTTCAATTGTGGCCAAATGGGGCATCAAATACGGTACTGCCAGAAGCCAAAGAAGGATAGGATGACTTCGGCAGGAGAACTCATCGATCATACAAGTTTCGCATATATTGTGTCCTTGTACATTTAATCTTAATAATGATAATCTTTTGATTTGGATGTATGATTGGTGCTCTTAGATAAGATCTTTAGCGTATGTATAAGGAATAGATGGATACATTTCTTTTGGGGTATCAATTTTGAATGAATATGGCATTGGCCAAGTTGTGTGTGTGTGAGTGTGTTTTCATTGCAGGGTTAAAGAGCTTAATTATTCACAATGGTGAATATGTGATGTAATGTAAATGAGTTTCATGATGTGTGTTCAGATATGCATGTTGCAGGACGATAAAACTTTATTATTCACCTTGATAGATAAATTATGGGTATGTATGAGAATGGGTTTCGTAGAACCCGTATTGATAAATTAGTTGTCGATAAATGTAAAATAGTGGTGGTTATGTCGGGTAATGTTTTGGTGCAGGATAAATGGTGGTTAGCCTAATTGTGGCTAATTTTTGAATTAGCTGGGATGTATAATGGATACCCTGCTAGGGATATGCTTTATTTTGCAGGATGATTGATAATTTAGTTGTGGATATATTAGCTTTTTGTGGTGGAGTAAATGTGGATAGTTTAATTGAATGATTATGAGAATGGACTTAGCATAGGACAAGTGTGGGTCATCTGTGTATAATGTGGGATCTTACTATAGTAATAGTGGTGGATCCTCTATTAGAAATTTGTTTCTTTCATTCAGGGTACATGAGTTTGTTTCCGCATTGTGGGTAAATTCTTACCAACGTAAATGGTGGTTTGTGGGAGTTGTTCATCATTGTGACCAAGATGTTGCCGATGTAGGTTATTGTGAAAGATCATGGGTATTAGATTGAGTTAACGTTCAGACATGTCATCATCAATTTTCGAGGACGAAAATTCTTGTAAGGATGGGAGAATGTAATAACCATGATTATTTTCGTTGACATCGAGTTAATGACTCTTGATGAGAGTATCGCTATGTCTGTTCGGACCTGTGAGATATCCATACTTTTTTTAAGTAGACAAGTCAATTTTCGAGGACGAAAATTCTTTAAGGTAGGAAGAATGTGACATCCCAAAAAATCAAAAAACTGTGGGTCCAGATTAGGTGCGTGTCCGTTGAGAAACGCGTCACTATTTTGAATTTTCTAGATAAAATCATCTTGGGGCTGTTTGAACTACGTATGGAATGTTTGGGCCAAAGCTTATACATCGTGGTGGTGTATTGGCTAAACACGGTATCTAGTGTGACTAGTGGTTAGGGTGTATGAGCTCCACATTGAACCAAAGACCTTTATGTGTAATATAGAACACTTTGCTTATGTGTATGGGTTCCACACCGGAACCAAACCTTATGGATAAGTGGATAAGAACTAACACCCAAATGGGTGTATGTATGTTTCGCAAGGGAACCAAACCCTTTTAAAATAAAAAGCAAAGCTTCCTTTGGAAGCTAGTACCCTGTTGCAAATTTAGAGGGTTTTGAGTTCAAGAGAGAGAGAGAGAAAGAAAGAGAACTTAAACTTATCTTCTCCCATCCTACTGTGTGATCGCGTTGCGAGTTCTTGAGACGATAGTCATCAGCTTTAAGAGAGTTTCGTCGAACTAGACTGACCATGAGAGTCGTTAGATTCCAACAATGAGATCTTAGAGATTTTGAATGTGTGAGATTGACGATAAAGAATCAATCATTTTCATAGCATTATACACAATTGGGAGAGTGAAGAGTGGTGTGTTGAAGTGAAACTTTGCCGAGGCTTCGATTCTATTCAATCGACAAAAGGATCGCCAAATTTCACTCCAAAACCCCTCCGTGGCAACCATCCTTGAAAAGCGTGTGATCGACCGAATAAAGGTAAGCAAGATGTGTCAAATTTATGGAGAATGATTGTGTTAAACTTTAGTAAAATGTGATTTAAATTATGATGTATAGGATCAAATTTAGGAGAAAAATGAGTAAAGGATGAAGAAGCCCATGTTTCAAAAAATCTGTCAAAATCGATTGATCAAAATAAGTATCCGATTGATCAATTTTGATAGAGAAAAAATGTGAAAGTTTTTGGAGAAACCGATCAATCGAAGTAAAATTCGATTGATCAATTTGGGAACTAATCGATCGGATTGTGACCACAGAGATATGTAGATTTTTTGGAGAAATCGGCCGATCGAAATGGAATTCGATCGATCGATTTGGAAACTGATTGATCGATTTGGGAACCGATTGATCAAATGTGACAACAAAGATATGTGAGTTTTTGAGGGGAAACTGATCGATTGGATTGGAATATGAACGATTGATTTTGGAAATCGATCAATCGAATTGGGATTCGATCGATTATTTCAGTCAGTTTCTGAGATTTTTGTATTTTTAGTATGGAGACTTGGGGAGACTTTCAGACTTCCTGTTTTGAATCATTTTTTATGTATAGAGTGTAAATGGTTGTGTTTTAGGTGTCATCATGGGTGCATGAGAGGAGGATTACCTTGGGAAGAAGAAATCTTTGTTTTCGCTTCAAGTTGAGGTAGGGGAAACTCAATGCCTATTTGCACTTGAATCTTGATTTGTATAGACGCATATGATAGTTGCTAGATAAGCTAAGATTTTTTTGTTAAATAAAACTTGAGTTCGTTATTTGGATTATGAGGAAACTTGAATGCCAATTTCACTTTTGAATATTGTGCCATAGATGCCTTGGACATTGTTTTAATTTTCGACCGTACGATGATAGTTAAGTTTCAAAATGATTTTGAATTCGTATTGATTGCTTTGACTACATTAGGAAGATGTGATTTATTGACGCTTTGGAATGTCGATTAACTTGGCACTTGGACTTTGACGTGGAACTTGCATTGTGAATCTTATGGATTCTTTTGACTACATCCCTGCATTGATACATACGCTGCATATGCATCCCTTGGAACATCATTCATCCCTTTGAAATCATGCATCCCTTGGACAATCACTGATAACTTTGACACCCTTGGATACATTGGAACACCCTTGGATACATTGAAACACCCTTGGATACATTGAGACACTCTTAGATACACTGAGACACTTTTGGACACCCTTGTACTGTTTCGGTTGCAAATTCGACGTTGTTTGCAAATCTGCATGAAACTTGGACACCCTTAGACAATTCTGACTATTTAAAAATGTTCTTTTATACATACTGTTTTGGTGAAACTCCATTTTGGAAAGTAAATGCATTGAAAGTTTGTTTTGAAAAGAAAGAAAATGATAATTCTTTGAACCTTAGTTTTGGAAGATGGTTTTAATTTCTGTCATTGAATCTATTCTTTCTTATGATAAAATGCAAATTGACATTGAATGTCCTCTACTAAGCTTAGTTATTAGCTCACCTGGACTATACTTCACAGGCACAGGTGTAGGCATTGATCGAGAACTTGGCTTTGAGGAAGATTTAGACTACGTACCGGAAGAGAGGATCTTACACTTGAGGATTTTTGTTTTAGTTCTGGGATCTTGGTAAGTTTGGGCTTGGTATGTTCGTGCTATTGTACATGTATGGTACACCACTGTTAGGTGATGGTTGGCCATCACCGATGGTACACCACTGTTAGGTGATGGTTGGCCATCACCGGTGATTTATTTTAGTTTACTGTTCATGTTGGATATTAGAATTGGAAATTTTAATTATTCTATATATACTATCTACTTTAATTTTTGCATGTGTGTAGATGTACCAAGTATTCTATATCAGATTATGATCTATGATCTGACGGTCTGGTTTTTCCCAGTTGGATTTAGTTTAAAGAAGAAAAAAAAATAATGTGTCGGGAAAATCAGGCTGTCACAGTAGAATGATCAGAGAAGATGATGATCTTTGATCCCAATAGGTACGGTCGGAATTTATGTAAAGCTAAGACGACACGAAGAATCTCCTTCTCAGTGGTGGTATAGTTAACCTGAGCTTCAATCAAGGTTCGACTCGCATAAAAAATTACATGAGGGATCTTGTCTTTTCGCTATCCTAAGACAACACCTATTGCGTAAGCAGAAGCATCACACATTACTTCAAAAGGTAGGGAGTAGTCGGGAGGTTGGATGATTGGTCCAGATGAAAGAAGTGCCTTAAGCTTGTTAAATTCGTCAAGACAAGCATCGTCAAAGTTAAAGGGTATATCACATGCTAATAGGTGGCATAGAGGTCTCGAGATTTTGGAAAAATCTTTGATAAAGCGGCGATAGAAGCTAGCATGGCCCAGGAAAGATCGAATCTATCGTGCCGAAGTTGGCGGTGGTAGGTTTGCTATTATATCAATTTTAGCCCTGTAAACTTTTATACCTCTTTTGAAGACAATATGCCCTAAGACTATGCCTTCTTGAACCATAAAATGACATATTGTCTTTTGAACAACTTCCCTCATTTTCTTTTACAATAATCTCAAATTTCTTTGGGACTACCTGGATGGGACTCACCCACTCACTGTCGAAAATTAGATAAATAATACTTGCATCTAGTAGTTTCACGATTTCCTTTTGAACAACTTCCCTCATATTTGGATTTAATCATCGCTGGCTTTCTCGTGAAGTTTTGGCATTGTCCTCCAAATGATTACGATGCATACATATCGAGGGGTCAAGCCCATAAAGGTCAGCGACAGTCCACCATATTACACTCTTATACTTCACAAGTGTGGCCAGTAACCTACTCTCTTGTTCCCTTTTAAGAGCAGATGAAATAATTACTGGAGAGTTTCGTTAGGCTCAAGAAAAGCGTATTTAAGAGTATCAGGAAGTAGTTTCAAATCCAAGGATGGTGCTATTTGGATAGATGGTTGTAACGGTTCATTGGAAGTAACGGACAAAGGTTCTATCCATGGCTTCCATGTTTTGGATTGGAGTTCACAAATAGAAGTGTCCAACAGATAAGTCACCTCCTTCAGTTGGTGGCCTAGTTCTTCCAAGTCCGTATACCATAATGTAGTCTGATGTGCATCCTTAGATAAGAATAGAGGTAATGCTTCCTCTACTAATTCTTCAATTTTATCTATGCTGAAGCATTCCTCGTCGTCTATTGAAGACATTTAATTGAATTCGCATATCTCCAAAAGAAACTTCCATTACCCCAGTTTTATAGTTTATGCAAGCATTGGCCGTGGCCAAGAATGGTCTACTGAGTATAACGGGAATTTGCGTTAGAGATTTCAAACGTGATTTCATGTCTAATATCAGGAAATCGACAGGAAAAATAAATTTGTCAACCCCTACCATTACATCTTCAATAATTCCTGCAGGCCTTCTTTTTTATCTATCGGCTAACTGAAGAGTTACCGAAGTAGGCCTCATATCTCTCAGTCCCAATTTTTCATAAACAGAGTATGGCAGCAGATTTATGCTGCCTCCTAGATCTAGAAGTGCTTTATTTATTGCATGAGTGCCTATAATACATGGAATTGTAGGCACCCCATGTAGACACCCCCATTTTGCCCTTTCGAAATATACAAACCTATTCGGTCAACCTTTGACCTTGCCCACAATCTCCGAAAAAGGACTAGCCTTCTCTAAAGACTTTAAAACCCTAATACGAGGACCATGTACTAAAATAATAGTACAGGGACCCAGGCTGAAATAATAGCTCTGTGGCTCAGACCCGACTCAAACCTAGGGAAGTCCTGAATTATGCGCCCCGTATAACGCGCATATATCGATTGCATGCCCCATGACTGGCACACAATTGGCCCCTCTTGGATCAGAATTTCACTTCCTAAGGATCGCTAGACCATGATTATGCGCTCTACTAGACGCGCACAATCAAATTGCACGCCTCACCACCAGCGCGCAATTGGTCTATTTTAGACTGGCCTCTTACCCTTCTAGAAACCGCCTGAGACGTGATTATATGCCCTATTTAGAGTGTGTAATTGGATTATGTGCATCAGCACAGGCGCATAATTGGTTCTTAAGCCAACCCAATCTCTAATTCCCTAGACCGCCTAAAAATTTCCTATTATGCGGTCTTAATCCAGCGTACAATTGATTGTACGCACTACTTAGAGCGCGCAATTAGTCTAATTAGACTAGTCTACCGTCACCACCGAGTCACCACCACCATTGTGCTCGACATCTGCGGGCATAATTCATTTGAGGGCACCAAACTGGGCGTACAATTGAAATTCATCAACCAATTGTGCGCACCCCATAGGGCGCATAATTGACCAAATACCTATAAATAAGACCCACCACCTCATCCTAAAAACACATCACAACGCAGTTAGCAATTGAATTTTCGAGTTCTGGCTTCCATGCTTAGGGTTTTAAAATTTCTCTCTGTGGCTCTGACCTCAGGTATACCTCCCCCTTTTTTTTTTTTTTAGTTCTTCTAGTTCTAGGTCTTAGTTATAGAAAATTAGTTCTAGACCTTAGGTTCTTAAGCTTTGAGTTCTAAATCTTAGATTTTAAATCTCTTCAATCCTTAATTCCTATCTATTTTTCTTTTCCCTAGTTCTAGTTCTTAGGTTCTAGAACTAGTTCCTCTTTTTCTCTTCCGATTCTAGATTGAGGTTCTAGCCCCTCTAGCTCGTAAATTCTAGATCTTAGATCTTAGGTTTTAATCTGAATTTCTAGTTCTTTTGACTCTAGTTCTTAGTTTCTAGAATTAGTCCTTAATTTTAGTTTTAAATTCAGTCTTAGAATTTTTAATTTCAATTCTAATTCTTAAATCGATTTTCGATCCGTAAATCCATAATTCATAATTTCAAAATCAGTTTTTCAACCTATATTATTACTAAAATAATCCCTAGCCACCTGATTTGCCCAAGGGAGCATACGGAGGGTACCCGAAAACGGGGCCGATCCTCCTTAGCATAGCAGGCTACAACCCCTTTTTTTTTTAGATTTTCAGTCAAATCAGTATATTTACTTTAATTAGAATTTTAATAGAATTAGTATATTTTTAATTAATTAGAGTTTCCATAGAATTAGTATATTCCTAATTAGTTTCCATATTTGCATTCCTAGTAGGATTAGGTAACTTAATTAATTAAATATCTAAATTAATTAGACTTCTGATAGGATTAAAATTAAAATAATCCCTGACAACTATAGCTAGAGTAGGAAAGGCAAAAAGTAGTTAGAAGAGAACTAGGAATGCTAGCTTAACTAAACTTACAGGCGATCCAGTGCTATTGACATCGGCCGGCCGATGATTCAGTAAAGAGAACAACCCATATCTCCTCCCTGGAGGGTGTGATCAGTGACGTATTGCAACATCGATAAATATCTGTAGCGGGCGATCACAACGAACCAGGTATTTTTCCCAAATTTACCATCCGTTTTCGATATTTGATTATCTCTAAAAACACTACCTTTGCCAAAGTCCACTTCGACAGAATTAGGCCACTCTTTTAGGGGACCGAAAGGGACCTAGAAAAAGTGCCTACTAACAGACTAACGATCCTGATGGGACTTCTTGTCGCCAAAGCCGCCTGTGTTTAGTTAATTTTCCTTTTCTTCTTGTTAGCTTTTTTTAGTTTTAGTTTTATTACTTTTCGCATTTAAGTCTAATATCGAGAGCACATGAGCATACACCAGAGGCTCGAGATGTCAGAAATACGAAGGATTAGAATCAACGATCCGCCGTTATGGGGGTACCATAATAACTGGCTTTACCATGAGCAGCCCCTCGAAGACTCAGCACAATACAATCCGGAAGTCAATATGGTTGGTGGTTAGGAAACTCCCTTCACACCAAACACCAACCTTAATGATGGACAAAGAGACAGCAGATCCGGGCAGAACTGTATGGCTTGACAACTTGTGGACCTTAGCATCCAAAAATTATAAAGGGGATGAGATGAAGCCGACGAACTACTCCGCGACTTAGTCGCAACATATGAGACCATCAAAGAATGACAGGAGGCAGAAGAATGAAAGCGACAAAGACAGGAGAGGCCACCCCCTACATCATCGACGATATCTCTGCACGTGTCACCACCTAGGCACACTCTCCACACGCTCCTCAGTAATGGACGACAAGACAAAACTCATTCCCAAACAGCTAGGCAAGATGCCGTCGTGAGGGTAGAAGATTTCCCCAAAATAATTGACGAATACATGACTAAGAATAACCGCCCTGGTTTGTCATTCGAGTTCAACAAGTTCTGCTGAGACCTTGAATTTAATCTACCTGTGAGATTTAAACCCCCGAAGTTTAGCAAGTATAATGGCACCGAAAATCCAAACCACCATCTGGCGTTGTTCTGCAATGACTGTCAGCCTATTCGCGACAATCACGGACTCCTCATACACTACTTTCAGAGGTCGCTTGATGGGGAAGCTCTCGACTGGTTCGCCGGGCTCCCGCTACATAAAATCGACACATTCGAAGAATTAGTCAGCCAGTTCTTAGATCAATACAAGCATCTGATACAGGAGGCCGTCAGTCTCAGCGACTTGATGACGACAAAGTAGGAAACCAAAGAAAGCTTCACAGATTTCGTGTCACGCTGGAGGAAGCTTAAAGCTCGCACCGGAAGTCAAATGAGAGAAAAGGACACAATTGACATCATCATAAATAACGTTAGAGAGCCCCTTCGAAGTGCTCTAATCATAAGCGATTGCCCAGACTTCGCTACTCATCATCTGTGCGCCAGTTGCATTCAATGGCACATAAAGGGAGGAGATCTCGCCTTCTCGATCACAGAGTCGAAGGCATCGGCTTCCGGCGATTCAAAGCCCTGAAATAATAAGAAAAGCTCAGGCTCCAAGCAAGTTAATACAATCGCTAATCAAAATCAAGGCGATGGGAATGATCAACAAAGGAACTTTGGTCAGGGTCAATACCAAAATCAGAGACGGTAAGCTAATCAAAATCAAAATTAATATCCTAATCGAAATCAGTATCCCAACCAGAATAAAAACACTACCCAAAACCGTCCTACTAATACACAGGGCCATAATAATGTACCTCTGCCTCAAAATTTCAATCAGCAGGCCCGAGGTCCCTATCAGCCTAGACGAGATCATTATCCTCCATTACCCAATACTGTCCCCAACATTTTCCTCCTCCTAAGTGACCAGAACCTCATTCATTTCCCATCAGAGCAGCCACGGCCTTGGCCTGCTAACCTCAATTACACCAAATTTTGTGCTTTTCATCGGTATGCGGGACCTAACTTGGAAGACTGTTGGGTGTTGAGAGATATGATATACGATATGAACAATTGGAACCAAATTGACTAGGAATCCCTTTAAAATTCTAACCAAAATAACCAATAGCCTTCGGAAAACCTCTGCCAAACCATAATCAAGGACCGGTCACCCATGTCACTATGGTAGACTTTTCGGACCGAGCCCCTTTTCATCCATCTACTCTCATCACGTGAGTTAGCCATCCCGACGCTACAACTAGTTCAAATAATCCTTCAAGGCCCACCGTCATTCTGCCTCACCCTTCTGCCTTCATAACCCGAGTTGAACTACCAATTCCATTGCCCTACCCAAAATTCACTTGAGTTCGAGTTCAATCCTTTCAAACTTGAAGGCCTATCACTCAACCCATAGAACCTTCGACACCCCCGAACTTTGACGTAGCTCCCAGAACGGTTGAGCCAGAATATGAAGACCAGGACTTTCAAACTACAGAATAGGTTGCAGCATGGGTAGATAATGTCACTCGGAATACCACCAATCAACAATGTAAGGAGACAACCAAAGAATGCTCATCAGTGGTTGAGAGAAAACAATAGGAGGAAGTGCCCACTAGGGAAGAAGTACTAATCTCCACATTCCTTAAAGAAGAAGATTACACTTAATACCTTCCACCTTAAAATGGCATAGCCCCAATATGCATTCCCTTGTCAAATTTTGCTCCTTTCACCACAAATACTATACCAAACCCTCCAACACTCTAAGGTCAGTAGCAAACATGTCCAATTCTGAAATCTTGAACCAACTATCGACCCCCACCATTCCCTGGGTAGAAGCAGTGCAACAATGCACAACCATTCGATCGGATAACCAAAGAATGAGAAGTGAACATGCCCCTTCCACCTCAAGTAATACCCCCGCCTCCAGTACCCGCACTGGTGCCTCAACCGATTCAACAGAAAGGGTGTAGAGCACATCGACCCAGCAAATAACCTGCCCTAGAAATAAGTCAAGAATATGATCTTCTCCGACACCTCGCAAAGGTGCTCGCACAAATATAGATCCTTGAACTCATCAAGAAATCGCCAAAACATCACCGATTGCTCATGGAGACATTGGATGAGACACATGTGAATGAAGATACCACCTTGGATCAGCTACATGAGATCACCTTGGTATGACTCAACCTCTCGCGCTCACCTTCACTAAAGCTGACATGCCTAAAGAATCGTTACATGGAAGTTTCCCTCCTATTTATCTAACTGTCATAATCAGAGGGTTTTTAGTACCCCATGCATTAGTCAACACTGGAGCAAGACTTAACATCTATCCTACAACGATGTTGAAGATCCTCGAATACAGCAAACTGGATATAAGGCCTTCATCCTTATCCCTCATCGCTTATGATGGCTCTCGGTGCTTCATCAAGGGAACCATCAAGTTACAAGTTCGCCCCGGGCTAGTCACCAAGGACGTCACTTTCCATGCCTCTGTTTCGTCAAGCACTTATAGTCTGATATTAGGAAGGAAATGGCCAGAATCCATGAAAGCAGTAGCATCGATGTATCACCAATGCGTCAAATTTTTGCATGAAGATTCCATCGTCAGGATATACTCCGATACGCCTCTTAAAGAAATCGACATAAACTACGCGACGAGAATTCTAACAGCACAAGACTCCATACTGAGCACAGGACATAAAAAAGATGTAGGAGCCTGATGACGTGTCAATAGCAGAAGTTAACTATCCTCAGGCCCTTTCGACCCATCAACCGAAAGTAGTGAGAAGAGAAGTCAGGCCTGATCTCACCCGACTATATGACATAAACCCGACCACGACAAAAAGATTGGACCTGATGTATCAGCTAGGATATGTCCCTCACACTGAACTCGATAAAGATAAGCAAGGATGCATAAGATCGATTGTCCCGAAGAAGCTACGTAAACACACTAGATTAGGTGAATAGTTAGATGGCAAGCAAGCCGACATCCTACCTACTTCACCAAAGTGGTCGCTCTACGACCATTTCGTATATGGAATTACTAAGAAGGCTGATTATGAGGTGGGTTAGAAGGTTACTTAAGAGCTAATTGGTTTAGCAATTAGGTAATCCTTCATCTAAGGTTTTCTAGGTTTTTAGGGTCCTAGGGGTTTGGGGAACTGATTTCAAATGCAGATGATGGGGTGAGACCATAGGTGACTTAAGGGTTGCAAATAAGCTCAAAGGGGGTGCAACCGATCTTAGGAAACCCACCTCAACCAAGGGGATGGTCAAAAGGTCAAACCTGATAAAGGAATTTCGAGCATTTGATGACAGTTACTATATCTAAGCTGAGCGTATATATTACATACACCCAGTTTATATACAGTGATTTCTATGAAAACCAGAGGAGATTTGAGAAGGTAGGTGTCCGCGGTGGGCCCTAACAATGCTGGGCGTATGTATTATATACACGCGACCAAATTTGGCCCAAAAATGCCAGGCATATATAATATATACGCCTGACCAAAATGAGGCCAAATTTGCTGGGCGTATCTAATACATACGCCTGAGCAAAAGTTATGATTTTATGTGAAACTTCAATCGGCCATAACTTTCGAATTACAACTCCAAATTGGGTGATCTTTGGCCCGCTGGAAAGTTGGAGAAGGCCTCCTTCCAATGGTATGTGGCTCATCCTCGGTAGTGATCTGTGTAAAATTTTGTAGCTCTCCTCCCATCAAATGCTCAGAAGGGTTTAAGTTGAGTATGGGAAGGGATCCTAGAGTTCAGGGGTGATCTCTAAGGGTTGGGGTAGATTCCCAAGGGTTTAGAGGTGCCATTGGAAGCACAGGAGTGCATCTCTCTCAGAGTACAAACTGATCGGACCTTGAGCCGAATTTGGGTGTCTACAGATGCCCCTCTTTGGTATTCGAACACTAATGATCGGATACCAAAGACGAGACATCCGAAGACGTCCAAGGCACATTTGATGGGTCCGCCTGGTTCAACTCAATTCTCAAACATCCATGGTGATGGTGAGTGTACGTAAGCCCTCTCATATCGGGATATCGTCCGTACCTTAAAACTAGCAGTACCCAAGCGCATTGCGACATTACTGGGCATAACTGCGATGACCACAAAAAGTGTAAGCCCGCTAGCCGAGATATTGTCCACTTCCTGAGGGAAATTATAGATTTGTGATGTTGAGTATTAATCTAAACCAGAAAGCTCCATGAAACGGGGTGATCGATCTATGTTTTGGAATCAACGCGAAGTACACAAAGTGAAGGCCTAAACAATGTGTCCAATCCTATGGGGTATTAGCAGCTCCATTGGATTGGCCACGGGTGCCCTTACCTAGGTAAGGCTCAGAGTTTCTAGGTGAACTTATCAGCCTCGAGGTTGCTTTAGCATGATTTACCTGAGTGGAGCGAATATTGATGTCGCAACACTTCTTGGGAATGCATGCCCATTTTCAGAATAAATTTTTGTGTGTTATTTTTAAAATTTTCTTTTGTTTTGAGGCCTCTAAGAAAAGCTCAAGGACCTCTGTCAATTTTATTCTTGCACAACTCTTTAAGTGGATCAAATGCCAGTTGATACACTTTAAGGGTGCGTGTGCTCTGCCGGAGATAGGTACACCTTTGGGACGTGCACGTTCTGGCAGTGAGGTACTCCTGATTTACACGAACCAGAGTGCCTTAACTTGAGACAAAGCTAAAAAAGATCGGGCTAGGACCAAACATCCATCGAAATAGATGGTCAATTTTAGCCTCCATCCCCAATGAAATCACATTTTACTAACTATGCACAGATAGACACCCATCAAGGGCGATAAGCAGCAAATAGGCGCGAACGGAAGCCTCGACCCTAAGGTACAATTTACGAGGACAAATGACCATCCTGCGGATACCCAGACACAAGTGCGCACATTCAACAGGGACACCATGCCTATACAGGTTTTAAGCCTGTGTAAAAGGAAATAAAAGGGAATGAACCCTTCGGTCTATATGTTTGCACATAGTTTGGTTGGTTGTAATATCATTTTTGACGGGTCAGTTCCAACTGACAATAGACTTTTCGAATGGTCTGAAGTCGGGTGCACTCTTGGTCAATCATAGATCAAAAGGTGGATGATCAGAGCCAAAGCTTGGAAGGTGGGGTCAACCTACTCAGGATTTTAACTACATAACAAAAGGTTGTTATCTCGAACCTTCTCCCTCATTTTTTTTTTTTCTTTTTTTCTTCTTCTTCTCCTTTCTTCTTCTTTTTTTTCCTTTTGTATATGTCAGTTCGAGACTTTGAGCATGCTCAAACTATTTTTATTTTTGCACATATCCTTAGGCAAACCAACTTGCCATGTTGATACACCTCAAGGACGTACGCATTTCGGTGATAGGTCCTTGGTTTGCCTGCCGGATCAGGTCCTGACTCCTGGGGATGCGTGGTCTTAGTCTTTAAACAAATTAGACCCCGCTATCCTATTTAGGGAAGTGGGTTCGGAAGCGGGTTCCTAATGGCCGGGATAAACATGACCAGTATTTTGCCTGTCGAATCAGGCATGAGGTGTCCCTATGTAAAACAGGGTTCGAGAATTTTCGGGTGAACCCGATCATTCCGAATTGATTTAACACGGCTCTCGGAGTGAGGCAAATAGGTGTTGCGACGCTCTTTGAGAACTAGTGTTGTGTTTTAGTTATTTCATGTGAACCTCTCTTCTTTTTTTTGGTTTAAAAAAAAAAAGTTTTTTATTTTATTTTATGATTTTATGGGAGCACTCGACGGGCGCTTACAGATGTAGATCCGTTTATTATAGCACGGTCCCTTTGGGCCAATCGAAGGGAGTTCGAAGGGCTATTTGGGGATGTGTGCACCATCGCCCGATGATACGTGGGCTTCTAAGAGGGACCGGGCCTTGATCTAGAGCATACAGAGGGCCCGTCGGGCCACAAAGCCAAAAATTGGCTGGGCGTATATAATATATACGCCTGGCAGATCTGCAACGTAAATGGCCGGGCGTATATATTATATACGCCTCACCAAAATCTGGCAGTTTTAAAACTGCCCGAGCACAAAAGGGGCCCTAATATATACGCCTCACCAAAATCTGGCAGTTTTAAAACTCCCCGAGCACAAAAGGGGCCCTCTCTTTCAAATTCTATCTTCTTCCCTCCTTCCTTCTCAAGTCTGGGACAGCCCCTTAGGGTTTTGGCATTTGATTTTGCTTGAGTTCTATCACCGGGAGTCGCGCGTGCCGATTAGAAGCGTTCACTCTCCGCCGATTTTTGGATCTATTTCTCCTCCTATTTAAGGTAATCACCAACCCCTCTTTCATCCTTCCTTTGAATTTTGATAATATTGTTTTTTTTTTTTAGAAATGCTTGATGTTCTTCCTTTTTGTGGTGAAAGATTAATGTATTTTTTTCAAGTATATGTGATGCCTATGCTCCTCTTTTTTCATTCATCATTCGTTTTTTTTTTATTATTATTATATCATCATTCATCCCCCCTTTTTTTTATTATTATATCATCATCATTTATCATCATTTATCATCCATCATCATTCATTTTTTTTTTCTTATTTGTTTCTTTTCTTTCATGACGGATTAGTACCTTTTTCTTCTCTTTTTTTTTTGTTTGCCTTATTGTTAATTTTCTCTCTCTTTTATATTTGAAATGCTTGATGTTCTCTTTTTTTTTTTTTTAGTATATGTGATTCCTTATCTCTATGATCCTCATTTTCATCATCATTTTTTTTTTTTTTATATATCATCAATCATTTTTATTTTTATTTATTTGTTTATTTTTTCTTTCATGATGGATTAGTGCATTTTTTTACTTTTTGTTTTTTTGCTTGCCTTTTTTGTTATTTTTCTCTCTTCTTCTTTTTTTTTTTTTTTTGCACCCCTTTCTTATACCGATGTGTTCCATATTTTTAAATGTCTGGCGACGAAGGGCAGGATCCACATGAGGGGCCAGAGATGGCCTATGGTCCTCATGGGGAGCAGTTTACCATTTCACAGCGCTCCTCTCAATCCTAGTATGAAATGCAAGGTGAAGCCACCCGTATCGGCCTCCTTCATTGTCAGCACACCCATATCTCCAATTTTCGGATCGCTGGCCAGGTACACAGATGAGCCCTTTTTCTTTTCCTTTGATGCCTTTATTATACCACTTTGCTCCTATTTGACAGATCCCTTTTGTTTGTAGCCTTTACCACACTTCATGTTCCGGGGTGGCTGGTTCAATCTCCAGCGCCTCGTACTCTATCTTTCCCAGGTGGTGAAGGATCTGCTTGCTTAAGCTGGTTTTGGGGATTTTATTTCATGCCCTGCAGTGAGGGCCGACATGGCCTATGTGAAGGCCCTGATAGAACGCTTTCGCCTTGAGACCATGACGTTTCATATGGCCATGGCTGAGATGACCCTTACACCCGCGAACTGGTCCATGATTACTGGGGTTCACATTGGAGGGGTGCCAGTGACACCTACCCGCATGCCTGATAGGGAGGAGGTGACTCGGCTGATAGGGGCCTACCCAACCTCCGGGAACGTTCGTGGTTCTGAAGTCAAGTTATCCTGGCTGGTTGGTCTATTTGTGCCTCATGAGTTAGTGGATTTGGGCCAGCCCGATGCGGTCATCTATCTTGAGCCAAAGCGTGCGCTGATGCTAGCCCGTATTTCTCTATTGTTCCTTTTGGGTAAAACTCTTCTTTCAAATACAAATGGAGGGCGGGCCTCATTGTCCCTTCTCAATCTTATGGTGAACTGGGACACTGTGCATTAGTTTGATTAGGGCGGTGCTGGTTATGCAGTGCTCATGTCTAGCCTGGTGCAAGCCGTACTTGGGGAGTCCAGCTCCATTGTGGGTTTTTGGCCCGCACTTGAGGTATTTTATCCTTTGGTCTCAGTTTGTTCATCTTTTCTCTTTTATGACAAATCTATTTTTATCCGCTTACTTTCTCTGGTTTGGGGGTATCTGCATTTCCAACCTGGTCGTCCTCTGCTTCTATCTGAAGTTCCTGCATTCCCCCTTATGAGCAATTGGCACATGAGCCGCCATCGGGACGTAGGCATTAAGCACCTAGAGTTAGGGCTGCGCTCCCAGTTTGATCTGTTGATCCCCGAGCAAGTATAACAATTTCACTCTTTGCAAATTTGATAGCTCTTTTGTGTTGTGGGTTCTGACCAAATGTATATATCCCTCCTCCTTTTTGTTTCTGAGTAGGTCATCCTTGACCCCTACATCAGATCTCCCTTCTGGAACCTGGTTGCAGTGGGTCCTTCTCGTTTTCTGTTAGATTGACGCATCATTTTCTTCTATGGGTCCTGGGCTAGGGCCTATTACTTGGGAGAGAGGGTGGTTCATCAGTACCGTCCTCTTTTCGCTGTGCCCCAAGCTCCTCCAACTGATGTATTGGCTCCTGGAGGTTCTACCGAAGTGCTTACCGCTCACTTTCTCCATCATGGGGTCCCCATTGATGACCTTCTTTTTTCGGGGGAATATCAGATGTGGTATGAGTCTCTGCCCTATCGTTCTCTGCTGCCCTGGTTCGTGCCCGGTGTCAACTTTTTGGCTTTTAGTGGTTCGTGGTCTCAGGTAATGCTCTTTCCTCTTTTTATTTAGCAGCCTTCCATGTGATTATCTTGATTGCCCTGCTACTTGAACAAAAACTGTTTCTCTTTATAGTTTGGGCAGGGTGATGATTCAGATGAGGGGAATGAGGTAGATGCTCCTGATGAGGCTACCGGTGCTGGACCTTCTGACCCTTCCGGTGCCGGCGCTTTCGGCAATTTTCCAACTGAAATCTAGGGGACTTTTAAGCGTTTGGACGATGCCTTTCTGTCGCGTATGTGTGCCGATGTGGCTGAGAAGGCATGCATATCTGCTAAAGCTATTCGGATCCCACTCCCTAAGCTAATCCCTGGGGTAATCTCTCCCTTGTTACATTGCTCTTCTATTTTCTTGGATTATGCCGATGACCTGTGTGACTGACACCTCTCTTTTTCTCTTTTTTTGTTTTGCTGTGCAGAATTATGAGTCAGCCGTGAACCAAGCCGAATACTACCGCAACATTTTCGGGCTTAGGGAGGCTGAAGTGGTGAGTGAATACTAACTGCGCCTAATCATTTTCTTATTTGCTTTCTGCTTGTTTCCCTACCTGACGGTCTCTGGTATTCTCATGCAGCGTGCTCGCAAAAAGGGGTCGCGCTCTCTACTCGGCCACATCTCTCAGGTGTGGACTCGGGTGGGGGAGACCCGTACTTTTCAAAGCGTGACCCGACACCGGAAGAAGTCAAAGGGGGCTGCCCAGGACTAGTTTATTTTCTAAAAATTTAAAACAGTGAAACCGTTTAGACTTTGATTTATTGGGGGATATGTAATTTTTTAAACAACTTTTTTGGATGGTTTTATGATTTTCAAGGTTTATATGAATGCTCCATTTGGTTGTCTATGCTTTTATGGTTTCCTTTTCCTTGGCATGAAGTGGGCCAGAGCCCCTCCAATGTTGGGGTTGAGCCCGCATGTGATCCTCTCCATACGACCCACGGATTCCTTGTCATCCGAGGCTTTCCCATGGGTGTGTGAGTGTACCCGCCTCTAGGCTGCCCCAAGATAAAAAAAGTAGGCTAAGCGAAATCTGTTCCTCCCTTGGGGAAGTAAAAAAGAATGGACTAATGTGAGGGGAGCCACACTTCCCCGCATTTTTAACTGGGCGTATATATTATATACGCCTGGCAAAATATTTTAAAATTTTGCTCGGGCGTATACAATATATACACCGGGCGGAAAAGTGTTCAATTTTGCCTTGGCGTATATAATATATATGCCTGGCAGAATATTTTCAATTTTGCACTGGCGTATATACTATATACACCTCGTATAACTGGGCTCGACGAGTTCTTTATAACCCGAGCCTGGCCCTCCTTGCCTCTCTTTTCACCCGGGCTTGGTCTTTTTGCCCT
Source organism: Chloranthus sessilifolius (assembly GCA_021018995.1). NCBI lineage: Eukaryota > Viridiplantae > Streptophyta > Magnoliopsida > Chloranthales > Chloranthaceae > Chloranthus > Chloranthus sessilifolius. Next base: position 88,383,509 of record CM037594.1, on the reverse strand, counting down.
TTATTTTTATTCTTTTCTCTCTCTTCCTTTTTTTTTCGAGCGGGTCCGTTGTCCTACATTGGCTGATTTTCATAAAGACCAACTTTGTACGTCCATGGACCCGCTTCCTAAGAAAGGCCCAAGTTCTCATACGGGGGCAGGGGCTAGTATAATTCCCTATTTGGACTCGGGGCCCAGTTTTTTGCAAAAATAGTGTGAGAGCTTGGCCGAGGGCGAGCTCACTTTTCTGGATTGCCTTGGGTTATCCCGCCTTTCCTCCCTCCTTGCTATTCCTCTGTTGCCTGACCTCCTGCAGGCGGCTTTGGCGTCGTGGGACCATAGGGCCCATGTCTTCAGATTCGAGTCCAGGGAGCTCACCGCAACCTTGGAGGAGCTAGCCTCTGTCACTGGCTTGAGGATGCATCGGGGACTTGCCAAAGTGGTGCCCAAATCGGGGTATGCAAAGGCGGTCCACGCGGCTCTAGGTTTGAAAAAGGGTGGGTATGAGAAGGGCTTCGTCGGGGGGCCCACCAAGTGCTTGGTGAAATTCCTGAGAGAACTTTTCGGCGACTCGAGTCTCCGAAAGTTGCCTATCCGAGATCCTTTCAATGTAAAGGCCTTTGCCCTTTATTTGCTGTCGAAAGTTCTCTTCTTTACTGGGGGCGAGACATTTTCCCTCGGGTTATGCGATATCTTGATCGAATTAGAGGGAGGTCATTCACTGGTGCACCTAGTCCTGGCTGAGATGTATCGGGGCCTGGATGCCTTGGCCTCGGGCCGGGTCGGGATCCTTAGAGGGAGTCCACTCCTCATTCAAATTTGGCTAGGAGAGCATTTGGCTATCATGGGGCCCGTGTCGAGATTTTTCTTGGTAAGAGGGGATGTGGCTCGAGGCTTTCTATCTCGGTGCTCGAGATTGCCCCATGGGAGCATCGAGGAACTGAGCCGGTGGCTGTGACGCGGAGTTGATCTAGCAACTTCCCTAGATGGACGGCACCTTTCCGATTGTCCGCTCTCGGGATTGTGAGAGTATCACGCTTTTGGGGTTGACCGGTAGTACCTACTATTTCCCATCTCGGGTGCTCCGTCAATTCGGATATACCTAACACGTGTCGTGCATTGTGAGGCCGCCCTTGTGCTCTCTGATATTCTCTCGGGGTTCTCTCAGTGACCTAGACCGCATAGCAGCCCTCTAGGAGACCCGCCAATTGGCACACATGTGCAACTTAGTTTAGGGGGGCGCTCTCTCTTCTGATTATAAGGTTTGGCTGGCATCCGAGGTCTTACCTGCCCCTAGCCCGGTTTCAGTAGATGTGATAGAGACGGAGCCCTGGCCGTACAAGGAAACAATACTTCGAACTAGGATTGAGTCTCTTTCTGTAGAGAGGCTGGCTTTGACTGAGGCTTTGGAGAAGGAAAGGGCCAAAGCTGAGATTGCGGAAGTGAGAGCTGCTACGGCAAAGAGTGAGGTTCATATGTTGACTGGGCTTTTGACTAAGTTTCGTAGTGCAGCTGATGCTTCGCGGAGGCGGCAGAAGAGTCTTCATGGTAGGTGGTTGTCCAATCGAAATGCCCGTGAGGACTCTCTTCTTGCAGAGATCAGTGCTTTGAAGCGTGGTCCCTGCCCCTGACCTGTTCCTGTACATACCATAGATCATATACACAGAGGGGGGGCTGATGCCCCTTAACAGAGATCTCTTTCCTTTTTTTTTGGGTTGTTTCTTTTTGTTTGTTTTGTTGTTTTTTTTTATATATATACTTGTAAAGAAAGCAGAAAATAGAAAGGGTGTCATGCTGTTATCTTTTTGGGATGTGACACTTCATACGCAACGCTGTAAGAAAAGAAATGAAATCTGCTATATATACATATATATATATATATATATATATATATATATATATATTTTATTTTTATTTTTTTTTGGTGTTTGAATTTTCTTCCATACGTCTCGCAATGTAAGTCTTTTTAAGGAAGATCTATTATCTTTCTTGAAAGTTTTCTCCTATACAGTGTGAGGCTTTTTATGGAAAAGGGAAACCTATTATCTTTTTTGAAATTTTTCTCCTACATAGTGTGAGGCTCTTTATGGAAAAGGAAAATCTATTATCTTTTTTGAAATTTTTCTCGTACACAGTGTGAGGCTCTTTATGGGAAAGGAAAATCTATTATCTTTTTTGAAATTTTCTCCTTTTCTCCTTCTCTCTTTTTGTGATGTCGGTATTTACAAGGACAACTGGTGGGACCTTTTTTGAGCATGGTCTAACCCTATTTATGAGGCTCCGATTTTTCTTTTTAAACATGGATAGGTCAACTTCCCCGAGATTGATTGGTCTTCTGCCTTTACCTTTGGTCATGCGTCAGACGACGCGGTAGAGACAACATACTTGATCGGGATCCGATCCAATTTTTGTCATGTGCGGCCCAGCAAAGGGGAGAAGAGGCTCAAGGAGTCCAGACTAAAATAGGTGGGCCAGAATAGATCCTCTCCTAATCTCTCTTTTCTTAACATTTCTGCTCACAGCGCCCAAGACAGGTTTTCGCCATGCCTGTCATCCCTATTTTCACCCGTAGTGCCCTTTTGGGTTTTCAACACGTCCATGGGTTCGCTCTCTTACCCCAGGTGCCTTTTTAGGTTTTCACCTGGTCCACGTGAGTTCGTTGTTTTTACCTGCGGTGCCCTTGCGAGTTTTCACCACGTCCATCTTGCTTTGAATTCAAATTAATAATTAATTTTTATTTTTTTTAAGAACCAGAAAGCCACGACATGGACATTGATTCTGTCATAACCGGCTGGATGGGGGTCTGGTGTTGTCTCACGACTCGGCTCATGTTGACATAACAGATATTATGACTACTTGCGAACCTACAAAGAGGGCTTCCTTCAGGGTGTAGCTTGGCCATGGGTTAGGTTAGGATTTGAAGGTATGCTGGGCTAAAAGGGTTTCCTTGATACGGCTTCAGTTTTCTCAACATACTTTCTTTCTTGGGGGTTTTTACTGTACATGCCCCGTGATTCTTCTACACACATTTTTTTTGTTATTCTTTTTCCTCCATTTTAGGCAATCTCTTTTTGAGGTTTTGCTTTTTTTATTCAATTTTTTAGATTTGATAGTAATTTTATACACATGCATCTTTTCACTCTTTTTTTTTTTTTTTGGTATATGCACCCGTATATATATTTTTTGTGTGGGGGAATGGGTTTATTGAAAGAAATGCCCAGGCTTAAATGGGGTAGCAAAGGATATCATCATTTTTAGGGATGTTTTTTTTTTGGCTACTGTGCTTGGAATGATGGCCTCTTTTGGGTGGTTCTTAAGCAGTCACGTATCTGTTTCATCAATACTTACCTTATCGCGATAGACTATGAGTAGAACCGTCGGACGAATCCAGCGTTGATGGGCTCAAGAAGATGATCTTCGTCCATGGTGGCGAGGCGGATGGCGTATCCGGCAACACTTCTCGAATGACGTATGGTCCTTCCCAGTTCGACTTAAACTTTCCTCTTGGATAGGCATGGAGGGAAGGGAAGATCTTCTTCAGCACGATGTCTCCTGCCTTTAGATCTCGACCGCGGAAACGTTTATTGTAAGCGCATGCAATTCTCCCCTGATAAACTTGAGTGTGAGACAAGGCTAGGAGTCTCTTCTCGTCCAATAAGTTTAATTGTTCAAAGCAGGATTTCTCTCTCTGCTTCGGGTAAGCTTGACTCTATGAGGATTCAGAGCGAGGGCACTTTAACCTCTACCAGGAGGACGACCTCGGTTCCATATACGAGGGAGAATGGGGTTGCCCTTGTAGCGGTATGGATAGATGTTCTATAGGCCCAAAGCGCGAAGGGTAACTGCTCACTCCAATCTTTGTAAGTGACTATCATCTTCTCTAGAATACTGATCAAAGTTTTGTTGGTCGCCTCTACAGTTCCGTTCTTCTGAGGCCTATATGGGGATGATCGATGATGCTTGATCTGGAACTGCTCACACAAGGCCTGGATGCGCCTATTAGCGAAATTAGTGCCATTATCAGTGATGATATCCTTGGGCATGCCGAAGTTGCAAATGATGTTGTTCTTGATGAACATCTCAACGTGACTGGCCGTGATGTTTCCATATGACGTCGCTTCTACCCACTTGGTGAAGTATTCAATGGTGACGAGGATGAACCGATGTCCATTTGATGCCTTCGGATTAATCATTCCGACAACGTCAAGGCCCCATGTAGCAAATGGCCAAGGAGTGGTCATGCAGTGAAGGTCAATGGCAGGAGGGTGTATGAGACTGGAGTGTTCTTGACACTTGTAGCATTTCTGGACATGTTTGCAGCAATCTGATTCCATGGGGGTCCTAAAGTATCCCTACCGTAGGATTTTCTTAGCGAGCATGTGATCACTGACGTGGGCTCCGCATACTCCCTCATGGATTAATTTCATAATATTGACCGCTTAAGTTTCAGTGAGGCACCTGAGTAAGTTGTTATTATATGATTGCTTGTAGAGGCATTCCCCGCAAATGACGAACCTGTCGCTAAATGTTGAATGGTTCGTCGATCTGTCTTGGATGTACCTTCTGGGAAAGTTAAGGTCTCGAGGAAATTCTTGATATCTGAAAACCAAGGTGGCTCATCATCAGGCTTTACAGGTTCCTCAATCTGAAGGCAGAAGGCTGGCTCATTCCTCTGCTCGATCATGATCGACTTCATCTCAACACCGTAGGGGATTTCAATCATTGACGCCAAAGTCGCTAATGCGTCGGCAAAGCGATTCCTTATCTGGGGAACATATGAGAAAGTCACATCTTGGAAGCAACCTATCAGATCCTCAAGGTGTAAATGATAGGGGATCAGTTTCTTGTCTTTCGTCTTCCAGTCACCATTCTTCTGACATATGATTAACTGTGAATCGCCAAAAACTTGAAGGCGAGTTACATTCAGATCGAGAGCTGCCTGTAGACCAGCGGCGCAAGCTTCGTACTCAGCCATATTGTTAGTACAGGGGAAGTTGAGCTTGATAGAGACTGGTACATGGGATCCTTTTGGTGAAATTAGGATGGCGCCAACTCCTTGGCCCTCGACATGCGATGCCCCATCAAAGTGCATTACCCAGGACTCCTCTGTTTCCTCCGTATCCTCTTCTGTCATGAACAGATGTCCTCATCGGGGAATTCAGTCTTTAGAAGCTCGTAGTCAGGCAGAGGGTTCTCAACAAGATGATCAGTGAGTGCTTGCCCCTTGATCAATTTCTGAGTGACATATGTGAAGTCGAATTCATATAATAAAAGTTACCATCGTGCAGTTTGGCCAGTGAGAGCAGGTTTCTCGAACAGGTACTTCAACGGATCCATCTGTGCTAGAAGTAGAACGACTTGGGATAACAGGTAGTGTCGAAGTCTTTGAGTAGCCCACACGAGTGCTAAGCATGCCTTCTCCAGATGAGAATAGCGCGTCTCATAATCAGTGAACATCTAGCTCAGGTAGTAGATGGCCTGCTCTCTTCTTCCTGTCTCATCATGTTGTCCTAACACACAACCCATGGAAAACTCTGTCGTGGATAGGTACATTATCAGGGGTCTACCAGGTGCAGGTGGTACCAATACTGGAGGATTTAGGAGGTAACCCTTGATCTTGTCAAATGCAGCTTGGCAGTCATCATTCCACTCAACTGTTGAATCCTTTCTTAGTAGTTTGAAGATCGGTGCGCATATCGGAGTTAACTATGCAATGAACCGACTGATGTACTAGATTCTGCCTAAAAAGCCTCTGACCTCCTTCTCTGTAGATGGTGGTGGCATTTCAGTGATGGCCTTGATCTTGGTCGGATCGACCTCAATCCCTCTCCTACTGACAATAAAGCCTAACAGTTTTCCTGACATAGCGCCGAACACACACTTTTGGGGATTCAACTGCAACCTGTACTTTCTCAACCTCTCGAACAGCCTCTGAAGATCTACCAAGTGGTCATCCCTTTCCGGCGATTTGGCAATTATATCATCGACATACACTTCGATCTCTTGGTGCATCATGTCATGGAATAGGGCCGTCATTGCTCTCTAGTAGGTTGCCCCAACATTCTTGAGCCCGAATGGCATCACCTTATAGCAGAAGGTACCCCAGGGAGTGATGAACGTGGTCTTTTCTCGATCGGCCTCTGCCATCTTAATCTGATTGTAGCCTGAGAACCCATCCATGAATGAGAGCATTCCGTGCTTAGCAGTGTTATTGACTAAGATATCGATGTGTGGCAATGGGAAATCGTCCTTAGGGCTTGCCTTGTTGAGATTTCGGAAATCAATGCACATTCGAACCTTCCCATCCTTCTTTGGTATGGGGACGATATTGGCCAGCCATTGCGGGTACTTGGATACCATGAGGAAACCCACGTCATACTGCTTAATAACCTCGTCCTTCACCTTCAACATCCATTCAGGTCGGAAGCGTCTCAGCTTCTGTTTAACCAGCTTAATATCAGGGTAGAGTGGCAGCTCATGCTCAACCAGATCAGTATCCAAACCAGGCATGTCTTCATACGACCATGCGAAGACATCTTAGTATGACCGAAGGAAGTCTATCATACCCTTTCTCTCCACAGGGGACAGCGATGTTCCGATTTTGGTGATTCTAAGGGCCTCTTTGGTGCCCAAATTGACATCCTCCGTCTCTTCGACGATCGCGGTAGGGCCATGCTCAAAATCAGCAAATTGTTTGAGGAGCTCATTGGGGAGCTCATCGATTTGACCTTCCTCGTCCAGACTCGTGACTCCTACCTCTTCTTGTATTTCTACAGGAAAGGGGTCGACTTTACGTGGGATGGGTTTCACGACATCATTTTTAATTTTATTGGGAATTTTAAAGGACAATATTTTTGGAATTTGTATTTTTTTTATTTTCATGGTTTTTTACAATTTTTTGGAGGTTAGCCCCTGGCGAGGTGGATCTCTATATAAACAGGGTAGAGTGTCCCAGAGGCTAACCTCACTTTTTACAGGTTATTTTTTTTTGGAGAGTCGGTGCCGTATTCATGGCTTTTGGCGGCTCCCAGGAGTTGGGGCAAAGATGCCTAGTTACTTACCTGCGAGGCTTGGCCTTTACCTCTTTGGTTGGAAGCGACATCAGTAGGCTTTTGCAGTTCCTCCCTTAGCATGTTTATGGAGGGATCCTCTGGGACCCTATCCTCTATGGTTAGGATGGGCCCAAAGTGGCTGATGCTAGAGTGACGAGTGGACCGGGGGACTTCCTCCTCAAATAAGGAGAGGGCGGCTAAGTCCACCTCGAGGTCTGAGGGGTGATGTAAGGGTTGGTAGGATGGGTGAAAACAGGCTTGTGTGGGGTTACCCTAGTTTCCCCATTCAGATCAATCTTTACCACCCCGGTGCTCACAAAGGTTTGACGGATGTGGGGTCGGGAGGGAGTTTCTCCTTCTAGGTTGATTCCTCTGACCCTGGCGGCTGCTGCGGCTCTTATCTTTTCCTTGGCCTCTCTAACTTTTTCTTCAACGGGCCTGTAGCCCAGGTCAAATTTGGTTTGCTGCCCCTTAGCCCTGACGGGGTCTCTTCTTCCTTGAAGGCGCGGGCCCAGCCCTTTCCCTTTTTGGTTGCCCCATTTGTGGAGCATGAACACAGCTACATCCATTCCTACCCCAATTTTGGCAGGGTTTTTTCAGGCAACCAGAGGGTAACGGCTGAAAAGTCATACTCAAATCGATGGAGATCGGTGTCATCTACTGTATGCGGCATGTTAAGCACTTTCGGATTCTCAATATGCAGAGCACTCCTCTCCCTATCTTCTCTGCTCTCACCTACGATGGTGAAGATTCTTTCGCCTGAGATGAATAAGAGTTTTTAGTGTAGAGTTGATGGTATTACCTCGATCTCATGTAGCCATGGCCGACCCAATAGTAGATTAAACGTAGACTTGATGTCCATCACCTGAAAGGGGACGGTGAAGGTTTGTGCCCCGATGATCAGGTCGAGGTCTACTTCTCTTATAATTTCTCTCCTGGTGTTGTCGAATCCCCTGGCGCTTGTTACGGATGTCCGGAAGGTGTTGGGGTTTGCACCAATTTTGATTGCCGTCCTTAGAGGGCATACGTTTAGTGCCGACCCGTTGTCTATTAAGACCAATGGCACCACCAGGTTCCTTGTTTCCACTATTATATTCAGGGGCTTAGAGTGGTTGTTCCCCTCGAGCGACAAATTCGCATCAGTGAATGAGATGGCATTTGGGGCCATTACTTGTCCAATTATTTCTCCCACCTTATCTAGGGTTACGTGGGCGAAAAGATCTGCGTCTTTGAGTGCTCCCATTTAGGCTTGAATGTGGAGCGGGGACGTGATTAACAAATCCCACACAGTAATATATGCGGGTGTTCTCTTGAGTTGTGCCTCCAACACATGCTCTCTGGCTATTTTCTCAAAGGGGTTCCTTGCGGCCTGCTCTTTCTTCTTCTCTTCTCCTCTGACGGCCCCTGGTGCTTTCGGCTGTATAGAAATCCTACTAGACCGGGTAATGAATTCAATAGTCTCCTCTCAGTTGCAACTAACATTCATGTCCGTCTGTTCATAGCTTAACGACACTTAATGCGGGTCATAGGCAGGTTTCAGGATGAAGAAGGGAGTGCATGGTGATTCTAGGGAGGATTGGGTTAGGTATGTAAGATTCTCGGGTCCAACCAGGTTGACTCTAATAGGGGCCGGAATGGTAGTGGCGGGAATTGGCGGGGTTGAACTGGCAGATTCGGAGGGGGCTTGTACAGGCATTACCTGGGCGTGGTAAGACCAATGGTGATTGGGAGCAGGTGATAATGGGAGTGGGTGAGGGTGGAGTTGGAGTTGGATTGGGGGCAAAATAGCGAGGAGATGGTGGGAGTATGACTGGGACAGAGAGCGATGGGATCAGATGTTGGGGGGTGTGATTAAGAGCTGGCGAGATGTTTTGTGAGACGGGGTAACTGGGGATGAGCTGTATGTTGCATGGGATGGAGTGACTGGGAGATGTTGGAGGTTCGGGTGGAGCGGGGTGATAGGGATACGACAGGGTAGCGGATGGAGCTGGGGGGTACAAATATGAAGGGTTTGTATATGAGGTGGCATGGTGGGGCGATGATGGGTTCGTGGATGAAACGGGGTATATTAGGGATGATGGAGTGGTGCATGAAACAAGGTGATTTGGGAATGGTGGAGTTGTGTATTTGGCAATATGATTTAGGGATGGCAGGGTAGTATACTGGGTGGTGGGATTCGGGGGTGTGTACGGGATGGAATAATTTAGGGATGGCAGAGTGGTGTATTGGGTGAAGAGATTTGGGTATGTGTATGGGATAGGGTAGTATGGGGATGGTGGAGTTATGTATGGTGTGGGGGGATTTGGGTGTGACAGAGGGGTATATGGGGTGGCTGATGGTGGGATAGTGTAGGGGATGGGGTGATTGGAAGGTCGGGTGTATTGTGGGGTAAATTGGGAGTGGGGTGGATATGTGTATGATTGCGACGAGGCTGTGCCTGTTTGGATTTGATAGGCGGGAGCGGGAGTGGAAAAATACTACCCTAAATCTAAGGGTTCCTCTTGGTATGCCAGGGTGGGGAAGTAATCAGCTAAATACAACTGTTCGATCACCCCCACAAATGGTTTGTCCTTATTCAACCTAGGAAATGAAAACTCTTCTTGATTACTGATGTAATCCGAGGGATCAAACTCTTCTTCTTCCTCTTCTACCCAATGGATGTTAGGCCTGGGGCCTCCTGGGTGAGGGGGTAGAGGGGCTTGATGGATGTTCTGGTTTTGCCCTTGAGGAAGCGGTGAGGGAGCAATTTTTTCTGCCTCTACTAGATCTTGGATCGTGTGATTTAGCGAGAAGCACCGGTCTGTAGGGTGACCCGATCCCTGGTGGAAGTTACAATGCAGGTTCGGGTCATAGTTTCTCAGGATTGGATTGGGTGGTGGGCGAGGTTGGAGTAAATTGACCAGACCCTTTTGTAGCAACACGGGCATTAAGAAAGTTAAAGATTGCCCCAACGGTGTGAACACTCGTTCGAATCGTGCTCTCATCTGTTCTTGGGTAAATGGGGCCCTTGGTCCGTTGTTTGGCCTTAGCGTTTGCTCGAAACAGGCTGGGGGTGGTTGTGCGGCCTGGAGCTGTATTAGGGGGGTATTGATATTGGCCTAGGGGTAAACGATGTTTTGTACCTCTGTCCCTAGTCTTCTTTCAATTCTTGGTTCGGTAGCTTTTCGAACCCCGGTGGCCCCATTGGCCATGCTCTTTTCCAATCTGCCCTCTTTAATCGCGTCTTCGCGACGGTTGGCATTTCGGACCAAATCAACAAAACTGGACTGTTGTTGATATACCAAAAATTCCGCAATGACTGGGAGAGCTCCCTTGGTTATTAATTCAATCTTCTCAACATCAGGAATCCGGTGAGTCATCTGGGCAGCCAATGCCCTCCACCTTCCTAAGTAGGCACTTAAAGTTTGAACATGCCTTTGCTTCAAACGGGCCAGATCCGACTTCCTTAGCTCTATGTCCATGTTATAGACATACTGTTCTTGGAATAAGTGTGTTAGATCTTTCTGTTTTTATCATGGATGGTTCTAGGGACATGAACCATCTCAGTGCTGGGCCCGTTAGACTCTTTTGGGACACTTTAATGAGGAGTTTTTCATCTTCGCCGTGCTGACACATATCCCCACAGTAAGATTTTAAGTGGGCTATGGGGTTGCCAGTGCCATTATATTTATCGAATGATAGCATCTTAAATTTTTGTGGTAGGGGGACATCCGAGAATAGACATAAGTCTGAAGAGTCTATCGAATGCAGTTCTACCCCTCCCATCTTTGTCAGCTACTCTGATTCTTTTGAGGCTGTAGCTGGGACTGCCTCCCCCTGATTTTGTTCGGCCTTGGGTGTGACGATTGTGGGCCTAGGGGGGCCGAAGCTGGCAGCTCCTCCACTATTGCGGATCTTGTCCTCCTCGTACTATTGGTCATTGTACTGGTGAGGGGCGGGGTCCGCTATTTGAACCTAGGGGTGATGGGTAGGATGACCTGGTGGGGCCACAAGGTTTGTAGGGGATGGGAAGGAGTGAATGGATGAGTGGTTTGTGGATGAATGATGTGCTGAGCTGGGTGCACATTCGGGGGGTGATGGGGGAGTGGTTGATGTGGCGGGATGCTGTAGGCGTGGTTTTGAGGAATGGAGTGGATCGGATTTTTCGTTGGAGGCGGGATGGGGCATAAGGGGTATAGGTGAATGAAGGGTACTGGTGAAGGGGTAAGGGGTTCGTGAACGGGCCTTGATGAGTGTGGGTGGACGGGCCTTGGATTTGATGGATTTGGGCTTGATGGTTTTGGAAGGATTGGGTTGATGGGCCTTGGGCCTGGGTGTGGGGGTTGGTATGATTTTGGGCCAATGGGGCCTGTTGGGTTTGGGCTAATGGGCCACGTTGGTATTGGGCGTGGGGTGATGGACCTTGGGCCTGAGTTTGATAGGTTTGGGCCTAAGGGCCCTGGGGGGCTTGGAACTGGGCCTGGGTTTCATGGGATTAGGCCTGAGTCTGGTGGGTATGGGCTGGGGCCCATGGGCCTTAAGAGTTTTGGGCCTGAGCCTGGGTCTGATGGGTTTGGGCCTTGGCCCATGGGCCTTGAGGGTTTTAGGCCTGGGTCTGATGGGTTTGGGGGGCCTGAGCTTGGGTTTGGGAGTGGGCTTGGGCCCATGGTTCTAAAGATATTTGGGCTTGGGCCCATGGATTTGTGTGGGTTTGGGCCTGATGAGTGGGGTTGGGCCTGGGCATGGAATTGAGGTTGGGGATCTTGGATGAAATGAATGATGGGTGGTTGGGCATGGTCATGGGGGAATGGGGTATGGAGGTTTTGGAGACCTAGATGTGGGGTTTGGAATGCAGGGCTCTGAGAGGTAGCCCAGAGGGCGTACATCATTCTCATGTCCTCCATTGAAGGCATGGATTCAAGTGTGAGATTGGAGGGTGACGATCCATTCACAGATGGAAGGGGTCGGGTGAAATTGGGCATGGCCCAGGTTTGGGGGCTATGGGTGATTATGCTTGGAGGGTATGGACGTATGGCTATGGAAGATGGTGGGTCACTGGTCATACCTTGGGAAAAGTTGGGCATGACCTGGGTAAATGGGGGGGTATGTTGGGATGTGGATGGGCCATGTGATATGGATTGCATGTGGGATGAGGTGGATGGGATATAGGATGTAGGGGGCATGGATGATGAGGTGGATGGGACGTGGGAGGTAGGCGGGGGATGGGGCTCCCGATGGGGTCTTTGGGAGTAGGGGGTGCGGTAAGGGTGTATGGATGGGAGATGGGGATGTATGGGTCGGTTGGGAAATGAGGGGTTTTAGTAGGGGATGAGATGGGGGTATGTTGGGAGAATGTAAGGGCGGGGGATGGGGTGGATGCGAACACGGGTGCCCCAAATGGACCCCGTGACATCGAACCGGGTTTGGGTGAAGGTGTTGGAGATCGAGTCTTCTCCTATTTGGGAATGGGATGGGGATGATGGCGGGGATGTATCGGCGCTCGACATGATCCACTGACGAGTGTTGTATCGATGTCTTGGGTAAGGGTCGAATACTTTCCTAGTTCTCCTTCTACGGGTTGGGTTTGAGGTCGCCGTAGTGACGGTCACACCGAAAGTACATGTATATACGAATTTTTGATTTTTCTATATATATATATATATTTGGATTTTTCAAATGAAAATTATCCCCTATTTAAATGAATGATGATCTGGTGCCCTAGAAAAATTTCCGTCTCGGGTGATATATGCACCTTTAGTAGGTCCCACGACGGGATCCGACACACTTCAGACGAAGCGAAGGGGAACCCTTTCGTTCTATTGAAGGTGAGGGAATCCACGCAAACGACCCGATCCCCTAGAGCAAATCAATTGGGGGGCATATTGGGCCTGCGGAGGCTCTTGGGCACTAATACTGCTGATCGGGGAACTTGGGTGGTGGATTAGGCCTTAGATCGGGCTGCCTGCACCCAATTTATACTTGGCGTATGTATTATATACGCCTGACCAAAACTAGCAGGTTTGGCTGGGCGTATGTATTATATACGCCTAGCTTAAATATGGAGATTTTGGCTGGGCGTATATATTATATACGCCTGAGTATTTCTGGGGATTTGTTGCCGGGCGTATTTAATATATATGCCTGGCAAAAATTGTTCTTCCAGCTCTGTTTGACAGTGAACATCAAGCCCACAATGAGTCTTTGGAACTGGTTTTCTGGGAGGGATGCTCCCAGGGACTGCTGTGTATGTTATTGGGTTACTCCTTTCCACTTCCTAGGGATACACGGCTGAATTCGGGTTGTCTAGGCTCTCACCATTACGGCTTGATCGGAATTGGCAACCCAACCGATATACCTCCGGTGCAAGCGCCTTCTCAGGTACTAGAAGGTGCGGTTCTTTTCAGGATCATCACCACTAGGGCTGCCGCCTTACTGGGAACCTGGTAAGTTATATCTGTGCCTAAACCCCCCGAAAAACTACCCAAAATATGCAAAAATAAATTTCATTATGTCCCCACACTGTTGGTTCACTTTTAATTGCAGATTTTTAATGGGGAGTGAATTTAAGTCCAAGTTCGAGTCGGGGATGACAAGCTCGTGCCGCCTCAACCGGCCGGCGTTCAACGGTGAGATATGATGACTGAAATAAAGAGCGCACGTAGGCCCGCCAAAAGGCTAAGGCTCGTAAATTACTGAAATTTAAATGACGTGGAAAGTAGATGCGAGCAGGCCCGCCAAACAGCTAAGGCGGCTTAAATGACAAAACCGTAAAAACTAAAATTTAAAGGCGCAAGTGGGCCCACCAATCGGCTAAGGCACTTAAAGGACTGAATCGTAGGGGTAAGTATGTTAGTAAAAATAACAAAAATGAAGAAAAAGCAGCAGAAAATAAGAAAAAACAACAATGGTTAATAGAGATTAAAAAAAATGGCCAACAAGAGGGGAAGCGCTAGGGTGAAATCCCCAGCAGAGTCGCCATCTGTGCGACCATGGATTCTTTCGAACCCGTAGAGGTGCTGCACTCGCGATGGAATAAATGTAGAGTTGCCACCCGGAGCTTTTGGTGACCCGGGAAACCTTTAAATCAATATTTTGAGCACCAAAGTGCTAAATATGACTCTGATTTACCGGTTTTTGCCAAAGGCTCTAGGGTAGGGGCTTCGGTTATCGATCGAAAAGGGTTTAGGCACCAGATCAACCCACACGTGGCGGTCTCTATCTATGGCCAAAATGAAAAGAAATGGGCAAAGCTTCCCCTTGCCTGAAGGCAATACGGTCCTATCAAGCTTTGAGCCAAACCGAAATTTCGGCGACGTAACGGCTTAAATCCTTGGACGGAGGAGACACCAAGAAGGTAGAGGAAGAGAGGGATGAGCCGGAGCTCACGGGCCCTTGTTGCACCGCTGAAGACCTTCGCTTCGGTGTACTTTCGATGGCTTTAAATGGCTTAAACGATAGGGGAATGGATTCTAATGCTAGGATTCGATAGATGGGAAGTGTAGGATGAAGCTAGGGACTAAGCTTGACTAAAAGAGAGGTGGTCTAATGGTTGAAATGGATTGAAAGGAGTGAACTAAGCATGCTGGAATTCTGGTTAAAGAATAAAAAGAATGAAACTTTCTCTCACTAGGTCTCTCTCTCTTGAACTCAATCTTTTAACCCTAATTTTTCAACCCTTTGGGAAGAAGGGGTGCCTCTCTATTTATAGGGAAGAGGTGGGTTAGAGGGTTACTTAAAAGCTAATTGGTTTAGCAATTAGGTAATCCTCCATCTAAGGTTTTCTAGGTTTTTAGGGTCCTAGGGGTTTGGGAAACTGATTTCAATGGCAGATGATGGGGTGAGACCATAGGTGACTTAAGGGTTACAAATAAGCTCAAAGGGGGTGCAACCGATCTTAGGACACCCACCTCAACCAAGGGAATGGTCAAAAGGTCAAACCTGATGAAGGAATTCGAGCATTTGATGACAGTTACTGTAGCTAAGTTGGGCGTATATATTACATACGCCCAGTTTATGTACAATGATTTCTATGAAAATCAGAGGAGATTTGAGAAGGTAGGTGTCCGCGGTGGGCCCTAACTATGTTGGGCGTATGTATTATATACGCCCAAGCAAATTTGGCCCAAAAATGCCAGGCATATATAATATATACACCTGACCAAAATGGGGTCAAATTTGCTGGGCGTATCTAATACATACGCCTGTGCAAAAGTTATGATTTTATGTGAAACGTTAATCGTCCATAACTTTCGACCCACAACTCTAAATTGGGTGATCTTTGGCATGCTGGAAAGCTGGAGAAGTCCTCCTTCCAATGGTATGTGGCTCATCCTTAGTAGTGATCTGTGTAAAATGTTGTAGCTCTCCTCCCATCAAATGCTCAGAAGGGTTTAAGTTGAGTCTGAGAAGGGATCCTAGGGTTCAGGGGTGATATCTAAGGGTTGGGGTAGATTCCCAAGGGTTCAGGGGTGCCACTGGAAGCACAAGAGTGCATCTCTCTCGGAGTACAGACTGATCAGGCCTTGGGCCGAATTTGGGTGTCTACATTGATATGCTGAAAAGAAGAAAGGAGCCATTCATCACTGAACCTTTGGCAATCGAGATTGAGCAAGTAACCAAAGCCTTTGCTGACCCAACAAACCTAAACTGTGATAGTGACGACATGGACAAGTCACTAGAAGGAGTCAGACCATTATTCAAAACCCTTGAAGAGCTAAAGCTGCACGAAGAAGATTGGTGATCGACAGATGAGGAAGATTTCCACATCACCACCCTTAGAGAAGGATCAGAGTCACGTCAACCAACCAAGTCACAATGGAAGGGCTCCTTCTCAACAACAAGTGAGGAAGAGGACAATTGGACAAACCTTACCAACATAGAGCTCGAAGACCACCTAAGAGCAGATCATTTGGAATGGTTCAGACAAGAGAATCGCTCCCGAGTTGAGAATTCAAACACTGCTTACCAGTACATGCTCGACAATTGGCAATGCCCATGTTCCTACCCGAAACTACCATACCGCGGCCAATGCACAGTTGTGACACTGCGGTGTTAGAAAGGCATTACGAATGAGATCTGGCAAATGATCAAGTCAGGAGAGTCTCATATCACCTTCATCGAAGTCAAAGAGGAGTTGGAACTTGATGCCCCTCAATCCTAGAAGCACCTCAGCTCCAGATCTTCTGGATGTCGTTAGAAGAGGAATGGCAACCCTTGTCCAGCGATGATGAAGACTATTGGATAGATCTCCCTACCCTGGAGTTAGCAAAACACGGTTTCCAAGCACAATCAGATGAAGAGGAAGATTTTTACCTCGACAATAGTAACCTCAGCCCCGATCATGAAGGATGGGAATGCCCCTAGGAGTATCCCTACATCTCTCACCCATATCAGCCTCACTGTTAGGCCTGCATACTTTTTACCAGTATCACGAGACCCAGAGGGAGGAATTCTCGAATTCTGACTTCAAAGATTATACTTTTGAGGTCTTCTTCACTACATGGGAATGCCCATGAGAGTTTCCATGCATCGTTCGGCCATATCAACCTTATTGCCAGACCTGCACCATAATAATAGAAGACTTCGAACAAGAGGGCTAGACCAATCCCCTTCTTGCACTATGGAGGATGGTCGAAAGCAACCCGGGTTCCGTAATTGAGTTCATTGAACCATATCTACGGTTAATACAAAGCGAGGAATCTCAGCAACAAGTGGATCTCTGATCTGATTCCAAAGATAAGAACTTGGACAACTATCATCTTTAGAATCTCTTCGACGATGAAGCACTTCACGAAGTAGAAGAGGAAGATGAGCCATCTGACAAACCATTGCCAACATCGCTCATTAGGAGAATCACCCTAGAAAGGACTCTTAAAAAAAAATGTTAAATTCAGAGCAAGTTCACATGGTCCGAAGACACACACGAATGACTCCAGCAACCGTCGCACTTCCCCAACTAGGGGAAGTAACCTCGCCGGTTTTGACTCAGGAAACTGACCATGTACCATACTTATTGTCAAAAATAAAAAAAAAATAGAAAATCCTAAAACTCATAAAATATAAAAGTGGAAAAACCCAAAAAATTAAAAAATCACAGAAAAGGGAGGGAACCTTTCATCTTAGACCCATTCAGCGACCAGCAAGGAGGCTTTTCTCCAAAGGATACGAGTACTGACCACCTCAATGAAATCAAAGGAGTAACTGACATAATCACACCCGGTCATTGTCTCGCTCTCAAACTCGAAGAGCCTTGTCATGACTCAGTTCGAAGTGACCTTACTACCTCTTCCTCGTGAAATCGCCAAGCATCCTGACGAAGTGACAAACCCATTATCATACCCGATGAGATACTCTATGATTTTGAGAGGAGAATGAATAGCCTCAACCTACACCTAACAAAGGATGTCGCGATCATAAATTGCGCCAATGAAGGATTACCTCCCACAAAACTAACCCCCCAGTGTAGTTCTTTTACAGTGTATGACTCATAGACGATGAAGAAGGAGCACCAATCACCAAGGAAACCTAAGACTTCCAGCGGGTCATCAAGTGCTTCGACGAGCAAACACAAGCTGCTGCGAACCTACTGAAGAGATAAACTTCGGCACCAAGGAAGAGCCTAAGAAGCTGCTAATCAGTGCAACACTCAAACCCAAGGAGCGACAACAAATTATTCAAGTCCTTCAAGATCACCTCAGCTCTTTCGCATGGTCATGTGAGGATATGCTTAGATTGAACCCAAGCTTAGCAGAACATCTGTTGGTCCTGGAACCTCATGTTAAACCTGTCAAGTAGAAACTCAGAAGGATGCATCCCCAAACAACACTAAAAGTCAAAGAGGAAGTCAACAAGTTACACAAAGCGAAACTCATTCGAGTTTATAGACACCCCCATTTTGCCCTCTCGGAATGTGCAAATTTGTTCGGTCGACCTTTGACCTCATAACCCTGATATGGGACCATGCACTGAAACAATAGTACATGGCTGAACACAAGTTGAAACAATTGCTCTGTGACTCAGATCTCGACATAGGGAGACTATATACTGAAACAATAGTATATAGTCGGAATGCAGACTGAATAATAGTCTTGCATTTCAGATTCCGTTGCCCTAATATGGGACCATATACTGAAATAATAGTATATGACTGGACATAGGCCGAAACAATAGTTCTGTGGCTCAGGCCTCATACCCCCGACGTGGGAACCATGCATTGAAACAATAGTACAGGGCTGAACACAGGTAGAAACAATAGCTCTGTGGCTCAGATCCCAACATAGGGAGACTATATACTAAAACAATAGTATATAGTCGAAATGCAGGCTGAAATAATAGCCTGGCATTTCAAGCTCGACCCGAACCCAGACAACCTCGAATTAAGCGCCTAAAACCAAGCGCTCAATTCGATTACACGTCAAATTACAAGCGTGCAATTAGTCCCTTCTCAGACCAACTAGAGACTCGATCACGTGTCTTTCATGAGACGTGCAATCGGATTCAGCGCCCCATCACCGGCATGCAATTGGCCTATGCCTGGCCTAGCCTCACCGTCCTTGATCCCTAAGTTTCCTCGATTAAATGCTTGGAGAGTGGCACTTAATTGGATTACGCAGCCTAAAATGGGCGCGCAATTAGTTCTAATACTATTAAGACTAGGAAACTCGCTGGGCAAGTCAGCGGTCGCTCACTGAGTTGGTGACCGACTCAAAGCGATTAAGCACCGGGAGACCATCACATAATTTTAATAAACACCTGAAATAGGGTGTTTAATTGAAGAAAAACCTATAAAAGTTATTTTAATTTTGACCGAAAAAGGACGGAGGAGAGTGAGAGAGAACGGACTTTTATTGGGATTCTGAAACTAGAGAACTCAGAGAATGAGCACATAGAGCAACCTAACCATGGTTTCAAAATTCAAGCGTAGAATCTTCGAGGTTTCTCTTCGTAGCCTCGGTCCTAGGTAAAAATCTTAGTTTTAGACTTAGGATCTTTCTGTTAGTTTAATTATAGGTTTTAATTTTCAGTCCGAGACCGTAGCACCCTTTTTTAGATTGCATATTTTTTATATCTGATTCTAGTTCTCCGAATTTAGAACCAGTCCTTAATCCGACGGTCTAATTTACCAACCCTAGGCTTTAATTCCGTTCTAAAATCTCAATTTCTAGTCCTATCATTAATTTTTAGTTCTAGTCCTTTGATTCTAGAACCAGTCTTTAATCATATGGTCTAATTTTCTTATTTCAGACCCGAATTCAGTCCTAAATTTTAATTTTAATTTCTTAGTTTAATATTTCTAAAAATCCTAAATATTAATTTTAGTTTCTATAATTCTAGTTTCCCAATTTCATTCATAATTATTACTCCGAAATTGACTCTGAAAAATCTAAAAATACTATTTTATAATCATAAATCTAATTTATCTTTAATCTCAGCCATCTGATTTGCCCAAAGGAGCTTACGGAGGGTACTCGGGAACGAGGCCAATCCTCCTTAACATAGCGGGCCTAAACCCCCTTTTTTTTAGAATTACTTAGTTGTTTTAATTAGGGTTATAATATCAGTTCCATAATTTCTTCTAAGAAGTTTAGTATAGTCAATTTACATGCTTTATTTGATTTAAATCCTTAGAATGATTGCTTCGATTAAAACTCTAATAAAATTAGTTCATTTATTTTAATTAGATAATTCTAGCATAGTTAATTCGTCGCTTTATTAGACCCCAGTATCAATAATTATTTCAATTAGAATCTTAGTATAATTAATTCACTGCTTTGATCATAATTCTAGTCAAATCAGTCCTTTATTTTAATTAGAATTTAATATGATTAATTCATTGCTTTATTAGATTTCAAGTATAGTTAATTCATTGCTCTA
Organism: Chloranthus sessilifolius; assembly: GCA_021018995.1. Taxonomy (NCBI): domain Eukaryota; kingdom Viridiplantae; phylum Streptophyta; class Magnoliopsida; order Chloranthales; family Chloranthaceae; genus Chloranthus; species Chloranthus sessilifolius. The sequence continues at coordinate 88,363,626 of CM037594.1, read as the reverse complement.
ATCATAATTTTAATGAAATTAGTTTGTTTCACTCAATTAGATTTTTCTATTTTGTTCATATAAAATTAATTCATTGCTTAAATTAGAGTTTTAGCAAAACTAGTTCTCTATTTTAATTAGAATTCTAGTACAACTAGTATACATGTTTTACTTAGAACTTCAGTATAACTAGCATGCTTGGTTTAATTAAAGTTCCAATAGTATTAGGACACTATATCAATTAGAATTCTAGTAGTGCTAGGAAACTAAAATTAATTAGACTCCTGATAGAATTAGAATACTAAATTAAATAAACTATAATAAATTCCCACATAACTAAACTCACCACAGAATTGGGAAGTCTAAATTGATTAGAACTACAATAATAACAGGAGAAGGGAAGAAAAATTAAACTATCTAAATTATAAGAAAAGACATAGCTGCTAACGTTCGCTGGCGGACGATTCAATAAAGAAGTAACCCACACCCGCTCTAAAGCATGATCATTGACATGTTGCAGTGTCGTTAAATATCTACAGCTGGCGATTGCAACAAACTCAGAACCTTAACCCTTTATTTCTAACATTCCAAACGCCGCATCGCTAGAGTCCACTTGGATAGAATTGGAGCCACTGATTCAACGGGAACCAAGAGGAACCCAGAAAAAGCGCGCACCAACAGACTGGCGATTGAGATGGGACACTTTTGCAAACTCTTTTTCTAGATAGTTAGTTGTCATCTTATCTCTCTATTTTTCTTTCCATCGTGTCATTTAGATTCCCTTTCATAGATATATATGAGTCTTCGTCAAAGACTCGAGATGTCTGATATACGAAGAGTGAGTTTAGGAGACCCACCATTGTGGGGATATCATAACAACCTCACGTACGAAGAACCATTTCACAATTCTAGCCCACGACAACCTGAGATTAGCATGGCCGACGAGCAAGAAAATCCCTTCTCCACCCCACACACCGGTAATAATCATAATGGGAGAGATGGTAACACCAGATAAAACCTCACCACTCAATAAATTGTAGAACTCAATATTCAAAGAATACAAAGAGGAGATGACGACTCCGAGAAATTGCTTCGAGTGTTGGCTGCCGTATACGAAACCATTGGGTCACGAAATTTTTTAGAAGAACAAGAGCAATAAGAGAGACCACTCCTATCCCGAGCACAGTGTTAGCCCGCGCCACACCATTGAGACAACCTGCCCACACATTCTTTAACGATGACTCTTTAGAGAAGGTTTGCTCATGAGTTGCTCCAAAAGACAACACCATTAAAATAGAAGATCTCCCTAAAATACTCGATGAGTACATGTCCAAGAGAGCGGTCCGATCACTTATTCAGATTTGACAAATTTTGCCGGGACGTCGAGTTTAATTTACCAATAGGATTTAAGCCACCGAAATTTACCAAATATAATAGCACGGGAAATATGAATCATCACTTGGCCCTCTTTTGTAATAATTGCCGACCCATACGTGATAATCAAGGACTTCTCATTCACTATTTCCAATGCTCATTAGAAGGAGAAGCTTTAGATTGGTTTGTGGGCCTCCCGCTTTATAAGATAGAAACCTTCAATGAATTAGTCGGTCAATTCCTAGACCAATACAAACACTTGATCCAAGAGGTAGTCAGTCTCAGCGATCTAATGGCAGCCAAGCAAGGACCTGATGAAGAATTTACCGACATCGTTGCCAGATGGAGAAAACTCACTGCTAGGACCGGCACTTCAATGAAAGAGAAGGATTCAGTGGACATTATCATCAATAATATTAGAGAACCGTTAAAGAGTGCACTTGTCATAAGTGATTGCCCCGACTTCACTGGACTCCACTCTTGGGCATCCTGACTAGAGCGACACATTAAAGGCAGAGACCTTGCTCTATCCATAGTCACATCAAAAGTGGGCTCTTCCAATGAATCAAAATTGAAAAATAATAAGAAAGCCTTAGGAACTGAACATGTCAACACCGTTATTAATCAAGGTCAAAACTCTGGGAATGAAAATTTCCACCCACGAAACTTCGAGCAAAATCAAAATTAGCAACGATACACGAGCCAAAATCAAGGTACTAATTAGCAAGGATATGAAAACCAAAGCCAAAGACAGAGCCAGAATCAGGGCCAGTATCAGAAAAGAAATCAATATCCCAACATCTACCAGAATCAAAACACGACGCAGAATTGATCGGCCTACATGGAAAATTACAATAGTGTGCCCCCACCGTAGAATTTTAACCCAGCCAGAGGCCCCTACCAGCTGAGGCGAGAACACTATCCCCCTTTACCAGATATGGTTCTCAATATCTTCTGTCTCTTTGACACTAAGAATCTCCTTCGATTCCCGTAGGAAAGACGCTGTCCATGGCCGACATATCTAGACTATAGTAATACTGTGCCTTCCATTGATACGCAGGACATAACCTAGAAGACTGTTGGTTACTCAGGGACGTAATCTATGATATAAATGATTGAAGTTAGATCGATTGGGAAGCGCTTAGGAATCCTAAACCTAATAATAACCAACCCCAACAAAATTTAGGGATCGTTAATAACCCCATGCCCAACAACAACCAAGAAACACCGGCTCAGGTCACCACCGTAGATCTCTTCGGTTGATCCTCCTTCTAACCTTCCACCTTAATCACTCGCATTCAACCCTCTACTAATTTTAGCACACCAGCGAGAGCTCCTTCACCCCCGCATCTCTCGGCCCTGATCACTCGCGTTGCCCCACCGAATCCACCTCCTTATCTAAAATTCCTTATCCAAAATTTACTCAGATACAAATCCTTTCCTTTAGGGCTAGGATACCACTCCTCCGTAGTCACCCACTAGAACCTCCAACCCCTCCAAATCTCGAACCAATGCCATTACCACTCCCTTTATCCGATTCTGAACCCGAGTATGAAAATCACATTCTTCAAACTGCAGCTCAAATTGTTGCATGGGTAGAAAGTGTCACCCGAAAGACCCTAAGCCAAGACAATGAAATAACCATCGAGCGTTCACTGAATCTAAAAGAAAGTGAGCCAAAAGAACATCTTGACCCGTGTGAGACGCTGGTCTCTGCTTTCCTAGAAGAGGAAGATTACACACAATACCGCCCAACTTGGAGCGACACCATTCAGGTATGCATTCCAACCTCGAATTTCACCCATTTTATGAAAACATCTGCGTGAAGCTCCACCGGGTTTAGTCAACAACCAACTTGCCCGATTCTCAAATCAGGAACCAATTACCCACCTCCGCCTTTCCCTCAAAATAAGGATTTCATAAACGCACAACCACCAGAGGGGAATGTGAGAAAAAGAGAAGTTAACTTGCCTCCCCCACTTCACATCATCCCTCCACCAATTCCTGCACCTCAACCTCTCCAATCACCCGCACCTAAGGCCCATCGGCCAGGCAAAGAAACTGCGCTCGAGCCAAGGCAAGAATATGACCTTCTGCGACATCTTCAGAAGATCCCGACCTAGATATCCATATAAGAACTCATCAAGAAATCGCCTGACCATCATCGATTGTTGATAAAGACACTTGAAGTGACGCAAGTGGATGGGGATACGACCCTAGATGAGCTTCATCAAATCACCTCGGTCATGGCGCAACCTCTAGCGCTCAGTTTTACATACACAGACATGCCTAAAGAGTCACTCCGCGAGAGTGCGCTCCCCATATATCTTACGATCATAATTAGAGGATTCTACGTACCACATGCACTAGTTGACAGGGGAGCAGGACTTAACATCTGCCCTCTCACCATGTTAAAAATGTTCAAATACATGGAGTAGGATGTTAGGTCCTCCGCACTGTCACTCATAGCTTACGATGGGTTGCGCCACTTTGTCAAAGGAACTATCAAGCTACAGGTTCACCTCGGACCTGTAACGAAAGATGTTACCTTCCATGTTTCTGATTCTGCTAATAGATACAGTCTCATTTATGGAGAAAATGGCTGGAGTCAATGAAGGCCGTCGCATCCACATACCATCAATGCGTCAAATTTCCATATGAGGACTCCATCGTCTGTATATACATTGATGCACCCCTCCAGGAGATGGATACTGATTACGCGAAGAGCATACCAACCACTCACGATTATGTGTTGAACACGGGTCATATTCAAAAGACTTGAATCCCTGATAAGACAACCATTGTGAAAGTTCATCCCCCTACCACTCCTAGTTTTCCCCCAACGTGTCGACAAAAATTAATGAGAAGAGAGGTTGGCTTAGACTTCGCCAAACTCTATGCCATTAACCCAACCGCGAGAAAAGGGTGGGACCTTATGTACCAACTTGGATACATTCTCCACATCAGACTCAATAAAAATAAGCAAGGTCATGTAAGACCCGTTGTCCCAACGCAAATACATAAGCACATAGGGTTAGGTTACCAATCGGACGGCCCGCAAGCAGACTTATCGCCTACCTCACCAAAATGGTCTATATATGGGACCACTGAGAAAGCAGATGTGCCAAAGCATAAGGAAGTGTCCATCATTAGATCCCAAGAGGCTGAAATTGAGTGAATGACTAAAGCGTTCAATGATTTAACCAATTTAAATGATGATATTGATAAACCGCTTGAAGAAGTCGAGCCTATGTTTGACACTAAGGAATTTATAGTAAAGAGGAGAGAAGGACCTCTAGAACTCGACCCATGAGTAGAAAATTGGGAATCTACTGGCGATGAAGATTTTCACATAGCAACCTTGTAAGATAGTGAAGAGCACTTATGCTTAACATAGGAAAAAGATGACACTCCACAAGAAAATACTAACTCATATAGCATCCACCTCGGCCCTTTCCTTGAGGGATGGGAATGCCCTTGGGACTCCCCTTGTATCGCTTATCCATACCAACCCCCCTGTAGAGCCAGCATATTAGAGCACTTCGCTAGTTGGACCCGACACTCTACAATTGAAGAATCGAATCACTCTAACCTCATGACCACTGACACAAGTAATGACCTACCAGATCAGCTACCAGCACAAGAAGTAGAAAATTCTAATGGTCGTCTGGTTGACCTAGGGAGAAACACTCGTATTTCCCTCATAGAATTTAAAGAGGAACTTGAACTAGACACTTCTACATCCTTAGGTTCGCTGCAACTCTAAATATTTTGGAAATCTCTAGACGAAGAGTGGCAACCTCCCTCGAGTGATGACGAGGACTACTGGATAGACCTCCCGACACTCGAGCTAGCGGAGCGAGCCAATCTAGGACTTCAAGCACTATCAGATCAAGAAGATGAATTTGATACCGTCTTCGACTCTAACCTAGAAGGATGGAAATGTCCTTGGGGATCCCCCTGCATTCTTCACCATTATCAACCTCGCTGCCGAGCATGCACGCTTATCCTAACATATTATGAAGATCAAGGAAAAGAACTCGCTACCCTTGAGGATCCTTTAGGAGATCCCCCTCGGTGGGAAGAACAACATTATTACAACCCAGAGGATGATAATTCAATTGACTACGATCTTCAGAGCTTCTTCGAAGAAGAGCCGATCAATGTGGCAGAAGAAATCCAAGCATTAGTGCCGCTGCCACCTGCATCACTCATTCAAAAGATCTCATTAGATGAGGACTCCAAAAAAAAAATGCCAAATTCACAACAAGTTCGCATTTCTCGAAGAATCGCCCGAATGGCTCCAGCAGTCGTCTCGCTCCCTCAACTAGAGGAAGTAATTCTCCCGACGCCCCTTGAGGCGACCGACCCTGTACCACATTTATTATCAAAAATAAAAAAAATAGAAAAAATAGAAAACCCTAAAAATTCATAAATACAAAATCCAAAAAAAATAAAAAAACCCCAGAAAAGAAAGGGAGCACTTCATCCTGAACTAAATTTGTGGCCAATAAGGAGACTTTTCTCCTAAGGTTTCTATCCCATTCCCCGCACGAGGACGTAAAGCATCCCGGCTAAGCAACAAGCCAGTGATCATATCGGACGAGATACTTCATAACTTTGAGAGAAGAATTAGTAGTCTTGACCTTCACCTTACCATAGATCTCTCAGTCATAGATTGTGCAGATGAAGGATTACCTTTTCCAAACTCAAATCCTCAATGTAGCAATTTCGCAGTATATGAACTTATCAAGGATGAAGAAGGAACACCAGTTTCTGAGGAGGCACTGGACTTCTATCGAGTTATCAAGCATTTCAATGAGTAAACCCAAGCTGTCGCGGAATCCACAGAAGAACTTAACTTTAGCACTGAAGAGAAACCCAAAAAGCTACTGATCAGCGCAACGCTCAAAGCCAAGTATCGTCAACAGATTGCACAAGTCCTATTAGAGCACCTCGATTCCTATGCGTGGTCCTATGAGGATATGCCTGGTTTAGACCCAAGTTTAGTAGAACATCATCTCGTCTTAGAGCCTGATGCAAAGCCCGCTAAGCAGAAACTCTGCAGGATGCACCCACAAACCGCCCTCCAAATTAAAGAGAAAGTCGACAAGTTACACAAAGCCAAATTTATCCGAGTTGTTCTTTACCCTAAGTGGGTTGCCAACATAGTACTTGTCGCCAAGAAAGATGACAGAGTACGAGTTTGCATTGACTTTCGAAACCTCAACCAGGCATGCCAAAAAGATGACTTCCCATTTCCACACATTAACACTCTAGTCGAAAACACCGCTGGACATGAGCTGCTATCCTTTATGGATGGTTTCTCTAAATATAATCAGATAAAATTAGCAGAGTCTGACCAAGAGAAGACCTCCTTCACCACACCATGGGGAACAGACTGTTACGTCATTATATCTTTTGGGCTCAAGAACGTAGGAGCCATGTACCAACGCGCCATGATGTCTATCTTTCACAATATAATACATAAGTGTGTAGAAGTCTACGTTGATGACATATTAGTGAAGTCCCAAAGGTGAGTAAGGCATGTTGAAGCACTTCGACTGGTGTTACAAAGAGCTAAAAAATATTAGTTAAAAATGAACCCAAAGAAATGTGTCTTCAGGGTCACTTCCGAAAAATTATTTGGTTTCATAGTTAGCAAGCAAGGGATCGAAGTTGACCATGCAAAAGTCAGAGCCATCCTCGAGATGTTGTCTCCTAGTAATATCTAAGAGTTACAAGGCCTGATAGGAAGATTGCAATTCATCAGAAGATTTATCTCCCAACATTCAGACAGATGTGATCCTTTCTACAGACTACTTAAAGGAGGAACTGAGTACAAATGGGATGATTAGTGTCAGCAGGCCTTCGACAACATAAAAAAGTACCTCCTAAACTCGCTAATACTATTGCCACCAGTCCCCGGAAGACCCCTAATTCTATACCTCTCAGTGAACGACAAAGTAATGTGAGTAATTTTGGGACACTATGAAGAAGACGACAAGAGAGAGAAGGCTATCTACTATCTTAGTAGGACGATGGTCGAATATGAATGAAAATACACTTCAATAGAGAAGACTTGCCTCACATTGGTGTGGGCCTCTACCAAATTATGACAGTACTTCGGAGCCCACAAAATACTAGTACTAGCCTGAATGGACCCTCTGAACTACGTATTTGAAAAGCCCGCAACATCGGGAAAGATCGCTCGCTGGCATATGATACTGAAAGAATTCAATATCACTTACATCACGTAGAAATCCATCAATGGACAAGCAGTCGCCGATTACCTCATAGATCTCCCACTGTCGAGTGATGAGCTCGTGCATGCAGATTTCCTCGATGAGGACCTACTCACGACTCATAACGAAGAGCCCGATAAGATCTCATGGATCCTTTATTTTGATGGTGCTCTAAATCACAAAGGAAGAAGCATTGGGATAATCTTCCTAAACCCAGAAGGAGTTGTCATACCTAAGGCTTTTCAACTAGATTTTCCTGTCACTAACAATGTTACAGAATACGAAGCTTTTATAGCTGGACTATGAGTAGCACTACAATTAGGTGTTAAACAGTTAAAAACCATCGATGATTCCAAACTAGTAATTTCATAAGTCATAAGAGAATGAAAAACTAAGGAAAGGAGACTAATGGCATACCTAGAAAATGCTCAATATTTAGTAAAGAAATTTGAAAAAATCTCTATCACGCACATCCCTAGATTAGAAAATGAGCTCGCAGATTCTTTAGCCACACTAGCCTCGATCATCCAAATACCCATCAGAAAAAATACCAAGACCTTCTTCATCGAAAAGTTGACAGTACCCACCCACAAGGTAGCATGGACCGTCAAGAGAGAATTACCCATCCTCCCCACAAGTACAGGACCGAAAAAAATAATCCCGAAAAAGCATGTCAAGACAGAAATTGAAGTCGCTATGTTTAGATTTGAAAAATCACCGACCGATGATAGAAAACCATGGTATTTCGACATTTGGAATTTCTTGAAACATCGACACATCCCTCCATAACTCACGAAGGTCAAACGGAAGACTATAAGGAATCAATGTGCCCGATTCTACATACTCGACGAAATATTATACAAAGAGGCCTTCACTAAAGGAGTACTACTACAACGTGTTAGGACTGTCGAAGGATAATACATCATCCGAGAAGCACACGCCAGTGCCTGCGGTGCCCACTCCAACTGACAAAGGCTCGCCGATCAAATTACACTATAAGACTACTTCTGGATGATAATGATTAGAGATTGCCACTTCTACTTCCAATCCTGCAAGCAATGCCAAGAACATGCCACACTCATCAAAGCTCCATTAGTCACATTGAATACTATGACCTTGCCATGGCCGTTTTCGATGAGGGCCTTTGATGTCATTGGACCTTTCACAGACACCATTGGGAACACTCACAAGCATGCATTCATACTTACAGCGACCGAATACTACACCAAATGGGCAAAAGCTAAATCCTATGTCAGAATCACGGCTTCAACACTCATAAAGCTTATCATTCAAAATATCATCACCAAGTTTGGAGTAACTAGGATGTTTGTCATTGACAACGAATCACAATTCATCGCGAAGAAGATGAAGAAGTTATGCAAGAAGTACGACATCGATCTATGCCACTCATCACTATTCTACCCTTAAGATAATGGACATGCAGAAGCTACGAACACAACATTGATTTGAATCCTAACATACATAGTAGAATCAAGCAATAGAGCTGACTGGCCTGAACGACTACCAGAAGCACTCTGGGCTAATAGGACCTCTATTCGTACGACTATTGGCCAAACTCCCTACCTCCTTACCTACGGGATGGAGGCAATCCTACCATATGAGATATAAGTACCATCCTTACAAATTTAACTTGATGATGAGCTATCCTTAGATGAGAGGAGAATTGCCCTGCTCACGCAGCTAGAGTAGCTCGATGAAACACACCTAAGGCAGCTGATCACTCTTAGGTATATCAGAAGAGAGTGGCTAGGGCTTACGATAAGAAAGTCCTTGAACAAACATTTAATATTGGGGAATTAGTCTTGAAGAAAATCATGCCTTCCAAGCACGCCCACCCGAAAGGAAAACTGAAATCGAACTGGGAAAGCCCTTATATCATAACAACCGCATGCCCTGGAAATGCCTATAAATTGGAGAACCGAGACAGGGAAGAACTCCCTAGCCCTTGGAATGCCATGTACCTTAGAAAATGTTACCCTTAGCCCTGTGATCGTCACATCTCATGGATAAATACTTATACTTATCGCCCCCGTAGTCGTCATGACCAATTCATTGGTCGTACACCTTCAATTCTCAGAATATCCTTAAGACCTCCAATTTATCGCCCACTTTTCTCACTCAAGCAATCTGATTAAAGGACTAGTGACCTACCTAACCTCTTTCAAAAGCATAAGTAATGCTCGATCCTTATTTCCCTTCCTCTGCCATTGGAGGAGACGTTAGAGCAAAAAAAAAATGAAGATGTTAAGTTCAATCAAAACTCATTATTCTTACGCTAGCAGGATGCTTTCAAGAATACATACATCAAAAATTTTGAGTGAGATCATTATGACAAATGAACAAGTCAATGAGCTCAGGGAAGCATAAGGAGACCATGATGACATCTCTGGTAACGTTACTAGATGTGTATAGGCAAGCTGCAAGGGCATCCCTGATGTTCCCATACTACTAGATGTTGTCGAAAGGTGGCGGGAGGAGGTTAAACTCCTGCTAACCATAGAATGTGAGATTTTGATAGTACCAAAACATGACGAAGAGCTCGATCATGGCATCCCATATCCCCTCTAAGAAAAAAAAGATTGCTACTTATCCCTTTTGGGAAACATTAGATACAAACTACTCCCTGCATCACTGAGCCTTACTCGCCTCTTCTATTTTTACTTCGGAGGATAAATTAGAAACCTTACAGGATGTTCCTAGAAATGAAACTAAAAACTGATGAATGGTCACTGATGTAATTACCTACTATACCTACCATACTTCTCCCTAATAACCACGGGATAGGATGACCACCACCCTAGGATAGACCCCTGTATACGACTGATCTAATCAAAGAGACCTCCCCGGTTCGATGATAGTATCGATCAACTTTTCTTCAAAACTAACTCACCAAATACCCATGACTGCTTATAGACCCAAAGTGCTCATCTCGAAACCCATAAAAGCTCCATTGCATCTTGACATTGGGGCATTTTATTTTTTTTGGATTAGAAGAAGAATCATATCAGAAGTGCCGGCTTGTCTACAAAGAAGATGATGAACGATGAAATTACCATTCAAAAAGTGATATCGAAGATACCATACTGCCAATCCTACCACGCTCCTACATTGGGGCATTATTATTTTTATTGTTTTATTATTATTTCTATCTTAGCTATTTGCTTTCCTTGTTGCATTATTGCCATTTCAAAAGAAAGAGAAAAAAAAAAAGAAAAAAAAAAAGAGAAAAAAAAATAGCACATATCCATCTTTTACTATCAGACTACGGTCTGAGACACTTACCCCCCTTGACAACTAGCAAAGGGGAGAACAAACACTATTGATAGCATTACTCTCACATGTGGAGATACGAAGCAACCTTAAACCATCACCAGACCAGCTTAGGAAGCATCCAAGTCCCAATGACGGTCGATGGCGCTAAAGCAACTAAAAAGCAAAAGTAGACCCAAGAGGTAACTAAAAGAACAGGAGCCAATCAGGTACATCTAAATAAAAAATTTCTCTATATATGCCAAAATATTTTCATTTCATTTTACACTTATCACCGGGGGAATCCCCCTATATATACAACGCACACATGCCATGGATCCAAAGTTACAGGCATGTACCCCTACTCCCTACGCTGCCGCTGGGATGGCCGGTCACTGCTCTCCCCGGTACCATTAGCTTGGAGATCTATAGACTGATCCTCTAAAAACACAATCCCAGTACTTGGAGTCCTCAGAACATCTAGACGACGAGGCCTCGCCACAGAACTCCCTCACTTTCCTGGCTAATAGATCACTTCGATCGCAAATGAGGAGGATACCTCACAAGAACCTCACGAACAACAGCATCCTCACGAGCATCAACCCTAACACGATCATGTGACGTGTGATGAGACTGCCTGGCTGAGGAACCTATAGCTGTCAACTCCGACCCACCAAGCTGACTAGTCAGCCTATGTATCCCCCGCTCACTTCTCGCCAAACGATACTGTAGTTGATCTAGGGTCACCTGTGACTCTGCCCGCATCGCTGCCTCCAATGCCTCAGTTTGAGTCCTCTGTGCAGCCATCATATTAACAAACAAGCCATCGTGACTTTGCATCTCCCCAAGGATCCATCTTACCTCGGGAGTGGTGCGCACTCGATCTTGCAGAGCCCAGTGTCCTTTAGTTTATTATGTGGTGGAAACTAATTAAAAACAAAATCAAATAAAAGAATGGACTCAACACAACTAGAGTACTCCTAGACCTGCAAGATACAGGGCCTATTGTAGCAAGTTTTAATAAGTAAGAGTTTGTCCCACAGAGAAATTGATCAAGAACCTAAAAATGGGCTATAATAATAGGCCTCTTGATCTGGCTACAGATCTGACAATCCTAAAGAAAGGGAGTTGGGTGTCACGACTACACTAAACTAATCCTACAAGCAGAGAAATAAAATATAGCCCTATCCTGAAGAAAGGGTTAAGAAGAAGGTGGTGATGGTGTGTACCAAAATAAAATATACAAAATGGTGAGAAGTAAGTAGGCTAAGTTCAGATTTAGTCTGTCTCTGCAGTGTTCCTTGTCGAGACGCTATCAAAAGCCTCAACAAGGTAGAAATATCTAGTTTAATCTATGCCATTTGGGGTGCTCTTAAGGCTATAGGCTGTCCACTCAAATCGTCACAGCCTATCCTATAGAGTCTGTCAAATCCCATTAGTTAAACCAGAAGTTACCCATCTAGTCCAGAGGAGTGGACTGATCATTTCCCCAGCCATTGGACTAGATCAGGCCATGAATACTATTGTAGCACTATGTATTGCCAGTGCTAAAATCTCCCCAGATCTGCGCATAAATCTGGCTGACATCCATAGGTATTCTAACCCATAAGATCCTAAGTGCTTTGCTAAGGCCAACGGCTCACTAGTGCTCACAAAAAGGACCATGCAACAGGTTGAATAGGGCTTTAGATTCAACTAGTCATTGCTACAAACAGCCTGCAATGACTCAGCCTCAAGCTACAATTACTGTAAAGAGATCAGATCTAACATCTGATGTCGGCTAGGTAAAACAGAAAGGAGCCAGTTCCTGTATAAACCTCCTCACAAGGCTCTAGAAGCTCATGTGTAGGGGAGAAGAATCCTTCTCAAACATGTGAATGGACACAACCTTAGGGCTATACTCTGTCCACTCAAATGGTCACAGGGTATCCCATTGGTCTGTCCATACCACAGAGGCCTAAAAAAGAACATGAAAAAAAATGCAACAACCATGTTCCACAGGCCTCCGAGCTCCTTAGATCTCACTACAGAACCAACATTGCTTTCTATGGGGCTATCAAACCAAGGGAAATCATATGTTAAACAATAGATCTATTAGAAACTGAATGGGCTAGTCCCAAATACATGGATCCTATAAACATTTAAAAAAACCATAAGATCTTTATATCCAATTAGGCATTAAAACAACAATCCATTGATAAACACAAAACTTATAATGAACTGTCTCCAAGCTATAGCCTGTACACAACTGCTCATCCACAATCCCAATATATACAAAAACTTATTACAAACTGAAATAAAACTAACCCTAACTACTTACAGGGGATTAGCCAGCAAGTGCTGGGCTAAGAGAGAAGAAAAAGGAGAAAAAGAAGTAATCAAACCCTAACCCTAGCCTGCTGGAGCTCACAGCCTACAGAGGATGAAAAGAAGGGTAGATAATAAAACTAGACTCTAAGTGTAGCTTATATACTTTGTCCATACTGCCTTGGCTCTGAAGGGATTAACCCTAATTTTTCTAGCAAACGTAGCACTGTTTCATCCCTTAAATGTCTTGAGTCGTGCACCTCAAAATCTGTGCCTCTAGATGTGTGCCCTAGCCTTGGGAAATTCCCAAAAGCTCCTTAAGTTAAACTGAGAAGTGGGGAGCCCATGCTTCGCGGGGCTGACATATGCATTCATTGATTCGCGCAGTTGTAAGGCCTTCACGGAGTAGCTTTTGGTTGGTGGGAAGTGCTCGCTCGCGCAGTTAATCTTCAGTTAATCACGCAGTTCCTCTGCACTGTAATTCTATCACAGAGATGATTTGGAGTGCCTATACTTCTCACACAGTATAGCTTCAGAAGCTCTCTCTCTGGCTAGGTACTCGCACAGTTATGCTCCTATGCTCGCGTAGTAATTGGTAAGGCTTCAGAGTGTGCGAGATCTACGCGAGGAGAATTCTGGGCGTCTCTCTCTTCCAGGGCCACACACAAACTTTGCGAGGTGAATTGTAGTTTAGTTCACACATGGACTCTCTATGTTCTTTGCGCGGTTGCTCTAGAGCCTGATCTCCGCGACCATAAATTCTGAGGATTTTAATCCACTAGATCTTCGCGAGATCTTTGTGATGTCTTTACAGATCTCCTCTTAATTGCGCGTCCTATCTGTGCAAGGGCATCTTCCACTGCATCTTTAGCTTCGCGAGGGAGCTTCTCAACTCTGCGAGATCTATCTTTCTATGCTCCGATGCATTGCACTTTGTGCTTTTACATTTTCTCCATTCTCAGCCAACATCATTCATCTGCTAGGTTGGTCAATGATGATCAGCACCTGGTCACCATGGTGAGCACTACTAGGGTGTTCTATTAGACTTTGGTTCAGTTGTCATCTTTGCATGTCTTCTTCCTCTTCTTTGAGCCAATAAGGATGGATTTTGTGTAAAGCTGTACAGATTATTGCTAACTACAAAACACACTTAACAGATGATTATTAGTCTGCTTCAAGGTCTATCAAAGGCTAGGATAAGAGGTGAAAAGTGGTACTTTTCAGTGAATAATATACCCCCAAATCTAATCTTTGCTAGTCCCTGAGCAAAGGAAAACTTAAAACAACTAATCTAAGAATTTAAATGCCACTTTCGTAGGGAGCATGGATACATTTAGCATATGTACCAAGCCTTTTAAACCCCTAGGTGATCCCTAGTGGAGGAGTGAAGTCTCCTGAGGGTTTTCAGTGAAGGTACCCACAAACTTTACCATTAAAACAATTAAAAGTAGTGCAGTCAATGATAAAACAAATTTCAATGAATAAAGTCTCAGTCCACACCTGTCCTTTTAAAATCAGAGAAAATTACAGCAGTAATGCAGCCATTTAAAACTCAAAAATCAACATGCATGTGCATCACCACCAATTATTTCACATCAGGGATATAATGTGTATATAATCAGTACAAAGCTTGCCTTAAATTCAAAAATCAGGTTGGATACAACTCTAAAGAAGTTAAAATTCAGACCCAATTCTCCCCAGGGCCATCTCTCAACAATGAAAATCAAAAGGGTGTTTACATTCTCAAAGCTTGCCTTAAATTCAAAAATCAGGTTGGATACAACTCCAAAGAAGTTAAAATTTAGACCCAATTCTCACCAGGGCCATCTCTCAACAATGAAAATCAAAAGGGTGTTTACATTCTTATTAGCTCAAGAGCAGTTGCAGACCCTAAATGGGCTTGCAAGCACGAGCATAGGCAAAGCTTCTGAATTCTGACATCCTCATGACTTTTGACCGTAGATTAGACAACTTCTCATCTCCACATGGCGGCTCATTTCACTTTGGATCTACAAGGTCTTTTTGAGAATGGGTTGTAATGTGGCTTATGGGTGAGGGATATAAAGAATGAAGGGGTCAAAAGGGATTCAAAATTGAGAAATCAAAAAGGTAAGGAGTGATTGATGATTTCACTACCTTCATTTCAGCACAACTTTATCTTACATGATATATTTTTGAATCAAAGTGGTCATATGTTGCTTTTCTTCTCCTTCCACCAAATGTTGGACGACTCTCACTATCTTCAACTCCTTCTCCTTTAACTTCTGAATTCTCAGAGTGAGAGTACAGTTGAATCAGGTCAAGAGGTTAAGGTACAAGTACTCCAGTGTTTGTCAAAGAAAAGTAGGATTTTTAAGGCTCAACGAGTATATGCAAAAGGACAGTTTTAAAACATTAGATTTTCATGCTCAAACTGTCCAAATGAAGGCCTTGGATCATTTCCTTAATGTCCTGAATGCTGTCAATCAGTTTTGATTTGGAGGTGCCTAACTTCTAGTGAAAAGGTCTTGACTCAATCAGTCCTCAGAGTAGAAATAATGCCAAAAACACTCTTCAAAAGAAAATGATGGGCCCAAATCTCACTAAGTATGGTCCTCAATTTAACCCATGGGGTGTATTTTCACCTTTTTCTCTCCTCTTAGGTTCACTAAATACCAACTGAAAAATTTTCTGATGTTACCTTCATGGTGGTGCAATGATTTTAAAATTTTTAGTTTCAACATGTCTGCAAAAAGTTCTAATTTTCCACAAAGTTTCTCATTCTAACAAGTTAGGTGGGAATTGATTTTATTCATCCCAATTAAGCCAACACTGTTGTACTAAAGTTAACTGTTCTATTGGGAAACCTAGCTTGCCACACCCCAAAACCTATGAGGAGTAGTGTCCTCACTGATTCAAAGGTGGATTTACAGCAGGCTCAAGATATAGACATTAACAAAATAGGAATTACAAGAGAGAAAAACACATAACAAACAACCATAAAAATAAACACATAGATATAAAGAAAGAATATATGGAAAGTAAACAAAAAAAAACCAGGAGTAATGTTATTATAAAAGCTAAAGTATGTACAAAGTATGTGGAAGTAAATTACACAAAAAAAAATACACTATTTCCTAAATAAATACAAGTGCAAAATTCAATCATCAGAGTCATTGGCCTCTGCAGGTGGTTCCTGGATTCCCTTCCCCTTTGCTTGCTTCAAAGTGACAACCTTAGACAGTGGTCTTTTGGAAGTAGCTTTCCTAGGCTTGGCTAAGCTTTTTCTTGTTGGAGTGGGGGAAGGTTTTTGTTTAGGTTCCTTGATTTTGAGTTCAGGTTTGACTGGACTGGGACCTGTTGTATCCAGAGCTGTTGGTTGGAGAGGTACATCTGGGTTTAGTTCCTTAAAAAGAGCCTCCGCCAACTCTCGGCCAGTTTGTGCATTTGCCCTTTTCTCTAAAGTTGCAATAGTCACTCCATAATCATAAGCCTGCTCCTCAGCCAATCACAGTTTCTCTTTCAGTTCCTTGATGGCATCTTCTAACTCTCTACTCTGTTCTTTGCCTCGTTGTATTGTACCATAATCTCCATCCATCCTTCTTGATTTCCTTTTTATCAACCTTATGAGCAAGCCTCAGGAGCATAAGTTCTTCAAGGAGTGGCTACCACACTGTAGCTTTCAAGTCAGCCATGCCCTGAACTACATCTCTTTTTATGTAGGTATTGGCTTTCATGGCTCTGATGAGGGTGGAGTAAGGGGGCATGGGGGTGGCAAAGATAGGATAGATGGGCATATCAGTACAGAAAGAAAGGCCAACCTAGAATGGAAGGAGACTGGATGAGGACAGAAGTGGGGTGGAGGGGAGAGGGCGAGGGACATAGAGGGTAGGCTCCGATGGAGGTAGTTGAGGGTCAGGTTCAGTTTGAGTGGAGATATCTCAAAAGGTGTTGAGAGAAGTTTCCGGGATAGGTTCAATGGGTGTAAGAGCTTGTGGGGGGTTATGGATTGATGTAGGGACAGTTGACTATTGGGGTTGTTGAGTGATTAAAGTTGCCTGGATGGATTGTAAAATGTTTGGGATGGAGGTAGGGTTTGGTAAGGTGGAGTGAAGTGAATGAAGATTGGCCTCAATTGTAGCTTGGGTTTGGGTATTGGCTAGCATTTGGGAGTGTAGGGAAAGTAAGAGGTGTAGGATTTGGGGTAAGAGGTCAAGTATGAAATTGGGTGTGGGTTGGATAGGTGAAACTGGTTGGAAGGGAGATGTGGGTCTATGAGTGACGGTAGTGGCCTATGGTGGTGTCGGATGTGGAGGGGTAAAGTGTGGAGGGTGAGGTGAGTCTGGCAAAGGTGTATACTCAAGGTTAATGTCTCCTAGGATAGTAGACATCATAGTAAAAAATTCCTCTCCTGAAAATGGCTCACTATCATGGGATAAGGGAATGGATTGGTCTACAGGCTCACTAGGGATAGGTACAAAAGGTGGGAAAGTCTTAATGGAATAATATAGGGTTTCGAAGGTGTGGGCTTTAGGTTCATAAGGTGTGGGTATGGGTTCTGGAATGGTGGTGGTTTTAGGGATTGGAATTTTTTGGGTTATATAGGTGGGTTAGGGTGCAGTAGAGATTTTGGAAGTTTTCCTTTTCTTCTGGTATGGGATCTGAACTGGTGGGCTGGGGTGGGCTGGAAAAATAGGTAAGGGGATAGGAATAGGTAAGGTGGTTGTGGCTATGGTGGTTGGTGGTATAGGGTCAAGTAAGGGTGGTGGGCTTGTGATGGGCTGTGATGTCTAGGTGGAAGGTGTAGCAGGCATTGAAGTAAAGGTAATGGATGAGGGGGTGACTGTGGTGCTGGCCGGCATAAGTGAGGGAGAGGTTGCAACAGTAGTAGTAGCTGCTTCTTGAATGGTGGGGGCTGCATCTCTCAGTAACTCCTCCCTCCTCTTTTTCTTATTTTCCATTATGGTGCCACTGATTCCTCATTGCTTCTTCCCACTTTGTTTGGGGTTCAGTGCTACAGTCTCCTCCTCCCTTTGAAATGGGTTCTTCCCCCACTTCAACAATGCAGTAATCAATTTGCAGTAGGGAAGAGCATGAGGTTTCTTCATTATCTTCACCTTCTCACATAAATCTATTATCCCCTCAAAAACTAACTTGGCTGCATCCAAGAAGTGGTTTTGTGAAAAGATAAGAGGGCATCAGCTATGGGATACTTCCTCTCTTACTCATGCCCAGAGCAATATATATTTTTCCGCAACACAGTATCCATTAGCCTGAGGTTGGGGTGCAGATCCCTCTTTCTAATTGAGTCACCTGAGGCAGTGATCCCTCCAGTTAACTCCTTGGCTATCTCAATAATTGTGGCTATCAAAGGAGGACCCAAACCCCACTCAGGGTTATGCCTGGCTGGTATCTCTATGTAGACACCCAAATTTGCCCCAAGGCCCGATCGAAACACCTTTCAAGAGAGGTGCATTCCCGAGATTTTGATGGCATGTATGGACCCCTTAGGAATCACCCCAAACCCTTAAGAATCACCCCAAACCCTTAAGAATCACCCTAGATCCCTTAGGAACCTACCCCGAACCCTTATAAACCAATCCCACCCTTAGAACCCATTCCGAAACCTAAACCTAACCTTCTCGGGAAATGAGGAGGAGGGGTACACCAGAACTGGCTACAGCCCTCTACCATGACTAACCCCTATACCATCAAGGAGTAGAGGTCTCCAGCTTCCCAACGGTCCAAGGATCACCCCAATCGGAGGTATACATCAAAAGTTATGGCAAACCGAACCCCAGGGGCAAAGGAGTAAAAATGGGTGGGCCCCCCCTAGGGATTTGGCGCAACTAATAGTTGCGCCAGACATATATTTGCCTGGCACAACTATTAGTTGTGCCAGGCCAATTTCCCAGGATTTTAGCCTGGCGCAACTAATAGTTGCGCCAGGTTCAACAGTGGCCCCTACCATCGCAAGCTCACTTCCAGGCACTGTTTTACTGTACATTTGCCTTGCGCAACTATTAGTTGCGCCAGGCATATGAACAGTGACTGTTGGGTTTTACCTCGAATTTCAAGATTGGGGTTTGACTTGTTGACCATCTTGATCTTTGGGGTGTGTTTTGATAGTTCTGTTGCACCCATCCCTTACCTATTTGTAACCCTCCAAGTGGCTTAAAGCCTCACCCCATCATCCACCATTAGAACAACCTTCACACCTTTCCAAGCTCTCAAAATCCTAGGAAACCTTAGATTTGAGATTACCTAATTGTTAACTCCAATCAGCATCTAAGTAGACTCCTAATCCACTCCTTTCCTATAAATAGAGCCCCCCACCCCTTGGTTTAAGGGTTGAGAATTTTGCTTAAGAGAGAAAGAGCTCTAAGTGAGAAGTTCTTCCTCCCTTTGGTGCACTATTTTCCCTCAAAATTCTAGAATTCCAAAACCTCTTCCAAGCTTGTTCTTACATCAAAAACCCATAGCCTAGGTGTGTGTGATCCCTTAGCCTCCCTTCTCCCTCCCTTAGCTAGTAAGCCTTAGTGGTTAGAACCCGTTTTTCTACCATCCAAGCCTTCAAAAGCTCGATCAAGCAAGCCATAAGGCGCTCCTACGGTGCTACAAGGGCCCGAGGGCTCCGGTTCTCCCCTTTCCTGTCCTGTTCCTCTCCTGTCTCTTTTCAGCATTCCCTACCCTCTCATTTGTGCCGTTACGCCATCGAATTTTTGGTAGGAATGGAGGGGCACAAATAGCATTGGAGGCCCATTTGGGTAAGAGGGAACCATTTCCTTTTCTTTTATTCTATTTTATTTTTGGCCATCGAGAGGCGCATTAAGCGGGTTGATCGGGTGCCTAACACCTTCCGATCGATAACCGAAGCCCCTACCCAAGAACCTTTGGTGTGGACCGGATTCAGAGTCATATTGTTAGCACTTCGGTGCTCATAAAAATGAACTAGGTTTCCTGGGACACCGAAAGCTCCGAGTGGCGACTCTATATTTTTATTAGAGAGCGCATCGTCACGATAGGACCGTCACGGATCCCATGGTTGCACAGATGGCGACTCTGCTGGGGATTAGCTTGTAGAGCTTCCCCTTGAACTTGGCCTTGTTATTTTTTATTTTTACTAACATTTTATTGCTATTTTTTTAGTTTATTTTTGTTTTTCACTCACCCCTACATTTCCGTCATTTACATGCCTTAGCCGATTGGCGGGTTTACTTGTGCATTTGCCTTTAATTTTCCTTACTTTTCCGTCATTTTAGTGCCTTAGCCGATTGGCGGGCCTACTTGAGCATTGCCTTTTAATTTTCTTACTTTTCTGCCATTTAAAGTGCCTTAGCCGATTGGCGGGCCTACTTGTGCACTCATATTCCGGCAGTGGATGCCGGCCCGTAGTGGCGGCATGGGATAATCGCCCCCGGTCTTTGAACTAAAGAAAACTTCCAAAAAAAAGAAAAGCTTTCAAAAAAATTAAAATTGAACCAAGTTAGGGAGCTTAATTAATTTATTTTTGCGGGTTAGATTTCCAAAGGGGTTGAATTAGGCAAACACATAAACACCCGGGTCTTAGTATGGCGACAGCCCCTAGTGGTGATGATCCAGAAAAGTCCCAGCCCACCTAGTATCTGAGAAGGCGCTTGTTCCGGAGGTATATTGGTTGGGTTCCCATTCAGAAGCTTAAAACCCTTGGGGAGTGCGCCAGCGAGTTACACCGGACTCAAACCCGTTAGGTGCGACAAGGAGCGGATCGAACACTAAAAAACAGCTCAATTCCCGGAAGCCTAGCTTCCACAAAAACCAAAAAAAGAGACTCATTTTGGGCTGTTGTTGCTGCTGTTATACATTCTGGAACCCCACTTTTTGTCTGGCGCAAGTATTAGTTGCGCTAGTACAAAAATCAGGAATTTATAACTGGCACAACTAATATTTGTGCCAGCTTTAAAGTCCTAAATTTTACGCAACTGGAGTCCGCATTTGATGACCCTCCACCCCAAATCATGGGCCTTTTCACCTCCCAAGTTCCCCGATTAGTGTGCTCAGTGCCTTGTTTGGGTCCCGCCACCTCCGACACCCAATACGCCCCCGCCGATCAAAAGAGGGCAACTTCTTTTTGGCTCATTCCGAGGGATTGGGTTGTTTGCCTCAATTTTTGTGCCTTCAATAGATCGAAGGTTCTCCTTCGATTCTTTCGAAGTGCGTCGGAATCGTCACCGCGGGTCTTGAATCAAGGTACGAAGGCCACCCGAAAAGGGAATTCCAAGGCCTCGGAACCTTTGCTTTTCAAAAAATTTTCAAGAAAATTTAAAAATATATATATAAATCAAAAACCCAAAAAGAAATAGATAGTTTGTAGTGCCGGCACAACGGCATCATCTTACCCTCCATCGTCCCGTAGGGGAAGGAGGAGGATTTTTGGGCCTTATCCAAGGCACCCTTATACGACCCGCTCCCAAAGAATGTCGTGGGTAGTGGACCCGACCTACGCCGATCCCGATTCATCCCCGCCACATTCTCCAACCCACTCCCATTCGGGAGAAGTCTTTTCCACCATCCCCCTCACCCAACCCCCTTTTACCGTTACCGGCCAATTCGGTTCCCCCATATTCCCAACCACTACCCCCCTAAACATCCAAAATCCAACCCCCCATTCTCCATCTTTTGCCCAAACCATGCCCATGCAAAACCCTAACCCATTTTCCCAATCCACATCCCTGCCCCAATTCCCATCATCCCCCTATAGACCCGATCCCCCCTCGTTCACCTATGTCACCTTCGCCCTAACCAATCCCCCATAAATCCTCCCATCTACCCGGGTCATGCCCATTTTTACCGGGGCCATGCTCGGTTTTTTCCAAACATCCATACCCCACCAACCATCACCCTTAAACATCCCTAATCCTTCCTCATCCTTTACCCCACCTCAACTCTCCAATCCACCCCATTCCTTTAATCCATCATCTACCATGGACATACCCAATCTTCCTTCTACATCCACCCCATCTATACCCAATCATCCGTTAAACCCACCATCCACATCCGATCCCCCTTCCATGGCCATGATGGAAGAGATGTTCCAAGCCTACTTCTCATGGAGGGCTTCCCAAAATACTTCTCCCCCACACCCCACATCCATGAACCCATCCCATACCCTAGCTAATCTTCATGCCTCACTCCCCCATGACCCCCATCAACCTCCCATAGTTCACACCATCCAAACCCCCATCACCCGCCTGCCCCAAGGCCCCATGGCCCAACCTCTCACCACCCACACACCTCAAGGCCCATTGGCCCAAAATCATTTTTCCCACTTGTGTAAGGGCCCCCTGGCCCAATACCCCACCATCCATGATCTCCAAGGCCCCATGGCCCAATACCCCACTACCCATCATCCCCAAGGCCCATTGGCCCAAAACCCCATTACCCATATCCCCCAAGGCCCATTAGGCCAAGCCCATCAAATCCAAACCCATCAATGGCCCATGGCCCAGACCCAACAAAGCCCATCGGGCCAGACCCATCAAGGGCGCATGGCCCAGACCTAACAAGGCCCATCGGGCCAGGCCCACCAAGGGCCCATGGCCCAGACCCAACATGACCCATTAGCCCAGACCCATCAAGGGCCCACGGCCCAGATTCAACAAGGTCCATTGGGCCAAACCCACCAAGGGGCCCACGACCCAGACCTAACAAGGCCCATTGGGCCAAACCCACTAGGGCCCATTGGCCCAGACCCACCAAGGCCCATTAGGCCAGACCCACTAAGGGCCCATGGCCCAAACCCTCCAAGAGCCCATGGCCCAAGCATACCCAAGGCCCATGGCCCAAACATCCCAAGGGTCCATGGCCCAAACCTCCCAAGGGTCCATGGCCCAAACCCATCAGTGGCCCATGACCCGAAATGATCAAGGGTTCATGGCCCAAACCCAAACCCTACACCCATACCTTCCACAATACCCCCAACTCTTAACCCAACCTTCACACCCGGGCCAAACCCAATTTTCCCATGGCCCCACACCCCAAGGCAATTTCCAAACCATCCCCCATACCCAATGGCCCCACCAGGCCTCACCTCAAAAACTAAATGCCCATCACCCAACAGACCTTTCCTCACCCCCAATGGGCTCACCCAACCCCCACTCATATCATTCCCATCCAGCCCATGCAACAACAACAGGAGAATCCCGCCCTCACTGCGCATTATGCTGACCAACAGTATGAAGAGGACGAGATTAAAAATAGCGGGGCCTATGCTGGGGCATTGACCAGCCTTCACCCTCCTCCCATAATTGCCCATCCCCTGATAGCCCAGAGCGAAGTCCAACCTACGGCCGAGAAGGCAGCCCCTGTATCAAAGGAGTCAGAACAGCTGAAAGAGCAGTTAGACAAAATACAAAAGCAGCTAATGAAAATGGGTGGTGCGCCACAGACTTCACAGACCTATGCCTGTTCGCTGAGGTCCCCTTGCCCCCCAAATTCAAAATGCCCACCTTCGACAAATATAATGGCACGGGCAATCCTATTGCGCACCTCAAGTCCTATTGTGGGGACATGTGCCAGTATGGGGAGGACGAAAGACTACTAATAAAAGTCTTTCAGAAAAGTTTGACTGGGCCGACTTTGAGATGGTTCACATCCTTAGAACCATCTATGATGAATACATGGAGGGACTTAACACACCTCTTCCAAAAACAGTATGTCTACAACATAGACATTGAGCCGCGCAAGTCTGAGTTGGCCGGTTTAAAGCAAAATCAGAACGAGACCTTCAGCGACTACTTGGGGTGATGGAGAGCGCTGGCAGCTCAGATCAGGAATAGAATACCTGACGAAGAACAGATAGAAATGATTTCAAAGAGCACTCTGCCAGTGATTTCAGACTTCATAGTATACCAGTAGCAGTCCAGCTTTGCTGATCTGGTAAGAAATGCTAACCGATGCAAGGATGCCATCAGGGAGGGGCGTCTAAATAAGAACATACCGAGCGGACCCAATGGGGTTAGAAGATTTTTTGAGCAGAGGAATGAGAAGAGAACAGGGGGCGATGTCCAGAATGTAGCCAACACCAAGCCCAATAATAATACTGCTCCGTTTCAGTTTCAGGTAGCCTCACTAGCACCAGTTAGGCCTGAGCAGACACAAAGAATGGGGAATGGGCAGGGAATGAAAATGACCCCTGAGCAGAGGAGAGCCCACTACAATCGAGTTTTTACACCTTTGGGGCAATCATTGAGTGTACTGTTGCCCCTGTTAGTAGAAAAGGGATTAGTGGCAATCCGTCAACCACAACCACCCCCTCACTCGATCCCAAAGAACTACCTGAATACCCACTGCAATTTTCATCAGGGTCCGGGTCACCCTACTGATCGCTGCTTCCCCTTGAAGCACGCGATCCAAGATTTGATCGATGCAGGGAAAATCATTCCCCCTGCACCCTCTCAGCACATAAATATCTATCAAGTGCCATTACCCCCACATCCCATTGGAGGAGCAGGTCCTAGACCCACCATCGGAATGATAGAAGATGCGGAGGAGTTTGAATTTAACCCATCCGATTATATTAATGATCGGGAGAGTTATGTAGCACCGCTGTTAGGAAACATTGAGGAAAGTGTTGAGAATTGGAAGATACCATTTTTCACCCCTTAATCTGGGCCTTGATAGACCCTTGAGAGAACTAAATAAGTATTTTAAGTGCCTATGTTGCATAACAATAAAGACACGCTTAACCATAAAAGTAGCTCAAAGTGCCAAAAGATGACAATCCATGTCACCAAAGGAAGGAAGTGAAGAAACAACCTCATCTGTGGAAAGGTCTAAATAGAAGAGGCAAAGACACAGTAAGAGAAGCAGGAACATTTCGAGAGAATGCACTACAAAGTTCTTTTCACAAAGAACTTGCACTTTTAAAGAACCTCGAACTTTGCGAAAAGAAGAAAACACTCCTCGAAAAGAAGATTGAACTTTGCGAGCAGGCTTGAAGTCATTGAACTTTGCGAAAAGGCCCTAAACTTCTGCGAAAAGGACTAAAACTCCAGTGTAGCTTTGAAGAGCATCGAACTCCTCGAAAAGAAGATTGAACTTTGCTGACGAGCTTGAAGTCATTGAACTTGCGAAAGGCCTGAACTCTGCGAAAAGGTATTACGGAGATTCGCGGCTTTAACAAGGGCAATTCAAGAATACGCGCCCCAATGCATTGAAAAGCCCAGAGACATTTCGGAAGATTCTGAGCACGAACCAAAGGCATATTCCACCCCATGTGAACACCCAAAGATGAAATTACTTGGTGGGAACTTCTAGAAACTCTAACAAACTTTCAAAATGCATAACAGAATTGATGCCTCTGTTTCCTGATTGGCTGAACCAGATCAAGCGATTACGATTGGCGAACGCAGATCTGGATCCTGGTGCTCGACTCCTATTGGTTGATACAGATCTATCCAATTCTGATTGGTTGATACACATTTGAGCTGGCTTAGGGAAAACTATAAATAGACGAACCATTTGCCCAATTTGGGTATCCAGATTTTAGAGTTTTCATCTCTGTTTCCCTCATTCCGGTCAGATAGCTTATCTGAACCCCCTGTAATCCCTTCTTGTAGTTTACCTTTGAGAGCCATTGTGAGTGATTTGTACTTCCAAGTTCGGATTCAAGACTGTAAGTCTGAGGGCTCTCTAAGAAGCCGTGCTCTGTAATTGTAATTTTGGATTTTAAAAGGTTGCTGTAATTTGTGTCTTCTCCATTGGAGTCATGTCGAGGGTTCTGAATGTTCACCTTAGTGCATTAGACTTCTTTAGATTCACTTATCCGCATGCAACTATTAGTTGCGCCAGGCATATGAACAGTGACTGTTGGGTTTTACCTCGAATTTCAAGATTGGGGTTTGACTTGTTGACCATCTTGATCTTTGGGGTGTGTTTTGATAGTTCTGTTGCACCCATCCCTTACCTATTTGTAACCCTCCAAGTGGCTTAAAGCCTCACCCCATCATCCACCATTAGAACAACCTTCACACCTTTCCAAGCTCTCAAAATCCTAGGAAACCTTAGATTTGAGATTACCTAATTGTTAACTCCAATCAGCATCTAAGTAGACTCCTAATCCACTCCTTTCCTATAAATAGAGCCCCCCACCCCTTGGTTTAAGGGTTGAGAATTTTGCTTAAGAGAGAAAGAGCTCTAAGTGAGAAGTTCTTCCTCCCTTTGGTGCACTATTTTCCCTCAAAATTCTAGAATTCCAAAACCTCTTCCAAGCTTGTTCTTACATCAAAAACCCATAGCCTAGGTGTGTGTGATCCCTTAGCCTCCCTTCTCCCTCCCTTAGCTAGTAAGCCTTAGTGGTTAGAACCCGTTTTTCTACCATCCAAGCCTTCAAAAGCTCGATCAAGCAAGCCACGCAAGGCTCTCCTACGGTGCTACAAGGGCCCGAGGGCTCCGGTTCTCCCCTTTCCTGTCCTGTTCCTCTCCTGTCTCTTTTCAGCATTCCCTACCCTCTCATTTGTGCCGTTACGCCATCGAATTTTTGGTAGGAATGGAGGGGCACAAATAGCATTGGAGGCCCATTTGGGTAAGAGGGAACCATTTCCTTTTCTTTTATTCTATTTTATTTTTGGCCATCAGTAGAGACTGCATTAAGCGGGTTGATCGGGTGCCTAACACCTTCCGATCGATAACCGAAGCCCCTACCCAAGAACCTTTGGTGTGGACCGGATTCAGAGTCATATTGTTAGCACTTCGGTGCTCATAAAAATGAACTAGGTTTCCTGGGACACCGAAAGCTCCGAGTGGCGACTCTATATTTTTATTAGAGAGCGCATCGTCACGATAGGACCGTCACGGATCCCATGGTTGCACAGATGGCGACTCTGCTGGGGATTAGCTTGTAGAGCTTCCCCTTGAACTTGGCCTTGTTATTTTTTATTTTTACTAACATTTTATTGCTATTTTTTTAGTTTATTTTTGTTTTTCACTCACCCCTACATTTCCGTCATTTACATGCCTTAGCCGATTGGCGGGTTTACTTGTGCATTTGCCTTTAATTTTCCTTACTTTTCCGTCATTTTAGTGCCTTAGCCGATTGGCGGGCCTACTTGAGCATTGCCTTTTAATTTTCTTACTTTTCTGCCATTTAAAGTGCCTTAGCCGATTGGCGGGCCTACTTGTGCACTCATATTCCGGCAGTGGATGCCGGCCCGTAGTGGCGGCATGGGATAATCGCCCCCGGTCTTTGAACTAAAGAAAACTTCCAAAAAAAAGAAAAGCTTTCAAAAAAATTAAAATTGAACCAAGTTAGGGAGCTTAATTAATTTATTTTTGCGGGTTAGATTTCCAAAGGGGTTGAATTAGGCAAACACATAAACACCCGGGTCTTAGTATGGCGACAGCCCCTAGTGGTGATGATCCAGAAAAGTCCCAGCCCACCTAGTATCTGAGAAGGCGCTTGTTCCGGAGGTATATTGGTTGGGTTCCCATTCAGAAGCTTAAAACCCTTGGGGAGTGCGCCAGCGAGTTACACCGGACTCAAACCCGTTAGGTGCGACAAGGAGCGGATCGAACACTAAAAAACAGCTCAATTCCCGGAAGCCTAGCTTCCACAAAAACCAAAAAAAGAGACTCATTTTGAAATTTGTTGTTCTTCTTTGTTATACATTCTGGAACCCCACTTTTTGTCTGGCGCAAGTATTAGTTGCGCTAGTACAAAAATCAGGAATTTATAACTGGCACAACTAATATTTGTGCCAGCTTTAAAGTCCTAAATTTTACCTGCAACCTGGGCGCATGTATTAGCTGCGCCAGGTCTGTTTGACAGCCCTCCAGCCCAAATCTGTGGCCTTTTCACCTCCCAAGTTCCCCGATTAGTGTGCTCAGTGCCTTGTTTGGGTCCCGCCACCTCCGACACCCAATACGCCCCCGCCGATCAAAAGAGGGCAACTTCTTTTTGGCTCATTCCGAGGGATTGGGTTGTTTGCCTCAATTTTTGTGCCTTCAATAGATCGAAGGTTCTCCTTCGATTCTTTCGAAGTGCGTCGGAATCGTCACCGCGGGTCTTGAATCAAGGTACGAAGGCCACCCGAAAAGGGAATTCCAAGGCCTCGGAACCTTTGCTTTTCAAAAAATTTTCAAGAAAATTTAAAAATATATATATAAATCAAAAACCCAAAAAGAAATAGATAGTTTGTAGTGCCGGCACAACGGCATCATCTTACCCTCCATCGTCCCGTAGGGGAAGGAGGAGGATTTTTGGGCCTTATCCAAGGCACCCTTATACGACCCGCTCCCAAAGAATGTCGTGGGTAGTGGACCCGACCTACGCCGATCCCGATTCATCCCCGCCACATTCTCCAACCCACTCCCATTCGGGAGAAGTCTTTTCCACCATCCCCCTCACCCAACCCCCTTTTACCGTTACCGGCCAATTCGGTTCCCCCATATTCCCAACCACTACCCCCCTAAACATCCAAAATCCAACCCCCCATTCTCCATCTTTTGCCCAAACCATGCCCATGCAAAACCCTAACCCATTTTCCCAATCCACATCCCTGCCCCAATTCCCATCATCCCCCTATAGACCCGATCCCCCCTCGTTCACTTCCATCACCTTCGCCCTAACCAATCCCCCATAAATCCTCCCATCTACCCGGGTCATGCCCATTTTTACCGGGGCCATGCTCGGTTTTTTCCAAACATCCATACCCCACCAACCATCACCCTTAAACATCCCTAATCCTTCCTCATCCTTTACCCCACCTCAACTCTCCAATCCACCCCATTCCTTTAATCCATCATCTACCATGGACATACCCAATCTTCCTTCTACATCCACCCCATCTATACCCAATCATCCGTTAAACCCACCATCCACATCCGATCGCCCTTCCATGGCCTTGATGGAAGAGATGTACCAAGCCTACTTCTCATGGAGGGCGTCCCAAAATACTTGTCCCGCACACCCCGCATCCATGAACCCATCCCATACCCTAGGTAATCTGCATGCCTCACTTCCCCATGACCCCATCAACCTCCCATAGTTCACACCATCCAAACCCCATCACCGCTGCCCCAAGGCCCCATGGCCCACCCTCTCACCACCCACACACCACAAGGCCCATTGGCCCAAAATCATTTTTCCCACTTGTGTAAGGGCCCCCTGGCCCAATACCCCACCATCCATGATCTCCAAGGCCCCATGGCCCAATACCCCACTACCCATCATCCCCAAGGCCCATTGGCCCAAAACCCCATTACCCATATCCCCCAAGGCCCATTAGGCCAAGCCCATCAAATCCAAACCCATCAATGGCCCATGGCGGACCCAACAAAGCCCATCGGGCCGGACCCATCAAGGCGCATGGCCCAGACCTAACAAGGCCCATCGGGCCAGGCCCACCAAGGGCCCATGGCCCAGACCCAACATGACCCATTAGCCCAGACCCATCAAGGGCCCACGGCCCAGATTCAACAAGGTCCATTGGGCCAAACCCACCAAGGGGCCCACGACCCAGACCTAACAAGGCCCATTGGGCCAAACCCACTAGGGCCCATTGGCCCAGACCCACCAAGGCCCATTAGGCCAGACCCACTAAGGGCCCATGGCCCAAACCCTCCAAGAGCCCATGGCCCAAGCATACCCAAGGCCCATGGCCCAAACATCCCAAGGGTCCATGGCCCAAACCTCCCAAGGGTCCATGGCCCAAACCCATCAGTGGCCCATGACCCGAAATGATCAAGGGTTCATGGCCCAAACCCAAACCCTACACCCATACCTTCCACAATACCCCCAACTCTTAACCCAACCTTCACACCCGGGCCAAACCCAATTTTCCCATGGCCCCACACCCCAAGGCAATTTCCAAACCATCCCCCATACCCAATGGCCCCACCAGGCCTCACCTCAAAAACTAAATGCCCATCACCCAACAGACCTTTCCTCACCCCCAATGGGCTCACCCAACCCCCACTCATATCATTCCCATCCAGCCCATGCAACAACAACAGGAGAATCCCGCCCTCACTGCGCATTATGCTGACCAACAGTATGAAGAGGACGAGATTAAAAATAGCGGGGCCTATGCTGGGGCATTGACCAGCCTTCACCCTCCTCCCATAATTGCCCATCCCCTGATAGCCCAGAGCGAAGTCCAACCTACGGCCGAGAAGGCAGCCCCTGTATCAAAGGAGTCAGAACAGCTGAAAGAGCAGTTAGACAAAATACAAAAGCAGCTAATGAAAATGGGTGGTGCGCCACAGACTTCACAGACCTATGCCTGTTCGCTGAGGTCCCCTTGCCCCCCAAATTCAAAATGCCCACCTTCGACAAATATAATGGCACGGGCAATCCTATTGCGCACCTCAAGTCCTATTGTGGGGACATGTGCCAGTATGGGGAGGACGAAAGACTACTAATAAAAGTCTTTCAGAAAAGTTTGACTGGGCCGACTTTGAGATGGTTCACATCCTTAGAACCATCTATGATGAATACATGGAGGGACTTAACACACCTCTTCCAAAAACAGTATGTCTACAACATAGACATTGAGCCGCGCAAGTCTGAGTTGGCCGGTTTAAAGCAAAATCAGAACGAGACCTTCAGCGACTACTTGGGGTGATGGAGAGCGCTGGCAGCTCAGATCAGGAATAGAATACCTGACGAAGAACAGATAGAAATGATTTCAAAGAGCACTCTGCCAGTGATTTCAGACTTCATAGTATACCAGTAGCAGTCCAGCTTTGCTGATCTGGTAAGAAATGCTAACCGATGCAAGGATGCCATCAGGGAGGGGCGTCTAAATAAGAACATACCGAGCGGACCCAATGGGGTTAGAAGATTTTTTGAGCAGAGGAATGAGAAGAGAACAGGGGGCGATGTCCAGAATGTAGCCAACACCAAGCCCAATAATAATACTGCTCCGTTTCAGTTTCAGGTAGCCTCACTAGCACCAGTTAGGCCTGAGCAGACACAAAGAATGGGGAATGGGCAGGGAATGAAAATGACCCCTGAGCAGAGGAGAGCCCACTACAATCGAGTTTTTACACCTTTGGGGCAATCATTGAGTGTACTGTTGCCCCTGTTAGTAGAAAAGGGATTAGTGGCAATCCGTCAACCACAACCACCCCCTCACTCGATCCCAAAGAACTACCTGAATACCCACTGCAATTTTCATCAGGGTCCGGGTCACCCTACTGATCGCTGCTTCCCCTTGAAGCACGCGATCCAAGATTTGATCGATGCAGGGAAAATCATTCCCCCTGCACCCTCTCAGCACATAAATATCTATCAAGTGCCATTACCCCCACATCCCATTGGAGGAGCAGGTCCTAGACCCACCATCGGAATGATAGAAGATGCGGAGGAGTTTGAATTTAACCCATCCGATTATATTAATGATCGGGAGAGTTATGTAGCACCGCTGTTAGGAAACATTGAGGAAAGTGTTGAGAATTGGAAGATACCATTTTTCACCCCTTAATCTGGGCCTTGATAGACCCTTGAGAGAACTAAATAAGTATTTTAAGTGCCTATGTTGCAGCTAACAATAAAGACACGCTTAACCATAAAAGTAGCTCAAAAGTGCCAAAAAGATGACAATCCATGTCAGTCCAAAGGAAGGAAGTGAAGAAACAACCTCATCAGCTGTGGAAAGGTCTAAATAGAAGAGGCAAAGACCTGTAAGAGAAGCAGGGAACATTTCGAACAGAGAAATGCACTACAAAGTTCTTTTCGCAAAGAACTTGCACTTTTCGTAAAGAACCTCGAACTTTGCGAAAAGAAGAAAACACTCCTCGAAAAGAAGATTGAACTTTGCGAACAGAGCTTCAGAAGTCATTGAACTTTGCGAAAAGGCCCCTAAACTCTGCGAAAAGGACTAAAACTCCAGGTGTAGCTTTCGAAGAGCATCTGAACTCCTCGAAAAGAAGATTGAACTTTGCGAACAGAGCTTCAGAAGTCATTGAACTTTGCGAAAAGGCCCCTGAACTCTGCGAAAAGGTATTCTGGAGATTCGCAGCTTTAACAAGGGCAATTCAGTAATCTGCTGCACGCGCCCCAATGCATTGAAAAGCCCAGAGACATTTCGGAAGATTCTGAGCACGAACCAAAGGCATATTCCACCCCATGTGAACACCCAAAGATGAAATTACTTGGCGGGAACTTCTAGAAACTCTAACAAACTTTCAAAATGCATAACAGAATTGATGCCTCTGTTTCCTGATTGGCTGAACGGATCAAGCGATTACGATTGTAACAGATCCGGATCCCGGTGCTCGACTCCTATTGGTTGATACAGATCTATCCAATTACGATTGGTTGATACACATTTGAGCTAGCTTAGGGAAAACTATAAATAGACGAACCATTTGCCCAATTTGGGTATCCAGATTTTAGAGTTTTCATCTCTGTTTCCCTCATTCCGGTCAGATAGCTTATCTGAACCCCCTGTAATCCCTTCTTGTAGTTTACCTTTGAGAGCCATTGTGAGTGATTTGTACTTCCAAGTTCGGATTCAAGACTGTAAGTCTGAGGGCTCTCTAAGAAGCCGTGCTCTGTAATTGTAATTTTGGATTTTAAAAGGTTCTTGTAATTTGTGTCTTCTCCATTGGAGTCATGTCGAGGGTTACGAATGTTCACCTTAGTGCATTAGACTTCTTTAGATTCACTTATCCGCATGCAACTTCCTTAATTCATCAGCGAATTAGCGTTGGTAACCTAATTCTAGCACATTCTGATGATGTTCATGTTACGAACTAAAGAATAGGCCACAACTATTGGATGATCTGTGACCATTTAAGTGGACAGATCATAGCCATAAGTCTAAACCTATTCCTTAATTCGATTTATTTCTCTTACATCTGTGCTGGTAGCCAGATGAAGATTGAATCTGCTCTGTTGAACTACAGATTCTCCATTAAAATTCAGAGGCTAAAGTACATGAAGCTATTATTTCTGCATTTGTCTTATTTTAAACATCTCCCCAACTCGGATCTGGATCATGTAGTTAGTTCTTTTCTTTATTTGCTTATAGTTAAATGTGACACAATCCAACACTCTCTTTTATCTATTCTTTTTTTTAGATAATTATAGAGCCAGATCTGGTAGCACAGATCTGGAGGTTTATCTCTCAGTTTAGACAAAATTCTCTGTGGACGATCTTGAAATACTTACTTTTAAAACTTGCTACAATTGGCCCTGATCTTGCAGGCCAGTGTTAGCCCCAATGTGCTGATATCCCTTTCATAAGTTAACATCCATATAACCTAGCATTCTTTAATTCTTTAATTTTTGATTCATAATGCACACAATTATGGCACACTTGGAGTTACAACAGAAAGGAATATCGGGGTTGTTGAGCCCCTGAATTTGTCAGATTATTTCCTTAACCGGACTTTGCAAGTTGAACCATTAGATCTCAGGGCGTATTTTCCATCCACCACACCCGTCAATTATGTGAATATTAATGCATACCAACCATACACCACAAATTATCTGATGATTCAACAAGCCCTCACTCCTATACCCGCACCCACAAACTACCAATGGCCGGTGCCCGCCCCATTCCAGCTACCGCCATATACCACAACCGCCATCGACTACCCTTCAAGCCACCAAGCCCCCAACCCAATACCCACACTCATCAGTTGTCAATGGCCAGCACACCCACCCCATCACCCCCAGTTCAGCCGTCGGCAAACTCCACCCCTCCGGTCAATTACCTAACGCCCATCAGACCCCCCATCTGCCGCCAGCACCCACTGGCTGTCAATGGCCTACCTTTACCTCCTTCCCTCCGGTGCCACCACACTCAAGCTTCACCACCCCCATTTGGCCCAATCTTTTCACCCAACCCACTACCACCAAGGTGAATCAAGTATTGCCCCCACCTCCTGAGCCGACAGTACAAGTGCCTCAAGTACCAGCAGTCATACCTTTTCAGCTCTCAGGACCAACCTATGATCCACATCAGGTCCCACTGAGCTACGAATAAACAAATGCCAATACCTGTAGCAGCAACAGAGAAGGGGCAGTAGATTTTGTTACTAGGTCAGGGAGGATATCGAAGCAGCCAGAAGCACTGGCAGCAGCACAGGCCCAACCCAAAGGAAAGAAAGACAGCGCAGTGAACCCCTTTGAGAAGATGAGTCGAGAACATATATTGGAGACTCAGCTGAGAAGAATGCATGCCCATATCACTGTATGGGATCTGTTGATGACGTCCCCACTCCATTTCCAAGCATTAATGGGGGCATTAAAAATGCGCATGTGTCACTCCAGGTCAGCCCAGATGAAGTCGGGCAGATAATTGGGCAAGTGATGGCCCCGAATGCCATTTCATTTTCTAATGCTGATTTGCCAGAAGAAGGGTGTAGCCATTCCAAATCTTTGAATATAACTGTTGAATCTGGAAATATGGTCATTCCCTTACTACTAATTGACAATGGGTCTGCATTGAATATATGCCTGTTAAGAACTACCACCACGAACGGGGTTGATCCGTGCATGTTAAGGCCCACCAGAACTAGCGCTAGAGGGTTTGACAATACCAGGAGAGAAATAATGGGAGAAGTTGATCTTGAGTTGTTGATAGGGACAATGACCTTTTCCATCTTGTTTCAAGTCATGGATATCAAATCTTCGTTTAACTTACTATTCGGGCACCCTTTGGCTGCACGAGGTTGGAGCCATACCTTCCACCTTACACCAGAAACTTAAGTTTGTGTCTGGGCACAAAATTATTATAATCATCGGGGAGGGGCACAGCGAGAAAGAGAAAGCTGCCAATAGCGTCGAAAAGCCCAACATGCTAGAGATATCGCACACCGCTGAGGATGTCGACCTTCACAGCTTTGAATATGAGGTGTTAGCGATACTCCCAGAACCCATTGAGGGCATCATGCCTAAAACAGGAGGCGGTATGGTAGCGGTAGTAGCAATGCTCCAAAAATGGGGCTATCAGAAAGGAAGGGGTCTAGGACCCAAACTATAAGGCAGAAGAGAGCCAGTTATGGATAAGGGACAAAAGGTAAGATTTGGGCTAGGATATAAGCCCACAGAGCAAGAGGTACGAGAGGCTAAAGAGAAAGTCAGGGTCGCCGCAGCTGTAAGAGCTCGAGGAATCAACATAGAAGAAAAACCTCGCCCTAGGCCCCACATCAGGGATTCCTTTGTCAGCGCGGGGGTCATAAAAATCGATAGAAATGGGGTAACCCATTTGACCCCACACAAACCCCCATCCCCAATCCATCCCACCAATCCCCAGATCTCCCTTCCCAGCTTGGAGATAGATTTGGCCGCATTATCCCTTTTCGAGGAACGACGGTCGGCACCCGAACAAGCTCCCCCTGTAGTGAATCACCACAAAACTGAGTTATCGTTTGAAGACATGATCTAAGATGAAATGGGGATCAACATGATGGAGGCTGACTCCAATGAGTCATATCAGTTAGCACCCTCCATCCCAACAGGTAAAGAAGCGGCCCCTGAGGTACGCAACTTGGCATCTTTGCCCCAAACTCTGGAAGCAGGAAGTGCCTAACATTTGGCACCTATTTCTAAAAAAAAAACAACCTATAAAAAGTGAGATAAGCCCTTGGTAGGCAATACCTTGTATATATGCAAACCCACCTTGCCAAGGGCCCGCCTCCTAAGAAAACAAAAATCTCAAAAACATAGAAAAAATACAAAGTCCCAAAAACATTGAAAAAATCCAAAGTCTAAAAATACTGTCATTTAAAATTCCAGAAAATGCCCCACAAATGGATGCCTTAATCAAAATACCCGTCCCACATGAAATCGACCCCTTCCCTGTAGAAATACAAGAAGAGGTAGGGATCATGAGTCTGGACGAGGATATCCCCTTCGAGGAACTCCCCAATGAGCTCCTTGATCGATTTGCCGACTTTGAGCATGGCCCTACCCCCATTGTCGAAGAGACTGAAGACGTCAATCTAGGAACTGAGGAGGTTCCCAAGATTCCCAAAATCGGAATATCACTATCCCCTGAGGAAAGAAAAAGCATGATCGACTTCCTTCGATCATACGAAGACATTTTTGCCTAGTCGTATGAGGACATGCCTAGTTTAGATACTGATTTGGTCGAGCATGAGTTGCCCCTCTACCCTGATATGAAGCCAGTCGAGCAGAAGCTGAGACGTCTCCTACTCGAATGGATGCTGAAAGTCAAGGACGAGGTCCTCAAGCAGTATGATGTGGGGTTTCTCATGGTATCTAAATACCCGCAATGGCTAGCCAATATCGTACCTATGTCGAAGAGGAATGGAAAGGTCCACATGTGCATCGATTTCCGCAATCTGAACAGAGCGAGCCCAAAGGACGATTTCCCATTACCACACATCGACATCTTGGTCGATAACACAGCTAAGCGCAGGATGCTTTCTTTTATGGATGGATTGTCAGGATACAATCAAATCAAAATGGCAGAGGTTGATCATGAGAAGATAGTGTTCATTACCCCTTGGGGAACCTTTTGCTATCGAGTCATGCCATTCGGGCTGAAGAATGCCGGAGCAACGTACCAGAGAACTATGACTGCACTATTTCATGACATGATGCACCGAGAGATTAAAGTATATGTCGATGATATGATAGTTAAATCATCGAAACAGAGCGACCACTTGATAAACCTTCAGAAACTGTTTGAAAGGCTAAGAAAGTACCGGTTATGCCTGAATCCACAAAAGTGCGCATTTAGCGCCATGTCGGGGAAACTTTTAGGATTCATCATCAGCAGGAGAGGGATCGAGGTCAACCCCGTCAAAGTCAGAGCCATCACTGAAATTCTGCCACCGGCTACTGAGAAGGAAGTTAGAGGGTTCTTGGGCAGAATACAGTATATCAGTCGGTTCATTGCACAGCTAACACCAATCTGCATGCTGATCTTCAAGCTGCTAAGGAAGAATTCTCCCGTTGAATGGAATGATGATTGTCAGGTAGCGTTTGATAAAATCAAAAGCTACCTCTTGAATCCACCTGTTTTGGTACCACCTGAGCTGGGAAGGCCACTCTTAATGTATCTCTCCACAACAGAAGTTTCAATGGGATGTGTCTTAGGTCAACATGACGAGACGGGAAGAAGAGAGCAGGCCATCTACTATCTGAGCAAGAAATTCACTGATTATGAGATGTGCTATTCTCATCTGGAGAAAGCATGCCTAGCCCTTGTATGGGCTACCCAGAGGCTCCGCCACTACTTGCTGTCTCAAGTCGTTCTACTTTTAGCCTGAATAGATCCGTTAAAATACTTGTTCGAAGACCCGGCTCTCACTGGGCGAACTGCACGATGGCAGTTGTTATTATCTGAGTTTGACATCACGTACGTTACTTAGAAGTCAATCAAGGGGCAGGCGCTTGCTGATCGTCTCGCCGACAATCCTTTACCCGACTATGAGCCATTAAGGACAGAGTTCTTAGATGAAGATATCTTGTTCATGACGAAGGACGATACTGAAGAAGCAGAAGAATCATGGGTAATGCACTTTGACGGGGCTGCCAATGTCGAGGACCAAGGAGTTGGCACCATCCTGATTTCACCAAAAGGATCCCATGTACCTGTCTCTATCAAGATCAACTTCCCTTACACTAACAACATGGTTGAGTACGAAGCTTACGCCGCTGGTCTGCAGGCGGCTCTCGATCTGAATATAACTCACCTTTGGGTATTTGGCGATTAACAATTAATCATATGCCAGACGAATGACGATTGGAAGACGAAAGACGAGAAAGTGATTCTCTATCATGAACACCTCGAGGATCTGATTGATTGCTTCTAAGATGTGACTTTCTCATATGTCCCCCGGATAAGGAATCACTTTGCCGACGCATTAGCAACTTTGGCGTCAATGATTGAAATCCCCTATGGTGTTGAGATGAAGCCGATCTGATCGAGCAGAGGAATGAACCAGCCTTCTGCCTCTAGATTGAGGAACCTACAAAACCTGATAATGAGCCACCTTGGTTCTTAGATATCAAGAATTTCCTCGAGACCCTGACCTTCTCAGAGGGTACATCCAAGACTGACCGACAAACCATTCAACGCCTAGCAGTAGGCTACGTCATCTACGGGGAATGCCTTTATAAGCGATCATACAATAATATTTTGCTCAGGTGTCTTACAGAGGGGGAAGCGACCAGTATCTTGAAAGAGATCCATGAAGGAGTATGCGGACCCACGTCAGCGGTCACATGCTCGCCAAGAAAATTTTGTGGCAAGGATACTTCTGGACCACTATGGAATCGGATTATTGCAAACATGTTCAAAAATGCTACAAGTGTCAAGAACACTCAAGTCTGATACACGCTCCCGCCATTGATCTTCACTGCATGACCACTCCTTCGCCATTTGCTACCTGGGGCTTTGACATTGTCGGAATGATTAATCCAAAAGCATCAAACGGACATCATTTCATCCTCGTCGCTATTGAGTACTTCACCAAGTGGGTAGAAGCGACGTCATATGCCAACATCACGGCCAGTCACGTCGAGAAGTTTCTCAAGAACAATATTGTGTGCCGATTCGGAGTACCCAAAGATATCATCACAGACAACGGCACAAACTTTGCGAATAAGCACATCCGAGACTTCTGCGAGCAATACAAGATCAAGCACCATCGCTCATCCCATTATCAGCCTCAAACTAATGGAGCCGTGGAAGCCGCGAATAAGACAATCGTCCGCATCCTTGAGAAAATGGTCATCACTTATCAAGATTGGAGCGAGATGCTACCATTCGCTCTATGGGCCTACAGAACATCGATCCGTATCGCTATAGGGGCAACACCATTCTCCCTTGTATATGGAACTGAGGCCATCCTCCCGGTAGAGGTTGAAGTACCCTCACTCTGAATCCTCATGGAATCAGGCTTACCCGAAGCAAAGAAAGAGAGATCACGCTTTGATCAGCTGAACTTATTGGACGAGAAGAGACTCCTAGCCTTGTGTCACACTCAAGTTTACCAAGGGCGAATCGCACGCGCTTACAATAAGCGTGTCCGCGGTCGAGATCTAAAGGTAGGAGACACTGTGCTGAAGAAGATCTTCCCATCCCTCCACGCCGATCCGAGAGGAAAGTTCAAGCCAAACTAGGAAGGACCCTACGTCATTCGAGAAGTGCTGCCGGGATATGACCTCTGCCTCGCCACCATGGACGGAGATCATTTTCCTGAGCCCATCAACGCTGGATATGTCCGACGGTTCTACTCTTAGTCTATTGTGATAAGGTAAGTATTGTTGAAACAGATGCGTGATTGCTTAAGAACCACTTAAAAGAGGCCATCATTCCAAACACCATAGCCAGAAAGTGTCCCTAAAAATTAGGATATCCTTTGCTACCCCACTTGATCCTGAGCCTTTCTTTCAATAAACCCCTCTCCCAAAAAAATGCGTGTGTACATATACCCAAAAAAAAAAAAAAAAGTTGCTATCAAAAAACTAAAAAAAATTGGAAAAGCAAAACCTCAAAAAGAGATTGCCTGAAATTAAAAAAAAAGAGAGAGAGAAGAAGGAATAGAAAAAAATAGAAGATTTAGGGGGCATGTACAGCAAAACCCCTATGGAAGAAAGTATGTTGAGAAAACTGAAGCCGCATCAAGAAAACCCCTTTTAGCCCAGCATACCTTCAAATCCTAACCTAACCCATGGCCAAGCTACACCCTGAAGGAAGCCCTCTTTGTTGGTTCGCCAGCAGTCATAGTATCTGTTAAGTCAACATAAATCGAGTCGTAAGACGACACCGGGACCCCATCCAGCCGGCTATAATGGAATCAACGTCTATGTCGTGGCTTTTTGAAAAAGAAACAAAATGAAAATACAAGCTCAAAGCAAGATGGACGTAGTGAAAACCAGAAAGGGCGCTACGGGTAAAAACAGCGGGCTTGTGCAGACCAGGTGAAAACCCTAAAGGGCGCTTGGGGTAAGAAAGCTAAACCCATGGACGTGGTGAAAACTCGAAAGGGCGCCACGGTTAAAAAAGGGGGAGATTAAAAAAAAAAAAAATAGAAGAAAAAGAAAAGAAAAGAAAGGTTCGAGATGATTGATTGTTGTTGGAGGAATCCTTTGTCACCCTCCCTGTTACTCATTAGCCGACTGGGCCACTCGTGCTAAGTTTAAATCGAGTCCCGACCAAAATTGTCTTTGTGAAACCGCACCGTCAAACGCATGACCCGAGGCAAGGAGAAAGGTTTGACTCAGCCCAAAGGGATTAGTGTTCCAGTCTTGGTAAAAATCTAAAAACTCGCTTCAGTCCGATTGCATGAAAGGGTTCGTCCATGCTCAAAATAGGACCGTGGTTTCACCTCACTGATTAAGGCACCCAAAAAAAATGCACAAAACAAAACCCAAGAAAAAAGAAACAAGGGAGAAAACGATAAATCAAAAAACCAAAAGGCCTGTGTAGATGTATATACTAAACCATCTTGTGCACCACTTACACCACATCCCAAAAAATAGTCGGTGTGGTGACTAGCGTGCTTTCCCTTTTTACAAGTATAAACAAAAATAACAAAAACATAAAGAAAATATGTATACCAAAAAATGTGTGTATCTGTAAAGGGGTTTCTTATGCCCCTTTCCTGTGTGTTTGATCTGTGTGAAAAGTTCCATGTGCAGGAACAAGTTAACGGCCCAGCTCACGCTTTAAGGCGCTAATCTCAACATTAAGGTCATCCTCTCGAACGTTCCTCTCCGTCAGCCAACGTCCGTGCAAGCTCTTGAATCTCTTCTGAGAAGAGTCCGCGGCCCTAAAAGCAACATTCAAAGATTCTTTCAAACGGAGAACCTCGTCCTCTGCTGAATCTGCTCTAAACCGTTCACATGCCAAAAGCTCTTGCAGGGCTCTCTTCTCGTCCACCAACAACTTTATTCAAGCTCAGAGTGCCATCTCTTTCTTTGGCCAGGGGGCCCCAGTATCAGTGATCTCTGACGAGTCTGGGCCATCAGCAGCGGGCCGCTCAGTCAACAGCCAAGCCTCGTACTCAGGAGAAGTCCTAACCGAGTCTCCCTACTCAATATCACACATCAGGGTCAACTGGCGTGTCTCCCAAAGGACAGCAATCCGATCTATGTCCCCAGAGGATCCCTTAGAAAAGATCACGTTGCATAAAGGAGGCCTGGCCTCACAAGGCACCTGCTGAGGGCAGCCAAACTGGCACAAGACCCGAAATGGGAAGTAAAAGGTGCTGTAAATCAGACCTAGGAGAGTGATGCCCTCATGATCTCTAGAATGAATCACTAGGAAGGTCCGATCCAACCAGAGAAGCCTCCATGTCAGCTCAGCATCGTCCAACCAAAGCTTCAGAGCGGACAATTCGCCCTGGGGAAGTAAATGGCATCTACCCAGAAAACATTGAGCCACCTCACCTCGGGCGATATAAAAGCGGGGCACGGACCCCAAAATAGCTAGATGCTCACCCAACCAGACCTAAAGTAATAAGTGGCATCCCTGAAGGCCCTCCACCTTACCCAGGGCAAAACAATCAGGCATCAGTATAGCTTAGCCAGCACCAAATGCATCATAGACCGGCCCACCTCTAGCTCCATCAAAATATCACAGACAGCCACTGAGAAGCTCTCTCCCCCAGTTTAGAAAAGGATTTCAGAGATGACGCCGAGTACTACAGCTTTCACGTTAAAGACATTCCTAACCGGCAATTTTTGAAGACTTTGATCGCCAAAAAGTTCTTTGAGGAATTTCAGCGAACACCTTGTGGACCCCCCGACGAGGCTTTTCTCATACTCGGATTTCTTCAAACCAAGAGTAAGGTGAACGGATCTGGAATATCCCGGCCGAGGCAAAACTCTTGCAAGGCCCCTATGAAGCTTCAGGCCAGATAGACTGGATAGCTCTTCAAGGGTTGGGGTCAGCTCCCGCTTCCCAAAACGGAATACATGGGAGTTCACATCCCAAAGTGAAGCAGCAGCATGAAGAAATTCCCATCGAAGAGGAATCTTTAAGAAGGAAGGAAGGCGAGATAGCCCAAGGCATTCCAAATCTGCGAGCTCGCTCTCATTCAGGCTCCCAAACCAGGCCACTAAAAATTTGGGCCCCAGGCCCAATAAAGGGGATAAATTGGCTCCTGGCCCTCCACGTAAAGGAGGGTTAGAAAGTGGGTCCATGAACGTACAAGGATCTTTTGGGAAGATAAAAAAATCAGTGTATGGTGATGGACCCGCCTTGCAAAAAACAAAAATAAAATGGGCCGGTCAAAGGAGCCAAGTCAAACAAAAAAGAGGAGAAAGGATTTCTGGGCCAACTCGAGCATATAAGGCCCCACTACCCCCAGGTTAAACCTGGCACAACTAATAGTTGCGCCAGTACATTTTTGCCCCCAGGTTAAACCTGACGCAACTAATAGTTACGCCAGTACATTTTTGTCCCCAGTTTTGCCTGGCGCAACTATTAGTTGCGACAGTGTATTTCCCTCCCGGTTTTGTCGGGTGCAACTATTAGTTGCGCCAGTGTATTTTCCTCCCAGATTGGCCTGGCGCAACTATTAGTTGCGCCAGCATAAATCCCCCCCTCCACAGCCATCTCCAGACCTATTTCAGGGGGGACTCTCACCCTCTTTGTTGTTTATACCTGCCTTTACGATCATTAACAGTTTAAGAATCACTTTGTTATGTGTAGGATCAATCCTACATTGGGGCATTAAAAGCTGCTTTCAAAGAAGCGATGGGCAAACACATCCAGCAGAGAAATGAACATAGAGAGCAAGGAAACCATGGCACAAATTTAAAACCAAGACACTAAGAACATTGTCAAAGATATATACGCCCAAAAAAATTCATCACATCATCCATCCCATAAAATGTTTTACAAATCCAAATCCAATCCCAAAAAAAAAAAGAGTTCTGAATGTTAAAAGCAAAGGAACTAAGGCCTATCCCTGGCTTGCGCCCTTTGACTTCTTGCGATGACGGGAGGAGCTCAGATAAGTCCGCATGTCCCCCACCCTGGACCATGCCTGTGAGATCCTACTAAGCAGGGAGCGCGACTCCTTAGCCCGGGCACGCTGCAAAGCAGAATCAAGGTCAAGATCAGTTAGGGGGCCAATAACCAATAAATGAATGAGAGGAGTCAAGCAGCCAGGTACTCACCGTCTCCACCTCCCTAAGCTTTTCCAGATGATGATGGTAATTCGCATATTCCATGGCCGAGTTGAAGTCCTGTGACACAAACATTCAGTAATCAGGACAACCCAGGAAGCACGTACAGATGGAAACCAAAATAGAGGAGGATTGGCTCAGCAGAAGACTTACCCCTGGAACCACCTCAAGAGGGGGAACGC
This sequence comes from Chloranthus sessilifolius, assembly GCA_021018995.1. Classification (NCBI taxonomy): domain Eukaryota; kingdom Viridiplantae; phylum Streptophyta; class Magnoliopsida; order Chloranthales; family Chloranthaceae; genus Chloranthus; species Chloranthus sessilifolius. Next base: position 88,320,184 of record CM037594.1, on the reverse strand, counting down.
TAGCCGCCTCAGTAGAAAGCCGTGCCTATCGATCTACATCAGCACAGAGGCCCGAGAGGAAGTTATCATCAAGGCACCGAAAGGTCCCATAAACTACAGACGATCCACCACCAGGGATACCCGCCTGAGAGGTACCTGATGGACCAGCACTCGAGGAACCCTCACTCGAGGGACCTGCACCAAATGGACCAACACCAGAGGGATCTACTCTGGACATGTTGTTCAGATCTGAAAAGTACCACTTTCCACCCCTTAACTTAATCTCTGTTAGACCCCTAATCATTTAATAAAAGTATTTTAAGCATGTTCTGTAGGTAATAAGCAGTAGCTGCCAATAAACCCCTAACCATGCCAAGAAGCTCATCGTTGCCCCAGAACTACCTCAGCAGAACGAAGGATGAACCCAGACAGAGAGTTGACTGAAGCATAGGCACATCCAAGTAGAAATACATCAAGAAGAATGCCTCGCGCAAATGTCATAGGATTCAATTGAACCAGAGATAATGCCTTCGCGCAGTTGTCACGAGCCCTTGGAGGAAGCACAACAACTGGTCGCGCAGTTTATGTGTCGTTCTCGTGCGGTTTAGTGCCAGAAAGAATTGAAAAGCAGGCTTCGCAAGGTCCTCATGAGGCTCAGTCTAAAACTTTGCACAACTCACTCAAGAGAGAGAGCTTTAGGTATTCCTGGGCGCAGTTGTCCCGCAGTGGTCGCAAGATACAGACCTTCCGAGAAATGCTTGCGCGACCCAGAAACTCATGAACACTGCTTCTTTGGGAGGATCTCTAGCGAGATTCACCAAGGGACAAACTGCGCGAGCAATCCCCGCGCCATTCAAAGCTGAAAGAGCAATCTCGCGATAGCCATTTGTATTCCGCGATCACTAAAATGCCAATCCCGCGACTGTATGAATTTCAAGTCAATTCAACCCCGCGATGCCAATTCTACCATGCGAAAAGATCTGAAACCGTTTCTACCCAGCGAGGATCGAATTCTAAACTTCTCCCCACTTCTACAAGGGCAATCTGGGAATCTCCAGCAATTAGGGCATGCACTCCAATGCTTCAATCTTCGTGCACATGCCTCGAGGCATCCAAGGGACAAGAATGGGCCGCAATAACATTGAGAAATTAGGGTTTTCCTAACCCTAATTGGAGGGGAAGTGACTGCTATATAAGCCTAAGTCTAGCTTAGGTTTGAGGGGGGAGATCTCTTTGGGACTTAACTTCTATGCTTCTCCAAAAACCATCTGTAGAATTACAGTAGGTTAAGGTTAGTGTTTAGGAGTTTTCTTCTTTTTTCTTTTTTTCTTTCTCTCCATAGTCCAGCATTTGCTGGCTATACCTTTTGTATGATTATCTGGTATAGATTTTAATGGAGTTTTTGTAATAGGATCTATTGCACGTATGGGATGTTGTTTTTGTTGTGAGTTGTGTTGTACAAGGCTGCTGCCTTGAGATCCTCCATTGCTAAATTATTTTGCAAGCAATGGAGGATTGCTTCTAAGGTACTATTTAGATCTAAGTGACCTATGTGTCCAGGTTAGGCACTTTACAGGCCTTTCCCCACCACAGGACCCACTAAATCTGAATCCCTATGGGAACTTGTGCTTGTAGCCTTGTGAACATGGTGGCAGCAGCAATGTTCTTGTTCTGTCTTAGCCATTTGTGAGGAGGATAGCCTATGTGGATAGTTTGTAACCATTCAAGTGGACAGATTATAGCCCTAGGGTGAGGCCAATTCATGGAACTAAGACAGGTTCTTCTTCTCTGCACTTGTGCATGTAGCCTTGTGAGGGATTGTGCAGTGACAGACTCCCCTATAGTGAATAGATCCACCATCAGATTGTAGATCTGAGTTGGCCGTAGAGATTGTAGGCTTGTGACTGGATCACTGCAGTCTTTCTAAAGTAGTGAACAGCCATGCTTAAAAGCTAGTACTCAAACTCTTGCTAATCCTGTGTGTCCAGGCTTATGCACTTTGTAGGCCTAGTCCCACACACAGAATTTTAGAGGATGAGGTTCCTATAGATTCTTGAGCTTGTAGCCTGGATGAAGTAGTGCCAACAATGGTAAAGTTGTTCTGACTCATCTCTGGATTATGGTTCCCCTATTGGATAGTCTGTGACCATTTGAGTGGACAGGTTATAGCCTTAAGGGATTGGATCATGGCACAGGAGTGAGTTAGATTCTTTCTCCTCTTTGGTGATAATGTAGCCATTCGACAGGATTTCTATAGCAATAGATCTGAGTCTGAGTTACAAGACCCCATCAGATCTATATCTAATAACATACTTCCCACCCTTTTATATTTATTTTCTCAGTCCACCACTCTTCTTCCCTTTCTGTAATCTAAACAGTAAGTTGCCTTAGGATTAAGATTATAGTGACCTTAAATCCCCTTCCACTTAGGATTGCCAGATCTGTAGCAGATCTGGAGAGCCTACTAAGGATAGCTTCCTTGGAGCTTTAGATCAACTTCCCTGTGGGACAAACTCTTATCAAAACTTGCTACAACAGGCCCTGTATCTTGTAGGACTGTGCATATTTTAGGCTTGCTGCTCCATAATCATCACTCTACCTTTCACTCATTTTTCATTTACCCCATTCTTATCACTGTCTTCAATAAAGTCAGTAGCAAGCAGTTAAAATAGTCTAACACATGTCAACAGTACTAGGCCCCCCTTCACCATCCGAATCATCTCCCAGAGCAAACTGTGAACAAAAGAAATATCCACTTAGGTAAAGACCAAGTCAAAATGAGAAGGAAACTAATCTAAGCTGAGAAGAGGTTACCTGACCGACCGGGCAGCAAAATGCCAGAAAATTAGCGCTGGGGACAAAGCGCTGCAGGATGAATCGATGAGGCAGGCACTCATACCAGAAATGATAGTCCCCAGGCACATGAAGGGCATGGATCGGGAACCCATTGTTGAAGAAGGCCGCCGTCAGCTCCTCAATACTACCAGCAGGACTCCAAACATCTGTCGGAGGGTGTACAGGTATGGCATAGTAGCCCTGGAACTGGTGCACCACCCTCTCCCCTAGATAGTAACACCTGGCCCATGCTCCACAAAAGAAGATAACGCAGCGATTGTTAAATAGGCGGGAGGCACCCACAGCTGCTCGGTCCCAGAAGGGAGATGTCAGGTATGGGTCAGGGATGATTTGTAACCAAAGAGGAGAAATCAAGCAGGCAGCACCTCAGTAAAAAGAAATGTCCAAGCTTAAAGTAAACAAAGGCTGAAAAGTCATCACCTGCTCGGGGACCATCAAATCAATCTGGGACCTTAGGCCCATTTCCAGATGCTTTAGGCCCACATCACGGCGGCGAGACTGGTTCCAATTACTGAGGAGGGGATAGGTGAGCACCTTTGAGAATAGAAGCGGACGACCAGGGTGGAAGTGATGATATCCCCACACCTGAGAAGGGAGTACAGCACAAAAAGTAGATCAGTAGTACATATAGATCATTCATTCAAAAATGGCAAAGACAACAAGAATGAGGAGTTACCTCTAGGGCAGCCCAAAATCCTATAGCAGACTTCGAGTCCCCAGTCGTAACCCGGGATAGGTTGTACATTAACCAGTGATATCCGCCTCCCCGATCATATCCGGGACGTCGCTAATTATCCATCACGCAACAGGCCAGGCGGCTCGTCCCCCGCTGGCATTTGTAAAGAGGGTCTTGCCTAGCAGGAGTAGGAGGGTGACGCAAGCCAAAACAATCACACGCTCCGGCGTGATATAGAGCTCCCGGTCCGGCTAACCTAGGTCCCCCATCTCATCAGCAGCAAAAAGGGAGGTCAGCCAGGACATCTTGACCTCTGTGCCATGGGTCTGTCCACGAGGATGATAGGCTCTGATCAACCGAATAATGTCCTGACGGCTCGGTACTGCTAAGGTGGAGATTGGCACACCCCCAATCCTGATGCCAGTAATCATGGCCCAGTCAACGGGCGTCAACGTCATCTCGGCATAAGGCATATGGAACATCATGGTCTTTAGACGAAACCTCTCGACCAGGGCCTTCAAATAGGCCGCATCTGCTCTCATGGCGGGGCAGGACAAGAACTCCCCAAAGCCCACCTGCTCCAATAGGACCTTCACCACTGGAGGGACATAGAGGTAAAACTCACGGAAGTCGAGCCACCCCCTGTGGAATACGATGCTAGGAAGCTCCTGCACCCAAAGAAATGCACATCAAATTACAGAAGTAAAAGTAAAACTGCGCAAAAGAAAGAAATTGAACCTATCTTTTACCTTGCCCGCTATTCCGAAGATCGAGATATGGGTGTACTGCTGATGTAAGAGGCCAACCCAGGCAGCCTCACCTTGCATCTCAAGCCACGGGCCTGCTCTCCGTTCCACCCAGGGAAACTGCTCTCCCCGTGGGCCATACACTATCTCAAGCCCCTGCTCCTGACCCTCGTCATGGATGTGCTCTTCGCCGCCCGACATGCTGGGGCAACAAAAAATATATACAATCACATCAAAACAGATAAGTGATAAAGAACCATTTATGTGCTAATGCCAAGAGAAGGTAAGAATGCTCACCCCTTTTTCTATTTTTCAGGAATAAAGATACACACTTACAAAAAATCTCTCCTTTAAATAGAATAAAAATGAAAAATGAAAAAAATCCTTCCCTTTTTTTTTAATAATAAAAACAAAACAAACTTTCCTTTTCTACATTTAAAAATAAAGCGATTTAAAACAAAAAATCATCATCATCATTTCTTTATGCTGCTAAAAAATTCAAAACCAAGGAAAAAGTCCTTTTGTGTTTAGAAAAATAAAAAAAATCATTTCTTTATGCTTCTAAAAAATTTAAAACCAAGGAAAAAGTCCTTTTGTGTTTAGAAAAACAAAAAAAAAATCATTTCTTTATGCTTCCAAAAATCAAAACTAAGGAAAAAGTCCTGTTGTGTTTAGAAAAAAAAAAATTCAAAACCAAGGAAAAAGTCCTTCTGTGTTTAGAAAAACAAAAAAAAATCATTTCTTTATGCTTCCAAAAATCAAAACCAAGGAAAAAGTCCTTTTGTGTTTAGAAAAAATCATTTCTTTATGCTCCTAAAAATCAAAACCAAAGAAAAAGTCTTTCTTTTATTCAGAAAAGCAAAAAAAAAAACAAAAAATCCTTGCTTTATATTCCTAAAACCAAAAACCAAAAAGAGAAGGCTCATCTTTTAGGGTCCTTTTATGTTTCGAAAAACAAAAAAAAAGAGGGGAATCACTCTCTTATGCTCTTAAAAATAAAACCCAAACAAAAACAAATCTCTTTCTCTTATGTTCAAGAAATCCCTCCTTTTATGCTCTTGAAATCAAAAACCAAAAATAGAAGGGCCTTTCTTATATAAAAACAAAAACTACAAAAAAAAAAAAACCGTAGTTTATGCCCATAAAAAAGAAAACAAACACAAAAATAATAAATAATAGTAAATTAATGCCTTAGTTGGCTTTCAAAACAACAAAAAAAAAAAATTCCCTTATTTTCTTAAATTTTAAGAGAAGTCAAAAGTCATTTTCCTTAATTAAAATTCAAAAAAAAAAAACCAAAAAACCCCTTTCCCTAAATTAGGGTCCAAAAAATATATAAAAAAATAAAAGACCAAAAATCCATTGTTTTATATGCGACATAAAAACAAAAAAAACAAACAAACAAAAAACAACAAAAATAAAATCCCTTCTATATACTCAAATAAAAAAATATATGCATGTTAGGCACCAATAAAGCCATAAAACAACAAAAATAGGGCATTGTTCATAAGAAATCATCCACACATCATCAATACCATAGAAATAAACCATTTATCATCTAAGATTTCAAGATCACGATCATATTTGCATAAAGAAGCAAGAAAAATCAAGAAAAATAAGTTTTAATGGTTACCTTGTGAAGAAGAATGGGGTCTTTGATCGAGCGTGGGCCCGCGATCAATCCACGAGTAAAACAACAGCAAGGGGCACGTGGAGAGGCAATGTAAAGGAACCCTAGATGTGGGGCAGTTTTCGGTTTCAAAGAAGAGGAGAGGGAGAAAATTTCTAATTAAAAGCCCCACAGCCCGCATTCGGGCTATTTTAAAAACCCCCAGTTAAACCTGGAGCAACTAATAGTTGCCCCAGGCAAACTTTTGCCCCCATTTGCTTGGTGCAACTATTAGTTGCGCCAGGCTATTTTAAGGCCCCTAGTGGCCGGGCGCAACTAATAGTTGCGCTATGCACTTGGGCCAGGTCTTGGGCCGGGGCTGGGCCAGATGAGAAGACTGGGTCCCCCGCTCCCCTTGGATGATTCATTCCGCTGCTCCCGCCCGATGCACGCATCCCAAGATGGCATTTTGATCATCCTTCGACTTGCCACGGAAGCCGTGCTAAAATAAAAACGGACCAGGGTCAGCAAGCACCTCGGTCCTACAAAAAAATCTCCAGCAGAGAAGCCAGAAGTATTCACAAAAGACGTCACAAAATCTCAAAAGGGGGATAACACAATAAGCTTCAAAATGCCAGAAAATACAAAAAAATATAATAAACTCCAAAAAATCCAAAAAATAATAAACTTGAAAATTCCAAAAAAAAATTCAAGAAAATTTCAAAAAAATCACATGAAATGATAGCTTTTAAATTTCAAAAAAAGTCACATGAAATGGTTGCTTTTAAATTTCAAAAATTCACATAAAATAATAGCTTTTTAATTCCAAAAATTCACATAAAATAATAAACTTCAAAAAAAAATTTCGAAAAACATGCAAAACAGCAATCAGAAAATTCAAAGAAAAATCACATAAATGACAGAAAACCGAAAAAATGGATTTACATTCCCCACAGGACGCACATGCGTGTTTTGATGCAGTAAAATGTCAATATTTTATCGACAGCGCAGGTGTGTAAAATTAATGTCCTAGGTCAAAGGTTCGCCTTGGATCCATCGATCCTACTTCAAAGTAGGAGTAACGGTGTCGGTCCCGGTCAAACAGTCAATGTTTCGATTCGGTCAACTCCATTGCTAAATCTTTTGAGCGATGAGCGCTCTATTTTGGATTCGTGTGAACTTGATTTGTCTTAAGCTTCAGATTCTCCGTTGAAAAAGGTCAATTGTTGGTTGAGACCAACCTGTTGAGAATGAGATTATGTGTCAATCAAACTATGTTCAACCATGCATTCAGAAGGGTTCATTTCCCTTTTATTTTCTGCAGGCTTAAAACCTGAATGGGCAGCGGTATTCCTATAAAGTGTACGCCATGCGTCTGGGTATTCGTATGATGGTCGTTTGTCCCCGTAAATTATACCCGGGCGGGTCCGGGTCGAGGCTTCCATCGCCTTTGTTATTGCTTATTGCCCCTGATGAGTACATTATTATGTATAGTTAATTGATGATTATGATCATTGTCAACAGAGCCCAGGATTGGATGCCCCCTTTTGGGAGGTGCCAAATGTTTGGCTGGATCTATTTAAGGAAGTCGAAACTGGATACTCTGGGTCATGTGGATCGGGGGCACATTTTAAAAAATGGCCCTCACTCTTAAAAGCGTTGTGACATCTATTCACTTCGCTCAGGTGGTCATGCTAAATAAACTTTGGGATTGATGGGTTCGCCCAAAGATCTCGAACCCTGCTTTCTGCAGGGGCACCCGTGAATAATCCCATGGGGTCATCAAATGCCTTGTAGGATTGGACGCAAAATGTGGAGCCTTGCGTATGTTTACTTCGCGCCTATCTTTGAAAGTGGGTCGATCACCCCTCTTACTTATGAAGCTGTTGCATTCAGAATGAATCTTAAACATCGAATACCTTCAAATCATCCCAAGAAGTGAACGTCTTTTCCGACTATAGGGAGTTCGCAACTCATGCCACCTCGGTTTTGCCCAGTAATGTCGCTAAGCGCTTGGGAACCGATGACCTCGAGAAATGAATGATTAGCCTGGCACTCCAGGGCTTTCATTTTCTCACCATGTTATTCACTTGATGTTTGAAGTTCGTTATGAATACAACGAACCTGTCAGTATTGCCTTGGGCCTCTTCAGATGTCTCTTTTCTTTGGCATACGATCACCAGTGATCAGATATCAAAGTGGGGCATCTGTAGACACCTAAATTTGGCCCAAGGCCTGATCGAAACACCTTTCAAGAGAGGTGCATTCCCGAGCTTTTGATGGCATGTATGGAACCCTTAGAAATCACCCCAAACCCTTAAGAATCACCCTAGATCCCTTAGGAACCTACCCCGAACCATTAGAAACCAATCCCGACCCTTAGAACCCATTCCGAAACCTAAAGCTACCCTTCCCGGGCAATGAGGAGGAGGGGTGTATTGGCACTGGCTACAGCCCTCTACTGTGACTAACCCCTATACCATCGAGGAGTAGAGGTTCCCAGCTTCCCAACGGTCCAAGGATCACCCCAATCGGAGGTATACATCAAAAGTTATGGCAAACCGAACCGCAGGGGCAAAGGAGTAAAAATGGGTGGGTCCCCCCTAGCGATTTGGCGCAACTAATAGTTGCGCCAGACATATTTTTGCCTGGCACAACTAATAGTTATGCCAGGCCAATTTCCCAGGATTTTAGCCTGGCGCAACTAATAGTTGCGCTAGGTTCAACAGTGGGCCCTACCATCGCAAGCTCACTTCCAGGCACTGTTTTTCTGTACATTTGCCTGGCGTAACTATTAGTTGCGCCAGGCATATGAACAGTGACTGTTGGGTTTTGTCTTTACCATCTTGATCTTTGGGGTGTGTTTTGGTAGTTCTGTTGCACCCATCCCTTACCTATTTGCCACCCTCCAAGTGGCTTAAAGCCTCACCCCATCATCCACCATTAGAACCACCTTCACACCTTTCCAAGCTCTCAAAATCCTAGGAAACCTTAGATTTGAGATTACCTAATTGCTAACTCCAATTAGCATCTAAGTAGCCTCCTAATCCACTCCTTTCCTATAAATAGAGCCCCCCACCCCTTGATTTAAGGGTTGATAATTTTGCTTAAGAGAGAAAGAGCTCTAAGTGAGAAGTTCTTCCTCCCTTTGGTGCACTATTTTCCCTCAAAATTCCAGAATTCCAAAACCTCTTCCAAGCTTGTTCTTACATCAAAAACCCATAGCCTAGGTGTGTGTGATCCCCTAGCCTTCCTTCTCCGTCCGTTAGCTAGTAAGCCTTAGTGGTTAGAACCCATTTTTCTACCATCCAAGCCTTCAAAAGCTCCTCCAAGCAAGCCACGCAAGGCTCTCCTACGATGCTACAAGGGCCAGAGGACTCCGGCTCTCTCCTTTCCTCTCCTATCTCTTTTCGGCATTCCCTACCCTCTCATTTGTGTCGTTATGCCGTCAAATTTTCGGTAGGAACGGAGGGGCACAAATAGCATTGGAGGCCCATTTGGGCAAGAGGGAACCATTTCCTTTTCTTTTATTCTATTTTATTTTTGGCCATTAGTAGAGACCGCGTTAAGCGAGTTCATCGGGTGCCTAACACCTTCCCGATCGATAACTGAAGCCCCTACCCAAGAGCCTTTGGTGTGGACCGGATTCAGAGTCATATTTTTAGCACTTCGGTGCTCATAAAAATGAACTAGGTTTCCCGGGACACCGAAAGTTTCGGGTGGTGACTCTATATTTTTATTAGAGAGCGCATCGCCGCGACGAGACCATCACGGATCCCACAGTTGCACACTCTAGTATCCTTGCAATGTCTCTCTGGTTGAATAGCATCTCAAAATCATCAATTAAAACCAGCAGTGTTGGGTTCCCGTCATCACCGATTTTTAACTTCATATTCTGATAAAATAATCTTACCAACCTTGGGAAAACCAGCTACATTGAGGGTCTCAACAGGGGCAGCAGTGATGCCTTCGCCAGATATTCAATGGAAGTAGAGGTCTCAGGTAGCTCCTCAAAATAGGCTTTATCGAAAATTTATCAGCCTCCAGCTGAATTGCTTCCACAAATTCAGAAGGGACCCTGAGGTGTTCAGTAGTCTCTTCTTCCTCAACCTCAGGGATCTCAGGGGCCACAACTTTGCCCTTTTTCTGTTTCTTCTTTGATTTTTCAGGGCTCTTAAAAGGGGGTGCTCTCTGGCCCTCTTCTTTGGAGCAGACTTCTTCTTTTCTTTTGAAATGGAGGGCTCAACAACAGGTGAGGGAGCCTCAGAAGTCTCCAATGTGGAGGCCTCTATAATTCTAGCCAATTTTCTAGTCACCACAGGGCTGCCACTGACGGATGGGTTCAACATTGCGGCAAGGGTATCTACAAATTTTGAACCTGTGGCCATAGGTGCTCAGATTATCAAAATTTGGGTTTACAACTATGAGAAAATACCACTCACTCAGAGTAAGCACAAAAGCTTCAAATTCTCCCCTTCTTCTCTTCTTTTAAATAAATCAAACACAGGGCAGAGAGAAAAATGGAGATCGTACAAGTTGAGAGCTAGGGTTCTACTTGAAATTGTTCATAGTAGCTCAAATCCCCCCAAACTTTGCTCGAGGTTATCAGGAGTAGCTGGGGAATAATATGATGAGAGGAAAATGCCTGAGGTGGTCTGGATTACAAATTAGAGAAGAAAGGAGAGGGAAGGGACGTTGGTTCTTGTGTTGAGAAACTAGGACAGACAGAGGAAATGAAGAAAATGAGGGGCTTCGCTGAGTTTACAGAGCAAATCTGGCGATTTGTGGAGTTGGCAATAAGCTCTCGCGAAGTAAAATTCTAGCACAGTTGGTATTGAAGACTACAAGGCGTTCTATCGTGTAGAAGAACAAACTGCCTCACATTGAAAACTCGCGGAGCTGAATTTGTTACCTTTAGTGCGCGAGGCCTTGTGTTGCCTTAGAACTTTATCTCGTGCGGTTCTCGCGTAGAACAACAATGAGCCATGCTTCTCTTATAGCTTTAGCTCGCGGAGCAGAAAGGCAGCTCTGCGAGGCATTTTGATAGCCATTGCTCAGGCTTTTAGTGTGCGAGGAAGCCAAGTGATGGCTCATGCAGCAAATTAAAGACTTCTAACTCTGTGGGATAGCATAACTTCTCAACCTTTACTCAGTTAGCTTAGTGCAGTACAGTGGTTAGTGCATCCATACTGTTGTGCACCCAACCATTGTGCATGAGCATCAACCCTCAGACAGAAAATTTATTTAAATCATGAAACACATATGCCCATTTAAATCAACAATTTATCAACATTGCAGGAACCTAAATATAGTTTTTCAGCTCAACTTTATGCAAATTATGATAAGGGCACCTCAACCAATCATCCACAATCATAAACAGCAAATTCAAATGATAAAAATGCACATATATCCAACACAAAATTCAAAAACAGATAAAGCAAGACAAGCAAATCATCATAACACTAAAACAATACAATGGACATAATTCTACAGAACACGAATTAAACAAAATTTTCATATATATGGTACACTTATTACCAATGTTTGGATCATTGAGCACTAGCTTCCTCCTGAATAGAGGATGTATCACCAATCATATACTGACCTTTCGGATTGTCAGAGGCTGACTAGGCAATTTTCCTTCTTCCCTCCTATTCAGAGCATTATAAATATGGCCTAGCTGGTCCTCAATCTTTTTGATGCTCTGTTCATGATAATTGACAATTTGCACCAAGCTCTCTAAATTCTGTATTGAAGCCAGCATCTGCTCTTCAAATGAAGAGGATCTGGGCTATTGTGGGGGTAAGGCCAGCTGGTTAGACTATGGGGCAGGTAACAGAAAATTTTGCCTTGTTGGGTAACCTTCATTAAATTGGTGTTGGGGTCTGTAAGGAGCTACCATTTGCTGCTACTGGGCTTGAGGATATGAATCTTAGCTCCACCTCAGATTTGGGTGATTCCTCCAAGAATACCTAGCAGGCTACTACCCAAAAGTTTAAGCAGCATTGGCTTGCTCCATAACAAAATCTGAAAACTGGGTGGCAGATGGACAGTCATGAATAGAATGTGTGGGAGACTGGCATATCAGACATGCTTCCTCCACCTATGCAACCCCCCTGGGCTGCATCACATTCATGAGTTTGTCAAATTTTAAGCTCAGGTTGTCCACCTTTCTCTCCAGATCACCTTGCACCTTCACTTCATATAAGCCACCTCTAGGGGTTACCTCTTTTATCATCTTAGCTGGAGTCTGACTATCATTGCATGATAGAGACTCCTGCTGCATGGAATTTTTTCCTATTATGTCAAGCAACTCCCAAGCTTCCTCAGCTGTCTTGTGGAGGTAACTACCACCATAGAGAATCCACCATATCCCTACTCTTTGAATTAATTCCTTGATAAAACACTCGGACAAGCTGCCACATTGGGATTTGGTGGTGGGGGCATTGTTTTAACATCTCCTGGAATCTCTCCCAAGCTTCATAAAAATCCTTAGTTGAGGACTGCGTGAATGACAAAATATTTATCCTCATCTGGCTGGTTTTGTTCATGAGAAAGAATTTGGCCAGGAATTTGGTTTGAAGGTCACTCCATGACTGTATGTTGTTGGTTAAAAGCTTTGATAGCCATGTGTTGGCTTTGTCCTTTAGTGAGAAAGGAAAAAGCCTCAGTTTGGTGGCCTCTGACCCCAAGCCAGTAATATTGAAGGTAGTGCAAAGTACTAAAAATTGGTCTATATGCTTGTAGGGATCTTCTTTACTAGGCCCATGAAATGAAGGCAGCATATTGATTGTCGAGGATTTAATCTCATAATTTCCTTCAACAGAGGGGAATTGAATGCAGAAGGGAGAGGTGTACTCCCTAGGTGCATTGTACTCCTTTAATGTTCTCTACCTCTTAGCCATGATAGCTGGTTCAGTTTCAATAGCAGGGCCCTATGGGGTGCGTCTAGGTCTAAGGATCCTTTCAACCTCTAGATTTGGAAGTTCTAGCTCAGGGTTTAAAGACGTTCTACCATGCAGATACTCACACCCACAGTAAGTACAGAAAATACTCACAAGCACACACAAAGAATATTTCAAACAAAAATTAACAACTACACAGATTTACACTAAAAAAACACAAGGGAGTAAACATAAATGGACTGAGATTTTAGGGGAAAGTAAGTGTAAACAGAGCTAGCTTCATTCCAAATGTAGCTCTAGCTTTTCCCTTCTTTTGCTGTCCATTTATGTAAATATCCACAAAGAATTAGTAGTACTTTTATTCTAGTTTAGGTACAGCTACAAAGAATTTGAACATCTACATTATAGTACAACTCAGGTCTACTAAAAAGATCAACATCCCTGACAACGGTGCCAAAAACTTGTTGCGGAGCCTAGTGTGCTTTAGTTTATTGTGTGGTGGAAACCAATTAAAAATAAAACAAAATAAAAGAATGGATTCAACACAACTAGAGTACTCCTAGACCTACAAAATACAGGGCCTATTGTAGCAAGTTTTGATAAGTAAGAGTTTGTCCCACAGAGAAATTGATCAAGAACCCAAAAATGGGCTATAATAGTAGGCCTCCAGATCTGGCTACAGATCTGACAATCCTAAAGAAAGGGAGTTGGGTGTCACGACTACACTAAATTAATCCTACAAGCAGAGAAATAAAATGTAGCCCTATCCTGAAGAAAGGGTTAAGAAGAAGGTGGTGATGGTGTGTACCAAAATAAAGTATACAAAATGGTGAGAAGTAAGCAGGCTAAGTTCAGATTTAAAGCAGTAATGTAACTTAGATTTAGTCTGTCTCTGCAGTGCCCCTTGCTGAGATGCTATCAAAAGCCTCAACAAGATAGAAATATCTAATTTAACTCATGTCATTTGGGGTACTCTTAAGGCTATAGGCTATCCACTCAAATGGTCACAGCCTATCCTATAGAGTCTGTCAAATCCCAATAGTTAAACTAGAAGTTTCCCATCTAGTCTAGAGGAGTGGACTGATTATTTCCCCAGCCACTGGACCAGATCAAGCCATGAATACTATTGCAGTACTATGTAATGCCAGTGCTACAAACTCCCCAGTTCTGCGCATAGATCTGGCTGGCATCCATAGGTATTCTAACCCATAAGATCCTAAGTGCTTTGCTAAGGCTACAGGCTCACTAGTGCCCACAAAAAGGACCATGCAACAGGTTTAATAAGGCTTTAGATTCAGCTGGTCATTGCTATAAATAGCTTGCAACGACTCAGCCTCAAGCTGTAATTACTACAAAGAGATCAGATCTAACATTTGATGTCGGTTAGATAAAACAGAGGGGATTTAGTTCTTGTACAAACCTCGTCACAAGGCTCTAGAAGCTCATGTGCAGGGGAGAAGAATCCTTCTCAAACATATGAATGGACACAACCTTAGGGATATACTCTGTCCACTCGAATGGTCATAGGGTATCCCATTGGTCTGTCCATACCACAAAGGCCTGAGAAAGAACATGAAAACTGCTGCAACCACCATGGTCCACAGGCCTCTGATCTCCCTAGATCTCACTATAGATCCAGCATTACTTTCCATGGGGCTATCAAACTAAGGGAGTCGTCAAGTCTCTGCTAGCCGAGCCCCCAACTCATCCTCCGCTGCCCTAGCCTGAGCAACCGAGGAGGCTAAGGAGTGTAGCATCTCCTCATCCGAACGAGGAGCACACCCCATCAGCTCCATCGCTCTATGGAGGGTGTCTAATGCCCCCCGTATGCTCACGGTAAGATGGCCTTGCTCCAACGCAGCCAACCTCTCCCTCAAAGTCGACGCCGACTTAGACCCATTGATCATGAAAGAGCCACTCCCATGGAAGGGGCATGTGAACAGATGCTCACCACCCAATGCACTAAACCACTGCACATACTCCCGGGCGTCCGCCTCGCCACGTGCCCTTGTAACCCTGGTCCCCTAGCTCTAAAATCTGCTATCTAAAGTGCCATCTACTCCGTAAAATTTTGGCCAGGAGGGCCGGTCATCCTCTTCTCCACTCTGTGGCAAATCTCTAAAAGGACTCCCTGAGCGAGCCCCAGCTACCGTACCACTCGAGATGTGTGGATCCTCTCCACCCTCTCAAAGCAATGGACCCATTTGTCCACATCAAAGAAGGGCCGGCCAGACTGAATCACTGGCACGCCCACATCCTCCTCATCCGTATACGGCCTCCAAACCACCTACAACCAAGCAAATGAGCCGACCCCTCAATGAAGACTTAGATCCTAAAAGATCGAGATGAAATGAAAAAAAATAGAATATGCATGACGATCTATACCTGCCCTGTGTGCCTATCCTCAAAGAGATTGCATGCGGTCTGAAGATCCGAAGACCAACAACGACCCCTCAACGCCTCCCTCCACACGTGCATTCGTGGAAACGTGAACCTCACATCTAATGGAACCCCCGGACAGAGAAAAGCGAAGTGATCATATGCCCAAAACTAGAAAGCAAAGTAGAAGAAACGCAAAGTAGATGCTACTATCAAAAGACCAAGAAAAGAAAAAAAACAGACACACTATGACATTAATTAACTAAAACTCACCTGGAGGAAGGGAAGGAAACCTTCAATCGTCGCGATGCCCTGTCCCTGATGGTAAAGCTGCCCATAGAGGTGCGCCAATGCGGCCGCACCCCACGCATAGTTGGGGACTCGATCCAAATCTCCGAGAACCATAAAAAATAACCCGGTGACGCATCCCCAAGTTGAAGAAGAAAAGAGTACTACACTAAGGAAGTGCATCAAGAATGCTCGAAGCTCCCTATCCGCAGCCAACCCCGGCTCCACTACAGGCTCCTGGCCTGCCACTATCACACAACACGCCTCATAAGACGCCTTCACCTTCGAATGGCGCGTCGGGGGGACGAAGCCACTCGCAAACATATAAAAAAAACCAAGTGACTCGAACTACACTTGGCCGATCCGCTCGACCTATATGGCTGTTAGGATATTTTAAGTACTTGTTGCTAACTTTATTGGGAATGGTGATTAGAATGGGGTTAGTGAAAATCAAAGGTGGATTACAGAGCAGCAAGCCAAAAAATACATAGACCTACTAGAGACAGGGCCTATTGTAGCAAGTTTTAATAAGTAAGAGTTTGTCCCACAGGGAAAGTTGATCTAAAGCTCCAAGGGAGCTTTCTTTAGTAGGCCCTCCAGATCTGGCAATCCTAAATGGAAGGGGATTTAAGGTCACTATTGTCTAAATCCTAAGGTAACCTAATGCCTAAACTACAGAAAGGGTTTAGAAGAATGAAGGAGTGTGAGAAAATAAATATAAGAGAGTGAGAAGTAAGCTATTAGGTACAGATCTGATGGGTCTTATAACTTAGACTCAAATCTGCTGCTATAGAAATCCTGTCCAATGGCTACATTATCACCAAAGAGGAGAAAGGATCCAACTCACCCCTGTGCTATGATCCAATCCCTTATGGCTATAACTTGTCCACTTAAATGGTCACAAACTATCCAATAGGGGAACCACAGTCCAAAGATGGGTCAGAACAAGTTCATCATTGTAGGCACTACTTCATCCAGGCTACCAGCTCAAGAATCCATAGGAATCTCAACCTCTAAAGTTCTGTGTATGGGGCTAGGCCTACAATGTGCACTAGCCTGGACACACAGGACCAACAAGAGTTTGAGTACAAGCTTTAGGTATAGCTCTTCACTACTTTAGAAAGACTGCAGTGATCCAGTCACAAGCCTACAATCTCTACAGCTAGATCAGATCTGCCATCTGATATTGGGTCTATACAAATACAGGGGAGTCTGTCTCTGCACAATCTCTCACAAGGCTACAAGCACAAGTGCAGAGAAGAAGAATCTGTCATAGATCTGTGGATTGGCCTCACCCTAGGGCTATAATCTATCCACTTGAATGGTCACAGACAATCCACAGAGGCTATCCTTCTCACAGAGGTCTGAGACAGAACAAAAACATTGCTGCCACCACCATGTTCAGAAGGCTACCAGGACAGGTTCCCATGGGGATTCAGATTTAGTGGATCTTACGGTGGGGCATAGGCCTGCAATGTGCCTAACCTGGACACACAGGGCACTTGGATATAAATAAATCCTTAAACACAATCCTCCATTTCTTACAATGCAACATAACAATGGAGGATCTCAAGGCAGCAGCCTTGTACAGAACAACTCACAAAACACTGATCCCATGCATGCATAAAATCCTATTATAAAACTCCATTAAAACTATTCCAAATAGACATACAAAGGCATAGCCAGCAAGTGCTGGACTATGGAGAGAAGAAAAAGGGAAAAAAGAAAACTGCCTAAACCCTAACCTTAGCCTACTACAATTCTATAGTTGGTTCAAGGAGTAAAGAAGTCCCTTAAACCTAAACTAGGCTTAGGCTTATATAGCAGTCAGCTCTGTGATAATTAGGGTTAGGAAAATCCTAATTTATCAATGCTATCATGGCCTATTTCTATTCCTTGGATGCCATGGGGCGTGTGCACAGAGATTGGAGCATTGGAGTGCATGCCCTAGTTGCTGGATGTTCCCAGATTGCCCCTGCAGAAGTGGGGAGAAATTAAGATCCCGAGCCTCGCTAGGTAGAAATGAGTTCCAGGGCTTGTCGCGTGATAGAATTAGCATCACGGGATTAGATTGACTTGAAGCTCTTGCAATCGCGGGATTGGTACTTTAGTCATCGCGAGAATGCTCTAGTCATCGTGGGATTGCTCTTTCCATTTGAATGGCGCGGGAATTGCGTGCGCAATTTGTTCCTTGGTGAATCCCACAGGGATCCTCATGAAAAAGCAAGGTGCATGGGCTTCTGGATCACGCGAGCAGTTCCCTGAAGGTCTGTATCCCACGGCCACTGCGCGCAGGAATGCCTGGAGCTCTCTCTCCTCAGTGAATCATGCGAAGATTAAAGGTGCCTTTCTTGAACTGCGCGAGACTTCGCGAGAGCTTATGACTAAGCCACACGAGAACTGCGTGAAGTATGCTTTTTATTCCCTTTTGTCATCAATCTGCGCGAGAACGGTGCGACTAGTTGGTGTGCTGCCTTCAGAAGCTCGCGATAATTGCGCGAAGCATTATTTCTGGTTCAATTGAGCCCTGCGACATCTGCGCGAGGCTCACTTCTTGACTTGTTTCTGCTTTGCTGTGCCTAAGCTATAGCCAGTTCTATCTGGGTCTAACTTTCTTTCTCCTGAGGCACTTCTGGGAAAAAAAGGTAAGCTTCTTGGCATGGTTAGGGCCTTATTTGCAACTTCCGCTTATTACCTACAAAATGGGCTTAGCACACATTTATTAAATGACTAAGGGTCTAACAGAGATTAAGTTAAGGGGTGAAAAGTGGTACTTTTCAAGTCTTAACAATGGCACACCTAAAATCTCCTCACACACTGCTAAATACTCTCCTGTCATTTGCTCTGTGATCGGCTCACCCTTGAAACAAAGGCCGGTAATGTAGACCCAGTCCTCTGGAGTCGGCAGCATCATACCAACTGGAAAGAGAAGCGCCTGATGTCTCTCCCTCCACCTCTCC
This sequence comes from Chloranthus sessilifolius, assembly GCA_021018995.1. Lineage (NCBI taxonomy): Eukaryota > Viridiplantae > Streptophyta > Magnoliopsida > Chloranthales > Chloranthaceae > Chloranthus > Chloranthus sessilifolius. The sequence continues at coordinate 88,301,786 of CM037594.1, read as the reverse complement.
AAGATCATCACGATCAGGCCACGATAGACTTGAAAGAGATCTAGTGCTAGGATCGGTCCAAAATTGAAAGACACCAGTCGCGCTCGCTGAAACTCTGACAAGGCACGGTACCAAACATGAGAATTGGTTCATGCCGAGCTGATAGCCAGCTGCGGGGGCTCCTATTGAACGAAACACAAATAATAACAGTAAGACTAACACATACCTATGACGAAAGACAAATGAATTTAAAACTAAAAGCAAGTCAAATATGCCCTAAACACAATAACAATTTACAACACACAAAACGTGATAAGGGCAACGGAATAGAAACATGACCTATCTCTAGATGCCGTCATGATGCATGAGTGAGCACACAACCAAGGATCAATACAGGTTTGACATAAATTAGAATGATTTTTAGAGCCTAATAAGCCTATGTCATTACCTAAATGGCTAAGAAAATGAAAGAACTCTTGCTCATGGGTGCTTACCTGGCCTCGAGCGAAGAAATCCTCCAGCGGGAAGTGTCTGCCATCTCGATGCTCCTCACCCTGGTGCTCCTCAGCTCTCTCACCCTAGGGTATCTCTCCCTCAACCCTCTCACCCTCATCCTCAGTGACCCCCTGCTCAATCTCGAGCACCTCCTCCCTGACCCCTGATTGGTCAACCTCCAGTACCTCCTCTCTAACCACCTCCCCAACATCCACCTCCCCGACAACGTCAGTCCGAGCCTCAGAAGTCTCCCCTATCCCCACCAATACCCTCACCCTCCATCCTATAACGAAGAGCTCGAAAAGCTAAAGAGAATGAAGAAAACGGTGCTGGAAATGGATGGCCGAATAGCAAATATCACGAAAACATGAAAATTAGAGCACAAAGAAATAAGGAAACAGAGAATCGAAGACTAAAATGGATCGCGCGACAAAAATGAAAAGTTTTGAACTATTTATAGGACACACCAAAATTGCGCACATAAATTCATGCGCTCAAACCAATCACGCACCACTCTCACCGTGCTTAATTCGGATCACACGACCGGTCTTGAACACGTAACCTAATCGTCGCTCGCTCAAACTAACCCGACCATCTAGTTGCACGCAGCTTACTAAGCGCTTAATCGTTTCAAGCGTCCACACAGTGGCATGCGAATGCCAATGGTCACCCGTACAGTGACCACCCACCGCCCTAATCACATGCCCGGAACCATGCCTTTAACTTGGTCAAATAACTAGAAACTGGCACTTAACGACATTCTGACGCTCTGAACGCGCGTCCACCTTCTGACATGCAATTAATTTATGCACTCGGAGTGAAGCGCACAATTCCCCAGAAACACAAAAAATGCCCAGGACAACACATTCACGGGCCTAAATTGGGTGATCTCCGACACTAATTATTAGCCTAAACCACGCCCTTGCTAAGCCTGATCCAAAACATTCCAGACTTAAAGAAATATGCAACCCGATAACTAAAAGAAAATGCCCTAGACTAAGACCAAACTAAACTAAAAAAATGCCTCGACACCGTTTACACACTCCAACTAAAACTAAATAATAATAAAAAACTTGCCCCAACTAAGGCGAAACTAAACAAGAAAAATATTCCCATCGTTCATACACTCCAACTAAGCCCAAACTAAGTCAAAACAAAAAAATGCTCCTAACACATCCCGATCTAAAATAAATAAATTAAACAAGTAAACCTTGCACTCAAAACAAATCAAATAAGTTACAAAATAAACTAATCTTGAATTTTAAAAAGAAATTAAAATCATAATCTCTTCATAAATAAATAAAATAATTACAAAATACACTGAGGGCATACCCTCTGAATATACAACTTAAAACAAGAAATTAACAAAAAAAATAGCCCGTTTAGGCAATGCCCGAATCTGAATTTATTCAGGAAACTAGAAATCTCGTAGAAGCCCGGAGGGGGGAAGCACCCTGAACGAATTCTAGCCGTAATAACCTCTTCCCCTTTGCCCTGAGCCGACAGAAAAGAAAGAATAGGAAAGCCACCCAGGACCTGCGGGATCCACCCTTAGAAGCTCACCTTTGAAACCATAACAAGGGAGAGCAACTAACTCGGAATTTGCAGAGCCTACCAAGGAAAAATAGGCATCGGTCACGAAAATTTTGACCTTGCCTTATCCTTGGGTTTCCTTTCTATCATCATTTTCTCCTCCACCTCTTCCCTTAGCATGGTAACAATTCGACTGCTACCTTGCATTCTCAATCCCGTCCATTCTCAATATTCCACTCAATAAATACAACTCTTTGGTTTCAACACTCGGGATACAAAAAAAGAAAGGAAGAAAAGACATTAATGAACAAGAGCATGCCCAAAAAAAATGCCCAAAATACAAAAATGCCCCAAAACTTTTAATCCCAAACTCGAAATAAAATTCAAAATAACAAGAACCCAAAGCTTTCAGTCACACATTTATAAACTATATCTCCTGAATTACCAAATGACAAGTGTCACACTTTTAAACCCTTCCAATCTAATTAAATCCAAAACCAAACACATACCCCCCTGAAAGACCACAATCCATGACAGACTCAGATGAACCAATAATCACACAACACTTACCCCTTCAAGGAAACACAAATCCCAAAGCAAAGTAAACAAGCTGATAAGATTTGAACACTTAACACCCATCCAAAACTTTTGGAAACTCACACCTTTTAATAACTGTCACCTCAAGTCAAACAAAAGACAAACAAAATACCTTAAAAAAAAAACACTCTAGAAAAAAATGAAACCCTAAATTGTTTGGGACACCCCACCAGGAAAAATGCCCCAACCAGACCCACCGGAACCAGGTAAACCCTCTAAACAAACCCTATAAAACAAACTAAACTCCAAGCTAAACTAAATCCTAAAATAAGTCAAACAAATCAGATAAATCAATCTAATCCGCTAATAAGTTTAAATGAATAAACAAGTGTTGGGTATTTTCAATGTGCTTACTTTATTTGTTGGTTGTAAAAGCAATTTAAAATCAAAGTAAAATAGGGGATGGAATCAACACAACTGAGAAATCCTAGACCTGCAAGATACAGGGTCCATTGGGGAAAGTTTTGATAAGTAAGAGTTTGTCCCACAGGGAAAGGTGATCTACAGCTCCAAGGGAGCCATCTCTAGTAGTCCCTTCAGATCTGACTACAGATCTGGCAGTCCTAAAAGGAGGGGAGTTTAGGGTCACTTATTCTAAGTATCCTAAGGTAGCCTAATGAACTAACTACAGAAAAGGGTTGAGATGATGGATGGAGTGAGGGAAAATAAATATAAAAGGGTGAGAAGTATGCTATTCGGTTCATATCTGCTGGAATTTATGACTCAGATCCAGATCTGCTGGTATAGAAATTCTGTCCAATGGCTACATTATCACCAAAGAGGAGAAAGAATTCAACTCATCCCTGTGCCATGATCCAATCCCTTAAGGTTATAACCTGTCCACTTAAATGGTCACAGACTATCCCATAGGGGAACCACAATCCAGAGATGGGTCAAAACAAGTTGATCATTATAGGCACTACTTCATCCAGGCTACAAGCTCAGGAATCCATAGGGAACCTCAACCTCTAAAGCTCTATGTGTGGGGCTAAGGTTGTAACGGACCATGATAGACCAGACACATAGAACTAGCAAGAGATTGAGTACCACCTTAGATCTAGCTGTCCATTGCTTGAGTGGGACTACAATGGTCCAGTCATAAGCCTACAATCTCCATGCCTAGATCAGATCTGCCATCTGATGGCGGGTCTATACTAATATAGGGGAGTCTGCCTCTGTACAATTTCCTACCAAGCTACAAGCTCAGGCTCGGAGAAGAAGGATCCATTTTGGATCGGCAGGTTGGATTCACCCTAAGGCTACAACCTGTCCACTTAAATGGTCACAGACTATCCCAGAGGCTATCCTCCTCACAAAGCCCAAAACAAAACAAGAATATTGCTGCTACCACCATGGTCACAAAGCTACCAGCTCAGGCTTCCATGGGGATTTCAGATCTAGTGGGTCCTGTGGTGGGGCTAAGGCTGCAAAGGACCATGATAGCCCAGACACACAAGTCACTTGGATCTGAATGGGACCTTAGAATTAGTCCTCCATTGCTCTGAATCACAGCCAAAGCAATGACGGATCACAAGGCAGCAGCCTTGCACAGAACAGCTCACAAACACATGAATCCCTTAAAAATACAACACCCAATCACAAATTCCATTGATCTAAACTTAATAAGCATACAAAGGCATGGCCAGCAAATGCTGGGCTATGGAGAGAAGAAAAAGAAAAAGGAAAACTACTTACATCTACAAAAAAAAAGACTACAATGCTAAAAACAAAACAGAGCAAAAACTGAACTCTTTCGGCCTACTGCTCCCTCTAAACCTAAACCAGGCTTAGGTTTATATAGCAGTGGGTGTGGCGGTGCATTAGAGTTAGGAAACCCTAATTTTAGCGATGCCACATGGCCTATTAATTATCCTTGGATGCCTCGAGGCACGTGCACAGAGATTTGAGCATGGGAGTGCGCGCCCTAATCCTAGGAAATTTCTAGAAAGTCCTCTATAGAATGATGGAAGTTGGAGTTCAGAGCTTCGCTAGGTTGCAGTCGATTCCCAGACTTGTCGCGTGGTAGCTCTGTTCTTCGCATGGTTGAGTTTAACATTAGAACTTCAAACATCGCGGGGTAGATAGTTAAGCTCTCGCTAGATTGGGCTTCGCACGGTTGGATTGTTACTTGTGAATTGCGCAAGCATTCCATTTCACTTCGAGAGGCTAGCTCTGGCTTCGCGAGGCTGCTTTCTTCTTGAATCGTGCGACAGCTTCTTTTCTTGATAGATCTTCGCGAGGATCCTTGCGATAGCTATGACGCATTTCTGAACTGCGTGATAGGTTCTCTTGACATTTGCATCCATGCGCTCGCCGACAATTTGCGTGAGGCGGGAGGCAGCTCTCTCTGCTTTCGGTCACTGCTGAGAACTGCCGAGGGTCTTCTTGAATCGCACAAGATCGCGTGACCTTTAACCCGAACTTCGAGGAGAGAGAGGTTGTGCTTTGAAGTTTTGGGAAGCTCGCGAGGACTGCGCGAAGCATAGTTTTTTGAATCCTTTGAAGCTTTGTGGAAGCTGCGCAAGGCTGGATTCAGTGTTTATCCTTCTGAGGAATTTCTGGTGCCAATATGGGCTACTTAACATGATTTCTGGCCTTATTGCACTGCTGTTTATTACCTACAAAAATAGCTTAATAAACCTTTATTAGATGGCTAAGGGCCTAATCAAAGGCTAAGTCAAGGGGTGAAAAGTGGTACTTTTCAGGTCTTAACAACAAGCACGATAAAAAAAAAGCCTCTTTATTTACAAATTAAAAGTTTTACAAGTATCACCGGAGGCATACCTCCTGAATTTATAACCCAAAATGAAAACCTAAAACTTTAACCTTCAACCTAAAATGAAGATTGGGTTCAAAACTGAGATGAAGCAAGGAGTCGATTTCGCTCGGAGCGTCGAATCAGAGGCTTCAGGGAGAATTGGTTGGGAAACACATTCCTCCACTTTTTACTCCTTCTCTTCTGCTATCTTTACCTCCTCCACCGCCACCTCCTCAACGCTGCCTTCACTGCTCCTTAAAAAGGACCGATGTGAAGACTAGCGCCCTCATTCCCAATACCGCCCACTCCCAAAATAACGCTATCCACGAGCATTGCCTCAGGATGAAGATCACATGAAATAATGAATATAGGAAGAAACAACATCCCAATTGGATAGTTAGATCGCCCAATATCACTAAAACATGAATTTTAGAACACAAGATATCCATAAAAAGGTCAAAACTCGAGACTAAACTAGAGAATGAAAAATAAATAAAAGCTCCCTTGCTTATATAGAGTATGGACTCAATCACGTACCAGAGCACAGACATCACTCGCGCCAACCGTGTAATGCTCTGATCGCGCACACTGCATGAACCATGTAATTTATCAAATGACACACTGTCGTCGTGCGACCTGAAAGGTCACCCATACATTGACCTGGTGATGCCTCGATCACGTGCTACGATTAAAGCGCATAACACAATTACACGCACACTTACATGTGCATAAATGGCCCCTTAAGCCTGAGATCGCATGCCCGAAATTAGGCACACAATAGTATTAAGTGACCTAAAATAGGTGTTCAATGCCTGACTTTGCATCACACTTTGATCAAAATTCACCCGTCCTATTGCGTACCTTGCATGAGAAGGAAGCATTGACAACACCCATCCCCATCGCGATAACATGTACACATGTGATATCACCTCAATATCCAGTCCCATCATGATAAATTGACCATACCCTCATGTCCCATCGCGAGAAGCCAAAAGCAAATCTCCTGAGAATGCAAACACGCCATCGCTAACTATGCTCAGTCGACATCCCATCGTGAAAATCACCCCCCTGAAAACAAAAAAAAAAGCTCAGATAGCACATGCCACACCATATGACGAAAGAGGAAAAGATTGATCACGTCCCATCACTAAGGCAAAGGGCTCTCTCTCTCTCCCGAATTGATCCCCACGTTCCACCAGGATTGACCTAGCACGCAACCAAAGAAAGGGAGAATCCCCAGGTCCCATTGCGACATCATTTCTCCCAAGACATCACATCACAACTGCCAAGCCCAACCATAGCAGACCTGAAGAGAAGAAATCTCCAAAGTCTCATCGCGACACTATGGTGCCACCAGACCGTACAAGCTACGCACAATCCAGGTAAGTATCACCCCCATGTAAATACTACCCAATTTTTTTTATTTTACTCGATATTTCTTGTAAATATATAGTTAGCTATGATTAAGTCAAATGTTTTCAAAATCCATCTCTCTCGACTCGAGAATCACTGTAGTCCTCCCATAAGAGACTATCATTAGTACTCGTCGAGACGGTTAGACAGAGTATCCAACATGCCAAGTGTCGTCTTGACAATCACAATAACGGTCGGGTCCACAAATCCCGTATCGGTGGATCTGCTCAGCGACGTCTCAGAAGCCACATTTTCTGCCATTTTACAACCGAATTGATCTTAAGTTAAAATTCCTAAAATTTTAAAATTTCAAAACTCCCGAATTTTCAAAATCCTCTTACTAAAAAAAAAAAAAAAAAAGAGAGAGAAGAAAAAAAGAACAAAGTAACAAGATAAATAGACCCAACTCACCTTTCTTTAAATATAAAAAAAAATTTAAAAAAATTGATTAAGCGCCCCATCACTCGCGCACAATAAATTATAGTTAAACCTGACCTTTAACTGCTAAGACCCCTGAACTCGCAATCAAGCGCATATCCCACTGCGCAGAATTGGATGAAGCACACACTCCACTGCGCAGAATCATTTGATCAGATGCATTAGGATTAGAATTTCCAACTTAGAGGTTGACTCCAGATGAATCAAGCGCATGCACCAATGAGCAGAATTCAATTGAGCACACCTCACAAGACCCCCACCTCAATTACCAGCCTAAATCGTCCATTCCCCTGGGAAACTGAACATTGAGTATATTTAATCTAAGAACTTATAAATGCCTATTAAAAAAGGAATGCCTCACGCGCATTGGTGTGAGCAATGATGCGCCCGGTCTGACATGATTTGTAAAAGCCTTCGATATTACATGATACTTTATTTTATTATTATCGGTCCCTGGACCTTGTTTTGGAAATTTGATGGACATCCCGGTACCTCAATTGAGTAAAATCCCTCTATTAGCCTGCGCCATGTGGCGGGATGAGCCATGCACACACAGACCTGGAATGTGCCCTTCGATAGCTATCATTTGCCCATCAAATGCTTTATTTTTGCTTGAACTGATAGATAAGAAAGCAAAGCATGTCATGTCAGCATCCCCAATTCATGTTTGTGATTTCTCAAGAGAAACGAGAAGACACATCGAATGAGGGGTGTCTACTTCTTCGACGCATTCTTACTTTGCAAGAGCGCGCCGAAGAGGGGCATCTGTAGACACCCCCATTTTGCCCTCTCGGAATATGCAAATTTGTTTTGTCAACCTTTGACCTCATAACTCTGATATGGGACCATGCACTGAAACAATAGTACATGGCTGAACATAGGCTGAAACAATAGCTCTATGGCTCAGATCCTAACGTAGGGAGACTATATACTAAAACAATAGTATATAGTTAGAATGCAGACTGAAATAATAGTCTTGCATTTCAGACCCCGTTGCCCTAATATGGGACCATATATTGAAATAATAGTATATGGCTAGACACAGGCGGAAACAATCACTCTGTGGCTCAGGCCCCATACCTCCGACGTGGGAACCATGCATTGAAATAATACTATATGGCTGAACACAGGCTAAAATAATAGCTGTATGGCTCAGATCCCAATATAGGGAGACTATATACTGAAACAATAGTATATAGTAAAAATGCAAGCTGAAACAATAGCCTGACATTTCAAGCCCGACCCGGACCCGGACAACCCCAAATTAAGCGCCTAAAACCATGTACTCAATTCGATTGCATGTCAAATCACAAGCGCGCAATCAGTCCCTTCTCAGACCAGACTTCTTTTTCTAGACCAACTCGAGGCTCGATCACACATCTATCATGAGACGAGCGATTGGATTGAGCGCCCCATCACCGACATTCAATTGGCCTACGCCCGGCCTAGCCTCACCATCCTTGATCCCTAACTTTCCTCGATTAAATGCTTCGAGAGTGGCACTTAATTGGATTACACACCCCAAAATGGGCGCACAGTTATTTCTAATGCTATTAGGACTAGGAAACTCGCTGAACAAGTCAATTGATCGCTCACTGAGTCGGTGACCGACTCAAAGCGATTAAGCACTGAAAGGCCGACGCGCAATTTTATTAAACGCCTGAAACAGGGCGTTTAATTGAAGAAAAACCTATAAAATCATTTTTTAATTTTGACCCAGAAAAAAGATGGAGGAGAGCGAGAGAGGACAAACTTTTTTTGGGATTCCGAAACCAGAGAACTCCGAGAGTGAGCACATAGAGCAACCTAACCAAGATTTCGAAATTCAAATGCAAAATCTCTGAGGTTTCTCTCCGCAGCCCCGGTCCTAGGTAAAAATCTTAGTTTTAGACTTAGGATCTTTTTCTTACTTTAATTATAGGTTTTAATTTTCAGTCCGAGACCGTAGCACCCTTTTTTAGATCGCAAATTTTTTATATCTGGTTCTAGTTCTCTGAATTTAGAACCAGTCCTTAATCTGATGGTCTAATTTATTGACCCTAGGCTTTAATTCCGTTCTAAAATCTCAATTTCCAGTCCTATAAATAATTTCTAGTTCTAGTCCTTGGATTCTAGAACCAGTCTTTAATCATATGGTCTGATTTTCTGATTTCGGACCCGAAGTTAGTCCTAACTTTTAATTTTAATTTTTAGTTTAATATTTCTAAAAATCCTAAATATTAATTCTAGTTTCTCAATTTCATTCATAATTATTACTCCAAAATCGACTATGAAAAATCCAAAAATACTATTTTATAATCCTAAATCCAATTTATCTTTAATCTCAGCTATCTGATTTGCCTAATGGAGCTTACGGAGGGTACTCGGGAGCGGGGCCATTCCTCCTTAACATAGCGGGCCTAAACCCCCCTTTTTTTAGAATTACTTAGTTGTTTTAATTAGGGTTATAATATCAGTTCCATAATTTCTTCTTAGAAGTTTAGTATAGTCAATTTATATGTTTTATTTTAATTAAATCCTTAGAATAATTGCTTCGATTAGAACTCCAATAAAATTAGTTCATTTATTTTAATTAGATAATTCTAGCATAGTTAATTCCTTACTTTATTAGACCCCGATATCAGTAATTAGTCCTTTTATTTCAATTAGAATCTTAGTATAATTAATTCATTGCTTTGATCATAATTCTAGTCAAATCAGTCCTTTATTTTAATTAGAATTAAGTATTGCTTTAATTAGATTTCAAGTACAGTTAATTCATTGCTCTAATCAGAATTTTAATCAAATTAGTTTGTTTCCCTCAATTAGATTTTTCTATTTTATTCATATAAAATTAATTGACTGCTTAAATTAGAGTATTAGTAAAACTAGTTCTCTATTTCAATTAGAATTCTGGTACAACTAGTATACGTACTTTACTTAGAATTTCAGTATAACTAGCATGCTTGGTCTAATTAAAGTTCCATTAAAATTAATACACCTGCATTCCTAGTACAATTACGAGACCGATGTTAATTGGACTCTTAGTAGTATTAGGACACTATATCAATTAGAATTTTAGTAGTGCTAGGAAACTAAAATTAATTAGACTCCTGATAGAATTAGAATACTAAATTAAGTAAACTATAATAAATTCTCACATAACTAAACTCAAAACAGAATTGGGAAGTCTAAACTGATTAGAACTACAATAATAACAGGGAAAGGAAAGAAAAATTAAACTATCTAAATTATAAGAAAATACATAGCTGCTACGTTCGCAGGCAAACGATTCAGTAAAGAAGTAACCCACACCCACTCTAAAGCGTGATCATTGATGTGTTGCAACATCGTAAAATATCTGCAGCTAGCGATCACAACAAACTGGGAACCTTCCTAGAAAACCCTTTATTTCTAACATTCCAAACGCCACATCTCTAGAGTCCACTTGGACAGAATTGGAGCCACTAATTCAACGGGGACCGAGAGGAACCCAGAAAAAGTGTGCACCAACAGAGTCATCCTCTACCCTAAATGGATTGCCAACATAGTACTTGTTGCCAAGAAGGATGGCCGAGTGTGGGTATGTATCGATTTCCAGAATCTCAACAAAGCATGCCCAAAAGATGACTTCCCCCTACCACACATTGAGACCCTGGTCGATAACACTGTCGGACATGAGATGTTATCTTTTATGGATGGCTTCTCCGAATACAACCAAATTAAATTAGCAGAGTCAGACAAAGAAAAGACATCATTTACCATGCCATGGGGAACCTACTGCTATGTCATCATGCCTTTCGGGCTTAAGAATGCAGGGTCCACGTATCAACGTACCATGATGGCTATATTTCATGACATGATGCACAAATGTGTTAAGTCTACATCGATGAAATACTAGTGAAGTCCCAAACATGAGTAGGGCATGCTGAAGCACTATGACTGGTGTTACAAAGATCCAAGCAATATCAATTGAAGGTGAATCTTAAGAAGTGCATGTTTGGAGTAACCTTCAGAAAATTATTGGGATTTATGGTCAGTAAACGAGGTATCGAAGTTGACTCGATGAAGGCCAGATCCATCCTCGAGATGCCACCTTCCAGCAACATCAAAGAATTACGAGGCTTGATAGGAAGGTTACAGTTCATTAGGAGATTTATCTCCCAACACTCATATCGATGCGATCCTTTCTACAAACTACTTAAAGGAGGAGTCAAATATAGATGGGATGACCAGTGTCAGCAAGCCTTTGATAGCATCAAGAAGTATCTCCTTAACCCACCAATACTATCACCGCCAGTTCCAGAAAGACCCCTAATTCTCTACCTCCCAGTCAATGACAAAGCAATGAGAGCAATCCTCAGACAATATGAAGAAGAGGGCAAGAGAGAGGAGGCTATCTACTACCTCAGCAGAACGATGGTCGAGTATGAACAAAAATATACGCCAATAGAGAAGACCTACCTCACCCTAGTGTGGGCCTCAACGAAACTACGACATTACTTCGGAGCACACAAAATATTAGTACTAGCACGCATGGACCCTTTGAAGTACATCTTCGAGAAGCCCGCCACCTCCGGGAGGATCGCCCGATGGCACATGTTACTATAAGAATTCGACATCACATATGTCACATAGAAATCTATCAAAGGACAAGCGATCGCTGATTACCTCTCTGACTTACCACTCTCAGACGATGAGCCTATGCACACAGACTTCCCTGATGAAGACCTACTCTCAATTCACAATGAAGAGCCCGATAAGACATCATGGATTCTCTATTTCGACGGAGCTCTTAACCACAAAGGGAAAGGCATCGGGATTGTCCTACTAAGCCCAGAAGGGCTATCATACCAAAAGCTTTCCAGCTCAACTTTCCGATCACTAACAATTTTGCAGAATATGAAGCTTTCACCGTCGTACTACGAGTAGCGCTGTAGCTAGGAGTCAAGCAATTGAAGACGATTGGCGACTCCAAACTTATGCTATCGCAAGTTATCGGGGAGTGGAAAACCAAAGAAAAATGACTAATGGCCTACCTGGAAACAACTCAGTTCTTAATAAAGAAATTCGAAAGAATCTCCTTCACGCACATTCCAAGGTTAGAGAACTAGCTCGCTGACTCTCTCGCCACACTAGCCTCAGTCATACTGATACCGATCGAACAAAGTACCAAATCCTTTTTCATTGAGAGGTTGACAATACCATCACATGAAGTCGCTTGGCAAGTCAAACCAAAACTACCAATAGCACTAGAAGCTCACAAGGACGAAGGGTAGCCCACCCCAGGCACTCCCACAGAAAAAGAAGCCACCGTCGCCATGTTTAGATTCGAAAAATCACCAACCGACGACGACCAACCATGGTACTTTGACATCTGGAATCTTCTAAACCATCAACATATCCCTCCTTATTCTACAAAGATCGAACGGAAAACCATAAGGATTCGATGTACGAGATTTTATATACTCAGTAAAACCCTATACAAAGAAGCCTTCACCGAAGGAGTACTACTACGATGTATCACGACAACCAAAGGACAATATATCATTCGAGAAGCACACACTAGTGCCTGCGGTGCCCACGCCTGTAGATTGAGACTCGCAGATCAGATCATACGACAAGGCTACTTCTAGCCGATAATGATAAGATATTGCCTCCTTTACATCAAATTCTAGAAGCAATGCCAAGAACACGCCCCGCTTATCAAAGCTCCATTAGTTGCATTGAATCCTATAATCTCACCATGGCCATTCTCGATGTGGGCCTTTGACATCGTCGGACCCTTCATGGACACAGTCGGGAATACACACAAGCACGCGTTCATACTCACTGAAATTGAATACTACACCACATAGGCAGAAGCTGAATCCTACATCAGAATCACCGCATGAGGTTTATCATTCAGAACATTATCACTCGGTTTAGAGTACCCAGTATATTCATCACCGACAACGGACCACAATTCATCGCAGAGAAGACAAAGAAACTATGTAAGAAATTTGACATCGATCTACACCACTCATCACCGTTCTGTTCTCAGGGAAATGGACAGGTAGAAGCTACAGATAAAACACTGATTCGAATTTTGAAATGAACAGTAGAGATGAGCAATGGAGCTGACTGGCCTGAATGATTACCAGAAGCACTCTGGGCCTATAGGACTTCTATTCGCATGGCCACTGGCCAAACTCTTTATCTCCTCACATACGGGATGGAAGCAGTCCTACCCAATGAATTATAGATACCATCCTTACAAATTCAACTAGATGATGAGCTATTCTTAAACCAAAGGAGAATTTCCCAGCTCACCGAGGTAGAGCAACTTGATGAGGCATGTCTAAGGGCAACTGATCATGCTCAGGAATATCAAAGGAGAGTGGACAGGGCTTACGATAAGAAAGTCCTCGATCGAACTTTCAACATTGGAGAATTAGTCTTGAAGAAAATCATGCCCATCCAAAAGGAAAATTGAAACCGAACTGGGAGGGCCCATATGTTATAGCAGCCGCATATCTAGGGAATGCATACAAGCTGGTGATCATGACCCATTCATCACATCCCATATCCAGATACTATATCTATCACCCTCGTAGATATCATGACCCATTCATCGGTCGTATGCCCTCAATTCCCATAATATCATTAAGACTTCCAATTTACTGCCTACCTTCTTATTCGAGCAATTTGATCGAAGGACTAGTGACATACCTGACCTCTTTTAAAAGCATAAGTAACACTCGATTCTCATCCACCTTCCCTGCCATTGGAGGAGATGTTAGAGCGCAAAAAATGAAGATGCTAGGCTCAATCAAAACTCACCATTATTGTGTTAATAAGTTGCTTTCGGAAAAAATACATATATATATATACGAAAAAAAATTTAGTGAGAGAAATACAACGAATAAACCAGTCAATGAGCTCAGGGAAGAATAAGTAGGCCGTGAGGACATATATGGCAACTTTACTAGAAATGTATAAGCAAGCTGCGAGGGCATCCCTGATGTCCTGATACTTCTAGATGTTGTCGTAAGGTGGCAGGAGGAGGACAAACTCCTGCTAACCATAGAATGTGAGACTTTGATGGTGTCGAAACATGACGGAGAGCTCAATCATGGCACCCCATACCCACTTTGAGAAAAAGACTATTACTCATCCTTTTTAGAAAGTATCAGATACAAACTATTTCCCCCACATCACTAAGCCTTTTCTTTCTTTCACCCTTAATTTTTTTATTTTCGAACAGCAAGTTGAAAGCCTTTCAGGGTATTCTTAGAAATGAAACCGAAAACTAATGAATGACGACTGATGATATCAAAGGATAGGATGACCACTATCAAAGGTAGACCCCAATACACAGATGATATGATTAGATAATCCCCCTTGGTTCGATGACAATTTCAGAACAAATCTTTTTCTCCAAAACTAACTCACCAAAGGCGCATGGCCAACCATAGGCCCAAAGTACTTATCAAAAACCCAGAGAAGCCCCATTGCACCTTAATACTGGGGCATTTTTTTAGAATCGCATTAAAGGCTCCTGCTTGCCCATAAAGAAGATGCAGAATGATGAAGTCACCACCCGAGGAGTGTCACTGAAGATTTCGCACTGCCTATACCAGCACGCTCCTACATCGGGGCATTTTTTTTAGTATTAGAATTTTCTTTCAGTTATTTGCTTTCCCCGCTACATTATATTTCCTTTCCTCGTAATAAAAAGAAAAAAAAAAAGATGAAGAAAAAAAAGAAAAAAGAAAAAAAATGCCCCTCTATTACCAAACCTCGGCCTGAGACACTTCCCCCCTTGACAATCAACAAGGGGGAAAATAAAATTACTAATGCCTTTTATCCTCATGTGCAGATACGAGATAACCTTCGACTATTATCGAGCCAACTCAAGGACAATCCAAGTCCCAATAACAGATGACGGTGCCTAAAAATAAAATGATAGAAGGTAATAAGAAAACAAAGTGAAGCCAGGTACATCTAAACCAAAATCTCTTTTTATATATAAAAACTTTCTTTTACATATGTCACTAGGGGCATACGCCTTGTATATACAATAGATAAAAGAGAAGAAAAATAATAAAAAATGCCCTACTCCCTCCGCTGCCACTGTGACGGGCGCTCACCATCATCTCCCATCTCCTCAACCTTTGGACCTAGGGTCTCGTCCCCAGACAAATCAATACCAGCGACTAGAGTCGCAGGATAATCCCTACTAGGAGAAGGCCTAGAGATAGACCCTCCCTCGCTCGCCTGGTTGGAGGCTCGTCGGGAATGTGAACACAGAGGACCAAAAGCAAGCATAGGCCCTAGGGCCGAATCTGCCTGCGCATAGGCCCTCATGATCTACTCGCAAATCTCTGCTAGTGAGCCACTGGCCCTCGACCCCAGCCCAGGAAAATGGTCAATCATCCCTCGTACTCTCCCACGAACTCTCATCAACTTGTGCCATAAAAGATCTATCGTCGACTGCATCTCAGCACGGGTCACTGCTCGGGCACCCTCCAACTCCACTGTCCGAGTCCTCCGCTCAACCAACAAGTCCACGGTCACCTCCTGGAGATGGCGCTCTGCCATATCGGAAGGAATCTCACAAACTCCTGGCGAGCTAAGACGCGCTACGTCTTTATACACGATTGCTCCAGCTCGCGGACCTGTACAAGTCAAAGGCTAAGGAGGTGCATATGCATAACAAGACAAAGAATGTAGACAACGAAGACAAACCAGCTCAACACGCTCCCACAAAAGATGCTCTATGATGGCATCAGTGACTGGATCAGCTGGAGGAGCCTCAGACGCAGGTGGCTATAAGAAAAAAAGGAAGAACATCATAGATATAATGGTGCTACATAATCAAGAACGAAAAATGACCACACTAACCAAATATAGCGAAGGATCGGGAGTCGACTCCTGAGGTGGGGCCTCGGGAGCAGAGTCAGGATTGACCTACACGTGAATCAAAATAAACACAAAACTCATCAAACAAAACTAATTAGCAAATAAATAAAAGCCAAACAAACTACACATAAACAAAATATACTTGACTCTCCGGACATAGAGAAGCGGCGGTCACCTCTCTAACCTGGAACTCCTCAGCAAGGCGACGCTGAAAAGACGTAACCCAACATTAACAAACTATCAAACAACACAAGAACCGATAACTCAAAAGAGAGAGGAACTTACCCAGTGCTCTAGCTTTGCCCAAAGTTGGGCCATCGCCGAATTCTCCCGACTGAAAGAGGTGATTGAAGATGGATTGAATGGTGGAGTAGCAGCCCTGGCGACAGACAACTTCGCTCTCTATAAATAGCAATGAACACATCAGACTTGATAATGTCAATAGAATGATAACGATCAATAAAGTAAAAGCAAAACAAACATTTACCAATTGATCAATCTCAAAACGTAGGTTAGCCGTCACCACCTGATCAGCCTGCTACTGGCTACGGTAAGACCCAAGTAATGCTGCCTAACTGGAGACCTTGCTCTCCCTCTCAATTTGATAAACATGAACTAAACAAGACTATTAAACTAGGAACAATTAAAGAAATAGAAATGAACAAATTTATAAACAAATACACTCACTAGAGATAGCCGTGCCTTTACGAGCTGAGCTCTCAGCTTGTCCTCTGAGGTCCTAGCCTGAAAGACTAAGTCCATCAAGGACCGCAACATCTCCTCATCTGGATGAGGAGCACTTCCTGTCTGCTCCATCGCCCTGTGTAGTGCATCCAACACTCCGTGGAGGCTAGCAGCCAAGGGGCCTTGCTCTAATGCGACCAATCTCTCCCTCAAAGAGGAGGTTGACTCAGGACTACCAACTATAAATGAATCACTCCCATGGAAAGGATGGGTGAAGAGTTGACCACCACCTATATCACGAAACCACCTCAGGAATTCCCGCGCATCTGCCTCATCACGTGCCCCAGTAACTCGGATCCCCCCGACTCTAAAATCCTCAATATGAGCCACCATCCTCGACAAAAAGACGCGACCAGAGGGACCAGTCATCCTCCTCGCCACTCAGTGGCAAATCTGTGAAGGGACTCCCTGAGGGAGCCCCAATTAATGAGTCACTTAAGAGACATGGATGAGCTCCACCTTCTCAAAATAGTGGACCCAGATGTCCACATCAAAGAAGGGCTGACCTGATTGAATCATCAGCTACCTTGCATCCTCCTCTGGACCATAGGGCCTCCAAATCACCTGTAACCAGAAGTAAACAAAACTGAACTGTCGAATCTACAACCTAAAACACATAAAACACTCAAGTAATAAAAACAACACATACCTGCCCTATGTTTATATCCTCAAATAAGCCCTGCGCAGTTTGTAGATCTGAAGACCGACGACAGTGTCCTAGCACCTACCTCCACACATGCATCCAGGGGAACATGAAAGTAATTTCCCTCGGGACCCGTGGGGGCAAGAAGGAGAAGTGGTCGTACGCCCAAAAATAAACACACGATGTCAAAAACCATCACTAAAATAAACACTAGAATCACTAGGACACTACCAACGAAGCTACGAAACTACCCAAAACTCACATGGATGAAAGGGAGGAAAACTCCGATCGTCACAATGCCTCTCCCTCTATGATAAAGCTTCTCGTAGAGGTGCGCCAACATTGTTGCGCCTCAATCACAAGTGGGCAGCTGATCTAGGTCCCTTAGTAGCATCAAGAAGAGACCCATCACACATCTTCGGGTGGAAGATGAGAAGAGGACAACCCCGAAGAAATGCATAAAAAATGCTCGGAGTACTCGATATGCCGCTACTCTTGGCTCCGTCATTGGCTCCCTACACGCCATCGCCCTGCAGCATCTATCAAAAGCTTTCCTCGCCTCCAAATGATGCCTCAGAGGAACAAAATTGCTAGCAAAAGTATAAAAAAACCAAGTGGTTTGGACAATCCCCGTCCTAGACCCACTGTGTCGGTACTCAACATCGAGCACCTCCCTACTCACAGATTGATAATCACTCTGCATCTGCCCCGTGATGGGTTCTCCCTCGAACAGCAGTTCGGTGACATGGACCCAGTCCTCAGGGGTGGGCACCAGCATGCCTACTGGGAACAGCAATGCCTGCTGCTCCTCCCTCCATCTCTCCATGATCACCCCGATCATACCACGGTCAACTAAAAAGGGCTCCAACTCTAAAATTGACCTAAAGCTGAAAGTCACTGACCGCACCCGCTGGAACTCGGGCAGGGCATGATACCAGGAATGGGACTCTGACCACACTGTGCTAATGGCCAGTACCAGAGGCTCCTGACGAACCACAAGAAACAAGACAACGTTAACCTAGGCCTACACTAACCTTGATCACAATCGTAGATACTGACTAAGCCTACCTAATGGCAATAACGGTAAAAGCATAATAATGAAATAAATAAGAATGACAATCCACAACAAGCACACAAAATAATATAACATAGAAAGATGAAGTAAACATGACCTAAAACTAGATGCATGCATTCAGGTTTGATGTAAAATTAGGAGGGTTCCATCCTAGGAAGTCTACGTTGTAACTTAAATGTCTAGAAATAATAGGAGCTCTTGTTCGCGGGATCCTCACCGGCATCCTCCTCGCCATCCTCATCGTCCCTATTGCCAGTTTCAAGGACCTCCTCCCAAACAACCATCTCGACGTCACCACCAATGTGGACCTCAGACGTCTCACCTTTCCCCTCGGCCAGCAGCTCTACCACGGAGGCCATCCGTGAAAGATGGTCAATGCCCTTAGACTCCATCTCAGATCGAAGAGCTCAAAAAAATTGAAGAGAACGTAAGAAACAGTGTCCGAAACGGACGAATGGATTGTAAAAAATTGTGAATAACATAAAAATCAGCAACAAGGAAGTAGGAGAGCTCGAGATTATGAGAGATTTAGAAAATGCGCGTTTGAAATCAAAACCTTGGGTTTATATAGAGAGCGGCCTAATTATGCGCCTGAATAAGCGCACACAATTGGATCCCGAGCTATATCTCCTCCTCACAAACAAAAATATACGCCCTTAATCATGCCCATAATCAATTCGTCGCTCGCACACTTACCGGTCGCGCGTTCCAAACAGAACACACAATTGAATTATACGCCCTAAGCCATGTGTGCAAACCTAAGCATCGTCCGTACATTGACCGGAAATCGGCTGAATCATGCGACCTAATACTAGCGTGCAATCTTATTGCACGCGTCAAACCGAGCGCACAATTGACCCTTGGGTCTATCATTCTCATGCAGAAGAACATGTGCACAATTGACCCTTGGGTCTATCATTCTCATGCAGAAGAACATGTGCACAATCCTATTAGGTGCCCTAGATCCAACGCGCAATTTCCCAGGTTCACCAAATGTAACAATGTAATAATTCCCATAATTGTACACTACACAGTATAGATAAGAGTCCGGTCAGGTCAATCATGTCATCAAATTGATATATACCTATAGAATATATATATATACTTAGCTAGGTGTAACAACTTTATATTGATAGTCTCCATCTGTTGTTTAAATGTAAAAGAGTTATATTCGAAACTAATAGCTGATGTATAAGGCTCTGATCTCTATCTATCAAATATCAAGGTATATATATAGATGCCTAACACTTGATGTTAAGTCTTGCTTTGGCTTATATGATAGTACTCCACTTATAAAGTTGTTTAAGGGATTTTCGAGGATGAAAAGCCCTTAAACATGTCGTTAGATTGATATATGCCTAACACTTGATGTTATGTCATGAGATCCCAACTCTTTTTGTCTGTACTGCAAGACACTCACTTATGCAGTGCTGGCTTTACATGACTTTGTAACTTTAAAACGCTTATAAGCTGCTTGCATGGTATCTTGACTACACGACTCAATGAGTCATTTCGCATTTTCATGCATGCAAAGTGCAACGACCCTGTATAAAATACAATAACACTCCCTTCATCTTCTTTATTTGAATTCCTTATAAACCAACCCTGCAACTATGACCTACACAACTAGGGATACCATACCACTTACCTAAATCCTATCTTAGTCCTTAAGACCTCTGTTAAAAATTAAGACCATGGTGTACTTCCTGGTCCCATAACTTCTATTCAACATCTTCAGTCCGTTAGATTGAGTGCAAAACAATTTTGCGTATCCTTCGTAGTCTCAAACTCGGCAAACGCTGCGTCAATATATGTTCGGCACCGCATCATCATACCTACAAGTCCACCAAAAGGTACACAGACTACCACCTTTATATATGGAAATTGGTGGAACCAAAACTATTGATCTGTGGTGTTGACTCTATCGGCAGCACAGACAATGGTTAGGGTGGATTCTATCAGCAACACATAGCAGAGATCAGACTAAAACACTCAACAATTGGTGCACTTTGGATCTTCTTTGATGACCTGATGAACTGACTAAATATATTATTCTACCAATTCCATACTAAATTCAAGAAATCTATAAATATAGATAGATATATAATTATATATATAGATCTAAGCAAAACTACAAGGGCACCAGGACACAGAGAAGCACTGATGACACCACGGCAAGCAAGCTTGCCATGGCAACCTCATAAGGTTGTCGCGGCAACCTGGGTTGCTTGCTACGGCAACCCCCATGGCTTGCCGCGACAACCTCTGTTGGTTGCTGTTTTTGGCTGTTGTCTTTGCTTACCAACTCGTGATCTAGTAATGGCCCATATGAGGCAACTTCCTACTATATAAAACCTGTCAATACATGTATCTTGGGTCTCAGGTCACCCATGAGCCCATCTGATATAGACTAAAATCTATACATGTACATATATATATACACACTATAGGTGCAACTTGGTGCACAAGAACAGTTGTGAGAAATTATCCCGGAATGGTGTTCTCGAATGCATGAGCACACCTACAATCTGATTCACGTCAGCATCACGTCAGCATAGGTGAAAAGGTAGGAAATATATTTTTGTTCATATATATTTAATTGTTTGTCATATTCTCATAAGGGTGCAAATTATTTCTCCTAGAGATAAAATAATGATAGTGATGAATTATTGATAAGCATGCTAAGGCTAAGGGAAACATGTAAGCTAGATTTTTATTAGACATGATCAAATGTGAAATAAGTGAGCTAGATATTTAGCTGATTTGATGAGATTTGATGAGAAACGCATAAGATCACATAATAGGTTTGACCATATATTCATAGAAGTTGATCTTCCAGATATATACCTATATATCAGTTTTGTAAATCGAATTTGTAAAAAGACATACCAGTTTTATAAGTTATGTTAGTTTTGTATAAATAATTTTGGTACACTGAAATATGAAAACATACATGGCATGCTAGTTGAAAGTAAGCATGCATATTCCTTGAATTCATACGTTGGTTATTATTTAGATCTTATTATCTGTGGTATCCTTTGATACGTTGTTACTCCATCTTGAGTCAAGTGATCCCGCTAACTCAAGAGCTTGAGTTTCTCGATTCAAGTGATCCCGCTAACTCGGGAGCTTGACAAGTGATTCCGCTAACTCAGGAACTTGATTTATCCTGGTACAAGTGATCCCACTAACTTGGGATCTTGACAAGTGATCCCGCTAACTCGGGAGCTTGACTCTTCTGTTTCAGCTTGCACGTGTATCTCGTTCCATTTTGATTTCTCATACTTGTTTCATTGTGCATCAATTCAACATGTCAGCATATTAGATTATTCGCATAATACTAAAGTCATATTCTTTATTATATTTTATGCCACTCTATGAGAATGTGGTAAATAGACAATATATGCTAGCAATGTAATATTCTCTACTAAGCTTTGATGATAGCTCATTCTATGACTTAAATGTCTTAGCTGCAAATTTAGATCCTAAACACGCAGCTGACCCTACCTACCAGCCAGACGAAGAAGAGGAAGAAGAAGAAGACGACGAGGAAGACTTTGCAAAAGATTTCTTCCCAAGATAGGTTTGTGGACATGAAAGAGAGAGAGAGAGAAGTTTAGATAGAGGCATGGGATAAACTTGTATAAATTATGTATGGTATTTTGAGATACTTTGTTATAGGATGTATAGGTTTTCTTTCCATTGTTTAGATGATGGGCGGCCGTCATCGGTGGAAAGCTATACATCAGCTCAGTGAACTTTGTATATACTATTTTGCTAGTTTCTGCTAGTTTTCGCCTAGATAAGTAAAAGTCAATTTAATTTTGCCATATTTGCTTGTCAGAGTAGGTACATTGCTTCCGCAATTGCAACACTTTGTATAAATGTTGGCCCTTATATGAAATGATCATATTAGGTGATCCGATGATGCGACGGTTCCAATAGTAAGATGAAGGGAAACGTTAGGTTGCCACACCATTAATATTTTGCCAGCCATTTGCGGCACTAGCATGAGAGCTCAGACTTAGAAAAAAAACACACTAAAAAGCCCCATACACAGTCTATTTTTCACGCACACACACATCTTCACTTAGGCATTTACACCTTCAAACAAAAATTTCCAAATTCACCTATACACCCATAGTTAAGTAGACCCAATACATCCTAATTAAGTAGAAATGCCTCCGACTAAATAGGGATGCCTCCGATAAAAAAAAGAATGACAAAAAAATATATAATAATAATAAAACCTAACTAAAATTAACTAAGACAAATTAACATTATGTAAAATTTCACATAATCACAAATAAAATTTATTTAACATGGGAAAATGATTACAGATTACACCAAGGGCATACCCTTTGAATTTACAAAATAATTACGGTCTCGGAGCGAGAGATGAACTTCGATTCGAGACAAACACTCAAAAACACCCGAGCCCGTAAACGCTCAGGAGAGATAGCCCTAAAACGAATGCCCAAAATAGGGGAAAATTATAGAAAAATTCGGAGAGGAAGCACACCCTGAACGAAGTCCAACAAGAATCTCATCTTCCTCTCCCGAGTTGGCAGAAAAGAAAGTGTGGCTCACAGAAAGCCACCCAGGATTTGACGGATACACCTATGGAAGGACAATCTTGGAAGCCCCCAAAGGGATGCTGACCACAGGATAATCCGCAGAGCCTACTAAGGAACAACTGGCGTCGGTCACGAGAACTCCGAAACCGCTCCTTCCTTCAGTTTCTTTTTCCCCTCCTTTAACTCTTCCACCTCTTCCCCTAACATGGTAGCAATTCGGTTGCTACCCCATATTCCCAATACCGCTCATCCCCAACCTTGACAAATAAATAAGAATTATGATCCATTTAGGGTTTAACACCCGAGATACAAAACTAATAAACAAATGCCCCCAATCAACTAAAAAAAATTTCCCCATAACTTTTGAATGAAAAAATAAAATGCCCCAAGTCTTTCCCAATTTGAAGTAATGTTCAAAATAAAATCCAAGCCCTTGATCCCTCATTTTTAACCTATGCACCCTAAACCACAAAGTGACAAGTGTTACACTCACAAACCCTCTCTATCTAATTAAATCTAAACCCGACACTTGCCCCCTTTAGGAACATAAATTCCCCACAAAATAGATAAACTAGTAAGATTAAAACACCTTACACCCCATCTAGAATTTTTAAAAGTAAAACCCAAATTCACACATTTCCAACAAGTGTCTTACCTAGAATCAAACATAGGACTGAAACAGAATACCTCAAACCTTAAATGAATGCCCCAATCAATCGTAAAATTAAAAATAAAGTTTAATCTTAAATAAATACAGCAAATAAACACAAAAAAAATTCCTATTCATGTATTATATTACTTTACAAGATCATCGGAGGCATGCCTCCTGCATATACAACCCAAAATGAAAACTAAGCCTGAAGGCCCGAGTTCAGAGCGTTCAATCAGAGGCTTCAGAAAAGGCGAGATGGAGGATTGGTTGGGGAATATATCTCTCTACTTCTAACACCGTCTCCTCTGCCATCTTCACCTCCTCTGCTGCCCCAACCTCAACGTTCTCTTCACTGCTCCCTAAAAGGGACCAATGTGAAGGCTGACCTCCTCTTTCCCAACACCGTCCATTCTCAAAGTCACTTCACCATCGGAACCCCAATTAAGCTGAAGATCATGCGAAACCACAAATATAGGAAGAAACGACATCAAAATCTGATGGGTAGCTCACAAGTTTTCGCTTAAACTCAGCTATTAGAGAAAAACAAGAACGAATGAAGAAAAATGAAAGGACTTCGGGTATATATAAACACCCACTTAATTGAACACCCTAAACAAAATGCGCAATTCTATCACACGCATATAAGGAAACATTTAAACACAATCCTGCACCCTCTGAAGCGCACACAATTGAATTTCCACTTGTACACAATCCCGACAAAATAATCGCGCGTAGATAATCCTGCACACACTAAAATTATATGCCTATGTTACAACATGAAATTTGAAGAGACACCTGCACGGTGACCTGGTGATGCTCTGATCGCGCTCAAAGATTCTAGCACATAATTTGATTGCACGCTGGTACACAAGCATGGAATTTGAATCGACACCCGTACACTTATGCTCTGCCAGCCCCGCCACTCTTCGATCGCGAGCTATTCAAAGAATGCATAATGACATTGAGAGCATACATAATAATGCACAATCACCCCTCAAATCCCAGAATCATGCACTCGAATCCCACCGTGAAATTTAATTAAGCGCCCAGTGCCCTGTGCTCAATACTCAACTATGACTACATTCCGAACACCTCCACATCTCTTTGTCCCACTTCGATCAGAACCCCTCTTTCTCCTTCCTCCCATCGCATAATCTCACAGGTTGTTTAGAGAGAGAGAGAGCTATTAACCACATTTATGTCCCACCGCGATGCTAAAATTTCAGCATGCAAACTTCACAACGCGACCTAAGGAAGGCTCGACCAATGTCCCATCATGAAGAGTTAAAAATGAGCCTCCCGAAAATCCTATCATACCACTGAGACCAAAGACAAATCCATAACAATCTCAACAAGATTCAAATTGACTCCAACCCATTATATAAGCATGATCTGCCAAAGAAAGAAACACCATCATTGTCCCATCACGACATTGAGACAACTAAGGAATCAATAGTCGCGCACATGGCCCATCATGATCCAACTACAACTTGATCCCATCACAACCTGTCTCATCGCGACATTACTACCTAAGACGCTCGGACACATCTCGTCATGATGCACAATCAAGAAGGGAAGGCTCAGTCAATGTCCTATCATAGAGAGCCAAACCTTTCAAACCCATCGCAAATCACACCTCCCCGAAATCCCATCTCATAACTTTCCATAACCAACAGAGGGAGAAGGGCTCGATCATGTCCCATCGTGCAACCAGAGAGCCTGCTTCCCAAAACCCTTGTCACGAAATAATCATCAGACTCCACCACAACCGAAACACACGTTCACTGGCAGTAGTAAAGGATAGACCCTCCACCGTCCCATCATGCGATAATCAGTGAGTCCCTACCATTATAAAAATAAAAAACAGAGAGGAGTTCCCCTCAGGTCCCATCGTGTCTACAACCACCGGGACTCATCATAGCATACAGCCATAAGGAGAGGACCACCATGTCCCATCGCGAACCTCACCTCTCCTAGACATCCTACCACATCGGTGACCATCAGGTCTCGCTGCAGTAGAAGTATAGAGAGGAAATCCTCTTATGTCTCACCACGATGACACTAAACAACCTGGAAGTCCCATCGTAAACAAAAGGCCCCAGCAGGCAACAATTCAGGTAAATATCACCCTCCTTTTATACTCGATAGTTTTATAAAATATAATTAGTTAATATTAAGTGAAATGTTTTCAAAACTTGTCTCTCTCTATCCGTGAATCACTAAAGTCCTCCCATAAGTGACAATCATCAGAATCCACGAGAAGGTTAGATGAAGCATTCGACATGCCAAGTGTCATCTTGACAACCACGCAAATGGTCGGGTCCATAAATCCCGTACCTGTGGATCTGCTCAACGATATCTCGGAAGCCATGTTTTCTGAAGATTTACAATCGAATTGATCTTAAGTTAAACTTCCCAATTTTAAAAATAAAATAAAATAATGATAAAACAAAAGTAATAAAGTAAATGAACTCCTATCTGTCAAACTTTCACTTCTCACCACTCCAATCTGTTCTTTTCCCCAGAAAACCAAACATTAAATATATTCAACTTTGAGAAATCATAAATGTCCACTGGAAAAGGGACACCTGACGCACCACTGGTGTGAGCAATGACGCGCTTGGTCTGACATGACTTGCGAAAGCCTTTGCCATTACATGATATTTCATCTTATTATCGGTCTTTGGACCTTATCTCTGGACATTCGTATGACGCCTCCCGGTACTTCGATTGTGTTGTATATCCCTTTGTTTGATTTCCCCTTGCACTTGCAGATCAGGATATCAACTCTCCTACCGTTTGAATGCCCCTTGCAGCAAGTCGTGATATGTGACGGGATGCCCCTTGCACCCACAGATTAGGTTACGCCTCTTTTCACCTATTGATTGCTACTAGCAGCACATCACGATATGAGGTGGGATGTCACTCGAATCCACGGCATGGAATATGCCTTTCGACAACTACCACTGGGCCCTCGAATGCTCTATTTTAGCTTGAGCTGATAGATAAGAAAGCCATGCATCTCATGTCAGCATCCCTAGTTCACATTTGGGATTTCCCAAGAAAAATGAGAAGGTCCCTCGGATGAGGGGTGTCTACTTCTTCAATGCATTCTTATTCCACAAGAACGTGCCGGAGAGGCATCTGTAGACACCCCCATTTTGCCCTCTCAGAATATACAAACCTATTCGATCAACCTTTGACCATGCCCACGATCTTCAGAAAAGGACTAGCCTTCTCTAAAGACTTTAAAACCCTAATACGGGGACCATGCACTGAAATAATAGTACATGGTCGGGACCCAGGCTGAAACAATAGCTCTGTGGCTTGAACTCGGCTCAAACCTAGGGAAGTCCCGAATTATGCACCCTGTATAAGGTGCATAAATTGATTGCATACCCCATGGCTGGCGCACAATTGGTCCCTCTTGGACTAGGATTTTACTTCCTAAGGATCCATCAGACCCTGATTATGTGCTCTACCAGAGGCGCACAATCAGATAGCATGCCTCACCACTAGCGTGCAATTGGTCCATTTTGGATTGGCCTCTCACCCTTCTAGAAACTGCCTAAGACGCGATTGTACACCCTATTTAGAGCGTGTAATCAGATTATGCCCATCAACACAGGCACATAATTGGTTCCTAAGCCAACCCGATCTCTAATTCCCTAGATCGCCTAAAAATTCCCTATTATGCATGCTTAATCTAGCGTATAATTGATTGTGCGCACTACTTAGAGCCCGTAATTAGTATAATTAGACTAGGACTAGGCTACTCGACTGAGCCAGTCAGCCAATCACTCACTGAGTTAGCCACCGACTCAAAGTGATTGTGCACCTGATATTGCTCGCATAATTCATTTGAGCGCACCAAACTGGGTGCACAATTGAAATTCACCAACCAATTGTGCGCACCCCATAGGGCATGCAATTGACCAAATACCTATAAATAGGACCCACCACCTCATCCCAAAAACACATCTCAATGCAGTTAATAATTGAATTGTCGAGTTCCGACTTCCAAGCTTAGGATTTTGAAATTTCTCTCTGTGGCTCTGGCCTCAGGTGTACCTCCCTTCTTTTTTTTTTAGTTCTTCTAGTTCTAGTTCTTAGTTCTAGACAATTAGTTCTAGACCTTAGGTTCTTAAGCTTTTAGTTCTAAATCTTAGATTTTAAATCTCTTCAATCCTTAATTCCTATCTATTTTTCTTTTCCCTGCTTCTAGTTCCTAGGTTCTAGAACCAGTTCCTCTTTTTCTCTTTCGATTCTAGATTTAGGTTCTAGCCCCTCTAGTTCTTAAATTCTAGATCTTAGATATTATGTTTTAATATGAATTTCTAGTTCTTCTAATTCTAGTTCTTAGTTTCTGGAATTAGTCCTTAATTTTAGTTTTAAATTCAGTCTTAGAATTTTTAATTTCAATTATAATTCTTAAATCTATTTTCGATTTGTAAATCCATAATTTACAAATTCAAAATCAGTTTTTCAACCCATATTATTACTAAATTAATCCCTAGCCACCCGATTTGCCCAAGGGAGCTTACGGAGGGTACCCGAGAATGGGGCCGATCCTCCTTAGCATTGAGGGCCAAAACCCTTTTTTTTTTTAAGATTTTGAGTAAAATTAATATATTTACTTTAATTAGAATTAGTATATTTTAAATTAATTAGAGTTTCAATAAAATTAGTATATTCCTAATTAGTTTTCATATTTGCATTCCTAGTAGGATTAGGAAACTTAATTAATTAAATATCTAAATTAATTAGACTTTTGATAGGATTAAAATTAATCAAATCCCTGACAAATATAGCAAGAGTAGGAAAGGCGAAAAGTAGTTAGAAGAGAACTAGGAATGCTAGCTTAACTAAACTTACAGGCAACCCAGTGCTGCTGACATCGGCTAGCCGATGATTCAGTAAAGAGAACAATCCATATCTCCACCTCGGAAGGCATGATCAGTGACGTGTTGCAGCGTCGATAAACATTTGCAGCGGGTGATCGTAATGAACTAGGTATTTCTCCCACATTTACCATCCTTCTTCAATATTTGATTATCTCTAAAAACACCACCTTTGCCAGAGTCCACTTGGGCCGAATTAGGCCACTCTTTCAAGGGACTGGAAGGGACTCAGAAAAAGCGAGTACCAACAACCCAGGATCCTTAAGCTTGGGTGGAGTTCTAGCTTGCAAGACTAAGCTTACTTGCTTCGTAAAGAAATTTTTTGCGAGACATTGTTTCGCCATTTCTATTTCTGCATACACATCTCTTTCAGGAATCATGGGTAGGCTGGGATCTATTTAATTGCTTCCAAGAGGGGTAAGTTAAACTTCACTTCTTTGAAGATTTCAGTGATTTCCTCTATTTTTTTTGGATTTTTATCAAAAGGGGATGGTGTACCAAAAGTGTTTGGAAATGGTAACTTTGGTACATAGGGTACCTCGGTTATAAATTTAGGTGTGCCATCCTCTTTATTTTCTACCTTTGTTTGTTTTTTATTTTTTTGGTTTTTCTTGTTGGAGAGTCTCTTCTTTGGCTTTATTCTCTTTATCTCTGGTCGTAGGGATAACTACTGCCTCTACTCTATTATCAACAGTCCAGCCACTCCGTAAGGTTTGAATAGCTTGAACTATTGGAATTAGTGTTTGTGAGCTTGCTTGTTTACTCTCTCTTTCCTCCCACTACGAGGCTAATGACCTGATTTGAGTTTCTAGATTTGTAATGAACTGAGTAAAAGACTGTAAGTTTTGGGAGATCTGAGACAACTGGGCTAATTCCCTAGAGCGATGGAGCGCATGTTGTTGCAAGTCCTGGAGGATTTGGATTATAGTAGCACCATCGTTTCCATTCTGAGGATATAGTTGTTGCACAAAAGATTGGTATGGGCTATATGACTATTGGGAGTTCAAAGAATATTGTGGGTATGTAAAAGATAATTCTTGTTGAGTTACCCTTGGGAAGCCATAAGGGTTGTCCCACTGAAAATTATAAGAATTCTAAACACTACTCCACTGTGAGACAAAGGCCTGTTCTGTTTTCAATGTGGCTGGATACAAAGGTGTAGTTGGAAATTCCATTGAGGTATAAGTCATATTGAGATTCGGCCAAGAGATTTCATCATAGCTTTGCATCTTAGATAAAGAATATTTATTATTATTTTTGTTAGAAAGCAGGAAGTTAAGACAAATCTGAACCTCTAGTTTCTGTGGCCAACAGATGTGTTGAAACCTTTGATTCGCTGCTCCGAATAAACCTGCAAAAGCTTAAGAAGTGATCAAAGAAAAATAAAAATATAAAGAAATATAAAAAGCGAAAGATAATTATTTATTTTCTAAAACTAATATAAAATAAAATCAGTTACCTCGGAGCAGTGCCAAAAACTTGATCTGCTCTTTATGTTGTTCTAATTAAGTCTTAACCTATTGCAAGCACACAATGGAAATTATAATACTAGCATAGGATCATTCCCATGAGGAAGTGATTTATCTTATATTTCGTTATGCTGAAAATTTATATTTATCTTTAAGATCCTAAACTACTTGAGAAATATGAATAAAAGAATGGTTCCTTAAACTAATTTGAAGAAAATAAATCCTAAATCTTCCTTCAGATTGTGGTCGTCAATCACAATCTTCAACTATCAGATATTTATAAATTTAAAATATCGTTACACTATATCTCAATCCTTTAGAATTTGAGCGTCAATAAAAAACTAGCATCCTTTAACCTGGATCTATACTAATCTTCAATCTACCAGAAATTTGGGCGTCAATCAAACTCTAGAAAATCAAAGATGGAAAAGTAAAACCGTTACACTAATCTGCAAATCTCAACCCGAGTCATCAATTCAAATTAAAACTTGGAGATGTTTACAAAGCAGTAAATTACAATAAAAATAAATCTAAACTAGAAAGCAAATAAAAATGATATCTTTCACCCCTCAGCCGCAGGCGTCAATTGCTTATGAGAAACTATGAATATCTACTCTAATCTTTCAGCTTTCAATCCCAGTCGTCAATTGTGATCGAGGAACCTTGGATATCTAAACTAAACTACTATAACTTTAAACGGAAGAACACCCAACCTCAGGAGTCAATTGATGCTGAGAATTTCTTTGATGATGAATTCCTATATCGGGCTCTCTTATTTATAGATAATAAGGAGTCGGTTTACATTAATCTAATTTTAATAAAAGAAACTACTAAAATAAAAGATTCTTATTATAACTCTAATTCTAATCATAGCTTTTCCTTGCTTTGAATGGTAGATGCGCTTCTGAACTTTCTCCTTTATTTTAGTAACAGAGATCTTTTAGGAGTCTTCCTTTGTCAATCTTATCAGATCCGTGAGTGGCCAAACTTCTAATTTAAGAGTTCTAATTATATGCATGGCGGTATAAATCTTCTTCACATGATCAACAGTATAAGAGCTTCAATTTATTCAATCGTAAATCACGATTGTTCTCTTTTTACAGCTTTCACTCTCAAGATGATTCTTCATTTGCGATTTTATTTACGATTGATCGCTTTTCTCCTTTGTATCACATTTGACTTTTTGAACGTCTTTAAGATTTGTAATTTATGATTTCTTACTTTTTGTCTCTTCTTCAGCTATGTTCAATCATCTTTTACAATTTTAAAACTTTTAAGCATATAGCGAATCATCTTTCACCCTCCATCTTCATTCTTATTGCTTTTTGAATTCACTTTGACGAAGTTTAACACTTTAGCTCTCATTTACTGATTTTCCTTAATATCTGCGCATCATTAACTTGTTAGTAGCAAACTAAGGTCTAACATCACTAAGTTAAGGGAGATAAAATGGTAAATTATGTGACTGATCAATACCCAAATTTTCCCATCCGTTCCCCTCATCGGAAGGGCCCTCCACATCCATCCTCATAGCTGACCCCATGACCGTGATGGAGGACATGGTTAAGGCTAATACAGCTTGGAAGGCCTCCCAATGCCTCCCTCATCTACCCCAAATACCCAATCCACAACAAACCCTCAAAAATCTCCACACCTCCTTCATCCAAAATGCTAATCCCAATCAACCATCCATAATTCACACCACCCAAGGCTCCTCCCATCAACCATGGGGCCATCCAAGTGGGCCTCCAAGGCCCAATGTCCAACCCCAAGCCCATGCCATTAAAAGTTAAGGTCCACGGTTCCAAACCCATCACAATTCTCCCAATTTCTCACATATATCCAACAAGCACACCCCATTCCTCCCCAAACTACAAACCCATTTTTTCCAACTCCCCAACCCAGCACAAGCCACACTCATCCACATCCATCATACCCAACTAAACAAGGGAACCCACCTCAAGCCACCTACCATCCCCAATTTACCCATCCATTCACTCCCCAACTAAATCCCCAAAATATCCAAAATATATAATGGCCTCTTCAGGCACCTGCCTAAAATCCACCATTCACTCATCCTGCCACCCTACAAACCCACAATCAAGGCTTCCCCCATGTACAATGGTCTCAATAGGCACCCGTCCAGCCCACTCAGAACCAGCAAGATGGCCTCACCCTCCCTCCACCATTTGTTGATACAGGTCATCAATATGAGGAGGATGAGGTCCAAAATAGTGGGGCCTATGCATGGGCATTTGCCAGCTTTAATCCCCCACCACCCACAATCACCAACCAACTGACAGCTCAAAATGAATGGGGGCAACCTATCGGGGGACCAGCCCTAACATTATAATCTAGAGAATCATAGCCGTTGAAAGAAGAGATGGATAAAATTCAGAAGCAGCTAATGAAGATGGGTGGGGTCGAAATCCATGCTATGGATTTCTCCGACGTGTGCCTTTTTACAAAAGTACCACTTCCTTATAAATTCAAAATGTCTACTTTCGATAAATACAATGGCACGAGTAATCCCATTTCCCATCTAAAATCTTATTGTGGGGACATGTGCCGATATGACGAAAATGAACGACTCCTCATTAAAGTGTTCCAAAAGAGTCTCATGGGACCTGCGCTAAGATGGTTCACTTCTCTCGAACCATCCATGTTAAAAATCTAGAAGGATCTCACCCACCTATTCTAAGAGCAATATATCTTCTACATGGACATCGAACCGTGTAAATCTGATTTGGCGTGATTGAAACAAAAGCCCGATGAGACATTTAGTGAGTACCTTAGAAAATAGAGGGCCTTAGCAGCCCAAGGAACCACATCTCGGATGAGGAGCAAATCAAGATGATCTTGAAAACAACCCTACCCGTTATCTCTAATTTCTTGGTATACCAACAACAATCATGTTTTACTGACTTGGTAAGAAATGACAACAGCTGTGAAGACATGTTGAGAGGACGGCTGAATAAAAGTACTGCAAGTGGGGCCAGTGGGGTCTAGAAATTTATCGAGTAAAGAATAATCGAGACAGATTTCCAGACCATAATAAACACACGGCTCGACACCAACGTGGCACCATTCCAATTCAAGGTAGCATAGCCAGTTCCAGCACCTGCCAGGCTAGCACAAAGGACCATCACTGGGGAAGGGGAACAAATGACCCCAAAATAGATGAGAGCTCGGTTTAGCTGAGTATTTACACCATTGGGATAAACCTTGAATATCCTCTTACCACTGCAGGTCGAAAAGGATCTTGTCACACCATTGCAGCCACTACCACTACCAAATCCACTCCTAAAAAATTATGATCCTAACATCCATTGCAATTTCTATCAAGGGCTGGGTCACCAGACTGATTGAT
Source organism: Chloranthus sessilifolius (assembly GCA_021018995.1). Lineage (NCBI taxonomy): Eukaryota > Viridiplantae > Streptophyta > Magnoliopsida > Chloranthales > Chloranthaceae > Chloranthus > Chloranthus sessilifolius. The sequence continues at coordinate 88,268,259 of CM037594.1, read as the reverse complement.
ACTTTCCTCTAAAGCATGTAATACAAGACCTGATAGAAGCTAGAAAAATCATCTCCCTGACACCTCCCCAGGCAAATCAGCATGCCAACATACATCAGGTTCCGTTGCCACCACACCCACAAGGGGGAGTAGGCTTGAGGCCCACTATCAACATGATTGAAGCAGATGAGGAGGATTTTGATCATTCGAAATACATTAGCACCCGAGGAAACTTCATAACACCAAAGTGGGAGAATCAGGAAGATAAAAGCACAAGACTAGTCGAGCCCTTGAATTTATCTGATTACTTCCCCAATTCGGTACCTCAAGCAGAGCCCTTAGATTTAAGGATGTACTTCCCAGCGCCAGCCCTCAACAATTATGCTTAAACTAGTTTAACTTCGTACCAGCTGTATGCTGCGATAACCCCTACCAATTGCCTGATGCCTAATTTTTCCCCATTACCCCCTTCGACACCGATCAACTACCCTTGGCCTCACTCTGCCATATCATTCCTAGTACGGTCATTTACAATTCTCGTAAACCACATTTGGCCATTTTTGTTGCTCCTCCAACCTATCCATCACTAGCAGAAGTTAACCATGTTTTATCTAGTTATCCTATGCCATCAATCCATGCACCTCCGATACCCTCATCTAGCTCGTTTCAGATCCCGGGGCCAACCTCTGACCCCCACCAGGTCCTGCTCAATTACAATAAGACATAGATCAATGCAGGCAATAACAACGAGGGGACAGTTGAATTCATTACACGATCAAGGAGGATCTCTAAGCAACCTGAGGTACTAGTACCAGCCCGACCAGGAGAGAAGAAGGAACTTGCTGCAGTACACAATGGAAAAGATAAGCAGAGAGCACGTGTTGGAAGCACAACTGAAAATAATGCCAAGTCACATCACCGTATGGGACTTATTAATGACGTCTCCTCTCCACTTTTAAGCTCTAATAGGAGCACTGAAAGACGCACATGTATCCAACAAAGTGTCCCCAGATGAAGTAGAGCAGATAATCGGGCAGGTGTTGGCTCCCAATGCCATCTCATTTTCGGGCGCTGATTTTTTGAATGAGGGAAGCAATCATTCTAAACCCCTCAACATCATAGTAGAAGCAGGGGAATTGGTGATCCCATTAGTACTGATAGATAATGGATAGGCATTAAATGTGTGCCCTCTAAGAACTATGACCAAGATAGGGGTGGATCCCTCCACATTTAGGCTGGACAAAAAAAGCGCGAGAGGATTCGATAACACAAGGAGAGAAATAATAGGAGAAGTCGATCTTGAGCTTTCCATTAGGCCAATGACCTTCTCCATTCCATTCCAAGTCATGGATATCAAATCCACCTTCAATCTGCTGCTAGGGTGCCCATGGCTACACTAAATCGGGGTAATACCTTTGACCTTGCATAAAAAACTTAGGTTCATATCAGATCAAAAACTCGTTACCATTCTCGACAAAGGACAGGAGGAAGGAGAAAAGGTCACACAAAGTCAAGAACCTTAAAGTGTTGGATGTGCCGCACACAGTTGAAGACACAGATCTCCATAACTTTCAGTATGATGTGTTAATAGTGGCGCCCGAACTCCTCAGAGGAGTCACCTTGAGGACAGGAGGTGGAATGACTACAGTTGTAACCATGCTATAGAAATGGGCCTACTAAAAAGGAAAGGGTTTAGGTCCTCGCCTACAGGACAGGAAGGACCCGGTCCAAGCCAGAGGCGGACAATAGATAAAGTTTGGGTTAGGTTACAAACCCACCGAAGAAGTCCAGGAAGCCAAAGAGAAGGCCTGAACCATCGTTGCTGCTAAAGCCAGGGGGATAGACCTGGAGGATGAACCCCGATCATGACCTCACATCAAAAGCACTTTCATATGCACAGAGGTTATCAAGATAGACTAGAATGGGGCAACACAACTGATCCCACGCAAACCGACAACCGATATCCACCTAACCAATCCCCAGATCATCCCCCCTGATATTGAAATAGACCTGGCATCCCTATCCCTCTTTGAAGAAGAGATGCCCCCTCCAATATAAACCCCTATCATGAACCACCATAAACCCATATTAATGTTTGAGGACCGAGTCCCAAACAACCTAATGATAAATATGATGGAGACTAACCCTCAAAAACCATCTCGATTAACCTCCTCCGCTCAAAAAGGTAAAGGTGCGGCATCTCAGGTGAGGAATTGGGTATCAATGCTCTTAACTCTGGAAGCATCAAGTGGTCGTAAATATGGCACCAGCTTCCCAAAAGAATATTACCTATAAAAACCGAGATTAGCCCTTGGCAGGCAATTCCATGGGTATATAGAAACTCGCCTTGCCAAGGGTCCATCTCCGAAGAAAAGGAAAACCATAAAAAAATAGGAAAAATCCAAAAAATTCCAAAAAAATTATCTTTCAAAATTCCCGAAAAAAGTAAAGAAAATGATGCCTTAGTTAAAAAACCCGTTCGATGTGAGATTGACTTCTTTCCTGTAGAAATACAAGGAGAGGTAGGAGTCACGAGTTTGGATGAGGAGGACCCAACTTAGGAGCTTCCCAATTAACTCCTTGAACATTATGTCAATTTTGAGCATGGCCCTACCCTGATCGTACAAGAAACTGAAGATGTCAATCTAGGTACTGAGGAGGTTCCTAAAATCACTAAGATCGGAATGTCATTGTCTCCCGAGGAACGAAAAAGTATGATTGATTTCCTTCGGTCATAGCAAGACGTCTTCACATGGTCATACGAGGATATACTGGGTTTGGACATTGATTTGGTCGAGCATGAGTTACCACTGTAACCCAATGTCAAGCCTGTCAAGAAAAAGTTAAGGCGCCTCTAGCCAGAGTAGATGCTAAAAGTGAAGGATGAAGTCATGAAATAGTACGACGCCGATTTCCTTATAGTCTCCAAATACCCACAGTGGTTAGCCAATATCGTACCGATGCCAAAGAAAGATGGAAAGGTCCACATGTGCATTGACTTTAGAAATCTTAACAAAGCAAGCTCGAAAGACGACTTCCCATTGCCACACATTGACATCTTGATTGATAACACTGCCAGCCATGGGATGCTCTCATTTATGGAATTTTTTTTTGTCATAACCAGATCAAAATAGTAGAAATAGACTGAGAAAAGTCAACGTTCATTACCCCCTGGGGAACTTTCTATTACTGAGTCATGCCATTCGGGTTGAAAAATGCTGGGGCAACATACCAAAGGGCAATGACGATACTCTTCCCCGACATGATGCACTAAGAAATCGAGGTGTACGTCGACGACATGATTTCCAAGTCACCAGAGAGAGGTGACCACCTGATAAACCTTGAAAAGCTATTTGAAAGACTAAGAAAGTACAGGTTGCATCTGAACCCTCAAAAATGTGCATTCGATGCTATATCAGGAAAGCTACTTGGTTTCATTGTTAGAAGAAGGGGCATCGAGGTAGACCCATTCAAAGTGAAGGCTATCATGGAAATGCCTCCAGCATCTACTAAGAAAGAAGTCAGAGGCTTCTTTGGTAGAATGCAATACATCAGTCAGTTCATTGCATAGTTAACTCCTATCTGCACGCCGATCTTTAAGCTACTAAGAAAAGATTCACCCATTGAATGGAACGATGATTGCCAAGCCACATTTGATAAAATCAAGGGTTATCTCCTCAACCTACCAATTTTGGTACCACTCGTACTTGGGAGACCGCTGTTAATGTACTTCTCCATAATGGAATTCTCGATGGGAGGCACGACGAAATCGAAAGAAGAGAGCAAGCCATCTACTACCTGAGCAAGAAGTTCACCAATTACAAGACACACTATTCTTATCTGAAGAAAGCATGCCTAGCTCTTGTATGGGCTACACATAGGTTTTGTAACTACTTGTTATCTCAAGCAGTTCTTCTCCAGGCTCGAATGGATCCCTTAAAGTACTTGTTTGACAAGCTAACTCTCACTGGACGGACCACACATTGGTAGCTCCTCTTGTCTGAGTTCGACATCACGTATGTCACCCAAAATTCAATTAAGGGGCAAGCACTCTTTTATCATCTTGCCGAAAATCCTTTATCTCATTACGAACCTTTAAGAATTAAATTCCTTGATGAGGACATCTTGTTCATGGTAGAGGATGACACAAAAGAAATAAAGGAGCCTTGGGTAATGCACTTCGATGAGGCATCGAATGGTGAAGGTCAAGGAGATGGCACTATTCTAATATCGCCAAAGGGTCTCACATACTAGTCTTTACCAAGCTCAATTTCCCCTGCACTAACAGCATGGCTGAATACGAAGCTTACACAGTTGGCCTACAAACGACACTCGACCTAAACGTAACTCACCTCAAGATATTTGGCGACTCACAGCTGATCATATGCCAGACCAATGGATACTGAAAGATGAAAGATGAGAAGTTGATTCCATACCATGAGCACCTTGAAAATCTGATAGCGTGCTTCGATGAAGTTACCTTCTCCTGTGTCCCGCAAGTGAGAAATTGGTTTGCTGATGCACTCACAACCTTGGCATCAATGATCGAAATTCCATACAGCTTCAACATGAAGCCTATCGTGATTGAGCAAAGAAATGAGCCGACCTTTTTTCTCCAGAGCGAGGGATCCACAAAGTTAGATGACGAGCCTCCATGGTTCTCAGAAATCAAGAATTTCTTGAAAACTTGAGCTTTCCTTGAAGGTGCATCCAAGAAGGACAAGCGGGCATCTAGTGTTTAGCAGCGAATTACGTCATCTGTGGTGAGTGCCTATACAAGCGATCATATAATAATATCATGCTCAGATGCCTAACTGAAAGTGAGGCAGCCAACATCATGAAAGAAATCCATGAAGGGGTATGCGGGCCCATGTCAATGGGCACAAGCTTGCGAAAAAGATACTACGACAAGGGTATTTTTGGACTACAATGGAAGCTGATTGTTGCAAGCACGTTCAAAAGTTCTAAAAATACTAAGAACACTCCATTCTTATACGTGCTGCAGCCATAGATCTACACAACATGACCACTCCATGGCCATTCGCCGCATGGGGCCTCGATGTCGTCGGAAAGGTCAATCCAAAAGCATCCAACGGGCATCAGTTCATCCTCGTCGCCATTGCTTACTTCACCAAATGGGTAGAGGTAGTGTCATACGCAAATATTATGGCCAGTCATGTTGAGAAGTTTATTAAGAACAATATCGTATGTCGATTCGACATACCTAAGGATATCATCACAGACAACGACACCAACTTTGTGAACAAGCACATCAAAGCCTTCTGCGAGCAGTACAAAATCAAATATCATCGCTCGTCACCATATTGGTCGCAAACCAAAGGAGCCATCGAAGCCGCCAACAAGATAGTTGTCCACATTCTTGAGAAAATGGTGGTCACCTATTGAGACTAGAGCGAAATATTACCATTTGCACTATGGGCCTATCGAACATTGATCTGTACCGCTACAGGGGCAATACCATTCTCCCTTATGTATAAAACAAAGGTCGTGCTACAAGTTAAGGTCAAAGTACCCTCCCTCCTCATCCTCATCGAGTCTGACCTATTAGAGGCCGAAAGAGAAAGGGCACATTTCTAACAGTTGAGCCTGATCTATGAAAATAGGCTTCAAGCTTTGCATCACACCCAGGTCTATCAAGGGAGAATCACACCTGCATACAATAAACATGTTTGGATTCAAGATTTAACAGTAGGTGACACTGTACTCAAGAAAATCTTCCCTTCTCTCTAATCTAAACTTTTAGAAACCCTTCCGAACCCATAGTTAGCCCTTTCAGGAAATGGTTTGAGAGAGGAGTACCAGGGCTGTTAGGGACTTCTACTGAGATTAAATCATATACCATTAAAAAGTAGAGGTTTCCAGCTTTTCAACAAGCCAAGAATCACCTCAATCTGAGTTACGAATCAAAAGTTATGGTGATCCGAAGTTTGGGCACAAAATGGGGATCATTGACCTCGCAAGGCCTGCATTAAACCATGGGAGAACTTCGCGAGAATATATGTGTACTTGGTGCATGTATTAGTTGCGCCAAGCATAGGTGAGCCCCCCCCCACGGGCTTTGAACTTCTAGGGACTGTATTTTTGCCTGGCGCATCTAATACATGCGCCAGGCTTAGGTATAGTAACTGTGGGTTTTTGTCTCAAATTTCACTTTTAGGGTTTGACTTGTTGACCATCTCAAAGTGTATGATGAGTTTCATTAGGACTATTGCACCCATGCTTACCCCATTTGCAACCCTTTAGTCATTTGAAACCTCACCCTATCATCTACCATTGATGCCCATTGCCCACTTTTCTAAGCCTTTGAAACCCTAGGAAACCTTAGATGGTAGGATTACCTAATTGCTAACCGTAATTAGCCTCTAAGCACCCCCCTAACCCTCTTTTTTCCTATAAATAGAGAGGTCCCCCCCTTGCAAATGGCTTGAAAAAAATTCCTAAGAGAGAAAAGATTAAGAGAGAAGCCTTTCTCCCTTTGGTGCCCCATTGCTCATACAAATTTCAGAACTCTAAATCAGCTTAGAAACCATATCCTTCTTCAAAAACCCTTGAGTTTAGGAGAACACTATCCCGTAGCCTCCTTCCTCTACCCCTTAGCAACCAAGCCTTAGAGTTAGAACCCTTCATTCAACCACCCAAGCCATTAGAAGCTCACCAAGGTGCACCTAAGTAGAGGTCCACAGCGGTGCTACAAGGGCCCAAGAACTCCGGCTCTCCCCTCTATTCCTCTAACTTCTTAGCTTTTGCTCTATCCTTGAGTTTGTGCCGTTACGCTGCCGAAATCTCGGTAAGAACAGGGGGGCACAAGTAGGATCATAATGCCTTCGGGCAAGAGAAAGTGCTCTTTTTATTTTCATTTTTATTTTATCTTTAGCCATAAGTGGGGACCGCTTTAGAGCAGGTTGATCGGGTGCCTAACACCTTCTCGATCGATAACCGAAGCCCTTACCCAAGAGCCTTTGGCGTAGACTGGTGAATCAGTCATATTTTTTGACACTTCGGTGCTCATAAAATTGATTTAGGTTTCCTAGGACACCGAAAGCTCCAGGTGGTGACTCTATATTTTTGAGAGAGAGCGCATCGTCGCAACGGGATCGTAAAAGAATCCCACGTTTGTACAGATGGCGACTCTGCTGGAGAGTAGCTAGTAGAGCTTTCCCTTGAAACTTGGCCTTTTTCTTTATTTTTACTAACATTTGCTTGTTTTTCTCTTATTTTTCACTCACCCCTACGATTCTGTCAATTTTCTCACCCCTACTTTTTCGTCATTTATGTGCCTTAGCCGATCGGCGGGCCTACTTGTGCATTGTCCTTACATTTCCTTTATTTTTTCGTCATTTACATGCCTTAGCCGATTGACGGGCTTACTTGTGCTTTTACACGCCTTAGCCATTTGGCAGGCTTACTTGAGCCTTAAATTTCATCGCAATCATATTCTACCAGTGGATGCCGGCCTGTAGAGGCGGCAGGAGACCATCACCCCCCATTTTTGAACTTTAAGAAAGCACCCTTAAAATCTGAAATTAAAATTGAACCAAGAAGAGGACTTAATTGAATTTTTACGGGGGTAGATTTTTAAGGTTTGAAAATTTTAGGCAAAGATACAAACACCCGATTCTTAGTACGGTGGCAGCCCCTAGTGGTGATGATCTAGAAAAGCACCACCCCATCCAGTATCTGAGAAGGCACTTGTGCCGAAGGTATATAGGTTGTGGAACCTATCCTGTTACAAAGCTTAAAATGCTGGGGGAGAGCGTTAATGGTCCCGAATCGGCCTTGTATCCCTAGGTTCGGTGAGGAGAGACCCATTGCAATTAAGAGATCGGTCCCCGGAAGCATTGCTTCCTAAAAAACCAAAAAAGAAGACTAAATTTGGGCTTGCTGGTCTACAAAACTGTTTGACCCCACTGCAGTGCTTGGCGCAACTTATACACACGCCAAGCATTTTTTTCCAGATTTGCTTTGGCGCAACTAATGCATGTGCCAAGCATAAATTGGACCAGAGTTGGTCTGGTGCATGTAATACACGTGCCAAGTGTTGTTTGTCCCCAACTGAGCAGTGCAACTCAAGTCTAAGGCCCTTTTCACATTCTCGAGCTCCCCACTTAGTGGTTTAGCACCTCTGATTAGGTCTCGCATTATCCAACACCCAATATGCCTTCGACCGATCAAAAGAGGGTAACCTCTTATTGACTTGCTCTGGGAGATTGGGTTGTTTGCGTTGATTCCCATGCCTTCAATAGATCAAAGGGTTCCCGTTTGATTCTTTTGAAGCACATCGAGATCTCGCCGCGAGATTTACTTAGGGTACAAACGCCACCCGAAACGGGAATTCAAGGGCCCTAGAGTTGTTCATCATAAAAATCCATTCACAAAATTTCAAAAAATTTAAATAAACCAAAAACTGAGAAGAAAAGGAGATTTGTGGTGTTGGCACAACGACATCGCCTTACCGTCCGTCATCCCGTAGGGGAAGGAGGAAACTTTATGGGCCCCATCCAAGGCATCCATACCCCACCCGCCATCAAGCCATGTCATGGGTAGTGGATCTAGCATACGCCGATCCCGGTTCATCCCCGCCGCATTCCCCAACTCATTCCCATTCGAAAGAGATTTTCACATCCATTCCCCTCACCCAATCCCCGTTTACCGTCACCGGTCCATTCGGTGCACCCATCTTTCCATTTACCACCGACCAAAACACCAAAATTCCAACCCCCTATCCCCCCTCATTTTCTCAAATCATGCCCATTCCCCCTTCCATGGCCATGCCAAACCCATGCCATCCGCCATCCACATACGTCCAAAATCCGATCTGATTCCCCACCTTCACCACCATGCCCCATTTTTCATCCTCCCAACATACACCCAATCCACCAGCATTTACACCTGCCACACCCAGTATCCCCCCATTTACCCAAGTCATGCCCAATTTTACCAGGGCCATGCCCAATTTTCCCCACACATCTACATCATCCACACCCCAAATACCCTCAAATGAACTACCACCATTCGATCCCTCTCCAATGGCCATGATGGATGAAATGGTCCGGGCTTACACTAGTTGGACAGCCTCCCAAAACATCCCCCCTCATGCTCACCACACATCCACCAACCCATCATGAACACTTCCAAGCCTCCATGCTTCATTACCTCAAACCCACCAAGGCCCAATCGCCCAAACCCCCATCATCCACACCATCCATGACCCTCACCCACCATGGAACCCAATCAGCTAGACCCATCAAGGCCCCATGGGCCAGACCAACCAAGGGCCAATGGGTCAGATCCACCAAGGCCTCATGGGCCAAACCCACCAGGGACTAATGGCCCAAACCCAAGAAAGCCTTATGACCCAAACCCCTCCAAGTTCCTTACCCTATACCCAAGCCCAGCAAGGCCCAAACCTTGGGTCCATATACCCATACCCTCCTCAATTCCCTCAAACACAAATCTCCCACCCAACCCAAGGCAGAAGCCTGACACCTGTCCTCCATCAACCTCAATTCACCCATGCCCCTGCACCCCAAAGCCATCCCCAAGCATTCCCTCAAACACAATCAGTGCTTCACCCAAAATCCAAATTCCACTCATTTTATCACTCCACAAAATTTCCCCCTCCAATGGTTCCACTTGGCACCTATCCAGCCCATCCAGCACCAACAAGAAAATCTCACCCTCACTGCACCACATATAAACCCACAATATAAGGAAGATGATATTAGGAATAGCAGGGCTTACGCTAAGGCATTTGCCAGCATCAATCCCCCACCCATAATCACTAACACCCCAGTAGCACAAAGTGAATCAAGGTCGACTATTTAAAAAATGGCCCCACTGTCTAAAGAGTCTAAGCAGTTGAAAGAACAACTGCACAAGATCCAGAAGAAATTAATGAAGATAGGTGGAACAGAGATCCATGCCACAAACTTTTCAGATCTATGCCTCTTCTCTGAAGTTCCCTTGCCCTAAAGTTCAAAGTGTTAGTTTTTTATAAATATAACGGCATGGGCAACCCATTGCACACCTCAAGTCCTACTGTGGGGACATGTGCCAATATGGGAGGCACGAGCGCCTACTTATAAAGGTCTTCCAGAAAAGCCTGACGGGCCTGACCTTGAGGTGGTTCACATCCCTAGAACCATCCCTGATGAAGACATGGAAGGATCTGACTCATCTGTTTCAAGAACAATATGTCTACAACATAAACATCAAGCCTCGCAAGTCGGATCTAGCACAGTTAAAGCAGAACCCTAATGAGACCTTTGTCGATTACCTTGAGCATTGGAGAGCTCTGGCAACTCAAGTAAGAAATAGAATACCTGATGGTGAGCAAATAAAGATGAATTCAAAAAATGCCTTGCCCGTTATCTCAGACTTCCTAGTCTATATCAACAGCAATCAAGCTTTGCTGATTTGGTGAGGAACGCCAATCGTTATGAGGATACAATCAAAGAAGGGCATTTGAGTAAGAATATATCCGGTGGGGTCGGTAGGGTTAGGAGATTCTCATAGCAGAGGAATGATAGAAGAGCTGGGACGGATGTGTAGAATGTAACAAATACTAGGCCCAATACTAGTATAGTCCCATTTCAATTTAAAGCAGTACAGCCAGCTCCAGCCAGAAGCGAGCTGATACAAAGAACCAGAAATGGGCATGGGGCACAGATGACCCCAGAGCAGAGAAAGGCCCGCTTTGATCGAGTTTTCACACCTTTGGGGTATCACTGAATGTTTGGTTACCCTTATTGATAAAAAAGGGATTGATCACAACACTCCAACCATGATCTCCCCCAAATCCCATCCCAAGGAACTATGATCCTAACACCCATTATAACTTTCACCAAGGGTCAGGTCACCCTACTGATCGTTGCTTCCCACTATAGCATGCAATACAGGATTTGATAGAGGCCGATAAAATTATCTCTTCGACACTTCCCCAAGCAACCCAGCATGCCAAAATACACCAAGTATCGCTACCCCCACACCCTCCCAAAGGAGCAGGTCTAAGACCCATTATCAACATGATAGAAAAGGATGACGAAGAGTTAGAGTTTGACCCAGGGGATTACGTCTGCGGCTAGGAGAATTTTGTGGCACCATCGTAGAGAGATTGGGAAGATAGGAATATTAGGGTGATTGAACCTCTGAATATGGCATATTACTTCCACAACCCCACACCACAAGTAGAACCCTTAGATCTTAAGGCATATTTCCCAGCACCAGCTCCCGTTAACTATGTCTAAATTAACTCCTACCATCCATACGCGGCATCCTCCACCAATTTCCCATTGGCTGATTATGTCCCCATCAACCTTCGGCACCCATTAGTTATCAATGGCCCACCCCCGTCACATCACCCCCATTCAGTTATCCAAGGTCCTCGCCAACCCTATTTGGCTCACCTTCTCCAACCTTCTAGAAGTTAACCATGTGATACCCACCCATTCCAATCCCTCAACACCAATGTCCCCAGTACCCACCTCTTCCCCATTCCAGATCCCGAGACCGACTTACAATCCTCATCAGGTCCCACTCAGGTATGAACAAACATACATCAATGCTGACAGTAGTAGGGAAGGGGCAGTTGATTTTGTCACCAGGTCGGGGAAGATCTCCAAGTAGCCAGACACACCGGTACCAGCACTAGCCCAGCCAGAGGGGAAGAAAGATGTTATGGCAGTAAACCTGTTTGAAAAGATGAGCCGAGAGAACATGCTCGACACTCAGCTAAGGAGAATGCCGGCCAATATCATTGTATGGAATTTGTTAATGATGTCCCCACTCCATTTCCAAGCTTTGATGGGGGCTTTAAAAAATGCACGTGTCTCTCCAAGTGAGCCCAGATGAGGTTAGGCAGATAATTGGGCAGGTGATGGCCCCCAATGCCATCTCTTTTTCAGATACGGATTTACTAGAAGAGGGAAATAATCATTCAAAATCCCTCAACATTATTGTAGAAGCTGGGAACATGGTAATTCCACTGGTATTGATTTATAATGGGTTCACTCAAAATGTGTGCCCTCTGAGAACTGCCACCAAAATAGGTGTTGACCCATGTATGCTGAGGCCGACAAACCAGTGCTAGAGGGTTTGATAATACACGAAGGAAAATAATTAGGAAAGTTGATCTTGAGCTAGCAATTAGGCCAATGACCTTTTCCATACCATTCCAACTAATGGACATTAAGTCCTCCTTCAATCTGTTGTTAGGGCGCCCTTGGTTGCATGAAGTAGGGGTAATACCATCCACGTTGCATCAGAAGCTTAAGTTCGTGTCGGGGCAGAAGATCATCACCATCATAGGTTAGGGGAATGATGAAAAAGAAAAAGCCACCAATGTATTAAGAACCCCAAGGTGTTGGATGTGTTGCACACGATCGAAGATACAAACCTCCACAGTTTCGAATATGAGGTATTAACGGTAGTCCCACCCTGGAAAGCATTACTCGAAAACCAAAGGTAGAATGGTAGCGGCTATGGCCATGCTCCAAAAATGAGGTTATTAGAAAGGGAGGGGATTAGATCCTCGATTACACGATAGGAGAGAGCCAGTCAACGCTAAAGGTGGGCAGCAGGTCCAATTTGGGTTATGTTACAAGCCCACAGAAGAAGAGGTTTGAGAGGCCAAAGAGAAAGCCTGAGCCACACGAGGAATCAACTTAGAAGAGAAGCCCCGTCCCAGACCTCACATTCGAAACACCTTTGTAAGTGCAGGGATCATAAAAATAGATCGGAATGGGGCAACGCAATTAACCCTGCACAAACCAGCACCCCCTATCCACCTTACCAATCCTCAAATCATCCCTCCCAACCTGAAGATAGACCTAGCCGCTCTGTCCCTTTTTGAGGGAGAGTCTCTCATACATGTGCAATCTCCCCCAGTGGAAAATCACCATAGGACTCTGCTGACATTTGCGGATGGAATCTCAGACGAATCCATGATCGGCATGATGGAGGTTGACTCTGAAGAATCCTATCAAGCAGCCTCCTCCATCCAAATTGATAAAGGAGCGGCACCACAGGTACGAAATTTGGTATCTGTGCCCCAAACTCTGGAAGCAGCAATTGGCATGAAATACGACACCCATTTCCAAAAAAAACAATCTATAAAAAGTGAGATAAGCCCTTAGTAGGCAATACCGTATATATATAGGGACTCACTTTGCTAAGAGCCCATTTTCGAAGTAAACAAAAATCCCAAAAAGATAGAAAAAATAGAAAATCCAAAAATATTGGCTTTCAAAATTCTGAATAAAGTCAAAGAAAATGATGCCTTAATAGAAAAGCCTGTCCCACATGAAATTGACCCCTTTCCTATAAAAATACAAGAAGAGGTAGGAATCACGAGTCTGGACAAGGAAATCCCTACTAAGGAGCTCCCCAATGAAAGAAGAGGCCATCAAGCAATATGATGTAGGATTTCTCATGGTCTCCAAGTACCCACAGTGGTTAGCTAATATTGTCCTGGTGTCAAAGAAAGACAGAAAGGTCCGCATGTTCATTGATTTCAGAAACCTCAATAGGGCAAGCCCGAAGGATGACTTCCCTTTGCCACACATTGACATCTTCGTCGATAACACTACTAAGCACGGGATGCTCTCATTCATGGATAGATTCTCCGGATACAATCAAATCAAGATGGCAGAGGCGAATTGAGAGAAGAGAATATTCATCACCCCTTGGGGAACGTTCTGTTACTGTGTCATGCCATTTGGCCTAAAGAATGTCGAGGCAATATATCAGAGAGCTATGACGGCACTATTTCATGACATAATGCACCGACAAATTGAAGCATATGTCGACGACAAGATCGCCAAGTCACCAGAGAGGAGTGACCATCAGATAAACCTCAAAAAGCTGTTTGAGAGGCTGAGGAAATATAGGTTACATCTGAATCCTCAAAAATGCATATTCAGTGTCATGTTAGAAAAGTTGCTAGGATTCATCGTTAGCAGGAGAGGTATCAAGGTTGACCCAATCAAGGTAAATGCCATAACAGAAATTCCACCACCGTCTACTAAGAAAGAGGTCAGAGGGTTCTTGGGAAGAATACAGTACATCAGTCGGTTCATTGCACAACTCACTCCTATCTGCACACTAATCTTCAAACTACTAAGAAAGGATTCTCCCATTGAATGGAACGACGACTGTCACGCAACATATGATAAAATCAAGGGCTACCTTCTCAACCGTCCGGTATTAGTACCACCCGAGCCGAGGACACCACTCCTAATGTACCCCTCCACGATGGAAGTTTCGATGGGATGTGTCCTAGGGTAGCATGACAAAATAGGAAGAAGAGAGCATGCCATCTACCATCTGAGCATGAAATTTACTGACTATGAGACACACTATTCTCATCTGAAGAAGGCATGCCTGGTGCTCGTATGGGCTACACAGAGGCTTTGCCATTACCTACTATCTCAAGCCATTTTTCTTTTACCCCGCATGGATCCGTTGAAGTACCTATTCGAAAATCTAGCTCTCACTGGGCGGACTACACGCTGGCAGCTCCTACTATCCGAATTCAATATCACGTACATCACTATGAAATCAAGGGGCAAGCACTCATCAATCATCTTATCGAGAATCTTTTACCCGATTAGGAGCCTTTCAGAATCAAATTCTAGGATGAAGACATCCTGTTCATGACAGAGGACGATACAGTAGAGATGAAAGAATTCTGGGTAATGCACTTTGATGGGACAGCAAATGTCGAGGGTCAAGGAGTCAGCGCTTTTCTGATCTCGCCAAAAGGATCTCACGTACCAGTTTCTATCAAACTCAACTTCCCCTATACTAACAACATGGTTGAATATGAAACCTGTGCTGCTGGACTGCAAGTGGCACTTTACCTGCAAGTAGCCCACCTCAGGGTATTTGGCGATTCACAGTTGATCATATGTAAGATGAATGGAGATTGGAAGACGAAAGGATGAGAAGTTTATCCCATACCATGAACACCTTGAAGATTTGATAGCATGCTTTGATGATGTTACTATCTCCTACGTCCCGTGGATAAGGAATCGCTTCGCCGACGCGTTAGCAACTTTGGCATCAATGGTAGAAATCTCGTATGGTGTTGAGATGAAGCTAATCATGATTTAACAAAGGAATGAGCTAGCTTTCTGCCTCCAGATCAAGGAACCCACAGTGCCTGATGATGAGTCTCCATGGTTCTCGAACATCAAGAATTTCCTCAAGACTCACACTTTCCCAGAGGGGACGCCAAAAGAGGGCATGCAGACCATCCAGCATTTGGCAGTGAACTATGTCATCTGTGGCAAGTGCCTCTACAAGCGATCATAGAACAATATCCTACTCTGATGCCTAACTCAAGGCAAGGCAGCAAACATCATGAAGGAGATTCACGAGGGAGTATACGGTGCCCACATCAATGGCCATATGCTCGCTAAGAAGATTTTACGCCAAGGATACTTCTAGACCACTATGGAATCTGATTGTTGCAAGCATGTTCGAAAATGCTACAAATGCCAAGAGCACTCCAGTCTGATACACACTCCAGTCTGATACACGCTCCAGCTATAGATCTACACAGCATGACCACTCCATGGCCCTTTGCCACTTGGGGCCTCGACGTCGTTGGAAAGTCAATCCAAAAGCTTTGAACGGACATCAGTTCATCCTTGTCGCCAATGAGTATTTCACTAAATGGGTAGAAGCAACATCCTACACAAATATCACGACCGATCACGTCGAGAAATTCATCAGGAGCAACATAGTTTGCCGGTTTGGCGGGCCAAAGGATATCATCACTGATAACGACACTAATTTTATGAACAAGCGCATCAGGGCCTTCTGCGAGCATTACAAAATCATGCACCATCGCTCGTCACCTTATCAGCCATAAACCAATGGAGTTATGGAGGCTGCCAATAAGACGGTCGTCTGCATCCTTGAGAAGATGGTTGTCACTTATCAAGATTGGTGTAAAATGCTACCATTTGCTTTATGGGCCTACCGAACGTCAATTCATACCACTATAGGGGCAACACCATTCTCCCTTGTATATGGAACTGAGGCCGTCCTACCAGTCGAGGTTGAGGTACCTTCACTCCGTATCCTCATGGAACCAGGCCTACCCGAATAAGAAAGAGAGAGATCCTGCTTTGAGTAGTTAAACTTGCTAGATGAGAAAAGGCTCCTAGCTTTGTGTCATACCCAGGTTTATCAAGGCCGAATTGCAATTGCTTACAACAAACGTGTCTGCGGTCGAGATCAGAAGGTGGGAGACATCGTACTCAAGAAAATCTTCTCATCCCTCCATGCCGACCCAAGAGAGAAGTTCAAACCCAATTGGGAGGGACCTTATGTCATCCAAGAAGTGCTTTCGAGATACACGATCCGCCTCACCACCATGGACGGAGATCACTTTCCTGAGCCCATCAACGCTGGGTATGTCCGTCGATTCCACTCATAGTCTCTATGGCAAGGTACGTATTGACAAGATGGTTAGATGAATGCTTAAGGACCCAATAAAGAGGCCATCATTTCAAAGCCAAGTAGCATAAAGCATCCCTGAAAGATTATATCCTTTGCTACACCTGTTGATCCATAAGCCTTTCCTTCATAACCACTCCCAAAAGAAAATGTGAAAGTGTATATACCAACCAAAAAATTAAAAAAAAAGAGAAAAAAAAGAGAGTTACCCTCAAAATTCAAAAACATCAAAAAAGCAAAATCTAAAAAAAAGGGATGTCAAAAAGAACAAAAATATAGAGAACAAAAAAATAGGGCATGCACAATCCAAATTTCTCAATGAAGAAGAGTATTATGGCAGCTAGAACCCAATCAAGGAAACCTTTAAAAACCTAGAATACCTTCAAAGTTCCTAACCCATCCCATGGCCACGATACATCCCAAGAAAAAGCCCTCTTTAAGACCTACATGTAGTCACAATATCCGTTGAGTCAACACGAGTGAAGCTGTGAGACAAACAGAGCCCCACTCGGCCGGCTATGACAGAATCGACGTCCATGTCATGGCTTTTGATAAAATAAAAGAGAAATAAAATAAAAAATATAAACTCAAAGCAAAAAGGACATGGTGAAAACCCGCAAGGGCGCTATGGGTAAAAAGAGCAAGCTTGTGTGAACCAGGTGAAAACCTGAAAGGGCGCCTGGGGTAAAAATGCAAACCTATGGATGTAGTGAAAACCCGAGAGGGCACTACAGGTAAAAAGAGGGAAACAACGGGCACGACGAAAACCCACCTTGGGCATTGTGAGTAAGAATGTTGTAAAGGAGAAAAGGTTGAAAGAAGATAAGAATGAATCCTTCTGTCACCCTCCCATACTCTGATTCTCGATCGGGCTGCTCATGTTAGCTCAAATCAGGGTCCCAACCAAGTATGTCTTCATTAACTAAACCGTCAAACGTATGACTTGGGGTAAGGATAAAATGAGGATTCGATCCAAAGGAATATATGTTCTGGCCTTGGTATAAATTGCTGAACTTCACCCTAGACCAACTTTGAAAATGGGGTTCGACCATGCTCAAAAGCGGACCTGTCATCTCACCGATAATTAAGGCATCAAAAGAAAAGAAAAAGAAAAACCACAAAAAGAGTTAATAATCTTCTCTTCCTAGTACTGTGCAAGCCCCACTTTGGGATGATTAGCTCGATGACCGAAAAGGCCACTTTTGTAAAAGATAATATACATTCCTTTTCCATTTTCACACCCCCACTCTGTGCACCACCACAGGCGGAGATGCCACTGTCGCAAAATATAATAAATTTTCCTTTCCCATTTTAGGCCAGCACTGTGTGCGCCACAAGAATAGCCGGCATAATACCCCAGTTTCTCATTTTACGAAAACAAAACGGAGAAGATAAAATCCTTGTAAAAAGATAGATTTCCTTTTGTTCTGCTTACAAGTATGTAGCTAGCTGACACCACATCCCAAAAGATAATATGTGTGATGTCTAGCTTCGTTCTTTCTTTCTTTACAAAAGTGCAAGAACAATAAAAGCATAAAGGAAATATGTATACGAAAAAGATTTATCTAATTAGGGGTTTCTTACGCCACTTTCTATGGTTTGATTTGTGCAAAGAGTATGTGCAGGAGGGAATCAACGACCCAACTCGTGCTTCAAGGCACGGATCTCTGCTCATAAAGCATCCTCCCATACATCCCGCTCCTTCATCCAAGGACCATGGAGACTCCTATACCACTTTCGGGAAGAGTCAGTGGCACCAGGAGCGTCACTCAAGGATCCTTTCGGACGAAGGACCTCACACTCAGCTGCATTAGCCCTGGCCTCTGCCACCTCTGCTCTAACCGCCTGTTTCTCTAAATTTTCATGCAGGATGCGCTTCTCGTCCATCAGTAGCTCAATACGCCTTTGAAGCATCAACTCCTTCCTTGGCCAAGGCCCCACCGTATCATTGCTCTCTGTCTGATCCAAGTGACCAACAGGAGGCTTCTCAGATAGTAGCCAAGCCTCGTACTCCTGGGAGGACAAAATCGAATCTCCCTGCTCTAGATCGCACATGAACATCGACTGACGTGTCTCCTAGAGAGCAGCTATCTTATCCATGTCCTCAGAGGACCCTAAGAGAAAATCAGGTCACACAAGGATGGCTTCGTCACAAGACACCTACTGAGGCAACCAAACTGGCACAGCACCAGAAATGAGAAGTAGTGAGTGCTGCCAGTCAAACCAAGGAGGGTGATGCCCTCATGATCTCTGGAGCGAACCACTGGGAAGGTCCGATCTGACCAAGGAAGTCTCCACAATAACTCGACTTCAACCAACCAAAGCTTCAAACCTTGCATATCTCCTAGTGGAAGCATATGGCATCAACCCATAAAGCAACGGGCCACCTCACCACGAGCAACGTAAAAGTGTGGCATGGGCCCCAAGATAGCAAGATGCTCCCCAAGCCAAATTTGGAGCAAGATAGGGCATCCTCGAAGGCCCTCCACCTTGCCCAGAGCGAAGGCATGAAGGCCGCGATAAAGCTCCTCCAGCAACATAGGCATCACAAAACGGCTTCCCTCTATTTCTTCCAAGATGTCACAAAGCGCAATCGAGAAGCTCCCTCCTCCAGTATAGAAAAGAACCCCGAAGATAAGGTAAAGGGCAAAGGCCTTCACATTATGAGGATTTTTGATTGGCAACTTTCGTAGGCTTTCCTCTCCGAAAAGTTCTCTTAGGAATTTCACCGAACACCTAGTGGGTCCCCCCAATGAAACTTATTTCATAATCATTTTTCTTCATGCCCAAGGTGATCTGAGTGGCTTTGGCATAGCCCGATTTTGGCAGCGCTATTGCGAGGTCTCTATGTAGCTTCAAACTCGATAGATTGGAGAGCTCCTAGAGAGTAGGAGTCAACTCACGACTCCCAAATGGAAAACATGGGCGTTAACTCCCCAAAAGGAAGCCGTAGCATAAATAAAATCCCTAAGTGGAGGAACTTCAAGGATGGATGCAAGACGAGAGAAGCCGAGCCGATCCAAACCCGCAAGCTCGCTCTCGTTCATGCTCATGCCACTTCATTAGAAAGATGGGCCCCACACCCAAAGAGGGAAGTATCGTGGCCCCGGGACCCCCCATGAGAGGTGGGGTTGGAAAGTGGGTCCATTGACGTACAAAGATATTCCAAAGATACAAATTCAATATAGGACAATGGGCCCACCTTGGGGCAAGGAGAGGAAAAAAGGGGGAGTAAAAAATAGCAAGCCAAAGTCAAGAGAGAAGGAAAAAGTACAGCCTCGGGCTTAAAAAGGCCCCACTGTCCCCAGGTGTGGCCTGGCGCATGTGTAGACACCCCCATTTTGCCCTCTCAGAATATACAAATTTGTTCAATCAACCTTTGACCTCATAACCCCAATTGGGACCATATGCTGAAACAATAGTATATGGCTAGACACAGGCTAAAACAATAGCTTTGTAGCTCAGGCCCCATAACCTTAACGTGGAGACCATGCACTGAAACAATAGTACATGGTTGAGCACAGGCTGAAATAATAGCTCTTTGGCTCAAATCCCAACGTAGGGAGACTATATACTAAAATAATAATATATAATCAAAATATAGGTTGAAATAATAGTCTGGCATTTCAAACCGGACCCGGACTCAGACAACCTCGAATTACCACATGCACAATTCAATTGCACGCAAAACCACACGCGTGCAATCAATCCCCCTTTTAGACCAGACATCCTTTCCCAGACCACCTCGAGACTCGATCACGCGCCTCATAGGAGACATGCGATTGGATTGAGCGCTCCACCACTGGCGCGTAATTGGCCTACACCTGACCTAGTCTTACAGTCCTTGACCCCTAAGCTTCTTCGATTAAATGCTTCAAAAGAGGCGCTTAATCGGATTGTGAACCCCAGAATTGGCGCGCAATTAGTCCTAACGTTGTTAGAACTAGGAAACTAGCTGAGCAAGTCAGCCAGTTGCTCACTGAGTCGGTGACCGACCTAAAGTGATTAAGCATCGCAAGATCGGCGCACAATCCAATTAAATGCCTAAAACATGGCATTTAATTGGAAAAAAACTTATAAAAGATTTTTTTCTAATTCGCCTAGACAGGCTGGCAATTTTGAGAGAATGGATTTTTTTGGGATTTCGAAATTAGAGAACTCCGAGAACGAACACACAGAGGAACATAGCCATGATTTCGAGATTCAAGCTTCGAATCTTTGAGATTTCTCTTCGCAACCTCAACTCTAGGTAAAAAATCCAACCTTTAGCCTCGCCCTTAGTTTAACTTTAGTTCTTAGACCTAGGATTTCTCTTAGTTTTAATTATTAATATTGAATTTTTAGTTTTAGACCGTAGCACCCCTTTTTTTTAGACCTTAATTTTTAATATCTAGTTCTACTTTTTCGTTTCTAGAACCAGTCCTTAATCTGACAGCCTAATTCACCGACCATAGACTTTAATTCTGTTCTGAAAATCCTAATCTCCAATCCTATCATTAATCTTTGGTTCTAGTTCTTAGGTGCTAGAACCAGTCCTTAATCATACTGCCTGATTTTCTTATTTCGAACCCGAATTCAGTCCTAGAATTTTAAATTTTAGTTTTAATTTCTTAATTCAATACTTCTAAAATCCCAAATATTCATTTAGGTTTCTAACACTCTAGTTTCTTAATTTAATTCACAATTATAATCCCAAAATCGACTCTAAAAATCTAAAAATACCAATATTATAATCCGAAATCTAATTTATCTTTAATCTCAGCCACCTGATTTGCCCAAGGGAGCTTATGGAGGGTACTCGAGAATGAGGCCAATCCTCCTTACCATAGCAGGCCCAAAATCCCCTTTTTTTAGGATTATTTTATTGCTTTAATTAGAATTAGAAAATCAAGTCCATGATTTTCTTAGATTTTTAGTATAATTAATTTATATGCTTTATTTTGATTAGATCCTTAGAATAATTGCTCTGATCCTATTTCTAATAAATTTAGTTCCTCTAGTTTAATTAGATTTTAGTATAGTTAGTTTATTTTTTTTAATTAGAATTTTAATAAAATTAGTTTATATGTTTTAATTAGATTTTAATAAAATTAATTCTTTACTTAAATTAGAGTTCTAGTCAAATTTGTTCTCTATTTCAATTAGAATTGCAGTAGGATTATAATAATTGCTTTACTTAAAATTCTAGTATAATCAGCATACTTGATTTAATCAGAGTTTTATCAGAATTGATATATCTGCATTCCTAGTACAAGTAGGAAACACTAAGATTAATTAGAATTCTAATAAGAATAGGACACTAAATTAATTAGACTCCTAATAGAATTATAATATTAGAATAAGCCACTCTAATAAATTCACAACTAAACTCACAATAGAAGTAGGAAACTCAAACCGATCACAATTACAACAATAACAAGGAAAGAAAAGGAAAGCTAAATTATCTAAACTATAAGGAAGAGCCAAAGCTATTGACGTTCGCAGGTGGATGATTCAGTAAAGAAGTAACCCACACCCGCTCTAAAGAGTGATCATTGATGTGTTCCACCATCATTAAATATTTGCAGCTGGCGATCGCAACAAACTAGGAACCTTCCTGGAAATCTTCCAAACGCCGCATCGCTAGAGTCCACTTGGACAGAATTGGGCCACTAATTCAACGGGGACCGAGAGGAACCCAGAAAATGCGCACGCCAACAAACTGGCAATCGCGATGGTAAATTTTTGTTGAACTCTTTCCTTTCTTTAGATAGATAGTTTTTAGTTTGTTTTCATGTTTTACTTTCCATCGCGTCATTTCGAATCCCTTTAGATACATGAGTCTTCATCAAAGAAATGTCTGGCATACGAAAAGTGAGTTTAAGAGACCCACCATTGTGGGGATATCATAACAACCTCATGTACGAAGAAGAACCACTTTACAATTCCAGCCTATGACAACCCGAGATTAACATGGCTGATGAACAAGGGAATCCCTTCTCTACCTCACGCACCAGGAATAATCACAATGGGAGAGACGGTAACACTACACAAAACCTTACTACTCAACAAATTGTAGAGCTCAGTATTCAGAGAATACAAAGAGGAGATGATGACTCTGAGGGATTGCTTTGGCGATTGGCTGTCGCATATGAGACCATTAGGTCACGACAATTTTCAGAAGACCAAGAATGATAAGAAAGGCCACCTCCTACCCCGAGCACAGTGTCAGCCCACGTCACACTATTGAGACAACCTGCTCACACATTCTTCAACGATGACTCTCTAGACAAGATTTGCTCATGGGTTGCTCTAAAAGATAGCACTATCAAAATTAAAGATCTCCCTAAAATGCTCGACGAATACATGGCTAAGAGGTAGTGCTCTGGTCACTCATTCGGATTCGACAAATTTTGTTGGGATGTCAAATTTAACTTGCCAATAGGATTTAAACCATCGAAATTTACCAAATATAATGGCACGGGAAATCCAAACCATCACTTAGCCCTCTTTTGTAATGACTGTTGACCCATATGCGATAATCAAGGACTTCTCATTCACTATTTCCAACGCTCATTAGAAGGAGAAACTCTAGATTGGTTTACGGGACTCTCGCTCTATAAGATAGAAACATTTGATGAATTAGTCGGTCGATTCTCAGACAAATACAAGCACTTAATCCAAGAAAGGACCCGATGAAGAATTTACTGACTTCGTTGCAAGATGGAGAAAACTCATTACCAGGACGAACACGTCAAAGTGATTGCCCCGACTATTATCGACAATACTAGGGAACCATTGAAGAGCACTCTTGTCATAAGTGATTGTCTCGACTTCACTGTACTCCACTCCTGAGCATCCCGACTAGTGCGACACATTGAAGGCAGAGACCTCGCCCTATCCATAGTTACGTTGAAAGTAGGCTCCTCTAGTGAATCAAAGTCAAAAAATAACAACAAAGCCTCAGGAACCGAGCAGGTTAACACCGTTGTCAACCAAAGACAGAACTCTGGGAACGAAAACATCCAACCGAGAAATTTTGGGCAAAATCAGAATCAATAAAGATACACGAACCAAAACCAAGGAACCAATCAACAAAGATATGCAAACCAAAACCAAGGCCATAACCAAAATCAGGGCAAATACCAGAACAGAAACCAATATTCCAATACCTACCAGAACCAAAATGAGACACAGAATCACTCGGCCCATGCGTCGAACTATAATAACGTACCCCCACCGTAAAACTTCAACCTAGCTAGAGGCCCTTACCAGCCGTGGCGGGAACACTATCCCCCTTTACCTGATATGATCCCCAACATCTTCCATCTCCTTAACACTCAGAATCTCCTTTGATTCCCATAGGAAAGACTCCGGCCCTAGCCGACAAATCTAGATTATAGCAAATACTGTGCATTCTATCGATACGCGAGAACAACCTAGATGACTGCTGGGTCCTTCGAGATGTAATCTATGACATGAATGACTAAAATCAAATCGACTAGGAAGCACTTAGGAATCCTAACCCTAGAAATAACCAACCCCAACAAAATTTAGGGATCATTAATAAGCCCATGCCTAACCACAACCAAGCAACACTGGCCCAGGTCACTACCGTGGATCATTTCGGCCAACCCCCCTTCCAGCCCTCCACCTTAATCACTAGCATCCCACCTTCTGACACTTTTGTTATCCCTACGAGAGTTCCTTTACCCCCACATCCCTCGGCCTTGATCACTCAAATCACCCCACCGAGCCCACCTCCTTATCCGAAATTCACTCGAATACGAGTCCACTCCTTAGGGCCAGGAGACCATTCATCCATAGTCACCCACCAGAACCTTCAACCCCTCCAAATCCTATGCCAACATCATTGCCACTCCCTTCGTCTAATTTTGAGCTCGAGTATGGAGACCATGTTCTTTAAACTGTAGCCCAAATTGCCGCATGGGTAGAAAGTCACTCAAAAGACTCTGAACATAGAAAATGAAGCAAAGACTGAGTGTTCACTAAATATAGATGAGAGTGAGCAAGAAGAACATCCCGACCCGTGCGAGACGCTAGTCTCCGCCTTCCTAGAAGAAGAGGATTACACACAGTACCTCCCACCTTGGAGCGGTACCATGCAAGTACGTGCTTCGACCTCGAATTTCACTCACTTCACAAATAGATCGATGTCGAGCCACACCGGGTTTGGTCAACAACAAACTTGCTCGATTCTTAAATCAGGAACCAATTACCAACCTCTGCCTGTCCCTTGAAATAAGGATTTCACAAATGCACAACCACCAAGGGAGAACATGAGAGAAAGAGAAGTTAACTTGCCTCCCCCACCTCACATTATCCCTCCACCAATCCCTGCACCTCAACCACTCCAACCACTTGTACCCAAGGCTCATCGGCTGGGCAAAGAAATGGCACTCGAGTCAGGGCAAGAATATGATCTTCTGCGGCATCTTTAAAGGATTTTAGCCTAGATATCTATACTAGAACTTATTAAAAAATCCCCTGACCATCACCAGTTGTTGATAAGGACAGTTGAGGACACACAAGTGGATGAGGACATAACGTTAGACGAGCTTCATCAAATTGCGTCGGTCAAGGCTCAACCCCCAGTGCTCACTTTCATAGATGCAAATATGCCTAAGGAGTCACTCCGTGGAAGCGCAGCTCCCATATACCCTACAGTCATAATCATAGGATTCTCCGTACCCCATGCGTTGGCCGATACAGGAGCAGGACTCAATATCTACCCTATCACAATATTAAAGATGCTCGCATACACAGAGTAAGATGTCAGACCCTCCACACTATCACTTATAGCTTATGACGGCTCATGTCATTTCGTCAAAGGAACTATCAAACTCCAGGTTCACCTTGGACCTGTAACTAAAGACATCACTTTCCATGTTTCTGACTCTGCTAGTATGTATAATCTTATCTTAGGAAGAAAATGGTTTGAGTCAATGAAAGCCGTCGCATCCACATACCATCAATGCATCAAATTCTCGTACGAGGACTCCATTGTCTATATATACGCTGATGCACCCCTCCAGGAGATGGACACTGATTACGCTGTGAGTATTCTGATAGGCCATGATTTTGTATTTAACATAGGCCACATTCAGAAGGCCCGAATCCTTGATGAGATAGCCGTTGCAGAAGTCTGTCCCCCTACCCCTCCTAGTTCTCCCCCAATGCATTAACAATAATTAATTAGAAGAGAGGTTGGCCCAAACCTCGCCAAACTCTATGACATTAACCCTACTGCGATAAAAGGTTGGGACCTTATGTATCAGTTCGAGTACATTCCCCACACTAGACTCGGTAAAAGCAAGCAAGGTCGCGTCGGACCCGTTGTCCCAATGAAAATATGCAAGCACATAGGGTTAGGTTACCAATCAGACGGCCCGAATGGCAACTTGTTCCCTACCTCACCAAAATGGTCTCTATACGACCACTTCGTCTACAGGACCGCCGAGAAAGTGGATGTACCAAAGCAAAAGGAAGTGTCCTTCACTAAATCCCAAGAAGCAGAAATCAAACGAATGGTTGAAGCATTCAATGATTTGATGAATCTAAACAGCGATATTGATGAACCGCTCGAAGGAGTCAAGCCTTTGTGTGATACTAAGGAGCTTACAGAAGAGAGAAAGGGAGAACCTCCCAAACTCGATCAGCAAGTAAATGATTGGGAACCCATTGACGATGAAGATTTCCACATAGCCACCTTACAAGATAGTGAAGAGCACTTACGCTTAAGATGGGAAGGAGATGACACCCCATAAGAGAATCTTAACTCGCATAGCATCTGCCTTGGCCTCGGCCGTGGGGGATGGGAATGCTCGTGGGACTCCCCTTGTATCACTCACCCATACTAACCCCACTATAGGGCATGCACCAGCATATTGGAATGCTTTGCTAGCTGGGTTCGACATTCCGCAACACTAGAATCGAATGACTCCAACCTCATAACAACGGAAGCAAGTAACGACCCACCAACTCAGCTACTGACACAAGAAGTAGAAAATCTCAACAGTCATCTAGTTGACCCAGGGGGAAACACCCCCATCGCCCTCATTAAGTTTGAAGAGGAACTCGAACTAGACACTCCTCACTCCACAAACACGCCACAACTCCAAATATTTTAAAAATCTCTCGAGGAAGAATAGCAACCCCCTCCGAGTGATGATGAGAACTATTGGATAGACCTCCCTACACTCAAGCAAGCAGAGCGGGCTAACCTAGGACTTCAAGCACTGTCAGGTCAAGAAGACGAGTTTAATACCAGCCTCAATTCCAACCCACAAGGATGGGAATGCCCTTGGGGATCTCCCTACATTTCTCACCATTACCAGCCTTGCTGCCGAGCATGCGTGCTCATCCTAACTTACTATGAAGTTCAAGGGAAAGAGCTTGCTACCCCTAAGGATCCCTTAGGAGATCACCCTCGACTAGAAGAACAACCACATTATAACTCAGAGGATGATAGTTCAACTGATTATGATCTCCAGAGCTTCTTCCAAGATGAGGCAATCAATGTGACAGAGGAAATCCAAGCGTTGATACCGCCGCCACCGGCGTTGCTTATTCAAAAGACTTCATCAGCTGAGGACTCCAAAAAAATGTCAAATTAAGAATAAATCCACATTTCTCAAAGAATCTCTCGAATGGCTTTGGCAGTTGTCTCGCTCCTTCAATTAGAGGAAGCAACTCTCTCAGTGCCTCTTGAGGCGACCGACCCTGTACCATATCTACTATAAAAAATTAAAAAATTAGAAAAAGAAGAAAACCCTAAAAATCTAAAAATACAAAATCCAAAAGAATCAGAAAACCCTAGAAAAAAAAGGGAACCTTAATTCTGAATCAAGTTTGTGACCAACAAGGAGACTTTCCTCCTAAGACTGCTGTCCCATCTCCTGTACGAGGATGCAAGGCATCCAGGCTAAACAATAAGCTAGTGATCATACCAGATTAGATGAGATACTTTGTGACTTTGAGAAAATGATCAATAGCCTTGACCTTCACCTTATTAAAGATCTCTCAGTCATAAATTATACCGATGAAGGTTACCTTTCACAAAATTGAATTCCCAGTGTAACAATTTTGTAGTATATGAGCTTACCGAAGATAAAGAAGGAACACCAGTCACCGAAGAGGCGTCAGACTTCCTATGGGTTATCAAGTGTTTCGATGAGCAAACTGAAGCTGTCGCAAAACCTACAGAAGAAATTAACTTTGGCACTGAAGAGAAACCCAAGAAGCTACTAATTAGCCCAATGCTTAATTCTAAGGAACGTCAACAAATCACACAAGTCTTACAAGAGCACCTCGACTCCTTTGCATGGTCCTATGAGGACATGCCTGGTTTAGATTCAAGTTTAGTAGAATATTGCCTTGTCTTGGAACCCGATGCTAAACCTGTTAAGTAGAAACTCTGTAGGATTCACCCACAAACCGCCCTTCAAGTTAAAGAGGAAGTTGACAAATTAAACAAAGTCAAATTCATCCGAGTCGTCCTCTACTCCAAATGGGTCGCCAACATAGTACCCATTGCTAAGAAAGATGGCAGAGTATGAGTTTGCATTGACTTTTGAAACCTCAACCAGGCATGCCTAAAAGACAACTTCCCACTTCCACACATTGACACTCTAGTCGACAACACCACTGGACATGAGATGCTATCCTTTATGGACGGTTTCTCTAGGTATAACCATATCAAATTAGCAGAGTCTGACCAAGGGAAGACTTCTTTTACCACACCATGGGGAACTTACTGCTACGTAATCATGCCTTTTCAGCTCAAGAACGTAGGTGCCACGTATCAATGTGCCATGATGTCTATTTTTCACGACATGATGCATAAATGTGTAGAAGTCTACGTCGATGATATATTAGTGAAGTCCCAAACGTGAGTAGGGCATGTTGAAGCACTTCGATTGTTACTACAAAGAAGTAAGAAGTATCAGCTGAAAATGAACCCAAAGAAGTGTGTCTTCAGAGTCACCTTCGAAAAATTACTCGGTTTCATAGTCAGCAAGCGAGGGATCGAAGTCGACCCTACAAAAGTCAGAGCCATCCTTGAGATGTCACCTCCCAGTAATATTAAAGAATTACAAGGTCTAATAGGAAGATTATAATTCATTAGGAGATTTATCTCCCAGCATTCAGACAAATGCGATCCTTTCTACAGACTACTTAAAGGAGGGGCTGAGTATAAATGGGATGACCAGTGTCAGCAAGCCTTCGATAATATCAAGAAGTACTTCCTTAACCTGCCAATACTATTGCCACCAGTTCATGAAAAACCTCTTATCCTATACCTCTCAGCGAACGACAAAGCAATGAGAGTGATTCTGGGACAATATGAAGAAGACGAAAACAGAGAGAGAGAGGGCTATCTACTACCTTAGTAGGATGATGGTCAAGTACGAACGAAAATACACTTTGATGGAGAAGACCTACCTCACATTGGTGTGAGCCTCAACCAAATTATGGCACTATTTTGGAGCACATAAAATACTAGTACTAGCCTAAATGAACCCTCTGAAGTATGTATTCGAAAAGCCCGCAACCTCAGGAAAGATCGCATGCTGCTCTTGCAAGAATTCGATATCACTTACGTCACACAAAAGTTGATCAAAGGATAAGCAATCACAGATTACCTCGTAGATCTCCCACTCTCGAGCAATGAGCCCATACATGTGGATTTCCCCGATGAAGACCTACTCATGATTCATAACGAAGTGCCCTATCAGACATCATGGACCCTCTATTTCGACGGTGCTCTAAATCAAGATAGAAGGAGTTGTCATACCTAAGGTTTTTAACTAGATTTCCCTATCACTAATAACATCATAGAATACGAAGCTTTTATAGCTGAACTACGAGCAACACTACAATTAGGCATTAAATAATTGAAAACCATCAGTGATTCCAAGCTCGTAATATCACAAGTCATAGGAGAATGGAAAACTAAGGAAAGGAGACTAATGGCATACCTAAAAACCGCTCAATATTTGGTAAAGAAATTAGAAAGAATCTCTTCCACACACATCTCAAAACTAGAAAATGATCTCGCAGATTCCTTAATCACGTTAGCCTTAGTCATCTAGATACCCATTGGCGAAAGTACTAAGACCTTCTTCATCGAAAAGCTGACAGTACCCGCCCATGAGGTAACATGGACAGTTAAGAGAGAATTACCAATCCTCCCCACAAATACAGGACTAAATGAAGCAATCACTCCGGAAAAGCATGTCAAGGCAAAAACCAAAGTCGCTATATTCAGATTTGAAAAATCACCAACTGATGATGGACAGTCATGGTATTTCGACATCTGGAACTTCTTAAAGCATCAACATGTCCCTCCATATGCAATGAAGATTGAACGGAAGACTATAAGGAACTGATGTGCCCGATTCTGCATACTCGATGAAATACTATACAAAGAAGCCTTCACAAAAAGGAGTACTGCTACGATGCATCATGACTATAGAAGGACGATACATCATCCAAGAAGCACATGTCAGTGTCTGTGACACCCACTCTAATGGATAGAGGCTCGTCGATCAAGTTACACGATAAGGCTACTTAAGAGATTGCCACCTCTACGTCTAATCCTGTAA
Organism: Chloranthus sessilifolius; assembly: GCA_021018995.1. Taxonomy (NCBI): domain Eukaryota; kingdom Viridiplantae; phylum Streptophyta; class Magnoliopsida; order Chloranthales; family Chloranthaceae; genus Chloranthus; species Chloranthus sessilifolius. The sequence continues at coordinate 88,238,188 of CM037594.1, read as the reverse complement.
ATAATGCTAGGGACATGCCGCACTCATCAAAGCTCCATCAGTTGCATTGAACATTATGACCTCATCGTGGTCATTTTTTATGTGGGCCTTCGATGTCATCGGACATTTCACAGACACAGTTGGGAACACTCAAAAGCATGCGCTCATACTTACAACGACTGAATACTACACCAAATGGGCAGAAGCCGAATCCTATGTCAGAATCATAGCTTCAACACTCGTGAGGTTTATCGTTCGAAATATCATAGCCAGGATTGGAGTACTCAGGATATTTATCACCAACAATGGACCACAGTTCATCACAAAAAAGATGAAAAAGTTATGCAAGAAATTCGACATCGATCTACATCACTTAGCACTGTTCTACCCTTACGGAAATGGACAAGCAAAAGCTACAAATAAAACACTGATTTGAATACCGAAATGCACACTAGAAACAAGTAATGGAGCTGACTAGCTTGAACGACTACCAAAAGCACTCTGGGCCTATAGGACCTCTATTCGTACGGCCACTGGCAAAACTCCCTACCTCCTTACCTACAGGATGGAGGCAGTCCTATCATATGAGATAGAAGTACCATCCTTATAGATTCAACTTGATAATGAGTTATCCTTAGAATAGAGGAGAATTTCTCTACTCATGTAGCTAGAGCAGCTTGATGAAATACATCTAAGGGCAGCTGATCATGCTTAGGTATATTAGAGGAGAGTGGCCAGGGCTTACGATAAGAAAGTCCTCGAACGAACCTTTAATATTGGAGAATTAGTCTTGAAAAAAATCATGCCTTTCAAGCATGCCCATCCGAAAGGAAAACTTAAACTGAACTGGGAAGGCCCTTATGTTATAACAATCGCATACCCTAGAAATGCATACAAACTAACAAACCAAGAGGGGGAAGAACTCCCTAGCCCTTAGAACGCCATGTACCTCAGAAAATACTATCCTTAGCCCTGTGATCATCACATCCCGTGGTTAAATACTTACACTTATCACCCCCATAGTCCTCACGACCCATTCATTGGTCGTACGTCATCAATTTTCAAAATATCCTTAAGACCTCTAATTTATCGCCTATTTTTTTTTCTCACTTGGGCGATCTGATTAAAGGACTAGTGGCATACCTAATCTCTTTCAAAAGCGTAAGTAATACCCGATCCTCATTTCCCTTCCCCCGCCAGTGGAGGAGACATTAAAGTAAAAAAAATTGAAGATATTAGGTTCAAAAAAACTCGCTATTCTTACGCTAGCAGGATGCTTTCGAAGAATACATATATCAAAATTTTGAGTAAGAGCATTACGACGAATGAACAAGTTAATAAGCTTAGGGGAGCATAAGCAAACTGTGAGGACATCTCTGGTAACTTTACTAGAAGTGTATAAGCAAGCTGTGAGGGCATCCTTGATGTCCCCATACTACTAGATGTCATCATAAGGTGGCGAGAGGAGAACAAACTCCTACTAACCATAGAATGTGAGATTTTGATGGTACCAAAACATGACGAAGAGCTCGATCATGGAACCCTGTATCCCTCTGAGAAAAAGATTATTACTCATCCTTTTTTAGAAAGTATTAGACACAAACTATTCCCCATATCATTGAGCCTTAACCCCCTCTTCTATTCTTATTTTGGACGATAAATCAGAAGCCTTACAAGATACTCCTAGGAATAAAACTGAAAACTGATGAATGATGACTGATGCAATCACCTACTATACCTACCGTACTTCTCCCTACTAACATTAGGATAAGATGACCACCACCCTAAGATAGACCCTCGTATACAACTGACCTAATCAAAACGATCTCCCCCCTGTTCGATGACAGTAGTGATGAACTTTTCTTTAAAACTAACTCACCAAATACCCATTACTGCTTATAGACCTAAAATGCTCATCTAAAGTCCAAAAAAGCTCCATTGCATCTACACAGTGGGGCTTTTTTTATCAAAAGTAGAATCACGTTAGAAGTATCGACTCATCTATGGAGAAGATGAGCAATAATGAAATTACCATCTAGAGAATGCTACCAAAGATGCTATACTGCCAACACTAGTGTGAAAAAAGAAAGAAAAGAAAGCACATATCCACCCTTATTACCAGACCCCAGTCTGAGATACACCCCCCTTGACAACTAGCAAGGGGGAGAACAGAAATTACTAATAGTGTTACCTTTACATGCGCATATACAAAGAAACCTTCAACCATCACTGGGCCAGCTCAGGAAGCATCCAAATCCCAACGGCAGTCGATGGCGCTAAAGAAACTAAAAAGTGAAAGACAAATGCAAGAGGTGATAAAAAGGAAATGAGCCGATCAGGTACATCTAAACCAAAGAATCTCCATATATATATATCAAAATTTTCTCTTTTACACTTGTCAGTGGGGGGCATCCCCCCTATATATATACAATGCACACACAATGGACAAAATAAACACACACACACACACCTACTCCCTACGCTGTCGCTCAGATGGACGAGCATCGCTGTCCCTAGTATCATAAGCTCGGAGGTCTGTAGACTGGTCCTCCGAAAACACAATCTCGGCACCCGAAGTCCTTGAAACCTCTAGACGACTAGGCCTCGCCACAGAACGCCCCTCACTCGTCTGGCTAACAGATCGCTTCGATCGCGAATGGGGATGATACCCAACAAAAATTTCATGAAAAATAGAATCCTCATGAGCATCACCCCTAACACGATCACATGATGTGTGACAAGACTGCCCAGTCGAGGAACCCGTAGCCCTCAACTCTGATCCATCAAGATAATTAGCCAACCTATGTACCCCCCACTCACTCCTCGTCAGACCATACGATAGTTGATCTAGAGACACTTGCATCTCTGCCTGCATCATCTAACGTGTCGCCTCCAATGCCTCAGCCTGAGTCTTCTACGCAACCATCATCTCAATGAATAGGTCATTGCGACTCTGTGTCTCCCCTATGATCCGCCGCCTCAGGAGTGGTGCGCGCTCGTATCGCCTCTAAACACGCCTCCTCAAGCTGACAAACCTGCGTAACCACACCAAGTCAAAGAAAACCAATATATATGTGAACATAAAAAAAAAGGAAACTTTGAAAAGGAAAGAATCATACTAAATCCAGCCTCTCCTCCAGAAGTCGCTTAACCGTCTCAACAGTCACTAGATCAACAGGAGGCACAGAAGGGACAGGAAACGTAGGCAGCTATAACAAAAATGAACAAATACATCAGATAATACTGTAATGATAAATAAACTATGAACACAATAACTAAAACGCACCTGAGTGGGGATAGGATAGACCATTGAGGGGGAGCCTCGGGAGCAGAGTTTGGAACAACCTGTGCAGAGAACCAAACAAGCTAATACAAGATATGTCAGAACAAACAAGATGAAATAACCTCAACTGAACTACACCACACCAAAAGCTATACCTAACTATCCAGGCGTAGAGAGGTAGCAGTCGCCTCCGTCGTTTGAAGATCCTCGGCAACCTGACGCTGAAATACCAAGTAATGTTAGTAAAATATTAAGAAAGCGAAACAATAACCTTCAACTAACTAATGCAATGACACAAATAAGATAAAAGATTGAATGATACTTACCCAATGCTCTAGCTCGGCCCGAAGCTGAGCCATCGCTAGATCCTCCCGACTGTAGGAAGCAACTGAAGATGGATCAAACACCGGAGTGGGATCTCCAACAGTGAGATCGACCCTCTACGAATAACAGTAAACACATCAGTTGTCAAGCTCACAATGCTAACAATTAATAAAACCAAGTTCATATAGACACTTACCATTCAATCAATCTCAGATCGCAAATTGGCCTCCACCTCTCGGCCGGCTTGCTGCTGATCGTCTAACAACCCTATCATCGCCACGTGACTAGCAACCTTGGCCTCCCTCTCAGACTGTCTAAAATAAAATGAGACACTGCAATCATGTCAGAACGACTAGAAGACCAAGTCCACATAATACATCAACAATTAGACCAATAAGTAAACTCACCAGGAGCCGTCGAGTCTCTACCAGCCGAGCCCCCAACTCATCCTCCACTCTTCTAGCTTGAGCAATCGAGAGGGCTAAGGAGTGCAGCATCTCCTCATTTGGATGAGGAGCACACCCCATCTGCACCATCACCCTATGGAGTGCATCTAATGCCTCCCACATGCTCGTGGTGAGATGGCCATGCTCTAATGCAGCCAACCTCTCCCTCAATGTCGACGCTGACTCTGACCCGCCGATCACGAAAGAACCACTCCCATGGAAGGGACGTGTGAAGAGGTGCCCACCACCTAGTAAACTAAACCATCTCCTATACTCTCGGACATCCGCCTTGTCACGGCCCCCTATTACCCTGGTCCCCTCTGCTCTGAAATCAGCCATCTGAAGCGCCATCCGCTTTGCAAAGTCCCAGCTAGAGGGGTCGATCATCCTCTTTGCCACCCTGTGGAGAATCTTCAGAGGGACTCCCTGAGCGAGCCCCAGCTACTGCACCACCTGAGAAAGGTGGATCCTCTCCACCTTCTCAAAACAATGGACCCATATGTCCATGACAAAGAAGGGCTGGCAAGACTGAATCACTGGCACACCCGCATCCTCCTCGATCGCGTATGGCCTTCAAATCACCTAAACAAATAAATAAGCCGACCCGCCAACGATTCAACAAAGCCTGAAAACCCAAAACAAAACAAAACAAAACAAAATGAATGCATAGTAGTATATACCTGCCCCGCATGCATGTCTTCAAAAAGATCCCATGTAGTCTGAAGATCAAAGGACCAGTGATGACCCCGTAGCGCTGCCCTCCACACATGCATCCTCGAAAACATGAACCTCACCTCCAATGGAACCCCGGGATGAAGAAAAGCAAAATAATCATACGCCCAAAACTAGAAAATGCAAAAGAAGAAATATTAAATGTCTGCTACGACAAAAAAAAAACAAAGACATCATTAACTAAGACTCACCTGGAGGAAGGGAAGGAAACCTCCAATCGTCATGACACCTCATCCCCGATGATAAAGCAGCTCATAGAGATGCGCTAATGCTGCCTCACCCCATGCATAGGTAGGAACCCGACCCAAGTCCCTGGTGACACATCCTCGAGTCGCAGAAGAAAAGTCCTGGTGACCCAAGTTTTAGGTGAGAACCACAAAAAACAACCTGGTGACACATCCTCGAGTCGCAGAAGAAAAGAGTATTGCACTAAGGAAGTGAATTAAGAAAGCTCGGAGCACCCTATCTGCAGCCAACCCTGGCTCAACCACGGGCTCCCAACCCGCCAACACCACACACCGTGCCTCATAAGATGCCCTCGCCTCTAAATGATGCCTCGAAGGGACGAAGCCACTGGCGAATGTATCAAAGAACCAATTGACTCGAACTACACCCGGCCCCGATCCACTCGATCTATATGGCACACCTAAAATCTCCTCACACACCTCCAGATAATCTCCTACCATCCGCCCTGTGATCGGGTCGCCCTTGAAACAAAGATTGATAATGCGAGCCTAGTCCTCTGAAGTCAGCAACATCATACCAACTAGAAAGAGAAGCGCTTGATGCTCCTCCTTTTGGCACGCAATTAGTCCTAACATTGTTAGAACTAAGAAACTCGCTGAGCAAGTCATCCGATCGCTCACTGAGTCGGGGACCAACCCAAAGCGATTAAGCACCGGAGACCGGCGCACAATCCAATTAAACGCCTAAAACAAGACATTTAATTAGAGAAAAACCTATAAAAGACTTTTTTCTAATTCGCCCGGAGAGGTTGACAATTTTGAGAGAACAAATTGTTTTGGGATTTCGAAACCAGAGAACTCCGAGAACGAACACATAGAGGAACATAGCCATGAATTTAAGATTCAAGCTTCAAATCTTCAAGATTTCTCTTCGTAGCCCCGACTCTAGGTAAAAAATCCAACCTTTAGCCTCGACCCCTTAGTTTAATTTTAGTTCTTAGACCTAGGATTTCTCTTAGTTTTAATTATTAATATTGAATTTTCAGTTTTAGATCATAGCACCCCTTTTTTTTAGATTGTAATTTTTAATATCTGGTTCTAGTTCTCCATTTCTAGAACCAGTCCTTAATCTGACGATCTAATTCACCGACCATAGACTTTAATTCTGTTCTAAAAATCCTAATCTCCAGTCCTATCATTAATCTCTGGTTCTAGTTCTTAGGTTCGAAAACCAATCCTTAATCATACAGCTTGATTTTCTGATTTCGGACCTGAATTCAGTCCTAGAATTTTAAATTTTAGTTTTAATTTCTTAATTCAATACTTCTAAAATCCCAAATATTCATTTAGTTTTCTAAAACTCTAGTTTCTTAATTTAATTCACAATTATAGTCCTGAAATCGACTCTAAAAATCTAAAAATACCAATAGTATAATCCGAAATCCAACTTATCTTTAATCTCAGCCACCCGATTTGCTCAAGGGAGCTTACAGAGGGTACTCGGGAACGAGGCCAATCCTCCTTAGCATAGCAGGCCCAAAACCCCCTTTTTTTAGAATTCTAGAATAATCAGCATACTTGATTTAATAAGAGTTTTATCAGAATTGATATATCTGCATTCCTAATACAAGTAGGAAACATTAAAATTAATTAGAATTCTAATAAGATTAGGACACTAAATTAATTAGACTCTTAATAGAATTATAATATTAGAATAGGCCACTCTAATAAATTCACAACTAAACTCACAATAGAACTAGGGAATTCAAACTGATCACAATTACAACAATAACAGGGAAAGAAAAGGAAAGCTATATCTAAACTATAAGGAAGATCCATAGCTGCTGACGTTCGCAGGCAGATGATTCAGTAACGAAGTAACCCACACCCGCTCTAAAGCGTGATCATTGATGTGTTGCAGCGTCATTAAATATCTGCAGCTGGCTATCGCAGCAAATTAGGAACCTTCTTAGAAATCTCCCATTTTTTATTTTATTTCTAACCTTCCAAATGCCGCATCGCTAGAGTCCACTTGGATGGAATTGGGCCACTAATTCAATGGGGACCGAGATGAACCTAGAAAAAGCGTGCACCAACAGCATGTAATTCATGCGCTAGAGCAAATTTTCTCGAATTTGGCCTAGCGCATGTAATACATGTGCCAGGTCACTTAGATCCCCACATGCATAAAAGGGAAGGTTGGGGAGGGTTTTTTTTTTACTGTTTGCCTGCACTTTATGCCTCTTGTCTACAAATACACACAATAGGCCCTATACAGAGGGGAAAACTTGGTTTTTGGTCTCATCTAACTTGCATAAATCTTCGTGCAAGAAAAATCCACATCGGTGTGGAAATAGTGGCCAAGTGTTAACAAAGGACGTAGCCTCAAAGGCCACCCCTTTTGACAAAATTAAACCCATCCTGCAGGCAATCTGATATACTACAACACGCAGAGGAAAGATAGAGCATGCAATTAAAAGAAAAGGGCACCAACATTCATCTGAAGAAACTGGAAAAACCATCCGAAAATAAATAACCATGTCACATCATCCAGTACATATATCCAAATCCCAAAAAGAAAATATGTCCCAAAAGGTCTCAAAATTCTAAAATAGAGCCTAATCCCTGGTAGCACCCTTGGACTTCTTACGCCGACACAAAGAACTCTGATATGTCTGGACATCCCCAACTCGTGCCCATGCCTGAGAAAGTCGGCTAAGCAGGGAACGCGACTCCTTTTCATGGGCACGGTGAAAGTCATACACAAAGATATCAGTCAGGATCGATCAAAATGGCAAAGCAATGATCAGAATCAGTCAGTATGATTCTCACCACTTTCGTATCCCGTAGGCCAACAATGTTATGGTAGTACTCGGCCTAGTTCACAGCTAATTCATAATCCTGAACACGAAAGAGGGAGACATCAACTACAAGAACCATAGGCGCAAACATAGGCATTTTCTCTAAAGGCAATCATACGGAAAAAGAAAGACTTACCCTCGAAACCAACTCAGGAGGGGGGATCTGGATCGCTTCAGTGGATATATGGGCTTGCTCTTCTACGGCCGTACATGAACCTGAAAGGAAAGAAAAATCAAGGTGCCTAAAGGTCCCTTGAACCTTAGCAGTCGAACTACCAGAAGCGCTCGTGCGAGAGGGATTGGAAGGACCAGCTCTCACAACCTCAGCTGTACTTGTTCCGTCTCGTTATCATCATCATCTGAATCGCCTCTCTAATAGAACTGTAAGAGAGAGAGCAAGGTGTCAGTCAATCAAAGCAAAAGATGAAAACTAAGCCAATTGGAAACTAGCCTAGAGAGAAAGAGGAATTACCTAGGATCACGGGCCACCAAAGGTAAAAAAGTTAGTGTCAGGGACGAAAAGTGGCAGGATGGACCAGTAGGGCAAAGACTCATACCACAGCTCGTAACTCCCGAGCACAAGGAGATCATTTCTAGGGACCCCATGATGAAGAAGTCCAAAAGTAAGCACCTCACTAGTACCCTCGGGTATCATAACGTCTGCAGGAGGAGCTTGCGATACAGCGGTTGTTGGTAATCTCCAATGTGCTTACTTTATTTGTTGGTGGTAAAAGCAATTTAAAATCAAAGTAAAATAGGGGATGGAATCAGCACAACTGAGAAATCTTAGACCTGCAAGATACAGGGTCCATTTGTAGCAAGTTTTGATAAGTAAGAGTTTGTCCCACAGGGAAAGGTGATCTATAGCTCCAAGGGAGCCATCTCTAGTAGTCCCTCCAGATCTGACTACAGATCTGGCAGTCTTAAAAGGAGGGGAGTTTAGAGTCACTTATTCTAAGTATCCTAAGTTAGCCTAATGAACTAACTACAGAAAAGGGTTGAGAAGATGGATGGAGTGAGGGAAAATAAACATAAAAGGGTGAGAAGTATGCTATTGGGTTCAGATCTGCTGGAATTTATGACTCAGGTTCAGATCTGCTGGTATAGAAATCTTGTCCAATGGCTACATTATCACCAAAGAGGAGAAAGAATTCAACTCATCCCTTTGCCATGATCCAATCCCTTAAGCTTATAACCTGTCCACTTAAATGGTCACAGACTATCCCATAGGGGAACCACACTCCAGAGATGGGTCAAAACAAGTTAATCATTGTAGGCACTACTTCATCCAGGCTACAAGCTCAGGAATCCATAGGAAACCTCAACCTCTAAAGCTCTATGTGTGGGGCTAAGGCTGTATAGGACCATGATAGCCCAGACACATAGAACCAGCAAGAGATTGAGTACCACCTTAGATCTAGCTGTCCATTGCTTAAGTGGGCCTACAATGGTCCAGTCACAAGCCTACAATCTCCATACCCAGATCAGATCTGCCATCTGATGGTGGGTCTATACTAATATGGGGGAGTCTGCCTCTGTACAATCTCCTACCAGGCTACAAGCTCAGGCTCAGAGAAGAAGGATCCATTTTGGATCAGCAGATTGGATTCACCCTAAGGCTATAACCTGTCCACTTAAATGGTCACAAACTATCCCAGAGGCTATCCTCCTCACGGAGCCTAAAACAAAACAAGAATATTACTGCCACCACCATGGTCACAAGGCTACCAGCTTAGGCTTCCATGGGGATTTCAGATCTAGTGGGTCCTGTGGTGGGGCTAAGGCTGTATAGGACCGTGATAGCCCATACACACAGGTCACTTGGATCTGAATGGGACCTTAGAATCAGTCCTCCATTGCTTTGAATCACAGCCAAAGCAATGGCGGATCACAAGGCAGCAGCCTTCCACAGAGCAACTCACAAACACATGAATCCCATAAAATACAACACCCAATCACAAATTCCATAAATCTAATCTCAATAAACATACAAAGGCATGGCCAGCAAGTGCTGGGCCATGGAGAGAAGAAAAAGGAAAAGGAAAACTACTTATAGCTACAGAAAAACAAGACTACAATGCTAAAAACAAAACAGAGAAAAAACTAAACTCTTTCGGCCTTTTTTTAACCTAAACCAGGCTTAGGTTTATATAGCAGTGGGTGTCGTGGCGCATTAGGGTTAGGAAACCCTAATTTTAGCGATGCCACGTGGCCTATTAATGATCCTTGGATTCCTCGGGGCACGTGCACAGAGATTTGAGCGTGGGAGTGTGTGCCCTAATCCTTAGAAATTCCTAAAAAGTCCTCTATAGAATGATGGAAGTTGTAGTTCAGAGGTTCGCCAGGTTCCAGTCGATCCCCAGACTTGTCGCATGGTAGCTCTGTTCTTCGCATTGTTGAGTTTAATATTAAAATTTCAGACGTCGCGGGGTTGCAACTTCTTAATGCTTTGAGCAGTCGCGAGGTAGGTAGTTAAGCTCTCACTGGATTGGGCTTCGCGCGGTTGGATTGCTACTTGTGAATAGCGCGAGAACTGCGCGAGCATTCCATTTCACTTCGCAAGGCTAACTCTGGCTTTGCGAGGCTGCTTTCTTCTTAAACCGCGTGACAGCTTCTTTTCTTGATAGATCTTCACAAGGATCCTCACGATAGCTTTGAGGCATTTCTGAACTACGAGATAGGTTCTCTTGACATTTGCATCCCGTGGCTACTGCGCGACAGCTGCGCGAAGAATCTCCTAAAGCTCTCTCTCCTTAGCGCTTCTGAGTGAACTGCGCGAGGTTGAACTACGCGGGACTACGTGAGACTGCATGACTATTTACTCCTGAACTTCGCGAGAGCTGCACGAGGTTGTGCTTCTGAAGCTCTTTTATTACTCAACTGCACGAGCACTTGTTGTGAAGTCTTGGGAAGCTCGCGAGGACTGCGCGAAGCATAGTTTTCTGAATCCTTTGAGGCTTTGTCAGCTGTGCAAGGCTTGCTTCAGGTTTGGATTCATGGCTCATTCTTCGGAGGGACTTCTGGTGCTAATACAGGCTCCTTAACATGATTTCTGGCCTTATTGCACTGCTGTTTATTATCTACAGAAAAATACTTAACAAAACTTTATTAGATGGCTAAGGGTCTAATCAAAGGCTAAGTTAAGCGGTGAAAAGTGGTACTTTTCAGGTCTTAACATACCCTCAAACCTAATCTTTGCTAGTCCCTTAGCAAAGCTACATTAAAATAACTACAGAATTTAAATGCCACTTTCGTAGGGAGTACGGATACATTTAGCATATGTACCAAGCCTTTTAAACCCCTAGGTGATCCGTAGTGGAGGAGTGCAGTCTCCTGAGGGTTTTCAGTGAAGACACCCACAAACTTCTCACTGAGATAGTTAACAAAAATGCATTATTATCAAGTGAGCAGTCAAGAAACAGAGTTAGTTCACCCTTGAATCATTAAAAATATAAGAAATTCAAACACATTGGTTGCACAAAAATTTAAACAGTATAAGCTTCTCATGAAAGCACAACATTTCCAATCAGTTTACACCAAAGACACTACACATGTGTGTCAACATTGAGCTCATCACTGGATCAAAAATTAGGTAGTAGATCATACTTAATGCATTCAATATCAGACCCAAAACTCTCCAGGGCATACTCTCATAGAGAACTATTGAGGGTTTCATTTTCTCTCAAGCTCAAGAGCAGTTACATCCCCCAAATGGGTCTGTAAGCATGAGCATAGGCATAGCTCTGAAGTTCTGGCATCATTGACAGATCCTCACCATAGATTGGATAACTTTTTATCTCCACATGACAGCTCACTCAACTTTGGATCATAAGGGCTCTAACTGGGCTGTAATGTTGCTCATGGAGTGGGGTCAAAAAGAATGGAAGGTTGAAAAGGGGTTCAAAATTGAGAAATCAGTAGGTGAAGGAGGTGATTCATGACTTCACCTTCTTTAATTCAGCTCCTTTCATCTTCTTTGAGGTTTTCAGATTTGAAGTGATAAGTTTCTCTTCTTGATTTCGATTTTTCCAATGAAAGTTTCCTCTTGACTCCTCTCTTACTCCTCTTCATTATTGTTTTTGTTTCTTTTTTATGTATTTTTCTTCTTTTTATTTTGTTTTTGCTTTTATGAAATGCCACCATATTCTCAGTTACCATACTGCCAGAATTTGAGGTACTTCTTTGATTCACCTAATGTTGACCATAGCTAGTCCATCTTCAACTCTTGTTCCTTTACCTTCTGAATTCTCAGAGTGAGGGTAAGGTTAAATCAGATACATAGGTTCAGGTGCAAGTACTCAGGTGTATTTTGAAGAAATTTAGGATTTAAGGCTCAAAGGGGGTATGGACAAGGGAAGTTGCTTAAGGTTTGTCTGTTTAGGATCAAACTGTCCAAGAGAAGGCCTTGATCCTTTCCTAAGTCTCATGAATGTTGTCAGTAGTTTCAACTTGGAGTTGCCTAACTTCTAGTGAGCACAGTGACTCAGCCAGTCCTTAGAGCTAGAAATTATTGCCTTAGTCACTCCTCAAAGAAAAAAATTTATATAGTAGGCCCAAATCTCATTGGTTGTGGTCTTCCTTTGAATTCATAAGTATGTCCTTACCTTTTTCTCTCTCTAGTGATTCACTAAGTGTTGATACAAGTGAGTGTCCTTGGTGATCTCATCATGGAAATGTGAAATATTAAAAGTTTATACTGTCTAAAGTCTAGAAAAAATTTAAAATTTCATTATTTTTCTGAGTCTCCAGTGAACATGGTTCCATTTCTATATTACTCACATGATTCTGTTGCACTTAGGTTAATTATTCCATTGGCAAGATCTGCCTGCCACACCCCCAAACCTATGAGGAGCAGTGTCCTCACTGGTTCAAAGGTGGGTGTGCAGCAAATTTATTAAGGGCATAATAGAAGGACATAACATGGAACAAACATAAAAGAGACAAGGGAAAATAGTAATGACAAAAGGAGAAGATCTATTATAAGAGAGAAAGGTACAAAATGAAAGACAAGGAGAAAAAGAAAATGCAGAAATAGCAAAAATCCTAGGTACAAGCTAATCGGAGCCTGAATTAAAACCGGTCTCAACCCATCCTCTTGGCATGCTCTTGAAGGAGAGCCTCTTCCTCTTTCTTCTTTCGTGCCCGCTCTTCCTTTCGTTGAGTTTTGGGAATGGTTGGTGCCCTGACCCTCATTTTTCGGGTCTTTGGTGCAGGAGGGATCACTAAAGATTTGTCTGTGGTTTGCTCCGGTGATTTGATAGGACTTTTGCCTTTGGGACTCTTCCCTTTTGAGCCCTTCCCTTTGGAGGCTGGCCCTTGCTGAGTCTGAGGGGGAATAAGAGGAGATTTTGCCTTTTCTGGCTTAGGAGGGACAAGCGGGCTCTTGCCTTTATCTTTCAGTGGCGGTGGCTCCTCAGACTGGGCAGAGTGTTCTTTTCCAATTTTGATAGAGGCAGCTGTGTGAGTAGTACTCTTAGCTATAACTTTCCTTCTCTGAGGATAAGTTTGCTCAGCAGGGTCAGAAGGAGCAACAGGATTTTTAGCACTTGGATGCACAGGTGGGGCAGAGTCAGAATCTGAATCAGAGGGAAAGAGAATAGTGGGGTCCAATCTGAGGGCTGCAGTAGCCTGTCTGCGTTCATCTTTTGAAAGCAACCGACCATGGGGGTCATCCTGAGCAGAAGCTCTGGTGGCCTTTGGGGGTGGGGATGGTGGTGCAGGCTTTTTTCCTTTTTGGGCAGCAATGGCTCTTTTGGAGGGAGAAGGTTTCTTGGGAGGAGCCCATTTTCTCTTGGGTGCAGGAGATTTGGCAGGGGGAGGCACTAGAGCAGGAGGTGGTGGAGGTTCTTAAGTAGGAGGTGGAGGAGGAGGTGGAGATGTAGGAGCAAGGGGAGTGGAAGAAGATGGCCCGGGGTGTGTGGAAGGTGGGGCCTCAGGGGGTTCTGTAGCAAGAGGGGTGGCTAGAATGGGTTGGCCTGTCAGAGATGCAATCCTTTTTTGTAAAATTTCAATATGTTTTTCAGCATAAAGGAGGTTGGCATCAGAAAGCCCCTTAGTGAGCCTGTGGATCTCCTCAGCATTGTTCAGCCTCTTTTCAAACATCCGGGCTCGCTTGTTCTCCAGCTCGGCATTGGATTTCTCCATCTCTGCCTACAGTTTATAGTAAGTTGCGTCAGCCTTGGTTGCAGTGAGGGTCTCCAAAATATTCTCCCATCCCTTTGAAATATCTCTCAGCTGCTGTCTGTGAGCAAGCTTCAAGTCACTCAGCTTCTGCAGTAACGGGTACTCAATGGATTGTCGAAGTCGGGCCATTCCCCTGAGAACATCCCTCTTGATGTAGGCATTGTCCCTCATGGCATGGAGGAGGGTGAAGTAAGGAGGGGTGTAGTAGGAATGTCTGGGTAAGATTGGTAGAAATGGAGTGGAAGAAGTAGAAGGTGATTGGTCCTGTGGGGGTAAAGTGGAGGTTGTAGTGATGAAGTCTAGTTGAGGGGGAGGGGTAGAAGGTTCTGGGTAAGGGTAAAATGGAATGGTGAAGGGTCTGAATGGTAAGGGTGGGGTTAAAAATGTGTGGGGGTTAATGGGAAAGGTGGATGGGAAGGGAATGGGGTCTGTTTGGGTTGAGTGGTTGGTAAATTGTGGTGGGGGTAAAATGAGTGGCGGGAGGATAGGTAGGGTGCGGAAGGAGTGGTGGGGTATGGTGTCTTGGAGGGTGAGGGTTGTAGTTAAGTCAATGGGGGGGAAATCTGGATGCACTGTGGAGTCAGAGGTGGAAGGGGACTGGATTTGTGGTGTAGGAGGTGTTTGTGCAGAGATGGGTGGTTTTGTCAATGTTTGAAGGGCGGATTTGATGGTGGTGATGTCAGTTTGCATTTGGTCTTTGGTGTGTGTTGTGGTTGATAGTTGGGTTTGAATGTCATGTATTAGGGAAATGATATGGGTAAGTGTGTCTGAGTGGGGTTGGGGTGGAGTATGAGAAGAAGAGGGGACAGGTTGGAAAGGGGAAGTAGGGGCATGATGGAAGGTTGAAGGAGAAGGAGAGCATGGTGTCAAGCAAGGTAGTCATGAAGGCCTGATATCCGAAAGTAGTGGCGAGGTTAAAGTCAAGGTCTGTGAGTGGAGGTGAAGTAGGGATGGTTGGGATGGTGGCTGGTTCAATGTATGGGGTTTCTGTGGGAATGATAGGGGTGGTTGGTGTTGGTAAGGATATGGCAGGGGTGGTGTGAGAGGTTTTCTTTTTAATATAGGTGATCAGGGGAGGGCTGTTAGGGTTCAGTTCAGATGATGGGGGAATTGGGGGTGTGTACTGAGGTAATGTAGGTGAAGGTAAAGGGCTGTCATGAGGGTCAACACCTTCCTCCCAGAAACGAATCACAGGGAAATTTGGAGTGGGTATGGAAAAGGGAGATAAAAAAGGAAAAGGGAAAGATGGAATAGGCAAAGAAACTGATGGATGGGCAGGTGTGGTGGATGGAGGTGTTGCTGCAGAGTCAGTAGTGACAGTAGCTTGCACCACCTTCTTGGGAGCAGGAGCTTTAGCCACCTTTTTGGGAGCAGGGGTGGCCTTTGCAACAACAGTCCCGTCTCCTTTCTCAGAAGCAATCTGAGCCTTTTTTTTCTTATAGGGATCCATCAGACTCTTGCTGATCCCCCATTGTCTCTTTGTGAAAGTAGTAGGGGGGAGGTCAATAGTTAACTCCCCCACTGGTATCTTGTATCCTCCCCTCAAGAGTAGTCTTGTGATTAGCTTTGCATAGGGGAGAGTGTGGAGCTTCTTTTTGTGCCCTAGCTTCACCATAATATCCTTCATGGCCTTAAACATCAACCTGGCAGCATGGAAATCGTGGCCCAGAGAAAAGGAATACACAACATCAATAATTAGGGTCCTCCTCTCCTGCTGATGGCCGGCACAATAAATGTTCTTTCGCAGAACTTGATCAATGAACAGAAGTTTAGGGTCCAGGCCTCTTCTCCTGATGGAATCCCCGGTGGCCTTCAATCCTTTGGTAAGGGTCTGTGTAATTGTATCAATGGGGGCACACACAAGGGGGCCATATCCACAGTTGGGGTCAAAGATAGCAGGGATGCCCATCACTTCAGCAATCAGCTCAGGACTAAGTAACATTTCAAAATTGTCAACTAACACAAGGAGGCCTGGCTGCCCACGGTGGTCTGGTCTAGCCCTAATGTGCTGGTAAAAGAGTTGCACTAGTCTAGGGTAGGCTAGTGCAGGGATAGCTTGCAGCAGGGGGGTCAAACCAGCTTTGCGCAGGAACTCAATAGCAGGGGCTGACAGAGGTTCCGTCTCAAAGAAAGATAGGTCAAAAATAGCTTCAGGCTCCAAGGGAAGGGGAGTCAGGAGCTCAGAGGGTGTAGAGTAATCAGGTGTTAGTTCGGCCCCTTTCTGAACCACTTCTTTCTCTTTTTGCGACGCTGTTGAGGACTTGGCCTTCTTGGGAGTAGGCTCCACGGGGGCCTTATCCCTTGCTCTTTTCACAGGTGCGTTCTTAGGGGCCATGGAACTTCTCCTTTGTGAATGTGTAGTTTGAAAAATAAAAAGCAAAGGTTCAGAGCTGAGTCTTACCCTAAAATTGAGGGTTCTGTTCAATCGGATGCACGAAAGACCGCGAGAGCTCCAATCAGAGGGCAACTGGTGGAGGAGGCTTTAGGAGCAAATCCCCAAAATTTGAAGGTGAATGATGGACTGTAGAAAGGATGCCGGAGGAGAGGGATTAATGGGAGTCAGAGCTAGGGTTTCGCTGGCTGGAGAAGAAAGAGAAAACAGAAAGGAAAGCAGCGCAGGGTTGGATTATATAATTCACGGGGCTCCGCGCGCTTTGAAAATGTCAGCTCGCTGGATAGAAATGAGTGGGTCACGAGATTGGACTTTCATTTGGATTGCACTAGAGAGTCTACACAATTGTATTGAATCTCGCGACAACTTAGCAGGATAACATCTTATGAACTGCGCGAGAAGAAACCATGCCTATTTTTCAGAACCTCGCGATAGCTAAAACAGCGACAAGGATCACACACCCATTAGTCTGTCATTTTCCTTTGTTTTATGGGTGGATTCTCTCACATTCTCTATTCCAGAGACACCCACAGTCATTCTAAAAAGGGATTCCCTCATGCGTTCCCCACATTTAAGCATGCAATTACTCAAAAAGCATTTAACCAAAACATCATATTCAAATAGCATTCTCATTATCAAAACAATACAATCATCATTCATTTACCCAAAATCATCAATTCAAAGGGAATGAGAACAAAATCAGGCAGAATAATTCTCAAGTCATATACGTTTAGACTCTGACGAGATCACTAGAAATTCCTATAAACAGAAAAAAAAAATGAACCATACTAAAATACATAACATACACAATGCACAATTCTATGAATCAAGTCAATGAAAGATCCCCTTGCCCCTCAAGGTTTGAGGATCCTTCACCAATCAAAAATTGGCCCTTGGGATTAACCACTGGTTGACTGGGCAACCTCCCCTCCTCTCTTTTAGCTAAGGCATTCGCTAGTTGGCCAATCTGTTCTTCCATCTTCTTTATGCTCTGACCATGAGAATTCACAGTCTGAGCCACGGACCCCAGGTTTTGCAGTGAGGTCAAGACCTGGTCCTCGAAAGAAGTATTTCTGGGTTGAGATGAGGGTAAGACCAATTGATTTTATTGCTGATGGGGCTGCTGCTGGTGTTGGAAATTAGACCTAGGGGCATATCCCTGATTGAACTGCTACTGAGGCCTTTGGGGTAAAGCCAACATTTGTTGGGGCTGCATATAATTGTCTTGCCTCCACCTCAGATTTGGGTGGTCTCTCTATTGGTAACCAGCATTTTGGTGCTGGTATCCATATGGCTATCTGTTGTAGCCACCAGATTGTTGCTGGCCAAAAGATTACGCAGCAGCAGCATGTTCCAATACCAATTTAGGATATTGCCCTGTTGATGGACATTCCTCTACTGTGTGCTATGGGGACTGGCATATCAGACATGCCTCCACCACTTGAGCAGCCCTTCTGGGTTGCATCATAGTCAGTAATTTGTCAAACTTCAAAGAGAGGTTTGCCATCTACAGCTGCAGGTCATTGTTCCCAGACACCTCATAAACTTTTCCTCTTGACGATGCGGCATGCTCCACTTTTGACACAGACTCCTGACAAGTTCTTGCCAGGGATAGCTTTTGAAAAGCATTTTCACTGATTACTCCAAACAATTCCCATGCCTCATCAACAGTCTTGTGCATGTAGGTTCCATCACAAGAGGCATCAACCATATCTCTATTTTTTCATCAATCCCATTGTAGAAGCTTTGTACAAGCTGCCAGTCTGGGATCTTGTGGTGGAGGCATTGTTTGAGCATTTCCTTAAACCTATTCCAGGCTTGATTAAAATCCTCAGTTGGGGATTGGGCGAAAGCAAGAATTTCTTTCCTCAACTGGCTCGTTTTGGTCTCAGGGAAGAACTTTGTCAGGAACTTGGTCTGTAGGTCTTTTCAAGATGCAATGCTATTGTTGGGAAGAGTGGCCAACCAGGTACTAGCCCTATCCTTCAGAGTGAAGGGAAAGAGCCTGAGCCTAGTAGCCTCAGGTCCCAAACCAGAGATATTGAAGGTGGTGCACAAGGCCAAAAATTGGTCAATATGCTTGTAAGGGTCCTCCTTGCTAAGCCCATGGAAAGAGGGCAGCATCTGGATGATGGAAGTTTTAATTTCATAATTCCCTTGAACATCAGGGAATTGAATGCTAAATGGAGAGTTATAGTCATCCAGAGTATTTAACTCCTTGAGAGTTCTGGGTTGTTCTTCACCCATGAGTACTGTCTCAGATTCAATTGGGGGCTCTACTGTGGTGTGCCTGTTCCTTCTAAGTCTTCTACCCCTTTCTAGCTCACGGTTGAAAGGCTCTAAAGTAGAACTAAGAGATCTCCTACCTAGCACATTGCACTTGACTCAAAGAATTTATCTAACAAATTTACAGCTATTTAAGAAAACATAAATTTACAACTATCCTAAATACTGCTATGGAAATTGTAAGAGAAATAGACAGAGTTTTAAAGGTTTATAGAATTTGCAAACAGAGATAGCTAATCTACAAATGCAGTCCACTGTTCTTCTCTATTGCTGTCTAGATCTGTAAGAAAGATTCAAAATTACATCAGCAATATCAATTATTCAAAGCTACAAAGAACACTAAAAATACTAAAACTAAGGGCCGACTAATAGATCATCTTTCCCCGGCAACGGCGCCAAAAACTTGTTGGTAATTTCCAGTGTGCTTACTTTATTTGTTGGTGGTCAAAGTAATTTAAAATCAAACTAAAATAGGGGATGGAATCAGCACAACTAAGAAATCTTAGACCTGCAAGATACAGGGTCCATTTGTAGCAAGTTTTGATAAGTAAGAGTTTATCCCACAAGGAAAGGTGATCTACAGCTCCAAGGGAGCCATCTCTAGTAGTCCCTCCAGATCTGACTACAGATCTGGTAGTCCTAAAAGGAGGGGAGTTTAGGGTCACTTATTCTAAGTATCCTAAGGTAGCCTAATGAACTAACTACAGAAAAGGTTGAGAAGATGGATGGAGTGAGGGAAAATAAACATAAAAGGGTGAGAAGCATGCTATTGGGTTCAGATCTGCTGGAATTTATGACTCAGATCCATATCTGCTGGTATAGAAATCCTGTGCAATGGCTACATTATCACCAAAGAGGAGAAAGAATTCAACTCATCCCTGTGCCATGATCAAATCCCTTAAGGTTATAACCTATCAACTTAAATGGTCACAGACTATCCCATAGGGGAACCACACTCCAGAGATAGGTCAAAACAAGTTAATCATTGTAGGCACTACTTCATCCAGGCTACAAGCTCAGGAATCCATAGGGAACCTCAACCTCTAAAGCTCTATGTGTGGGGCTAAGGCTGTATAAGACCATGATAGCCCAGACACATAGAACCAGCAAGAGATTAAGTACAACCTTAGATCTAGCAGTCCATTGCTTGAGTGGGCCTACAATGGTCCAGTCACAAGTCTACAATCTCCATACCCAGATCAGATCTGCCATCTGATGGCAGGTCAATACTAATATGGGGGAGTCTGCCTCTCTATAATCTCCTACCAGGCTACAAGCTCAGGCTCAGAGAAGAAGGATCCATTTTGGATCGGCGGATTGGATTCACCCTAAGGCTATAACCTGTCCACTTAAATGGTCACAGACTATCCCAGAGGCTATCCTCCTCACGGAGCCCAAAACAAAACAAGAATATTGCTACCACCACCATGGTCACAAGGCTACCAGCTCAGGCTTCCATGGGGATTTCAGATCTAATGGGTCCTGTGGTGGGGCTAAGGCTGTATAGGACCACGATAGCCTAGACACACAGGTCACTTGGATCTGAATGGGACCTTAGAATCAGTCCTCCATTGCTTTAAATCACAGCCAAAGCAATGGCGGATCACAAGGCAGCAGCCTTGCACAGAGGAACTCACAAACACATGAATCCCATAAAAATACAACACCCAATCACAAATTCCATTAATCTAATCTCAATAAATATACAAAGGCATGGCCAGCAAGTGCTGGGCCATGGAGAGAAGAAAAAGGAAAAGGAAAACTACTTACAGCTATTGAAAAATAAGACTACAATGCTAAAAACAAAATAGAGCAAAAACTGAACTCTTCCGGCCTTTTTTTAACCTAAACCTGGCTTAGGTTTATATAGCAGTGGGTGTGGCGGCTCATTAGGGTTAGGAAACCCTAATTTTAGTGATGCCACATGGCCTATTAATGATCCTTGGATGCCTCGAGGCACGTGCATAGAGATTGGAGCGTGGGAGTGCATGCCCTAATCCTTGGAAATTCTCAGAAAGTCCTCTGCAGAATGATGGAAGTTGGAGTTCAAATGTTCGCCAGGTTACAGTTGATTCCCAGACTTGTCGCGTGGTAGCTCTGTTCTTCGCGTGGTTGAGTTTAACATTAAAACTTTAGACATCGCGGGGTTACAGCTTGTGTGGACCGAGCGCCAGATTACGCTAGATCAGAAACCCATCTTCTTTCAAAAGGTAACCATTAAAACTTACTTCCTTTGATTTCTCTTGCTTTTTCTTGTAAATATTGTTATGATCTTGCATTCTTTGATGAATAATGGTTTATCTTCATTATATGCTTCTTTATTGATAATTTGTTGGCAATTTTTCATGAATGGTGCCCTATTTTTATTATTTTGTGAAATTTGTTGGTGCCTAATGTACATATATATATATATATATATATATATATTTGTTTGTTTTTATTTGTGTATATAGAATGGACTTTATTTTTGTTATTATCTTTTCTTTTTCTTCTTTTTTTGTATGTTTTTATTTTGCATATATCGGATTTTTGGTCTTTTCTTTTCCTTCTTCTTTTTTTTTGAACACTAAATTAGAAAGAAGAAGGGATTTTCGGTTTCTTTTTTTTGAAAATTAAAGGAATGGTTTTTGACTTCCCTTAGAATTAGGAGATTTTAGGAAAAACAACTAAGGCATTTTTATTATTATTTTTGTGGTTGGTTTTTTTTTTTGTTTTTCTAATAGTAAGGATTTTTTTGTGGTTTTATTTATAAATGAAAGGCTTCTCCCCTTTTTTTTCGGTTTTTTCGATTTCTAGGAGCCTAGAAGAAAGGGATTTTTTTTTTTGTTTTGAAACTTAAAAGTTTTTTTTTGCTTTTCTTATTTCTTCTTCCCCTTTTTGGTTTAAACAAAGTAAAGGGTTTGTTTTTTTTTCGTTTTGTTTTTGTTGTTTTTTTTTTTGTTTTGAAAGATCAAAGCAAAGTAAAGGGGTTTTTTGTGTTGTTTTTGTTTTGTTTTTGTTTTTTTGTTTTTTTTGAAAGAAAGAACAAAGTAAAGTAAAAAGATTTCTTTTTGTTGTTTTTGAAAGAACAAAGTTGTGCGTGTACCTCTGTACTTGACTAGCTGTGATTGCCTTGTTGCCCAGTATGTCAGGTGGTGATGAGCACATTCCCGAGGAGGGCCCATGGCTTGAAATGCAGGGTGAGGCCGCCCGGGTCGGCCTCCTTCACCAGCAGCACACTCATATTTCAAACTTTGGGATAGCGGGCAAGGTAAATGAAAGGTTCAATTCATTTTCATTATGCACCTTTTTTTTCTTTGATTTGATGTGCATTTTCTTTGGGTGCAGGACCAGCCCAATATTGTGTTCCCTGGGGGGTGGCTTGACTATCACGAGTTCTACCTCTACGGCCCTCCCGTAGTGAAGGTCTTGTTGGAGCAGGTGGGCTTTGGGGAGTTCCTGTCTTGTCCCGCCATGAGGGCTGACGCTGCCTATTTGAAGGCCCTGATTGAGAGGTTCCGCCCTGAGACCATGACATTCCACATGCCGTACGCCGAGATGACGTTGACGCCTGTTGATTAGGACATGATTACCAGTATCAGGATTGGGGGGTACCGATTTCTGATCTGGCGGTACCGAGCCGGGAGGACATTATTCGACTGATTGGGGCCTATCCTCCTCGCGTGCAGACCCATGGCATAGAGGTCAAGATGTCCTGGCTGACCTCCCTATTTTTTGCTGATGAGTTGGTGAAATTGGGTCAGCCAGATAGGGTGCTCTACATCGCGCAAGAGCGGGCGATCGTCTTAGCTCGCATCACGCTCCTACTCTTGCTGGGCAAGACCCTCTTCACTAATGCCAGCGGGGGCCGAGTCAGCTTGGCCCTATTGAGCGTGATGGACAATTGGGGTGACGTCCCTAGGCATGATTGGGGAGGAGCAGGGTACGCGTGGTTGATGTATAATTTGTCTCAGGTTACGACCGGGGACTCGAAGTCTGCCGTGGGTTTTTGGGCCGCCCTAGAGGTAATTCTGCATCCCTTTGCCCTCGTCCACATCATATATATTTTTTGCATGTCCTTTATGTTCTATCAACCTGTTCTTATTGTGCTTGTCTCTTTAGGTATTGGGATACCACCATTTCCACCCCGGGCGCCCGCTCCTTTTCTCGAAGGCGCTCACCTATCCTCTTCTCAGTAATTGGCATCAGGCCCGACGCCGTGACGTGGGCCTAAAGCACCTAGAAATGGGCCTACAGTCCCAACTTGATTTGATGGTCCCCGAGTAGGTAACAACTCTCCTCTCTTTTCTCAACCTTTGTTCATTTTTAGCTTGGAAATTTTCTTTGACTGAGGTGTTGCTTGCTTGGTTTCTCTCCTCCTTTTTGACTTGAGCAGATCCTCCCTAATCCGTACCTTGCATCCCCTTCTAGGACCGAGCAGCTATAGGCGCCTCTCGTTTATTCAATAATCGCCGCGTCGTGTTCTTCTACGGTGTGTGGGCCAAATTTTATTATTTGGGAGAGCGAGTGGTGCATCAATTTCAGGGCTATTATGCCATACCTGTGGACCCTCCAACGGATGTTTAGTATCCTGTCGGCAGTATCGAGGAGCTCACAGCAGCCTTCTTCAATAATGGGTTCCCTATTCATGCCCTTCACATGCCCGGGGACTATCACCTTTGGTACGAGTGCTTGCCCCATCGGTTCATTCTGCCGCGTTTTGTTCCCAGCGCCAATTTTCTGGCATTTGGCGGCTCGCTTGGTCAGGTAATTTTTCCTGGCTTGGATTAGTTCCCTTTCTGCTTTTATTTGGCTTTTGCCCCCCTCTAAGTGGATTTTTATCTTGTTCATAGTTCCCCCCAGGGGATGATTTGGATGGTGAAGGCGAACCTAGTGCGGCTGATATGTCGGGGGTGGATCCCTCTGGTGCGGGTCCCTCGGGTGAGGGCTCGTAGGGTGCTGGTCCATCGGGGACTTCTCACGCTTGTATCCCTGTTGGTGATCCCTCTGTAGTTTATGGGACCTTTCGGCACCTTGATGATAGCTTCCTTTTGAGCCTCTGCGCTGATGTAGATAGACAGGCATGACTCTCTGCCGAAGCGGCTCACGTTCCCCCTCTTGAGGTGGTCCCAGGGGTAAGTCCTTTGATGGCCCAACCTCTTTTCATTTCAGTTTGTTCTTCTGCACACGCTTTTAGGGTCGTCCTGACCTTTGATATTGCATTGCTCGGAATCTAGGACTTCAACTCAGCCATGGAGTATGCGGCATACCATCGTCATCTGGCGGAGCTCAGGGAGGTCGAGATGGTGAGTGCCCTGCTGTTCTATTCCTCTTTATTCATTTTATCAGCATTTGCCCTTTAACAGATTCTGACTCCTGACTTGGGTTTGTGCTTTGCAGCATGCTCGTGCTAAGGAATTGCACTCCTTGCTCAGCAGGATCTCGCAGGCGTGGTCTAGGGTGGGGGACATGCAGACTTTTCAGAGTTCTTCTCGTCGTCGCAAGAAGTCGAAGGGCGCCAACTAGGAATAGGCTATTACTTTCTTTTTGGAAAACTCAATATTTTTTGGAATTTGATTTGAATCTGTTTTAGACAATTTGGGGAATGGCCGATGTGGTACTTTGGAAATAAATTTTATTCTTATTATCATTTGGGAGATAGTCTTGCTTTGATTTTATGTCCTAATTTCTTGGCATCAAATCCGTTTCTCTGCAAGATGTGTTGGCCCAAAATGTCTTTGGAAAGTGACCCCCTTTGGTTGCATGCCATGATGTAGGATCGGCCTTGTATATAAATAAATAGAACAAATGCTTAGTTGTTAAATGAACAGGGCGTGTGAAGTAAACAAACAAAAGGGTGTAAGCCCCCCAATTAGGTCCCGAATTGGTCGAAGAGGGGGAGCTCGGAATAGTTGCGCCAGGTTTAACTCTCGGCTGATTTATTCTGGCGCAACTAATTGTTGCGCCAGGTAAGAAATGGGGCAATTTGTTCTGGCGCAACTAATAGTTTCGCCAGGCAAGACAGGGGCTGAAATGCATTGGCGCAACTATTAGTTGTGCCAGGTTTAACCCGGGGGGCAGTGGGTCCTTAAATACCCGAGTCAGCCCAAAAGTTAGCTCTTTTGTTTTGACTTGGTCTCTTCGACTGGTTCTTTTTTTGCCCCTGCTTTTTCAAGGCGGGTCCATCATCATACATCGATTCTTATCTCCCCAAAAGATCCTTGTACGTTCATGGACCTGCTTTTCAGCCCTCCCTTACGCGTAGGGCCCGAAGCCAATTTGTCCCTCTTGTTGGGTTTGGGGCCCAAATTTTTAATGGCCTGGTTTGGGAGCTTGAATGAGAGTGAGCTCGCCGACTTGGAGCACCTTAGGCTATCTCGCCTTCCTTCCTTCCTAGAGGTTCTCCTTCTGTGGGAACTTCTTCATGTCGCTGCTTCATTTTGGGATGTGAATCTCCACATATTTCATTTTGGGAAGCGGGAGCTAACCCCAACCCTTGAGGAGCTATCCAATCTGTCTGGCCTGAAGCTTCACAGGGGCCTTGCAAGAGTCATGCCTTAGTCGGACTATTCCAAATCAGTTCACCTTACTCTCGGTTTGAAGAAATTCGAGTATGAGAAAAGACTTATTGGGGGGCCCACAAGGTGTTGGCTAAAATTCCTCAAAGAACTTTTCGGTGATGAAAGCCTCCGAAAATTGCCGGTCAGGAATGTTTTTAACGTGAAAGCCCTAGCGCTCGGTCTCATCTCTGAAATCCTTTTCTTCACCAGGGGAGAGAGCTTATCATTGGCAGTTTGTGATATTTTGGTGGAGCTAGAGGCGGGCCGGTCCATGATACATTTATTGCTTGCCGAGCTATATCAATGCCTTGATTCCTTTGCTTTGGGTAAGGTGGAGGGCCTTCGGGGATACCCCTTTTTACTTCAGGTCTGGTTGGGTGTGCATTTTGCTGTTTTGGGGCTCATGCCCCGCTTTTATATTGCCCGAGGCGAGGTAGTCCAATGTTTTCTGGGTCGATGCCACCTGCTCCGCCAGGGTGATATGTCAACTCTGAAACTTTGGTTGATCTATGCAGAGCTGACATGGAGGCTCCATTGGCTGGACCAGACCTTCCTGATAATTCGTAGTAGAGATCACGAGGGCATCACCCTCCTAGGACTGATGGGCAGCACCTTTTACTTCCCATTCCGAGGGTTGCATCAGTTCGGCTGCCCTCAGCAGGTGCCTTGTGAGGCCAGACCCCCTTTATGTGATTTGACCTTTTCTAGGGGGTCCTCTAGGGACATAGATCGGATTGCTTCTCTTTGGGAGATGCATCAGTCAACGCTGATGTGCGATATGGAGCAGGGAGACTCAATTAGGACTTCTCCTGAGTACGAGGGCTGGCTGTTGACTGAGCTGCCTGCTACCGATGGTCCAGATTTATCAGAGATTTTTGACACTTGAGGCCCCTGGTTACAGAAGGAGACGGCACTCCGAGCCCGCATCGAGTTATTGGTGGACGAGAAAAGGATCCTGCATGAACTTTTGACACATGAAAAGGCTAGAGCATAAACAACAGAGAGTGAGGTCCTCCGTTTGAAGGGATCACTGAGTGTTACTTTTGGAGCCGCTGACTCTTCTCGGAAGAGGTTCAAGAGCTTGCATGGCCGTTGGCTGACGGAACGGAATGTCCGGGAAGATGACCTTCATGCTGAGATTAGTGCTTTGAAGCGCGAGCTGGGTCGCTAACTCCTTCCTGCACATAGAACTTTTTGCACAGATCAGATATACATAAAAGGGGTGTAGAAAACCCCTTTACAGATACACACACATTTTTGGTATATATATTTTCTTTATGTTTTGGTTGTTTTTGTTTTATACTTGTAAAAAGGAAAACACGTTAGTCGTCACACTGACTATTTGTTTGGATGTGGTGTAAGTGATGCGAAAGGTAGTTATATACATCTATACAGATCTATTTTTGGTTTATATATATTTTTTGGTGGCTTAATCATTGGGAGAAACTTTGAGAAACCCTGGGTCAACCTTTGAGCATGGTCGAACCCTTTTTGAAGTCGGACCTGGGTGGGTTTCCGATTTTTTGCCAAGGCTGGAATGTTGATCCCTTTGGATTAAGTTAAACCTTTCTCCTTGCCTCGGGTCATACGTTTGACAATGTGGGTTTCACAAAGACAATTCTGGTCGGGACCCGATTCGAACTAGCATGAGCGGCCCCCAAATAGGGATCAGGGAGAGTAACCAAGAGGGCTCCTCAAACATCAATCCTCTCAAACAGTCCAAACCTTTCCTTTTCAACTTTTTTCTTTTTTTTTTCTTTATTTTTTATTATTATTTATCTCCCTTTTTTTTTACCCGTGGCGCCCTTTTAGGTTTTCACCACTTCCATGGGTTTGGCTCTCTTACCCCATGCGCCCTTTCGGGTTTTCACCTGGTCCGCACAAGCTTGCTATTTTTACCCGTAATGCCCTTTCGGGTTTTCACTACGTCCATCTTACTTTGAGCTTGTATTTTTATTTTATTTTTTATTCTTTTTATTTTTTTCAAGAGCTACGACATAGACGTCGATTCCATCATAGCCGGCTGGATGGGTATCTAGTGTCGTCTCACGACTCGGCTCATGTTGACTTAACAGATATTATGACTGCTTGCGAACCTACAAAGAGGGCTTCCTTCAGGGTGTAGCTTGGCCATGGGTTAGGTTAGGATTTGACGGTATGCTGGGCCAAAAGGGTTTCCTTGATACGGCTTCAGTTTTCTCGACATACTTTCTTCCTTGGGAGTGTTACTGTACATGCCCCGTGATTCTTCTACATTTTTTGTTCTTTTTGCTTCATTTCAGGCAATCTCTTTTTGAGGTTTTACTTTGTCAATTTTTTTAGATTTTAATAGTAACTCTACTTCATCTTTTCTCTCTTTTTTTTTCTTTTTTTTTTTGGTATATGTACACGTATATTTTTTTTGGGGGAATGGGTTTATTGAAAGAAAGGTCCAGGCTCAAATGGGGTAGCAAAGGATATCATTATTTTTAGAGATGTTTTTGGGCTACTGTGCTTGAAATGAGGGCCTCTTTCGGGTGTTCTTAAGCAATCACGTATCTGTATCACCAACACTTACCTTATCATGATGGACTAGGAGTAGAACCGTCGGACGTATCCAGCGTTGATGGGCTCAGGAAGATGATCTCCGTCCATGGTGGCGAGGCGGATGGCGTATCCCAGCAACACTTCTCAAATGACGTAAGGTCCTTCCCAGTTTGGCTTGAACTTTCCTCTCCGATCGGCATGGAGGGATGGGAAGATCTTCTTCAGCACAGTGTCTCCTACCTTTAGATCTCGACTGTGGACACGTTTATTGTAAGTGCGTGCAATTTGCCTTGGTAAACTTGAGTATGGCATAAGGCTAGGAGTCTTTTCTCATCCAGTAAGTTTAATTGTTCAAAGCGGGATCTCTCTCTTTCTACTTCGGGTAAGCCTGATTCCATGAGGATTCGGAGCAAGGGTACTTCAACCTCTACCGAGAGGACGGCCTCGGTTCCATACACAAGGGAGAATGGTGTTGCCCCTGTAGCGGTACGGATCGACGTTCGGTAGGCCCACAAAGCAAATGGCAGCATTTTGCTCCAATCTCGATAAGTGATGACCATTTTCTCAAGGATGCGGACGACTGTCTTGTTCACAGCTTCCATGGCTCCATTAGTTTGAGGCCAATAAGGGGCTGAGCGATGGTGCTTGATCTTGTATTGCTCGCAGAAGTCTCGGATGGGCTTATTCACAAAGTTTGTATCGTTGTCTGTGATGATATCTTTGGGTACTCTAAATCGGCACACAATATTGTTCTTAAGAAATTTCTCAACGTGTCTGGCCGTGATGTTGGCATATGACACCGCTTCTACCCACTTGGTGAAGTATTCAATGGCGACGAGGATGAACCAATGTCTGTTTGATGCTTTTGGATTAATCATTCCGACAATGTCAAGGCCCCAGGTAGCAAATGGCCAAGGAGTGGTCATGTCGTGAAGATCAATGGCAGGAGCATGTATCAGACCGGAGAGTTCTCGACACTTGTAGCACTTTTGAACATGTTTGCAGCAATCTGATTCCATGGTGGTCCAAAAGTACCCCTACCGTAGGATTTTCTTTGTGGGCATGTGACCACTAACGTGGGCTCCGCATATTCCCTCATGGATTTCTTTCATAATATTGACCGCTTCACTTTTAGTGAGGCACCTAAGTAAGATGTTATTGTATGATCGCTTGTAGAGGCATTCCCCACAAATGATGAAAGTTGTCGCTAAATGTTGAATGGTTTTTCGGTCTTTCTTGGATGTACCCTCCGAGAAAGTTAGGGTCTCGAGGAAATTCTTGATATTTGAGAACCAAAGTGGCTCGTCATCAGGTTTTGTAGGTTCCTCAATCTGGAGGCAGAAGGCTGGCTCATTCCTCTGCTCGATCCTGATCGGCTTCATCTCGACACCATAGGGGATTTCAATCATTGACGCCAAAGTTGCTAATGCGTCGGCAAAGCGATTCCTTATGCAGGGGACGTATGAGAAAGTCACATCTTGGAAGTAAGCTATCAGATCCTCGAGGTGTTCATGAAAGGGGATCAATTTCTCATCTTTCATCTTCCAATCACCATTCGTCTAGCATATGATTAACTGTGAATCACCAAATACTCGAAGGTGAGTTACATTCAGATCGAGAGCCGCCTACAGACCAATGGTGCAAGCTTCATACTCAGCCATATTATTAGTGCAAGGAAAGTTGGGCTTGATAGAGATCGGTACATGGGATCCTTTCGGTGAAATCAGGATGGCGCCAACTCCTTGGCCCTCGACATTTGCTGCCCCGTCAAAGTGCATTACCCATGATTCTTTTGCTTCTTCTGTTTCGTCTTCTATCATGAACAGGATGTCCTCATCAAGAAATTCAGTTCTCAAAGGCTCATAATTAGGTAAAGGATTGTCGGCAAGATGATCAGCAAATACATGCCCCTTGATCAATTTCTGAGTGATGTACGTGATGTCGAATTCAGATAATAAAAGGTGCCATCGTGCGATTCATCCAGTGAGAGCTGGCTTTTCAAATAGGTATTTCAACGGGTCCATTCAGGCCAAGCGCAAAACTGCCTAAGATAGCAAGTAGTGGCAGAGCCTTTGAGTAGCCCATATAAGATCCAGGCATGCTTTCTCCAGATGAGAGTAGCGCGCTTCATAATCAGTAAACTTCTTGCTCAGATAGTAAATGGCCTGCTCTCTTCTTCCCGTTTCATCGTGCTGCCCCAAGGCACATCCCATTGAAACTTCTGTCGTGGAGAGATACATCAAGAGTGATCTCCTTGGCTCAAGCGGTACCAAAATAGGTGGATTAAGGAGGTAGCTTTTGATTTTTTTGAACACTGCCTGACAATCGTCGTTCCATTCAACGGGCGAATTCTTAGTAACTTGAAGATCGGCGTGCAGATTAGAGTTAGTTGGGCAATGAACCGAGTGATATACTGTATTCTGCCCAAAAACCCTCTAACTTCTTTCTCGATAGACGGCGGTGGCATTTCAGTGATGGCTTTGACTTTGATTGGGTCGACCTCGATCCCCCTCCTACTGACAGTGAACCATAGAAGATTCCCTGACATAGCACCAAATGCGCACTTTTGTGGATTCAGTCATAGCCGATACTTTCTCTACCTTTCAAACAGCTTTTGAAGGTTTACAGATGGTCGCTTCACTCTGGTGATTTAGCTATCATATCATCGACATATACTTCAATCTCTTGGTGCATCATGTCATGAAATAGTGCAGTCATAGCTCTCTGGTACGTTGCACCGGCATTCTTCAACCCGAATGGCATGACTTGATAGCAAAAGGTTCCCCAGGGGTAATGAACACTATCTTCTCACGATCAACCTCTCCCATTTTGATCTGATTGTATCCTAAGAATCCATCCATAAAAGAAAGCATACCGTGCTTAGCTGTGTTATCAACCAAGATGTCAATGTGTGGCAATGGGAAATCGTCCTTTGGGCTCGCTTTATTCAAATTACAGAAATTGATGCACATGCGGACCTTTCCATCCTTCTTTGGTACGGGCACGATATTGGCTAGCCATTGCGGGTATTTGGATACCGATTTGGTCAAGCATGAGTTACCCCGCGTCATACAGCTTGATGACCTCTTCTTTGACTTTCAACATCCACTCGGGTCAGAGACGTCTCAGCTTCTGCTTGACTGGCTTCATATCAAGGTAGAGGGGTAACTCATGCTCGACCAAATCGGTATCCAGACTAGGCATGTCCTCGTATGACTAGGCAAAAACGTCTTGGTACGACTGAAGGAAGTCGATCATACTTTTTCTTTCCTCAGGCGACAGTGACGTTCCGATTTTGGTTATCCTGGGAACCTCCTCAGTTCCTACATTGACGTCTTCGGTCTCTTCGACAATGGGGGTAGGGCCATACTCAAAGTCAGTAAATCGGTCAAGGAGCTCATTGGGGACCTCCTCAAAGGGGACATCCTCGTCCAGACTCATGATCCCTACCTCTTCTTATATTTCTACAAGGAAGGGGTCGATTTCACGTGGGACGGGTATTTTAAGGCATCCTTTTGTGGGACATTTTTTGGAATTTAAAATGACAATATTTTTAGACTTTGGATTTTTTCAATGTTTTTGGGATTTTGCATTTTTTTCATATTTTTGAGATTTTGTACTTTTTCCATGTTTTTGAGATTTTTGTTTTCTTCTGTGATGGACCCTTGGCAAGGCGGGGGTTGCTGTATATACATGGTATTGCCTACCAAGGGCTTATCCCACTTTTTATAGGTTATTTTTTTTTGGGAAACAAGTGCCAAACTTTAGGCCACTTCCTACTTCTAGAGTTTGGGGCAAAGATGCCCAGTTGCATACCTGAGGAGCCGCTTCTTTACCTGTTGGGGTGGAGGGTGCTGACTGATATGACTCATTGGAGTCAGCCTCCATCATATTGATCCCCATTTCGTCTGAGAACATGTCCTCAAATGATAACTCAGTTTTGTGGTGATTCACCATAGGGGGGGTTTGTTCAGGTACCGACCGTCGTTCCTCGAAAAGGGACAATGTGGCCAAATCTATCTCCAAGTTGGGAAGGGAGATCTGGGGATTGGTGGGATGGATTGGGGCTGTGGGTTTGTGTAGGGTCAAATGGGTTGCCCCTTTTCAATCGATCTTTACGACCCCTGCGCTGACAAAGGAATCCTTGATGTGCGGCCTAGGGTGAGGTTTCTCTTCTATGTTGAATCCTCGAGCTCTTGTAGTCGCGACGACCCTGGCTTTCTCTTTGGCCTCTCGGACCTCTTGCTCTGTGGGCTTGTATCCTAGCCCGAATCTGACCTTTTGCCCCTTGGCAATAACTGACTCTTTCCTTCCTTGTAATTTGGGTCCCAGACCCCTTCTTTTCTAATAACCCCACTTTTGGAGCATGGCTACTACTGCTACCATGCCACCTCCAGTTCTTGGGATGATGCCCTCGATGGGCTTCGGGAGTATTGCCGACACCTCGTACTCGAAACTGTGGAGGTCGACGTCCACAGCAGTGTGTGGTACATCCAGCATATTGGGTTTTTCAACGCTATTAGCAGCCTTTTCTTTCTCACTATGTCCCTCTCTGATGATTGTGATAATCTTATGCCCAGATGTAAATTTGAGTTTCTGGTGCAATGTGGAAGGTATGGCTCCGACCTTGTGCAACCACGAGTGCCCCAATAATAGATTAAATGAGGATTTGATATCCATGACTTGAAATAAGATGGAAAAGGTCATTGGCCCTATCAACAGCTCAAGATCAACTTCTCCCATTATTTCTCTCCTGGTATTGTCAAACCCTCTAGCGCTGGTTCTGGTAGGCCTTAACATGCACGGATCAACCCTGATCTTGGTGGCGGTTCTTAACGAGCATATATTCAATGTAGACCCATTATCAATTAGTACCAAGGGGATAATCATATTTCCGGACTCAACGGTAATATTCAAAGATTTTGAGTGACTACCTCCTTCCTCAGGTAAATCACCATCAGAAAATGAAATGACATTTGGAGCCATCACTTGACCAATTATCTGCCCGACTTCATCCGAGCTAACTTGAAGTGATACATGCACATTTTTTAACACCATTAATGCTTGGAAATGGAGTGGGGACGTCATGAACAGATCCAATACAGTGATATGGGCAGGCATTCTTCTCAGTTGAGTCTCCAGTATATGTTCTCGACTCATCTTCTCGAAGGGGTTCACCGCACTGTCTTTCTTTCCTTCCTGTGCTGCAGCTGGTTCTTCTGACTGCTTTGATATCCTTCCTGACCTGGTAACAAAA
This sequence comes from Chloranthus sessilifolius, assembly GCA_021018995.1. NCBI lineage: Eukaryota > Viridiplantae > Streptophyta > Magnoliopsida > Chloranthales > Chloranthaceae > Chloranthus > Chloranthus sessilifolius. Next base: position 88,205,195 of record CM037594.1, on the reverse strand, counting down.
TCTACTGCCCCTTCTGTGCTGCTGCAATTGGCAGTGACATCTGTTTGTTCATAGCATAACGGGACCTGATGAGGATCATATGTGGGTCCTGAGAACAGGAAAGGTATGACTGTCGGTACTTGAGGTACTTGTACTGTCGGCTCAGGAGGTGTGGGTAATACTTGATTCACCTCGGTGGCAGTGGGTTGGGTGGAAAGATTTGGCCAAATGGGGGTGGTGAAGCTTGAGGGTGGTGGCATTGGAGGGAAGGAGGTAAACGAAGGCCATTGATAGCTGGTGGGTGCTGGCGACAGATGGGGGGTCTGATGGGCCGTTAGGTAATTGACCGGGCTGGTGGAGTTGTGTCGCTGGTTGGGGGTGATGGGGTGGTATGAGCCATTGATAACTGATGGGTGTGGGTGTTGGATTGGGGGCCTGGTGGCTTAAAGGGTAATCGATGGGGGTTGTGGTGTATGGTGATAATTGAAATGGGCGGCACATTGATAATCAAGTGGTGCAGATCTTTGGATTGGGGGCTGGGGCTTATAGGGTAATTGATGGGGGTTGTGGTGTATGGTTAGTATGCATTGATATTTACATAATTGACGGGTGTGGTGGATGGAAAGTATGCTCGGAGATCCAAGGGTTCAAATTGCGGGGTTGTGTTGGGGAAATATTCAGACCAATTTAGGGGTTCAATTACCCCGACATTCCTTTGTTTATCATTCCTCGGCAATGGTGCCACATAATTCTCCCGATCACTGATATAATCAGATGGGTCAAATTCAAACTTCTCCTCATCTTCTATCATTCCTACGGTGGGTCTGGGACCTGCTCCTCCGGTGGGATGTGGGGGTAGTGGCACTTGGTGAATATTAGCATGCTGGGAGGGTGTAGGGGGAATGATTTTTTCAGCATCGATCAAATCCTGGATGGCATGCTTCAATGGGAAGCAGCGATCAGTAGGGTGACCCGGACCATGATGAAAATTGCAGTGGGTATTTGGGTCATAGTTCTTTGGGATCGGGTGAGGAGGTTGTGGTTGGCGGATAGCCACTAATCCCTTTTCTACTAACAGGAGCAAAAGTACACTCAATTATTACCCCAAAAGTGTGAAGACTCGGTCCTAGCGGACTCTCCTCTGTTCCGGAGTCATTTGCATTCCTTGCCCATTCCCCATTCCCCATTCTTTGCTTCTGCTCAGGCCTAATAGGTGCTGGTGGGGCTGCCTGAAATTGAAATGTGGTAGTATTATTATTGGGTCGGGTATTGACTATGTTCTGGACATCGCCCCCTATTCTCTTCTCGTTCCTTTACTCTGAAAATCTTCTAACCCCACTGGGTCCACTCAATATATTTTTATTCAGATGCCCCTCCTTGATGGCATCCTCACATCGGTTAGCATTTTTCACCAGATCAGCAAAACTGAACTGCTACTGGTACACCAAAAAGTTTGAGATTACTGGCAGAGTGTTCTTTGAAATCATATCTATCTACTCATCATCTAGTATTATGTTTCTGATTTGAGCTGCTAGTGCTCTCCATCGCCCCAAGTAGTCGCTGAAGGTCTCGTTCTGGTTCTGCTTTAAACGGGCCAAGTCGGACTTACGCGGCTCGATGTCTATATTGTAGACATACTGTTCTTGAAAGAGATGCGTCAAGTCCCTCCATATTTTTATCATAGACGGTTCTAAAGATGTGAACCATCTTAAAGCCGAACCGGTCAGACTCTTTTAAAAGACTTTTATTAGTAGTCTTTCGTCCTCCCCGTATTGGCACATGTCCCCACAGTAGGACTTCAGGTGCGCAATAGGATTGTCAGTGCCATTATATTTGTCGAAGGCTGACATTGGGGTAAGGGGACCTCAGCGAACGGACATAAGTCTGTGAAGTCCGTGGCGTAGATTTCAACACCACCCATTTTCATCAGCTGCTTTTGTATTTTGTCAAACTGTTCTTTCAGCTGTTCTGACTCTTTTGATACAGGGGTCGCTTTCTCGGCTGTCAGTTGGACTTCACTCGGGGCCACCAGGGGATGGGCAATTATGGGAGGAGGGTTGAGGCTGATCAAAGCCCCAACATAGGCCCCGCTATTCCTAATCTCGTCTTCTTCATAATGCTGGTCGGCATAGTGTGCAGCGAGGGCAGGATTCTCCTGTTGTTGTTGCATGGGTTGGATGGGAATGACATGAGTGGGGGTTGGGTGAGCCCATTGGGGGTGAGGAAAGGTTTGTTGGGTGATGGGATTTTGGTTTTGAGGTGGGTCCTAATAGGGCCATTGGGTATGGGGGAAGGTTTGGAGATTGGGAATGGGGCCTTGGGAGATGGCCTTGGGTTTGAGGTATGCATGGGAGGTTTGGGTTTGAGATGATGATGGGGGTTTGCATGGTTTGGGCTATGGACCCTTGGTAGGTTGGGCCACGAGCCCTTGATGGGTCTGGGCCAATGGGCCTGGGTAGGTTTGGGCCAAGGGCCCTTGAGGGGTTTAGCCTAATGGGCCTTGATGGGTATGGGCCATGGGCCATTGATAGGTCTGGCCCAATGGGCCTTGATGGGTATGGGCAATGGGCCCATGGTAGATCTGGCCCATGGGTTTGGGCCATGGGTCCTTGGTGGGTCTGGCCCAATGGGCCTTGATGGGTCTGGGCCATGGGCCCTTGATGGGTCTGGCCCAATGGACTTTGATGGGTTTGGGTCATGGGCCCTTGGTGGGTCTGGGTCATGGGACCAGGGTAGGTTTGGGTGGTGGGGTATTGGACCATGGGCCTCTAGGGTATGTGAGAAAAGGGGGTTTGGGCCAATGGGCCTTGCGGTACGTGGGTAATGGGGGTTTGGGTGGTGTGGACTATGGGCGGTTGATAGGGGTCATGGGGGAGTGAGGCATGGAGATTGGCTAAGGTATGGGATGGGTTCATGGGGTTTGGAGGAGAGGGGGTGTTTTGAGAAGCCTTCCACATGGAATAGGCTTGGAACATCTCCTCCATCATGGTCATGGAGGAAGGGTTGGATGGAGATGGGGGATTTAAGGGGTGATGGGGTATAGATGGGATGGAGATGGTGGAAAATTTGGGCATGGCCCCGGTATAATCAGGCATGGCCAAGGTAGGTGGGGGGTATGGGGTGGATGAGCGGATGTATTGGGTATGTTTTGGAATGATGGGGGGCATAATGAGGAAGGATGAGGAAAGTTGGGCATGGCCCTGGTAAAAATGGGCATGACCCGGATGGATGGGGGATTTTGCGGGGGGTTGGATTGGGTGGAAGTGGTGTATGTGAATGTGGGTGGATCGGGTTTATAGGGGGATGATGGGAATTGGGGGATGGATGTGGATTGGGAAAATGGGTTTGGCATGGGCATGGTTTAGGCAAAAGATGGAGAATGGGGGGTAGGACTTAGGATATTTTGAGGGGTGTCGGTTGGGAAAATGGGGGCGCTAAATGGGCCGGTAACGGTAAAGGGGGGTTGGGTGAGGGGAATGGTGGAAAAAATTCTCTCGAATGGGAGTGGGATAGAGAATGTGGCGGGGATGAGTCAAGATCGGCATAAGCCGGGTCCACTACCCACGACATTCTTTTGGAGCGGGTCAAGTAAGGGTGCCTTGGATAAGGCCCAAAAATTCTCCTCCTTCTTTCCGTACGGGACGGCTGAGGCAAGATGATGCCGTTGTGCTGGCACCACAAACTATATCTTTTTTTGGATTTTGATTATATATATTTTTTTGAATTTTTTGAAAAAAAGCTTTTAGAAAACAAAGGTTCCGAGGCTTAGGAACTCCCTTTTTGGGTGGCCCTCGTACCTTAATTCAAGACCCACGGCGACGATTCCGATGCACTTCGAAAGAATTGAAGGAGAACCTTCGATCTATTGAAGGCACGAAAATCAAGGCAAACAACCCGATCCCCCGAAATGAGCCAAAAAGAAGTTGCTTTCTCTTGACCGGCGGGGACGTATTGGGTGTCGGAGATGGCGGGGCCCAAACAAGGCACTAAGCACACTAATTGGGGAACTCGGGATGTGAAAAGGGCCAAGGATTTGGGCTGGTGGGCTGATAAACAAACCTGACGCAACTAATACATGAGCCCAGGTTACAGGGGACCAATTTTACACTAGCGCAACTATTAGTTGCGCCAAGGAAAAACTTGGGATTTTAAAGCTAGCGCAACTATTAGTTGCGCCAGTTATAAATTCCAGTGTTTTTATACTGGCGCAACTAATACTTGCGCCAGGCAAAAACTTGTTCTCCAGAATAGAAGACAACAGCCACTAATGCTCGAAATGAGTCTCTTTTTTTGGTTTTTGTGGAAGCTAGGCTTCTAGGAATTGAGCTATTTTTTGGTGATCGATTCTCTCCTCACCCCACCTAAAGGGTTTGAGTCCGGTATAACTCGCTAGCGCTCTCCCCAAGGGTTTTAAGCTTTTTGGAATGGGAACCCACTCGATATACCTCCGGCGCGAGGGCCTTCTCAGATTCTAGGTGGGCTGGGACTTTTCTGAATCATTACCACTAGGGGCTGCTGCCATACTAAGACCCGGGTGTTTGTATGTGTGCCTAAACCCAACCCTTTGAAAATCTACCCCGTAAAAATAAATTAATTAAGCTCCCTAACTTGGTTCAATTTTAATTATTTCTTTTTTAAAGCTTTTCTCCTTTTTTGGAAGTTTTCTTTAGTTCAAAGACCGGGGGTGATTATCCCGTGCCGCCACTACGGGCCGACGTCCACTGATGGAATATGAGTGCACAAGTAGGTAGGCCCGCCAATCGGCTAAGGCACTTTAAATGACGAAAAAGTAAAGGAATTAAAAGACGATGCTCAAGTAGGCCCACCAATCGGCTAAGGCACTAAAATGATGGAAAAGTAAGGAATTTTAAAAGACAATGCGCATGTAGGCCCGCCAATCGGCTAAGGCTCGTAAATGACGGAAAAGTAGGGGTAAGTAAAATGACTTAATCGGGGGGGTGAGTAAAAAACAGTAAAAATAAACTAAAAAAACAGCAATAACATGTTAAAAATAAAAAATAACAAGGCCAAGTTAAAGGGGAAGCTCTACAAGCTATTCCCCAGCAAAGTCGCCATTTGTGCAACTGTGGGAATCGAGACGAACCCGTCGCAATGATGCGCTCTCTAACGAAAAAATATAGAGTCGCCACCCGGAGCTTTCGGTGTCTCGGGATACCTAGTTCAATTTTATGAGCACCAAAGTGCTAAAAATATGACTCTGAATCTGGTCCACACCAAAGGCTCTTGGGTAGGGGCTTCGGTTATCGATCGGGAAGGCGTTAGGCACCCGATCAACCCACTTAACGCGCTCTCTACTAATGGCCAAAAATAAAATGAAGTAAAAGAAAAGAAAATAGTTCCCTCTTGCCCAATTGGGCATCCAATCTTATTTGTGCCCCTCCGTTCCTACCAAAAATTCAACGGCGTAATGGCACAAAATGAGAGGGTAGGGAGAGCAAAAGGAGATAGGAGAAGAAAGGGGAGAGCTGGAGCCCTTGGGCCCTTGTAGCACCGCTGAGGAGCCTTTCGTGGCTTGCTTTACACCTTTGGACTTTGTTGTGCTGATGTACACCCTTGGACCACTTTCATGGGATTTTACATACTCCTTTTAACACTGTTGTGAGTCTTGTATGCCCTTGGACCGCTTTCGCAGGATTTTACATACTCCTTTGGACGCTGTTGTGATTCATGTACGCCCTTGGACCACTTTCGTGAGATTTTACGTACTCTTTGGATTATACTTCGTGAATCAAATCATAAGTCGTGAGATTAAAGTGGACCGCTATGGGCGGTTATTATATATGTGGACCGCTATGGGCGGATTATGTGTATGTGGACCGTTGTGGGCGGATTTTGCTTATCGTGAACCACTATAGGCGGAGTACAAGTACCATGTGGGCCACCGGGGCAGATTTGAAATGAGTTTTATGTGATAAATAAATATTTTGAAATCACTTTTGTGTGTGAAAAGGAAATTAATTTTGAAATCAGTATTGTATGATAAGGAACTCAGCTTTTAAATCAGTTTTGTGTGGAAAGGGAAATTAGTTTTGAAATCAGTTTCAACTTTAAATAAGAAAATGTTTGATTATGACATTGAATCTATGTTTCATTATGATAAGATATAAAATTGTGCTGAGTTTCCTCCGCTGAGCTAGGATGTAGCTCACCCTTTGACTATACATCACAGATATAACTTCTATTTGGACACCGGACTTGCAGATTGAGGAATTGAGGAGTGCTATGATGTTCAGGGTCGTAGATTGAGTACCTTGTGGAGTTTAGTGAGTTTGGCTTGGTACAAAATATTGTTATATACTCGTTGTACACCACTGTTTGGCGATGTTGGTACATCACCGGTGGTCATTGTTAGTTATTGTAATATTGGATATTAGAATTGGAGATTTATTTATGCCATATGTATTATCTACTTTGATTTCTGCATGTATGTGGATGTATCAAGTATTCTCTGTATTCGAGTCGTGTTCTACAACCCGACGGTATGGGTTTTCCCATTTGGTTTAGGTGTAAAGTTAAAGAAGAAAAAAAAAATGTCTCAAAATTCAGGTTGGGAAAATCCGGGCTGTCACAGAAGGATTGTAACACATCTATCCTATGCATTACCTTTAATCTAATCGATTTACAGTAAAGACCAAAACCCCTTGCTGCTGTTCTCCACCTTGTGATTTTAATCTTTTTCTCCATTCCCTTAAATCTGAGTTTCAATCAAGTTTTGGATCATTTTGCATTCGATTTTTATAGTTTTTAGTAAAGTGACATATCTTAGAAACCTCTCCTCTTTTCTACTTTGATTTAGTTTAAATTAGGATAGAGTGATAGATCTGTCATAGATCTGGAGATTTACCTCATTTTAAAACATATTTTCCTGTGGACCTACCTTGACTTACCTATTAAAACTTGTTGCAACAGCCCTGATTCTTGCAGGACTGCTTGCTTACCTTGATCCCATCTCTCTGTGATTGTGCCTTTTAATAGTTGTAAGGTCAGCAAGACAATATTAGGCACCTGATCAACCCGCTCGTAAGCGGTCTTTACTTATGGTCAAATGATAAACAAAGAAACAAAATGCCAAGCACTTCCTCTTCCTTGAAGGTACTTCAACCTTATTTGAGCCCCCCACAATCACCGCAATTTCGGTGGCGTAACGGCTCAAATTCTAGGATAGAGGAAAAACAAAGAAGGAAGACGAATAAAGGGGAGAGTCGGAGCACTCGGGCCCTTATAACACCGCTATGGACCTTCGCGTGGGTGCACTTTAAATGAGCTTCTGATAGCAAATGGGTTGTGTGCAACCATGGGATTTGTGACAATCCCGTCGTGATGATGCGCTCACTTGCAAAAAATATAGAGTCGCCACCTGAAGCTTTCGATGTCCCAAGAAACCTAGTTCATTTTTATGAGCACCGAAGTGCTAAAAATATGACTTTGAATCCGGTCTACACCAAAGGCTCTTGGGTAGGGGCTTCGATTATATATCGGGAAGGTGTTAGGCACCCGATCAACCACCTTAACGTGGTCTCTACTTATGGCCAAAAATAAAATGAAGCAAAAGAAAGGAAAATAGCTTCCTCTTGCCCAAAAGGGTTAAAATCCTATTTGTGCCCCTCCGTTCCTACCGAAAAGTCAGCGGCGTAATGACACAAATGGGGGGATAGAGGGAGCTAGAAAGAGATAGGAGAAGAAAGGGGAGAGTCGAAACCCTCGGGCCCTTGTAGCACCATAGGAGAGCCTTGTGTGGCTTGCTTTGATGAGCTTTTGAAGGCCTTGTATGGTGGAAAATGGGGTTCTAACTCCTAAGGTTTGAAGCTAAGAGGTAGGGAAGGGAGGCTAGGGGATCACACACACCTAGGCTAAGGGTTTTGGATCCAAGAATAAGCTTGAAATAAGGTTGGAAGATTTTGGAATTTGGGTGAAAATGGTGCACAAAAGGGAGGAAGAACTTCTCACTTTGAGCTCTTTCTCTCTTAAGCAAATTTCTCAACCCCTAAACCAAGGGGTGCGGGTCTCTATTTATAAGAAATGGGTGGATTAGGAGACCACTTAAGTGCTAATTGGGGTTAGCAATTTGGTAATCTCAAATCTAAGGATTCCTAGGGTTTTTTGAGCCTTGAGATGTGTGAGAAGGTCCTCCAATGGTGGATGATGGGGTGAGGCCTTCTGCCACTTAAAGGGTTACAAATAGGTAGTGAATGGGCGCAACAGAACTAGCAAAACACAACCCAAGGATCAAGGTGGTCAACAAGTAAAACCTTAATCATGATTTTTGGCGCAAAATCTCGAGGTTACTATTCATATGCCTAGCGTAACTAATAGTTGCACTAGGCAAATGTATAGTAAAACAGTTTTAAACAGTGCCTGAAAGTTTGTTCGTGAGGGTGGGCCCTACCTTTAACCTTGGCGCAACTATTACTTACGCCAGGCTTAAAATCTGGGAGAATTGGCCTGGCACAACTAATAGTTGCGCTAGTCAAAATTATAACTGACGCAACTATTAGTTGTGCTAAATCCCTAGGGGGTCCCACATGAACTTACATTTCTGCCCTCCGGGCTCGATTTGCCATATCTTTTTATGTATACCTCCGATTGGGGTAATTCTTGGACCGTTGGAAAGCTGATGACTTCTACTTTTCAATAGTATGAGATTCAATCATAGTAGAAGGCTGTAGCTAGTCCCAATGACCCCTCCTCATCCATTGCTTGATAAGGTTAGGTTTAGGTTCAGGACGGGTTCGCTTCTCCCTATAGTCGGGAAAGACATTCGCTTCTCGGGATGATTTTGAATGTATTTGATATTTAAAATTCATTCTAAATGCAACAGCTTCGTGAGTAAGAGGGGTGATCCACCCACATTCAAAGATAGGTGTGAACTAAACATATGTAAGGCTCCACAGTTTGCGTCCAATACTACGAGGCATTTGATTGCCCCATCTGACTGTTCGCACCCCTACTGAAAGCAGGGTTCGAGGTCTTTGGGCAAACCCATCGATCCCGAAGTTTATTTAGCATGACTGCCTAAGCAAAGTGAATAGTTACCACAACGCTTTTTGGGGAGGACGTGCCATTTTTGAAAGCATGCCCTTGATCAACATGACTAAGAGTATCCAGCTTCAACTACCTTCGAACAGATCCAACTAGACATTGGGGCATCTCCATAAAGGGACATCCAATCCTGATCTCTACTGAAAATGATCATAAACATCAATTAACTATGCATAATCATACACCCATCAGGGGCAGTAAGCAACAACAAAGGTGATGGAAGCCCCGACCCGGACCTGCCCGGGTATAATTTATGGGAACAAATGACCATCATACGGATACCCAAACACATGGCATACACTTTACAGGGATACCGCTGCCCATACAGGTTTTAAGCCTACAGAAAAATCAAAGGAAAATAAACCCTTCTGAATGCATGATTGCACATAGTTTGATTGATATGTAATCTCATTCTCAACAGGTTGGTTTCAATCAATGATTGACCTTTTCCAACGGAGAATCTGAAGCTTAAGACACTTAAATTCATATGAATCCAAAACAGGGCGCACATTGCGAAAATTTAGCAGTGGAGTTGACTCGATCGAAACATTGACTGTTTGACTGGGACCGACACCGTTGCTCCTACCTTAAAGCAGGACCCAAAGATTCGAGGCGAACCACCAACTCAGGACTTTAATATGGCACAACTGCATTGCTGATAAAATATTGACATTTTACCGCCTTATGCTTGTGCATCTGTGCGGGAAAGCACGGATCTGTTTTTTATTTTTCTATCATTTTTTATTTTTTTGAATTTTTCAACTGTTATTTTATGTAATTTTTTTGGAATTTTGAAGCTATTATTTTATGTGACTTTTTTTGAGAATTTTCAACTATTTTATGTGATTTTTTGGAAATTTTCAACTATTTTATGTGATTTTTTAAAATTTTGAAGCTATTATTTTATATGACTTTTTGGAAATTTTCAACTATTTTATGTGATTTTTTGGAATTTTGAAGCTATAATTTTATGTGATTTTATGAGATTTTTCAAATTATTCTTCTATGTGATTTTTCCTATTATTTTTCGTGAATACTTCCGGCTTCTCTGTGGGGATTCTTTTTTGGATTTTTCTTTATATTTTCTTGTGTAGGACAGGGGTGCTCATTGATCTCAGTCTACTTTTATTCTAGCATGGCTTTCTTGGCAAGTCGAAGGATGATCGAAATGCCGCCTTGGGAGCGCGTGCATCTGTCGGGAGTGACAAAATAAACAAAAAGAAGTGGAGGAACCGGCCTTCCTATCTGGCCCGTACCAGGCCCAAGACCCGGTCTAAGTGCCTGGCGCAACTAATAGTTACGCCAAGCCACTAGGGGCCTCAAAATAGCTTGGCACAACTATTATTTGCGCCAAATAAAAGGAGGGCAAAATCTTACCTGGCGCAACTATTAGTTGTGCTAGGCTTGGCTGGGGAGGGATTTAAACAGCTCGAGTTTTGGGTGGTGGGGCATTATTTCAAATTTTCTCCCCCCTTCTTCCCTTTGAAATTGAAAATCAACTCCTCCTAGGGTTCCTTTACATTGCCTCTACGCGTGCCCCATTGCCATTGCTTTGCTTGTGTGGATTGATTGTCGGCTCACGCTAGATCAAAGACCCCCTTTCTTCTAAGAGTTAACCATTTAACACCTATTTTCTTTGATTTTTCTTGCTTTTTCTTGCAAATATGGTCATGATCTTGCATTCCTAGATGAAAAATAGTTTATTTCCATTGTAAACATGCTGATTGATGATGTGTGAATGGTTTTTTAGGAATAATGCCTTATTTTTGTGGTTTTATGGGTTTTATTAATGCATAATATATATATATATATATATATATATATATATATATGTAAACAATAATAATTTTTATTTTTTGTTTTTATCTTGAATACCAAGCAAGGATACTATTTTGAAAACTAGTTAGGAAAAAGGAAAAAAAATTTGTTGTTTATTTGTTTGATTTTTTTTTTTTGAAAGGTTAATTAATTAAAAAACGATTTTTGGTTCCTATATATATTGAAAACAATCAAGGGGAATGTGTTTTTCTTTTTTTTTTTCTTTTTTCTTACCATTAATTAAGGAAAAGGATTTTGCCTCTAAAAAAAAATTTTATTGTTTGCAAACTAAGGCATTGATTTATATATATTTCTGGTTTTAGTTTTTTTGTAAAAGAGGGATTTTTTAGATTTTATGGACATAAGGGGAGGGATTTTTTGAAAGAAGGTTCTTTTTGTTTGTTATTTTTGTTTTTTTGATTTTGTGAACCATGAAGAAAAGGATTTTTTTTGTTTGTTTTTTTCTAAAACTCCCCTTTTTTGACATAAAGGAAGGACTCTTTGGTTTTGATGACGAATTTTTTTTTTTAAATGTCCTTTATTGTTAAACATAAAAGAAAGGGGGTTTATTTTATTTTTTTATTTACATTTTTAGAAAGAAAGGAGGGGATTTTTTTTCGCATTTTCAACCTAAAAGGGAATTTTTTTTGCTTCTTTTTTCTTGCCTATGTATGTGTGCATCTTTATTTCCTGACAATGAACAGAAAGAGGGTGAGCATACTTACCTTCCCTTGGTATGTAGCACAAAAACCGTTCTTTACCTCTGATCTGTTCTAATATGATTGCCTTTTGTTGCCCCAGCATGTCAGGCAAGGGCGAGCGTATTCCTAAGGAGGGCCATGAGGAGGGGCCTGAGATAGTGTACGACCCGTGGGGGGAGCAGTTCATCTGGGTAGATCGGAGAGCGGGCCCATGGCTCGAGATGCTAGGCGAGGCCGCCTGGGTCGGCCTCCTTCACCAACAGCATACCCACATTTTAAATTTCGGGATAGCGGGCAAGGTAAAAGAGAGGTTCAATTTATTTCTATTATGCAGCTTTGCTTTGCCTTTGTCATCTGATGCACATTTTTTGTTTTGAGTGCAGGACCTGCCCAATATTGTATTCTGCGATGAGTGGCTCGACTTCCAAGATTTCTACCTCTATGTCCCTCCCGTAGTGAAGGTCTTGGCACGCAGTGGGCTTTGAGAGTTTCTATCCCCGCCACTTGAGGGGATGCTATAAGGCCCGATTGAGCAGTTTATACAGACGATGACCTTTCACATGCCGTATGTAGAGATGACTTTGACGCCCGTCGATTGGGCCATGATTACCAACATCAGGATAGGGGGGATACCGATATCCGATCTCACTGTGCCGAGTTGAGAGGACTTCATTCGATTGATCGAGGCCTAGCCCCCTCACGGGCAAACACATGGCACCGAGGTCAAGATGTCTTGGCTAACCTCACTTTATACACCTGATGAGTTAGTGGATCTAGGTCAGCTAGACAGGGGGCTCTACATCACACCAGAGTCGGCGATTGTCCTAGCCCGCATTACTCTCTTGGTCCTGCTTGGTAAGACCCTTTTCACCAATGCGAGCGGTGGCCGAGTCAGCCTAGCCTTGCTGAGTGTGATGGACAACTGGGCTGACGTCCAAAGGTATGACTGGGGAGGGACAGGGTATGCATGGCTGATGTACAACTTGGCTTGGGTCATGACCCGAGATTCAAAGTCTATTGTTGGTTTTTGGGCCGCCCTGGATGTAATTCCTCGTTCCTTTGCCTTTTCCATTTTCTTTGAATGACATTATATGCCACTGACCTGCTCTTATGTACTACCCCTTTTTAGGTATGGGGATATAACCACTTTCACCCTGGGCGCCCACTTCTTCACTCGAAGGAGCTCACCTATCGTCTACTCAGCAACTAGAATCAGGCCCGGCGCCGTGACATAGGCCTAAAGCACTTGGAGATGGGTCTGAGGTCCCAACTCGACCTGATGGTTCCTGAGCAGGTAAAACTCTTTTTCAACTTTGTTTGTTCCAGCTCGAAAATCTCCTTTTATTGATGTGCTAATTGTTTGGCCCCCTCTTTTTTTTAGCTTGGACAGATCCTCCCTAACCCATACCATACATCCCCCTTTTGGGACCGAGCAGCTGTAGGCCCCTCTCGCCTTTTTAACAATTATCGCGTTGTTTTCTTCTATGGAGCATGAGCCAAATTTTATTATTTGAGAGAGCGAGTGGTACACCAGTTCCAGGGTTACTATGCCATACCTGTGGACCCTCCGACGGATGTTTGGTGTCCCGTTGGCAGTATCGAGGATTTACGACAGCCATCTTCAATAACGGGCTCCCCATCCATGCACTCCATGTGCTCGGGGACTATCATCTTTGGTACGAGTGCTTTCCATATCAGTTTATCTTGCCGTGCTTTGTACCTAGCACCAATTTTCTTGCATTCAGTGGCCCACTCGGTCAGGTAATTCTTCTTAGCTTAGATTAGTTCCCTTTATGCTTTAATTCAGCCTTCGTCCCTTCTAAGCAGATCTTTATTTTATTCACAGTTTGCTCCAGGGGATGATTCGGATGGTGAAGGCGGGACAAGTCCAACTGATATGTCAGGGGTAGATCCCTCCGGTGCTGGTCCTTCTGGTGTGGGTTCCTCGGGCAAGGGTTCTTTGGGTGCTAGTCCATCAGGTACCTCTCATGCTAGTATCCCTGGTGGCGATCCGCCCGTGGTCTATGGGTCCTTTTGGTGCTTGGATGACAGCTTCCTTTCTGGCCTCTGCGCGAATGTGGATTGACAAGTGTGGCTTTTTGCTGAGGCGGCCCGTGTCCCTCCTCTTGAGGTGGTCCCAGGGGTAATTCTTCTGATGGCTTAATCTCTCTATTTCAGCCTCCTTCTGCACATGCCTTTAAGATTGTCCTGATAATTGATGTTGTATCATTTTGAACATAGGACTTCAACTCGGCCATGGAATATGCGGAGTATCATCGTCACCTTGCAGAGCTTAGGGAGGTGGAGACGGTGAGTGCCTTGCTGTTCTACCTCTCTTATTCATTTCATTATCATTTGTCCTTCAACTGATCCTAACTCTTGATTTTGACTGTGCCTCGCCACTTGCCCGTGCCAAAGAGTCACACTCCTTGCTTAGTAGGATCTCGTAGGCGTGGTCTAGGGTGGCAGACATACGGACCTTTCAGAGCTCCTCTCGCCGTCGCAAGAAATCAAAGGGCGCGAGCAAGGAATAGGCTTTTAGTTTTTGTTTTGAAAACTCAGTACTCTTTGGGATTTGATTTGGATTTGTTTAAACATTTTAGGGATGGCTGATGTGATACCTCAGATCATTATTTTTTTGGAAAATATTTTTAGTGTTTCTGCTCTAATTTTATGCCATGATTTCTTTATATCGGATCTGTTTCTCTGCAGGATGCATTTTGCCAAAATGCTCTCAGAAAGTGACTTTTTGGGTCGTTTTCTTTGATGTAGGATCAGTCCTGCGCATGAATAAACAAAGTAATTGCCAAACTATTAGTGAAAGGAGGTGTAAAAAAAACAAAAGGGGTGTAAGTTCCCACAGCTAGATCCCGAGATAGCTGAAGAGGGGGGACCTATAGTGTGGCGCAACTATTAGTTGCGCCAGGTTGAAGTCCTAGGAAATCTGTGCTGGTGCAACTAATAGTTGTGCCAGGCAAAAATGGGGGAAAAAATCAACTGGTGCAACTAATAGGCTTAACCTGGGGGAGAAAAACATTGGCGCAACTAATAGTTGTGCCCTATTTAACCTGGGGGGCAGTGGGTCCTTATAAACCCGAGTTAGTCCAAAAATCACTTCTTTTTTGTTTGACTTGGCCTCTTTCACCGATTCTTTTTTGCTCTTGCTTTTCCAAGGCAGGTCCATCACCATACATCAATTTTTATCTTCTCAAAAGATCTTTGTACGTTTATGGACCGGCTTTCAAACCCTCCCTTACGTGGAGGGCCTGGAGCCAATTTACTCCCTTCCTTGGGCTTGGGGCCCAAATTTCTAATAGCCTGGTTTGGGAGCTTGAATGAGAGTGAGCTCGCGGACTTGGAGCGCCTTGGGCTATCTCGCCTTCCTTCCTTTCTAGAGGTTCCTCTACGGTAGGAACTCCTTCACGCTGCCTCTTCATTTTAGGATGTGAATTTCCATGTATTCTATTTTGGGAAGCGGGAGCTAACCCCAACCCTTGAGGAACTGTCCAAACTGTCTGGCCTAAAGCTTCACAGGGGTCTTGTAAGAGTCACGCCTCAGCCAGTCTACTCCAAATCCATTGACCTTACTCTCGGTTTGAAGAAACTTGAGTATAAGAAAAGTCTCATTGGGGGGCCCACAAGGTGTTCGCTAAAATTCCTCAAAGAACTTTTCGGTGATGAAAGTCTCCGAAAATTGTCAATTAGGAACATTTTCAACGTGAATGCTCTAGCACTCAGTCTCATCTTTGAAATCGTCTTTTTTATTAAGGGGGAGAGCTTCTCATTGGCAATTTGCAACATTTTGAAGGAGCTGGAGGCGGGCCGATCCATGATGCATTTGGTGCTTGTCGAGCTATATCGATGCCTTGATTCATTTGCTTTGGGCAAGGTGGAGGGCCTTCGGGGGTGCCCCTTGTTGCTTCAGGTCTGGTTGGGTGAGCACCTTGCTATCTTTGGGCCTGTGTCTCGCTTTTATATTTCATAGGTGAGGTGGCTCAGTGCTTTCTGGGTAGGTGCCACTTGGTTCTGCAGGGCGATGTGTTAGCTCTGAAACTTTGGTTGGCCGATGCCGAGCTGACATGGAGGCTTCCTTGGTTAGACCGGACCTTCGCAGTAGTTCGCTGTAGAGACCATGAGGGCATTACCCTCCTAGGATTGACTAGCAGCACCTTCTACTTCCCAATCCGGGTACTGCATCAATTTGGCTGCCCTGCGAGGCCAAACCCCCTCTATGTGATTTGATCTTTTCTAGGGGGTCCTCTGGAGACATAGATCGCATTGCTGCTCTTTGGGAGACGCATCAGTCGATCCTAATGTGTGATATTGAGTAGGGAGATTCAATTAAAACTTTTTTTGAGTATGAGGCCTGGCTATTGATTGAGCGGCTTGTTGCTGATGGTCAAGATTCAGCAGAGATCATTGATACTGGAAACCCCTGGCGAAAGAAAGAGACGAGACTCCAAGCCCATATCGAGCTACTTGTGGACGAGAAGAGAGTTCTGCAAGAACTTTTGGTACAAGAAAAAGTTAAAGCAGAAACAGCAGAGAGCGAGGTCCTCCGTTTGAAGGGATGACTGAGCGTCGCTTTTGGAGCCACCGACTCTTCTCAGAAGAGGTATAAGAGCCTGCATGGTCCTTGGCTGACCGAGTGGAACGTCCGGGAAGACGACCTTCGTGCTGAGATTAGCGCATTGAAGCCGGTGAGCTAACTCCTTCACACACTTTACCATATCGAGATACACGGAAAGGCGTAAAACCCTTCTGAGATACACACATTTTTTGGTATACATATTTCCTTTATGTTTTTATTGTTTTTGTTGTTATTTGTAAAAAGGAAAAGCACGCTAGTCATCACACCGGCCATTTTTTAGGATGTGGTGTAAGCGGTGCATTTTGTAAATGAAAGGTAGTTTATTTTATATATCTACACAGATCTTTTGGTTTTATTTTGTGTATATATTTTTTTTTGGTGCGGTGCCTTAGTCACCTTGTGAAACCCTGGGTCCTCTTTTGAGCATGGTCGAACCCCTCCTTGACTAGTTAGTTCTGAAAGAGTTTCAACAGTCTTACCAAGGCCAGAACATCCATCCCTTTGGATTGAGTCAAACCTTTCTTCTTGCCTCGGGTCATACGTTTGACAAAGCAATTTTTACAGAGACAATTCTGGTCGGGACCCGTCTTGGACTAGCATGAGCGGTCCCAAAACGGGATCAGGGAAAGTAACCAAGAGGGCTCCTCAAGCATTAATCATTTAAATCAAACCTTTCTTTTCTTTTTCTTTTTCTTTCACATTTTTATTTTATCTCCTTTTTTACCCGTGGCGCCCTTTCAGGTTTTCACCACGTCCATGGTTTTAACTCTCTTACCCCAAGCGCCCTTTCGGGTTTTCACCTGGTCCACACAAACTCGTTGTTTTTACCTGTAGTGCCCGTTCAGGTTTTCACCACGTCCATCTTGCTTTTAGCTTGTATTATTATTATTATTATTATCATCATTTTTTTTTCAGCAGCCATGACATAGACGTCGATTCCATCATAGTTGGCTGAATGGGGTTCTGGTATTGTCTCACAACTTGGCTTGTGTTGACTTAACAAATACTATGACTGCTTGTGAACCTAAAAGAGGGCTTTCTTCAGAGTGTAGCTTGGCCATGGGTTAGGTTGGGATTTGAAGGTATGCTGGGCTAAAAGGCTTTCCCTAATATGGCTTCAATTTTCTCAACATACTTTCTTCATTGGGGATCTGACTATACATGCCCCATGATTTTTTTTCTTTTCATTTTATTTCAGGCAATCTCTTTTTGATGTTTTGCTTTTTTTTCTTTGGATTTTGATGGTAATTTCACTTCTCTCTCTCTTTTTTTTTTGTGTATGTACCAATATATATTTTTCTTTGGGGAAAGGGGGTTATTGAAAGAAAGGCCCATGCTCAAATGGGGTAGCGAAGGATATCATCATTTTTAGGGATACTTTTTGGCTACTGTGTTTGGAATGATGGCCTCTTTTGGGTGGTCCTTAAGCAGCCATGTATCTGTTTCACCAATACTTGCCTTATCGTGATAGACTAAGAGTAGAACCGTCGGATGTATCCAGTATTTATGGGCTGAGGAAGATGATCTCCATCCATGGTTGCGAGGCGGATGGCGTATCCCAACAGTACTTCTCGGATGACGTAAGGTCCTTCCTAGTTCGGCTTGAACTTTCCTCGGATTAGCATGGAAGGATGGGAAGATCTTCTTCAGCACAGTATCTCCTACCTTTAGATCTCGACCGTGGACACGTTTATTGTAAGCGCGTGCAATTCGCTCCTGGTACACCTGAGTGTGACAGAAGGGTAGGAGTCTCTTCTCATCCAATAGATTCAATTGTTCGAAGCGGGATCTCTCTCTCTTTGCTTCGAGTAAGCCAGATTCCATGAGGATTTAGAGTGAGGGTACCTCAACCTCAACTGGTAGGACGGCCTCAGTTCCATACACAAGGGAGAATGGTGTTGTCCCTGTAGCGGCACAGATCGATGTTCTATAGACCCATAAGGCAAATGGCAGCATTTCGCTCCAATCTCGGTAGGTGACGACCATTTTCTCAAGGATGCGGATGACCGTCTTGTTCGTAACTTCCACGGCTCCATTAGTATGAGGCCGATAAGGTGACGAGTGATGGTGTTTGATCTTGTATTACTCACAGAAGGCTCGGATACGCTTATTTGCAAAATTTGTACCATCGTCTATGATGATATCTTTGGGTACTGTAAATCGGCACACAATATTATTCCTGAGAAACATCTCGACGTGACTGGCCGTGATATCGGCGTATGATGCTGCTTCTACCCACTTGGTAAAATATTTAATGGCGACGAGGATGAACTGATGCCCGTTTAATGCTTTTGGGCTAATCATTTCGATGACGTTTTGGGCTAATCAGGATGGTGCCAACTCCTTGGCCCTCGACATTTGTTGCCCCGTCAAAGTGCATTACCCATGACTCTTCTGCCTCTTCAGTATCGTCTTCTATCATGAACAAGTTATCTTCATCTGGGAACTCGGTCCTTAAAGGTTTATAATCTGGCAAAGGATTATCAGCAAGATGATCCGCGAGTTCCTGCCCCTTAATTGACTTTTGAGTGACGTACGTGATGTCGAACTTAGATAATAAAAGCTGCCAGCGCGTGGTCCGTCCAGTGAAGGCCGGCTTCATGAAGAGGTATTTCAATGGATCCATTCCGGCTAAGAGTAGAACGACCTGAGATAGCAAGTAATGGTAGAGCCTCTGAGTAGCCCATACAAGAGCCAGGCATGCTTTCTCCGTATGAGAATAGCACGTTTCATAATCGATAACTTCTTGCTTAGATAGTAAATGGCATGTTCTCTTCTTCTTATCTCGTCATGCTGCCCTAAGACACATCCCATCAAGATTTTTATCATGGAGAGATACATCAAGAGTGGTCTCCCTGGCTTGGGTGGTATCAACACAGGTGGGTTAAGGAGGTAGCCTTTAATTTTATCGAACACTGCTTCACAGTCATCGTTCCATTCAACGAGCGAGTTCTTCTTTAGTAGTTTGAAGATCGGCGTGCAGATTGGAGTTAGCTATGCAATGAACAGACTAATATATTGTATTCTGCCAAGGAACCCTCTGAGTTCTTTCTTAGTAGATGGTGGCAACATTTCAGTGATAACTTTGACCTTGATAGGTCGACCTCGATCCCTCTCCTGCTAACGATGAATCTTAACAATTTTTCGGACATAGCACCAAAAGCTCACTTCTGTGGATTCAAATGTAACCTATACTTTCTCAGCCTCTCAAATAGCTTCTGAAGGTTTACTAAGTGATCGCTTCACTCTGGTGACTTGGCTATCATATCATCAACATATACATCAATTTCTCAGTGCATCATGTCATGAAATAGCACAATCATAGCTCTTTGGTATGTTGCACCGGCATTCTTTAGCCCAAACGGCATGACTCGATAGCAAAAGGTTCCCCAGGGGGTAATGAACGCTGTCTTTTCAAGATCAACCTCTGCCATCTTGATCTGATTGTATCCTGAAAATCCATCCATGAAGGAAAGCATCCCGTGCTTAGCAGTGTTATCGACCAAGATGTCGATGTGTGGCAGTGGGAAATTGTCCTTCGGGCTTGCCTTGTTCAAATTTCAAAAATCGATACACATGCAGACCTTTCCATCTTTCTTTGGTACAGACACGATATTGGCTAGCCACTGCGGGTATTTGGATACCATGAGAAGCCCCCCATCATACTGCTTGATGACCTCATCTTTGACTTTCAACATCCGCTCGGGTCAGATACGTCTCAGCTCCTGCTTAGTCGGCTTCATATCAGGGTAGAGAGGCAACTCATGCTCAACCAAATTAGTGTCCAGACCAGGCATGTCCTCATAGGACCAAGCAAAAACATCTTGGTATGACCGAAGGAATTCAATCATGCTTTTTCTTTCTTCGGGAGATAGTGACGTTCCGTTCTTGGTTTTCTGGGAATCTCCTCAGTCCCTAGATTGATATCCTCTGTCTTTTCGACAACGGGGGTAGGGCCATGCTCAAAGTCGGCGAACTGGTTAAGGAGCTCATTGGGGAGCTCTTCCAAAGGACTATCCTCGTCCAGACTCATAACTCCTACCTCTTCTTGTATTTCTATAGGAAAGGGGTCGATTTTACGTGGGACGGATATTTCGGTTAAGGCATCATTTTGTTAGACTTTTTCTGGAATTTTAAATGATGATATTTTTAGACTTTGGATTTTTTCATTGTTTTTGAGATTTTGTATTTTTTTCATGTTTTTGAGATTTTATTTTCTTAGGAGACAGACCCTTGGCAAAGCGGGTTAAATAGGTGCCAAACTTTAGGCCACTCCCTGCTTCCAGGGCTTGGGATAAAGATGTCTAGTTGCATACCTGAGGGGCCGCTCCTTTACCTGTTGGGATGGAGGGTGCTGACTGATATGGCTTATTGGAGTCAGCCTCCATCATATTGATTCCTAATTCATTTGAGATGATGTCCTAAAATGTCAAACCATTTTGTGGTGATTTACTACAAGGGGTGTTTGTTCAGGTACTGGTCGTCATTCCCCAAAGAGGGACAACGCGGCCAAAGCTATTGACAGGCTGGGAAGGGAGATCTGGGGATTGGTGGGATGTATTAGGGCTGTGGGTTTGTGTGGGTTAAATGGGTTACCTCATTTCAATCGATCTTTATGACCCCAGCACTGACAAAGGATTCCCTGATGTGTGGCCTAGGGTGGCGTTTCTCTTCTATGTTGATTCCTCAAGCTCTTGCAGTAGCAGCGACCCTGGCTTTCTCTTTAGCCTATCAGACCTCTTCCTCTGTGAGCTTGTAACCTAGTCCAAATCTTACTTTCTATTCCTTGGCAATAACTGGCTCTCTTCTGCCCTGTAATCTAGGCCCAAGCCCTCTACCTCTCTGATAGCCCCACTTTTAGAGCATAGCCACTGCTGCTACCATACAGCCTCCTATTTTAGGCATGATGCCCTCCATAGGCTTCGAGAGTATTGCTGATACCTCATTCAAAACTGTGGAGGTCAACGTCCTCAGTAGTGTGCCGCACATCCAACATATTAGGTTTTTTTATGCTATTAGCGGCCTTTTCTTTCTCTCTGTACCCCTCGCCACTGATCGTGATGATGTTGTGCCCTGACACAAACTTGAGTTTCTGGTGCAAAGTGGAAAGTATGGCTCTGACCTCGTACAGCCACGGGCGTTCTAACAACAAATTGAATGAGGATTTAATATCCATTACTTGAAACAAGATGGAAAAGGTCATTGGCCCTATCAGCAGCTCAAGATTAACTTCTCATTATTTCTCTCCTACTATTGTTAAACCCTCTAGCGCTGGTTCTGGTGGGCCTTAACATGCATGGATTGACCCCGATCTTGGTAGCGATTCTTAACGGGCATATATTCAATGCGGACCCATTATCAATCAAAACCAGGGGAATGACCATATTTCCAGACTCAACGATTATGTTCAAAGACTTTGAGTGGCTACATCCTTCCCCAGGTAGATTAGCATTAGAAAACGAGATGGCATTCGAAGCCATCACTTGCCCAATTATCTGCCCGACTTCATCTGGGCTAACGTGGAGTGATACATGCGCATTTTTTAATGCCCCCATTAATGCTTGAAAATGGAGTGGGGACGTCATCAATAGATCCCAGACGGTTATATGGGCGGACATTCTTCTCAGTTGAGTCTCTAGTATATATTATCGACTCATTTTTTTGAAGGGGTTCACAACACTGTCCTTCTTCCCCTCTGGTTGGGCTTGTGCTACTGCTGGTGCTTCTGGCTGCTTCGATATCCTACTTGACCTGATAACAAAATCTACTACCCCTTCTCTGCTGCTGTTGCCGGCATTGACATCTGTTTGGTCGTAGCTTAGTGGGACCTGATGAGGATCATAGGTTGGTCTCGAGAGCTAGAAAGGTATGGCTGCCGGTACTTGAGGCACTTGTATTGCGGGCTCAGGAGGTGTGGGCAACACCTAATTTATTTTGGTAGTAGTGGGTTGGGTGGAAAAATTGGGCCAAATAGGGGTGGTGAAGCTTGAGGGTGGTGGTATTGGGGGAAAGGAGGAAAAAGTACGCCATTGATAGCTGGTAGGTGCTGGTGGGAGATGGGGGGTTTGATGGGCCGTTAGGTAATTGATCGGGGTGGTGGATTCAACTGGTGACTGAACTTGGGGTGAGGGGATGGGCGCATGCCATTGAAAATTGACGGGTGCGGGCGTGGAATTGGGGGCCCGATTGCTTATTGGGTAATTGATGGGGGTGGTGTTGTATGGTTGGTATGCATTGATATGTATATAATTGACGGGTGTAGTGGATGGAAAGTATGCCCTGAGATCTAAGAGTTCAATTTGTTGGGTCGGGTTGAGGAAATGTTCTGAAAAATTCAGGGGTTCAATTACCTTGATATTCCTCTCTTTAATGTTTCTTGATAACAGTGCAATATAACTCTCCCGATCACTGATGCAATCGGACGGATCAAACTAAAACTCCTTTTCATTTTCTATCATTTCGACGGTGGGTCTGAGACCTGGTCCTACTGTAGGATGTGGGGGTAGTGGCACCTGGTGAATATTTGCATACTGAGAAGGTGCAGGGGGAATGATTTTTTTGACATCGATCAAATCTTGGATCGTGTGCTTCAATGGGAAGCAGTGATCAGTTGGGTGACCCTAACCCTGATGAAAATTGCAATGTGTATTCGGGTCATAGTTCTTTGCGATTGGATGGGGAGGAGGTTGTGGTTGACGAATAGTGACTAATCCTTTTTCCACTAACAAAGGCAGAAGTGCACTCAATGATTGCTCTAGGGGTGTGAAAACTTGGTCATAGAAGGCTCTCCTCTGCTCCGAAGTCATTTGCATTCCCTATTCTCTACATCTGCTCGGGCCTAGCTAGTGCTAGCAGGGCAGCCTGAAATTGAAACAGAGTTGTATTATTATTGGGCCTGGTATTGGCAATGTTCTAGACATCGGCCCCGATTCTTTTATCATTTTTTTGCTCTGAAAACCTCTTAACTCCACTAGGTCCACTTGGCATGTTCTTACTCAAACGGCCCTCCCTGATGGCATCCTCACATCGGTTAGCATTTCTCACCAGATCAGCAAAGTTGTACTGCTGTTGGTATACCAAGAAGTCTGAGATCACTGGCAGAGTATTTTTTAAGATCATCTCTATCTGCTCATCATCAAGTATTCTATTTCTGACTTGTGCTTCCAGTGCTCTCTAGTGCCCCAAGTAGTCGCTGAAGGTCTTGTTCTGGTTCTGTTTCAAATGGGCCAAGTCTGACTTACGCGGCTCAATGTCTATATTATAGACAAATTGTTCTTGAAGGAGGTGCATCAAGTCCCTCCATGTTTTTATCATGGATGGTTCCAAAGATGTGAACCATCTCAAGCCGGACTGATCAGACTCTTCCAAAAGACTTTTATTAGTAGTCTTTCGTCTCCTCCGTATTGGCACATGTCCCCATAGTAGGACTTCAAGTGCGCAATAGGATTGCTAGTGCCATTATATTTATCGAAGGCCGGCATTTTAAATTTGAGGGGCAGGGGGACCTCAGTGAACAGACATAAATCTGTGAAGTCTGTGGCATGGATTTCAGCACCACCCATTTTCATTAGTTGCTTTTGTATTTTGTCCAACTGTTCTTTTAGCTGCTCTGACGGCTTTCGATACAAGGGCCGCTTTCTCAGCCATTAGTTGGACTTCACTCTGGGCCACCAAGGGGTGGGCAATTATGGGAGGAGGGTTAAGGGTGGTCAATGCTCCAGCATAGGCCCCGCTATTCCTAATCTCGTCCTCCTCATACTACTGGTCGACATAATGTGCAGTGAGGGCGGGATTCTCTTGTTGTTGTTGTACGGGTTGGATGGGAATGGTGGGAGTGGGGGGGTTGGGTGAGCCCATTGCGGGTGAGGGAAGGTTTGTTGGGTGATGGAAATTTGGTTTTGAGGTGGGGCCTATGGGGCCATTGGGTATGGGGAAGGTTTAGAGATGGCCTTGGGGTGTGGGGCCATGGGAAAATTGGGTTTGGGGGACGGCATGGGTTTGACCCGACTGTGAAGGTTGGGTGAAATGTTGGGGGTATTGTGGAAGGTATGAGTGCGGGGTTTGGGTTTGGGCCATGAAGCCTTGGTCATTTTGGGTCAGGGGCCACTAATGGGTTTGGGCCATGGGCCCTGGGTAGGTCTGGGCCATGGGCCCTTGATGGTTTGGGCCAAGGGTCCTTGATGGGTTTGGGCTATGGGCCCTTGGTGGGTCTGGGCTATGGGCCCTGGGTAGGTTTGGGCCATGGGCCTTAGATGGGTCTGGGCCATGGGCCCTTGGTGGATTTGGGACGTGGGCCGTTGATGGGTTTTGCCCAATGGGCCTAGATGGGTATGGGCCATGGGCCCTTGGTAGGTTTGGGTGGTGGGGTATTGGGCCATGGGGCCCTGGGATATGTGGGAAAAGGGGCTTGGGCCAATGGGCCTTTGGGTATGTGGGACGTTGGAGATTGGGCCATTTGGCCTTGGGGTGTATGGGTAGGGAGAGGTTGGGCCATGGGGCCTTGGGGCATGTGGGTAATGGGGGTTTGGATGGTGTGGATTATGGGGGGTTGATGGGGGTCATTGGGGAGTGAGGCATGGAGATTGGGTAGGGTGTGAGATGGGTTTCGGGACATGAGGTGTGGAGGAGGGGGGTGTTTTGAGAAGCCTTCCTCATGGAGTAGGCTTGGAGCATCTCCTCCATCATGCTCATGGAAGGAGGATTGGATGTGGATGATGGATTTAAGGGATGATTGGATATTGATGGGATGGAGGTGGAGGGAAGATTTGGCATGGCCTGGTAAGTGATGGGATACAGGATGAATTGAAGGAATTGGGTGGGGCATTGGCAAAGGGGAATGATGAAGGGTAAAGAGTGGGTATTTGCGAAAAACTGGGTGTGGCCCCGGTAAAAATGGGCATGACCCGGGTAGATGGGGGGACTTGTGGGGGATCGGATAGGGTAGAAGTGGTGTATGTCAATGTGGGTGGATTGGGCCTATAGGAGGAAGATGGGAAATGAGGCATGGATGTGGATTGGGGGAATGGGTTTGGGTTTTGTAGGGGTGTGGAAGGGAAATGAGTCAGATTTGGCATGGGTATGGTTTAGGCAGAAGATGGAGAATGGGGGGTTGGGCTTTGGATATTTTGGGAAGTGGTGGTTGGGAAAATGGGGGCGCCAAATGGGCCGGTAATAGAAAAAGGGGCTTGGGTGAGGGGGATGGTGGAAAAAAGTTCTTCTGAATGGGAGTGGGTTGGAGAATGTGGTGGGGATGAGTCGGGATCGGCGTAAGCTAGGGTCCACTACCCACGACATTCTACGGGAATGGGTTGGGTAAGAGTGCCTTGGATAAGGCGCAAAAATCCTTCTCCTTCTTTCCCTACGGGGCGGTGGAGGGAAAGATGATGCTGTTGTGCCAGCACCACAAACTATTTTTTTTGGGTTTTGATTTACTTTTTTATTTTTTTGATTTTGGAAAAAAGTTTTTGAAAAACAAAGGTTTCGAGGCCTTGGAATTCCCTTTTCGGGTGTCTCTCGTACCCTAATTCAAGACCCGCAGCGACGAATCTGACGCACTTCAGAAGAATCGAAGGAGAACCTTCGATCTATTGAAGGCACAAAAATCGAGGTAAACAATTCAATCTCTCAGAATGAGTCAAAAAGAAGTTGCCCTCTTTTGACTGGTGGGGGCGTATTGGGTGTTGGAGATGGCGGGGCCCAAACAAGGCACTAAACACACTGATCGGGGGACTCGGGAGGTGACAAAGGCCACAGATTTAGGCTGGTGCTGTGCAGAACAGACCTGGCGCAACTAATACACGCGCCCAGGTAGCACGACCCTCTTTTTATACTGGTGCAACTATTAGTTACGCCAAGGTAAAATGTGGGTATTTAAAGCTGGCGCAACTGTTAGTTGCGCCAATTATAAATTCCAGCTTTTTGCACTGTCGCAACTAATTCTTGCGCCAGGCAAAAACTGATGCTCTAGAACTGATGACAGCAGGCACCAACACCCAAAATGAGTCTCTTTTTTTGGTTTTTATGGAAGCTAGGCTTTCGAGAACTGAGCTATGTTTTTGTGTTGGATTCTCTCCTCATCGCGCCTAAAGGATTTGATCCGGTATAACTCGATAACGCGCTCCCCAAGGGTTTTAAGCTTTGGAATAGGAGCTCACCCGATATACCTTCGGCACAAGCGCCTTCTCAGATACTAGGTGGGCTGGGACTTTTCTGGATCATCACCACTAGGGGTTGCCGCCATACTAAGACCCGGGTGGTTGTATGTGTGCCTAAATCCAACCCTTTAAAAATATACCTCGTGAAAACAAATTAATTCAGCTCCCTAACTTGGTTCAATTTTAATTTTTTTCAAAGCTTTTCTTCTTTTTTTTAGAAGTTTTCTTTAGTTCAAAGACCGGGGGTGATGATCCCGTGCCGCCACTACGGGCCGGCGTCCACTATTAGAATATGAGTGCACAAGTAGGCCTGCCAATCGGCTAAGACACTTTAAATGACGGAAAATTAAAGAAATTGAAAGACAATGCTCAAGTAGGTCCGCAAATCGGCTAAGGCACTAAAATGACGAAAAAGTAAGAAAATTTAAAAGATGATGCGTATGTAGGCCTGCCAATTGGCTAAGGCTCGTAAATGACGGAAAAGTAGGGGTGAGAAAAATAAAATAAAAAATAGTAAAGAAATAGCAAAAATGGTTAGTAAAATAAAAAATAAAAGGCCAAACTTCAAGGAGAAGCTCTACAAGCTCTCCCCACTAGGGTCGCCATTTGTGCAATCATGGGATTTGTGACGATCCCGTTGCAGTGTTGCGCTCGCTTGCAAAAAATATAGAGTCACCACCCAGAGATTTCGGTGTCCTGAGAAACCTAGTTCATTTTTATAAGCACCGAAGTGCTAAAAATATAACTCTGAATCCGGTCTACACCAAAGGCTCTTGGGTAGGGGCTTCGGTTATCGATCGGGAAGGTGTTAGGCACCCGATCAACCCACTTAACGTGGTGTCTACTTATGGCCAAAAATAAAATAATGCAAAAGAAAGAAAAATAGCTTCCTCTTGCCCAAAAGGGGTTAGAATCCTATTTGTGCCCCTCCGTTCCTACCAAAAAGTCGGCGGCGTAATGGTACAAATGGGAGGGTGGAGGGAGCTAGAAAGAGATAGGAGAAGAAAGGGGAGAGCCGGAGCCCTCGGGCCCTTGTAGAACCGTAGGAGAGCCTTGTGTAGCTTGCTTTGATGAGCTTTTGAAGATCTTGTATGGTGGAAAATGGGATTCTAACTCCTAAGGCTTGAAGCTAAGATGTAAGGAAGGGAGGCTAAGGGATAACACACACCTACGCTAAGGGTTTTGGATGCAAGAAGCAGCTTGAAATGAGGTTGGGAGATTCTGAAATTTGGGTAAAAATGGTGTACAAAAGGAGGAAGAACTTCTCACTTTGAGCTCTCTCTCTTAAGCAAATTTTTCAACCCCCTAAACTAAGGAGTGGGGGTCTCTATTTATAGGAAATGGGTGGATTAGGAGACCACTTAAGTGCTAATTGGGATTAGCAATTAGGTAATCTCAAATCTAAGGATTTCTAGGGTTTTTGGAGCCTTGAGATGTGTGAGAAGGTCCTCTAATGGTGGATGATGGGGTGAGGCCTTAAGCCACTTAAAGGGTTGCAAATAGGTAGTGAATGGGTGCAACAGAACTAGCAAAAGACAACCCAAGGATCAAGGTGGTCAACAAGTCAAACCCTAATCATGATTTTTAAGGAAAAATTCAGAGGTTAATATTCATATGCCTGGCACAACTAATAGTTGCGCTAAGCAAATGTACAGTAAAACAATTTTAAATAGTGCCTGAAAGTTGGTTCACGAGGGTGGGCCCCACCTTTAACCTTGGCGCAATTATTAGTTGCACCAGGCTTAAAATCTGGGAGAAGTGGCATGGTGCAACTAATAGTTACGCCAGGAAAAATTATAGTGGGCGCAACTATTAGTTGCGCCAAATCCCTAGGGGGGCCCACATGAACTTACATTTCTGTCCTCCGGGTGTGGTTTGTCATATCTTTTGATGTATACCTCCGATTGGGAGCAATTATTGGACTGTTGGAAAGCTGACGACTTCTACTTTTCAATGGTGTGAGATTCGATCATAGTAGAAGGCCGTAGCTAGTCCTGATGCACCCCTCCTCATCCATTGCTTGATAAGGTTAGGTTTAGGTTCAAGACGGGTTCTAAGGGTTGGGATTGATTTCCAAAGGTTCGGGGTGGGTTCCTAAGTGATCTAGGGTGATTCCTAAGGGTTTGGAAGGGTTCTTAGGGGTTCTAAGGTGATTCCTAAAGGTTCCATGCATGCCATCAAAAGCTTGAAAGTCCACCTCTCTCGAAAGGTGTTTCGATCGAGCCTTGGGCCAAATTTGGGTGTCTACAGGTTGTGAAAGGGGTTTTGATCTCTAAGGCTTGAGAGCTAGTAGGTAGGAGAGATAGGCTAGGGTCTAGTTCTTGCTAAAGCTAAAGGATTGATGTTGGAAGATGGGTTGTGAATGGCAAACTTCGATGCTGGAATTTTGTGGATTTAATGCTAAAAGGAGCGAAAAACTCTAGAGGATTCTCTCTTTTGGAAAATTTTTAAGCCTTTAAGCAAGGGGTGGTGGCTCTCTATTTATAGGAAAGGAGAGGATTAGGGGAGGGTTTAAGTCCTAATGGGTTTAGCAATGAGGTAATGGGGATCTAAGGTTTTCTAGGTTTTATAGGGCTTAGATAGGTGGGATCTTGGGTTTAATGGTAGATGATAGGGTGGGGGTTTAGGTGGCAAGAGGGTTATAGTTTAGGCTAATAAGGTACTAGGGTCTTAAAGAAACCCACCCCAAATTTTGGGATGGTCAAAAAGTCAAACCCCAATGATGAATCTCAGACATTTTCCTAGAAAACACTATTCCTAAGCCTTGCGTGTATATTATACATGCTAGGCATAGGAACAGTGTCCCTGAGAAGTTCAGAGCCCGTTCTGGAGCTCAATTCTGAAGGAAGAAGCCAATTTTGCCTAGCATGAATAATATACATGCAAGGCCAATTTCAGTCAAAATTAGCCTAGCATATATAATATACACCCTACGGTAATTTTCTGCATTTCTGCCCAATTTTCAAACCGCTATAACGTTTGATATACAACTCAGATTAAGGCGATTCTTGGCTCATTGGAAATATGGGAATATCTTCTTTCCAATGGTATAGGATCCAATTCTAGAAGATGCGTCTGTAAACTTTTGCATTCCTCTTTTCATCTACTATTCAGGAGGGTTTGAAATGGGTCCGAGAAAGATTCTAATGGGTTTGGGAAGGTTTAGGGTTGATTCCTCAGGGTTCGAGAAGGGTTTTAAAGGTTTTGGGATGATTTCTAAAGGTTTGGGAAATGCTTTCGGAAGCTCAGAGGTAAGCCTTTCTGGAAGAATGTATCAATCAAGCCTTGGGGCATATTTGGGTGTCTATAAGTTGAATGGGCGTTATATATATATATATATATATATAGATATATTAGACCAATCGAGCTCCATTCTCAATCGGTCGAAGTCGAGATTCTTGCTGATTTTCAGGCACGATTGTTGGGATTTCTTGCATATTTTCAAGCACACAGATTGGTCCTTATAGTTTAGATTAGATTCGTTTTAGGGTTTGTTTCCTATTAGAAATCAATGTTCTAGGGCCTTATAGATCTATAAATAAGGACCCTAGGCTTAGGAATAAAATAGCTTTTAGCCCTAGGGCTTTTTACTCGTAGGTTTAGGTTAGATCACGGTTCTGGAATTGATTGGGATTTATTGTAATCTTCAACCAACGATCGATTTAGTGATGATGAAGGACTTTCGGACAATGCGAGGCTTAAAGTTTCAGGTTGTGATCTCTTGTAAATTTCATATGAGTATTCAATAAACGTTTTTTTCTTTTATTATTTTTAATTTCGTTTATGTTACGATTGAATGTTTGAGGTTCTGAATATATCGAGAACGTGATAGTAACATTGCAATCTTATTTAGTTTAATTCCAGTGGCCTTGTAGGTATTGGGGTTAGCCAAGATAGGCTTGGGCTTAATTTTTCAAATAAAAGTTTCAAGAAGGTTAAAAATTTAATTAAATAATTATATTAACATTATAGGGGCTCAGGTACATACTTTCATTCAAATATTTCATTTTAGTTTGTTGCACAATGGTTATAATGGAGAACAGTTACTTGAATGGACAACAATTGCACAATGATTAAAACGGACAATGGTTAATCTCAGGGCATTTAAGTAAATTATGTTTAATTAAAATAATTTTTTTTTATAACTTTAAACGGATAAGTATATAATAAAAAAAATATGTATATATATATATATATATATTTTTTGGGCCGGGTGTTGGAACACTCAACCAAAGCCCGTCTCAAATTGATCCGGGTTGCAACATGTTTAGCACGGTCTGGATGCCGGGCCGAGTTTGCTTGATAGAAAGTACCATTGTTTTTGAACCGTGTGCGGGCCAAAATCCGGGGTGACCCAACCCATTGATAGCCCTATTCTACACTATAATCTCTTTGAATCTTGGTATTAATTAGACTCAAGACCCGAAATTGACCCGACCAATAGGCCCACCAAGTGATCCGACATAAGTAATGAGCTATTGGGACTTAGTGCCCTTGATTTATAAACTGGTGTGCCTCGACTAATAACATTCAATCAAAATTGAAATGGACACCCGCCTAAATTTGTACCTTAATTGGAGAAATTAAAGGAAATTACTAGATATGAGATAAGAAAATGAACTTTGTACTATTAGAGTCCCGATCAAAGATTGATTAATTCTAAGATAGATGACCCTCGATAGACAACTGTTATTCTGTCAAAAGTACCACTTTTCACCTCTTAACCTAGCCTTTGATGAACCTTGAAGCCCACTAATAAACATGTGTTAAGTATGTTTTGCAGTTGGTAATAAAATGTGCAGCTTAATGCAAAATCCTTTCTTTTTAGCCCAAAAGAGAGGGAGAATACAAGCAAAGATGATTGCTGAGCTAAAGTCTGATGGAACACCTTGGTAGTGCTCACCATGGTGACTCACTATTACTGATCATCATTGACCAATCTAGTAGATGAATGAAGATTAGCTGAGAAGGGAGGAGACTGTGACAGCAATAAGTGCAATGCACTAGAGCAGCAAAAGATGGACTTCACAGAGTTGAGGAGCTTCCTCACGAAGCTAAAGATGCAGTGGAGGAGGCCCTCACGGAGATAAGGCGCACAATCAAGAGGCGAGTTGTAAAGCCATCGCGAAGATCTCGCGGCTTAAAACTCTCAGAATCTGCCTCGCGAAGATCGAGCCCTAAAGCAGCTGCGCGTAGAACACTGTGAGCTCATATGCACAAAGAACCAACAGTCACCTCGCAGAGTTCTCGCGTGGCCCTGAATGAGAGAGACGCCCAGAATTTCTCTCGTGCAGATCTCGCGCACCCTGGAGTCTTACAAGTTACTACGCAAGCGCAAGAGCTCACCTGCGCGAGTACTTAGCGAGAAAGAGCTTCTGAAGCTCTACTATGTGAGAAATTTTGGTGCTTCAGATTATCTTTGTGACAACACTGCGATGCGAAGCAATTGCGCGACTCACTAAAAGTTCTACTGTGCGAATGAGCCCTTCCCATCAGCCAAAGCCAACTCCGTGAATGCAAAGCAACTATGCGAATGAGCTAAAAGCTACTCCCACCCCGCAAAGCACAAGCTATCAACTTCTCAATTTTATTCAAGGCTAGGGCATACTTCTCGAGGCATGAATTTTAAGGCACACATCTCGAGGCATTCAAGGTTGTAACAGTGCCACGTCTGCTGAAGAAATTAGGGTTAACCTCTTAAGAGCCAAGGCCATTTTCAGAGAGTATATATGTTGTACTTAGAGTTAATTATTTTCATCTTTCCTTCATCCTCTGCTGGCTAAGAGCTCTAGCAGGCTAGGGTTAGGGTTTGATCACCTCTGTTTTCCTATTTTTTTCTTCTCTCTTACCTCAGCATTTGCTGGCTAATTCCCCTGTAAGCAGCTAGGTTTAGTTTTATTTCATTTTTGTAAAAGATTTTTGTATACATTAGGATCTTGGATGAGCAGTTGTGTGTGGGCTGCAGCCAGGAGACAGTTCTTTGTATGTTTTACTGTTATTAATGAACTGTTGCTTTAGTGCTTAATCAAATCTATAGATCTTATGGTTTCTTTAGATGTCTATAGGATCCATATATTTAGGACTAGCCCATTTAGTTTCTAGTAGGTCTTTTGTTTACCATCTGATTTCCCTTGGTTTGATAAACACATGGAAAGCAATGCTAGATTTATAGTGAGATCCAGGGAGCTCGGAGGCCTACTGTAATATCCTAAAAAATTGAGCATGAAACAGTGACCTCGGGATCCATGCCCGACTGGTCATAGGTTTCACCAAGTGATGGTCAAACAATGAACACATGGAATGATGAACTGACGTGGTGCATATGTGACCTAAGTGTAGTAAATGGTATTAGCTTTGAGCCACATACACCTATCTCTGGTGTATGGGCTTAACACTGAAACCAGAGAGAGGATATAAGGGTTTAATAACCCTAGAATCCTTTTGTTTTGGTTGTTGAAGAGAGAGTTAAGAAGAGGGAGAGAGAGGGAGTAAAGAGCAGTTATTGAGCCAAGAGTTAATGCAAATCAAGAGGGGGCCAAGCATTGATTGTCGGATTCAATGTGTGAAAGATCGTGGAAGCGAAAAGCTGGAACCCTAGCCATAAAACCCAACAAATCAATCCTTAAAGGGATTATTGAGGTGAGTTTTATTAGAATTAAATCATTGATGTTTGATGGTTAAATTCAGTCAAGTATGGTTAAAATGGTAGAGTAAAGACTTAGAAAATAAACAAAATAAAAAAGAAAAAGATTTGAAAGAACAGTCCGAAAGGGGGCTGAATCTGGCCAAATCGATTAATCGAAATCGATGTTCGATTAATCGATTTTGGTCTAGAAGTTGAAAAGTCAGTGATGCCCGATTTCGATTAATCGATCTGAAATTCGATTAATCGATGTTGAAGGTCGATTAATCGATTTAGAAATCGACTAATCGACTGGGTACCTCCAGTGGCTGGAGAGAAAGAACTTGGAGAAATCGACTAATCAAGTTGGGAAATCAATTAATCGATTTTGGATTTCGATTAATCGATTTGGGATCGTCTAATCGATTTCGGAGTTTCGACCACTCGATTTGAGAATCGATTTTATTATTTTAGGGATTTCGATTAATCGATTTGGAATCGATTAATCGATTTTGGATCTCAATTAATCAATTTTGGGAATCGATTAATCAATTTGGGGTTTGATTAATCGATTTTGAGAATCGATTAATCGACTTTGGCAGTTTCACTTGACTTTCTAATTTGACCTTGAGGTTCATGGAGGGTATAGGACCTTCTCTATTGCATCTTTAGTAATGTATTGCATGTGTTGTGATGTACCATAGGTGGTACGTGTGAAAGCAAGGACAAGGAGACGCGTGGGACCATGATGCTTGGACCTTCAGAGACCTGAGGTATGGAACACCTTTAACATGTACTTTAATTGCAAGAGCATGTATGTACTGATATAGAACTCAAACTGAAAATATTTTAACTGTTTAAATCTTCATAAAAAGGGTGCGTGTGTGACAACAAGAATGTGATAAAGGCATCTGTGTGATGCGAGTAACTGAGACCAAGAAATCAAATGAGAATGAGACATCCCTAGGGGATGAGAAAGTAATAAAGGCATTAGTGTGATGTGAGTAAATTAGACATCCCAGGGATGTAAATGTGATTGAATAACTACTGTTGAGGCCTAACTGATATAAGATAGCACTTTACACGGTTAATAACTATATGTAAAGCACATATTATTTTTGTTATTTGAGGTTTGATTAGAATACCCCACCGACGTGGCGGGATACCCACGACTGACTGGATAGGATATCCGTGACCGGTACAGCGGCTAATCCATACACCAGTACAGAGGTCTATCCGTATACAGTAAGCACATCCCAGGGATGTTGAGATGAGATTTAACCCTGCCGCCTATTGAGAAAGGTGCTTGGATAGTATTCCCAGGAAATACATATAACAACTGTCTATTTAGGCGACGATGGTGGACATTCCATCGGGGCTCGATGCTATATTGCTCGGGGATTACTTAAGTTGAAGATTTAAGTTTTGCTTTAGGCCTGTTCAGTATCATTCATGACAAATCAACAGTAAAGTAAAACATGCAAACTACCAGTAAACTTGAATGTAAATTGTCATCTTTTAAAACTATTTTCTAGAAAATACATAGACATATCATGCTTTGAATATCATGGAATATATGTGAGATTTTGACTTATATGTTCATTGTGTTGTTCCCTATTGAGCTAGGATGTTGCTCACCCTTTAGACTATACGTCGCAGGTCCATTATTAACAGCGGCCGAGGCTTCGAGAGTCGTTGATCTGAGTGATTCAGATTACGTGCCTGGGGACGAGTTGGAGGCTCCTCCCGAGGACTTCTTCTAGGAGACTCTGCTGTGTACTTTAATAGAGAGTCAGTTTTGAGAGCAGATTGTACGGCTTGGTATGTCAAGCCTTTATTTTGATAAACCATATAATTAGATAGATATAATTCTTTTTGGTGAACCATCTGGGGTGATCCATTTATCACCGATGGTTCAGATCGGTTCTCTGTTCATGCAGTGGCATGAAAGTAGAACTGTCTTTTGTATGTGCCAGATGGGCATATTGTTTTCTTTTTCGCTTATGTAGTATTTGCTTATCTCTTTATTATTGCTTGTTATACTAATGTTTCATACATACCCATGGGGCATGGTCTGGAGGATCGTGCTGATGGCACGGGTTTCGGGGTGCCAAAATTTGGGCTGTCACAGTTGGTGTCAAAGTCATTTCTTTTAGAAATTCTAATAATCATTCTTTTGTCAGAGCATAGGGACTTCTACTAATGAAAACTTTATTTTCACGTACAGACCATTATGTTTCCTAGAGTAAGAGGCTGGCCCAGGGGCGGTCATCATAGAAATTTGCGTAGTTGAGATGATCTCATCTTGGATACCAATCGAGTACCTTTGGGACATGGAGGTGCTTCAGGTAGTGGCAGTCAAGAGGGCCATGATCAAGGAGAGAACTAGGATTGAGATCGTCAGGATTAAGATTAAAGAGAACAGGAGAGAGTCAGAGAAAGAAACGAGGATAGAGAGGAGCGTCAGAGGATGATGCACACCATGGAGACCATGGCGGCTGCTATAGCCCAACAAGCAGCATCCTTGGCAGCTCATACAGCTCATGAGCAGCATCTGCCTCCGACACCTCTAGTGGCTCCGACACCGCCAGTGTCTTCTGCTTTTACTAAGTTTAGGAGGATGAGACCTCCTAGCTTTTCGGGGCAGGAAGAGCCCATGCAGTTGAGAACTGGCTTAGTGAAATGGAGAAGGTGTTTAGTGTGCTCACGTGTACGGATGACGAGAGCATCCGTTGGGCAGCCTATATGTTGGATGGAGAGGCTAGGCCTTGGTGGAAGTCCGTTTCACAGACTAAGGCTCAGGAGACTCCAGATTTGCCATGGACTTGGGATGAGTTCGTTGAGGAGTTCAACAAACAGTACTTCTCGGAGGTAGTGAGAAACCAGATGGAGATTCAATTTTTGCAGCTCGTACAAGAGAAGATGACTGTTAGAGAGTATGGAGTGGAGTTCATGCGACTCACTCGTTTCGCCTGACTACGTCATCATGGAGATGATGAGAGCAAAGAGGTTTCAGCAAGGGTTGAGACCAAACGTGAGGGGAGGAGTAGCACCATTCCAGTTGAGGACTTATTGGGAGGTCATGAGCAAGGCCTTGGTGGTAGAGGAAAAAAATAATAACAAGTATCGCCAGAGGGAGCAGCAAGGAAGGTGGAATGTGGACCAAAGTAGAATAGGGAACTGCGAGCCAGTGAATAAAAAGTCGAGATTCGTAGCAGGCAATCAGAAACCACCGTTCCAGGGAGGCTATGGGAGATCGGCGCAACAGACCAACCAGTAGAAATTCCCATTGCTTGCATCAGGCAGGCCAATGAGATACGAGAGCCCTGCTATTACTATCGACACTACAGTTACTCAGGGGTTCTCGCGAGCAGCTTCTTCCACACCTCGTGAGACTTGTGCCAAGTGTGGCAAGTCTCATAGAACAGCTGACTGTAGGCAAGGAACTCGGGGTTGCTTTCGATGTGGCAAGGTGGGCTACCTGATCAAAGATTTCCCCAAGGTGAAAAAAGGAAAGACGACTTCAGCTCCTAATCCACGATCAATACAAGCAAGGAAGCCGATCGTCCAAGGGAGAGCCTACGCAGTCACAGCTCAAGAGGCTCAGAATACAAATGATGTGATCGAAGGTGAGATTTCTTTTAAATAAAGAATTTTAATTCTTAAAAATTTTAGATAGAGAACGTGCATCCATATAGAAAATATAAGAGAACTTGCATGTAATAAATTATAGTATGATGATAGACATTATATATATGTGTATGTATGATTAGGTATATTAAAAATTTATAAGAAGGGAAGCGACGTGACATATGAAGTTTGAGTGTTGATAGACCCGGGGTCTACCCACTCATTTGTTACCCCTCGCTTCACAAAGAGGATGAAAGTTAACCTAGAGGAGTTAGACTTTGTGTTAATCGTGACTGTTCCTACTGGGAAATCGGTTGATACCGAAAAGGGTTGCAACTTCGTGATTGTGAGAGTCATGGATGGAGACGTCCTTGAACTACCGAGAACCTAATTCTATTAGACATGCAAGGATTCGACGTGATCCTTGGCATGGATTGGCTGTCGACTCATTGTACGATGGTAGATTGCAAGAACAACGTCATCATTTTCAGACCCCACACGAGGAGATCATTTAAATTTTGAGGAGAGAGGTTGACGCATGTGCCACTTATCTCGGTAGTCAGAGCCGAGCGTTTGATCAGAAAAGGGTGTAGTGGATACTTGGCATTCTTGAAAGAGCATAAAGAGGAGAAGAATGTTATCTCCGAGATAGCTGTGGTGCGAGAATTTGAAGATGAATTTTCGAAAGAGTTACCGGGATTGCCTCCAGAGAGAGAAGTGGAGTTCGCCATCTACTTAGCACCAGGAACGGAGCCTGTTTCTAAAGCACCATATCAAATGGCTCTTGCTGAGTTGAAGGAGTTAAAAGAGCAGTTACAAGAACTCATGGACAAGGGGTTTGTTAGACCGAGCGTGTCTCCATGGGGAGCACCGGTCTTGTTTGTAAAGAAGAAGGATGGGTCAATGCGGCTATGCATTGACTATCAACATTTGAACAAACTCACTATTAAGAATCGATACCCTTTACCTAGGATAGATGACCTGTTTGATCAACTACAAGGAGCGAGGTACTTTTCCTAGATCAATCTGAGATCTGGATACCATCAGTTGAGAGTCAAGGCAGAGGATATTCAGAAGACTGCATTTAGGACTCAGTACAGACACTATGAATTCCTAGTGATGCCGTTTGGGTTGACAAATGCCCTGGCGTCATTCATGGATCTGATGAATAGGGTGTTTAAACCACACCTAGACTCTTGTGTCGTAGTGTTTGTTGACGACATCTTGATCACTGTATGCCATGCTCAGCAAGTGTGAGTTTTGGTTAGAAGAGGTTAGCTTTTTGGGACACGTTGTCTCAAAGCATAGTGTCACTGTAGATCCAGCAAAAATCGAAGCAGTAGTAAATTGGGAGCAACCAAAGACCGTGACCGACATTTGTAGTTTCCTTGGATTAGCGGGTTACTATCGACGTTTCATTGAGCGGTTTTCAAAGATATCAGGACCACTCACGAGACTTACACGGACAGACGCATGGTTCGAATGGAGTGAGGCATGCAAGAAGAGTTTTCAAGAACTCAAGAAGAGACTCACTTCAGCTCCAGTATTAGCGATTCCTTCAGGCAGTGGAGGGTTTGCAGTATACAGCGATGCTTCATATAGTGGTTTGGGCTGCCTGCTTAATCAACACAGAAAGGTGATAGCGTATGGATCGAGACAGTTGAAAGAGCATGAGAAGAATTATCCGACACATGACCTTGAATTAGCAGTGGTCATTTTTGCACTGATGATTTGGCGACATTACTTGTACGGTGAGACTTTTGAGATTTTGACCAATCATAAAAGCCTCAGATATCTGTTTACACAGAAAGATCTGACCATGAGGCAGCGCAGATGGATGGAGTTCTTCAAGGACTATGATTGTTCCATACAGTACCATCCAGGCAAGGCTAATGTAGTGGCTGATGCCTTGAGTCAGAAGGGTTCAGCTCAGTTGGCTAGTTTGATCATGGGTATGCACCGATGGAAGTAATTTGAAGATCTGGCACTATATGATGTGAACATTGAGTCGCAAGCTACAGGAGCCTTCTTGGCAAATATATCAGTGAGACCGATGATATTTGAGCATATCCATGAACTACAGATGAAAGACCCGATGCTAACTAAGATTCGTTAAGATGTTACTGAAGGCATTAGATCTGAATTCTAGGTCAAGGAGGATGGTTCCTTATTGTTCAAGGGTCGTCTCTGCATTCCGGACAATGCCAATCTATGGCGAACGATTCTTGATGAATCTCACAAATCCAACTATGCGTTTCACCCAGGTAGCACAAAGATGTACTAGGACTTGAAAAAGAATTATTGGTGGAGAGGTTTGAAGCAAGACGTGGCAGAGTACGTGTCACGGTGTTTGACATGCCAACAAGTGAAGATCGATCATAGATACCCCGAGGGATTATTGTAGCCTCTACCTATACCGGAATGGAAGTGGGACTCGATCTCTATGGACTTCATCGTTGGACTACCGCGTACTACAAAGAAGTACAATGCCATTTGGGTAGTGTTCGATCGATTGACTAAGTCAGCGCACTTCTTGCCTTACAACACGATGTACACGGCGGGAAGACTGGCAGAGCTGTATACGAAAGAGATTGTCTGTTTGCATGGGATTCCGAGTAGCATTGTTTCAAACCGTGACCCATAATATACATCAAAGTTTTGGAAGAAATTTCAAGAAGGAATGGGAACGCGACTAGATTTCAGTACGACATTCCATCCACAAACCGATCGGTAGATGGAGAGGGTCAATCAGATCATTGAGGACATGCTTAGGGCATATATGTTAGAATTGCAAGGATCGTGGGATCAGCACCTACCATTGATTGAGTTTGCATACAACAACAGTTTTCAGACGAGCATTGGGATGGCACCATATGAAACTCTTTACAGACGGCGATGTAGATCGCCCATCAATTGAGAAGAAACTGGGGAAAAATTTGTTTTGGGACCCAAAATACTTGAAGATAATGCCACCTATGTTCGTATGATAAAGGCAAAAGTCAAAGCCGCTTAGAGCAGACAGAAAAGCTACGCTGATATCAAGCGGACGAGTGTAGACTTTAAGGTGGGTAAACAAGTGTTCGTGAAAGTGTCACCTATAAAGGGGGTGATGAGATTTGGAAAGAGAGGGAAGTTAAGTCCCCGCTATATTGGACCATTTGAGGTTCTGGGTTGAGTAGGGGAAGTTGCTTACCGCATTGGATTGCCACCGTTATTTGATCAGGTACACAATGTGTTCCATGTATCTATGCTCAGGAAATATCTTAATGACGCTGATCATGTGTTGAATGGCAAATCATTTGAGATGCATGAGGATATGAGCATGATCGAAGAGGCGGCGGAGATTTTGGATCGAAAGGAACAAGTGTTGTGGACAAAAGTGATTGCATTAGTACTTGTTCGATGGAAGTATCATCCGGCCGAGGAAGCTACATGGGAACGAGAGGCCGATGTGAAAGAACAGTATTCGGACTTGTTTACAACAGCTTGAGAGTCAAAATTGTATCACCACAGGCATGTTTGTGGATGTAAACCATCTGTTGTAATCCAATATCGATCGTTTGAACATTTTATTCAAAAGAACATAGCCACAAAATGGCTGTTAGAACGTGGTTAGAACAATGTCGATCGTTTCAATCTGTATAGTTTTCCAAATACAATGTTGAGTACGTGGTTAGAATTCATCATAGCCACAAAATGGCTGTGAGAACATGTTTCACAAGACCAATGACCAACTGGCCTTGTGTTACAAGAAAAATCAGGGAGACATGAAAAATAAGAAAATTTTGAAAAATCTTATCAAAACCGATTAATCGATTTGGGAATTCAATTAATTGATTTTGGTCGATTAGTCAACTGGCATACGCCAGTGAGTGGAGATTGAATGGGAATTCAGAAAAATAACAAAGTGAAATTTTGATTAATCGATTCGGGATTCGATTAATCGATTTTGAATTTCGATTAATCGATATGGAAAGTCGATTAATCGAGTAACTTGAGAATTTTAGGAAAAATTTAAAGGACTTTACGATTTCGATTAATCAAAGTGAAATTTGATTAATCGATTCTGGAAAATTGATTAATAGATTTGGTAAATCGATTAATCGACTGGCACACGCCAGTGAGCTCGAAAAGTTGAAATTTTAAGTGACCACAATTTCGATTAATCGAAATGGATTCGATTAATCAATTTTGAGTTTCGATTAATCAATTTTGGAAATCGATTAATCGATTTCGCGCGGCTGAACTAGGTTTTGAAACTCGATTAATCGATTTTAGAAATCGATTAATCAAATCGGGGCCTATATATAAATTGAGGGGGATTTCTCTCCATTTGAAAAACTTTGGGGTTTTGTTTCTACGCGCCTTTCCTTCTTCCTCTTCGAGCGACTGTTCACCTAGGGTTTCTTGGAGTTTTAAATCAATTTCGGATCGAAATCATTTGCGTTCGGATCGAATACCTAAGATAAAACCCTAGATTTCGACTTTCTTTCCAATTCGAGTTATAAAACCCTAGTTTTTGTAATATTTTCACCAAAATGCCACCTAAAACCCGGTTGTCTTCCAAGAAGGCGACATCCAAGCTCCTTGTCCAACGTAAGAATGCCACACCGCCACCGCCTACCCCATCACCTATGAGGACCCCATCCCCATCGACATCGGATACCACATCTGGTTCGACGAGCGCGTCTTCGCGTGAGTCTTCACCAATTCCACCCCCAACCGAAAACGTCTCCCAACTAAATGAATGGTGGGTGGCTAAGACCTTCGAAGATGAATTTATCTTCGATGTGGAATTATTTACCAACCCCAACGTTGAGGGGGAGACCCAATGGGCTCGAAATTACTTGGTGAAGGCGGGCCTCGACAATCTCTTAAAGCCACTCCACGGGTCTTACTACCCTAGATTGGTCCACCTATTTTACCAACGACATTGTTACAACCACGATTGATAGTCGTGACTATACCTTCACCCGACGCCACATCCACGAAGCCCTAGAATGTTATTTGGACTTCGTGCCCGAGACCACCCTCTTCCCACCCTTTACAGAAGAGGTGAGATTTGAAGAAATCATGTCCCGGATGACTAATGGGAAGAAAGGGTCGGGATCGTCTATTAGGAGGGTCGATCTCCCCCACTATGTGGATGCTTGATTCTATCATCAAGTACAACCTCTACCCAATGCGTCACGACACAGAGCGGGTGGAGTTAGTCCAACAGGCCCTGTACGCGGCCTTCTGTGGCCGTTGGTTTGACGCTACCAAGATCATCCTGGAGGGGATGGTCTACATAAAGGGAAAATTGATGAAGGTCAATTTGAGGCCCAAGGAGAATATGCCATATGCTCGACTAATTTTGAGCATGCTGGAGTGCTATTCAGACGCTCTAGGATACGCCGTCTCACCCCATGAGGAGCGAGCTACGAACCACCTAAAGCACTACTCTATGGCTTCATGGGGCCGTAGTTATAGGTTGCTAAAGAGGACCCTACCATCGGGGCTCAAGATCAAGCAGCAAGCCAGAACCACCACCACAACATCAGGACCCACCTGTGGGGGGAGCACACCCCATCGATCCACCAGCTGGGGGGGCGCCCTCCCATACCACTACCTTGCCTACGCCGCCGTTGCAGTCAACGGT
The DNA here is from genome assembly GCA_021018995.1 of Chloranthus sessilifolius. Taxonomy (NCBI): domain Eukaryota; kingdom Viridiplantae; phylum Streptophyta; class Magnoliopsida; order Chloranthales; family Chloranthaceae; genus Chloranthus; species Chloranthus sessilifolius. Next base: position 88,162,999 of record CM037594.1, on the reverse strand, counting down.
AGCCACACCCACTTCTTCATACCGTCGACGAGCGGCTCCCCTGGTGCTTACTATAGAGGACGTGTTAGCTCAGATGGAGGCCAACAATGAGAGGATGAACAGGCGGATGGACTTCTTGATGTACCACACCCTACGGTACATCTATCCGTTGGATTACTAGTAGCGCCTCTCGCAGGAGGAGGCGTGGACTGCGGGCAGGATAGCTTTTCATATGGGTGCCACTTTTCACACGGGTACCTCTGCTGTCGATGCATCTGGCTGGGTGCCCAACAGCCTGCTGTGATGAGCCAGCCACCACCAGAGCAGCCACACCAGCCAGAGCAGCCCGCTCCTGCTCCCGCACTAGACCAGTCTAGAGAGGGGACCGCATGAGCGGGACTGGTTCACTTTTTGAAGCGTCATTATGACGATTTGTTTGGAGGTTTGTCTTGTAATTGGGGGGGAATACAAATGTAATTTTGGGAGTAGGGAAGAACAAATTGTAAAATTTGCAAATTACATAGTGAAATATACATCAAAATTTTGAAATTCCCTTGCAATACGTGACATTTTTGCATTGAATGATACCTAGTAACTTTTCATGATCGGGTACACGACACCCCAGCGTGTGGGGTACCCAAGCGACGCACCTTTGGGTTATTTTTGAGGACAAAAATTTTAAAGGTGGGGAGAATGTAATATCCCAAAAAATTGAGCATAAAATAGTGACCTCAGGATCTGTGCCTGACTGGTCGTAGGTTTGACCAAGTGATGGTCAAATAATGAACACATGGAATGATGAACTGACATGGTGCATATGGGACCTAAGTGTAGTAAATGGTATTAGCTTTGAGCCACATACACCTATCTCTGGTGTATGCGCTTAACACCAAAACCGGAGAGAGGATAAATGGGTTTAATAACTTTAGAATCCTTTTGTTTGGGTTGTCAAAGAGAGAGTTAAGAGGAGGGAGAGAGAGGGAGTAAAGAGGAGTTATTGAGCCAAGAGTTAATGCAAATCAAGAGGGGGTCAAGCATTGATTGTCAGATTTGACGTGTGAAAGATAGTTGAAGCGAAAAGCTGGAACCCTAGCCATCAAACCCAACAAATCAATCCTTAAAGGGATTATTGAGGTGAGTTTTATTAGAATTAAATGCATTGATGTTTGATGGTTAAATTCAGTCACGTATGGTTAAAATGGTAGAGTAAAGACTTAGAAAATAAAGAAAATAGAAAAGAAAAAGATTTGGAAGAACAGCCCGAAAGGGGGCTGAATCTGGCCAAATTGATTAATCGAAATCGATATTCGATTAATCGATTTTGGTCTAGAAGTTGAAAAGTCAGTGATGCCCGATTTCGATTAATCGATCTGAAATTCGATTAATCGATGTTGAAGGTCGATTAATCGATTTAGAAATCGACTAATTGACTGGGTACCTCCAGTGGCTGGAGAGAAAGGACTTGGAGAAATTGACTAATCAAGTTGGGAAATCGATTAATCAATTTTGGATTTCGATTAATCGATTTGGGATCAACTAATCGATTTCGGACTTTCGCCCACTCAATTTGAGAATCGATTTTATTATTTTAGGGATTTCGATTAATCGATTTGGGATAGATTAATCGATTTTGGATCTCGATTAATCAATTTTGGGAATCGATTAATCGATTTGGGGTTCAATTAATCAATTTTGGGAATCGATTAATCGACTTTGACAGTTTCACTTGACTTTCTAATTTAACCTTGAGGTTCATGGAGGGTCTAGGACCTTCTCTATTGCATCTTTAGTAATGTATTGCATGTGTTGTGATATACCATAGGGGGTACATGTGAAAGCAAGCACAAGGAGCCGCGTGGGACCTTGATGCTTGGACCTTCAAAGACCATGAGGTAGGGAACACCTTGAACATGTACTTTAATTACAAGAGCATGTATGTACTAATATAGAACTCAAACTGAAAATATTTTAACTGTGTAAATCTTTGTAAAAAGGGTGCGTGTGTGACACCAAGAATGTGATAAAGTCATCTGTGTGAATCTGTGTGATGTGAGTAACTGAGACCAAGAAATCAAATGAGAATGAGACATCCCTAGGGGATGAGAAAGTAATAAAGGCATCAGTGTGATGCGAGTAAATTAGACATCCCAGGGATGTAAATGTGATTGAATAACTACTGTTGAGGCCTAACTGATATAAGATAGCACTTTACACGGTGAACAACTATATGTAAAGCACATGTTATTTTTCTTATTTGAGGGTTGATTAGAATACCCCGTCGATGTGGCGGGATACCCACGACTGACTCGGTAAGATATCCGTGACCGGTACGACGGCCAATCCGTACACCAGTGAGGAGGTCTATTCGTACACAGTAAGCACATCCCAGGGATATTGAGATGAGATTTAACCCCACCGCCTATTGAGAAAGGGGCTTGGGTAGTATTCCTAGGGAATACATATAACAACTATCTATTTAGGCGATGATGGTGGGTATTCCATCGGGGCTCGATGCTATATTGCTCGGGGATTACTTAAGTTGAAGATTTAAGTTTTGCTTTAGGCCTGTTCAGTGTCATTAATGATAAATCAACAGTAAAGTAAAACTTGCAAACTACCAGTAAACTTGAATGTAAATTGCCATATTTTAAAACTATTTTCTAGCAAATGCATAGATATATCATGCTTTGAATATCATGGAATATATGTGAGATTTTGACTTATATGTTCATTGTGTTGTTCCCTATTGAGCTAGGATGTTGCTCACCCTTTAGACTATACGTCGCAGGTTCATTATTAACAGCGGCTGAGGCTTCGGGAGCCGTTGATCTGGGTGATTCAAATTACGTGCCTGGGGACAAGTTGGAGCCTCTTCCTGAGGACTTCTTCTAGGAGACTCTGCTGTGCACTTTGATAGATAGTCAGTTTTGAGAGCAGATTGTACGGCTTGGTATGTCAAGCCTTTATTTTGATAAACCATGTAATTAGATAGATATAATTCTTTTGGGCGAACCATCTAGGGTGATCCGTTTATCACCGATGGTTCGGATCGGTTCTCTGTTCATGCAGTGGCATGAAAGTAGAACTGTCTTTTCCGTTTATGCAGTATTTGCTTATCTCTTTATTATTGCTTTTTATACTAATGTTTCGTGCATATCCATGAGGCACGGTCTGGAGGATCGTGCTGATGGTACGAGTTTTGGGGTGACAAAATCTGAGCTGTCATACCTGCATACCATGGTGGTCACAGTTGTTTTCATATTCTTTCTCAGGCCTCTCTAGGATGGAAAAACCAATGGGATACCCTGTGACCATTCAAGTGGACAGAGTATAGCCCTAAGGTTGTGTCCATTCACATGTTTGAGAAGAATTCTTCTCCCTTGCACATGAGCTTCTAGAGCCTTGTGAGGAGGTTTGTATAGTAGCTGGCTTCCCTCTGTTCTACCTAATCGATTCAGATGTTAGATTTGATCTCTTATAGTAATTGCAGCTTGAGGCTGAGTCATTACAGGCTATTCATAGCAATGACCAGCTGAGTCAAAGGCCTTATTCAACCTGTTGCATGGTCCTTTTTACGAGCACTAGTGAGCAGTATGGCATCGCAAAGCATTTAAGATCTTATGGGTTGGAATACCTATGGATGTCAGCCAGGTTTGTGTGCAGATCTGGAGAGCTTGTAGAGCTGTCATTACATAGTGCTGCAATAGTATTCATGGCTAGAGCTGGTCTAGTGGTTGTGGAAATGATCAGCCTACTCTTCTAGATTAGACTAGCGAATTTTTGGTTTAACTAATGGGATTTGACAGACTCTATCGGATACCCTGTGACCATTATAGTAGACAGAGTATAGCCCTAAGAGTGTCCCAAATGGCATGGGTTAAAGTAGGAGCTTATACGTTGTTGAGGCTTTTAATAGTGTCTCAGCAAGGCGTACTGCAGAGACTGATTAAATCTGAGTTACATTACTGTATCATTAACTCTAGCTTAACCTGCTTACTTGTCATAATTTTTATATTTTGTTTTGACACACACTACCACCATCTTCTTCTCAATCCTTTCTTTAGGATAGGCCTGCACTTTATTTTCCTTTTTTGTCTAAATTTAGTGTAGTCGTGACACCAAACTCCTTTCTCTTAGGATTGTCAGATCTGTAGTCAGATCTTGAGGCCTACTATCAGTGCCCAATTTGGGCTCTTGATCATTTTTTCTGTGGGACAAACTCTTACTTATCAAAACTTGCTACAATAGACCCTGAATCTTGCAGGTCTAGGATTACTTTGGTTGTGCTGAATCCATTCTTTTATATTACTTTGTTTTCAATTGATTTCCACCACACAATAACATAAGCACACTTTCACACCTAGTAAAACATTGCAACAAGTTTTTAGTGTCGTTGCCGGTGAATTTTGATCTTTTTAGTAGACCTGAGTTGTACTGTAATTTAGACTAACAAATTCTTTGTAGCTGTGTTTAATCTAGAATAAAAGTACTACTGATTCTTTGTAGAATTTTACAAAAATGGATAGTAGAAGCAGGGAAAAGCTAAAGCTGCAAGTGGAGAGTAGCTAGCTCTGTTTGCACTTTCTTTCCCCTAAATCTCATGCCATTTATGTTGAATCCCCTGTTATCTTGTTTATTATAAATTTGTGTAGCTATTATTTTTGTTGTGTGAAATTCTTTTTGTGTGCCTGTAAGCATTTTCATTACTAATTGGTGAGTGTATGCTTGGGAGAAGGTCGTTAAACCCTGACTTGGAACCCCCAAATATGGAGGTGGAAAGGATCCTTAGACCTAGACACACCACACTAAGCCCTGTTATTAAGACTGAAGCAGTCGCTATGGCTGAGAGACAAAGGACATTAAAAGAATACAATGCACCTGAGGAGTACACCTCTCCCTTCTGCATTCAATTTCCCTCTGTTGAGGGGAACTATGAAATTAAATCCTCCACCATCAGTTTGTTGCCTTCATTTCATGGGCTGAGTAGAGAAGATCCCTATAAGCATATTGACCAATTTTTAGCACTTTACACTACCTTCAATATTGCTAGCTTGGGGCCTGAGGCCACTAAGTTGAGGTTTTTTCCTTTTTCACTAAAGGTCAAAGCCAGCACATGGCTATCAAAGCTCCTTGCCAACAACATATAGTCATGAAGTGACCTTCAAACTAAGTTCCTCGCAAAAATTTTCCCTATGAACAAGAAAAGCCATATGAGGACAAAAATTCTATCATTCACTCAGTCCTCAACTGAGAACTTTAATGAAGCTTGGGAAAGATTCCAGGAGATGTTAAAACAATGCCCCCACCACCAAATCCCAATGTGGCAGCTTGTCCAAGTATTTTATCAAGGAATTAATGCCAAGAGCAAGGATATGGTGGATGCTTCCTGTGGTGGAAGCTACCTCCACAAGACAGTTGAGGAAGCTTGGGAGCTGTTTGACATAATAGGGGAAAATTCCATGCATCAAGAATCTCTGTCATGCAATGATAGCTAGATTCTAGCTAAAATAGTGAAAGAGGTCACCCCTAGAGGTGGAATATATGAAGTAAAGGTGCAAGGTGATTTGGAGAGAAAGGTGGACAACCTAAGCTTGAAGTTTGACAAATTGATGAATGTGATGCTGCCCCGGATGGTTGCACAGGTGGAGAAGGCATGTCTGATATGCCAATCTCCCACACATTCTATTCATGATTGTCCATCTGCCAATCAATTTTTAGATTTTGTTATGGAGCAAGCCAATTTTGCGCAAACCTTTGGGCAGCAGCTTGCTGGGTATTCTTGAAGGAGCCACCCAAATCTGAGGTGGAGACAAAACTCATATCCTCAAACCCAGTAGCAGCAAATGGTAGCTCCTTACAGACCCCAGCACCAGTTTAATCAAGGTTTCCCACCAAGGCAAAATTTCCTATTTCCTGCCCCAACAACAGCCCAGATCCTCTTCATTGGAAGAGCAGATGATGACTTCAATGCAAAATCTTGGAAGCCTGGTTTAGACTGTCAATTCTTATGGACAGAGCATCAAAAAGATTGAGGACTAGCTTGGTCAGATTGGTAATGCTCTGAATAGGTGGGAGGAAGGAAAATTGCCTAGTCAACCCTTGACAAATCCGAAAGGTTAGTTTATGATTGGTGATTCATCCTCTACTCAAGAGGAAGCTAGTGCCCAGTGAGCCAAGTACTGGTAATAATTGTATCATATGTATGAAAAATTCTGTGTTGAATTGTGTTCTTTAGAATTTTGTTGGTTGTGTTTTGTGTGTTTTGTTGGTTTGATTGTTTTGCTTTATTTGTGTTTTAATTGTTTGTTAATGAAAACACGTGCCTTTGTATAATCTGAATCGGCTGTGTGTTTGCTGATGAATGGCTGAATTACCCTGATCATGACTTGCATGGAGATTGAGCTGAATTATTGATTGAAAATGGCCATAAATTTTGAATGAGAAAAATGAAGTACCTGTCTGTAGCTTGGTGCTCATGCACAGTGGAAGGGTGCATAACAACAGGTGGCATCAACCAATGTGCTGCACTGAGTTAAAAGAGTACAGGCTATGCAAGAAATGCTCTCTCGCTGAGTTGGAAGGCTTGATTTTACTGCGCGAGCCATCTTTTTGCTCCCTCGCGTGTTAGAATAGCTAAGCATTGACTGAAAAAGTACCTCGTGGAGTTACTTTCTACTCTGCGAGCTGAATTTGTGTGAAAAGAATGCCTTGTGTATGGTTCGCACGAACACCGCACGAAGTACATTTCTGAAGCAAAAGGATGTATCGTGCACCTACACCACTGTCGCCAACTCCGTGAAATTCACTGAGTGTCAAATGCCCTACTGAGCGATAGAGCCTTTCGCGGACTTAAAAGCCATCTGCTCGACAATCCTACTCTGCGAAAGCCATAAGCCAACTCCACGAACTGCAGGATTTGCCCTTTAAACTCAGTGAAAACCCTCATTTGCTTCATTTTCTTCCTCTACCCTAACTCGCTCCGCCCAAAAGCGCTCCCATCTTTCTCTATTTTCTTCACACTCCACTTAAATCCCCTTACCATTTTGCTCCCCGACTGTTCCTGGTTACTTCAAACATTGCTTGGGGGGATTTGAGCCACTGTGCACACTTCTAAGTGGAACCCTAGATCACATTGGGTAAGCCCTGTGACTCTCCCTCCGTGCTTTGATTTCTTTAGTAAATTAGAGAGAGATGACAAATTGTGTTATTTTGGTGCCTATTTAGAGTAATCTGCATTCTTTGAGGTCTGTGAACCCTGATTTTGAGATCTGGAGCACCTATGGCCAAGAGTTTAAAATTCATTGATACTTTGGCAGCTATGCCACTAGGAAATCCACAAGGATTGCTAAGGCCTCCAGATTGGAGACCTCTGAGGTGCTTGCACCTGCTGTTGCCCTCTCAATCTTAAAAGAAAAAAAGAAATTTGCTCCAAAGAAGAGGGACAGAGAGCTCCTACCTACTATGAGCCCTAAAAAATCAAAGAAGAAGCAGAAAAAGGGCAAGGCTGTGACCCCCAAGGTTAAGGAGAAAGTAAGTAATGAATACCTCAGGGTCTTCAATGACTTTGTAGAAGCAATCTCGCTAGAGGCTGAGACTATTTTTGACAAAGCCTATTTTGAGGACCTACCAGTGACCTCTGCCTCCATTGAATATTTGACTAAGGCAACTCTGCTGCCATTGTTGAGATCCTCAATGCAGCTATTATTCCCAAGATTAGTCAGATTGTTTTATCAGAATATGAGATTGAAGACTGGTGATGATGGGAACCCAGCACTGCTGGTATTGATCGATAATTTCAAAATATTTTTTAACCAGTCTTACATTGCAAGGGTACTAGGGATACCAGCTGGGTATGACCCTAAGTTTGGCTTGGGACCTCCCCTGATTTCCACCATTATAGAAATAGCTAGGGAACTTACTGGAGGGATCATCACTTCAGGGGATTCGATCAGGAAGAGAGATCTACACCCCAATATGAGGCTCATTGATGCAATATTGAGGAAGAATGTTTATTGCTCGGGTCACGAGCAAGAGAGGAGGCCCCCCATAGCTGATGCCCTCCTTTCATTTCACAAAAACCACTACTTGGATGCAGCCAAGTTACTGTTTGAAGGGATTAGGGACCTGTGTGAGAAGGTGAAAGTACAGAAGAAACCACATGCCCTTCCCTATTGCAGGTTGATTATTGCACTTTGAAGGATGGGAAATACCCCTTCAAAAGGGAGGAGGAGACAGTGCCACTGAACCCCAAACAAAGTGGAAAGAAGCAGTGGGGTATCAGTGGCACAATGATGGAAAAAAGGAAGAAGAATGAATTATTGAGAGAAGCAGCCCCCACCATTGCTGAAGCAACAGCTGCTGCGGCTGCTGCACCCTCTCCATCACTTGTGTCAGCCAGCACCACACTTACCACCCTTTCCATACCCCTTATCCCCACCCCAGTTCCAACCCCCTTAACACCACCTCCCTCCTCATCCCAACCATCCCAGCCCCACACAAGCCCAATACCCTTACCTGAGCCACTACAACCCACATTCACCATGGCCACCCTACCCATTACCACACCCTTACCTATTTTTCTAGCCTATATCAGCCCTCCTGTGAAAATTGCCTATACCAAAAAGAGAAAATTATCCGAAGGCAAGACTCACACACAAACCCAGCCCACTTATCTTTCCCAACCTATTCCTACCCCTGGCACCACAGCCATGCCAGATCCAATATCCACACCTTCTGAACCTGAAACCTACACCTTTGAAACCCATCATCAGCCTTTTGACACCTCCCCCACATTTGTCCCTGACCTATTCCAACCCATAGACCAACCTATTCCATTTCCCACTTCCCATGAGTCACTAACAAGGGGAGACTTTTCCACTATGATGTCCAATATTCTAGAGGGCATCAACCTTGAGTATACCCCTCTCCCAGACTCCCCACATCATGCACCACCACGGGCCACTACCTTCACCCATAGACCCACATCTCCATTCCAACCAGTTTCACCTCTCCAACCCACACCCACATCCATACCTGATTTACTACCCCAAATCCTGCACCTCCTACTGTCCCTCCAGTCCCAAATGTTGGCCAATACTCAAACTCAAGCTACAATTAAGGTCAGTCTTCATTCCCTGCACTCCACCTTACCAAACCCTACCTCCATCCTAAACATTTTACAATCCATCCAGACAACTTTAACTACCCTAACCCCCCAATCCCATCAGGCATCTGTCCCTAGACCAATCCCTAACCCACCATCACCTCTTACCCACATTGAGACTTCTACTGGCACCTTTAAAGCTGCCTCCACTCAAACTGACCCTGACCCTCAACTACCTCCACCGGAGCCTATTCTCCATGACCCTCACCCTCGGCCCTCAACCCCACGCCTGTCCTCATCCAGTTCCCCACCATGTCAGGCTGTCCCTTCTTCCAGCACTGATATGCCCATTTACCCCATCTTTGCTACCCCCATGCCCCCTTACTCCACCCTCATTAGAGAAATGAAAGTCAATGCCTACATAAAAAGAGATGTTGTTCAAGGCATGGCTGACTTGAAAGCTAAAATGAGGCAGCCCCTCCTTGATGAAATTAAACTCCTGCGGCTTGCTCATAAAGTTGAGAAGAAGAAAATAAAACAAGGATGGAGGGAAATCATGATCCAATACAATGAAACAGAGTTGAGAGCCAAGAAGATGTGACAAAAGAATTGAAAGAGAGATTAAGGCTAGCTGAGGAGCGAGCTTATGATTATGGAGTGACTATTGTTGTCTTTGAGAGTAGGAAAAATGCTCAAACTGACCGAGCGATGGCTGAGGCTCTTTTTACAGAACTAAACCCTGATGTACATCTCCAACAAACAGCTCCAAAAACCACAGATCCTAGCCCAGTCAAACCTGGACTCAAACTCAATGTCCCTGCAACCAAATCATCTTCCCCTTCAAAAAGAAAAATCACAGCAAATTGTAGGAAACCTAATTCCAAGAGACCACTGTCTAAGGTTGTTGCTTTGAATCAATCCAAGGGTAAAGAGATTCAAGACCCACCTCCGAAACAAAAGGACTCAGATGATTGATGTTTGCACATATTTTGAGTTAGGAGTAGTGTGTTGTACATACATTTTCTAATATAATGCAATGTCTTTTTGTTACTTCTGTGTACTTGTTCTTTGTTTCATTTTTGTTTATTTGTTTGTGTGTCTGTTAATGTATTATGTATTCTTTTTCTCTTTTTATAGTTTCTGTTTTGTTAATTTTTACGTTTTATGCTTGCTGCACATCTCACCTTTGAATCAGTGAGGACAATGCTCCTCATAGGTTTGGGGGTGTGGCAAGCTCTGCCAATGAAATAGTTAACCTAAGTGTAGTAGATGCAAGTGAGCAAGACAGAAATAGAACCATGTTCACCTAAGAATCAGTAAAAAAAATGAGAAATTTAAAACTTTTACAGACTTATAGGCATTACAATCTTTTAAGTTTTAACTTTTCCTTGATATGAACACCAAGTAAACTCACCTGTATTAGTACTAAGTGAATCATTAAAGAGAGAAAAAGGTAAGGACATACTTAAAAGTTCAATGGAAGACCATAACCAGTGAGAGTTGGGCCTACAAATTTTATTTTTCTTCCTTCCTTCGAGGAGTGACTGAGGTAACTTTTCTACCTCTAAGGACTGGCTGAGGTAATGCCCTCACTAGAAGTTAGGCACCTCCAAGTTGAAGCAACTGACAACACTCATGAAACCTAGGAAAGGATCAAGGCCTTCTCTTGGACAGTTTGAGCTTAAACAGGCCAAATCCTTCAACTGCCCTTGAGCACACACCTGTTGAGCCTTAACTCTCAATTTTCTGCAAAATACACCCGAGTACTTGCACCTGAACCTATGAACTTGATTCAAGCCTACCCTCACTCTGAGAATTCAAAAGGTAAAGGAGAAGGAGCTGAAGATGGACAAGATAGGGTCAACATTGGGTGAATGGAGAAGAGATACCTAAAGTAGAGCAGTGTAGTAGCTGAGGGAAGAGGTGGCAAGTCACAAAAACAAAAAGATAAATATAAGAAAAGAAAGAAAAACAATAATGAAGAGGAGTGAGAGAGGAATCAAGAGGATAAGTTCATTGGAAAAATCAGAATGAAGAGGAGAAACTGGCCACCTCAAGGCTGAAAAATTTGAAAGAAAATGAAAGGTACTGAACTACAAAGGGGTGAAGTCATGAATCACCTCCTTCACCTACTGATTTCTCAAATTTTGAACCCCTTTTCAACCATACATTCTTTATAACCTACTTCATAAGCCCAATCACAACATACTTAAAAAACCTTGTGATCCAAAGTGAATGAGATGTCATGTAGAGACAAGGAGTTGTCCAATCTATGGTGAGGATATGCCAATAATGTCAGGACTTAAGTGCTTTGCCTATGCTCATGCTTACAGACCCATTTGGGGGCTGTAACTGCTCTTGAGCTTGAGAGAAAATGGAACCCTCAAGGTCCATTGTAAGAGTATGCCCTGGTGAGCAGTGGGTCTGATGTTGAATGTATTGGGCATAGCCTACAACCTCATTTTTGAATTAATGATGAGCTCAGTGCTGACATACATGTGTTGGCCCCCTTGTTGTGAGCTAATTGGAAATATTATGCACTCAGGTAGAGTTTGTGATGATTAAATGTATGTGCTTTTCATATCCAAATTCCTCACATTTTTATTTGAATCAATGGTGAATTGATGCTTTATTTCTTGACAGCTGACCTGATAATATTACACCTTTGTTAACTGTTTCATTGAGAAGTTTGTGGGTATCTTCATTGAAAACCCTCAGGAGACTTCACTCCTCTACTAGGGATCACCTAGGGGTTTAAAAGGCTTGGTACATATGCTAAATGTATCCGTGCTCCCTACGAAAGTGGCTTTTCTATTTCTTAGAATAGTTGTTTTAATTTTTCCTTTGCTCAGGAACTAGCAAAGATTAGGTTTGGGGGTATGTTATTCACTGAAAAGTACCACTTTTCACCTCTTAACCTAGTCTTTGATAGACCTTGCAGCCCACTAATAATATGTGTTAAGTATGTTTTGCAGTTGGTAATAAAATATGCAACTTAATATAAAATCCTTACTTTTTGGCCCAAAAGAGAGAGGGAGAATATAAGCAAAGATGATAGCTGAGCCAAAGCCTAATGGAACACCTTGGTAGTACTCACCATGGTGACTCATTGTTACTGATCATCATTGACCAATCTAGTAGATGAATGAAGATTAGCTAAGAAGGGAGGAGACTGTGACAGCAACAAGTGCAATGCATTAGAGCAGCAAAAGGTGGACTTCGCAGAGTTGAGGAGCTTCCTCGCGAAGCTAAAGATGCAGTGGAAAAGGCCCTCATGGAGATAAGGCGTGCAATTAAGAGGTGAGTTGTAAAGCCATCATAAAGATCTCGCGGCTTAAAACTCTTAGAATTTGCCCTCGCGAAGCTCTCGGGAAGATTGAGGCCCAAAGCAGCTGCGCGCAGAACATTGTGAGCTCATATGCATAAAGAATGAAAAGTCACCTCACGAAGTTCTAGCATGGCCCTGGATGAGAGAGATGCCCAAAATTCCTCTCACATAGATCTCGCGCACCCTGGAGCCTTACAAGTTACTATGCGAGCGCAGGAGCTCACCTGCACAAGTACTTAGCGAGAAAGAGCTTCTGAAGCTCTACTGCGTGAGAAATCCTGGCGCTCCAGATTATCTTCGTGACAACACTGCAATGCGAAGCAACTACGCGATTCATGAAAAGTTCTATTGTGCGAATGAGCCCTTCCATCAGCCAAAGCCAACTCTGCGAATGCAAAGCAACTGTGCGAATGAGCTAAAAGCAACTCCCAGCCCTACAAAGCATGAGCTCTCAACTTCTCAGTTTTATTCAAGGACCTTTTGGGAATTTCACAAGGCTAGGGCACACTTTCTGAGGTGTAAATTTAAAGGCACACGTCTCGAGGCATTCAAGGGTTGTAATAGTGCCACGTCTGCTGAAGAAATTAGGGTTAACCTCTTAAGAGCTAAGGCTATTTTTAAAGAGTATATAAGCTGTACATAGAGTTTATTATTTTTATCTTTCCTTCATCCTCTGCCGGCTGAGAGCTCTAGCAGGCTAGGGCTAGGGTTTCATCACCTCTGTTTCCTATTATTTTCTTCTCTCTTAGCTCAGCACTTGCTGGCTAATCCCCCTGCAAGCAGCTAGGTTTAGTTTTGTTTTAGTTATGTAATAGATTTTTGTAATCATTGGGATCTTGGACGAGCAGTTGTGTATGGGCTGCAGCCAGGAGATAGTTCATTGTAAGTTTTGCTGTTATCAATGAATTGCTATTTTAATACTTAATCAAATCTATAGATCTTATGGTTTCTTTAGATGTATATAGGATCTATGTATTTGGGACTAGCCCATTTAGTTTCTTTAGGTCTTTTATTTAACATCTGATTTCCCATGGTTTGATAGACACATGGAAAGCAATGTTGGATCTGTAATGAGATCCGGGGAGCTCGGAGGCCTGCAGACCATGGTGGTTGCAGTTGTTTTCATGTTCTTTCTCAGGCCTCTGTGGGATGGACAGACCAATGAGATACTCTATGATCATTCAAGTGGACAGAGTATAGCCCTAAGGTTGTGTCCATCCACATGTTTAAGAAGGATTCTTCTCCCCTGCACATTAGCTTCTAGAGCCTTGGGAGGAGGTTTGTACAGTAGCTGGCTCCCTTCTGTTCTACCTAATCGGTATTAGACGTTAGATCTGATCTCTTATAGTAATTGCAGCTTAAGGCTAGGTCATTGCAAGCTATTTGTAGCAATGACCAACTAAGCTAAAGGCCTTATTCAACCTGTCGCATGATCCTTTTTGTGGACACTAGTGAGCAGTATGCCTTAGCAAAGCACTTAGGATCTTATGGGTTGGAATACCTACGGATGTCAGCCAGGTTTGTGCGTAGATCTGGGGAGCTTCTAAAACTAGCATTACATAGTGCTACAATAGTATTCATGGCTAGAGCTGGCCTAGTGGCTGTGGAAATGATCAGTCCACTGTTCTGGATTAGATTAGCGAATTTTTGGGTTAACTAATGAGATTTGACAGACTCTATCGGATACCCTGTGACCATTATAGTGGACAAAGTATAGCCCTAAGAGCGCCCCAAATGGCATGGGTTAAACTAGGAGCTTATACCTTGTTAAGGCTTTTAATAGCATCTCAGCAAGGAGCACTGCAGAGACAGACTAAATCTGAGTTACATTACTATATCATTAACTCTAGCTTAACCTGCTTACTTCTCATAATTTTTATATTTTGTTTTGACAAACACTTCCACAATCTTCTTCTCAACCCTTTCTTTAGGATAGGCCTGCACTTTATTTTCCCTTTTTGTGTAAATTTAGTGTAGTCGTGATAGCCAAATCCCTTCTCTTAGGATTGTCAGATTTGGAGGCCTACTATCAGTGCCCAATTTGAGCTCTTGATCATTTTCTCTGTGGGACAAACCCTTACTTATCAAAACTTGCTACAATAGACCTTAAATCTTCTAGGTCTAGGATTACTTTGGTTGTGCTGAATCCATTCTTTTATATTACTTTATTTTCAATGGATTTCCACCACACAATAACATAAGCACACTTTCACACCAAGTAAAATAATGCAACAACCACCAATAACCCTAATTGTGGAAGACAGCTACACATTATCTGTGTGCAACTAATAACTGACATTGACTCTGCCTTAATGATTTTGCTTGAAACAATTGGAGAGATAGACCTCTTCCATAACTCTACTGAATTACCTATGAAATATATGTCCCCGATGGACTCTAAATTATGGCAACACTAAGTATAGTATAGACTAATTCTGGAAATCAGTTTGCCTAGTTATTCCATTATGAGTATATGTGGGATCAAAATATATATAGTAATTCATATGATAGATCTGAGGATTCAGACTAATTGAATTGGACCTCGAACTTGACTGAATTGCTGAATTGCAGTATTTGAAACGGACATTTGATTCGAAGCCGATGTTTGACGAAAGCTGTAGCGTCCCAAACATTTTAGACCAAGAACTAATTGCTTCGGTACGTGTGCTGATGGTCTGCATATCGAAGACGGTATCGATAGTCTATATAATATCTATAGATCAAATCCAACAGATGGGATTTGACGTATGAAGGCTAGGTTGAGGGTTAGTGCACCTTCGTACACCCAACCTAGGCGTGACCGCTTTTTATCTCAACCTAAGACTATGGTTATAAAAGGAATTATAACCATTCAATACCCTTGTTATTGCAGATCACCAGGAGTTAAGAAGAGAGAGAGAGGGGCGACTAAGGCATTGATTGCTTAGGGATGTGAGCTTGATCCGTTTTCGAAGATTGTAAACATTTTAGACCAAGAACAAATTGCTTCGGTACGTTTGCCGATGGTCCGCATATCGAAGATGGTATCGATAGTCTATATAATATCTATAGATCAAATCCAACGGATGGGATTTTACATGTGAAGGCTAGGTTGAAGGTTAGTGCACCTTCATACACCCAACCTAGGCGTGACCGCTTTGTATCTAAACCTAAGACTATGGATATAAAAGGAATTATAACCCTTTAATACCCTTGTTATTACAGATCACCAGGAGTTAAGAAGAGAGAGAGAGGGGCGACTAAGGCATTGATTGCTTAGGGATGTGAGCTTAATCCATTTTCAAAGATTATTGTACGGATTTGAAGCGACGATCGAGCCGTTGTTCTTTTAATGAACCCTAGTCAAAGTTAGACGCTTGGAATTGGAGATCCAGAGGAAATAGAGGTACATAAACTAAGGCTAAAACATGAATGTGTGTTAGTGGTTGTCTTTATGTAATTTAAGATCAAGAACACGCAAGAATCCGATTTGATTTGAAGAGGAGGTGAGAACGAGGGTGAAAACCCTAGAACTGCTGGAATCTGCTCATTTCGATCGATCGGAATTGAATTCGATTGATCAAAATGGACTTAAATGTATGAAAATTGAAGTTGAATAAAATTTGTTCGGTTGAAGTTAAATTTGATCGAACGAAACGTATTCGATCGATCGAATCTAACACTCGATCGATCGAAACGTATATATACAGAAACGTGAAAAAACCCTCTGTGAGAACTCGACCGATTGAAATATATTCGATCGATCGAATTAGATTTTTTGACCGATCGAAGTAAGATTCGTTCGATCGAACTATGTGATAGCTAAATTAGTTTTGGAAGATTCGACCGATCGACATATTTTCGATCGATCGAATTATAAGTTTTCGATCGATCGAAAGGGGATTCGTTCGATCGAACTATGTTTGATTTTTTGGTGTCGGTGAGAGCTCGATCGATCGAATTGAGTTTGATTGATCAAAGCGTGATTTCGATCTATCAAAATTAGTATTCGATCGATCGAAATTCTCAGATTCAAAATTTTGGTAAGTTTTGACTGTGAGATTTTGAGGGGAGTTATCCTAACATGTTTAGCATTGTTCTAATGAGTGAACATTGGATTTTATATTTTAGGTGAGTTAGTATTATATGATGAAGGGGCTAACCCAAATGGTGGTGTGAGCTAGTGCGAGTTAAGATCTCGAGGTAAGGAACACTTGACACCATGTGCATTATTACGTTAACATGTTTGTGTTATGACGTGATGCTTCTTTGAATTGATTATATGTGTGGTTACGAATTCAATTTGGAAGGACATGTGCATCCGTACATTTTTGATTCATGTATGAGTTGTGAAATCTTTCAAGATTCAAGCTAATGTGCTGTGCAAGTATCTTCACACTTCTTTCCGACCTATGATCTAAGTTATAATTATCACTTTACACGGCAATGAGCTATATGTACGCACTTTGATTTAAGGTTTTATGTGAATACCCGATCGGTACAGCGGCTAATCCGTACACCTTTGTGCTATGTGTTTTGTGACTCCTAGCGCATGATGGTAAATATGTTCGGCCAAGCATCTAACTTTATGAAACCTTGAATATATGTGAAAATGGTTCATATGAGCAATGATGGTGGGTATTCCATCGGGGGCTTCAGGCTATAGCGCCTCATTCTATTACTTTAAGCATACCACTTAAAGTTTTTCTTTTCTTGTGTTGGAAGAAGTTGTGGACCTATCTCTTTTGAATTTCTAACAAGCTTTGTACCTATGTTTCATGCCATGACTATACATTGTGCATACGTCCTGATTATTCTGTTTCATTATGCCATAAGATCTATGTTTGTCGTTACAATAAGCATGCTATGAGTTTTACCTTACTGAGCTTGGATGAAGCTCATTCCTCGACTATATGTCATAGGTTCAAGTGAAGACATTGATACCAAGATTTTCGAGAGGGAGGATTCTGAACTAGCTTCGAGGGAGGACTTGGAGGAGATTCACCTTGAGAGCTGCTTTCTTTGTACGAGGCCAGAGTAGGTCCGGCCCTAGGATTCAGGATGTGTTGGTTTAACTTTGGTTGAAAAGCATATAAATTTTGCAAATGATTGTATTTCTTTTGGTGAACCACGTTTCAGTAAGGTACGACCCTTACCGGTGGTTCTTGTCGGTTCTTTTTCCATAAGGAATCATATGGAATTAGAACTGTCATTTTGAGCTTTTGATGAGTAGTACTAGTTCTCTTTTTTTGCTATGATAATTCATTGGGCATGGTTCTGCTTTGCTTTTTACGTCGTGCCGTGCTCGAGGGCTTAGGCCAAAGCCTACTTCACTGACGGCGTGGGCTTCGGGGTGCCGAAACTCAGGCTGCCACAGTTGGTATCAAAGCAGGCTTTTAGAGATGTCTAACACGTCTTAAACTATTTCAAGATTGAGATTTTGTTGGATACTAGGGACTGTCTATTAATGAAACTTTTATTTCATTGTAACAGATTCCAATGGATCAGCGAGGAAGAGGTAGACCAAGGGGTAGTCGCCAAAGAGGTGAAAGGCGTATGGAGGATATTCCTTCGGGTTCCGGAGGAGAGCAGAGACCACCTCTTGAGGCAGAGAGAGGTCATAGAGATGAGTCTTTTGATAGGATGGCCAGGGCTATGGAGGCTATAGCCGCTGCTATGGCTCAGTAGACCGAGCAGACTACACTTCTGACTAAGCAGGCAGCGTTGTTAGTCGTAAACAACGTCAGCCATCAGCAGCAACTGCCACCACCACCACCTCCTGCTTTGTTGCCATCCTCATTTGTGGATTTTAGGAGATTGAGACCTCCTGTGTTCCATGGGTAGACTGATCCGATTGAAGCGGAGAAGTGGTTGAAACAGATGGAGAAATTGTTGGAGAGACTACAAAGCCCTGAGCATAAGAAAGTTGGTTGGGCTTCTTTCCAACTAGAAGGCAATGCTGACGCTTGGTGGAAGTCGGTGTCTAGGAAAAGGGAAGTTGAGGGTCCGTAAAACCCATGGATGTGGGTAGACTTTGTAATGACATTTAACAAGGAGTACTTTCCTAAGCAAGTCCGGAATCAGTTGAAGAAGGACTTTACGAATCTTGTACAAGGGAGCATGACCGTACGGGAGTACGACAACGAGTTTGTGAGGTTATCAAGATTTACATCAGAATTGGTAGCTACTGAAGAAATGAAGGCCAGCAGATTCCAAGAAGGCCTGAGACTGAATATACAAGAGAGAGTGTCCATATTTGAATTGGAAGCATATGCCGATGTGATGGGGAAGGCGATCGTTGCAGAAAGGGACATCAACAAAAGACGTGAGTGGAAGAACAAGCCAAGTCCAGGAGGGTGAGTGACTATGACTCGGGAATAAAAAGCCGAGGTTGTCAGCACCTGCTCCAGTTTCAAGACCAGCCTATGCAAATTATCCGAGGTAAAATACTTTCACTTCTATGAGTCCATTCAGCAGAGAGGGCCCTACTCAAACTCAGACGTTCGGGGCATCTATCACACAAGGACCTTTTAGAGCGGCATGTACAAGTCCACAATTAAAATGTGCCCATTGCGGCAAACCGCATAAAACATCGGACTGTAGATGGGACATGGGCAGATGTTTTAAATGTGGGAAAGCAGGCCATACGATACAAGACTGCCCCGAGATGAGAAAGGAAGGCACCATCTCAACTGCTACCGCATCGAGACCTACACAATCCACGAGACTTGTTGTTTAAGGTCGTGCCTTTGCCGTGACAGCGGAAGATGCCCGGACAAGCAACGCTATAATCTAAGGTATAACCTTCTTGTTATGTTCGAACTCATCTATTTGTCTTCTAGATGAAGAAAGTGCATTGATAGAAAAACTTCTAGGCTCACTTTGTGTGATCATGACATGCATTTCTGAACATAGTGAATATGTTAAATGATATATAGGTACACTACAGCTTTACGGAGAAAAAGACAGTGATCGTTGTGTTGCATGAGTTCTGATAGACCCAGGGTCTACCCACTCGTATATAACTCCAGAATTCACGAGGAAATTAAAGATTGTTCCATAGGAGTTGAATTTTATTTTGGATGTTTCCGTTCCTATGGGAAGTACAGTGACTGCAAACATGTGTTGCCGATCAGTCATCGCGCAAGTGGAGGATCAAGAGACTATCACGGATCTTATCTTGGTGAACATGCAAGGACTTGATGTTCTACTTGGCATGAATTGGCTATGTGCATATCACACCAGCGTAGATTGTCTGTAAAAAGTAGTCACTTTCCATCCACCCAGACAGAAATATTTCTGGTTCATTGGTGAGAAAGGGAAGGTAGCGCCAATCATCTCCGCAGTATGAGCTAAGCGAATGATGAAGAATGGATGCATGGGATATCTAGCATTCCTGCAAGAGCAAAAGGAATCAAAGAACATTATTTCTGATATCTCAATTGCCTGTGAGTTTGAAGACATATTTCCCGATGAGTTACAAGGCTTGCCACCTGATCGGGAGATCGAATTTGCTATTGACTTAGTTCCAGGCACTGAACCAGTTTCCAAAGCTCCATACCGAATGGCTCTAGCTAAACTGAAGGAGTTGAAGGAGAAATTATAGGAACTGTTAGATAAAGGCTTTATAAGGCCAAGTGTGTCCCCTTGGGGAGCACCGGTCTTGTTCGTTAAGAAGAAAAACTAGTCGATGAGACTTTGCATTGACTACCGTCAATTAAACTAGCTCACGATCAAGAACAAGTACCCTTTGCCCAGGATTGACGATCTATTCAACCAATTGCAAGGGGTAAAGTTCTTTACAAAGATCAACTTGAGATTCGGGTATCATCAACTAAAGGTGAAGGCCGGAGATGTGCAGAAGACAGCATTCAGGAGTAGATATGGGCATTACCAATTCTTAGTGTGCCTTTCGGCTTGACTAATGCACCAGCCATGTTTATGGACCTCATGAATTGGGTCTTTAAACAACACCTTGATACATGCATAGTGGTGTTTGTGGATGACATTCTTATTTATTCAAAGACTAGAGAAGAACATGGACATCATTTGCGCATTGCCTTACAGACCATACGTGAACACCAGCTGTATGCCAAACTCAGCAAGTGTGAATTCTGGCTTGAACAAGTGAGTTTTCTCGATCACGTAGTATCAAAAGCAGGTGTGACTGTTGATCCGGCAAAGATTGAGGCA
The DNA here is from genome assembly GCA_021018995.1 of Chloranthus sessilifolius. Classification (NCBI taxonomy): domain Eukaryota; kingdom Viridiplantae; phylum Streptophyta; class Magnoliopsida; order Chloranthales; family Chloranthaceae; genus Chloranthus; species Chloranthus sessilifolius. Next base: position 88,142,417 of record CM037594.1, on the reverse strand, counting down.
GTGTTAGATTAGGAGCAACCCAAGACCATGATAGAGATTCGTAGTTTCCTTGGTCTAGCTGGATATTATCGATGCTTTGTGGAAGGTTTCTCCAAGATTTCAGGATCACTCACCCAACTTACAAGGAAGAACACAAGATTTGAGTGGACCAAGGAATGTGAAGAGAGCTTCCAAGAACTCTAGAAACGGCTTACCTCTGCTCCAGTATTGGCTATTCCATCAGGCAATGGGGGATTTGTTGTTTACAGTGAAGTGTCATATGGTGGTTTGGGCTGTGTACTGAATCAAAGCAGTAAGGTCATAGCCTATGGATCAAGACAGTTAAAAGAGCACGAGAAGAACTACCCGACGCACGATCTAGAGTTAGCCGCAGTGATCTTTACGCTTAAGATTTGGAGGCATTACCTATATGGTGAGACCTTTGAGATCTTCACGGACCATAAAAGCCTGAAGTATTTGTTTACGCATAAAGAATTGAATATGAGGCAACGACGGCGGATTGAGTTTCTCAAGGACTACGACTACACTATACAATATCACCCAGGTAAAGCTAATGTCGTGGCTGGCGCGTTGAGTAGAAAGAATGCTGCTCAGTTAGCTAGTCTCCTAGCGGGACTTCGACGATGGAAACTATTGGAAGACATTTCCTTGTATGATAAGAACATTGAAGTAAAGGATACCGGGGTACTATTGGAAAATCTCATGATTAGACCAACTATTTTTTATCACATTTATGAACTCCAGATGAAAGATCCAGAGCTGGTGAGGATACATCAAAAGGTTACTGCAGATGAAAGGGGGGATTTTTCTATCAAAAAAGATGGATCATTACTATTTGGTGGCCGCTTGTGCATACTTGTGGATGCCGAGCTGAGGCAGACCATATTAGACAAAGCTCATAAGTCCAAGTATGTCATTCATCCAGGTGGTACTAAGATGTATCAGGATTTGCGGAAGTGTTATTAGTGGAGAGGATTGAAGAAAGATATCGCAGAATATGTGTCAAAGTGTCTGGTGTGTCAACAAGTAAAGGTGGATCATAGACACCCAATAAGTCTATTAAAAATCTCTACCAGTACTAGAGTGGAAGTAGGAGTCCATTTCTATGGACTTCATTGTGCGATTACCAAGGACGATGAGACGCCACAATGCAATATGGGTGGTAGTGGATCGATTGACTAAGTCGGCTCACTTCCTACCCTACAATACGACATACATTGCAAGCAAGTTGCTAGATTTATATATGAAAGAAATTGTGCGACTCCACGGTATTCCTACGAGCATTGTGTCTGATCGTGATCAATTGTACACATCAGTATTCTGGTAAAGATTCCAATAAGGTATGGGCACGAGATTGGACTTTATTTTCGCATTTCATCCACAAACCGATGATCAGATAGAGAGAGTCAATCAGATTATTGAAGATATGTTACAAGCATGCACGATTGATTTTCAGGGATCATGGAATCAACACCTTCCGATGATAGAATTCGCGTATAACAATAGCTTTCAGCAGAGCATTGGGATGGCTCCATATGAGGCTCTATATGGACGGAGATGCAGGTCTCTGATCAATTGGGAGGAAATGGGTAACATATTTGTGTTGGGACTGGAAGTCATCAGGAAAAATGCTGAGATCGTCCGTATTATACGAGAAAGAATCAGGACGGCACAGAGTCGCCAGAAGAGCTAAGCGAATATTATAGCATTCAAGCATGGACTTTCAAGGGGGAGATCACGTATTTGTAAAGATATCCCCAATGAAGGGTGTGATGCGCTTTGGAAAGTGCAAAAAGTTGAGTCCTCGCTTTATTGGACCATTCAAGGTATTGGGGAGAGTGGGTGAAGTTGCATATAGGGTTGCATTACCCCCGCAACTTGATAGAGTGCATGACGTATTTCGCGTTTCAATGTTGTGGAAATACGTGTGACACCCAACTCATATCCTCGGTGCACCACCTGTGGAAGTCTATAGGGATCTGACGGTCATTGAAGAACTAATGCAAATTTTAGAGTGAACCGAGCAAGTGTTGCACGCAAAATGAACTCCTTTGATGTTAGTCCAATGGAAAAATCACTCTAGAGATGAAGCAACGTGGGAACGCGAAGCTGAGATTTGTGCCCAACATCCTTCATTGTTTGAGTAATTATGAGAAGGAGAAAATTTTTGTAATGGTCCTTTGTGATCAAATTATATGTAAATACTTTGAATGATCAATGACAGGGATAAATTAGATGTTGAAGCATGAGAACAAGAAAGAAAATTCAAAGACACAAAAATTATGTTGTTCTGCAAATTCGATCGATCGAAGTTCATTTTTGTTCGATCGAATATGATTTCGATCAATCGAGGTGTAAATCGACCTATCGCAATACCTTCGCAGAAAGTCAGTTTTTCCTGTATTTTAAAGCTTATTAAATTTGTTCGTTCGAATTTAAATTCAATCGATCGAATTCCTTTTCGATCGGACAAAATTTTTTGTTCGATCAGAAATTTCTGTAGGCCTGACAAGATCGATCGATCGAAAAATATTCGTTCGATTGAATTTTGGCGTTTCGACCGATCGAATTAAAATTCGTTCGATTGAAATGTGGGGCCCATTCTCCATAAATCGAATTTTAACCGATTGAAATGGGTGTGGATCGATCGAAATCGAAATGATTTTAGTTTAAGTTGGATTTTGATCGATTGAATATCGCCTTTGTATGTCTGAACCGCGTCCTTATGTTCAAATTTTCTAAAAATTTTAGGGCTCCCGTTAGGGTTTCGAAGGTTTCTACATTTGGGGTGATCAAACGAACGACCTATTGTGCTATATCCTCCAAGAAATAGAATCCAAACCTCCTCAAACCGATAAATTTTAATTTTGGATTCTTCTTTCTCTTATTTGAGTTAAATTTTTGATTTTTTTTAGAACCCTAGTTTGGTTCCTTCGACCATGGAACCTAAGAAGAAGGTTGCCACTTCTAAAACCCCTACATCAAAGTGACCCAAGATCACTTCGGGTCCTTCGTAACCACCAAAACCTCTGTCACAGTGTTGAAGTATTTTTATGTGCTTGCTACAGACTTTATTGAAGACAGTGATAAGAATGGAATGAATAAAAATTGGATGAAAGATAGAGTGACAATTATGGAGTAGCAAGCCTAAAAACACACAATCCTGCAAGATACAGAGCCTGTTGTAGTAAGTTTTGATAAGTAAGAGTTTGTCCCATAGGGAAGTTGATCTTAAGCTCCAAGGGAGCCATCTTTAATAAGCCCTCCAGATCTGACTACAAATCTGGCAATCCTAAATGGAAGGGGATTTAGGGTCACTAAAATCTAAATTCTAAGGTATCCTAATGTCTAAACTATAGAAAGGGTTAAGAAAGAAGGAGTGAGAAAATAAATATAAAAGGGTGAGAAGTATGCTATTAAGTTCAGATCTGATGGGTTTCATGACTCAAATTCAGATCTGCTGCTATAAAAGTCCTGTCCAATGGCTATATTATCACCACTGAAGAGAAAGAATCCAACTCATCTCTATGCCATGATCCAACCCTTTATGGCTATAACCTGTCCACTTAAATGGTCACAAACTATCTAATTGGGGAACCATAGTCCAGAGATGGGTCAGAACAAGTTTATCATTGTAGGCACTACTTCATCCAGGCTACAAGCACAAGAATCCATAGGGAACCTCAACCTCTAAAGTGCTATGTGTGGGGCTAGGCACATGGGGAGCATGTTAGCGGACACGTAACCGGCAAGAGTTTGAGTGCAGCCTTAGATCCATTTGATCGCTTAGAGAGACTGCAGTGATCCAATGCAAGCCTACAATCTCTATAACCAAACCAGATCGCCATCATCGATGGCGGGTCTATACACATCTGAGGAGTTTGTCTCGACAATCTCACACAGGGCTACAAGCACAAGTGCAGAGAAGAACAATCCGTCTTGAGTCTGTGGGTTGGCTTCACCCTAAGGCTATAACCTGTCCACTTAAATGGTCACAGACTATCCCAGAGGCTATCTTCCTCACAAATCTCAAGATAGAACAAGAAACATTGCAGCCACCACCATGTTCACAAGGCTACAAAAGCTCATTGCTCCCATGGGGACTTCAGATCTAGTGGGTCCTGTGGTGGGGCTAGGCCTGTATGGGACTATGTTAGCCCAGCCACACGAGTCACTTGAATCATAGTAAACCATAAAATCAGTCCTCCATTGCTTGCAATACATCTTAGCAATGGAGGATTTCAAGGTACTTGACCTTATGTAACAACTCACAATGTAAATCCCATAAATGTAAAACACCCTATCATAAAACTCCATTAATCTATTCCAAATAGTCATACAAAGGCATAGCCAACAAATGCTGGACTATGGAGAGAAGAAAAAATAAATAAAAAGAAACTACCTAAACCTAACCTAAACTTACTGGAGATTTACAGCTGATTTCAGAAGAAGCAAAACTAAGTTCTATTCTATATGGTCCCCTAAACCTAAACCAGGCTTAGGTTTATATAGCAGTCAGTTTGGCGGCGCATTAGGATTAGGAAACCCTAATTTTAATGATGCCACATGGCCTAATACTGTTCCTTGGATGCCTCGAGGCGGGTGCATGAAAATTAGAGCATTGGAGTGCGTGCCTTAATTGCTGAAAGTTCCCAGAATATCCTCTGTAGAAATGAGGGAGAGTTAGAGTCCAGAGCCTCGCCAGGTAGAACTGGCTTCCAAGATTGTCGCATGGTAGCACGGTCTTCGCGAGATTGGATTAGTTAGAAATTCTAGCCGTCGCGAGGTTGTCTTAGTTACAGCTGAAGCAGTCACGCGATAGAGCATTGAATCCTAGCTGGATTGCTCTGATCTTCGTGGGATTACACTTTCCTTCTGAATGGTGCAAGAATCATGCAAGCAGTTTGTTTCTCAATGGATCTTTGTGAGGATCCTCGCGAGGACGTGATGTGCATTGGTCTCTGAATTGCGCGAGAGGTTTTTCTGAAGTTTTGCATCCCGCGGACACTGCGCGCAGAGATACCTAGAGCACTCTCTCCTTAGCTGATCCTGAGTGAACTGCGCGAGGTTTGAGAGCTGCTTTCTTGAGCTGCACGAGACTGCGCGAACATTTATATTTGAGCTTCGCGAGAGCTGCACGAACTATGCTGCAGGAGCTCTTCTGTTACTAAACTACGCGAGAACAGTGCAGACAATTGTTATGATGTCATGGGAAACTCGCGAGGATTGCGCGTGGCAGGCTTTCTGAGTCATGTGAACCTTACGACAGCTGCGCGAGGCACATTTCTTTCTTTGCTTCTGTTGTGCTCTGCCTTCATGCAGTCAGGCTCTCTGTCTTCCATTCTTCTGGGAGACTTCTAGGGCAAAAGTGGGCTCCTTAGCAGGATTAAGGCCTTATTGCAGCTGCTATTTATTACCTACAGAACAGGCTTAAAATACTTTTATTAAATGATTAAGGGTCCAACAAAGATTAAGTTAAGGGGTGAAAAGTGGTACTTTTCAGGTCTTAACACACAACCACCTATTCCACCACCGCAACCACCTGTCGAGCAACCCGTTGCTCCGCAAACTCCCCAGCGCGACCAAACAAACAAATGGTGGGCCAACAAGGGTTTTACCTTTGAGTACACCATCGATCCAGCCTTATTTGAAATGCCCAATGTGCCCGACGTTGACGTTTGGGGACTTGACTATTTAAGCAAGGCGGGATTGGATAATCTACTAAAACCCATTCATCAATACTATTACCTGTGCCTCGTGTGCTTGTTTTACTAAAATATGTTTGATGGCCCTGACCCCAATACCATTTGCACCAAAGTCGATGGGAAGACGCACGTTTTTACCCACGCAATGGCTTGTAGAGCATTGGAATGTTTTGACGGATATGGCGAGGGGATTAACTTATTACCCCCAAATCCCCCAAATTTGACCCATACCTATGTGGCCGAGCGAATGACTGGAGGACGAGTTGCACCGGGTCGAGCCATTACGCGAGCCCATTTGTCGAGCTATATGTGGATGCTCGACACAATCTTCAAGTGGAATCTCTACCCGATCCGCCACACGACTGAGAGATTAGGGATGTTGATGGAAGCCCTATTCGCGACTTTTCAGGGTAAATGGTTTCATGCCGCCACAGTGGTGTTTGAGGGAATCAAGCATGGGAGGAAGAAGCTATTGGCAGGGGCGGAAAAGCCCGAGGAGTATATACCGTATGCCAGTTTTGTCTCGGCTATGTTTGATGAGTATGTCGCGACCTCCGTGCACAAGATCTTCTCCAGGGAGCCTAGGTCCTCTGACAACGTGGTGTTCTACACCTTTAAGTAGTGGAGGAAGACTTATAATAGGCTGAAACTGCACCTACAGCCAGCCCCTCAAGCGCCTCATGTCCCTCCTAAACCACAAATTGCACCTGCACAAGAGGCACCACTACCTGACCAAGCTGCTCCTGAGGCTCCTGTCCCCGATCAGCCTGAGCTTATCCCTCCAGTTCACCAACCTGCCCACATACCAATACCACCCGACCATCAAGCAGCTCCGATCACTAATGAGGCATTGGCTATGCTCATTCAGGAGAGTAATCGCCAGCTCAATCAGCGTCTTGATTACTACGAGTTGCTCGTGGAGGATGTGTTGCACGCCATGTAGCCTACCAACTACGCCAGGAGGATGGCAGCCATGCGTGCACGGGTATTCGGCACTTCTACGGCAGATGCTGCTGTTGAGGATCCATGGCCTAATGAGGCAGCCAGTGGGGATCACGCCGACGAGGAGACGGAGGATGTGGCGGATCCTACTGGTCTGAAGGATCCTGCAGGAGCAACTGGAGGAGCTATTATTGAGGGATCATGAGCTTGAGAGTGTTTCTTTTTAAAAATTTCAATTTTTGGGGAATGTGTATAATTTTTTAACTATTGTGGCATGGTTGCCACTTTTATTTTTACTTGTTAGAACTATGGTGGCATGGCTGCCACGATGATCTTTTTACATAATCATGCTAAGTTTGATGAATGATGTGCCTGAATTAGATTTACTAGAATTTATTGTGTGTAGACTGTGTGTATGTGTGTGGGGTGAGATCCTATAACGACATGGATTGTTTAGCCATGTGCGGTGCCTTACGAGGTAACCCTTCCTGTGTCGTGCCGTGCACTAGGGCAATTTTCGAGGACGAAAATTCCTAAGGTGGGGAGGATGTAACGTCCCAAACATTTTAGACCTAGAACTAATTACTTCAGTACATGTGTCGATGGTCCACACATCGAAGACAATATCGATAGTCTATGTAATGTCTATAGATCAAATCCAACGGATGGGATTTGACGTGTGAAGGCTAGGTTGAGGGTTAGTGCACCTTTGTCAACCCAACCTAGTCATGACCGCTTTGTATGTAAACTTAAGACTATGGTTATAAAAGGAATTATAACCATTCAATACCCTAGCTATTGCAGATCACCGGGAGTTAAGAAGAGAGAGAGAGGGGTGACTAAGGCATTGATTGCTTAGGGATGTGAGCTTGATCCATTTTCAAAGATTGTTGTACGGTTTTGAAGCGACGATCTAGCCATTGATCTTTCGATGAACCCTAGTCAAAGTTAGACTCTACGAATTGGAGATCCGGAGGAAATAGAGGTACATCAACTAAGGATAAAACTTGAATGTGTGTTAGTGGTTGATTTTATGTAATTTAAGATCAAGAACACGCAAGAATCGGGATTGATTTGAAGAGGAGGTGAGAACGAGGGTGAAAACCCTAGAACTGTTGGAATCCGCTCATTTTGATCGATCGGAATTGAATTCGATCGATCGAAATGGACTTAAATGTATGAAAATCAAAGTTGAATAAAATTCATTCGGTCAAAGTTAAATTCGATCGAACAAAATGTATTCGATCAATCGAATCTCACACTCGATCGATCAAAACGTATATAAACAGGAACATGGAAAAACCCTTTGTGAGGACTCGATCGATTGAAATATATTCGATCGATCAAATTGGAGTTTCGACCGATCGAAGTAAGATTCATTTGATCGAACTGTGTGACAACTAAATTGCTTTTGGATGATTCGATCGATCAAAATATTTTTGATCGATCGAATTATAAGTTTTCAATCGACCGAAAGGGGATTCGTTCGATCGAACTATATTTGATTTTTTGGCTTCTGTGAGAGCTCGACCGATCGAATTTAGTTCGATCGATCAAAATGTGATTTCAATTGATCAAAATTGGGATTCGATAGATCGAAATTCCCAGATTCGGAATTTTGGTAAGTTTTGACTGTGAGATTTTGAGGGGAGTTATCCTAACATGTTTAGCATTGTTCTAATGAGTGAACATTGGATTTTATATTTTAGGTGACTTAGTATTGTATGATGAAGGGGCTAACCCAAACGGCGGTGTGAGCTAGTGCGGGTTAAGATCTTGAGGTAAAGAACACTTGACACCATGTGCATTGTTACGTTAACATGTGTGTGTTATGACGTGATGTTTCTTTGAATTGATTATATGTGTGGTTACGAATTCAATTTGGAAGGACATGTGCATCCGTACGTTTTCGATTCATGTATGAGTTGTAGAATATTTTAAGATTCAAGCTAATGTGTTGTGCAAGTATCTTCACACTTCTTTCTGACCTATGATATAAGTTATAATTATCACTTTACATAGCGATAAGCTATTTGTACGCACTTCGATTTAAGGTTTTATGTGAATACTCGACCGGTACAGCGGCTAATCCGTATACCTTTGTGTTATGCGTTTTGTGACTCCTACCGCATGATGGTAAATATGTTAGGCCAAGCGTCAAACTTTATGGGACCTTTGATATATGTGAAAATGGTTCATATGAGCGACGATGGTGGGTATTCCATCGGGGGCTTGAGGCTATAGCTCCTCTTTCTATTACTTTAAGCATATCACTTTAAGTTTTTCTTTTCTTGTGTTAGAAGAAGATGTGGACCTATCTCTTTTGAATTTCGAACAAGCTTTGTACCTATGTTTCATGCTATGACCATACACTATGCGTATGTCCTGATTATTTTGTTTCATTGTGCCATAAGATCTATGTTTGTCGTTACAATAAGCATGTTATGAGTTTTTCCTTACTGATCTTGGATGAAGCTCATTCCTCGACTATATGTCACAGGTTCAGGTGAAGACGTTGATACCAGGATTTCTGAGAGGGAGGATTCTGAGCTAGCTTCGGGGGAGGACTTGGAGGAGATTCACCCTGAGAGCTGCTTTCTTTGTACTAGGCCATAGTAGGTCTGGCCCAAGGAGTCAGGATATGTTGGTTTAATTTTTGTTGTAAAGGATGTAAATTTTTCAAATTATTGTATTTCTTTTGGTGAACCATGTTTCTGTAAGGTACGGGTCTTACCGGTGGTTCTTGTCGATTCTTTTTCCATAAGGAATCATATGGAATTTGAACCGTCACTTTGGGCTCTTGAAGAATAGTACTAGTTCTTTTTTTTTGCTATGATGATTCATTGGACATGATTCTGCTTTATTTTCTGTTGTGCAACTGTATGTTATGTGCTTCATTCGGGGGCTCGGCCTCAGCGCCAGCCCACTGATGGTGCAGGCTTCAAGGTGCCAAAACATGGGTTGTCACAAAAGCCGTATTTGATTTGAAACCAATATTTGATGAAACACGTATTTGATTTGAAACCGATATTTGACGAAGCCCGTATTGGACTTGAAACCGATATTTGACGAAACCCGTATTTGATTTGAAACCGATATTTGACGAAACCCATATTTGATTTAAAATCGATATTTATGAAACCTGTATATGATTTGAAACCGATATTTGACGAAACCCATATTTGACTTGAAACCGATATTTGACGAAACCCGTATTTGAGTTGAAACTGATGTGTGATGAAACTCGTATTTGAATCCGAACCTGATTTTCATTGAAACTCGTATTTGATTTGAATCTGAATACTGAACTTCTGAGAAGAAGTATATTAGAATTTTGAACCCGCAATGGGATTTTGAATCTAGACTTTTGAGAAGAAGTATATTTGAATTTTGAACCCGCAAACGGGATTTTAATCTGAAATCTGATTATTGGACTTCTAAAAAGAAGTATACTTTAATATTGAACTTTGAATATGAAATTTCTGAATATTGAATTTGACTATTTGATAACGAATCCTTAAATTTTGAAAGTGAAAAGATGACACTACTCTGAATTTTGAAAACCTCGCATAGCTGACCACTATTTTTGCGAACGGTTATTATTAGTGACTCATTAATACGAATTTGAAATGTCAGCTGAGGATTGGGTGTAACATTCCCGATATTTGCGAAACCGAGCTCGCCGACCGAATGCTCATGCTCGAAATCGTGGCCGATATGCACCTTGGAGTTGAACATAAATAATTAATTAATTTCAGAATAGGTAAGTGCGTATGGAGGATTTTGTATTTAATTGGGTAACCATTTACACAAGCTTCGTGAGAGCACCACTGGTTAGAGGTTTGGCTTGTATGTGTGAGGTCTGGGGATCAAATCCTGTTAAATGGAAATTAAGATTTCACTTTTGGAACTTTTAATAGATGGCCGTACACCACTCTCGGTGTGCCAGCTACACACAAGATCAACCCTTATGTATAAAAGAGACTCACACATAAACACATGCATGAAAGCTTGTTTGAGAGAGAGAAACCGGGAGAGAAGAAGAGGAACCACTCCCCTCTTCATTTTCACTTTCTTTTGAACCTCAGCCTGTGGAGTTCTGTTCCAACCATCAACTTCTTCAAAAGGATCTCTATTATTCAGACCATCGCGACACCATTGCTATCTGAGATCAAATCATCGGACGGATACGAAGCTACACCCAATTTCCATTGATATCAACGATGATTGTAGGCCATATGCATGACATAAAAAGGTATGTGTTGTAACGTGACTGTTGAAGCATCGATTTTAGAGAGTTAGGTCTTGAATTATGTGTGTTCAGATTGCATGCAAAAGATTTCATAGATCGGCCGTGTGAAAAGCGCGAATGCCGATCCTTCCAATAATCAATCACCAAAACCATTGCAGGCGTGACATTTGCATTCATGAGATTAGAATGTAGAATTACTCCATTGATGGTGTAGAATAGGCTTAGTCTAGATTATGGATGATTCTAGACTTGTATAATGGGTTTTGAGAATTTTCGAACTTGAAAAGAAGAACAAGTTCTGAAAAAATTTCAAAAACTGCCAAATTCGTTCACACAAATTTAAGGTTTGCTCGCGCAAATTGCCTTCAGAATACCCTGAAAAATTTGCCTGGGCTGATGTGAATTTGACTCATTTTGAAGGCAAAAATTTTTAGGTTTTATTCGCTCGCACGAATTTGTGTGCCACAGGGAAATTAACAAATCTGCTCACGCAAATTTAGAACTCGCATGAGTGAATTGCCTTATTTCAGGCTATCTTAAATTCCCATTGGAAAAACTATGACAACACGGATTTTTCCAACACATTTTTTTTTTTTAACCAAATGGGAAAACCCGGACCGTCAGGTCACAGATCACGATCCGAATACAAAAACATATATGGTACATCCATACACATGCAGAAAAATCAAGCATCTGATACACATGGCAGAACTGAAGATCCATCATCGTACAAATATTCAGGCTCACATTGTAAAACCACCGGTGATGGCCGACCATCACCTAAAAAGTGGTGAACAAGAATATACATTAAATTCAAATTCTACTATTCGGACCTACCAAGTCCAACCGCAAAGATCCAACAATAAGCAGAGTCAAATCCCCTAGACAAAGGTGGAAGATACGACTCAAGCTTCGGATCCAAATCAAGACCTGCAACATGTGACGTATAGTCGAGGGGTGAGCAACAACAAGCTCAGAAGAGGAAACTCAAGAACAATTACATTTTTTTATATAAGATAATGCATAGATCCAATCACGAGATTTCAAGGCAATTTTCCCATCAGAAAGCACATGCAAATACGAGTTTTCAAAAATATGTTGGTTTAAAACAAAGATACACTTGAAAGCCATTTAGATTTCAAAGCAGTTTTCTCATCCGAAAGCACATGCTAATATGAGTTTTCAAAAGTATTTCAGTTTAAAACAAAGATGCACTTCAAACCCATTTCCATCTTAGCATGGTCATATCATTTTCATGTCAAACAAAATACAAGCACTGTTCTCATATCGAAACAAATTTGAAAATCATGTGTCTTACTTAGAGTCTCACAGTACGATTCAGATTCAGTGATTATGTCAGATTGTCTTACATACAATCCCCCCATAGCGGTTCACAATACACATATAATCTGCCCATATCGGTCCACAAATGTATATATAATCTACCCATAGTGGTCCACACTATTCACATATTATCCGCCCATAGCGGTCCACTTTAATTTATCTGACTTCTTATTCGAGTTACTTACATAGCATACATGTTCGATTCACGGATATTCCGCCATGCCAGTTCGATTAACGGATATCCCGCCATGCCGGTTCGATTCATATTATCATACATGTCATATAGATTAATGGATATTCCGCCATGCCGGATATCCTGCCGTGTCGATTCGATTCACGGATATCCTGCCGTGTCGATTCGATTCACAGATATCTCGTTGTGCCGGTTCAAATTACGGGTTCAACAGATTCAACATTCAATTTGGAGTTCTTATACAGAGTCCAGATTCATATTCATTTACGAATTCACATACAAAGTCTGAATTACATATCGGATTCTTGTTCATATCAGATTTAGTGTGTATTCATGTATCGAATTACATGTCGGATTCATGTTCGTATCGGATTCAGTTTGAGGATTTGATATTTCAAAGTTTTCAAAAACGAACTAATAAATTCAAAAATCAATTTCTAAATCAGTTCTAATGATCACATTCAAAGTTCAAGGAGTTCAATGCTAACAAAAATTAAAGGAATTTCAAAGGTCTCGCTGATTTCATTTCTAAAAGCATGATTTCAGTTAAAAATATTTGGAAGTCAAAAATCATATTTATTTTTCAATTATCCAGATGTAATTCAAATTCTTAATAGTCAAAAGAGGTTCACACATTCAAATCAAATACATCATATGCATCTATGGATTCAAATAAAAAATGCCATTGGTAAATGAAGATCCCCTACTTCAAATCTCGAAGTCGTGCAAAACGGGAGCAAAAATCTTCACGGATGTTTTCCCAAACCTTAACCTACATTACAAGGCATTTGTATACTCACATGTTAGTGATTAAACATCACACATGGCAAAATTTCTAAGGATTTCGCAAAACTAAGGCGAAAAGAACGAGTTCACGTTCACTTTGGATCATGTGAAATTTGCTCATACTTGGTACGAAATTTAGAACTCTTAAACATTAAATTTAAGAATTTATTACTTCATAAACGTTATAGGGTTCTTTGTCTCCTTTCCAATGCATCAAGAATCGTGCCAATTGGAGTTCGGAGTCAAAGATTATGACCAAAATACCAAACAGGTGTCTGGCGCCAAAATAGTAGCTTGCCGTGGCGAGAATATAGTTCGCCGCGGCAAGGCCTTCAGGCAGCTACAGCTCGCCGCAGCGAGCATGAATAGTGCTGTTTTTGCCTTATTTTCTCATGTAGCACTCACCGCGATGAGTGCATCTGGTGGGGTCTTGCCGTGGCGAGGTTCTAGGTCGCCACGGCGACTGTGTGTGCCCATTTGGGACGGTTTTCTTGTGGGTTTCTTCTTCTTTCAATCGAAATTCTAAATCAACAATCCTAATAGCTGTCCTAGACAGAATTTAACCTAAGTACAGTGATATGGGGAGCAAATAAGGCTTCCTAATTTAATTTTGCGTGCATGCATGGCCCGAATATCGGAAATTTTAGGATTTCAGCGACAATGCCCCACATGTTTCCGTTTCTTTGGGGATTTTCGTGCATGCGGCCTAGATACGAGCACATCGACCCTATTTTTGGAGGATTTGAGATTAATAGGGCAGTATAAACACTCAGCTCTATAGATTCTTTGCATGCAGAGATTTACGTTCATGATGTAGAGATCTCCACCATGTAGGCGATTGCCCGTTCGATCGTTCAATCTCCTTCGTTGGAATAGAAAGAAATTGGGATCGAAGCTTTGTTGATCGTGGTTTGTAATGAAGAAAAATGAGATTCACGGGATCGTAAGGCTGTGATTTGGGGAACTCACACGATGGTTTACTGTTCTTCACTAAGAACCTATGAGAAACGAAAGAGGAGAGGAGGCTCTAAGGCTTGGTTGAAGATCTCATCCAGTTTGTGCATGGGAGATTGGGTTATATAGTGGAGGTTTAAGTTCCCATGCACAGCCTGTACACTCTAAGGCTATGCACACTCCATCACATGGCTATCAATTCATGGGACCTAGTGAGCTGTTTCTTCATGGATCTTAAGTGACTAGTTTCGAAATGGGTCTCAATTGACTTGGTTTCCTAATGGGTCTTAAGTATGGGGATAGTCTACCTGTACTAGATGGTCTAGCTTGAGTGTGCGGTCTATAGATGGGTTCCCAAGACCATTGTAAACTTAAGGTACCTAAGAATGACTATTAATATTACGGTCTCAAATTTATAACAGGTCTGGATTTCAGGTCCTAATATTTACCAAGTCAGCTTTTTATCGGGGCTGCTCTTAAGTGTCTGGGTCGTTGCTTAGGCAATCCGTTAACTGTACTCAATTACAAGGGTGCATATTACCGCTAAGGATTGTGATCAGTTTCAATTTAAGGTGTCGGACGCACTAGATTATTGGGCACATGTACATACACGGCATAATATTAGGGTCGAAATTCTAGGGTGTTACATCCTTCTCACCTTAAAGGATTTTCGTCCTCGAAAATATTCGTACCTTATTAAAGGGGCATACGGTTACTTGGTAGTCTCGAACAAGGGCATTCAAAAATCAATGATTCATCATAATTGAACATCCCCAAAAGTGTATGATCTAAACTTGACGAAAGTCAGGGTCATTACACTCTCCCCTCCTTAAAAGAATTTTCGTCCTCGAAAATTCAAGGCATGAATCATCTATCTAAGTTAAATACGATGAGAATACTTGAAGGTCTTATTTATTCATCTCGCTAATGATTCATCAAGTCCATTCGATGGTAAAAGTCAATACTTATTCAATTGTCCAATGATTATTAAACACAACTAATATGTCCGCAAATAACCAGAAATCACGCCCATAATAAATCATGAAAGACATGTCGATACTTAAATTAGAATCCCTAAAATTCCCAGAATTCACATATGAACGGTAATTACTATTTAGTTGTCACAACGAACCGACACTTGTAATGACCAGGATTCAACAACGTATCCCCACAAAATCCTATGAATCATCAAAGATTAACTATATAATAAGATGTACTACTATCCCTAACCATTGATATAATGGTATCCAATATCCCCACACACAAGTAATCCCTGCAACCTCCTAGAGATCCCAATAACAATAATAAAGCTTCAAAATCGTAACCAAAGCTAGCCATCAGTTAGGTCATAACATTTGCACCAATTCATCTATCAAATATGGGGATCAAAGTATCCATCAGATTAACTCAGGATTAAAAGTTTAATCAGTAACTACTGAACTATTAAGAGACACCCACACTATTGTTAGAACAAAAATATCTGAAACATTTACATTTTTGTGCATTAAATTGTTCCTTCTTTCTTTTTTGACCTGGGACAGTCCTTAATCCAGTGTCCTGACTGGCTACACTTGAAGCACACTCCAGTGACCCACCAACACTCTTCCTTATTATGTGGCCCCCCACATCGGGAGCATGGTTCAACAGGTGCAGATGAAGTGGCGTGTGCAGATTGTAGGACCTTTGTTGCTCCAGTCGTAGCGGGGCATGAAAGACAAAAAGGTTTAGTATATGTGGAGGCAGGTGATCTTGACTGGATCGTCTGAGTAGGTTGCGAGGGTGCTGGGATCAAAAGTCTTGGTTGGTTGCTCGTCTGCTCGATGGCATGTGATTGTGCTCGACTTCGTCCCCTCACATTTTGTTCTTCTCTTCTCTTGCTCATTGACTTGCTTCTTATTGTGTATTTTAATTATATTAAATTAAAGTCTTAAGCTATTGCAAGCGTACAATGGAAATTAAAGTGTTAGCATAGGATTGTTCCCACGAGAAAGTTTATTATTTTATTAATTCCTATTTCTATCTTCTATCTAAATTCCTATCTTAAAAACTTTTATTTATCTTTAAGATTTCCTAATCTACTGGAGCAATATGAATAAAATAATTTTTCTATATCTAAAGAGCATAAAAAATAAATCATAATCCTCCTCCTTCAGATTACGGTCATCAATCTTACTCTGTAGCTTTCGGATATTAATGAAAATAAACAGTACCGTTACACCATATTTCTAGTCTCTTAGCATTGGTCGTCAATAAAATCTAAGATACTATCAATAAAAATTTAATCTAATCAACAATCAACCAAAAATTTGGGCGTTAATCAAACTCTAGCAAACTGAAGATGAAAAAGTAAAAACCGTTACACTAATATGCAAATTCTAACCTGAGTCGTCAATTCAAATTAAAACTTAGAAATGTTTACAAAGCAAATAAAATATAAACTAGAAAGCAAAGTAAATTATATCATTCACCCCTCAATTGCAATCGTCAATTGCTCCTGAGAAATTATAGATATCTACACTAATCTTCAGCACTCAATTACAGTCGTCAATTACTCTTGAGAAACCTCTGATATCTAATCTACTCTAATTAGTATACACTACTTTGATCAGATGAAAATCCAACGTCAGGCGTCAATTGATGCTGAAATTCTTCGAAGCTTATTCCTATGCTGAACCCTCTTATTTATAGATCATAAGGGGTCGGTTTACAAAGATCTAGTCCTAATAAAAGAAACTATTAAAAATAAAAATATCCTAATATAACTCTAATTCCTAATTTTATTTTTCCTTGCTTTCTTTAGTTGATGCGCTTATAAAGTGTTCTTTATTGAGCAGTAGCAAAGTCCTTCGACTTTTGATCTTTATTAATCTTCTCAAATCCGTGGTTCATCAGACTTCTAATTACAGGAGTCTTATAATTCGGGATATGGCGGTGATAATGCTCACGTGATCAACAATAGCAATAATAGTAGGAAAGCTTCTATTTTTAGGAAATCGTAAATAACGATTTCTTCTTTCATAGCTTCTTTAGAAAATCGTTAATCACGATTTTCTATTTTCAGTAGGCTTCCTCATTATTGACGATTTTTTGGAATACACTCTATCGCTTTTCTCCTTTTTTCTCTTTTGAAGAATCGTAAATTACGATTCTCGGGCTTTTAGTAGCGGCAAATTGCCTATTTCGCTCAATCATTTTTATTATTATTTTTTGAGTTCATTTTGACAAAGATTAACATTTAGGCTCTAATTTACTGCTTATATCTAATATCTGCATATTAGTAACTCATTAATAGCAAACTATGGCCTAGCATCACTAAGTTAAGGGTGATAAAATGATAAATTATGTGATTGATCACACCCCCAAACTTAAGTTTTGCTAATCCCTAACAAACAAGAAATCATAAAATATTTAAAACTTTTAAATTTAAATGTCACTTTCATAGGGAGCACGATTTCATTTAGCAGATGCAACAAGCCTTTAAACGCCTAGGTGATTCCCAGTGGAGGAGTTGTAGTCTCCTAAAGGTTTTCATTGAAGTTACCTGCAAACTTCAAATATTTTTAGATTTTTCAAAATAATTTTCAAAACTAAAAATTTAAAATATAAACTAATTTTTGTATACTTCTAATTATTCAATTAGTCACTATATATTCATTATTTCAAATCTTTTATCTGTAGCTTCCCATCATCGCAATTATCCTTGATCAAAACTCAATAACTTCACTTCTTGTATAGCGTTGAGTGTGTGCATATCAGTGAAAATTTTATTCATAATAGATTTTTTCTAAACTACAGTTTTTAAAAAATATTTTCATTCAAACTCTCACTTATTGGCACTCTAAAAAATAATCAAAATTTTGTGCTCTCATGATATGATATGTTTGTGAAATTCAAAGGACAATCAGCTAAAAGGATAAATCTCATGGAAAGGATAATAAATTCTTTTCATATAATTTATTTATTTATTCATAGTATCTATTATATATGTCATAGACTCATATTTTTGCAAATCGTAAATCACAAAGGTCATTCCTTCGGCTTGTAATGGGGCTTTGGGTTTTCAGAAGGTTTCAAAGAAAAGGTAAAGAGGATTTAAAATCATTTTCAAGAGTTTAGCTCTTCCTTCTCTTCTTCTTTTATTTTTTAACTTCAGTAAGTATTCTTATTTTGGATAACTTCTTCCCATTTCTTTTTGTTTTTTATAAATCTCATTTTTCTTCTTTTTCAGTTTGGAAACTTTTTGCTTCTCTTTTCATAAAATTGTCTTTTACGATTTTTCATTCTTGTCCTTTTCTTTTGCCATATTTTTATACATTTCTTTCTTAGTCGTACCCTTTTCAGCATATCCCTTATCTGTTAACTCATACTCCTTTCAGTCCCTTTTTTTCCCTTCTTTTATATTCAAAACTCTCAGAAATTGTAAGGGTTAAGGATAAAAAGTTTTGAGCAGTACATATGGTTAAAGGTTTATAAAATTCTGGTATAAAGAAATTTAGTCTTTAAGCTTCTAATATGGGTTCAAATGGTAAAATATTATGGGATTTTGGTTTTTTGGCTCTGATTAAAAAAAAGATGGCCTTTGGTCATTTTAACGATTTACTAATATGGATGTCTTATTGCTTTGATATATTTAATAAATAGTTCTAAACAAATAAATTATCATAATCATAGAATATATGACTCCAAATTCAGCATTATGACATTTCAAATAGTAGAGCAGTTCAAAGAAATTTTAAGCATGAATAAAAATGGTCTCTCCTTCTCTTAGAATAAAGAGAAAATGGCTATATAGCTCACTGATTATATGATTTTGAAACTATAATCTAAAATATTTTACAGTTCAGATCAATCGTATAGTTTCAAACATTCTTCTGATACAATGTTCTAGAGATGCTTAACTTTGAATTGTAACTATTTTTATTTTGAATTTTGAGCTACTACTATGATGGTTTGCTAAGAAATTCAGATTTTTATATTTTTTTTCATAATTTGTATATAATGATTAACTAAAAATTTAAATTCTTTTTTTTTTCTACTAGAAAAAAACTAAACTAATCTATACAAAGGTGGTGTATCCCCCAAACTTAAATAGGACAATGCCCTCATTGTGCAAAATAGGGGACATACAGAAAAGAATAACCTATTTTATTTACTACTATGTTAGTAACCAGGTATATAATCTACAAAAAATTTAAAAAAAATTTCCCCCCAAACTTAGGAGAAAAATACTTCCAATTTTAAAATTAAAAAAAATGTTAGTAATAAACACCTTTAATAAATTAGTTTAAAATATCGAAGAAAGAAAAACTATTTTTCATTATATGAACTTATTACAGAAATATGGCAAGAAAACTAATTACATAAAAGAAATTCTAGGAAAAATATAGACACACCAAACTAAGACACTGGCAGCAATGTCCGAAAAGATTTCTTCGATAAAGATTATTCCTCGGCTTCTAACTACCTTCAATCAAAGTCTCCAATCCCTACAACAAAAGGAGCTCTAACCTTTGGAGGGTTGCTACTCCAAGAGCTGTCGAATCACTTCCCATTGCCCTTCCAAATCTCTCACCTCCCCTCCTCTTCTTTAGGGAGGTCACTCCATGATTCGTCAACTACACCTGTGATCCAATGACTGGAAGAAGTTGAGGAGTTGGAAGATGAAATGTAATATCTCGAAAAAAATCACGTTAAATAGTGACCTAAGGATCCGTGCCGACTGGTCATAGGTTTGACCAAATAGGAGTTCAATAGTTAGCATAGGGTGCGATGAACGAATGAGATGTGAGAATTAGAGTGAATATGTGGAGTGTGATGTAAATCTGAAGTCACATACACCTAGTTCAGGTGCATGTGCTCAACACACAAGCTAGAGGGAGATAAAAGGGTTTAATAACCCTAAAATCAATGGTTGAGTTGTTGGAGAGAGTTAAGAAGAGAGAGAGAGAGAGGAGTAAAGAAGGGGAGTGAGTAAGGAGTTATTGCAACTGATTGGAAGGGAGATTTGAGCATTTAAACACCGGATTCGACGCGAGGGATCCACTAGAAACAAAGCTGGAAACCCTAACCTTTCCAACCACTTGACCTAATCAATCTGAGATTTATTGAAGGTAAGAAATTCTTGTAGATTAAATGCATAGATTGAAGAGCTTAATTGTAGTTAAGAATGTTTAAAATGATAGATTAAGTACTTAGAAAAATGAAGGAAAAAGATTGGAAAGAACAGCCAAAAGGGGGTTGAATTTGGCAAATTCGATTAATCAAAATTGAGATTCGATTAATCGATTTTCGCCAAGAAGTTGAAAAGTCAAAGAACCTGAATTCGATTAATCGAATTGGGTTTCGATTAATCGAGTTTGATTTTCGATTAATCGATTTTGGTGTCGATTAATCGACTGAGAACTTCCAGTGGATGGAGGAAAAAGACCTGGGAAAATCGTCGAAATGGGATGTCGATTGATCGATTTCAAATTTTGATTAATCGAATTAGGGTCGATTAATCGATTTTGGGAATTCGATTACTCGAATTGAGAATCGAAAAGATAGAGTAGAGAATTTCGATTAATCAAATGGGGATTCGATTAATCGAATGGGAATCCCGATTAATCGATTTTGGGAATCGATTAATCGATTTTGGGAATCGATTAATCGACTTTGTGTTTTGATTAATCGATTTTGGGAATCGATTAATCGAACCAGATTTGATTAATCGACTTTGGAGTTCGATTAATGGACTGTGCCAATTTTTGTTGACTTTTGAGTTTGACTTTAAGATTCTTGGAGGGTCTTGGACCTTCTTGGTTACATCTTTAGTGATGTATTTCATATGTTATGTGGTACCATAGGTGGTACATGTGGACTTGGGCACAAGGAGCCACGTGGGACCTTGATACATGATCAAACAGAGACTTGAGGTAGGGAACACCTTGAACATGTACTTTATTTTGCAAGAGCATGTATGTAGTGATATCGAATTCAATTCAAACTATTTTTGTTTCTTAAGAGTTTGTGAAAAGTGTGGGTGTGTGACATCTAAAAGAGTAATCATAATGAGCCATCCCCAGGGGATGAGGAAGTAAAGAAATAAGAGCATCAGGTGTGATGCAAGTGAATGGATACATCCCAGGGATGTATCCAAGATTGAATTATGTCTGATAAGGCCTAACTGATATAAGATAGCACACTTACACAGTGAATAACTATATGTAAAGCACCTGATATTTTTGTTATTTAAGGTTTGATAGGGTACCCCACCGACGTGGCGGGATACCCACGACTGACGCGGCAGGATATCCGTGACGGATACGGGGGCGAAATCGTAGGCCAATGCGGAGGCTTATCCGTACACAGTAAGCACACCCCAGGGGTGTTGAGTTGAGATAAGTGAAACCCCGCCACCGATCCCCAGGGGAAAGGGGCTTGGGTACTAATTGTATTCCCAGGGAATACGTTTAAAACTGTCTATATAGATGACGATGATGGGTATCTCATCGGGGCTCGATGCTATATTGCTCGGGGATTACTTAAGTTGAAAGGTTAAGTCTTGCTTTAGGCCTTTTAAGTATCATTCATGAATAATTAAAAGACATGAGTAAACTATCAGTAAAACATGATTCTTTTCAACTGTTTTTCATCAATAACTGCATAGACAGATCATGCATGGCATATCATGGAATATATGTGAGTTGTAACTTATATGTTCAATTGTGTCTGTTCCCTATTAAGCTAGGATGTAGCTCACCCTTTAGACTATACGTTGCAGGTCCACTATTAGCAGCTGCCGAGGCTTCAGGGGACGTTGACCCTGGTGAGTCAGACCCGACACCTGGAGACGAGTTAGAGCCACCTCCTGAGGACTTCTTCTAGGGGACTCCATTGTGCAGCTTTAAGGGTTTTTGTGAGATTATTGGTACGGCTTGGTATGTCAAGCCTGGTTTTTGGTTAAACAATGTAACTAAAGTTTGGGATTATTCTTTTGGGCGAACCATCTATGATGATTAGCTATCGTCGATGGTTCGAATCGGTTCTCCATTAATGCAGAGGCATGAAGGTAGAACTGTCTTTTGAGAAATATTTAAATGATAATTAAATTTCGCAGCTTTATCAATTAATTTAGTTCAGTTTATTGCTTGATATACCAATGTTCTGTGCATAGCTAAGGGGCACGATCAAGATGATCGTGCTGATGGCACGGGTTTTGGGGTGCCAAAATCCGGGCTATCACAGTTGGTATCAGAGCTATTTCTTTTAGCAATTTCTAACAATCATCCTTTTTGTCAGAACATAGGGACTTGTGCTAACGAAACTCTAGTTTCAAGTGCAGCCGCCAATGTCGTCTAGAGGAAGAGGCCGACCGAAGGGAGGCCAACAGAGGAGTTTGCGTAGTGGAGATGATTGCATCTCTCCTACAAATCAAGTACCTTTAGGAAGCAGTGAGGCCCCAGGAGGCAGCAGTAGTAGACAGCAAGATGATGAGGATCGAGATCGTCAGGATCGAGATCAACGGGAACAAGAGAGAGTTAGAGAAAGATAAGAGGATAGAGAGGAGAGACAAAGGATGATGCATATCGTGGAAACCATGGCAGCTGCCATGGCACAACAAGCCGCATCCTTTGCAGCTCATGCAACGAGAGAATAGCAGCCACCTACACCACCTGTAGGACTCGCACTGCCTGTGCCTTCGTCATTTACAGAGTTTAGGAGGATGAGACCTCCTTCATTTTCTGGGCAGGCAGACACGATGGCAGTTGAAAATTGGTTGATGGAAATGGAGAAGGTTTTTAGCGTGCTGACATACACGGAGGATGAAAGTGTTAGATGGGCCGCCTACATGCTAGATGGGGAGGCTGGGCCTTGGTGGAAGTCCGTGATACGGACTAGGGCTCAGGAGACCCCAAAGTTGCCGTGGACTTGGGAGGAGTTTGTTGAGGACTTCAACAAACAATATTTTCCAGAAGTAGTAAGAAATCAGCTTGAGATCCAATTTCTACAATTGGTGCAAGGGAGAATGACCGTGAGGGAATATGGAGTGGAGTTTCTACGACTTGCCCATTTTGCTCCGGATTACATCGCTACCGACGTGATGAAGTCCAAGAGGTTTCAGCAAGGTTTGAAGCCTGAGGTTAGGGGAGGAGTAGCTCCATTTCAGCTAAGGACCTATGAGGAGGTCATGAGCAAGGCACTAGTTGTGGAAGAAGAGAACAATAATAGATACAAACAGAGAGAGCAACAAAGAGGAAACAATGATCAAGGAAGACTAGGGAACTACGAACCAATGAATAAAAAGTTGAGGTTCGTGGCCCAGAATCAGAGACCACAGTTCCAAGGGGGTTTCGGAAGGCTGACGTAACAGCAAAACCAACAGAGATTTCCACTACTTGCGTCGGGGAGACCTTTACGCTATGAGAGCCCTGCCATGTTAACTAGCGCTACGGTCACACAGGGTTCTCGTACAGTTTCTTCCGCGCCTCGAGAGACCTGTGCCAAGTGTGGCAAGCCTCATAGGACAGTGGATTGCAGAGCAGGGACCAAGGGTTGTTTTCGATGTGGCAAGGTGGGCCACTTGATCAAAGATTGCCCCGTGGTTGATGACCCATTCACCAAGGCCGGTCGTTCATGGGAGAGCCTATGCAGTCACTACTCAGGAAGCAGGGAGCGTGCATGACGTCATACAAGGTGAGATTCTTTTAAATAAAGAAATTTCAATTTCATGAAAATTTTAGATAGAGAAGGTGCATTCATTAGGAATAGTGTAGTTTCTTTTTCTAAACACTAAATTTATATGTGTATTAGGGGTGTAAATTGATGTGTGAATTATTGTATGTATGTATGTATACTATAGGTACTTTAACTATATATGAGAAAGGATGCTTCGTTGGATATGACGCTAGGGTGTTGGATAGACCCAGGGTCTACCCACTCATTCGTCACTCCACGTTTTCTCAAGAGGATGAAGATTGTTCCAGAGGCGTTGGACTTCGTCCTATCTATGTCTATTCTGACTGGAGAGTTAGTGGACACGGAGTTAGCTTGCAAATCCGTCATCGTAGCAATTCGAGACCTGGATGTCCATGAATTGGAGGCAAAGTTGATACTACTGGGCATGCAAGGGTTTGATGTGATCCTTGGCATGGACTGGTTGGCACAGCATTGTGCAACAGTCGATTGCAAGAACAAGGTTGTCATCTTCAGACCTAACAAAAGAAGATCATTTCGGTTTCAAGGAGTGAGGTCATTACCTATGCCACTGATTTCAGCAGTAAGGGCCGAGCGGATGATCAAGAAGGGTTGTAGTGGGTACTTGGCTTTCTTAAAGGAGGACAGAAGAAAAGAATGTCATCTCTGAGATAGCAGTTGTGCGAGAGTTCGCCGACGTGTTTCCAGAAGAGTTGCCTGGATTACCTCCAGAGAGAGAAGTAGAGTTTGTCATTGACTTAGCACCGGGAACGGAGCCTATTTCGAAAGCGCCATATAGAATGGCTCCGGCTGAATTGAAGGAGTTGAAAGAGCAACTACAAGAGCTCATGGATAAGGGGTTTGTCAGACCAAGTGTGTCTCCATGGGGAGCACCGGTCTTATTTGTCAAGAAGAAAGATGGGTCAATGCGTCTATCCATTGACTATCGACAACTGAACAAACTCACTGTGAAAAACTGTTACCCTTTGCCTAG
Organism: Chloranthus sessilifolius; assembly: GCA_021018995.1. Taxonomy (NCBI): domain Eukaryota; kingdom Viridiplantae; phylum Streptophyta; class Magnoliopsida; order Chloranthales; family Chloranthaceae; genus Chloranthus; species Chloranthus sessilifolius. Next base: position 88,117,572 of record CM037594.1, on the reverse strand, counting down.
AATCGACGATCTGTTTGATCAACTGCAAGGAGCAAGGTACTTTTCCAAGATCGACCTAAGATCTGGATACCATCAGTTGCGAGTCAAGGCAGAGGACATTCAGAAGACAGCTTTCAGGACACGGTATGGACACTATGAATTCCTTGTGATGCCGTTTGGGTTGACGAATGCTCTGATGTCTTTTATAGACCTGATAAATCGAGTGTTTAAACCACACTTGGACTCCTGCGCCATAGTGTTCGTTGATGATATCTTGATATACTCCAAATCCAAGACGGAACACGAAGAACATTTGAGGATTGCTCTACAGACGCTACGTGAACACCAATTGTACGCCAAACTCAGTAAATGTGAGTTTTGGTTGGAAGAGGTTAGCTTTTTGGGACATGTTGTCTCAAAGCACGGTGTCACGATAGATCCAGCAAAGATAGAAGTAGTGGTTAAATGGGAGCAACCAAAGACAGTGACCGATGTCCGAAGTTTTCTTGGGTTAGCAGGCTACTATCGACGTTTCGTCGAGGGGTTTTCAAAGATATCGAGACCTCTCACGAAGCTGACACGAAAGGATTCAAGATTCGAGTGGAGTGAGGCATGCGAGAAGAGTTTTCAAGAACTCAAGACGAGACTCACTTCAGCTCCAGTACTAGCAATTCCTTCAGGCAGTGGAGGATACAGAGTGTACAGCGATGCGTCATACAATGGTTTGGATTGTGTGCTCAACTAGCACAAGAAGGTGATAGCTTACTGATCAAGACAGCTGAAAGAACACGAGAAAAATTACCCGACTCATGACTTGGAGCTAGCAGCAGTCATTTTTGCGCTGAAAATTTAGAGACATTACTTGTATGGTGAGACGTTTGAAATTTTTACCGACCATAAGAGCCTCCGATACATGTTTACACAGAAAGAGCTCAACATGAGACATCGTAGATGGATGGAGTTCCTCAAGGACTATGATTTTTCTATACAGTACCATCCAGGCAAGGCTAATGTGGTAGCCGATGCTTTGAGTCAGAAGAGTTCAGCTCAGTTAGCTTGTTTGATTTTGGGTATGCACCGGTGGAAATTATTGGAAGACCTGGCACTCTATGATGCAAACATTGAGTCAAAAGCTACAGGATCCTTTTTGGCAAACATATCAGTGAAACCAGTAATATTTGAGCATATCCACGATCTACAGATGAAAGATCCGACATTAACAAAGATTCATCAAGACGTGATTGAGGGCATCAGGTCGAACTTCTCAGTCAAAGAAGATGGTTCTTTATTGTTCAAGGGCCGTCTCTGCATTCCGGACAATGCCGACCTAAGACGAACAATTCTTGATGAAGACCACAAGTCAAATTACGCTATCCACCTTGGCAGCACCAAAATGTACCAAGACTTGAGAAAGAACTATTGGTGGAGAGGTTTGAAGCAAGACGTGGCCGAACACGTGTCATGATGTTTGACCTATCAGCTGGTGAAGATTGATCATAGGCATCCTGCTGGACTATTGCAGCCTTTACCAATACCAGAATGGAAGTGGGAATTGATCTCGATGGATTTCATTGTCAGATTACCGCGTACCGCCAAGAGACACAATGCCATTTGGGTAATCGTAGACCGATTGACCAAATCAGTGCACTTTTTGTCGTACAATACGATGTATACGGCAGGAAGATTGGCAGACTTATACATGAAGGAGAACGTAAGGTTACACGGGATTCCGAGCAGCACAGTTTCAGATCGTGATCCACTATATACCTCTAAGTTTTGGAAGAAGTTTCAAGAAGGAATGGGAACGCGACTAGATTTTAGTTCAGCTTTCCATCCTCAAACTGATGGACAGACGGAGCGAGTGAACCAAGTGATAGAAGACATGCTCAGAGCGTGCATGCTGGATATGAAAGGATATTGGGATGAGTATCTACCGTTGATCGAATTCGCATACAACAACAGTTTCCAAACGAGCATTGGCATGGCACCGTATGAAGCTCTGTACGGACGACGATGTAAATCACCCCTCAATTAGGAAGAAACAGGTGAGAAGTTTATTTTGGGGCTAGAACTACTTGAAGACAATGCCACCGTCGTGCGAATAATCAGAGAAAGGCTGAAGTCAGCACAGAGCAGATAGAAAAGTTACGCCTACATCAAGCAGACTAGTGTCGACTATAAAGTGGGTGAACACGTATTTGTGAAAGTGTCGCCTATGAAAGGCGTAATGAGGTTTGGCAAGAGAGGGAAGTTAAGTCCCCGTTATGTTGGACCATTTGAAATTTTGGGACGCGTAGGTGAAGTTGCTTATCGCATTGGATTACCACCGTTATACGATCGGGTACATAATGTTTTCCACATATCAATGCTCAGAAAGTATGTGAACGATCCATCTCATGCGTTAGGAAGTCAACCTTTAGAGATGTGTGAAGACATGAGCATGATAGAGGAACCCGTGGAGATCTTTGATCGAAAGGAACAAGTACTGCGCACTAAAGTGATTCCCTTAGTGCTTGTTCGATGGAAAAATCTTCCGAATGAAGAGGCTACATGGGAACGAGAGGCCGATGTGAAAGAACAATATCCAGCCTTGTTTCCGACCACTTGAGAGTCAAATGTAAACCGTAAGCATGTTTGAGGATTCTAACGACACTTGTAATTCAATGGAAGTTTTGATCAAAGTATGACAAAGAAACAAATTTTTATATACACATAACCTTGAGGATGTGTTTTGTGGAACTAAGGATCAGTTAGTATAATAAACTACCAAGAGAAATCAAATAAACAAAGAAACTTGAAAATCAACAGAAATTGAGCAAAACCGATTAATCGATTTTCAAATCGATTAATTGATTTGGAAATTCGATTAATCGATTTTGTTCGATTAGTCGGCAGGCATGTGCCAGTGACTGGAAACTTGAATAAGAGTTAGAAAAATGACAGAGTGAAATTTCGATTAATCGATTCCTGTTTTGATTAATCGATTTTGAATTTCAATTAATCGAACAGATTGAAAATTTTAGAAGAACTTAGAGGGAAAAAAAAAAATGAAATGAAATTTCGATTAATCGAGGAGGATTCGATTAATCGATTTATGATTTCGATTAATCGAACTGGAAATTTGATTAATCGAATAACTTAAGGGATTTATGAAAATTTGAAGTAGGGGAAACGATTTCGATTAATCGATGTGAAATTCGATTAATCGATTTGAGATTTCGATTAATCGAATCATAGTTCGACTAATCGAATAACTTGAAGAATCTTGAAAATTTGGAAAGGACTGCACGATTTCGATTAATCAAAGTGAATTTCGATTAATCGATTTTGAGATTTTGATTAATCGAAATGGATTTTGATTAATCGACTGGCTCGCGCCAGTGAGCTCAAAAATTTGAAATTTTAAACTGATACAATTTCGATTAATCGAAATGGTTTCGATTAATCGATTTTGACCTTCGATTAATCGATTTGAGAAATCAATTAATCGATTTCGCGCGGCTTAACCAAATTTTGAAACTCGATTAATCGAATCTGTATTTCGATTAATCGAAGCCAGTCTATATATATAAAAGTTGGGGTTTTTTGGTGCCCATTCGAACTTGTTAACTTTGGGCGCCATTCCTCTTTCTTCTTCCTCTTCTCCAACCGGTCAAGAGAGCTAGGGTTTTGGGGCGTTTCGAATCGATCTCGGACCATGATCACCTATTTTGGATCGAAACTCTACGGTAAACCCTAGATTTGTTCTTTTTCTTTCCATTTGAGTTATAAATACCCTAGTTTAAGCTTAATTTCCTAAAATGCCACCCAAGACTAGGCTGTCTTCGACAAAGGTGACCTCTAAACTCCCGATTCGGCGTAAAAACGCCGCACCGCCACCACCTACCCTTTCACCAGTGAGGACTCCATCGCCGTCGGCATCGGAGACCACCTCCGGTTTGACAAGCGCATCTTCACGCGAGTCTTCACGCAAGTCCACACCCATGCCGCCACCACCCACCAATGTCGAGCAACCCAATGAGTGGTGGGTGGCCAAGACCTTCAAGATCGAGTACATCATCGATCAAACCCTATTCACCAACCCCGATGTACCGGGCGAGACCCAATGGGCTCGTAATTACCTACGAAATGTTGGTCTCGGAAACCTTATGAAACCAATCCGGGGTTCCTACTACCCTAGACTAGTTAGATTGTTTTACCAAGGGCTAACGGACGGCCCTATCGACGATATCATTTTGACCAAGATTGAGGGTCGGGAATACACGATCACCCGTCACCACATACACGAGGTACTAGAGTGTTACCTCGATTTCACACCAGAGACCACCCTCTTCCCACCCTTTGAAGAGGAAGTTAGGTTTGAAGAAATCATGACCCGCATGACAAACGGGAAAAAGGGGTTGGGATCCTCCATCAAGAGGGTCGACCTTCCCCACTATATGTGGATGCTTGATTCTATAATCAAGTGCAACCTATACCCAATGCGCCACGACACAGAGCGCGTAGACAAAGTGCAACAGGCACTTTATGCGGCCTTTTGTGGCCGATGGTTTGATGCTACCATGATCGTCCTAGAGGGGATGAGGTACATCAAAGGGAAGTTGATGAAGGGCAACTTGAGGCCCTAGGAGAGGATGCCGTATGCTCGGCTCATATCGAGTATCTTGGAGTGCTACTCCAACGCTCTCGAGTATATGGTGTCGCCCCACGAGGTGAGGGCAACGGACCGAGTGAAGACATTTTTGAAGTCTTCATGGAGCCGTAGCTACAACTTGTTGAAGCACACCCTACTGGCTCCGGGTTCAGTTCCAGCAGCACCAGTAGCACCACCACCACCCCCACCACCACATCAGGACCCACCCTTGGGTGAGGCGCAACCGGCTGAGCCTTCCGGGGAGGGGGCACCCTCTCATACCCCCGCTTCACCGACACTGCCAGCCCATTCCGCACCAGCTACACCCACATCATCCTACCGCTGGCGCGCAGCTCCCTCCGGTCCTACTGTCGAGGAGGTGTTGGCACGTATGGAGGCCAACAATGAGCAGATGAACCGAAGGATGGACTTTCTGATGTTCCATACCCTCCGCTACATCTACCCGTTGGACTACCAACGGTACCTCGCCCAGGAGGAGGAGTGGACCGCGGGACGGACCGCCTTCCATAGGGGTCCCGTCTTCCATCCGACCACGGCCACTCGCACTGGTACTTCCACTTCCACTACACGTTCTCCGACCGAGACGCCACAGTCACAGCAGCCGCCGCTACCTCCAACCACCCAGCCAGCTCCAGCAGACCCGCCTGCCCCCATAGCTCCGCCAGCTCAGATGGAGCAGCCCGCTCCAGCACCGAAACAACCTGATGGGGGGACAGCTTGAGCCTTGGGGCTGCCTTACTTTATTTTGTATTTTGGTTGTATAGGAACAAATTTTGTTTGTACTGTGGTTACCGATAATGTACAAATTTTGTAAACTTTCTGTTAGTGAATATAACAATTTTGAAAATTTTCTCGTGCAATTATCTTTTTTATGCTATGTATACTATGTTGTGTAAATTCACTGGGCCACCTCACCTGAGAGTGTGGGGGGGGAGACCCAGACCTACGCACCTTTGGGTTATTTTCGAGGACGAAAATTCCCAAGGTGGGGAGGATGTAATATCTCAAAAAAGATCACATTAAACAGTGACCTCGGGATCCTTGTCGACTGGTCATAGGTTTGACCAAATAGGAGTTCAATAGTTAGCATAGGGTGCGATGAACGGATGAGATGTGAGAATTAGAGTGAATATATGGAGTGTGATGTAAATCTGAAGTCACATACACCTAGTTCAGGTGCATGTGCTCAACACACAAGCTAGAGGGAGATAAAAGGGTTTAATAACCCTTAAATCAATGGTTGAGTTGTTGGAGAGAGTTAAGAAGAGAGAGAGAGAGAGGAGTAAAGAAGGGGAGTGAGTAAGGAGTTATTGCAACTGATTGGAAGGGGGATTTGACCATTTAAACGCCGGATTCGACGCGAGGGATCTGCTAGAAGCAAAGCTGGAAACCCTAACCTTTCCAACCACTTGACCTAATCAATTTGAGATTTATTGAAGGTAAGAAATTCTTGTAGATTAAATGCATAGATTGAAGAGCTTAATTATAGTTAAGAATGTTTAAAATGATAGATTAAGTACTTAGAAAAATGAAGGAAAAAGATTGGAAAGAACAGCCAAAAGGGGCTGAATCTGGCAAATTCGATTAATCGAAATTGAGATGCGATTAATCGATTTTCGCCAAGAAGTTGAAAAGTCAAAGAACCCGAATTCGATTAATCGAATTGAGTTTCGATTAATCGACTTTGATTTTCGATTAATCGATTTTGGGGTCGATTAATCGACTGAGAACCTCCAGTGGATTTTAGTGGATGGAGGAAAAAGACCTGGGGAAATCGACTAGTCGAAGTGGGATTTAGATTGATCGATTTCGAATTTCTAATAATCGAATTAGGGTCGATTAATCGATTTTGGGAATTCGATTACTCGAATTGAGAATCGAAAAGATAGAGTAGAGAATTTCGATTAATCGAATGGGGATTCGATTTATCGAATGGGAATCTCGATTAATCGACTTTGGGAATCGATTAATCGACGTTGTGTTTCGATTAATCGATTTTGGGAATCGATTAATCGAACCAGATTCGATTAATCGACTTTGGATTTCGATTAATCGACTGTGCTAGTTTTTGTTGACTTTTGAGTTTGACTTTAAGATTCTTGGAGGGTCTTGGACCTTCTTGGTTACATCTTTAGTGATGTATTTCATATGTTATGTGGTACCATAGGTAGTACATGTGAACTTGGGCACAAGGAGCCACGTGGGACCTTGATACATGATCAAATAGAGACTTGAGGTAGGGAACACTTTGAATATATACTTTATTTTGTAAGAGCATGTATGTAGTGATATAGAATTCAATTCAAACTATTTTTGTTGCTTAAGAGTTTGTGAAAAGTGTGCGTATGTGACATCTAAAAGAATAATCATAATGAGTCATCCCCAGGGGATGAGGAAGTAAAGAAATAAGAGCATCAGGTGTGATGCAAGTGAATGGATACATCCCAGGGATGTATCCAAGATTGAATTATGTCTGATAAGGCCTAACTGATATAAGATAGCACACTTACACGGTGAATAACTATATGTAAAGAACCTGATATTTTTGTTATTTAAGGTTTGATAGGGTACCCCACCGACGTGGCGGGATACCCACGACTGACGCGGCAGGATATCCGTGACCCGTCTGTTGGCCGAAAACCGAGGTCTGAAGAGCTTATCCGTAGCACACCCCAGGGGTGTTGAGTTGAGATAAGTGAAACCTCGCCACCGATCCCCAGGGGAAAGGGGTTTGGGTACTAATTGTATTCCCAGGGAATACAATTAAAACTGTCTATATAGATGACGATGATGGGTATCTCATTGAGGCTCGATGCTATATTGCTCGGGGATTACTTAAGTTGAAAGGTTAAGTTTTGCTTTAGGCCTTTTAAGTATCATTCATAAATAATTAAAAGACATGAGTAAACTATCAATAAAACATGATTCTTTTCAACTGTTTTCCATCAATAACTGTATAGACACATCATGCATGACATATCATGGAATATATGTGAGTTGTAACTTATATGTTCAATTGTGTCTGTTTCCTATTGAGCTAGGATATAGCTCACCCTTTAGACTATACGTCGCAGGTCCTCTATTAGCAGCTGCCGAGGCTTCAGGGGACGTTGACCCTGGTGAGTCAGACTCGGCACTTGGAGACGAGTTGGAGCCACCTCTTGAGGACTTCTTCTAGGGGACTCCGTTGTGCAGCTTTGAGGGTTTTTGTGAGATTATTGGTACGGCTTGGTTTTTGGTTAAACAATGTAACAAAAGTTTGGGATTATTCTTTTGGGCGAACCATCTGTGATGATTAGCTATCATCGATGGTTCGGATCGGTTCTCCATTCATGCAAAGGCATGAAGGTAGAACTGTCTTTTGAGAAATATTTAAATGATAATTAAATTTCGCAGCTTTATCTATTAATTTAGTTTAGTTCATTGCTTGATATACCAATATTCTGTGCATAGCTAAGGGGCACGGTCAAGATGATCGTGCTGATGGCACGGGTTTCGGGGTGCTGAAATCCGGGCTGTCACATGAAACATTTCAACCCCCCATTCAGCCTATACTGCTCCCTTGTGAAGATTGTACGCAGAGGCAGTAGAGGTGGAAAGGGGGAACTATGGGTAATGGAGAAGGGTGGTGAGGAGATCAAGGATGGGATGAGAAATGACATTGGAAATTGTAACCCATCCTTATCGTATAGGAAGTCGCATTCTAGGTGGGTTGTAATGGTATAAGGGTTAGGAAGTGGGGAAAGATGGGTTCCTAGTATATGGTTTCAAATTTGGGTTAGGTTTAGGGTCGAGGGTAGTTTTAGTACATTATTCAGCATTACAGACAGATCGCTGGCGCTTCAATTTCTTTACTTTCTGTTGTACCGCCAGGAGATCAGCTCTATATTTTTCTAAAATTTTGTCTAGTCTTTTACTTAGGTCGCTCTAGTTATGTTCTTCCATCATGGGGTTTAGGGTATGGAAGGTAGAAAATAGAAGAGATGATTTGTTTTATGGATGGGTGTGGATTTATAGGGAAAGGTGTTGACCCATCACTTCGAGTAATTGTCTATGTTTAGGTTCTTAGGCTTGGGTGGTTGGTAAGTGGTGAAATTGAATGCAAAGCTTGGCTATTTCTTATACAAAATTGAATTAGCTTTATTTCCAATGTCCCTGAAAAGACTGATCACTAGGTTCTCCTGTTCCTCAGAATTGTCGTTTGTAAATCTAGATAATGTTTACGAGAACCTAAAACTGAGAAAATTGTACTCACTACAATTAGACTCTAAATTCACGAGAACTGCAAATCCATGCGTTTCCAAGGATTAAAAACAAAGAAACAGTCTTTACGATTAGTAAATTCTTATAAATCGTGGAGGGGTCATTTCAAAAGAAAGAATTTATATACATATATGTGTTTGCTACGGGTGAGTCGGTAGCTCGACAAATTTATGAGGAAATCAATGGCGATCAAGGGGAGTTTATGTCCCTCCCATAAGAGTATTTCCTCCTGGGGTGCCAACTGGCCATGGGGAAGAATGGTTACTCTCTCTCAAGTTACCCAGAATGGTTAATTGCTCAACCTAGGTTTCTAATTGTGTAATGGATTCCAAGAGATTATTAAGTAGTTGTGTTTGAATATGGCCATATTGTAGCAAGCTTTCGGCCAATTGCAACAAGGCTTCCTCAATGTCAGTGTGGTCTTGGGTCTGTGTGGGGCATAGTACAAGAGAGTGCTGAAGAATTTTTTGATTTAAGCCATAGTTAGATCCAACGGCTTTTCCTTGTTGAGATGTTGGGTGCGATTTTACACCCACTGGAGATCTAATTTTTATCTTCCACAGTTTTAACTTTGGAAGGCAATTCATCATTGACTTTAATTTGTATAAACCTCTCTGCCTAAGAGGTATACTCCTTGAAGTCTCAGATTCAATCTCACCCAGTGGTTGGCATTTCACTAGTTCCTCGCTAAAGTTCTCAAAATATTCTCAAGCAGCCTCAGCGGACATGGTGTGGAACATCCCCCCACAGGCATCATCAACTATGTGCCGATTTTGATCATTTAGACTTGCATAGAAAGTGAAGACTATCTGCCAACGGGGTATCTCATGATGGGGACACCCATCTAAAAGATCGTTGAGGCGCGTCCGCCCCTCTCGAAGAGATTCATCCGGATATTATTTGAAATTTCTAATCAGATCCCAAATTTGATTTGTTCTGTGTATTGGAAAGTATTTCATGAGAAATCCTCATTCCAAGTCCTCCCAATTGGTAAACAAATTATAAGGCAATGAGTATATCCACTGCCTTGCTTCATCACTAAGAGAATATGAAAACAGCCTTAGACGAAGAGATGTTTTTGGCAAATTCTGGATTTGAAATAAGATTGCACACTTCTATGAACTCTCTTAAATATAAATAAGGAATTTTCATCCCGTAGCCCACGGCATACTAATATTGGAAGTGTTTGAAATATTTTGGGCGTAATTTTAAAAGTCTCATTACCAATCATGGGGGTTATTTGTATACATGGGGAAGGTGTAAGAAGTGTTAAAGCATAATATTCCCTCATCGTTCTAGCCTTACTTTGGTTTACTCCTGCGAGATCCATATTGATTTAGAATTGAGGCAGGTTGGCTAGAATACAGTATGTCTAGTTTTAGTTCAAGTTTATATGATTTTTATTCTAGAAAGTAGGGAAAGAAACAAATCTGAGTTTCTAAATTTTGTGGTCGGCAGAAGTTAGAAACTTTTGACTCGCTGCTTCGAATAAATCTGCAAAAGATTAAGAACAGATCAAAGAAAAATAAAAATATAAAAAAATATAAAACGAGAGAGATAAATATTGGTTTCTAAGAGGATAAAAATATTAGATAAAAACCAAAAAGATTTAGATAAATCCGCTTCCCTTACAGCAGCGCCAAAAACTTGACTTGCATCTTATTGTGTATTATAATTATATTAAATTCAAGTCTTAACCTATTGCAAGCGTATAATAAAAATTATAGTACAAGCATAGGATCGTTCCCACGAGGAAGTTTATTATCTTATTAATTCCTATTTTTATATTCTATCTAAATCCCTATCTTAAAAACTTTTATTTATCTTTAAGATTTCCTAATCTACTGGAGAAATATGAATAAAAGAAATTTCCTATAGCTAAAGTGCATAAAAAATAAATCCTAATCCTTCTTCTTCAAATTAAGGTTGCCAATCTTAATCTTCAGCTTTTGAATATTTATGAAAATAAACAGTATTGTTACACCATATTTTTAGTCTCCTAGCATTGGTCGTCAATCAAGTTTAAGTTCCTATCAATATAAATTTAATCTAATCAACAATCAACCAGATATTTGGGTTTCAATCAAACTCTAGCAAACTAAAGATGGAAAAGTAAAAAACGTTACGCTAATCTGCAAATTCTAACATTAGTCGTCAATTCAAATTAAAACTTAGAGATGTTTACAAAGCAAATAAAATCTAAATTATAAAGTAAAGTAAAATATATCCTTCACCCCTTAATTGTAGTCGTCAATTGCTCCTGAGAAATTACAGATATCTATACTAATCTGCAACACTCAATTGCAGTCGTCAATTACTCTTGAGAAACCTCTGATATCTAATCTACTCTAACTAATATACACTACTTTGATAACAAGAAAATCCAACCACAAGCGTCAATTAATACTGAAATTCTTCGATGCTTATTCCTATGCCGAGCCCTCTTATTTATAGATCATAAGGGGTCGGTTTACAAAGATCTAGTCCTAATGAAAGAAACTACTAAGACAAAAGTATCCTAATATAACTCTAATTTCTAATTTTATCTTTCCTTGCTTTCTTTAGTTGATGTGCTTTAAGAGTGTTCTTTATTGAGCAGCAGTAGAGTCCTTCAGATTTAGATCTTTATCAATCTTTAAAGATCCGTGGTTTATTAGTCTTCTAATTACGAGAGTCTTCTAATTCTTGATATGGCGATGATAATTCTCACGTGATCAGCAACAGCAACAATAGTAGGGAAGCTTCTATTTTTAGGAAATCGTAAATAACGATTTCTTCTTTCATAGCTTCTTTGAAAAATCTTTAGTCACAATTTTCTATTTTTAGTAGGCTTCCTCATAGTTGTCGATTTTCTGGATTACGCTTTATCGCTTTTCTCCTTTTGTCTCTTTTGAATAATCGTAAATTACGATTCTCTGGCTTTCAGAAGCAGCAAATTTTCTTTTTCGCTCAATCATTTTTCTTATTGCCTTTTGAGTTTATTTTGACAAAGATTAACACTTAGGCTCTAATTTACTACTCATCTATAATATCTGCATATCCGTAACTCATTAGTAGTAAACTATGGCCTAGCATCACTAAATTAAGGGTTATAAATTGGTAAATTATTTGACTGATCACTCATATCGTCAATATCTCTCTCAGCAATGAGGACTAATCGTACCACTCGAGTGTATGTGGTCACCTTGAATAGGGAGATTCTCTCTCTAATCACTGGCTTCAACCCATATTCAAATTTTTGAGTTTTCATGAGTTTGATTGCCATTAACATCGATGCGAATGGCGATAGATGAGTGAACTCAGATTCATACTCTCGTACGCTCATTTGCCCTTGTACCAGATTGGCAAACTAGATTTCCATTTGACATCGTTTGGTCATGGGGAAATACTTCTCATTGAAGACGTCAGTGAGTTCAGTCGAGGTCTAAGATTCCCCTGGTGTTCGGGTCTTTTCGATGGACTTTTACTACTGATCCGCCTCTCCCTCGAGTTGGAAGGATGCCAAACTCACTTTTTCCTCTTCAGTGGAAGGAATTCTTCGGAGGGTCTTTTCTATTTGATTTAACCATGCTTTCGCCTTAAATGGGTTGGCTTGACTGAAGAAGCTAGGGGGTCTCATCCTCATGAACTCTTAGAATCCTGAGGGTTGGCATCTTTCTGCTAAAAGTGCAGCTTGTTGGTTGACCATGGTTTCTAGCAATTGCTCGATGCGACTGTTATTGCTTCCTTCTCTCAAAGGAACATCGTTGGCGCCAATGGCTTCTCCCTCATCATTACACGTGCCTCTAGTACAGACACTTGGTCGACCTCGTGGAGGCATATTGATCTTTCACAATGAAACAAGGCTTCAGTCAAAAGTAATTGTGAAGATCCCAAGCAAGACTATTTATGGTTCCTATGTCCTGACAAAATCTAAAGTCATTCAAGGACATGGCTCCGAATCTCCAGAAGATTACAAAATAGGGAATGTGAATCCCTCCTAGGTTCCGATAGAATCTCATGCCATCTCGTTTGAGTCCCAATAAGACCTAACGCCTAGGCTTTGATACCACCTGTGACAGCTCGGATTTTCTCAACACATTTTTTTTTTAACCAAATGGGAAAAATCGGACCGTCGGGTCGCAGATCACAATCCGAATATAGAAATGTGCAACCATGGAATTTGTGACAATCCCGTCGCAGTGATGTGCTCGCTCTCAAAAACATAGAGTCGCCACCCAGAGCTTTTGGTGTCCCGAGAAACCTAGTTCATTTTTATTGGCACTAAAGTGCTAAAAATATGACTCTGAATTTGGTTCACACCAAAGGCTCTTGGGTAGGGGCTTCGGTTATCGATCGGGAAGGTGTTAGGCACCCGATCAACCTGCTTAACACGGTCTCTACTAATGGCTAACACAAAAATAATGTAAAAGAAAAGAAAATGGCTTCCTCTTGCCCAAATGGGCCTTAAATCCTATTTGTGCCCCTCCGTTCCTACCAAAAATTCGGTGACGTAACGGCACAAATGGGAGGATAGGAAGAGCTAAGGAAGAGATAGGAGAAGAAAGGGGAGAGCCTGAGCCCTTGGGCCCTTGTAGCATCGTAGGAGAGCCTTGTGTGACTTGCTTTTGATGAGCTCTTGAAGGCTTGTATGGTATGGAATGGGGTTCTAACTCTTAAGGCTTGGTAGCTAAGAGATAGAGAAGGAAGGCTAAGGGGTAGCACACACCTAACATAGAGGTTTTTTATGAAAGGTAAGGCTTGGAAGGAGGTTTTGGAATTCTAGAATTTGTATGAGCAATGGTGCACCAAAGGAAGAAAGATCTTCTTACTTTAAGCTCTTTCTCTCTTAGGTAAAAATTCTCAACCCTTAAACCAAAGGGAGGGTGGCTCTATTTATAGGAAAAGGGTGGATTAGGAGAGTATTTAGATGCTAATCAAGGTTAGAAATTAGGTAATCTAGCATCTAAGGTTTCCTAGGGTTTTAACGGTTTAAAGAAGTCTGAAGATAGGCTTTAATGGTGGATGTTGGGTTAATGGTTTAGATCACTAATGGGTTGCAAATAGGTGTTAAAAGGGTACAACAAAATTATTAAAACATACCTCAAAGACTGAGGTGGTCAACAAGTCAAACCCTAACTTTGAAATTCAAGGAAAAAACTAGAGGTCACTGTTCATATGCCTGGTGCAACTACTAGTTGTGCCAGGCAAATCTACAGTAAAACAGTTCTGTACTGTAGCTTGAAAGTTGGCTTCGCGAGGGGTGGGGGGACCCATTTATACCTGGTGAAACTATTAGTTGTGCCAGGCCATTTCTAGGAGAAAAAGGCCTGGCACAACTATTAGTTGCACCAGACAAATTCTGGGGGAAAATGGTTTGATGCAACTATTAGTTGCGCCAGACAAAAATTCCTCCAAAATGACCCGATTTTCAAATGGTTATAACTTTTGATATAACTCCAATTGAGGTGATGGGAGGGTTGATTCCTAAGGGCTCGAGAAGGTTCCTAAGGGTTTGGGAAGATTCCAAAGGGTTTCATACATGCCATCAAAAGCTTAGAAGTGCACCTCTCTCGAAATGTGTTCCGATCGGGCCTTGGGCCAAATTTGGGAGTCTACAAGAAACATATATGGTACATCCACACACATGCGGAAAAATCAAGCATATGATGCACATGGCATAACGGAAGATCCATCATCGTAAAAATATTCAAGCTCACAATGTAAAACTGCCGGTGATGGCTGATCATCACCTAAACAGTGGTGAATAAGAATATACATTAAATTAAAATTCTACTATTCAGACCTACCAAGTCCAACCACAAAGATCCAAGAATAAGTAGAGTCAACTCCCCCAGACTAAGGTAGAAGATACGACTCAAGCTTCAGATCCAAATCAAGACCTGCAACCTGTGACGTATAGTTAAGGGGTGAGCTACAACAAGCTCAGTAGAGGAAACTCAAGAACAATTACAAATTTTTTTATCGGATAATGCATAAAACCAATGAGGAGATTTCAAGGCAGGTTTCCCATAGAAAGCATATGCAAATACGAGTTTTCAAAAGTATTTCGATTTAAAACAAAGATACACATGAAAGCCATTTAGATTTCAAAGCAGTTTTCTCATCCGAAAGCACATGCAAATTAGAGTTTTCAAAAGTATTTCAGTTTAAAACAAAGATGCACTTCAAAGCCATTTCTATCTTAGAACGGTCATATCATTTTCATGACAAACATATACAAATGCTGTTCTCATATCGAAACAAATTTGAAAATCACGTGTCTTACTTAGTGTCTCACTGTAAGATTCAAATTCAACGATTATGTCAAATTGTCTTACATACAATCCACCCATAGCGGTCCACAATACATATATAATCCACCTATAGCGGTCCACAAATGTACATATAATCTGCCCATAGTGGTCCACACTGTGTACATATAATCCACCCATAGCGGTCCACGTCAATTTATTTGACTTCTTATTCAAGTAACTTACATAGCATAGATATTTGAATCACAGATATTCCGCCGTGCCAGTTCGATTCACGGATATCTTGCTATGCCGGTTCGATTCCCAGGTATAACTATCGTCAATGCTCAATTCACTTGATATCCCTGCAGGTTACCGATTCACGGTGTGATTCACGGGTCTGTGCTCGATTCAAATTGCGTTCAACAAATTCAATATTCAATTCAAGAGTTCTTATACAGAGTCCAGATTCATATTCATTTATGAATTCACATACAAAGTTCGAATTACATAGTGGATTCATGTTCATATCAGATTTAGTGCGTATTCATGTATTGAATTACATGTCGGATTCATGTTTGGATCGGATTCTTGTTCGCATCGGATTCTGTTCGAGGGTTCGATATTTCAAAGTTTTCAAAAACGAACTCATAAATTCAAAATTCAAATTCTAAATCAGTTCTAATGATCACATTCGAAGTTCAAGGAGTTAAATGCTAACAAAAATTCAAGGAATTTCAAAGGTCTCGCTGATTTCATTTATAAAAGCATGATTTCAATTAAAAATTTTCAGAAGTTAAACCTCATATTCATTTATCAATTATCTAAATGCAATTCAAATTCTTAATAGTCAAAAGAGTTTCACACATTCAAATCAAATACATCATTTGCATCTATGGATTCAAATCAGAAATGCTATTGGTTAATGAAGTTCCCCTACCTCAAATCTCGAAGTCGTGCGAAACGGGAGCAAAAATCTTCATGGACATTTTTTCAAACCTTAACCTGCATTACAAGGCATTCGTATACTCACATGTTAGTGATTAAACATCACACATGGCAAAGTTCCTAAAGTTTTCGCAAAACTAAGGTGAAAAGAACGAGTTCACGTTAACTTTGGATAATGTGAAATTTTCCCCTACTTGGTACTAAATTTTGACCTTTTAAATATTAAATTAAAGAATTTTTTACTGCATAAAAGCTATAGGGTTCTTTGTCCCCTTTCCAACGCATCAAGAATCGCACCAATCGGAGTTCGGGGCCAAACGTTATGACCAAAATACTAAACAGGTGTCTGGCGCAAAAATAGTAGCTCGCCGTGACGAGAATATAGTTCACTGCGGCGAGGCCTTCGGGCAGCTACAGCTCACCGTGGTGAGCATGAACAGTTCCATTTTTGCCTTATTTTCTCATGTAGCACTCGCTATGGTGAGTGCTTCAGGTAGGTCTCACCACGGCGAGGTTCTAGGTCGCCACGACGACTATGTGCACCCATTTGGGACCCGTTTTCTTGTGGGTTTCTTCTTCCTTCAATCGAAATTCCAAATCAACAATCCTAATAGCTTTCCTAGACAGAATTCAACCTAAGTACAATGATATGGGGGACAAATAAGGCTTCCTAATTGAATTTTGCATGCATGCACGGCCCGAATATTAGAAATTTGGGGATTTCAGCCACAATGCCCCACACGTTTCCGTTTCTTTGGGGATTTTCATGCATATGGCCTAGATACGAGCACATTGACCTTATTTTTGGAGGATTTGAGATTAATAGGGATGCGTAAACACTCACCTCCATGGATTCTTCGCATGCAGAGCTTTGCGTTCACGATGTAGAGATCTCCACCGCGTAGGCGATTTCCCGCTCGATCGTTCAATCTCCTTCATTGGATTAGAAAGAAATCATAGATCGAAGCATTGTTGATCGGGGTTTGTAATGAAGAAAAACAAGATTCACGGGATCGTAAGGCTGCAGTTTGGGGACCTCACACGATGGTTTGGTGTTCTTCACTAAGAACCTATGAGAAAAGAAAGAGGAGAGGAGGCTCTAAGGCTTTGACGAAGATCTCATGCAGTTTGTGCATGGGAGATTGGGTTATATAGCTGAAGTTTAAGTTCTCATGCACAGCCTGTACACCCTAAGGCTGTGCACACTCCATCACATGGCTTTCAATTCATGGGTCCTAGTGAGTTGTTCCTTAATGGGTCTTAAGTGACTAATTTCCAAACGGGTCTCAATTGACTTGGTTTCCTATTGGGTCTTAAGTATGGGGATAGTCTACGTGTACTAGATGGTCTAGCTTGAGTGTCCGCCCTATACATGGGTTTTGGTGTATGGGTTCCCAAGACTATTGTAAACTTAAGGTACCTAAGAACAACTATTAATATTACGGTCTCAAATTTATAACAGGTATGGATTTCAGGTCCTGATATTTACCAGGTCAGCTTTTTATCGGGGCTGCTCTTAAGTGTCTGGGTCATCGCTTACGCAATCCGCTAACTGTACTCAATTACAAGGGTGCATATTGCCTCTAAGTATTGTGATCAGTTTCCATTTAAGGTGTCGGTCGCACTCGATTATTGGGCACTTGTACATACACGGCTTAATATTAGGGTCGAAATTCTAGGGAGTTACAAAAAGTCTGAAAGGATTTTCCCTATCAGAATTCATTGACATTGGCACTTATTTAATAACATGTTTCAATCTATATTAAGCACGGGAATTCATCATTAGGACTGTTTGTAGACACTCAAATATGGTCCAAGGCCCGATCGAAACATCTTTCGAGAGAGGTGCAATTCTAAGCTTTTGATGGCATATATCGAACTCTTAGGAATCACCCCAAACCTTTGGGAATCACCCTAGATCCCTTAGGAACCTACCTCGAACCTTTAGAAACCAATCCC
Source organism: Chloranthus sessilifolius (assembly GCA_021018995.1). NCBI lineage: Eukaryota > Viridiplantae > Streptophyta > Magnoliopsida > Chloranthales > Chloranthaceae > Chloranthus > Chloranthus sessilifolius. Next base: position 88,099,536 of record CM037594.1, on the reverse strand, counting down.
GACCCTTAGAACCCCTTCCAAACCCCAAACCGAACCTTCCCGGATAATGGATGAGGAGGGGTGCATCGAAACTGGCTACACCCCTTACAGCAATTGAGTCTACACCATTGAAGAGTAGAGGTCGTCACCTTTTTGACGGTCCAAGAATCGCCCCAATCGGAGGTATACATTAAAAGATATGACAAACCAGGTCCGGAGGGTAGGAAGAGAAAGTCAAGTGGGGCCCCCTAGGGATTTGGCACAACTAATAGTTGCACCAGTAATAAACTTTGCTTGGCACAACTAATAGTTGCGCCAGGCCAATCACCCCTATTTATAAGCCTGGAGCAACTAATAGTTGCGCTAGATTCAAATGTGGACCCCACCCTTGCGAGCCAACTTCAAAGACTTTGATGCTGCACCTTTGTTTCTTGTGCATTTGCGGCGCAACTAATAGTTCTGCCTCAATTTCATATTTGGGGTTTGACTTGTTGACCACCTTGACCTTTGGGGTGCGTTTTGCTATCTCTGTTGTACCCTTTTGAAACCTATTTGCACCCCTTTAAGTTGCTTAAGGCCTCACCCTATCATCCACCATTGGAGGACCTTTTCATACTCTACAAGGCTCCAAAAACCTTAGGAAACCTTAGATATTGAATTACCTAATTCTTAACCTTATTTAGCCTCTAAACACCCTCCTAATCCACTCATCTCCTATAAATAGAGCCCCCCACCTCTTGGTTTTGGGGTTGAGAATTTTGCTTAAGAGAGAAAGCTACAAGTGAGAAGTTCTTCCTCCCTTTGGTGCACTATTTTCACCTAAATTTCAGAACCCAAAAAACCCTCCCCAAGCTTGCTTTTACATCCAAAACCTTTAGTCTAAGTGTGTGTGATCCCCTAGCTTCTCTTCTCCATCTGTTAGCTAGTAAGCCTTAGTGGTTAGAACCCCTTTTTCCACCATTCAAGCCTTCAAAAGCTCATCAAAGCAAGCTACACAAGGCTCCTCTACAGTGCTACAAGGGACCGAGGGCTCTGGCTCTCTCCTTTCCTCTCCTATCTCTTTTTGGCATTCCCTACCCTCTTATTTGTGTTGTTACGCCGCCGAATGTTCGGTAAGAACGGAGGGGCGCAAATAGGATTGGAGGCTCATTTGAGCAAGAGGAAGCCATTTTCTTTTCTTTTCTTTTATTTTATTTTTTACCATAAGTAGAGATCGCATTAAACTGGTTGATCAGGTGCCTAACACCTTCCCAATCGATCACCGAAGCCCCTACCCAAGAGCCTTTGGTGTGGACCGGATTCAGAGTCATATTTTTAGCACTTCGGAGCTCATAAAAATGAACTAGGTATCCCGGGACACCGAAAGCTCCGGGTGGCGACTCTATATTTTCGTTAGAGAGTGCATCGTCGTGACGGGATCGTCTCAATTCCCACAGTTGCACAGATGGTGACTCTGCTGGGGACTAGCTTGTAGAGCTTCCCCTTGAACTTGGCCTTTTTATTTTTGATTTTTACTAACCTTTTATTGCTATTTTTTATTTTATTTTTACTCGCCCCTCCGATTAAGTCATTTTACTTACCCCTACTTTTACGTCATTTGCATGCCTTAGCCGATCGGCGGGCTTACTTGTGCATTTGTCCTTTATTTTTCTTACTTTTCCGTCATTTTAGTGCCTTTGCCGATTGGCGGGCCTACTTGAGCTTTGTCTTTCAATTCCTTTAAATTTTTATCATTTAAAGTGGCTTAGCTGATTGGCAGGCCTACTTATGCACTCATATTCCATCAGTGGACGCTGGCCCGTAGTGGCGGCACGGGATAATCACCCCCGGTCTTTGAACTAAAGAAAACTTCCAAAAATAAAAAAGAGAAAATCTTTGAAAAAATTAAAATTGAACAAAGTTAGGGAGCTTAATTAATTTGTTTTTATGAGGTAGATTTTAAAAAGGGTTTGGATTAGGCAAACACACAAACACCTAGTATCTGAGAAGGCGCTTGCGCCGAAGGTATATTGGGTGGGTTCCCATTCCGAAGCTTAACCCTTGGGGGAGTGCGCTAGTGAGTTATACCGGACTCAAACCCTTTAGGTGCGGTGAGAAGCGAATCGATCACCAAAAAACTGCTCAGTTCTCGGAAGCTCAGCTACCACAAAACCCAAAAAAGAGACTCATTTTGGGCTGTTGTTGCTGCTGTCATAACATTCTGGAACCCCATTTTTGCTTGGCGCAAGTATTAGTTGCACCAGTGCAAAAATTAGGAATTTATAATTGGCGCAACTAATAGTTGCGCCAGCTTTAAAATCCCAACTTTTACCTTGGCGCAACTAATAGTTGCGCCAGTGTAAAAGGGGTCCCTTGCAACCTGGGCGCATGTATTAGTTGCGCCAAGCCTGTTTATCAGCCCACCAGCCCGAATCCTTGGCCCTTTTCACATCCCGAGTTTCCTGATTAGTGTTCTTAGTGCCTTGTTTGGGCCACGCCATCTCCGACACCCAATACGCCCCCGCCAGTCAAAAGAAGGCAACTTCTTTTTGTCTCATCTCGGGGGATCGGGTTGTTTGCCTCGATTTTTGTGCCTTCAATAGATCGAAGGTTCTCCTTCGATTCTTTCGAAGTGCATCAGAATCGTCGCTGCGGGTCTTGAATTAAGGCACGAGGGCCACTCAAAAAGGGTGTTCTAAGGCCTCGGAACCTTTGTTTTTGAAAAACTCTTTCGAAAAATTCAAAAAATATATATATAATAAATCAAAAACCAAAAAAAAAAAGGGTTTTGTTGTGCCGGCACAACGGCATCATCTTGCCCTCCACCGTCCCGCAGGGGAAGAAGGAGGAGGACTTTTGGGCCTTACCCAAGGCACCCTTTCCCAACCCGTTCCCGTAGAATGTCGTGGGTAGTGGACCCGACTTACGCCGATCCCGACTCATCCCCGCCACATTCTCAAACTCACTCCCATTCGGGAGAAGTTCTTTCAACCATCTCCCTCACCCAACCCCCCTTTACCGTCACCGACCTGTTCGGCGCCCCGATATTCCCAACCATTACCCCCTAAAATATCCACATTCCTATCCCCCATTCTCTATCTTTTGCCCAAACCATGCCCAAACCATGCCAAACCTAAACTCATTTTCCCAATCCACATCCATGCCCCAATTCCCATCATCCCCCTATAGACCCGATCAACCCACATTCACATACACCACTTCCGCCCTATCCGCCCCCCAGCAAAATCCCCCATCCACCCGGGTCATGCCAATTTTTGTCGGGGCCATGCCCAACTTTCCTCATCCCTCCTCATCATGCCCCCCATCATCCCAAAACATACCCAATAAAATCCTCTCATCCACCCCATACCCCCCACCTACCATGGTCATGCCTGATTATACCGGGGCCATGCCCAATTTTCCCGCCACCTCCATCCCATCTATATCCCATCATCCCTTAAATCTCTCATCTCCATCCAACCCTCCCTCTATGACCATGATGGAGGAGATGTTCCAAGCCTATTCTATGTGGAAGGCTTCTCCAAACACCCCCCCTCCTCCTTCACACCCCATGTCCCTAAACCCGTCTCACACCCTAGCCAATCTCCATGCCTCACTCCCCCATGACCCCCATCAATCCCCCATAATCCACACCACCCAAACCCCCATTATTCACTTACCCCAAGGCCCATTGGCCCAAACCCCCTTTTCTCACATATCCCAGGGGCCCATGGCCCCACCACCCAAACCTACCCAGGGCCCATGGCCCAGACCCACCAAGGGCCCATGACTCAGACCCATCAAGGCCCACTTGGCCAGACCACCAAGGCCCATTGGGCCAGACCCACCAAGGGCACATGGCCCAGACCCAATAAGGCCCATTGGGCCAAACCCCTCAAGGGTCCTTGCCCCATACCTACCCAGGCCCACTGGCCCACACCCACCAAGGGCTCGTGACCCAAACCTACCAAGGGTCCATGGCCCAAACCTATCTGGCCTGTGGCCCAAAATGGCCAAGGGTTCATGGCCCGAACCTAAACCCCACACTCATACCTTCCACAATACCCCCAACATTTAACCCAACCTTCACAGCCGGGTCAAACTCATGCCATACCTCAAACCCAATTCTCCCAAGGCCATCTCCAAACCTTCCCCCATACCCAACGGCCCTATCAGGCCCCACCTTAAAACCAAATTCCCATCACCCAACAAATCTATCCTCACCCCCAATGGGCTCACCCAACCCCACTCATGTCATTCCCATCCAACCCATGCAACAACAACAGGAGAATCCCGCCCTCGCTGCACACTATGCCGACTGGCAGTATGAAGAGGACGAGATTAGGAATAGTGGGGCCTATGCTGGGGCTTTGACTAGCCTCAACCCTCCTCCCATAATTGCCCACCCCCTGGTGGCCCAGAGTGAAGTCCAACTGACTGCCGAGAAAGCGACCCCTGTATCAAAAGAGTCGGAACAACTAAAAGAACAGTTAGACAAAATATAAAGCAGCTGATGAAAATGGGTGGTGTTGAAGTCCATGCCACGGACTTCACAGACTTATGTTTGTTCGCTGAGGTCCCCCCGCCACCCAAATTTAAAATGTCAGCCTTCGACAAATATAATGGCACTGGCAATCCTATTGCGCACCTAAAGTCCTACTGTGGGGACATGTGCCAATACAGGGAGGACGAAAGAATGCTAATAAAAGTCTTTTAAAAGAGTTTGACCGAGCCAGCTTTAAGATGGTTCACATCTTTAGAACCTTCTATGATGAAAATTTGGAGGGACTTGACGCATCTCTTTCAAGAACAGTATGTCTACAATATAGACATCGAGCCGCGTAAGTCTGACTTGGCCCGTTTAAAGCAGAACCAGAACAAGACCTTCAGCGACTGCTTGGGGCGATGGAGAGCATTGGCAGTTCAGGTCAGGAACAGAATACCTGATCATGAACAGATAAAGATGAATTCAAAGAACACTCTGTCAGTGATTTCAGACTTTTTGGTATATCAGCAGTAGATCAGCTTTACTGATCTTGTGAGAAATGCTAACCGATGTGAGGACGCCATCAGGGAGGGGCGTCTGAATAAGAATATGCCGAGTGGACCTAGTGAGGTTAGAAGATTTTCAGAGCAAAGGAACGAGAAGAGAATAGGGGGCGATGTCCAGAACATAGTCAATACCTGGCCCAATAACAATACAACCCCATTTCAATTTCAGGCTGCCCCACTAGCACCCGTTAGGCCTGAGCAAATGCAAAGAATGGGGAATGGGCAAGGAATGCAAATGACCCCGAAACAGAGGAGAGCCCGCTACGACCGAGTCTTCACACCTCTGGGGCAATCATTGAGTGTACTTTGCTCCTGTTAGTAGAAAAGGGATTAGTGGCTATCCGCCAACCACAGCATCCTCCTCACCTGATCCCAAGGAACTATGACCCAAATACCCACTACAATTTTCATCAGGGTCCGGGTCACCCTACCGATCGTTGCTTCCCATTGAAGCACGCCATCTAAGATTTGATCGATGCCGGGAAAATCATTCCCCCTGCACTCTCTCAGCATGCTAATATTCACCAAGTGCCACTACCCCCACCTCCCACCGGAGGAGCAGGTCCCAAACCCATCGTCGGAATGATAGAAGATGAGGAGGAGTTTGAATTTGACCCATCTGATTATATCAGTGATCGGGAGAGTTATGTAGCACCTTTATCAAGAAACATAGAAGAGGGGAACATAGGGGTAATTGAACCCCTAAATTTGTTAGAATATTTCCCCAACCCAACCCCACAATTTGAACCCTTAGATCTTCGAGCATACTTTCCGTCCACCACACCCGTCAATTATGTAAATATCAATGCATACCAATCATACACAACAACCCCCATCAATTATCCTTTAAGCCACCAAGCCCCATATCCCACACCCGCACTCGAAAATTACCAATGGCATATGCCCATCCCATCACCCCAAGTTTCACCTGTAAAATCCACCCCCCCCATCAATCACCCAATGGCCCATCAGACCCCCCATCTGCCGCTAATACCCACCAGCTATCAATGGCCTACATTTTCCTCCTTCCCTCCAATGCCACCACCCTCAAGCTTCACCACCCCCATTTGGCCCGGTCTTCCCACCCAACCCGCTACCACCGAGGTGAATCAAGTATTACCCACACCTCCTGAGCTGACAGTACAAGTACCTTAAGAACCGGCAGCCATACCTTTCCGACTCTCGGGACCAACCTATGATCCTAATCAGGTCCCGTTAAGCTACGAACAAACAGATGTCAACACCGACAGCAGCAGAGGAGAAGGGGCAGTGGACTTTGTCATCGGGTCAGGAAGGATATCGAAGTAGCCAGAGGCACCGACAGCACCACAGGCCCAACCAGAGGGGAAGAAAGACAGTGTTCTGAACCATTTCAAAAAAATGAGTCGGGAACATATATTAGAGACTCAACTAAGAAGAATGCCCGCCCATATCACTGTCTGGGATCTATTGATGACGTCCCCACTCCATTTTCAAGCATTAATGGGAGTGTTAAAAAATACGCATGTATCACTCTAAGTTAGCCCAGATGAAATCGGGCAGATAATTAGGCAAGTGATGGCTCCAAATGCCATTTCATTTTTTGATGCTGACTTGCTAGAAGAAGGGGGTAGCCACTCGAAGTCTTTAAATATAACAGTTGAGTCTGGAAATATGGTAATCCCCTTGGTTCTAATTGATAATGGGTATGCATTGAATATATGCCCGTTAAGAACCACCACCAAGATCGGGGTTGATCCGTGCATGTTAAGGCCCACCAGAACCAACACTAGAGGGTTTGACAATACCAGGAGAGAAATAATAGGAGAAGTTGATCTTGAGCTGTTGATAGGGCCAATGACCTTTTCCATCTTGTTTCAAGTCATGGATATCAAATCCTCATTTAATCTATTATTGGGCCGCCCATGGCTGCACGAGGTCGGAGCTATACCTTCCGCCTTGCACCAGAAACTCAAGTTTGTGTCTGGGCATAAGATCGTTACAATCATCGGGGAAGGGCCTAGTGAGAAAGAAAAGGCCGCCAATAGGATCGAAAGACCCAATATGTTAGATATACCGCACACCGCTGAGGATGTCGACCTTCACAGTTTTGAATATGAGGTATCAGCCACACTCCCAAAACCCATTGAGGGCATCATGCCTAAGGCACTAAGCCCGCCGATCAGCTAAGGCACTAAAATGACAGAAAAGTAAGAAAAATAAATGACAAATGTGCAAGTAAGCCTGCCGATCGACTAAGGCATGTAAATGACGTAAAAGTAGGGGTAAGTAAAATGACTTAATCGGAGGGGCGAGTAAAAATAAAATAAAAAACAACAATAAAAGGTTAGTAAAAATCAAAAATAAAAAGGCCAAGTTCAAGGAGAAGCTCTACAAGCTAGTCCCCAGCAGAGTTGCCATCTGTGCAACCGTGGGAATCGAGACGATCTCGTCGCGACGATGTGCTCTCTAACGAAAATATAGAGTCGCCACCCAGAGTTTTTGGTGTCTCGGGATACCTAGTTCATTTTTATGAGCACTGAAGTGCTAAAAATATGACTCTGAATTCGGTCCACACCAAAGGCTCTTGGGTAGGGCCTTCGGTTATCGATCGGGATGGTGTTAGGCAACTGCTCAACCCGCTTAACGCGGTCTCTACTTATGGAAAAAAATAAAATAAAATAAAATAAAAGAAAGTGGCTTCCTCTTGCCCAAATGGGCCTCCAATCCTATTTGTGCCCCTTCGTTCCTACCGAACATTCGACGGCGTAATGGCATAAATAAGAGGGTAGGGAATGCCGAAAAGAGATAGGAGAGGAAAGGGGAGAGTCGAAGCCCTCGAGCCCTTGTAGCATCGTAGAGGAGCCTTGTGTGGCTTGCTTTGATGAGCTTTTGAAGGCTTGAATGGTGGAAAAATGGGTTCTAACCACTAAGGCTTACTAGCTAAGAGATGGAGAAGAGAAGCTAGGGGATAACACACACCTAGGCTAAAGGTTTTGGATGTAAAAGCAAGCTTGGGGAGGGTTTTTTGGGATCTGGAATTTAGGTGAAAATAGTGCACCAAAGGGAGGAAGAACTTCTCACTCAGAGCTCTTTCTCTCTTAAGCAAAATTCTCAACCCCTAAACCAAGGGGTGGGGGGCTCTATTTATAGGAGATGAGCAGATTAGGATGATGTTTAGAGGCTAAACAAGGTTAAGAATTAGGTAATTCAATATCTAAAGTTTCCTAGGGTTTTTGGAGCCTTGAAGAGTGTGAAAAGGTCCTCCAAAAGTGGATGATGGGGTGAGGCCTTAACCTACTTAAAGGGGTGCAAATAGGATTCAAAAGGGTGCAACAGAGCTAGCAAAATGCACCCCAAAGGTCAAGGTGGTCAACAAGTCAAACCTCAAACATGAAATTCAAGGCAAAATCCAACAGTCACTGTTCATATGCCAGTGTTGGAAGTTGGCTCGCGAGGGTGGGGCCCACATTTGAACCTGGTGCAACTATTAGTTGTGCCAGGCTTATAAATAGGGGGAATTGGCTTGGCACAACTATTAGTTGCGCCAGGCAAAGTTTATTACTGGCATAACTATTAGTTACGCCAAATCCCTAGGGGGGCCCACTTGACTTTATCTTCCAACCCTCCGGACCCGGCTTCCCATATCTTTTGATGTATACCTCCGATTGGGGTGATTCTTGGACTGTCGAAAAGCTGACGACCTCTACTCTTCAATGGTATGGGACTCGATCGTCGTAGAGGACCATAGCCAATTTCGGTGCACCCCTCCTCATCCATTATCTAGGAAGGTTAGGTTTGGGGTTTGAAAGGGGTTCTAAGGGTCGGGATTGGTTTCTAAAGGTTTGAGGTAGGTTCCTAAGAGATCTAGGGTGATTCCCAAAGGTTTGGGGTGATTCCTAAGGGTTCCATATATGCCATCAAAAGCTTAGAATTGCACCTCTCTCGAAAGGTGTTTCGATCAGGCCTTGGGCCAAATTTTGGTGTCTACACCGTTGCATTGCTTTCGTTTCCATACGACTTCAAGGTTAAGGTAGGGAAAATTCAATGCTTATTTTTCATTTTTGATTTGATTCATAGATCCTAATGATAATAGTCATGATCATGAGAAATAAAATAGTATTTGTTAAATATTTCTGCAATGCATGTTGAATCAATTGCATCATTGATTTGTATTGATTCTTTGATCTTGTGTGTGTAAATGAACTCTAAACTCCAAATTGTTTAAGAATGTGGATCTTTGTATCTTTGAATATTTCATATTCCGTTGTGAATTTGGCTCTGTGATCAAGTGGGTGAGAGGGGTAGAGGCTTCAGAGAGGGGTAGAGGCCGCAGGGTTTTGACCCTATTTTCGCCTATGGAATACTCTGCTTCCGCTGATGGAATGCTTGGGCTCCACTTTGATTTCAGATTTTGTTCTGACCTTAGTTCATCTGTGTGACCACTCCATAGCATATGCCATGTTTTAGAATTGTGCTTTTGAACTAATGTTTTGAATTTTAAACTTGCTTTGAAAATGCTTTTGCCTTTCATCATTGAATCTATGCTTTGTATGGACTGTTAGCTCATCCCTATTAGTACGCAATTTTTCTTGGTTCCTTTCGGTCCCCGAAAGAAGTGGCCCAATTCGGTTCGCATGGACTCTGGCTAGGAGCAGTGGAATAATAAACTAAGAAATGTTAAATTATTGAAATTAAGGAGGTGAATATTAAATGGGGACTACCTGGATGATTCGATCGCCAGATGCAGATATTTATCAATGCTACAATATGTCACTGATCACGCTTTACGAGGTGTGAGTTAACTCCTTTGCTGAACGTCGGCCTGTCGACTCCAACAACTATAGGTCGCCTTGGGGTTCAGCTAGTTTGGTTTCCTAATCTTGCTCTAAGTCTAATTGATTTTGTCTTCTGATTCTTCGTGTTTTGCTGACCGGGGGTCTCCTAGTGTTACTCTTACTCTAGTTGATTGAGTTTCCTACTGCTACTCTAACTCTAATTAATTTAGTTTCCTAATACCATTCTAACTATAAAAAGGAGGTTGTGGCCCGTTATGCTAAGGAGGATCGGACCCATTCCTGGGAACCCTCTATAAGCTCCCTTGGGCAAATCGGTTGGCTAAGGGATATTTTGTAAATATTAGAGATTAAAAATTGGATTTGAATTGAAAACTGAGAATTTAAGAATTAAAAACAAAGAATTTAGGAATTAAGAACTACGAATTAGAACTAAGAACTAAGAACTAGAACTAAGAATTAAGAATTAGAACTAAGAAATAGAATTAAGAATTAAGAACTAGAACAAGTAATTAAGAACTAGAACAAGAAATTAAGAACTAGAAAGAGATTATCTAAAGCTAAGCGCTTCTTCCTCCTTCTAGTGCCGCAGAGAGACGAACTCGAGCTTAGGAGAAACCTGAGCTCGAGAGAGAGGAGATTGCTATCGAAATTGTTCTTTTGGGCGAGGTAGGGGGACTCTTTCTAAGGGTATGGGTAATTCTGCGTGTGGGGTCATGTGCAAAATAACCGAACTCCACGCATGTCCGGTAGTCTTCAATTGAATTTCGTGCAGTATAGTTCGCTTAACTCATTTTGAGTCAGTCACTGACTGGGGAGTGACCGGCTGAGCAGGTGTCCTAGTTTCGGCATGACTCAAGACCAATTTCGCACGTGTAGTTATGTGTGGAATCCAATTTCGTGTAGGACAGTCTGCGCGAAATCGGGGAGTTCGGGCGGTCTAGGGAATTAGAGTCCCAATCCACATCTAGATTGATTTCGCGTGTGATTCCACACGTGGAATTGATTCCGCACACCTCTGTATGCATGGGATCGGGGGCAGTCTACGGAAGGAATACCCTAGTCAAAGTGGAACTATTCCGCACAACTGTATCTGAGTGGAATTGAATTAAGTGCATAGCGTAATACACAAAATTCGGGTCCTAAGACTATCCGCAGGAAGAGTGAGCCTGGTCTAAGTTGGACCAATTGTGTGCATGTGTTCACTCGGTTAATAAAATTTCATGCATCTGTATTTGTGCGGAATTCGTGATCTTCCCGAGTCGGGTCGGGTCCGAGCCGCAGAGCTATTCTTTCAGCTTGGGTCTCAACCATATACTACTATTTCAGCGTATGATCCCCGCATTCAAGGTTTTAAAGTCTTCTGAGAAGGTCAGTTCTTTTTTGGAGACTTTGGGCAAGGTTAAAGGCTGACTTAACATGTTTGTATCCTTCGAGAGGGTAAAATCGAGGTGTCTACAGATGCCCCTCTTTGGTGCATCCTTAGGAGTAAGGATGCGTCGAAGAAGTAGACACCCCTCCTCTGAGGTGCCTTCTCGTTTCTTTGGGAAATCATAAGTGTGAACTAGGGAGCTGACATGAGATGCTTGACTTTCTTATCTATCAACGCAAGGTAAGGAGGAGCATTCGATGGCCCAGTGGTAGCTATCGAGAGGTATATCCTCATTCGCGAGTGCAATTGGCATCCCGTCGCATGTCATGACCTACTGCAAGTGTCAGTTAAACAGGGGGAAATTGACACAACTGAGATACTGGGAGGCATCATACGAATGTCCAGAAATAAGGTCAAGTGACCAGATAATATGAAGTAGTATAATAGTGAAGGTTTTCGTAAGTCATGTCAGATCGGGCACGTCATTATCCACATCGGCAATGCATCAGGGGTCCCTTTCCAGTTGACATTTGTGATTTCTTAGAGTTGAGTATATTCAGTGTTTAGTTTCCCAAGGGAAATAACGGGTTGGGGTGATGAGAGATAAAATTTGATAGGTAGGAGCTTTGCAAATCTGGGTTTTTAACTTACGATCAATTCAGTGGTAAAACTTTAGAAAATGAGGCTTTTGAGACCTTATTGAGCAGATCCATCGATACAGGATTTGTGGACCTGACCTTTATTAGGTTGTCAAGACGACACTCATGAATACTAATGATTGTCTCTTATGGGAGGACTACAATGATTCATGGATTGGGAGCTTAATACTATCTAACTATATTTTTTATGAGAATATCGAGTAGAGGAGTGATACTTACCTGATTTATCTTGTGATGGGACTTGCTTGCTATTATTTTATGGTGGTCACACGATGGGACATTAGAGAGTTTCCTCTCCTCTTCTGTTTCTGCCATGGTGGGGTTCGGTGCTGGTTGCGTGATGGGACTTTTGGGAGGTTGGTTAGGTCGCAATGGGATAGTTGGAATGTTGAATTTCCTTCTATTGTAGATCTTGGGTTATATGATAGGATGGGTTGTGTGATAGGATAGTTAGTTTGTTTTATTTCTTTCTTTGGTGGATCTTGAGTTATATGATAGGATGGGTTGGTTTGATTTGGGTGACAAGGTTGCGTTGCAACGGGACATGTTTCCACTAGTGATGGTATGGTCTTGGTGTCACGATGGGACATTTGGAGGGTTCGAATTTACTACCTGCTTCTTCGCGATGGGACATTGGTGAACCTCCCCTTCTGGTCTCGTGCTGTTATAGTCAGTGATGGGATGGTACTTACGTAAATGAGTGCAGATACTCGCATGTAGAGGTGAATCTTTGCTTGGGATAGAATGATGAATATTCTTCAATGAGGGGGTTGATATCGACTCTTGTCTCCCTTATCTTGAAGTGCGAAAGGTTGATTCGTCTGGTGACTAGTTGTGGCGATCAAGGGGGTTTTACCGTTGCCGTGGGTGCATGTCACGACCGTACAAGGGACTATACCATAGTCGAGGCACAGGTGGTGCAACTAGAGTGATAATAAGATAAATTTAAGAAAAAAGGTGTCGAAAGGTGTTAAGTGATATCAGCAACGAGTGCAGCGGGATGCAACTCAAAAAAAGTGTGTCCGTCGGAGAAGAAAAATTCTTGCATCATTTTTTAGGAGTGATTTTGCAGTATCATTTTTGTAAGGTGAGTTGTTTGGACGTGATAGAGAGGGTGGGATAGGATGATGAAAATGGAGGTGAGAAAAGGTAGTAAAGCGGTTTTGAAGATTTTAATCATTTGTTTTGTAGAGATTGAGGATGAGTTAGATTAAGAGGTCAATTTTTTTTGTGATGGGACTATAAAAGGTTTTTTTTTTTTAGTTATACAGTGGCACAAAGGGAGGATGGACACATGAAATAAAATATATTTTTTTTAAAAATGCCCCAGTTTCAAGTGTTGGTCTCGTGACCCGATTATCATTGTCAAGGAGTTAGTGCTAAAAAAATGCCCCAGTGTCAAGTGACGGTGGGACTTTTCTTGGCCTCGCAGATATCTTAGATTGTGCTTGTAATGATCCCTTGTTGGGAAGTAATTCGATTATTTCGGCCATATCCCTGACTCAATTTTGTAAGTACTGAATGATCATCATATATCGTAGCTTTTAACAAGTTAGGGGTGGATGATAGGTAACGGGTGATTGCATCGCTTATCATTCAAGAGTTTTCAGTTTTATTCTCAAAAAGATTTTTAAATCATTTGACTCATCGTCTGAAAAAAAAAATAATGTGTGAAAAGAGGTAAGGTTTAATGATCTAGGGATAGCTTCTTATTCAACCAATTTCTGAAATAGTAGTTAACTACTTTCTCCTCAGGTGTATAATGCAGTGCCATAATTGAGCTCTCCGTCATGGTCCAGTGCCATCAAATTCTATGGTTAGCAAGAGTTTTATTCTCCTCTCACCAAAGTGCGACAACATCTAGTATTGTGAAGATGTCGAGGAAGCCCTCATGGTTTTGTATATGCTTCCCTAATGGGGAATACCAAGGGTGCCCTCATAGTTTCGCTTATGCTTCCCTAAATTCATTGACTATTCATTCGTCGCATGATCTCTCTCGGTTGTACTTCTTTTCTATATATTTTAAATAACCTGCTAACGCAAGAATTATGAGGTTTGATAAAGCGTTGCATTTGTCATTTTTTCTACTATAATATAAACTCCAATGTCTGAAGAGGGTTTATGAGAATCCAGAGTTTTTTGTATTTCAAAAGAGAGTTTTATGATCCACTAGACTTTTTGATCAATTTTCCCGAATTGGAAGGTGGTCAATGAGTCAGATGTTACTAAAAAAGATTTAAAAAATAATGACCTACAACTGGCGAATGGTTTATGATGAATATGAGGATGATACAAGTGCACCTATTTAGACCACGGGACATGATGATCATTGAGTTATGGAAAGCATTCCAAGGGTTAGGAATGTTGGTACGCGCTTTTTCTGGGTCCCTTTCGGTCCCCTGAAAGAGTGGCCCAATTCGGTCCAAGTGGACTCTGGCAAAAGCGATGTTTTTAGAGGTAATTAAGTATTGAAAAAGAAGCGATAAATCTCAGAGAAAAACTTGGTTCGTTGTGATTGCCAGCTGTAGATGTTTATCAACGCTGTAGTACGTCACTGATCATGCCTTCCGGAGTGGAGATATGGTTGTTCTCTTTACTGAATCATCGGTCAGCCGATGTTAGCAGCATTGGGTCGCCTGTAAGTTTTAGTTAAGCTAGTTTTCCTAATTCTCTTCTAATTATTTTACCTTTCCTACTCTCGCTATAGTTATCAGGGATCTAATTAATTTTACTCCTATTAGGGGTCTAATTAATGGGAGCATTCAACTAAGCTTCCTAATCCTATTGGGAGTCCGATTAATTTAAATATTTTAATCCTATTAAAAATCTAATTAATTAAGTCTCCTAATCCTGCTAGGAATGCAAATACATTAATTCTACATAAATTAATTAGCAATGTACTACTTCTATTGAAATTCGAATTAATTAAAAATATACTAACTCTATTAAAATTCTAATTAAAGTGAATATACTAATTTTATCGAAAATCTAAAAAAAAGGGGTTTTGGCCCGCTATGCTAAGGAGGAACGGCCCCGTTCCCGGGTACCCTCCATAAGTCCCTTAGGCAAATTGGGTGGCTAGGGATTATTTTAGTAATAATATGGATTGAAAAACTGATTTTTATTTCGAAGTTATGGATTTACGGATCGAAGATGGAGAATCAAGTTAAAAATTAGAATTAAAATCCTAGAATTAAAATTGGAAATTCAAAGACTGAATTTAGTACTAAAATTAAGGACTCATTCTAGAAACTAAGAAGTAAAATGGGAAAAACTGTAAATTTATTTAAAACCTCAGATCTAAGATTTAAAATTTATGAACTAGAGGGCTAGAATCTAAATCTAGAACTAGAATTAAAAAAAAAAAGGACTGGTTCTAGAACCTAAGAACTAGAACCAAGAAAAAAAGGGTAAGAATTAAGGATTAAAGAGGTCTAAAGGCCTAAGATCTAGAACTAAATGCTTAAGAACCTAAAGTCTAGAATTAATGATCTAGAACTTAGAACTAGAACTAGAAGAATTAAAAACTAGAAGGGAAGTATACCTGAGGCCAGGGCTGCAGAGAGAAATCCCGAAGTCCTAAGCTTGAAAGCAAGGAACGAGAGAGAGAGAGATCTATGTCAAAAATTGTGGCTGATGTTGAATTGATGTCTTTTTGGGATGAGGTGGTGGGTCTAGGTATTTGGCCAATTGCGCGCCCTGTAGGGTGCGCACAACTAGTTGGTGAATTTCAATTATGCGCCCTGTTTGGTGCGCTCAATTGAATTATGCACCCAGTATTAGACACACAATCACTATGAGTCGGTGACTGACTCAGTGAGTGACCGGTTGACTGGCTCAGCCGGGTAGCATAGTCTTAGTATAATTAGACTAATTGTGTGCGCTAATTAGTGTGCTCAATCAATTAAATGCATGAATTAATGTGCTTAATAGGGAATTTTCAGACAGTTTAGGGAATTAGAGACCAGCTTCGCTTAGGAACCAATTATGTGCTTATGCTGAGGCACATAATCCGATTACACGCTCTAGAGAGGGTACAATCACGTCTTAGGAGGTTTCTACAAGGCCAGTCCAAAATGGATTAATTGCGCGCTGGTGGTGAAGCGTGCAATATGATTACATGCGCCTGGTAGGGCACATAATCATGGTCTAGGCGGTCCTCAGGAAGTGAAATCTTGGTCCAAGAGGGACCAATTGCGCATTAGCCGTGGGGCGTGCAATTGAGTTATGCGTGCTATACAAGCACGTAATTCAGGACTTTCCAGGGTTTGAGCCGGGTCCGAGCCACAGAGCGATTATTTCAGCTTGGGTCTCAACCATGTACTATTATTTCAGTGCATGGTCCCTGTATAGGGTTTTAAAGTCCTCGGAGAAGGTTAGTCCTTTTTCGAAGGTCGTGGGTAAGGTCAAAGGTTGACCGAATAAGTTTTTATATTTCGAGAGGGAAAAATGAGGGTGTCTATAGATGCCCCTCTTCGGCGCGTTCTTGTGGAATAAGAATGCATCGAAGAAGTAGACACCCCTCATCTGAGGTGCCTTCTCGTTTCTCTTAGGAAATCACCAATGTGAGCTTGGGATGCTGACATGAGATGCTTGGATTTCTTATCTATCAGCACAAGCTAAAATCGAGAATTCGGGGGCCCAGTGGTAGCTGTCGAAAGGTGTAGTCCATGCCATGGATGCGAGTGACATCCCGTCGTATATCGCGACATGCTGCTAGTAGCAGTCAACAGGAGAAAAGAGGCATAACCTAATCCATGGGTGAAAGGGACATCCCGCCGGATGTCGCGACCTGCTGTAAAGGGCAGTCAAACGGTAGGAGAGTCAATATCCTAATCTGTAGGTGCAAGGGGAAATAAAACAGAGGGATATCCGACATAAATTGAGGTACCAGGGGGCGTCATAAGAATATCCAGAGACAAGGTCTAAAGACCAATAATAAGATGTAATATTATGTAATGGCGAAGGCTTTTACAAGTCATGTCAGACCGGGCGCGTCATCGCTCACACCAATGCACGTCAGGTGTCTTTTTTCCAGTGGACATTTATGATTTCTTAGAGTTGAATATATTTAGTGTTCGGTGTCTTAGGGGAAAGAATGGATTGGAGTGGTGAGAAGTGAGAGTTTGACAGATAGGAGTTCATTTATTTTATTATTTTATTATTTTTTTTATTATTATTTTATTATTTTTGAAGGTTTGGGAATTTAACTTAAGATCAATTCGGTTATAAATCTTCAGAAAATGTGGCTTCTGAGATATCACTAAGCAGATCCACCGGTATGAGATTTGTGGACCCAACCATTTGTGTGGTTGTCAAGGCGAAACTCGATATGCCTGATGCTCCGTCAATACTTCTCATGAATACTAATGATTTTCTCTTATGGGAGGACTACGGTGATTCACGGATAGAGAGAGACAAGTTTTAAAAATATTTGACTTAATATTATTTAATTATATTTTAGAAGAAATATCGAGTAAAGAGAAGGGGGTGATAATACTTACATGAATTATTACCTGCTAGGGCTTTTGAATGCAATGGGACTCGCTTATTGTTGCAGTAACATAGCAATGGGACATAAGAGGGTTTCTTCTCTTTTCCTTCATTTCTGCTATAGCGGGACCTGATGGTCACCATTGTAATGAAATGTTTTGGGGAGGTGAGGTTCGCGATGGGACATAGTGGTAAGTAAGAGTGATATGGTAAATTAAAATCAAAGTAAAATAGAGGATAAAAGTGATATGGTGAAAACAACAATCCTAAAACATCCTAGACCTGCAAGATACAAGGCTAATTGTAGCAATTTTGATAAGTAAGAGTTTATCCCATAGAGAAATTGATCTAGAACCCAAAATGGGCCATAATAGTAGGCCTCCAGATCTGGCTACAGATCTGACAATCCTAAAGAAAGGGAGTTGGGTGTCACGACTACACTAAATTAACCCTAACAAAAGAGAAATAAAGTGCAGCCCTATCCTAAAGAAAGGGTTAAGAAGAAGATGGTGATGTTGTATGCCAAAATAAAATATAAAAATGATAGGAAGTAAGCAGGTTAAGTTAGATTTAATGCAGTAATATAACTCAGATTTAGACTGTCTCTGCAGTGGTCCTTGCTGAGATGCTATCAATAACCTCAGTAAGATAGAAGAATCCAATTTAACCCATGCCATTTGGGGTGCTCTTAGGTCTATACTCTATCCACTCAAATGGTCACAGAGTATCCGATAGAGTCTGTTAAATCCCATTGATTAAACCAGAAATGCTAACCTCATCCAAAGGAGTGGATTGATCATTTCCCCAACCAATGGACTAGATCAGGCCATGAATATTATTGCAGACACTATGTAATACCAGTGCTACAAGCTCCCCATATCTGTGCACAGATCTAGCTAATATCCATAGGTATTCCAGCCCATAAAATCCTATGTGCTTTGCAAAGGCCAACGGCTCAATGTGCCCACACAAAGGACCAGCAACAGGTTGAATAAGGATTTAAATTCAGTTGGTCATTACTACAAAAGGCCTGCAATGACTCGGCCTCAAGCTATAATTACTATAGAGAAATCAAATCTAACATCTGATATTGGTCAAGTAAAACAAAGGGGAGCCAATTCTTGCACAAACCTCCTCACAAGGTTCTAGAAGCTTATGTGCAGAGGAGAAGAATCCTTCACAGACATGTGGCTGGACACCACCTTAGGGTTATACTCTGTCCACTCAAATGGTCACAGGGTATTCGATAGGTCTGTCCATACCACAGAGATCTGAGAAAGAACATGTAAACTGTTGCTGCCACCATGGAGTCCCAGGGCTACAAGCTCTCCAGGTCTGGCAACAGATCTGGCATGCTATCCATAGGTCTATTAAACCAAGGGAAATCCGATGGTAAATAATAGATCTACTAAAAACTGAATGGGCTAGTCCCAAAAATATGGATCCTACAGACATTTAAGGAAACCATAAGATCTGTAGATTTAATTAGTTACTAAAACAATAATCTATTGATAAAAGCAAAACTTACAATGAACTGTCTCAAGGCTGCAGCCTGTACACAACTGCTCATCCAAAAGTTCTCAATATATACAAAGCCTATTATAAAACTAAAATAAAACTAAACTTATCTACTTATAAAAGGATTAGCCAGCCAATGCTGGGCTAAGAGAGAAGAAAAATAAGAAAAAGATATGATCAAACCCTAACCCTAGCCTGCTGGAGCTCTTAGCCGACAGAGGATGAAGGAAAGATGAAAATACTAAACTCTAAGTACAACTTATATACTCTGTCTATAAGGCCTTGGCTCAAAAGAGATTAACCCTAATTTTTCTAGCAGACATGGCACTATTTCAACCCTTGAATGCCTTGAGATGTGTGCCTTGAAATCCATGCATCGGGAAGTGTGCCCTAACCTTAGGAAATTTCTAAAATGTCCTTGAGTTAAAATTGAGAAGTGGAGAGCGCGAGCTTCGCGGGGCTGGCATCTACAGTAATTAACTCGCGTAGTGACAGAGCCTTCGCGGAGGAGCATTTGGCTTAGTAGGATTGTTCACTCACGCGGTAGATTCTCAGTTGATCACGTAGCTGCTTTGCGCTGCAATGCTATTGCAGAGGTGATTTGGAACACTTGGATTTCTCACGCAGTAGAGCTTCAGAAGTTCTTTCTCACTGGATAAACTAGTTTGGCTTCAGAGTGCGCAAGAGCTGCGCGAGAAAAATTCTAGGCATCTCTCCCTTCCAAGGCTTTGTGAGAACTCTGCGAGGTAACAAATTGTTCTTTATGCATATGGATTCGCTATGTTCTGCGGGCGGCTGCTTTAAGGCTTGATCTTTGCGAGAGCTTCGCGAGCACAAATTCTGAGGGTTTTAAGACGCGAGATCTTCGTGATTTCTTTACTGCTCTCCTCTTGACTGCACATCCTATCTGCGCGAGGGCAGCTTCCACTACATCCTTAGCTCCATGAGGGATCTCCTCAACTCTGCGAGATGAGTCTTTTGATCTTCTGATGCATTGCACTTGCTGCTATTGCAACTTCCTCCATTCTCAGCTAACTTCTTTCATTTGCTAGACTTTTGGTCAATGATGACTAGCAAATGAGTCACTATGGTGAGCACACCAGGGTGTTTCAATAGGCTTTGACTCAGCTGTCAACTTTGCGTATTTTCTTTCCCTTCTTTGGACCAATAAGCAGGGATTTTGTATTAAGCTGTATAGTTTATTGCTAACTACAAAACACACCTAACAAATGATTATTAGTTTGCTTCACGGTCCATCAAAGGCTAGGTTAAGAGGTGAAAAGTAGTACTTTTCAGTGAATAACACACCCCTAAACCTAATCTTTGCTAGTCCCTGAGCAAAGGAGAAATTAAAACAACTACTCTAAGAATTTAAATGCCACTTTTATAGGGAACACAGATGCATTTAGCTTATGCATCAAGCCTTTTAAATCCCTAGGTGATCCCTAGTGGAGGAGTGAAGTCTCTTGAGGGTTTTCAGTGAAGATATACGCAAACTTCTCAATAAAACAGTTAATAAAAGTGTAAAACTATCACGTCAGCTATCAAGAAACAGAGCATCAGTTCACCTTTGATTCAACCAAAATGTGAGGACTTTGAACATATGATACAGACAGATATTTAATCACCACAACTTTTACATAGATGCAGATCATTTTCAATTAGCTCACAATAAGGGAAAACATCACATGTAGGTCAATACTGAGCTCATCATTAATTAAAAATTAGGTTATAGGCCATGCCCAATACATCCAACATCAGACCCAATGCTCACTTGGGTAGACTCTCACAAGGAACTTTGAGGGTTTTCATTTTCTCTCAAGCTCAAGAGCAGTTACAGGCCCCAAATGGGTCTGTAAGCATGAGCATAGGCAAAGCACCTAAGTTCTGGCATCATTGGTTAATGCTCACTATAGATTGGATAACTCTTTGTCTCTGCATGACAGCTCATTCAACTTTGGATCACAGGGTCTTTTGACTTGGTTGTAATGTGGCTTATGGGATAGGTTATAAAGAATGGAAGGTTGAAAAGGGATTCAAAATTAAGAAATTAGTAGCTGAAGGATGTGATTCATGACTTCACGTTCTTTAGTTTAGCACCTTTCATTTTCTTTAAAATTCTTCAGACTTGAAGTGGCCAGCTTCTCCTCTTGTTTTCAATTTTTCCAATGAACTTTCCTCTTGACTCCTCTCTTATTCCTCTTCATTATTATTTTTCTTTCTTTTAGATGTATTTTTCTTTTTGTTTTTGTTTTTATTTTTCTGACTCGCCACCTCTTTCCTCAGCTGTTACACAGCTAAGCTTTAGGTATCTCTTCTCCATTCTCTCAATGTTGACCATATCTTGTCCATCTTTAGCTCCTTCTCCTTTACCTTCTGAATTCTTAGAGTGAAAGTAGGTTTGAATCAGGCCCATAGGTTTAGGTACAAGTACTCAGGTGTATTTTGAAGAAAATTAGAAATTAAGGCTCAAATGGTGTGTGCACAAGGGCAGTTGATTAGGGTTTGGTCTGTTTAAGCTCAAATTGTCTAAGAGAATGCCTTGATCATTTCCTAGGTGTCATGAGTGTTGTCAATTGTTTCAACTTGGAGGTGCCTAACTTCTAGTGAGGGCATTGACTCAGCGAGCCCTTAGAGCTAAAAGAATTGCCTCAGTCACTCTTCAAAGGAAGGAGAAAATTTTTATAGGCCCAAATCTCACTAGTTATGGTCTTCCATTGAACTCTTAGGCATGTCCTTACATTTTTTTCTCTTTAATGATTCACTAAGTACTGATACAAGTAAGTTTTCTTCGTGTTCACATCCTGGAAATGCTAGTCTAAAAGTTTGCAATGCCTAAAGGTCTGCAAAATTTTAAATTTCTCATTTTTTTATGATTCTTAAGTGAACGAAACAGCACATTATAAAAAGAAATTCTATTGAGATACAAAAAGATTACCACAAGGTGTTACAAAGAGATCCTAACTAACTACATAAAAAGTATAAACCTAAGAAAAATCTAGACACACAGTATCAAAATATCCTTTCAAAAACAAAATGGTTCTCCCTCCTGGCTCTGAAATATCCTCAACCTGCTGCTTGTGGAAGAGGAGCTGCAAGCCAAGAGAGGGAGGGGGAGAACAGGGATGAAGGAGAAGGAGGCTAAGCAAGTTGTGGAGGGATTGAAGGGGATGGGGGAGAAGATGTAGGTGGTTCTATCTTCTGTTTCTTCTTCTTTCACTTGTTCTTTTTCTTTTCCTCCTTAGCCAAGATCCTTTGGAGCTCCTCGTACTCATCCTAGAGGAATTGTAGAGGGTCAGGCTCCTTAGGTGGTGGCGGGTCCTCCAAGACTAGGTAAAATTTTATAGGCAGATCAATGGGTTTGTCATCTGCCATTGATTATGGGTAGGGGCGTACTGCTAAGGTTAAAGGAGAATGAATGTGAAGAAGACGAACTACCCTTATATTTAAAGTGCTTAGATGGTGGAATATGAATCAGCATATTAAATTTTGCCTCCTTCCAAGTTTCATTGCCATAAAGAAATTAAAGAAGGTTAGTTGGCAATAAATTGTGATCGTTATGGGAAATGGTAAATCGCACAATTTATTATGGGGAATGAAATCGCACAGTAAATATTGGTCTATTTTTAGCTCTGGGAGCTAAAGCAGAGGGATAGGAAATGAAGAAATCGAAGAAATCCATCAGGGTTAAAAGGGCCAATTCCACGCTTCACGCAGCTATCCACGGGGACTCGCAGAGTAGATTTCACGCACAGTACAGATGCAAATTTGTGAGAAGGACAATCGCGCAGAAGAACATAGCTCCGTGAAAATAGAATTAAATGCTTTGTGTGCCTCACAAAGTTACTTTGCAGAGTTGACGTTGGGCCTAAGCACGTGAAGCAGTTTCTTATTTCTCATACGGCTTAATTGGTGATCTCCGCGAAGAACAACCATATGGACTTTCAGAGACTTCACACAGTAAAATATTTTGAATTCTTCTTTTTGCGCCCTCAAGATTCCACGAGAAAACCTTGAAATGGCTCGCGATTGTGAAAATTAGGCCATTTAACTCCACGAGAAAGCAACACTTAACCCCCTTTCTCAATTTGTGCCCTGACCTGCGCATGTACAGTGTCATGCACCCATTCAGTGGCTATTAGCACCAACCCTTTTATATGTACTCCATTCTCTAATGAAAATGTCCTCCCCCTTACCAGCACATGCATATCAAAAATTCAGAATGATAATAGCTTTTCATAGAAGCAAATTCTTGATAATTGCAGTGCCAGTACTTCAATCACCTAACAGCAATAGGCATGCATCTCCCATGCTAATAACATATATGAAAACAAACAAGCAAATCTCCCTAAAAAAAGTAAATGACATGTTCCTAGGTAAACAAAAACAAACAAAAGTTTCAATAGATATGGTACAAATAATACAAAGCTATGGAGTACTGAGCAGTGGGAGGTTCATGTAGGTGAATGGTATGAGGAGGCTCCACTGAATTTTCTACACAAATCTTAAGCCTTTGACCATTCACTTTCATGATCTTCCCTGTCTTTGGATCCAAGATCTCCACAGCACCAGATGAGGAGGCTTTGATAACAGTGTAAGGTTCATCCCATCTAGATTTCAACTTCCCTGAAAAAAAATTTAAGTTTGGAGTTAAAAAGCCAAACCTTAGTGCCAGCATTGAAGTCCTTCCTCAATAGCTTCTTGTCGAAGAATACCTTTGATCTCTCCTTGTACATTCTGGCATTTTCATAGGCTTCTAGCCTCAGTTCATCAAGTTCTGCCATTTGCAACTTCCTGTGAGAACTAGCAAAAGTTAGGTCTAAATTCATTTCTTTGATAGCCCAATAGGCTCTGTGCTCTAACTCCACTGGTAGGTGGCAGGCCTTGCCATACACTAGCCTAAATGGGGACATGCCAATAGGGGTCTTATAGGCAGCCCTATAAGCCCACAAAGCATCATTCAGCTTTTATGCCCAATCCTTTCTATCAGCCCTCACAGTCTTTTCTAGAATATGCTTAATCTCCCTATTGGAAATTTCAACTTGCCCACTGGTCTGTGGGTGGTAGGGAGTTGTAATTCTGTGTGTAACATAATACTTTTTGAGCAGGTTTCCAAAAGGTATGTTATAGAAATGGCTCCCCCCATCACTGATGATAGCTCTGGGGATGCCAAATCTTGAGAAAATATTATCCTTCAAGAATTTAAGGACAATGTGTGGTCATTGGTCCTTGTGGCAATGGCTTCCACCCATTTGGACACATAGTCCACTGCCACAAGTATGAAATTAAATCCGATAGATGTAGAAAAGGGGCCCATAAAATCAATGCTCCAGATGTCAAAAAGTTCTACTAGGATGGATGGCAATGGCATGGAATCTCTCTTGGAAATGCCTCCCATCCTTTGATATCTCTCACAAGCCTTGCAATGTAACTAGGCATCTCTAAACAAAGAAGGCCAATACAAACCACATTGGAGCACTTTTGCTGCAGTCTATTTACCACTAAAATGACCTCCACAGGCTTGCTCATGGCGCATTGAAAGAATGCTGTGAAAGTCACCTTCAGGCACACATCTCCTAATAATTTGGTCTGCACAATGCTTGTAAAGGTATGGATCCTCCCACAGAAAATGTCTAACCTGAGAGAAGAACGGGTCTTTATCCATCTTAGACCAGTGTGGAGGGATCTTATCAGCAGCAAGAAAATTGACAATGTGTGCAAACCAGGGCACACTAGACTGCAAAGAAAAAAGCTACTCATCAAGGAACAACTCATTAACAGGTGTCGCTGCACATTCTTTCAAAATAATTTTAGAGAGGTGGTCAGCCACCACATTCTCCACTCCCTTCTTTTCTTTGATCTCATGATCAAACTCCTACAAGATGAGGATCCATCTGATCAACCTTGGCTTTCCATCTTTCTTAGCCAATAGGTATTTCAGGGCTGAGTGATCTGTAAAAACTACAATCTTAGACCCCAACAAGTAGGGTCTAAACTTGTCCACAACAAACACTACAACAGGCAGCTCCTTCTCAGTTGTGGTGTAATTGAGCTAAGCTTCAGCTAGTGTTTTACTGACATAATAGATCACTACAGGCAACTTATCTTTCCTCAGTCCTAAGATAACACCTATGGCCAAGTCTGATGCATCACACATCAGCTTAAAGGGGAGTGAGTAATCTAGGGCCTGGATTATAGGGGCAGTTGTAAGGCACTTTTTCAAGGCCTCAAGGCACTCAGCAGAAAATACAAATGGCACATCCTGGCAAAGCAGGTGGCAGAATGGTTTGGCAACCTTGTTGAAGTCTTTGATGAACCTCCTGTAAAATCTAGCATGTCCTAAAAATGATCTAATCTGCTTGACAGTCCTGGGTGGGGGCAGATGTGAAATCAAGTCCACTGTAGCCTTGTCAACCTTAATTCCTTTGTGAGAGACCACATGGCCTAGTACAATCCCTTGTGTCACCATAAAGTGACTCTTGTCCCAGCTTAGGACCAAATTGGTCTCCTCACATCTTTGTAAGACCATATCAAGGTGTCTCAGACACTAGCTAAAGTTGTCCCCATACACTGAGAAATCATCCATGAAGATATCCAAGAATTTGTCAATCATATCAGAAAAAATTACATACATGCACCTTTGAAAAGTGGTTGGGGCATTGCATAGTCCGAAAGGTATCCTTCTGTAAGCAAAGGTGCTAAAGGGACATGTGAAAGCAATTTTCTCCTGATCTTGAGGATCCATCAGGATTTAGTTATACCCTGAGTATTCATCAAGAAAATAGTAAAATGCTTTCCCAGCTAGCTTATCTAGAATTTGGTCAATGAAAGGGAAGGGGAAATGGTCCTTTCTGGTCTTGGAGTTGAGTTTTTGATAGCCAACGCAAACCCTCCAGCTAGTGGTCTCTCTGGCTGGCATCAACTCCCCAAAATCCATAGTGATAACTGTGATGCCTTAGTTTTTAGGTACCACCTAGATAGGTGACACCCATTTAGAATCTAAAATGGGGTAAATCACCCCTGCATCCAACAGTTTCACTATCTCCTTGAGGACCACCTCCTGTATTTGAGGATTTAATTTCTTCTGCATCTCCCTTGAGGGTTTGGCACCCTTATCCAAATGAATTCGGTGCATGCAAACTGAGGCATCAATGCCTCCAAGGTTAGCTATTGCCCACCCAATTGGTTTCTTGTGCTTCTTGAGAGTATTCAGTAGTTTCTCCTCCTACTCACTAGTGAGAGAAGAGGAGATAATCACGGGAAGCTTGTTGTCCTGCCCCAAGAAGGCATATTTTAATGTGGCTGGGAGTTGCTTCAGCTCCAGCTCAGGGGGACTTTCAATTGAAGGTAACAAAGGTGTCTTAGTAGTTTGAGGAAGGGGCAGCAATGTATATTTTCAATTGAAATGTTGCACTAGGCCCATAGAAGATATTGTTATGGTACTGTCTTCTATCATGAAAACTAGGGCGTCCTTCTCAAACAAGCTCCAAATATTTACCAGGTCATCAGCAACATTATCCCAATCCAGCAGATTGGATAATTCCTCTTCCACTAGGTCATCTAGTATATCTACTGCACAACAGTCCTCAATGTCAGTCTGGGGCACCGTAGCAACATGGTACATATTTAAATGGGTCTTCATATTCCCAAAGGTAACCTCCATCATCCCTGACCTGCATTGTATGTAAGCATTTGCAGTAGTAATGAATGGCCTGCCAAGGATAGTAGGAATGATAGTGATGCTTTTGCAAGGGTTCATGTCCAAAATAAGGAAATCAGCTGGATAATAGAATTTGTCAACCCCACCAAGACATTCTCTACCATACCCACAGGTCTCCTCTCAGACCTATCAACCAATTGGAGCACAACTGATGTAGGTTTAAGCTCCCTCAAACCTTGCTCCTCATACACTGAATAAGGGAGTAAGTTCACACTGACACCTAAGTCCAAGAGGGCTTTTCCAATGGTGTGGTTTTTGATTATGCAGGAGATAGTAGGTACCCCTAGGTCTTGTAATTTTTTTGGTGTGGCAATGGACGGGACTGACTCAACATGCTCAATAGCAAAAACTATTTTAGACAACTGCACTCTTGCTTTCCTCTTTTGTGTGCAGAGGTCCTTCAAAAACTTAGCATAGACAGGGACTTATTTTATGACATTAAGAAAGGGAAAATTGATCCCGACCTGCTTGAAAGTCTCCAGCATTTCCTCCATCTGAGCATTCCCATTATCAAGACGGGATGGGCGAGCTAGTGCTTGAGGAAATGGCAGCTGTGGCACTGCTGGTGCTACTGCTGCATGTCTATTAACATCATGGTCATATTTTTATCTTTTTCTTTTATCTTCATTTATTGTTTGATGTTGGGGTTCAACATCAGCCCCATCATTTTACCCTAACTGATCCACAGCAGGGGGTACAATCCTTGGCTCTTCAACACTAACAATTCTTTCATTTTCATTTTCATTTTCCATGACCTCCTCAGTTACCTTGCCCACCAAATTTTCAACCACCCTGCCACTCCTAAGGGTAGTGATTGCATCAGCTTCCTCATGGGTGGAGGATGCATCTCTAATCATATACTGCCCTTTTGGATTTGTGAGGAGCTGACTAGGTAATTTTCCTTCCTCCCGTTTGTTCAAAGCATTACAAATGTGACTCAACTAGTCCTCAATCTTCTTAATGCTCTGTCTATGAGAATTGACAGTCTGTACCATCTTCTCTAAATTTTGCATTGAAGCCAACATCTACTCTTTATATGAAGAAGATCTGGACAGTTGTGGGGGTAGGGCCAACTGGTAAGACTAGGGGGTAGGTAGCAGAAAATTTTACCTTGGTGGGTACCCTTGGTTAAACTGGTGATGGGGTTTATACGGAGCTACCACTTGCTACTGCTGGGGTTGAGGATATGAATCTTGTCTCCAGCTTAGGTTTGGGTGGTTCCTCCAAGAATACTAAGCAGGCTGCTGCCCATAAGTTTGAGCAACATTGGCATGCTCCATAACAAAATCAGGAAACTAGTTGGCAGATGGACAATCATGAATAGAATGTGTGGGAGATTGGCATATCAGACACGCTTCCTCCACCTGTGCAACCATCCGAGGCTGCATCACATTCATTAATTTGTCAAATTTTAAGGACAAATTGTCCACCTTCCTCTCCAAATCACCTTGCACCTTAACTTTATATATTCCACCTCTAGGAGTGGCCTCTTTCACCATCTTAGTTGGGGGCTGGTTGTCATTACGTAACAGAGACTCCTGCTGCATGGAATTTTCCCCTATTATATCAAACAGCTCCCAAGCTTCCTCAGCTGTCTTGTGGAGGTAGCTACCACCAAAAAAAGCATCCATCATATCCCTGCTCTTGAGATTAATTCCTTGGTAGAATACTTGCACTAGTTGCCACATTGGAATTTGGTAGTGGGGGCATTGTTTTAACATCTCCTGGAATCTTTCCCAAGCTTCATAGAAATCCTCAGTTGAGGACTAGCAAATGATAAAATGTTTGTCCTCTTCTGGTTAGTTTTGTTCATGGGAATGAATTTGGCCAGGAATTTGGTTTGCAGGTCACTCCATGACTATATGTTGTTGGCTGGGAGCTTTGATAGCCATGTGTTGGCTTTGTCCTTTAGTAAAAAAGGAAAAAGCATCAATTTCGTGGCCTCAGGTCCCAAGCCGGCAATATTGAAAGTAGTGCAAAGTGCCAAAAATTGGTCAATATGCTTGTAGAGATCTTCTTTACTAAGCCCATGAAACAAAGGCAGCATATTAATGGTGGAGGATTTTATTTCATAATTCCCCTCAACATAGGGAAATTGAATGCAGAAGGGAAAGGTGTACTCCCTAGGTGCATTGTACTCCTTTAATGTTCTCTGCCTCTCAAACATGATAGCTAGTTCAGTTTCAACAGCAGGGCCTTGTGTGGTGTGTCTAGGTCTAAGAATCCTTTCAACCTCTAGATTTAGAGGTTCCAACTTAGGGTTTAAGGACCTTCTACCAAGCATATACTCACATCCACAGTAAGTAAAGAGAATGCTTACAAACACACACAAAAAGATTTCAAACAAAAATTAACAACTACATAGAGTTACACTAAATAAATAACAGGAAATTAAACATAAATGGACTGAGATTTAGGAGAATGGAAGTGCAAATAGAGCTAGCTACACTCCAGCTGCAGCTCTAGCTTTTCCCTTCTTCTACTGTCCATTTCTACAAAATTTTAAAAAATATCAGTAGTACTTTATTCTAGATTAGGCACAGCTACAAAGAATTTGAAAGTCTAAATTATAGTACAACTCAGGTCTACTAAAAAGATCAATAGTCCCCGACAACGGTGCCAAAAACTTGTTGTTTCGGGTCTGTCAGAGGATGTGCAGATTTATTACGTGGTGTTGGAAGAAAATTAAAATCAAAGTAAAACAGAGGATAAAAGTGATATGGTGAAAACAACAATCTTAAAACATCCTAGACCTACAAGATACAGGGCCAATTGTAGCAAGTTTCTATAAGTAAGAGTTTGTCCCACAGAGAAATTGATCTAGAACCCAAAATGGGCTATAACAGTAGGCCTCCATATCTGGCTATAGATCTGACAATCCTAAAGAAAGGGAGTTGGATATCACGACTACACTAAATTAACCCTAACAAAAGAGAAATAAAGTGCAGCCCTATCCTAAAGAAATGGTTAAGAAAAAGATGGTGATGGTGTGTGCCAAAATAAAATATAAAAATGATGGGAAGTAAGCAGGTTAAGCTAGAGTTAATGCAGTAATATAACTCAGATTTAGACTGTCTCTATAGTGGTCCTTGCTGAGATATTATCAATAACCTCAGCAAGGTAGAATCATCCAATTTAAACCATGCCATTTGGGGTGCTCATAGGGCTATACTCTGTCCGCTCAAATGGTCACAGAGTATTCGATAGAGTCTGTCAAATCCCATTGATTAAACTAGAAATGCTAACCTAATCTAAAGGAGTGGACTGATCATTTCCCAAACCAATGGACCAGATCAGGCCATGAATATTATTGCAGACACTATATAATGCTAGTGCTACAAGCTCCCCAGATCTGCGCACAGATCTGGCTAACATCCATAGGTATTCCAACCCATAAAGTCCTATGTACTTTGTAAAGGCCAACAGCTCAATGTGACCACAGAAAGGACCAACAACAGGTTGAATAAAGATTTAGATTCAGTTGGTCATTGCTATAAAAGGCCTATAATGACTAAGCCTCAAGCTATAATTACTACACAAAAATCAGATCTAACATCTGATATCGGTCAAGTAAAATAGAGGGGAGCTAGTTCCTGCACAAACCTCCTTACAAGGCTCTAAAAGCTCATGTGCAGAGGAGAAGAATCCTTCTCAGGCATGTGGATGGATACCACCTTAGGGTTATACTCTGTCCACTCAAATGGTCACAGGTTATCCGATAGGTTTGTCCATACCACAAAGATCTGAGAAAGAACATGTAAACTTCTGCTACCACCATGGAGTCCCAGGGTTACGAACTCTCTAGATCTGGCTACAGATCCGACTTTCTATCCATGGATCTATTAAACCAAGGGAAATCAGATGATAAATAATAGATCTACTAGAAACTGAATGGGCTAGTCCAAAAAATATGGATCCTATAAACATCTAAGGAAACCATAGGATCCGTAGATTAAATTTGTCATTAAAATAGCAATCCATTGATAAAAGTAAAACTTATAATGAACTGTCTCAAGGCTACGGCCTGTACACAACTGCTCATCCAAAAGATCCCAATGTATACAAAGCCTATTACAAAACTAAAATAAAACTAAACCTAGCTGCTCATAAGAGGATTGGTCAGCCAATGTTAGGCTAAGAGAGAAGAAAAATAAGAAAAAGAGATGATCAAACCCTAACCCTTGCCTGCTGGAGCTCTTAGTCGACAGAGGATGAAGGAAAGATGAAAATACTAAACTCTAAGTACAGCTTATATACTCTGTCCATAAAGCCTTGGCTCAAAAGAGATTAACCCTAATTTTTTCAACAGACATGACGTTGTTACAACCCTTGAATGCCTTGAGATGTGCACCTTAAAATCCGTGCTTCAAGAAGTGTGCCCTAACCTTGGGAAATTCCTAAAAGGTCCTTGAGTTAAAACTGAGAACTGGAAAGCCTAAGCTTCACTGGGCTGACATCTACATTAATTCACTCATGTAGTGGCAGAGCCTTTGTGAAGGTGCATTTGGATTAGGAGGGTTGTTCACTCGTGCGGTAGATTCTCAGTTGATCACACAACTACTTTGCACTATAATGTTGTTGCGGAGGTGATTTGGAACTCCTAGATTTCTCGCGCAATAAAGCTTCAAAAGTTCTCTCTCGCTGGATAAACTGGTTAGGCTTCTGAGTGCACGAGAGCTGCACAAGGAAAATTTTGGGCATCTCTCTCTTCTCGGGCTTTGCGAGAACTCCACGAGGTGATAAATTGTTCTTTATGCATATGGATTCGCTATATTCTGCGCGCGGCTACTTTAAGGCTCGATCTCCTCGAGCATAAATTCTGAGAGTTTTAAGACGCGAGATCTTCACGATTTCTTTACTGCTCTCCTCTTGGCTGCACGTCCTATCTGCATGAGGGCAGCTTCCACTGCATCCTTAGCTCCACCAGGGAGCTCCTCAACTTTGTGAGGTGAATCTTTTAATCCTCTGATTCATTGCACTTACTGCTTTTGCAGCTTCCTCCATTCTCAGCTAACTTCTTTCATTTACTAGACTTTTGGTTAATGATGACCAGCAAATGAGTCACTATGGTGAGCATACCAGGGTGTTTCATTAGGCTTTGGCTCAACTGTCATCTTTGCATGCTTTCTTTCTCTTCTTTGGACCAATAAGCAAGGATTTTATATTAAGCTGCACAGTTTATTGCTAACTACAAAACACACCTAATAAATGATTATTAGTCTACTTCAAGGTCCATCAAAGGCTAGGTGAAGAGGTGAAAAGTGGTACTTTTCAGTGAATAACAATGGCATGTTAGAGGGTTTCCTCTTCTGTAATGGTAAGGGCTTACTGGTTATTGCGCGATGGGACGGTGGGGGGTTTATCCTCCTCTACTACCAGCGAGTGTGTATTTCGATTGCAGTGGAGCCTGATGATTGCTGCGTGATAAGAGATTTGGGAAGCTGGCTCTCTTCTTTCGCAATGGGACTTGGAAGGTTTGACTCTCTATGATGGCACCTTGCCTGAGTCTTCCTTTCTTGATTGTGCATCGTGACGGGATGTGTTCGAGCTTCTTGGCTAGTAATGTCATGATGAGACAGGTTTGTGATGAGATCAAGTTGTAGTTACATCGTGATGGAACATGTGCACTATTGATGATTCCTTAATCATCTCAATGCCGTGATGGGGCAATGATGGTATTTCTTTCTTTGGCAGATCTTACTTATATAATGGGTTGGAGTCAATTTGAATGATTTCAGGATTGCTATGAGATTTGACTTCGGTCTTGGTGGTGTGATAGGATTTTCAGGAGGCTCATTCTTAACTCTTATGAGACATTGGTTGAGCCTTCCTTTGGTCGCGTTGGCGTGTTAGGTTGTGTGGTGAAATTTTAGCGTCGCGATGGAACATAGGTGTGGTCAATGGCTCTCTCTCTCTCTCTAAACGACCTATGAGGCTATGCGATGGGATGGAGGAGAAAAAGGGATTCTGGTCGAGATGGGACGAAGGGGTGTGAGGTTGTGCATTCTGTTTGAAATTTTATCGTAGCTGAGTATTGCGCGCAAGGTACCAGACGTTTGATTAAATTGCGCGATGGATCACAAGCGAGTGATTGTGGGTTTAGTGGGGACATTGCGCGTTAGTGCCTCTGCGTCTAATGTCATTATGTGCTTTGTGAAGGGCGCACGATCGAAGAGTCGCGGGGCTGGCAGAGTGGAAGTGTTTGGGTGTTGATTCGAATTCCATGTATTAATTCTAGCGTGTAATCCAATTATGCGCTAGGGTCAGTGTGCGTAATCGGAGCGTCGCTAGGTCACTGTGCGGGTGTCCCTTCGGATTTCGCACGGTAACATAGGTGTATAGTTTCGTTGTGCACAAGACCAGTTGCACGCAATTACTTTGTCGGGATTGTGTACGGGCGGAAGTTCAGTTGCGCGCTTCTCTTGATGTGCATGATTGTGTTTACGCACTTACGTGTTTGTGCATAATTGAATTGTGCATTCCATTTCGGGCGTTTAATTAAGGTAGTGTCTATATATACCCGAATTCCTTTTATTTTTCTTCATTTGTTCCTATTTTTCTCTAAACTCTGAGTTTTAGCAATAACTTGTAATCCACTTATCGGATTTTGATGTTGTTTCTTCCATGGTTTGCAGTTTCGCGTGATCTTTAGCCCGTCAGGGCTGCCGATGGTGGTGTGACCTTGAGAATGGGTGGTATTGGGAAGGAGGAGGTCAGCCTTTACATCTGTCTCTTTTAGGGAGCAGTGAAGGCAGCGTTGAGGTGGGGGCGGCAAAGGAGGTGAAGATGATGGAAGAGACGGTGTTATAAGTGGAGGGATGTATTCCCCAACCAATCCTCCATCTTGCCTTTTTTGAAGCCTCCGATTGGACGCTCCGAGCTTGGACCTTCGGGCTTAGTTTTCGTTTTGGGTTGTAAATTAGGTTTTTAGGTTTTCCTTTTGGGTTGTATATTCAGGAGGTATGCATCCGGCGATCTTTGTATAAAGAGTTGTTTATTATATTTGTTTTGGAACTTGGTTTGAATGGACATTTATTTGAACTTTGTCATTTAATTTTTGAGGAGTTTTAATTTTGTCATGGTGAGAGCATGGGTCTCATGTTTAAGATTTAAGGTTTTTTTTGTTTGTTTGTTTTGTTCTTATGTTTGATTTTGGATGACACTTGCTAGAAATGTGTGAATTTGAGTTCACTTTTAAAAATAATAGATGGGTGTTAGGTTTTTTAATCCCATTAGCTTATCTATTTTGTGGTGGATTTTTGTTTCCCAAGGGGGTTATGTGTCTAGTTTAGATTTAATTAGATGAAGAAGGCTTGTGAGTGCGACACTTGTCATTTTGTGGTTTAGGGAGCATAAGTTATAAATGAGGGGTTAAGGGCTTAGGTTTTATTTTGAATTTTATTTCAAATTGGGGAAAGACTTGGGGCATTTTTTTTTATTCAAGAGTTAGGGCATTTCTTTATTATTATTCTAGAAATCTAGGGCATTTTTTTTTTAGTTTATTGGTTTATTAATGTTCTTTTTTTTTGCTCTATATCTTGGGTGTTGAATCCTAAATGGATTGTAATAATTTATTTTATTTGTTATTGTTGGGGATGAGCGGCATTGGGAATATGAGGTAGCAACCAAATTGCTACCATGCTAGGGGAGGAGATGGAAGAGTTAAAGGATGGGGAAAAGAAACCGAAGAAAAGAGTTGTGTCAGAGTTCTCGTGATCGATGCCAGTTGTTCCTTAGTAGGCTCTACGGATTATCCTCCAGTTGGCATTCCTTTGGGGGCTTCCAAGATTGGCCTTCCATAGGTGTATCCGTCAGATCCTGGGTAGCTTTCTGTGAGCCACTCTTTCTTTTCTACCACCTCGAGAGAGGAAGATGAGATTCTGGTTGGAATTCGTTCAGTGTGTGCTTCCTCTCCAAACTTTTCTATTATTTTTCCCTATTTTGGGCGAGTCTTGTAGGGATACCTCTCTTGAGTGTCTACGAGCTCAGGTGTTTTTGAGT
Source organism: Chloranthus sessilifolius (assembly GCA_021018995.1). Classification (NCBI taxonomy): domain Eukaryota; kingdom Viridiplantae; phylum Streptophyta; class Magnoliopsida; order Chloranthales; family Chloranthaceae; genus Chloranthus; species Chloranthus sessilifolius. The sequence goes on along the minus strand of CM037594.1, from coordinate 88,064,988 downwards.
GTTTCTCTCGAATCGAAGTTCATCTCTTGCTCCGAGACCGTAATTATTTTGTAAATTCAAAGGGTATGCCCTTGGTGTAATTTGTAATACTTTTCCAATGTTAAATAAATTTTCTTTGTGATTATGTGAAATTTTATGTAAATTTGGCTTAGTTGATTTGTATTAGTTTTTATTATTTTTTTATCGGATGCATCGCTATTTAGTCGGAGGCATTTTCATTTAATTAGGAGGTATTAAGTCTAGTTAAGTTAGAGTATTTTTAATATGGTTTGGTCTCAATTTGGCATAGGTTTTGGATAAGCTTAAATGGTTTTAGGTGTTTAAGTGTGGATGTATAGGTAACTTCCTAGTTTTCAGAACATAGGTGCTTGGGTCAAGGTATGTGTGTGAAATCTGGACTATGTATGGGGTTTAGGTTATCGGCCACTAAGTCTGAGTTTTCATCTTTGGGCTGCAGCTAGCTAGCAAAATTTTTTTTATGTGAACCTGGGTAATTGCGCGCTGGATCTAGGGCGCTCAATACGATTGTGCACCTGGTTAGGTGAGCAGGAATGATAAACCCAGGGGTCAATTATGCGCTCGGTTTGATGCGTGTGATAAAATTGCACGCTTGGCTAAGGTCGCGTGATTCAGTCGGTTTTTGGTCAATGTGTGGGCAATGCTTAAGTTTACGCACCTACCTCAGAGCGTATAATAAGATTGTGGGTGCTATTCAGAATGCACTGTTGGTGTGTGTGTGAGCGACGAATTGATTATGCGCATGCTTAAGGGCAAACATTTTCGTTTGTGTGCAGGAGATATAGCGCCCGATTCAATTGTGCACTCGTATTCAGGTGCACGATTAGGCTGTGCTCTATATAAGCCCAAGGTTTGCAATTAAATGCACATTTTTGAAATCTTTTGTAATCTCGAGCTCTCTTGCTTCCTTGTTGCTATTTTTTTGTGTTTTCGTGATTTCTCGCGATCTATCGGTCTGTTTCAGACACTATTTCTTGCAATTTCTTTAGTTTTTCAAGCTCTTTGACTTGAGATGGAGACTGAGAGTACTGATCACATTTCATGGACTGCATCCAAGGTAGAGTGGATGATCAAGGGGGGAGGTGAGACCTCTGAGGCCCACATTGGTGGTGACGCTGAGATGGTTGTCAGGGAGGAGGTCCCTGAGATTGGCGATAGGGACTGTGAGGATGATGAGGATGTTGCTCCTCACAAGCCCACGATCAGGATTCCTCTAGAGGAGTTCTTTGCACGAGATCAGGTAGGTATTCGTGAACAAGAGTTCCTATTATTTCTAGGCATTTTAGGTTACAACGCAGACTTCCTAGGATGGAAACCTTCTAACTTTATGTCAAACCTACGTGCTTGTATCTAGTTTCCGGTTACATTTACTTTATCACTTTGCGTTATGTTTTACGTGCTTGTTGTGGATTGTCATTCTTATTAGTTTTGTTATTGTCTTTTTTACTGTTACTGCCATTAGGTAGGTTTAGTCATTATCTGTGATTGTGATTAAGGTTAGTGTAGGCCTAGGTTAACGTTTATCTTATTTCTCATGGTTCATCAGGAGCCTCCGATACTAGCTATTAGCATGGTGTGGTCAGAGTCCCATGCCTGGTACCGTGCCCTGCCTGAGTTCCAGCAGGTGTGGTTAGCGACTTTCAGCTTTAGGTCGATTTGGAGTTAGAGCCTTTTTCAGTTGACCGTGGTCTGATTGGGGCAATTATGGAGTAGCAGGCATTGTTATTCCTAGTAGGCATGTTGCTGCCCACCCCTGAGGGCTGGGTCCGTATCCCCAGGTTGCGGTTTGAGGGAGCACCTATCACGGGGCAGATGGAGACTAACTATTAGGCTGTGTGTAGGAGGTGCTCGGTGTTGAGTACTGGCACAGTGAGTCCAAGACAGGGATTGTCCAGACTACTTGGTTCTTTGATACTTTTGCTAGTGGGTTTGTTCCTCTGAGGTGTCACTCGGAGGCGAGGACAACTTTCGATGCACGTAGTGAGGTGATGGCGTGTAGGGCGCCAGTGACCGAGCCGGGAGTAGTGGCGAATCAAGTACTTCAGGCGTTCTTGATGCATTTCTTTGGGGTGGTCTGTTGGTCTATTTTAAGTGCTTGCTACTGACTTTATTAAAGATAGTGATAAGAATGGGGTAAATGAAAAATGAGTGAAAGGTAGAGTGAGGATTACGAAGTAGAGCTTAAAATATGCACAGTCCTGCAAGATACAGGACCTGTTGTAGCAAGTTTTGATAAGTAAGAGTTTGTCCCACAGAGAAGTTGATCTAAAGCTCCTAGGGACCTATCTTTAGTAGGCTCTCTAGATCTGACTACAGATCTAGCAATCCTAAATGGAAGGAGATTTAAAGTCAAACTAATCTACATCCTAAGGCAACTTAATGTCTAGATTACAGAAAGGGTTAAGAGGAATGGTGGAGTGAGAAAATAAATATAAAAGGGTGAGAAGTATGTTATTAGGTACAGATCTGATGGGTCTTGTAACTCAGACTCAGATCTGTTACTAAAGAAATCCTGTCCAATGGCTACATTATCACTAAAGAGGAAAAAGAATTCAACTCACCCCTGTGCCATGATCCAATCCCTTATGGCTATAACTTGTCCACTGGAATGGTCATAGACTATCCAATAGGGGAACCACAATCCAGAGATGGGTCAAAACAAGCTTACCATTGTAGGCACTACTTCATCAAGGCTACAAACTCAAGAATCCATAGGAACCTCATCCTCTAAAGTTCTGTGTGTGGGGCTAGGCCTACAAAGTGCACAAGCCTGGACACACAGGACTAGCAAGAGTTTGAGTACTAGCTTTCAAGTATGGTTGTTCACTGCTTTAGTAAGACTGCAGTGATCCAGTCACAAGCCTACAATCTCAACAGCTAAATTAGTTATGCAATCTGATGATGGATCTATACAAATATAGGGGAGTCTATCTCTGCACAATCTCTCACAAGGCTACAAGCACAAGCGCAAAGAAGAAGAATATGTATTAGGTCCGTGGATTGGCTTCACCCTAGGGCTATAACTTGTCCACTTGAATGGTCACAGACTACCCACAGAGGCTATCCTCCTCCTAGAGATCTAAGACAAAACATGATCATTGCTGTCGCCACCATGTTCGCAAGGCTACCAGCTCAAGCTCCCATGGGGATTCAGATTTAATGGATCCGGCGGTGTGGGAAGGCCTGCAATGTGCCTACCCTGGACACATAGGTCACTTGGATCTAAATAAAACCTTAAAAATAATCCTCCATTGCTTATGATACAACTTAGCAATGGAGGATCTCAAGGCAGCAGCCTTGTACAGAACAACTCACAATAAAAATATCATCCCATACATGTAATAAATCCGATTACAAAACTCCATTACAATCTATACCATATAATCATACAAAAGACATAGCCAGCAAGTGCTGGACTATGGAGAGAAAGAAAAAGGAAAAAGAAAACTCCTAAACCCTAACCTTAGCCCACTATAATTCTACAGTTGGTTTCGAGAAGAAGCACAAAAGTTAAGTCCCAAAAGAGATCCCCCAACCCTAATGTAGGCTTAGGCTTATATAGCAGTCGGCTTCCCCCCAATTAGGGTTAGGAAAAACCCTAATTTATTAATGTGATTGCAGCCCATTCCTATCCCTTGGATGCCTCGGGGCGTGTGCACAAAGAGTAGAGCATTGGAGTGCATGCCCTAATTGCTAAAAGTCCGCATATTGCCCTTGCAGAAGTGGGGAGAAGTTTAGAACCCGATCCTCGCTGGGTAGAAAAGATTTTAGATCCTTCCTCGTGGTCGAATTGGCGTCGCGAGGTTGAATTGACTTGAAGTTCATGCAATCGCGAGATTGACATTTTAGTCATCGCGGGATACTAATGGCTGTCGCGAGATTGCTCTTTCAGCTTTGCATGGCGCGAGGATTGCTCGTGTGGTTTGTCCCTTGGTAAATCTCGCGACAGATCTTCGTGAAGAAGCAGTGTTCATGAGTTTTTGGGTCGCGCGAGCATTTCCCTGAGGGTCTGTATCTCACGGCCACTACGCGACAGCTGCGCGTAGGAATACCTGGAGCTCTTACTTCTGAGTGAATCGCGTGAAGCTTAACGACTCCTCTTTTGAGCTGCGCGAGAATGCGCGAATGCTTCACTCACTTATGGTTGAGCTTCGCGAGAACCACGTGAAGACTGATTTGCATTTCTTTCTATCATCAAACCGCATGGGAGCAGCGCGGGGACTGCACGGCCAGTTGTTGTGCTTCCTCCAGGAGCCCGCGACAACTGTGTGAAGGCATTATCTCTGGTTTAATTTAACCCTGCAACATTTGCGCAAGGCATCCTTCTTGGTTTATTTCTGCTTTGATGTGCCTATGCTTCAGCCAACTCTCTGTTTGTGTTCATCCTTCATTCTGCTGAGGTAGTTCTGGGGCAACAGTGAGCTTCTTAGCATGGTGAGGGGTTTATTTGCAGTGGCTGCTTATTACCTATAGAATAGAATTAAAATACATTTATTAAATGATTAAGGGCCTAACAGAGATTAAGTTAAGGGGTGCAAAGTGGTACTTTTCAGGTCTTAACACACCCCTAAACCTAATCTTTGCTAGTCCCTTAGCAAAGCTATAATTAAATGCCACTTTCGTAGGGATCACGGGTACATTTAGCATATGTACCAAGCCTTTTAAACCCCTAGGTGATCCCTAGTGGAGGAGTGAAGTCTCCTGAGGGTTTTCAGTGAAGACACCCACAAACTTCACCATTATAATCAGTTAAGTATAGTGCAGATAATGACAACACATATTCAAATGTTTAAAGTTTCATTCCACACCCATTTAACACTTAGAGGAAACTGTAGCAATGTTTGCAGGTCATTTAAAACTTACAAGTTACATGTGTTTGCCTTACCACTGTTGAGAACTGAAAAATACCATTTTTCACCCCTTAACCTGAGTCTTGATAGACCTTTGAGAGAACTAAATAAGTGTTTTAAGTGCTTGTGTTTCAGCCAACAATAAAGACAGGCTTAACCATAAAAGCAGCTTAAAAGTGCCAAAAAGATGACAATCCATGTCAATCCAAAGGAAGAAAGAGAAGAGACAACCTCACTAGCTGTTAAAAGGTCTGAACTAAAGAGGCAAAGACTTGGTCTCAACCCAGAAAAGAAGTATGGAGCAATTCGAACAGAAAAATGCACTACAGAGTACTTTTCGCAAAGAACCTGAACTGTTCGCAAAGAACCTGAACTCTGCCAAAAGAACTAAAACTCCAGGCTTAGCTTTCGAAGAGCACCTGAACTCTTCGAAGAGATGATTGACCTTTTTGAAAAGAAGAAAACTCAATTCGAACAGAACCAGAACATTGCGAAAAGAGCTTCAGGAGTTACAACACCTTGCGAAAAGTCCCCTAAGCTATGCGAAAATGTATTCTAGAGATTCCCAGCTTTTACAAGGGCAATTCAGTAATCTGTTTCATGCATCCCAATGCATTTAAAAACCTAGGGACATTCCAGATGATTCTAAGCATGAAGCGAAGGCATATTCCACCCCACGTGAGCACCCAGAGATGAAATAACTTGGCGGGAACTTCTAAAAACTCTAACAGACTTTCAAAATGCATAACAGAATTGATGCTTTTATCACCTGATTGGCTGAACCAGATCGAGAAATTCTGATTGGCCAGAACAGATCTGGATCCCTATGCTCGACTACCATTAGTCGATACAGATCTGAGCACTTCTAATTGGTTGATACACATTTGAGCTGGACTTAGGGAAAACTATAAATAGACGAACCATTTGCCCAATTTGGGCATCCAGATTTTGAGTTTCATTCCTATTCCCCCATTTCCAAACCAGATAGTTTATCTGAAATCCCTGTAATAGCTTCACTTCTACTTGCAATTGAGAGCTGTGAGATATTTCTGTAATTCATAAGAGAGTTGTATTCAAGACTACAAATCTGAGAGCTGTTTAAGCTGTGCTCTGTAATTGTAATGGTGGATTTGAAAAGGTTGCTGTAAACCGTACATTCTCAATTGGACTCATGTTAAGGGTTCCCTCTGATCTCCTTATTGCATTAGACTCCTTTAAATTTACTGTTTTTCATGCAATTTCCCTTGATTCATTAATCCTGTGAGAATTAGTGTTTGTAACCCAATCTCTCACGGCATTTATAGTGATGCTTCTTGTTCTAAACTAAGGCTTTGGATTAAAGACTATTGGATGGTCTGTGGCCATTAAAGTGGACAAACCATAGCCATAAGGCTAAGTCTAATCCTTGAGTTAGATTTATTTCTCTTACATCTGTGCTTGTAGCCAGATGAAGATTGAATCATTTCTCTGTTGATCGGCAATCATTCTCATTGTGTTTCAAGGACCAAATCAAAGTTAGATATTACTTCTCCATTTTTTTTTACAAGTTTACCTCAAAATTCCCCAACTCGAATCTGGATCATTTAGTTTAACTTTTACTTTTATCATTTAGTTAATGTGACAAATTCAACCTCCCATCTTATGTGCATTCTAGATAGGATCAGAGGTCAGATCTGGTAGCTCAGATCTGAAGGTTTATCTTAAATTTTAAATCAATTCCCTGTGGACGATCTTTTACTCACTTACATTTAAAACTTGCTACAATTGGCCCTGATCTTGCAGGCTAATTCACTTCTCTCTGTGCTGATATTTCTTTACTCTTTTTAATGTTCTAGATTCATTATAACTTAGCAGTTGCAAACCTGTTTTCAAAACACAAATAAATCATGCACACTTAGAAGAAACAACAAGTATTTGGCGCCGCTGTCGGGGAATTTGTTCTAAAATAGGTAGACCTAAGTTTTCACTTTTATTTTTATATCAGTACTAAACTATTCTATTGTTTATACCTGTGCAGTTATTCATGTCCAATTTTTGAAGAAGGGAAACTACTTAAAAATGAATTCTGAAGGTTTGCTGTGAATAAGCAGATGTTTTTTATTCTGAGTTGTATGTTTGGTAGGAGGACTCTCAGCCCTGAGATTGTCCCACTGAATATAGAAGTTGAAAGGCTACTACGAACCAAACAAACAACACAGAATTCTGCTACTATGGGTGAAGAACCTCAACTTTTGAGGGATTACTTTGCACCTGGTGCTTATAATTCTCCCTTTTGCATTCAATTTCCTACTGTTGAAGGAAATTATGAGATCAAATCATCGACCATCCAAATGCTTCCTTCCTTCCATGGGTTGAGTAAGGAAGATCCATACAAACATGTGGATGAATTCTTGGCTCTTTGCACCACATTCAACATAGATGGACTTGGTCCAGAAGCAACCAAGCTTAGGCTCTTTCCTTTTTCATTAAAGGATAAAGCTAGAGCATGGTTATCTATGTTAGCACCAAATAGTATCACTTCTTGGAATGATTTGCAGTGTCAATTTTTAGCCAAATATTTCCCAATGTCTAAAACAAGCCAATTGAGACAAAGTATCATTTATTTCTCACAAAACTCAACTGAAACTTTCCATGAAGCATGGGAACGATTTAAGGAACTTTTAAGGCAATGTCCTCATCATCAAAGTCCCAGATGGCAGCTGGTTCAAAGCTTCTATCAAGGAATTGATCAAAAAGGAAAAAATATGGTGGATGCCTCCTGTGGAGGCACTTACTTGCAAAAAATAGTTGAGGAGGTTTGGGACTTATTTGAAGTAATTGGTGAAAACTCAAATCAATAGGAATCTCTGTCAAGAGATATTGAAAATCCTGCTAGGTTGAACAATCAGCAACCCACCAAAAGGAAGATTTATGAGGTGAATGAGTTGGAAAGAAAGATGGACAATTTAACCACAAAGTTTGATAGATTGATGGACTCACTTAAAAATCCAAATGTTGCAAGAGTAGAGGAGGCAATGCGATATGCGGTCCCTACTCATTCAATTGACCAATGTCTGCCGCACTACGGTTCCCAGATTTAATGGTGGAACAAGCTCATGCTGCTCAATCATTTGGACAGATGCAGTCAAATGAATATCCATGGAGAGGGCACCCCAATTTGAGGTGGAACCAAGGGAATTATCAATCACAACAGCAGCAACAACCAAAGAACCAAATGCCTTTCAAAACTGCACAGCCTTATCAGCAGAATTTTTATGCCAAGCCAAATTTTCAGCAGCCCATTCCACAACAACCTGTACAGCAATCTGCCCCAGTTCAAACCCCTTCCAGGTCCCCTTCTTTTGAAGATCAAGTCCTAAATTCACTCCAGAATTTAGGATCTTTAACTCAGACTGTGAATTTTCACAGCCAGAGCATAAAGAAAATTGAAGAAACATTAGGACAACTTTCAAATACTTTGGCCAAAAGAGAGGAAGGAAAGTTACCCAGTCAACCTTTGAACAATCCCAAAGGGCAGTTCATGGTTGGAGAAGCTTCTATTTCACATGAAGAAGTAAAAACTGTCACAACTTTTAGAAGTGGAAGAATTATAAATAACAAAGTGGGTACTGAAGAAGAAAAAAATGAGGAAAATGATAAAGATATGCAGCAAGAGCAGCATAATGATAGCAGTGGAGGTGCGGATATACCTCAGAAAAATCAAACAAATGAAAAACAAAAAATTCAAAAAATTTCTGAAAATGCTTCCAAAGCTGTAAATGAAGGACTAGTTCCTCATTTGCCATTTCCTCATGCAATGAAATCTGTATCCCCTTTTGATAAAGGGAACACAAAAATAGATGAAATGATGGAGACTTTCAAGCAAGTCAAGATAAATCTACCTTTGCTTGAGGCAATTAAACAAATTCCAGCATATGCAAAATTTTTGAAAGATATTTGCACTCACAAAAGACAGTCTAGGATACAGTTATCCAAGGTCTTTGCTGTGGAAAGAGTTAATCAGGTGTTATCCATTGCCACACCTCCTAAACTTCAAGATCCTGGAATCCCCACAATCCCTTGCATTATTGGGGAACATACCATTGAAAAGGCTTTATTAGATCTGGGTGCTAGTGTCAACCTACTTCCATATTCTGTATATGAGAAACTAGGTTTGGGAGAATTAAAACCCACTCATGTGGTGTTACAACTAGCAAACAGATTTGAGAGGAAACCAGTTGGGATGATTGAAGATGTATTGGTGGGAGTAGATAAATTTTTCTACCCTGCTGATTTTCTAGTTTTGGACATGGAACCTACCAAAAGCAAAACTTCCATCCCTGTCATTTTTGGAAGACCATTCCTGGCTATAGCAAATGCTTGCATTCAATGCAGGTCTGGTATTATGGAAGTCTCTTTTAGAAACATGAAGGTAAAATTAAATGTTTATAATGCACACACTCAATTCACTCGAGGAATGTTTTCATGTTGATCTATTGGATGAGCAGGGAGAAGGGACTTTACAATGATTTTAGCGTGAAGATTTCACGACAGATGTTAAAGATGCTTGGGGAAATTCTGAGGAAGAAACAGTTTGTATCTCAAATTCTGAGGAAATAAATGTTGTGAAAGGAACTCATAATCAATCAGCAAGTTTCTCTTCTTGGAAACCTGCTACTCTTCCCCTTCCATAAACAACTAAGGTACCTTTGTTACCTTCTTTTCTCAGACCACCTGATTTAGAAAAAATTTGAAATATGTGTTTTTAGGAGATCATAAATCATTGCCTGCAATTATTTCTTCCTCCCTCACAAAGGAGCAAGAGGAAGAGCTGTTGATTGTTTTAAAATAGAAGGGTAATTGGCTGGACTATTGCTGATTTGGAAGGAATCAGTCCAGCTGTTTGCATGCACAAAATCCATTTGGAAGAAGATGCAAAGCCTTCTAGGGAAATGCAAAGGAGGCTGAACCCGCATATGCAAGAAGTGGTCATGAAAGAGGTTGTTAAATTATTGGATGCAGGGGTCTTACCCCATTTCAGATTCAGCTTGGGTGGCACCTACACAGGTGGTACCAAAGAAATCTGAGATCACTATTGTAACCTCAGATTCTGGTGAGCTTATGTCAACCAGACAAACAACTGGGTGGAGGGTCTGTATTGATTACAGAAAATTAAATGCAATGACCAGAAAAGACCATTTCCCCCTCCCATTCATTGATCAGATTTTAGATAAGCTACCAGGAAAAGCTTATTACTGTTTTCTTGATGGTTACTCTGGTTTCAACCAGATTCCTGTGTACCCACAAGATCAGGAAAAGACCACATTCACTTGCCCTTTTGGCATTTTTGCCTATAGGAGAATGCCTTTTGGTCTTTGTAATGCCCCTGCTACCTTTCAAAGATACATGTATTCCATTTTCTCTGATATGATTGACCAATTTATGGAGATTTTTATGAATGATTTTTCAATCTACGGAGACAGTTTTTTCCAGTGTTTACATCATCTCAAATTGGTGTTACAGAGATGTGAAGAAACCAATCTAGTTTTGAGCTGGGAAAAGAGCCATTTCATGGTCACCCAAGGCATTGTCCTTGGCCATGTTGTTTCCCACAAGGGCATTGAGGTGGACAGAGCAAAAATTGATTTAATTGCACATTTACCACCTCCCAAAATTGTTAAACAAATCAGAAGTTTTCTGGGACATGCTGGATTTTACAGAAGGTTCATTAAGGACTTCAGTAAAATAACCAAGCCTCTTTGTCATTTGTTGTGCCAAGATGTCCCTTTTGTTTTCAATAATGAATGCATGAAGGCATTTGAATTCTTAAAAAACTGTTTGATTTCAGCTCCAATATTGCAGTCTCCAGATTATTCACTACCTTTTGAACTGATGTGTGATGCATCAGATTATGCTTTGGGGGTTGTCCTTGGACAGAGAAAGGAAAAGTTGCCTCATGTCATAGCTTATGCCAGTAGATCAATGATTGATGCATAGCTCAATTACACAACAACTGAGAAGGAGGAGGCAATTGTTTTGCTGTAGAGAAATGTAGGTCATATGGCTTGGGTGCACAAATAGTGGTGGACACTGCCCACCCTGCCTTGAAATACCTTCTGTCTAAAAAGAACACCAAACCAAGATTACTCAGGTGGATTCGCCTATTACAGAATTTGATTTACATCGTGGAGATAAAAAGGGGGTGGAGAATGTGGTGGCTGATCACCTGTCCAAAATTTTAATTACTGAGATTGATAGGCTGCCTATCAATGAATCTTTCCCTGATGAGCAACTTTTTGCTATTAGTGTACACACTCCTTGGTTTGCAAACATAGTCAACTTTTTGGCTACTGGGAGAATTCCTCAACATTGGAATAAAATGGATAAAGATCTTTTCTTCTCAAAGGTTAAACATTTCATCTGGGAAGATCCTTATCTGTTTAAGAGTTGTGCAGACCAAATAATAAGAAGATGTGTCCCTGACCAAGAGTTTCATAGAATACTTTCTATGTGTCATGAACAGGCCTGTGGAGGTCATTTTAGTGGAAACAAAACTGCTGCAAAGGTTCTGCAGTGTGGATTTTATTGGCCTACACTTTTCAAAGATGCTCTGCAGCACTGTAAGTCTTGCCAGAACTGTCAGAAATTGGGCAGCATTTCCAAGAGAAACTCAATGCCTTTACAGCCTATTTTGGTAGTTGAGTTGTTTGATGTTTGGGGGATAGACTTCATGGGTCCCTTTCCTCCTTCCAATGGGTATAATTTCATTTTAGTAGCTGTGGATTATGTATCCAAATGGATTGAAGCCACAGCCACTAAAACAAATGATCATAAAGTGGTTCTTAAATTTCTAAAGGAGCACATTTTTTCCAGGTTTGGTTTTTCCAGAGCCATTATCAGTGATGGGGGAAGCCATTTTTGTAATAAACATTTTGAAACTTTATTGAAAAAATACTCTGTGACTCATAGAGTAGCTACTCCATATCATCCACAAACCAGTGGACAAGTGGAGATTTCCAATAGAGAAATCAAACATATCTTTGGAAAAAGACCGTGAAGAAGGACGTAGAAAAGGATTGGTCCTTGTTTAATGATGCATTGTGGGCATATAGGACAGCCTATAAAACCCCAATTGGCATGTCCCCATTCAGGTTGGTCTATGGCAAAACATGCCATTTACCAGTGGAGTTAGAATATAAAGCCTTTTGGGCCATTAAAACATTGAACATGGATCTAACTACTGCTGGTAATCACAGGAAATTGCAACTTGCTGAGTTGGAGGAACTGAGAATGGATGCATACACAAATTCAAGAGTTTACAAAGAGAAAGTCAAAGCTTTCCATGATAAAAATTTGTTGAGAAAAGAGTTCACAGCTGGCTCTAAGGTATGGTTATTTAACTCAAAACTCAAGTTTTTTTCTGGAAAGCTGAGATCCAGATGGGAAGGTCCATATACTGTCATTCAGGCAGCTCCTTCTGGAGCTGTTGACATCCTAGATCCAAGTAATGGAAGAATCTTGAAAGTAAATGGTCAGAGGCTCAAACCATGCATTGAAAATACCCAGGAGCCTGTGCTTCCCATCTATCATCAAGAACCTCCCCAAATCTGATGGTATACAACTGTACAATATGCTTTTAGTTCATAGTTTTTGCTTAGTTTCTTTTTCTCTATTTTTATTCATGATTTGTCTCTTTTCGCATGGTTTAAATATGTGAAAAGTTAAGTCGCAAAGTAAAAATTATCATTTCACAAAGTTTAATTTACTTTTCGAAAAGACTCTGGATTTGTAACGAACTGCTCGAAAGCAAGGATTTACTTTTCGAATAGTTGGTTCTGAAGCTATTTTCTTTTCGAAATGATGTTTCTGAAGCCATTTTCTTTTTGAAAAGATGATTCTGAAGCTATTAACTTTTCGAATGGTACTGATGCCATTCATAGTTGTAAAAAGGTCTATTTTGGAACTTTTTGAAAACTTAAAAAGGACTTTGCGAAATTAACTCTAGCATATTTAAACCCTTTCGAAGTAAGGGTTTCATATTCAAAAGCTTTCTGAGAATGACCTGTTCCACAGAAACCCTATTTCTCTCTTTCCTTGCGTGATTTTGGAATCTAGCTACACTTTTCTTCACTTTTGTTCGATCATTTGAGTTTTCAGAGAAGGATTTTAGCTTCTGGTTTGGGGAATTTCAGCAAGCAAGCAACACGCTTAATCAAAAACCCTAGATCTCGGTATTCTTCTGCGCATTCCCTCTGTTTATCATTTGCAAAATTTGATTTTGTGTTAGCATCTGTTGTGGGCATTTTCATACATAAATTTAGAATGGGAAAAGCAGAGAAATCATTGGCTGCCATGTTCCCAAAATCCTCTGCTAAGAAAGTTAGCAAACCTACCCCTAAAGGAAAAACCAAAACTTCCGCCAAAAGAAAATTATCAATGGATAAAGCGGATAGGGTGGAGAAAGGGAAGAAAGTGAGACATGAGGAACCCATCCCCGCAACTGCTAGTCCTGAGCCTGAGCTTCCTCCTCTGCCTATACATTTGGTACTGCCAAATCCATTCATTGAAGCTCAGAAGTTAATTCCTGAACTGATTGTGGACGAAACTTTTTTCGTCAACAAACCAGATTGTCTGCTATCTCTAAGATACATGAGAGATGCCTCACTAAGCAATATCCTTACCCCTCTGCCAGAGAAAATTTACCCGCGTATGGTGAAATTATGATACCAAAACCTGGTAAAAGTCACTGAAAGAGATGCTGATGTCCCCACCCTGGTTATCTTTATTGATGATTGCGATCTAACTGTCACATTTGAAGACATAGGGAATGCTTTGGGGATACCCTTCCAATTTGATCCTTCTGGTCCATTGGCTGCACCAGAAGCAGCCTCCTTTAGAGAAATGGCTGCACATTTAACCCAAAGGAATTGTTGGCACTGGCCAGTCCATCATGAGGAGAGACCTAGCCCCCCAATTTTTATTGATGAATTCCATTTTGAGGGGAAGTTTTTATGTCACCGGGCACAGCCAAGAGAGGAGAACACCAATTCTAGAGGCTCTCTTTCATTTTTCTAAGGGGCAGTTTTTCAATGCCCCTATGTTAATTTTTGAAGCCATGGCTGATATTAGTGCCAAGTTGAAAAAGGAGCAAAAATTAGCTGGACTCCCATTTGGTAGATTGATAACAGCCCTCCTCAGAGCCAAGTTTGACATTGATGACCAGGAGCCATTTAAAGTCATAGCCCCTCACAATTTTGGGAAAAAGGCTTGGACTACAAGCCAAGCCATGCTGAAAAGACTGAGAGAAGAAGGTGAACCTGCACCTACACTTGCAGCTGTTAATGAACCTGCCCCTGCAACTCCCTTAGAACCAGTTTTGCCAGGTCCTGAGGTGACCAGCTCTTTAGCTGCACCAATTCTTGAAGCAGCTCTGCCAAACCCTATGGTGACCTGCTCTTTAGCTGCACCCATTCTTGAAGAAACTATCCTCCCCATGGTGACCAGCTCTTTAGCTGGTCCAATTCCTGAGGAAATTGGCCTTTTTCCCTCCACCCCTAGTCCAGCCCCTGCCACTTCACCTATCCCAGCTGTCCCATCTCCCATACCCTCCATTATTCCAATTATAGATTCCCCCTCTACACCAACCACTCCAACCATACTCACACCACCAATTTCTCCCACCAATGCCCATGTTTTGGCTGCAGACTTTATTGCCCAATCTCCCTGCACTCCTCTGGTCCAAAGCCCCTCAAATTCACCTGCTCATTCAGCCCACACACCTGAAGTATCCCATACACCTGAACCTGAGCCTTTCACTATAGAGGCTTATTCCGCCTTAATGGGATCTATTTTTGAAACCGTGGGGCTTGAACCTATCCCTATACCTGACCCTCATCATTTCACTCACTTACCTACTTCTCCCTTTACAGCCATTGCACCTCCACCCTCCACTTCAGTTGTACCAGTCCCTGCTATGCACACCTCTCCCCCACCTGCATCTATTAACCAAATACTTGCCTACCTCCAATCCATCCAAGCCCAACTACAACTCAACACAGAAAACCAGTCTGTGACCAATGACCTTCTCCAAACCTTAGCCTCCACATCCCACACAACCACCATTACCCCTGTACCTACTGTTGATTCCCATGCTACCCAAACTGAACCAGAGGTAGTATTGGTTGATCTGCCCACCCCCACCACTACTGCCCATGCTACCCAAACTAAACCTGAAGTCCCTCTGATTGCATCCCCTTCACCACTCCTCACTTTCTCTAAGCAAGCCACTCAGACCGACCCTGAAGTCCTCCTTCTGGACACTTCTTCTCCCCCTCCCATAGCTGGGACACCTTTGGTCCCCTACCATTCCATTCCCCTTCCCAGATTTGCCACCCTCAGAAGAGCCATGGAAGAAAATCCTTATATCTATAGAGATGTTCTAAAGGGGTTAGCTAATTTACAAGTCTACATTAGAACCCCTTATGAAAACCAGATTCAGAAATTTGAGTTATTTATGAAATTTGAGAGAGAAAAAATGAAGGACATACTGGGTCAAACCTTTCAGATGGTTCGGAGTGAGCAGCACAAGGTGACCATGTTGCAAGCACAGCTTGACCAGGAAAAACTGAAGACCACTAGACTTGGCAAGTACATTGGCCTCACCAAAAAGATCAAATCAGAGGAATACACTGAGCTGCAAAACACAATCCAGGAGAAAGCTCAATCAAGTTCGAACTCCAATACTGATTCTAGTTCTGATTCTGACAGTGACTCCAGTTCTGAGCCAATTGAACCAACTTATGATACAGATTTTGACCCCAGTTATTAAAGCACTTTGTACTTATCTGTGGTATAAGTTTGTAATATAAATTCTGGTTTTTCTTGTGAAATTACTGTGCATTTTTGTCTGTCCTCTTGTCATCATGATTTTTTTGTTCTTTTCTTGCTTATGTCTCTTCTCTGCTTTGGACCAGTGTGGACCCTGCTCCCCTTTGGTTTGGGGGTGTGACAGAAATGCCAAAATCAATAATTGAGTTAACATCAGTACAGCTTATGATCAGTGGAATTTTTGAAAATAAAGTAATTTCACACTTGCTGTTTTGAAAAAAGAAAAATATGAAGAAGTTAAAAACTTTTTGAAATTAAGTTCTAGTGTAATTCTAATACTTTCATGAAGTGAATGCCAGGAAATTTCCAAAAGAAAATTGATATTTTAGTAAACCTAAAAAGAAGGAAAACAGTGAGGATACACCTCAGGAATTTGATAAAAAAACCACACCCAGTGAGGTTTGGGCCTGAAATGTATTCTTTGGAGGTATGAATTGGCAATTTTTTTTCTGCTTTTGGGACTGATTGAATCTGCTTACTTGCACTAGAAGTTACACATATCCAAATTGAAATAATTTGATAGCACTCGTGATATTAAAGATATGATGTAAGGCCTCCTTTTGGACAGTTTGAACCTTACAAAGCCCCACCTTTTGAAGCTGCCCTTGATACACACCATTTGAGCTGTACAAATCTAAGATTCCTTTGAAACCTCATCTAATAACCTCATCAACTTCATTTAGCCTAACCCTCACTCCGAGAAGTCAGAAGATAAAGGGAAGGAAGCTGAAGACAGGAGAATTAAGTAACAATTTGATAACAAAAGAAGAGTACAAGTTGAAGGCAATGATGTAACAGCAGAGGAAATGTGGCATTCCAGTCAATGCTAATTTAAAAAAAAAAAAAAAAAAAAAAAAAAAATTTGAGAAAAACAAAAAGAGAGAAGGCATTTCATTGGAAGTTTGAAAAAGAAAGAGAAAAAGATGGCCACTTTGGCTCTGGAAATTCAAAGAAGAAAATGAAAATATGTTGAAGTAAAGAAGGTTTGTGTATCACCTCCTTACCTTGACTGACTTCTCAAATTTGAACACCATTCCACCCCTTTATTCTTGAGAAATTTCACCCATAAGCCACATTACAACCCCAGTAAAGTCCTTACTGATCAATGATGGATTGAGCTATCACATGGAGATAAGAATTTGTGTAATCTATGATGAAAAGAAGCGTTGAATTACAGAACTAAAAGCAATGCCTATGCTCATGCTTATCCTATTTGAGGGTCAGAATGCTCTTGAGCAGTACAACCCTCTTACTTGCATGTTGAAAATCCGTGAGAGTTAGGTTTGAAATCAACTCATTGGGGTAACATCAAGTGGATTCCTAAATAGAAGGCAAGCTGTTCATTAATTTTTCTTGTAAATAACCTTTGACATAAATTGACTGAGTAGTAACAAGAATTACAATAGAATTTTAGTCTTGAACTGATGTTTTTCTTGAAAATCTTCTTACAACATAGTGATGCATGTGAATAAGCAGTTGGATGAAAGTTCGTTTATGTAACTACATGTAATCTTAACTGATTCATTGGAGAAGTTTGTGGGTACCTTCACTGAAAACCCTCAGGAGACTTCACTCCTCCACTAGGGATCACCTAGGGTATAAAAGGCTTGTTGCATATGCTAAATGCAACTGTGCTCCCTACAAAAGTGGCTGTATACTTTGTTTTTATTTTGTCTTTGCTCAGGGACTAGCAAAGCTTAGGTTTGGGGGTGTGTTGAGAACTGAAAAATACCATTTTTCACCCCTTAACCTAAGTCTTGATAGACCTTTGAGAGAACTAAATAAGTGTTTTAAGTGCTTGTGTTTCAGCTAACAATAATGACAGGCTTAACCATAAAAGCAGCTTAAAAGTGCCAAAAAGATGACAATCCATGTCAATCCAAAGGAAGAAAGAGAAGAGACAACCTCACTAGCTATTAAAAGGTCTGAATTGAAGAGGCAAATACCTGGTGTCAACCCAGAAAAGAAGTATGGAGCAATTCGAACAGAAAAATGCACTACAGAGTACTTTTAAAGAACTGGCGTGCAAAGAACCTGAACTCTGCGAAAAGAACTAAAACTCCAGGCTTAGCTTTCGAAGAGCACCTGAACTCTTCGAAGAGATGATTGACCTTTTCGAAAAGAAGAAAACTCAATTCGAACAGAACCAGAACATTGCGAAAAGAGCTTCAGGAGTTACAACACCTTGTGAAAAGTCCCCTAAGCTATGCGAAAAGGTATTCTGGAGATTCCCAGCTTTTGTAAGGGCAATTCCGTAATCTGTTTCACACGTCCCAATGCATTTAAAAACCTAGGGACATTCCAGAGGATTCTAAGCATGAAGCGAAGGCATATTCCACCCCACGTGAGCACCTAGAGATGAAATAACTTGGCGGGAACTTCTAGAAACTCTAACAGACTTTCAAAATGCATAAAAGAATTGATGCTTTTGTCACCTGATTGGCTGAACCAGATCGAGAAATTCTGATTGGCCAGAACAGATCTGGATCCTTGTGCTCGACTACCATTGGTCAATCTGATCGAGCACTTGATTGGTTGATACACATCGAAATTTGGACTTAGGAAAACTATAAATAGATCAACCATTTGCCCAATGTGGGCATCCAAATTTGAGTTTCATTCCTATTCCCCATTTCCAAACCGGATAGTTTGTTGAAATCCCGTAATAGCTTCACTTTTACTTGCAATTGAGAGTGAGATATTTCGTAATTCAAAAGAGAGTTGTATTTAAGACTACAAATCGAGAGTCGCTTAAGTCAGGCTCTGTAATTGTAATGGTGGATTTGAAAAGGTTCAGAAACCGTACATTCTCAATTGGACTCATGTTAAGGGTTCCCTCTGATCTCCTTATTGCATTAGACTCCTTTAGATTTACTATTTTTCATGCAATTTCCCTTGATTCATTAATCCTGTGAGAATTAGTGTTTGTAACCTAATCTCTCACGGCATTTGTAGTGATGCTTCTTGTTCTAAACTAAGGCTTTGGATTAAAGACTATTGGATGGTCTGTGGCCATTAAAGTGGACAGACCATAGCCATAAGCCTAAGTCTAATCCTTGAGTTTGATTTATTTCTCTTACATCTGTGCTTGTAGCCAGATGAAGATTGAATCATTTCTCTATTGATCGGCAGTCATTCTCATTGTGTTTCAAGGACCAAATCAAAGTTAGATATTACTTCTCCATTTTTTTTTACAAGTTTACCTCAAAATTCCCCAACTCAGATCTGGATCATTTAGTTTAACTTTTACTTTTATCATTTAGTTAATGTGACAAATTCAACCTCCCATCTTATGTGCTTTCTAGATAGGATCAGAGGTCAGATCTAGTAGCTCAGATCTGAAGGTTTATCTTAAATTTTAAATCAATTCCCTGTGGACGATCTTTTACTGACTTACATTTAAAACTTGCTACAATTGGCCCTGATTTTGCAGGCTAATTCACTTCTCTCTGTGCTGATATTTCTTTACTCTTTTTAATGTTCTAGATTCATTATAACTTAGCAGTTGCAAACCTATTTTCAAAACACAAATAAATCATGCACACTTAGAAGAAACAACAACCACCATTCATTTAACATTAGAATTTCAATATATAAAAATCAGTACCCTGCTTGCCTTTAATTCAAAATCCAGGTTGGATACTACCCTAATGTGGTTAAAATTCAGACCCAATTCTCACTTGGGCTATCTCTCAACATTAATAACCTGAGGGTGTTCTCATTCTCAACAGCTCAAGAGCAGTTGCAGACCCCAAATGGGCTTGCAAGCATGAGCATAGGCCAAGCTTCTAATTTATGGCATCTTCAAGGATTTTCACCATAGATTGGGCAACTCTTCATCTCCACATGACAGCTCATTTGACTTTGGATCCACAAGGTCTTTTTGAAAGGGTTGTAATGTGGCTTATGGCTGAGGGGTGTAAAGAATAAAGGGGTAAAAAGAGAATCCAAATTGAGAAATCAGCAAGGTAAGGAGTGGTTCATGACTTCACAACCTTTATTTAAGCAAAAACATCATCTTCCTTTTTATATTTTAGACTCAAAGTGGCCAGCTTCTCCCCTTATTTTCAATTTTTAGATGATGTTGTCCTCTAGACTTCTCTTTCGTTTTCTCTTTTTAGTTCTTTATTCATTCTTTTGATAAATGCCTCACAACTGTCCTTGATACACAGCTGTTCACAAGTTGCTTTTCTTCTCCTTCCACAGAATATTGGACCATTCTCAGTATCTTTACCTCCTTCTCATTTACCTTCTGAATTCTCAGAGTGAGGGTAAGGTTGACTCAGGTCATGAGGTTATGGTGCAAGTGTTCTAGTGTCTGTGAAGGAAAATTATGATTTTAAGGCTCAACTAGTGTATACACAAGGGCGGATTTTAAAAGGTTGGATTTTTAGGCTCAAACTGTCCAAATGAGGGCCTTGAATCATTTCCTTAGTCTCATGAGTGCTGTCAATTAGTTTTGATTAGGAGTTGCACAACTTTTAGTGAAAAAGTCATGAATCAATCAGTCCTTAGAGCAAAAGTAATGCCAAAAACACTCTTCAAAAGAAAATTATGGGCCCAAATCTCACTAGGTATGGTCTTCAAATTTAACTCATAGGGTGTATTTTCGTCTGTTTCTCTCCTCTTAGGCTCACTAAGTACTTAACTCAAAAAATTTTCTAATATTAACTTCATGGTGGTGTCAAGATCAACTTTTTGCTGTTTTCAAAAGTCTGCAAAAATATTTAAATTTTTACATGTTTCCTCATTGTATCAAGTTAAGTAAAAATTAACTTTATTCATTCCAGTTATACTACCATTGTTGCACTAAAATTAACTATTCTATTGGCAAACTGCCACACCCCCAAACCATTCGGAGCAGTGTCCTCACTGGTTCAAAGGGGAGAACAAGCAGCAGATTTCGATCAGGCAGACAAAAAGAAACACTGCAGAAGATAGAGATACTGAAAAAATAATGCTAAGAACAGTATAGAACGCAAAGAAATTATAAAAGAAAAACAAAAATGGTACAAAAAGAGGGTAAAAGAAAAGACTAAATGGGAGGGGGGATCAAAGGAGAGGCGGTGGGGGAGGGTGTGAGGAAGATGGTGGGGGAGATGCAGGTGGATCCAATTTTCTCTTTTTCTTCTCTCTCTTCTCCTTCTTCCTCTTTTTCTTTTCCTCCTTGGCGAGGATTCTCTGAACCTCGTCATACTCATCCCAGAGAAATTGTAAGGGGTCCGGCTCCTTATGTGGTGGGGGATCCTCTCAGATGGGATAGAATTTGATGGAGAACTCGAAGGGTTTGTCATCCGCCATGAGTGTGAGGAGGTATAGATGGCTAGGGTTAGAATAGGAGGGATGAGATGAAAAGGAACTAATAGCTGTTTTAAAAGAGTTGGACGGTGGAACATGAATCGGCGGAATTTAATTTGTGGCCCTATTCTAACTTGGCAATAAATGAATGTTGTGTGGGGAAAGAGGAAACACACAACTGGTTCTGGGAAAAGAGAATGAGCAGTAAATAAATATCTAAAGATAGGCATGGTATTTAAGGGGAACCTATGTGTTGCGTGGGGATCCTCGCGAAGAACAATCAGTGAAGAGTAGTTGCACATTTCTCGTGCAGCTGAGTTGGGGATCTCCGCGAGCAATCCTGACATGGCCCATGAATGTGAAAAAGAAATCATTTAAATCCCTGAGGCATGTATTTACCCAGATTTATTCCGCCACCATCTACATCGATCCTTCACATGGGTTACTATGTCACATAAGCATAGCCTCCCTAAATGCAGCTCCCACGATTGACAAAATGAACAAAGTGAAGAGTAACACATAAACGTAAACAAGCACACAGAATAAAGCAAGAGATAAAAACCAAAAAATAAATTCTATTAAGTTGAAAAATATGTACAATCATAGTTACAAGAAACAAAACCTAATATACAAGCTAGAATCTAGGATCTAATCTGAACCCGAATCTGTGTAGAAATCCCAGCCCATCTTTTTAGCATGTGCCCTAAGGGCAGCTCTGTCCTGCTTCTTCTTTTCCTCCCTTTCATTTTTCTTTTCGATTGGTGTTTTCTTTATAGTTGGAGCTTTAGGTGCCCTCACCCTTACTTTTAGTTGCTTGGGTCCTTTTGGTTTTGTGGGTTCTTGAGGGGCTTTTCCTTTACGCTTAGCAGGGGGGTGGCAGAGGATTTTCTTTTTCCTTTGCCTTTGGCTTCCTCAGTGGTGACCACTGGGGATTTCCCTTTTCCTTGGGACTCAGGCTGGCCAGGGGAATGTGCCTCCTCAGACTGGGCAGCAGGCTCTTTGCCAATTTTTAAAGGAGTAGCTTTAGGAGAAGACCTCTTAGCAGTGACTTTCCTCTGCTTAGGATAAGTGTGCTCTTGTGGAGGTGCAGTAGAGGCCTTTGGAGGTGGAGGCTGCTCTATAAGAGGTGATGGGGGAGGAGCAGCTAGGGCCTTGCCTTTCTCTTGCTGTGTCTTAGGTTGTGCCTCCTCAGACTGGGCAGTTGGAGATGGAGTAGCTTTGGGCTCTGGGATTGGCATTTGAATAGAGATTGGTGTGGGATGCAGAGGAACATTTCTGGCATCAGCCAATGCGGATTCCAATGAGGCAATCTGAATTTGGTGCTTTAAGAGGTTAGTCTCATGGATATCCTTTTCGATGCTGAAGATCTCTTGGGCATTTTTGAGCCGCTTTTCGAACATTTTGGCCCGCGCCTTTTCTGTAGCAGCATGTGCTTTCTCTAACTCCAAATTCAGCGCATTGTACTCAATTGTAGCTCTGGTCTTCTGATAGTCCTCCAGGATATTTTTCCATCCCAAGGAGATGCCCTGAAGTTGCTTTTTGTGGGCCTCCTTCATTTCATCGATCTGCTCTAGCAGGGGGTCTCAATGGATTGGCGAAGCTTGGCCATGACCCTTAGGACATCCTTCCTAAGGTAAGCATTATCCCTCATGTGATGAAGGATGGTGAGGTAGGGAGGGCTATAAAAATGATGTTTTGGTGCGATGGGCAGATAGGAAGTGGAAGGAGCAAACTGTGATAGGTCCTGGGGGGGAGAAGGGGGTAAGTTTAGTTGTGGGGGAAGGGGGATAAGTTCTGGGTCAGTCTGTATCTTTTGGTCAGTGTAAGTTAGAGGTGGTAGGATAAGAGGTGGAATGGAGGGTATAGGGGGAAATGAGAATGGGGTAGGCTCACTAGGAGTAGGTGGTGCTGGGGAAGGGAAAAAGGGAATGGTGAAAGGTATGAAAGAGAATGGGGGGGTAAAAGTTAATGGTGATGGTGGGGGTG
Organism: Chloranthus sessilifolius; assembly: GCA_021018995.1. Classification (NCBI taxonomy): domain Eukaryota; kingdom Viridiplantae; phylum Streptophyta; class Magnoliopsida; order Chloranthales; family Chloranthaceae; genus Chloranthus; species Chloranthus sessilifolius. The sequence continues at coordinate 88,041,970 of CM037594.1, read as the reverse complement.
ATTGTGAGTCAGGAGGGAAGTCTGTTTGGGTTTCTTTGTTAGTGGACAGGACCAGGGGGGTTGTAGTGGGTGGTGGAGGGATGGGTAGATTGGTTAAGGTGTGTAGGGTGGATTGGATGGAGGTGAGTTCAGTCTGCATCTGATCCTATTTTTGGGTATTGGTGGATAAATGAGCTTAGATGTCTTGGATAAGGGATAGGATAAGGGTCAGTGTGTCAGGGCTAGGAGGTTGGATTTGTGAAGAAGAGGGTATTGGTTGGAAAGGTGAGGAAGGTGCATGATGAAAAGTGGAGGGAGGGGAAGAGTGGGGTTCTAGGGAGTGATGCTGTGAGGTAGTTGGGGAGTCTGGGAGAGGGGTGTAGTAGGCAGGCATTATTTCAAGGAAAGTAGACAGAAAGGCTTGGAAGCCTATGGATGTGTTAAGGGTTAAGTCAATGTCTGTGAGGGGGGATGTAGTAGGTATGGCTGGGGAGGTAGTTTCTTCAAGGTGGGTTGTGTCAATAGGGATAGAAGGGATTGAGGGTGGTGTCTGGGAGGTGGTTTGGATGGTCTCAGTGGTCTTTCTTTTTTTGTAGGAGATGAGTGGGGGGCTGGCAGGTTTATGTGTAGCTGATGGGGGAATTGTGGCTGTGTATTGAGGTAAGGTAGGGGATGGGGAGTCTTCCCAGGTACCAAGCACAGGTGAAGGAGGGGCATGGAGAATGGAAACAGAGGGGGGTGAGAGAGGGATGTAAGAGCGGTAGTGGATGCAAGAGAAGAAGGTGGAGGGGGAATGGGTGCTGCTGCAGCGATGATACTGATAGGCTCTCAGGGCACCTCCTTGGTAGCAGGGGTAGATCCTGATCCGGCTGCCTCTTCTGCTTGCTTGGGCAGAGCCTGAGCCTCAGCTTTCTTCTTCTTCTGGGCCTCCATCAAGCTCCTGCTGATTCTCCATTGCCTCTTGGCAAAGGTAGTAGGGGTAAGGGTGGTGGTCTACTCAGTCCTTCCTATCTTGTATCCCCCTTTGAGCAGCAACAAGGTAATGATTCTTGCATAGGGTAGTGTGTGAGGCTTCTTGTTTGACCCTATCTTCTCCACTATGTCTTTCATTGCCTTAAAAATTAGCCAGGCTGCGTGGAAGCCATGGCCCATGTGGAAGGAGTAGACAGCATCCTTAATGGGCGTTCTTCTCTCCTGCTGATGTCCTAAGCAATATATGTTTTTTCGCAGGACTTGGTCAATGAACAGGAGTTCAAGTTCTAATTCTCTCCTTCTGATCGAGTCCCCTGTGGCTTTTAATCCTCGAGTTAGGGCCCGTGCAAATGTATCAATCGATGCACTCAGAGGAGGGCCATATCCACAGCTAGGGTCGAATGCTGCTGAGATGCCCAAAACTTCAGCAATCACCTTGGGACCCACTAACATATCAAAGTCGTCAATCAGCACCAGCAAGCACACTTGTCCATCGTTGTCCTTCTTGACCCTGATGTGCTGATAAAACAGCTGCACTAGCCTAGGGTAGGCTAGTGCTAGAATTCCTCTCATCAATGGAATCAGGCCCGCTTTGCTCATAAACTGTACTGCAGGGGCAGAGAGAGGTTCTTTCTCAAAAAATGGTACATCAAAGGTTGTTTTAAGCTCTAATGGAATCGACACCGTGAGCTCAAAAGGAGTAGAGAACTTAGTGGTTGGTACCGCCGCCTCTTCAACCACTTCCTTTCCTTTTTTGGGGGACTTTAAAGTCTTGGCATTTTTAGGGGTGGTCTCTGTAGGGTCCTTGTCCTTCCCCTTTCTCTTTTGTATAATTTTTTAAGCCATTTCGAACTCTTTCTTCTAGTATGAGAAACAAAGACTGAGATCTAGGGTTTGGTTTGATTTGACGCACAGGGCACCGCGAGATCTCTGAGCAGAGGGCAATAGATGTGTGTGATGCTAGGAACAACTCTGTAGATTTTTGGAGTGAATGATGAGTTGTAGGATTGATGCTGGAGGAGAGAGGGGAAAGAGCGCCAGAAGCTAGGGTTTCACAGAGGGAAGAAGAAAGAAAATAATGGAAAAGGGACCAAGCGCGGGGTTAAAATACTTATCGCGAAGCTCGAAGCGCTTTGGAACATCTGGTTGTGGGGTTGGAAATGAATCTAGCGAAGGTGTGGATTCAATCGGGATTGTGCGACAATCTCCCAGGTTGACCCTGGAGCGCGCGACTGTGTGAGATTAATTCATGTGAATTGCGCGAGCGGCTCCTAGGTCTCTATTTGGATTGCGCGAAAAGCTCTAAGGTTCATTTTGAATCTCGCGACAGGCTTAGATTCTCGCGACAGCAAATGAAGTATTTCTGTTGAATTGCGCGAGAGTCTCCCAGTTTACCTTCTGAATCTCGCGATAGCCTTAGAATCTCACGATAGTAAATGTATAGCTCTATGGGGATGGCTCGAGAGGTTCGTTGGAGTACATGAATCGTGCGACAGCTGATGGATAGCTCTATGTGAATCGCGCGAGAGGTTCTCAGGTACACATGAATCTCACGACAGCTATTGAATGTTTCCATGTGAACTGCACGAAATTCTCCCAGACTTCCTTTTTAACCTTGCGACAGCCTTAGAATCTCGCGAGAGTCTCCCAAGCTTCTATTTGGACCCAGTGACAGTAAGGTATAAAACAGAGAGCATGTGCTCTCTGTTCTGCCCCTTTGCATGTTTACTGTGGTTGGATCCTAGGCATGACCCTCACTATGGCTACCTCTAGACACTCAATCATACAACCAAGGACAACAAAAATCGACCTCCCATATTAGGCATTCAACAGAAGCTATCAATTGAAGAGCAGTAAGAATCAAACCAAGCATCAAAAGTTTAAAATAGATAGGTCTAGATTCAGATAGGTCCATTAACAAATCCTAGAAAATATAAACAAAAGAAAGCAAGATAAATCAACCAAAAACTAAGTACATATGATGCAGTAATGACACACCTGCGGATCAGTTTGAAGAAGGATCCCCTTGAAAGTGAATGGTGTCCATGAGTTCGGCAGGTTTTTCAAAACAAGGCTTAAACCTCTGACCATTCACCTTCAAGGTTCTCCCAAACTTGGGATCCTTGATTTCCATAGCACTAGATGGGGAAACATGCATAACAATGTAGAGACCTTCCCATCTGGATTTCAATTTACCAGGAAAAAGTTTAAGTTTGGAGTTAAATAGCCAAACCTTATCACCAGCTCTGAATCTCGTTCTCGATAGCCCTTTGTCAAAGAAAGCTTTGGACATTTCCTTGTAGATCCTGGCATTAGCAGATGCATCCATCCTTAGCTCTTCCAATTCGAACAACTGCAGCAAACTATGATGACCAGTAGAAGTTAGATCTAGATTTAAATGTTTGATGGCCCAATAGGCCCTGTGTTCTAATTCCACTGGGAGATGACAGGTCTTGCCATAAACCAGTATGAATGGGGACATACCAATGGGAGTCTTATAGGTAGTCCTATAAGCCCATAGTGCATCATTAAGCTTGTCAGCCCAATCTTTCCTATCAGTCCTTACAGTCTTCTCAAGGATATGCTTGATCTCCCTATTTGAGATTTCAACTTGCCCACTGGTTTGTGGGTGGTAGGGAGTAGCAATCCTATGGGTGACAGAATACTTCTTGAGCAAGCTCTCGAAATTTCTGTTACAGAAATGGCTCCCCCCATCACTGATAATGGCTCTAGGAGTGCTAAATCTGGAGAAGATATTCTGCTTTATGAACTTGAGGACAACCTGATTATCATTAGTTCTTGTGGCAATGGCTTCTACCCATTTGGAGACATAGTCCACTGCCACTAAGATGAAATGAAAACCATTGAAGGAGGAAAGGGGCCCATAGAGTCAATACCCCATACATCAAATAGTTCTACAACAAGGATGAGCTGTAAAGGCATTGAATTTCGTTTGGACAGCCCTCCTAATTTCCGACACCTTTCACAGGTCTTGCAGTGTGTATGGGCATCTCTGAAAAGAGAAAGCCAAGAGAACCCTGGACAATCTTTTCTCCAACACTTTATCGATTATTTTTTCTCCTAAAGTATTGCATTTTCATGGCACATGGCCAGAATACTGGGGACATCACTTTCGGGAATACATTTTCGAATGATTTGGTCGGCATAATACTTGTATAGGCAAGGTTCTTCTCAGAAAAAAAATTTGACCTGTGAGAAAAATAGGTCTTTATCTATTTTTGTCCAATGGGCAAGAATCTTACCTATGACTAGATAATTGACAATATGTGCATACCAAGGAGCTAAAGATTGGATGGCAAACAGTTGCTCATCTGGGAAGACATCATTTGCAGCAAGGTCATTAACACTTTTTTCCAATATAATTCTAGACAAGTGGTTAGCCACCACATTTTCTATACCCTTTTTATCCTTGATTTCGATGTCAAACTCCTACAACAGGAGTATCCATCTAATCAATCTGGGCTTTGCATCCTTCTTGGACAGTAGGTACTTTAATGCTGAGTGGTTAATGAAGATGATAGTTTTAGACCCAAGTAGGTAAGGTCTAAACTTATCCACAGTAAAAACCACTATCAGAAGCTCTTTCTCAGTGGTTGTGTAGTTCAGCTGAGCTTCAGCAAGTGATTTGCTGAGATATGCAATGACCACAGGCAGCTTATCTTTTCTCTGGCCCAGGACAGCACCTATTGCCAAGTCGGATGCATCACACATCAACTCAAAGGGCAAGGTATAGTCAGGTGTTTGGAGAACAGGGGTAGAGGTGAGGCAAATTTTTAAAGTTTCAAAAGCTTTAAGACATTCAGCAGAGAAGTCAAAGGGCACATCCTGACAGAGCAGGTGGCACAATGGTTTAATAATTTTGCTGAAGTCTTTGATAAATCTCCTATAGAATCCAGCATGTCCAAGGAAAGATCTGATTTACTTGACTGTTCTTGGAGGTGGCAAATTTGCAATGAGGTCAACTTTAGCCTTGTCTACCTCAATTCCATCTTTAGAGACCACATGACCCAACACAATTCCTTGTGTTACCATGAAGTGGCTCTTTTCTCAGCTTAAGACCAAATTGGTCTCTTCACATCTTTGTAAGACCTGATGGAGGTGTTGTAGACATTGGTCAAAGCTATCCCCATAAACTGAAAAATCATCCATGAAAATTTCCAAGAATTTATCAATCATATCAGAAAAAATGGCATACATACACCTCTGAAAGGTGGCTGGGGCATTAAACAGCCTAAAAGGCATCCTTCTATAAGCAAAGGTGCCAAAAGGACAAGTAAAAGTAGTTTTCTCTTGATCAAGAGGGTGCACAGGGATCTGATTGTACCCTGAGTACCCATCAAGAAAATAGTAAAAAGCTTTCCCAGCCAACTTGTCCAAAATTTGATCAATAAAGGGGAGAGGGAAGTGGTCTTTTCTGGTCTTGGAATTGAGTTTTCGATAATCGATGCAAACTCTCCAGCAAGTGGTCTCCCTGGCTGGTCTCAACTCTCCAGACTCGGTTGTGATCACTGTTATGCCAGATTTCTTGGGTACCACCTGGATTGGTGCCACCCATTCAGAATCAGAGATGGGATAAATTACCCCAGCATCCAGCAATTTAATGATTTCTTTCAGAACCACTTCTTGCATGTGAGGATTCAGTTTCCTCTGCATTTCTCTGGAGGGTGTTGAGCCCTCCTCTAGATGAATCTAATGCATACAGATTAATGCATCAATCTCTCCTAGATCAGTAATGGTCCACCCAATTGCTTTCTTGTGCTTCCTCAAAATTGTTAGCAATTCCTCCTCTTGCTCACTGGTAAGAGAAGAGGAGATAATCACAGGAAGTTTCTCGTCTTTCTCGAGAAAAGTATATTTTAGTGTCTCTGGAAGCTTCTTGAGCTCCAGATCAGGGGCTTGTTTGATGGATGGTAGGATTGGTGTATTGTTGGTTGGAGGAAGGGGCAGCAATATAGGTTTCCAATTGGAATGCTGCACTAAGCCCACAGAAGACCTCACTAGGGACATGTCTTCTGGCATTAAAGCTAGGCTTCCTTCCTCCACCATGTTCCAAACTTCAGTTAAATTTGTGACAATGTTGCTCCACTCCAGCAGAGTGGGCAGTTCTTCTTCAACAATTTCCTCTAGTATATCCACTGCAAAGCATTCCTCATTGTCCAACTGAGGGTACTTTGCATTGTTGTACACATTAAGCTCAACTTTCATATGTTCGAAAGTGACCTCCATGATCCCAGACTTGCATTGAATGCATGCATTGGCAGTGGCCAAAAATGGTCTGCCCAGAATAACAAGTATTAGGGACGTACTCTTGTTGCAGCCCATGTCCAAGACAAGGAAGTCTGCAGGGTAGAAGAACTTGTCTACCCCCACTAGGACATCCTCAACCACTCTCATGGGTTTCCTCTCAGACCTATCAGCCATCAATAGAACAATGGGGGTGGGCTTGAGCTCCCCCAAACCTAGCTGCTGAAACACACTGTGTGGCAGCAGATTAACACTGGCGCCAAGGTCCAAAAGGCCCTTCCAATCATGTGGTCTCCAATAATACAGGGAATAGTGGGTATCCCTGGGTCTTGCAACTTCTCAGGCATTGTCATGGTTAATACAGAATTAACTGTATCAGTCGCAAAGACCTTTTTGGACAAATGGCCTCTGGCCTTCCTTTTCTGAGTACAAAGGTCTTTCAGAAACTTTGCATAGGCTGGGACCTGTCGGATTGTATCAAGCAGGGGTAAATTTATCTTGACCTGCTTAAAGGTCTCCATCATTTCCTCGATTTGTGCCTGACCCTTATCAAAAGGGCTAGGGCCACTTAAAGCTTGAGGAAATGGCAGCTGAGGTACTGTTGGTTCCTCAGCTGCAAGCCTATGACTGAACTTTTGTTTTTTTCTTTTATCTATTTTTATCTCCTGCAGAGGCTCAACTACAACCTCTTTATTTTTCTCTTGTTGAAGGGTAGCAGGTAGTTCTTGACTCTGTTCCTTTCCCACCTGGTTGTCTACCAGCTTGCCAGACCTTAGGGCTGTGATGGCATTGACCCCCTCAAAATTTGAGGAGCCTTCTCCAATCGAATACTAGCCTCTAGGGTTGGCTACTGGCTGGCTTGGCAGCCTGCCCTCTTCTCTTTTAGCCAAGGCCTTGGCTATTTGGCCAAGCTGCTCTTCTATTTTCTTAATGATTTGACTGTGAGAAGTCACAGTTTGATTAAAGGGTCCAAGGCTTTGCAATTGGGCCAAAACCTGGTCCTCGAAAGAAGCACTTCGGGGCTGAGGTCGGGGAACTACCAATTGATTTTGTTGTTGGGGCTGCTGTTGCTGCTAGAAATTTGATCTTGGGGCATAACCTTGGTTGAATTGCTGCTGTGGCCTTTGAGGTAAGGCCAACATCTGTTGTGGCTGCATATAATTGTCTTGCCTCCACCTCAAATTTGGGTGGTCTCTCCATTGGTAACCAGTATTTTGGTGTTGGTATCCATATGGTTGTTTATTATAGCCACCAGATTGTTGCTGTCTAAAAGATTGGGCAGTAGCAGCCTGTTCCATTACAAACTTAGGGTATTGCCCTACAGATGGGCACTCTTCCACTGTGTGTTGTGGATATTGGCATATCAGACATGCCTCCATCACTTGTGCAGCCATTCTGGGTTGCACCACAGTGATAAGTTTATCAAATCTTTCAGTAAGATTGGCCATCTACATTCTCAGGTCATCATTTCCCCTAACTTCATACATTTTTCCTTTAGAAGTCTCAGCACGCCCCAACTTAGAAGGCTCTTGAACAGTTCTAGATGAGGACATCTTCTGGAAAGCATTTTCACTTATGACCTCGAACAAGTCCCATGCCTCATCAGCTATTTTATACATGTACGTTCCACCACAAGAGGCATCTACCATATCTCTGCTCTTCTCATCTATCCCATTGTAGAAGCTCTGGACAAGCTACCAGTCAGGGATCTTGTGGTGGGGACATTGTTTGAGCATCTCTTTAAATCTGTCCCAGGCTTGGTTAAAATCTTCAGTTGGGGATTGGGCAAAAGCAAGTATGCCTTTCCTTATCTGCCTGGTTTGGTCTCTGGGAAAAATTTATACAGAAATCTTGTCTGGAGGTCTTTCCAGGAAGTGATGCTGTTGTTTGGGAGAGTAGATAACCAGGTCATGGCCCTGTCCTTTAGGGAGAAAGGAAAAAGTGTTAACCTAGTGGCTTCTAGTCCCAAACCAGCAATGGAGAATGTCGTGCACAGGGCCAAGAACTGGTCAATGTGCTTGTAAGGGTCTTCCTTGCTAAGCCCATGGAAAGAGGGTAGCATTTGGATGGTGGAAGTTTTGATTTCGTAGTTTCCCTGAACATCTGGGAGTTGAATGCTGAATGGAGAATTGTAATCATTCAGAGCATTCAATTCCTTCAATGTTCTAGGTTGTTCTTCACCCATAACTGCTGTCTCAATTTCAATAGGGGGCTCGACTGTGGTGTGTCAGTGCCTTCTCGGTCTTCTACCCCTTTCTATCTCAGGGTTAGCTGGCTCTAATGTAGGACTGAGGGATCTCCTTCCTAACATGCACACACACCAACAGCAGGGAAGACTGTTCGCAGGCACATTGCACTTAACAAAAATTGTAATTATCCTAATCAACTGCTATGGAATCTTCAAAGGAGAAATAGACTGAGTTTTAAGGGTTAGAGAAGTGCAAACAGAGGTAGCTAGACTCCCTGTTCAATTCTACTCTCCTTCTCTGCTACAGTCCAAATCTGCAAGAAAAATTCTAAATGTAATTCAGCAGTATCAATTATTCACAAGTACAGCTACCAAAGAATAAAGAATAAAAAATCTAGAGTCTACTAATAGATCAAGATCCCCGACAACGGCGCGAAAAACTTATTGGTCTATTTTAAGTGCTTACTACTGACTTTATTGAAGACTGTGATAAAAATGGGGTAAATGAAAAATGAATGAAAGGTAGAGTGAGGATTATGAAGCAGCAAGCCTAAAATATGCACAGTCCTGCAAAATACAGGGCCTGTTGTAGTAAGTTTTGATAAGTAAGAGTTTGTCCCACAGGAAAGTTGATCTAAAGCTCCTAGGGAACTATCTTTAGTAGGCTTTCCAGATCTGACTACAGATCTGGCAATCATAAATGGAAGGGGATTTAAAGTCACTATAATCTAAATCCTAAGGCAACTTAATGTCTAGATTATAGAAAGGGTTAAGAGGAATGGTGGAGTGAGAAAATAAGTATAAAAGGGTGAGAAGTATGTTATTAGGTACAGATCTAATGGGTCTTGTAACTCAGACTCAGATCTGTTGCTAAAGAAGTCCTGTCCAATGGCTACACTATCACCAAAGAGGAAAAAGAATCCAACTCACCCCTGTGCCATGATCCAATCCCTTATGGCTATAACCTGTCCACTTGAATGGTCACAGACTATCCAATAGGGGAACCACAATCTAGAGATGGGTCAGAACAAGCTTACCATTGTAGGCACTACTTCATCCAGGCTACAAGCTCAAGAATCCATAGGAGCCTCATCCTCTAAAGTTCTGTGTGTGGGGCTAGGCCTACAAAGTGCACAAGCCTGGACACACAGGACCAGCAAGAGTTTGAGTACTAGCTTTCAAGTATGGTTGTTCACTGCTTTAGTAAGACTACAGTGATCCAGTCACAAGCCTGCAATCTCAACAACCAAATCAGATCTGCAATCTGATGATGGATCTATACAAATATAGGGGAGTCTGTCTCTGCATAATCTCTCACAAGGCTACGAGCACAAGCGCAGAGAAGAAGAATCTGTATTAGGTCCGTGTATTGGCTTCACCCTAGGGCTATAACCTGTCCACTTGAATGGTCATAGATTATCCACAGAGGCTAACCTCCTCACAGAGGTCTAAGACAGAACAAGATCATTGCTGCCACCACCATGTTCGCAAGGCTACTAGCTCAAGCTCCCATGGGGATTCAGATTTATTGGATCGTGTGGTGGGGGAAGGCCTGCAATGTGCCTACCCTGGACACACAGGTCACTTGGATCTAAATAAAACCTTAAAAACAATCCTCCATTGCTTACGATACAACTTAGCAATGGAGGATCTCAAGGCAGCAGCCTTGTACAGAACAACTCACAATAAAAATATCATCCCATATATGTAATAAATCCTATTACAAAACTCCATTACAATCTATACCATATAATCATACAAAAGGCATAGCCAGCAAGTGCTGGACTATGGAGAGAAAGAAAAAGGAAAAAGAAAACTCCTAAACCCTAACCTTAGCCCACTGTAATTCTATAGTTGGTTTCAAGAAGAAGCACAGAAGTTAAGTCCCAAAAGAGATCTCCCAACCCTAAGGTAGGCTTAGGCTTATATAGCAGTCGGCTTCCCCCCAATTAGGGTTAGGAAAAACCCTAATTTATCAATGTGATTGTGGCGTGTGCACGGAGATTAGAGCATTGGAGTGCGTGCCCTAATTACTGGAAGTCCCTAGATTGCCCTTGTAAAAGTGGAGAGAAGTTTAGAACCTGATCCTCGCTAGGTAGAAAAGATTTCAGATCCTTTCGCATGGTAGAATTGGCGTCGCGGGGTTGAATTGACTTGAAGTTCATATAATCGCGAGATTGACATTTTGGTCATTGCGGGATACTAATGGTTGTCGTGAGATTGCTCTTGCAGCTTTGAATGATGCGGGGATTGCTCACGCGGTTCGTCCCTTGGTGAATGTCACGACAGATCTTTGCGAAGAAGCAGTGTTCATGAGTTTTTGGGTCGCGCAAGCATTTCCCTGAAGGTCTGTATCTCTCGGCCACTGCGCGACAGCTGCGTGCAGGAATACTAGAAGCTCTTACTTCTGAGTGAATCGCGCAAAGATTAACGACTCCTCTTTTGAGCTGTGCGAATGCTTCACTCACTGATGGCTGAGCTTCGTGAGAATCGCTCGAAGACTGATTTGCATTTCTTTCTGTCATCAAACCGCGCGGGAGCAAGCCGAGGACTACGCGACCAGTTGTTGTGCTTCATCCAAGAGCCCGCGATAACTATGCGAAGGCATTATCTTTGGTTCAATTGAACCCTACGACATTTGCGCGAAGCATCCTTCTTGGTTTATTTATGCTTTGATGTGCCTATGCTTCAGCCAACTCTCTGTCTGGGTTCATCCTTCATTCTGCTGAGGTAGTTCTGGGGCAACAGTGAGCTTCTTTGCATGGTTAGGGGTTTATTTGCAGCTGCTGCTTATTACCTACAGAATAGACTTAAAATACATTTATTAAATGATTAAGGGCCTAATAGAGATTAAGTTAAGGGGTGAAAAGTACTTTTCAGGTCTTAACACGGTCCTCTTTTCATCCTTGACCCGAGGGTGTGTGACATGTCTTTTCTTGAAACAGTTGAGGGACCTAGTTCAGGTGCCCACCTATTCTTGGGGGGCAGTGGTGCTGGCACACCTCTACGAACAGCTTTACCTGAGAGGGAGAGGCATCGCGACCATCAAAGGTTTCCTCCCTTTCATCCAGGTGAGTTTGGTTGACTAGTAGTTTCATTTGTAATGTCATAGTGATTCTAGTATTCATTTTAGTGATGGTTTATGACATCGTGTGTTTAGTTTTGGGCGTACGACCACTTCTCCTTCTTGCACCCGTGGGTCTCGATGGAGAATACTTTCACATTCCCCCGGATGCATGTGTGGCGGCAGGCGTTGGGGCGCCGTTGTCGATCTTCAAACCTACCGACAGCTCGGGGCTTGTTTGAGGATATGCTCGCTGGGCAGATACATGTTTGTGTTATAATAGTGTTTTATGTGTCTTGGGTCATAGATTTGACTAGCCATTTGTTTTATTTTTGGTCATAAGTGATTTGAAGGCCCTATGGTGTAGGGAAGGATGCAGGGCAGCCGATGATTCAGTCCGATTGGCCCTTCTTTGATATGGACATCTGGGTCCATTGTTTTAAGAAGGTGGAGTGCATCCACCTCTCTCAAGTGACTCGTCAGTTGGGGCTCCCTTAGGGAGTCCCTTCAGAGATTCACCACCGAGTGGCGAGGAGGATGACTGGTCCCTCTGGTCGCATCTTTTCATCGAGGATGGCGGACCAGATTGAGGACTTTATAGACCGGGGGACTAGAGTTATCGGGGCGTGTGATGAGGCGGATGCCCGAGAGTTCTTAAGGTGGTTTCGTGATATAGGCGGTGGTTGACTCTTCACCCGCCCTTTCCATGGGAGCGATTCTTTCAGGGTTGGTGGCCCTGAGTCTGTTACTGGTCCCTCTCGTCTAGATGAGGAGATGTTACGGTCCTTGACAGACTCAATTTTCCAGGCTAGGACGTCAGAAGATTAGCGGAGGGTTCAGCTCGTAGAGACGAGATGATCTCTGGTGAGTGTATTTTTTTGTGAATTCATTTACTTCCATCTCTAATCGTTCCTAGTTTAACAATCTTATTTGAATCTTATTTGTCAAACTAAGAGGGAGAGCAAGGTCGCCTAGCAGGCGGCATTGCTCAGGTCTTACCATAGCCAGCAGCAGGCTGGCCAGGTGATGACGGCTAGCCTACGCTCTGAGATTGATCGACTTGTGAGTGCTTCTCTTATTTTTATTTTATTTTGTTAGTGTTGTGTTGGTGTTGTCAGGTTTGATGTGTTCATTGATATTTACAAAGAATAGAGCTTTCTGCTGCTGGGGCTTCTGCTCTAATGTTCGATCCGTCTTCAGTCACCTCTTCCAGTCGAGAGGATCCGGTGATGGCTCAGCTCCTGGCAGAGTTAGAGCATTGGGTAAATTTCCCTAGCTCTTTTGAGTTATCCAACTTTGCATTGTTTAGCAGTTTGTTGATGTTGCGTTATGTATTTTCAGCGCTGTCTTGCTGAGGACCTCCAGGCAAGGAAGGCGACTGCCGCTTCTTTGCATCCAGAGTCTCAGGTAGATTTTGTGTAGTTTATTTGGCTTTTATTTCGTCTGCTAATTAGTTTTGTCCGACAAGTTTTGTGTTTGTTTTTGTTCTTGTGCAGGTTATTCTTGACTCTGAGGTTCCTTCTCAGGAGTCGACTCCCACTCCTTCCCAAGTATATTTGGTTAGCATGATTATTTTTTATTCTTGATTTTGTAGCACCATTGTATCCCTGGTGTTCTTTCTTTCTTTCTTATAGCTGCCTGCGTCTGAGGCTCCTCTAGCTGATCTGACCACTACTACCACCGTAGAGCGTCTTCTGCGAGAGCGTGCTGAGCTGGTATGTCTTCATTGTCTTTTACTCTTTGTCTTGTCATGCATATGCACTCTCTTAGCCTTTGACTTGTACAGGTCCATGAGCTGGAGCAGTCGTATAGAGAGGCAGCGCGTCTTAGCTCGCTAGGAGATTTGTGAGATTCCTTTTAATATCGCGGAGCACCATCTCCAAGAGGTGACTGTGGACTTGTTGGTCGAGCAGAGGACTCAAACAATAGAGTTAGAGGGTGATCGAGTTGTGGCTCGAGCTAAGATGCAGTTGACAATAGATATTTTACAGCACGAGTTGGTGAGAGTTGGTGGGAGAGTGAGAGGGATGATTAACCATTTTCCAGGGTTGGGGTCGAGGGCCAATGGCTCATTGGCAAAGACTCATCGAGAAGTTTGTGAGTGCATGAGGGCTTATGCGCAGGTAGACTCGGCCTTATGGTCTATGCTTGCTTTTGGTCCTCTACATTCACATTCTCGACGGGCCTCCAGCTAGGTGAGCGAGGGAGGTTCTGTTGCTAGGCCTTCTCCTCGTAGGGAGTGTCCTCTGAATCCGGGTGTTGGAATTGAGTTGTCGGGGGATGAGACCCTAGACCCGGGGGTTGAGGATATGGGAGATGGTAGTGATCACCCTTCGTAGAGCCAGTGGAGGGAGTAGGGCATTTTTATTGTTTCTTCTCTCATTTTGTTGTATATACAGGGGGTATGCCCACGGTGACACATGTAAAAGAAACTTTTGATATATAAAAAGAGATTTTTGTTTAGATGTACCTGGCTTCACTTCCTTTTCTTGTTACCTTCTATCGTCTTAATTTTGGTACCGTCGCCTGTTATTGGGACTTAGATGCTCCTTGAGTTAGCTCGGTAATAGTCGAAAGTTATCTCGTATCTGCCCATGAGGATAAAAGACATTAGTAATTTCATTTTCCACTTACTGATTGTCAAGGGGGGAGTGCCTCAGACCGAGGACTGGTAATAAAAGTGAGGCATTTTTTTTTTTTTTTCTCCTCTTTTTTTTATTACAAGGGAAAGAAATATAATGCAACAGGGAAAGAAAATAACTGAAAGAAAATTCTAAAAAAATGCCCTAGTGTAGGAGCGTGATGGAATAAGTAGTGCGATGTCTTTAGTGATATTCCTCGGGTGGTGACTTCATCGTTCCACATCTTCTTTATGGCCAAGTAGGAGCCTTTAATGCGACTCTAAAAAATGCCCCAGTGTCAAGGTGCAATGGAACTTCTCTGAGTTTTTGATAAGTACTTTGGTCCTATGGCTGGCCACGTACTTTTTATGAGTAAGTTTTTGAGAAAAAATTGTTTGAGACTGTCGTCGTACCAGGGGAGGTTGTCTAATCATATCATCCGTATATTGGGGTCTACCTTTGATAGTGGTCATCCTATCCCGTGGTCATTGTTATAAGGGACATGCGGTGAGTATAATAGGTGATTGTATTAGTCGTCATTCATAGGTTTTTGGTTTCACTTCTAGGAATATCCTGAAAGACTTTCAACTCATTCTCCAAAAAATAAAAATTAAGGGTGAAAGAGAGAAAAGGCTCAGTGATGTGAGGAAATAGTTTATATATAACGCTTTCTAAAAGGGATTAGTAATAGTCTTTTTCTCAGAGTGGGTGTGGGGTGCCATGATTGAGCTCTCCGTCATGTTTTGACACCATCAAAGTCTCACATTCTATGGTTAGTAGGAGTTTGTCTTGCTCCCGCCACCTTACGACGACATCTAGTAGTATTGGGACATCAAGGATGCCCTCGCAACTTGGTTATACATTTCTAGTAGAGTAACTAGAGATGTCCTCATGGCCTACTTATGCTTCCCTGAGCTCATTGATTGGTTCATTCCTCATATTGCTCTCACTCAATTTTTTGTATATATGTATTTTTTCCTTGGAAAGCAACCTGTTAACATAGGAATGGTGAGTTTTGATTAAGCCTAGCATCTTCATCATTTAATGCTCTAAAGTCTCCTCCAATGGTGGGGAAGGTGGATGAGAATCGGGTATTACTTATACTTTTGAAAAAGGTCAGGCATGTCACTAGTTCTTTGATCAAATTGCTAGAATAAGAAGGTGGGCACTAAATTAGAAGTCTTAAGGATATTCTCAGAATTGAGGGTCTACGACCGATGAATGGGTCATGACAACTACAGGGGTGATAGATATAAGTATTTGGCTATGGGATGTGATGATCACAGGGTTAAGGGTAGTATTTCCTAAGGTACATGGCGTTCCAAGGGCTGGGGAGTTCTTCCCCATCTTGGTTCACCAACTTGTATATATTCCCTGGATATGCAGCTGCTATAACATATGGGCCCTCCCAGTTCGATTTCAATTTTCCCTTTGGATGAGCGTGTTTGGAGGGCATAATTTTCTTCAATACTAATTCTCTCCAATGTCAAAAGTTCGCTCAAGGACCTTTTTATCGTATTCCTTGGCCACTCTCCTCTGATATATCTGAGCATAATCATCTGCCCTTAGACACGTCTCATCAACTTGCTCTAGCTCAGCGAGCAAAGCAATTCTCCTTTCATCTAAGGATAGCTCATCATCGAGTTGAATCCGTAAGGATGATATCGGTATCTCATAGGGTAGGACTACTTCCATCTCATATGTAAGGATGTAAGGATGGTATCTGAAGTACATCTTTAAGAAGCTCGCTACCTCCTTTAAGTAGTTTATAGAAAGGATCGCATCTGTCTGAGTGTTGGGAGATGAATCTCTTGATGAATTGTAGTCTTCCTATCAGGCCTCGTAGTTCTTTGATGTTGCTAGGCGGTGGCATTTCAAGAATGGATCTTACTTTCATCGGGTCAATTTCGATACCTCATTTGCTGACTATAAATCCTAATAATTTTTTAGAGGTACTCCAAACACGCACTTCTTTGAATTCATCTTCAGTTGATATTGCTCAGATCTTCGTAACACCAGTGGTAGGGCTTCGGCATGTCCTACCCATGTCTGAGACTTCACTAGTATGTCATCGGCATAGACTTCAATGCATTTGTGCATCATGTCATGAAATATGGCCATCATGGCGTGCTGATATATGGCTCCTGCGTTCTTGAGCCCGAAAGGCATGAAGACATAGCAGTAGGTCCCCCATGGCGTGGTGAACGAAGTCTTTTCTTAGTCTGATTCTACTATTTTAATCTGGTTATATTCGGAGAAGCCATCCATAAAGGAAAACATCTCATGTCTGGCAGTGTTGCGACTAGGGTGTTGCTGTGTGGTAGTGGGAAGTCATCTTTTGGGCATGCTTTGTTGAGATTATGAAAATCGATGCACACCCTCACTCTGCCATCCTTTTTGGCGACAAGTACTATGTTGGCAATCCATTTAGGGTAGAGGATGACTCGAATGAATTTTGCTTTGTGTAGCTTGTCGACTTCCTCTTTGACTTATAGTACTATTTGGGGATGCATCCTTCTGAGTTTCTGCATGACGGGTTTAGCATTAGGTTCCAAGACCAACCGATATTCTACTACGCTCGGGTCTAATCCAGGCATATCCTCAGAGGACCATGCGAAAGAGCTGAGGTGATCTTGGAGGACTTGGATAATTTATTGTCATTCCTTGGGTTTGAGTGTTGCACTGATCAGTAACTTTTTGGGCTCTTCTTTAGTGTTGAAATTTATCTCTTCAGTAGGTTCTGCAGTAGCTTGTGTTTGCTCGTCGAAGCACTTGATGACCCGTTGGAAGTCCTAGGTTTCCTCGGTGATTGGTGCTCCTTCTTCATCGTCTGTGAGTTCATACACTCCAAAAGAACTACGCTAGGGAGTTAGTTTTATGGGAGGCAACCCTTCATTGGCGCAATTTATGATCTTGACATTCTCTGCCAGGTGTAGGTCGAGGTTATTCATCCTCCTCACGAAGTCGTGGAGTATCTCGTCAAGGATGATTATGTGCTTGTTACTTCGTCAGGATGCTCGACGATTTCGTGAGGAAGAGGTAGTAGGGTCACTTCGAATTGAATTAAGGCAAGGGTCTTCGATGTTGAGGGCAGGACGATGACCATGTGTGATCATGTCAGTTACTCTTTTGATTTTGTTGAGGTGCTCACTACTCGTATCTTGTGGAGAAAAGTCTCCTTGCTGGTCGCTGAATGGGCCTGGGATGAAGGGCTCCCCCTTTTCTGTGATTTTATAATTTTTTGGGATTTTGTATTTTTATATTTTTATGGGTTTTAGGATTTTCTATTTTTTTAATTTTTGATAATAGGTATAGTACAGGGTCGATTTCCTTAGGCAGAATCGGCAAGGTTACTTCTTCTAGTTGGGGAAGTGGGACGGCTGCTGGAGCCGTTCGGGCAAGCCTTTGGATGATGTGGATCCGCACAAAATTTGACATTTTTTTTAGAGCGATGAAGGCGTTGATTTGTCAGATGGCTCCTCTTCCTCTTCTACTACGTGAAGTGCTTCATTGTCGAAAAGAGTCTGAAGATGATAGTCATCCAAACCCTGGCTTTCAGAATCAGATCGGAGGTATGCTTGTCTTCAAGATTCCTCGCTTCATATTAATTGTAGATATGGTTCGATGAACTTAATCACTGAACTTGGGTTATTTTCGACCATTCTCTATAGTGCAAGAAGAGGATTGATCTGACCTTCTTGTTCGAAGTCTTCTATTATTATGGTGCAGGTCTAGCAATAAGGTTGATATGGTCAAACGATGCACATAAATTCTCGTGGTCACTCCCATGTAGTGAAAAAGCACTTGAAAGTATCATTATTGAAGTCAGAATCTGAGAATTCCTTCCTCTGGATCTCACGGTACACGATGAAAAGTTTGCAAGCTTGACAGCAAGGCAGATATGGGTGAGAGATGCAGGGATGTTCCTAGTGGCATTCCCATCCTTCATGATCGGGGCTGAGGTCACTATTGTCAGGGTCAAGATCTTCCTCTTAGTATGATTTTTCTTGAAAGTCGTGTTCTAGCTGTTCTGCTAACTCCAGGGAAGGAGATCTATCCAATAGTCTTCATTATCGCTTGGCGGTGGTTGCCACTCTTCTTCCAGTGAGTTTCAGGATATCTGAAGTTGTGGCGCATCCGAATACTGGGAAGCATCGAGCTCTAATTCTTCTTGGAATTCTACAGAGGCAATATTATGATCTTTTTTCCTTGTTGTCCATAATACCTCATGCAAAATAGCTCTTTTGCATCGCGTCAGACGGATGCGCATAGGTTGCAATAGGGTAATTCTGGGTAAGGGCAGTGGCACGAACACCGCCAATTAACTAGTAAGGATTGATGGTCAAGTTCATCATCAGAGTCTATTTCTTTACTTTGGGAGTTGTTGATCTCCTCGAGGAGCTTTAGCCGTTTGGCCCTTAAGTGATCTTCAAGTTCTATTTCTGTGCAGGTAGTCCAGTAGTCTTCTTCTGCACTTGACATTGAGAGCCAGTCTTCTCTTCCTGGTTCATGAGGCTGGGGTGCCCTTGACTCTGGTTCTTCTTTGTCTGCCTGTGCTGCGATGTGGAAGTCCTCCTCTTCTATTGACTCCCAATCTTTTGGCATGGTTCTGACTCTTTAGGGGTTTCGAATAATGTTCTGACTCCTTCGAGTGGCTTGTCCATGTCGTCACTATCACGGCTTAGGTTTGTCAGGTCGATGAAGGCCTTGGTCACTTACTCGATCTCGGTTGCCTAAGATTTAGTGAAGGATGGCTCCTTTATTCTCTTAGGCACATTAGCCTTCTCGGTAGTTCCATATATGAAATGGTCATAGCGCGACCACTTTGGTAAAGTGGGTAGGATGTCGGCTTGCTTATTGTCTGACTGGTAACCAATTTGATGTGTTTGCATAGTTTCTTCGGGATGACTGACCTTATGCATTTTTACTTATCTTTGCTAAGTCCAATATGAGGGATGTATCCTAGCTGATACATCAGGACCCATCCTTTTACCGCGGTCGATTTTATGTCATATAGCCGGGTGAGATCAAGTCTAGCTTCTCTTCTCACTACTTTTGGTTGGTGGGTTGGAAGGGACGGAGGATAGTTAACTTCTGCTATTGATGAATCATTAGGATCTTTCATCTTTCTAATATGTCCTATGTTGAGTACTGAGTCGTGCGCCGTTGGGATGCTCGTTGTGTAGTCTGTGTCAATTTCTTTTAAGGGGTGTATCGACGTATATCCTAACAATGGAATCTTCATGTGAGAATTTGACGCATTAGTGATACGTCGATGCTACTGCCTTCATGGATTCTAGCCACTTCCTTCCGATCATATTGTAAGTGCTTGAGTAATTAGAGACATGGCAAGTGACGTCCTTGGTGATTGGCCCGAGGCGAACTTGCAACTTGATGGTTCCCTTAACGAAGTGTCGAGAGCCATCATAAGCAATGAGGGATAAAGATGAAGGCCTTATATATTGTTCAGTGTATTTAAGGATCTTCAGCGTTGTTATGGGGCAGATGTTAAGTCCTACTCTGGTGTCGACCAATGCTTGGGGTAATGAAAATCCTTTGATTATGACGGTCAGATAGATAGGAGTCGAACTTCCATGTAATGATTCTTTAGGCATGTCAGCTTCAGTGAAGGTAAGTGCAGGAGGTTGAGTCATAACTGAGGCAACTCATGCAGCTGATCCAAAGTAGTATCTTCGTTCACATGCGTCTCATCCAATATCTCCATGAGCATTAGGTGATGCTCTGGCGATTTCTTAAGGAGTTCGAGGATCGATATTTGTGCTGGCACCTTTGTGAGGTGTTGGAGAAGATCGTATTCCTGACCTATTTCCAGGGTAGGTGCTTTGCCGGGTCAATGCACTCTATACCCATTCGGTTGAGCTGGTTGAGGCACTAGTGCTGGAGGCGGAGGGATTACATGAGGCTGAGGGGACACGTTCACTCCTCGTTCCTTAGTGATCCGGTTGAATTGCTGTGAGTTGTTACTCTGCTTTTCCCTGGAGAATGGTGGGGGTGGATAGTTTGTTCCAGATTTAAGGACCTGACATATATGTTGTTGACCTTGGGTGTTGGAGGATTTAGTGTGATACTTGTGGTGAAAGGAGCAAAATTTGATGAAGGAATGCGTACTAGGGCTATGCCATTCCAAGGTGGGAGGCATTGAGTGTAGTCTTCCTCTTCGAGGAATGCAAAAATTAGTACTTCTTTTTTATAAAAAATCTTCCTCCTGCTGTCTTATCTCCACCGTTGATGGGTGTTCTTTAGTTATCTCCTCGTGTTGTTGGCCGGTAGTATCTTGGATGACATTATCTACCCATGTCACGATCTGTTTCGCAGTCTGGGGGACCTATTCCTCATATTCTGGCTCAGTGTTATCGGGAACTACTTCAAAGTTTGGGGTGTAGAAGGCTCTATGGGTTGAATGATAGGTCTTCGAGCTCGAAAAGATTGGACTCGAAATCAAGTGAAGTTCGGATAGGGTGGCAGAGTTGGTGGTTCAACTCAGGTTATGAAGGTAGAAGGGTGAGGCAAAATGATGATGGGATTTGGAGGATTATTTGGACTAGCTATCACTCGCTCTGAACCATCTCACAAACTCTCGAACTTCCGCCTCGTCACTCGACGTCGGCATTGAGGGAGAGATTGGCTGCGTTGGAGCAGGGCCATCTCACGGTGGGCGTTCGAGGAGCATTGGATGCCCTTCATAGGGCAATGGAGCAAATAGGGCACACTCCTCGTCTTTATGAGGAGATGTTGTGCTCTCTCGCCTCCTCGGTTGCTTAGGCTAAGGGAGCGGAGGATGAGATGAGGGCTCGGCTAGCGGAGACTGGCCGACTCCTAGTGAGTTGGTTCATTGGTCTAGTTGTTTATATATTATGTTGACTCAAGTTTCTAGTCATTCTGATATAGTTGTTATGTCTCATTTTCTTTTGGCCAGTCCGAGAGGGAGTCCGAGGTCACCAATCATGCGGCAATGGTCGAATTGTTACGCGGTCAGCAGCAGGCTGGCCGGGAGGTGAAGGCAAGTCTACGATCTGAGATTGATCAATTGGTAAGTGTCTTCCTTGGTTTATTGATTGTTAGTATTCTGTGGATTTTGATTAGTTCTGGGGCATTTGTCGAAGTTTAGAGAGGGCAGAGTTTTCCACCATGGGGGCTCCTGCTCAGGCATTCGATCCTTCCTCAGTTGCTTCTTCTAATCGGGAGGATCCGGCGGTGGCTCAGTTACGAGCCGAGTTAAAGAATTGGGTGAGTTTCTTCAATCTTTTAACCCGTCCATATGATTGTAGAAATTCGTTGGGTGTTCTTGTTTCTCCTTCCTTAATAGTTTACTAACATCATGTGGTATTTTAGCATCAGGTCGCTGAGGATCTTCAGACGAGGGAGGCGACCGCTGTCACTTTACGCCCCAAGAGTTAGGTATAGTTTCTAGTTTTGTGTAATTCAGTTTAGGTTATTTCATTTCATTTTGTTCTGACATATCTTGTGTTGGCTTGTCTGGTTTTTATGCAAGTTGTTTCAGACTCCGCTCCTGAGGCTCCCCCTCAAGGGTCTGCTCTTGTTCCTTCTAAGGTATGTTTTAGTTGTTGTGTTTATAGTTTATTCGTTATCGTAGTGCTATCTGATTTATATATGTTTGTTCTCATTGTAGCCGACCACGTTTGTTGTTCCTTTTGTGCCGCATGTTGATCCAGTGACCGTTGCGACGGTTGAGTGCCTCCATGGAGAGATGGTGGATCTAGTATGATTATCTTCTTTTCAAAGTTTTTCCTTACAAATATTCTTATGTATACATTGGCTTTCTTTGACTCGGTGCGATGACGCAGGTACATGAGCTTGAGGAGGTGCCTCTAGAGGCGGTGCGAGCGCATGCCACTCTTGAGGAGAGACGGATCCTTGGGGTGATGCAGAGTCATGAGGACCTATTCGTCAAGATGATGGTTGCACAGAGGACTCAGATTGAAGAGTTGGAGGTAGTGCATCGGACGACACGGGCAGAGATGCAGGTGACCCTAGATCGACTGCAATATCATCTGATGAGGAGTAAGTGGGGAGTGCATGGGATGGTTAGTCAGCTTGATGGATTGTAGTTGAGGGCTATGGGTTCATCAGCTGGGCAGCCCCGTCGTATAACATGGGACTGTGTCAGGGATTATGTTCATGAGGATTCGGTCATTCAGGGGTTTCTTGCTGGGTATCTATGGCATGTATGTATGCCAATAAATTAGTTACTTTTAGTACAGCTAGGCTAAAATGAAGTTTTGGAATTAATTAGAGTAAATTCTCACTGGAATTTTTGTAAAAAGAGGATATTAAGAAAACAACTTTTTAAAACTGAAACGAGCTATAGTTTTAATATTTTTCATGAGGCAAATGTCAACAATTTGTGAAAAATAATTTCTGATGTGCAGTAAACCTGAAATGAGAGAAAATTGTGAAGACACAACCCCTGAAAACGAGATGGAAGGCCATACCCAGTGAGATTTGGGCTTGAAAAAGCTTCCTTGAAGAGTGCCTTGGCAATTTTTCTGCTCTATGGATTGATTGGATCTAGTTTCGATCACTAGAAGTTAGGCAAATCCAAGTTGAAACAGCTTGACAGCATTCATGACATTAAGGACATGAAGTAAGGCCATCCCTTGGTTAGTTTGAGCTTAAAATGTCCCACCTTTGAACTGCCCTTGATGCACACCACTTGAGCCTTAAAAGTCCCAATTTTCCTTGATGAAAACCAGAAATTCTAAACCCAAAACGTAAGCTTTGCTAGTCCCTGAGCAAAGGAGAATTAAAAGAAAATAAAAATGCCACTTTCGTAGGGAGCACGGGTGCATTTCGCATATGCACCAAGCCTTTTAAACCCCTAGGTGATCCCTAGGGGAGGAGTGAAGTCTCCTGAGGGTTTTCAGTGAAGGTACCCACAAACTTCCCCAATAAGGTTAGTTAATAGTAGTACATCCTGCTAAACAGATTTTCAGTGAACAAGAATAAATTCTCATCATGTCTTTTCAGTTCTAGAGGGTTTTCAGCAGAAAAATCACCAACTTAAAACATGAATTTTTGCAGTAATTCCTTCATCATCAATTGGTTCATGTCAAGGTATTGTGTCTGAAGATTGATGTATGGCTCACCTTTCATTTGAGAATTCTGTTTTGATACTACCCCCATCAAATTGGATTTAAGGCCCAAGTCTCACTAGGGCTGTCAACTCACAACAACAATGAAGGGTGTAGAATTTCACACAGCTCAAGAGCAGTTCCAGTCCTCAATTAGGGTTGTAAGCATGAGGATAGGCATTGCTCTAATTTCTGAAATTTTCTAACTCTTTTCACCATAGATTGGACAAATCCTTATTTCCACATGACAGCTCAATCTATTTCAGATCAGTATGGTCTTTTTATTGGGTTGTAATGTGACTTAAGGATGAGGTTTGTAACAAAATGAAAGGGTCAAAGGGGTTCAAATTGAGAAATCAATGAAGGTAAGGAGGTGATCTAGAATCCTTCTTCATTTCAGCATAATTCCATCTACTTCTTGAATTTTCAAGTGGCCAGCTTCTTCTCTTCCGTACAGTCTTTCGATGAAATGACTTCTCCTTTTCATTCTTTTACTCTCTTTTGTCTTTTTTTTTTTTTTTTGGTACCACAAATACCACCAACTGTGTTTTCCTTTCTTTCAACCAGATTTAACACCTTGCTCCCCTTACCTTGCTTCTTCTTCCTCTTTCTGATTTCTCAGATTGAAGGTGAGCTGAAATAGGTCAAAAGGTTTTGGGTTTAGAATTTCTGGTTTTCATCAAAGAAAATTGGAACTTTTAAGGCTCAAGTGGTGTGCATCAAGGGCAGTTCAAAGGTGGGACATTTTAAGCTCAAACTAACCAAGGGATGGCTTTACTTCACGTCCTTAATGTCATGAATGTTGTCAAGCTGTTTCAACTTGGATTTACCTAACTTCTAGTGATCGAAACTAGATCCAATCAGTTCATAGAGCAGAAAAATTGCCAAGGCACTCTTCAAGGAAACTTTTTCAGGCCCAAATCTCACTGGGTATGGCCTTCCATCTCATTTTTAGGGGTCATGTCTTCACAATTTTCTCTCATTTCAGGTTTACTGCACATCAGAAATTATTTTTCACAAATTGTTGACATTTGCCTCATGAAAAATGTTAAAACTACAGCTCGTTTCAGTTTTAAAAAGTTATTTTCTTAATATCCTCTTTTTACAAAAATTCCAGTGAGAATTTACTCTAATTAATTCCAAAACTTCATTTTAGCCTAGCTGTACTAAAAGTAACTAATTTATTGGCATACATACATGCCATACCCCCAAACCTTAACTAAACAGTGTCCCCACTATTTCCATCATAGGGGGTAGAGCATTTTTTTATTTTATATATATATATATATTTTTTAATTTTTATAAATATGACAGATCAAAAACATAAGCTAGTAAGAAACGAAATTATTATTAACAGAGGTAAACTACATGATTACAATGTGCAAGCAGAAAGGATGTGAAAAGTAGGCCGGTGGACAAAATATCCCAGACAGTTCAAGAAATCACCCCCTTGGCTCAGGAAAATCCTCAGCTTGCATCGGGTGGAGGAGGAACTGTAAGCCAGGTAGGGGGGAAGAAAAGGAAAAAGAAGAAGGTTAGGGGGCAGGGGGGATGGTAGGTGGAGGAGGATGGTGGAGGAGACACCGGTGGCGCGGTCTTCAGCCACTCTTCTCCTTCCTAACTTTGTCCTTTTCCTCCTTAGCGAGGATCCGTTGTACCTCCTCATATTCATCCCAGAGGAATTGCAATGGATCTGGTTCCTTAGGCGGTAGTGGCTCCAGCCAAAAGAGATAGAGTTGAGCAGGAGTGAGCGTGGGCTTGTCATCTGCCATAGTTATAAGGCGGAGTGCAGAAGGCAAAAGGAAAGGAATGGGTCGAAGTCGAGCTATCTGCATCTATTTAAGGTGGAATTGTGAGGGAATATGAAACTGTGCATTCAATATTGCCGCTGTTGATGACTAGCAATGAATGGTGAATTTGAACAATCAACATGGGGAACAAAAACATGCATTAACTGGCAACCTCTATTTAGCGCAGGGAGTTTAAGGCTCGTGTTGTGCGCAGATGTACATGGTACACGTGGTAAAATGTCTGTGCAGCGCAACTACGCAGTAAACATGGAAAGAGTGAGGGGAGGAAAGTCGATTTCGATAGGATGAGTGTAGAGTGTCGACAGGTTAACGCTTCCTATCAAAATCGAACAAGTATAGGACAGGCAGTTAAACGCTCTCAATAGGTTTAACCCATCCTATCGAACAGAATAAACATGCATTCGATAGGCTAGGTTGGCAGCTTGCGATAGGTCAGTGTCCTATTGAACAGAGTGTGGATAGAACATTCACTTTGTTAGGATGCTGATGGGTGCGAACAACCTTTTGATAGGTGGGGTATTACATTTGCACTTTTGTCGATGGGTTCCAGGCAAGAGTCTCGAACCAATCGCAAAGTTGTTCTCACCTATCAAGAGGTCATAACACCTATCAAAATCCTCAGCAATCCTATCGACATTCGCGGCTGACCTAGAGAAAGGTCCAAATGACCTATCGAGAGGTTCAATGAGATTAAAAACATGGCCTATGTGTGCAGAGCATTGCCTTAGCCTCCAACAACTCATCTGCTACGCTACTAGTTAGCAAAGTGGCCGCTGACCCTATGCCTTTGAATTTTAGACTGTTGGAACTTGACATGGCCATTTTATTGCAAAGAAAATTGTTGGAAAGAAATATAAATCAAATAAAATACATATGATACAAATCGAAGTCAGGTATTAGCCTGGAGGATCCTGAAGATCAACGGTTTCTTCAGGCTCACAAATATTGTCAATGCAAAGTTTCAGCCTCTGGCCATTGACCTTAAGGGTTCTGCCATCTGTGAGATGCATGACTTCGATAGCTCCATATGGGGAAATGTGTACCACAGTGAAAGGTCCATCCCATCTGGATTGCAGCTTCCCTAGAAAGAATTTCATTATGGAGTTGAACAACCATACCTTGTCATTGGGCTTGAACTCTTTGCGAAGCAAATGTCTGTCGTGGAAAGCTTTGGTTTTCTCCTTATAACTCTGGGCATTTGCATAAGCCTCTATTTGCAATTCATTCAGCTCGGATAACTGGAGTTTCCAGTGAATTCCAGCAGAGTGTAAGTCAAAGTTCACTGCTTTAATGGCTCAATATGCCTTGTGTTGAAATTCAACAGGTAAATGACATGCCTTGCCATAGACTAGCCTGAATGGGGACATGCCTATGGGGGTTTTATAGGTTGTTCTGTATGCCCATAAGGCATCAGTCAACTTGTTGGACCAATCTCTTATGTCGGATCTCACAATCTTCTCGAGAATATGCTTGATTTCCCTATTAGAAATCTCTACTTGCCCACTGGTTTGTGGGTGGTAGGGAGTGGCTACTCTATGGGTAACAGAGTATCATTTCAGCAGTTTTTCAAAAGGTTTATTACAAAAGTTGCTTCCCCCATCACTAATAATAGCTTTAGGAATGCTAAATCTGGAGAAGATGTTATCTTTCAAGAATTGAATGACAACTTTGTGATCATTTGTTCTTGTAGCTATGGCTTCTACCCACTTGGAGACGTAATCCATGGCGATAAGGATGAAATTGTAGCCAGCAGAAGGGGGAAAAGGTCTCATGAAGTCAATTCCCCAGACATCAAACAGTTCAACAACAAGTATAGGTTGCAAGGGCATAGAGTTTCTCCTTATAATACTGCTCATTTGCTGGCATTGATGACAAGCTTTACGGTGTTGTCGGGCCTCCTTGAATAGGGTAGGACAGTAGAAACCACTTTGAAGGACCTTGGCAGCAGTCTTGTTACCACTGAAGTGACCCCCGCAAGCATGTTCATGACACATGCTTAGGATGTAGTGAAATTCAGTTTCAGGTACACAACGTCGGATCACCTGGTCTGCACAATGCTTAAAAAGGTAAGGATCCTCCCATATGTAATGTTGAATCTGTGCAAAGAACAGATTTTTGTCATCCTTGCTTCAATGTGGGGGGATCTGACCTACAGCAAGGTAGTTGACAATATTGGCAAACCAGGGCATACTTATCTGGATAGTCAGAAGTTGCTCATCTGGGAAGGAGTCATTGATGGGAAAGCTTGTTGTGTCAGTTGTTTGGATCCGTGACAGATGGTCAGCCACCACGTTCTCAACTCCCTTCTTGTCCTTAATCTCTAAATTGAATTCCTACAAGAGAAGAATCCATCTGATTAGTCGTGCTTTAGCTTCCTTTTTGGATAAGAGGTATTTCAAGGTTGAGTGGTCAGTGAACACAATAATTTTTTATCCCAGCACATAAGTCCTAAATTTTTCTAAGGCAAAAACAATGCCTAATAGCTCTTTCTCAGTTGTAGTGTAATTCAATTGAGCATCAACCATTGATTTACTGGCATATGCTACCACAGAAGGTGTCTTGTCTTTTCTTTGCCCCAATACTGCTCCAATGGCAAAATCTGATGCATCACACATCAGTTCAAATGGCAAGGAAAAATAAAGGGATTGTAAAAAGGGGGCTATGGTCAGATAAGTTTTTAGCAGTTCAAAAGTAACTTGGCATTCGGCATTAAAGTCAAAAGGGACATCCTGGCACAATAGGTGGCAGAGGGGTTTGGAGATTTTGCTGAAATCCTTGATGAACCTATACAGAAGCCGGCATGAAAAAAAATGACCGACTTGTTTGAGTTTTGAGGGGCGAATGAGCAATCAAATAGATCTTAGCTTGTTCAACCTTGATTCCTTTGTGAGAGACAACATGTCCTAGAACAGTGCCTTGAGTCACCATGAAGTGGCTTTTCTCCCAACTTAAAACTAGGTTGGTTTCCTCACACCTTTACAATACGGAGCTGAGGTGGCGTAGGCATTGGCTAAAACCATGTCCATAAATGGAGAAATCATCCATAAAGATCTCCAAAAACTTATCAATCATGTCAGAGAAGATAGCATAAATGCATCTTTGTAAAGTGGCAGGTGCATTACACAACCCAAATGGCATCCTTCTGTATGCAAAGGTCCCAAATGGGCAAGTGAATGTGGTCTTTTCTTGGTCCTGAGGGTATATAGGGATCTGATTATACCTTGAATATCCATCAAGAAAATAGTAGTAGGTCTTGCCTACCAGCTTGTCCATGATTTGGTCTATGAAGGGCAGTGGGAAGTGACCCTTGCTGGTCTTTTCATTGAGTTTTCGATAGTCTATGCATACCCTCCAACCAGTAGTCTGTTTGGTTGGGATCAACTCTCCTGAATCTGCTTCAACAACTGTAATGCTAGATTTCTTGGGTACGACCTGGGTAGGTGCTACCCATTGTGAATCTGAGATGGGATAAATTATCCCAGCACCTAGGAGTTTGACCACCTCCTTCATCACAACCTCCTGCATGTGTGATTTGAGTTTTCTCTGCATCTCTCTGGAAGGTTTGGATCCTTCCTCGAGAAGAATTTTATGCATACACACAGCAGGATTTATTCTCCCAAGGTCTGCAATGGTCTATCCTATTTCCTTATGCTGTTTTAGTACATAGTAGTTATTTTTCCTGCTCGAGAGTGAGGGAAGAAGAGATTATCACAGGCAGTTTGGTGTTGTCTCCTAAAAAGACATATTTCAAAGATTTTGGGAGCTGCTTTAACTCCACCTCTGGGGGACTATTGAGGGAGGTAAATAAGGGTGGCTGAGAGGGGGGTGATAGGGGTAACAAAGTAGGCCTCCATGGATGGTGCGGTGCTAGTGGAGCTTTAGAAGAGACAAGTTTCACATGCTCAATCTCAGAGGTGAGACCCTGCTCTTCCTCTGTTTCTTTCCATACTTCGGCTAATTCATTACACCATTCCTTACCGTGCAGCAGCATATTCACATTTTCCTGGACAACCTCATCTATTACATCAAGAGAAAAACAATCCTCATCAGGATGAGGTTGATTGGCTGCGTTGTATACAATCAATTTGACCTTCATATTTTCAAATGACACTTCCATGATTCTAGACCTGCATTGAATACAAGCATTAGCTGTGGCCAAAAAGGGTCTGCCTAGAATCACAGGTATGGAGGTGGCATTCTTACCTGGTTTCATATCCAGCACCAAAAAGTCAGCAGGATAAAAGAATTTGTTAACTCATACCAAAACATCCTCGATTATCCCCACCAGTTTCCTTTCAGATCTTCCAGCCAGCCAGAGAACCACATGTGTGAGTTTTAATTTGCCTAAGCCCAGCTTCTCATATACTGAATATGGAAGCAAATTTACACTGACTCCCAGATCTAATAGGGCTTTGTCAATGGTAGGATCCCCAATGATGCAGGGGATGGTGGGGAATCCAGGGTCTTGAAGCTTGGGGGGAGTTGTAATGGATAGGACATGCTTAACTTTTTCTGCTGAAAAGACTTTCTTGGATAGGTGTATCCTAGATTGTCTTTTATGGGTGCACAGGTCTTTTAAAAACTTTGCATAGGCTGAGACTTGTTTAATGGCATTAAGTAAAGGCAAATTGATCTTTACTTGCTTGAAAGTCTTCATCATTTCCTCAATTTTTCCTTGCCCTTTATCAAAAGGGAAAGGTGCTTGTAGTGCCTTAGGAAATGGCAAGTGTGGGATTGCTCCCTCACATGCAGCCTTAGCCAATGGGGCCTCTATTTTTTTGAGTTTTTTCTTTTCTTGAGGATCCTCATTATCCTCTTTATTCACAGCTGATTGTTCCTGCAAGTCCACCGTTGGTGGTCTTTGTCGTGTGCTGGTAGAAATTACATCCTTTTCTTCATCCAAGTTCCTCACAGGCTCACAGCCCACTTGGTTGTCTACTAACTTGCCACTTCTCAAATTTGTAATAGATTTAGCTTCCTCATAAGTGGAGGAAACTTCACCCACTATAAACTGTCTTCGTGGATTGTCCTGTGGTTAGCTAAGCAACCTTCCTCCCTCTCTCCTAGTAAGAGCATCAGACAGCTGACCAAGTTGGTCCTCTATCTTTTTGATGCTCTGGTTGTGAGAGTGCACAGTTTCGGTTAAGGTGTTCAAGCTCTGTAATTAAGATAGAATTTGTTCCTCAAAGGATGGTGCTCTCACAGTTGGAGGGGGTGCATGGTTGTCATTTGATGAAATGGTTAAGGTGTTCAAGCTCCTTTCTTCATTTTTGCTGGAGCAGGGACTTGGTAGATGGTTGTCAATTTGATGAAATGTCTTGGGGAAGTGGGTATTGCGATGGTATGTGAGAAAGTCTTTCCCGTTATGGTTGTGTGCTGGGGTGAGTTGCAGTGGTTGCAAGTACGAGATGAAACACGAGAAAATCCTCTCTCGTGCATCCGGTCATAGCAGATCATACATGTGATGGGACATCGGGGTCTATGTTAAGATGTTGGGGGATTACTGATTGTAGATCTGATAGAGGCATTTAGATCCTGGTGGGGTTTTTTTTATGCGAAGGAATGTGGGAGGAGTCCCTCTTCTTCTGTTGGAGTTTAGAGACTACTGCCTAGCTAGGGATTCAGGAGGTAGGTTCTCTGCTTCTATGATGGGACATCGGTTGATCATAGTTAGTGATGGGATTTTTAGAAGGTTTGACTTTAATACTTTTATGATGAGGATTTCAGGGAGGTGTGAAACGTGTCAGGGCTGTAAGACGAGATGAAGTTGTTGTGTTGTGATGGGACATGGGTGATTAGATTGAATCATAGTTTTATCGCGAGGGGACATATCCATCGATGTGTGGTGGGATTGTGTCTGGATGTTTCGGGTAGTGATATTTGTGATGGGACGTTGACGGGTGTAATTGCAATGTTTCTTTCATTAGCAGATCTCAGGTTATATGAGATCACGTTGTGGTTGGGTCGGGACTGGGCTCGTCTTTGGCTTTGGTCATGTGCCTAAGTTTTGGGAAGGTTTGCTTTTAGCTTTTCACAATAGGAGGTGTGGGGGCATAGCTGATTTAGGTCAGTGAACTTAGGTATTGGGATGGCATTGTATGTGTGATTCTTATCGTGATGGGACATGCGTGACGAGGTCATGCGATGGGATTCTCCCTTTCCAGTGGGATCATGATGGGATGAGAGAAGGTAACGGTGTCATGATAGGGCATGTACGTCTTGTTGCGATGGGACTTGGGGCGTGGTCAATATTTCCTGTAAGGTTACACAGTGGGAGAAGAATCTTGATCGAGATGGGATAAAATGTGCGAGGTTACGAATTTGGGTATTGCGCGCCTGATAGGAAGCGTTTAACCTAATTGCCTGCCTATTTTAGGGCGTGCGATCGAAAGCTTGAAGGGGGTATTTACGCGTTTGGATGTTTGCGTGTGAGTGGGTTACCCGTGGTTTTGTAAGCGCATAATTCAACCATCACTAGGTCACTGTGCAGGCGACCTTTAAGATTACGCGGTGTAAGTTGGTCGTGTAATAGGGTTGCGCGGTCTATAGTTGACGTGTGACTGGAGCATCGCGTTGCCTGCACGGGTGATGGTTTTATTGTGCGCTCTATTCAGAGCGGGTGATTCAACTTGCACGTGGTATGCTATGCGCATGATTGAGTTGCACTCATGTTTTGGTGCATGATTGAGTCCATACTCTATATAAGCAAGAGAGTCTTCATTTGTTTCACATCTCTTGGTTTAGTCTCAAGTTTTACCTTTTTTTAATCCTTTATGTTCTAAAATCTGTGTATGGTGATATTGGGTGATCTAACCGTCCAATTGAGATGTAGTTTCTTCCTATATTCGTGATTTCACGCGATCTTCATCCTGAGATGATGCTCGAGGATGACGTTATTCTAGGAATGGGCGATATTGGGAAAGAGAAGATCGGTCTTCACATCATTTCCTTTTAGGGAGCAGTGAAGGCAGCATTGAACAGGCGACAACAGAGGAGGTGAAGATGGCGGAAGAGAAGGTGTTATGAGTGGAGGGATGCATTACCCAACCAATCCTCCACATCTTCTTCTGAAGCCTCTGATTGGATGCTCCGAATCGGGTTTGCTCCTCGCTTTGTGTCTTCTTCAGATTCAGTCTTCGTTTTAGGTTGTTGGTTAGAGTTTTAGGATTTTGTTTTCGCTTGTAAATTGAGGAGGCATGCCTCCGGTGGTATTGTATAAAAATATTTATTAAATGAATAAAAGGTGTTTGGTATTTGTTTAATTGGACTTGTGTAGACTTTTAATCAAAAAAATTTCTTCTTTCATTTGAGTTATTTAGCTTGTTAAGATTCTTGTCTAGTTGAGTTTTAATTTGGAATTTTAGACGCGTTCATTTTTCAGAATTAATTTGTAATATTTATCTTAAGTTTGCTCAGGATTTTACTTGGGTTTGGACTTTGTTTATTAAAGTTGTTGGGACACATTTTTTTTAGGCAATTATTCTAAATCCATTTTTGGTATGGAGGAGTCGGAGTTTATTTTTAGGGATTCCTAAGGTGAGTCTTTATCTGTTTTGCTCAACGTAAGGGTGTAAGTCTTGTGTTTGGGGTTTAGTTTATTTGTTTCAATTTTGTTTTGGGGGTGACACTTGTTGGCATTGTGTGAACTTCGGGTTTAACTCAAAGCTTCTAGATGGGTGTTAGGTGCTTCAATCCTATTGGTTCATTTATTTTGGGAGGATTTATATTTTGGAGGGGTAAATGTCGTGCTTTGGTTGGTTGATCTAGGCTTCTGTGGATTATGGTTCTTTTCTAGGGGGTATGTGTTTGGTTTAGGTTTAATCAGATTGAAAGGATGTGACATTTGTCACTTCGTGGTTTAGGAGGTGTAGTTTAAAAATATAAGCCAAAGGCTTAGGGCTTTATTTTGAATTTTATTTCCAGCCTAGGATTGAAAGTTTCGGGTATATTTTTTGTTTGTGATCTAAGGCACTTGTTTGTTCATTTGTTCATTAATGCCTTTTCTTCCTTTTTGTTTTGTATCCTGGGTATTAAACCTGAAGAATTATGATTATTAAGTTAATTATTGGGAATGGATGGGATTGGAAATTCAGGGTGGCGCTAGGTTGGTGCTATCAATCCAACTTGAAGTGTCACCCCATTAGGAGAAGAGATGAAGGAGAAAAGGGTGGTAGAAAGGAAACCTAAGGATAAGGCCTGGTCAGAGTTCTCGTGACCGACGCCTATTTTTTCTCGGTAGGCTCTGTGGATTCGGTGTTAGTTCCTCCTCTTTGTTATGCTTTCCAAGGTGAGCTTCCATAAGTGGATCCCGCAAGTCCTGGGTGGCTTTCCGTAAGCCACTCTTTCTTTTCTGCAGGCTTGGGGCAGGGAAAGGTTGTCATTGTCAGAATTCATTCAAGGTGTGTTCCTCCTTATCTGGGCTTCTTCGTGATTTCTTATTTCCCAAATAAATCCAGATTCAGGCATTACCTGAATGTGCTGATTTTAAATTTTCTTGTTTTAAGTTGTATATTCAGATAGTATGCCCCCAGTGCATTTTGTAATTATTTTATCTATTCATGAAGCGATTGCGTTTTCAATTCCATTTGTGGTTACTTATATTTAGTAAATTTTTTGTCTGGTTTACTTTGTGGCTTACTTTATTTATTTTGAATGTAATGTTTATTTATATATATTTCTTTGAGTTTGGTTTGATTCGGTTTACTTATTATTTTTTTTTTGGGTGTGTTGGGGGCATTTTTTTTTGTTTAGTTTAGTTTGGTCCAAGTTCAAGTGCTTAAGTGATGGGGGCATTTTTTTTCTTTTAGCTTTCAGGGTGAATATCTTCTAAGTTAGGAGTGTATTTAGATTGGTCTTACCAAGGGTGTAATTTGGGTTGGCAATTAGTGTCGGAAATCTCCTAATTTTAGGCCTGTAAACTTGCTGTTCTGGTGCATATATTTGTGTGTTCTACTTGGGGAATTATGCGCTTCACTCCGGGCGCATAACCAAATTGCACGCTGGGGTGGGCACGCGCGTTTAAGGGGTTAAGAGGGTCATTAAGTGTCAGTGCGCCGTTGTTTAACCAAATTAAACGCGTGGTATGGGACGCAGGATTGGGGTGGCACCTGGTCACTGTATAGGTGACCTTTGCCATTTACGCACCATGGTGCAGGCGCTCGGGATGATTATGCATCTGAAAAGTAGCGTGCAACAAGGGTGTTGGGATAGTTCAAGCAGGCGACGATCTGCTTACGCATCCCAGACTGGGAGTATAATCGAGATAAAGCACAGGGAGTTGGGTGCGTAATTTGATTGAGAGCGTCAGTTTACACACGCGATTTGGCCGTGTTCTATATATTGTTTAAAATTCTTTATTTTTTCACGCTATCCATTTTCGTCTTCGTTTCTCTAGTTTCTTTGTTTCCTTACGCTCTAGTTTTCATGTTTTCGCGATATCTTACGATCCGATTGTCCGTTTCAAGCGCCGTTTCTTTTGTTCTTTCTAGTTTTTTAAGCTCTTTTTCTAGGATGGAGTCTGAGGGTAGTTGTAGACACAAACTTACTATCTCTGAGTTGGAGGGGTTGATGATGGGGGAGATAGGTGAGACCTCCGAGGCTCTGGCCGGTGTTGTCGCCATGGAGGAGGATGCCGGGGAGATGGTTAGAGACGTGGTACCAAAGGGTGACCAGGTGGTGATCAGGGAGGATGTACCTGAGATTGATTAGGGTGTAGGTGAGGGTGACGGAGAGAGAGTTGAGGGTGAGAGGGCTGAAGGTGAGGTTGAGAGAGGTGAGGGTGAGGAGCGTCAGGCTCGCACATTCTTCCCGCTGGAGGATTTCTTCACTCGAGGCCAGGTAGATATCCGTGAGCTAGAGTTCCTTCGCTTTTCTAGGCATTTAAGTCATGACATAGAATCATTAGGATCTGGAAACCCTTTTAATTTATGTCAAACTTGCATCGATCGTTGCATCATGAGTGTGTCTAGTGATAGGTCATGTTTCAATTTTGTTGTTTTTATCATATTTTGTGTGCTTGTTATGAATTGTTATTGTATGTCTTAATATACTTCATTGGCTTCTTGGTAGGTCCACCTATCTTTCATCATAGGTATGTGTATTAGTCTTATTTTTTTTGCTTGCTTGTGTTTTGTTCGATAGGAGCCTCCGCACCTGGCTATCAGCTCTGCATAGACTGAGTCTCATACTTTGTATCATGCCTTACCGGAGTTTTAGTAGGTGCGATTTGTGTCTTTCAGCTTCAGGCCGATCTTGGAGCTGGAGCCCTTTCAGGTCGATCGTGGTCTCATTGCGGCGATTCTGGAGGGGTGGAGGGAGAGGCATTATGCGCTTGACTTTCTAGTTGGTATGTTGCTATCGACTCTAAAGGGCTGGGTTCGCTTCACCAATCTTTATTTTGAGGGTGAGCCGATCACGGGGCGAATGAAAGGAGATTATTTGGGGGTGTGTGAGGAGATTTTTGGTGACCCGTATAGATCTAGTGGATTAGGGCCAAGGGTAGTTTGAGTCACTTGGTTCTTTGACACATTTGCCAGTGGCTTCGTCCCTAGGAGGTATCATTAAGAGCCTAGGGTGTCTTTTGAAGCACGTAGCATGGCGATGGGGGGTCGGGAGCTCGTGGTCGAGCCGGGGTTGGCCGCGGATAGGGTGCTTCGATCATTCTTGATGCATTTTCTTGGTGCGGCACTCTTTTCTTCTTTGACTCGGGGATGTGCCATCGAATTCTTTTTTATGCTTCTCGGGGATCTGGAACGAGTCCCTAGCTATGCTTGGGGTGCGACCGCATTGGCACATCTCTATGAGCAGCTTTATCATCGGGGGCGAGGTGTTGCGACGATCGGGGGTTTCCTTCCCTTCCTCCAGGTGAGTTTTAGTTATTAGAGTCATAGTGTCTTTAGTTTTCCCTTCTTTTGGCATAGTAGCTATTTAGCATTTCTATTTTTGTGTTTTCTAGTTTTGGGCGTATGATCACTTTGCCTTTCTCCGTCCATGGGTTTTGGTGGAGATTACATTTACGTTTTCACGGATGCATGTGTGGAGGATAGCGTTGAGGGGTCGCCATTGGTCTTCGGATCTTCAGACTGCGCACGACCTTTTTGAGGATATGCATGAGAGGCAAGTACATATTATCATGTACACATTTTATTTTGTTTTACTTTGGGGCTTTTAGGATCTAAGGCCTTATTGATTAGTTGGCTTGCCTACTTGGTTGTAGGTGATTTATAGGCCGTAAGCGGCCAACGAGGAAGCTAGCGTGCCAGTGATTTAGTTTGGCCAGCCTTTCTTCGATGTTGACATATGGCTCCATTGTTTTGAGAAGGTGGGGAGGATCCACCTATCTAGAGTTGTTCGACAGTTGGGGCTCTGACAGGGAGTGCCACCGGAGATTTTTCATAGAGTGGCGAAGAGGATGAGAGGTCCCCCTGGTCGAAACTTTGCGAAGAAGAAGGCACTTTAGATGGAGGATTTCAGAGCGGGGGGACTAGGGTGACAGGGGCACGTGACGAGGCGGATGCCCGAGAATTTGTGAGATGGTTTGGGGCATTGGGTGGTGGGCTCCTCTTCACATGTCCCTTCCATGGGAGTTGTTCTTTTGCGATCGGCGGGCTTGACTTGCTGTTGGCATTAAGGGAGAGATTGGCTGCGTTGGAGCTGGGCCATCTCACGGTGGGTGTCCAGGGTGAATTGGATGCCCTTCATAGGGCGATGGAGCAGACGGGGTGCACTCCTTGTCCTAATGAGGAGAAACTGCGCTCTCTCGCCTCCTCGGTTGCTCAGGCTAGGGGAGCGGAGAATGAGATGAGGGCTCAGCTTGCAGAGACTCACTGACTCCTGGTGAGTTGGTTCATTGGTCTAGTTGTTTATATATTATGTTGACTCAAGTTTTTAGTCATTCTAATATAGTTTTTATGTCTCATTTTCTTTTGGCCAGTCCGAGAGGGAGGCGAAGGTCGCTAGTCATGCGACGATGGTCGAATTGTTACGCGATCAGCAACAGGCTGGTCGGGAGGTGGAGGCCAGTCTACGATCTGAGATTGATCAATTGGTAAGTGTTTTCCTTGGTTTATTGATTGTTAGTATTCTGTGGATTCTGATTAGTTCTTGGGCAATTGTAAATGTTTGTAGAGGGAAAAGCTTTCCACCGCGGGCGCTTCTGCTCAGGCATTTGATCATTCCTTAGTTGCTTCTTTTAGTCGGAGGATTCTGCCGTGGCTCAATTACGA
Source organism: Chloranthus sessilifolius (assembly GCA_021018995.1). Classification (NCBI taxonomy): domain Eukaryota; kingdom Viridiplantae; phylum Streptophyta; class Magnoliopsida; order Chloranthales; family Chloranthaceae; genus Chloranthus; species Chloranthus sessilifolius. The sequence continues at coordinate 88,004,733 of CM037594.1, read as the reverse complement.
GCTAAGCTAGAGCACTGGATGAGTTTCTATAATCTTTTGGCCCGTCCGTATGATTGTAGCAGTTCATTGGGTATTATTGTTTTGCCTTCCTTAATAGTTTACTAACATCATGTGGTATTTCAACGTCAGGTCGCCAAGGATCTTTAGATGAGGGAGGCGACCACTGCCTCTTTACGCCCCGAGAGTTAGGTATAGTTTCTAGTTTGGTATAATTTAGTTCAGGTTATTTCATTTCATTTTATTCTAACATATCTTGTGTTGGCTTGTTTGGTTTTTGTGAAGGCTATTCCGGACTCTGCTCTTGAGGCTCCCCTTCAGGGGTCTGCTTCTGTTCCTTCTCAGGTATATTTTAGTTGTTGTGTTTATAGTTTGTTCATTATCGTAGTGTTATATCATGTATATTTGTTTGTTCTTGTTGTAGCTGACCACGTTTGTTGTTCCTTTTGTGCCGCCTGCTGATCCAGTGACAACTGCGACGGTTGAGTGCCTCATTGGAGAGATTGTGGATCCGGTATGATTCTCTTCTTTTTAATGTTTTTTCTTACAAATATTTGTATGTATACATTGGCTTTCTTTGACTCGGTGTGGTGACGCAGGTACGTGAGCTTGAGGAGGCACGTCTAGAGGCGGCGCGAGCGTGTGCCACTCCTGAGGTGAGACGGATCCTTGGGGAGATGCAGAGTGATGAGTACCTATTCGTTGAAATGATGGTAGCACAGAGGACTCAGACTGAGGCGTTGGAAGCGAGATTTCGGACGATCCGGGCAGAGATGCAGGTGACCCTAGATCGGCTGCAATATCGTCTGATGAGGAGTGAGTGGGAGTGCATGGGATGGTTGGTTAGCTTGATGGATTGGAGTCGAGGGCTACGGGTTCGTCGGCCGGGCAGTCCTATATCTTCGGTAATGCAACAGAAAAAGTAAATAACTAAAATAAAATAAAAATAAAATTCCCCAGTGTAGGAGCGTGGCATGATCGGCAGTACGGTATCTTCGGTATCATTCTCTGGGCGGTGATTTCGTTATTTCGCATCTTCTTTGGGGACGAGTCGGCGCTTCTAAGGTGATTCTCCTCCTGAAAAAATGCCCCAGAGTCTAGATGAAATGGAGCCTTTTTGGGTTTTAGGTAAGCACTTTGGGTCTATAAGAAGTCATGGGTATTTTGGTGAGTTAGTTTTAAAGAAAGGTTCATCAGTATTATCATTGAACCAGGGGAGGTCCCTTTGATTATTCTAGTTGTATACCAGGGTCTACGTTTGGGTGGTGATCATCCTATCCCGTGATTATCAGAGAGAAGTACAGTAGGTATAGTAGGTGCTTGCATCAGTCATCATTCATCGATTTTCAGTCTTATTCCTAGGAGTATCCTGTAAGGCTTCCGATTTATCATCTGAAGTAAAAATAGAAAAGGGGGAGTAAGGCTCAGTGATGTGGGGAATAGTTTTTATCTAACGCTTTCCAAAAAGGATGAGTAGCAGTCTTTTTCTCAGAGGGGATACAGGGTGCCATAATTGAGCTCTTCATCATGTTTCGGTATCATCAAAATCTCACATTCTATGGCTAGTAGGAGTTTATCCTCCTCCCACCACCTTACGACGACATCTAGTAGTATGGGGACATCAAGGATGCCCTCGCTACTTGCTTATATATTTCTAGTAAAGTTACCAGAGATGCCCTCACAACCTGCTTATGCTTCCTTGAGCTCATTGACTTGTTCATTTGTCGTATTGCTCTCTCAATTTTTTTTGGATATATGTATATATATTTTTTAAAGCATCCTTCTAGCACCAAAATAATGAGTTTTGATTGAGCCTGACATCTTCATTTTTTTTTGCTCTAACGTCCCCTCCAATGGCAGGGGAAGGGAAATGAGGATCAGGTGCTACTTATGATTTTGAAAGTGGTTAGGTACATCACTAGTCCTTTGATCAGATTGCAAAAATAAGAAAGTGGGTGATAAATTGGAGGTCTTAAGGATATTCTAAGAATTGATGGCGTATGACCAGGGAATGGGTTGTGACAAGTACGGGGGTGATAGGTATACGTATTTAACCACAGGATGTGATGATCACAAGGCTAAGGGTAGTATTTCTAAGGTACATGGCATTCCAAGGGCTAGGGAGTTCTTCCCCATCCTGATTCACCAGTTTGTATGCATTCCCAAGGTATGCAGCTGTTATAAGGAAAGGGCCTTCCTAGTTCGATTTCAATTTTCCTTTCGAATGGGTGTGCTTGGAAGGCATGATTTTCTTTAAGACTAGTTCTCTAAGATTAAAGGTTCATTCAAGGACTTTCTTTTCGTAAGCCCTGACCACTCTCCTCTGATATACCTAAGCATGATCAGCTGCCCTTAGACATGTCTCATCAAGTTGCTCTAGCTGCGTGAGTAGGGTAATTCTCCTCTCGTCTAAGGATAGCTTATCATCGAGTTGAATCTGTAAGGATCGTACTTGTATTTCATATGGTAGGACTGCCTCCATCCCATAGGTAAGGAGGTAAGGAGTTTGGCCAATGGTCGTATGAATAGAGATCCTATAGGCCCAGAGTGCTTCTGGTAGTCGTTTGGGCCAGTCGGCTCCATTGCTTGTTTCTACTATGCATTTTAGAATTTGAATCAGTGTTTTGTTTATAGCTTCTACTTGTCAATTTCCTTGAGGGTAGAACTATGATGAGTGGCGTAGATTGATGTCGAATTTCTTGCATAGCTTCTTCATCTTTTCTGCAATGAATTGCGGTCCATTGTCGGTGACAAACATCCTGGGTACTCCAAACCTAGTGATGATATTTCGAATGATAAACCTCATGAGTGTTGAAGTGATGATTCTGACATAGGATTCAGCTTCTTCCCATTTGGTGTAGTATTCGATTGCCGAAAGTATGAACACATGGTTGTGAGTGTTCCCAGCTGTGTCTGCGAAAGGTTCGATGATGTCGAAGGCCCACATCAAAAATGGCCATGGCAAGGTCATTGTGTTCAATAGAATTGATGGAGCTTTGATGAGTGCGGCGTGTTCTTGGCATTATTTACAGAATTGGACATAGAGGTGGTAGTCTCTAATCATTGTCGGTCAGAAGTAGCCTTGTTTTATGATTTGATTGGCGAGTCTCTATCTACCAGCGTGGGTGCCACAGGCACTAGAGTGTGCTTCTCGGATGATGTATTGTCCTTCAGCGGTTGTGATGCATTGTAGCAGTTCTCCTTTGGCGAAGGCTTCTTTGTATAATATTTTGCCGAGCATGCAGAATTGGGCGCATCAGTTTCTTATAGTCTTTCACTTGATCTTCGTGGCATATGGGGAATCTGTTGATGCTTCAAGAAGTTCCAAATGTTGAAATACCATGGTTGTCCGTCACCGGTTGGTGATCTTTCAAACCTGAACATAGTGACTTCGGTTGTTGACTTGATGTCATTTTTTGGAGTGATTACTTCATATGGTCCTGTGCTTGTGGGGAGGATTGGTAATTCTCTCTTGACTATCCATGCTACCTCGTGGGCGAGTATTGTTCGCTTTTCAACGAAGAAGGTCTTGGTACTTTGTCCGATGGGTATTTGGATGACCGAGGCTAACGTGGCAAGGGAGTCTGCAAGCTCATTTTCTAATCTAGGGATGTGCATAAAAGAGATCCTTTCAAACTTCTTTATCAAATATTTAGCGATTTCTAGATATGCCATCAGTCTCCTTTCCTTGGTTTTCCATTCTCCTATAACTTGTGAGATTACGAGCTTGGAATCACCGATGGTTTTCAACTGTTTAACACCTAATTGTAGTGCTGCTTGTACTCCAACTATGAAAGCTTCATATTCTGAAACATTATTAGAAGCATGGAAGTCTAGTTGAAAGGCCTTAGGTATGATGACTCCTTCCAGGGTTAGCAGGACTATCTCGATGCCTTTTCCTTTATGATTTAGAGCACCGTCGAAATAAAGGATCCATGACGTCTTATCAGGCTCTTCGTCATGAATTGTGAGTAGGACTTCATTAGGGAAATCCATGTGTATGGGCTCATCGCTTGGGAGTGGGAGATCTGCGAGATAATCACTGATTGCTTATCCCTTGATTGACTTCTGCGTGATGTAAGTGATGTCGAATTCTTGTAATAGCATATGCCAGCGAGCAATCTTTCCTGATGTTGCGGGCTTTTCTAATACATACTTTAGCGGGTCCATTCGGGCTAGCACTAGTATCTTTTGTGCTCCAAAGTAGTGCGGTAATTTGGTTGAGGCCCACACCAATGTGAAGCAAGTCTTCTCCATTGACGTGTATTTTTGTTCGTATTCAACCATCGCCCTACTAAGGTAGTAGATAGCCTTCTTTGTCTTGCCGTCTTCTTCATAATGTCTCATAATTACTCCCATTGCTTTGTCATTTGCTGAGAGGTAGAGGGTTAGGGGTCTTCCGGAGATTGGTGTTGATAGTATTGGTGCGTTAAGGAGGTACTGCTTGATATTGTCTAAGGCTTGCTGGCACTGTCGTCCCATTTGTACTCAGTCCTCCTTTAAGTAGTCTGTAGAAAGGATCGCATATGTCTAAATGCTGAGAGATAAATCTCATGATGAATTGCAATCTTCCTATCAAGCCTCATAATTCTTTGATGTTACTAGGAGGTGGCATCTCGAGGATGGCTCTAACTTTTGCAGGGTCGACTTCGATCCCTCGCTTGCTGACTATGAAACCGAGTAATTTTTCAGAGGTGATTTTGAAGATACATTTCTTTGGGTTCATTTTTAGCTGATACTTCTTAGCTCTTTGTAACACCAGTCGGAGTGCTTCAACATGTCCTACCCGCATTTAGGACTTCACTAATATGTCATCGACGTAGACTTCTATACATCTATACATCATGTCGTGAAAAATAGCCATCATGGCGCATTGATACGTGATTCTTGTGTTTTTGAGCCCAAAAGGCATGACGGCATCCATAAAGAAAGTTCCCTATGGCATGGTGAAAGAAGTTTTCTCTTGGTCAGAATCTACTAATTTGATTTGATTATACCCAGAGAAATCATCCATAAAGGATAGCATCTCATGTCCAGCAGTGTTATCGACTAGAGTGTCAATGTGCGGAAGTGGGAAAACGTCTTTTGGGCATGCCTGGTTGAGGTTTCAAAAGTCAATGCAAACCCGTACTCTGTCATCTTTCTTAGTGATAGGTACTATGTTGGCGACCCATTTGGGGTAGAGGACAACTCGGATGAATTTGGCTTTGTGTAATTTGTCAACTTCCTCTTTAACTTGAAAGGCTATTTGTGGGTGCATCCTTCGGAGTTTCTGCTTAACAGGCTTTGCATCGGGGTTCCAAGACAAGGCGATGTTCTACTAAACTTGAATCTAGACCAGGCATATCTTCATAGGACCATGCAAAGGAGTCGAGGTGTTCTTGCAGAACTTGTAGGATTTGTTGACGTTCCTTGGAGTTGAGCATTACGCTAATTAGTAGCTTCTTGTGTTTCTCTTCAGTTTATAAGTTGATTTCTTCTATAGGTTCCACAGCAGCTTGGGTTTGCTCGTCGAAATGCTTGATAACCAATTGGAAGTCCTACGCCTCCTCAGTGACTGGTGTTCCTTCTTCATCCTCGGTGAGCTCATATACTGCAAAATTGCTACACTGGAGATTCGATTTTACGAAAGGTAACCCTTCATTGGTATGATCACTAGCTTGTTGTTTAGCTAGGTTGCCTTACGTCTTCGTGCGGGAAAGGGGACAGAAGTCTTAGGAGAAAGTCTCCTTGTCGATCCCAAAGTTGATTCGAGACAAAGGGTTCCCTTTCTTTTCTTAGGTTTTCTTATTTTTTGAGATTTTCTATTTCTGAACTTTTAGGGTTTTCTATTTTTTCCATTTTTTTGATTTTTGATAGTAGATATGGTACAAGGTCGGTTGCCTCAAGAAGCGTCGGGGGAGCTGCTTCCTCTAATTAAAGGAGCGAGATGGCTGCAGGAGCCATTCAGGTGATTCTTTGGGAAATATGGACTTGTTTTGAATTTAGCATTTTTTTTTAGAGTCCTCATCTGATGAGATCTTTCAAATATGCGATGCCGGTGATAGTGGCATTGACGTTCGGATTTCTTCTATCACATTGATCGCTTCATCTTCGAAGAAGCTCCAGAGATCGAAATCGGTCGAACTATCATCCTCTGAATTAGAATATCGTTGCTCTTCCTATCGAGGGTGACCTCCTAAGGGATCCTCAGGGGTAGTGAGCTCTCTTCCCTGAATTTCATAGTATGTTATGATGCGCATGCACGTTCGGCAATGAGTTTGATAATGGTGAGAAACGTAGGGAGATCCCTAAGGGCATTCCCATCCTTCTGAGTCAGCATCAAGGCTGATACCGAGATCGTCTTCTTGATTTGATAATGCCTGAAGTCCTTCATTAACCTGCTCTGCTAACTCGAGTGCAGGGAGGTCTATCCAGTAATCCTCATAATCTCTCAGAGGGGGTTGACACTCTTTTGCAAGAGATTTCTAGAATATTTAGAGTTGTTGCACATCTGGGGATGGAGGAGTGTCTAGTTTGAATTCCTCTTCAAACTCAATGAGAGCAATGTGAGTATCTTCTTTTGGGTCGACCAGATGGCCGTCGACATTTTCTTCTTCTTGTGCCGCTAGCTGAGTCGGTGGGTCATTACTTGCTTCTGTTGTTATGGGGTTGAAGTCATTCGACCCTACTATTGTGGAATGTCAGATCCAACTAGCAAAATATTCTAATATGCTAGTGCATGCCCTACAGCGGGGTTGGTAAGGGTGAGTGATAAAAGGGGAGTCCCACGGGCATTCCCATCCTTGAAGGTTGAGGCCGAGGCGGATGCTATGAGAGCCAAATCTTCCTGTGGGGTATAATCCTCTTCCAATGTTGAGAGTAAGCACTCTTCACCATCTTGCAAGGCTGCTATGTGAAAATCTTCATCATCAGTGGATTCCCACTCTCCTACTCGTGGTCTGAGTTCTAGAGGTTCTTCCTTTCTGTCCTCTGTAAACTCCTTAGTGTCAATATCATCATTCAGACTTATTAAATCACTGAATGTTTTAGCCATTTGTTCGATTTCTACTTCTTGGGGGTACTTCTACTTTCTTAGTGGTCCCATAGATGAATTTGTCGTACAGAGACCATTTTGGTGAGGCAGGGCACAAGTCAGTTTGTGGGTCGTCCGATTGGTAACCTAACCCTATGTGTTTGCATATTTTCCTTGGGACGATAGGTCCTACATGACCTTGCTTATTTTTATCGAGTTCGGTGTGACAGATGTACCTGAGTTGATACATAAGGACTCAACCTTTTATCGCAGTCAGGTTGATGTCATAGATTTTGGCGACGTTTAGGCCAACCTTTCTTCTTATCAATTTTTGTTAACGCGTTAGGGGAGAACTAGGAGGGGTAGTGGGACGAACTTCTATAATAATTGTCTCATCGGGGATTCGAGTCTTCTGAATATGGCCTGTATTTAACATGAAATCATGGGTTGTCGGAATGCTCGCCACGTAATCAGTGTCCATCTCCTGGAGGGGTACATCAACATATATACGGACAATGGAGTCCTCGTATGGGAATTTGACCCATTGGTGGTATGTGGATGCGACTACCACATATCGCTTTAGGCATGACTGCGTCTATCAAGGTGAGTGTTGAAGGTTGCACCATGACTGAGGTGATTTGATGTAGCTCATCCAATGTTCTGTCCTCTTCCACTTGTGTTTTTAAATATCCTTTTCAACAGTTGGTGATGGTCAGGCGATTTCTTAATGAGTTGCAATATTGATATCTGGGTCGGGATCTTTTGAAGATGCTACAGAAGGTCATATTCTTGTCCTGGATTGAGCACAACTTCTTTGCCTGGCAGATGAGCCCTGGGTGCGGGTGGTTGGGGTGCAGGGATTGGGGTGCAGGGATTGGTGGAGGGATAATGTGAGGTGGGGGAGGCAAGTTAATTTCTCTTTCTCTCCGTTCCCCTATGGCGAATGTGCATTCGTGAAATCCTTATTTCGAGGGAAAGGCAGAGGTGGATAATTGGTTCTTGACTTAAGGATTGGGCAAGTTGGTTGTTGACCAAGCCCGGTGTGGCTCGACGTTGAGGTATCTATGAAGTGAGTAAAATTCAAGAACAGAGCGTGTACTTGCACTGTGCGGCTCCAAGGTGGGAGGTACTGTGTGTAATCTTCTTCTAAGAAAGTAGAGACCAGCGTCTCACACGGGTCAGGATGTTCTTCTAGTTCACTTTCTTCTATGTTTAGCAAACACTTAGTCCTTGTTTTGTCTTCTTGGCTTGGGACCTTTCGGGTTACACTGTCTACCCATGCGGCGATTTGGGCTGCGGTTTGAAGAACATGATCTCTATACTCAGGCTCTGAATCGGATGAGGGGAGCAGCAATGGTGTTGGTTCAGGATTTGGAGGGGTTGAAGGTTATGATGGGTGACTATAGAGAAATAGTCTTCGAGCCTTGAAGGAGTGAACTCGTATCTGAGTGAATTTTGGGTAAGGAGGTGGGCTCGGCGGGGCGATTCAGGTGATCAAGGCTGAGGGATGCAAGGTGAAGGAACTCTCATAGGGGTATCCAAAGTGTTGGAGGGTCGAATGCGAGTGATTAAAGTTATGGGCAGGAAAGAGGATTGATTGGGGAGATCCACGGTGGTGACCTGGGCTGCTGTTGCTTGGTTGTGGTTGGGCATGGGGTTATTAACGATTCCTAAGTTCTATTCGGGTTGATTATTGTGAGGGTTAATGTTCTGGAGCACTTCCCAGTTAATTTGATTCTGGTCTTTCATATCATAGTTTACATCCTGGAGGACCCAGCAGTCTTTCAGATTATGTCCTGCATATCGATGGAATGCGCAGTATTTGTTATAGTCTAAATTTGTCGGCCATGGTCGGGGTCTTTCTTGCGAAAATCAGAGGAGGTTCTGAGTGTTGAGGAGATGAAAAATGTTAAGGATTGTATCAGATAAAGGGGGATAGTGTTCTCGCCTCGACCGGTAGGGGCCTCTAATTTGGTTGAAGTTTTGCGGTGGGGGGACGTTATTATAGTTCTGCATGTAGGCCGGTCGATTCTATGTTGTATTCTAGTTCTGGTAAGTATTGGGATATTGGTTTCTATTCTGGTATTGGCCTTGATTCTAGTTCTGGCCTTGGTTCTAGCTCATGTATCATTGTTGATTCACGCCTTGGTTTTGGTTTGCGTACCATTGTTGGTTTTGATTCTGCTTGAAATTTCTCGACTAGAAATTTTCGTTCTCAAAGTTCTATCCTTGGTTGACAACGGTTTTAACTTGCTCGGTTCTTGAGGCCTTTTTACTATTTTTTAACTTTGATTCACCGAAAGAGCTTACTTTCTATGTGACTATGGATAGGGCGAGGTCTCCACCTTTGATGTGTCGCACTAGTCGGGATGCCCGGGAGTAGAGTGCAGTGAAGTCGGGACAGTCACTTATGATGAGTGTGCTCTTTAATGGTTCTCTAGTATTATCAATGATAATGTCAACCGAGTCTTTCACCTTCATTGAAGTGCCGGTCCTGGTAGCAAGTTTCCTCCATCTGGCAATGAAGTCGGCGAACTCTTCATCGGATTCTTGCTTTGTCACCATTAGATCACTGAGACTGACTGTCTCTTGGATCAAGTGCTTAGATTGGTCCAGAAATTGACCGACTAAATCATCGAGTGCATCTATCTTATACAGCGGGAGTCCCGCAAACCAATCTAGAGCTTGTCCTTCTAATGAGCGTTGGAAATAATGGATGAGAAGTCCTTGATTATCGCGTATGGGTCGACGATCATTACAATAGAGGGCTGGTGATGGTTTGAATTTCCCGTTCCCTTGTATTTGGTAAATTTTGGTAGCTCAAATCCTGTCGGTAAGTTAAATTCAACATCCTGGCAAAATTTATCGAATTTGAATGGGTGACCAGGGTGTTCCCTCTTGGCCATGTATTCATCGAGCATCTTGGGGAGATCTTCGACCTTGATGGTGTTGTCTTTTAGAGCAACCTGCGAGAAAAGCTTGTCTGGAAAATCATCATTGAAGAATGAGTGAGTAGGTTGTCTCAATAGTGAGGTGCGGTCTAACACCATGCTCGGGGTAGGAGGCGGCCTCCCTTGTCGTTCTTGTTCTTCTGAATATTGTCGTGCCCTAATGGTCTCGTATGCAGCAGCCAGTCCTCGAAGTAATTTCTCAGCGTCATTATCTCTTCTTTGTATCTACTGAACACTGAGTTCTATGATTTGTTGGGCAGTGAGGTTTTGTTCAGTGTTACTATCTCTCCCGTTATGATTATTGCCAGTGTGCGAGGTAGAGTAAGGATTTTCTTGATCGCTAGCCATATTAATCTCCGGTTGTCGTAGGCTGAAATCGTAAGGTGATTCTCCCTCGCATATAGGGTTGTTGTGATATCCCCACAAGGGAGGGTCTCCTAAACTCACTCTTCAAATTCCAAACATCTCGAGTCGTTGGCGAAGACTTATATATTTAAAGGAAATTTTAAATGATGCGATGGAAAGAAAAAAGTAGGAAAATAAAATAAAAACTATCTAAGAATAAAAGAGTTTAACAAAAGCGTCCCATCGCGATCGCCAGTCTGTTGCTGCGTGCTTTTCCTGGGTTCCTTTGGTCCCTATTGAATTAGTGGCCCAATTTTGTCCTGAGCGGACTCTAGCAATGCGGTGTTTTGGAAGGTTACAAAATAAGGGGGGAATTTCTAGGAAGGTTCCTAGTTTGTTGCGATCGCCAACTGTAGATATTTAATAACGCTGCAACACATCAGTGATCATGCTTTAGAGCGGGTGTAGGTTACTTCTTTACTGAATCATCGGCCTGCCAATGTCAGCAACACTAGGTCTTCTTTTAATTTAGATAGTTTAGTTTTTTCTTTCTTTCCTTATTAGTGCTGTAATTCTAATTGGCTTAAGTTTCCTGGTTTTACTATGAGTCTAATTATGTGAACTTGTTGTGGCGAATTAATTTCTTATTCTAGTATCCTAATCCTAATATAAGTCCACTTGGTTTGAATATTTTAATCCTATTAGGAGTCTAAATAGTTTAGTATTCTAATCCTGCTGAAAGTCTAATTAATTAAGTCTCCTGATCCTACTAGAAGTCTAATTAATTTAAATATTCTAAGCTTAATAGAAATCTAATTAATTTAGTTTCCTAATGCTACTAGAAGTATAATTAATATTAGTCTCCTAATTGTACTAGGAATGCAAATATACTAATCCTGGTGAAACTTTAATTAAATCAAGCATGCTAATTGAACTAAAATTCTAATTAAAGCAAGTATATCAGTTCTGCTAAAATTCTAATTGGAGCAAGTATGCTAACTGTATTGAAATTCTAATTAAAGTAATGAACCGATCTTACTAAAATTTGAACTAAAGCAATGAGTTAATTCTACTAAAGATCTAATTAAAGTAATGAATTAATTATACTAAAAATCTAATTGAAATAAAGGAATTAATTATACTAGAATTCTAATTGAAATAACGGAGCCGATTGTACTAATTCTAATTAAAGTGATAGATTAATTCTACTAAAATAAAAAAAAAAAGGGGTTTTTGGCCCGCTATGCTAAGGAGGATTGGCCTCGTTCACGAGTACCCTCCATAAGCTCCCTTGGGCAAATTGGGTGGCTGAGGTTAAAGCAAACTGAATTTTCAAATTATAAGATGATATTTTTGGATTTTTAAAGTTAATTTTGGATTATAGTTATAGATTAAATTATAAAACTAGAAATTAAGAAAACTGAATTATAAATTGGGATTTTGAAAATCTTAAATTAAGGAATTAAAACTAAAATTTAAAATCTAAGGACTGAATTCGAGACCGAAATCAGTAAATCAGGCCGTATGATTAAGGACTGGTTCTAGAAACAAAGAACTAGAACCAGAGATTAATGATAGGACTAGAGATTAAGATTTCAGAATAAAATTAAAGTCTAAGGTCGGTGAATAGGCCGTATGATTAAGGACTGGTTCCAGAAACGGTGAACTAGAGCCAGATATTAAAAATTGCGTTCTAAAAAGGGTGCTACGATCTAAGACTGGAAATTTAATACTAATAATTAAAACTAGAAGAAAACCTAAATCTTAGAACAAAAACTAAGGTCAGAAACTGAAGGAAAAATTCTTACCTAAGGCCGAGGCTGCAAAGAGGAATCTCAAAATTGGAAATTTGAATCTTGAAATCGTGGCTCTATTTCTCTCCATTTTGGTTCTCGAAATTATCCAACCTCGAAATCCCTAAGCTCTCCGAAATTTTCAGTCCCCCTTTAGGGAGAATTAAAAAAAGTCTTTTATAGGCTTTTTCCTATTTAAACGCCTAGTTTCAAGCGTTTAACTGAATTGCATGCCGATTTCCCGGTGCTTAATTGCTTTGAGTTAGTCACCGACTCAGTGAGCAACCAGCTGACTGGCTCAGCCGAGTTTCCTAGTTCTAACCATGTTAGGACTAATTTCGCGCCTGGTGTGGAATACGCAATCCAATTAAGCGTCTCATTTAAGGCGCTTAATCATGGAATCTTGGGGGTCAAGGACTATGAGACTAGGTCCGACGTAGGCCAATTGCGCGCTGGTGGTGGGGCGCTCAATCCAATCGCGCGTGTCATGTGAGGTGCATAATCGAGTCTCAAAGTGGTCTGGGGAAAGGAAGTCTGGTCTGAAAGGGGACTGATTGAACGTTTGTGGTTTTACGTGCAATTGAATTGCATGCGTTGTTTTAGGCACGTGATTTGGGGCTGTCCGGGTTCAAGTCGGGTATGAAATTCTAGACTATTATTTCAGTCTGTATTTCGACTATATACTATCATTTCAGTATATAGTCTCCCTACATTGGGATCTGAGCTACAGAGCTATTGTTTCAGCCTGTGTTCAGCCATATACTATTGTTTCAGTGCATGGTTCCCATGTTAGGGTTAGGGGGGTCTGAAATGCTAGACTATTTATTCAGTCTGTATTTCGACTATATACTATTATTTCAGTATATAGTCTCCCTACATTGGAATTTGAGCCACAGAGCTATTGTTTGAGCCTGTGTTCAGCCATGTACTATTATTTCAGTGCATGGTTCCCACATTAGGGTCATGGGGCCTGAAATGCTAGACTATTATTTCAGTCTATATTTTGACTATATACTATTGTTTCAGTATATAGTCTCCCTACATTGGGATTTGAGCCATAGAGTTATTGTTTCAGCCTGTGTTCAGCCATGTACTATTGTTTCAATGCATGGTTCCCACGTTAGGGTTAAGGGGTCCGAGCCATAGAGCTATTATTTTAGCCTGTGTCCAGCCATGTACTATTGTTTCAGTGCATGGTCCCCACATTAGGGTTGTAAAACTTTCGGAGAAGGTAAGTCCTTTTCGAAAAGTCACGAGCAAGGTCGAAGGTTGACTAAATAGATTTTTATATTTCGAGAGGGCAAAATGGGGGTGTCTACACATGGGTGATCGGTCCTTGATTGTGGTTTGGTAGAGGGTTGTTACGATTCCAAGGTTCTGCAAAGGCTGTTGGTTATTTTGGTTAGAATTTTGAAGGGATTCCCAGTCAATTTGGTTTTGGTCGTTCATTTTGTGTATCATATCTCTCAACACCCAACAGTCTTCTAGGTTATGTCTCGCGTATCGATGAAAAGTGAAAAACTTGGTATAATTGAGGTTAGCAGGCCAGGGTCGTGGCCGCTCTGGTAGGAAATGAATGAGGTTCTGGTCACTTAGGAGGCGCAAAATGTTGGGGATGGTATTGGGTAATGGAGGATAATGATCTCATCTGGGCTGGTAGGGACCTTGGGTCTGCTGATTAAAGTTTTAGGGTGGAGGTACATTATTATAGCCCTGAGTATTGGCAGGACGGTTTCGGCCAGCGTTTTGGTTCTGGTTAGGATACTGGTTTCAATTAGAATATTGAATTTGATTGGTGTACTGTTGTTGATTCTGGTATTGACCCTGATCGGAGTTCCCTTATTGGTTATTTCCATTGCCTTGATTTTGATTAGCGACCGTATTAGCCTTTCTTGTTATTTCGGGGCTTTGAATGGCCGGAAGTTGATGCCTTCGGTGTTGTGATCGAGAAGGCAAGGTCTCCTCCCTTTATGTGCCATTGAATGCGACTGGCGCGCAGATGAAGAGTAGCGAAGTTTGGGCAATCGCTTATGATCAGAGCGCTTCAAATGGGCTCTCTAACTTTATCTATGATGATGTCGACTATATCTTTTTCTCTCATTTGACTTCCAGTGCGAGCCACAAGTTTCCTCCAGCATGATACGAAATCGGAGAAGTCTTCTTCAATTTTTTACTTCGTTGTCATCAAGTCATTGAGGCTGATAGCCTCCTGTATCAGATGTTTGTATTGATCTAAGAACTATCTGGCTAATTCTTCGAATGTGTCAATTTTATATAGCGGGAGCCCAGCGAACCAGTCGAGGGCTTTCCCTTCGAGTGACCTTTGAAAGTAGTGTATTTGAAGTCCGTGATTATCGTGAATAGGCTTACAGTAATTGTAGAACAATGCTAGATGATGGTTCGAATTCCCGGTGCTGTTGTATTTGCTATATTTTGGGGGTTTGAATCCCATAGGTAGATTGAATTCGAGGTCTCGGCAAAAACTGCCGAATTTGAATGAAAAACAGGGGCGGTTTTTCTTTATCATGTATTCATCGATCATTTTGGGGAAATCTTCTACCCTTACGACAACATCATGCCTATCGGTCTAGGAAAAAATTCTGTCTTGACGCCTGTTACTGAGGAGCGTGTGGAGAGTGTGCCTAGGTGGCGACACTGTAGACCCCCCATTTTGCCTTCTCGAAATATACTTTTTGTTCAGTCAACCTTTGACCTTTTTTTTAACCCTGATATGAGAACCATACACTGAAATAATAGTACATGGCTTAACACAGGCTGAAACTATAGCTTTGTGGCTTAGATCCCGAAATAGGTAGGCTATATACTGAAACGATAGCATATATTCAGAATGCAGACTGAAACAATAGTCTTGCATTTCATTCTAGAGACCAGACCCGGACAACCTCAAATTAAGCCTGCGCATAATTAGATTGCACGCCAGACCACAAACACACAATCAGTCCCCATTCCAGACCAAACTTCCTTTCTTAGACCTGTACGAGACTCGAACACGCGCCTAAAATCAGACACTCAATCAGATTGAGTGCCATAAAACCTATGTGCAATTGGCTTACGCCCAACCTAGTCTCATTACCCTTAACCCTTAAGTTACCTTGATTAAGCGCTTATGGCTAAATGCTTAATCAGATTGTGCACCTGCCATTACGCCCGTAATTAGCCCTAATTTTATTAGGACTGGAAAACTCGCTGAGTAAGTCAGCCGGTCGCTCACTGAGTCGATGACCGACTCAAAGCGATTAAGCGCCAGGAAATTGACGCGTAATTCAATTAAACGCCTGAAATAGGGCGCATAATTGAAGGAAAATGTATAAAAGCTTTTTTACTCGAAGAGAGAGAGGAGGCCGGCAATTTTTCGAGAGAGAACAGATTTTTTTTAGGATTCCGAAACCAGAGAACTCCGAGGATCAACCCATAGAGCATCTTAATCATGATTTTGAGATTCAAGCCTCTAACTTTCGAGAATTCTCTCCACAACCCCTGACCTTAGGTAAGGATTTAATCTTTTAATTCACAACCATATCTTCTAATCTCTAGATCTAGGAATACAATAAATTTTTATTTTCAGTTTTAGACCATAGCACCCCTATTCGGACCGAAATTCTACATATCTGGTTCTAGTTCTCTGTTTCTAGAACCAGTACTTAATCTATCGGTCCAATATACCAATTTTAGACGTTAATTCAGTTCTAAAATCTCGATTTACAGTCCCATCGTTAATTTCTGGTTCTAATCTTTCGATTCAGAACCAGTCCTTAATCATGCGGCATGATTTGTCGATTACATACTCGAATTCAGTCTTAAAAATTTAGTCTTAATTTTAGTTTCTTATTTTAATATTTCTAAATAATTCTAAATATAGTTTCAATCTTATAATTCTAGTTTTATAATTTAATTCATAATTATCATTCCCAAATCAACTCTGAAAAGTCCAAAACACTATTTCACGATCCAAAATTAGAGTTTATTTTCAATTTCAACCACCCGATTTGCCCAAGGGAACTTACGGAGGGTACTCAGGAACGAGGCCAATCCTCCTTAACATAGTGGGCCCCCTTGTTTTAGGAATTTCAGAATTAATTAATTGCTTTAGTTTTCTACTTTTAGTACGATTGATTAGTAGGTTTATTTCAGCATGCTTAATTAATTATCTTAAATCTTAGTATGACTAATTAATCTCTTTAAATCAAAATTTAATCGATCAATTCCTTGCTTCAATTACGATTAAATGGGATCAAATTCATCTCTTCAATTAGATTCTTTAGCATAGTCAATTCATTGCTTTAATTAGGGATTTTTACAAAATCAGTTTATTCATTTTAATCAGATTTGGTAAAAATTAGTTTGATCGTCTTAATTAGATTTTATTAGCATTAATTCCTTTGCTTAAATCAAAGTTTCAGTAAAATTAGTCTTTTATTTCAATTAGAATTCTAACAGGATTGTTATAATCGCAGTAATTAGAATTTCAATAGAATTGTTATACCTTATTCAATCAGAATTATAGTACACCCGATATGCCTGAACAAATTAAAGTCTCACCCGAACTATTATACACGCACTCCTTGTACCAATAGAAGACTGAAACTAATTGGGCTTCTAGTAGTATTGGGAAACTAATATTAATTGGATTTCTAATAGAATTAAGAAGCCAACATTAACTGGACTCCTAACCAAATTGGAACAAACCTATATAACTAAATCCCAATAGAATCAAAGGAGATCTAAACTGACCAGAATTATAACTATAAAGGGAAATAAAAGGAAATTAAACTATCTAACCCAAAGAAATAGAACGCTGCTAACATTCGCAGGCGGACGATTTATTATAAAAGCAACCCATACCTGCTCCTAAGCGTGATCATTGACATGTTGTTGTGTCGATAAATATCTGCAGTTGGCAATCGCAATAAATTAGAAACTCTCTAGAAAACCCCTTTTATTTTATTTTTTACCTTAATTATTCTAAACACCGCATTGCTAGGGTCCGCTAGGACATAGTTGGAAGCCACTGATTCAACAAGAACCAAGAGGAACTTAAAAACAACGCACACCAATAGAACTGGCGATCGCAATGGGACTTTTTGGCAAACTCTGGTTCTAGATAATTAGTTTCTAGCACATTTCCCTATTTTTTCCTTCTTTCCATCGTATTGTTTAGATTCTCTTTTATATATATATGAGCCTTCGCCAAAGACTCGAACTGTCTGGTATACGAAGAGTGAATTTAGGAAACCCACCATTGTGGGGAAATCATGACAACCCCATGTATCGAGAAGAACCATTTCATAATTCTAGCCCACGCCAACCTGAGATTAATATGGCTGGTGAGCAAGAGAACCCCTTCTCTGCCCCATACACTGGGAACAATCATAATGGGAGAGATGGTGGCATCAGATAAAACCTTACCGCTCAACAGATCGTAGAACTCAGTATTCAAAGAATACAAAGAGGAAATAACGACTCTGAAGAATTGCTTCGAGGGTTGGCCGCCGCATACAAAACCATTAGGTCACGACAATTTTCAGAAGAACAAGAGCGACAAGAGAGGCCACCTACTACCCCAAGCACCGTGTCAGCCCATGCCATCTCACCGAGGCGACCTGCCCACACATTATTTAATGATGACCCTCTGGACAAGGTTTGCTCACGAGTTGCTACGAAAGACAACACCGTTAAAATCAAAGATCTCCCTAGAATGCTTGATGAGTACATGGCCAAAAGAGAGCGCCTCAATCACTCGTTTGGATTCGATAAATTTTGTCAAGACGTTGAGTTTAATTTACCAATAGGATTCAAGCCACCTAAATTCACTAAATACAACAGCACCGAAAATCTGAATCATCACTTGGCCCTCTTTTGCAATGATTACCGACCTATACGTGACAATCAAGGACTTCTCATTCACTACTTCCAACGCTCATTAGCAGGAGAAGCTTTAGATTGGTTTGCAGGACTCCTACTTTATAAGATCGAAACCTTCGATGAATTAGTCGGTCAATTCCTAGATTAATACAAACACTTAATCCAAGAGACAGTTAGTCTCAGCAACCTAATGGCAGCTAAGCAAGGACCTGACGAAGAATTCATTGACTTCGTCGCTAGATGGAGAAAACTCACTGCTAGGACCGACACTTCAATGAAAGAGAAGGACTCGGTTGATATTATTATAGACAACACTACGAAACCGTTAAAGAGCACACTCATCATAAGTGATTGCCCCGACTTCGCTACACCTCACTCTCGGGCATCTCGACTAGCACGGCACATAAAAGGCAAAGATCTCGTGTTATCCATAGTCATGTCCAAAATAGGCTCTTCTAGCAAATCCAAATAAAAAAACAATAAGAAAGCATTAGGGGCTAAGCAAGTTAACATCGTTGTCAACGAAGGGCAAAACTCTAATAACGGAAACTTCCAACTGCGAAATTTCGAACAGAACCAGAATCAACAACGGTATACTAATCGAGCTAATCAGCAGAGATACGCGAACCAAAATGAAGGCCACCATCAAAGTCAAGGCCAATATCAAAATAGGAACCAGTACCCTAACACCTATCAGAACCAAAACGCGACACGGAATCAACCGGCCCATGCACCGAATTATAATAATGTACCCCCACCACAGAACTTCAATTCAGCCAGAGGCCCTTACCAACCAAGGCAGGAACACTATCCCCCTTTATCGGATACAATTCCCAACATCTTTCATCTCCTTAATACTCAGAATCTCCTCTGATCCCGCAAGAGAAATCTCGCCCATGGCTTGTAAATCTAGACTATAGTAAATACTGTGCCTTCCATTGGTACGCGGGACATGATTTAAAGAACTGTTGGATCCTTAGGAACGTGATTTATGACATGACCGACCGAAATCAAATTGATTAGAAAGCGCTTAGAAATCCCAACCCTAATACTAACCAACCCCAACAAAATTTAGGGATCATAAACAACCCCATGCCCAACCACAACCAAGCAACACCTGCCCAGGTCACTACTGTGGATCTCCCCAATCAACCTTCTTTCTAGCCCATTACTTTAATCACTCGCATCCAACCCTCTACTGCTTCCGCCACACCAGCAAGAGTTCCTTCACCCCTATATCCCTCGGCCCTTATCACTCGAATCGCCCCACCGAGCCCGCCTCCATACCCAAAATTTACTCAGATACGAGTATCTTCTTTTAGAGCTAGGAGACCATTCCTCCATCGTCATCCACCAGAACCTTCAACCCCTCCAAATCCTGAACCAACATCCCTACCACCCCCTTCATCCGATTCTGAATCCAAGTGCGGAGAGAACATTCTCCAAATTGCAGCCCAAATCGTTGCATGTTAAGCACAGATTTTTGCCACTTTCGACACCTTTAAACCTGGCTTTTGCTAGGACTTGGTGTATTTAACAATTGTTTTTAGTGATGTTTGGCAGTAAGGGGTTAATTAAATCCTTAGTGCCGATTTCTATTAAAAAAGTGCCATTTAGAGGAGTTTAGAACCAATCAACAGCTGAAAGAGAGAACGGGTTATGGCTTGTTGATAAGGAAGTAAACGTGGCCTCAATCCACCTTGCACCCATGCATCAGCTATGCAGCCATATAGTTCAGCCTCCATGTGCACCTTATCGAGCAGAGCTTTGGGTTTTCTCCAGCAAATGAGTCTTCAATCTCTCGAGGAAAGCAGCAGCATCAGCAACACTTGACTGGTACAACAGCATAGGCATGGATGAAGAAACCACCACATGAATCCATTTGAGTTGTGCATGGTACAGAGAGGAGTTTGAACAGTTCACATCTATGAGGTTGAACTTGTTGAATGCTGGCTGATGAAGTACAACCTGCAAGGAGTTCACTGCTGAATGATTTTGTTAAGTTATGCAATACTAGAAAGCCAGCTGGAACTAAACTAGCGAAGTATATTTGCTGCAGCAAAGAGTGATGCGAAGCTGTCGACCAGTTCAGTGATGCAATGAGGAAGAAAACCAACCCCGTGAATGAATCCCTGCACTTATCAAGCAAGGTTGAAGCTGAAGCTTGCACCTATCGAGTAGAACTCCACCCCAGCCTTTCAACCTATCGAGATGTAGACCACAGCTGCAAACCATTCCATCAAGAAGAGCAAGTGCAGCCCACTCCTTGTCGAGCAACACCTTAAATACAAATATCTTCACCAACCTATCGACAGCATTACACCCAGCTTCATGCATTCAATCCTCACGACAGCTTCAGAATACAAACCTCTCGACCAGATGCTTTCATTCCGTGCATATCTCGAGCAGCAGCTCCAAACCCTCAATCCTGTCGAAGCCTTTCGCATGCAGCATCCAATCCCCTCAAGATTTCACTCCAAGCTTCAGCCAACATATTGACAACTTGCAGTTATTACCAACCGAACCTTTCGACCATATCCTTCAGCCTTCAATCCTATTGAATGGTTCAACTTAAAGTTGCAGCAATACAGCTGCCATCCTATCAAATGGGTCAAGTTAAAAGAGCAGCAGGCCATCCTCTCCTCCTATCAAGCAGTTCAAAGGGCTGGAACCTATCGACTGCTTACTCGTTTAGCTGCAGAAAGAACCTATCGAAATACTCAACTGAAGCCTTCATCCTATCGAAATAGCAAGCAGCACCTTGCACCTATCGAAACACCAGCTGCTGCCCCACCGTTCATCCTATCGAATTCATCAAAGTGCTGCAGCTGATTCTATCGAAATGGAGCTCCCCCGCCTGCAACTTATCGAATGGTCCAATATATAGCAGCAGCAGCCTTCTAGCAAACCTGCATGCAAGTTTTAGTTGCAATCCAGCCCACAACACCCGTTGACCGGCTAGATATCTCAATCCATTGAGAGGCCCAACCTCCGGCTTTCTCCAATCGGCCGATGTGTAGTCAAGATCTTATCCAATGGTCGATTTCTTAGAAAGCCTCTCAAATCTGGCGCCTTATGTGCAGCTGCATACAGGTTTATATATATATACTCCTTGCTTGCTTCAGCTGCAAAATAAGGCCACAAAGCTCGTTGACCGCTTCAATATCTCAATCTATCGGGAAGCCCAACTTCCAGCTTGCTGCAAACCTGTCGAGGTGCAGTCAAGATCCTATCCAACCATTGAATTCTTGAAAAACCCCTCACACCTGGCGTCTTAAATAAAGCTGCCATCCTATCGAATGGTTCATGTGGCTGTAACTCCACCTATCGAAATACTTCAATAGCAGGACTTGGGGATATTTTGGGGGCAGCCAAGAACTATTATTTTGCCGGCAATCATTTGAGGTGTGCAACTGGAAAAAGGGGCAGCTTGGGCCCATTTTGCGGACAACAAGTATAGAGATGAGTAGCTGAGTATTTATGGCTAAGCATGGGCAATTTTGGGAACTCCAATGCACAGGAAACCCTGCACATGGGTAGGAGCTAATTTTTGGCGGGAATGTAACTGAAGCACAACAGAAGAGGGATCCATCTCTGCTCTCTGATTGGCTGAAACCCAAAGCACAAGGATCAATGCACACTTATAAATACCTATCTATTTTGCTGTTTTTCTTCAGCAAGGAAAGTAGGAATAAAGGAATAGCTTGAGTTCTCCTTAGCTCATTTAGGTTTAGCTTAGGTTTTTATTTTCCTTTTTCTCTTCCCCCTTCTTTCTCTAATCCAGCCTGTTGGATTAGATCTAGATAGCAGCTCAGATCTGTTTTGTAACTGTAATTTCGGCATGAAGAAATATGAATCGATACACAGACTACAGATCTGAGAGCATTCCATTGTAAGAGTGACCTTGTTTGCAATGTAAATATTATTTTCAATGTTTTAATTAGATATAAAGCTCTTTTGATTCCTTTTGGTGCTCGATCGGATTTGTGTAGAGGAGTTGCTTGATCAGCTCACCCACTTAACTGGTAGACTTCTTGGATATCATCTGAATTCCCTGGATCTGATATCCCTGTAATTTCTTGCGTCTATGACCTAGAAACTGTAGCATCTGTAGTGGTTTTAATTGTTCTAATTGAGGCTCTGGCTTTGTAAGAGATCTCTAGGATGATCTGTGACCATTAAAGTGGACAGATCATAACCATAAGGTAAATCTAAGCTCAGGCCTCAATTGGATTCATCTGCTGCAATCCATGGATTCGATAAAGTCTATAGGATGGTCTGTAACCATTAAAGTGGATAGATCATAGCCTTAAGACCAGGTGGATCCTGTGATTTAGAGTGAAATTTATACCCTGCAGCTGTGCTTATTGCCAGTTGAGGGATGGTTGCATATCCTCAGATCTTGATCTGTTTTGCAATAAGAATCATGTCCTTGCTGCCTATTTCTCACCATTTGATCTTTATTTGTCCATCCATCTTCCTCCATCTTTTATTTTAGTTTCATTTCAGTTTTATAGAATTAGATCAAGTGACACAGAAAAACTCTCTTTCTTTTTCCTGTTTTCATAGAATTGCCAGATCTGTAGTCAGATCTAGAGGTCTACTATACTCCTTCTAGGTTTAGATCACTACTCCCTGTGGGATAAACTCTTACTTATTAAAACTTGCTACAAAGGATCCTGTATCATGGAGGCCTAGGATATTTTAGATGTGCTGAATTCATTCTCTGTTTTATTTTAATTTTATTTGGCTTTCATTATTACACAATAATCAATACAATGAAATTTCCCAACAAGTTTTTGGCGCCGTTGCCGGGGAGTTTTGATCTAGATAGTAGATATGAGTTTTTCATTTTTGTAGATCTGATTTTTTTTAGTTTTTATTGCTGTTTTGTTTTAGATTTTGATATTGCATTCCAACTATTTGATTTACGGTTTACTGCAATTTTTGTATAGAAAACTAGTTTTAAACTGCAACAATTCTGAATTTTCTGAGTTTTTATTCTTTGCCTTCTAGTTATTTGAATAAATGCTGCTGTCACTCTTTTATCCTTTTGCAAAATCGAGGCAGTGGCTTGAGTTTTTATTTTTGTTTTTGTCAATATCCTTGGATAAGGTACTATTGCAGTTGTTGAATTTTTGCAGATCTAGAGCTGCTGCCAAACAAGGAGCCTCTGGGTTGCAGCAAGAGCATATCTGCCTGAGTTTGCATCCCTTTCTCCTTCGCATATATTTTCAAATTTTAAATTCTTTAAAACCAGCTGTTCTACTGAATTTTGAATTTGTCTTAGTTTAAATTTCTACTATTGGCATGTTGATTTTTAGATAACAAAACCAAATACAAAAATAAAAGAAAATGTAAAGAAAAATAGAAATTTTTTTATTAGTTTCTCATCATTTTTTCAGCAGTAGTAAATAAGGGCTCTTGTTGAGCTCGGGCTGATCCAAAACAAATAAAAAAATAGAAAATTATAAAAACATTAAAATAATATCTTCCAGATGGGCTGTTTTCTTTGTTTGTATCCAATTTTCCCATCTGGACCTGTTGAGATCATGCTTTTTTCATTTTGAGGAATCATGTAGGATAATGAGTAGTGGATCATATGTTGTGTGGAATATTCAATGGAGCCACTGATTTTATTTTCCTTCGAGATTTCTTCACTACTAAATGGATCTCAGCTTCATGAATCCTGCTTTTAATGTGTGCTCCCATGCTTAATTATTTCAAAATTCTTTTTGATTCATACACATAATCAATATAGGGGTCATTCTTATGAATCTTGCTTTTCACTATATGTTATTCCTGCTGATCATTTTTATAATCACTTAGATTCATAAGTATCTGATTGGCTTAGGCTTTTGGGGTTTTTCTTTTGGCTTAGGATTTATCATTTGACATTAGATTTTCTGTTTTAGGAATTTTAGTTTAAAATTCTATTTTTAGATCGTTGATTTTTTCTTTCTTAGGTTAATGTGTCCTAGTTTTACTGATTTTTTGCATATTTTGAATTTTAGTTTTTAACTTTGTTTTCCTATTTTGTATCCTACATTTCTGTTTTTATATCTGCATTGTTGTTGTTTTAGTAGTTTAGTACTCTGTTCCTAATTTGCTTTTCCTCTTTTTTCTGTCTATAATTCTGAAACTCTGTTTTTATATTTGCATTTTTCTATTTTTCTGTTATTAGCATTAGTTTCATTTCATTTTCTTCACAGTCCTTTTATTTTTCTGTTCATACATTCAGTTTTTCTAGATTTGTTTTGCTATTTTTTCTGTTTTAGCAGTAATTTTCTGTATTTGTATATCATTTTTTTCATTTTCCTACTCATATATTCAGTGTTATTTTCTTTATTTTCTGCTGCACATAGCTGCAAATTTTTTTTGCGTAGTTTTTCTTTCTTCTTTTGCCTTGCTGCCCCTAGTTTCTCATTGTCTAGAACATTGAGGACAATGTTCATCTTAGGTTTGGGGGTATGGCAGGTGTGCCAATGAAATAAGCTAATGCTAGTGCATCTATGTTGAAAAAAGTTTTTGAAAATAAAGTGATTTCCCACCTGATTTTTAGAATAAAAGGAAATTAAAAACTTTTTAAAAACTGAAATGAGTTGTAGTTTTAACATTTTTCATGAAGCAAATGCTAAGAATTTTCAAAAATTGATGTTTAGTGAACCTGAAATGAGAGAAAAACTGTAAGGATACACTCCCAAAAAATTTGATAGAAGGCCATACCCAATAAGATTTGAGCCTGAAAAATTTTCTTCGAAGAGTGGCTTGGCATTTTTTCTGCTCTATGGACTGATTGGATCCAATTTTGATCACTAGAAGTTAGGCAAATCTAAGTTAAAATAGCTTGACAGCATTCATGACATTGAGGACATGAAGTAAGGTCATCCCTTGGACAGTTTTAGCCTAAAATCTTCCACCTTTGAACTGCCCTTGATACACCCACTATGAGCCTTAAAAATCCTAGTTTTCTTTGATGGAAACTAGAAAATTTGAACCCAAACCCCTTGGCCTGTTTTAGTCCACCCTTGATCTGAGAAGTATAGGATGGAAGGAGAAGGGAGGTCAGAGGAGCAAGGTTTCAAGTTTGGTTCAGCAAGAGGAAGACTCATTTGATGGTGTTGTGGCATTCCAGCCTAAAAAAAATATAAAAAAATGGAGAAAAATATAAAAAGAAAAAAAAGTATATAAAAAGGAAAAAAAAAAAATCAAAGAAAAAGAATGAGAAAGAGAAGTCATTTCATCAAAAAAATTGAAATGAGGATTAGAAACTGATCACTTCAAATATTAAAATTGAAGATATTGATGGAATTTTGCTGAAATGAAGAAAGTGAAGTCATGAATCACCCCCTTACTTTACTGATTTCTCAATTTTGAATCCTATTTTACCAATTCATTCTTTATAAACCTCACCCATAAGCCACATTAAAACCCAACAAAAAGACCTTACTGATCTGAAATGGATTGAGCTGTCATGTGGAGATGAGGATTTGTTTAATCTATGGTAAAAAGAACTAAAAATTTTTAGAAATTAGAGCAATGCCTATGCTCATGCTTGCAGTACTACTTGAGGGCTGCAATTGCTCTTGAGTTGTGTGAAATGATGCACCCTTCTACTTTTGTTGTGAGTGACAGCCCTGGAAAGATTTGGCTCTGAAATAAAATTTGGTTGGGCAATATCGAAAAAGAATTCTTAAATTAAAGGTGAGCTCTGCATTAATTTTCAGGCACAATGCCTTGACATGAACTGATTGATGATGAAGGAATTACAACAGAATTTCAGGTTTTGAATTGATGATTTTTCTACTGAAAATCCTCTGGAATTGAATGGATATGGTGTGGAATTTATTTTATTTGAACTCTGTTTTAGCATGTTGCATGAGTATTAACTAATTTTATTGGAGAAGTTTGGGAGTACCTTCATTGAAAACTCTCAGGAGACTTCACTACTCCACTAGGGATCACCTAGGGGTTTAAAAGGCTTGGTGCATGTGCAAAATGCACCCGTGTTCCCTACGAAAGTGGCATTTAATTTCATAAGTTAGTTGTTTTAAAATTCACATTGCTCGAGGACTAGCTAAGGTTAGGTTTTGGGGCTGTGTTAAGCACTGATTTTTGCCACTTTCTACACCTTTAAACGTGGCTTTTGCTAGGACTTGGTGTATTTAATAATTCTTTTTAGTGATTGTTTGCAACAAGGGGTTAATTAAATCCTTAGTGCTGGTTTCTATTACAAACGTGCCATTTAGAGGAGTTTAGAACCAATCAGCAGCTGAAAGAGAGAGCGGGCTATGGCTTGTTGATAAGGAAGTACACGTGGCCTCAATCCACCTTGCACCCATGCATCAGCTGTGCAGCCATATAGTTCAGCCTCCATGTGCACCTTATCGAGCAGAGCTTTGGGTTTTCTCCAGCAAATGAGTCTTCAATTTCTCGAGGAAAGCAGCACCATCAGCAACACTTGAATGGTACAACAGCATAGGCATGGATGAAGCAGCCACCACACGAATCCATTTGAGCTGTGCATGGTACAAAGAGGAGTTTGAGTAGTTCACATCTATGAGGTTGAACTTGTTGAATGCTGGCTGATGAAGTACAACCTGCAAGGAGTTCACTGCTGAATGATTTTGTTAAGTTATGCAATACTAGAAAGCCAGCTGGAGCTAAACTAGCGCAGTATATTTGCTGCAGCAAAGAGTGATGCGAAGCTGTCGACCAGTTCAGTGATGCAATGAGGAAGAAAACCAACCACGTGAATGAATACCTGCACTTATCAAGCAAGGCTGAAGCTGAAGCTTGCACCTATCGAGTAGAACTCCACCCCAGCCTTTCAACCTATTGAGATGTAGACCACAGCTGCAACCATCCCATCAAGAAGAGCAAGTGCAGCCCACTCCCTACCGAGCAGCACCTTAAATACAAATATCTTCACCAACCTGTCGGCAGCATTACACCCAGCTTCATGCATTCAATCCTCATGACAGCTTCAGCATACAAACCTCTCGAGCAGATGCTTTCATTCCGGGCACCATCCTCTCAACTGCATCCTTGCATACCTCGAGCAGCAGCTCCAAGCCCTCAATCTAGTCGAAGCCTTTTGCATGCAACATTCAATCCCCTCGAGATTTCACTCCAAGCTTTAGCCAACATATCGACAACTTGCTGCTCCTACCAACTGAACCTTTCGACCATATGCTTTAGCCTTCAATCCTGTCGAATGGTTCAACTTAAAGCTGCAGCAATATAGCTGCCATCCTATTGATTGGGTCAAGTTAAAAGAGCAGCAGGCCATCCTCTCCACATATCGAGCAGTTTAAAGGGCTGGAACCTATCAACAGCTTACTCGTTCAGCTGCAGAAAGAACCTATCGAAATACTCAGCTGAAGCCTTCATCCTATCGAAACAGCAAGCAGCACCTTGCACCTATTGAAACACCAGCTGCAGCCCCACCGTTCATCCTATCGAATTCATCAAAGTGCTGTAGCTGATCCTATCGAAATGGAGCTGCCCCGCCTACAACTTATCGAATGGTCCACTATACGGCAGCAACAGCCTTCTAGCAGTCCTACATGCAAGTTTTAGCTGCAATCCAGCCCACAGCACCCGTTGACCGCCTAGATATCTCAATCTGTTGAGAGGCCCAACCTCCGACTTTCTCCAATCGGCCGATGTGCAGTCAAGATCTTATCCAACGGTCGATTTATTAGAAAGCCGCTCAAATCTGGCGCCTTATGTGCAGCTGCATACAGGTTTATATATGTATACTCCTTGCTTGCTTCAGCTGCAAAATCAGTCCACAACGCCCGTTGACCTCTTCAATATCTCAACCTATCGGGAAGCCCAACCTCCAGCTTGCTCCAAACCTGTCGAGGTGCAGTCAAGATCCTATCCAACCATCGAATTCTCTAGAAACCCCTCACACCTGGCGTCTTAAATGCAGCTGCTATCCTATCGAATGGTTCATGTGGCTGCAACTCCACCTATCGAAATACTTCAAGCCTATTCTTTCAGGCTGCAACCATGAGATCTACCATCAGCAATTTATTAAAATAGAGTCCATTTGGGGCTGTTTTTGGTGAAAAACAGCAGGAGTATATTGGGGATATTTTGGGGGCAGCCAAGAACAATTATTTTGCGGGCAATCAGTTGAGGTGCGCAACTGGAAAAACGTGCAGCTTGGGCCCATTTTCCAGACAACAAGTATAGAGATGAGTAGCTGAGTATTTGTGGCTAAGCCAGGGCAATTTTGGGAACTCCAATGCACAGGAAACCCTGTACATGGGTAGGAGCTAATTTTTGGCGGGAATGCAACCGAAGCACAACAGAAGAGGGATCCATCTCTGCTCTCTGATTGGCTGAAACCCAAGGCACAAGGATCAATGCACACTTATAAATACCCATCTATTTTGTTGTTTTTCTTCAGCAAGGAAAGTAGGAACAAAGGAATAGCCTGAGTTCTCCTTAGCTCATTTAGGTTTAGCTTAGGTTTTTATTTTCCTTTTTCTCTTCCCCCTTCTTTCTCTAATCTAGCCTGTTGGATTAGATCTAGATAGCAGCTCAGATCTGTTTTGTAATTGTAATTTCGGCATGAAGAAATGTGGATCGATGCACAGACTACAGATCTGAGAGCATTCCATTGTAAGAGTGACCTTGTTTGCAATGTAAATGTTGTTTTCAATGTTTTAATTAGATCTAAAGCTCTTTTGATTCCTTTTGGTGCTCAATCGGATTTGTGTAGAGGAGTTGCTTGATCAACTCACCCACTTAACTGGTAGACCTCTTGGATATCATCTGAATTCCCTGGATCTAATATCCCTGTAATTTCCTGCGTCTGTGACCTAAAAATTATAGCATCTGTAGTGGTTTTAATTGTTCTAATTGAGGCTCTGGCTTTGTAGGAGATCTCTAGGATGGTCTGTGACCATTAAAGTGGACAGATCATAACCTTAAGGTAAATTTAAGCTCAGGCCTCAATTGGATTCATCTACTGCAATCCATGGATTCAATAAAGTCTTTAGGATGGTCTGTGACCATTAAAGTGGAGAGATCATAGCCTTAAGACCAGGTGGATCCTGTGATTTAGAGTGGAATTTATACCCTGCAGCTGTGCTTATAGCCAGTTGAGGGATGGTTGCATATCCTCAGATCTTGATCTGTTTTGCAATAAGAACTAGGTCCTGGCCTATTTCTCACCATTTGATCTTTATTTGTCCATCCATCTTCCTCCATCTTTTAGTTTAGTTTCATTTCAGTTTTGTAGAATTAGATCTAGTGACACAGAAAAACTCTCTTTCTTTTTCCTATTTTCATAGAATTGCCAGATCTGTAGCCAGATCTGGAGGTCTACTATACTCCTAGGTTTAGGTTTAGATCACTACTCCCTGTGAGACAAACTCTTACTTATTAAAACTTACTACAAAGGATCCTGTATCTTGCAGGTCTAGGATATTTTAGATGTGCTGAATTCATTCTCTATTTTATTTTAATGTTATTTGGCTTTTATCATTACACAATAATCAGCACAATGAAATTCCCCAACATTGCACAAGTAGAAAGTGTCACTCGTAAGGCTCCAAGCCGAGAGAGTGAAACAAAGATTGACTGTTTACTGAACATAGGGGAAAGCGAGCAAGAAGAACACCCTGACCCGTGTGAGACACTGGTCTCTGCTTTCATAGAAAAGAAGGATTACACACAGTATCTCCAACTGTGGAATAGGGTTGTGCAAGCACACACTTTGACCCCCAATTTTACTCGCTTCACAAACACATTGACGTCGACTCATGTCAGGTCTAGCCAGCAGCTGACGTGTCTGATTCTCAAATCAAGAACTAATTACCCACCTCCTCCTTTCCCTCAAAGTAAAGATTTCACAAGCACACAACCACCAGAGGGGAATGTGAGAGAAGAGAGGTCAACTTGCCTCCCTCGCCTCATGTCATCCCTCCAATCCCTGCACCTCAACCACTCCAACCACCTGCACCTAAGGTTCACCGACTAGGCAAAGAAGTGATACTCGAGCCAGGACAAGAATATGACCTTTTGCGACATCTCCAGAAGATCCCAGCCCAGATATCCATACTAGAACTCATTAAGAAATCTCTTGATCATCACCGGTTGTTGATAAGGACACTCAAAGACACACAAGTGGATGAGGACACGACCCTAGATGAACTTCATCAAATCGCTTCGGTCATGGTGCAACCCCCAGTGCTTACATTCACAGATTTAGACATGCCCCAAGAGTCCCTCCGTGGAAGCGCGGCTCCTATATATCTCACGATCATAATTAGAAGATTCTTCGTACCACACGCACTAGTTGACACGGGAGCAGGACTTAACATCTGCCCTCTCACCATGTTAAAGACTCTTGAATACACAGAACAAGACGTTAGGCCCTCTGCCTTATCACTCATACCTTACGACGGCTCATGTCATTTCGTGAAAGAAACTATTAAGCTACAGGTTCGCCTTAGGCCTGTAACAAAAGACGTCGCCTTTCATGTTTCTGATTCAGCTAGTACATACAATCTTATCTTAGGAAGAAAATGGCTAGAGTCCATGAAGGTCGTCGCATCCACATATCATCAATGCATCAAATTCCTATACGAGGACTCCATCGTCTGTATATACGCTGACGCACCCCTTCAAATGAAAGACACTGATTATGCGGTGAACATACCAACCGCTCACAGCTATGTATTGAACATGGGCCATATTCGAAAGACTCGGACCCCTGATGACCCGATCATCGCAGAGGTCCCTCCCCCTAACCGTCCTAGTTCTTCCCCAATGCGTCAACGAAACTTAGTGAAGAGAGATCGGTCCAGACCTCGCCAAACTTTATGACGTCAACTCCACCACGACAAAAGGGTGGGATCTCATGTACCAACTTGGATATGTCCTTCACATCGGACCCGATAAGAATAAATAAGGTCGCATAAGACCTATCATCCCAACGAAAATATGTAAACACATAGGGCTAGGTTATCGATCAGACAGCTTACAAACCGGCTTATGCCCTACCTTACCAAAATGGTCTCTATATGACCACTTTGTCTATTAGACCACTGAGAAAGCTGACCTGCTGAAGCCTAAGGAAGTATCCTTCACCATGTCCTAAGAAACAGAAATTGAACGAATGGCCAAAGTATTCCACGATTTGATGAGTCTGAACGATGATATCGATAGACCACTCGAAGGAGTCAAACCCTTGTTTGATCCTAAAGAGTCCATAGATGAGAGGAGAGAAGAGCATCTAGAAACCAAACCATGATTAGAAGATTGGGAATCTATCAATGATGAAGACTTTCATATAGCTGCCTTGCAAGATGACGAAGAGCACTTGCACCCAATGTGGGAAGAGGATGACGCTCCACTAGAGAATCTTAACCCGTATAGCATCCGCCTCGGCCTTGGCCTTGGAGGGTGGGAATGCCCGTGGGATTCCCCTTATATCGTTCACTCTTACAAGCCCCGCTGTAAGGCATGCACCAGTATATTAGAACGCTTTGCCGAGTGGGCCCGACGGTCTATGATAGAGGGATCAAACCATTCCAACCTTGCGATGACAGAAACTAGCAATGACCTACCAGCTCAGCTACTGGCACAAGGAGTAGAGAATCCTGATAGCTATCCATTTGATCCAGAAGGAAGCACTCAACCCGCCTTTATAGAGTTTGAAGAGGAACTCAAACTAGACACTTCTACATCCCCGGATTCGCCGCAGCTCCAAATATTCTAAAAATCTCTCGAAGAGGAATGGCAACCTCCCCTGAGTGATGACGAAGACTATTGGATAGATCTCCTTGCACTAGAGTTAGCCGAGCGAGCTAATTTAAGACTTCAAGCGTTATTAGATCAAGAAGATGAGTTCAATACCTTCTTTAATTCTAATTTAGAAGGATGGGAATGCCCCTGCATTCATCACCATTATCAACCTCATTGCCGAGCATGCACGCTCATCCCAATATATTATGAAGATCAAGGAAAAGAACTTGCTATCCATGAGGATCCTTCGGGAGATCCCCCTCAGTGGGAAGAACCACCATATTATGACTTAGAAGCGGATAGCTCCATTGAATATGATCTTCAAAGTTTCTTCGATGAAGAGGCCATTAACGTGATAGAGGAAAGCTGAACATCAGTGCCACTATCACCGACATCACTTATTCAAAAGGTCTCATTAGCTGAGGACTCCAAAAAGAAAAAGATGTCAAATTTATAATAAGTCTACATTTCTCTAAAGATCGCTCGAACGGCTCCACCAGCGGTCTCACTCCCTCAACTAGAGGAAGCAATTCCCCCGCCACCCCTTGAGGGGACCGACCCTTTACCATATTTATTAGCAAAAATAAAAAAAATAGAAAACCCTAAAAACCCAAAAATATAAAATTCAAAAAAATCAGAAAACCTCACAAAAGAAAGGGAACCCTTCGTCCCTAACCAGGATTGTGGCCAGTAAGGAGACTCTTCTCCTGGGGTTCTATCCCATTCCCCACACAAGGACGTAAAGCATCCCGGCTACATAATAAGCCAGTGATCATACCGGACCAGATACTTCATGACTTCAAGAGAAGGATCAATAACCTTGACCTTTACCTTACCAAAGATCTCTTGGTTATAAATTATGTCGATGAAGGGTTACCTTTCGCAAATTCAAATCTCCAGTATAGTAACTTCGTAGTATACAAACTTACCGAGGATGACGAAAGAGCACCAGTTGCTAGGGAGGCACTAGACTTCCAACAGGTTATCATGCATTTCGATGAACAAACCCAAGCTGTCGCGAAACCTACCAAAAAACTTAACTTTGGCACTGAAGAGAAACCTAAAAAGCTATTGATTAACGCAATGCTCAATCCCAAGGAACGCCAACAAATTGCACAAGTCTTGCAAGAACACCTTGACTCTTTTGCATGGTCCTATAAAGACATGCCTGATTTAGGCCCGAGTTTAGTAGAACATCACCTTGTCTTAGAACCTGATGCAAAGCCTGTTAAGCAAAAACTCCGTCGGATGCACTCAAAAATTACCCTCCAAGTCAAAGAAGAAGTCAACAAGTTACACAAAGCCAAATTTATCCGACTCGCTCTTTACCCTAAGTGGGTCGCTAACATAGTACCTATTGCCAAGAAAGACGGCAGAGTACGAGTTTGCATTGACTTTCGAAATCTCAACCAGACGTGCCTAAAAGACGATTTCCCACTCCCACACATTGACACTCTAGTTGACAATACCACTAGACATGAGATGTTATCCTTTATGGACGGCTTCTCTGGATATAATCAGATCAAATTAGCGGAGTCTGACCAAGAGAAGACTTCTTTCACCACACCATGGGGAACATATTGTTACGTTGTCATGCCTTTTGGGCTCAAGAATGCGAGAGCCATGTGTCAACGCGCCATGATGGCTATCTTTCACGACATGATGCATAAGTGTGTAGAAGTCTACGTCGATGACATATTAGTGAAGTCCCAAACATGAGTAAGACATGTTGAATCCCTCCGACTAGTTTAACAGATAGCTAATAAGTATCAACTAAAAATGAACCCAAAGAAATGCGTCTTCGGAGTCACTTTCAAAAAATTACTTAGTTTTATAGTTAGCAAGAGAGGTATCGAGGTTGACCCCGCAAAAGTCAGAGCCATCCTCAAGATGTCGCCTCCTAGTAATATCAAAGAATTATGAGGCCTGATAGGAAGATTGTAATTCATCAGGAGATTTATCTCCCAGCATTCAGACAGATGCGATCCTTTCTACAGGCTACTTAAAGGAGGAGCTGAATACAAATGGGATGACCAGTGTCAGCACGCCTTCGACAATATCCAGAAATACCTCCTTAACCCGCCTATACTGTCACCACCTATCCCTGGAAAACCCCTAATTTTATACCTCTCAGTGAACAATAAAGTAATGAGAGTAATTTTGGGACAATACGAAGAAGACGACAAGAGAGAGAAGGCTATCTACTATCTTAGTAGGACGATGGTCGAGTATGAACGAAAATATACTTCGATGGAGAAGACTTGCCTCACATTGGTGTGGGCCTCAACCAAATTGTGACACTACTTCGGAGCTCATAAAATACTGTACTAGCCTGAATGGACCCTCTGAAGTATGTATTCGAAAAGCCTGCAACATCAAAAACGATCGCTCGCTGGCATATGCTCCTATAAGAATTCGACATCACTTATGTCACGCAGAAATCAATCAAAGGAAAAGCCATCACTGATTATCTCACAGACCTCCCACTCCCGAATGATGAACCTATACATGCAAATTTCCCGATGAATACCTATTGATGATTCATAACGAAGAGCCCAATAAGACCTCATGAACCTTCTATTTTGACGGCACTCTAAACCACAAAGGAAAAGGCATCGGGATAGTCCTCCTAAGCCCGGAAGTAGTTGTCATACCCAAAGCTTTTCAGCTAGATTTCCCTGTCACTAATAATGTCGCAGAATATGAAGCCTTTATAGCAGGGCTACGAGCAACACTACAATTAGGAGTTAAACAATTAAAAACCATTGGTGACTTTAAACTAGTAATTTCACAAGTCATAGGAGAATGAAAAACTAAGGAAAGAAAACTAATGGCATACCTAAAAACTGTTCAATATTTAGTAAAAAAATTTGAAAGAATCTCTTTTACGCACATCCCTAGATTAGAAAATGAGCTTACAGATTCCTTAGCCACGCTAGCATCAGTCATCCAAATACCTGTTAGATAAAATATCAAAAACTTCTTCATTGAAAAGCTGACAGTACCCGCCCACGAGGTAGCATGGACCATCAAGAGAGGATTACCCATCCTCCCCACAAGTACAGGACCAAAAGGAGCAATCACACCGAAAAAATATGACAAGAGAGAAATCGAAGTCGCCATGTTTAGATTTAAAAAATCACCACCCGACGATGGACACCCATGGTACTTTGACTTCTGAAATTTCTTTAAATATCAACATGTCCCTCCATATGCTATGAAACTCAAACAAAAGATTATAAGGAACCGATGTGCCCAATTCTGCATACTCAGCGAAACATTATACAAAGAAGCCTTCACCAACGGAGTACTACTACGATGTGTCATGACTGTCGAAGGACAATACATTATCCAAGAAGCATTACGGTACAAGGCCTCTTACATGACAAGGTTACTTCTGGCCGACAACTATCAGAGATTGCCACCTCTATGTTCAATCCTGCAAGCAATGCCAAGAACACGCCTCACTCATCAAAGCTCCATCAGTTGCATTCAATACTATGACTTCGACATGGCCATTCTCGATGTGGGCCTTCGACATCATTGACCCTTTCACTAACACAGTTGGGAACCCTCACAAGCATGCATTCATACTCACAGCAACCGAATACTACACAAAATGGGCAAATGCTGAATCCTATGTCAGAATCACCGCTTCAATACTCATAAGATTTATCATTCGGAATATCATCACCAGATTTGGAGTGCCCAGGATGCTTGTCACTGACAATGGACAACAGTTCATCACAGAGAAGCTAAAAAAGTTATGCAAGAAGTACGACATCAATCTATGCCACTCATCACTATTCTACCCTCAAGGCAATGGACAAGCAGAAGCTATGAATAAAGCACTAATTCAAATCTTGAAACATATAGTAGAAGCAAGTAATGGAGCCGACTGGCATGATCGACTACCAAAAGTGCTTTGGGCCTATAGGACCTCTATACGTACGGCTACTGTCCAAACTCCCTACCTCCTTACCTATGGGATGGAGGCAGTCCTACCATATGAGATACAAGTACCGTCTTTACACATTCAACTTGATGATGAGCTATCCTTAGACGAGAGGAGAATTGCCCTACTCACACAACTAGAGCAACTCGATGAAACACGTCTAAGGGCAGCTGATCACACTCAAGTATATCAAAGGAGAGTAGCCATGGCTTATGATAAGAAAGTTCTCAAACGAACCTTTAATATTGGAGAATTACTCTTAAAGAAAATTATGCCTTTCAAGCACGCCCAATCGAAGGGAAAGCTGAAACCGAACTGGGAAGGCCCATATGTCATAACAGCTGCATACCCTGGAAATGCCTATAAATTGGCAAACCAAGATGGGGAAGAACTCCCTAGTTCTTGGAACGCCATGTACCTTAGAAAATACTACCCCTAACCTTGTGATCGTAATATCTCATGGTAAAATACTTATACTTACCACGCCCGTAGTCGTCACGACCCATTCATTTGTCATATGCCTTCAATTCTCAGGATATCCCTAAGACCTCTGATCTACTGCCCACCTTTTTTCTCACTCGGGTAATTTGATTAAAGGACTAGTGGCCTATCTAACCTCTTTCAAAAGCATAAGTAACACCCGATCCTCACTTCCCTTCCCCCACCATTGGAGGAGACGCTAGAGCAAAAAAAAATGAAGATGTTAAGTTCAATCAAAACTCATCATACTTGTGCTAGCAGGATGCTTTCAAAAAAGATATGCATTTACATATCCAAAAAAATTGAGTGAGAGCATTACGACAAATGAAGAAGTCAATGAGCTCAGAGAGGCATAAGTAGGCCATAAGGACATCTCTGGTAATATCACTAGAAGTGTATAAGCAAGCTGCGAGGGCACCCCTGATGTCCCCATACTACTAGACGTCGTCGTAAGGTGGCGAGAGGAGGATAAATTCCTGCTAACCATAGAATATGAGATATTGATGGTGCCGAAGCATGACGAAGAGCTCGATCATGGCATCCTGCACCCCTCTGAAAAAAGACTGTTACCTATCCCATTTGGAAAGAATTAGATACAAACTACTCCTCGCATCACTGAGCCTTACCCCCTCTGCTTTTATTTTTATATTTTTGGACAATAAATCAGAAGCCTTGCAGGATATTCCTAGAAATGAAACTGAAAACTGATGAATGATGACTGGCGCAATCACCTACTATATATACCATACTTTTCTCTAATAACCACGGGATAGGATGACCACCACCCTAGGATAGACCCCATATACAACTGATCTAATCACAAATATGACCTCACCAATTTGGTGAAAGTACCGATTAGTTTTTTTCTTCAAGACAAACTCATCAGATACCCATGACTACTTACAGACCCTAAAGTGCTTATCTCAAAACTCGAAAAAGCTCCATTGCACCTTGATGCTAGGGCATTTATCTTATTAGAAAAGGAATCATGTCAAAAATGTCGGCTTGTCCATGAAGAAGATACGAAATGATGAAGTTACCCTCCGGAAAGCACTACCAAAGATACTATACTGCCGATCCTACCACGCTCCTACATTGGAGCATTTTTATTTTATTGTTTTATTATTATTTTCATTTTAGCTATTTGGTTTCCTTGTTGCATTATTTTCATTTTAAAAAAAAAAGAAAAAAAAAAAGAAAAAAAGAACAAAAAAAAAGGGAGCACATATCCATCTTTGCCACTAGACTCCGATCTGAGATACTCACCCCCCTTGACAATCAGCAAGGGGGCGAACAAAACTACTGACAGCATTACTCTCACATGTGCAGATACACAAGCAACCTTCAACCATCACTAGGCCAGCTCAGGAAGCATCCAAATTCCAATGAAGGTTGACAGCGCTAAAGAAACTGAAAGCAAAAGTAGACGAAAGAGGTAACTAAAAGAAAAGGAGCCAATCAGGTACATCTAAACCAAAAATCTCTCTATATATATGTGTCAAGATTTTTCCTCCATTTCCATTTACACCTATCACTGGGGACACCCCGTTATATATACTACAACACACATGCTATAGATACAAAAAAGACCCACACATTCACACACCTAATCCCTACGTTGTCACTGGGACGATCGAGCATTGCTGTCCCCAGTATCATCCGTACAGAGGTCCGTAGACTGTTCCTCTGAAAATATGATCCAGACACCCGGAGTCGGTGGAACCTCTAAATGACGAGGCCCTGCCACAGATCCTCCCTCACTCGTCTGGCTGACAGACCACCTCGATTGAGAATGAGGAGGATACCTCACAAGAACCTCACGAACCACTGCATTCTCACGAGCATCACCCCTGGCACGATCATGTGACGTGTGGCGAGACTACCCACCCGAAGAACCCGTCGCCCTCAAACTCAATCCACCAAGCTGATGAGCTAGCTTATATATCCTCCACTCACTCCTCAGCAGATGATACTGTAGCTGATCTAGGGACGCCTGCATCTCTGCTCACGTTGTCCGACGAGCCCCCTCTAACACCTCAGTATGAGTCATCTGATTGGCCATCATCTCGGCAAATAAGTCAGCTTGACTCCGCGTCTCCCCAAGGACTCGTCTCGCCTCAGGAGTGGCGCCCGCTCACGCCGCCTCTATATGCGCTTCCTTAGCTGACGAACCTGCATAACCACACCAAGTCAAGCAAAAAAAAAAAACTAATATATACATGAACAAAATGAGAAACTTTGAAAAAAAAGGAAAAAATTATACCAGATCCATCCTCTCCCTCAGGAGTCGCCAATCGTCTCTGGTCACTAGATCGGGAGGAGGGACAAAGAACGAGGCGGTCAAAATACTATAATGACAATTAAACTACAAACACAATAACTAAAACATACATGAGTAGGGATAGGAATGGACTCCTGAGGGGGAGCCTCGGGAGGAGAATCCGGAACAACTTGCACAAAAAAACAAATAATCCAACACAAGAAATGCCAGAACAAGATAAAGATGGAATAACCAAAATAGAATTATCCCACATCAAAAGAAACTTTACCTGGCTCTCCGAACGTAGAGAGGCAGCAGTCGCCTCCCTCGTCTGAAGGTCCTCAGCAACCTAATGCTGAAATGCCACATAATATTAGTAAACTATTAAGAAAGCAAAAAAACGACACTGAACAAACTAACGCAATGATGCAAACAAAATAACAGATTGAATTCAACTTACCCAATGATCTAGCTCAGCCTGAAGCTGAGCCATCACTAGATCCTCCCTACTAGAGGAAGCAACTGAAGATGGACCAAATGTCGGAACGGGACCTCCGACAGCCAGCTCGGTTCTCTACAAATAATAATAAACATGTCAGTCGACAAGCTCACAATGCTAACAACTAAACAGAACCATACTTGTTATCTCGACGCTACTACTAACTGCGATAGACATCCAGCAGTGCCGCCTAACAAGCGACCTCACCCTCCCTCTCAGACTGTTCAAGACAAAATAAAATTAGACACCACAACCACATCAGAATGACTAGAAGACAAAGTCCACATCATAATAATAATAATAATAAAAAAAAAAAATACTCACCAGGAGTTGTCGAGCCTTCGCTAACCGAATCCCCAACTCATCCTCCGCTCCCTTGGCCTAAGCAACTGATGAGGCTAAAGATTGTAGCATCTCCTCATTCGGATGAGGAGCACACCCCATCCCCTCCATTGCCCTGTGGAGAGCATCTAATGCCCCTCGCATGCTAGCAGCAACATGGTCTTGCTCCAAGGTAACAAATCTCTCCCTCAAGGCCGACGTTGACTCCGACCCTCCAATCGCGAAAGAGTCGTTCCCATGGAAGGGACGTGTGAAGAGGCGACTGCCACCCAATACACTAAACAACTGCGCGTACTCCCGGGCATCCGCCTCATCGCGCGCCCCTCTAACTCTAGTCCCCCAGCTCTAAAATCTGCTATCTGAAGAGCCATCACGCAGTGAAATTCTGGCCAGGAGGGCCGGTCATCCTCTTCGCCACTCTGTGGCGAATCTCTGGAGGAACTCCCTGAGCGAACCCCAGCAATCATACCACGTGAGAAGTGTGGATCCTCTCCACCCACTCAAAACAGTGGACCCATATGTCCACATTGAAGAAGGGCCGGCCAGACTCAATCACTGGCATTCCCCCATCCTCCTCATCCTCAAACGGCCTCCAAATCACCTATAACCAAACAAACGAGCCGATCTCTCAATGAAGACTTAAATCCTAAAACACGAAAATAAAAAGCGTATACATGAAAATCTATACCTACCCTGCATGCATATCCTCAAAGTGGCCTCGCACGGTCTGAAGATTCGAAGACCAGCACGACCCCTCAATGCCTCCCTCCACACTTGCATCCGCGGGAACGTAAACTTCACATCCAACTGAACCCTCGGACGAAGGAAAGCAAAATGATCGTACGCCCAAAATAGAAAGGAAAAATGATAACAACAATAGCGACACATGAGGAGAAACGTTTACCATTAAACGACTTAAAATTAATCGAACTAAAGATATTATGACGTTAATTAATTAAAACTCACCTGGATGAACGGAAGGAAACCCCCGATCGATGCGACGCCCTGTCCCCAACGGTAAAATTGCTCATAAAGATGCGCCAATGCGACCGCACCCCATGCATAGGTAGGGACTCGATCCAGACCCCTAAGAACCATAAAAAACAATCTAGTGATGCTCCCTGAGTTGAAGAAGAGAAAAGTACTGCACTAAGGATGTGCATAAAAAATGCTCGGAGCACTCTATCCGCAGCTACCCCGGCTCCACCATGAGCTCCCGACCCGCCACCACTACACAACACACCTCATAGGCCGCCTTCGCCTTCGAATGGCTCCTCGGGGGGACGAAGGCACTTGCAAACATATCGAAAAACCAAGTAACCCGAACTATACCTGACCTCGAGCCGCTCGACCTATACGACACACCGAAGATCTCCTCACACACCTCTAAATAATGACCCACCATCCACCTAGTGATCGACTCACCCTCAAAATGAAGACTGGTGCTACGGACCCAGTTCTTTGGGGTCGGCAACATCATGCCTACTAGACAGAGAAGCGCCTGATGCTCCTCCCTCCACCTCTCTAGAGTTACCGCGATCAGGCCACGATCGACCTGAAAGGGCTCCAAATCCAGAATCGGTTTGAAATCAAAAGACACTAGCCGCGCCTGCTGAATCTCCGGCAAGGCACGATACCAAGCATGAGACTCGGCCCACGCCGAGCTGATAGCCAGCTGTGGGGGCTCCTATTGAATGAAACACAAACAACAATAATAAAACTAACACATACTTATGACGAAAAACAAACAAATTTGAAACTGAAAGCAAGTCAAACATGCCCCAGACACAATGACAATTTACAACAAACACACAAAACATGATAAGAACAACTGAATAGAAACGTGACATAACCTACCTCTAGATGCAATCATGAGTAAAACATACGATCAGTCATTAATGCAAGTTTGACATAAATTAGAAGGGTTTCCAAATCCTAATAAGCCTATGTCATAACCTAACTCACTAAGGAAATGGAAGAACTCTTGCTCATGAGGGCTTACCCGGCCTCAGGTAAAGAAATCCTCCAACGGAAAGTGCCTGCGATCTAGCTGCTTCACGGCCGCACCCTGGTGCTCCGCAGCTCCCTCTCCCACGGGTATCTCACCCTCGACTCTCTCACTCTCAGCCTCAACAACCCCCTGCTCAATCTCGAGTGCCTCCTCCCTGACCACCGACTGGTCAAACTCCAATACCTCCTCTCCAACTACCTCCCCAATGTCCTCCTCCCCGACAACGTTGGTTCGAGCCTTGGATGTCGCACCTATCTCTGCCCCTAGCATCCTCTCCAACTCAAAAATAGTAAGAGCAGGTCTATCACCACCCTTAGACTCCATCCTAGAACGAAGAGCTCGAGAAACTAAAGAGAATGAAAGAAACGATGTCTGAAACGGACGATCGGATCACAAGATATCACGACAACACAAAAATTAGAGCGCACAAAAACAAGAAAACCAAAGAATCAGAGACTAAAAAGGATTGCGCGACGAAAATGAGACTTTAAGCCATTTATAAGGAACAGTTGAATCACGCGCTTAAATCTAGGTGCTCAAACCAATCACGCGCCACCTTAGTCGCGCATTATTAGGATTACACGACCGATCTAGAGCGCGCAACCTAATCGTCGCCCGCTCAAACTAACCCGACCACTTGATTGCGCGTCGCCCTCTAGGCACGTGATTACATCAAGCACCCATATTAGAGCGCGTGAATGCCCACTGTCATGCCCACAGTAACCACCCCCGCCCTAATCAAGCGCTCTTCACCCCACGCTTAATTAGATTAAATGACCGAACATGAACGCTTAATAACATTTTGATGCCTTGGAATACACGCTTTAAGTGTGGCACACAATTCATTTGAATGCCCATAGTGAAGCACGCAATTCCCTGGAAAACAAAAATATATACGAATACAAAGCAGCACTTTCACAGACCTAAACTAGGAGATTCCTAACACCAATTACCAGCCCAAACTATACCCCCTGTCATGATTGAGAACACCCCTAACTTGGATAAATATACACCCTAAAAAAAAAAATAGAACAAAAAAATGAGCTGACACCATTCGCACACCCTAACCAGCTGAAACTAAAAAAAAGTGAAGAAAATTTGCCCTAAACTAAGACCAAAGCTAAACATAATTTTTTTTCCTCAACTAATACCGATGTAAAACTAAAAAGAATACCCCCATATCACACACAACCCCGATTAATATTAATTAAACAACCAAAAGAATAAATGCCCCTTTCTTTTTGTCCTCTATACACTAAGACCAAAAAATATCCTCATCATTCATGCACTCCAACTAAGCGCAAATTAAATCAAAATACAAAACAAAATACTCCTAACATGTCCCGATCTAAAATAAATAAATTAAACAAATAAATTTCACACTCCAAATAAATTAAATAAGCTGCAAAATAAACTAAACTGGAATTTATAAAAGAAATTAAAGTCATTATCACTTCATAAATAAATAAAATGATTATAAAATACACCAAGGGCATACCCTCTGAATATATAACTTAAAACAAGAAACTTAAAAATCCGCATGGTCAGGTAATCCCTGAATTTGAATTCATTCAGGAAACTGGAAATCACGGAGAAACCCGGAGAAAGGAGGCGCCCTGAACGAACTCTAACAGTAATAACCGCTTCCCCTTACCCCGAGGCGGCAAAAAAGAAATAGTGGCTCACGGAAAGCCACCCAGGACCTGTAGGATCCACCCTTAGCAGCCCGCCTTGGAAACACTATAAAGGAGGAGCAACTAACACTGAATCCATAAAGCCTACCGAGGAAAAATAGGCATCGGTCACGAGAACTCTGACCTTGCCTTTTCCTTGGCTTTCCTTTCTACTACCTTTTTCTCCTCTATCTCTTCCCTTAGCATAGTAGCAATTCGACCGCTATCTTGCATTCCCAATCCCGTTCAATCTCAAAAATCCGCTTAATAAACACAATTCTTCGGGTCCAACACTCGAGATACAAAAGAGAAGGGAAGAAAAGACATTAATTATTATTTTTTTAAAAATGCCCTAAAAGAATGCCTCAAAACCTTCAATCTAAAACATAAAATAAAATTCAAAATAACAAAACTTTTGGCTCACACATTTATAAATTATACCATCCTAAACAATCAAATGACAAGGGTGGTCACATCTTTAAACCTTTCTAATCTAAACTAAATCTGAACCAAACCCATACCCCTTTAAAAGACCATGATCTATGGAAAATATAGATGAA
Organism: Chloranthus sessilifolius; assembly: GCA_021018995.1. Lineage (NCBI taxonomy): Eukaryota > Viridiplantae > Streptophyta > Magnoliopsida > Chloranthales > Chloranthaceae > Chloranthus > Chloranthus sessilifolius. Next base: position 87,961,199 of record CM037594.1, on the reverse strand, counting down.
CCAATAATTACACAACACTTAACCCCCTAAGAGTTACAGATCCTAAGCAACATAGATAGACCATTAGGATTTAGACATTTATCACCCGTTCTAACTTTGAAAACTCACACTTTTTCAACCTCATGTTTAATTAAACAGAAGACTAAAATTAATCTGGGGAATGAGACCCTGAATTAAAATCAACAAAAACTTTTACTTAAATAAAAACAAACAACAACAATTCCCTGGAATGAGACCATGAATGGTTAAAAAAAAAAATGCCCCCAATTAATCGAATAAAACCAAGTAAACCAGGCTCAATAAGACAAATTAATCTCGGGATAAGCCCTGAATAAATTCAGAATAAATCCTCAAACTCTAAACTAAACCTTAAAATAAGTCAAACAAATCGAATAAATCCAATTAATCCATTAATAAATTTCAACGAATAAACAAACGCAATAAGAATTAAAAAAAAAAATGTCCCTTCATTTATAATTTAAAAGTTTTTTTCTTTTACAATTATCACCGGAGACATACCTCCTGAATTTACCACCCAAAATGAAAACCTAAAACTCTAACCTACAACCCAAAAGGAAGACTGGGTTCAAAACTGAGACGAAGCGAGGAGCAGATTCTGCTTGGAGCGTCCAATCAGAGACTTCAGGGAGCATTGGTTGGGAAACACATCCCACCACTTTTTACTCTTGCTCTTTCGCCATCTTCGCCTCCTCCACTGCTGCCTTCACTGCTCCTTAAAAAGGATCGATGTGAAGACTAGCGCACTCATTCCCAATACCGCTCATTCCCAAAATAACGCCGTCCACGAGCATCACATCAGGATGGTGATCACATGAAATAACAATCATAGGAAGAAACGACATCCCAATCGGACAGTTAGATTACTCGATATCACTAAAACAAGAATTTCAAAGCACAAAATACACAAAAAAGGTCAAAAGTCGAGACTAAATTAGAATAAAAAACAAATGAAATTTTGTTTGCTTATTTAAAGTATGGATTCAATCACGTGCTCGAAAATGTGCGCTTAATTAGATCACACGCTACTCACGTGGCGCACAATCCAAAACACGAGCCCTGACCCGAGCGCATAATTAATCTATCGCCCGCGCCAACAATGCGATGCTCCGATTGCGCACAGTCTGTGGGCCGCACAAACCAACCAAATGACACACTTTAGATGCACAATACGAAAGGTCACTTGTACACTTACTATATGATGACCAGGTGACGCTTCAATCACGCGACAAGATTATTGCGCATAATCCAATTACACGCACACATAGCCATGCTATATGACCCATCCAGCCTGAGATCACACACCTGAACAAAGGCGCACAATCATATTGAGCACCCCAAAACTGGCACGTAATACCTGATTTTGGATGAAATTTATTCCCTCAAGACCCTTCTGTCCCATCGCGGCCAAGATTTTTTTATCACGTCGCGATCACACCCTTTTGTCCCATCGCATCACCTCACAGGCTGTCTAGAAGAAAAAAAAAGACATACTCACCCGTCCTATAGCATCAATCACCCCTTAATCCCATCACGGCAAGACATGCGCCCCTTACCACAATGCCCTCACGACCCCACCAAAGAAGGAAGACCCCACTGCGATGACGTGCACACACGTAATGTCACCTCAATACCCAATCCCATCACAATGGATTAATCGTACCCTCATGACCCATCACGAAAAGCCGAAAACAAACTGCCCAAAAATGAAATCAATCACAATGCAACACGGTTTCTTCGTAACCCAAGATCCACCAAAGAAAGACAACAACGTTCCATCACGCAAATAACATCTTACCAATGTCCCATCGCTAACTACGTCTAGCCGACATCCCATCGCGAACCTCGCTACCCGAAAAAAAGAAAAAAAAAATTAGACACCATAGTCCATGTCGTATAATGAAAGAGGGATAGCCCAGTCACATCCCATCGCTAAGGCAACAGACTCTCTCTCTCTTTCGAATCAACCCCCAAGTCCCATCGTGACATTATTTCTCCCCAGACGCCGCATCACAACCTCCAAACCCTACCACAGTAGGCCTGAAGAGAACAAATCTCCAAGGCCCCATCGCGGCATTACACCTGGAGCACTACATCACAGTAATAGCCACAAAGTCTCATCGCAACACAACAACACCAATCTTGCTGCAAGCTGCGTGCAACCCAGGTAAGTATCACCATAGGTAAGTACTACCCACTTTTTTTAAATTACTCGATATTGCCTATAAATATAGTTAGCTATGATTAAATAAAATATTTTCAAAACTCGTCTCTCTCGACTCGCGAGTCACTGTAGTCCTCCCATAAGAGATAATCATCAATATTCGTTGAGAAGGTTAGATGTAGTATCCAGCATACCAAGTGTTGTCTTGATAACCACAATAACAGTCGGGTCCATAAATCTTGTATTGGTGGATCTGCTCAGCGACGTCTTGGAAGCCACATTTTCTGCCATTTTACCACTGAATTGATCTTCACTTGGAATCCCTGAAATTTCAAAATTTCAAAACTCCCTTTATTTCCAAAAAAATCTCCTTTCCAAAAAAAAAAATAAACCCTTTACTTCACAAAATAAAAAAAGAAAAAGAAAAGAACAAAACATCAAGAACAAAGACCCGACTCACCTTCCTTAAATTAAACTTGAACCCGACCTTTAACTCCTAACATCGCCTGAACTTGCAATCAAGCACATATCCCACTACGTAGAATTGGATCAAGCACATACTCCACTACACAGAATCATTGGTTCAGGCACATTAGGACTAGAATACCCAACTTAGACTACCAAATTTACAGACCAATCCCTGAACTTGCAATCAAGCGCATATCCCACCGCGCAAAATTGAATCGAGCGCATACGCCACTACGTAGGATCATTAGTTTAGATACATTAGTAGTAAAATTCCCAATTTACCGACCTCCGAATTCTAGATGAATCAAGCACACATGCCACTACACAGAATTCAATTGAGAACACTTCAAAGACCCCTCAATTACTAGCCCAAATCAGCTATTCCCCTGGGAAACTGAACATTGACTATATTTAATCTAAGAACTAACAAATGCCTATTTGAAAAGGAACACCTGACGTGCATATGTGTGAGCAATGATGCGCTCGATCTGACATGACTTTCAAAACCCTTCGATATTATATGATACTTCATCTTTTTATTATCAGTCCCTGGACCTTATTTTAGATATTTGATTGATGCCCCGATACCTTGATTGCATAAAATCTCTTTGTTTGCTCGTGCCATGTGATAGGATCCGCCATGCACCCACAAACTCGGAATGGACCCTTTGACTGCTACCATTTGTCCTTCAAATGAACTATTTTTAGCTTCCGCTGATAGATAAGAAACCCAAACATGTCATGTCAGCATCACCAATTCACATTTGTGAATTCCCAAGAGAAGAGAGAAGACACCTCGAATGAGGGGTGTCTACTTCTTCGGCGCATTCTTACTTCGCAAGAGTGCGTTGAAAAGGGGCATCTGTAGACACCCCCATTTTGCCTTCTCAAAATATACTTTTTATTCGGTCAACCTTTGACCTTCTTTTTAACCTTGATATGGGAACCATGCACTGAAATAATAGTACATGGCTGAACACAGGCTGAAACAATAGCTTTGTAGCTCAGATCCCAAAATGGGTAGGCTATATACTGAAATGATAGTATATAGTCAGAATGCAGACTGAAACAATAGTCTTGCATTTCATTCTAGAGACCAGACCCGGACAACCCCGAATTAACCACCTGAAATCTTGCGCGTAATTAGATTGCACGCTAGACCACAAACACGCAATCAGTCCCCCTTCTAGACCAAACTTCCTTTCTCAGACCTGTTCGAGACTCTATCATGCAACTGAAATCAGACGTGCGTTTCGATTGAGTGCCATAAAACTTGCGCATAATTGACCTACGCCCGACCTAGTCTCATTACCCTTAACCCTTAAGTTCCCTTGATTGAGTGCTTATGACTAAATGCTTAATCAGATTGCGCACCTGCCATTACACACGCAATTAGCCCTAATTTTGTTAGGACTGGGAAACTTGCTGAGCAAGTCAGCCGGTCACTCACTGAGTTGGTGACCGACTCAAAGCGATTAGTCGCCAGGAAACTGACTCGTAATTCAATTAAACGCCTAAAATAGGGCGCGTAATTGAAGGAAAACTTATAAAAGCTTTTTTTCTCGAAGAGAGAGAGGAGGCTGGCAATTTTTTGAGAGAGAACGGATTTTTTTTGGGATTTAAAAACTAGAGAACTTCGAGAATCAACCCATAGAGCATTTTAATCATGGTTTCGAGATTCAAGCTTCTAACTTTCGAGATTTCTCTTCGCAGCCCCCGACCCTAGGTAAGGATTTAATCTTTTAATTCGCAACCATAGCTTCTAATCTTTAGATCTAGGAATTCTATTAATTTTTATTTTCAGTTTTAGACCATAGCACACCTGTTCGGATCGAAATTCTACGTATCTAGTTCTAATTCACTGTTTCTAGAACCAGTCCTTAATCTATCAGTCTGTTATACCGATTTTAGACTTTAATTCAGTTCTAAAATCTTGATTTACAGTCCTATCTTTAATTTTTGGTTCTAATCCTTCGATTCAGAACCAGTCCTTAATCATACAGCCTGATTTCTCGATTTCAGACCCGAATTCAGTCTTAAAAATTTAGTCTTAATTTTAAGTTTTTATTTTAATATTTTAAAAAAACTCTAAATATAGTTTCAGTCTTATAATTCTAGTTTTATAATTTAATTCATAATTATCATTCCCAAATCAACTCTGAAAAGTCCAAAACACTATTTCACGGTCCAAAAATTCAGTTTATTTTCAATTTCAATCACCCGATTTGCCCAAGGGAGCTTACGGAGGGTACTCAGGAATGAGGCCAATCCTCCTTAGCATAGCTAGCCCAAACCCCATTTTTTAGGAATTTTAGAATTAATTAATTGCTTTAGTTTTATACTTTTAGTACGATTGATTAGTAGGTTTATTTCAGCATGCTTAATTAATTGTCTTAAATCTTAGTATGATTGATTAATCTCTTTAAATCTGAATTTAATCGATCAATTCCTTGCTTCAATTATGATTAAATGAGATTAAATTTGTCTCTTCAATTAGATTCTTTAGCATAGTCAATTCATTGCTTTAATTAGGGATTTTTACAAAATCAGTTTATTCATTTTAATCAGATTTGGTAAAAATTAGTTTATTCATCTTAATTAGATTTTATTAGCATTAATTCCTTTGCTTAAATCAGAGTTTCAGTGAAATTAGTCTTTTATTTCAATTAGAATTCTAACAGGACTGTTATGATCGTTGTAATTAGAATTTTAATAGAATTGTTATACCTTATTCAATCAGAATTTTAGTACACCTGATATTCCTGAACAAATTAAAGTCTCACCAGAACTATTATACACGCACTCCTTGTACCAACAGGAGATTGAAACTAATTGGACTTCTAGTAGTATTGGGAAACTAATATTAATTAGATTTCTAATAGAATTGGGAAGCCAACATTAACTGGACTCCTAACCGGATTAGAACAAACCTATATAACCAAATCCCAATAGAATCAAAGGAGATCTAAACTGACCAGAATTATAACTATAAAGGAAAATAAAAGGAAATTAAACTATCTAACCCAAAGAAACAGAACGCTGCTGACATTCGCAGGCGGACGATTCAGTATAAAAACAACCCATACCCACTCCTAAGCATGATCATTGACGTGTTGCAGTGTTGATAAATATCTGCAACTGGCGATTAAAATAAATTAAAAACTCTCTAGAAAACCCCTTTTATTATTTTATTTTTTACCTTAATTATTCCAAACACCGCATCGCTAAAGTCCGCTAGGACATAGTTGGAAGCCATTGATTCAACGGGAACAGAGAGGAACCTAGAAAAAGCACACACCAACAGACACATGCGGTGATATCATTGTTGGAGTATGGGGTGACCTCTCCTCTCTTTTTTGTTCTCGTTCTTCTACCTCCCACCATTCTTTGATTGTCTCGTATGATGCGGCCAAGCTATGGAGTAGTTCGTCGACTTCATCTCCTCCCCTTTGCAATTTCTGGATGCTGAGGTCTACAAGTTGTCGAGTTGTGAAGTTCTACCCGAAGCTGTTGTCTCTGTGTTTATCATTGTGGCTAGTGCTCGGAGGCGTGAAAGGAGTTTCCTCACCGCCGGCCATGCTGACTTCCGGGTTATATTGTGCTGATTCCTCAAGGGACTGGTTATGGTATAGCAGGTTATTATGGTACCCCCATAACAGCGGGTCACCGATTCTAATCCTTCGTATTCCTGACATCTCGAGCCTTTGGTGTATGCTCATGTGCTCTCAATATTAGACTTAAATGCGAAAGTAATAAAACTAAAACTAAAAAAGTAACTAGAAGAAAAGGAAACTTACCTAACACGGGCAACTTTGGCAACAAGACGTTCCATCGCGACAGCCAGTCTATTAGTACGCGCTTTTTCTGGGTCCCTTTCGATCCCCTAAAAGCGAGGCCCAATTCAATCCAAGTGAACTCTGGCAAAAGTGGCGTTTTTAGGGGTAATTAAGTACTGGAAAAGAGAGGTAAATCTCAGAGAAATACCTAGTTCATTGCAATTGCCAGTTGCAAATGTTTATCGATGCTGCAACACGTCACTAATCACGCCTTCTGGGGTAGAGATATGGGTTGTTCTCTTTACTGAATCATCGGTCAGCCGATGCTAGCAACACTAGGTAGCCTCTAAGTTTAATTAAGCTAGTTTTCCTAATTCTCTTCTAATTACTTTACCTTTCCTACTCTCGTCGTAATTATCAGGGATCTAATTAATGAGGGAATTCAACTAAGCTTCCTAATCCTATTGGGAGTCTGATTAATTTAAATATTTTAATCCTATTAAAAATCTAATTAATTAAGTCTCTTAATCCTGCTAGGAATATAAATACGTTAATTCTATGAAAATTAATTAGGAATGCACTACTTCTATTGAAATTCAAATTATTTTAAAATATATTAACTCTATTAAAATTCTAATTAAAGTGAATATACTAATTTTGCTGAAAAACTAAAAAAAAGGGGTTTTGGCCCGCTATGCCAGAGAGGATGGGCCCCATTCCATGGTACCCTCACTAAGCTCCCTTGGGCAAATTGGGTGGCTAGGGATTATTTTAGTAATAATATGGAATGAAAAACTAATTTTTATTCTGAAGTTATGGATTTATGGATCGAAGATGGAAAATTAAGTTAAAAATTAGAATTAAAATCCTAGAATTAAAAATGGAAATTCTAAGACTGAATTTAGGATTGAAATTAAGGACTGATTCTAGAAACTAAGAAGTAAAATAGGAAAAACTAGAAATTTATTTAAAACCTAAGATCTAAGATTTAGAATTTAAGAACTAGAGGGCTAGAATCTAAATCCAAAACTAGAATTAAGAAAAAAGGAACTGGTTCTAGAACCTAAGAACTAGAACCAGGGAAAAAAGGGTAAGAATTAAGGATTAAAGAGGTTTAAAGGCCTAAGATCTAAAACAAAAGGCTTAAGAACCTAAAGTCTAGAACTAATGATCAAGAAATAAGAACTAGAACTAGAAAAATTAAAAACTAGAAGGGAAGTATACTTGAGGCTAGGGCCGCAGAGAAAAATCCCAAAGTCCTAAGCTTGAAAGCAAGGAACGAGAGAGAGAGAGAGAGAGAGATCTATGTCGAAAATTATGTTTGATGTTGAATTGATGTCTTTTTGGGACGAAGTAGTGGATCCTATTTCTAGGTATTTGGCCAATTGCGCGCCCTGTGTGGTGCGCACAATTGGTCCATGAATTTCAATTATGTGTCATGTTTGGTGCGCTCAATTGAATTGTGCGCCCAGTATCAGACGCACAATAACTTTGAGTTGGTGATTGACTCAGTGAGTGACCGGCCGACTAGCTCAATCGGGTGGCATAGTCCTAGTCTAATTAGACTAATTATGTGCGGTAATTAGTGCGCTCAATCAATTAAGCGCATGAATTAATGCGCTTAATAGGGAATTTTCAGGTGGTCTAGGGAATTAGAGACCAGGTTCACTTAGGAACCAATTATGTGCTTGTGTTGAGGTGCATAATCCAATTACACGCTCTAGAGAGGGCGTACAATCGCATCTTAGGTGGTTTCTAAAAGGTACAAGGCCAGTACAAAATGGACTAATTACGCGCTGGTGGTGAAGCGTGCAATATGATTGCGCGTGCTTGGTAGGGCGCATAATCATAGTCTAGGCAGTCCTTAGGAAGTGAAATCCTGGTCCAAGAGGTACCAATTGCGCACCAGCCGTGGGGCGTGCAATCGAGTTATGTGTACTATATAGGGAGCGTAATTCGGGACTTTCTTGGGTTTGATCCAGGTCCGAGCCACAGAGCTATTATTTCAGCCTGGGTCTCAACCATGTAATATTGTTTCAGTGCATGGTCCCCGTATAGGGTTTTAAAGTCCTCAGAAAAGGTTAGTCCTTTTCTGGAGGTCGTAGACAAGGTCAAAGGTTGATCGAGCAAGTTTGTATATTCCGAGTGGGCAAAATGGGAGTGTTTATAAGGAAGTCCTTCCCCTGTAGCTATTTCTGGAGCATGTTGCCAAAATAATATAAGTACTTCCCTTGTGGGCTTCAATTTCCTCCAGGTGAGGCGGTTATGTAGGCATTGCTTTCTCAGCACTAGCTCCCCAACTTCGGATTCTCAATCGGGTAAGAGTTATAAGTCAGAGATATTGCTGGGCAATATATATATATATATATATATATATATATATTTATATTGCATGTTTTTGTATTTTTTTGTTATTATTATTTATTATGTTACAACATCAGTTCCTACCGAAAACTGACTCAGAAGGTTGGATGGACGAAGTGATGGTTGGGTGATCTTTTTCGGGGTCCTTGATCCCTCTTGATTTGATTGATCTAGGATGAGGGAGAGGTCAGGCATGCTTTTGTATTTTGGGTAATGTGAGATTTGTCGAAATAGGTGTGGTGTCTTTTAACTTCTTCTTTTGATAAGTCTTTTATGGTCAGAGGCTCCTTGTTGGGAGGGACTTTCTTTAATTTTTTTATAGGGTGAGGCAACTTGTAGAGTTGGAGCTTGAAGTTGTTAGAGAGTCTCTCAGTGTGATCTACAAGTTGTCGGGAAGTTGTTTACGGGTGAAGTTGGAGTGGGGTCTATTGTGAGGGAAGGTAGTGTGTAAAGGTAATGATAGGATGAGGCAAAGGCAAAGCAAGAGGAGACGTGAAGGTGTGGGCCAAGGTGGACCTTTCCTTCGTGTGGGGCAGTATAGTTTTGTTGATTATGCTTGTTTTGTTTGATTCACACTAGGCTTATTGTGAGGTTGTCTTAAAGTTTTATTTATAACTTTCAAGGGAAGCTTAGTGTTGACTATTTTTTGTGGCGGTTTCATGGCCAGTTATGTGATGGTTTTGATTCTGCGGTCTATGGAAACTCGGGTCTGGAGGTTAGAAGCGATTTTAGTTGTAATGTTAATTTCCTATTTTGACGGGAATTGAGGATTAGGTGGCATGTTGATTTGAATGTAAATCGGGGTCGTAAGATCTAAGCTTGGCTTGATCTCGAGAGTGGGAGGGATGATTAGTTTATTGATAGTTTCGGTGGTTGGCTCGAAGGTGAGTGGAGTTGGCGTCGTAGGGATAGGTTCGATTTTAGTGATGGGTTTTGTGTTCGATAGCAGGCTTGAGTTCAACGACGAGTTTAGGTTTGGCAATGGGTTCGCGTTTGATGGCAGGTTCGCCTTTGGTGGTGGGTTTGAGCTTGTGGATTAATTAGGGTTGCTGATACGTTCGAGTCTAGGTTCGGCGATTGGTTTAAGTTCGATGATAGGTTTAGTTTTGTGTCCGATGATAGATTCAAGTTAGATCATGGGTTTAAGTTCGGTGATAGGTTCATGTTTGAGGATAGGTTTAGATTCGCCGATAGTTTGAGCCTTACTGTCAAGTTTGTATTCGGTGATCGGTTTAGGTTTGACGACAAGTTCAGGTTCGATGGTTGGTTTAGGGTTAGTGCCAAGTTTAGGTTTGAGGTTCAGTTTCATAGTCAGCAAGGTGATAAGTTAAGGAGTGAGTTCAGGTTTCGAGGTGGGCGTAGGAGTTGATTCGAGGGCCAGTTCTGAAGTTCGTGGGGTGAGGTTTTCGATCATGTGTTTGATAAGGCGTAAGGGGGCTGACGATTTGAGGAAGGGGCACGGTTGCAGGTTTAGGTTCAACGTTTAGTTTCAGAATTTATGGGTTGATCTATTTGAGAGTTGGCTCGGGGGAGAGAAGGCTAGTGATTTTAGGAACATATTCGATCATGGATTTAGGTTCAAAGTTTAGCTTTGTGATCACTTTAAATGTAAATGGTGTTGTAGTATATGGATAGATTAGTTTGGGAATTTCTTCTAGAGTTGATAGGTGAGCTTATTTAGCGGTTGATCGTGGACTTGGTTTGGGTATTTGTTGAGGGAGCGTGTGGATTGATTCATTGGTGGGTAGGCCGTCAAGTTCAAGCGCAGGTTGAGTTAGTTTGGGGATAAGTGTGTCGACTTTGGTGATGGGTTGAGTTGATTGGGGACTGGGTTCAATGATTCCAGTGATAGGTTGGGTTAGTTTAGGGGTAAGTACGTTGAGCTTGGTGATGGGTTGAGTTAGTTTAGAGGTGAATTCAGTGATAGGTTGGATCTTAGTGATCTTGGTGATTGGTTCAGAGCGAAAGGTGATTCATGTTAATAAGTACGGGGGACAGGGTTAGTTGATTGTGAATGGATGGTATGGATATGGTCTGAAGGGGGTTCAATCCTCCGGATCAGGCTAGTTGGGTGGAATTGGGCAGAAGTGAGTGAGTGTATGGCATCGCATGCGGGTTGGGGGCTTGATTGAGTTTGGTCAAATAGCGGGTCATAAAAGGTGATGTTGGTTTGCATAGCATTAAGGTACTAGTTTTTATCCTGGTTGGGCTATGGAGATTGGTTATGGCCAGGGTATAGGTTTGTGTATAGATCTTGAGCTTTGTCATATGGGTGGTGTGGTTGAGGGTTTGTTTGGCTTTGTCCTTGGTTTGTGTTGATTTGTTTGGGGCTTAGAGTCTCGTTTTGGTTGTTTGTCTAAGGATCATTGGAGGAGGATTCGTTGGATGTTAGTATAGAGAGATTAAGGTCCCCATTCTTTAAGCGGCATTCTATGCGTAAAATGCATTGATAAAGGCTTGCGAAGTCGTGATAGTCACTTAAGATGAGAGTGGTTCGAAGGAGTTCTCGGGTATTCATGATCACAAATTCTATCGCATCATTTTCTTTTATTTGATTCCCTGTTTGGGCAGCGAGCCTCCTCCAATGGCTAGCGAACGTTGCAAAGTCTTCGTCGTCTTCTTGTCTTGTGTGCAATAAGTCAGCAAGGTTGATCTCTTCCAGAGTCAGGTGTTATTATTGGTTTAGGAATATGTTGGCTAGATCTTTGAATGTCTCGAATTCGGCTAGAGGTAAGGCAGCAAACCAATCAAGGGCTTCTCCTTCTAGCAATCTCTAAAAGTAGTGGATCAGGAGCCAAGTGGTGCTTTGGATTGCCTGTACCATTGTATTTGTTGAATTTTGGATGTTTAAATCCCATGGGGCTAGTGAATTTGAGGTCTGGGCAGAATTTGTTGAATCCAAAAGATGGTTTCGAACATTCTCTGCTAGCCATGTAGTTGTCTAGAAATTGGTGGAGGTCATTTGTGTCTATCGTGGTATCAATTTAGGTGTCTCGGGAGAGGGTTGTCTTTGGTGGTTGTTGTCATAGGAGGTGCAAAGAGTGTGTGTGTTGCGTGTCGGGGGAGTCGAAGGAGTCAGAGGGGTTCGACGTCCTTTCTCCTCGTTTTCTCCTCGAAGTTAGTTGTATCCGGTCTCTTGTAGCTCTGTATAAGTCAATCAGAGTCTGGAGCAAGGCGACAACATCTTTTCCTCCTTTTAGAAGTGCACTAGCAGTGTGGTCTATAACTTGGCTAGTGGGGTAGCTTCGCTCAGTACCACTTTCTCCGCTGTTGTCGTTGTGATTTATATTTTATGGAGCAAAGGGGTACTTTTCGCTCTCACCAACCCTATTTACTCGGGCACGACACTTGGCTGTCCATGGAGATGACCTAACGTTATACTCGAGATTGCTAGGAAAGCCGCACGTGGGTGGGTCAATATCATTAAAGTTTAATTTTCTGATGCCTTACATTTTGTTTTTTTTTTTAAGAAAAAAGAAAAAAAAACTGAGTATGCGGTGCCAGTGTGTGAAAAAGTGAAAAATAAAGTAGAAATAGACAAAACCAAAATAATTAAATCAAGGCCACCCTAGCAAAAGGTGTCACATCGCGATCGCCAGTCTGTTGGTATGTGCTTTTTCTAGGTTTCTTTTGGTCCCCAGAAGAAGTGGACAAATTCGGTCCGTGTGGACTCTGGGTAGGGGTGGTGGAATATTAAATTTCTGAATTTAAAGGGGCGAATATTAAATGGTGAGTACCTGGATGATGCGATTGCCAGCTGCAGATGTTCATCGACACCGCAAAATGTCACTAATCACGCTTTACGGGGTGTGGGTTTACTCTTTTACTGAACGTCGGCCTACCAACTCCAACAGCTATGGGTCGCCTTGAGGTTCAACTAGTTTGATTTCCTAATCCTGCTCCAAGTCGGATTCATTTTGTCTTCTGATTCTTCTCTGAGTTTTGCTGACCGGGGGTCTCCTAGTGTTACTCTTACTCCAGCTGACTGAGTTTCCTACTGCTACTCTAACTCTAATTAGTTTAGTTTCCTAATACCATTCTCACTTGAAAAAGGAGGTTGTGGCCCATTATGCTAAGGAGGATCAACCCCATTCTCGAGTACCCACTGTAAGTTCCCTTGGGCAAATCGGTTGGCTAAGGGCTATTTTGTAAATATTAGAGATTAAAAATTGAATTTGAATTGAAAACTAAGAATTTAAGAATTAAAAATGAAGAATTTATGAATTAAGAACTGCGAATTAGAACTAAGAACTAGAACTAAGAATTAAGAACTAGAAATTAAGAACTAGAAAGATTTTACCTGCAGCTAAGTGCTTCTTCCTCCTTCCTGTGCCGCAGAGAGAAGAACTCGAGCTTAGGAGAGGCTTGAACTCGAGAGAGAGGAGATTGCTATCGAAATTGTTCTTTTGGGTGAGGTAGTGGGTATTTTTATAAGGATATGTGTAATTTAGCATGTGCGAAATAATCGAATTTCATGTGTGTCAGATAGTCTTCAATTGAATTCCATGGATAGTATAGTGCGGTTAATTCATTTTGAGTCATTCATTGACTGGGGAGTGATCGACTGAGCAGGTGTCCTAGTTCTGGTATGACTCGGGACAAATTCCATGGGTGTAGTTATGCATGGAATCCAATTTCACATAGGACGTTCTGCGCGAAATCAGCGAGTTCGGGCGGTTTGGGGAATTTGAGTCCCAATCCGCATCTGGGTTGATTCCGCGTGTGATTCCACACGTGGAATTGATTCCACACACCTTTGGATGCATGGGATCATGGTCTCTAGGCGGTCTACAGAAGGCATACCCTAGTCTAAGTGGGACAAATTCCGCGCAACTGTATCTGCGTGGAATTAAATTAAGCGCATAGTATAATGTGCGAAATTCAGGTCCTAAGGCGGTCCGTTGGAAGAGTGATCCTAGTCCAAATGGGACCAATTGCGTGTGTGCGTTCATGCATGTAATAAAATTTTGTGTCTTTATATGCACAAAATTCAAGATCTTCCCGAGTTGTGACAAGTGCGAACCGCAGAGTTATTGTTTCAGCCCGAGTCTCAACCATGTACTATTGCTTCAGTGAATGGTTCCCGCATTCAGGGTTTTAATGTCTTCGGATAAGGTCAGTCCTTTTCCGGAGACTTTGGGCAAGTGTTGATGACTTCCCGTGTGCTTACATTATTGGTTGGTGGTGAAAGTTATTTAAAAATCTAAGACAGAGTAAAACAGGGGGTTAATCCAGCACAACTCAGAAGTCCTAGACCTGCAAGATATAGGGTCCTTTGTAGCAAGTTTTGATAAGTAAGAGTTTGTCCCACAGGGAAAGGTGATCTAGAGCTCCAAGGGAGCCGTCTTTAGTAGTCCCTCCAGATCTGGCTACAGATTGGCAGTCCTAGAAGGAAGGGAGTTTAAGGTCACTTATTCTAAGTATTTTAATATCTAAACTACAGAAAGGGTTGAGAGGATGGATGGAGTGTGGAAAATAAGTATAAAAATGGTGAGAAGTATGTCATTGAGCCAAGGTCAGAGAAGTTTTGTAACTCAGATTCAGATCTGATGTTATAGAAATCCTGTCCAGAGGCTACATTATCACCACTGAGGAGAAAGGATCCAACCCATCACTCTGCCATGATTCCACCCTTAAGGCTATAACCTGTCCACTTAAATGGTCACAGATTATCCCATAGGGGAGCCACTATCCAGGGATGGGTCAAAACATAACAAGTAAATCATTGCAGGCACTATTTCATCTAGGCTACCAGCTCAAGAATCCATAGGGAACCTCAACCTCTAAAGTTCTATATGTAGGGCTAAGGCTGTAGGACCATGATAGCCCAGACACATAAAACCAGCAAGAGATTGAGTACAACCTTCGATATAGCTGTCCATTGCTTGAGCGAGGCTAGAATGGTCCAGTCACCAGCCTACAATCTCTATAACCAGATCAGATCCAACATCTAATGGCAGATCTATACAAATATAGGGGAGTCTGCCTCGTACAATCTCTCACAAGGCTTTTACAAGCTCAAGTGTAAAGAAGAAGGATTCATCTTGGATCGGTGGATTAGAATCACCTTAAGGCTATAATTTGTCCACTTAAATGGTCACAGACTATCCCAGAGGTTATCCTCCTCACGGAGCCCAAAACAAAACAAGAGTATCGCTGCTACCACCATGCTCACAAGGCTACCAGCTCAACCTCCCATGGGGATTTTAGATCTAGTGGGTCCTGTGGTGGGGCTAAGGCTGTAGGACCATGATAGCCCAGACACACAGGTCACTTGGATCTGAATGAGCCTTAGAATCAGTCCTCCATTGCTTTGAAATATAGCCAAAGCAATGGCGGATCACAAGGCAGCAGCCTTGCACAGAGCATCTCGCACATAAACACCAATCCCACAAAGTACAGATCCTATTACAAAACTTCCATTGATCTAATTCAAAAACACATACAAAGGCATAGCCAGCAAGTGTTGGACTATGGAGAGAAGAAAAAGAAAATTACTTACTGCTAAAAAGAAAGAGAAAAGAAAAAATGATCTGAGATGGGTTCCCAGATACCTAAACCTAAGCTAGGTATGGGTTTATATAGCAGTGGGGTGGCGGCGCATTAGGGTTAGGAAACCCTAATTTTAATGATCCCATGTGGCCTAATAATAACCCTTGGATGCCTCGGGGCACGTGCACAGAGATTTGAGCATGGGAGTGCGTGCCCTAATCGCTGGAAATACCTAGAAGGTCCTCTACTGAAGAGATGGAAGTTTAGGGTCAGAGCTTCGCTAGGTAGCTATAGTTTCCAAGACTTGTCGCGTGGTAGCTCTTTGCTCTTCTTTAGGATGATTTGACACTGAAGCTTCAGCCGTCGTGAGGTTGAATAGAAAACACAGTCTCAAGTGTCGCGGGGTTGAAATTCAAGCAGTCGCGAGGTCGCTCGATCTTCGCAAGAGTGAATTTGAGCAGCGCAAGAACTTCGCGAGCACTTCTCTTTACTAGACTTCGCGAGTTACCTCGCGAGGCTCTACTGAGTTCTAAACTGTGCGAGGTTCTATGTCTCACTTGATCTTCACGAGGTTGGCTTTGCCTTCGCCAAGATGTTTTCTTTCTTGAATGGCACGAGAACTGCGCGAGGCATTCTTCTTCTGATAATTGCATCCCGCGGTGACTGCGTGACAGCTGCACGCGGAATCTTCTGAAGCTCTCTCTCCTCAACCGTTCTGAGCGAACTACGAGAGATTGAGAGATGTCTGCTTTGAACTGCGTGACACTGCACGATGTGTTCTACTCTTGAGCTTCACGAGAGCTGCGCGAGTTTGAGTTTCTGAAGCTCTTCAGTCACTCATTTGCGCGAGAGGTTGCTGTAAAGTCTTGGAAAGCTCAGTTGAACTACGCGAGGCATATTTCTCCTGAATCCTCTAAAGCTTGGGTTAGTCATGAGGCTCATTTCAGTGTCCGATTGAGTTCATTCTTACGGATATTTGGTGCCAAAGGTGCTCATTAATGTGATTCCCGCCTTATTTCACTGCTGATTATTACCTACACAAAATACTTAACAAGAACTTATTAGGTGGCTAAGGGTCTAATCAAAGGTTAAGTTAAGGGGTGAAAAGTGGTACTTTTCAGGTCTTAACACACCCCCAAACCTAATCTTTGGTAGTCCCTTAGCAAAGTTACATTAAATCTACTCTAAAAATTACATGCCACTTTCGTAGGGAGCACGAATACATTTAGCATATGTACCAAGCCTTTTAAACCCCTAGGTGATCCCTAGTGTAGGAGTGAAGTCTCCTGAGGGTTTTCAGTGAAGACAGCCACAAACTTCTCAAATGAAACAGTTAACAAAAGTGCAATATCATCCAATGAGCAGTTAAGGAATCAGATTTAGTCTACTCTTGAATCAGTACACATAAAAGAAATTTAATTCATTGGTTACACAGTAACTTAAACAGCATAAACTCTCATGATTGCACAACATTTCCAAATAGTTTCCAATCACAAAAAACTGCACAAGTGTGTGTCAGCACTGAGCTTATCCTTATGTCAAAAAATTAGGTTAAGGTCATACATAATGCATTCAAGTTCAGACCCAAAAGAAAACTTTGCAGGGCATACTCTCATAAAGGTTTGTTGAGGAGTTCATTTTCTCACAGGCTCAAGAGCAGTTACATCCCCCAAATGGGTTTGTAAGTATGAGCATAGGCAGAGTTCTTAAGTGCTGACATCATTGGCAGTTCCTCACCATAGATTGGATAATTCCTTATCTTCACGTGACAGCTCACTCAACTTTGGATCACAAGGGCTTTTAACTGGGCTGTAATGTGGCTTATGAGATAGGGTTAAAAAGAATGGAAGGTTGAAAAGGGGTTCCAATTTGAGAAATCAGTAGGTCACAGAGGTGGTTCATGACTTCACCTTCCATAATTCAGCTCCCTTCATCTTCTTTGAGATTTTCCGATTTGAAGTGATCAGTTTCTCTTCTTGATTTTGATTTTCCAATGAAAGTTCCTCTTGACTTCTCCCTTATTCCTCTTCATTATTATTTTTGTTTCTTTTTACTGGAGTTTCCTTCTTTTTATTTTGTTTTTGCTTTTCAGAAATGCCACCATGTTCTCAGTTACCGTCTTGCGATCCTTCTTCTCCATTCACCTAATGTTGACCATAGCTAGTCCATCTTCAACTCTTTCTCCTTTAATTCTCAGAGTGAGGGTAGGTTGAATCAGGTTCATAGGTTCAGGTTCAAGTACTCAGGTGTATTTTGAAGAAATTTAGGATTTAAAGCTCAAAGGGGGGTATGGACAAGGGCAGTTGCTTTAAGATTGGTCTTTTTAGGCTCAAACTGTCCAAGAGAAGGCCTTGATCCTTTCCTAGGTCTCATGGGTATTGTCAGTTGTTTCAACTTGGAGTTACCTAACTTCTAGTGAGCACAGTGACTCAGCCAGTCCTTAGAACTAAAAGAAATGCCTTAGTTACTCCTCAAAGAATAGAAAAATTTTGTAGGCCCAATTCTCACTGGTTATGGTCATCCTTTGAACTTTCAAGTATGTCCTCACCTTTTTCTCTCTCTAATGATTCACTAAGTGCTGATACAAGTAGGTTTCCTTGGTGATATTATCATGGAAATGTGGAATATTAGAAGTTTATAATGTCCAAGGTTTGCATAAATTTTAAACTTCTTAATTTCGTGATTCTTAAGTGAACAGAGGTCCATTTCCATATTGCTCAGATGAGTCTGTTGCACTTATGTTAGCTATTCCATTGGCGAGTGCACTTTGCACGCCCCAAACCTATGAGGAGCAGTGTCCTCACTGGTTCAAAGTGAATGTGGAACAGAACTAATGAGGCTAAAAGAAAAGGAAAGAACAGGGAACAAAACACACAATAGGCAAAGCAAGATAGTAAAGACAGGGGAAAAGTCTATGAAAAATTAGAAATGTACAAAATACAAGAAAATAGTTGGAAAAGAAACAGAGAAATTCCTAGGAACAATCTAGTTAGAATCTGTCTCAAAACTTGTCCCATCCCATCTTCTTTGCATGCTCTTGCAGGAGAGCCTCTTCTTCTTTCTTCTTTCGTTCCCTCTCTGCCTTTCTTTGCTCGAGAGTTTTAGGTATGGTTGGAGCCTTGACCCTCATTTTTCTCTTCTTGGGTTCAGGAGGGATCTTCGAAGATTTAGCAGTGGTTGGCTCAGGGGGTTTGGTGGGAGATTTTCCTTTGGGGCCCTTACCTTTGGAGGCTTGCCCTTGCTGAGGCAGAGGGGGAATAAGAGGTGATTGAGTTGGTGCTGGCTCAGGAGGGGCAACGGGGGATTTAGCTTGGGCTTGCACCTGAGACACAGGAGATGGATCTGGTACTTTGGCTGTAGGAATGACAAGGCTCTTCCCTTTCACGGGCTGGCTTAGTGGTGGTGCCTCCTCAGACTGGGCAGATGTTTCTTTTCCAATTTTCAAAGAGCGACTTGGGGGAGTAGTCCTCTTTGCAGTAACTTTCCTTCACTGAGGATAGGATTGTGCAGCAGGGCCGGATGAAGGAGCAGTAATAGTAGGTTGGCCACTGGGATCCGTAGGTGGGCAGCATCAGATTCTAAGTCAGAAGGAAAGAGCTCAGTAGGGTCCAATCCAAGGGCAGCAGCAGCCTGTCTGCGTTCTTCTTTGGAAAGTAGGCACCCATGGGGATCATCCTGAGCAGAAGCTCTGGTGACCTTTGGAGGTGGGGATGGAGGGGCCAACCTTTTGCCTTTTTGGGCTGCAGTGGCTCTTTTAGAAGTGGGCTTTTTCTTGGAAGGGGTGCATTTTCTTTTGAGAGCAGGAGAGGGAATAGGGGGCAGGGAGGAGGCAGGAGGCTGCAGAGGGATTGGAGCAGGAGAAACAGGTTGTGTAGGTACTGCAGAAGGAACTGCAGTAGGCATTTGAGGAGGAACCGGAGCCTTTTTGGGCTGCAGTGGCTCTTTTAGAAGTGGGCTTTTTCTTGGAAGGGGTGCATTTTCTTTTGAGAGCAGGAGAGGGAATAGGGGGGGCACTGAGGGAGGAGCAGGAACTGCAGTAGGGATTGGAGCAGGAGAAACAGGTTGTGTAGGTACTGCAGAAGGAACTGCAGTAGGCATTTGAGGAGGAGGAGAACCTGAGGAGTGGAGTGGGGTGGGAGTTGGGGCAGTTGTGTAGGGGTTGGGGTAGGGGCGGTGGAAGAAGATGGGCACTGGTTGTGTGGAAGAAGATGGGGCCTCAGGGGGAGCGGTGGCAATGGGGGTGGCCTGTATAGGTTGGAGGGATGGGAAGGCAACTCTTTGTTCCAAGATTTCAATTTTCTTGTTAGCCCCACAGAGATTGGTATCACAAGCTCCTTCGAGTCAGTTGATCTCTGAGCATTGTTCAATTTTTCTCTAATAGCTTTGTGCTTTTCACCCTCTCTGCATTGGCCTTTTCAATCTCCGTAGTCATTCGTCATGTCGTTCTTATTTGATGTCTCTAAAATTGCCTCCCACCCTTTGGAAATATCTCTCAGCTGCTCGTGGTGAGCAAGCTTCAAGTCACTAAGTTTCTGCAGCAAGGGGTATTCGAGGGCTTGGCAGAGTTGGGCCATGCCATTGAGAACATCCCTCTTGATATAGGGATTGTCCCTCACGGCATGGAGGAGGGTGAAGTAGGGATGGGTGTAGTAGGAGTGTCTGGGCAAGATTGGTAGAAATGGAGTGGAAGGAGGAGATGGTGATGGATCTGGGGAGAAAAGTGGGGTTGTAGAAATGGTTGGGGTGGTCCAGGTTGAATGGTCGGTGAATTGAGGAGGGTGGGAGAAGTGGGGAATGAAAGGTATGGGTGGAAAGTGAAATGAAGGAAGGGCTGAATGTGGATGGTTCAGGTAAGGAAGAAGGGGATGGTGAAGGGTTGAAATGGAAGGGGTGGGGGTGCAAATAGGGGGGGTGGAATGGGAAAGGTGGATGGGAATGGAATGGGGTCAGTATGGGTAGAAGTGTTGGTAAATTGAGAGGGAGGTAGTATTAGAGGGGGTAGGATTGGTAGAGAGGGAAAGGAGTGGTCGGGTATGGTGTCATGGAGGAGGAAGGGTGGAGGTAAGTGAATGTGGGTGGGGTCTGTTGGGAACCGGGAGTGCGGTTGGGTCAATGGGGTGGTAGGATGTTGTGTTGGGATTGGTGGATTTGTCCATGTTTGAAGGGTGGATTGTATGGTGGTTATGTCAGTTTGCATTTAGGCTTGGGTCTGTGTGGTGTTGGATAGTTGGGTTTGGATGTCATGTATGAGGGAAAGGATATGAGTAAGGGTATCTAAAGTTGGTTGAGGTGGAGTATGAGGATAAGAAGGAACAGGTTGGAAAGGGGAAGTAGGGGCATGATGGAAAGTGGTAGGGGGGGAAGGTGAAGGATCTGGCGAATGATGTGATGAAGGGAGAGGGGACTCTGGGAGAGGGATGTCATGGGTGGGCAAGGTATCAAGCAAGGTGGTCATGAAGGCTTGATACCCTGAAGTGGTGGCTAGGTTAAAGTCCAGGTCATGGAGAGGTGGGACTAAGGGTTGGTCAATAAGGGGTGTGTCTGTGGGAAGGACAGGGGAGGTGGAAGTGGGTAAAGATGAGGTAGGGGTAGTGTGAGAGGTTTTCTTTTAAAGGTAGGTTAACAAGGGAGGGCTGGCAGGGTGTGGATCAGATGATATGGGAGAGATCAATGTATTGAGGTATGGTGGGTGAAGGTGGGGTGTTGTCCTGGGGTTCAACACTTTCTTCCCAGGTACGGATAATAGTGGGAGGTGGAATGGAAAAAGGAGATAAAAGAGGGAAAGGGAGAGATGGAATAGTTGAAGAAGGTAGTGGAGAGGCAAGTGTGGTGGATGGAGGGATTGCTGCAGAAGCAGAGGTGACAGAAGCTCGCGCCACCTTCTTTGGGGCAGGGGTTTTAGCCTTCTTTTTGAGGGAAGGGGTGGCCTTTGCCACAGCAGCTCCCTCTCCCTGCTCGGAGACATTCTAAGCTTTAGCCTTCTTCTTCTTCTTCTGAGGATCCATTAGACTTCTGCTGATCCCCCATTATCTTTTGGTAAAAGTGGTGGGAGTGAGGTCAGCAGATAACTACCCCACTGGTATCTTGTACCCTTCCCTCAGAAGTAGTCTGGTGATGAGTCTTCCATAAGGGAGAGTGTGGACCTTCTTTTGCAGCCCAAGCTTCACCATCATGTCTTTCATGGCTTCAAAAATCAACCATTCAGCATTCAATTCGTGGCCCAGAGAGAAAGAGTAGAGAACATCAGCAATTGGTGTTCTCCTTTCTTGCTGATGGCCGGAGCAGTAGATATTCTTCCTTAGCACTTGATCGATGAACAACAACTTGGGATCCAAATCCCTTCTTCTGATGGAGTCCCCTGTGGCCTTCAAGCCTCTGGTAATGGCTTGGGCAATGGTATCGAGAGAGGCACTCACAGGGGCACCATATCCACAGTTGGGATAAAAAATGGCCGGGATGCCCATGACTTCAGCAATTAACTCTGGGCTAAGCAACATCTCAAAATTATCAACTAGCACAAGGAGGCCAGGCTGCCCCTGTGTGTCTGGTCTGACCCTAAGGTGTTGGTAAAAGAGTTGCACTAATCTAGGATAGGCTAGTGCAGGAATCATTTGCATCAAGGGGAACAAACTAGCCTTGCGCAAGAACTCAATGGCAGGTGCTGACAACGGCTCTGATTCAAAGAAAGAGATCGAAAATGGCTTCAGGCTCTAAGGGAATGGAAATGAGGAGCTCAGAGGGTGTAGAATAATCAGGTGTTTGTGCAGCCACCTCAGGAACCACCTCCTTCCCTTTGTGTTGTGTCGTAGAGGACTTGGCTTTCTTAGGGGCAGGCTCCTCAGTGGCCTTGTCCCTGGCTCTCTTCACATGTGTGCTTTTAGGAGCCATCACAACTCTCCTTGGTGAGTGTGCGGTTAAAATTTTGAAAGGAAAGATCAGGAGCTGAGTCTAACCCTAAAAGTTAGGGTTCTATTCAATTGGACGCACGGTGGATCTCAAGAGCTCTTAGCAGGGGGCAACTATTAATGGAAACTTTAAGAACAAAAATCCATAATTTCAAAGTGAACAATGAACTGTAGACAGGATGCTGGAGGAGAGAGGTTGAGAGGAGTGGGAGCTAGGGTTTCGCTGGTAGGAGAGGAAAGAGAAAGCAGTAAAGAAAAGCAGCGCGGGGTGGGATTTAAATATCGCGAGGCTCGACGCGCTTTGAAAATGTCCGCTCGCTGGCTGGGAATGAATGGGTCGCGAGATTAGATGTTCCTTTTAACTGCGCGAGGCAGCCCACCCAGTTATATCTGAAACTCGCGACAGCAAAACAAAGTAGTTCTTTATGAACTGCGTGAGAGGGGACCAAACCCATTATTCAGAACCCCGTAATGGCTTAACCGAGTTAGAATTCACTCACCCATGAGTCAGCTGTTTGACCCTGACTTTATGGGTGGATTCTCTCACAGACTCTCTTCCAGGGACACCCCCAAGCATTATAAAGCATTTACAAATTCCCATACTTTCAAGGCATTAAATTCATACATCATGAAAAGCATTCAAATACTACATTATCATTCGATCACTTGAAATTATCAAACAAGGGGAGCTGGTATAAAAGTAAGCATTAAAGCACTAAACTCAGATTCCAACAAGATCGCTAACAATTCCTATCAACTATAGAATACATATCATACAACGGTGCACAGTTCTTAATCATAAATTTAATGAAAGATCCCCCTCAGGGTTGGAGGATCCTTCACCAATCAAAAATTGACCCTTGGGAATAACCATTGGCTGGCTGGGCAACCTTCCCTCTTCTCTTTTGGCTAAGGTGTTCGCTAGTTGTCCAATTTGTTCTTCCATCTTCTTGATGCTCTGACCATGAGAGTTCACAATCTGAGTCAAGGAACCCAGGTTTTGCAGTGATGTCAAGACCTGGTCCTCGAAAGAAGTATTTCTAGGTTGAGAAGGGGGTAAGACCAACTGATTTTGCTGCTGATGGGGCTACTGATGGTGTTGGAAGGTAGACCTAGGGGCATTCCCTTGATTGAACAGCTGATGTGGCCTTTGTGGTAATGCCAACATCTACTGGGGCTGCATGTGGTTGTCTTGCTTCCACCTCATATTTGGGTGGTCTCTCCATTGGTAACCAGCATTTTGGTGCTGGTATCCATATGGCTGCCTATTGTAGCCCCTGCATTGTTGGCCATAAGATTGAGCGACATGTTCCAACATCAATTCAGGAAATTACCCTGCAGATGGACATTCCTCCACTGTGTGTTGTGGGGACTGGCATATCAGACATGCCTCAGCCACATGAGCAGCCCTTTTGGGTTGCATCACAGTCAATAATTTATCAAACTTCATAGAGAGGTTTGCCATCTGCAGCTGCAGGTCATTGTTCCCAGACACCTCATAAACATTTCCTCTTGATCTAGCTGCAGGCACCACCTTTGACTTCATTCTGCTAGTTCTTGCTGTGGATGGCTTTTGAAAAGCATTCTCACTAATCACCTCAAACAGTTCCCATGCCTCCTCGCCAGCTTGTGCATGAAGGATCCACCACAAGAGGCATCGACCATATCTCTATTTTTCTCATCAATCCCATTGTAGAAGCTTTGTACAAGCTGCCACTCAGGGATCTTGTGGTGGGGGCATTGTTTGAGCATCTCTTTAAACCTATCACAGAACTGGTTAAAATCCTCAGTTGGGGATTGAGCAAATGCAAGAATCTCCTTCCTCAACTGGCTAGTTTTGGTCTCAGGGAAGAACTTGGTTAGGAATCTGGTCTGCAGGTCTTTCCATGAAGCAATGCTATTATTGGGAAGAGTGGTCAGCCAGTGCATCGGCCCTATCCTTCAGAGAGAAGGGAAAGAGTCTGAGCCTAGTAGCCTCAGGTCCCAAACCAGTGATATTAAAAGTGGTGCACAAGGCCAAGAACTGGTCAATATGCTTGTAAGGGTCCTCTTTGCTAAGCTCATGGAAAGCTGGCAGCATCTGGATGATTGAAGTTTTTATCTCATAGTTCCCCTGAACATCAGGGAATTGAATGCTAAAAGGGGAGTTATAGTCATCCGGAGCATTCAACTCCTTGAGGGTTCTGGGCTGTTCTTCACCCATAATTGCTGTCACTGATTCACTTGGGGGCTCTACTGTGGTGTGTCTGTCTCTTCTAAGTCTCCTTCCCCTTTCTAACTCAGGGTTAAGACGCTCTAAAGCAGGGCTGAGGGATCTCCTCCCTAGCATACAAGCACACCAACAGCAAGGAAAACGTTTTGCAAGCACATCGCAAAAGAATGATTATACACTAACAAATTTATCGAACTAGTTTACAGCTATTCAAAGAATACATTTAAACTATCCTAGATACTGCTAAAAAAATTTTTTTTTTAAGAAAGATAGACAGAGCTTTAAAAGTCAGAGAGTTTGCAAACAGAGGTAGCTAAGCTCCAATTGCAGTCCAACTATCCTTCACTGCTGCTGTCTAGATCTGCAAGAAAGGTTCAAAATTATGTCAGCAGTATCAATTATTCACATGTGCAAAGAATACTAAGAATACAAAAACTAAGGGTCTACTAATAGATCATCTTTCCCCGGCAACGGCGCCAAAAACTTGTTGATGACTTCTAGTATGCTTACATTATTGGTTGGTGGTAAAAGTTATTTAAAAATCAAAGACAGAGTAAAACAGGGGGTGAATCCAGCACAACTCAGATGCCCTAGACCTGTAAGATACAGGGTCCTTTGTAGCAAGTTTTGATAAGTAAGAGTTTGTCCCACAAGGAAAGGTGATCTAGAGCTCCAAGGGAGCCATCTCTAGTAGTCCCTCTAGATCTGTCTACAGATCTGGCAGTCCTAGAAGGAGGGGAGTTTAAGGTCACTTATTCTAAGTATTTTAATATCTAAACTACAGAAAGGGTTGAGAGGATGGATGGAGTGTGGAAAATAAGTATAAAAAGGGTGAGAAGTACATTATTGAGCCAAGGTCAGAGAAGTTTTGTAAATCAGATTCAGATCTGATGTTATAAAAATCCTATCCAGAGGCTACATTATCACCACTGAGGAGAATGGATCCAACCCATCACTCTGCCATGATTTCACCCTTAAGGCTATAACCTATCCACTTAAATGGTTACAGATTATCCCATAGGGGAGCCACTATCCAGGGATGGGTCAAAACATAATAAGTAAATCATTGCAGGCACTATTTCATCCAGACTACCAGCTCAAGAATCCATAGGGAACCTCAACCTCTAAAGTTCTATATGTGGGGCTAAGGCTGTAGGACCATGATAGCCCACACACATAAAACCAGTAAGATATTGAGTACAACCTTCGATCTAACTGTCCATTGCATGAGCGAGGCTACAATGGTCTAGTCTCCAGCCTACAATCTCTATTACCAGATCAGATCTAACATCTGATGGCAGATCTATACAAATATAGGAGAGTCTGCCTCTGTACAATCTCTCACCAGGCTTCTACAAGCTCAAGTGTAAAGAAGAAGGATCCATTTTGGATCGGTGGATTAGAATCAACTTAAGGCTATAATCTGTCCACTTAAATGGTCATAGACGATCCCAGAGGTTATCCTCCTCACGGAGCCCAAAACAAAACAAGAGTATCACTGCTACCACCATGCTCACAAGGCTACCAGCTCAAGCTCCCATGGGGATTTCAGATCTAGTGGGTCCTATGGTGGGGCTAAGGCTGTAGGACCATGATAGCCCAGACACACAGGTCACTTGGATCTGAATAGCCCTTAGAAATAGTCCTCCATTGCTTTGAAACACAGCCAAAGCAATGGCGGATCACAAGGCAGCAGCCTTGCACAGAGCATCTAACACATAAACACCAATCCCACAAAGTAAAGATCCTATTACAGAACTTCCATTGATCTAATTCAAAAACACATACAAAGGCATAACCAGCAAGTGCTGGACTATGGAGAGAAGAAAAAGAAAATTACTTACTGCTAAAAAGAAAGAGAAAAGAAAAAATGATCTGAGATGGGTTCCCAGATACCTAAACCTAAGCTAGGTATGGGTTTATGTAGCAATAGGGTGGCGGCGCATTAGGGTTAGGAAACCCTAATTTTAACAATGCCACATGGCCTAATAATAATCCTTGGATGCCTCGGGGCACGTGTATGGAGATTTGAGCATGGGAGTGCGTGCCCTAATCACTAAAAATACCTAGAAGGTCCTCTGCTAAAGAGATGGAAGTTTAGGGTCAGAGCTTCGCTAGGTAGTTGTAGTTTCCCAGACTTGTCGTGTGGTAGCTCTTTGCTCTTCGCTAGGATGATTTGACATTGAAGCTTCAGCCGTCGCGAGGTTGAATAGAAAACACAGTCTCAAGTGTCACGGGGTTGAAATTCATGTAGTCGGGAGGTCGCTCGGTCTTCGCTGGGCTGATCTTCGTGAGAGTGAATTTGAGCAGCGCGAGAACTTCGCGAGCACTTCTCTTTACTGGACTTCACGAGTTACCTCGCGAGGCTCTACTGAGTTCTGAACTGTGCGAGGTTCTATGTCTCACTTAATCTTTGTGAGGTTGGCTTTGCCTTCGCCAGGATGTTTTCTTTCTTGAATGGTGTGAGAACTGTGCGAGGCGTTCTTCTTCTGATAATTGCATCCCGCAGCTATTGCACGACAGCTACGCGAGGAATCTTTTGAAGCTCTCTCTCCTCAGCCGTTCTGAGCAAACTACGCGAGATTGAGAGAGGTCTGCTTTGAACTGCGTGACACTGCACGATGTGTTCTACTCTTGAGCTTCGCGAGAGCTGCGCGAGTTTGAGTTTCTGAAGCTCTTCAGTCACTCATCTGCACGAGAGGTTGTTGTAAAGTCTTGGGAAGCTTAGTTGAACTGTGCGAGGCATATTTCTCCTGAATCCTCTAAAGCTTGGATCAGCTACGCGAAGCTCATTTCAGGTCTGGATTCATAGTTCATTTTTCTGAGGGATATCTGGTGCCAAAGAAGGCTCCTTAACAAGATTCCTGGCCTTATTTCACTGCTGATTATTACCTACACAAAACACTTAACAAGAACTTATTAGGTGGCTAAGGGTCTAATCAAAGGGTAAGCTAAGGGGTGAAAAGTGGTACTTTTCAGGTCTTAACGGCAAGGTCAAAGACTTACCAAACATGTTTGTATGCTTCGAGAGGGCAAAATCGGGGTGTCTACAATCTTAACATTATGTCATAAGTGTGGACATTGATAGGGATCCTGAGCTCAAGGAGGATCAAGACTACATTCCGGAGGAAGAAGCAGATCTTCTGCCCAATGAGTTCTACGTGTAGTTGGGTTTTGATTATCTTTGACTTGGTACAGTGTGAGATAATTTCACAGAAAATAGAATTTATATTTTTGATGTACACCACTGTTTAGGTGACAGTCGGTCGTCATCGATGGTTGATTTTTGGGTTTTGTTGCAGTGTACAAATGTATATAGAATCTGCTAATGCTATACGTTATCAGCATAGTCTTCTGTATTACGTCTGCTTTAATTTCTGCACGTATGCATCAGGTACATTAGGCGACTCGGTAGTCCTCAAATTCTGCAAGTGGAATGTCAGGCTGTCACAATTGGTATCAAAGCTTATGAATTAGACAATATAGGACGATCAAATTTCCTAGAAATCCGTGTTGGGAAAGTCGGGCTATCACAGTTGGCATCTGAGAGTTCAGTGTGGACTCTATCGGATATGACAATCTAATTTTCCTAGAAATCCGTGTTGAGAAAGTCGGGCTGTCACAGGTGGTATCAGAGATGTTCATAGGGGGGCATCTGATGATCGAATTTTCCTATAATTCAGGGTAAGGGGAAAATCAAGTCGTCACAGGTGGTATCATTGACATGGATTAGATTCCATATACGATATCAGAGCAGGTTAACTGTGACACCAAGTGTCATAGTTGGTATCAAGCCTATGGCATGAGATTCCGTTGGACCATGATCTAGACTTTCACGATCAATTATAACTAAGATCTTTTTCCGATCATGACAGGTCAGTATGCCTCCATTAGGTAGGCCTAAAACGGTCCGTGATAGAGGCACCTCCAGTGGTGAAGGAGTTGCCACGGGTGCAAAAACTACTCCTTTGGGCACTAACAACACCCCCTCAGGAGGAGGAAATGGTAGTGGAAGTGACTAACAATTATTAGAAACCATGGTGAACACTATGGCTCAATAGACGGTGCTATTGGTTGAGAGACGCCAGCCGTCATGATTCCAGGTGTTTTGGGGAATGAGACCTCCGAGCTTCGATGGTCAGGCTGATCCGTTAAAATCGGAGAAATGCTTAAATTAGATGGAGAAGATTATTAGTGTGATCCCTTGCACCGAGCAAGAGAAGGGTACATGGGCTGCCTTTCAACTTGAAGGAGAAACGGACCCGTGGTGGAAATCTATTCAGAGAACAAGGATACATGAATCACTGAATGCCCCATGGACTTGGGCCCAATTCACAGAGGTGTTTAACAAAAAGTACTTCTCCGATGCACTTAGGAATCAATGGGAAGTCAAGTTTGTTACATTAGAACAAGAGCAGATGTCCATGAGCAAGTATGAAGCCGAGTTCACGAGGATTTCCCGATTCACACCGCTACACATCGCCACGGAACTGATGAAGGCCAAGAAGTTTGAACGTGGCATGAAACCCATCATCCAAAAGTGACTCTCTTTGTTTAGGCTGATGACCTATGTTGAGGTCATGGAATTGGCCCTCATCGCTGAGAAGGACAATCAGAAGATGCACTAAAGAAGATAGCAACAAAACAAGGCTAGGACTAGTCGGGTGCAATCTTTTACCTTCAAGCTGGCAAACAAGAAGCTGAGATTCTAATTTCAGCACCCAGTCAGCCTGCCCAGGCTATGTACTCAAGACCACCCACATCTGCACCCACAAGGCCCTATCGTCCTTCAAACCTTGCCACAACTAGAGCATCAACAGTTTCAATAGCCTCATGCACCCCTGCAACTGCACTAATCGAATCATGCTCAAAATGCGAGAAGCCAAATCAGACAAAGAATTACAGGTGGATATCAAGAGCATGTTTTACGTGTGGCAAGCAAGGGCATCAGATAAAGGAGTGTCCCGAGGAGAAAAAGGAGCTGACAACATCAACAGTTCCCCAGAGGCCCTCTCGACCTACAATGCAAGGTCGAACCTATGCCGTTACAGCAAGCAAGGCCCAAGCATCAAACGAAATTATCCATGGTATAATGTCATCATCGCTTCTCAAGCCTTACTTTACTCTCATTGATGAACACCCTTGAAATTGTGTGTTACCATAAGATTGCATTGATGTGCAACACCATCATACATACACTAAACTAAGACACATGTATGAATTTAGGTACCTTACCCATGTACCAACTATGTGATATATGTCAGCATCAAGTGCAAGTGTTGATAAACCAAGAGTCTACTTACTCTTTTGTGAACCCTTAATTCGAGACTGAATATAATATCACTCTCGAACCGTTGAACTTCATCCTAGTAGTATCAGTCCCTAGGAGAAACTCAGTGAGCACGGACACTATTTGTCGATCAGTTATCATCGTGAGGATCACGAGACGGTAGCTAATCTAATTCTGCTAGACATGCTAGGATTCGATGTAATCCTTGGCATGGACAAGTTATCCCCGCATCATGCCAGTGTCGATTGCCTTCGAAAGGTGGTTACGTTTCGCCCTCCAAAAGGGAAGTCCTTCAGATTCTACGACATTAAGTCCTACATCACACCTTTCATCTCTGCTCTCCGAGTGGAACGTCTAATGAAGAGTGGATGCCAGGGATACGTAGCATTTGTACAAAACCAACAGGAAGAGAAGATCAACCTCCCCGATATATCGGAACTGTACAAGTTTCCCAATGTATTCCCTAAAGACTTGTCAGGATTGCCACTTGATCGAGAAATTGAGTTTGCAATCGATTTAGCTCCAGGCACTGAACCGATATCGAAAGTGCAATACAGGATGGCACTAGCAGAGTTAAAAGAACTCAAGGAGCAACTACATGAGCTATTAGACAAGGGGTTTAGTAGACCCAGTGTTTCTCCATGGGGAGCACCGGTGTTATTCATCAAGAACAAGAACGGTTCAATGAGACTATGCATTGATTACCGTCAGTTGAATAAGTTGACAATTAAGAATCACTACCCACTTCCTTGCATCGACGACCTCTTCGATTAGCTCAAAGGTGCAAAATTCTTTTCATAGATAAACTTGAGGTTAGGCTACCATCAACTGAAAATTAAAGTCAAGGACATCTCGAAAACTACCTTTTGTACTAGATATGGCCACTATGAGTTCCTAGTGATGCCTTTCGGATTTACAAATGCCCCAACATTGTTCATGGACTTAATGAATAGAGTGTTCAAACCACACCTCGACAAATGACTGGTGGTCTTTGTGGATGACATCCTCATATAGTCAAAGATAAGAAAAGAACATGAGGAGCATTTGCGTATTGCACTATAGACACTCCGAGATCACCAATTATATGTGAAGATAAGCAAGTGCGAGGTCTGGCTAGAACGAGTCAACTTCTTGGGACTTGTCTCCGAAGCCGGTATCACCGTTGATCCAGCAAAGATTGAGGCTGTAGTCAAATGGGAACAACCGAAGATAGTAACGAAAGTGCAAAGCTCTCTAAGAGTGGCTGGCTATTATAGGAGATTTGTTGAAGGATTCTCTAAGATTTTAGGACTGCTTATTCAGCTTACTAGAAAGAACACCAAGTTTGAGTGGACCAACTCGTGTGAATGGAGCTTTCAAGAGCTTAAGAGAAGGTTAACATCCACACCTGTACTTGCCATACCTTCTGGCAGTGGAGGATTTGTATTCTTCAGTGATGCATCGCACAGTGAATTGTGCTATGTGCTTAATCAGAACGAGAAGGCCATTGCTTATGGATCGTGGTAACTTGAGGACCACAAGATAACCTATCCAACTCATGATCTCAAATTAGCAATGATCATCTTTGCCTTAAAAATATGGAGGCACTACCTCTACGGTGAGACGTTCGAAATCTTTACCGATCATAGAAGTTTCAAGTACTTGTTCACACAAAAAGATTTAAACCTGAGGCGAAGAAGATGGATGGAGTTTCTCAAAG
Organism: Chloranthus sessilifolius; assembly: GCA_021018995.1. Classification (NCBI taxonomy): domain Eukaryota; kingdom Viridiplantae; phylum Streptophyta; class Magnoliopsida; order Chloranthales; family Chloranthaceae; genus Chloranthus; species Chloranthus sessilifolius. Next base: position 87,929,811 of record CM037594.1, on the reverse strand, counting down.
ACTATGACTATTCCGTTCAGCACCATCTAGGAAAGCTATGCGGTAGCAGATCCGCTAAGCCAGAAGTCAACGGCTCAACTATCCAGCCTTGTCACAAAGATTCATAGGTGGAGATTATTGGAGAACATTTCTCACTATAATGTGAGGTTCGACGTCTAGGAGTCAAGTGCATTAATGGCTAACCTCACCATTTGACCCACAGTTTTCGACAACATCAGGGAGCTTCAAATGCAGGATGATGATGTTATGGCCATTAGACAAGGCGTGATCAGCGGTAATCAAACAGACTTCTCTATTAGAGAGGATGGCTCTCTACTCTTTCGAGGATGACTTTGCATGCCAAATGATGCTTCGCTTTGACATCTGATCTTAGAGGAAGCACACAAATTGAAATATGCTACCCATCCGGGAGGCACAGAAATGTATGAAAACCTTAAGAATAGTTTCTGGTGGAAAGGATTGAAGAAAGAAGTAGCGAACTACGTATCGAAATGTCTAGTATGCCAACAAGTGAAAATCAACCACCGAAATCCCTCTGGTTTACTACACCCCTGCCTATACCTGAATGGAAATGGGAGAATATTTCCATGAATTTCATCCTTGGACTACTGTGAATAGCAAAAGGGTATAATGCAATATGGGTATTGGTCGATCGATTAACGAAATCCGCCCATTTTCTACCATATGCTACAAGTACACTTCTAGTTAGCTTGCCGAACTATATGTGGGAGGACCTGATTTTTCCCACACAGATTTTAGGGAAAATCAGACCGTCGGATCTGAAGTTCTGAGGTCACACTAAATCTTCTGGTTCAAGTTGTTTCTGATACCAAAATATTTGATGTTCAAAATCCACACTAAGTTCTCTAATACCAATTGCGAGGATCAGATCTTCCCTACACGGAAATTAGGAATGACAGGCTCACCAATTCTAATACTTCCCCCCGCATGCAGAACATTGAACCGATATCCCACGGCCACTATACGGAACATAATCTAACCATATCTAACCACCAATGATGGTCTTTCATCACCTAAACAATGGCATGCAAATATTTACAAATATATATATTCAAGGTCAGATTCTAAACTGTACCGAGTTCAAAAACCATAGCCAAGTGTATCTACAAATAGAACTTTTCAGGCGATCACGTTCTTCTTCCGGCACGTAGTCAGGACCCCCTTCTTGCCCTGGATCTTGCTCAAGTTCTAAACCTGTGACATAAAGTCGGAGTGAGCTAACAGTCTAAGCTTAGGAGGAACAAATTAAATATAACTTACATTATCAAATCATAGCATAGAATCTAAGCATTGTTCCAAAGTACTTTTTATGTCAAAACATGATCTAATGACAAATGAGTATTTTCACATTCAAATAGAATCTCAACCATCTTAGAATCAATTCAGCTTTCAAAGTTTTCACATGATATCTAAATTCTAATTCATGACCATGTTTCATATGCAAAGTCTCTTATCTTAATGCATAACTTAGACTTAACTTAAAAATCCCCAATGCAAGTATAGCATTGTTAGGCCGAAATATACCAATGGGAATCCCCACCTAACCATCATCGTTCAATGAACACTTTTCGAAGGGCCATCGTCACCGTTCGAATTATGGTATAACCTGCTGTACTGGTGTTGAATTTATAGTTTAACCCGCCATATCGGTTGTGCCGTCACATCGAAGTGGGGGACTCGTTCGAATGAACCTCAAATCGAATATGCTAATACATAATAAAATGTCAAATATTTCTTAACTAAATTCACATCATTTCGAAGTTCGGAGTTCAAAGGTTCACATTCGAAAAGTTCAGAGTTCAAAATTCACATTCAAAATTCGAAATCAAGTTCAAATAGTTCAGATTCAAATTGGGATTCAGAATTCAGAAGTTTCATATTCTAATTTCGGAGTCAAGTTCAAGTAATTCAGATTCGAAGTTCAAATATTTCACATATGAAATTTGAAAAGTCGAAATTCAATTAATTCATGTTCACATCTATGGATCAAAATTGAAGTGTAAGTAAGTATTGAATTTCCTCCTACCTTATCCTTGAAGTCGTACGGAAACGAAAGCAAAGCAACGGTCCTAGCGATGACTTCTCATGCTCAATCTAGCTCACAACATGTTATTAAATAAGTGTCAATGAAAGCGAAATCTGATAAGGTAAAGCCTTTCAGGATTTTTCCAAAAGAAATTTAAGGTAGCACGAAATAGGGCAATTCGCTCACGCGAGCTCTAAATTTGTGCGAGTGGATTTGTCAGTTTCCCTGTGACACACAAAAATTCACGCGAGCGAATTAAACCCAAGAAAATTTGCTTGTAATTTGAGGAAATTCACATGAGATAATTTTCCAAGCAGATTTTTCAGTGTATTCTGAAGGCATTTCACGCGAGCGAATTTTAATTTGCATAAGCGAATTTGACAGTTTCTGAAATTTTTTTTAGAACATGTTCTTCTTCCCTGAATTTCCCAAAATAAACCAGACTTTCCTTGCACATAGATCATACAAGAATCAAATATTAACCAAATACTCAACATTAAAACTTAGACCTTACGTTCTAATCACGTATGCAATGTTTGCGACGCTCGAGATCCGAAGATAACGATGCCCACGATTCGCGTTCGCCCAATCCTCAAAATCCTTACATGCGATTCAAAATGCGCTTAGATCAAATCTGATTTCAAGAAATTGACATTTGCGTGCGAAGGATCTTGAAGCTTACCTTCCTAATTATGCATACGGAGTTTAACATTGGCAGAATCGCGAAGAATCGACGTCTACGCCTTTCGCTTGTCCGATAGTTTGATCTCTGCCATTCTTCGATCTTATGGTGTCGGTGATCGGAGTTCCTCGCGATGCAAAGCAGAATGAAAAAGAGGTGTGATGGAGATCGACGGTTGGTATTTCACGAAGGGAAAACTGAGAAACGAAAATGAAAATGAGGTGAAGAAGGAAGGTTCCTTCTTCTCTCAATTTCGAATGAGTTACTTCCTGTGTGAATTAACTTATGTAGTTGGTGGGCTTAATTTGGTGTGAAGCCAGCACCCACTTGTTCGATGTATCGGCTCTCATCCAAGGGTCCAAAATAGACTTAAAAGGAATACACTCTATCAATATCGATCCCTAGACCTCTTACTTATAATGCAGGCTTCTAACCAGTGCCGCTCTCACAGAGCCTGTGCAACCAATTGCCCAAATTAATGAACATTCTTTGTATGAAGGCACACACATATTCGAATTTAATTATTTGAAATTTCGAGGCCCGCATCGCCCATGGTTTCGCACGTGTACACCTAATTGACGTATTCGGGTTCGAAATTTTCAGGGTGTTACATCCTCACCCCCTTTAAAGGAATTTTCGTCCTCGAAAATTCACTACGTAATGTTAGGGTCAGAAGGCATACCCTCTCACCACACAGACCATTAACAACATGACTACTATTAGTGATAGTACCAATAAATCCAGCGTACACTTTCTAATTGGATCAAGAATTCTGTCAATCATCCAATCATGCATTTACATAGAAACACCCACACTAAGAGAACACATCTACATCTATACACAACGAGGCACACACACCTGTGCCAATTTGGAAAACATTCACAACCCAAAGAATATGTTGACGATGAGATGAATTCTGGTACCCATTCAAATCATGACACATGTTCCCAGCCACACTGAGACATCCACAACTAAATTGGAAAGCATTTCCATCTATTTAGAAAGATATGTCCACACACATTAGTAAGACATTGCCACGGTTAACTACCATCTATAACCATCCAATTCTATAGCTGATTACCACGAGCATCACATAATTCACAAAACAATAAAAGTTAACTACCTATCAAAATAACCATCATCACAATTCAGATTCAATTGTAGTTAACAAAGTTTAACTCATGTCCCGGTATCCTATCACCAAAACAAAGCGTCATAACTGAGATGCTAAAAGTTCTACCAAATTAAATTAAAATTTACCATTTCATTGGACCACCTCCCCTCCTATCTGTTTGGTTCCTTGATCATCACAACCTTTGGCCCTAGACGTAGATGCACCCGACGTATAAGTTTGTGCCTTCACGATCCGTTTCGAGGCGGCAGTTGGGAAGTAATACTGCATGATCTCCATGAGGATTGCTTCATGAAAATCCATCCGTCTAATGATATTTACCTATGTGGCCGTGTTGTCGTATGAGGTGATTGGCGGTTGCAGTGGGTTCGGTTGGTGTGGTGGGTTGTGCACATTCTGGTTCAACTTTTGCTGGCTTATTATCCATTCCTTGGCTCTAAAATATCTAATGTTGTCGATTCGTCATACCTCACTAGGCGGTACTGCATAGTTACCCTCTTCATCATGGTATTCTTCAATGAGCCGTGATATGAGGTGGGCATACGGCATGATGCTCAAGGGCTTCTTCCTCGTCTCTAGCATTCGATGGTGAGCATGGATTAGCCCTTCCCAAACTACTTATGGCGCCCTAAACCACCTCTCCTCAAAAATTGAAAAGAAGGTCTGTTGAAACCCTCCAACCCTCTATTCTTCAGGCCTCAAAAGGTAGAGGTTGCTTCTGAAAACTATGTTGATCCACCACATATTAGATGGTAGTTGAGATCATTTCACTGATCGACTGGACCCATGTTTCCCGTGGGTCATTTATGTGATGATTTTGTCGAATTTTATCGGTTCATGGTTAGGTGATAGTAAACCTCTACTTTCCATATAAATCATAGGGCTATGCATTGTTGCGGCTATGTGGTCAGAATCGAACTGAAACACTCGGCAGTCGATGATCGTATGGATTCTTCCATCTGTCTCGAGTTTTAGATTTTGATAAATCAATTTGACAATTCTAGGGTAATAGTGCTCATGGAAAGGTTTGAGTAGAGTCATCAATTCAACTCTCTCCAAGTAGTTGACCGACAATTGAAGCACTTCCTCGCCGTTGAAGTATTCTTAGTCAAAGGACCATTCGGGTTCGAACACTTTCGAGTCCCACCACGGAGTGGGCTGGTCCAATGGTGGTGTTGAAGAAACGATCTTGCATCATTTCAAAGTCGAGGCCTTCTGAGTACTAGCTTTCTTAGGTGCTATGGAAATGAAATAGGGAACTTCGAGATCGAATAGGATTTACCTCTTTTCGATGTGAATGCGAGGATGAACAAACCCTCGCGAAGGTGGAAGCAATTACAGTTCTGAAAGAAAACCTGTCGGGTTCTCGTGATTGATGGGAGAACTTTTTTTGCCCTAGAAAAGATGGTTGGTTTTCCATGCGGTAAGGGTAAGAATTCGAAACGTCCCTTCTTTCAGAGTCAAAAGTAGTGCAGATTAGGGAAAGAAAAGTCGAAGCCCTTATATACTGCAAAAAATGTGTGAGCGAAAACCAAGGTTCGCTCGAGCGAATTTTGGTTTACACAGAGCCACTTGAAAAATCGCGTGAACGAATTTCACCAGAAAAATTGTCTGTAAAATTCACACAGGCGAATTCCTTTAATGCTATGTGTTGGGATTTTCTAAAGGATTCGCTCGAGCAATTTTTTAAATTCACTCGAGCAAATTTACTCAGGTGCCTTTTATCACTGAAACAGTCCATTGACTGTTTTGGGACTTTTAGGTCCATTTTAAGTCCTTATCATGACATTGATTATCTGCCGACAATAACATCAAGCTAAGCTTTTCATCACCTTGGATTTGTCAAACTCAGATTCAATATACCGTCATGGCAAGTTTAAATTTTGACATATGATTACATAAACGGATTCATGACAACTCAATGCAAAGTAATGGTGATTGATTAAAATATATTCAATACAACAGTGAATTCGTTACACTTTAATCTCCCATAATTACACGCCGTTTACTCATTATTACAACAAATTTAATCACTATTACTATTCCTCAAATAGGTGCGGGTACGCCTCATGTATATCCGCTTCGCGTTCCCAGGTAGCCTCGACAGTTGAGTGATTTTGCCACCATACCAACACTAATGGAATCTGCTTGGTTTGTAAGGTTTGCTCCTTAAGGTCCAAATTTTGTATTGGTTCTTCCACTACGATCAGATCCTCTTGGAGTTCTATGGGTTGGTGATCCAAAACGTGAGTCAGGTCCTTCGTGTACTTCTGCAACAGTGACACATGGAAGACATCGTGCATACCAGAAAGTCGTTGAGGCAAAGTGATCCGATATGCAACTTCGCCAACTCGTCCCAACACCTCGAAAGGTCCAACATCACGCGGGCTTAGCTTCCCACACTTTCCGAAATGCATCACGCCTTTCATGGGTGAGATTTTGACGAACACGTGGTCCCCAATCTGAAAAGATATGGGGTGTCAGTATCACATTGAGATAACATAAATTAAAGGCAATTTACTATATTGAATTTACCTGAAACTCAACATTAATTCTCTTAAGGTTGGTATAACTCTTCTGCCTACTCTGGGTGACCCTTAATCTTTCCCGTATTAATCGAATCGCTTCGTTTGTGTTTTCAACAATTTCAGGGCCTAACACAAGCTTCTCTCCGGCCTCATCCCAGTTGAGCGGAGACTTACATCTTCGACCGTAATGCGCTTCAAAGGGAGCCATTCCAATGCTTGCATGGTAGCTATTATTATACGCGAATTCGATCAAGGGTAGGTGCTTGTCCCATAATCCTTGAAAATCCAATATATAGGCTCGAAGCATGTCTTTAATTATCTAATTTACCCTTTCAGTTTGTCCACGGCCTGAGGGTGAAACACAGAGCTAAAATCTAGCCGGTAACCCATTTCTTGTTGAAAATGCTGCCAAAACTGTGAGGTATATAGAGGATCTCTGTCCGATACAATGCTAGTAGGTAAGCCGTGGAGCCTGACAATTTCCATGAGATATAACTATGCAAGTCAGTTGGCTGTATACCTCGTGTTGTATGGTAGGAAATGGGCAGGCTTGGTTAATCGATCAACAATTACCCATATAGTGTTGTTCCCTCTCGTTGTTCTCGGCAATCCCAAAATGAAGTCCATAGGTATGGCTTCCCATTTCCACTCTAGTATCGGCAGAGGCTACAATAAACCTGAAGGTTCCAATGATCCATTTTGACTTGCTAACATACGAGGCATTTCAAAATATACTCTGCAACATCTTTCTTTAAACCTCTCCACCAGAAACTCTTTTTCAAATCCTAGTACATCTTAGTACAACCAGGATGAATGGTGTATGGTGACTTGTGAGCTTCTTCCACTATCGTTTGTTGAAGCTTGGCATCAGCTGGTATGCAAAGTCGGCCTTTGAATACTAAGGAACCATCCTCCCTGGTGGAGAAATACGATTCTACGCCGTCAATTACACTCTGTCTAATGACCATCAACTCTTCATCGGTCATTTATAGTTGTCGAATATTATCAAATATGGTTGGCCTAATTGTGATGTTAGCCACCAAGGCTCCTGATTCCTTCACCTCGAACCTTGTGTCATATGCCGATATATCTTTAAACAACTGTCATATGTGGATTCTCGTGATGAGGCTTGATAGCTGGGCTGATTTCTTCTGACTCAAGGCATCCACTACTTTGTTTTCCTTTTCGAGGTGGTACTCGAAGGAGTAGTCATAATCTTTGAGAAATTCCATCCATCTCCTCTGCCTCATGTTTTGATCTTTCCGAGTCAAAAGATATTTGAGGCTTTTATGATCTGTGAAGATCTCAAATGTCTCCTCATAAAGGTAATGTCTCCAAATCTTCAATGCAAACACGACCGTTGTCAGTTCGAGGTCATGTGTTGGGAAGTTTTTCTCGTGGTCCTTGAGTTGTTGAGAGTAATAAGCAATGACTCTCTCACATTTATTAAGCACATAGCATAATCTGCTGTGTGATGCATCACTGTATACAATGAAACCTCCACTGCCTTAAGGTATGTCAAGTACCGGTGTAGAGGTTAGCCTTTTCTTAAGCTCCTAAAATCTCTTTTCACACCGTTCAGTCCACTCAAACTTTATATTCTTTTTGGTGATATGGGCGAGAGATCCTGAGATCTTGGAGAATCCCTCAACAAATCTTTTATAGTATCCCGCTAGACCGAGGAAGCTATGAACTTTTGTCATCGTCTTTCGTTGCTTCCATTCTACAATAGCTTCAATCTTAACTGGATCAACCCTGATGCTGGCTTTAGAGACAAGATGTCCCAAGAAGCAGACTTGCTGAAGCTAAAATTCACACATGCACAACTTTGCGTATAGTTGGTGATCACGAAGAGTTTCGAGAGCAATGCGCAAGTGCCGATCATGATCATCTCTCATCTTCGAGTAGATGAGAATTTCATCTACGAAGACCAATACATACTTGTCGAGATGAGATTTGAACACCTGATTCATTAAGTCCATGAATGATGCCGACGCATTGGTTAGGCCAAAAGGCATCACGAAGAACTCGTAATGTCCATATCGGGTGTGAAATGTCATCTTCAGAATGTCCTCATCTTTAGTCTTCAATCGATGATTGCCTGATCTTAGGTTTAATTTTTGAAAAGAACTTGGCACCCTGTAGCTAATCAAAGAGGTCATCGATTCTTGGGAGGGGGTAACAATTTTTAATGGTGAGCTTATTCAGCTGACGACAATCGATGTAAAGCTCATTGAACCATCCTTCTTGAAAATGGTGCTCCCCATGGAGAAACACTCAATCTAATTAACCACTTGTCTAGAAGCTCCTTGAGCTCCTTTAACTCAGCTGGCGCCATCCGATACGGTGCCTTCAATACTGGTTTTGTGCTCGAAGCCAAATCGATTGTAAACTCCACCTCTCAATTATGTGGTAATCCCGATAGATCATCAAGAAACACATTCGGGAATTTGCATGCAATGGGAATATAGGTAATATTGACCTTTTCTTCCCCTTGACCTTGTAGGCGTGCCAAATACCCATGGCATCCACTGTTCATACGAGGCTAAGCTCGAATAGCGGATATAAAAGGTGCTATGGTTGATCAAATGTCGTAGAATCTGAACGATTTGCCCATCTTGGGTCAAAAAGTAACTATTTTCCAAAGGTAATCAAAATTTGCATGATGGGCAGATAGCTAGTCCATCTCAATGATTACATCAAATCCTTGCATGTCTAACAGAATCATATTAGCCACCGTCTCATGTTCTTCAATCATGATGATGGCCGATCGCAAGCAGTGTCTATGCTTATCGAGTCTCCCATAGGGACTGACAATGCTAAAATGTAATCTAGTTGTTAAGGAGTAATGCTTAATTTGGCAGCAAATTGAGGAGTTACAAAGGAGTAGGTAGACCCTGGTCTACCAATATTTGTGCCTGGTGCTAACAAATGTCGTTTATTTGGTAAATGAATAATTTTTAAGGATGAGCATTAACTAAGAGTAACATAGAACTTGAAAGCCTGATTGTCTTATACCTTGGTTCACCTCATTTGTCACTTCTGCATCATTTGCCGTGAAGGCATAGGCTCGACCTCGTACCGTAGGTCGGGAGGATCTCTGGTTGGGAGCTGAAATTGCCTTTTCTCTCTTCTCATCGGGATAATCCTTGATCAGGTGTCCTGTCTAACCACACTTGAAACACACGCCCGTATTTCTCCTGCACTCTTCCATTTTGTCTGGTTTCCCACCTCGTGTGCACTTATCAACTGGTGTGGAAGAACCAATATGTTAAGGGTGTTACACCACTGATGGCCCGATCATAGTCTGATTTGAAAAGTGAAACGGTCTTGTAGGTGCAGATGTAGTAGGCTTAGAATATGCTGTCGATGTAGGTCGCTGAGGTGTAGTCATAGAAAACCTTGGCCTCTTATTTGATTGTCCTTGAGAGTACGACTGAGTTCTACTCACTCTACTTTTGCTCTGTTGCTTTCCTCTTATGCATATTGCTAACATCTTGTTCTGCTATGAGGGCTAGGCTCATGACTCTAGCATAGGTCTCTGCCTAAAATAGGGAGATCCTTTCCTTAATGATCAATTTTAGGCCGTGTTCAAATTTCTTGGCCTTCATCAGTTCTGTGGCCACGTGCAAAGGGACGAATCTAGATAGCCTATTAAATTCTGCCTTGTATTGATGCACCGTCATCTTGCCTTGTTCCAATGAGGCAAACTTGACTTCTCACTGGTCTCAGGTTACTTTGGGGAAGTACTACTCGTTGAACATCTCCACAAATTGTGCCCAAGTCCATGGAGCATTTGATGTCTCTTCCAACCTGGTTCTCTCCACCGACTTCCACCACGGATTGGCTTCTCTCTCTAACTGGAAGGAAGCCCAACTTTCTCTTCTTCAGTACACAGAATTCACTGAAGAATTTTCACTATTAGATTTAGCCATTTTTCCACTTCAAGCGAATTGGCTTGCCCATAAAAGCTAGGAGGCTTCATCCTCCTAAACTGTTCAAACCCGAAAGGTCATCTGTCTGTAAGCAAAGCTACTTGTTAAGCCATTGTGTTAGCCATGGACTCCAGCAACTACCTATCTTTTCCACTACCACTTCCTCCTCTCGGAGGAATGTTTTTCGTGCCAGGGTTGTCTCCTCTAGGTACATGTCCTCCTCCCAAAGGAGTGCTATTTGCCCCAGTGGCAATCTCTTCATTACTTGGTGTGCCCCTGATATTTTACTGTTCTGGGCCTACCTCGTGGAGGCATACTGACCTACCACGATCAACAAGGATTCTAAATAGAAGTGATCGTGAATCCTGTCCATGTCCCAACAGAATCTACTGCCATGCCACTGATATCACCTACGACACATGGTGTCACAGATGATTCGCTTTGATATCATACCTGGGATCTAATCCCATGGCTTTGATACCACCTGTGACGACCCGACTTTCCCTACACAGAATTTAGGGAAAACTGGACCGTCGGATATGGAGGTCTGAGGTCACACTAAATCTTTTGGTTCATATTATCTCTGATACCAGAAGATCTGATGTTCATAATCCACATTGAGTGCTCTGATACCAATTGCGATGACCCGATCTCCCCTACACAAAAATTAGGGAAAAACCGGATCGCCAATTCAAACACTTCCCCACGCATGCAGAACAGTAAACCGATATCCCATAGCCCCAATAGATAACATAATCTAATAAATCTAACCATCGGTGATGGCCGCTCATCACCTAAACAGTGGAGTGCAAATATTTACAAATATACATTCAAGGCCAAATTCTAAATTTTACTGAGTTAAAAAACTATAGCCAAGTGTATCTACAAATAGAATGTTTCACGTGGAAGATCAGCTTCTTCTTGCGGCACGTAGTCAGGATCCCCTTCTTGCCCTGGATCTAGATCAAGTTCTAAACCTGTGACATAAAGTCAAAGTGAGTTAATAGTCTAAGCTCAGTAGGAACAAATTCAATATAACTTATATTATCAAATCAGAGCATAGAATTGAAGCATGGTTCCAAAGTACTTTACATGTCAAAACAAGATCTAAAGACAAAACGAGTATTTTCACATTCAAATCAAATCTCTACTTTGTGTTGGTATTTTAGCGTCAGGTTACCGAAGATCTTCAGACGAGGGAGGCGACTCCTGCCTCTCTACGTCCCGAGAGCCAGGTAAATTTTTTGGTTTGGTGTAATTTAGTTTAGGTTATTTCCTTTTATTTTGTTCTCATATATTTTGTGTTGGTTTGTTTGTGTTTTTTTTTTTTTTTTTTTGTGCAGGCAGTTCTAGACTCCGCTCCTGAGGCTCCCCCTCAGGGGTCTGTTCCTATCCCCACTTAGGTAGGTTTTAGTTATTACATTTATGATTTATTTGTCATTACAATGTTATCTGATGTATTTGTTTGTTCTCGTTGCAGCCACCTACGTTTGCCGTCCCTTTCGTGCCTCCTACTGATCTAGTGACTGCAGAGACAGTTGAGCGACTTTTAGAGGAGAGGCTGGATCTGGTATAATTCTTTTCTTTTCAAAGTTTTTTTTTTTTCATGTATATATATATTGGTTTTTCCTTAACTTGGTGTGGTTATGTAGGTTCGTCAGCTTGAGGAGGCACATCTAGAGGCGATGCGAGCGCGCACCACTCCTGAGGTGAGATGGATCCTTGGGGAGACGCAAAGTCACGATGACTTGTTCATTAAGATGATGGTTGCACAGAAGACTCAAGCTGAGGCATTGGAGCGACGCGTCGAACGATACGGGCAGAGATGCAGGTGACCCTAGATCAGCTGCAGTATTGTCTGACAAGGAGTGAGTGGGGGTACGTAGGCTGGCTAGTCAGCTTAGTGGATCAGAGTTGAGAGCTATGGGTTCATCGACTGGGCAGTCTTGTCACACATCTCGTGATCATGTTAGGGGTGGCGCTCATGAGGATTCTATTGTTCTGGAGATTCTCACAAGGTATCCTCCTCATTCGCGATCAAGACGATCTATTAGTCGGACGAGTGAGGGGGGTTCTGTGGTGGGGCCTCGTCGTCTAGAGGTCCCGAGGACTTTGGGTGTCAGGATTGTATTTTCGGAAGACCAGCCTGCGAACCTTCGAGTTGATGATACTAGGGACAGCGGTGCTCGTCCATCCCAACAGCAGCGTAGGGAGTAGGGGTGTGTGTGTATTTTTGTTTTTTTTATTGTTTGTATGCATTGTATATAGGGGGTGCCCCCGGTGACAAGTGTAAAAAAAAAAAAAAAAAAAAAAAAAATAATATAGGGGGATGCCCCCGGTGACAAGTGTATATTGAGATCTTTTTTGTTTAGATGTACCTGATCGGCTCCTTTTCTTTTAGTTACCTCTTGCATCTACTTTTGCTTTTTAGTTCCTTTAGCACCGTCAACCATCCTTGGGACTTGGATGCTTCCTGAGCTGGCCCTGTGGTGGTGAAGGTTGCTTCGTATCTACAGTTGTAAAGGTAATACTATCAGTAGTTTTTGTTCTCCCCCTTGCTAGTTGTCAAGGGGGGTAAGTATCTCAGACCGGGGCCTGGTAGTAAAAGATGGATATGTGCTTCTTTTTTTTTATAAATAAAAATAATACAACTGGGAAAGCAAATAGCTAAGATAGAAATAATAAAAACTGTCCCAGTGTAGAAGCGTGGTAGAATTGGCAGTATAGTATCTTCAATAGCACTCTCTGGATGGTGACTTCGTCATTCCTTGTTTTCTTTTTGGACAAGCCGATGCTTCTAATGTGGTTCTCCTTCTGATAAAAAAAAATGCCCCAGTGTGTAGATGCAATGGAGCTTTTCTGGGCAGTTGATGAGCACTTTGGGTCTAGAAGCAGTCATGGGTATTTTGTGAGTTAGTTTTGAAGAATAGTTCATCAGTACTGTCATCAAACCGGGGGGAGGTCTCTTTGATTAGGTCAATTGTATACAGGGTGCATCTTAGGGTGGTGGTCATCCTATCCCGTGGTTATCAGGGAGAAGTATGGTAGGTATACTGGGTATTGTGTTAGTCGTCATTCATCAATTTTCTATTTTATTTATAGGAATATCTTGTGTGGCTTCTGATTTATCATCCGAAATAAAATAAAAAGTAGAAGAGGGGTTAAGGTTGAGTGATGTGGGGAATAGTTTATATCTAATGCTTTCTAAAAGGGAGGAGTAACAATCTTTTTCTCAGAGGGATACGAGAAGCCATTATTGAGCTCTTCGTCATGTTTTGGTACCATCAAAATTTCACATTCTATGGTTAGCAGTTGTTTATCCTCCTCCCGCCACCTTACGACGATATCTAGTAGTATAGGGACATCAGGGGTGCCCTCGCAGCTTGCTTATACACTTCTAGTAAAGTTACCACAGATGTCCTCACGACCTGCTTATGCTTCCTTGAGCTCATTAACTTGTTCATCCGTCGTAATGCTCTCACTCAATTTTTTGGATATATGTATGTATTTGAAAGCGTCCTGCTAGCGTAAGAATAATAAGTTTTGATTGAACCTGACATCTTCATTTTTTTTTGCTCTAAGGTCTTCTCCAATGGCGAGGAAGGAGAAATGAGAATCAGGTGTTACTTATGCTTTTGAAAGAGGTGAGGTAGGTCACTAGTCCTTTAATTAGATTTCCCAAGTGGGGAAAATTGGGCAATAAATCAGAGGTCTTATGGATATTCTGAGAATTGATGGCGTACGACCAGTGAATGGGTTGTGATAACTACGAGGGTGATAAGTATAAGTATTTAACCACGGGATGTGATGATCACAGGGCTAAGGATAATATTTTCTAAGGCACATGGAGTTCTTCCCCATCTTGGTTTGCCAACTTGTATGCATTTCCAGGGTATGCGGCTGTTATGACATAAGGGCCTTCCTAGTTCGGTTTTAGTTTTCCTTTCGGATGAGCGTGCTTGGAAGGCATGATTTTCTTTAAGACTAATTTTCTAATATTAAAGGTTTGTTCGAGATCTTTCTTATCGTAATCCTTGGCCACTCTCCTTTGATATACCTGAGCATGATCAGCTGTCCTTAGACGTATTTCATCAAGTTGCTCTAACTGTGCGAGTAGGGCAATTCTTCTCTCGTCTAAGGATAGCTCATCATCGAGTTGAATTTATAAGGATGGTACTTATATCTCATATGGTAGGACTACTTCCATCTTGTAAGAAAGGAGGTAGAGAGTTTGGCCAGTGGTCATACGAATAGAGGTCCTATAGGCCCAGAGTGCTTTTGACAATCGTTCAGGCCAGTCGACTCCATTGCTCATTTCTACTATGCATTTTAGTATTCGAATCAACATTTTGTTCATAGTTTCTACTTGACCATTTCCTTGAGGGTAGAACGGTGATGAGTGGCATAGATCAATGTCGTATTTCTTGCAGAACTTCTTTGTCTTGTCTGTGATGAACTATGGTCCTTTATCGGTGACAAACATCCTGAATACTCCAAACCTGGTGATGATATTCTGAATGATAAACCTTATGAGTGTTGAAGTGGTGATTCTGATGTAGGATTCAGCTTCTACCCATTTGGTGCAGTATTCGATTGCTGTAAGTATGAACACGTGCTTATGAGTGTTCCCAACTGTGTCTATGAAAGGTCCGATAACATCGAAGGCCACATCAAAAATGGCCACGGCGAGGTCATAGTGTTCAATGCAACTGATGGAGCTTTGATGAGTGCGGCATTTTCTTAGCATTATTTGTAGGATTGAATGTAGAGGTGGCAATCTCTGATCATCGTCAGCCAGAAGTAGCCTTATCGTGTAACTTGATTGATGAGTCTCTGTCTACCGGTGTGGGCGCCGCAGGCACTGACGTGTGCTTCTCGAATGATGTATTATCCTTTGACAGTCATGGCGCATCGTAGTACTAATCCTTTAGTGAAGGCTTCTTTGTATAATATTTTATCGAGTATGCAGAATCGGGCGCATCGGTTCCTTATAGTCTTTTGTTCGATCTTTGTGGTGTACGGAGGGATGTGTTGATGCTTTAAGAAGCTCTAGATGTTGAAATACCATGGTTGTCCGTCGTTGGTTGGTGATGTTTCAAATCTGAACATAACGATTTCGGTTTCTACCTTGACCAGAGTGACTACTTCTTTTAGTCCTGTACTGGTGGGGAGGATCGATAATTCTCTCTTAACAGTCCATGCTACCTCGTGGGTGGGTGCTATTAATTTTTCGATGAAGAAGGTCTTGGTACTTTGGCCGATGGGTATTTGGATGACCAAAGCTAACATGGCTGAGAAATCTGTGAGCTCGTTTTCTAGTCTAGGGATGTGCGTGAAAGAGATTCTTTCAAATATTTTTACCAAATATTAAGCGATTTCTAAGTATGCCATTAGTCTCCTTTCCTTAGTTTTCCATTCTCCTATAACTTGTGAGATTACTAGCTTGGAGTCACCGATGGTTTTTAACTGTTTAACGCCTAATTATAATGCTGCTCATTGTCCAACTATAAAAGCTTCTTATTCTACGACGTTGTTAGTGACAGGGAAGTCTAGTTGAAAAGCCTTAAGTATAACTACTCCTTCTGGGCTTAGGAAGACTATCCCGATACCTTTTCCTTTATGATTTAGAGCACCATCAAAGTAAAGGGTCCATGAGGTCTTGTTGGGCTCTTCGTTGTGAATTATGAGCAGGTCTTCATCGAGGAAATCCGCGTGTATAGGCTCATTGCTAAAGGGACTGGGAGATCTGCGAGGTAATCGACGATTGCTTGTCCTTTAATCGACTTCTGCGTGACATAAGTGATATCGAATTCTTGCAAGAGCATATGCTAGCGAGCAATCTTTCCTGATGTTGCGGACTTCTTGAATACGTACTTTAGAGGGTCCATTCGATCTAGTACTTGTATTTTATGTGCTCCGAAGTAGTATCATAATTTGGTTGAGGCCCACACTAGTGTGAGGCAAGTCTTCTCCATTGAAGTGTATTCTCGTTCGTACTCAACCATCGTCCTACTAAGGTAGTAGATAGCCCTCTCTCTGTTGCCATCTTCTTCATATTGTCCTAAAATTATTTCCATTGTTTTATCTTTCGCTGAGAGATATAGGATTAGGGGTCTTCCAAAAACTAGTGGCGATAGTATTGGTGGGTTAAGGAGGTACTTTTTAATGTTGTCGAAGGCTTGCTGATACTAGTCATCCCATTTATACTAAGCCCCTCCTTTAAGAGTCTGAAGAAAGGATCGCATCTGTCTAAATGCTGGGAGAAAAATCTCCTGATGAATTGCAATCTTCCTATCAGGCCTCGTAATTCTTTGATATTACTGAGAGGCGGCATCTCAAGAATGGCTCTGTCTTTTATAGGGTCGACTTCAATCCCTTGCTTGTTAACTATGAAACTGAGAAATTTTTTAGAAGTGATTCCGAAGACACACTTCTTTGGGTTCATCGTTAGCTAATGCTTTTTAGCTCTTTGTAGTACCAGTCAGAGTGCTTCAACATGTCCTACTCACGTTTGGGACTTCACTGATATGTCATCGACGTAGACTTCTATACATTTATGCATCATATTATGGACAATAGCCATCATGGCATGTTGGTACAAGGCTCCTGCATTCTTGAGCCCAAAAGGCATGACGACGTAGCAGTAAGTTCCCCATGATGTGATGAAAGGAATCTTCTCTTAGTCAGACTTTGCTAATTTGATCTAATTATATCTAGAGAAACTGTCCATAAAGGATAGCATCTCATGTCTAGCGGTGTTGTTGACTAGAGTGTCAATGTGTGGAAGTGGGAAGTCGTCTTTTGGGCATGCTTGGTTGAAGTTTCGAAAATCAATACAAACCTGCACTCTACCATCTTTCTTGGTGACAGGTATTATATTGGCGACCCACTTGGGGTAGAGGACGACTCAGATGAATTTGACTTTGTGCAATTTGTCAACTTCCTCTTTAACTTGAAGGGTTGTTTGTGGGTGCATTCTCGGAGTTTCTGCTTAACAGGCTTTGCATCAGGTTCTAAGATGAGATGATGTTCTACTAAACTTAGGTCTATACCAGGCATATCTTCATAGGACCATGCAAAGGAATCGAGGTGCTCTTATAGGACTTGTGCAAGGCGTTTAGCGTTGCGCTAATCAGTAGCTTCTTGGGTTTCTCTTCAGTGCCAAAGTTAAGTTCTTCTATGGGTTCTACAGCAGCTTGGGTTTTCTCATCAAAATGCTTGATAACCTGTTGGAAGTCTGGCGCCTTCTAGGTGACTGGTGTTCCTTCTTCGTCCTCGGTAAGCTTGTATACTGCGAAGTTGCTACACTGGGGATTCAATTTTGTGAATGGTAGCCTTTCATCGGCACAATCTATGACTGAGAGATCATTGGTAAGGTGAAGGTCAAGACTATTGATTCTTCTCTCAAAGTCACGAAGTATCTCATTTGGTATGATCACTATCTTGTTGTTTAGCCTGGATGCTTTGTGTCCTCGTGCTGGAGATGGGACAGTAGTCTTAGGAAAAATGTCTCCTTGTTGGTCGCAAACTTGATTTGGGACAAAGGATTCCCTTTCTTTTATGAGGTTTTTTTATTTTGTATTTCTAAATTTTTAAGGTTTTCTGTTTCTTTTATTTTTTTATTTTTAATAATAAATATGGTAAAAGGTTGGTCACCTCAAAAGGTGCCAGGAGAGTTGCTTCCTCTAATTGAGGGAGCGAGACGACAACTGGAGCTATTCGGATGATTCTTTGAGACACATGGACTTGTGATTTTGGCATTTTTTTTTTTGGAGTCCTGATCTTATGAGATCTTTTGAATGAGTGACGCTGGTGACAGTGGCACCAATGTTTGGATTTCTTCTATCACATTGATTGCCCCTTCTTCGAAGAAGCTCTGGAGATCGTAGTCGATCGAACTATCCTCCTTTGAGTCATAATATAATGGTTCTTCCTACCGAGGGCGATCTCCTAAGGGATCCTCAGGGGTAGTGAGTTCCTTCCCTTAAACTTCATAGTCTGTTAGGATGAGCGCGCATGCTCGACAACAAGGCTGGTAATGGTGAGAAATGCAGGGAGATCCCTAAGGACATTTCCATCCTTCTAAGTTAGAGTCGAAGACAATATCGAATTCATTTTCTTGATTTGATAGTGCTTGAAGTCCTAGGTTAGCTCGCTCTACTAACTCAAGTGCAGGGAGGTCTATCCAGTAATCCTTGTCATCACTCAGGAGAGGTTGCCACTCTTCCTCATGAGATTTCCAGAATATTTAGAGTTACGTCGCGTCTGGAGATGGAGGAGTGTCTAGTTCAAGCTCCATTTCAAATTCAATGAGGGTGGTGTGGGTGTTCCCCCCTAAGTCAACCAGATGACTGTTGGGATTTTCTGCTTCTTGTGCCAGTAGCTGAGTTGGTAGGTCATTATTTATTTCCGTTGTCACGAGGTTAGGATGATCCGATTCTTCTATTGTAGAATGTCGGATCCAACTAGCGAAGCATTCTAATATACTGGTGCATGCCCTACAGCGGGGTTGGTATGGCTGAGTGACACAAGGGGAGTCCCGAGGGCATTCCCATCCCCTAAGGCCAAGGCCGAGACGGGTGCTATACGAGTTAAAATCCTCTTGTGGGGCACCATCTTCTTCCCACGTGGAGTGTAAGTACTCTTCATCACCTTGCAAGGCTACTAAGTAAAAATCTTGGTCATCAGTGGATTCCTAATCTTATACTCATGGTTTGAGCTCTGGAGGTTCTTTCTTCCTCTCTTCTATAAATTCCTTAGCGTCAAACAAGGGTTTGACTCCTTCGAGCGGTTTATCAATATCGTCGTTCAGATTGGTTAAATCATTGAATGCTTTAGCCATTTGCTCAATTTCTGCTTCTTGAGATATAGTGAAGGACACTTCCTTCTGCCTTGGTACATCTACTTTCTCAGTGGTCCCATAGACAAAGTGGTCATATAGAGACTATTTTGGTGAGGTAGGGAACAAGTCGGCTTGTGGGCCGTCCGATTGATAACCTAACCCTATGTATTTGCGTATTTTTGCTGGGACGACAGGTCTTATACGACCTTGCATATTTTACCGAGTCTGGTGTGCGGAACGTATCCGAGTTGATACATAAGATCCCACCCTTTGGTCATAGTGGGATTGATGTCATAAAGTTTGGCGAGGTCTAGGCTAACCTCTCTCATTAATTTTTATTGATGCATTGGGGGACGGACTTTTACAACGGTTGTCTCATCAGGGATTCGAGTCTTCTGAATGTGGCTCGTGTTTAATACGAAATCATGGGCTGTCAGAATACTTGCCGCGTAATCAGTATCCATCTCCTGGAGGGGTGCATCAGCGTATATATGGACGATGGAGTCCTCGTATAGGAATTTGACGCATTGATGGTATGTGGATGCGGCAGCCTTCATTGACTCTAACCATTTTCTTCCAAAGATAAGATTATACGTACTAGCGGAATCAAAAACATGAAAGGTAACATCTTTCGTTACAGGTCCAAGGCAAACCTGGAGCACGATAGTTCCTTTAACAAAGCGACGCGAGCCATCAAAAGCTATGAGTGATAGTGTCGAGGGCCTGACATCCTGCTTGTGTATTTGAGCGTCTTTAACATTATGAGATGACAAATATTTAGTCCCACTCCTGTATCGACCAACGCATGGGGTACGGAGAACCCTCTAATTATGACTGTAAGATATATGAGAGCCGCACTCCCGCAGAGTGACACTTTAGGCATGTCTGTGTCTATGAAAGTGAGCGCTGAAGGTTGCGTCATTACCAAGGTGATTTGATGAAGCTCATCTAGGGTTGTGTCCTCATCCACTTGCATGTCTTCAAGTGCCCTTATTAACAATCGGTGATGGTCATGCGATTTCTTGATGAGCTATAGTATAGATATCTGGGCTAGAATCTTTTGAAGATGTCGCAGAAGGTCATATTCTAGCCCTGGCTCGAGTGCCATTTCTTTGCCTGGCCGATGAACATTGGGTGCGGGTGGTTGGATTGGTTGAGGAACAGGAATTGGTGGAAGAATAATGTGAGGTGGGGGCAGCAAGTTAACCTCTCTTTCACTCATGTTCTCCTCTGGTGGTTATATGTTCGTGAAATCCTTACTTTGAGGGAAAGGCAGAGGTGAATAGTTGGTTCTTGATTTAAGAATCAGGCAGGTCAGTTGTTGACCGAACCCGGTGTTACTCTAGGTTGACGTATTTGCAAAGTGAGTGAAATTTGAGGTCAGAGCGTGTACTTGTGTGGTATTGCTCCAAGGTGGGAGGTACTGTGTGTAATCCTCCTCCAGGAAAGTAGAGACCAGTGTCTCGCATGATTTGAGATGTTCTTCACGCTCACTTTCTTCTATGTTTAACAAACACTTAGTCTTTGGTTCATTCTTTCAGCTTGGAGTCTTTCAGGTGACACTTTCTACTTATGCAGCAATTTGGGCTGTAGTTTGAAGAACGTAATCTCTGTACTCAGGTTCAAAATTGAACGAAGGGAGTGGTAATGGCACTGGTTCAGGATTTGGAGGGGTCGAAGGTTCTGGTGGGTGACTATGGAGAAATGGTCTCCTGACCCTAAAGGAATGAACTCGTATCTGAGTAAATTTTGGATAGGGAGGTGGGCTCGGTGGGGCAATGCGAGTGATCAAGGCAAGGGATGCGGGGGTGAAGGAACTCTCACTAGTATGGCAGAAGTATTAGAGGGTTGAATGTGAGTGATTAAGGTAGAAGGCTGGAAGGAGGATCGACCAAAGAGATCTACGGTGGTGACATGAGCTGGTGTTGCTTGGCTGTGGTTAGGCATGGGGTTATTAATGATCCCTAGATTTTGTTGGGGTTGATTATTATTAGGGTTAGGATTCCTAAGCACTTCCCAATCGATATGATTTTGTCATTCATGTCATAGATTACGTCCCTGAGAACCTAATAGTCTTTTAGGTTGTGTCCCGCGTATCGATGGAAGGCACAATATTTACTATAGTCTAGATTTGTTGGCTATGGATAAGGTCTTTCTTACAGGAATCAGAGGAGATTCTGAGTGTCGAGGAGATAAAAGATACTGGGAATCATATCAAGTAAAGGGGGGTAGTGTTCCCACCTCAACTAGTTGGGGCCTCTAGTTGGGTTGAAGTTTTGCGGTGGGGGTACATTATTGTAATTCGACGCGTGGGCCGGTCGATTTTACATTGTATTTTGGTTATGGTAGATGTTGGGATAATGATTTATATTCGGATATTGGCCCTGATTCTAGTTCTAACCTTAGTTTTGGTTGGTGTACCGTTGTTGATTTTGATTTTGCCTGAGGTTTTGTGGTTGGAAATTTTCGTTCCTAAAGTGTTGTCCTTGATTTACAATAGTGTTGACCTGTTCGGTTCCTAAGGCTTTCTTATTATTTTTTGATTTTGATTCACTGGAAGAGCCTACTTTCGATGTGACTATGAATAGAGCGAGGTCTCTGCCTTTAATGTGTCACGCTAGTCAGGATGCTCGGGAGTGGAGTGCAGTGAAGTCGGGGCAATCACTTATGACAAGTACGCTCTTTAACGGTTCTCTAGTATTATCGATGATAATGTCCATCGAGTCCTTCTCTTTCATTGAAGTGCCGGTCCTGATAGCAAGTTTTCTCTATCTGGTGACGAAGTCGGTAAATTCTTTATCAGGTACTTGCTTGGTCGCCATCAAATCGTTGAGACTGACTGTCTCTTGGACCAAGTATTTATATTAGTCTAGGAATCAACCGACCAAATCGTAGAAGGTTTCTATCTTATAAAGCGGGAGTCCCACAAACCAATCTAAAGCTTCTCCTTCTAGCGAGTGTTGGAAATAGTGAATGAGAAGTCCTTAATTATTATGTATGGGTCGACAATCATTGCAAAAGAAGGCCAAGTGATGATTCGGATTTCCTGTGCCATTAAATTTGGTAAATTTCAGCGGTTTGAATCTTATTGGTAAGTTAAATTTAACGTCCCAGCAAAATTTGTCAAATCCAAATGAGTGACTAGGGCGCTCTCTCTTGGCCATGTACTCATCGAGCATTTTAGGGAGATCTTCAATTTTAATGGTGTTGTCTTTTGGAGCGACCCGTGAGCAAACCTTGTCTAGAGAGTCATCATTGAAAAATGTGTGAGCAGGTTGCCTCAATGATGTGGCGTGGGTTGACACCATGCTCGGGGTAGGAGGTGGCCTCTCTTGTCGTTGTTGGTCTTCTAAAAATTGTTGTGACCTGATGGCCTCGTATGCAACAGCCAATCCTTAAAGTAATTTCTCTTAGTCATCATCTCCTCTTTGTATTCTTTGAATACTGAGCTTTATGATTTGTTGAGCAGTAAGGTTTTGTCCAGTGTTAACATCTCTCCCATTATGATTACTATTGGTGTGTGGGGTAGAGAAGGGATTTTCTTGTTCGCCAGCTATATTAATTTCAGATTGTCGTGGGTTGGAATTGTGAAGTGGTTCTTCTTCGTATGCAGGGTTGTTATGATACCCCCACAATGGTGGGTCTCTTGAACTCACTCTTCGTATATCAGACATCTCGAGTCTTTGACAAAGACTCATACATTTAAAAGGAAATCTAAATGACACGATGGAAAGAAAAACAGAGAAATAAGATAAAAACTTACTATTAAAGAAAAAAGAGTTTGTAAGAGTGTCCCAACATGACCGCCAGTCTGTTGGTGCGCACTTTTTCTGGGTTCCTCTCGGTCCCCGTTGAATAAGTGGCCCAATTCTGTCCAAGTGGACTCTAGCGATGCGGCGTTTGGAATGGTGGAGATAAAGATAAAAAGAAATTCTAGGAAAATTCCTAGTTGTTGTGATCACCAGCTGCAGATATTTATCGAAGTTGCAACACGCCAATGATCACACTTTAGAGCGGCTGTGGGTTACTTCTTTATTGAATCATCCACCTGCGAACGTCAGCAGTTGTGACTCTTCATATAATTTAGATAGTTTAATTTTCCTTGTTTTTCCCGTTATTGTTGTAGTTCTAATCATTTTAGATTTTCCAATTCCATTATGAGTTTAGTTGTGTGGGAATTTATTATAGTAGCCTAGTCTAATATTATAATTCTATCAGGAGTCTAATTAATTTCAGTTTCCTAATCTTATTAGAATTCTAATTAATTTAGTGTCCTACTACTACTAAAAGTCCAATTGATATCAATCCCCTGATTGTATTAGGAATGCAGATATATTAATTCTAATGAAACTCTAATTAAATCGAGTATGCTGATTATGCTGAAATTTTTAGTAAAGCAAGTATACTAGTCCTACTGCAATTCTAATTGAAATGGAGAACTAATTTTACTAGAACTCTAATTAAAGTGATGAATTAATTTTATTAAAATCTAATTAAAATAAATAAACTAATTTTATTAAAAATCCAATTAAAACAAATAAATTATTTTTATTAAAATTCTGATTAAAACAAATAAACTAATTTTATTAAAATTCTGATTAAAGCAAATAAACTAATTTTATTAAAATTCTAGTTAAAGCATTGAATTAACTATACTAAAAATCTAACTAAAATAAAGGAACTGATTTGACTAGAATTATGGTCAAAGCAATAAATTGATTATACTAAAATCATGAAAAAATAACGGAACTAACTTTACTTAATCCTAATTAAAGCGATGAACTAATTCTACTAAAATTCTAAAAAAAAGGCCCGTTATGTTAAGGAGGATTGGCCTCGTTCCCGAGTACCCTCCGTAAGCTCCCTTGGGCAAATCAGGTGGCTGAGGTTAAAGCAAATTAGGTTTTGGACTATAATATTATATTTTTGGCTTTTCGGAGTTGATTTCGGGATTATAATTATGGATTAAATTAAGAAACCTGAGTTTTAAAAAATAAATTAATATTTGAGATTTTTAAAAATATTAAACTAAGGAATTAAAACTAAAATTTAAAATTCTAGGACTGAATTCGGGTACGAAATCAGAAAATCAGACCGTATGATTAAGGACTGGTTCTAGAACCTAAGAACTAAAACCAGAGATTCATGATAGGACTAGAAATTAAGATTTTAGAATGGAATTAAAGCCTAGAGTCGATGAATTAGACCGTCAAATTAAGGACTGGTTCTAGAAATAGAGAACTAGAACCAGATATGAGAGATTACAGTCTAAAAAAGGGGGTGCTACGGCCTAAAACTGAAAATTCGATATTAATAATTAAAAATAAGAGAAATCTTAAGTCTAAAACTAAGATTTTTACCTAGGACCGGAGTTGCGGAGAGAAATATCAAAGATTCGAAGCTTGAATCTCGAAATCATGGCTATGTTCCTCTATGTGTTCATTCTCAAAGTTCTCTGGTTTCGAAATCCCAAAAAAATCCGTTCTCTCCTTCATATTTTTTTTCCCTTCATGGGTAGAATTAAAAAAAATCTTTTATAGGTTTTTCTCCAATTAAGCGCCCTATTTCTGGCGTTTAATCGAATTGCGCGCAGGTCTCTCGGTGCTTAATTGATTTGAATCGGTCACCGACTCAGTGAGCGACCGACTGACTTGCTCAGCGAGTTTCTTAGTTCTAACAAAGTTAAGGACTAATTGTGCGCCTAGTGTGGAGTGCACAATCTGATTAAGCGCCTCTTTCGAAGTGTTTAATTAAGGAAGCTTGGGGGTGAAGGACTGTAAGTGTGTAATCGTGGGAATCGAGATGATCCCGTCGCGATGATGCACTCTCTAACGAAAATATAGAGTCGCCACCCGGAGCTTTCGGTGTCCCGGGATACCTAGTTCTTTTTTATGAGCACCGAAGTGCTAAACATATGACTCTGAATCCGGTCCACACCAAGGCTCTTGGGTAGGGGCTTCGGTTATCAATAGGGAAGGTGTTAGGCACCCGATCAACCTGCCTAACGCGGTCTCTACTATTGGCCAAAAATAAAATGAAGTAAAAGAAAAGAAAATAGCTTCCTCTTGCCCAAAAGGGCTTAGAATCCTATTTGTGCCCCTCCGTTCCTACCGAAAAGTCAGCGGCATAACGGCACAAATGGGAGGATGGAGGGAGCTAGAAAGAGATAGGAGAAGAAAGGGGAGAGCCGGAGCCCTCGGGCCCTTGTATGGTGGTAAGTGGGGTTCTAACTCTTAAGGCTTAAAGCTAAGAGGTAGGGAAGGGAGGCTAGGGGATCACACACCTAACCTAAGGATTTTTTATGAAATGCTAAGGGTGGGAAGAGGTTTTGGAATTCTGGTTTTTGTATGGGAGGGGTGCACCAAATGGAGAAAGATCTCACTTTAAGCTCTTTCTCTCTGAGGTAGAAATTCTCAACCATTCAGCAAGAGGGGTGGCTCTCTATTTATAGAGGAAGGGAGGATTAGTGAGGGGTTAAAGCCCTAATTGGATTAGCAATTAGGTAATGGGAAATCTTAGGTTTCTTAGGGTTTTTGGAGCCTTGAAATGTGTGAGAAGGTCCTCCAATGGTAGATGATGGGGTGAGGCCTTAAGCCACTTAAGGGGTTGCAAATAGGTAGTGACTGGGTACAACAGAACTATCAAAACACACCCCAAAGGTCAAGGTGGTCAACAAGTCAAACCCCAAACATGAAATTTGGGGTAAAATCCAACAGTCACTGTTCACAGATGGATGCAAACTATGGAGCCTTGCATATGTTTGCTTCGCACCTACAATTTAGGTGTCTACAGATGCCCCTCTTTGATATCCGATGACTAGTGATCGTATGCCAAAGAAAAGAGACATCCGAAAAGGCCCAAGGCATTACTGACGGGTCTGCTGTATTCAAAACAAACTTCAAACATCAAGTGAGTAACACGATGAGAAAATGAAAGCCCTAGGGTGCCAGGCTAATCATCCGTTTCACGAGGTAATCGGTTCCCAAGTGCTTAGCGACATTACTGGGCATAATCGACGTGGAATGAGTTGCGAAAGCCCAATAGCTGGGAAACACCTTCGCCCCTCGAGTTGCGAAAGCCCGTTAGTCGAGAAAAACGTTCACTTCGTGAGATGATTTGAAGGTGTTTGATGTTTTAAAATTCATTATGAATGCAACAACTTTGGGTGTAAGAGGGGTGATCAACCCACATTCGAAGATAGGCGCGAAGCAAACATATGCAAGGCTCCATAGTTTGCATCCAATCCTACAAGGCATTTGTTGGCCCCATCGGACTATTCGTGGGTGCCCATGCTGAAAGTAGGGTTCGAGATCTTTGGGCGAACCCATCGATCCCAAAGTTTATTTAGCATGACCACCCGAGCGAAGTGAATTGATGTCACAATGTTTTTTGGGAGTACGTGCCATTTTTTTCTGAAAGCATGCCTCAGCTCAGCATGACCTAGAGTATCCAATTTTGACTTCCTTGAACAGATCCAGCCAAACATTGGGCACCTCCCAAAAGGGGGCATCCAATCCTGGCCTCTATTGACAATGATCATAATCATTAATTAACTATGCATAATCATATACCCATCGGGGGCAATGAGCAACAACAAAGGCGATGGAAGCCCCGACTCGGACCCGCCTGGGTACAATTTACGGGGATAAACGACCATCATATGGATACCCAGACGCATGGTGTATACTTTATAGGGATATCGCTGCCCACACAGGTTTTAAGCCTGCAGAAAATAAATGGGAAATGAATCCTTCTGAATGCATGGTTGCACATAGTTTGATTGATATGTAATCTCATTCCTAACAAGTTGGTTTCAACCAACGATTGACCTTTTCCAACGGAGAATCTGAAGCTTAAGACACTTAAGTTCACATGAATCCAAAACAGAGCCCTCACGCAAAGATTTAGCAGTCGAGTTGACTCGATCGAAACATTGATTGTTTGACCAGGACTGACACCATTGCTCCTTCCTTGAAGTAGGATCCAGAATCCAAGGCGTGCCTTAGACTTAGGACTTTAATATGGCACAGTGGTATTGCTGATAAAATATTTATATTTTACCGCATCAGAACACGCATGTGCGTAGCTCTGTGGGGAAGCTCTGTGGGGAAGCACAGATTTATTCTTTTTCTCTTTTTTCTTTTTTTAAAGATTGCTTTTTTTCATTTTTTTTTAAACAAGCATTACCTGGACCTGGAACCCCAGGAGGGGCACGCCCAGACAACGCATACCAAGAGCTCGTTCCTCCGTAATAGTTTGCGATAAAATTGAAGCCAACGAACTCAAGTTCATGTGATATCGAAAAGACCGAGTCAGAATTAGGTGTCCACCAAAGGATACTCAATCTTGGACTTTGTCATCAATGAAGTTACAAATGAACAACTATGCATAAACATGCACCCATTAGGGGCGATAAGTAATAAAGGCGATGGAAACCCCGACTCGGACCTGCCCGAGTATAATTTACGGGAACAGATGACCATCATACGGATACCCAGACGCATGATGTACACTTTACAGGGATACCGTGCCGATACAGGTTTTAAGCCTGCAGAAAATAAAGGGGAAATGAACCCTTCTGGATGCATGTTTGTACATAGTTGTCTGACGTAGTTTCGTATCTGACAAGTTGGAATCAATCCAACAATGAATCTTTTCGAGGACGGAGTTATCCGAACCTCAAACCCCATAGGGTGCACACCTAGACAGTGAGGACCAAGAGTCTACACCTCTGAAAATATCATGTGACGAACTTGAAGTACAAGGCACTCAAGTTCACCTGAAAATAAAATATGGAGCGATCAAGGCGAAGATTTAGCGGTGGAGTCGACTCGATCGAAACATTGACTGTTTGACCGGGACCGATATTGTCGCTCCTATTTTGAAATAGGATCCATGGATCCAAGGTGAACCTTACACCTAAGACATTAATTTTGCATAGTTGCGTTGCCGGTAAAATATTGACATTTTATCGCATTGAAAATATGCGAGTGCGTAGCCTGAAAACATAGATTTCTTTTTCTTTTCAAAATGATTTTCATCATTTTTTTTTGTTATACCTGACGTCGGTGGTGAGATGCTTTATCTGATTTGTCCATCACTGAGAAGTTGCCCGCTTCGAGGCTTTGGACCGTGTGATGTTCCTACACATTCTAGAGAAAACGTCAGTCCCTTTTTTGTAAAAATGTATCCTAAACAATAGAAGAAAAAGTAGATTTCTACCTACACTTTTTCATTTTCAAGATATTTTTTGGATCTTTGTTTTTGGAGATTTTTTGTTATTTTTATTCATTTTTGAGATTGAAATATGATGCTGGAAATATGTACATGAAAATGAGTAGAAATATATACACATTTTTTGGTGTTTGGATATTTCTTGATTTTTTGTTTTTGGCTTTTCTTCTTTTTTATGTTTTTGATGCCTTGTAGTGAGACAGAGTAACAGGCCCCATTTTGAGCATAGTCAAACTCTTTCATGCAATCAGACCTGAGTGAGTTTCTAAATTTTACCAAGGTCACAACGTTGATCCCTTTGGATTGAGTTAAACCTTTCTCCTTGCCTTGGGTCATACGTTTGACGGTGCGGGTTTCACAAAGACAATTCTAGTTGGGACCCGATTCGAACTAGCATGAGCGGCCCAGTCGGACAAGAGGGTACAAGAAGAGTAACAAAAGGGTTCCTCAAACATCAATCTTCTCAATCAGTCCAAACCTTTCTTCTTTTCTTTTTTTATTTATCTCCTCCCTTTTTTTACCCATGGCGCCCTTTTGGGTTTTCACCTGGTCCGCACAAGCCCGCTGTTTTTACCCGTAATGCCTTTTTGGGTTTTCACTACGTCCATCTAGCTTTGAGCTTGTATTTTGATTTTATTTTTTATTTTTTTTATTTTTTTCAAGAGCCACGACATAGACGTCGATTCCTTCATAGCCGGCTGGCCATGGGTTAGGTTAGGATTTGAAGGTATGCTGGGCTAAAAGGGTTTCCTTGATACGACTTCAGTTTTCTCAACATACTTTCTTCCTTGGGGGTTTTATTATACATGCCCCGTGATTCTTCTACATTTTTTGTTCTTTTTACTTCATTTCAGGTAATCTCTTTTTGAGGTTTCGCTTTTTCGATTTTTTTTTTATTTTGATAGTAACTCTACTTCATCTTTTCTCTCTTTTTTTTGGTATATGTACACGTATATTTTTTTGGGGGAATGGGTTTATTGAAAGAAAGGCCCAGGCTCAAATGGGGTAGCAAAGGATATCATAATTTTTAGGGATGTTTTTGGGCTACTGTGCTTGGAATGATGGCCTCTTTTGGGTGGTTCTTAAGCAGTCACGTATTTGTTTCACCAACACTTACCTTGTCGTGATGGACTAAGAGTAGAACCGTTGGACGTATCCAGCGTTGATGGGCTCAGGAAGATGATCTCCGTCCATGGTGGTGAGGCGGATGGCGTATCCCGATAGCACTTCTCGAATGACATAAGGTCCTTCCCAGTTTGGCTTGAACTTTCCTCTTGGATCGGCATGGAGGGATGGGAAGATCTTCTTCAGCACAGTGTCTCCTACCTTTAGATCTCGACCGCAGACACGTTTATTGAAAGTGCGTGCGATTCTCCCCTGGTAAACTTGAGTGTGACACAAGGCTAGGACTCTCTTCTCGTCCAATAAGTTTAATTGTTCAAAGCGGGATCCCTCTTTTTCTGCTTCGGGTAAGCCTGATTCTATGAGGATTTGGAGTGAGGGTACTTCAACCTCTATCGGGAGGACGGCCTCGGTTCCATACACAAGGGAGAATGGTGTTGCCTCTGTAGTTGTACGGATCGACGTTCGGTAGGTCCACAAAGCAAATGGCAGCATTTCGCTCCAATCTTGATAAGTGACGACCATTTTCTCAAGGATGCGGATGACTGTCTTGTTCGCGACTTCCACAACTCCATTAGTTAGAGGCCGATAAGGGGATGAGATATGGTTCTTGATCTTGTATTGTTCACAGAAGTCTCTGATGTGCATTTTAGAAAAGTTTGTGTCGTCCGTGATTATATCTTTGGGTACTCCAAATCGGCACACAATATTATTCTTGAGAAATTTCTCAATGCGACTGGTCATGATGTTGGCATATGACGCCTCTTCTACCCACTTGGTGAAGTATTCAATGGCGACGAGGATGAACCGATGTCCATTTGATGCTTTTGGATTAATCATTCTGACAACGTCAAGGCCCCAGGTAGCAAATGGCAAAGGAGTGGTCATGCAGTGAAGATTAATGACAGGAGCGTGTATCAGACTGGAGTGTTCTTGACACTTGTAGCATTTTTGAACATGTTTGCAACAATCTGATTCCATGGTGGTACAAAAGTGTCCCTGTCGAAGGAATTTCTTAGCGAGCATGTGACCACTGGCGTGGGCTCCGCATACTCCCTCATGGATTTCTTTCATAATATTGACCGCTTCACTTTCAGTGAGGCACCTGTTAAGACCTGAAAAGTACCACTTTTCACCCCTTAACTTAACCTTCGATTAGACCCTTAGCCATCTAATAAGTTCTTGTTAAGTGTTTTATGTAGGTAATAATCAGTAGTGAAATAAGGCTAGGAATCCTGCTAAGGAGCATGTTTTGGCACCAGAAGTCCCTCAGAAGGATGAACTCTAAGTCCAGACCTGAAATGAGCCTCGCGCAGCTGACCCAAGCTTTAGAGGATTCAGGAGAAATATGCCTCGCACAATCCAACTGAGATTCCCAAGACTTCACAATAACTTCTCGGGCAGTTGAGTGACTGAAGAGCTTCAGAAGCACAAACTCGCGCAGCTCTCGCGAAGCTCAAGAGTAGAACACATCGTGCAATCCAGCACAGTTCAAAGCAAACCTCTCTCATCCTCGCGCAGTTCGCTCAGAACGGCTGAGGAGAGAGAGCTTTAGAAGACGCTTCACGCAGCTGTCGCGTAGTAGCCGCGGGATGCAAATATCAGAAGAGAACTCCTCGCGCAGTTCCCGCACTATTCAAGAAGAAAGCATCCTCGTGAAGACAGAGCCATCCTCGCGAAGAACAATTAAGACATGGAACCTCGCGCAGTTCAGAACTCATTAGAGCCTCGCGAGGAAACTCGCGAAGTCCATTAAAGAGAAGTGCTCGCGAAGTTCTCGCGCTATTCAAATCCATCCTCGCGAAGATCAACCCAGCGAATGCACAGCTACCTCGCGACGGCGTGAACTCCAACCCTGTGACATCTGAGGCTTTGATGTCTACTCAACCTCGCAAAGCCCAATCCAGTGAGAGCGTAATTCTCTACCGCGCGACTGCCTGAAGAGCAAACCAAGGCAATCTCGCCACGGTTCAAGCTTCACTGTCAAACCATCCTCGCGAAGTGCAAGAGCTACCACGCGACAAGTCTGGGAAACAATAGCTACCTAGCAAATCTCTGAACTTCAACTTCCATCTCTTCAGCAGAGGACCTTCTAGGAATTTCCAGCGATTAGGGCACGCACTCCCACACTTAAATCTCCGTGCACGTGCCCCGAGGCATTCAAGGATCACTATTAGGCCACATGGCATCATTAAAATTAGGGTTTCCTAACCCTAATGCGCCGCCACACCACTGCTATATAAACACATACTTAGCTTAGGTTTAGACATCCTGGAAAATCTTGGAACAAATCTGGGAACACATCTCATCTCTTGGAGATTTGATCTGAGATCATTTTTCTTTTCTTTTATAGCTTAAAGTAGTTTTCTTTTTCTTTTTCCTTCTCTCCATAGTCCAGTACTTGCTGGCTATGTCTTTGTATGCATTTTGAACTAGTTTAATGCATTTTGTACTTTGTGGGATTTGTGTTTGAATGTGATCTGCTCTGTGCAAGGCTGCTGCCTTGTGATCCGCCATTGCTTTGGCTGTGATTCAAAGCAATGGAGGACTGATTTTAAGGGCCACTCAAATTCAAGTGACCTGTGTGTCTGGGCTATCATCGTCATATATAGCCTTAGCCCCACCACAGGACCCACTAGATCTGAAATCCCCAAGGGAGCTTGAGCTGGTTGCCTTGTGACCATGGTGGTGGTAGCGATATTCTTGTTTTGTCTTGGGCTTCGTGAGGAGGATAGCCTCCGGAATAGTCTGCGACCATTCAAGTGGACAGGTTATAACCTTAGGGTGATTCTAATCCACCGATCCAAGATGGATCCTTCTTCTTTTCACCTGAGATTGTATTAGCCTGGTGGGAGATTGTACAAAGGCAGACTCCCCTATATTTGTATAGATCCACTATCAGATGTTAGATCTGATATGGTTATAGAGATTGTAGGCTTATGACTGGACCATTGTAGCCTCACTCAAGCAATGGATAGCTAGATCGAAGGTTGTACTCAATCTCTTGTTGGTTCTATATGTTTGGGCTATCATGGTCCTATACAGCCTTAGCCCCACACATAGAGCTTTAGAGGTTGAGGTTACCTATGGATTCTTGAGCTGGTAGCCTGGATGAAATAGTGCCTACAATGATTAACTTGTTTTAACCCATCCCTGGATTGTGGTTCCCCTATGGGATAGTCTGTGACCATTTGAGTGGATAGGTTATAACCTTAAGGGATTGAATCATGGCAGAGAGATGGGTTGGATCCTTTCTCCTTAGTGGTGATAACGTAGCCATTGGACAGGATTTCTATAACATCGGATTTGAATCTGAGTTATAAAACTCCTCTGATCTAGGCTCAATAACATACTTCTCACCCTTTTATATTTATTTTCCACACTCAATCCATCCTCTCAACCCTTTCTGTGGTTTAGACATTAGGCTACCTTAGGATCTGTAAACTAAATGACCTTAAACTCCCTTCCCTTAAGGATTGCCAGATCTGTAGTCAGATCTAGAGGGACTACTAGAGATGGCTCCTTTGGAGCTGTAGATCATCTTTCCCTGTGGGACAAACTCTTACTTATCAAAACTTGCCACAATGGACACTATATCTTACAGGTCTAGGACTTCTCAGTTGTGCTGATTTCATCCCCTATTTTATTTTGATTTCTTTTACCACAAATAAATAAAGAAAGCACAGCTGGGGTAGCAACAAGTTTTTGGCGCCGTTGCCGGGGAGAGTAGATCTATTAGTAGACCCTAAGTTTTTATAGTTTTATTATTTCTTTTTAGTGAAGAATAATTGATACTGCTGATGTATTTGTGAATTTTTTTTGCAGATCTAGACAGCAGCAGCGAAGGACAGTTGGACTGCAATTGGAGCTTAACTACCTCTGTTTGCAAACTCTCTAACTTTTAAAACTCTATCTTTCTTGAAAATTCTTTAGCAGTATCTAGGATAGTTGTAAATGTATTCTTTGAATAGCTGTAAATTTGTTAGATAAATTTGTTAATTGTAAAGTTATTCATTTGCAATGTGCCTGCAAGAAGCTCTCCTTGCTGTTGGTGTGCTTGTATGCTAGGGAGGAGATCTCTTAGCCCTACTTTAGAGCCTCTTAACCCTGAGTTAGAAAGGGGAAGGAGACTTAGAAGAAACAGGCACACCACAGGAGAGCCCCCAAGTGAATCTATGACAGCAAATATGGGTGAAGAACAACCCAGAACTCTCAAGGAGTTGAATGCTCCGGATGACTATAACTCCCCTTTTAGCATTCAATTCCCTGATGTTCAGGGGAATTATGAAATAAAAACTTCAATCATCCAGGTGCTGCCCTCTTTCCATGGGCTTAGCAAGGAGGACCCGTACAAGCATATTGACTAGTTCTTGGCCTTGTGCACCACTTTTAATATCACTGGTTTAGGACCTGAGGCTACTGGGCTCAGACTCTTTCCCTTCTCTCTGAAGGATAGGGCCAGTACCTGGTTTACCACTCTTCCCAACAATAGCATTGCTTCATGGAAATACCTACAGACCAAGTTCCTGACTAAGTTCTTCCCTGAGACCAAAACTAGCTAGTTGAGGAAGGCAATTCTTGCTTTTGCCCAAGCCCCAACTGAGGATTTTAATCAAGCCTGGGATAGATTTAAGGAAATGCTCAAACAATGCCCCCACCATAAGATCCCAGACTGGCAGCTTGTTCAAAGCTTCTACAATGGGATTGATGAAAAAAGTAGAGATATGGTTGATGCCTCTTGTGGTGGCACTTACATGCACAAAACTGCTGATGAGGCATGGGAATTGTTTGAGGTGATTAGTGAAAATGCTTTTCAAAAGCTATCCTTGGAAAGAACTAGTCAGGAGTCTGAGTCAAAAGTGGGGCCTGCTGCATTGACAAGAGGAAATGTTTGTGAGGTGTCTGGGAACAATGATCTGCAGCTGCAGATGGCAAACCTCTTTATGAAGTTTGACAAATTACTGACTGTGATGCAGCCCAGAAGGGCTGCTCATGTGGCGGAGGCATGTCTGATATGCTAGTCCCCACAGCACACAGTGGAGGAATGTCCATCTGCAGGGCAATATCCTGAATTGGTTTTGGAACATGCTGCTGTTGCTCAATCTTATGGCCAGCAACAATCTGTGGGTTACAATAGACAGCCATATGGATACTAGCGCCAAAATGCTGGTTACCAATGGAGAGACCACCCAAATCTGAGGTGGAGGCAAGACAATTATATGCAGCCCCAGCAAATGTTGGATGTTCCTCAAAGGCCACAGCAGCAGTTTAATCAAGGGAATGCCCCTAGGTCTAACTTCCAGCACCATCAGCAATAAAATCAATTGGTCTTACCCCCATCTCAACCCAGAAATACTTCTTTCGAGGACCAGGTCTTGACCTCACTACAAAACCTGGGTTCCTTGGCTCAGACTGTGAATTCTCATGGTCAGAGCATCAAGAAGATGGAAGAACAGATTGGCCAACTAGCGAATACCTTAGCCAAAAGAGAAGAGGGAAGGTTGCCCAGTCAACCAGTGGTTAATCCCAAGGGCCAATTTTTGATTGGTGAAGGATCCTCAAACCCTGAAGGGGATCTTTCATTGAATTGATGCTAAGAACTGTGCACTTTGTATGTTATGTACTTTATTGTTTATAGGAATTTTTAGTGATCTTGTTGGAGTCTGAGTTTAGTGCTTTATGCCTACTTTTATTCCTGTTTCCTTTGTTTGATAATTTCAAGTGATTGAATGATGATGGTATTGTTTGAATGCTTTTCATGATGTGTGAATTTAATGCTTTGAGAGTATGAGAATTTTTGAATGTTTTATAATGCTTATGGGTGTCCCTGGAAGAGAGCCTGTGAGAGAATTCACCCATAAAACAAAGGTCAAAAGGCTGACTAGTGGGTGTGTGAATTTTGACTCTGTTAAGCCATCGCGAGGTTCTGAAAATTTGGTTTGGTTTCCTCTCGCGCAGTTCATAAAGAATTACTTTGCTTTGCTGTCGCGAGTTTCAGATATAGTTGTGTGGGCTTCCTCGCGCAGTTTAAATGAACATCCAATCTCGCGACCCATTCATGTCTATCCAGCGAGCGGATATTTTTAAAGCACGCCAAGCCTCACGATATTTAAAATCCCACCCCGCGCTGCTTTTCTTTACTGCTTTTTCTTTCTTCTCCTACAGCGAAACCCTAGCTCCCACTCCTCTCAATCTCTCTCCTCAAGCATCCTGTCTACAGTTCATCGCTCCCTTTGAAATTCTGGATTTTTGTTCTTAAAGCTTCCATCAACAGTTGCCCCCTGCTAGGAGCTCCTGCGGTCTACCATTCATCAAATTGAACAGAACCCTAACTTTTAGGGTAAGACTCAGCTCTTAATTTTTTCTTTCAAAATTTCAACAGCACACTCACCAAGGAGAATCTTAATGGCTCCTAAAAGTGCACCTGTGAAGAGAGCCAGGGACCAGGCCACCGTGGAGCCTGCCCCTAAGAAAGCCAAGTCCTCTACGGCACAACAAAAAGGGAAGGAGGTGGTTCCTGAGGTGGCTGAACAAACACCTGATTACTCTACACCCTCTGAGCTCCTCATTTCCATTCCCTTAGAGCCTGAAGCCATTTTTGATATATCTTTCTTTGGCCGGCCGTTGTCGACTTTTTGTCATTGAGTTCTTGCGCAAGGCTGGTTTGATCCCCTTGATGAAAATGATTCCTGCACTAGCCTACCCTAGGTTAGTGCAACTCTTTTACCAGCACCTTAGGGTCAGACCAGACACACATGGGCAGCCAGGCCTCCTTGTGTTAGTTGACAATTTTGAGATGCTACTCAGCCCAGCGTTGATTGCTGAAGTCATGGGCATCCCTGCCATTTTTTATCCCAACTGTGGTTATGGTTCCCCTGTGAGTGCCCCCATTGACACCATTGCACAGGCCCTTACCAGAGGTTTGAAGGCCACAGGGGACTCCATCAGAAGAAGAGATTTGGATCCCAAATTATTGTTCATTGATCAAGTGTTGAGGAAAAATATTTATTGCTCCGGCCATCAACAAGAGAGGAGGACACCAATTGCTGATGCTCTCTATTCCTTCTCTCTGGGCCATGGATTTAATGCTGCATGGTTGATTTTTGAGGCCATGAAGGATATGATGGTGAAGCTCAGGCTGCAATAGAAGATCCACACTCTCCCCTATGGAAGACTCATCACTAAATTACTTCTGAGGGGAGGGTACAAGATAGCAGTGGAGGAGTTATCTGCTGACCTCACTCCCACCACTTTTGTCAAAAGACAATGGGGGATCAGCAAAAGTATGATGGATCCCCAGAAGAAGAAGAAGAAGAAGGCTGAAGCTCAGGTTGTTTCTGAGCAAGGAGAGGGAACTGCTGTGGCAAAGGCCACCCCTGCCCCCAAAAAGAAGGCTAAAGCCCCTGCTCCAAAGAAGGTGGTGCAAGCTTCTCTCACCTCTGCTTCTGCAGCAATACCTCCATCCACCACACTTGCCCCTCCATCAGTTTCTTTGCCTATTCCATCTCTCCCTTTCCCTCTCTTATCTCCCTTTTCCATTCCACCTCCCCCTGTGATTCGTTCCTGGGTGAAAAGTGTTGAACCCCATGACAACACTCCCCCTTCACCCACCATACCTCAATACACAGCCCCAGTATCTCCAACATCATCTGACCTAAACCCTGACAACCCTCCCCTAATATCCTACATTAAAAAGAAGACCTCTCATACAACCCCAACCAGATCCTTACCTAAACCAACCCCCCTATCATTCCCACAGATACCCCACCTATTGACCCAACCACCATCCCAACCATCCCTACCTCCCCTCCACTCCCAGACCTTGACTTTAACCTAGCCACTACTTCCGGATATCAGGCCTTCATGACTACCTTGCTTGATACCCTATCAACCTATGATATCCCTCTCCTAGATTCCCCACTCCCTTCACCACATCACTCACCAGACCTTTCATCTTCTCCCCCTACAACTTTCCATCATGCCCCCACTTCCACTTTCCAACCTGTTCCCTCCTCTTCTCATACTCCACCCCAACCAACCTCAGATACCCTTACCCATATCCTTTCCTTAATACATGACATCCAGACCCAGCTATCCACCACAACACAAACCCAAGACCAAATGCAAACTGACATCAGCAACATAAAATCCACCCTTCAAACATTGATAAACCCACTCATCTCTACACAACCTCCTACCACCCCACTCATCCAGCCCCCTTCCACCTCTGACTCCACAGTGCAACCAGACCTCACCCCAATTGACTTACCTACACCCTTCACCCTCTAAGACACCATACCCCACCACTCCTTCCCCACTCTACCTATCCTTCCCCCACTCATATTACCTCCACCACAATTTACCAACACTTCTACCCAAACATACCCCATTCCTTTCCCATTCACCTTTCCCATTAAACCCCACATATTTGTAACCCCACCACTTCCATTTCGACCCTTCACCATTCCATTTTTCCCTTACCCAGAACCATCCACCTCCACTGACCATCCTTCATTTACTTTTCCACCCATGCCTTCCATTCCACCCCTTATCCTACCCCCTCCTCAATTCACTGACCATTCAACACAGACTGCCCCAACCCCTTCCACCCCTCCTATAGACTTCATCACTACAGCCCCCACTTTTCCCCCCCAGGATCAATCATCTTCTACTTCTTCTACTCCATTTCTACCAATCTTACCCAGACACTCCTATTACACCCCTCCCTACTTCACCCTCCTCCATGCCATGAGGGACAATGCCTATATCAAGAGGGATGTCCTAAGGGGCATGGCACAACTTCAACAAGCCATTGAGTACCCCTTGCTGCAGAAGCTAAGTGACTTGAAGCTTGCTCACAGCGAGAAGCTGAGAGATATTTCCAAGGGGTCGGAGGCAATTTTTGAGACACTCAATGCGAACAAGGCTACGGCAACTTACTACAGAATGACTACGGAGATGGGAAAAGCTAATGCCGAAATGGCGAAAAAGAGAGCCAGGTTGTTAGAAAGGAAACTGAACAATGCTCAGGAGATCAACAAACTCAGTAAGGAGCTTTCAGATACCAATCTCCTGTATGCTACCAAGAAAATTGAGATTTTGGAACAGAGGGTTGCCTTCCTACTATCCCAACCAATTCAGGCCACCCCTCTCGCCACAGCACCCCCTGAGGCCCCATCTTCTTCCACACAACCAGGCCCATCTTCTGCCACTCTCCCTGCCCCTACACATACACAACCTGTTCCCCCACCTCCTACAGCCCCAACTCTGGTACCTCCTCCTGCTCCTACTCAAGTTCCTGCTCCTGCTAAAGTCCCTACTCCAGCTCCTGCTCCTGTCTGAGTGCCTCCCCCTGTTCCGTCTCCTACCCCCAAAAGAAAATGGACTCCTTCCAAGAAACCTCCCACCTCCAAAAGAGCCACTGCAGCCCAAAAAGGAAAAAGGCCAGCCCCTCCATCCCCACCTCCAAAGGTCACCAGAGCTTCTGCTCAGGATGATCCCCATGGTCTCCTACTTTCCAAAGAGGAACGCAGACAGGCTGCTGCTGCCCTTGGATTGGATCCCACTGAGCTTTTTCCTTCTGACTCAGACTCTGATTCTGCACCACCTATGGATCTCAGTGCTAAGACTCCTGTTGCTGCTCCTTCATCAAGTCCTGCTGAACAAACCTATCGTCAGAGAAGGAAAGTTATAGCTAAAAGAACTTCTCACACTGCTGTCTCTCTAAAAATTGGAAAAGAAACATCTACCCAGTCTGAGGAGGCACCGCCAATGAGCCAGCCAGTGAAGGGGAAGAGCCCTGCCATTCCTGCAGTAAAGGAACAAGAAAAGTTTTCTGTGGCTCCCCCTAAGCTTGACAAAGGGAAAAGTCATCTCCTACCTCAGGTGAAAGAAAAAGATAAATCCCCTGTTATCCCTCCTGAGCCAGAACAAGCCCAATCCCCTCTCATTCCCCCTCCGCCTCAGCCAGGGAAGGGCCCAAAAGGGAAGAGTCCCATAGGAAAAAGTCCTATCAAATCCCTGAGCCAACCATAGTTAAATCTTCAAAGATCCCTCCTCAACCAAAGACCAGAAAAATGAGGGTCAGGGCACCAACCATACCCAAAACTGCGGCCCAAAGAAAGGAAGAGAGGGAACGAAAGAAAAAAGAGGAAGAGGCTTACCTTCAAAAGCATGCCAAGAATATGGGTTGGGACAAGTTTTGATCCAGGCTCTGATTAGATTGTACCTAGGATTTTTTCTGTTTCTGCACTCTTTTGCTTCTGTTTTCTTTTAGTTTGTACATTTCCCATTTCTAATAGATTTTCCTCTTTTGTCATTACAATTTTGCTTTGCCTGTTGTGTGTTTTGTTCCATGTTATTTTCTTTTCTTTCTACCCTCAATAAATCTGCTGCACAGACACTTTTAAATCAGTGAGGACACTGCTCCTCATAGGTTTGGGGGTGTGGTAGGCAGACCCTGCCAATAGAATAGTTAACCTAAGTGCAGC
This sequence comes from Chloranthus sessilifolius, assembly GCA_021018995.1. Taxonomy (NCBI): domain Eukaryota; kingdom Viridiplantae; phylum Streptophyta; class Magnoliopsida; order Chloranthales; family Chloranthaceae; genus Chloranthus; species Chloranthus sessilifolius. The sequence continues at coordinate 87,889,799 of CM037594.1, read as the reverse complement.
AGAGCCATCTGAGTAATATGGAAATTGATCTATGTTCAGTTAAGAATCATGACAAATAAGAACTTTAAAATTTCTGCAAACTTTAGACATTATAAACTTTTAATATTTCACAATTCCATGATGATATCACCAAGGAAACTCACTTGTATCAGTACTTAGTGAATCATTAGAGAGAGAAAAAGGTGAGGACATACTTAAAAGTTCAAAGGAAGACTATGACCAGTGAGAATTGGGCCTATAAAATTTTTTTTCCATCCTTTGAGGAGTGACTAAGGCAATTTCTTCTAGCTCTAAGGACTGGCTGAGTCACTGTGCTCACTAGAAGTTAGGCAACTCCAAGTTGAAACAACTAACAGCACTCACGAGACTTAGGAAAGGATCAAGGCCTTCTCTTGGATAGTTTGAGCCTAATAAGACCAACCCTAAAGCAACTGCCCTTGTCCATACCCCCTTTAAGCTTTAAATCCTGAACTTCTTCAAAATACACCTGAGTACTTGTACCTGAACCTATGAACCTGATTCACTCTACCCTCACTCTGAGGATTCAGAAGGTAAAGGAGAAAGAGTTGAAGATGGACTAGCTATGGTCAACATTAGGTGAATGGAGAAGAAGTATCTCAAAATTCTGGTAGTATGGTAACAGAGAACATGGTGGCATTTCAGAAAAGCAATAACAAAAATAAAAAGAAAAAAATTCCATAAAAAAGAAACAAAAATAATAATGAAGAGGAGTCAAGAGGAACTTTCTTTTAGAAAATCGAAATCAAGAAGAGAAACTGATCACTTCAAATTTGAAAATCTCAAAGAAAAAGAAAGGAGCTGAATTCAAGAAGGTGAAGTCATGAACCACCTCCTTCACTTACTGATTTCTCAATTTTGAACCCCTTTTCAACCTTCCATTCTTTTTAACCCCACTCCATAAGCCACATTCCAGCCCAGTTAAAAGCCCTTGTGTTCCAATGTTGAGTGAGCTGTCATGTGGAGATAAAGAGTTATCCAATCTATGGTGAGGATGTGTCAATAATGTCAGCACTTAAGAACTCTGCCTATGCTCATGCTTATAGACCCATTTGGGGGATGTAACTGCTCTTGAGCCTGAGAGAAAATGAACCCCTCAACAAGACCCTTATGAGAGTATGCCCTGGAAAGTTTTTGGGTTTGATATTTAATGCATTATGTATGACATATAACCTAATTTTTGATCTGATGATGAGCTTAGTGCTGGCACACACTTGTGCAGTTTTCTGTGGTTGTAAACAAATTAGAAATGCTGTGCATTCATGAGAAGTTTATGCTGTTTAAATTACTGTGCAACAAATGGATTAAATTTCTTTTATGTTTACTGATTCAAGAGTAAACTAAGTCTACTCCTTGACTGCTCACTTGATGATATTGCACTTTTGTTAACTGTTTCATTAAGAAGTTTGTGGGTATCTTCATTGAAAACCCTCAGGAGACTTCACTCCTCCACTAGGGATCACCTAGGGGTTTAAAAGGCTTGGTACATATGCTAAATGTATCCCTGCTCCCTACGAAAGTGGCATTTAATCTTTGTAGTAGATTTAATGTAGCTTTGCTAAGGGACTAGCAAAGATTAGGTTTGGGGGTGTGTTAAGACCTGAAAAGTACCACTTTTCACCCCTTAACTTAACCTTTGATTAGACCCTTATCCATCTAATAAGTTCTTGTTAAGTGTTTTATGTAGGTAATAATCAGCAGTGAAATAAGGCCAGGAATCCTGCTAAGGAGCCTGTTTTGGCACCAGAAGTCCCTCAGAAGGATGAACTCTGAATCCAGACCTAAAATGAGCCTCGCGCAGCTGACCCAAGCTTTAGAGGATTCAGGAGAAATATGCCTCGCGCAGTCCAACTGAGCTTCCCAAGACTTTACAACAACTTCTCACGCAGTTGAGTGATTGAAGAGCTTCAGAAGCACAAACTCACGCAGGTCTCGCAAAGCTCAGGAGTAGAACACATTGCACAGTATCACGTAGTTCAATGCAAACCTCTCTCAACCTCACACAGTTCTCTCAGAATGGCTGAGGAGAGAGAGCTTTAGAAGACGCTTCATGCAGCTGTCGCGCAGTAGCCGCAGGATGCAAATATCATAAGAGAACTCCTCACGCAGTTCTCGTACTATTCAAGAAGAAAGCATCCTCGTGAAGACAGAGCCATCCTTGGGAAGATCAATTAAGACATGGAACCTCGTGCAGTTCAGAACTCATTAGAGCCTCGCGAGGAAACTCGCCAAGTCCATTGAAGAGAAGTTCTCATGAAGTTCTCGCGCTATTCAAATCCATCCTCGCAAAGATCAACCCAGTGAATGCGCAGCTACCTTGCGACTACGTGAACTCCAACCCCGCGACATCTGAGGCTTTGATGTCTACTCAACCTCGCAAAGCCTAATCTAGCGAGAGAATAATTCTCTACCGCGTGACTGCCTGAAGAGCAAACCAAGGCAACCTCACGACGGATGAAGCTTCAATGTCAAACCATCTTCGCGAAGAGCAAGAGCAACCACGCGACAAGTCTAGGAAATAATAGCTACCTAGCGAAGCTTTGAACTTCAACTTCCATCTCTTCAGTAGAGGACCTTCTGGGAATTTCTAGCGATTAGGGCACGCACTCCCACCCTTAAACCTCCGTGCACACGCCCTGAGGTATCCAAGGATCACTATTAGGCCACGTGGCATTATTAAAATTAGGGTTTCCTAACCCTAATGCACCGCCACACCATTGCTATATAAACCCATACTTAGCTTAGGTTTAGACATCCTGGAAAATCTTGAAACAAATCTGGGAACACGTCTCATCTCTTGGAGATTTGATCTGAGATCATTTTTCTTTTCTTTTATAGCTGTAAGTAGTTTTCTTTTTCTTTTTCCTTCTCTCCATAGTCCAGCACTTGCTGGCAATGTCTTTATATGCATTTTGAACTAGTTTAATGAAAGTTTTGTAATAGGATTTGCACTTTGTGGGATTTATGTTTGAATGTGATCTGCTCTGTGCAAGGCTGCTGCCTTGTGATCCGCCATTGCTTTGGCTGTGATTCAAAGGAATGGAGGACTGATTCTAAGGGCCACTCAGATCCAAGTGACATGTGTGTCTGGGCTATCATGGTCATATACAGCCTTAGCCCCACCACAGGACCCACTAGATCGAAAATCCCCATGGGAGCTTGAGCTGGTAGCCTTGTGACCATGGTGGTGGCAGTGATATTCTTGTTTTATCTTAGGCTCAGTGAGGAGGATAGCCTCCGGGATAGTTTGTGACCATTCAAGTGGACAGGTTATAGCCTTAGGGTGATTCTAATCCACCGATCCAAGATGGATCATTCTTCTTTACACCTGAGCTTGTATTAGCCTGGTGGGAGATTGTACAGAGGCAAACTCCCCTATATTTGTATAGATCCGCTATCAGATGTTAGATCTGATCTAGTTATAGAGATTGTAGGCTTGTGACTGGACCATTGTAGCCTCGCTCAAGCAATGGACAGCTAGATCGAAGGTTGTACTCAATCTCTTGCTGGTTCTATGTGTTTGGGCTATCATGGTCCTATACAGCCTTAGCCCCACACATAGAGCTTTAGAGGTTGAGGTTCCCTATGGATTCTTGAGCTGGTAGCCTAGATGAAATAGTGCCTACAATGATTAATTTGTTTTAACCCATCCCTGGATTGTGGTTCCCCTATGGGATAGTCTGTGACCATTTGAGTGGACAGGTTATAACCTTAAGGGATTGAATCATGGCAGAGAGATGGGTTGGATCCTTTCTCCTCAGTGGTGATAACGTAGCCATTGGACAGGATTTCTATAACATCAGATCTGAATCTGAGTTATAAAACTCCTCTGATCTAGGCTCAATAACATACTTTTCACCCTATTATATTTATTTTCCACACTCCATCCATCCTCTCAACCCTTTCTGTAGTTTAGACATTAGGCTACCTTAGGATCTGTAAACTAAGTGACCTTAAACTCCAGTCCCTTAAGGATTGCCAGATCTGTAGTCAGATCTGGAGGGACTACTAGAGATGGCTCCCTTGGAGCTGTAGATCATCTTTCCCTGTGGGACAAACTCTTATCAATACTTGCCACAATGGACCCTGTATCTTGCAGGTCTAGGACTTCTCAGTTGTGCTGATTTCATCCCCTATTTTATTTTGATTTCTTTTACCATAAACAAATAAAGAAAGCACAGCTGGGGTAGCAACAACACCAAAGTAAGATGTTATTGTAGGATCACTTGTAAAGGCATTCCCCACAAATGACGTAACCTGCCGCTAAATGTTGAATGGTTCGTTGGTCTGTCTTGGATGTACCCTTTGGGAAAGTTAGGGTCTCGAGAAAATTCTTGATATCTGAGAACCAAGGTGGCTCATCATTAGGCTTTTTAGGTTCCTCAATCTGGAGGCAGAAGGTCGGCTCATTCTTTTGCTCGATCATGATCAGCTTTATCTCAACACCATAGGGAATTCAATCATTAACCCAAAGTTGCTAATGTGTCGGCAAAGCGATTCCTTATCCGGGGGACGTATGAGAAAGTCACATCTTTGAAGCAAGCTATCAGATCCTCGAGGTGTTCATGATAGGGAATCAGTTTCTCGTCATTTGTCTTCTAGTCACCATTCGTCTGACATATGATTAATTTTAAATCGCCAAATACTCGAAGGTGAGTTACATTCAGATCAAGAGCTGCCTGCAGACCAGCGACGCAAGTTTCGTACTCAGCCATATTATAGTGCAAGGGAAGTTAAGCTTGATAGAGACCGGTACATGGGATCCTTTCGGTGAAATCAGGATGGCGCCAACTCCTTGGCCCTCGACATTTATTACCCCGTCAAAGTACATTACCCATGATCTTCTGCTTCTTCTGTATCGTCTTCTGTCATGAACAAGATGTCCTCATCAAGGAACTCAGTTCTCAAAGGCTCATAATCAGGTAAAGGATTGTCGGCAAGATGATCAGCAAGTGCCTGCCCCTTAATCGACTTCTGAGTGACGTACGTGATGTCGAATTCAGATAATAAAAGTTGCCATCATGCGATTCATCCAGTGAGAGCTGGCTTTTCAAAAAGGTACTTTAATGGGTCCATTCGAGCAAAAAGCTGAACCGCCTGAGATAGCAAGTAGTGGCAGAGCCTTTGAGTAGCCCATACAAGAGCTAGGCATGCTTTCTCCAGATGAGAGTAGAGCGCTTCATAATCAGTAAACTTCTTGCTTAGATAGTAAATGGCATGCTCTCTTCTTCCCGTTTCATCGTGCTGCCTCAAGACACATCCCATCGAAACTTCCGTCGTGGAGAGATATATCAAGAGTGGTTTCCCTAGCTCAGGTGGTACCAAAATAGGTGGATTAAGGAGGTAGCTTTTGATTTTTTTGAACATTGCCTGACAATCGTCGTTCCATTTAATGGGTGAATTCTTCCTTAGTTAGTTGAAGATCGGCGTGCAGATTGGAGTTAGTTGTGCAATGAACCGACTGATATACTGTATTCTGCCCAGAAACCCTCTCACCTCTTTTTTAGTAGATGGCGGTGGCATTTCAGTGATGGCTTTGACTTTGATTGGGTCGACCTCGATCCCCCTCCTGCTGACAATGAACCCTAGAAGTTTCCCTGACATAGCACCAAATGCGCACTTCTGTGGATTCAGTCGTAGTCGATACTTCCTCAACCTTTCAAACAGCTTCTGGTGGTTCACCCAGTGATCGCTTTGCTCTGGTGACATAGCTATCATATCATCGATATATACTTCAATTTCTTTGTGCATCATGTCATGAAATAGTGCAATTGTAGCTCTCTGGTACGTTACACTGGCATTGTTAAGCCCGAATGGCATGACTCGATAGCAAAAGGTTCCCCAGGGGGTAATGAACGTTGTCTTCTCACGATCAACCTCTGCCATCTTGATCTGATTGTATCCTGAGAATCCATCCATAAAAGAAAGCATCCTGTGCTTAGCTGTATTATCAACTAAGATGTCGATGTGTGGCAAAGGGAAATCGTCCTTTGGGCTCGCTCTGTTCAAATTACAAAAATCGATGCACATGTAGACCTTTCCGTCTTTCTTCGGTACAGGCACGATATTGGCTAACCACTGTGGGTATTTGGATATAATGAGAAACCCTGCATCATACTGCTTGATGACCTCGTCTTTGACTTTCAACATCCACTCGGGTCGAAGACGTCTCAGCTTCTGCTTGACTGGCTTCATTTCAGGGTAGAGAGGCAACTCATGCTCGACCAAATTGGTATCCAGACCAAGCATGTCCTCGTACGACCAGACAAAAATGTCTTGGTATGATCGAAGGAAGTTGATCATGCTTTTTCTTTCCTCAGGAGATAGTGATGTTCCAATTTTGGTTATCCTGGGAACCTCCTCAGTTCCTAGATTGACGTCTTCGGTCTCTTCGACAATGGGGGTAGGGCCATACTCAAAGTCGGCAAATCGGTCAAGGAGCTCATTAGGGAGCTCCTCGTCTAGACTCGTGATCTCTATCTATTCTTGTATTTCTACAGGGAAGAGGTCGATTTCACATGGGACAGGCATTTTGATTAAGGCATCCTTTTGTGGGTCATTTTCTGGAATTTCAAATGACAATATTTTTTTACTTTGGATTTTTTCAATGTTTTTAGAATTTTTACTTTCTTCAATATTTTTGAGATTTTATATTTTTTCCATGTTTTTGAGATTTTATATTTTTTCCATGTTTTGGAGATTTTGTATTTCTTCCATGTTTTTGAGTTTTTTGTTTTCTTCGGAGACAGACCTCGGCAAAGCGGGTCTGTGCATATACAAGGTATTGCCTGCCAAGGGCTTATCTCACTTTTTATAGGTTATTTTTTTTGGGGAAACGGGTGCCAAATATTAGGCCACTCCCCGCTTTCAGGGTTTAGGGCAAAGATGCCTAGTTGCATACCTGAGGGGCCGCTTCTTTACCTATTGGGATGGAAGGTGCTGACTAATATGGCTCATTGGAGTCAGCCTCCATCATATTGATCCCCATTTTGTCTGAGATCATGCCCTCAAATGATAACTTGGTTTGTGGTGATTCACCATAGGGGGGGTTTATTCAGATACCGACCGTTGTTCCTCGAAAAGGGACAACGCGGCCAAATCTCTCTCCAAGCTGGAAAGAGAGATCTGGGGATTGGTGGGATGGATTGGGGCCGTGGGTTTGTGTGGGGTCAAATGGGTTGCCCCATTTTGATCAATCTTTACGACCCCTGTGCTGACGAAGGAATCCCTGATGTGCCGCCTGGGGCGAGGTTACTCTTCTATGTTGATTCCTCGAGCCCTTGCTACTGCGGCGACCCTGACTTTCTCTTTAGCCTCTTGGACCTCTTCTTCTGTGGGCTTGTATCCTAACCCGAATCGGACCTTCTGCCCCTAGGCAATAACTGGCTCTTTTCTTCCTTGTAATCTGGCTCCTAGACCCCCTTCCTTTTTTATACCCCACTTTTGGAGCATGGCTACTGCTGCTACCATGACACCTCCGGTTCTTGGAATGATGCCCTCGATGGGTTCTGGGAGTATCGCTGATACCTCATATTCGAAACCATGGAGGTCGACATCCTCAGTAGTGTGCGGTATATCTAACGTATTAGGTTTCTCCACACTATTGGTGGCCTTCTCTTTCTCACTGTGCCCCTCTCCGATGATTATGATAATCTTATGTCCAGATACAAATTTGAGTTTCTGGTGCAATGTGGAAGGTATGGCTCCGACTTCATGTAGCCACGGGCGCCCCAATAATAGATTAAATAAGGATTTGATATCCATGACTTGAAATAAGATGGAAAAAGTCATTGGCCCTATCAACAGCTCAAGATCAACTTCTCCCATTATTTCTCTCCTGGTATTGTCAAACCCTTTAGCGCTGGTTCTGGTGGGCCTTAGCATGCATGGATCAACCCCGATCTTGGTGGTGGTTCTTAACGGGCATATATTCAATGCAGACCCATTATCAATTAGTACCAAGGGGATAATCATATTTCCGAACTCAATGGTTATATACAAAGATTTTGAGTGACTACCTCCTTCCTCAGGTAAATCAGCATCAGAAAATGAAATGGCATTTGGAGCCATCACTTGACCAATTATCTGCCCGACGTCATCCAGGCTAACTTGAAGTGATACATGCATATTTTTTAATGCCCCCATTAATGCTTGGAAATGGAGTGGAGACGTCATCAAGAGATCCCACACAGTGATATGGGCAGGCATTCTTCTCAGCTGAGTCTCTAGTATATGTTCTCGACTCATCTTCTCGAAGGGGTTCACCGCGCTGTCTTTCTTTCCTTCGGGTTGGGCCTGTGCTACTGCTGGTGCTTCTGGCTACTTTGATATCCTCCCTGACCTAGTAACAAAATCTACTGCCCCTTCTTTGTTGCTGCTGCCGGCATTGACATCTATTTATTCGTAGCTTAGCGAGACCTGATGAGGATCATATGTGGGTTTTGAGAGTTGGAAAGGTATGGCTGCCGGTACTTGAGGCACTTGTACTGTCGACTCAGGAGGTGTGGGCAATACTTGATTCACCTCGATGGTAGCTGGTTGGGAGGAAAGATTGGGCCAAATGGGGGAGGTGAAGCTTGAGGGTGGTGCCATTGGAGGGAAGGAGGTAAAAGTAGGCCCTTGATAGTTGGTGGTTGCTGGCGACAGATGGGGGGTCTGATGGGCCGTTAGGTAATTGATCGGGGTGGTGGAGTTTGTCGGTGGCTGAACTGGGGGTGATGGGGTGGGCGCAGGCCATTGATAACTAATGGGTGTGGGTGTTAGATTGGGGGCCTGGTAGCTTAATGGGTAATCGATGGGGGTTGTGGTGTATTGTGGTAGTTGAAATGGGGTGGGCGCAGGCCATTGATAACTGGCGGGTGTGGGTGTAGGATTGGGGGCCTGGGGGCTTATAGAGTAATTGATGGAGGTTGTGGTGTATAGTTCGTATGCATTGATATTTATATAATTGACGGGTGTGGTGGACGGAAAGTATGCCCGGAGATCCAAGGGTTCAAATTGCGGGTTTGGGTTAGGGAAATATTCTGACAAATTTAGGGTTTTGATTAGCCCTATGTTCCCCTCTACTATGTTTCTTGGCAAAGGTGCTACATAACTCTCCCGATCACTGATATAATCGGATGGGTCAAATTCAAACTCCTCATCTTCTATCACTCCGACGGTGGGTCTGGGACCTGCTCCTCCGGTGGGATGTGGGGGTAGTGGCACTTTGTGAATATTAGCATTCTGAGAGGGTGCAGAGGGAATGATTTTCCCGACATCGATCAAATCCTGGATGGCATGCTTCAATGGCAAGCAGCGATCAGTAGGGTGACCCGGACCCTGATGAAAATTGTAGTGGGTATTTGGGTCATAGTTCCTTGGGATCGGGTGAGGAGGAGGTTGTGGTTAGCGGATAGCCACTAATCCCTTTTCTACTAACAGAGGCAAAAGTTCACTCAATGATTGCCCCAGAGGTACGAAGACTCAGTTGTAGCGGGCTCTCCTCTGTTCCGAGGTCATTTGCATTGCTTGCCCATTCCCCATTCTTTGCGTCTGCTCAGGCCTAACAAGTGCTGGTGGGGCAGCCTGAAATTGAAACAAGGTTGTATTGTTATTGGGCCGGGTGTTGACTACGTTCTGGACATTGCCCCCTGTTCTCTTCTCGTTCCTTTGCTCTAAAAATCTTCTAACCCCACTGGGTCCACTTGGTATAATCTTATTCAGACGCCCCTCCATGATGGCGTCCTCATATCGATTAGCATTTCTCACCAGATCAGCAAAGCTGGTCTGCTGCTGATATACCAAAAAGTCTAAAATCACTGGTAGAGTGTTCTTTGAGATCATCTCTATCTATTCATCATCAAGTATTCTATTCCTGACCTGAGCTACCAATGCTCTCCATCGCCCCAAGTAGTCGCTGAAGGTCTCGTTCTGGTTCTATTTTAAACGGGCCAAGTCGGACTTACGCGGCTCAATGTCTATATTGTAGACATACTGTTCTTGAAAGTGATGCGTCAAGTCCCTCCACATTTTTATCATAGACGGTTCTAAAGATGTGAACCATCTTAAAGCCAGACCGGTCAGACTCTTTTGAAAGACTTTTATCTTTCGTCCTCCCTGTATTGTCACATGTCCCCATAGTAGGACTTCAGGTGCGCAATAGGATTGCCGGTGCCATTATATTTGTCGAAGGCTGGCATTTTAAATTTGGCGGGTAGGGGGACTTCAGCGAATAGACATAAGTCTGTGAAGTCCGTGGCGTGGATTTCAGCACCACCCATTTTCATCAGCTACTTTTGTATTTTGTCTAACTGTTCTTTCATCTGTTTCGACTCTTTTGATATGGGGTAGCTTTCTCGGCCGTCAGTTGGACTTCACTCTGGGCCACCAGGGGGTGGGCAATTATGGGAGGAGGGTTGAGGCCGATCAAAGTCCCAATATAGGCCCCGCTATTCCTAATCTCGTCCTCTTCATACTGCTGGTCGGCATAATGTGCAGTGAGGGCGGGATTCTCCTGTTGTTGTTGCATGGGTTGAATGGGAATGACATGAGTAGGGGTTGTGTGAGCCCATTGGGGGTGAGGAAAGGTTTGTTGGGTGATGGGAATTTGGCTTTGAGGTGGGGCCTGATAGGGCCATTGGGTATGGGGGAAGGTTTGGAGATGGCCTGGGGGTGTGGGCCATGGGAGAATTGGGTTTGAGGTATGGCATGGGTTTGACCCGACTGTGAAGGTTGGGTAAAATGTTGGGGGTATTGTGGATGGTATGAGTGTGGGGTTTGGATTTCGGCCATGAACCCTTAGCCATTTTGGGCCACAGGCCATTGATAGGTTTGGGCCATGGACCCTTAGTGGGTGTGGGCCAGTGGGCCTGAGTAGGTTTGGGCCAAGGGACCTTGATGGGTCTAGGCCCTTAGTGGGTATGGCCCAATGGGCCTTGATGGGTCTGGCCCAATGGGCCGTGTTGGGCCATGGGCCCTTGGTGGGTCTAGCCCAGTGGGCCCTTGGCAGGTTTGGGTCATGGGCCCTTGTTGGGTTTGGGTCATGGGCCCTTAGTGGGTTTGGGTCATGGGCCTTTAGTGGGTATGGGCCATGGGACCTTAGTGGGTCTGGGCCATGGGCCCTTGGTGGGTTTGGACCATGGGTCCTTGGTGGGTCTGGGCCATGGGCCCTAGGTAGGCTTGGGTGGTGGGGTATTGGGTCATGGGATATGTGAAAAAAGGGGGTTTGGGCTAATGGGCCTTGGGGTATGTGGGAGTTTAGAGATTGGGCCATGGGGCCTTGGGGTAAGTGGGTAATGGGGGTTTTGGTGGTGTGGACTATGGGGGTTTGATAAGGGTCATGGGGAAGTGAGGCATGGAGATTGGCTAAGGTATGGGGTGGGTTCATGGATGTGGGGTGTGGATGATGGGAGGTATTTTGGGAAGCCTTCCATAAGGAGTAGGCTTGGAACATCTCCTCCATCATAGTCATGGAAGGAGGATCGAGTGCGGATGGTGGGTTTAACAGATGATTGAGTATAGATGGGGTGGAGGTGGCGAAAAAATTGGGCATGGCCCCGGTATAATCGGGCATGACCATGGTAGGTGGGGGGGTATGGGGTGGATGAGGGGATGTATTGGATATATTTTGGGATGAGGGGGGGCATGATGAGGAGGGATGAGGAAAGTTGGGCATGGCACCGGTAAAAATGGGCATGACCTGGATGGATGGGGGATTTTGCGGGGGGTTGGATAGGGTGGAAGTGGTGTATGTGAATGTGGGTGGATCGGGTCTATAGGGGGATGATGGGAATTGGGGCATGGATGTGGATTGCGAAAATGGGTTTGGGTTTTGTATGGATGTGGATGGGAGATGAGTTGGGCTTGGCATGGGCATGGCTTAGGCAAAAGATGGAGAATTGGGGGTTTGATTGTGGATATTTTGGGGGGTCATGGTTGGGAAAATGGGGGTGCCAAACGGGTCGGTAACGGTAAAGGGGGGTTGGGTGAGGGGAATGGTGGAAAAAACTTCTCCCGAATGGGAGTGGGTTGGAGAATGTGGCAGGGATGAGTCGGGATCGGCGTAAGCCGGGTCTACTACCTACGACATTCTACGGGAATGGGTTGGGTAAGGGTGCCTTGGATAAGGCCCAAAAATCCTCCTCCTTCTCCCCCTACGGGACGACGGAAGGAAAGATGATGCCGTTGTGCCGGCACCACAAACTATATATATATTTTTGGGTTTTGATTATATATATTTTTTGAATATTTTTGAAATTTTTTTGAAAAACAAAGGTTTCGAGGCCTTGGAATTCCCTTTTCGGGTGGCTCTCGTGCTTTAATTCAAGACTCATGGCAACGATTCCGACACACTTCTAAGGAATTGAAGGAGAACTTTCGATCTATTGAAGGCATGGAAATCGAGGCAAACAACCCGATCCCCTGGAATGAGCCAAAAAGAAGTTGCCCTCTTTTGCTCGACGGGGGGCGTATTGGGTGTCTGAGATGGCGGGGCCTAAACAAGGCACTAAGCACACTGATCGGGGACTCGGGAAGTGAAGAAAGCCACAGATTTAGGCTGGTGTGGTGCAAAACAAACCTAGCGCAACTAATACATGAGCCCAGGTTGCCGGGGACCCTTTTTACACAGGCGCAACTATTAGTTGCGCCAGTTATAAATTCCAGCATTTTTGCACTTGCGCAACTAATACCTGCGCCAGGCAAAAACTGATCCTCCAGTATAGATGACAGCAGCCACTAATGCCTGAAATGAGTCTCTTTTTTTAGGTTTTGTGGAAGCTAGGCTTCTGGGAATAGAGTAGTTTTTTGATGATCGATTCTCTCCTCACCGCACCTAAAGGGTTTGAGTCCGGTATAACTTGCTAGCACGCTCCCCAATGGTTTTAAGCTTTTTGGAATGGGAACCCACCCGATATACCTCTGGCGTGAGCGCCTTTTCAGATACTAGGTGGGCTGGGACTTTTCTGGATCATCACCACTAGGGGCTATCGCCATACTAAGACCTGGGTGTTTGTATGTGTGCCTAAACCCAACCCTTTTAAAAATCTATCCCGTAAAAGCAGATTAATTAAGCTCCCTAGCTTGGTTCAATTTTAATTTTTTTCAAAGCTTTTCTCTTTTTTTTGGAAGTTTTCTTTAGTTCAAAGACCGGGGGTGATTATCCCGTGCCGCCACTACGGGTCGGCGTCCACTAATGGAATATGAGTGCACAAGTAGGCCCTCCAATCGACTAAGGCACTTTAAATGACAGAAATTTAAAGGAATTGAAAGACAAAGCTCAAGTAAGCCCGCCAATCGGCTAAGGAACTAAAATGATGGAAAAGTAAGGAATTTTGAAAGACAATGCGCATGTAGACCCGCCAAACGGCTAAGGCTCATAAATGACGAAAAAGTAAGGGTAAGTAAAATGACTTAATCGGAGAGGTGAGTAAGAAAAGTAAGATAAAAATAAAAAACAACAATAAAAGGTTAGTAAAAATAAAAAATAGCAAGGCCAAGTTCAAGGGGAAGCTCTACAAGCTACTCCCAAGCAGAGTCGCCATCTGTGCAACCATGGGAATCGAGACAATCCCGTCGTGACGTTGCGCTCTCTAACAAAAATATTGAGTCGGCACCCGGAGCTTTCGGTGTCCCAGGATACCTAGTTCATTTTAATGAGCACCGAAGTGCTAAAAATATGACTCTGAATCCGATCCACACCAAAGGCTCTTGGGTAGGGGCTTTGATTATCAATCGGGAAGGTGTTAGGCACCTGATCAACCAGCTTAACGCGGTCTCTACTAATGGCCAAAAATAAAATGAAGTAAAAGAAAAGAAAATAGCTTCCTCTTGTCCAAAAGGGCTTAGAATCCTATTTGTACCCCTCCATTCCTATCGAAAAGTCGGCGGCGTAACGGCGCAAATGGAGGGATGGAGGGAGCTAGAAAGAGATAGGAGAAGAAAGGGGAGAGCCGGAGCCCTCGGGCCCTTGTAGCCCCATTGGAGAGCCTTGCGTGGCTTGCTTTGATGAGCTCTTGAAGGCTTTGTATGGTGGTAAGTGGAGTTCTAACTCTTAAGGCTTGAAGCTAAGAGGTAGGGAAGGGAGGCTAGGGGATCACACACCTAACCTAAGGGTTTTTTATGAAATGCTAAGGGTGGGAAGAGGTTTTGGAATTTTGGTTTTTGTATAGGAGGGGTGCCCCAAAGGGAGAAAGATCTTCTCACTTTAAGCTCTTTCTCTCTTAGGTAGAAATTCTCAACCCTTAAGCAAGAGGGGTGGCTCTCTATTTATAGAGGAAGGGAGGATTAGTGAGGGGTTAAAGTCCTAATTAGATTAGCAATTAGGTAATGAGCAATCTAAGGTTTCCTAGGGTTTTTGGAGCTTTGAAATGTGTGGGAAGGTCCTCCAATGGTGGATGATGGGGTGAGTCCTTAAGCCACTTAAGGGGTTGCAACCCAAAGGTCAAGGTGGTCAACAAGTCAAACCTCAAACACAAAATTCGGGGCAAAATCCAATAGTCACTGTTCATATGCCTGGCGCAACTATTAGTTACGCCAGGCAAATGTAAAATAAAACAGTAACGAACAGTAGCCTGGAGGTTGGCTTCGCGAGGGGTGGGGGGACCCATTTATACCTGGCACAACTATTAGTTACGCCAGGACATTTCTGGGGGAAAAAAGCCTGGCGCAACTATTAGTTGCGTCAGACAAATTCAGGGGGAAAATGGCTTGGCGCAACTATTAGTTGCGCCAAGTAAAAAACCTGAAATTCTGCCCGATTTGCGAATCGCTATAACTTTTGATATACAACTCCGATTGAGGTGATTGTTGGCTTGTTAGAAAGATAAAGAAGTTCTCTTTCCAATGGTATATGATTTGATATAGTAGAAGACCTCAGCTAGTTTTGGTGTACTACTCTTTATCCATTGCCCGGGAAGGTTAGATTTAGGGTTTGAAATGGGTTCTAAGGGTCGAGACTGGTTTCTAAAGGTTCGAGATAGGTTCCTAAGGGATCTAGGGTGATTCTTAAGGGTTTGGAGTTATTCCTAAGGGTTCCATGCATGCCATCAAAAGCTTGAAAATGCGCCTCTCTTGAATTGTGTTTCGATCGGGCCTTGGGCCAAATTTGGGTGTCTACAGTAAGACTAGGTCGGGCGTAGGCCAATTGCGCACCGGTTGTGGGGTGCTCAATCCCATCGTGTGTCTCATGCGGGGCGCGTGATCGAGTCTCGAGGTGGTCTGAGAAAGGAAGTTTGGTCTGAAAGGAGGACTGATTGCACGTTTGTGGTTTGGCATGTAATCAAATTGCTTGAATGGTTTTAGGCATGTAATTCAGGATTGTTCGGGTCCAGGTCGGGTCTAAAATGCCAGACTATTGTTTCAGCCTGCATTTTAACTATATACTATTGTTTCAGTATATAGTCTCCCTACGTCGGGATCTAAGCCACAGAGCTATTATTTCAGCCACTGTTTAGCCATATACTATTATTTCAGTGCATGGTCCCTGCGCTAGGGTTATGGGGCTTGAGCCACAGAGCTATTGTTTCAGCCTGTGTCCAGCCATATACTATTGTTTCAGTATATGGTCCTACATTAGGGAAAAAGGGGTCTGAAATGCAAGACTATTATTTCAGTCTGCATTCTGACTAAATACTATTGTTTCATACGTTGGGATCTGAGCCACAGAGCTATTCTTTCAGCTTGTGTTCAACCATATACTATTGTTTCAGTACATGGTCCTACATTAGGGTCATGAAACTTTCAAAGAATATAAGCCCTTTCTGAAAAGTCATGGGCAAGGTCAAAGGTTGACCGAACAGATTTGTATATTCCAAGAGGGCAAAATGGGGGTGTCTACAGACCCGTTCGAATGAACCTCAAATCGAATATGCTAATACATAGTAAAATGTCGAATATTTCTTAATTAAATTCACATCATTTTGAAATTTGGAGTTCGAAGGTTCACATTCGAAATGTTCGGAGTTCAAAATTCACATTCGAAATTCAAAATCAAGTTCAAATAGTTCAGATTCAGAATTAAGAAGTTTCATATTCTAATTTCAGAGTCAAGTTCAAGTAATTCAGATTCGAAGTTTAAATATTTCACATACGAAATTCAGAAAGTCAAAGTTCAAGTATTTCAAAGTCACGTTCACATCTATGGATCAAAATTGAAGTGTAAGTAAGTATTGAATATCCTCCTACCTTGTCCTTGAAGTCGTACGGAAATGAAAGCAAAACAACGGTCCTAGCAATGATTTCCCATGCTAAATCTAGATCACAACATGTTATTAAATAAGTGTCAATGACAGCAAAATCTGATAGGGAAATTCTTTTCAGGCTTTTTCCAAAATAAATTTAAGGTAGCTTGTAACAGGGCAATTCGCTCACGCGAGTTTTAAATTCGCGCCAGCGGATTTGTCAGTTACCTTGTGACACACAAAAATTCACGCAAGTGAATTTAACCCGAGAAAATTTGCCTGTAATTTGAGGAAATTTTTGCGTGAATTTTCTAAGCAGATTTTTTAGTGTAGTCTGCAATTCGCTAGAGCAAATTTTAATTCATGTGAGCAAATTTGACTGTTTCTGAAATTTTTTTCAGAACTTGTTTTTCTTATTCCTCGAATTTCCCAAAATAAACCCAACTTTCCTTGCATGCATACACATAGATCATACAAGAATAAAAAATTAACCAAATTATCACCATCAAACTTAGACCTTACCTTCTAATCACGCATGCAACGTTTGCGATGCTCTGGATCCAAAGATAATGATGCCCACGATTCACGATCGCTCGATCATCAAAATCCTTGCATGCGATTCAAAATGCACTTAGATCGGTTCAGATTTCAAGAATCTACATTTGCATGCAAACGATCTCGAAGCTTACCTTCTTAGTTACGCATGCAGAGTTTAAAATTGGAGGAATCGCGAAGAATCAACATCTACATCTTTCGCTCGTCCGATAGTTTGATCTGCACCATTCTTCGATCTTATATTGTTGGTGATCGGAGGTCCTTGCGATGAGAAACAGAATGAAAATGAGGTGCAATGGAGATCGACGGTTGGGATTTCATGAAGGGAAGAACGAGAAGGGAGGAGAAGTTTCCTTCTTCTTAAATGGTTTCTTCTTCTCTCAATTTCGAATGAGTTAATTCCTGCATGAATTAACTTATATAGTTGGGGGGCTTAATTTGGTGTGAAGCCAGCACACACTTTTTTGGTGTATCGGCTCTCATCCAAGGGTCCAAAATAGACATAAAAGGAATACACTTTATCAATATTGATCCCTGGACCTCTTATAATGCAGGCTTCTAACCAGTGGTGCTCTCATGGAGCCTGTGTAACCAATCACACAAATTAATGCACATTCATAGTACGAAGGCACACAAATATTCGAATTTAATTATTTGAAATTTCGAGGCCTACATCGCCCACAGTATCACACACGTACACCTAATCGGCTTATTCGGGTTCAGAATTTTTGGAGTTTTATAATATGCCAAGGAAATCGTCAGACTACTAGACATTCCGATTAGCATTGTATCGAATAGGGACCCATTGTATACATCTAGGTTTTGGAGACAGTTCCAAGAGGGAATAGGTTTAAGACTAGAATTTATCTCAACATCCCACCCTCAGACAGACGGTCAGACAGATGGGGTAAATCAAGTTATTGAGGACCTGATTAGAGCATGTATGCTAGACTTTCAAGGATCATGGGACAAACATTTACCCTTGATCGAATTTGCCTACAATAATAGTTACCAATCAAACATTGGAATGGCTCCTTTTGAGGCACTTTATGGTCTCTGGTGTAAATCTCCGCTTAACTGGAAAGAGGTTGGTGAGAGAAATTTGATAGGCCCAGATGTTGGTTAGTTTATTTGGTTTGTATTCTTTATTACAAAAATTATGGCAGAAATAAAGAATGGCAGAGACAGAAGTAGAGGAGGATAAAATATGGGATTGGAACACAAACCAAAGTAAACACAGTCCTACAAGGTCTAGGGCTATTGTAGAAAGTTTTGATAAGTAAGAGTTTGTCCCATACGGAGTGATGATCTAAACACAATAGTGGAATAGTAAATCTCCAGATCAGCTATAGATCCGACAACTCTAAACCTAAACAAGAAAGCAAGGTAAAGAGAGGGTTTTTTCAGGGTGTCACAAATTAAACTAAAAAATGAAATAGAAACAGAACTAAAAGAAAGGGGGTAAAGAAGAATGAAGATGGGTTGGTAAAATAAATAAAAACTATTGAGAAGTAGATAGCTATGGGCTAAACTTTACTACAAGACAGATCAAGAGGTGGGTGTGCAGCAGTCCTTTACTTGGCTACAAGCACAAGTGAATGGTAGAAGAATCCAGCCTAGACATGAACTAATCTTAATGCTATATTTAGTCCACTTAAATGGTCGCCGAATATCCCAGGGATTCATCCAATCAAGGGGTTAAAGTTGAAACAGGAAAACCATTGCAGACACTATGCTTGCAAGGCTACTGATCGGCTTACTATGTATGTCTAATTAAGTCTTAACGTATTGCAAGCGCACAAAGGAAATTGTAGAGCTAGTATAGGATCATTCCGATGAAGAAGTATTATCTTATTTATATATTTATATTTTAAAGTTGATATTTATCTTTTAATGTTCTAAACTACTTGAAAAATATGAATAAAAGAATGATTTCTTAATCTAAAGTGCATAAAATAAATCCTAATCCTCCTTCTTCAGATTGAGGTCGTCAATCCCAATCTTCAGCCATCGGATATTTATAAAAATAAACAACATCGTAACACCATATTGCAATCTTCTAGAATTTTGGCGTCAATCAAAAACCAAAAATTTTCAACATAGATTTAATCTAATCCATAATTTCCTAAAATTTGAGGATCAATCAAATTCTAAAAAATTGAAGATGGAAAAGTAAAAACTGTTACATTAATCTGCAAATCTCAACCTCAGCCATCAATTCAAATTAAAACTTGAAGATGTTTATAAAGCATTTAAATAAAGTAAATAAAATCTAAACTAGAAAGCAAAGTAAATATATCTTTCACCCCTCAGCCGCATTCGTCAATTGCTTCTGAGAAACTAGAATATCTACACTAATCTTCAGCACCCAATAGCAGTCATCAATTGCTCTTGAGAAATCTCTGATATCTAATCTACTCTAACTATTTTACACTACTGATCGGAAGAAAATCTAACCTCAGTTGTCAATTGACGCTGAAATTCTTCGATCCCTTATTCCTTCACCGGGCTCTCTTATTTATAGATCATAAGGAGTTGGTTTATAAAGACTTCTAATTCTAATAAAAGAAACTAATAAAAGATCCTAACATGACTCTAATTCATAATTTTATTCTTCCTTGCTTTCAATTATAGATGTGTTTCTGGATTGTTTTCCTTTATTTTAGTAACAAAGATTTCCTAAGATCTTATCTTCATCAATCTTCTCAGATCCATGATTCCCTAAAGTTCTAATTTTAGAGATTTTCTACTTCAGTGCATGGCGATGATAATCTTCATTCACGTGATCAGCATTAGTAGCAGATGTATTAGTGGAAAAATCTTTACACAATCATAAATTACGATTGTTCTTCTTCTACTAGAGAATCGTAAATCACAGATTTCTTGCTGGATGATTTCCTATAATGAACGATTGCTTTTCTTTTATCACTTTTTACTCCTTTATCGCTTTCTGAAGAGTCGTCTTTTGAAGAATCGTAAATTATGATTTCTTATTTTTCACTTTCTTTTCATCTTCAGCTTTAGCGCACAATCGTAAAGTACGATTTCTTCACTTTCAGCAGCAATGAATCGTCTTCTCTTTGCTCATTAGTCTTTTTACTGCTTTTCGAGTTCATTTTGATGAATATTAATACTTTGGATCTCTTTTACTATTTTTCATTAATATCTACACATCGTTAACTTGTTAGTAGCAAACTAAGTCTTAGCATCACTAAGTTAAGGGTAATAAAATGGTAAATTTTGTGACTGATTAGACCCCCAAACTTAAGCTTTGGTAGTCCCTAGCAAACAAAGAAACATAAAATATCTAAAACTATAAATTTAAGTGCCACTTTCGTAGGGTGCACGATTGCATTTAGCGGATGCAATAAGCCTTTAAACACCTAGGTGATCCCTAGTGGAGGAATTATAGTCTCCTGAAGGTTTTCAGTGAAGTTACCTATAAACTTCAAAAAAAATTTTATTTTTCAAAACGAAATAAAATTTTGAAAATTTTCAAATCCTTCACATTTACTCTCCATCATGATAATTATCCTTGATCAGAACTCAGCAATTTCAATTCTATAGAGCGTGGAGTGTGTGGATATCAGTAAAAAATTTATTCATCATAGATTTTTCTAAACTATAGATTTAGAAAATATTTTCATCCAAACTCTCACTATTGACATACTCTCAAAGGGATATCAAAATTTTGAGTTCTCACATATGATATGTACATGATAAATTCAAAGGACAATAAAAAGGTAAATCTCATAGAATGGATAATCAATTATGATCATATGACTTTTTCGTTCATTTATAGTATCTATTTCATACATCTCTACTAGACTCATACTTTTGCAAATCATAAATCACAAAGGTCTTTTCTCCAGGTTGTAATGCGGTTTTGGGTTAAAAGGTTTCAAAGAAAGGTACATAGGGTTAAAAAGTTTCTGAGAATTTAGTTCTTCCTTCTCTATCTTCTTTCCTTCTTTACTATTTCAGTAAGTTTCAAACTGTTGGGTAACTTCTTCCCATTTTTTCTTTTATTTTTTTTTTTGTATAAATCCCATTTTTTTCAGTTGAAAGCTTTTCGCTTCTCTTTTCATGAAATAGTCTTTTACGATTTTTCATTTTCTTTCCCACATTTTTTTCATACGATTGTATTTCTTTTCAGTTGTACCATTTTCAGCAGATCCTTAAGCTATTCTTGCCCATACTCTTTTCACACCCTCTTCTTCCCTTCTTTTATATTCTAAACTCTCAGAAATTATAATGGTTAAAGGTAGAAAGCTTTTTGTAGTATATATGGTTAAAGGTTTATAAAATTTTGGTACAAAGAAATTCGATTTTAGGCTTCTAATATGGGTTCAAAGGGTAAAATATTTTATGAGATTTTGGCTTTTTGGCTTTGGTGTAACAAAAGATGGCCTTTGATCATTTTCACGATTTATTAGTATAGATGTCTTCTTGCTTTGATACATTTTATAGATAGTTATAAAGAAACAAATCATCACATTAACAGAATATTTTGATTCTAAGTTCAACAATAGGAGATTTTACTTGCAAGTAGTTGAATTCAAGAAAAAATTAGCTTGAATAAAAACAGTCTCTCTCTTAGAATAAAAGAAGAAATATTAGCTCAAAAGCTCACTAGTTTATAATTTTGAAACTATAATATAAAATATTACAGTTTTGATCAATCGTATAGTTTCAAACATTCGTTCTGATACAGTGTTCTGAAGATGTTAAACATGAATAGCAACTATTCTATTTTTATTGTTGAGCTAATATTACGATGGATTGTTAAGTTTTATAGATTCCTAATTTTTTTTCTTATCTTAAATTCGCATATAATGATTAACTTATTCTACTAATAACAAAATTTTTTTTTATGAAAAATACAAATCAAATTAAACAAACTAATTATTGAACAAACTAATAAACTAACTATTATACACAGACATTGTGTATCCCCCCCCCCTCAAACTTAAATAGGATAATATCCTCATTGTGCAAAATAGGGGACACAGTAAAATTTTTAATTTCAAAATTTTCATACCGGTGAGATTCAAACTGTAGTAAATCCATACAATCACTCGAGAACATAATATTGTATAGCAGGAAGTATCTTATGATCGATCGTGTTTTTCCATGATTTAGATCGTAACATATTTGCTGGAAAAAAATTTCTAACTAAAACAAAATGAAAAAGTTAGTTTACATATTTTACATGATTTTACTATGGATGAGTCGGTAGCTCGATGGTGCCCATGAGTATATCAAACATACTCAGGGTCTGCCAGTGATATAGTGATCACTTGCCCTTCTTCGACTAGAAAGAAAAATTTCAGAGTTCCATATCCTCATTTGAGAATTAAGAGGGGAGATATGAAAAAAATATGTGCTCTCCTCTAGTTTTTTTGGGTTTTTGTAAAAAATTGACGGTGCGCCGAAAGCATTAGGAAAAGGTAACCTTGGTATATATGGGACTTCAGTCACAATATTGGGCACGGTATCTTTATTAATTTTTTGGGGTCTATTTTCAATTTCTATTGTGTTTAGGTTCTCTGGTGGGGAAACATTTGCTTTAATTTCAGGCTCACTATCCTTGGTCTCGGGGAGGACTACTAATGAGGGCATATCCACCTTGTTGTCAACAGTCTTACCACTTCGTAAAGGTTGAAAAACTTGGATATGTTCAATGGGAATTAATGTATCTCCTACAAAAACTTGTCCTCCAGGGTTACTCACTGGTCATAACTGTAACTAGTTCTCTCGTTCTGCTAATTGCGTAGCTAGCTGCCCAACTTCGACATCTAGTTGAGCAAGTTGGCATAAATCCTTAGAATGCTGATGCCACTATTGCTGTAAATCCCTAAGGATTTAAATAACTGTGTCATCAAATCCGCTGCTCGAAGGACTGAATTATTGTTGCTCATATGGCTGATATGGTCTCATGGGTGGCAGGTAGGTTTGTTGGAAATTCTGGGCAGGAGGATAGTTTGGCTCAATAACAAATGGTCCCTATTGTTGGCCACTAGTGGAGCCATAATTAAAACAAGGATAGTTACTCCGCTACGGGTTATACGTCTTACCGTAGTCAATCCGTTGGAACACATACGCCTATTCCCAGTCTATCATCTTCGGGCATAGTAGGGCGATATGGCAGTTAAACACTCAAAATATTTATATATTTGGAATGAGTGTGGTGCATAAACCAAAAAGAATTTAATAATAATAATTTTTTTTTAGAATTTAGGGAGAGAAATAAATCTGAGCCTCTAGTCTCTGTGGCTAGCAGAAGTGTTGAAGTTCTTAATTCGTTACTCCGAATAAACTTGCAAAAGCTTCAGAAGTGATCAAAGAAAGTTGAAAATATAAAGAAATATAAAAAGAAAAAGATAAATATTTATTTTTAAAACGAAAATATAAACAGAAAGATAAATCATCTGTCCGACAATGGCGCCAAAAACTTGATCGGCTTACTATGTATGTCTAATTAAGTCTTAACCTATTGCAAGCGCACAATGGAAATTATAGAGCTAGTATATGATCATTCTCACGAAAAAGTATTATCTTATTTATATATTTCTATTTTAAAGTTGATATTTATCTTTTAAGGTTCTAAACTACTTGAGAAATATGAATAAAGAATGGTTTCTTAATCTAAAGTGCATAAAATAAATCCTTATCCTCCTTCAGATTGAGGTTGTCAATCCTAATCTTTAGCCATCAGATATTTATAAAAATAAATAGTACCGTTACACTATATTGTAATCTTTCAAAATTTGGGTGTCAATCAAAAACTAAAATTCTTCAACAAAGATTTAATCTAATCAATAATTTCTTAAAATTTGGGCGTCAATCAAATTCTAGAAAATTGAAGATGGAAAAGTAAAAACTGTTACACTAATCTGTAAATCTCAACTTGAGTCGTCAATTCAAATTGAAACTTGAAGATGTTTACAAAGCATTTAAATAAATCAAATAAAATCTAAACTAGAAAGCAAAGTAAATATATCTTTCACCCCTCAGCCGCAGTCGTCAATTGCTTCTGAGAAACTATAATATCTACACTGATCTTCAACACCCAATTGCAATTATTAATTTCTCTTGAGAAACCTTTAATATTTAATCTACTCTAACTATTTTACACTACTGATCAGAAGAAAATCTAACCTTAGTTGTCAATTGATGCTAAAATTCTTTGATCCCTTATTCCTATACTGGGCTCTCATATTTATAGATCATAAGGAGTCGGTTTACAAAGACTTCTAATTCTAATAAAAGAAACTACCAAAAGATTCCTAATATGACTCTAATTCCTAATTTTATTCTTCCTTGCTTTCAACTATAGATGTGCTTCTGGATTGTTCTCTTTTATTTCAGCAACTGATATTTCCTAAGGGCTTATCTTCATCAATCTTCTCAGAATCACGATTCACCAAACTTCTAATTTCAGAGATCTTCTAATACAGTGCATGGTGGTGATAATCTTCATTCATGTGATCAACAGTAGCAGCAGATGTAGCAGCGGGAAAAGCTTTATACAATCATAAATTATGATTATTCTTCATCTACTAGAGAATCATAAATCACAACTTTCTTTCTAGACAATTTCCTATAATGAATAATTGCTTTTCTTTTATCACTTTTTACACCTTTGTTGCTTTCTGAAGAATCATCTTTTAGAGAATCGTAAATTACGATTTTTTATTTTTCACTTTCTTTTCGTCTTAATCTTTATCGCACAATCGTAAAGTATGATTTCTTCACTTTAGACAGCGATGAATCGTCTTCTCTTTGGTCAATCATCCTTTTAATGCTTTTCGAGTTCATTTTGATGAATATTAACACTTTGGCTCTCTTTTATTATTTTTCCTTAATATCTGCACATCGTTAACTTGTTAGTAGCAAACTAAGTCCTATCATCACTAAATTAAGGGTGATAAAATGGTAAATTCTGTGACTGATCAGCTACAAGCTCATGCATCCATAGGAGCATTCAGTACATGAAGATCTAGTAGAAACCACAAGAACTCACAAATTGAACGGGTCATTAAAATCAGCTGGTCATTTCTACAAAGAGTACTGCAATGGCCTTGTTCTCAAATCTACAATCTCCACAAAAATTCCAGATCTATTCACTGAAAATAATATTATAAAATAGAGGAGGAGCTAGATCTGCAGCAGTCCCTCACTTGGCTACAGGCGCAAGTGCAAGGAACAAGAATCTGGCACGAACCTATGATCTAGACTCATCCTAAGGCTATATTCTGTCCACTTGAATGGTCACAGAATATCCCAGAGATGTGATCCAGTCACAGGGTTAAAACTAGAACAATAAACCCACTGCAGCCACTATGTTTGCATGGCTAAAAGGTCATGCATCCATAGGTGCAAACAACCCATAAAAATCTACATGAAAAATATAAGATAAATATAGATTGAAAGAAGCATTAAAAATAGTTTGGCATTGCATGAAAAGAATTTACAATGACCTGCCCTCAAGGCAGCAGTCTCTGAAAGACTCTAAGATTGCTCACAATGCTATTACGTTACTAGATTACAACTCAAAATAAACTTAGCTACTATAAAGATTTAACCCAACATGGCTGCTGAGCTAAGGAAAGAAGAAGAAAATGGAAAAGAAATAAAACCCTAGACGTAAAATGAGCACAGGTTCAAAGTGTCATGGCTACCTTTTACAAAATAGCCTACAACTATATATACATCCAAAAGGCAATGAAATGCTTTGGCCAATCAGAAATCAAAACTTTGAGAGCTGCTGTCGTGGCCCATTCTTAGCCTAGTGTTGCCTCGGGATGTAGCACATTGGGATGTGTGCCCTAGGTGCTTTGGAATCCCAAAAATACCCTTGAAGTTCGAATGGGAAGACTAGAACCCATGCCTCGAGTGGTTGGATCTTCAGAACATAAATCTCAAGATGTTCTGGAGTGGCTGGGAGACTTTTGAAGCTTGCTCGAGTGGCTGGAATGCTTCAGGCAGCCCTGCTCGAGTGGATAGAGGCTTCAACTATGTATTCTCGAGCATATCTCAAGTAGCTGAAGGCTTCAGGTATATAGCTCGACAAGTTCAGTGCTTCAGCACACAACTGCTTGAGTGGTTCAGGAAACAACTCGACAGGAAGGATTTCTTCAGCAATGCTGCACTCGAATGGATCTTTGGCTCCAACACTGTAGCTCGACAGGTCTCGACAGGATCTCAACAAGATGATTCAAGCTTAGGAACTACTCGAGTGGATACTAGTCTTCAGGTTGTAGCTTGAGTGGTTGCATTCCTTTAGCAATAAAGCACTCGAGTGGATCATTTCAGCTGCTGTAAAGTGCTCAAGTGCTGGTTTTTTAAGTCTAAACTACTCAAGTGGTTGCATGCCTTCAGCCAACTGCTTGATTAGGTAGTTTTGAGGCTACTCATGAGGCTGGTTCTAAAGCTGCCCGACAGCTTCAATGCAGCAGCTATTCGACTGGTTCAATGCAGCAGCTATTCGACTGGTTCAATGCAGCAGCTCTATGGGTTGGTAACTCAACATTTAAGTGCTTGGGTGCTTCAATGCAGCAGCTGTGCATCTTGTAGGGTTTGGTTTCCAGCAAGAGTAATTGCTCAAGTGGTTGCTCGTGGGCGCTTCAAAGAAGAGTAATCGCCGAGTGCTTCAAGGCAAAGAATCGTGATGCTCGTGGGGCTGGGCCTCAAAGAAGAGTAGCTCGACTAGATGATTGGCTTCAGATCTACAACTGCTCGACAACCTGGTTTCTGCAATAAAGCACTCGAGAAGCTGCTATTTCAGCTACTGAAGTACTCGAGATCCACTCGAGAGTGCGTGTCATTGAAGTGTTGTAGCTGCAATTTGCTTGGGTTGTTCGAGTAGATAAATGTGAGGCTTTTAGTGCAACTACTTGAGTGCTCTAAAGCAGCAGTTATGGATCTTTTATGGTTTATACTTCAGTGTGCTTTCAGCTGCTCAACAAATGGAATGCAGCAGCCATAAACTGCAGCTTGACATGGCATCAGCCATAGCAGTTGCTGGCATGCTTGAGTGCTTCAAGGCAGCAACTTGACTTGAGTGTGTTGAAGGTGTTGTTTCCTATAGTGTGCCACTTGAGCTACTGGTTTGCTGCATATATAAAATGCTTGAGCTACTGGTTTACTTCTTTGCTTGTATAGATCTGCTCAAATGGTGCAGTGTAGCAGCTATAGAGAGCTCGAGATTCAAATGCTGAAGTTGGTTGCTTGCTCAACTATCTATATAATTTGCTGCAGCACTCCATTGTGCTTGGGTCCACTTTCCCTCTCTCTGTAGGACTTCTAGGGCCTCAAGGCATGCTAAATAGCCCCTACGGTGTGAACCACCATGGTGCATTCATTGTAATTCCCATCAGCTCCACTGTTTGTCTTAAAATTCTTTCTTCTTGGCTCATAAATGATGGATTGCTGCACTAAGCTATAATTTATTGTCATCTATAAAAGCACACTTAAAAATTCATTATTAACCATCTCAAAGGTCCATTAAAGGATAGGTTAGGAGGTGAAAAGTGGTATATTTCAGTGGTCAATACACCCCCAAACCTAATCTTTGCTAGTCCTTGAGCAAAGGGTAAATTAAAACAGTTATTCTAAAAAATAAATGCCACTTTCGTAGGGAGCATGAATGCATTTAGATTATGCATCAAGCCTTTTAAACCCCTAGGTGATCCCTAGTGGAGGAGTGAAGTCTCCTGAGGGTTTTCAGTGAAGATACCCTCAAACTTCATAATAAAATAGTTAAGTATAATGCAGCCAATGACAAAGTAAATTTCAATAAATAAAGTTTCATTCCACCCCTATTCTTTAAAATTCAGAGGAGTTAAAACAGTAATGCCAATAATTTAAAACTCAAATCAACATGTGTTTTCATCACCACCAATCAGTTTACATTAAAAATACAATGAGTAAAAATCAGTACTAAGTTTGCCATTAATTTGAAAAATCAGGTTTAGATACAGCCCTAATGAGGTTAAAGTTTAGACCCAATCCTCACCAGGATATCTCTCAACAATGAAAATCCAAGGTGTTCACATTCTCATCAGCTCAAGATCAGTCACGGACCTCAAATAGGCCTGCAAGCATGAGCATAGGCATGCTACTAATTCCTGACATCCCCATATACTTTTTACCATAGATTTGACATCCCTTTATCTTCACATGACATCTCACTTCACTTTGGATCAACAAGGTCTTTCTGATTGGCTGTAATGTGGCTTATGGTTGAGGTTTATAAAGAATAAAAGGGGGTGGAATTGATCTAAAATTGAGAAATCAACAAGGAGAGGAGGTGATTCATGACTTTACCTTCTTCATTATAGCACAACTTCATCTTCTTTGATATTTTTTAGATCCGAAGTGGCCAGCTTCTTCTCTTCTTTTTACTTTTTCAGATGAAGTACTTCTCTTAATTTCTCCTCCCTTTTTTTATGTATATTTTATTTTATTTTTTATGAATGACGAGTCACACCTGTACAACTCTCTTCTCTCCTCCTTCCACCAAATGTTGAACCACTCTCAACTCTCTTCAACATCTCCTTTACCTTCTGAAAACTCAGAGTGAGGGTAAGGTTGAATCAAGTCATGAGGTGTAGGTTCAAGTACTCTGGTGTTGGTTGATGAAAAATGGATTTAAGGCTCAAACAGTGTGAACAAAGGGTTGTTCAATGGGTAGGTCATTTCAGGATCAAACTGTCCACATGATGGCCTTAAATCTTCTCGTTGGTGTCATGAGTGTTGTCAACAGTTTCAATTTGGGGAGCCTAACTTCTAGTGAAAGGTATTGAATCAGTCATTTCTTAGAGCAGAAAAATTTCCAAAGACACTCTTCGAAAGAAAAATTTTTTGTAGGCCCAAATCTCACTGGGTATGGTCTTCAATTAAACTCATGAGGTATGTCCTCACCTTTTTCTCTCCTCCCTGGTTTACTAAGTACTGATTGTGCAAAAAAATTTCTTGATGTCAACTTCATAGAAGTGTTAAATTTTTAAATGATTTAAGTTTTAAAAAATTTGCCAACAGTTTTAAGCTCCTTTTTCAAAATTGGTTAGGTGAGAAATCACTCTACTTATTTCAATCTTACTAACATTTCTCAACTAGGTTTAACTATTTCATTGGTCTACCCTGCCATAACTCCAAACCTAAGATAAACATTATTCTCAATATTTCAATAGACATGCCTAGGAGTAGCAGGGTGATGAAAGAGGAATTAAACTACAGTAGGAAATAAAGAGAAAATTAAACTAACACAAGAGAGTAGAAAAGAAAAAGAGAATTATACTAAGGAAGACAACATATTATATACAATGACGCTGAGAAGATAAAGCAACAATTACACAAACTCCTAAAACAATAAACTACATAAAACAACAATTATACCTAATTAAAAATAGGAATTAAACTAAAAACTGATTATATATATATTATTAGCTGAGGCTCAATAGCAGCCCCTTTATTCAACTTCTCTCCTGATGCACTTCCTCTTGACATAAAAAACATCTTGGTTTTCCACCTCCTTACCACTCCTTGAGGCATTGATGGCCATAGTTTCTTCATAAGTTGATGAAACTTCACCAATCAAGTATGCCCCTTTTGGATTGGTCACTGTTTGGCTTGGGTGCCAGCCCTCTTCCCTTCTTGTTAGAGCATTGGAGATTTGATCAGCTGGTCTTCTATTTTCTTGATGCTCTGACTGTGGGAATTCACAGTTTGTGAGAGTGAGTTGAGGTTTTACAGTGATGAAAAAACTCGCTCCTCAAAAGAGGGGGCTCTAGGTTGTGGTGGGGGCAAAGATAATTGACTTGGTTGGGGGGACTGGTGTGGGAAATGCTCAAGAGGATGCTACTAGTTGGGTATGTAGGGCAGTGCCAGTTGCTGATAGGGTTGAGGCAAATTTTCTTGTCTGCACCTCAAGTTAGGGTGGTTCCTTCAAGGACACTCAGTAGGTTGTTGTCCATATGATTGGATAGTATTGACATGCTCATTTAAAAATTCAGGATACTGACTAGCAGATGGACAGTCAAGAAGTGAGTGTGTAGGTGATTGGCATATCAGACATGCCTCACCAACCTATGCAGCTATGTGGGGCTGCAACACACTCAACACTTTATCAAACTTTTTAGATAAATTGTCCACTTTCCTCGTTAGGTCATTGTACACATTTAATTCATACAATTTTTCCTTAGAAGTGGGTTCTTTTGTGACACTAGCAGCTGGCTCAATGCCATTTCTTTATAGCGACTCTTGCTGCATGGTGTTTTCACTTATCACATCAAACAATTCCCAGGCTTCCTCATCAGTTTTGCTGAGGTATGTTCCACCACATGATGCATCAATCATGGATCTACTTTTAGCATATATCCCCTGGTAGAACCTTTATACAAGTCGCCATTTGGGGATCTGGTGGTGTGGGCATTGCCTCAATAATTCTTTAAATCTATCCCAAACTTTATGAAAGGTTTCAGTTGGGAACTAAGGTAAAGAAATAATGCTCTTCCTCAACTGACTAGTTTTACTAATTTGGAAAAATTTAGCCAAGGACTGACATTGTAGTGCATTCCAAGATGTAATGTTGTTTGCTGGGAGCATGGTAAGCCAAGTTCTAGCCTTATCCTTCAATGAGAAAGGAAAAAGCCTCAGTTTGGTGGCTTTATCTCCCAAACCAGCAATTTTAAATGTAGTGTATAAGGAAAGAAACTTATCGAGTGCTTGTAAGGATCCTCCTTACTTAGCCCATGAAAGATGGCAACATTTGGATGGTTTGAGACTTGATCTCATAATTACCCTCATCAGTAGGGAACTGAATGCGGAAGGAGGATGAATATTCCCCTGGTGCACTGTAGTCTCTAAGGGGTCTAGATTACTCACCCATCTCAGATGTTTGTAAATTTTTCAGCAGGGGTGAGTGATGCATGCCTAGGTTTAAGGATCCTTTTTATTTCAGGATTAAAAGTTTTAAGCTTAGAATGAAGGGACCTTCTACTGAGCATACAACACATAGTAAGTAAAAAGCAAACTTACATCACACTGAAAAATACTAAAACAATACAACACACTACTACTGAAATCAAAGAATGTAGAACTGAAGAGACAATAGGGGAGAGAGAGAGATGTAAACTAAGGTAGGGTTGCTTCAGCTGCAGCTATTCTCTCCTATGTGTTGTTGCTCCAGATCTAAAAAAATCAAGAATTACAGCAGTAATTTATTCAAGCACAAAATAGACAATAACATGTCTAAAACAGAAAATAAAGAAAAACTACAAAATCCAAATAAAAACTACAGTTGTACTTTATTCAAACACTACAACTACAACAAATCTAAACAAAAACTCAAATTTACTATTTAGATCAAAACTCCCCGGCAACGGCGCCAAAAACTTTTTGGTTAGTTTACTTGGTTTGTATTCTTTATTACAAAAATTATGGCAAAAATAAAGAATGGCAAGGACAGAAGTAGAGGGGGATAAATATGGGATTGGAACATAAATCAAAGTAAACACGCAGTCCTGCAGGATCTAGGGCTGTTGAAACAAGTTTTGATAAGTAAGAGTTTGTCCCACAAGGAGTGGTGATCTAAACACAATAGTAGAATAGTAAATCTCGAGATCTGCTACAAATCTGGCAACTCTAAACTTAAACTAGAAAGCAAGGTAAAGAGAGGGTGTTTTTAGGGTGTCACAAATTAAACTAAAAATAGAAATAAAAATAAAACTAAAAAAAAGGGGATAAAGAAGAATGAAGATGGGTTGGTAAAATAAATAAAAACTGTGGAGAAGTAGATAGCTATGGGCTAAACTTCACTGCAAGACAGATCAAGAGCTGGATCTGCAGCAGTCCTTCACTTGGCTACAGGCACAAGTGCAAAGTAGAAGAATCCAGCCTAACCAGGAGATATGAACTGATCTTCGGGCTATATTCAGTCCACTTAAATGATCACCAAATATCTCAGGGATTTCATCCAATCAAGGGGTTAAAGATAAAATAGGAAAATCATTGCAAAAACTATGTTTGCAAGGCTACAAGCTCATGCATCCATAGGAGCATTCAGTACATGGAGATCCAGTGGAAACCGTAAGAACTCACAGATTGAATGGGTCATTAAAATCAGCTGGTCATTGCTACAAAGAGGACTGCAATGACCTAACTCTCAAGTCTGCAATCTCCACAAAAATCCCAGATCTATTCACTAAAATTAACATTGTGAAACAGAGGAGGAGTTATATCTGCAGCAGTCTCTCACTTGGCTACAAGCACAAGTGAAAGGAAAAAGAATCTAGCTCAAACCTGTGATCTAGACTCATCCTAAGGCTATATTATGTCCACTTGAATGGCCACAGAATATCCCAGAGATGTGATCCAGTCATGGGATTAAAACTAGAACAATAAACCCACTACAGCCACTATGTTTGCAAGGTAGAAGGTCATGCATCCATAGGTGCAAACAACCCATAAAAATTTAAATGAAAAACATAAGATACATATAGATTGGATACATATAGATTGAAAAAAGCATTAAAAACAGTTTTCCATTGCATGAAAAGAACTTGCAATACCTGCCCTCAAGGTAGCCGTCTCTACAAGACTCCAAGACTGCTCACAATGCTATTACACTACTAGATTACAACTCAAAATAGACCTAGATACTATAAATATTTAACCCAAGATGGTTGCTGTGCTAAGGAAAGAAGAAATAAATGGAAAAGAAAGAAAACCCTAAACCTAAAGTGAGCATAGGTTCAAAGTGTTACAACCCAAATTTCCTATGCAAGGAACTCAGGCCGTTGGGTCGACGCTAAGGCCGAACCCCTGAACGGAACACTTGGCATAATCACGCGCAGAGCAGAAACAAAGCAGAGCCTTAACTGACTAACATAGCCATAATAAGAAAAGGAAACTCTAACTATTTCTCAAAAGCACAAAATAACGGTTCTAATTCCATACAAGTGTGTATGGAGAAAAGAATCGAAAAGAACCACCGGCAAGGGCCGTCCCTTATCGAAACATGGTTCATAAAACAATATATAAAAGTATAATCTCCACAGTTACATTCATTACAAAACCTCACAACCTATACTGAGTTAACTCCCAAGGCCGGACCTACCTAGGCCCCACACAAATGAAACAGTTCTCGGGATGGGGCTCTTGCTCCTCCTCATTTGGCACGTAATTAGAGTCCTCTTTATTTTGGTCCTCCGTACCTATCTCTTCACCTGCACTTGTGACGTATAGTCGAGGAATGAGCTTCATCCAAGCTCAATAGGGAAAAATAACTAGCATGCATTTCTTATCAATACATATAAATCTTATGAAGCGAAAAGAAACATAATTTCCTTTTAAATAACTCAAATTCAAAAGCAATAAACCAAGTAGTTTAAAGTGATCAGTACACATGCCAAGATACTCCACTAAAACAACTATTTTCTAAAATTAAGGAAGCTTATCAGAAGCGTACACATTGAGTCTTAGAACAAAAGGAGAAACTTAAAGTGTTTTACTTAAATCAGTACTCGAGTGACTATAGCCTCGAGTCTCCGATGGAATACCCACCATCGTCGCTCATATGAACCATTTCATAGGTGTCCAAGGTCCCAACAAAGGTGGACACTTCTGCCGAACACATATTTTACCGTTGGCCGGTATGATTTCACAAGATCACATATGATCACAAAGGGTGTATGGATATCCCACCGTATCGATCATGGATATCCCGCCGAATCAGTCGCGGTTATACCGCCACGTCGATCGGGTATTCATATACAAACCTTAAATCATCATGCATAACTTATAGTTTATCACCATGTGTTGTGATAAATATAATTAGATTTGAAAATGGAAAGATGAAACACAATCTTATACACACACATGTCGAAATGAATCACGAAGGATTCCACATAGTAGCTCATGGCTAAATTGAAGTTTGAATAGTTTCTCATCACAAAGAATGCTTACAAAGGATTTCAACTCACACACACACACTAACATATTTGCATTTGAATCTTAAAACCACTTATACTCAGATGCTGACAAAATCCATCATACCATAACATACACATTATTGACATCGAATAGGCATGCTATAATGATTTCCCTACCTCAATTACGAAGTCTCAAGCGAAGTTTCTTAACGCTCTTAAGCCTTAACCCTCCATAATTATACCTTCAACCTAAACAAGGTAAATTCATAGTTCATAAGTAAGAATAACACAGAATAGAACGACATAAGCCCTCCTTAAAATCCTCCAGACAAAACGGACCAAAATCTTGAATCTGGCCATTTCTATTGATCAAATCCCTATTTTGATTAATCAAAACCCAAATTCGATCGATCAAAATCATCTCGATCGGTCGAATCCAATAGAGGCTAACTTCAGACACACAATTCGTTCAAAAGAATTTAAATTCGATCGATCGAAAATATTTCGATCGGTCGAATCCTTCATATCCCAAAGCTTAGCATCGAAATCTCGATCGATCGATTAATAATTTGATCGATTGGATCTAAAATTCGATTGATCAAAAATAATTTCAATCGATCGAATCTTGTCAGTAAAAATTTAAAAACTCTGTTATATACGTTTCGATCTATCGAATATGAGATTCGATCAATCGAAACACATTTCGTTCGATCAAAACTTATTTCGATCAAACAGATTTCTTTAGAAATCGTATCCTTCTAAACTAAGTCAATTTTGATTGATCGAAACAAATTTTGATGGATCCAAATTTGCAGATTTCACCCTATCTTGGGTTTTCTCATTCGTTCTCCATTCTTCCTCAAATTTGATCTTGTTGCTTATAGTTTTTCGATCACAAATTGGATAAAACATCGACTAACACAATTTCAAAACTTAAACATAGATTCCGTACCTCAATCACATCCGATTCCTCTATCTTTGCTTCAAAATCAACCTAGGGTTTCATAAGGTGAACAGTGTCCCTTCTTCAATCAAATCCCTTAGCTTTAAACTTCGAGAATGGGTCATCTGCGCATTCACACTCATTCAACGCCCTAGGTTCACCTCACCTTCTCTCCTCTTAAATTCTAATCATAAGAATGAGTATTGAATGCATGGCTTTTAAGGGTATTTATTTCCCTTATAACCAGGCCTAAGCTCAAGTGTTGAGCTGCTACACCTATGTCAGGTGTATGAGAGTTCTCTCAACCATACAAACACATCCTATATCTATCTCTCACACAAGATTCAATCCCTAGGATTAAATCCACACACATTACTCAGTCTTTTGGCATGGTCTTCGACGTGCGAATAGTCAGACATGCACACCATGGCATACTGTTCACAGGTCAAAACTTTGAGACATTACATTCTCCCCAACTTAGGAATTTTCTTCCTCGAAAATGAATCTAACTACAAAGGTTAGACACAAGGAAGGTGACCTCGAAAGGTACCACACATGGCTAAACAAGTCATTCACTAAACTAAATTCAACAGACAAACGCAAACCATATACCGCTAATTCTAGCAATTCATACCTACGCATAGCAGAACAAGACAACGCAACCACACATGCTATATACCTATTTATCAGATTCTATGCAGATTCATCAATTTCTATCGAAATTTAGCATGGTATTAACATTCATAAAAAGACATATGACTATGGCAACCATGCCACTATAGTTATAAGGAGCAAAAGAAACGGATGTGGCAACCATGCCACCATAGTTATGAAATTATATAGTTATCCACCAGAAATTTATAATTTCAAAAAGAAAATCTCTCAAAGCTCACAAAACTTTCCTAACACATCAAGCATCAGCCCCTCCTTCCACTCCCATAGGATCATCCGCTCCACCCGTGTCGTCAGCCGCTTTGTCGGCTCCTGCTGCTTGAGGGCCAAGCACACTAGCACGCATCATCGATATCCATTGGAGGTAGTCCATCGGATACATGTAGTGCATGGTATCCTCTAGTATGAGCTCATGGTAGTCGAGTCGACGATTCAGCTGGCGGTTGCTTTCTTCAACGAGGGGTGCTAACCCCTCCATGGTCATGCCGGTAGCCTATTGATATGGGGGAGGTACGGGCATGTGAGTGTACTGAGTGGGAGGCACAACCTTGGGCTGATCTGGGTAGGTACATTTTGGGCTTGTTCAAACACTGGGGAATCTTAAGCTGGCTGGTCTGACTGTGGCGCGTATTGAGCCTGGGGTGAAATAGGAGGCACTTGGGGTGCTGGTTGGAGGCGTGGTTTCAATTGGTTGTAGGTCTTCTTGCACTGTTTAAATGTATAGAACTCCACATTATCTAAGGATTTAGGCTCGCGCAGTGAAATTTTATGGGCGGCACTACCCGAATATTCCTTCAACATGTTGGAAATTAGGCCCGCATAAGGAATGAACTCCTCTGGCTTATCTGCTCCCTCTAACATTTTCACTCTACCATATGTCATGCCTTAGAAAACCACTCTGCGACATTAAACCACTGGCCTTCGAACGCCAAAAATAATGCTTGCATCAGCACTCCTAACCTCTCAGTTTTTTAGCGAATTGGATACAAATTGCATTTGAATATCGTGTCGAGCATCCAAAAATAACTTGGCAAGTCAGCTCATTTCATTGCCCGACCCAATGCAACTCGACCTCGAGTCATCTTGGCTGCTATCACTATGTGAGGTATATCATAAGGGTTTGGGGGTAATAGATCAATCCTGGGGCCATAACTGTCGATACACTCTAAGGCCTTACAAGCCATCTTATAGGTAAAAATGTAGGGTTTTCCATCAATTTTGGTGCAAATGGTGGTTTTAAGGTTTGGGCCGTCAAACATGTTTTGATAAAACAATCGTACAAGGCACGGGTAATAAAACTGATGAAGGGGTTTCACCAGATTATCTAATCCGGTTTTTTGTAGGTATTTGAGCAGCCATTGGGTTATACCCAGCACATCGAGCATTTCGAATAAGGCCGGATCAATTGTGTACTCGAATGCAAAACCCTTGGCAGCCCACCACTCCGTGGGTTGGTCATGTTGTGGTGTCTACGAAGAAGATGGTGGTGCGGGTATGGTTTCTGGCGGGGGTTGTTGCGAAGATTTGGGTGGCTGTGAAGAAGTGGGTGGTTGTGAAGAACCCGCTTGGGATTTGGGCTTCTTCGAAGTTAAGGTTTTTGAGGATAGCCTTGTCTTAGGGGCCATAGATTTCAAAATAAAAACTCTAGGGTTTCTTTAGAATCCAAAAAAAATAAGTGTATTTGAATGTGAGATTCTAAAAGAAAATTAGGCCTTTACCTTTTTGATGAGGTTTTAATTTGATCTCGTGAAGAATCCGTGTGCAAATGATCGGTTCTTCGATCTCCAAGAAAATGCACACGAAACCCCCAAGAGAAGCCCAAAAAATTTCTAAAATTTTTGAACTAAAAAGTTCAATTTATATAAATATTGGGCGATTCGATCGATTGAAAATATTTTGATCAATCAAATTTTACTTAATTAGAATGGAACTGCGATTTCGATCGAACGAGTCAATTTCGATCGATCGAGCCTAAAAATTCGATCAAACGAAATAAATTTCGATTGGTCGAATTTCTAAGGTTATCCCTGACCTTTAAAATTTTTGATCGAACGAATTTCAAATTTGATCGATCGAAAATGATTTCATTTCACATAAAAATCATCTTTTGTTATATATGTTTTGATCGACCGGTTTATACTTCGATCGATCGAAACAGACAAAACACTTAAATTTTGCATTTTTGAATTTCTTTCATGAAGATTGACCTTTAAGCTTCAATTTTGTTTCTTTCTTTAAAGCGTTTACAATTTTCATGAATATTTACCTTTAATCTTTTACAATTTTCTTTCTTTCCTTTGGTCCCTGAAACAACAAAGGGTGCTGCTCGCAAATCTCGATTTCGCGCTCTCAAGTAGCTTCTTCTCTAGAATGGTTCTTCCATTGGACTAGCACTAAGGGAATTCATTTTGTGCGTAACACCTGTTCAGTTCGGTCCAAAATCTATATT
Source organism: Chloranthus sessilifolius (assembly GCA_021018995.1). Taxonomy (NCBI): domain Eukaryota; kingdom Viridiplantae; phylum Streptophyta; class Magnoliopsida; order Chloranthales; family Chloranthaceae; genus Chloranthus; species Chloranthus sessilifolius. The sequence goes on along the minus strand of CM037594.1, from coordinate 87,852,065 downwards.
GGTTCTTCTATAATCGCAAATCCTTGTAGACTTCAATCGGCGGCGTATCGAGTATGTGAGTTAGATCCCTCACGTATTTTCGTAGCATGGACACGTGAAACACGTCGTGCACTCCATCAAGTTGCGGGGGTAAAGCGACCCTATATGCAACTTTGTCAACTCTCCCCAATACATCAAATGGTCCAATGTAGCGAGGACTTAACTTTCCACGCTCTCCAAAGTGCGTCACACCCTTCATTGGTGAAATCTTCACAAATACGTGATCTCCCACTTGGAAATCCATGCTGGATCACTTGATATCCGCATAGCTCTTGTACCAACTCTGTGCCGTCTTGATTCTTTCTTGTATAATATGAACGGTCTTGGTATTTTTCTTTATCACTTCCAATTCCAATATAAATTTTTTGCCTGATTCCTCCCAGTTGATCGGAGATCTACACCTCCGTCCATACAACACTTCATACGGAGCCATCCCAATGCTCTGCTGAAAATTGTTATTATACGCAAATTCAATCAATGGTAGATGCTTATCCCATGATCCTTGAAAATTAATAATGCACACTCTAAGCATATCTTAAATAATCTGATTGACTCTCTCTGTTTGACTATCGGTCTGCGAATGAAATGCTGAACTGAAGTCCAATCTTGTACCCATCCCTTCTTGCAATCTTTGCCAAAATATTGAAGCGTACAACCAGTCATGATCGGACACGATGCTTATCGGGATGCCATATAGTCGGACAATCTCTCGCATGTACAATTTCCCCAACTTGCTTGTCGTCTATGTCATATTGTAGGGTAGGAAATGTGCCGACTTCATTAGTTGATCAACTACCACCCATATAGCATTATGGCATCTCATTGTCCTTGGTAATCCCATAATGAAGTCCATAGAGATAGACTCCCATTTTCATTCCGGTATTGGCAGAGGTTGCAATAGACTTGCTGGGTGTTTGTGATCCACCTTTACTTGCTGACACACCAAGCATTTAGAGACATATTCGGCGACGTCTTTCTTCAATCCTCTCCACCAATAATTCTTCCTCAGATCCTGGTACATCTTGGTGCCACCGGGATGAATAGCATATTTGGACTTATGAGCTTCGTCTAATATGGTTTGCTGTAGATTAGCATCAACCGGTATGCATAGACATCCTCAGAACAACAGTGATCCATCTTCCTTAATAGATAAGTCTATGCTAGTGTCGTATGTTACACTTTGCCTGATCTTTCAAAGTTCTTCATCTTTCATCTGAAGCTCATAAATTCGATAAAAAATTGTTGGTCTGATCATGATGTTATCCAATAATGCGCCCGAAACTTTCACCTCTATGTTCCTATCATACAAGGAAATTTCTTCTAGCAATTTTCAGCGACGTAGTCCAGTGACAAGGCTAGGTAAATGAGCCGAGTTCTTCCAACTTAAAGCATCTGCCACGACGTTTGCTTTTCGTAGGTGATACTAAATCGAGTAATCGTAGTCCTTGAGAAATTCAATCCATCACCATTGCCTCATATTCAAATCCTTCTGTGTAAACAAGTATTTGAGGCTTTTATGGTTTGTTAAAATCTCAAAGGTCTGCAAAGATCATCGCGGCTAACTCAAGATCATGTGTCGGATAGTTCTTCTCATGCTCTTTCAACTGTCTCGACCCGTAAGCTATAACCTTCTTACTCTGATTAAGCACACAGCCTAAGCCACTGGACAACGCATCACTATAAACCACAAACCCCCCACTGCCTGATGGAATTGCTAGTACTGGTGTGGAGGTAAGTCATTTCTTCAGTTCCTGGAAGCTCTCTTCACATGCATTAGTCCACTCAAATTTAACATCCTTCCTCGTAAGTTGCATGACCAGTCCTGAAATCTTTGAGAACCCTTCCACAAATCTTCGATAATACCCCGCCTAATTGAGGAAACTGCGAATCTCTGTCAGTCTTTGGTTGTTCCTAATCTACCACTGCCTCAATCTTTACTGGATCAACCGTCACACCTACTTCTAAAACTACATGGCCTAGAAAGCTCACTTTCTCCAACCAAAACTCACACTTGCTGAGTTTGGCATACAATTGGTGCTCACGTAGTGTCTGCAATGTAGTGCGTAAGTGTTGCTCGTGTTCTTCTCTAGATTTTGAATAAATGAGGATATCGTCCACGAACATTACACACGTGTCAAGATGTTGCTTGAACACCCTGTTCATGAGATCCATAAACGAAGCCGGTGCATTCATCAAGCTGAAAGGCAACACTAAAAACTCAAAATGCCCATATCTGATTCTAAATGCAGTCTTTTGAACATCTTCGGCCTTTACTTTCAGCTGATGATTCCCTGATCTCAAGTCGATCTTCGTCAAGAATTTTGCCCCTTGTAACTAATCAAACAAATCATTGATCCTGGGTAATGGGTACTTGTTCTTGATCGTAAGCTTGTTTAATTCATGATAATCGATGTAAAGTCTCATCGACCCGTCCTTCTTCATAAAAAACAAGACCGGTGCTCCCCAAGGGGACACATTGGGTCTTATGAAGACCTTATCCAACAACTCTTGTAATTGCTCCTTCAATTCTTTCAACTCGGTAGGAGCCATTTGATAAGGAGCTTTGGATACTAGTTTTGTGCCTAGAGCTAAGTCAATGGAAAATTTAATCTCCCGATCAGGTGGTAATCCAGGTAACTCGTCAGGAAATACGTCCTCAAACTCATAAACAATTAGAATATCTGTGATGACATTCTTCATTTCCTTTTGTTCTTGTAGGAATGCTAGGTATCCTTCACACCCATTCATTATCATCCATTTAACTCGCATTGTGGAGATGATTGGTACAATCTTACCCTTGTCACCAATAAACCAGAAAGATTTCTGCTTTGGTGGACGAAAAGTGATGACTTTTCATAGGCAATCAACGCTTGCATGATAAGCGGATAACCAATTCGTACCAAGGAGTACATTGAATCCTTGCATGTTCAACAAGATGAGGTCTGTCATTGTCTCTTGATCTTCCACTTGCATAATAACTAATCGGCAACATCTGTCTGTGGTTACTGCACTTCCCGTAGGAACTGACACATCTAAAATGAAATCTAACTCCTCTGGGACGATTTTCAATCTCCCTATGAATTCCGGAGTTACAAAGGAGTGGGTAGACCCTGGGTCTATCATAACTTGTGCATCACAATGATCGTCGTTGTTTTCTTGATATATTTGTAATGTACCTATATTAATACATATACTAGGTGTTCAGACATGCATGAAAAATTTACAGAATCATGGAAATAAACCTATAGATTGTCCTATCGATGCACTTTCTTCATCTAGAAAGCAAGTAAATGAATTTAAACATAATAAGGTGATTATACCTTGGATAACATTGTTGCTCGTCTAAGCATCTTCAGCAGTAACTACAAACGCGCGGCCTTGGATAGTGGGTCTTATGGATCGCATAGGCCTTTGTGCCATAGTAGTTGAAATAGTACCTTCCTTTTGCATCTCTGGGCAATCTCGTATCATGTGGCCCATCTTTCAACATTTATAGCACCCCCCGTATCTTGTCTACAATCTGATGTTTTATGCGATTTGCCACAACGGGCACATTTAACTTGCGGACTAGATGATGCAGCCCTCGAGGATCCTAGCATAACTGATGCTCCCGACATCTGAGTCTGAGTAGGGCCCTCTATGCGGAAAGGTCTCACAGGAGTAGATACTATGGGCCCATGATAACTCATGTAGGGTTGTATTGAAATTGGAGCTGGTGCTGCAAACCTCAACTTTTTGTTCCCCGAGTCGTAGTCACTTGCTCTCCCTTGACTTGCTTTGTTCTTATTCTATAGATCATGTATTTATACATATTATTAATGTACCTCTCTACCACTATAGTTTTTCCCATGACCTCAACGTATGTTTCAAGTTCAAACATTGATACTCTATCCTTGATGTTTGGTCTCAGGCGTTCTTCAAATCTGTTGGCCTTCATCTCTTCGGTATCCACTAACTCTGGAGTACACCTCGATAGGTGTGTAAATTGATTATCGTACTCCTGCACGGTCATATTCCCTTACTCTAAGTTGGCAAAATCCTTCTTCAACTGGTTTCAGACTTATTTTGGAAAATATTCCTTGTTAAACACCCTAACAAATTCAGCCCACAACCATGGGTTGTGTAGATCCTCACCTTCTCTCTTCCTTAACATCGATTTCCACCATGAATCTGCATCACCTTCAAGTTGGAAGGAAGCCCAACCAACCTTCTCATTTTTAGGGCTCTGGAGTCTTTCTAGTAACTTCTCCATCTGGTTTAGCCACTTCTCTGCCTCTAGCGGATCCGTTTGACCATGGAAACACGGAGGTCTCAATCTCCTAAAGTCCATGAAAGATGATGGTAAAAGTGCAGGAGGAGGTGGTGGTGGTCGCTGCTACTGATGGTTCACATTATTCGATGCAGCCAATAATGGTGTCTGCTTAGCCAATAATGTCGTCTGCTGAGCCATAGCAGCGGCTATGGCCTCCATGGCTCTAGCCATCCTATCTACTGCCTCATCTCGATGACCCCTCTCCCCCTCAGGAGGTGGTCTTTGCTCTCTACTAGATCCCGCAGGGATATCATCTATGCTTCTCAAGTTTCTCTGGCGACCTCCTCTAGGTCATCCTCTACCTCTCTGATCCATTGGAATCTGTTAAAATGAAACAAAAGTCTAATTAACTGATGGTCCCTAGTATCCAACAAAATCCAAAATCTCTAAACAATCTAAGACTTGTTAGAAGTCTCTAAAGCCATAGCTTTGATAGCAACTGTGACAGCCCAGATTTCCTAACCACGGAACTCGAGCCGTTGGGTAGATGTTAAGGCCGAACCCCTAAACGAAACACTTGGCATAATCACTCGTAGAGCGGAAACAAAGCAAAACCATAACTAAATAACATAGCCATAATAAGAAAAGGAAACTCTAACTATTTCTCAAAAGCACAAAATAACAATTCTAATTCCATACGAGTGTGTATGGAAAAAGAATTGAAAAGAACTACTGGTAAGGGTCATCCCTTACCGAAACATGGTTCACAAAACAATATTCAAAAGTACAATCTCCACAGTTACATTCATTACAAAACCTCACAATCCTATACTAAGTTAACTCCCAAGGTCGGACCTACCCGGGCTTCACACAAAGGAAACAATTCTCGGGGTGGGGCTCTTGCTCCTCCTCGTTTGGCACCTAATCGGAGTCCTCTTTATCTTGGTCCTCTGTACCAATCTCTTCACCATCACCTGTGACGTATAGTCGAGGTATGAGTTTCGTCCAAGCTTAGTAGGGAAAAATAACTAGCATGCAGTTCTTATCAATAGATATATCTTATGAAGCAAAACGAAACATAATTTCCTTTTGAATAACTCAAATTCAAAAGCAATAAACCAAGTAATTTGAATTGATCGGTACACATGTCAAGATACTCCACTGAAACAATTATTTTCTGAAATTAAGGAAGCTTATCAGATGCATACACATTGAATCTCAAAACAAAAGGAGAAACTTAAAGCATTTTACTTAAATCAGTACTCGAGTGACTATAGCCTCGAGTCCCAATGGAATACCCACCATCGTCGCTCATATGAACCATTTCATAGGTGCCCAAGGCCCAACAAAGGTGGACACTTGTGCCGAACACATATTTTACCATTGGCCGGTATGATTTCACAAGATCACATACGATCACAAAGGGTGTATGAATATCCTGCCGTATCGGTCACGGATATCATGCGGCATCAATTGTGGTTATACCGCCGCGTCGGTCAGGTATTCATATACAAACCTTAAATCATCGTGCATAAGTTATAGTTTATCACCGTGTATTGTGCTAAATATAATTAGATTCGAAAACAAAAAGATGAAATACAATCTTATACACACACATGTCGAAATGAATCAAGAAGGATTCCACATAGTAGCTCGTGGCTAAATCGAAGTTTGAATAGTTTCTCATCACAAAGCATGCTTACGAAGGATTTCAACTCACACACGCACACTAACATATTTGCATTTGAATATTAAAACAACTTATACTCAGATGCTGACAAAATTCATCATACCATAACATACACATTATTGACATCAAATAGACATGCTATAATGATTTCCCTACCTCAATTACGGAGTCTCAAGCCAAGTTTCTTATTTCTTTTAAGCCTCAACCCTCCATAATTATACCTTCAACCTAAACAAGGTAAATTCATAGTTCATACGTAAGAATGATGCGGAACAGAACATAAGCCCTCCTTAAAATCCTTCAGACAAAACAGACTAAACTCCTGAATGTGGCCATTTCGATCGATCGAAACCTAAATTCGATCGATCGAAATCATCTCGATTGGTCGAATCCAATAGAGGCCAACATCAGACACACTGTTCGATTGAATGAATTTAAATTCGATCGATTGAAACACAAATTCGATCGGTCGAATCCTTCAGAACCTAAAGCTTGGCATCGAAATCTTGATCGTTCGATTTATAATTTGATCGATCGGATCTAAAATTTAATCGATCAAAAATAATTTCGATCGGTCAAATCTTGCCAGCAAAAATTTCAAAATCCTGTTATATATGTTTCGATCGATCAAATATGAGATTCGATCGATCAAAACACATTTTGTTCAATCGAAACTTATTTTGATCGAACGGAGTTCTTTAGAAATCGTATCCTTTTGAACTAAGTCAATTTCGATCGATTGAAACAAACTAAAATCGATCAAAATTTGCAGATTTCACCCAATCTTGGGTTTTCTCATTCGTTCTCCGTTCTTCCTCAAATCTGATCTTGTTCGTTATTGTTTTTCAATCACAAATTGGATAAAACATCAACTAACACAATTTCACAACCTAAACATAGATTCCATACCTCAATCCCATCCGATTCCTCTATCTTTGCTTCAAAATCGACCTAGGGTTTCACAAGGTGAACAGTGGTCCTTCTTCAATCAAAACCCTTAGCTTCAAACTTCGAGAACGGGTCGTCCTCGCATTCACACTCATTCAATGCCCTAGGTTCACCTTCTCTCCTCTTAAATTCTAATCGTAGGAATGGGTATTGAATGCAAGTATTTTAAAGGTGTTTATTTCCCTTATAACAAGGCCTAGGCTCAGGTGTTGAGCTGCTACACGTATGCCAGGTGTATGAGAGTTCTCTCAACCATACAAACACATCCAAAATCTATCTCTCACACAAGATCCAATCCCTAGGATTAAATCCACACACATTACTTAGTCTTTTGGTGCGATCTTAGATGTCCAAACAGTCAGGCACATGCACCAAGGCATACTGTTCACAGGTCAAAACTTTGAGATGTTACACTAAAATTTGATCGATTGAAAATAATTTTGATCGGTCGAATCTTGTCAGCAAAATTTCAAAAACCCTGTTATATACGTTTCGATCGATCAAAACGGATTTCTTTAGAAATCGTATCCTTCTAAAATAAGTCAATTTAGATCGATCGAAACAAATTATGATTGATCAAAATTTGTAGATTTCACCCGATCTTGGGTTTTCTAATTCGTTCTCCATTCCTCCTTAAATCTGATCTTGTTCCTTATAGTTTTTCGATCACAAATTGGATAAAACATCGACTAACACAATTTCACAACTTAAACATAGATTCCATACCTCAATCCCATCTGATTCCTCTATCTTTGCTTCAAAATCAACCTAGGGTTTCACAAGGTGAGCAGTGCCCCTTCTTAAATCAAAACCCTTAGCTGCAAACTTTGAGAATGGGTCGTCCTCGCATTCAATGCCCTAGGTTCACCTTCTCTCCTCTTAAATTCTAATCATACGAATTGGCATTGAATGCAAGGCTTTTAAGGGTATTTATTTCCCTTATAACCAGGCCTAGGCTTAGGTGTTGAGCTGCTACACCTATGTCAAGTGTATGAGAGTTCTCTCAACCATACAAACACATCCTAAATCTATCTCTCACAAAAGATCAAATCCCTAGGATTAAATCCACACACATTACTCAGTCTTTTAGCACGGTCTTCAACATGTAAAAAGTTAGGCACGCACACTGAGGCATACCGTTCATAGGTCAAAACTTCGAGACATTATAGAAAGTGTCCTGCCTACCTTTTACAAAATAGCCTACAATTATATATACAATCCAAAAGGCAATGAAATGCTTTGGCTAATTTGAAATCATAACTTTGGGAGCTACTGTCATGGCCCATTCTTAGCCTAGTGTTGCCTCGAGATGTGGGAAACAGCTTAACACATTGGGATATGTTCCCTAGGTGCTATGGATTCTCAAAAATACCCTTAAAGTTTGAATGGGAAGGCTAGAACCCGTGCCTCGAGTGGTTAGAGCTTCAGAACATAAATCTTGAGAGGTTCTCGAGTGGCTGGAATGCTTCAGGCAGCCCTACTTGAGTTGATAGAGGCTTAAGCTATGTATTCTTGAGCAGATCTCAAGTAGCTAAAATGCTTCAAGTGTATAGCTTGACAGGTTCAGTGCTTCAGCACAGAACTGATCGAGAAGTTCAGGCAACAACTCGACAGGATGGATTTCCTCAGCAATGCAGCACTCGAATGAATCCTTGGCTCTAACACTACAGCTCGATAGGTCTCGATAGGATCTCGACAGGATGATTCAGGCTTATGAACTACTCGAGTGGATGCTTGTCTATAGGTTACAACTCGAGTGGTTGTATTTCTTCAGCAATAAAGCACTCGGGTGGATCATTTCAATTACTATAAAGTGCTTGAGTGCTGGTTTTTTAAGTCTAAACGACTCGAGTGGCTGCATGGCTTCAGCCAACAACTCGATTAGTTGGTTTGGAGGCTGCTCGTGAGGCTGGTTCTAAAGCTGCCCGACAGCTTCAATGTAGCAGCTATTCGACAGGTTCAATGCAGCTCTATGGGTTGATAACTCAGCATTTAAGTGCCCGAGTGAATGCTTTTATAGCTACAGCTGCTCGAGTGCTTCAAGGGAGCAACTGTGTAGCTTGTAGGGTTTAATTTCCAGTAAGAGTAACTGCTCGAGTGCTTCCAGGCAGCAGTTGTACTGCTTGTGGGGTTTAGTTTCCAGCAAGAGTTACTACTTGAGTGCTTCAAGGCAGCAGCTGTGATACTCATGGGGTTCAGTTTCTAGTAAGAGTAGTTAGAGTAGATGATTGGCTTCAGATCTGCAGTTGCTCGATAACCTGGTTTCTATAATAAAGCACTTGAGTAGTTGTTGTTTTAGCTGCTGAAGTACTCAAGATCCACTCGAGAGTGCTTGCCATTATAGTGTTGTAGCTGTAGTTTGCTTGAGCTGCTCAAGTAGATAAATGTGAGGCTTTTAGTGCAGCTGCTCGAGTGCTCCAAAGTAGCAGTTATGCAGCTTGTATAAGTTATACTTTAGTGAGCTTTCAGCTACTCAACAAATGGAATGCAGCAGCTATAAACTATAGCTTGACATGGCATCATACATAGCTACTGCTGGCCTACTTGAGCTACTGGTTTGCTGCTTGGCTTGTATAGATCTGCTCAAATGGTGCAGTGCAACATCTATAGAGAGCTCGAGATTCAAATGTTGAACTTGGTTGCATGCTCAGTTGTCTGTATCATCTGTTGCAGCACTCCATTGTGCTTGGGTCCACTTTCCCTCTCTCTGTAGGACTTCTAGAGCCCCAAGGAATGCTAAATAGCCCCTATGGTGAGAACCACCATGGTGCATTCACTGTAATTCCCATCAGCTCCACTGTTTGTCTCAAAATTCTTTATTCTTGGCTCATAAATGATGGATTGCTGCAGTAAGCTATAATTTATTGTCATCTACAAAAACACACTTAAAAATTTATTATTAACCTACTTAAAGGTCCATTAAAGGCTAGGTTAGGAGGTGGAAAGTGATATATTTCAGTGATCAACACCAGAGCTTATTGAAAGCACAAATGACGCAATCAAAATCATTTGTGATAGATTGAAAGTCGCTCAATGCTGACAAGAGAGCTATGTCGACCTCGAGAGAACAAATGTAGAGTTTCAGGTAAACTATGTTGAAAATAATTATGCTAAATTCCCCGTTCTCTATTAGTAAATGCTGATGTTACACATTCTTTTTCGAATGGAGATCACGTGTTCATCAAAATCATGCCCAAAAAAGGTATAATGCGATTCAAAAAATGTGGAAAGCTTATTCCATGCTATGTTGGACTTTTTGAGGTGCTGGGTCGGGTCAGTGAAGTGGCTTATCGAATTGCATTGCCACCGCAACTATCAAGTGTGCACAATGTGTTCCACGTGTCGATGTTGTGAAAATACATGAAGGACCCAACACAATTCTTGGACTATCAGCCCATTGAAGTCCAAGATGATTTAATAGTAACGGAGGAACTAGTACAAATTATAGATTGCAAGGAACAGACCATACGGACTAACCGGATTCCACTTGTGTTAGTGCAATGGCGAAATCACTCAACCGCTGAAGCTACATGGGAGCGCGAAGCTGAATTCTGCGATCAGTACCCACAGCTTTTTTATTGAAGTTCATAGAAAATTAAGGGTACTTGTATACTAAGAATAAGAAATTGACAAAGGCTCGAATCATAAATTTTGTGATCTAGTTCGATATGATTTTTTTTCTACAGAATTGTTGGTCATTCCAACTTTATTGTCACTTATTACATGTTGGAAATTTAAATTTTTGTTGCCGCTATTCAAATTTTATCTCGATAGTGTGATCGTGATTGGCAATCGAAAATTGCTTTTGTTTGGTGCATGATAGATGAAAAGGCATGCGGATGTTAAGAAGATTGAATGCAGGAATAAGGAACAAAATATTTTTGGTACCACACACAGTCAATGGACTGTTACATCAAAACAACACCTAAGAAATTTGCTCCCGTGAATTTAGAAAATCTTATGAGCAATTCCTTTAGGTGTATTCTGAGGGATTTTTCAAGAGAAAATCAGCTCGCACGAAATTAGAACTCGCGTGAGCGATTTTGCCAATCGGCTCAGTGTTAATGACTTTTGTTCACGCAATTTCTATAGTATATAAGAAACTCAAGTTTGTTTTCTCATCCATTGTGCAATCCATTCTTCTTCTCTTTTCCCATGAGAAAACTCACCAACCATATTCAAAAGCACACGAACCTTCTTCGATCTTCTTTCGCGAAGTTCTGCCGCATTCAAGCGTCGATCTACATACCTTCTTCTCATCTTGAAGGTAAACCCTACTTTTCCCTCAAGGTTTAAATTTTTCATCCATTTGAATGGCTTTGAAGAAGACGGCGACATCTAGGGTGTCGACTTTGAAAATGCCCACTTCTAAAGCCGCGGCATTGAAAAGACCTAAAATTGATCCACCACAGCCACCTAGAGAATAACCCACTGAATGGTGGGCAGCCAAGGGTTGCGAGCTCGAATGGTCTTTTGAAGATGAAATATTTGATGACCAAACTGCGGCCACTTGGTCACACAACTACATAGTCGCAGTTGGGCTACAACCTTTGTTAGCCCCGTTCCACGAGTTCTATTACCCAAGACTCGTGAAACTATTTTACCAAAATTTACGTATGTAAAAGAATTGATGGTAGATTGTTTCAGATCAATCCCTATCGCATTGCCCATGCAATGAACTATTCTCCAAAATTTGTTGAGGATAAAGGCCTACAACCCCCGAACCCCGCATTGATTCCATTTCATGACGTGATTGTGCGCATGACCAATGGAGAGCACGGGTCAGGTCGATTGGTTAAATGATCACAATTGTCATGAGAAATGTGGATGCTGGATGTGATTTTTTGAAGCAATCTCTACCCATTAAGACACAGACAAGAGTGGGGAGGAGTGCTTCAGCAGGCACTATATTCGGCTTTCGAGAACCGGTGGTTTAGTGCACGAAAGTAGTGTTAGAAGGGATGAAGTACGCCCGAGATCAAATGACTGATGACAATAAGAAGCCTTTGAAGTTCATGTCGTACGTTAGTCTGATCTCGAGGCTGATTGAAGAATATGAAGATGACGAAGATGACTATGAAATCTCGTCGTATGAACCGAAGCATTTCGATCATATCAAGAGTTATGGGCTTAAGGATTGGAATTTAAGCCTTACGTGGATGAGGTAGATTATACAACATCAGCACCACCAACGGAGAGCAGAGGGGCCCAAGAACAGCCGGAAGAGCCCGCACCGGCGGACGCACCTCATATGCCTCCGCCTCAGCAGCAGCCACCTGCCTCACAAGACACCATGCAAATTTGGGAGGATATCAGTCACCAAATGAAAGCTATGGATAGACGATTGGATTTTCATGAGGCCATGCTTATGGACCTAATGAGGAAAGCGTACCTGACCTCCTCCACTCCACTCATATCAATGGAACAGGAGTATACGACAGGTGTGTTTAGTTCGAGAGCTAGGGGTAGCACGAGCCAAGCCGCTGAGTAGCCAGGTGAGCAATCGGATCAATGATGATCCAAAATTGCCATTGAGATGCCTTGAATTGTGGGTAATCAGTAATTGTTAATAGTTAAATTTTTGTTATGGATGCTTGAAAATTGTCGTCATGGATGGATTGTAAATAGTTGGTATATTGGTAGTTGTAAATCGTGGTCATCGATGGTTGTAAACAAATAGCAAGCTTTTGGTATGTGAATGGCACATTTGAATTATGATAGTTTTTTATATATTGTGATTGATGATAAATGGTTACTCTGTCATGTGAACAATGCACTTTGACTTATAGTTGTGGTGGATAGTTAATGAACTACACTTTGAATTTAATGGTAAATTTCTTTTGTAGAGATAGCACATTGTGGAGTAATAGATAGGATTGTGAGTAAATGGTTAAATTTCGGGATGATGGTATGCATCAGAATGATGACTAACCTTGTTGCTTAATAGTTTAAAATATGTGAACATGATGGGATACCTCGACTAGTGTTAATTTTGGTGGTTATTATACTGCTCTAATGATTATCTGAAATGCTAAAGAATTGTGGATATGTTCTTGTCGTTATGGATAATTACATGTAGATATTTTCCGTGGTTGTAGATATGTCTACTCGTTGCCCATGAATGGGTTCCAAATCATTAAACTCCTGAGTGAGCACCTCTCATGAGGAAAAAAAAAAAAAAAAAAAAAAAAAAAAAATAATAATAATAATATATATATATATATAAATGAACACCTTTGGTGTAGAACTTAGCAGATAGGTTTTAATGGGGTATGATTTAGATTGTCAGTTAAGGATTGTGTTCTTTGCCTAGGGACGATTGCAATATCTTTACGTCTTCTGGCAAATCTCTCACTTTTGTAGTACTACCACTCACAGTAGTCATGTTGCATTACTTAGGTGTAAGGGTATGCCTTCCGACCCCAGCGTTGTGTGAAGGGGGGGGGGATGTAACATTCTTGAAATTTACAAAACCGAACATGATGACCAAATGCTCATGTTTGAAACCGTGGGTGATATGCACCTTGGATTTGATCATAAATAATTAATTAATTTCAGAATAGGTAAGTGCCTATGGAGGATTTTGTATTTAATTGGGTAACCATTTACACAAGCTCCGTGAGAGCACTATTGGTTAAAGTTTTGACTTGTATGTGTGAGGTTTGGGGATCAAATCCTAGTAAGTAGAAATTAAGACTTCACTTTTGGAACCTTTAATAGATAGCCGTACACCACTCTTGGTGTGCCAGCCGCACACAAGATCAGCCCTTATGTATAAAAGGGACTCTCACGCATAAACACATGCATGAGAGCAAGTTTGAGGGAGAGAAACCGGGAGAGAAGAAGAGGAACCACTCCCCTCTTCAATTTTAGTTTGTTTTGAACCTCAGCCTCTGGATTTCTATTCCAACCATCAACTTCTTCAAGAGGATCTCTACTATTCTGACCATCGTGACACCGTTGCGATCAGAGATCCAATCATCGGACGGATACAAAGTTACACCCAATTTCCTTCGATATCAATGATGATCGTAGGCCGCATGCATGACATGAAAAGGTATGTGTCGTAACACAACTATATAAGCATCGATTTCAGAGAATTATATCTTGAATTACATGTGCTCAGATCGCATGCAAAAGATTTCATAGATCGGACGCATGAAAAGCACGAACGCCGATCCTTTCGATAATCGATCACCGAAACCATTACATGTGTGATCATTGCATGGTGAGATTAGAATATAGAATTACTGCATTGATGGTGTAGAATAGGCTTAGTCTAGATTATGGATGATTTAAGACTTGTACAATGGGTTTTGAGAATTTTCGAACTTGAAAAAAGAACAAGTTTTGAAAAAATTTTAGAAATTGTCAAATTTGCTCTCCCGAATTGCCTTCAGAATACACTGAAAAATCTGCCTGGAAAAATCGCTCGCGCGAATTGGCCTCATTTTGAAGGCAAAATTTTTTGGGTTAAATTCGCTAGCATGAATTTTTGTGCCACAGGGAAACTGACAAATCCGCTCGCGCGAATTTAGAACTCACACGAGCGAATTGCCCTATTTCAGGCTATCTTAAATTCCCTCCAAAAAAAGCCTGAAAGGCTATGCCCTATCAGATTTCACTGACATTGACACTTATTTATTAACATGTTGCGATCTAGATTAAGCACGAGAATTCATCATTAGGACCGTTGGGTTGCTTTCATTTCCGAACGACTTCAAGATTAAGGTAGGCCAAATTCAATGCTTGTTTTTCATTTTTGATTTGATTCATAGATCCTAATGATAATCGTAATAATGATCATGAGAAATAAAATATGATTTCTTAAATATTTCTACAATGCATGTTGAATCCATTGCATCATTGATTCGCATTGATTCTCCGATCTTGTATGTGTAAATGAGCTCCGAACTCCGAACTCCAAATTGTATAAGTAGGTGAATCTTTGTATCTTTGAATATTTCATATTCCATTGTGAATTTGGCTCCGTGATCAAGTGGGTGAGAGAAGTAGAGGCCCTAGAGAGGGGTAGAGGCCTTGGGGTTTTGACCCTGTTTGCGCCTATGGAATACTCGATTTCTTCTTATGGAATGCTTGGGCCCCACTCTTACTTCAGATTTCGTTCTGACATTAGTTCATCAGTGTGACTACTCTATAGCGTACGTCATGTTTTAGAATTGTGCTTTTGAACTAATGTTTTAAATTATGAAGTTGCTTTGAAAATGCTTTTGCCTTTTGTCATTGAATCTATGCTTCATATATTAAAAATGCAAATCTGCATTGAACTCTCCCTACTGAGCTTGGACTGTTAGCTCATCCCGACATTATGTCTCAAGTGTGGCCATCGATAAGGATCCTGAGCTTGAGGAGGATCCAGACTACATTCTGAAGGAAGAAGCAGATCTTCTGCCTGATGAGTTCTACCCGTAGTCGGGTTTTGATTATCTTTGACTTGGCACAGTCTGAGATAATTGTACAGAAAATAGAATTTATCTTTTTGGATATACGCCACTATTTAGGTGATAGTTGGCCATCATTGGTGGTTGAATTTTGGGTTTTGTTTTTGTGTACAAATGTATATAGAATTTGCTAATGCTATATGATATCATCATAGTCTTCTGTATTGCATCTGCTTTGATTTCCGCACGTATGTAATGCATCAGGTACATCAGATGTCTTGATAGTCCTCGAATTCCACACGTGGAGAGTTGGGCTATCACAATTGGTGCCAAAGCTTATGAATCAGACCGTATCGGACGGTTCGACTTTCCTTGAAATTCGTGTTAGGAAAGTCGGGCTATCACACTTGGCATCCGAGAGTTCAGTGTGGACTCTATTGAAATCGACAGTCTGATTTTTCTTGAATTCTGTGTTGGGAAAGTCGAGCTGTCACAGGTGGTATTACAGATATTCATAGGAGCATTTGATGATTCGGTTTTCCTAGAATACAGGATAAGGGGAAAATCGAGTCATTACATTGGGTCTCATTAGATCAACAGGGTCATTGATCCTTGTCTTGATTCACTAAATGGCGAAGAGGGCCAACCTTTGTCTGCGCAATATTGGCATCTGAATTCTGAATCTGGACCATAGTTAGTTTTTGGTATCACACCGAAATAAATAAGACATTAACAAATCAACAAACCAAATGCATTAAATTAATTACCTAATAATGTTAATTTTGTGATAATGCATCTGAATAATTGGTTAAATTAATAAACTATGATTAAATTGTAATAAAGAAACATGATACTTCTTGATGACATTATTTGAATGGTAGATTAGTAATTGAATTTGATATGTTAGTATTTATGTTTGTAGAATTTGTATTGATAGAATAGATAACTGAAAATCGAACTTGACATTGCTTTATTGATGTAGATAATTGGAACTCTTGATTGGTCATGTTGTGAAAATGAGAAATTGAATGATCACTTTGTGTTTCCAAGGTAGTCTAGAAATATACTTGTCGTAGGATCTTCTTGGCGAGCATGTGCCCATTGACGTGGGCCCCGCATACTCCTTCGTGGATCTCTTTCATGATGTTGGTTGCCTCGCTTTCAGTTAGGCATCAGAGTAGGTTATTATTATATAACCGCTTGTAGAGGCATTCATCGCAAATGGCATAGTTCACCGCTAAATGTTGGATTGTCCGCCTGTTCGTCTTAGACGTGCCTTCAGGGAAAGCTCGAGTTTCGAGAAAATTCTTGATATCTGAGAACCATGGAGGCTCATCATCTACCTTTATGGATCCCTTGATCTGGAGGTAGAAGGTAATCATTCACATAATATATCATTTTATCACTCTTAACTTAGTGATGCTAGACCTTAGTTTGCTACTAACAAGTTAATGATGTGCAGATATTAAGGAAAAATAGCAAAAGAGAGCCAAAGTGTTAACATTCATCAAAATGAATTCGTAAAGCAATTAGAAAGACAATTGAATGAAAAAGATGAATCATTGTCTACTAAAAGATGGATAATTGTACTTTACGATTGAGCGGAACGAAGTCTAAGAAAGAAAAAGAAGACAAATCATAATTTACGATTCTTCAAAAGACGTTCAAAAGCTGAAGTACGATACAATAGAAAGCGATCGATTGTAATCAAGAATCATTCCATTGGAAGTTGTGTTGAGAAGAGAAAATCATGATTTACGATTTTACAAATGAAGCTTCTCGTTGCTGCTGATCACTTGAGAATTTTCATTGCCATGCACCAAAATAAAGGAACTCTTGAATTAGAAGTCTGGTGACTCACGAATCTGAGAAGATTGACGAAGGGAGACTCTTAGAGGACTCTATTGCTGAAATAAAGGAGAAAATCTAAAAGAACATCAATTGTTGAAAGCAAGGAAAGATAAGATTAGAAGTAGAGTTATGATAGGAATCTTTTATTTTAGTAGTTTCTTTTGTTAGAATTAGATCAATGTAAACCGACTCCTTATGATCTATAAATAAGATAACCTGATATAGGAATTAATTATTGAAGAAATTCTCAGCATCAATTGATGACTGAGGTTGGGTTTTCCTTCGATCAAATTTAGAGTAGTTTAATTTTGATATCCAAAGTTCTTCGGCCACAATTGACGACTGGGATTGAGAGCTGGAAGATTAGTGTAGATTTCTGTGGTTTCTCATAAGAAATTGATGCCTGCGGCTGAGGGGTGAAAGATATAATTTTTATTACTTTCTAGTTTAGATTTATTTTTATTGCAATTTATTGCTTTGTAAACATCTTCAAGTTTTGATTTGAATTGACGACTCAGGTTGAGATTTGCAGATTAGTGTAATGGTTTTACTTTTCTATCTTTAATTTTCTCGAATTTGATTGACGCCCAAGTTTTAGGAAATTATTGATTAGATTAAATCTGTATTGATTGAATTCTAGTTTTGATTGACGACCAATGCTAGGAGGCTTGATATATAGTATAATGGTACTTTAATTTTGTAAATATCCAAGAACTGAAGGTTTGTGATTGACGACCATAATTTGGAAGGAGGAGGATTTAGGATTTATTTTTTGCAAATTAGTTTAAGAAACCATTCTTTTATTCATATTTCTCAAGTAGTTTAGGATCTTAAATGATAAATATAACTTTTCAGAAAATTAATTAAATGGATAAAACACTTTCTCGTGAGAATGATCCTATACTAGCACTGCCATTTCCATTGTGCGCTTGCAATAGGTTAAGACTTAATTAGATACCTACAAAGTAGCAAGTCAGAAGGTAGGCTCATTTCTTTGTCTGATCATGATCAGTTTCATTTCAACGCCATATGAAATTTCGACCATTGATGCTGATGTTGCTAGTGCATCCGCAAAGCAGTTTCTTGCTCGTGAGACATAGGAGAAGGTGACGTCGTCGAAGCATGCAATTAGACCCTCAAGGTGCTCATGGTATGGGATCAACTTCTCACCCTTCATCTTCCAGTCTCCATTTGTTTGGCATATGATCAGCTGTGACTAGTCGAATACTTTGAGGTGAGTTACGTTTAGATCAAGAGCTGCTTGTAGGCTAGCTACACAGGCTTCGTACTTGGCCATATTGTTGGTGCAGGAGAAGTTGAGCTTTATGGAGACTGGTATGTGAGACCCTTTTGGCGAGATCAAAATAGTGCCAACTCCTTGACCTTCGGCATTTGATGCCCTGTCAAAGTGCATTAACCAGGATTCCGTTGTCTCCTTCGTGTCATCCTCTATCATGAACAAGATGCCCTCATCAGGAAATTTGGTTCTCAGAGGCTCGTAGTTGGGTAAGGGATTTTGGGCAAGATGATCAGCGAGTGCTTGTCCTTTGATTGACTTCTGGGTGACATGTGACGTCAAATTTTGATAGAAGAAGTTACCAGTGTGCAGTTCGGCTCGTAAGAGCTGGCTGTTCAAATAAGTACTTCAATGGATCCATCTATGCTAGGAGGAGAATTGCATGAGAGAGCAAGTAGTGACGAAGCCTCTGGGTAGCCTATACGAGAGCTAGGCATGCTTTCTCAAGATGAGAAAAACGTATCTCGTAATCGATGAACTTCTTACTCAGGTAGTAAATGTCCTGCTCTCTTCTTCGAGTCTTATCGTGCTGCCCTAGGGCACATCCCATTGAGAATTTGGTTGTGGAGAGGTACATCAACAGCGGTTTTTCAGGTACCGGTGGTACAAAAATAGGAGGTTTGAGAAGGTAGCCTTTGATTTTATCGAATGTTGCCTAACAATCCTCATTCCATTCGACGGGTAAGGCTTTCCTTAGTATCTTGAAGATCGACATGCAGATAGAAGTTAACTATGCAATGAACCGACTAATGTATTGTATTTTGCCCAGGAAGCCTCTGACCTCTTTCTTGATAGATGGTGGAGGAATTTTGATGAAGACTGTGACAGCCCGGATTTTAGCACCTCAAAATCCGTGCCATCAGCACAACCCTCGAGGCCGTGCCGCATATAATATTCAGAACACTTGGTACATCCCAACCATACAGAAAATAAAATAAGAATATAGAGCAGAACATATCTCCAGTTCTACAATATACCACATCAAAACAATAATCCAAAAGATAGTTCTAATCCCATACCTCTATATGGACAAAAGAACTAACCCGAACCATCAATGCCGTTACTACGGTCACCCAAAATGGTTCGACAAAAGAATATTACAAGTATCTTAATTCTTACAAAATAAACAAAACATGGCTGGATGTGCCAAGCCTTAAATCTCTCCCTTACAAAATTTCAAAGTACGCAACAAAACTCCTAGAAGAACTTCTCAGGAGGAGGCTCAGATTCTTCCCTCGGAATGTAATCTAAGTCCTCGGGATCAACCTCACCAGTAGCAGCTCCTAACTCTGAACCTGTGAGGTATAGTCAAAAGAGGTGAGCTACATCCTAGTTCAATAGGGATAATATCTGATCAAGTAAATCTTACTTACTCACATACATTTAATGACATACATAAAGCATGAGTTCATCAATGTAATTTGATTGGAAACAATTAGCGATGCAATAAAATAATTAGAGTGCTTTTACCATTCTACTCATGACATCTGTTGTTCATTAATGCTTACGATTTCAACAAGGCTGGTCCCATGACTTAAAATAGTAACTTAAATAATCCCCAAGCAATATAGCATCGAGCCCCGATGGAATACCCTCCATCGTCGTCTAATCAGACTATTTTTGCTATTAAGTTGACCCACGTCCCTTTCTCATAGGTGACGGGTACATCACTACTATACATCCCTGGGATGTCTACTGGTGCATGGATTCGCCGCCGTACCAGTCACGGATATCCTGCCACGTCAGTTACGGATATACCATTGTGTCGGTTGGGTATTCTCTAAACCTTAAATCAATTATGTGCTACATATAGTTATTCACCGTGTGATCGTGCTAAATAAATATAAGCTCCCAGCATGTTTAACCTCATTTACATATGTTCAAGTACGTGGGTCCTTACATCTACCATACATCCCTGGGATGTCACACTTTCTGATGCATCCTTCAGATGCACATTTTACACATACATCCCTGGGATGATTGAACTCTTTTACTAGTTCACTTCTTCACATTGACATAACATTTCTCATTTTTTTTATACTACTCTACATTTTACATTTTTAACTTATATTGAAAGTGAATACATTAGAATTCAACTCAACTTTAAGGAAACATGCATTCATAGGTTATCATCATATACATGTTATCGTAATTAAGGGTACGAGGTCAGAAATTCTCCTATCTCACTTGCGTTTACACATTTGGATTCTCAAATCCAAGTTAGCATTCAAACATCACAAGGTCTGGCTTAAACTAGACCTGGCCAAACACATTTATTTCATCACTACTAGTGTAAGAACATTGGGTTATAAGCCTAACACCAATACACAACTACTCGTATGTAAAAACTTAACAAAAGCTGAATTTCATCCAAATCGATCGAACGATTTCTGAATCGATCGAACGATTTGTAAATCGATCGAACGAATTTAAATCGATCGAACGATTTTCAAAATTATTCGAACAAAATTTATATTGATCGTACGAAACTCTAAAATCGATCAAACGAATTCTATTTCGTTCGCTCGATCCCACCATTATTCATTCTACAATACCTTTGTCAGTTAGCAAAACCGATTGAATGATTTTCAAATCGTTCACATAGGTTCCACAAATCGATCGAACGATTTCTCAAAGTCGTTCAATCGGTTCCTTCAGAATTCGAATCGATCAAATGATTTTACAAATCGTTCGAATGATTACCTTCAGAACTTATTTGCTTTCTACCTTATCTTTTCTTTTGTCAAAATCGATTGAACGAACTCTAATTTCGCTCAATCGGTTTCACCCATTTCTAGATCTAATCACTCTCTTTCTCATCTCCTCATCATCCATCCTCATCATCTATCCTATTTATCAACCATTTAACTAATACACACAATCTTAAATTCTCTAGTTAACAGTTCAAACAAAAACATAGATTTGTAATTCTTACCCCAATCGAACGGTTGGATCTCTGTCACTAGGGTTTCCCAAACCCCAAACTTTTACACTCTTGATTTCGAGCTCGATCCTCTAACTTTCCGAGCCCAACACTTGCATTGAATGCCCCTCTCTAGGTTTTACAACTCACTTCTCTCTCTCATTTACCCTCCTTAAATTTTTAAACAACAAACATAAGAGAAATAACTTCTCTTTCTCTTTTGTCTTATAATCTTAACACATGCCTTGTGTGTTAAGCACTTATAACTTACTAACATATATGTGTGTGTATATGCCTTTGCCTGTATCCACTACACCTCCCTCGCATAATAAATCCATCACATACTAAGTAACTTAAGTCAACCAAGTATAAGTTAACTCGGTCAAATGTTTGACTAATTGGTCCGCTTATCGAGGTGGACCGTTCAGGTACCGAATTTTCGGGACATTACATTCTCCCCTCCTTGGGAATTTTCGTCCGCGAAAATTTTAAATGCAAGGCCCCCCCCTCCCCACACACACCGGGATGGGTGCGCACCCAGACAATAAAGCTATTGAGAACAATAGAGGTTTAACAAAAAGGAACTGACACGTATACGCACACACATCGCACATAATGTAGCTATGTAAACACACACCCTGCAAGAAATTTAGTTTCAAACAAACAATCACACCATCAATTCATAGAATACCCACAACAACATAAACCACGAATCATGATCCACATGAAAACACAAAATACACATATAGCAAAAAGTATGGATATAATAGTGAGTGCCAACCATGCCACAATTGTTCAAAAGGACATCAGTCCCAAGTACCTATTTTAAACATTTACATTTTTCAAAGTTGTGTCGAACCCGCCCCAAAAATACATCCCATAAATTCATATCTCATAAATCGAAAGAACCCTCAAGACTCCTCATCACTAGGAGGATCAACACCAACATCGGGCTGAGCATCTCCATCTCCACAAGCGCCCGTACCGAAGTCGACGCATCCCGGACCCAAGCCTGTGCTACCGCCATACGCTGGAGATAGTCGTCAGGATACATGAAACGCATCTCCTCAGCGTGCAATGCGTCATAGTAATGAAGTTAGCGGATGAGAAGACGATTGTTTTTCGCCATCTGACGCATACTGGCTTCCAACAATGCATAGAGATCGGCGACGGTCGGTGTAGGAATGCCTCCGTAAGGTGGTGGCACGTACTCATGTGTCGGGTGTCGAGGAGGGTCATCATAAAGTGGAGTATCATGGGCTGGCAGGTCAGAGCCACGTGGTTGATCCGCAGGTTGTTGTTCAGGTGGTGGCAGTTCCTCCACCAAGGGCTTCTTGGTCAATTTAACATATGTTTTGTTCCAATCCACCATGGTGTATGGTTGGACGTTACCCGTCAGTTTGTGTTCACTCTTGGAGAGGGTGTAGGTGTCATCACCCGCGTAATCCTCGACCATTAAAGAAATGAGTCGGGCATACAACATATCATCAATTGGTTTCTTGGTGCCCTCAAGCATCTTCTTGCGAGCATATTTCATCCCCTCAAGGACCATTTTCGGCGCGTTAAACCATCGACCGCTAAAAGCCGAAAAAAGTGTCATTTGTACTTCACCGACTCTTTCGGTTTTATGGCATAACGGATACAAATTACATTGGATTATAGAATCAAGCATCCAAAGCTCGCGAGGCAAGTCAACCCGCTTAATCGTGTGTCCCGAACCCGTTCGGCCATGGGTCATTTGAGCAGCGACATACTTATAATCCAATGTGGCCAAAAAAGGTTCAGCTAGGGCGATATCTTCGTGGTTATACGTATGGAAACATTCCAATGCATCGGCCACGTCATCAAAAGTAAATGTATAAGGCCGATTATCAAGCTTTGTTTTGAGGATGTTCGGGTCCTTAACCAGTTCCATGTTCTGATAGAACAGTCGAACTATCCTAGGGTAAAAAGTATCAAGATAGGGGCGAAGGATGCCCGTCAAACCCGCGATGGAAATATAGTCGAAGGCCCACCGGGTCTCATCCCGCTTGGTGAAGATCTTTGGATCTGTAATCCACTCGGGTTCAAAATCTTTGTTAGACCACCACTCATTTGGTCATTCCCTTGGTTGTGATGGGGGTGGTGCTTGGGAAGGTGGTGCCGACGAGGAACCCATAGGTGGCTTCTTCGGTGGCTGTTGGGAAGAAGAACCCGTAGTGGTCTTCTTGGGTGCCACACTCGCCGATGCTTGGCGAGTTTTAGGTGGCATTGTAGGGAAAAAATTAAAACTAGGGTTTTAAGCCAAATCTAGCTCAAATGCTAGCTAAAATAGGGGAAATAAATCCCCTTGGAAAGTGTAGTAACCCTAGAAGGGTTTAAGGTTACCTGTGATGAAGAAAATCTGGTCGGAGGTGGTCGGAGTTGACGAAAATCGGACGCTTACACAGTCCAAAGACTCTCTATTGCAGAAAGAAAAAACGCAAGAGGTTGAAATGTAAGTGAATGGTAAAATGTTTGGCATGTTATATATATATATAGGTTTTTAAATCGATCGAACGAATTGAAATTCGTTCGATCGGGTTCCAAAATCTAAATGGTAGTCTACAAATTCGATCGAACGAGTTATATTTCGATCGAACAATTTTCCATTGCTTAAGGACCCTCTTAAAATTTCGTTCGATCGGTTTGAAGATTCGATCAAACAAATTTTCTGGCAAATTTTAAGGCCATTCTCTACTCCACTGGCCAACTCACTTCGTTTGATCGATTCGAGAAATCGATCGAACGGTTTCTAACAACAGCTGGAACACCTACTGGGCCTTGCATTTCGTTCAAACGATTTTCAAAATCGTTCGAGCGGTTTTCTGGCAACACCTCAAAGATTTTAGCCTACAGAAATTCGATCGAACGGTTCGAATTTTGATCGAACGAATTTCTAAAAATTCTTCTTTGACAGTATGTTGATATGTCCTATGATCCATAGGTGTGTTGTGAGCCAATCAACTTGAAAGTAGCTCCACTAACAAGGTGGCAGCTCCACGCCGAGAACCTATTCATAGTTCAACCCTAAATACTCGAATGCTTAGACTAAAACGTAAGATATTAGCACTTATCATTACAAAACATCATCCAAAACCAATTTACATACATTTATTCACACAAATTTGAGTTTCCACTGAGAATGACAAAACATAATTTGGGACTAGCACTCGTATTCTATTGTTCAAATAGATGAGGATACAATTCTTTGATTTCAGCCTCCCATTCCCAAGTTACTTCTTCGACTGGATGAGTACCCCATTTGACGAGTACTAAGGGAATGATTTTAGTACGCACCTTCCGGTCCAAAATTTGAGTAGCGTCTTCAATCATAGTCATATCCTCATGTAGCTCTATCGGCTGACTGCCTAAAATGTGCGTGGGGTCCTTTACATACTTCCAGAGCATTGAAATATGAAAAACATTGTGGACGCTATTAAACAACGGAGGTAAATCGATGTGATAGGCTACTTCACCGACTCGACCTAAAACTTCAAAGGGTCCTATATAACGAGGACTTAACTTCCCCTTCCTTCCGAACCTCATCACACCCTTCATGGGTGACACTTTCACAAAAATGTGATCACCAATGGCAAAATCGAGGCTTGTTCTCTTAAAATTGGCATAGCTCTTTTGCCGACTCTGGACTGCTTTAAGCCTATCTCCTATCATTCGTACAAACATGGCATTTTCCTCAAGGATTTTCGGACCCAACATAAATTTTTCTCCGATTTCCTCCCAGTTTATGGGTGATCGGCATCATCTCCCATATAGAGCTTCATACGGTGCCATTCTGATGCTTGCTTGAAAACTGTTGTTATACGCAAATTTGATCAACGATAGATGTTGATCCCACGAGCCTTGTAATTCGAGCATACACGCCCTGAGCATGTCTTCGATCATTTGATTTACTCGTTCTGTTTGCCCGTCAGTTTGTGGGTTAAATGCCGTACTAAAATCCAATCGAGTGCCCATACCTTCTTAAAATTTTTGCCAAAATTTTGAGGTATACAATAGATCACGATCAGATACAATGCTGCTTGGAATGCCATGCAACTGCACTATCTCCTTCATATAAAGTTCCACGAGTCGTCCAGCAGTATACATCGTATTGTAGGGTAAGAAATGAGCTGACTTCATTAGTCTATCCACAACAACCCATATAGCATTGTGCCTCTTCGCCGTCCGTGGCAACCATACTATGAAATCCATAGAGATCGACTCCCATTTCCACTCTGGTATAGGTAGAGGTTGCAATAATCCAGCAGGGTGTCGATGATCGATTTCACCTGTTGACACGTCAAACATTTTGACACGTATTCCGCTACGTCGCGTTTCAGACCTCTCCACCAGTAGTTCTTACGCATGTCTTGATACATCTTGGTACTACCAGGATGGATCGCATATTGAGACTTGTGAGCTTCATCCAAAATGGTTTGTCTTAGACCCGCATCAACAGGAATACAAAGGCGTCCTCTGAACAACAAGGAACCATCCTCCCTTATAGAGAAGTACCTTCCATCACTTCTTTCCAAATCTTGACTAACTCAGAGTCTCTCATCTGTAGCTCGTGTATGTGCTCGAAAATTGTCGGTCTCACTGAAATATTGGCCAACAGAGTACCTGAAGCTTGTACCTCAATCATCGCGTCATACAATGACAGGTCTTCAAACAACTTCCACCTGTGCATTCCCAATATCAGGCTAGCTAACTGAGTCGAACCCTTCAGACTCAAAGCATCAGCGACAACATTTGCCTTGCCTGGGTGATATTGAATGGAGCAGTCATAGTCCTTGAGAAACTCCATCCACCTTCGTTGTCGCATGTTTAGCTCCTTCTGCGTGAACAAATATCGGAGGCTTTTATGGTCAGTGAAGATCTCAAAAGTTTCCTCGTACAAGTAGTGCCTCCAGATTTTTAACACAAAAATGACTGCGGCTACTTCAAGGTCATGCGTTGGGTAATTCTTCTCATGTTCTTTCAGCTGCCTCGATCCAAACGCAATTACTTTCTTATACTGGTTAAGCACACAACGTAAACCGTGATGTGAAGTGTCACTATAGACTACAAAACCCCCACTTCCTGTTGGAATTGCAAGTACTGGAGTTGGCGTGAGGCGCGATTTAAGCTCTTGGAAGCTCTTCTCATAAGCTTCGGTCCACTCGAATCTCACATCCTTCGGTGTGAGCCTCGTTAGTGGCCCCGATATCACTGAAAATCCCTCCACAAAGCATCGATAATACCCAGCTAGACCAAGGAAACTACGTATATCAGTCACTGTCTTAGGCTGTTCCCACTGCACTACAGCTTCGATCTTTGCTGGATCCACCGTGACACCTTCCTTTGAGACAACATGCCCCAAAAAGCTTACTTCTTCCAACCAAAACTCACACTTACTGAGTTTGGCATACAACTGGTGTTCACGCAGTGTTTGTAGAGCGGTTCTCAAGTGCACTTCATGTTCTGGCTTTAATTTAGAGTATATGAGGATATCGTCGACGAACACAACGACGAAGGAGTCCAGGTGTGGTTTAAGCACCCGATTCATTAGATCCATAAACGACGCTGGCGCATTCGTCAATCCAAATGGCATTACTAAGAATTCGTAGTGTCCGTATCTCATCCTAAAAGCAGTCGTTTGAACATCCTCTGCCTTGACCCTGAGTTTATGAAATCCTGATCTCAAGTCGATCTTAGAAAAATATCTTACCCCTGCAGTTGGTCAAACAGATCATCTATCCTTGGCAATGGATACCTGTTCTTTATAGTGAGCTTGTTCAACTGACGGTAGTCAATGCACAACCTCATTGACTCGTCCTTCTTCTTGACAAACAATGCCAGCGCACTGTTGAGAACTAGAAAATACCATTTTCCACCCTTTAACCGGGGTGTCTTGATAGACCTTTGAGAGAACTAAATAAGTGTTTTAACTATTTGTTTCACAGCTAACAATAAAGGCAGGCTTAACCATGAAAGCAGTCTAAAAGTGCCAAAAAGATGATAATCCATGTTGATTCGAAGGAAGAAGGAGAAGGGACAACCTCACTAACTGTCAAAATGCCTAGACTAAAGAGGCCAAAGGCCTGGTTTCAACCTGGAAAGAGGTGTGGAGCTATTCGAACAGAAGAATGTATTACAGATTACTTTTCGAAAAGAATTTGAACTTTTCGAAAAGAATCTGAACTTTTCGAAAAGAACTTGAACTTTGTGAAAAGAACTCAAAGCTCCAGGCTTAGTTTTCGAAGAGCACCTGAACTCTTTGAAAAGATTTCTGAACTTTTCGAAAAGAACTTGAACTGTGCGAAAAGAGCTTCAGAAGTCACAGTACCTTGCGAAAAGTTCTCCAAACTATGCGAAATGGTATTCTGAAGACCCTGAGAATCTGCAAGGGTAATTCAGTAATCTTTGCACACGCCCCAATGTAGTTAAAAACCCAGGGACATTTCAGAAGATTCTAAGCACGAACCAAAGGCATATTCCACCCCATGTGAATACCCGAAGATGAAATCACTTGGCGGGAACTTCTAGAAGCTCTAACAGATTTTTGAATTACATAACAGAATTGATGCTTCTTTCATCTGATTGGCTAAACCAAATCAAGCAGTTCTGATTGGCCAAAATAGATTTGGATCCTTGTGCTCGACTCCTATTGGTTGATAGCTGTGAGATACTTCTGTAATTCAAAAGAGAATTGTATTCAAGACTACAAATCCGAGAGCTGTTTAAGCTGTGCTCTGTAATTGTAATGGTGAATTTGAAAAGGTTGCTGTGAACCGTACATTCTCAATCAGATTGGTGTTGAGGGTCCCTGTGATCTCCTTATTGCACTAGACTCCTTTAGATTTACTATTTTTTAAGCAATTTCCCTTAATTCATTATCCCTATGAGAATTTGTGTTTGTAACCTAATCTCTCACAGCATTTGTAGTGGTGTTTCTCGTTCTGAATTAAGGATTCAGATTAAAGACTATTGGATGGTCTGTGGCCATTGAAGTGGACAGACCATAACCATAAGTTTAACTCTAACCCTTGAGTTAGATTACTTTCTCTTGCATCTGTGCTTGTAGCCAGATGAAGATTGGATCACATCTCATTTGATCTACATTTATGCTCATTTTGCATCAAGGACCAAATCAAAGTTAGATATTATTTCTCCATTCTTATTAATTTACATCAAAATCTCCCCAACTCAGATCTGGATCACTTAGTTTTAATTTTACTTTTATCATTTAGTTAATGTGACCAATTCAACCTCCCATCTTATTTGCTCTATAGATAGGATCAGAGGCCATATCTGGTAGCTCAAATCTGGAGGTTTATCTTACATTTTAAATAAATTCCCTGTGGGTGATCTTTTACTCACTTACATTTAAAACTTGCTACAATTGGCCATGATCTTACAGGCTAATTAACTTCTCTCTGTGCTGATATTTCCTTATTCGTTTTAATTTTCCAAATTCAGTAGCATTCCTCATTCGCAAGTATGTTTTCAACATACAAATAAATCATGCACACTTAGAGCGCAACAAGTTTTTGGCGCCGCTGCCGAGGAATTTATTTTAAAATTGGTAGACCTAAGTTTTTATTTTATTATTCCATCAGTGCTAACTGTTCTATTGTTTAAATCTGTGCAGTTATTCATATACACTTTGAGCGTGGAACATACTTTGAAAGGAATACTGAAGGTTTGCTGTGCATAATTTGATTCTTTGTTTCTGTGTTGTATGTTTGGTAGGAGGACTCTCAATCCTGAGATTGTCCCTCTGAATTTAGAAGTTGAAAGGCTACTAAGAACTAGACATACATCACAGAATTTTGCTGAGACTACTATGGGTGAAGAACCTAGACTTTTGAGGGATTACTTTGCACCTGGTGCATATAATTCTCCATTTTGCATTCAATTTCCTCCTGTTGAAGGAAATTATGAGATCAAATCATCAACTATCTAGATGCTTCCTTCCTTCCATGGTTTAAGTAAGGAAGATCCATACAAGCATGTGGATGAGTTCCTGTCTCTTTGTACCACATTCAACATAGCTGGACTGGGTCCAGAGGCAACCAAGCTTAGGCTCTTTCCTTTTTCATTAAAGGACAAAGCTAGAGTATGGCTGTCTATGTTGGCACCAAATAGTATCACTTCTTGGAATGATTTGCAGTGTCAATTTTTAGCCAAATACTTCCCTATGTCTAAGACCAGCCAGTTGAGAAAAAATATTATTTCCTTTTCACAACACTCAACTAAAACTTTCCATGAAGCATGGGAAAGGTTTAAAGAACTTTTAAGGCAATGTCCTCATCATCAAATTCGCCGATGGCAGCTTGTTCAAAGCTTCTATCAAGGAATTGATCAAAAGGGCAAGAATATAGTAGATGCTTCCTGTGTAGGCACCTACTTGCAAAAAATAGTTGAGGAGGTCTGGAATTTATCTGAAGTGATTGGTGAAAATTCAACTCAACAAGAATCTTTGTCAAGAGACATTGAGAATCCTACTCGGTTGAACAATCTGCAAACCACCAAGGGAAAGATTTATGAGGTGAATGAGTTGGAAAGAAAGATGGATAATTTAACCACAAAGTTTGATAGATTGATGGACTCACTTAAAAATCCAATGGTTGCAAGAGTAGAGGAGGCATGTCTGATATGCCAGTCCTCTACTCATCCTCTTGATCAATGTCCACCGCACTACGCCTCCGATTTAGTGGTGGAGCAAGCTCATGCTGCCCAAGCATTTGGACAGATGCAGTCAAATGAATATGCATGGAGAGGGCACCCCAATTTAAGGTGGAGCCAGGGAAATTTTCAATCACAACAGCAGCAGCAACCAAAGAACCAAGTACCTTTCGAAATTGCTCAGCCTTATCAGTAGAATTTTTATACCAAGCCAAATTTTCAGCAGCCCATTCCACAACAGCCTGTACAACAATCTGCTCCAGTTGAAACCCCTTCCAGATCCCCTTCTTTTGAAGACCAAGTTCTAAATTCACTCCAGAATTTAGGGTCTTTAACTCAGACTGCAAACTTTCACAGTCAGAGCATAAAGAAGATTGAAGAAACATTAGGTCAACTTTCAAATACTTTGGCCAAAAGAGAGGAAGGCAGGTTACCCAGCCAACCTTTGAACAATCCCAGAGGACAGTTCATGGTTGGAGAGGTTTCTGTTTCACATGAAGAAGTAAAAGCTGTCACTACTTTGAGAAGTGGAAGAATTGTAAATAACAATGTGGGTACTGAAAAGGAAGAAGAAAAAATTAAGGAAATCATAGAGATATGCGCAGGAGCAAGATGATGTTAGCATTAAAATATGTACCTCGTAAAAATCAAAAAATGAAAAATGTAAAAATCAAAAAGATTCTCGATAATGATTCTAAAGTCGTAAATGAAGGACTAGTTCCTCATTTACCATTTCCCATGCCATGAAATCGATCCCTTTTGATAAAGGGAACACAAAAATAGATGAAATGATGGAGACTTTCAAGCAAGTCAAGATAAATCTACCTTTGCTTGATGCAATCAAACAAGTCCCAGCATATGCAAAATTTTTGAAAGATATTTGCACTCACAAAAGACAATCTAGGATACAGTTATCCAAGAAGGTCTTTGCTGTGGAAAGAGTTAATCAGGTTTTGTCCATTACCACACCTCAAAAACTCCAAGATCCTGGAATCCCCACAATCTCTTGCATTATTGGGGAACATACCATTGAAAAGGCTTTATTAGATTTGGGTGCTAGTGTCAACCTGCTTCTATATTCTGTATATGAGAAACTAGGTTTGGGAGAGTTAAAACCCACTCATGTGGTGTTACAACTAGCAGACAGATCTGAAAGAAAGCCAGTTGTGGTGATTGAGGATGTGTTGGTAGGGATAGATAAGTTTTTCTACCCTACTGATATTCTGGTATTGGACATGGAACCTACAAAATGTAAAACTTCCATCCCTTTCATTTTGGGGAGACCATTCCTAGCTACAACCAATGCTTGCATTCAATGCAGATCTGGTATTATGGAAGTGTCTTTTGGAAATATGAAGGTAAAGTTAAATGTCTACAATGTAGTTACACAACCTCAATTCAGTTCTGAGGAATGTTTTCTTATTAATTTGTTGGATGAACTGGTAGAAGAAACTTTACCACAATTTTTGTAGTGTGAAGATTTAACCACAGATTTTAAAGATGCTTGGAGAAAAGCTGAGGAAGAAACATTTTGTACCTCAAAGTCTGAGGAAGTAAATGCTTTGCAAGGAACTCATGATCAATTAGCAAGGTTCTCTTCATGGAAACCTGCTATTCTTCCCCTTCCACAAACAGCCAAGGTACCTTTGTTACCTTCTTTTCTCAGCCCACCTGATGTAGAGCTGAAACAGTTGCCAGAAAATTTGAAATATGTGTTTTTAGGAGACCATAAAACATTGCCTGTGATTATTTCTTCCCCCCTCACTGAGGAGCAGGAGGAAGAGTTGTTGATTGTATTGAAATAGCATAAGAGGGCAATTGGTTGGACTATTGCTAATTTGGGAGGAATCAGTCCAGCTGTTTGCATGCATAAAATTCATTTGGAAGAAGATGCAAAGCCTTCTAGGGAAATGCAGAGGAGGCTGAATCCTCATATGCAAGATGTGGTCATGAAGGAGGTTGTTAAGTTGTTGGATGCAGGGGTCATTTACCCCATCTCAGATTCAGCTTGGGTGGCACCTACAAAGGTGGTACCTAAGAAATCTCGGATCACTGTGGTAACCTCAAATTCTGGTGAGCTCATTTCAACCAGGCAAACCACTGGTTGGAGG
Source organism: Chloranthus sessilifolius (assembly GCA_021018995.1). Classification (NCBI taxonomy): domain Eukaryota; kingdom Viridiplantae; phylum Streptophyta; class Magnoliopsida; order Chloranthales; family Chloranthaceae; genus Chloranthus; species Chloranthus sessilifolius. The sequence continues at coordinate 87,819,861 of CM037594.1, read as the reverse complement.
GTCTGTATTGATTACAGAAAACTAAACACAATGACCAGAAAAGACCATTTCCCTCTTCCATTAATTGATCAAATTTTAGATAAGCTAGCAGGAAAAGCTTATTATTGTTTTCTTGATGGTTACTCTGGTTACAACCAGATTCCTGTGTATCCACAAGATCAGGAAAAGACCACATTCACTTGCCCCTTTGGCACTTTTTCCTATAGGAGAATGCCTTTTGGTCTTTGTAATGTTCCTGCTACCTTTCAAAGATGCATGTACTCCATTTTCTCTGATATGATTGACCAATTTATAGAGATTTTTATGGATGATTTTTCAATATATGGAAACAGTTTTGCCCAGTGTTTACATCATCTCAACTTGGTGTTACAGAGATGTGAAGAAACCAATCTAGTTTTGAGCTGAGAGAAGAGCCATTTCATGGTCACCCAAGGCATTGTCCTTGGCCATGTTGTCTCCCACAAGGGCATTGAGGTGGATAGAGCAAAAATTGAATTAATTGCACATTTGCGACCTCCCAAAATTGTTAAACAAATCAGAAGTTTTCTGGGGCATGCTGGATTTTACAGGAGGTTCATTAAGGACTTCAGTAAAATATCCAAGCCTCTTTGTCATTTATTGTGCCAAGATGTCCCTTTTGTTTTTAACAATGAATGCTTGAAGGCATTTGAATTCTTAAAAAATTGTTTGATTTCAGCTCCAATACTACAGTCTCCAGACTATTCATTGCCTTTTGAGCTGATGTGTGATGCATCAGATTATGCTTTGGGAGCTGTTCTTGGGCAGAGAAAGGATAAGCTGCCTCATGTCATAGCTTATGCCAGTAGATCAATGATTGATACACAGCTCAATTACACAACAACTAAGAAGGAGCTGTTGGCAATTGTTTTTGCTTTGGAGAAATTTAGGTCATAGGTTTTGGGTTCACAAATAGTGGTGTTCACTGACCACTCAGCCTTGAAATACCTTCTGTCTAAGAAGGATACCAAACCAAGATTAATCAGGTGGATCCTCCTATTATAGGAATTTGATTTGCAGATTAAAGATAAAAAGGGTGTGGCAAATGTGGTGGCTGACCACCTGTCTAGAATTCTAACTGCTGAGATTGATAGGCTGCCTATCAATGAATCTTTCCCTGATGAGCAACTTTTTGTTATCAGTGTACACACCCCTTGGTTTACAAATATAGTCAACTTTTTTGCTACTGGAAGAACTCCTCAACACTGGAATAAAATGGATAAAGATCTTTTCTTCTCAAAGGTCAAACATTTTATTTGGGAGGATCCTTATCTGTTCAAGATTTGTGCAGACCAAATAATTAGAAGATGTGTCCCTGAAGAAGACTTTCATAGCATACTTTCCATGTGTCATGAACAGGCCTGTGGAGGACATTTTAGTGGAAACAAAACTGCTGCAAAGGTTTTGCAGTGTGGATTTTATTGGCCTACACTTTTCAAAGATACACTGCAGCACTATAAGTCTTGTCAGAACTGCCAGAGATTGGGCAGCATTTCTAAGAGAAACTCAATGCCTTTACAGCCCATTTTGGTAGTTGAATTGTTTGATATTTGGGGGATAGATTTTATGGGACCTTTTACTCCTTCAAATGGTTGTAATTTCATCTTAGTAACTGTGGATTATGTATCCAAATGGGTTGAAGCCACAGCTACTAAAACCAATGATCATAGAGTTGTCTTGAAATTTTTAAAAGACAACATTTTTTCAGTTTGGTCTCCCGAGCTATTATCAGTGATGGGGGAAGCCATTTTTGTAATAAGCATTTTGAAGCTTTATTGAAAAAGTACTCTGACTCATAGAGTAGCTACTCCATATCATCCACAGACCAGTGGACAAGTGGAGATTTCCAATAGAGAAATCAAAAATATACTGGAAAAGACTGTGAAGAAGGACAGAAAGGATTAGTCCTTTAAGCTGAATGATGCATTGTGGGCATATAGGACAGCCTATAAAATCCCAATTGGCATGTCCCCATTCAGATTGGTCTATGGCAAAGCATGCCATTTACCAGTGGAGTTAGAATATAAAGCCTTTTAGGCTATTAAAACCTTGAACATGGATCTTACTACTGTTGGTAATCACAAGAAACTGCAGCTTGCTGAGTTGGAGGAGCTGAGAATGGATGCATACACCAATGCAAGATCTTACAAAGAAAAAGTTAAAGCTTTCTATGACAAAAATCTGCTGAGAAGAGAGTTCATAGCTGGCTCTAAGGTATGGCTATTTAACTCAAAACTTAAGTGTTTTCCTGGAAAGCTGAGATCCAGATGGGAAGGGCCATATACTGTCATTCATGTATCTCTTTCTGGGGCTGTTGAAATTTTAGACCCAAGTGATGGGAGAATCTTGAAAGTAAATGGTCAGAGGCTCAAACCATGCATTGAAAATACTCTGGAGCTGTATTTGACCATCTATCACCAAGAACCTCCACATATGTCGATGATAAACAATGATCATATGTATTTTACTGTGTTTGTTTTGTAGTTTTTTTCATAGTTTCTTCTCTTTGTTTTAGGTCATGTGTACACTCAATTCGAGAAGTTTATAATATGTGAAAATGAATTCAAAGAAAAATTCATTTCAAAGTCAATTTTGAAAAGGATCGACCAGAATTAACTAACTGATCGAAAAGAGCTATTTGCTTTTCGAATAGTTAGTTCTGAAGCTATTTGCTTTTTGAATAGTTAGTTCTGAAGCTATTTGCTTTTCGAAATGTTGTTTCTGAAGCCATGTGCTTTTCGAATGGTACTGATGCCATTCTCTTTTGTAAAAAGGACTGTTTTGAACTTTTCGAAAACTTCAAAGATACTTTGCGAAACTCTTTTTAAGCATATTTAAACCCTTTCGAAGCAGGGGTTTCATATTCGAAAGCCTTCCCTGAGTATCCTGTTTCACAGAAAACCCATTTTCATGCCATCTCTGTGTGCTTTTAAAGTTCAAATCCAATTTTTTTCATATTTGTTCCACTAATTAAGCTTGAAGAGAGGGACATTTTGCTTCTGATTCTGGTGGATCTCATCAAGCGTTCAAAGAGTTCAACCAAAACCCTAGATTTCGGTATTTTTCTGTGCATTGCCTCTGTTTGTGTTTTGCAAAGTTTAATTTTATATCAGCATTCATTGTGTGAGATTCAAACGAAACTTTAAGATGGGGAAAATTGAAAAATCATTGTCCGCAATGTTCCCACAATCCTCTGCTAAGAAAGTTAGCAAACCCTCCAAAAAAGGAAAAGCCAAAACCTCAGCCAAGAGAAAACTTTCAATGGATAAAGCGGATAGAATTGAGAAGGGGAAGAAGGTTAGACATGAGGAACCCATCCCAGCAACTGACCCTAGTCCTGAGCCTGAGCTTCCTCCTCTCCTTATGCATTTGGTACTGCCAAACCCATTCATTGAAGCTCAGAAGCTGATCCCAGAGCTTATCTTGGATGAAACTTTTTTCTTAAACAAACCTGAATGTCAGCTATCCTTGAAATACATCAGGGATGCTTCTCTAAGCAATATCCTAACCCCTCTTCCAGAGAAAATTTATCCACGAATGGTGAGATTATGGTACCAAAACTTGGTAAAAGTGACAGAGAATGATGCTGATGTCCCTACTCTTGTAATTTTCATTGATGATTGCGATTTAACTGTCACTTATGAAGACATTGGAAATGCTTTGGGGATACCATTTCAATATGACCCTGCTGGTCCATTAGCTGCACCAGAAACAACTTCTTTTAGAGAAATGGCTGCCCATCTAACAAAAGGCATAGTTGGAAGTGGACAGTCCATCACGAGGACAGACTTAGAACCCCATTGTTTGCTGATGGACTCCATTTTGAGAGGGAGTTTTTATTTCACTGGGCACAACCAGGAGAGAAGAACACCAATTTTGGAGGCCCTCTTCCATTTCTCTAAGGGGCAATTCTTCAATGCCCCTATGCTCATTTTTGAAGCCATGGCTGACATCAGTGCCAAGATGAAAAAAGAATAGAAAATAGCTGGCATACCATTTGGAAGGCTGATCACAGCCATGTTAAGAGCTAAATTTGATATTGATGAGCAAGAGCCATTCGAGATTGTTTCCCCTCATGCATTTGGGAAGAGGGCTTGGACCACAAGCCAAACCATGTTGAATAAAATGAGGGAAGAAGCAGAACCAGCCCCTGCAGCTGCCATTGAACCTGCCATAGCTGAAAAGCCTTGCTGCCAAGAATGCTTTACTGCACCCTATGGTGACCAGCTCTTTAGTTGCACCTATTTCCCTTGCAGCTGATATTGAACAAGTTGTCCCTCCTGTGGTGACCAGCTTTTCAGCTACACCCATTGGTGAAGAATTCATCATCTTACCCACTTCACCTAGCCCAGCTCCTATTCTTCCATCCATTCCAGCTGTCCCATCACTCATAACCACCATAATCCCAATTGCAGACTCTCCCTCTACACCATCCACTCCAGCCATACTCACACCACCAATTTCTCCTAACAATGACCAAGATATGGCCCCAGATTTTGTTGAACAATCTCCAAGCACTCCCCTTCTCCAAAGCTTCTCTGGTTCACCTACTCATTCAACTCATACACCTGAAGTAACTCATACCCCTGAACCTGAGATATTCACTACTGAGGCCTATTCATCATTGATGGGGTCTATTTTGGAGAATATTGAGCTTGAATCTGTACCTATACCTGATCCTCCTCATTTCACCCACTTGGCCACTTCCCCCTTTACAGCCATTTCACCCATTGCCCTTCAGCCGTCTACATCAATTTTACCAGCCCCTACTTTGCATACAACACCCATACCAGACACAATTAGCCAAATATTCACCTTTCTCCAATCCATCCAAGCCCAACTACAGATCAACATAGACAATCAGTCTGTGACAAATTCCCTTCTCCAAACCTTAGCCTCCACATCCCACACAACCATTTTAGCCACTGTACCTGCTGTTGCTGACCATGCTACCCAAACAGACCCTGAGGTAGTATTTGTAGATCCACCCATCCTCACCACTGCTGACAATGTTACCCAAACAGAACTTGAGGTAGTACTTTTGGATTCCCCTTCAACTTTCCTCAATTTCTCTGATCAAGCTACTCAAACTGACCCTGAGGTCATACTTTTGGACTCCTCTTCTCCCACTGCTGGGATACCTTCGGTCCCCTACCACTCCATTCCCATTCCCAGATTTGCCAGTCTCAAAAGGGCTATGGAAGAGAGCCCTTATATTTGTCGCGATGTTCTCAAGGGGTTAGCTGATCTGCAAGCTTACATTAGAACCCTTTATGAAGACCAGATTCGAAAATTGGAGTTGTTCATAAAATTTGAGAGAGAGAAGATGCAGGACCTGCTGGGCCAAACTTTTCAGATGGTTAGGAGTGAGTAGCACAAGGTTATCATGTTGCAAGCACACCTTGAACAGGAAAAATTGAGGACTACTAGACTTGAAAAGTATATTGGCCTCACCAAAAATATCAAAGCTGAGGAATACACCGAGCTGCAAGCCACAATCCAAGAGAAGGCCAAATCGAGTTCAGACTCCAATACTGACTCAAGTTCTGACTCTAACAGTGATTCTAGTTCTGATCCCATTGAACCAACTTATGATACTGATTTTGACCCGAGTTATTAGAATACATTGTGCATGTTTGTTTTGTGGATCTGTAATATGTAATTCCTGTTTTCTATTAACTTTTATTAATTAGTAATTATTGTGCATTTCTTTTCTTTCTTCTCTGTCATTATAATTTCTGTTTGATTGTTTTCTTTTCTTTGCTTATGCACCTCGAACCAGTGAGGACACTGCTCATCATAGGTTTCGGGGTGATGTAGCAGAATTACCAATAGTTTAGTTAAAATCAGTGCAGCTTATGATCACAGCAAAATTTTTGAAGATAAAGTAATTTCACACCTGTTGTTTTGAAAAATAAGGAAGTTAAAATTTTTTAAAACCGATTTTTAGAGTAATTCCAATACCTTCATGAAGTGAATGTCAAAAAATTTTCAAAATAAAATTGATGTTTTAGTAAACCTAAAAAGAGAGAAAATAGTGATGATATACCTCAGGAATTTGATAGAAAACTACACCCAGTGAGACTTGGGCCTGAAATGTTTTCTTTGGAGATATGAATTGGCAATTTTTCTGCTCTAGGGGCTGTTTGAACCTGCTTACTATCACTAGAAGTTACACATATTCAAATTGAAATAACTTGACAGCAATCATGATATTAAAGACATGATGTAAGGCCTCCTTTTGGACAGTTTGAACTTCGAAAAGCCCCACCTTTTGAAACTGCCTTTGATACACACCAGTTGAGCTTTATAAATCTAAGATTTCTTTATAACCACATCAACCAACCTAATCAACCTCATTGAGCCTAACCCTCACTCTGAAAATTCAGAAGGGAAAGGAAAGGAAGCTGAAGAAAGGAGAGTTGGGTAACAGTTTGGTAAAAGAAGAAGAAAAAAAATTGAAGGCAATGATGTATCAACAAAAGAAATGTGGCACTCCAGTCAATGTTGCTTTGAAAAGGAAAAAAGTTAGAAAAAGCCATTTCATTGGGAATTTGAAAAAAGAAAGAGAAAAAGATGGCCACTTTGGCTCTGAAAATTCAAAGAAGAAGATGAAATTGTGCTGAAATAAAGAAGATGTGTCTACCACTTCCTTACCTTGACTGACTTCTAAATTTTGAATTCCATTCCACCTCTTTATTCTTGATAAAGTTCACTCATAAGCCACAGTACCACCCAAGTCCAAGTCCTTACTGATCAATGATGGATTGAGCTGTCACATGGAGGTAAGGATTTGTGTAATCTATGGAGAAAAGAGCAGTAGATTCAGAACTAAAAAGCAATGCCTATGCTCTTGCTTACAGTCCTATTTGAGAACTGTAATTTCTCTTGAGCTGTGTGAAATAGTACACCCCTCATATTTGCATGGTGAGTGAAAACCCTGGTGAGAGTTGAGTTTGAAATCAAATTATTTGGGGTAATATCAAAACTGAATTTTCAAATAGAAGGCAAGCTTTTCATTAATTTTTCTTATAAAAACTTTTTGGCACCAACTGAGTGAATGGTAAAAGGAATTACTGACTGAATTTTAGTTTTAAACTAATGTTTTCTTGAAGATCTTTCTTGATGATGAGGTGTTAATAACTTTGTTGGATAAAGTCTACTTAATGTAATGCATTGATATTAACTGATTTATTGGAGAAGTTTGTGGGTACCTTCACTGAAAACCCTCAGGAGACTTCACTCCTCCACTGGGGATCACCTAGGGGTTTAAAAGGCTTGTTGCATATGCTAAATCCAACTGTGTTCTCTACAAAAGTGGCTTTTCATTCTGTTTTTAATTTTGTCTTTGCTCAGGGATTAGCAAAGCTTAGGTTTGGGGGTGTGTTGAGAACTAGAAAATACCATTTTCCACCCTTTAACCTGGGTCTTGATAGACCTTTGAGAGAACTAAATAAGTGTTTTAAGTATTTGTTTCACAGCTAACAATAAAGGCAGGCTTAACCATGAAAGCAGTCTAAAAGTGCTAAAAAGATGATAATCTATGTTGATCCAAAGGAAGAAGGAGAAGGGACAACCTCACTAACTATCAAAATGCCTAGACTAAAGAGGACAAAGGCCTGGTTTCAACCTGGAAAGAGGTGTGGAGCTATTCGAACAGAAGAATGTACTACAGATTTCTTTTCAAAAAGAATCTGAACTTTTCGAAAAGAATCTGAACTTTTCGAAAAGAACTTGAACTTTGCGAAAAGAACTCAAAGCTCCAGGCTTAGTTTTCGAAGAGCACCTGAACTCTTCGAAAAGATTTCTGAACTTTTCGAAAACAACTTGAACTGTGCGAAAGGAGCTTTAGAAGTCACAGTACCTTGCGAAAAGTTCTCCAAACTATGCGAAATGGTATTCTGAAGACCCCCAGAATCTGCAAGGGTAATTCAGTAATCTTTGCACGTGCCCCAATGCAGTTAAAAACCCAAGGACATTCTAGAAGATTCTGAGCACGAACCAAAGGCATATTCCACCCCATGTGAACACCCAAGATGAAATCACTTGGCGGAAACTTCTAGAAGCTCTAACAGATTTTTGAATTACATAACAGAATTGATGCTTCTATCATCTGATTAGCTGAACCAAATCAAGCAGTTCTGATTGGCCAAAACAGATCTGGATCCTTGTGCTCGACTCCTATTGGTTGATACAGATCTAACCAATTCTGATTGGTTGATACACATCTGAGCTAGACTTAGGGGAAACTATAAATAGATGAACCATTTGCCCAATTTGGGGATCCAGATTTCGAGTTTCATTTCTATTGCCTCATTTCCAATTCAGATAGCTTGTCTGAAACTCCTATAATAGCCTAACTTTTATTTGTAATTGAGAGCTGCGAGATACTTCTGTAATTCAAAAGAGAATTGTATTCAAGACTACAAATTTGAGAGTTGTTTAAGCTGTGCTCTATAATTGTAATGGTGAATTTGAAAAGGTTGCTGTGAACCGTACGTTCTCAATTGGATTCATGTTGAGGGTTCCCTGTGATCTCCTTATTGCACTAGACTCCTTTAGATTTACTATTTTTTAAGCAATTTCCCTTAATTCATTATCCCTGTGAGAATTTGTGTTTGTAACCTAATCTCTCACAGCATTTATAGTGGTGTTTCTCGTTCTGAATTAAGGGTTCAGATTAAAGACTATTGGATGGTCTGTGGCCATTGAAGTGGACAGACCATAACCATAAGTTTAACTCTAACCCTTGAGTTAGATTACTTTCTCTTGCATCTTTGCTTGTAGCCAGATGAAGATTGGATCACATCTCATTTGATCTACATTTATGCTCATTTTGCATTAAGGACCAAATCAAAGTTAGATATTATTTCTCCATTCTTATTAATTTACATCAAAATCTCCCCAACTCCGATCTGGATCACTTAGTTTTAATTTTACTTTTATCATTTAGTTAATGTGACAAATTCAACCTCCCATCTTATTTGCTCTATAGATAGGATCAGAGGCCAGATCTGGTAGCTCAGATCTGGAGGTTTATCTTACCTTTTAAATAAATTCCCTGTGGACGATCTTTTACTTACTTACATTTAAAACTTGCTACAATTGGCCCTGATCTTGCAGGCTAATTAACTTCTTTCTGTGCTGATATTTCCTTATTCGTTTTAATTTTCCAAATTCAGTAGCATTCATCATTCGCAAGTATGTTTTCAACATACAAATAAATCATGCACACTTAGAGCTGCAACACGCACCCCCAAGAGATACACTCGATCTCACAAACCCTTTGTCTAAGATCTCCTATAATTGCTCTTTCAACTCCTTTAACTTTGTCAGAGCCATCCTATATGCGGCCTTAGAAACCAGCTCTGTTCCCGGTGCCAATTTGATAGCAAACTTGACCTCTCTTTCCGGAGGTAGTCCTGATAATTCGTCTGGGAAGACGTCATCAAATTCACACACTATTGAAATCTCTGAAGTAACATTTTTCCCGTCCTTGTCATCCTTTAGGAAAGCCAGATAGCCCTTACATCCACTTCTGATCAAACGTTCCGCTTTGATAGTGGACACGAGTGGTAGAAACTTCGTCCTCACTCCTACAAATTAAAAGGAACGTCTCGTGTTTGGCCTAAAGGTGACCACCTTGTTCTTACAATCGACTGTTGCACAGTGTTGTGACAACCAGTTCATGCCAAGGATCACGTCGAATCCTTGCATGTCGAGCAAAATTAAATCTATTGGCAACTCAAAAACTTCCCCATAAATATCCCCATCTTTAATAGCTACGACCATTGACTTGCAGACTAAGTCTGTATCCACCGATTTTCCCGTCGGAATGGACACTGCCAAGACAAAATCCAAAGTCTCTACCTGAACTTTCATCTTTTCTGCGAATCGAGGTGTGACATATGAATGGGTAGATCTCGAGTCCATTAGTGCTCTTGCTACATACGCGGCATCACTTCCTCTCCCATACACTTGCAAGGTACCTATAAGGCATACCTAGTTCAGCATTCCACTCATGTAACACACACTCATGCAACATGTATATTATTTAGGTGGATGCTTCTCAAAATAAAACAAAACATAAATACATTTTCGAGATATCTAATACGATAAAAAAATCAATCTAAGTAAATACTCACCCTGTATGATGTCGTTGGAATTTTGAGCGTCTTGAGCCATAACTGCATAGGCTCTTCCCTGCATGACTGGCTTCTTCGATTGGATTGGTCTCGGTGCAGGCGCAGAAGCCGTTCTGCCCTTTGCCGTCTTAGGACAATCTCGGATGATGTGGCCGATCTTTCCACATCGATAACATCCTTGCATATCCCGTCTACAATCAACTGTCCTATGAGGCTTGCCGCACTTGCCACAAGTCTCCTTTGGTGTAGAAGAGGCTGCCCTTGAGAAGCCTTGGCTCGCGGACACTGCTGTGGTGGCTGTAGAGTTCTCATACCTAATGGGTCTCGCCAATGCAGATACAGCTGGTCTGGAAAAATTTGTATATGATATCTGCCTAGGGAGTGGTGCTTGTGTCGTAAATCTCGGCTTTTTATTTCTCGAGTCATACTCACCCACCCTCCCATGGTCTAGCCGCACTGCATCCAGTTGATCCCTCCTCTTGTATACACCATAAATATCCCTCTCAGCCACTATTGCCTTTCCCATCACATCCGCGTAACGTTCAAGTTTGAAAATTGACACTCTTTCACGGATGTTTGGTCTTAGGCCTTCTTCAAACTTTGCTGCCTTCATAACCTCTGTGGACACTAACTCTGGTGCAAACCGGGACAACCGTGTAAACTCTACACCGTACTCTCATAAGGACATGCCTCTTTGCTGGAGATTTGCAAAGTCCCTTCTCATTTGTACTCGTACCTGCTTAGGGAAATATTCCCTATTGAACTCTCTAACAAAATCCGCCCAAGTCCATAGGCGATGTGGGTCCTCTACTTCCTTCCTCCTCAATACAGATTTCCACCACGGATCGGCATCTCCCTCCAGCTGGAAGGAAGCCCATCCTACCTTCTCATTTTTTGTACTTTACAGTCTGTGTAGAAGCTTCTCTATCTGGTTTAGCCATTTTTCTGCTTCTAACGGATCCGTCTGCCCATAGAAGCTAGGAGGTCTCAATCTCCTAAAATCAACAAACGACGAGGGCAACAATGCTGGAGGAGGCGATGGTGGTGGCTGATGACTATTAGCATTATTGACATTATTAGCTGGCAATAGTGTCGTCTGCTCAGCCAATATTGCAGTCTGCTGCATCTGCAGAGCCATCGCAGCGGCCATAGTCTCCATTGCCAATGCGATACGATCGGTTGTTCCACTCCTCCGATCTCCTTCACGAGAATTTTCTTGGTTTCTACTACTAGACCCTGCTTGAAACCCCTCTTCACCTCTCTGGGTCCTATTCTGGCTACCTCTCGGTCGACCCCTTCTTCCAGAATACATTGCGCTCTACACATAAAACCAAAGTTTCATTAGTAGAAGATCCCTTTTTACTCTGACAATAATCTAAGACTTGTCAGAAATCCTAACAAACTACTCTGATACCAACTGTCACAGCCCAAATTTCGGTACCCCAAAATCCGTGCCATCAGCATAACCCTCGAGGTCGTGCCTCATATAATATGCAGAACACTTGGTACATCCCAACCATACAGAAAATACAATAAGAATATAGTGCAAAACATATCTCCAGTTCTACAATATACCACACCAAAACAATAATCCAAAAGATAGTTCTAATCCCATACCTCTGTATGGACAAAAGAACTAACCTGAACCATCAGTGTCGTTACTACGGTCACCCAAAATGGTTCGACAAAAGAATATTACAAGGATCTTAATTCTTACAGATATTTCCATAATATTTCATTTAATTCGACAAGAATATACTATGACCGATCATGTTGTGGTTAAGATACCAGACGAAAATTCGATCTTATATTGGCCAAAAGTTTATAACGTTAGGAGAGAATTTTCAAATTGGTAGCACACGTAACTGGAACGAAGCATACCCTCGATCAACCTCACCAAAGAAGAGCTCCTAACTCACGAATAGTCAAAAGAGGTGAGCTACATCCTAGCTCAATAGGGATAATATCTGATCAGGTAAATCTTACTTACTCACATACATTTAATGACATATATAAAGCATGAGTTCATCAATGTAATTTGATTGGAAACAATTAGAGATGCAATAAAATAATTAGAGTGCTTTTACCATTCTACTCATAACATCTGTTGTTCATTAATGCTTATGATTTCAACAAGGCTGGTCCCATGACTTAAAACAGTAACTTAAATAATCCCCGAGCAATATAGCATCGAGCCCCGATGGAATACCCTCCATCGTCGTCTAATCAGACTATTTTTGCTATTAACTTGACCCACGTCCCTTTCTCATAGGCGACGAGTACATCACTACTATACATCCCTGGGATGTCAACTGGTGTAGGGATTCGCCACCATACCGATCATGGATATCCTGCCCCGTCAGTCACGGATATACTGCTGCGTCGGTTGGGTATTCTCCAAACCTTAAATCAATTATGTGCTACATATAGTTATTCACCGTGTGATCGTGCTAAATAAGTATAAGCACCCAGCCTGTTTAACCTCATTTACATATGTTCAAGTTCGTGGGTCCTTACATCCACCGTACATCCCTGGGATGTCACACTTTCTGATTCATCCTTCAGATGCACATTTTACACATACATCCCTGGGATGATTGAACTCTTTTACTAGTTCACTTCTTCCCATTCACATAACATTTCTTATTTTTTTTATACTACTCTACATTTTACATTTTTAACTTATATTGAAAGTGAATACATTAGAATTCAACTCAACTTTAAGGAAACATGCATTCATAGGTTATCATCATATGCATGTTATCGTAATTAAGGGTACGAGGTCAGATATTCCCCTACCTCACCTGCGTTTACACATTCGGATTCTCTAATCCAAGTTAGCATTCAACCATCACAAGGTCCAGCTTAAACTAGACCTGGCCAAACACATTTATTTCATCACTACCAGTGTAAGAACATTGGGTTATAAGCCTAACACCAATACACAACTACTCGTATGTAAAAACTTAACAAAAGTTGAATTTCATCCAAATCGATCGAATGATTTTTGAATCGATCGAACGAATTTAAATTGATCGAACGATTTGCAAAATCGTTCGAACAAAATTTAAATCAATCAAACAAAACTCTAAAATCGAATAAATGAATTCTTTTTCGTTCGATCGATCCCACCATTATTCATTCTACAATACCTTTGTCAGTTAGCAAAACCAATTGAATGATTTTCAAATCGTTCACATAGGTTCCACAAATCGATCGAACGATTTCTCAAAGTCGTTCGAACGGTTCCTCAGAATTCGAATCGATTGAACGATTTTATAAATTGTTCGAACGATTACCTTCAGAACTTATTTACTTTCTTCCTTATCTTTTCTTTGGTCAAAATCGATTGAACGAACTCTAATTTCGTTCAATCGGTTTAACCCATTTCTAGATCTGAACACTTGTTAGTTTATTTTAAGTACTTGCTGCTAACTTTATTGAAAATGGTGATAAGAATGGGGTCAGTGAAAATCAAAGGTGGATTACGGAGCAGCAAGCCTAAAAATACACACTTTTGCAAGATACAGAGCCTGTTGTAGCAAGTTTTAATAAGTAAGAGTTTGTCCCACAGGAAAAGTTGATATAAAGCTCCAAGGGAGCTATCTTTAGTAGGCCCTCCAAATCTGGCTACAGATCTGGCAGTCCTAAATGGAAGGGGATTTAAGGTCACTATTGTCTAAATCCTAAGGTAACCTAATGCCTAAACTATAGAAAGGGTTTAGAAGAATGATGGAGTGTGAGAAAATAAATATAAGAGTGTGAGAAGTAAGCTATTAGGTATAGATCTGATGGGTCTTATAACTCAGACTCAGATCTGCTGCTATAGAAATCTTATCCAATGGCTACATTATCACCAAAGAGGAGAAAGGATCCAACTCACCCCTATGCTATGATCCAATCCCTTATGGCTATAACCTGTCCACTTAAATGGTCACAAACTATCCAATAGGGGAACCATAGTCCAGAGATGGGTCAGAACAAGTTTATCATTGTAGGCACTACTTCATCCAGGCTGCCAACTCATGAATCCATAGGAATCTCAACCTCCAAAGTTATGTGTATGGGGCTAGGCCTGGAATGTGCACTAGCCTGGACACACAAGACCAGCAAGAGTTTGAGTACTAGCTTTAGGTATAGTTGTTCACTACTTTAGAAAGACTGCAGTGATCCAGTCACAAGCCTACAATCTCTACAGCCAAATCAGATCTGCCATCTGATATTGGGTCTATACAAATACAGGGGAGTCTGTCTCTACACAATCTCTCACAAGGCTACAAGCACAAGTGCAGAGAAGAAGAATCTGTCTTAGATTTGTGGATTGGCCTCACCCTAGGGCTATAATCTGTCTACTTGAATGGTCACAGACTATCCACAGAGGCTATCCTTCTCACAGAGGTCTGAGACAGAACAAGAACATTGCTGCCACCACCATGTTCACAAGGCTACCAGCACAGCCTCCCACGGTGATTCAGATTTAGTGGATCTTGCGGTGGGGCATAGGCCTGTAATGTGCCTAACCGGGACACACAGGGCACTTGGATCTAAATAAATCCTTAAACACAATCCTCCATTGCTTACAATGCAACATAACAATGGAGGATCTCAAGGCAGCAGCCTTGTACAGAACAACTCGCAAACCACCAACCCCATACATGCATAAAATCCTATTATAAAACTCTATTAAAACTATTCCAAATAGACATACAAAGGCATAGCCAACAAGTGTTGGACTATGGAGAGAAGAAAAAGGGAAAAAGAAAATTGCCTAAACCCTAACCTTAGCCTACTGCAATTCTATAGTTGGTTCAAGGAGTACAGAAGTCCCTTAAACCTAAACTAGGCTTAGGCTTATATAGCAGTCAGCTCTGTGATAATTTGGGTTAGGGAAACCTTAATTTATCAATGCTATCGTGGCCCATTTCTGTTCCTTGGATACCTCGGGGCGTGTGCACAGAGATTGGAGCATTGGAGTGCATGCCCTAGTTGCTGAAAGTTTCCAGATTACCCCTGCAGAAGTGGAGAGAAGTTAAGATCCTGAGCCGCACTAGGTAGAAATGAGTTCTAGGTCTTGTTGCATGATAGAATTGGCATCGCGGGATTGAATTGACTTGAAGCTCTTGCAGTCGCGGGATTGGTACTTTGGTCATCACGAGGATGCTCTGGTCGTCGTGGGATTGCTCTTTCCATTTGAATGGCGCGGGAATTGCGCGCGCAATTCGTTCCTTGGTGAATCCCGCAGGGATCCTCGGAAAGAAGCAAGGTGCATGGGCTTCTAGATCGCGCGAGCAATTCCCTGAAGGTTTGTATCCCGCGACAACTGTGTGACAGCTGCGCGCAGGAATGTCTGGATCTCTCTCTCCTCAGTAAATCATGCGAAGATTAAAGGCGCCTTTCTTGAGCTGCACGAGACTTTGTGAGAGCTTATGACTGAGCCACGTGAGAACTGTGCGTAGTATGCCTTTTACTCCCTTCCGTCATCAATCTGCACGAGAATGGCACGACCAGTTGGTGTGCTGCCTTCAGAAGCCCGCGACAACTGTGCGAAGCATTCTTTTTGATTCAATTGAGCCCTGTGACATTTGCGCGAGGCTCACTTCTTTACTTGTTTCTATTTTGCTGTGCCTAAGCTACACCCAGTTCTGTCTGGGTCTAACTTTCTTTCTCCTGAGACACTTCTGGGGTAAAAAGGTAAGCTTCTTGGCATTGTTAGGGCCTTATTTGCAGCTGCCTCTTATTACCTACAAAATAGGAAATGACTAAGGGTCTAACAGAGATTAAGTTAAGGGGTGAAAAGTGGTACTTTTCAGGTCTTAACACAGCCCCAAACCAAATCTTTGGTAGTCTCTTAGCGAACCTTTAACTAATTAAATGCCACTTTTGTAGGGATCACGGGTACATTTAGCATATGTACCGAGCCTTTTAAACCCCTAGGTGATCCCTAGTGGAGGAGTGAAGTCTCCTGAGGGTTTTCAGTGAAGATACCCACAAACTTCACCATTAGAACAGTTAAGTATAGTGCAGTTAATGACAACAAAGATTTTAATGTATAAAGCTTCATTCCACACCTATTCTTTAACATTTAGAGGGAACTACAGCAATAAGGCAAGCCATTCAAAACTCAAAATTTAGCAAGTGTTTGCATCACCACCATTCATTTTACATTAGAAATTCAATGTGTAAAAATCAGTATCCAGCTTGCCTTAAATTCAAGAATCAAGTTGGATACAACCCCAATGAGGTCAAAATTTAGACCCAATTATCACCAGGGCTATCTCTCAACATTGAAAGTCTGAGGGTGTTCACATTCAAAATAACTCACGAGCAGTTACAGATCCCAAATGAGTCTGCAAGCATGAGCATAGGCAAAGCTTCTAATTTCTGACATCCTCATGGCTTTTCACCATAGATTGGACAACTCCTCATCTCCACATGACAGCTCATTTTACTTTGGATCTACAAGGTCTTTTTGAATGGGTTGTAATGTGGCTTATGAGTGAGGGATGTAAAGAATCAAGGGGTAAAAAGGAATCAAAATTAAGAAATCAACAAGGTAAGGAGTGATTCATAACTTCACAACCTTCATTTAAGCAAAACTTCATCTTTCTTGAAATATTCCAGAATCAAAGTGGCTAGCTTCTCCTCTTCTTTTCAATTTTCAGATGATGTTCTTCTCTAGACTTCTCTTTCTCTTTTTATTTTTATTCAATCTTTTTATGATTGTTTATGATGAACTATCAAACAAATACCATTGATACACTGCTGTTCATAAGTTACTTTTCTTCACCTTCCACAGAATGTTGGACCATTCTCACTATCTTTAACTCCTCCTTACCTTCTGAATTCTCAGAGTGAGGGTGAGGTTGAATCAGGTCATGAGGTCAAGGTGAAAGTGCTCTGGTGTTTGTCAAAGAAAAGTAGGATTTTTTAAGGCTCAACTAGTGTATGCAAAAGGGCAGATTTTAAAGGTTGGATTTTCAGGCTCAAACTGTCCAAATGAAGGCCTTGGATCATTTCCTTAGTATCATGAGTGCAGTCAATCAGTTTTGATTTGGAGGTTCCTAACTTCTAGTGAAAAGGTCTTGATTCAATCAGTCCTCAGAGCATAAATAATGCCAAAAACACTCTTCAAAAGAAAATGATGGGCCCAAATCTCACTAGGTATGGTCCTCGAATTAACCCATGGGGTGTATTTTCACCTGTTTCTCTCCTCTTAGATTTACTGAGTACTAACTGAAAAATTTTCTGATGTTAGTTACATGGTAGTGTCAAGATTTTAACATTTTCAGTTTCGAAAAGTCTGCAAAAATATATATATATATATATATATATATATATATATATATTTTTCACAAATTTCCTCATTGTATCAAGTTAGGTGGAAATTGACTTTATTCATCCCAGTTACACCACCATTACTGCACTAAAGTTAACTATTCTATTGGCAGACCTACCCTGCCACACCCCCAAACCATGAGGAGCAGTGTCCTCACTCGTTCAAAATGTGCGATGTGCAGCAAGCATAAAACCTAAAAATAAAAAAACAGAAACTATAAAAGAGAAAAAGAACACACAAAAATGAATGAGGATTTACGCACTCATACAAGCAAAATATTGACAGATTTTATTATAGAGATAAAAGAAAACAGACTATAAAAAGATAGAAAATTGTAAACCTAAGAAAAATCTAAGCAACACTTCTTATCAGACAAAATGGTTCTTCCTCCTGGCTCAGGGATATTCTCAGCCTACCATGGAAGAGGAACTATAAGCCAGGAGGAGGTGGAATATGAGGATCATGGAGATGGGTGTTGAGCAGGTGGTGGGGGGTTGGAAGAAGATGGTGGGGGAAATGCAGGTGGTTCAATTTTTTGCTTCTTCTTCTCTCTCTTCTCCTTTTTCTTCTCCTCCTGGGCCAGGATCCTCTGGACTTCTTCATACTCATCCCAAAGAAATTGTAATGGGTCCGGCTCCTTAGGCCGTAGGGGGTCCAACCACATAGGATAGAATTTGTTTGGGAACTCGGTGGGTTTGTCATTCGCCATGGTTATGGGTAGGGCCAGACTGCTAAGGTTAGAGGAGAAAGGATGAGATGAAGACGAACTAACTGCGTATTTATAATACTTGGACGGTGGAATATGAATCGGCATATTCAAGTTTTGTCCCTTTCCAAGCATGGCAATAAATTGTGATTATTCGGGGAATGATAAATCGCACAACTGATTATGGGAAAAGAGAGCTCACACTAAATGATGGTCTAATTTTAGCCTTGGTAATTAAGGTAATCCTGTGTATCATGCAGCTGCACACTGGTATTCGTGAACTAATATTCTCGCATAGTACAACGGTACATTTATGAGAAGGAAAAGCATGCAGAAGAATCATAGCTTCGCGAGTACAAAATCACAAATGATAAAACACTTTGATGCAAACAGAGTCGAAATAGCTGCAGTGCTAGTACTTTGCTCAAAATTCTCTCCCATGTTACTAACAAAAGTGAACAATATTAAGACTAATTTACAAAAAAAAAAAGCACACAGAACAGATATGGCTCATAAATCAATATACAAAAAGAAAAAAAATTCTTTTAACTGAGAAGATATGTATAATTGTAATTACAATGAGAAGATAAGAAGGGAAAGGAAAGAAGAGCCTAAGTACAATCTAGTCTAAGAGGAGGAGGAATCAGAATCCGAATCTATAAACCAATCGCAACCCATCTGTTTGGCATGTTTCCTCATTTCAGCTTTGCTCTCAGAACTGGGTTTGGACTTGGTTCTATCTGAGGGAGCTTTGGTCTTTTTCTTCCGAGCTTTCTTCTCAGTTGGGCTCTTTTTCTTCTCATTGGTTTCTTCTTCATAGTTGGAGCCTTTGGTGCCCTCACCCTCATCTTTCTGGTTTTGGGTTCATGAGGGATCATAGGTGATTTTCCTTTGTCTCGCTCAGTGGTGGCTGCTGGGGACTTCCCTTTTCCTTTGTGCTCAGGCTAGCCAGGGGGTTTTGCCTCCTCAGACTGGGTAGCTGGCTCTTTGCCAATTTTAATAGAGACTACTGTGTAAGCAGTCCTCTTAGCAGTGACTTTCCTCTGTTTAGGATAAGTTTGCTCAGTTGGAGGTGCCACAGGGGTTTGGGTAGGTGGGCGCTGCTCTGTAGGAGGTGATGAAGGAGGGGCAGCACGGACCTTCCCTTTATCTGGTTGGGCAATTGATTGTGCCTCCTTAGACTGGGCAGCTGGGGTTGGGGTAGCTTTAGGCTCAGGTTCTGGCATGCGGATAGAGAGTGGGGTGGGCTGCTGTTCTGGCAGCAGCCAAAGCAGCTTCTAATGAGGCTATCTAGATTTTGGTTTTGAGGAGGTCAGTTTCATGGATTTCCTTTTGGAGTCTGAAGATTTCCTGGGCATTGTTGAGCCTCTTTTCAAACATCCTGGCCTTCATCTTCTCTGTAGCAGTGTTGGCTTTTTCCAGCTCCAAATTTAGCTGATGATAAGTAGCCGTGGATTTGGCCTTCTCATAGGCCTCCAAGATGTTAGTCTACCCCAGGGAGATACCCAGTAATTGCTTTCTGTGGGCTTCCTCCATTTCAGCAATCTGCTGTGGCAGGGGGGTCTCAATGGACTGCCTAAGTTGGGCCATGCCCCTCAGGGCATCCCTCCTAAGGTAGGGATTGTCCCTCATGGCATGGAGGATGGTGAGGTAGGGAGGGATGTAAAAAGAGTGTTTGGGTGTGATGGGAAGAGAGGAACTGGAAGGAGAAAAATGTGATTGGTCCTGGGTGGGGAAAGTGGGATTAACAGTGGGTAAGTCTAGTTGTTGGGGGAGGGTAATAGGTTCTAGGTCTGTTTGTGTCTGTTTGTCAGTGAATGTTGGAGGGGGTAGGATAAGAGGTGGGATTGAAGGCATGGGGGGGAAGGAAAATGGGGTAGGCTCACTAGGAGTAGGGGGTGGTGATGAGGGAGGGAAAAAGGGAATGGGGAAAGGTATTAAAGAGAATGGTGGGATTGTGGGGACAGGGTTGGGTGGGGAAAGGACCAGGGGGGTTGGAGTGGTTTGTTGAGGGATGGGTGGGTTTGTCAAAGTGTGAAGTGTTTAATGGATGTGAGTTCTGTCTGCATCTGGTCCTGGGTGTGTGTAGTGGTGGATAGTTGGGATTGGATGTCTTGGATGAGGGAGAGGATGAGTGGCAGTGTGTCTAGGCTGGGGGGTTGATTTTGTGTAGAAGAAGGCACGGGTATAAAAGGTGAGGAAGCGGCATGATGGAAAGTGGAGGAAGGAGGAGATTGGGGTTTTGGTGAGTGATGTTGTGAAGTAGTAGGGGAGTTCGGGAGGGGGATGTAGTGGGTGGGCATAGTGTCAAGGAAACTAGCCATGAAGGCTTGGAATCCTATGGTTGTGTTAAGGTTGAGGTCTATGTCTGAGAATGGGGATGTAGTAGGCATGGCAGTAGTGGTGTATTCTTCAATGTGAGGTGTGTCAGTGGGGATAAAAGGGATTGTGGGTGGTGTCTGGGAGATGGTGGGGGTTGTCTCAGTGGTTTTCCTTTTCTTATAGGAAATGAGTGGAGGGTTGTCAGGTTTATGTGAAGATGCTGGGGGTATTAGGGCTTTGTATTGAGGTAGGGTAGGGGATGGTGAGGGGTTGACATGGGGGGTGGTGTCCTCCCAGGTACTAATCACAGGAGAAGGTGGTGTGGGGATGGATAATGAAGAAAAAGGAGGGTGAGAGAGAGATTGAATAGGGGTAGGGGATGCTGGAGTAAAAGGAGGGGGGCTGCTGCAGCCGTGGTGGTCATAGGCTCTGAAATCTCCTCTGTACTAATAGGGGCGGGCCTTGTAACAGCTGCTTCCTCAGATTGCTTGGGAGGGGCCTAAACCTCAACTTTCTTCTTCTTTTATGCTTCCATCAGGCTTTTGCTGATTCCCCATTGCCTCTTAGCAAAAGTAGTAGGGGCAAGGGTGGTAGTCCCCTCTATTTTTGCTATCTTGTACCCCCCTTTTATTAGCAGCTTGGTGATGACTCTGGCATAGGGGAGTGTGTGTGGCTTCTTGTTCTGCCCAAATTTCTCCACCAGGTCCTTCATTGCCTCAAAGATTAACATGGCTGCATGGAAGCCATGGCCCAGAGAAAACAAATAGACAGCATCAGCAATAGGAGTTCTCCTCTCCTGTTGATGGCCTGAGCAATAGATGTTCTTTCTCAGGACCTGGTCAATCAAAAGGAGTCCAGGCTCCAACTCTCTTCTTCTGATAGAATCCCCTGAGGCCTTTAATCCTCTAGTCAAAGCCCTTGCAATTGTATCAATTGAGCCACTCAGGAGGGGCCATATCCACAGCTAGGGTCAAATGCGGTTGGGATGCCCAATACCTCTGCAATCACCTCCTTGGGGCTAACTAACATTTCGAAGTCATCAATCAACACCAGTAGACCTGCTTGTCCATTTTTATCCTTGGTGACCCTGATGTGCTGGTAAAAGAGTTGCACTAGCCTAGGGTAGGCTAGTGCTGGAATTCCTCTCATCAAGGGTGTCAGGCCAGCCTTGCTCATAAATTGCACGGCAGGGGTAGAGAGAGGCTCCTTCTCGAAGAAAGACAGGTCGAAAGTTGTCTCAGGCTCCAAGGGGATTGAAGCCATGAGCTCGGAGGGTGTAGAAAACTTAAGAGTTGGCTCCTCCACCTCCTCAACCACTTCCTTCCCTTTTTTCGGTGCCTTTGAAGTTTTGACCTTCTTAGCAGCGGGCTCAATAGGGGCCTTATCCTTACCCTTTTTCTTTGGTACACTCTTAGGGGCCATTCCAAACTCTACTTTTGAATATGAGAAATGGGGACTGAGATTTGAGTGCTTACCCTAAAATTGTAGGGTTTTGTTCGATCTGTCGCACAGGGCACCACAAGATTTTTGAGCAAAGGGCAATTGATGGGGATGACATTAGGAACAATTCTGTAGATTCCTGGTGTGAATGATGGTTTGTAGGATGGACGCTAGAGGAGAGAGGCAGAAGAGCGCCAAAAGCTAGGGTTTCGCTGGATGAAGAAGGAAGAGAGAGTACTGGAAAGGGAGACAAGCGCGGGGTTAAAATACTTGTCGCTAAGCTTGGTGCACTTTGGAAATATCTGGTCGCAGGATTGGAAATGAAACCTAGCGAAGGTGCTATTCAACTTGGATTACGCAACAATCTCCCAGGTTGACCTTGGAGCGCGCGACAGCATGTGAAGAATTCCATGTGAATTGCGCGAGAGGCTCTCAGGCCTCCATTTGGATTGCGTGAAAGGCTCTGAGGTTCACTTTGAATCTAGCAACAACCTTTGAATCTCGTGGAAGCCTTTGAATCTCGCGATAGGTAATGAAGTATTCTTTTTAAATTGCGCGAGAGTCTCCCAGGCTTCCTGCTAAACCTCGCGATAGCTAGTGAAATGCTCTATTTGGATCGTGCGAGGTTCCCAGGTTTACTTGAATCTCGCGACAGCTATAGAAGGGTTCTATGTGAACTGCGCGAGAGTCACTCAGGCCTCCTTTTGAACCCAGCGATAGCAAAGTAGTAAACAGAGAGCATGTGCTCTCTGTTCTGCCATTTCCATTTGTGTTGTGGCTGGATCCTAGGCATGACTCTCCACCATAGGTACCCCCAGACACATTAAGATCAAACATTAAAACATAGACTACAAAAATCACCATCCAACATTATGCATTCAGGCAAAAACCATCAATCCAACGGCATTAATCGTCAAACCAAGCATAAAGAATTCAAACCAGATAGGTCCAGATTCAGGTAGGGCCACTAAAATTTCCTAGAGAATTTGAACAAAAGAAACCAAGACAAATCTAACAAAACCAAAGTACATATGATACAATATTGACACACTTGCGGATCAGTTTAATGAAAGA
This sequence comes from Chloranthus sessilifolius, assembly GCA_021018995.1. NCBI lineage: Eukaryota > Viridiplantae > Streptophyta > Magnoliopsida > Chloranthales > Chloranthaceae > Chloranthus > Chloranthus sessilifolius. The sequence goes on along the minus strand of CM037594.1, from coordinate 87,796,820 downwards.
TCCCCTTGAAAGTGAATGGTGTCCATGGGTTTAGCAGGTTTTTTGAAACAAGGCTTAAGCCTCTGACCATTCACCTTCAAGGTTTTCCCAAACTTGGGATCCTTGATTTCCACAGCACCAAATGGGGAAACACTCATGATAATGTAGAGACCTTCCCATCTGGATTTCAGTTTGCCAGGAAAAAATTTAAGTTTGGAGTTAAACAACCAAACCTTGTCACCAGCCATGAAGCTCTTTCTCAACAGACCCTTGCAAAAGAAAGCCTTGGACCTTTCCTTGTAGATTCGGGTATTAGCATATGCATCCGTCCTCAGCTCATCCAATTCTGACAGCTGCAGCAACTTGTGATGACCAGTAGAAGTTAGGTCTAGATTTAAATATTTAATAGCCCAATAGGCCCTTTGTTCTAACTCTACTTGGAGATGACAAGCCTTGCCATAAACCAGTCTAAATGGGGACATACCAATGGGAGTCTTATAGGCAGTCCTATAAGCCCACAATGCATCATTTAGCTTGTCAGCCCAGTCCTTCCTGTCAGTCCTCACAGTCTTCTCAAGGATGTGCTTGATCTCCCTATTAGAATTTTCAACTTGCCCACTGGTTTGTGGGTGGTAGGGAGTAGCAATCCTATGGGTGACAGAATATTTCTTGAGCAAGCTCTCAAAATTTCTGTTGCAGAAATGGCTACCCCCATCACTGATAATGACTCTAGGGGTGCCAAATCTTGAGAAGATATTCTGCTTTATAAACTTGAGGACAACCTGATTATCATAAGTTTTTGTGGCAATGGCTTCTACCCATTTTGAAACATAATCCACTGCCACTAAGATGAAATGATAACCATTTGAAGGAGGAAAGGGGCCCATGAAGTCAATACCCCAGACATCAAACAGTTCCACAACAAGGATGGGCTGCAAAGGCATTGAGTTTCTTTTGGACAACCCTCCTAATTTCTGACATCTTTCACAGGTCTTGCAGTGTGTATTGGCATCTCTGAATAAAGAAGGCCAATAGAACCCACACTACAAGATTTTGTCAGCTATTTTTCTTCCACTAAAGTGGCCTCTACAGGCATTTTCATGGCACATGGCCAGAATACTAGGGACATCACTTTCTGAAACATATTTTCGGATGATTTGGTCTGCACAATACTTGTATAAGCAAGGTTCCTCCCAGAAAAAGAACTTGACCTATGAGAAAAATAGGTTTTTGTCCATTTTGGTCCAATGGGCAAGAATCTTGCCTATAACTAGATAATTGACAATGTGTGCATACCAAGGAACCAAGGATTGGATGGCAAACAATTTCTCATCCGAGAAAACATCATTTGTAGGATCATCAATACATTTGTCTAACACAATTCTGGACAAGTGGTCAGCCACCACATTTTCCACACCCTTTTTGTCCTTGATTTCAATGTCAAACTCCTGCAACAGGAGTATCCATCTAATAAGCCTGGGCTTAGCATCCTTCTTGGACAATAGGTACTTCAATGCTGAGTGGTCAGTGAAGATTACAGTTTTATACCCAAGTAAGTAAGGTCTAAATTTGTCCACAGCAAAAACCACTACCAGAAGCTCTTTCTCAGTTGTGGTGTAATTCAACTGAGCTTTAGCAAGTGATTTGCTGAGATAGGCAGTGACCACAGGCAACTATTCTTTCCTTTGGCCAAAAATAGCACCTATTGCCAAGTCGGATGCATCACACATCAGCTCAAAGGGCAATGCATAGTTAGGTGTTTGGAGTATAGGGGTAGAGGTGAGGCAAACCTTCAAAGTTTAAAAAGCCTCAAGACATTCAGCAGAAAAGTAAAAGGGCACATCCTAGCAGAGCAGCAAGCCTAAAAATACACAGTCCTGCAAGATACAGGGCCTATTGTAACAAGTTTTAATAAGTAAGAGTTTGTCCCACAGGAAAAGTTGATCTAAAGCTCTAAGGGAGCTATCTTTAGTGGGCCCTCCAGATCTGGCTACAGATCTGGCAATCCTAAATGGAAGGGGATTTAAGGTCACTATTGTTTAAATCCTAAGGTAACCTAATGCCTAAACTACAGAAAGGGTTTAGAAGAATGATGGAGTGTGAAAAAATAAATATAAGAGGGTGAGAAGTAAGCTATTAGGTACAGATTTGATGGGTCTTATAACTCAGACTCAGATCTGCTGCTATAGAAATCCTGTCTAATGGCTACATTATCACCAAAGAGGAGAAAGGACCCAACTCACCCCTGTGCTATGATCCAATCCCTTATGGCTATAATCTGTCTACTTAAATGGTCACAGACTATCCAATAGGGGAACCACAGTCCAGAGATGGGTCAGAACAAGTTTGTCATTGTAGGCACTACTTCATCCAGGCTACCAGCTCAAGAATCCATAGGAATCTCAACCTCTAAAGTTCTATGTGTGTGGCTAGGCCTGCAATGTGCACTAGCCTGGACACAGAACACCAGAAAGAGTTTGAGTACTAGCTTTAGGTATAGCTGTTCACTACTTTAGAAAGACTGCAGTGATCCAGTCACAAGCCTACAATCTCTACAGCCAGATCAGATCTACCATCTGATATTGGGTCTATACAAATATAGGGGAGTCTATCTCTGCACAATCTCTCACAAGGCTACAAGCACAAGTGCAGAGAAGAAGAATCTGTCTTAGATCTGTGGATTGGCCTCACCCTAGGGCTATAATCTATTTACTTGAATGGTCACAGACTATCCACAGAGGCTATCCTTCTCACAAAGGCCTGAGACAGAACAAGAACATTGCTGCCACCACCATGTTCACAAGGCTACCAGCACAGGCACCCATGGGGATTCAGATTTAGTGGATCCTGTGGTGGGGCATAGGCCTGCAATGTGCCTAACCTGGACACACAGGGCACTTGGATCTAAGTAAATCCTTAAACACAATCCTCCATTGCTTACAATGCAACATAACAATGGAGGATCTCAAGGCAGCAGCCTTGTACAGAACAACTCACAAAACACCAATCCCATACATGCATAAAATCCTATTATAAAACTCCATTAAAACTATTCCAAATAGACATACAAAGGCATAGCCAACAAGTGCTGGACTATGGAGAGAAGAAAAAGAGAAAAAGAAAATTGCCTAAACCCTAACCTTAGCCTACTGCAATTCTACAGTTGGTTCAAGAAGGAGTACAGAAGTCCCTTAAACGTAAACTAGGCTTAGGCTTATATAGCAGTCAGCTCTGTGATAATTAGGGTTAGGAAAACCCTAATTTATCAATGCAATCGTGGCCCATTTCTGTTCCTTGGATGCCTCGAGGCGTGTGTAAGGAGATTGGAGCATTGGAGTGTATGCCCTAGTTGCTGGAAGTTCCCAGATTGCCCCTGCAGAAGTGGGGAGAAGTTAAGATCCCGAGCCTCGCTAGGTAGAAATGAGTTCCAGGTCTTGTTGCGTGATAGAATTGGCCTCGCGAGATTGGATTGACTTGAAGCTCTTACAGTCGTGGGATTGGTACTTTGGTCATCGCGGGGATGCTCTAGTCATCGCGAGATTGCTCTTTCCATTTGAATGGCGCGAGAATTACGCGCGCAGTTCATTCCTTGGTGAATCCCGCAGGGATCCTTGCGAAGAAGCAAGGTGCATGGGCTTCTGGATCACGCGAGCAGTTCCCTGAAGGTCTGTATCTTGCAGCCACTGCGTGACAGCTGCCCGCAGGAATGCCTGGAGCTCTCTATCCTCAGTGAATCACGCGAAGATTAAAGGCGCCTTTCTTGAGCTGCGCGAGACTGCACAAGACTTTGCGAGAGCTTATGACTGAGCCACGCGGGAACTGCATGAAGTATGCTTTTTACTCCCTTCTGTCATCAATCTGTGCGAGAATGGTGTGACCAGTTGGTGTGCTGCCTTTAGAATCCCGCGACAACTGCGTGAAGCATTCTTTATGGTTCAATTGAGCCCTACGACATCTGCGCGAGGCTCACTTCTTGACTTGTTTCTGCTTTGCTGTGCCTAAGCTGCAGCCTGTTCTGTTTGGGTCTAACTTTCTTCCTCCTGAGGCACTTCTGGGGTAAAAAGGTAAGATTCTTTGCATGGTTAGGGCCTTATTTGCAACTGCCGCTTATTAACTACAAAATGGGCTTAGCACACATTTATTAAATGACTAAGGGTCTAACAGAGATTAAGTTAAGGGGTGAAAAGTGGTACTTTTCAGGTCTTAACAACACTCTCCTTCTCATCTCCTCATCATCTATCCTATATATCAACCATTTAACTAATACACATAATCTTATATTCTTTAGTTAACAGTTCAAACAAAAACATAGATTTGTAATTCTTACCCCAATGGAACGGTTGGACCTCCATCACTAGGGTTTTCCAAACCCCAAACTTTTACACTCTTGATTCCAAGCTCGATCCTCTAGCTTTCCGAGTCCAACACTTGCATTGAATGCCCCTCTCTAGGTTTTACAACTCACTTCTCTCTCTCATTTACTCTCCTTAAAATTTTAAACAACAAACATAAGAGAAATAACTTCTCTTTCTCTTTTGTCTTATAATCTTAACACATGCCTTGTGTGTTAAGCAATTATAACTTACTAACATATATGTGTGTGTACATGCCTTTGCCTGTATCCACTACACCTCCCTCTCATAATAAATCCATCACATACTAAGTAACTTAAGTCAACCAAGTCTAAGTTGACTCGATCAAATGTTTGACTAATTGGTCCACTTATCGAGGTGGATTGTTCAGGTATCGAATTTTTGGGATGTTACAACGACTTTCACCTTGATTGGGTCAATCTCGATGCCCCTTCTGCTGACGATGAAACCATGTAGCTTTCCTAACATGGCGCCGAATGTGCATTTTTGAGGCATCAGACGTAACCTGTATTTTCTGAAACCACTTGGCACTATTCTGTAATAACTGTCGACCAATCTACACAAATCATGGGCTCCTGATGCACTACTTTCAAAGATATCTAGAAAGAGAAGCCCTCGAATAGTTTGCTGCTCTGCCCCTAGCCGAAATCGAGACCTTCGAAGACTTAGCCAATAGATTCCTAGACCAATACTAATACCTGACTCATGAAGAGATTAGCCCTATCGACTTAATGCACACAAGACAAGAGGACGACGAAGACTTCACAACCTTTGCAAACCACTGGAGGAGACTTGCCGCTCGAGTGGGGAATCAGACAAGAGATAGCAATGCAATAGAAATCATGATCACTAACACCCGAGAACCCCTTTAAAGCATTCTTATCCTAAGAAACCATCATGACTTCACCAACCTCTATCATCATGCTTCACGCATAGAGTGTCGCCTGAAGAATAGAGATCTTCACCTCTCTACACTAACATCCGACGGACCCTCTTCCATAGGACCCCCTGGAACGAACACCCTAAACGAAGCCATAGACTCCGAATAAATCAACACAAACCAAGAACAAAACAAAACAAACTCTCAACCATACCACCCATATGACCAAGCTCAAGATCTATACACAAACCTATACCCTGACCATAGCCAATCTCTATGTCCTAACTAGAATCAAGACCAACATCCCAACAACATCACCTGCTACAACCCGTTACTTGAACAAACTCCATCAAGCCCTCGACTAGCGTATGATGCCATACACTCATTCACTCCTGCCCCATTCCACCTGGCTAGTCTGATCTATAGAATTGAACCTAAATCAGATCACATCAGCACCATTCACTCACAACCAACTAACCCTATCTCATGTACCTATAAAAATGAAATTACCTTTCGCCCTGAACCGATCACCAAGATCACTATAATCCAAACTATCATCGAATCCACCCCTAAACTAACTCAGCTCATCCCCAAAAGTCATTGCCAAGCTCAACGCACTCATCTCCAAACCAACTCAACCTACCCTTGAACTCAACAACCCACCGACAAGCATATCAATCTCCACGCTCCCTGAATCAACACCTAGACCAACTTCATGACCATTCCCTGAAAAAACTCCCTCGCCCATCTCAAAAGCAATTCCTGAATTAATCTATCTGTATAATACAACACCATTCATACTTAAACCAATCACAAAGATAAACTTTGAACCTGAACTCATAATCGAATCAAAACCCCTAACCGAACAAACTCCAAATTTAATCCCCGAGCCTGAGCACGTTATCGAACACATTATCAAACACGTCGCACCACCAACGTTAAAACTCAAATGCCTTATCAAACACACTATCGAACACATCGCTCCACCAATCTCAGAACTAGCCTCTACACCTATTCCAAAACATGAACCTGTTACCGAACACAATGTCCCGCGAACCTTAGGACCGACCCATGGACCAATCATCACGCCCACTTCAACACTAACTCCCAAACCTGAACTTACCGCTAAATCTATGACCCCAGAGTTATCCCGTATTTTGAACTTATTGCTAAACCTGAACTTATCTTGTATTTTCAATCAAAGTTAGACTAACCCTGTGTGCATATTCGGCTCGGTGACTGACATCGCCATTTATTTTGGATTATTATTTAGATGTGATTGTGCAGATGGATTCTAATTTAGAGCATGTTTGGACCCTTGTGTGAAAGTTGTGCACCGACTCTGGTGTGCCACTCAAACACTGGACTTGAAAAATTAAAATTAAAAGTTTAACACACTAAGGAGTGTGTGTGTGTGCTTAGTACATGTGAGAAACCCATTAAGAGAAGAAGTCCCTCCCATTTTACACTAGGTTACGTTATTACTTAATAAAAGAACAAGATGAGAGCCCAACCGCCTGAAACCCTAGCCACGTTTGGAATTGTTTGATCATCACGAAGCTTCATCATTATCGTACCACCATTTGTGAAATTTGTTAGAAAACCTTTTCTCTTGAAACCCCTCTTTTTCGTTTGAGATCCATAAACCTAGGGAGAGTTAATTCAATCTTGGTTACATTTTTGACATTTGGGAGAGGTTGAGATTATCGAGGACAAATAGGAGTTGTCCCTGCGAACTCATGGGATCGATCGCGGCACGAATCATCGAAGAAATCTGATGGTTTCATTCCGAAAACCTTTGGTGCGATTCTTTTTCAAATCGGAATATCTTAGAGTTAATGGTATGATTTTTATTGAATTTAATGATTAAGAATTGTATATTAGATGTGGGTTGGGTGTGATTCAATTTGGGTGAAAACGAGGCCAAAGATCGCAGCTTTTGGTGAAACTCTGAAGCTGCAATCGCGTGGTTGATGTAGCTCACGCGAGGATTATCATCGTTCACGCGAGGAATTGCCAAAGGTTTGAATTTAGAAGTCATATACTTGAAAAGTTAATTATATTGTAATCTCTATACTCGCTCACGCAAGTTTAAGTTATCGCTCGTGCGAGTATTATCATCGCTCGCGCGAGTACAAATTATGATTTTGTCTTTATTTTGATCACTTTTCAAATTTTGTGACTATTATGCTACTAAATAAGTAACATAAGGTCTACATGGTTGCTAGGTTATAATGTGGGCCTTGGTACCGTCCGTTAAGCTTTGTTTGGACTCCGGTTTTGTGTGAAATGTCTTGAGGTAGGAGAATCTCATCACTACCGTATTTTATTTTAATTCGTATGGATATTTTGAATTAGAATCTTCAAACTTGCATATGCCATTGGAATCACGTCTGTAAACTAAAATCTGATATAAACTATGAAATCTAAAATTTGAGCTATGTATAAGAAACTTGCATTTGAACTATATTAGTATATGCATCTATTTTATGATTCACTTGAACGACCCCTTAAAAAATTCCTGAACAATTTCCTGGCGCAAGTTACCCTCCTGAGTATAGGGGCTTGTTTCATCCTGAAAAATGGTTCATGAATGACGATGATAGGTAGGGGTTCCCATCGGCTATATTCCTGCTCTCGAGATATAGTTAACTCGGGAGGTATTTTAAGTTGAGGATTAAGTCATGAATTACTGAACTTTGCATATAGAAGTTAGAGACACTAAGACGCTGAATATCTGCATCTACTTTGAATCTCTTTTCACCTATTTAGAACTTGAACTTACATATCATTTTCTGCATTTAAATTCACTCTTTTACCACATTATCTAGTTCTGACATAATATATTCCGAAATATATTTTGAAAATCATGTTGGTTAAAATACAATGTCGTTGATGATATTTTTCTACTGAGCATTATTTGTTAGCTCACTCTGACTATACTTCACAGGTCCAGGTGCTGATGTGGTAGTTCAGGGTTGTGAGATTGATCCTGATTTCATACCTGAGGAAGAGCCTGAGGTTCTTCCTCAAGGAGTACTTTTCGGCTTAGGACCTAATTTATTCACTATTGGTGAGAGTTTTGGACTTGGAGTTGTGGGTCCATTTTGTTGGATATTATGGCTTTATGCTTGATTTTTTTTTACGATTATGAGCCATGTTTCGATTGGTTATGGATGAGAGAGACGTTTAGAAGTTCTCTCACGCAGCTCTCGCGCGTCTAAAAGTTTAAATTTGGACCGAGCGAGATGCAAAGGCATCTGCATGAGTACCTCGCGAATGAAGTTTCTGAAACTCTTTTGCGCGAGCAAGCTAGGCATTAAAGATCCTTCTGCGTGAGTGCATTCAGAGCTGAAGCAACTACGCGATCATCCAAAGATCTACTGTGTGATACAACAATATTCAAAGCCTAACACTACCCCACGAACATTCTGCAGATGTGCGACAAAAATTATATCAAGAAACGAGCCCTTCGAAGCTCGGGCTCTCCACTTCTCAATCATAACTCAAGGACCTTTTGGGGATTTCCCCAAGTCTAGGGCACACATCTTAAGGCACGAATTCTGATGCATGCATCCCAAGACATCCAAGGATTGTAACAGTGTCACATCTACGTGAAAAATTATGATTTACTCTTCTCTCAGCTACAACATTAGGAATAAGTATATAAGCTACGCTTGTAACTTAGAAATTATCATTCACTTTCTCCTTCAACCTCTGTCAGCTGAGAGCTCAAGCAGACTAGGATTAGGGTTAGGGTTTGATCACCTCTTTTTTCATTTTTTCTTCTCTCTTAGCCCAGCACTTGCTGGCTAAATCTTTGGTAAGCATCTAGGTGTAGTTTTATTTAAGTTTTGTAATAGGCAATTTAAACATTGGGATTTGGTGTTGAGCTATTGTGCACAAGGCTGTTGCCTTGAGAAATTTCATTGTTAATAACATCAGATCAATGGAATTTATGTTTGAATGCTTACTTAATCTGTTATTTTCCTATTTGTCCGTAGTTATGTTCAAGCTATAGCATAATTTAGGATTTGAGCTTATTAAAAGGCCCATGGAAGCTTGAGCTATTGTAGCCTTGGTACGATGGCGGTAGACAATAATTTTCATGTTCTATCTTAGCCTTTGTGGGTAAGGGAGCCTCTGTGGATAGCTTGTGACCATTTGAGTGAACAGACTATAGCCCTAGGAAAATTTTGGTCACAGATCTGAGGTGGATTCTTTCTCTCTACACTTGGGCTTGTAGCCTAGCGAGAGACTATGTAGGAACATACTCCCCTCTTTCTTTCTTGGCTGCTATCAGATGTTTGATCTGGCTTCTCTGTAATGATTGCGAACTAGGAGGCTAAGTCATTGCAGGCCTTTTATAGCAATGATCAACTGTGCTTAAGTCCTTATTCAACCTGTTGCTTTTCCTTTGTGTGGGCATCAATGTGCCGCTGGCCTTGACAAAACGCATAGGATTTTATGAGTTGGAACTCTTATGAATGCAAGCAGATCTATGTGCAGATCTGGGGAGCTCGGAGCACTGGCAGACATAGTGTCTGCTATGGTATTCACAGCCTGACTTGATTCATTAGAGGAGGTTTGATCAGCTCACTCCTTTGGATTAGGTTAGCTCCTCTGGCTTGATTAATGGGATTTGACAGACTCTATTAGATAGACTGTGGCCATTTGAGTGGACAGAATCTAGTAGAGCACCCCAAATGGCATGGGTAAAGTTGGATGTTTCTACCTTGCTGAGGTTATTGATAGCACTTCAGCAAGGATCTATTGCAGAGAGAGCCCTAAATCTGAGTTACGTAACTGAATGATCTTTAAGCTAAAATGCTTACATCTCACCCTTTTATCTTTATTTTAATACACCATCACCATCTTCTTCATAACCCTTTCTTAAGATAGGATTGCACTTTATTTCTCTTCTTTTTCTAGTAGGTAATTTAGTATAGTTGTGACACCCAACTCTCTTTCTTTAGGATTGTCAGATTTGTAGCCAGATTTGTAGGCCTACTATTATAGCCCATTTTGGGTTCTAGATCAATTTCTCTATGGTACAACCTTTTACTTATCAAAACTTACTACAATAGCCCTCTATCTTACAGGTTTAGGATTACTTCAGTTGTGTTGTTTCCATCTTTTATCTTATTTTATTTTTTTATTTTTAATTTGTTCTCACCACATAATAAGAACAGCATACACTGGTAAATCTGACAATAAGTTTTTGGCGTCGTTGCCTGGGATATTGATCTTTTTAGTAGACTTAAGTTATATTATATTGTATTTTAGAAAATTCTTTGTAGTTGTGCTATAGTAGAATAAAAGTACTACTAATTCTTTTTAGAATCTTGTGGAATTGGACAACAGGAGAAGGGAAAAGCTAGAGCTGCAGCTGGAGTCTAGCTAGCTCTATTTGTACTTCTTTTACCCTAAAACCTAGTCCTTTAATGTTGAATTCCTTATGATTAATTTAGTGTAAATATGTTTAGTTGTTATTTTAGCTTAGAAATTCTTTGAGTGTTGTAAGCATTTTCCTTACTTGCTGAGTTTGTGGGTGTATGCTTGGAAGGTCCCTAAACCCTGAGTTGGAACCTCCAAATCCGGAGGTTGAAAGGATCCTCAGACTAAGAAACACCACACAAGGCCCTGCTATTGAAACTAAGCAAGCTAACATGACTGAAAGACAAAGAACCTTGAAGGAGTACAATGCACTAGGGGATTGCACTTCTCCCTTCTGCATACAATTCCCTTCAGTGGAAGGAAACTATGAAATCAAGCCCTCCACCATCAATATGCTGCCATCTTTTCATGGGCTTAATAAAGAAGATCCTTACAAGCATATTGACCAATTTTTTGTACTTTGCACCACCTTCAATATTGCTGGCTTGGGACCTGAAGCCACCAAACTGAGGCTATTTACTTTTTCCTTAAAAGACAAAACCAACACATGACTCTTTAAGCTCCCAGCCAACAACATACAAAAATGGAGTGACCTCCAAAGCCAATTCTTAGCTAAATTCTTTCCCATGAACAAGACCAGCTAGATGAGGATAAGTATTTTGTCATTTACTCAGTCCTCAACTGAGGATTTTTAGGAAGCATGGGAGAGATTCCAGGAGGTGTTAAAACAATGCCCCCACCACCAAATTCTAATGTGGCAATTAGTACAAGTATTTTACCAAAAAATTAATCCCAAGAGTAGGGATATGGTGGATGCCTCATGTGGTGATAGCTAACTCCACCAGACAGCTAATGAGGCTTGAGAGTTGTTTGACATTATAGGGTAGAATTCCATGCAGCAGGAGTCACTATCTCGCAATGACAGCCATACCCCTGCTAGGTTGGTGAAAGAGTCCAGCCCTAGAGGTGGAATATATAAAGTGAAGGTGCAGAGTGAGTTGGAGAAGGTGGACAATTTGAGCTTGAATTTTGACAAATTGATGAATATGATACAACCTAGAATGGTTTCACAAGTGGAGGAGGCATGTCTAATATCCCAATCTCTCACACATTCACTGCATGACTGTCCATCAGCCAACCAATTCCCTGATTTTGTTATGGAGCAAGCCAATGCAACCCAAGTATTTGGGCAACAACCTGCTGGGTACTCTTGCAGGAACCACCCAAATTTTAAGTGGAGGCAAGATAATTACCCTCAACCCTAGCAGCAGTAGTTGGTAGCTCCACACCGACCTCAGCAACAGTTTAACCAAGGATACCCACCTCAGCAGAATTTTCAGTTGCCTCCCTCACAGCCCAACCAGTTGGCCTTGCCCCCAAAATAGCCCAGATCCTCTTCTTTTGAAGTGCAAATGATGGCATCCATGCAGAATTTGGGGAGCCTAGTCCAAACCGTGAACTCTCATGGGCAAAGCATTAAGAAAATAGAAGACCAGCTTGGTCAAATTTGCAATGCTTTAAACAGGAGAGAAGAGGACAAATTGTCATTCAACCATTAGCCAACCCCAAGGGGCAGCACATGATTAGTGATGCATCCTCCAACCATGTGGATGATGGTTTAGTAGGACAAGGCAACTGAGGAGGTCATGAAAAGTGAAGGTGAGTGGTAAAGAACCAAAAGAACATGTGCACCATATGTATTGACTGTGTGTTTTACTTTGAGTTACTTAGAAATTGTTCATTTACTGCTTTAGAATAAGGATTTGCTTGTGTGTCTAATTGTGCTTTGTAGTTGTTGTTTTGAGTACTTGTGCATGTCTGTCATCTGAAGTTTGATGCTCATGTCTGTTGGTGATAGTTGAGATACTCTCACAATAAATTTCTTGAATTTGATTTGAATTATTATCCTTGGAATCTTGAATATGTGATGCTTTAATGTTGATAAGGAGTAACTTAACTGTCATTATGAATTGGAGTACATGTCATGTAGTGGTGCTGATGCACACTGCAATGGGTGCATGATAGTGTACATGCACTGGCCGGGGCACCAGCTCAGAGAATAGCCTAAATTTCAAGCTTGCGAAGCTAAATAGCCTAAATTTCAAGCTTGCGAGCCGCCTGAAGCTTTCTCGTAGAGTTTTGATGAATATTTTGTACCATGTGAGAGCTTCACGAGCACATGGACATATGTCACAACCTGATAGCGAGCCCCGCAAGGTGCTTGAGACTCACATTTTAATGCTCGCGAGACATCGCTACTCTAGCTGTGCAAGATATGAGCGATTGCTTCGTGCACTTAAGCCTGAACTTTACTTTGCGAAGAGCCTCGTGAGGCACTTGAAGCTTTTAAATTTGTCTCCGTGAGGCTCTACTTTTCTTCACGACCGAACCTCTCGTGAGGTTAGTTGTGTGCTGCACAAGGAATATGCTCCGCGAGAACTTAGCGACAACTGCACAAAACATGGGTTAAGCCCTATAAACCTAGCGATTTCCTCATTTTTGCCATTTTGTTTCACTTTGCCCTAGTTTTCCCTGCGCTCTGCCGAGCTCCCCCTTTTCTTCTTTCTTCTATACTGCCCTTTCAACTTAACCTCAGCTAGTTCCCTCATACATTTTTGCTCCCCATAACCTTTGAGCTAGGTTTGGGGGATTTGAGCATCTGTGCAACATGTGAAGTGAAACCCTAGCTGTCATTTGGTAAGATTTCTTACTCTCTCTCAGTTGATTTAATTGGATAATACTTTATTGTAAGTTGAGAGCAATTTGGGGTTTGTTTTATTTGTGAAGAGTGCATTACAATTACTGGGATTTTGAAACCCTAATTTTGAGAAATTGAATAGATATGGCCACGAGTTTAAAATTCTCCGACATCTTGTCTGCTTTGGTAACCCCACCACCTGCTGGGAGCCCTGTGGCCACTCGAAACTCTGCAAAGATTGCAGAGACCTCCAATGTGGAGACTCCTATTGTAACTGCACCCTCTAAGGAACCCCAAATGGTAAAAATTGTGGAGAAAGGCCAAGGAGTGACCTCTGTTACCCAGGGTGCCAAAAAACGTGTGCCCCAAAGAAGAGGGCCAGAGAGCACCCTCCATCTAAGAGACCTAAGAAATAAAAAAAGAAACATAAAATGAGCAAGGGAGTAGCCCCTGAGGTCCCTAAGGATGAAGAGGAAGAAGATAATTAATACCTTAGGGTCCCATCTGATTTTGTTACAACAATTAAGCTAGAGCCTGAGACAATATTTGATAAGACTTTCTTTGAGGAGGTATCTGAAACAGTTGCCTCCATGGAGTACCTCACCAAAGCCTCATTGCTGCCCCTACTGAGGCCCCCAATGCAATTGGTCTTCCCTAGACTAGTGCAATTGTTTGACCAGAATATCAGAGTCAAAACTGGGGATGATGGGAACCCAACACTGCTGATGCTCATAGGCAAATTTGAGATGCTGTTCAATCAAGCTACCATTGCTAAGATCCTTGGGATACCAGCCAGGTATAACCCTGAATGTGGCTTGGGTCCCCCTTTGACAGCTACCATCCTAGAGATTGCTAAGGAGTTGACTGGAGGGGTCACTACATTTGGAGCATCAATCAGGAAGAGAGATCTGCACCCCCACCTCAGATTTATGGATGGGGTGTTGAGGAAAAATGGATATTGCTCTGGCCATGAGCAGGAGAGGAGGTTCTCTATTGCTGATGCACTACTCTCCTTCCACAAGGGCCATTACTTGGATGCTGCCAAGTTAATTTTTGAGGGGATGACTGACATTGTGGAGAAGGTGAAAACCAAGAAGAAACCCCATTCCCTTCCCTACTGTAGGCTTATTATAGCCTTGCTGAAGCTTAGAGGGTATCAATTTTAAACGAATGAAGAGACCATTGCCCTAAATCCCAAAAATTGTGGCAAAAAGCAATGGGTGATCAGTGGTACTCTCATTGAGAAGAAGAAGAAGAAGAAGAAGGATGATATAGGAGCAACTTCTGATGCTGCTGCTGTGGCTGCCTCTATGGCTCCAAGCTCTGCTTCCCTCTCTCAGTGAGCCCTTTCATTTATGCCAGCCAGCACCACCACCACATCTGTAGCCATTACCTTACCAGCCACCCCTTCACCTTCCATTGCAGCCACTACCCCAGCCTCACAACCTTCCATAGTCCCATTACCCTCATCCCAGCTCACTTTACCCATCCCTACAGCCTCCATACATGCAGTTACCTTAACCATACAATCACCTATCACATCAGCCACACCAAGCTCACCCATCCATTCGACATATGAAGAAGCCATACCAATCCCTCAACCATCCTTACCTGTGCTGGCAACTTATAAAAAGAAAAGAAGATCAACCAAGGCACAGAAGCAACCCCAACCTCCCCATATCCCCCACACCATCCACATTCCTGAAACTTCCACTGTCCCAGACCCAACCATTGACCTACCACCACCCTCACCAGCCCAAGCCTTTGAACCTGAGCCTCCCACCCTGGAAATCCCACATAGCTCCCCACTACACCCCACCCAGGCCATTGAAACCTCCACACCTTTTTCGCCTGAATTCTTTCAACCTGTAGACCATTCCATTCTAGTTCCAGCTACCCATGACCAAATCCCTCTTTCCGACGAGGGATACTCTGCCATGATGTCCTCTATCATAGACGACATCAACTATGAGTTTACACCTCTCCCGGACTCACCTCTCCCTCCCCATTTCACCCCTCCTCCACAGGCCACCACTTTCACTCATGCACCCACTTGCCCTTTTCAACCAATTCCTCCCCCCACCCCTAATTACCTTCTTCATATCTTTAACCTATTACTCTCCCTTCAAGCACAAGTCATGGCCAACTCCTAAAAACAATCATCTATTGATGTCAATCTGCATGCCATGCACTCCAACTTACCAGACCAAACCTTAATCCACACTAGCTTAGAAGCCATCCAAGCCTCCTTGTCCCTTTTAACCCCAACATCACAACAGCCACCTATCCCTAGAACCACCCATTTACCAACTCCACCTCCTTTCCCCCAACCCATAACCACAACTATCACCACACCTTCCCTTACACCCATTGAACCTGCCCCCATTATCCCTCCAACTGCATTTACCAATGCCTCCACTCAAACTAAACCTAAACCTGAACCTACCCCTATCCAGTTGCCCATCATTTCCATACCGGATCCCCCACCTGCTGTAGCAACCTCTAATGTTGCCACTGATGTGGAAGGCCTCATCCCAACCACCTCATTTCCTACTCAAACAGACCTTGATCCTAAACCTACAGTCCGTCACCCTCTACCCTCCATCTTTACATCATCCATCCCCTCCCCCTTGGTGGCTGGCCCTTCTTCAAGTGATCAGCAACATATCTCTCTAGCCTCTTCCTTTTCCATACCTCCCTACGCCACTCTCCTCCATGACATGAAAGACAACCCATACCTGAAGAATGATGTCTTTAAGGGCATGGCTACCATCAGAACTCCCATCAAACAACCCTATGAAGAAAAATTCAGTTAGATGGAGTTTGACCACCGAGTTCAACTAAAAGCTATATCTAATGGATGGGGTAAGATTTTGATTCTATATGAACCTAAAAAGAATATTGCACCAACGGAGAAGATGAGAGCTGATGGCCTAGAGAAACGATTAGCTGCCTCAAAAGAAGTTACAAAGGCCACCAAGGACCTATATGAAACTAGAGTTCAGCTTGCTCAGACAAAGACTGTAATCCTTGAAAGGAAGCTTGCTGAACTAACTAGCGCAACTCCTCTACAGGCAGCTGAGCTTGTCCATCCTGGTCCTTCCCCTACTGCTACTCCAAAAAAGGGCAAAAGTCCCTAAGTCAAGACTGAGCCAGCAGACAATTAGAATGAATAGATGTGCACCTGTAGTTAGTTAGGATGGTTTTGCCCTAATTTTGTGTAGCTCTTTTTCCTTGAAGTGTAACCTCATATTGTTGTATTAATGAAATTTTCTTTTTCTTATGTTTTGCTTGCTTTTCATTTCTGCTTCATAATTAGTTTGTTTGTTTTAGTGGTATGTGTGTGCCTTGATTTTTTATGCTTTCCTTCATTAATTTTGTTTGAGTTATTTATTTTAGTGTTAATTTTGTATATGTGTGCTTTGTTTAAGTGTGTCTTTGTTTCCTACTGCACATGCCTTCTTCTCTTTGAATCATTGAGGACACTGCTCCTCATAGGTTTGGGGGTGTGGCAAGGATTGCCAATGATCTAGTTAACCTAACTGTAGCAGTCTTACCTAAGTGAGGAATAAATAGAATGTATTTCACCTAAGGAATGTTGAAAGTGAGGAGAATTAAAAGCTATGCAGACCTTTTTAATACTAAAATCATTTGAAAATCAATACTTCTATGAGGTGAACATTAGGAAATTTTTATATAAATAGTAGTTAGTGAACTGGTAAGGAGAGAAACAGGTGAAAGCATACCCCTTTCAGTTCAATTGAAGACCACACCCAGTGAGCTTTGAGCCTATAAATTTTTTTTTTTAGGGAGTGTCTATGGCAATTTTTTTTGTTCCAAGGACTGACTGAGTCAGGCCCTTTTCACTAAAAGTTAGACACCCCAAGTTGAAACTGTTTGACAGTAATCATGACACTAAGGAAAGGATCAAGGTCTTCATTTGGACAGTTTGAGCCTAAAAGATCAAACTTGTGAAACTACCCTTGTGTATACACTTGCTGAGCCTTAATGCCCCTTTTTCTTCAACAAACACCAAAGTACTTGAACCTGAATCCTTTAACCTGATTCAACCCTACCCTCACTTTGAGAATTCAGAAGGTAAAGGAGAGGCTGTTGAAGATAGGTGAGTAAAGTTTAACATTTGGTGAAAGGAGAAGACGAGAGAAGGAGATCTGTAAACAACAGTGTAGCAGTTGTAGATGTGTGCCAGCAATCATCATAAAGAAAAAAAAAAAAAAAAAGGAAGAGAGAAGTCAAAAGAAGAATTTCATTGGAAATATTGAAAAGAAGAGAAGATGTTGGCCACTTTAGCTCTGATATTTACAAAGAAGATGGAGTTGTGCTAAAATGAAGAAGGTGAAATTATGAATCATCTCCTACCTATGTTGATTTCTCAATTTTGAATCCCTTTTACCCCTTTTATTATTTACAACCCTCACCAATAAGCCACATTACAACCCATGAAAAGCCCTTGTTGATCCAAAGTCAAATGAATTGTCATGTGAAGATGAGGGGATGTCTAATCTATGGTGAGAGTACTGTATGATGTCAGAAATTAGAAGCAACTCCCATGCTCATGCTTGCAAACCCATTTAGGGTATGTAACTGCTCTTGAGCTTATGAGAAATGATACACCCCTAAATTCATAAATGAGAGACAGCCCTAGTAAGCATTGGGTCTGAGATTGAAATCATTGGGGCATTGTTTGAACCTGAAATTTTGATGTACTAGTAAGCTCAGTACTGTTTTGCACATTTTATTTTTCTTTATGTCAGCTAATTAGATGTAATCAGCATGCATGCGTGACTGAGGTGTTAAATTGTTTACTTATACTACTTTGGGACTCCTGAAATTTTGACAGAGCAAGGGAGAAATGAATTGTATTTATTTTAAACTAATTGACCACTATTTGCTCTTTTGTTAACTGTTTCATTGAGAAGTTTGTGGGTACCTTCATTGAACCTCAGGAGACTTCACTCCTCCATTAGGGATCACTTAGGGGTTTAAAAGGCTTGATGCATAAGCTAAATGCATCCGTGCTCCCTACAAAGGTGGCATTTAAATTCTTAGAGTAGCTATTTAAATTTTGTTTTGCTCAAGGACTAGCAAAGATTAGGTTTGGGGGTGTGTTCTTCACTGAAAAGTACTACTTTTCACCTCTTAACCTAGCCTTTGTTGGACCTTGAAGCTGACTAATAAATCCTATTTAACTTATTTTATAGTTAGGAATAATTTGTACAGCTTAACACAAAGTCTACTTTTGGTGCCAAGAAGAGAGAATTCAAGCAAACGATGACAACTGAACCAGATAGTGATGGAACACCATGGTGACTATCTTGCATGTCACAATGGACCAAGAAAGTCCAGCAGATGAAAGAAGAATAGGTGAGAGTGGAGGAAGCTGCAACAGAGGCATGTGAATAGTAGCAGAGGAGCCATGAACCTATCTCGCACAGTTGAGGTGCTGCCTCACGTTGTTTAATTCACTGGTAGAGCTCCCTCGCGCAGCTAAGACATGCAGTATAAAAGAGCTCGCGAAGAAGTCGCGTAGCTTAAGGAAGGGGTTATCACAAAGCTCATCTCGCGCAGCAGTCGCACACTTCAGCTGCAAGGTATATGTGAAGAAACTCGCAGAGCTCTCGCACACTAAGCCTTCAGAAATATTATTCACAAAGCTCTTGCAAGGATCAAGCCTTAATGCAGCCGCACGCATTACCTCGTAAGACCAATTGGCGTGAACTACAGTAAAGACCTCGCAAAGTTCTTACGTGGTTCTGAATGAGAGAGATGCCCAAAAGTTCTCTCGCACACCTCTCGCGTGTCTAAAAGTTCAAATCTGTACTAAGCGTGACACAAAGGCATCTACGTGAGTACCTCACGAATGAAGTTTCTGAAGCTCTTATGCACGAGCAAGCTAAGCATTGAGGATCCTTCTATGCGAGTGCATTCAGAGCTTAAGCAACTGTGCAATCATCTAAAGCTCTACTGTGCGAGACAACAATATTCAAAGCCTAACTCTACTCGGTAAACATTCTGTAGTTGCACGAAAGAAGTGATATCCAGAAACCAGCCCCGTGAAGCTCGGGCTCTCCACTTCTCAATCTTAACACAAGGACCTTTTAGGAATTTCCCCATGTCTAGGGCGCACATCCTGAGGCACAGATTTTGAAGCATGCATCCCAAGACATCCACGGGTTGTAACAGTGCCACATCTGCTTGAAAAATTAGGGTTTACTCTTCTCTCAGCCACAATATTTGGACTAAGTACATAAGCTACGCTTGTAACTTAGAAACTATCATTCACTTTCTCCTTCAACCTCTGTCGGCTGAGAGGTCAAGCAGACTAGGGTTAGGGTTAGGGTTTGATCACCTCTTTTTCTTTTTTTTCTTCTCTCTTAGCCCAGCACTTGCTGGCTAAATCTTTTGTAAGCATCTAGGTGTAGTTTTATTAAAGTTTTGTAATAGGTCATTTAAACATTGGGATTTGGTGTTGAGATGTTGTGCACAAGGCTACTGCCTTGAGAAATTTTAATGCTAGTAGCATTAGATCAATGGAATTTAGGTTTGAATGCTTACTCAATCTGTTATTTTCCTATTTGTCTGTAGTTCTGTTCAGGCTATAGCATACATTTAGGATTTGAGCTTATTGAAAGGCCCATGGAAGCTTGAGCTTTGTAGCCTTGGTACCAAGGTGGCAGACAGTAGTTTTCATGTTCTATCTCAACATTTGTGGGTAAGGGAGCCTCTGTGGATAGCCTGTGACCATTTGAGTGGACAAACTATAGCCCGAGGGAAATCTTGGTCACAGATCTGAGGTGGATTCTTTCTCTCTGCACTTGGGCTTGTAGCCTAGTTAGAGATTGTGTAGGAACAGACTCCCCTTTGTCTTACTTGGCCATTATTAGATGTTAGATATGGCTTCTCTGTAGTGATTGCGGATTGGGAGGTTGAGTCATTGCAGGCCTTTTGCAGCAATGATCAGCTATGCTTAAGTCCTTATTCAACCTGTTGCTTTTCCTTTGTGTGGACATCAATGTGCCATTGGCCTTGACAAAACACATAGGATTTTATAGGTTGGAACTCCTATGAATGCCAGTTAGATCTGTGCACAGATCTGGGGAGCTCGGAGCACTGGCTGACATAGTGTCTGCAATGGTATTCATGGCATGACTGGATTCATTGGAGGAGGTTTGATCAGCTCACTCCTTTGGATTAGGTTAGCTCTTCTGGCTTGATCAATGGGACTTGACAGACTCTATTGGATAGACTATGGCCATTTTAGTGGACAGACTATAGCCTTAAGAGCACCCCAAATGGCCTGGGTTAAGTTGGATGCTTCTACCTTGCTGAGGTTGTTGATAGCACTTTAGCAAGGATTTACTACAGAGAGCCCTAAATCTGAGTTACATAACTGAATGATCTTTAACCTAAACTGCTTACTTCTCATCCTTTTATCTTTATTTTAACACACCATCACCATCTTCTTCATAACCCTTTCTGAGGATAGGGCAGCACTTTATTTCTCTTCTGTTTTTAGTAGGTAATTTAGTGTAGTTGTGACACCCAACTCAGTTTCTTTAGGATTGTCAGATCTTTAGCCAAATCTGGATGCCTACTATTATATCCCATTTTGGGTTTTAGATCAATTTCTCTGTGGGATGAACTCTTACTTATCAAAACTTGCTACAATAGCCCTATATCTTGCAAGCTTAGGATTATTTCAGTTTGGCTATTTCCATCTTTTATTTTATTTTATTTTTGATTTTTAATTTGGTCTCACCACACAATAAGAACAACATACAATGGTAAATCTGACAGCATTACCAAACCTCATTTTGAGAAGCCACCCCCTTGACAATTAGAAGGGGGAAAATAAAATTACTAACTAATTTTGTTTCCCTATGCAGATAAAAGTAACCTTCAACAGCTACAGGGATAGCTTAGAAGCATCCATGTGACGGCCTGACTTTTTCCCTTACAATATTCGAGAAAGGTCGCATTGTCGAATCACCTAACATGATCCTTTCTTACAAGTGCATTGTGTACAAATCATTAAATTACGGAAGCGATTTAATAACTCAGATATAAGAACAATATGGCAACAACTAATTTCTCATTCATCTATCTAAAGCAGTAAAATAAACAAAAAGATATAAACAGAAACAAAAGGTGCAATGTATAGCTTTCCACCAATGACGGCCGTCCGTCATCTAAACAGTGGAAAGAAAACCTATACATATATAGTAATGAGTATAATCAAAACATCGTATCATTTCTTACACAAGGTTTTCTCTCAAAATATTTTCCTCTCTCTCCTAAGTCTAAGGAAAGAAGTCCTCAACAGACTCTTCTTCCTCATCCTCCTCATCCTCCTTCTCCTCCTCAGGCTGGTAGGTAGGATCACCCTCAAGCTCAAGGTCTTGATCAAGACCCTGCTGCTAAGACACAAAGTCGTAGGATGAGCTATCATCAAAGCTCAGTAGGGAACTAACAATGCTAGCCCATACGTTATTATGCCAATTCTATGTATAAAATATAAATCAAAGAATATCTCATATTATATGATAGCTATTTAGCAACTTACAATATACACAACCAAAAATCAGGCTAAGATACACGATCAGAAATCATGCTAATAATGGCATCATGAAACCGAATCATGCTAAAATGAGTACAAGGAATCATGCTGAACATATGTAGCTTCAACAAGCTATGAGACGTAAAACAAACAGATACAAGATGCAAGATTTTCAAGCTCCCGAGTTAGCAAGATCACTTGACAAGCTCCCGAGTTAGGGGGATCACTTGAACTGGGACACCAAGCTCCTGAGTTAGCGGGATCACTTGTATTTAAGAGTACATAGTCTCCCGAGTTAGCGGGATCACTTGACTCAACACGAAGCAAGCGTGTACATGAAATCAAAGGACCAAGATGTGGAACTTACATGGTATCAGACATGTGAGCATTATGAGTAAATAAGTATGTTTTAGCATAAGGTTATGAACATAATACAATACAAGATGTAAGCATCTTCATGCATTGAGATTGAAAACGAGCATGACTAGATGATTAACAAGCAAAGCATGTATGTACTTTGTATACTTTACGTATCAATTCTAAATAGGTAATATGGCATAGCATCCGCAGCACATACATTCTATACTAGACAAAATTAGACAACAACATATAAACAGGCAAGGTCAAATCCCTACCTGATGATCAAGCTTCCATGTTACCCGTGCCTGAAGCCAACAAATGTCTCTTTTCACAAGCTCCTCGTGAGCACCTAAGATGCACGTTCATGTGTTTAGCATGTGTAGTATACTCACAGATCACTACAAACCCCCTATGCATAGAATAGGTGATTGACTAACTCACACAGCACACATACATAGCAAATTTAGGGTTGCCGTGACAAGGAACAGGGTTGCCACGACAAGGCACAGGGTTGTTGCGGCAAGCCTGATGTTGCCACGGCAAACCTAATGAATTCTGGCTTGCTGCGTGACTTCTTCTTCGATTTTGATTCTAAATCCTTTAAACTTCTTATTCTACACTTGCATGCTTTATAACACTATTATTACTTTAATCATTCCAATTATTTGTTATGTGTATCATTAGATTGGTCTCCAAGGTTTCTGGAGCATAGAAATCGAAGATTTCGACTCTGAAACCCTCACACAATCCTATTTCTCTTAAAATCAATCCGATCTCATGGAGTCGGCATCAGTTCATGAGATCGGAGTCAATTACCTATAATTTATAGTAAAGGAACCTAATGTACCACGTAGCTTTTGTTATGAAGTACCTTTTGGTAGATTCGTTAGTTGTGACGACGCCGAAATGGTGTCGGTGTCGAGTTCGTGACGTAATTGTAAGAGATAGGGACCCAAGGAACTCTCCGAGATCAACCCATCACTTTCTACTACTTCTCCCAACCATATTGTAGGATGACCTTATCATCGAAGGGTTTGTATACAAGGGTTTGAAGAGATTTAAGTGAGATGTGGGTTTGAGAAGTAGGAGAAGTTTAGGAAAGCAAGGTTTCTCTTGCAATGGCGGTTCAATTTCTTCAAGGCTCGAAATATGAAGAAGGAAGGTGGTACGAGATCTTTTATCTCCATTTGCACTTGACGTGCATGGGCTTAAGAGTGACTCACCCTCACGTGGAGTCATGTGGCAAAAATGTTGTTATAAGCCTTATAAGGTTTAGCTTCAATATAAAGCTATTACACTGATTGTGTGTATGGCTGGTGTAAAAAATTAAGTGTATATCTAATATACATATTGTTGAGTGTATGTGATACCTGGGTCAGCTAAGTAAATGTAATAGGCCACTAAGGGCCCCACAATTTTATCGGTTTTGAACACCCAATTAACAAAAGTCCTTTGTGTCCTATGTTAGGCACACACCCGATCCTCACCGAGTCCATACCGGGTATTGTCAGTTTAAAATTTGCTAGCTGTTACAATCCAAGTCCCAGTAACATTTGACGACACCTATGGAAACAATGGAAATAAGAGACAAAAGAGGAAAGAGGAAGTACATCTAAAGAAGAGAAAGTATATATATATATACATATATTTATATATATAAAAACATTTTTACATGTGTCACCGAGGCCATACCCCCTGTCTATACAATGGAGAGAAAAAGTACAAAAGTAGGAAAAAATATACATGCAGCGCTACTCCCTTTGCTGCCTCTGGGATGGACGCTCATTGCAATCCCCAGTCTCATCGACCCATAGATCTGGAGTTTGATCCACCTAAGCCTTAACCAAAGCCAGAGGAGCTGTTGGAGACCGCCTGGAAGAAGAAGGCTTGGCAACAAAACCTCCCATCTCCACCCACCATACATCCATGCATGGAAAGGCGTGAATGGTCCCTGTGGGGACCCTCGGGTGCAAGAAAAGGAAATGGTCATAGGCCCAAAACTACATAAAGGAAAATAAACAACATTACTAAAAGAAAATGAAGAAAATAAAAATTTATCGAGTAAAAATAACTAGCCTCACCTAAAGGAAGGGAATGAAGCCGCCTATGGTGCCGGCTCCTCTCCCACGACAAAACACCTGCTCATAGAGGTGCGTCGGTATTGCTGCACCCCTTGCATATAACCCTCCAAGCTCAAATTCCTGATGAGCGTAAAAAATATTCCACTGGTGGTCCCACAGGTCGATGAGGAGAATAACACCCCACCGAAAAGTGCATCAGGAAGGCCTTGATGTCACGATCTGCCTCGACCCAGGCACCTGAGCAGGTTGGCGAAGCACCACCACTTGATGACATAACCCATACACCTCCTCAGACTCACTGTGGCATCTCATAGGAACAAACCCACTGCCAAATGCATCAACGAACCAAGTGGTATGGATCATCCCTGTCCCAGACCCACTAATAAAAAGGTACCCGCGCCCGAGTAGCTCCACACAGATCTCCTAATAATCTAGGAGCATTTGCCCTATCACGGCCTTGCCCTTGAATTGGACCCCTGTGATGCAGACCCAGTCCTCAAGGGTCGGTAGTATCATCCCCGTAGGGCAAATCAGTGCCAACTGCTCATCTCTCCACTTCCCCACCAAAGCCCCGACCAAACCACGACCGGGTTGGAAGGGCTAGAGCTCTAGGATCAACCCAAAACCAAGCGCCTCCAATCTCTCCCTTTGGAATGCCGGGAGAGTGCGGTACCACGCTCGGGACTACTCCCAAGTAGAGTTAATGGTCAATGAGGGGGATCCTAGTAACATAATAAAAAAAAGAAACATAAGAAGAAACAAAAACACACATAATAATATCGATAATAATAATTAGTGATAAGAAAATCGACGACGATAATTAATAAAGCTGATAATAACAATGGCAAATAATCGAAGATAGTAATAAAATAAATAACACCAGAACCAATAGATAATAATAAATAATAAATAACAAAGGATAGTAATTAAGAACTAATAATTAAGAAACAACAACAATAATAACAATAACAGTACCAACAAAGTTGATGACAACAAATATAGACCACAATAATAGCTAATAATGATAATCAACCACGATAATAACATTAATATATACAGAAATAATAATAAGAATAACGAAAATAATGATAACGAATAATAACAGTAATAAAAATAAATAAAACCAATAACTAATAATAATAATAATATCTAATAATAATAACAAAAGTAAAAATAAATAATATAAGGTCAATAAACTAATAACTAGACCCCAAACATTGTTAATTAATGGAAAAGTAATAAATAATAAATAATAATAAACAATAATAGTGGTAATAATAATAATAATATAACAATAATAATAATAACCTCAATGACAAAAGCAATAAACACCGATGATGAAAATAATAACAATAAGAAGAGATGATAAAGGTAGAACAAAGGCAATAGTAGGGTAACAAGTAACGCATATCAATAATCTAAGAGTTATGTGACAGGAGAGCATATAAATGTGAGCTATAATGACTGCGATAAGAATATTATACTGGCAAAAAAAAAATTTAGACATGCAAAACATGGAAAAGACGGCGCAATGCAATCAAATAAATGTGACCTAGAACTAGATACAAATATGATGTGTGAATGCACACGGAAACTAAAACTAAATGCAAGTTTTGCGTAATTAAAAAGGGGTTCATTTCCTAAGAAATCTATGTCGTAAACTAAATGCCTAGGAAAATAGAGGAGATTCTTGTTCCATAATACCTACCTGATTCCTCTCAAAGGCATCCTCCAACGGGATGCACATCGGGCACGGAACCGGAGGCGGGGCAGCATCACTGATAGCAGCACCAGTAGCACCACTGGTAGTGCCAGCATCTCCATTAGCACCCCCCTGTGGCACCCTCAGGAGCCCTCTCCATATGCACCCGCAGCAGCAACCAAGTCCCTCGTCAAGTCCTTGGCAAGCTCCAAGTTTCAAGCAGTCACGTAAAGTAAGTCGCTGCCCTTAGTGTAACATCCTCGAAAATTTGGATTTTCAATAGTGTCCTCGAGATACGTGCCCGACTGGTCGTAAGTTGGACCAAGTGAAAGTCAACTCGATGACTTAGGTTAAATTAGGTTTGATGTGAATGTGCTCGTAAGAGTAGTGTTAGATCTTGTTACGAAGTCACGTACACCTGTTATGGGTGAGTATGCTTTGTACTGAAGGGTTGAATTGGGTTAAAAGAGTTAAGAGATAAGAGAAGTTATTTTTCTTTGGTTTGGTAGGTGGTTAGGGATTTATGAAGAGAGAGAGAGAGAGAGAGAGAGAAAGGAGGAGGGAGTAAATGCTAGAGAATCTGTGTGGAATTGCGGATTGAGGACATACTTGAGCTATTAATCATGACGGTAACTTGCGGGGATTCGGGGAATCGAAGCTAAGAACCATACCTTATGGAGTCAAGCCCTTGAATCACCCATACTTAGAATTGACGTAAGATTATTGTAAATTATGATGGGGGTGATATTGTGATTATATTATTGAGTTATTGACGAATTAAATAGATAGAAAAAGGGAAAATTTTGAGAGAGAGCAAAGCTAGAGGAACTGCTCGAAGAGGGCTGAGTTCTGTCAAAAATCGATTAATCAATTTTTGAAATCGATTAACCGATTTTGATAAAAGGCAAATCTAGGCACTGAAGCACAAAACCGATTAATCGAATTAAATTTTGATTAATCGATTTGAAATCGATTACTCGACTGGATACTCCAAGTGGCTGGAAAATGAGGAGTCTGAGAAAACCGATTAATCGATTTTAAGATCGATTAATCGATTTGGGAATTTCGATTAATCGATTTTGAAAATTCAATTAATCGATATTAGGATCGATTAATCGATTTTGATAATTTTTGTGTGGTTCTATTTTTTACCTTGGAGTTCTGGGAGGGCCTTGTGCCTTCTTCTGTGCATCATTATTGATGCTTTGTGTATAATGTGACGTACTGTAGATTGAGTACTTGAATTTAAGCATGGGGAGCTACCTTGGACTTGATGCTTGGAGTTGAGGCACGTGAGGTAGGGAATATTCTGAACTCCTACACTTGATTACAAAAGCATGTATGTAGTGATGTTTTAAGTATGCAAAATTGTTAAAGCATAGTTAATGGCTTATGTTTTAAAATGCTAAGATAAGTATGTGAAAGTAAGGTGTGCGTGCGTACACGGGAAATAAGAAAATCAATGAGTATAAGAATTGTGACATCCCAAGGATGTATTTGTGAATAGAGCATCTAAGTGATGCATTTGAATGTGAGACATCCCAGGGATGTAAAGTTAATGTGAATGGGCTTTGAACTATTAAAAATTAGCATAATTACACGGTGAATAACTACATGTAATTGCACAATTGATTTAAGGTTTGGAGAATACCCCACCGACATGGCAGTATACCTGTGACTGACTCGACAGGATATCCGTGATCGGTACGGCGGCTAATTCGTACACTAGTAAGACATCCCAAGGATGTATATGAGTTAGTGCCTGTCGCCTATGAGAAAGGGACTTGAGCTATGTTACATGAAAAATAGTCTGATTGGATGACGATGGAGGGTATTCTATTGGGGCTCGATGCTATATTGCTCGGGTATTATTTAAGTTAATTGATTTAAGTCTTGAAACCAGCCCAGTTGTAAAATGAGAACCACTTGAGCATGAGATGACATGTGTAATGTAGCAATTGCATTTCGTTCATTCTTTTATGTATCTCAAACTATTTTCAAATTATTTTATATTAATGAAATCATGCTTTAATTATGTCATGAAATATATGAGTATGATAGATTTACATGTTCAGATATCTTCCCTATTGAGCTAGGATGTAGCTCATCCCTTTTTGACTATACATCACAGGTTCCGAGATAGGAGCTACTTCTGGTGACTTTGATCTCGAGGACTCAGATTACGTTCCACGGGAGGAGTTTAAGCCCCCTCCTGAGAAGTTCTTTTAGAAGACCCTCTGTGCACTTTGATAGTTATTTTGAGAGAGATAATTTTGCCTTGGTATGTCCATCCTATTTTGTAGGGATAATGTAATTATGGAGATATTCTTTTGTCGAACCATCTTAAGTGACATGGGATTAGAACTATCTTTTGCCCTTACAGTGGCATGGGATTAGAACTATCTTTTAGGTTACATATTTTGGCTTTAAATTTTAGAACTGGAGATTTAGTTCCGTACTTACTCTTTTGTACATGCTTTACATATGGTTATGTGGATATCCCAAGTGTTCTACGTGTATCATTGGGGCATGGCCTCAAGGGTCATGCCAATGGCATGGGTTTCAGGGTGTCGAAATTCAGGCTATCACAGTTGGTATCAAAGTAAGTTCTTTAGAATTTCTAATAAGTCTTGGAATTTATCAAACTATAGAGATCTTTTACTAATGGAACTTGGGTTTCATGTGCAGAGTGTGATGTGTTCTAGAGGACGGGGTCGACCTAGACGTAGCTAAAGCAGGAATCCGAGAAGTGAAGATGAATTCCATGCGAGGTCTAGTAGAGACCAAAGTAATCCTTCAAATGAGGGAGATAGGAGAGGTGATGCTATAGACAGGATGTCATTGTCCATGGAAGTTGTGGCCGCTATAATGGCCTAGTAGACGTAACAGACAATGTTATTGGTCGAGCAGACCGCACTGTTGGTGGCCAATAATGTCAATCATCAGTAGATACCACCACTACCTCCTCCAGCATTGTTGCCCTCATCATTTGTCGATTTTAGGAGATTAAGACCTCCAAGCTTCTATGGGCAGACAGATCCGTTGGAGGTGGAGAAGTGGTCGAATCAAATGGAAAAACTCCTGGATAGACTTTGAAGTACAGAAGATGAGAAAGTAGGCTGGGCTTCCTTCCAGCTTGAGGGAGATGTCGATCCCTGGTGGAAATCAGTATTGAGAAAAAGAGAGGTTGAGAACCCTCACCGTCTATGGACATGGGAAGAATTCGTTAGGGAGTTTAATAGGGAGTATTTCCCTAAGCAGGTGAGAGTGCAGATGAAAAGAGACTTCGCTAACCTAGGATAGGGATGCATGACGATGCGAGAGTATGGTATGGAGTTTACACGATTATCACAATTCGCACCTGTGTTAGTTGCCACCGAATCAATGAAGGCCAGTAAGTTTGAGGAGAGTCTGAGGCCGAACGTCTGAGATAGAGTTTCTATATTTGAACTTGAAAACTATGCGGATGTGATGGGAAAGGTGATAGTGGCTGAAAGGGACATTAATAACATGTGCAAATGGAGGGATCAACTGGATAGAGGTAGGACAGTTCAGGGGAGAGCGGGTGAGTATGACTCGGGGAATAAAAGTAGAGATTTATAGCACCAGCTCCAGTTCCTAGATAAATTGATTACACTAGTTATTCTAGGCCACCTATATCTACATTGGCAAGACCTATCCGATACGAGAGCCCTACTGCCACCACCGGAGTATCAATTACTCAAGGCTTCTCACGGGCAGCCTCTCCTACGCCAAATGAGACATGTGTCAAGTGTGGCAAGTCTCACAAAACAGCTGATTATAGACGGGGAATGAGGGGATACTTCAAGTGTGGGAAGATAGGCCACATGATTCGGGATTGTCCAGGAATGAACAAGGGGAGAACAACTTCTGCTTCCATACCGATATCGATGCAAGCAAAGAAGCCGATCGTGCAAGGAAGAGCCTATCCAGTTACGACTCAGGATGCTCAGAACGCCAACGATATCATACAAGGTGAAACTTTAATTGAGAGTATTGATATATTGCATCAATTGTGTTGAGTTCTTAAATTTTAGATAGAGAAGGCGTACTTATATAGATTGTCTATATAGAATTGTCTGATCAAA
The DNA here is from genome assembly GCA_021018995.1 of Chloranthus sessilifolius. NCBI lineage: Eukaryota > Viridiplantae > Streptophyta > Magnoliopsida > Chloranthales > Chloranthaceae > Chloranthus > Chloranthus sessilifolius. The sequence continues at coordinate 87,766,663 of CM037594.1, read as the reverse complement.
TTGATTTCACATTTTGATATGAGGCATTAGTAGGCTACTAAAATATATGTGGTCCATAGGTACTTTACAGATGTCTAGGAGAGGGAGTGACGTGGCATATGTGGCTAGAGTGTTGATAAACCTAGGGTCTACTCATTCATTTATTACTCCTCAATTTGTAAAGAAGATAAGGGTTAACCTAGAGACATTGGATTTTATCTTGGCAGTGTCTATTCCAACTGAAAAATCAGTTGATACGGATTTGGTCTGCAGGTCGGTGATAGTAACCATTAGAGATTGGGACGTCTTTGAACTGCCAACAAATTTGGTTTTGTTGGATATGTAAGGATTCGACGTGATCCTTGGCATGGACTGGTTGTCACAACATTGTGCAACGGTCGATTGTAAGAACAAGGCGGTTATCTTTAGACCGAATACAAGAAGGTCATTCTGATTCATAGGGGTGAGAACAAAGTTTCTACCTCTTGTGTCCACCATCAAAGCCGAGCATTTATTTAGAAATGGATGCAGGGGTTAGTTGGCATTTTTGGAGGAAGGCAAGGAAAGGAAGAATGTCATTTCTGAAATTTCAGTAGTACATGAGTTTGAAGATGTCTTTCCGAAAGAGTTGCTAGGATTGCCTCCTGATAGAGAGGTGGAGTTGACTATTGACTTAGCACCTGAAACGGAGCCTGTTTCCAAAGCACCTTACCAAATGGCTCCTGCTGAATTGAAGGAATTGAAAGAGCAGTTGTAAGAGCTCTTAAATAAGGGGTTTGTAAGGCCGAGTGTGTCTACTTGGGGAGCACCGGTCTTGTTTATAAAGAAGAAAGATTGGTCGATGCGACTATGCATCGACTATCTCTAGTTAAACAAACTAACCATCAAGAATCGATATCCATTGCCTAGGATTGAAGATTTGTTTGATCAGCTGCAAGGAACGAGGTATTTCTCCAAGATCAATCTGAGATCTGGATACCATCAGCTGAGAGTCAAGGTAGAGGACATCTAGAAGACAGCATTGAGGATGTGGTATGGACACTACAAGTTCTTGGTAATGTTGTTTGGTTTAACGAATGCTCTGGCATCATTTATGGATTCGATGAATGGGGTGTTTAAACCACACCTGGACACTTGTGTTATGGTATTTGTCAATGACATTTTGATATACTCCAAGTCAAAGAAGGAACATGAAGAATATTTGAGAGTTGCTCTACAAACTCTATGTGAACACTAATTATACGCCAAACATAGTAAGTGCGAGTTCTGGTTGGAGAAAGTTAGCTCTTTGGGATACGTCGTCTCAAAGGAGGGTATCACAGTAGATCAAGCTAAGATTGAGGCAGTGGTGCAATGGGAACAACCAAAGACGGTGACAGATATTCATAGTTTCCTTGGCCCAGCTGGGTACTATCGACATTTTGTGGAGGGATTTTCAAAAATATCAGACCGCTGACAAGGCTCACACGAAAGGATGTGAGATTTGAGTAGATCAAAGCGTGTGAAAAGAGTTTTCAAGAACTCAAGAAGAGACTCACTTCAGCTCTAGTACTAGCAATTCCTTCAGGCAGTGGAGGGTTTGCAGTATATAGTGATGCTTCTCATAACGGTCTGGGTTGCGTGCTCAACCAACACAAGAAAGTGATTGCCTATGGGTGGAGGCAGCTGAAAGATCACGAGAAGAATTACTCGACCCACGACCTCGAACTAGCAGCGGTTATATTTACATTGAAGATTTGGAGACACTATTTATATGGGGAGACCTTTAAGATCTTTATTGACCATATGAGCCTCAAGTACCTATTCGCACAGAAGGAATTGAATATGAGGCAACAAAGGTTGATGGAGTTTCTTAAGGACTATGATTGATCCATACAATATCATCCAGGCAAAGCTAACATTGTAGCAGATGCATTGAGTCGTAAGGGTTCGGCTCAGTTCTCTAATCTTATTATGGGAATGCATAAATGGAAGTTGCTTGAAGATCTTTCATTGTATGATACGAATATCGAGGTGCAAGCTATAAGGGATCTTCTAGCCAACATCACAGTGAGATTGACGATCTTTAAACATATTCACAAGCTACAAATGAAAGACTTGGAGTTAGTCAAAATTCAACAAGGTGTGACTGAGGGCACCAAACCAGAGTTCTCGGTGAAAGAGGATGGTTCCTTCGTATTCAAGGGACACCTTTGTATTACAGTTGATGTTGGTCTGTGGCAAACTATTCTAGATGAGGCTCACAAATCAAGATATCTGATCCACCCCAATAGCACAAAAATGTATCAAGACTTGAGAAGGAATTACTGGTGAAGAGGTTTGAAATGAGATATAGCCGAGTACGTGTCAAAGTGTTTGACATGTCAGCAGGTGGAGGTAGACCATAGACACCCTGCTGGATTATTGCAACCTCTACCTATACCAGAGTGGAAATGGGAATCAATCTTTATGTATTTCATTATGGGATTGTCGTGGACAGCAGAGAGGTACAATGCAATTTGGGTAGTCGTTGACCGACTCACCAAGTCATCTCACTTCTTGCCCTACAATACGATGTATATGGTAGGAAGACTCGTGGAACTCTATATTGAGGAGATCAAACGCTGGCATGAGATTCTAAGAAGCATCATCTCTGATCGTGACCCATTATAAACTTTAAAATTTTGGCAGAAATTCTAAGAAGGTATGGGTGCGCGATTGGACTTTAGTTGAGCATTCCATCCACAGACCGATGGGCAAACAGAGCAGGTAAATCAAGTGATAGAAAATATGCTCAAGGCATGTATGCTTCAATTACAAGGATCATGGGATCAACATCTACCCTTGATCGAATTTGCATATAATAATAGTTTTCAGGCAAGCATTAGAATGACGCCGTATGAAGCTCTCTATGAAAGGCGGTGCAGATCACCTATCAACTGGGAAGAAATCGGTGAAAGGTTTGTACTGGGTCCGGAGTTACATGAAGATAATTCCATAGTCATTCGTATGATAAGAGAGAGGCTCAAATCGGCTCAGAGCAGATAGAAAAGCTATGCCGACACCAAAAGGACAAGCGTGGACTTTGCCGTTGGCGATCATGTGTTCGTGAAAGTATTACCCATGAAAGGTGTGATGAGGTTTGGGAAGAGGGGAAAATTAAGTCCCCGTTACCTAGAACCCTATGAAGTTTTGGGCGAGTTTAGCGTATTGGATTATCTCCATTGTTTGATCGCGTACACAATGCGTTCCATGTCTCTATGCTCCAAAAGTACGTGAAGGACCCTACCCATATCTTGGGAAGTCAACCGATCGAGATGCATAAAGACATGACTATGATCAAAGAAGCGACTCATATATTGGATAGAAAAGAGCAAGTTTTATGTACAAAGGTGATTCCTTTAGTGCTTGTCAAGTGGGGGAATCATCCAACCAAAGAAGCGACATGGGAGCGTGAGGCGGATGCAAAGGAACAGTACCCGAAATTGTTTGAGGAGAGCCAAGAGCATATGATTAGCATTGCATGTATTTTTGTGAACTTAATATGTCTATGTAAGTGAAAATTCACATGTGTACCTTAACCTTACTAAGGGAATGAAGAGGAAAATATTGTTTGTAAGTTAGTCTCTTGGGTAACACTATGTAGTAAGAAGCAAAAGAAGTGTCAGCAAGGGGTTAACTTAAAAGCCATAGGGAAATTGACAAAAGGGAAGAAGAAAATAAAGAAGAATTAAAAATACAGATTTTTTTGTAGGTTTTCTCAAAACCGATTAATCTATTTGAAAATCAATTAATCGATTTTGATTTTTGATTAATTGAAAATTGTTCGATTGAACGACTTGCACACACCAGTGGGCTGAGGGACCTGGAAAAATTTTGGAGGTAAATTTCAACTAATCGAATCAAATTCAATTAATAAATTTTGAAAATCGATTAATCGATTTACAAAATCAATTAATCGATTTCTAGCGACTGGGCTTGACTAGTAAAAATCGATTAATTGATTTTAAAAATCGATTAATCGATTTTGCCCTATAAGTAGTAGGTTTGAAATTTGTTTTGCCCATTCGAATTTTAGATGTTTTTTTTTATTTTTGGGCGCCTTCTCCTTCCCTTTGGCTGGTGAGAACAGAGAGGGTTTGAGGGCCTTGGGGATCGGGATCGAATCAAAATCACAACCATTAGGATCGATTGCGAACGGTAAGCCCTAGTTTTGCAAATTCCTTTCCATTTTGAGTAATCTACAGCCTTGGGTGAATTTTTTTTAAAAAAAAACCTAGAATGCCGCCTAAAACTCGGCTAGCTTCAAAGCAAGTGGCTTTTAAAATGCCTGTACGGCGTAAGAACGCCGCGCCACCACCATCATCACCATCACCTTCTCCTTCACCTTCACTTTCATCATCATCATCATCAAATTCGACGGATGTGTCATCACACGAATCGTCACCGCCACCACCTCAGCCCGGTCACTTACCCCAACCAAATTGTGCAACCGTGGGATTCGTGACGATCCTGTCACGACGATGCACTCACTTGCAAAAATATAGAGTCGCCACCCAGAGCTTTCGGTGTCCCGGGAAACCTAGTTCATTTTTATGAGCACCGAAGTGCTAAAAATATGACTCTGATTCCGATCCACACCAAAGGTTCTTGGGTAGGGGCTTCGGTTATCGATTGGGAAGGTGTTAGGCACCCCGATCAACTCGCTTAACACGATCTCTACTAATGGCCAAAATTAAAATGAATTAAAAGAAAAGAAAATAGCTTCCTCTTGCCCAAAAGGGCTTAGAATTCTATTTTACCCCTCCGTCCCTACCGAAAAGTCGATGGTGTAATGGCACACATGGGAGGATGGAGGGAGCTAGAAAGAGATAGGAGAAGAAAGGGGAGAGTCGAAGCCCTCGGGCCCTTGTAGCACTGTAGGAAAGTCTTGCATGGGTTGCTTTGATGAGCTCTTGAAGGCTTGTATGGTGGAAACAGGGGCACTAACCTCTAAGGCTTGCTACTTAGGAAGTAGAGAGGGAAGGTAAATGGGTCACATATACCTAAACTAAGGGATCTAAGGTGAAAAATATTACTCAAAGGAGGTTTTGAAATTCAGGATTTTGTATGGGAAGTGTGCACCAAAGGGAGAAAGATCTTCTCACTTTAAGCTCTTTCTCTCTTAGGCCAAAATTCTCAACACCTAAACCAAGGTGTAGGGGGACTCTATTTATAGGAAATGGGTGGATTAGGAAACCACTTAAGAGTTAAATGGGTTTCGCAATTAGGTAATCTCACATCTAAGGATTCTTAGGGTTTTTGGAGCCTTGACATGTGTGAGAAGGTCCTCCAATGGTTGATGATGGGGTGAGGCCTTAAGCCAATTTAAGGGTTGCAAATAGGTAAGGAAGGGTGCAACAGAACTAGCAAAACACACCCCAAAGGTCAAGGTGGTCAACAAGTCAAACCCCAATCATCATTTTTGGAGCGAACCCCAAAGATTACTGCTCATATGCCTGGCGCAACTAATAGTTGTGCCAGGGAAATGTATAGTAAAATAGTTTTAAACAGTGCCTGAAAGTTAGCTCGCAAGGGTGGGGTTCACAATTAATACTGGCGCAACTATTAGTTGCGCCAGGCTTAAATCCTAGGAGAAGTGGCTTGGCACAACTAATAGTTGCTGTTGGGAGTGCTTGCCTTCCCTCAAAAGAGGGTATAAAATTACTAATCAAACTAGGCAGAGCACACTCACACAGACCTGCAAGTAATCAGGGTCCGTTGTAGCAAGTTTTGAAAAGATGGTGAGTAAGGGAATGTCCACAGGGAGGTTGGTTCAAAAATATGATAAATCTCCAGATCTGTGGGAGATCTGGCACCCTAACTATTGCTAAGTTAGCTAAAAGATAGGGGAGAGGTTTAAAATGGATTGTCACTTAAGCTAAGCTGAAATTAAACAAAGGCTATCTTGGATCGAGTTTGGGAACTTAGATCTTGCAGGGGAAAAGAGTAAAAAGTAAAAAATAGAGAATAATAGCTTGGAGATTGGTCTCACTGAAAATAGGTTTGATTAATCATGCCACAAAGGTTCAGAGTACACAATTCCCTCAACTGGCTCAAAGCACAGCTGCAGGTAGAAGGCTCCACTCCAAATCACAGGATCCACCTGGTCTTAAGGCTATGATCTATCCACTTAAATGGTCACAGACCATCCTATAGACTTTATCTGATCCATGGATTTACAGCAGACGAATCCAATTGGAGCCTGAGCTTGGACTAATCTTAAGGTTATGATCTGTCCACTTTAATGGTCACATGCCATCTTAGGGATCTCCTCCAAAGCTAAAGCATCAATTAGAACAATTAAAACCACTATAGATGCTGCAATTCCAAGGTAACAGACTCAGGAAATTACAGGAGTATCAGATCCAGGGAGATGGGATGGTATCCAAGAGATCTACCAGTTAAGTGGGTGAGCTGATCCATAGACTCCTCTACACAAATCCTATCGATCACCAAATGAAACCAAAGGAACATTAGATCTAATTAAAGCATTAAAAACAACATTTACATTGCAATTAAAATCACTCTACAATGGAAGTACTCTCAGATCTCTAGTCTGTGCAGCCACAATAGCACTCTTAACCTTACCCAATTGCAGATCTAACCTCTCCTCGCTACTCCAAAGGGATTAGCCAACCATTGTTGGGCTAAAAGAGGGAAAATAGAATTTCTCTGTAAGCTCTAATCTCCAAAATTTGGCTCAGATCTCGATCTCCCCCCAATTGGTCTGTATATATAGCTTTCTCCTCTATTTTTCCACCAAAAATCCCTTCTAGAAGGTCCTCAGAGTTTATTAGGGTTCTATTAGAGCATGTGGGTTAGTTAGGGTTTCCTAGGGCATCTTCTAGAACCGTCGTGTCGGTCACCAAGTTCCTCGAGTTGCGTGCAGCAGGTCACCAAGTCACAACGTGTGCATAGGTGAATTTCTGAGAAGTTCTGCACACGATTTTGACAGCTTCAGGAGGCTTTTGACAGGTTGGAATGGAGCTTTTGGTTCCTTTCGCTGGGTTCTCAGATCTCTTCGATAGGTTTCGATAGGATGAGCCTTCTCTTAGAGCTTCAGCGTTCTCAGGCTTGGAGCATTCGACAGGTTGGAGAAGCTTTTTGACAGGTTGGAGAACCATTTCGATAGGTTCCATTCTGCATGTCATCATTTCAATAGGGATGCTCTCCCTCCTATTGAAAGGCTCAAGCACCCTTCGATAGGTTTTATTCCAGCGTCTCCATCTTGATAGGTTCAGGAAACCATTCGATAGGTTCCTTTTACACCTCAGGCAGGTTTTCGATAGGGTGGTTTCTTCCTTTCTTTTAGCTGTTCGATAGGTTCTTGGATCCTATCGAACCCCTCAATCCACATGAATCCATCTTTCTTTTGCCTTCAGATCCTATCGAAACCTTTCAAACTGCACGAATTCCTCCTTTCTTTGGTTTCAGCTCCTATCAAAGTCTTCAGGTGACCTCTCGATAGGATGTTTTCAGCTTGTTTTTACTTCCTTTGCCTTGCCCTACTGTAGCCACGTGCTCCAAGGGTACAGTGATGTGCTACCCTTTGCTGTGCTGTTGTTGGGTTTGTCTTGTGCTGAGCGATGGCCCCTTTTTAGACACTCTTGAGTGATTTTCAGCATTAGTGTCATCTTTTATTGGTGTCTACAAAATGCACTCGACAGAGGCTTATTAGTGTGCTCATAGGTCTATCAATGGTCAGGTTAAAGGACGAAAAGTGGAATTTTTCACCACTTAACAGTTGTGCCAGGAAATATTATCACTTGCGCAACTATTAGTTGCGCCAAATCCCTAGGGGGGGGCCCACTTGATTTTACTCTTATGCTCTCCGAGCTTGGTTTGTCGTATCTTTTGATGTATACCTCCGATTACGGCGTGGACCGTTGGAAAGCTGATGACCTCTACTTTTCAATGGTATGAGATTTAATTATAGTAGAGAGCCATAACTGGTTTCAATGCATCCCTCCTTATCCATTTGCTTGATAAGGTTAGGTTTAGGTTAAGAAGGGGTTCTAAGGGTCGGGATTGATTTTTAAAGGTTCGAGTCAGGTTCCCAAGGGATCTAGGGTGATTCTTAATGGTTTGGAAAGGATCTTAAGGGTTCTAGGGTGATTCCTAAGGGTTTGGAAAGGTTCCTAAGGGTTCTAGGGGAGTTCCTAAAGGTTCCACACATGTCATCAAAAGCTCAGAATTGCACCTCTCTCGAAAGGTGTTTCGATCGGGCCTTTGGCCAAATTTGGGTGCCTACAGATGCCCCTCTTTGGAATCCAATCACTAATGATCGAATGCAAAAGAAAAAGAGACATACGAAGAGGCCCAAGGCATTATTAACAGGTCCGCTGCATTCAGAACGAACTTTAAACATCAAATGAGTAACACTGTGAGAAAACAAAAGCCCTGGGACGCCAGGCTAAACATTCATTTCTCGAGGTAATCGGTTCTCGAGCGCTTAGCGACATTAATGGGCATAACCGAGGTGGAATGAGTTGTGAACTCCCTATAGTCGAGAAAGATATTCGCTTCTCGAGATGATTTTGAAGGTATCTGATATTTAAAATTTATTCTGAATGCAACAGCTTCATGAGTAAAAGTGGGGGATCGACTCACATTCAATGATAGGCATGAAGTAAGCATATGCAAGCTCCACAGTTTGCGTTCAATCTTATGAGGCATTTGATGGCCCCATCTGACTGTTCGCGGGTGCTCCTACTGAGAGCAGGGTTCGAGGTCTTTGGGCGAACCCATCGACCCCAAAGTTTATTTAGCATGATTGCCTGAGTGAAGTGAATAGATGTCAACGCTTTTTAGGAGTGCGTGCCATTTTTGAAAGCATGCCTTAGATTAACATGGCCTAGAGCATCTAGCTTTGATTACCTTGAACAGATCTAACCAAATATTAGGGTATCTCCATGAAGGGACATCCAATCCTGGTCTCTGCTGACAATGATCATAAACATCAATTAACTATGTATAATCATGCACCCATCAGGGGCAATAAGCAACAACAAAGGCGATGGAAGCCCTGACCCAGACCCGCTTAGGTACAATTTACGGGGATAAACGACCATCATACGGATACCCAGACGCATGGCATATACTTTACAAGGATACCGTTGCCCATACTGGTTTTAAGCCTGTAGAAAATAAAAAGGGAAATGAACCCTTTTGAATGCATGGCTGCACATAGTTTGATTGACAAGTAATCTCATTCTCAACAGGTTGGTCTCAACCAACGATTGACCTTTTCCAATGGAAAATCTGAAGCTTTAGACAGTTAAGTTCACATGAATCCAAAATAGAACGCTCGTCACAAAGATTTAGCAGTGGAGTCGACTCGATCGAAACATGGACTGTTTGACCAGGACCGACACTATTGCTCCTTCCTTAAAGTAGGACCTAAAAATTTGAGGCGAACCTTTGACTCAGGACTTTAGTATGGCACAACTGCATTGCAAATAAAATATTGACGTTTTACCGCCTTATGCTTGTGCGTCTCTGTGGGGAATATAAATCTGTTTTTGATTTTTCTATCATTTTATGTGATTTTAAAAAAAAAATTCAACTATTATTTTGTGTGATTTTTTTTGGAGTTTTGAAGTTATTATTTTATGTGATTTTTTTGGAATTTTGAAACTATTATTTTATGTGGATTTTTCTTGTGAATACTTCCGACTTCTCTGTGGGGATTTTTTTTGGATTTTTCTTTATATTTTCCTATGTAGGACCGGGGTGCTCATTGATCTCGATCTATTTTTATTTTATCACGGCTCTCTTGGCAAGTCGAATGATGATCAAAATGCCGCCTTGGGAGCACGTGCATCTGCTAGGGGTGACAGAACCAATAAAAAGAGTGGGGGGACTGGTCTTCCCATCTGGCCCGTACCAGGCCCAAGACCTGGCCTAAGTGCCTGGTGCAACTATTAGTTGCGCCAGGCCACTAGGGGCCTCAAAATAGCCTGGCACAACTAATAGTTGCGCCAAGAAAAAGGTGGGAAACATTTTGCCTGGTGCAACTATTAGTAGCGCCAGGCTTGGCTGGGGGGAATTTAAACAGCCCGAGTTCGGGTTGGGGGCTTTATTTTGAATTTTTCTCTCCCTCCTTCCTCTTTGAAACCGAAAATCTCCCCTCCTAGGGTTCCTTTACATTGCCTCTATGAGTGCCCCACTGCCGTTGCTTTGTTTGTGTGGATCGATCATCGGCTCACGCTAGATCAAAAACCCCCTTTTCTCTCTAAAGGTAACCATTAAAACCCATTTTCTTTGATTTTTCTTACTTTTTCTTCTAGATTTAATCATGATCTTGTATTCTTTGATGAGTAATGGTTTATTTATATGGTGTGGATGATTCTTCATCAACAATGCCCTATTTTGTTATTTCATGATTTATTGGTGCCTAATATATATATATATATTTTGTTGTTTTTATTTGTGTATATGGAAAGGGATTTTTTGGTTTATATTTTTTGCAAGGAAATTTTTTTATTTTTGTTTTTATTAAAATAAAGCAAAGGATTTTCTTTTGTTTGATTTTTTTGATTGATTTTTTTTATTTTGTAAGTAAAGGATTTTTTTTGTTTTTGTTTTTATATTTGCAAAGTAAAGTGAAGATATTTTTTTTTTGTTTTTGGTTTTTACTTTTTATTTTGACAAACAAAGTAAAGGATTATTATTTTAAATTTATTTGTTTACTTTTGTGAATAAGGTAAAGGAAAGAAATTTTTTATTTTTGGTTTTTTTGTTTTTAGGAGCACGAAGAAATGGCTGTTTGTTTTAGTTTGGGGCCTAAGGAGAAGAGAAAGATTTTTTTGTTTAGAAGCGTGATGATGATTTCTTTCTCTCCTTTTTTTGCTTTTGTTTTCCTAGACATAAAGGGAGGATTTTTTTTTTTTTCTAAGTGTAAACGAAGGGCCTTTTTTATTATTTTTTTAGAAACATAAAAGAATGATTTTATTTGATTCTAACTTGCTTTATTTTCAAAGATAGGAAGGGGAAATTTTATTTTTTTATCATTTTCTGAAGAAAAGATTTTTTTTTGTATTTTCAACCTAAAAGGGATCTCTTATTTTGTTTTAGGCATGTGTATCTCTCATTTATGAAAATATGTGAAAAGAAAGGGGAAGGGTGAGCATACTTACCTACCTTTTGTGGCATAGACTATCATGGCTCTTTATCATTGATCTGCTCTAACGTGATTGTTTTTTGTTGCCCCAGAATATTGGGTGAGGGTGAGCATATTCCCTAGGAGGGCCACGAGGAGGGGCCCGAGATTGTATACGGCCCACGAGGGGAGCAGTTCATCTAGGTAGATCGGAGAGCGGGCCCATGGCTCGAGATGCAAGGCGAGGCCGCCCGAGTCAGCCTCCTTCATCAACAACATACCCACATTTTAAATTTCGGGATAGCGGGCAAGGTAAAAGAGAGGTTCAATTCATTTCCATTATGCAGTTTTTGCTTTGCCCTTGATCTGATGCACATTTTCTTGGGTATAGGACCTGCCCAACATTGTATTTCATGGCAGGTGGCTCGACTTCCACGATTTCTACCTTTACATCCCTCCCGTAGTAAAGGTCCTTCTGGCACAGGTGGGCTTCGGAGAATTTCTATCTTGCCTCGCCATGAGGGCCGACGCTGCCTATCTGAAAGCCCTAATTGAACGATTTTGCCCCGAGATAATGACCTTTCACATGCCGTATGCAGAGATGACTTTCATGCTCATCAATTGGGCCATGATTACTACCATCAGGATAGGGGGGATACTGATATCCGATCTCGCGGTCCCGAGTCGAGAGGAAATCATTCGATTGATTGGGGCCTATCCTCCTCGCAAGCAGACACATGGCACCAAGGTGAAGATGTCTTGGCTGACATCACTTTATACACCTGATGAGTTATTGGATCTAGGCCAGCCAGACAGAGTGCTCTTCATCACGTCGGAGCGGGCGATCGTCCTAGCCTGCATTACTCTCTTGGTCCTGCTTGGTAAGACCCTTTTCACCAATGCGAGCGGGGGCTGAGTCAACCTAGCCTTGCTGAGCGTGATGAACAACTGGGGTGACGTCCACAGGTATGACTGGGGAGGGGCAGGGTATGCATGGCTGATGTACAATTTGTCTCGGGTCACCACCGGGGATTCAAAGTCTGTTGTCAGATTTTGGGCTGCCCTAGAGGTAATTCCTCATTCCTTTGCCTTCGCCATTTTGTGAATGATCCATATACGCTACTGACCTGCTCTTGTGTAATGCCCCCTTTTCAGGTATGGAGATATCAGCACTTTCACCCTTGGCGCCCGCTTCATTTCTCGGAGGTGCTCACCTATCCCCTCCTTAGCAACTGGAATCAGGCCCGGTACCGCGATGTAAGTTTAAAGCACTTGGAGATGGGTTTAAGGTCCCAACTCGATTTGATGGTTCCTGAGCAGGTAAAACTCTCTTTCAACTTTGTTTATTCTTAGCTCAGAAATCTCATTTTACTGATGTGCTAACTGCTTGGATTCTTTTTTTTTTACTTGGGCAAATCCTCCCTGACCCATACCATGCATCCCCCTTCTGGGACCGAGTAGCTGTAGGCACTTCCCGCCTATTTAACAATCGCTGCGTCATTTTATTCTATGTAGCATGGGCCAAATTCTATTATCTGGGAGAGCGAGTGGTGCACCAATTCCATGGTTATTATGCCATACCTATGGACCCTCCGGTGGATGTTTGGTATCTCGTTGGCAGTATCGAGGAGCTTATCGCGGCCTTCTTCAACAATGGGCTTCCTATCCATGCTCTCCATGTGCCCGGGGACTATCATCTTTGGTACGAGTGCCTACCGTACTGGTTTATCTTGCCACACTTTGTACCTAGTGCAAATTTTCTTGCGTTCAGCGGCCCACTCGGTCAAGTAAATCTTCTTAGCTTGGATTAGTTCCCTTTATGCTTTAGTTTGGTTCTTCATTCCTTCTAAGCGGATCTTTATTCTGTTCACAGTTTGCTCCAAAGGATGATTCGGATGGTGAAGGCAGGATGAGTGCAGCTGATATGTCAGGGGAAGATCCCTCCGGTGCTGGCCCTTCTAGTGTGGGTCCCTCGGGCGAGGGCTCTTCGTGTGTTGGTCCATCAGGTACCTCTCATGTTGGTATCCCTGGTGGAGATCCGCTCGTGGCCTATGGGACCTTCTGGCGCCTGGATGACAGCTTCCTTTCGGGCCTCTGTGAGGACATGGAATGATAAGCGCGGCTTTCTACTGAGGTGGCCCGTGTCCCTCCTCCTGAGGTGGTTCCAAGGGTAAGTTTGCTGACGGCCTAATCTCTTTCCGTTTCAGCCTCCTATGGCACATGCTTTAAGATTGCCCTGATAATTGATGTTATATCGTTCTGAACATAGGACTTCAACTCGGCCATGAAATATGCAGAGTATCATCGTCATCTTGTAGAGCTTAGGGAGGTGGAGACGGTGAGTATGTTGCCGCTCTACTCCTTTCATTCATTTCATTATCATTTGTCCCTTAACTGATCCTGACTCTTGACTTTGACTGTGCCTTGTAGCGTGCTCGTGCTAAGGAGTCGCGTTCTTTGCTCAGTAGGATCTTGCAGGCGTGGTCCAGGGTGGGGGACATTCGGACCTTCCAGAGCTCCTCTCACCGTTGCAAGAAATCAAAGGGTGCGAGCAAGGAATAAGCTTTTAGTTTTTGTTTTGAAAACTTAGTACTCTTTGGAATTTGATTTGGATTTGTTTAATAATTTTGGGGTGATTGATGTGATACTTTGGATCATTATTTTTGGAAAATATTTTTATTGTTTTTGCTTTAATTTTATGCCATGATCTCTTTGCATCGGACCTGTTTCTTTATAAGATGTGTTTGCCGAAAATGTTCTCAGAAAGTGACTCCTTGGGCGTATGCTTTGATGTAGGATCAGTCTGACTTGGAGCGCCTTGGGCTATCTCGCCTTCCTTCCTTTCTGGAGGTTCCTCCACAGTGGGAACTCCTTTTCACTGCCGCTTCATTTTGGGATGTGAATTCCCATGTATTCCATTTTGGGAAGCAGGAGCTAACCCCAACCCTCGAGGAGCTATCGCATCTGTCTGGCCAAAAGCTTCACAGGGGTCTTGTAAGAGTCACGCCTTGTCTGGGCTACTCCAAATCCATCCACCTTACTCTCAGTTTGAAGAAACTTGAGTATGAGAAAAGTCTCATCGAGGGGCCCCCAAGGTGTTCGCTAAAATTCCTCAAAGAACTTTTCGGTGACGAAAGTATCTGAAAATTGCTGGTTAGGAACATTTTCAACGTGAAAGCTCTAGCACTCGGTCACATCTCTGAAATACTCTTTTTTACCAGGGGGGAGAGCTTCTCCTTGGCAATTTGTGACATTTTGACTGAGCTGGAGGCAGGCCAATCCATGATGCATTTGGTGCTTGTTGAGCTGTATCGAGGCCTTGATTTGTTTACTTTAGGCAAGGTGGAGGGCCTTCGGGGGTGCCCCTTATTGCTTCAGGTCTGGTTGGGTGAGCACCTCTCTATCTTGGGGCCTGTGCCCTTCTTTTATATCGCTCGAGGTGAGGCGGCTCAGTGCTTTCTGGGTAGGTGCCATTTGCTTCTACATGGCAATGTGTCAACTTTGAAACTTTGGTTGACCGATGCCAAGCTGACATGGAGGCTTCCTTGGTTGGACCGGACCTTCCCAGTAGTTCGCTCTAGAGACCATGAGGGCATCACCCTCCTAGGATTGACTGGTAGTACCTTCTACTTCCCATTCCGAGTGTTGCATCAGTTCGACTGCCCTCAGTAGGTGCCTTGTGAGGCGAGACCCCTTTATGTGATTTGATCTTTTCTAGGGGTTCCTCTGGATACATAGATCAGATTGCTGCTCTTTGGGAGATGCGTCAGTCGACGCTGATGTGTGATATCGAGCTACGAGATTCGGTTCAGGCTTCTCTTGAGTACGAGGCCTAGCTGTTGACTGAGCGGCCTACTGCTAATGGTCCAAATTCATCAGATAACATTGACACTAGAGGCCCCTGGCCAAAGAAAGAGACGGCACCCCGAGCCCACATCGAGCTACTAGTGGATGAGAAGAGGGTCCTGCAAGAACTTTTAGCACATGAAAAGGTTAGAATAGAAACAGCAGAGAGCGAGGTCCTCCGTTTGAAGAGATCATTGAGCGCCGCTTTGGAGCCGCCGACTCTTCTCTGAAGAGGTAAAAGAGCCTGCATGGTCATTGGCTGATTGAGCGAAATGTCCGGGAAGATGACCTTCATGCTGAGATTAGCGCATTGAAGCGCAAGCTAGACCGCTAACTCCTTCCTGCACATAGAACTTTTTGTACAGATCAGATACATAGAAAAAGGGGCGTAAAACCCCTTTACATATACACACTTTTTTGGTATACATATTTTCTTCATGTTTTTGCTGTTTTTCGTTTATTTGTAAAAAGGAAAGCACGCTAGTCGTCATACCGACTATTTTTTTGGGATGTGGTGTAAGCAGTGTATTTTGTAAATGAAAGGTAATTTATTATATACATCTATATAGACTTTTTGGTCTTTTTGTTTTGTGCATATATATATTTATATATATATATATATATTTATTTATTTATATATTTTGCGGTGCCTTAATCACCTTGTGAAACCCTGGGTCCTCTTTTGAGCATGGTCGAACCCCTCTTTGACTGGTTGATTCTGAAAGAGTTTCCACAGTCGTACCAAGGCCGGAACGTCCATCCCCTTGGGTTGAGTCAAACCTTTCTCCCTACCTTGAGTCATACGTTTGACAAAGCAATTTCATGAAAACAATTCTGGTCGGGACTCGATTCGGACTAACATGAGCGGCCCCTAAAAGAGGTCAGGGAGAGTAACCAAGAGGGCTCCTCAAACATCGATCTTCTCAACCAGTCCAAACCTTTCTTTTTCAATTTTTTCTCTTTTCTTTTCTTTTTTTATTTATCTCCTTATTTTACTCATAGTGCCCTTTCGGGTTTTCACCACGTTCATGGGTTTAGCTCTCTTACCCCAAGCTCCCTTTTGGGTTTTCACCTGGTCCCCACAAACTCACTGTTTTTACTCGTAGCGGCCGGATGGGGCTTTGGTGTCGTCTCACAACTCAGCTCGTGTTGACTTAACAAATATTATGACTGCTTGTGAACCTAGAAAGAGGGCTTTCTTCAGGGTGTAGCTTGGCCATGGGTTAGGTTAGGATTCAAAGGTATGCTGAGCTAAAAGGGTTTCCTTGATGCGACTTCAGTTTTCTCAACACACTTTCTTCCATGGGGGTTTTTACTGTACATGCCCCATGATTCTTCTACATTTTTTTTGTTGTCTCATTTCAGGCAATCTCCTTTTGGGGTTTTACTTTTCTGATTTTTTTTTATTTTGATAGTAACTTTATTTCCCTTTTTTGTAAATATACACACACATTTTTTAGGGGGAAACGGTTTATTGAAAGAAAGGCACAGGCTCAAATGGAGTAGCAAAGGATATCATCATTTTCAGGGATGCTTTTTGGCTACCATGTTTGGAATGATGGCCATTTTTGAGTGGTTCTTAAGCAGTCACGTATCTGTTTCACCAATACTTACCTTATCGCGATAGACTAAGAGTAGAACCATCGGACGTATCCAACGTTGATGGGCTCAGGAAGATGATCTCCGTCCATGGTGGCGAGGTGGATGGCGTATCCCGATAGCACTTCTTGAATGATGTAAGGTCCTTCCCAGTTTGGCTTGAACTTTCCTCTCGAATCAGCGTGGAGGGATGGGAAGATCTTCTTTAGTACAGTGTCTCCTACCTTTAGATCTCGACCGCGAACATGTTTATTATAAGCATGTGTGATTCGCCCCTGGTAAACTTGAGTGTGACGCAAGTCCAGGAGTCTCTTCTCGTCCAATAAGTTCAATTGTTCAAAGCGGGATCTCTCTCTCTGTGTCTCGGGTAAGCCTGATTCCAAAAAGATTTGAAGCGAGGGTACTTCAACCTCAACTGGTAGGATGGCCTCAGTTCCATACACAAGGGAGAATGGTGTTGCCCCTGTAGCAGTACGGATCGATGTTCTATAGGCCCATAAGGCAAATGGCAGCATTTGGCTCCAATCTCGATAGGTGATGACTAATTTCTCGAGGATGCGGATGACCGTCTTGTTCGCAGCTTCCACGGCTCTATTAGTTTGAGGTCAATAAGGTGACGAGTGATGGTGCTTGATCTTGTATTGCTCACAGAAGGCTCTAATATTGTTATTTGCAAAATTTTTACCATTGTCCGTGATGATATCTTTGGGTACTCCAAATTGCCACACAATATTGTTCTTGAGAAACTTCTCGACATGACTGGCTATGATGTTGGCATATGATACTACTTCTACCCACTTGGTAAAGTATTCAATGGCGATGAGGATGAACCGATGCCCATTTGATGCTTTTAGGCTAATCATTACGACGACATCAAGGCCCCAAGTAGCAAATGGCCAAGGAGTGGTCATGCAGTGTAGATAGTTGGCAGGAGAATATATCAGACTGGAGTGTTCCTGACACTTGTAGCATTTCTGAACATGTTTGTAGCAATGCGATTCCATAGTGGTCCAAAAGTATCCCTGCCGCAGAATTTTCTTAGCAAGCATGTGACCACTGATGTGGGATCCACATACTCCTTCATGGATCTCCTTCATGATGTTGGTCACTTCACTTTCAGTAAGACACCTGAGTAGAATGTTGTTGTAGGATCACTTGTAAAGGCATTCCCGACAAATGACGTAGCCTGCCGCTAAACGTTGAATGGTTCGCCGGTCCGTCTTGGACGTACTCTCAGGGAAAGTTAGTGTCTCGAGGAAATTCTTGATATCTGAGAACCAAGGTGGCTCATCATCAGGCTTTGTAGATTCCTCAATCTGTAGGCAGAAGGCCGGCTCACTTCTCTGCTCGATCATGATCGGCTTCATCTCAACACCATATGGGATTTTTATCATTGGTGATGAAGTTGCTAGTGCATCGACAAAATGGTTCCTTATCTGGGGGACATATGAGAATGCCACGTCTTGGAAGCAAGATATCAGATCCTCGAGGTGTTCATGATAAGGGATCAGTTTCTCATCCTTCATCTTCCAATCTCCATTTGTCTGGCATATGATCAACTATGAATCGCCAAACACTCGAATGTGAGTTATATTTAGATCGAGAGCTGCCTGTAGGCCAGCGGCACAAGCCTCATATTCAGCCATGTTGTTAGTACAAGGGAAGTTGAACTTGATAGAGATGGGTATGTGGGATCCCTTTGGCAAAATCAGAATGGCGCCAACTCCTTGACCCTCGACATTTGCTGCTCGTCAAAGTGCATTACCCAAGAATCTTCTACTTCTTCTGTATCGTCTTCTGTCATGAATAGGATGTCCTCATCGGGGAACTCAGTTCTCAAAGGCTCATAATCTGGCAAAGGATTCTCAGCAAGATGATCGGTGACTGCCTACCCCTTAATCGACTTCTGAGTGACGTACGTGATGTCGAACTTAGATAATAAAAGTTGCTAGCGCGTGGTCCATCCAATGAGGGCCGGCTTCTCGAACAGGTATTTTAATAGGTCCATTCGGGCCAAAAGTAGAACGGCCTGGGATAGCAAGTAATGGCAGAGCCTCTGAGTAGCCCATACAAGGGCCAGGGATGCTTTCTCCAGATGAGAATAGCGCATTTCATAATCAGTAAACTTCTTGCTTAGATAGTAAATGGCCTGTTCTCTTCTTCCTGTCTCGTCATGCTGCCCTAAGACGCATCCCATCGAGACTTCTGTCATGGAGAGATACATTAAGAGTGGTCTCCCTGGCTCGGGTGGTACCAACACGGGAGGCTTAAGGAGGTAGCTTTTAATTTTATCGAATGCTGCTTGACAATCGTCGTTCCATTCAACGGGCGAGTTCTTCCTTAGTAGCTTGAAGATCGGCGTGCAGATCAAAGTTAGTTGCACAATGAACCGACTGATATATTATATTCTGCCTAAGAACCCTCTAACTTCTTTCTTGGTAGATGGTGGCGACATCTCAGTGATAGCTTTGACTTTAACTGGGTCGACCTCGATCCCTCTCCTGCTGACGATGAATCCCAATAGTTTTTCGGACATAGCACCAAATGCGCACTTCTGTGGGTTCAGACGTAACCTGTACTTCCTCAGTCTCTCAAATAGCTTCTGAAGGTTTATAAAGTGATCGCCTCGCTCTGGTGACTTTGCTATCATATCATCGACGTACATCTCAATCTCTCGACGCATCATGTTGTGAAACAGTGCGGTCATAGCTCTCTGGTATGTTACACCGGCATTCTTTAGGCCAAACGACATGACTCGATAGCAAAAGGTTCCCCAGGGGGTAATGAACGCTGTCTTCTCGCGATCAACCTCTGCCATCTTAATCTGATTGTATCCTGAAAATCCATCCATGAAAGAGAGCATCCCGTGCTTAGCAGTGTTATCGACCAAGATGTCGATGTGTGGTAATGGGAAATCCTCTTTTGGGCTCGCTCTGTTCAAATTGCAAAAATCGATGTACATGCAGACCTTTCCATTTTTCTTTGGTACAAGCACGATATTGGCTAGCCACTGCAGGTATTTAGATACCATGAGAAACCCCACATCATATTGCTTGATGACCTCATCTTTGACTTTCAACATCCATTCGGGTTAGAGAAGCCTCAACTTCTGCTTAACCGGCTTCATATCAGGGTAGAGAGGTAACTCATGCTCGACCAAATCAGTGACCAGACCAGGCATGTCCTCATATGACCAGATAAAAATTTCTTGGTATGACCAAAGGAAGTCGATCATGCTTTTCCTTTCTTCGGGAGATAGCGACGTTCCGATTTTGGTAATTCGGGGAACCTCCTCAGTCCCTAGATTGATATCCTCTGTCTCCTAGACAATGGGGGTTGGGCCATACTCAAAGTTAGCAAACTGGTCAAGGAGCTCATTGGGGAGCTCCTCTAAAGGGATATCCTTGTCCAGACTCATAACTCCTACCTCATCTTTTTTTTCTACAGGAAAGGGGTCGATTTTACGTGGGACGGGTATTTCGGTTAAGGCATCTTTTTTTGGGACTTTATTTGGAATTTTAAAAGATAATATTTCTGAGTTTTATATTTTTTCAACTATTTTGGGATTTTTTATTTTTTCAATGTTTTTGAGATTTTTGTTTTCTTCAAAGACGGTCCCTTGACAAAGCGGGTTGCTATATACACAAGGTATTGCCTGCCAAGGGCTTATCTCACTTTTTACAGGTTGTTTTTTTTTAGGAAACGGGTCCCAAATGTTAGTCCACTCCCCGCTTCCAGAGTTTGGGGCAAAGATGCCCAATTGTGTACCTGACTTGCTGCTCCTTTACCTTTTTGGATGTAGGAGGCTGGTGAATGTGACTGTTCTGGACCGGCCTCCATCATAAAGACAATAGGTTCGTCTGAGATTTCATCCTCAAATGTCAGCAAAGTCCTGTGGTGGTTTACCATAGGAGGAGTTTGTTTAGGTATGGAATGTTGCTCCTCAAATAGGGATAGGGCAGCTAGATCTATTTCAAGATTGGGAAGGGAGATGTGGGGATTTGTGGGATGGACATGGGCTATGGGTTTGTGTAGGGTCAAATGGGTTACCCCATTTCGATCGATCTTTATGATCCCAGCACTGACAAAGGATTCCCTGATGTGCGGCCTAGGGCGAGGTTTCTCTTCTATGTTGATCCCTCGAGCTCTTGTAGCTGCAGTGACCCTAGCTTTCTCTTTGGCCTCTCGGACCTCTTCCTCTGTGGCTTGTAATCTAACCCGAATCAGACCTTCTACCCCTTGGTGATAACTGGCTCTTTCCTTCCTTGTAATCTGGGTCCGAGCCCTCTGCCTTTCTGATAACCCCATTTCTGGAGCATGGCCTCCGCTGCTTCCATTCAGCCACCGGTTGTAGAAGTGATGTTTCTCGGGGGTTCTGGGCCTACTGTCAATACCTCATACTCGAAACTGTGGAGGTCGATGTCTTCCTCAGTATGTGGCACATCCATTACTTTAGGATTTTCAATGCTGTGAGTGGCCTTGTCTTTCTCATCGTGCCCTTCTCCAATGATGGTGATCACCTTCTGCCCGGATATGAATTTTAGCTTTTGATGGAGGGTAGAAGGAATCGCCCCGACCTCATGTAACCATGAGCGTCCTATCAATAAATTAATAGAAGATTTGATATCAATCACTTGGAAAGGTATAGAGAAGGTCATGGGCGCAATTACTAATTCCAAATCGACCTCTCCCATTCTTTCTCTTCTTGTATTATCAAATCTCCGAGCACTAGTCCTTATTGGCCTTAGCATACAGGGGTCCACACTGATCTTGGTGGTAGTCCTCAACGGGCACACATTCAGAGCCAGCCCGTTATCAATTAGAACCAAGGGTATTATCATGTTCTCGGATTCGACAGTCATGTTGAGGGATTTAGCAGGATTGTTTCCCTCCTCCGACAGATCCGTATCCGAAAATGAAATGGCATTGGGTGCCATTACCTGTCCGATTATTTGCCCAACCTCGTCTGCGCTCACCTGTTGGGACACATGCGCATTCTTTAATGCCCTCATTAATGCTTAGAAATGGAGTGGGGACGTCATTAACAGATCCCATATAGTTATATGGGCAGGCATTCTTCTCAGCCGAGTCTCCAGTATATGTTCTCGACTCATCTTCTTGAAGGGGTTCACTGCGCTGTCTTTCTCTCCTTCGGGTTGGGTTTGTGCTGCTGCTGTTGTTGCCTCAGGCTGTTTCAAGATTCTTCCCGATCTGGTAACGAAGTCCACTGCCCCCTCCCTGTTGTTGCTGCTAACATTAGCATTGGTTTGCTCATAGCTCAGTGGGACCTGATGTGGATCATAGGTTGGTCCTGAGAGTTGGAAAGGTATGGCTGCCGCTATCTAAAGTGCATGTACCGATGGCTCTGGGATGATAGGTAAGACCTGGCTTACCTCGGTGATGGATGGGTGGGTGGCAAAATTGGGCCAGGGGTAGTGGGGTGGGCGTAGGCCATTGGTAGTTGATGGATGCGGGTGGAGGATTGGGGGTTTGATGGGCCACTAGGGAATTGACGGGGGATGGTAGAATTTGTGGGTGGTTGAAATGGGGATAATGGGGTGGGTTTAGCCCATTGGTAATTGATGGGTGCGGGTGGAGAATTGGGGGCCAGATGGCTTATGGGGTAATTCAAGGGGGTGGTGGAATATGGTTGATATGCATTTATTTGTATGTAGTTGATGGGGGTGGGTGATGGGAAATAGGCCCTAAGATCTAGGGGTTCAACTACTGGTGTAGGGGTAGGAAAATAATCTGCCAGATTTAGGTGCTCAACCACCCCAATGGTTCTCTCTTCTTGGTCTCACTGCCAGGGGACCACAAAATTTTCTCTGTTACTGATATAATTAGAGGGGTCAAATTCATACTCTTCCTCAATTTCCTCTACCAACCCTATGGTGGGTCTGGGACCTGCTATTTTGGTAGGGTGTGGTGGCAAAGGCACCTGGTGAATATTCGCATGCAGGTTTGCTTGGGTAGGTGCAGGGGGAATGATCTTCCCAGCATCGATTAAATCTTGGATCGCGTGCTTCATTGGGAAGCAGCGATCAGTCGGGTGACCTGGGCCCTGGTGGAAATTCCAATGAGTATTTGGGTCAAAGTTATATGGGATCAGATTGGGAGGAGGTCGTGGTTGGAGCGTAGTTACGAATCCCTTTTCAATTAATAAAGGTAAAAGTACACTTAAAGATTGCCCCAAGGGCATAAAAACATGATCATAAGGGGTTCTTCTTTCTGGGGTCATTTGCATTCCCTGCCCATTCCCAGCTCTCTGTACAGGCCCTATCCTAACGAGAACTGATTGGGCTGCTTGAAATTGGAACAGGGTTACGTTATTATTGGGCCAGATATTGGCGACCTTCTGTACGTCGACCCCAATTCTCTTATCGTTCCTCTACTCTGAAAACCTCCTAACCCCACTAGTTCCGCTTGGTACATTTTTATTGAAGCAAACTTCCTTGATCATGTCCTCACATCTATTAGCATTTCTTGCCAGATCAGCAAAGCTAAACTGCTGCTGGTACACCAAGAAGTTTGAGATCACTGGCAGAGTGTTTTTTGAAATCATTTCGATCAGCACATCGTCAGGTATCCTATTGCTGAAGTGAGCTGGCAGTGCTCTCTAGCGTCCCAAATAGTCGCCGAAGGTCTCATTCGGGTTCTGCCTTAAGCGGGCCAAGTCTGACTTACGATGTTCAATGTCTATATTATAGACATATTGTTCTTGGAACAGGTGCGGTAAGTCCTTCCATGTCTTCATCATAGATGGTTCCAAAGATGTGAACCATCTCAAAGCAGGACCGGTCAAACTCTTTGGAAAGACTTTTATTAGTAGTCCTTCGTCCCCTCCATATTGGCACATGTCCCCACAGTAGGACTTCAGGTGTGCTATTGGATTGCCAATGTCGTTGTATTTCTCAAAGGCCGGCTGTCGAATGGCCGGCATTTTTAATTTGGGGGGTAAGGGGACCTCGACGAACAAACATAAATCTTTGAAGTCCGTGGCATGGATTTCAGCACCACCTATTTTCATTAACTGCTTCTAAATTTTATCCAACTGTTCTTTCAGCCGCTCTGACTCTTTCGATATAAGGGCTGCTTTCTTGGCCGTTGGCTGGACTTCACTCTGGGCCACCAAGGGGTGGGAAATTATGGGAGGAGGGTTAAGGCTGGTCAATGCCCCAGTATAGGCTCCACTATTCCTAATCTCGTCCTCTACATACTGCTGGTTGGCATAGTGTGCAGCGAGGGCAAGATTCTCTTGTTGGTGCTGCATTGGTTGGACGGGAATGACATGAGTGGGGGTTGGGTGAGCCCATTGGGGGTGAGGAAAGGTTTGTTGGGTGATGGGATAAATGGAAGTTTGCTTTTGAGGTGGGGCTTGATGGGGCCATTGGATATGGGGAAGGTTTGGAGATGGCCTTGAGGTGTGGGGCCATGGGAAAATTGGGTTTGGAGTATGGCATGGGTTTCACCTGGCTATGAAGGTTGGATGAAATGTTGGGGGTATTGTGGAAGGTATGAGTGTGGGGTTTGGGCTTGGGCCATGAGGCCTTGGTTATTTTGGGCCATGGGCCATTGATGGGTTTAGGCCATGGGGCCTTGGTAGGTCTGGGCTATGGGCCCTTGGTGGGTCTGGGCCATGGTCCCTTGATGGGTCTGGGCCATGGCCCCTTGATGGGTCTGGGCCATGGGCCCTTGATGGGTCTGGCTATGGGCCCTTGGGGTATGTGGGCCTGGCCCACTAGGTTTTGAGGGGTATGGGCCTTGGGCCCTTAGTGAGTATGGGCTTGGGCCAGATGGGTCTGGGCTGTGGGCCCTTGGGGTATGTGGGAGATTGGGGTTTGGATGGTGTGAATTATGGGGGGTTGATGGGGATCATGGGAGAGTGAAGCATGGAGATTGGCTAGGGTATGGGATGGGTCCATGGATGTGGGGTGTGGATGAGGGGAGGTATTTTGGGAAGCCTTCCATAAGGAGTAGGCTTGAAACATGTCTTCCATCATGGTCATGGAAGGAAGATCGGGTATGGATGGTGGATTTAGGGGATGATTGGGTATGGATGGGATGGATGTGGAATAAAAATTGGGCATGGCCCTGGTATAATCGGGCGTGACCATGGTATGTGATGGGATATGGGGTGGATTGGAAAGTTGAGGTGGGGCATAAGATGGGGAAGGATTAGGGATGTTTAGGCATGATGATTGGTGGGGTGTGGATGTTTGAAAAAAACTGGGCATGGCCCCGGTAAAATTGGGCATGACCCTGGTAGATGGGGAAATGTGTTGGGGGTCGGATAGGGTTGAGGTGACATAGGTAAAGGATGGTGGATTGGGTCAATATGGGAAGATGGAAAATGGGGCATGGGTGCGGATGTGGAAATTTGGGTTGGGTTTATCATGGATGGGGGTGGGAAATGTGTTGGGTTTTGAGGGGATGTGGATGGAATGGGTGGTTGGTTTGGCATGGATATGGGGGGACAAGTGGCCTGATAAATAGATGGGGAATGAGGGGATTGATTTTGGATGTTTTGGGAAGTGGTGGTTGGGTAAATGGGGGCGCCAAATAGGCCGGTAACGGTAAAAGGAGATAGGGTGATGGGGATGGATGTGAATTCTTCTTCCGAATGGGAGTGGGTTGGAGAATGTGGCAGGGATGAGTCGGGATCGGCATAAGCTGGGTCCACTACCCATGACATTCTACGGGAACGGGTTGGGTATGGGTGCCTTGGATAAGGCCCAAAAATTTTCCTCCTTCTTGCCCTACGGGAGGATGGAGGGCAAGATGATGCCGTAGTTCCGGCACCACAAAGGTTCTATTTTTTTAGGTTTTTTTATTTTTAATTTTTTTGAAATTTTTTTTTCTTTTTAAAACAAAGGTTCTGAGGCCTTGGAATTTCCTTCTCGGGTGGCTTTTGCACCCTAATTTAGGACCCTCAGTGACGATTTTGATACGCTTCGAAAAAATCAAAGGAAGACCTTTGATCTATTGAAGGCATGAAAATCGAGGCGAACAACCCGATCCCCCGAAATGAGCCAAAAAGAAGTTGCATTCTTTTAATTAGTGGGGGCGTATTGGGTGTCGGAGATGGCGGGGCCCAATCAGAGGTACTAAACACACTAATCGGGGGAATCGGGAGGTGGAAAAGGATACAGATTCAGGCAGCTGTTGTCTAGAACAGGGTTGGCGCAACTAATACATGTGCCAAGTCAAAATGCTCCCCTTTTTACACTGGCACAACTATTAGTTGTGCCAAGGTAAAAGTGGTCGGGATTAAGGCTGGCGCAACTAATAGTTGCGCTAGTTATAATTCCAAGATTTTTGCACTGGCGCAACTAATACTTGGGCCAGGCTAAAATAGGTCTCCAGATGTATATGACAGCAGCAAACAACACCCTAAATAAGTCTATTTTTTTTGTTTTTATGGAAGCTAGGCTTCCGGGAAGTGATTGTTTATATGTGATCGATTCTCTCCTCACCGAAGCCTAAAGGTTTGAGTTCGGTATAACTCGCTTGTGCGCTCCCCAGGGTTTTAAGCTTTGGAATGGGAACCCACCCGATATACCTCTGGCCCAAGTGCCTTCTCAGATACTAGGTGGGCTGGGACTTTTTTGGATCATCACCACTAGGGGCTGCCGCCACACTAAGACCCGGGTGGTTGTATGTGTGCCTAAATCCAACCCTTTGAAAATCTATCCCGTAAAAACAGATTAATTAAGCTCCCTAACTTGGTTCAAGTTTAATTTTTCAAAACATTTTATTTTTTATGGAAGTTTTCTTTAGTCCAAAAGTCAGGGGTGAGGGCCCCGTGCCGCCACTACGGGCCAGCGTCCACTGTAGCAATATGTTTGCACAAGTAGGCCCGTTAAATGATGAAAAATTAAAGAAATTGAAAGACAATGCTCAAGTAGGCCCACAAATTGGCTAAGGCACCTAAAATGACGGAAATATAAGGAAAAATAAAGATAATGCGCAAGTAAGCCCGCCGATCGGCTAAGGCATGTAAATGACGAAAAAGTATATGATGTAATCAGAGGAGTGAGTAAAAAAATAAATAAATAATAACAATTAAGAGGTTAGTAAAATAACAAATAAATAAATGGGCCAAGTTCAAGGGGAAGCTCTACTAGCTAGTCTCCTGGAGAGTTGCCATCTGTGCAACCATGGGATTCGTGATGATCCCGTAGCGGCGATGCGCTCGCTTGCAAAAAGATAGAGTCACCACCCAGAGCTTTCGGTGTCCGGGGAAACCTAGTTCATTTTTATGAGCACCGAAGTGCTAAAAATATGACTCTGATTTCGGTCCACACCAAAGGTTCTTGGGTAGGGGCTTCGGTTATCGATCGGAAAGGTGTTAGGCCCCCGATCAACGTGCTTAATGCTGTCTCTACTAATGGCCAAAAATAAAATAATGTAAAAGAAAAGAAAATAGCTTCCTCTTGCCCAAAAGGGCTTAGAATCCTATTTGTGCCCCTCCGTCCCTACCGAAAAGTCGGCGGCATAACGGCACAAATGGGAGGATGGAGGGAGCTAGAAAGAGATAGGAGAAGAAAGGGGAGAGCCGGAGCCCTCGGGCCCTTGTAGCACCGTAGGAGAGCCTTGCGTGGCTTGCTTTGATGAGCTCTTGAAGGCTTGTATGGTGGAAACAGGGGTTCTAACCTCTAAGGCTTGCTCGCTAGGAATTAGAGAGGGAAGGTTAATGGGTAGCATATCCCTAAACTAAGGGATCTAAGGTGAAAAATATTACTCAAAGGAGGTTTTGAAATTCTGGATTTTGTATGGGAAGTGTGCACCAAAGTGAGAAAGATCTTCTCACTTGAAGCTCTTTCTCTCTTAGGCCAAAATTGTCAACACCTACACCAAGGGGTGGGGGGCTCTATTTATAGGAAATTGGTGGATTAGGAAATCACTTAAGTGCTAAATGGGTTTAGCAATTAGGTAATCTCACATTTAAGGATTTCTAGAGTTTTTGGAGCCTTGAGATGTGTGACAAGGTCCTCCAATAGTGGATGATGGGGTGAGGCCATAAGCCACTTGAAGGGTTACAAATAGGTAGGGAATGGGTGCAACAGAACTAGCAAAACACACCCCAAAGGTCAAGGTGGTCAACAAGTCAAACCCTAATCACAATTTTTGGGGCAAAACCCTGAGGTTACTATTCATATGCTTGGCGCAACAAATAGTTGCGCCAGACAAATGTACAGTAAAACAGTTTTAAACAGTGCTTGGAAGTTTGCTCACAAGGGTAGGGTCCACAATTAATACTGGCACAACAATTAGTTGTGCCAGGCTTAAATCCTAGGAGAAGTGGCCTGGAGCAATTAATAGTTGTGTCAGGCAAAATTATCAATGGCGCAACTATTAGTTGTGCCAAATCCCTAGGGGGGGGCACTTCATTTTACTCTTATGCCCTCCGAGCTCGATTTACTGTATCTTTTGATGTATACCTCCGATTAGGGCGATTCTTCGACCGTTGGAAAGCTGATGACCTCTACTTTTCAATGGTATAAGATTCGATTATAGTAGAGGGCCATATCTAGTTTTGGTACACCCCACCTCAACTATTTGCTTGATAAGGTTAGGTTTAGGTTCAGAAGGGGTTCTAAGGGTCAGGATTGATTTCTAAAGGTTTTGGTTAGGTTCCCAAGGGATCTAGGGTGATTCCTTAGGGTTTGGAAAGGTTCCTAAGGGTTCTAAGGTGATTCCTAAGGGTTTAGAAAGGTTCCTAAGGGTTCTAGGGGGGTTCCTAAAGGTTCCATACATGTCATCACTCAGAATTGCACCTCTCTCGAAAGCTGTTTCGATCGGGCCTTGGGCCAAATTTGGGTGTCTACACAAATTAATGGTGGGCTACAAAAGACTATTAGTATGAATATGTCATAGACCAAGCTCTCTTTTAGGACCCGGAGGTTGAGGGCGAGACCAAATGGGCCCGAAAATACCTCATGGATGCGGGCCTCGGCAATCTTTTGAAACCCTTGCATGATTATTATTACCCTAGACTCGTTAGGTTGTTTTACCAGCATTTGAAAGAGGGTAGGGAATCTGGCACCATTACGATCAAAATTGATGGTTGTAAGTACCTTTTTACCTAGTGCAACATTCACGAGTCTTTGGAATGCTTTTCGGTCTACATACCCAAGACCAATCTTTTACCCCCTTTCGCACAACCCATAAATTATGAAGAAATTAGAACCGAGTTGACTAAGGGAAACCTGGGATCTGAAAAATCTATTAGGAGGGTTGACTTACCCCCTCACATGTGGATGCTCGATACCATTATCAAGTGCAACCTCTACCCTATGCGCCATGACCCGGAGAGGGTAGAGGGGGTGCAATAGGCGTTGTACGTCGCATACCGAGGTCGTTGGTTTGACGCTACTAAATTTGTGTTGGAAGGCATGATCTATATCAAGGGTAAGATGTTGAAGGGACCCTTGAGACCGAAAGAGCATATGCCTTATGCTCAACTTATTTTCAGCATGCTTGAGTGCTACACTGCCACCGCAGAGTTTGTGATTCCTCTGACCGAGCCGAGGGCTACAAATCATGTTAGAACCTATTCCATCGCTTTGTGGAGCCAAAGCTATAATCTTTTGAAGAAGGTACTACCACCAGAGGACCCGGCACCTACCCAGGCTGGTGATGCCCCACCCCAGCAGGACCAACCAACAGTGGAGGAGCAACCTCCTAGCCCTGTACAGCCCACAGAACAGTCTCTTATACCACCTCCTGCTCCTATGTAGTCTGCTCCTGCTACTCCTATGCGGTCTCACAGGAGACAGGCATCTCAGGCCATACCACCTGGTACTATAGATGACGTTCTCGCCCTCATGGTAGAGAACAACCGTCAGAAGCTAGCGCACCACAGGCGTATGGAGGAGAGCAACACCCGAATGGACCACCGACTGAATTTTCATGAAGCGCTATTGCACCAAACCATGCAGTTTATGTATCCTAGTGATTACCATCAACGCATAGTAGCGGCACGGACATGGACTCCTGACACATCGAGTTCGGGTACCCATGGGCAGGATGAGGATGATCAACCAGGGGATGAGACAACATGATTGCTACCTTTGGATGTTTCTTTTTGAGTTGTAATTCTTTTTGGGTTGTAATTATTTGAAAATTGATGTACTGAACTATATGGCATGGATGCCATTTATGTTGGTTATTTTGTGTGTTTTGGAAACATTTTGGAATAGGTAAATGTTTAGGGACATGGAAATGTATCTTTTTGGAGAGATGTAAAGATAAACCATGACTGTGCAGGAATGGGTGAGTATACCCGATGTATAGAATATTATGGCATGATTACCATTGTTTCTTTTTGAGTTAATACAATTTCAATCCTTGTTTATCTACAATTCTATTTACTATTAATGTATGCAAATGTAGTTGAGTTTTATGCAGGATGTGTTCTGATTGAGGTTGTATCAATTGTCATGTGTAAATATGTGTGGATCTTCCATGGGGGGGCAGCCCTTGGATACATTTTCGAGGATGAAAATTCTCAAGGTGGGGAGAATGTAACATCTCCGAAAATTTGGGTTTGTAATAGTGTCCTCGAGATACGTGCCCGATTGGTCGTAAGTTGGACCAAGTGAAAGACAACTCGATGACTTAGGTTAAATTAGGTTTGATGTGAATGTGCTCATAAGAGTGGTGTTAGATCTTGTTATGAGGTCACATACAACTGTTATGGGTGTGTATGCTTTGTACCGATGGGTACAATTGGGTTAAAAGAGTTAAGAGATAAGCGAAGTTATTTCTCTTTGATTTGGTAGGTGGTTAGGGATTTATGGAGAGAGAGAGAGAGAGAGAAAGGAGGAGGGAGTAAATGCTAGAGAATTTGTGTGAAATTACGGATTGAGGCCATACTTGAGCTATTAATCACCACGGTAACGTGTGGGGATTCGGGGAATCGAAGCTAAGAACCATAGCTTATGGAGTCAAGCCCTTCAATCACCCATATGTAGATTTGAGGTAAGATTTTTGTAAATTATGATGGGGCTGAAATTGTGATTATATTGTTGAGTTATTGAAAAATTAAAGAGATAGAAAAATGTTAAAATTTGAAAGAGAGCAAAGCAAGAGGAGCTGCCCGAAGTGGGCTGAGTTCTGTCAAAAATCGATTAATCGATTTTTGAAATCGATTAATCGATTTTGATAAAATGAAAATCTGGGCACTGAAGCACAAAATCGATTAATCGAATTGAATTTCGATTAAATGATTTTTAGTTTCGATTAATCGAATTGAAATCGATTACTAGACTGGATACTCCCAGTGGCTGGAAAATGAGGAGTCTGGGAAAACCGATTAATTGATTTTAGGATCGATTAATCGATTTTGGAATTTCGATTAATCGATTTTGGAAATTTGAAATATTAGGATCGATTAATTGATTTTGACAGTTTTTGTGTGATTCTGTTTTGTACCTTGGAGTTATGGGAGGGCCTTGCGCCTTCTTCTGTAATTCATTATTGATGCTTTGTGTATGACGTGACGTACTATAGGTTGAGTACTTGAATTTAAGCATGGGGAGCTACCTTGGACTTGATGCTTGGAGTTGAGGCACGTGAGGTAGGGAATATTCTGAACTCGTACACTTACTTGCAAAAGCATGTTTGTAGTGATGTTTTAAGTATGCAAAATAGTTAAAGCATAGTTAATGGCTTGTATTTTAAAATGCTAAGATAAGTATGTGAAAGTAAGGTGTGAGTGCGTACACGGGAAATGGAAAATCAGTGAGTATAAGAATTGTGACATCCCAGGGATGTATTTGTGAATAGAGCATCTAAGTGATGCATTTGAATGTGAGATTTCCCAAGGATGTAAAGTTAAAGTGAATGGGCTTTGAACTATTAAAAATTAGCACAATTACACGGTGAATAACTGTATGTAATTGCACAATTGATTTAAGGTTTGGAGAATACCCCACCGACACGGCGGTATACTCGTGACTGACACGGTAGGATATCCGTGACCGGTACGGCGGCCAATCTGTACACCAGTAAGGCATCCCAGGGATGTATATGAGTTAGTGTATGTCGCCTATGAGAAGGGACTTGGAGGGTATTCCATCGGGGCTCGATGCTATATTACTCGAGGATTATATAAGTTAATTGATTTAAGTCATGAGACCAGCCCAGTTGTAAAATGAGAACCAGTTGAGCATGAGATGACATGTGTAGTGTAGCAATTGCATTTCGTTCATTCTTTTAGTATCTCAAACTATTTTCAAATTATTTTCTATTGATGAAATCATGCTTCATTTATGTAATGAAATGTATGTGAGTAAGATAGATTTACATGTTCAGATATCTTCCTTATTGAGCTAGGATGTAGCTCATCCCTTTTTGACTATACATCACAGGTTCCGAGATAGGAGCTGCTTCTAGTGGCGTCGATCTCGAGGACTCGAATTACGTTCCAGGGGAGGAGTCTGAGCCCCCTACTGAGAAATTCTTTTAGAAGACCCTTTGTGCACTTTGATAATTATTTTGAAAGAGATAATTTTGGCTTGGTATATCCAACCTATTTTGTAGGGATAATGTAATTATGGAGATATTCTTTTGTCGAACCATCTGAAGTGACCATTAATACGCCACTGATGGTTCGGGTTGGTTCTTTTGCCCATGCAGTGGCATGGGATAAGAACTATCTTTTGGGTTACATATTTTGGCTCTAAATTTTAGAACTGGAGATTTAGTTCCGTACTTGCTCTTTTGTACATGCTTTACATATGGTTATGTGGATATACCAAGTATTTCGCGTGTATCATTGGGGCATGGCCTGAAGGTTGTGCCGATGGCACGGGTTTTGGGGTGCCGAAATTCGGGCTGTCACACTCAGACCTCATCCCAAAGAAAAGAACTCAAAAAACTAAAGAAAATGCAAGAGACGTCACTCGAAACAAACGAATGAATCACAAGATATCACGAAAACATGAAAACTAGGGCACTCGAAAGCAAGGAAGCTAGAAGG
This sequence comes from Chloranthus sessilifolius, assembly GCA_021018995.1. Lineage (NCBI taxonomy): Eukaryota > Viridiplantae > Streptophyta > Magnoliopsida > Chloranthales > Chloranthaceae > Chloranthus > Chloranthus sessilifolius. Next base: position 87,734,129 of record CM037594.1, on the reverse strand, counting down.
TTAGAGAAAGTAAGAACGCATGGTGCAAATGAGAAAATGTTTGCCTTATGTAGACCTCGGGTGGATTATGCATACGTGACCGTGCGCATAATCAAATTGTGGACTCACCTCCTTGCGCATATTCCGAGTTATGCGCAGCATTGCAAGCGCATGATTTGGCCTCCGTTAACCAAAATAAGCGATGATCCTATTATGCACAACGAATCTTGCGCATAAGTCGGATTATGCGTGTGCACCGCTGCACACAATTCAACAGTCACCTACTCCTGTGCCCTAGTGACCTGGTGATGCTTCAATTATGCATGCCTATAGCAGTGCATAATTGGATTATACCCACTTATCTCTGCGCATAACTGCCAAGCCATTTTTATACAGCCGAAAATAGTGGCAGGGAAATAACCTTACATATATATATACACATGCATATATAGTACGACCAATAAACCAAAAAAAAAACAAAACCAAAAAACATCTATAAATACTAACAAATAATAAATAAATGAGTAAATATACATGCTAATGACCCTAATAAGTAAACAAGCCCGAAAAATATAAACAATTAAGAGACAATTAACCCAAAAAAAAATGAACAATCAACCAAAAAGCGTTAAGACAACCCACACATAGTACCCATAAACAAAGATTAGACTAAATACAAAACAACTAAACTAAACGTAAATTAAAATAGATCAGAAATAAAATATGCACCATAGAATAAAAATGGAACCATTTTATATAACAAACTCTTTACAAAAATTATCGAGGGCATACCCCCTGAATAGACAACCCAAAACAATAATCCAAGGCCGAAACGCACACCCAAAGAGGCCCGATCAAAAACCCCAAAGGGAGGTCCCAATCAAAATAGGAAGAAGGAGCAACACCGAAACCAATCTGAGGGCTAATCAAGCCCTCCAAAAGAGGCCTCGAACAAGAAAAAGAAGTAGAGCAGCTCACAGGAGACCGATCAGGAGGCCAGTTGGGGAGCGACAAAGCAAAGGGACAAGGATAAATGGCATTCCTTTGCCGCTAAGAAGTCTCCATCCCTAGCGACAGCAGTGCTCTCTGCTTTTTCATCAAGCTTTCGGATCTCTACCTTCCTCTCCTTTACCGCCTCCCCCATCATAGTAGCACTTCCAGTCAAACCAACCTTGCCGACCATAGTGCCACCCCACATCAAACCAACCTCATCGACCACAGAAATATCCCACTACCATTGCAATCCTGTTTGGGACAAAGCACCTGTGAAATAAAATAGAAGGGTAGGAACGACATCAAAAATTAAGTGTTACAAACACACAAGCCACCACACTTAAAACTCACAAGACTTTACCAATTAAAAGTACAAAATAAAACCCAAAAACAAAAAAAAAGAAAAAAAAGGGGGTGAATCAAAACAACAGTTTCGAGCACCCATATATAGGTACTTAGCCACACCCATGGGTAGCAATGTCTTGACTCTCCAACCAAAGCCTTGGGATGTGAGGAGCCCAGTGTTGTGGAATTCCAGTGTGTTGATTTATGGTGTAAACATCCAGAGAAAATAGAGATGGGTTCAACACAGTTAGGAAATCCTAGACCTGCAAGATACAGGGTCCTTTGTAGCAAGTTTTAAAAGTAAGTAAGGGGAAGTCCACAGAGAGGTGGTTTTGAATTGAGTAAATCTCCAAATCTGTAAGAGATTTGGCACCCTAACTAATGTTGATCTAGCTAAAAGATAGGGGAGAGATTAGATAAGAGTTTCACTTAATCTAAACTACAATAAAGATGCAGATTGTCTTAGATCAAATCTGGAGCCTCAGATCTTGCAGATGGAGGGTTTAAAAACTCAGAAAATGGAGAAGAACATCTTGGAGATTGTTTTCAGTGCAATCAGGTTGAGCTAAGCATATTACAGGGGTTCAAAAGCACACAAGTTCTTCAGCTGGCCACAAGCACAGCTGCAGGGTATAAATTCCACTCCAAATCATAGGATCCACCTAGCCTTAAGGCTATGATCTATCCACTTTAATGGTCATAGAGCATCCTATAGACTTTATCGAATCCATGGATTGCAGCAGATGAATCCAATTGAGGCCTGAGCTTAGATTTACCTTAAGGCTATGATCTGTCCACTTTAATGGTCACAGACCATCTTAGAGATCTCCTACAAAGCCAGAGCCTCAATTAGAATAATTAAAACCACTACATATGCTGCAATTTCCAGGTCACAGATGTAGGAAATTACAGGGATATCAGATCCAAGGAATTCAGATGATATCCAAGAGGTCTACCAGTTAAGTGGGTGAGCTGATCAAGCAACTCCTCTACACAAATCCGATCGAGCACCAAAAGGAATCAAAAGAGCTTTAGATCTAATTAAAACATTGAAAAAAATATTTATATAGCAAACAAGGTCACTTTTACAAAGGAATGCTCTCAGATTTGTAGTCTGTGCAGCAATTAACCCCAGCAACACTCTTAACCTTACCCAATCACAGATCTAACTCCCTCCTTGCTGCTCCTAGGGAATTAGCCAACTATGGTTGGGCTAAAGGAAGGAAAATAGAATCTCGCTACAAGATCTGATCTTCAGGAAATTGTTCAGAAGTTCGATCTCCCCCAATGGCAATTGGGGATCTCTATATATAGCTTTCCCTCTTGTTTTTCCCGCCAAAAATCCCTTCTAGAAGGTCCTTAGAGTTTGTTAGGGTTATGTTCGAGCACATGGGTCGGTTAGGGATTTGTAGGGCATCTTCTAGAACGTCACGCCGGTCACCAAAGTGCCTCGGTTTGCTTGCAGCAAGTCACCAAGTCACAGCATGTGCACAGCTGAATTTCTGAGAAGTCCTGTACGCAATTTTGACTGGTTGGAGAAGCTTCCGATAGGTTGAAAAGGAGTTTGTAGCCCCTTTCGATATGTTCCCTGGTCTCTTCGATAGGTTCTGATAGGTTGGGCTTAGATGCTTCAGCTTCACTGCACTTAATTTGGGGCCATCGACAGGTTGGAAGAGTAATTCGATAGGTTGGGGATTCACATTCCATTGCTTCGATTGGATGACCCTTGTTCCTATCGAAAGGTTCAAATCATTCTGCGATAGGTATTGTCCCAACACTTCTATTTTGATGGGTTCAGTGGACCATTCGATAGGTTCAGGGAATCTTCCGATAGGTCTCCTTTTTCCCTCAAGCCGGCTTTCGATAGGTTGAATTCTCTTTTTCTTTCAACTGCTCGATAGCTTCTTGGATCCTGTCGAATTCTTCACTTCTGTACGAATTCTTACTTTCTCTGCCTTTTGATCCTATCGAACCCTTCTCAGATACACGAATTCCTTACTTTTGACTCTCAGCTCCTATGGAAGTCTTCAGACATCCTCTCGATAGGGTGTTTTGGACCTATCTTCACTTCCTTCCCCTTGTTCTGTTGCTGGTCTACATGGTGCTGAGATATGGCTTCTTTGTGGGCATTCTGAAGTGGTTTTCTGCATTATTGCCAGCTTTCACTGCTATCTATAAAATACACTCAACAGAGGCTTATTAGTGTGCTCACAGGTCCATCAATGGTCAGGTTAAAGGGTGAAAGGTTGCATCTTTCACCACTTAACACACCCCCAAACCTAAGCTTTTCTAGTCCCTGAGAAAAGGACAATTAAAATGAATTAGAAATGCCACTTTCGTTGGGAGCACGAATGCATTTAGCCTATGCATCAAGCCTTTTAATCCCCTAGGTGATCCCTACTGGAGGAGTGAATTCTCCTGAGGGTTTTCAGTGAAGGTACCCACAAACTTCTCCAATACACTTAGCTAATAATAGTGCAAGCTGTTAAAGCAGAGTTTAAGTAAATCAAATAAATTCACATCATGCCCATTCATTAAAGGAAATTCAACAAAAAAACATCCATTTGAAAATATGAAAGTTTGCTGAAATCTCTCCATCATCACTCAGTTTGTGTCAAGGCATTTCTCCTGAAATTTTATGCATAACTCACCATCAATTTGAGGATCCTGCTCAGATACTTCCCCCATCAACTGGATTTTAGACCCAAGTCTCATCAGGGTTGTTCACTCATCAGTACAGAGCAGAGGAGTAAATCATATCACTCAGCTCAAGAGCAGTTACAATCCTCAAATAGGACTGCAAGCAGGAGCATGGGCATTGCTTGAATTTATGACTTTTCTAGCTCTTTACACCATAGATTAAGCAGATTCTCATCTCCACATGACAGATCAATCCACTTTCAAATTAGTAAGGTCTTTTTATTGGGTTGTAATGTGGCTTAGGGATGAGGTTTGTGAAGGAACAAAAGGGATAACAGAGTTCAAAGTTGAGAAATCATTAAAGGCAAGGAGGTGATTCATGACTTCACCTTCTTCAATTCAAAACCTCTTCACTGTCTTTTTGAATTTTTCAGACTTGAAGTGATCAGCTTCTTGTCTTCTTGTAGATTCTTAAGTGGAGTGACTTCTCTTCCTTATTCTTTTCCTTTGCTTCTTCTCTTTTTTTTTTTCTTTTTTTTTTATTATTTATTTATTTTTTATATGTGTGTGGGTTGGAATGCCACAACATCACAAACTGTGTTTTCCTTTCTTTTGACCAAATTTGCCACCTTGCTCCTCTAACCTCATTTCTCCTTCCATTTCTTGATTTCTCAGATTGGGGGTAGACTGAAATGGGCCAAAGGGGTTTTGGGTTCAAATTTTTTGGTTTCTATCAAAGAAAACTGGGATTTTTTTTTTATGGCTCAAAAAGGTGTGTATCAAGGGCAGTTCAAAGGTGGGGAATTTTAGGCTCAAACTGTCCAATGGATTGCCTTACTTCACATCTTCAATGTCCTGAGTGCTATCAAGTTGTTTCAACTCGGATTTGCCTAACTTCTAGTGATCAAGATTAGGTCCAGTCAGTCCTTAAAGCATAAAGAATTGCCATGACACTCTTCAAAGAAATCTTTCAGGCCCAATTCTCACTGGGTATGGCCTTCCATCCAATTTTCTGAGGAGTATCCTCACAGTCTCTTCTCATTTCTGGTTTACTACACATCAAAAGAATTTCTTCTAAAATTCTTGACATTTGCTTCATGAAAAATGTTAAAACTTCAGCTTGCTTCAGTTGCAAATGGTTTTTGAAGTTTCCTTAACAACAAATATGAGGTAAATTCATTCTCTTTTCGATTATTCCATTTTAACTTGGCTACACTACAATTAACTAATTTATTGGCATCTATGCCACACCCCCAAACCTAAACTAAACAGTGTACTCACTATTTTTAGCAGAATGGGTTTAGTGGTGCAGACATACAGAGAAAATAAACAGAACAAGAAATAAATAGAGAAGCAACAAATGAAATGAACAAAACATTTTATTACAAATAACTGAAGACAGATATGTGGACAAAATCTCCTTTGGGAAAAAAAACGTCCCCCTTGGCTCAGGGATATCCTCAGCCTGCGTCAGGTGGAAGAGGAACTGCAAGCCAGGGGGGAAAGAAAAAGAAAAAGAGTGGGATTAGGGGGCTGGGGGTGGGGTGGTGGATGAGGATGAGGATGATGGGGGGGGAATAGCCGGTGAGTCAGTCTTCTGCCTCTTCTTCTCCCTCTTTCGGTTTTTCTTTTTCTCCTTGGCGAGGATTCTCTGTACCTCGTCATATTCATCCTAGAGAAATGGAAGAGGATCAGGCTCGATCGGTGGTAGTGGTGGTGGCCAGACTGGAGAGAATTTGGTGGGCAAGTCTTGAGGTTTGTCGTCTGCCATGAGAGTGAGCTGGAAGAGTTGGACCGGTTAGGAGGGAATGGATGTGTAAGGACTGGAAGAAGCCAATATTTAAGGTGCATGGGCATTGGAATATGAAACGATGCAATAAAAGTGGCACATTCTTCCAGGCATGGGAAATGGAAATGATGAGCGGGAATGCATGGAGTGGTGGTCGCTGTGTGGGAAATGGAGCATGGACTGCATGATGGGCTAAATTTAGGAGGGAAGATAAGTTAAGGAGGCATGCGCCATAAATGTTGAAGCACTGAGAGAGGTTTAGGTATGCAGGAAATGCACAAGATAGGACCACCTGATCGATACAGGTGTGAAAAATGATTTTGATAGGACGACAAGAATGGTGGCGATAGGTCAAGGTGTCGTATCGAAGACTTGGCAGTCAAAGCTCACAAAAGGTATAATTTGATACGATCTTGACAAGTGGAACCTTCCATTCGATAGGTTGGAATTCGACGTGATCTGTCATTTCGATAGGTTCCGATAGGTACCCAGAACCTATCGAAAAGTTTTTGTTGCCTTATTTAACCTTTCGAGGGGTTGGTTTCACCTATCGTCAAAGCTTCAGTGCCCCTCGAAAATGTCCAGAATCCTATCGAAATCATCAACTGTCTTATCGAAGGGTTCTAAAAGCCAATAGTTGGATATTTGAGTGTAGTGCTAAGTCTCAGCACCCTAAAAATTTTCCTACTAGGCCAGTCGGCACTTTATTGATACAAATAAATCACATATTTTACATATGATAAAAGTAAAAATCAGCTATTAATCTGGCCATTGACCTTCATAACTCTACCATCTGGAGGGTCCTTGACTTCAACAGCAGCAGATGGGGAAACATGTATAACTATGAAGGGTCCATCCCATCAGGACTGTAACTTTCTTGGAAAGAATTTTAATCTAGAATTGAACATCCACACCTTATCATTGGGTTTGAATTCTTTCTGTAGCAAATGTTTGTCGTGGAAGGCTTTGGTCTTCTCTTTGTAAGTTTGAGCATTGGCGTATGCTTCCAATCTGAGCTCCTCCAGCTCAGCTAACTGCAGTTTCCTGTGTATACCAGCAGAGTTGAAATAAGAATTTATTGCTTTAATAACCCAGTATGCTTTGTGTTTTAATTCAACAGGCAAATGGCATGCCTTGCCATAAACTAGTCTGAATGGGGACATACCTATGGGTGTCTTATAGGCAGTCCTATAAGCCCATAAGGCATCTGTCAATTTCATGGACCAGTCCCTCCTATCACTTCTCATAGTCTTCTCTAAAATGTGTTTGATTTCCCTGTTGGAAATCTCTACTTGCTCACTGGTTTGTGGGTGGTAGGGAGTGGCTACCCTGTGCGTCACAGAGTACTCTTCCAGCAGCTTATCAAAAGGTTTATTACAGAAGTGGCTTCCCCCATCGCTAATGATGGCTTTGGGGATGCCAAACTTGGAGAAGATGTTGTCTTTGATGAATTTAATGACAAATTTGTGGTCGTTTGTCCTTGTAGCTATGGCGTCTACCCATTTGGATACATAATCCACAACTACAAGGATGAAATTATATCCACAGGAGGGGGGAAATGGTCCCATAAAGTCAATACCCTAGACATCAAATAATTCGACCACATGTATGGGCTGCAAAGGCATAGAATTTGTCTTAGTAATTCTTCCCATCTGCTAGCATCGAGGACAAGCTTTGCAATATTGCCAGGCATCTTTGAACAGAGTAGGCCAATAGAAACCACTCTGAAGCACCTTCGCAGAAGTCTTATTACCACTGAAGTGGCCCCCACAAGCCTGTTCATGACTCATGGTTAAAATGTGGTGGAACTCTGTTTCCGGTATACATCTTCGAATTAGTTGGTCTGAACAATGCTTAAAAAGATAAGGATCCTCCCATATATAGTGTCTGATCTGGGAGAAAAATAAGTTTCTGTCATTCTTGTTCCAATGTTGAGGGATCCTTTTCACAGCAAGGTAGTTCATGATATTATCAAACCAGGGCATACTGATCTCCACAGCATACAGCTGCTCATCTGGAAAAGAATCATTGATGGGTAGGCTCTCTGTTTCTGCAACTTGGATCCTGGACAGATGATCAACAACCACATTTTCCACTCCCTTCTTGTCTTTAACCTCCAAATGGAATTCCTGTAAAAGGAGAATCCATCTAATCAATCTTGCTTTGGCGTCCTTCTTAGACAAGAGGTATTTCAAGGCTGAGTGGTCAGTGAACACAGTGATTTTGGAGCCCAACACATAAGATCTGAATTTTTCTAAAGCAAAGACAATGGCTAACAGCTCCTTCTCAGTCATGGTGTAATTCAATTGAGCATCAACCATTGATTTACTAGCATACGCCACCACACATGGTGCCTTGTCTCTTCTTTGTCCCAAAACACCCTCCATAGAAAAGTCTGATGCATCACACATCAGCTCAAATAGTAAAGAGAAATCAGGAGCTTGTAGAATAGGAGCTGTAGTCAAGCAAGTTTTTAGCTGCTCAAAAGTAGCTAGGCAGTCATCATTGAACTCAAAGGGTACCTCTTGGCACAACAGGTGGTATAGAGGTTTGGTGATTTTGCTGAAGTCCTTAATGAATTGCCTATAAAACCCAGCATCGCCCAGAAAAGACCTGACTTGTTTGACAGTTTTGGGAGGGGGCAGATTGGAAATTAAGTCAATCTTAGCCTGATCAACCTCTATTCCCTTGTGGGAAACCACATGTCCAAGGACAGTGCCTTGAGTCACCATAAAATGACTCTTTTCCCAACTTAGGACCAGGTTGGTCTCCTCACACCTCTGCAACACAGAACTGAGATGGTGCAGGCATTGGATAAAATCATCTCCATAAATGGAGAAATCATCCATGAAGATCTCCAGAAACTTATCAATCATGTCAGAAAAAATGGCATACAAGCATCTTTAGAAGGTGGCAGGTGCATTGCACAGCCTAAATGGTATCCTCCTGTATGCAAAGGTCCCAAATGGGCAAGTGAATGTGGTTTTTTCCTGGTCTTGGGGGTAGACAGGAATCTGATTGTACCCTGAATATCCATCAAGGAAACAGTAATATACCCTGCTTGCCAGCTTGTCCAAAATGTGGTCTATGAAGGGCAACGGGAAGTGGTCCTTGCTGGTTTTTTCATTGAGCTTTCTGTAATCGATGCATACTCTCCAACCAGTGGTCTGTCTTGTTCGAATTAGCTCTCCTGAATCTGCTTCAACAATTGTGATGTCAAATTTCTTGGTCACTACCTGGGTAGGTGCCACCCATTGGGAATCCGAGATAGGGTATATGATGCCATCATCGAGGAGTTTGACTACCTCCTTCATCATAACTTCCTGCATGTGAGGGTTGAGTTTCCTCTGCATCTCTCGAGAAGGTTTGGCACCTTCCTCAAGATGAATCTTATGCATGCACATAGCAGGGTTAATCCCCCCTAAGTCTGCAATGGTCCATCCTATTGCCCTCCTATGCCTTTTTAGCACACCAAGTAGTTCTCTTTCTTGCTCAATGGTGAGGGAAGAAGAGATTATCACAGGTAATTTGTTGTTGTCTCCTAAAAAGGTATATTTCAAAGCTTTCGGGAGTTGCTTTAACTCTACCTCTGGGGGGCTGATGAGGGAGGGCAATAGGGGTGTCTTGGAGGGGAGTCGAAGAGGCAGCAGAGTAGGCTTCCATGGATGGAGCTTTGCTGGTTCTGCTCTGGAAGAGACAAGTTGCACATGCTCAATTTCAGAGGTGAGAGTCTTTTCTACCTCTAGTTCCTTCCATACTTCAGCTAGCTCATTAGACCATTCCTTACCATGCAACAGCATATGCACATTTTCTTGGACAACCTCATCTATTATATCTAGAGAAAAACAATCCTCATCAGGATGAGGTTTATTGGCTGCGTTGTAGACATTCAACTTGACCTTCATATTTCCAAATGATACTTCCATTATTCTATACCTGCATTGAATACAAGCGTTAGCTGTGGCCAAAAAGGGTCTGCCTAGGATCACAGGTATGGAGGTGGCATTCCTACCTGGTTCCATATCCAGCACCAAAAAGTCAGCAAGATAAAAGAATTTGTTAACTCCCACCAAAACATCCTCAATTATCCCAACAGGTACCCTTTCAGATCTGTCAGCCAGTTGTAGAACAACATGTGTGCGCTTTAATATGCCTAAGCCCAGCTTCTCATAAACTGAATATGGAAGTAAATTTACACTAGCTCCCAGATCTAACAGGGCTTTGTCAATGGTATGATCCCCAATGATGCAGGGGATGTTGGGGAAGCCAGGGTCTTAATGTTTGGGGGGAGTTGCAATGGACAGGACATGCTTAATTTTTTTTGCTAATAAGACTTTCTTGGATAGGTGTATCCTAGACTATCTTTTATGGGTGCACAAGTCTTTGAAGAATTTGGCATAGGCTGGGACTTGTTTAATGACATCAAGTAAAGGCAGATTGAACTTTACTTGTTTGAAAGTCTCCATCATTTCCTCAATTTTACCTTTCCCTTTGTCAAAAGGGGAAGGTGCCTGTAGTGCGTTAGGAAATGGCAAGTGTGATGGTGCTCCCTCACTTGCAGCCTTAGCCAATGGGGTCTCTTTCTTTTTGAGTTTTTTCTTTCCTTGAGGATCCTCATTATCCTCTTTATTCACAGCTGATTATTCCTGCAAGTCCACCATTGGTGGTCTTTGTTGTGTTTTAGGAGAAATCCCTCCATTATCTTCCTCTAAGCTTCTCATAGGCTTACAACCCACTTGATTGTCCACTAGCCTACCACTTCTCAAAGTTGTAACAGGTTTGGCTTCCTCATAAGTGGAGGAAACTTCACCCACTACAAATTATCTTTGTGGGTTGTCCTGTGGTTGGCTAGGTAACCTTCCTCCCTCTCTCCTAGTCAGAGCATCAGATAGCTGACCAAGTTGGTCCTCTATCTTTTTGATGCTCTAATTGTGAGAGTGCACAGTTTGGGTTAAGGTGTTCAAGCTCTATAATGAAGATAGAACTTGTTCCTCAAAGGATGGTGCTCTCATAGCTGGAGGGGGTGCAGCTTGCTGCACAGGAGGAGCTATATGTTGGGCCATGGGTTACTAATACTGAGGCCTTGGGGCATAACCTTTTGAGGCTCTCATTTGCTTCCTTGGCTGGGATATCCATCTTGTCTCCACCTCAGATTGGGGTGGTTCCTCCATTGATACCCAGTAGCAGGCTGCTGCCCATAAGACTGAGTTGCAGCCACATGCTCTGTTATAAAATCAAAAAATTGGTCAGCAGATGGACATTCTTCCAAGGGATGAGCAGGGAATTGACATATGGCACATGCCTCCTCCACTCTAGCAGCCACAGGTGACTGCATTGCTCCCATCAGCCTATCAAATTTCAGAGTTAAGCTGTCCACTTTCCTTTCCAACTCACTTGGCACACTCACTTCATAAATCTTTCCTTTTGAGGTATTTTCTTTCATCAATTTAGGAGGCTCTAGGTCTCTTGCTAAGGTTTCCCTTTGCATAGAGTTCTCACTGATGATGCCAAAGAGCTCTCATACCTCCTTAGCAGTTTTATGGAGATAGGTGCCACCATAGGAGGCATCTATCATATCTCTGCTTTTAGCATCAATTCCCTGGTAAAAGCTTTGAACCAATTACTATTCAGGGATTTGATGGTGGGGGCATTTCTTGAGGAGTTCCTTAAATCTCTCCCAAGTTTGATGAAAGTCTTCAGTTGGATCTTGGGTAAAAGAGATGATACCCTTCCTCAACTGACTGGTCTTTGACATAGGAAAGAATTTGGCTCAAAACTGACATTGGAGATCACTCCAGGACTGAATACTGTTAGGTGGCATCATGGACAACCAGGACCTGGCTCTGTCCTTTAATGAAAAAGGAAAGAGCCTCATCCTAGTTGCCTCCTCCCTCAAACCTGTGATGTTGAAGGTAGTGCACAGTCCTAAGAATTTGTCTATATGCTTATAAGGGTCTTCCTTGGTCAGGCCATGAAATGAGGGCAACATCTGAATGATGGACGATTTGATTTCATAGTTTCCTTGAGCAGCAGGGAACTAAATGTAGAAGGGGGAATTGTAGATCCTGGTGCATTAAATTCCTTAAGAGTTCGAGGCTGCTGCTACTCACCCATTTCAACAGATTCAATTTCAACAGCTGTGGATGTAGTTGGTCTGGATTTGAGAAGTTTTTTAACCTCATGATTTAGTGGAATTATCTGAGGTTGAAGAGTTCTCCTACAAAACATACAACACTCACAAACTGAATGGAGAATAAATCCTCACACAACTAAAAGAAGTAGCACAACTGACTAATTAATCTAAAAAAAAAATCAGCAGATCTGAAAAATAAACAGGGGAAAAAGGGATGCAAACTATAGAGCAGCCTTCCGCACGGCTCTCCTCTCACACTGTACTCAGATCTGATGGAATGCGCACAACAAAAATATTGAAAAATAACAAAACTTACAAATGCAGCTAGTAAAATCAAACACAGTTACAAATTTATAAAACAAAACTAGATCTACCAAATTCACAAACACCTCCTGGCAGTGGCGCCAAAAACTTATTGTGGAATTCCAGTGTGTTGATTTATGGTGTAAACATCCAGATAAAATAGAGATGGGTTCAGCACAGTTAGGAAATCCTAGACCTGCAAGATACAGGTTCCTTTATAGCAAGTTTTAAAAGTAAGGGGAAGTCCACAGAGTGGTGGTTTGGAATTGAGTAAATCTCTAGATCTGTAAGAGATCTGGCACCCTAACTAATGTTGATCTAGCTAAAAGACAGGGAAGAGATTAGATCGGAGTTTCACTTAATCTAAACTACAATAAAGATGCAGATTGTTTTAGATTGAATCTTGAGCCTCAGATCTTGCAGATGGAGGGTTTAAAAACTTAGAAAATGGAGAAGAACAGCTTGGAGATTGTTTTCACTGCAATCAGGTTGAGCTAAGCATATTACAGGGGTTCAAAAGCACACAAGTCCCTCAGCTGGCCACAAGCACAGCTGCAGGGTATAAATTCCACTCCAAATCACAGGATCCACCTGGCCTTAAGGCTATGATCTGTCCACTTTAATGGTCACATACCATCCTATAGACTTTATCGAATCCATAGATTGCAGCAGATGAATCCAATTGAGGCCTGAGCTTAGATTTACCTTAAGGCTATGATCTTTCCACTTTAATGGTCACAGACCATCCTTGAGATCTCCTACAAAGCCAGAGCCTCAATTAGAACAATTAAAATCACTACAGATGTTGCAATTTCCAGGTCACAGATGCAGGAAATTATAGGGATATCAGATCTAAGGAATTCAGATGATATCCAAGAGGTCTACCAGTTAAGTGGGTGAGCTGATCAAGCAACTCCTCTACACAAATCTAATAGAGCACTAAAAGGAATCAAAAGAGCTTTAGATATAATTAAAATATTAAAAACAACATTTACATTGCAAACAAGGTCACTCTTACAATGGAATGCTCTCAGATTTGTAGTCTGTGCAACAATTAACCCCAACAACACTCTTAACCTTACCCAATCATAGATCTAACTCACTCCTTGCTACTCCTAGGGAATTAACCAACCATGGTTGGGCTAAAGGAAGGAAAATAGAATCTCGCTGTAAGCTCTAATATTCAGAAAATTGTTCAGAAATTCGATCTCCCCCAATGGCAATTGGGGATATATATATATAGCTTTCCCTCTTATTTTTCCTGCCAAAAATCCCTTCTAGTAGGTCCTCAGAGTTTGTTAGGGTTCTGTTAGAGCACGTAGGTCGGTTAGGGATTTCTAGGGCATCTTCTAGAACGTCACGTCGGTCACCAAAGTGCCTTGGTTTGCATGCAATAAGTCACCAAGTCACAGTATGTGCACAGCTGAATTTCTGAGAAGTCCTGTACGCAATTTCGACAGGTTGGAGAAGCTTCCGATAGGTTGAAAAGGAGTTTGTAGCCCCTTTCGATAGGTTCCCTGGTCTCTTCGATAGGTTTCGATAGGTTGGGCTTAGATGCTTCAGCTTCACTGCACTTAATCTGGGGCCTTCGACAGGTTGGAAGAGTAATTCGATAGGTTAAGGATTCACATTCCATTGCTTCGATCGGATGACCCTTGTTCCTGTCGAAAGGTTCAAATCATTCTGCGATAGGTATTGTCCCAACACTTCTATTTTGATAGGTTCAGTGGACCATTCGAAAGGTTCAGTGCACCATTCGATAGGTTAAGGGAATCTTCCGATAGGTTTCCTTTTTCCCTCAAGCTAGCTTTCGATAGGTTGAATTCTCTTTTTCTTTCAACTGCTCGATAGGTTCTTGGATCCTATCGAATTCTTCACTTTTTTATGAATTCTTCCTTTCTCTGCCTTCTGATCCTATCGAACCCTTCTCCGTTGCACGAATTCCTTCCTTTTAACCCTCAGCTCCTATCAAAGTCTTCAGACATCCTCTCGATAAGGTGTTTTGGGCCTATCTTCACTTCCTTCCCCTTGTTCTATTGCTGGGTCTGGATGGTGCTGAGAGATGGCTTCTTTGTGGGCATTCTTAAGTGGTTTTCTGCATTATTACCAGCTTTAACTGCTATCTATAAAATGCACTCAACAGAAGCTTATTAGGGTGCTCACAGGTCCATCAATGGTCAGGTTAAAGGGTGAAAAGTGGCATTTTTCACCACTTAACACCCAGCAAAAGAAGACATCCAACCCTCTAGAAGAGAAATAAAACACACAAAAAATACACAAATGATACGAAGACACCTAGCACCCCTAACCCATCTAAAATAAAGAAACAAAGAAAGAAAAGAAAAGAAAAGAAAAGAAAGTTGTGACATCTAGAACACCTAACACCTACCTAACCTCTACCAACCACACAAGTGCTACACATATGATGACAAGTGTTACATTGCAATCCAAACAACAAAAAAATCAGTAAGGTTGACCTCTGGGGAAGCTCACCACCTGATCCCCGACAAAAATACAAAGACCCTCTTGTCCCATCGCGACAAATACACCAACAAAATAAATAATAAATAACAAAAAAAATAACCAAAAAAAAAATATAATTGTGACAGCCCGGATTTTGGTACCCGAAAACCCATGGCATCGGATCCATCATTAAGACTGATCCCCTTATGCAAACGGAACACTTGGCACATCCACACGAAAAGTAAAAACAACGCATAAAGTCTAAGTAAACAGATAGAGTCATCATAAAGAAAATAAATCTCCATTTCTATATAATGATGAACTAAACAAAATGATCCCAAAAGACGGTTCTAATCCCATGCCAATCACATGAGCAAAAGAACCGAACCGAACCATTAGTGACAGACAATCGTCACCCAAAGATGGTTCATAAATGAAATATCGAATCGTAATATTACATCAATTCTATCTTAACAATGGTTAGATGTACCAAGCCTTACACATAAAATATCAAAATACGGGTAGCTATGTCCGGTAAAAGAAATCCTCAGGAGGGAGCTTGGTCTCCTCCAAAGGCACATAGAAAGGGTCCTCCAACTCTAGATCCTTTGTACCCGCAGCAACCTCGGAACCTGTGAGGTATATTTGAAGGGTGAGCAACATCATAGCTCAATAGGAAAAAATAATAGCATGCATATCTTTCACATCTCATATATCTTTCATGACATAATTCAAAGCATAATTTTCTTAATGAAAATCACAACTGGAATGCACAGACATAGACAAAACGAATAACTGATGCATATTTCAAAATCACACTTAACGTAATTTCAAAGTTTGTTCTTGTTTCACATACTTAAACCATTTGCAAAGGAAGAACTTAAATTTGATCACTTAAATAGTCCCTCAAGCATGTATAGCATCGAGCACCAATGGGAATACCCTCCATCGTCGTTCACATGAACCCTTTTTACACAAAAATGCCCAAGCTCTTTCGAACTAGGAGACTTGTGCCGAACAAAGTGTTTCCACATATTGGAAACCAAAGAGCGGATATCCCACTGTACTGGAGTACAATTTGTATGGATATCCCACCGTACCGGCCACGGATATCATGCCGTGTCGGTCACGGATATCCCGCCGTGTTGGTTGGGTATCCGCATAACCTTAAATCATAGTGCAAAATTACCTTATAGTTATTCACCATGAGTTTGTGATAATTATAATAGTTTAAAGTTCTCAAAGAGTTCAAACACATATTCATACACATCTTTTTGATGTCACATTCACAGAATTAGATCCTTTTGGTGTCATGCACACACTTCTCATGGCACACACACACCCACAAATATCTTTCTTCTTAGTGTTCATACTTACGAAGTTCGCATATTAAAGCTATGAATTAAAAAACATGTTACTACACAGACAAAGTCCCAAAACACACGCACACGCTTATCATATCATTACACACATGCCAGTTGAAATCATATATACATGTTAAGAAGCTTTTCCTACCTCACACGAAGTCCGAACGAACTCTTTCTAATCCGAGCTAGCTTCTTAGCTCATAATCATTCTCATACCTAACTTGTACTAATTCAAAGTCCCTATGTCAGAAGTGACGTAAAATAGAAAGGTATAAAGTCTCCCTAAAGTCCACAAAGAAATTCAAAACAAATCCTGAATCTGTCCAAACCAATCGATTGATTCCAAACCGATCGATTGGTTTCCCCAAATCGCTCGACCGGTTCCAAAACGATCGAACGGTTTACAAGGAAACCAACCTTACTCAGGTGCCACATTCTGATCAATCAGTTCCAAACTGCTCGATCGGATTCCTCAATTAGTTTGATCGAAATTAATTCCAATCGAACGGTTTCCTTAGAAACTCACACCCTTCCTTTCTCAGACAAAACCGATCAAACGATCACTTATTTCGATCGAACAGTTTTGTGAAACTCTGTACATTCTCAGATTTTAACTTCTTTAACTCATTTTCCTTGAAACATACTCCCAATTCTTCGAATTTCCACACCATATACTACCTAAATTCCTTACACATAAGAAAAATACAACTTAATCATAATTCTTACCTTTTTATTGATCAATCTTCTCGATCCATGTGCTTACCTCAAGCTAGGTTTCATGATTGGAGCTTTGGATTCTTCACGAGCCGAATTCCAAAAACTCACTCATAGTCTTAACTCCCTATATGCATGATCATATGCATTCAAAGCTTCTTCCCTTCTCTCTCTCTCTTAATAACTCCTCAACAACCTAAGCAAGATAATTTATTTCTCTTACCTCTTGTCTTTTATACATATAGTCTCTAACACAAGTGCTAAGCACATACACCGCACTTCGGTGTACGCTACCTCAACAATGATTCGTATGCACTTTAATATTTTCTTTCTCATCCACTGACTAGGTCAAGTAACTCACATTAATACTTTTAATGTTTGATCTTATCCCGTGTGTGACCAGTTAGGCATGCACATCGAGATGTACTGTTCAAAGGCCTAATTTTTTGGACATTACATTCTCCCCTCCTTAGGAATTTTCGTCCTTGAAAATTGACTAAGGGTCCCCCGGTTTGTCACTCCCTATGAGGTCAAGTACTCATAGACACAAGACACCTAATAATCGAATGGTTCCCCCTATTAGAGAATCCAATCCTTTAACGAGGACTAACGAAGTCATAACTTATATAAAAACGCTAGCCAAGGCTAGACCCTCACCTAATTAACAGAAAACACATCACACATAGAATGATGGTATTCATTATCACATAATAACCTATGGGGTCAATTTAACCCGTCCATCGTACCTGCAGACAAGCACATTTACAACTAGCACATCATGTATAGGCAATCATACGCAATTTTGAATATTTCACAAAAAGTAAATTCGCCATTCAATCACATCCAAAAAGTTATCTACACTATCAAGTGGAAATCATGCCACAATAGTGTTTTTTTTTAAAGACCTCAAGAACTGGCAACCATGCCACAATAGTTCTAAAGGACCTACGTCCAATTTCACCTATTTTAATTACAATTTCTCAAAAAGTAATATTTTGAACCCCAAGATGAAAACCATATACTCCATGACTATTTCTCACACTGGAGCATTGCCAGGCTGGTCCTCGTCCTCATTGCGTTCGCCTGCACCAAAACCAAACGCCTCCAAAATCCACGCTTGAGCCGCCGCCATATGTTGTAAATAATCAGTCAGGTACATGAAGTGCATAGCCTCGGCATGCAAGGCATCATGATAGTCTAACAGACGATTCATCTGAGTATAGTTCTCTATCATTTGGCATGTGTTCTCAGTAAACAAGGCATAGACGTCGACAATGGTAGGCGAAGGGGCACTCAGGTGTGGTGGTGGTGCACGAGTCTGAGCACGCTGCTGAGGTGGAGCTGTATCAGCCGGCTCATCCTGTAGTGGTGCATCATGATCAGGTTGTTCTTGGTCTTGTGGCTCAAGTGGCTCTTGCACTTCATCCTGTAGTCTCTTTATCTATCGATTGTAGGTCTTGTTCCATTCCTTTAAAGTATAGGGCTTCACATTTTCGGTCAATCTCAGTTCACTCTTTGAAAGATTAAACGTGTCATCACTGGCATAGTCCTTAATCATAATGGAAATAAGATGGGTAGAGGGTATGTCGTCAATGTGTTTAGCCGCTCCCTCTAACATTTTCTTTCTAGCATATTTCATACCCTCAAAAATGACCTTTGGCGCACAAAACCATCGACCATTAAATGCAAAAAATAGAGCCATCTGAATCTCTCCTACTCTCTCTGTCTTATGTCGCAACGGGTATAAATTACACTTGAAGATTGTATCGAGCATCCACAGCTAGTGCGGTAAATCCACTCTTTTGACTGTTGAACCAGATCCGAGCCTGCCCTGGGTCATTTGTTATACCACAAACTTATAGTCCACAGGCACTGGGAAAGGCTCTGTCAATTCAATTTTGCTACAATACTTCTCATAGCATTCCATGGCATCGGAAACATCAGTGAAGTCATAATTTCTGTTATCTATTTTGGTGCAAAAGGTCCTTGGTTTATTACCGTCATACATGTTTTGGTAAAATAATCTCACAAGACGAGGATAGTAGTACATGTTAAGAGGTTGGAGTACACCCTCTAAACCGGCCCTCGTAATATATCTAAAAGCCCAATCTGTCTCCTCACGCTTGGCAAATAGCTTCCTATCAATAATCAATTCGGTTTCAAAATCATTATTAGACTACCATTTGTCAGGTTTCTCACGTCGTTGGGGTGGTGGCTGTGGTACTAACTATTGTGGGGGCTGTGGTGGACATGGTATTGATGGTTGTGGTGTTTGTGGTTTCTATGAACCCGGTCGTGATGAGGGTTGCTTTGACGTTTGTCAAGTTTTGGGTGCCATTACAACCACAAGGCTGTGGTACTAACTATTGTGGTGGCTGTGGTGGACATGGTATTGATGGTTGTGGTGTTTGTGGTTGCTACGAACCCGGTCATGATGAGGGTTGCTTTGACATTTGTCAAGTTTTGGGTGCCATTACAACCACAACAAATCAAAGGAACTAGGGTTTTCAGACAACTAAGAGAAACTAGGGTATAATATAGAATTTACAAATTTCAATCTCTAAAGTGTAAGGTTTACCTTTTGAAGAAATTGGGTCTCATCCTCGTGAAGATCTGAGCTCCAAAAGGCTTTAAATCAGAGTTTAAAGGTCTCACAAATCAGAATACAAGAAAAACCCCCAAAAAGAAAACTCAGTTTCTAATTTTTTTGAACTAAAACACACGTCCCATATATAATTATCAAAATCGATCGAACGATTTTAAAATTGTTCGATCGGTTTCCACTCATAAATGCACTGGTTGACAAATTTAATCGAACGATTTCAAATTGATCTAACGTTTTTCCTATTTTGAGCGAACGGTTTCAATTCGATCGAATGGTTTTCATATTTCAATTGAACGATCACTTATTTCAATCAAATGGTTCTCATAATTCAATATATCAGTTCAAATTTGGCTCACTGTCTGGTGATTTCGATTGAATGATTTTCACCTTCAATCGAATGGTTTTCACAAACAGACTGCGTCTCTCTTTCTGTTGAATCGATCGAACGATTTTAGGTTTTGATCGAAAAACTTGATAGAAAACAGCAAAACTTATGTTTTTCATTCAACTTTACTGCATTCTTCAATTTCTACTCAATCGATCTTAATATGTTCATCAATTTACAAATTCATAGTAATTCTCATATTCATTATCTTTAAAGCAATTACAAAATTACAACTCCTCTCGACTCTCACTAAATAACTGATGGTATTGCTCCTTAACCTCCTCTTCACGCTCCCAAGTGGCCTCCTCAGTTGGATGATTTCTCCACTCGACAAGCACTAATGGAATGTTCTTCGTATGCAAGATTTGCTCCTTCTGATCAAGTATTTGCATTGGCTCTTCTATCATCGACATGTCTTCATATAGCTCAAGCGGTTGATCATCCAAAACATGAGTCGGATCCTTCACATACTTTCTAAGTATAGACACATGAAAGACATTATGTACCCTGTCAAATAGTGGAGGTAATCCAATTTTGTAAGCTACTTCACTAACTTGCCCAAAATTTCATAGGGGTCCAAAGTAGTGTGGGCTTAACTTTTCCCATTTTCCAAATCTCATCATACCCTTCATGGGTGATATCTTAACGAATATATGGTCACCAACTTTAAAGTCCACACTCGTTCCCTTAATATTAGCATAACTCTTCTGCCTGCTCTGAGCTCATCTGATTCTTTCTCTAATCACCCGAATGATAGTGGCATTGCTCTCAAGTATTTCCATACCCAATACAAACTTCTCTCCGGTCTCTTCCCAATTTATCTGCGATCTATATCACCGTCCATATAATGCCTCATAAGGTGTCATACCGATACTCATATGAAAGTTGTTATTGTATGCAAACTCGATCAATGGTAGGTCTTGATCCCATGATCCCTGAAAATCTAGCATACATGCTCTGAGCATATCTTCTATAATCTGATTCACCCTTTTGATTTGTCCATCCGTTTGTGGGTGGAAAGCCGAATTGAAGTGTAATCGTGTACCCATTCCTTCTTAAATCTTTTGCCAAAACGTTAAAGTATACAAAGGGTCACAATCCGAAATAATGCTAACTGGGATACCATGTAATTGGACAATCTCTTTCATGTACAGCTCTGCAAGTCGCCCTGCCGTATACATAGTATTGTATGACAAAAAGTGAGTTGACTTGGTTAATCGGTCAATGACTACCCAAATGGCATTGTGTCGCTTTGCTGTCCATGGTAATATCACTATGAAGTCCATAGAGATCGACTCCCATTTCCACTCTGATATAGGTAGAGGCTGTAATAAACCTGCCGGATGTCTATGATCTACTTTCACTTGGTGACATACTAATCACTTTGACACGTACTCAACAACATCCTGCTTTAAACCCCTTTACTTGTAGTTCTTCCTCATATCTTGATACATCTTTGTGCTACCAGGGTGTATAGCATATTTAGACTTATGGCCTTTGTCTAAGATGGTTTGCCAAAGTATGGCATCAACTGGTATACATTGATGTCCCCTGAACAATAATGAGCCATCTTCCTTAATTGAGAAATCCGATTTACTGCCATCAATCACACCCTGCCTAATCCTTACTATCTCTGGATCTTTCATCCGTAATTCATGAATGTGCTCAAAGATCTTTAGTAGTACTGTAATGTTAGCCAACAAGGGTCCTAAAGCTTGTACTTCGATCTTTGTGTCATACAAAGAGAGATCCTCTAACAATTTCCATCTTCAAATCCCCACAAAAAGGCTAGATAATAGAGTTGAACTCTTTCAACTCAACGCATTTGCCACAACATTAGCTTTGCCTGGGTGGTACTAAATAGAGCAATCGTAGTCCTTGAGAAATTCCATCCATCGACGTTGCCTCATATTGAGCTCTTTCTTTGTAAACAAGTATCTGAGGCTCTTGTAATCCGTGAATATCTCAAAGGTCTCTCCCTATAAGTACTGTCTCCAAATCCTCATTGCGAAGATCACCGCTGTCAGTTCTAAGTCGTGTGTTGGGTAATTCTTCTCGTGGTCCTTAAGCAGTCTCAACCCATAAGCAATCACTTTTTTATTTTGGTTGAGCACACAACCTAACCCACTATGTGAAGCATCGCTGTACACAGCAAATGCTCCACTACCTGAAGGAATAGCCAACATTGGAGCTGAAGTTAGTCTCTTCTTGAGTTCTTGAAAACTCTCCTCACACTCCTCAATCCATTCAAATCTCACATTCTTTCTGTTAAGTTTAGTGAGTGGTCCAGATATCTTTGAAAATCCTTCTACAAATCGTCTAAAATATCCAGTGAGACCAAGGAAGCTACGAATCTCTATCACCGTCTTCAGTTGTTCCCATTCCATTGCTGCCTTGATTTTAGCCGGATCCAAGATGACATCGTCCTTTAAGACAACATGCCCCAAGAAGCTAACCTTTTCCAACCAAAACTCACACTTACAGAGTTTTGCATATAATTGGTGTTCACGCAATGTTTGTAGAGCAATCCTCAAATGCTCTTCATTTTCTTTCTTGGTTTTCGAGTAGATGAGAATGTCGTCTACGAACACTACCACACAAGTATCAAGGTGTGGTTTAAACACTCGATTCATCAGGTCCATGAATGACACTGGTGCATTTGTCAATCCGAAGGGCATCACCAAGAACTCGTAGTGTCCATATCTTATTCTGAATGTTGTCTTTTGTATGTCCTCGGTCTTAACTCGCAACTGATGATATCCAGATCTCAAGTCGATCTTGAAAAAGAACCTTGCACCTTGTAACTGATTAAATAGATCATTAATCCTAGGCAAAGGGTATCAATTCTTGATAGTCACCTTGTTTAGCTAACAGTAGTCGATGCATAGTCTCATCGACCCATCCTTCTTCACGAATAAGACCGATGCTCCTCAAGGAGACACACTAGGTCTTACAAATCCTTTATCTAGGAGTTCTTGTAATTGATCCTTCAACTCTTTTAACTCAGCTACAGCCATTTGATATGGTGCTTTAGATGTGGGCTCCGTACCTGGTGCTAAGTCAACGGCAAACTCCACTTCTCTATCCAGCGGTAACCCCGGCAACTCATCTGGAAAACTATCCTCGAACTCGCATGCAATCAGAATCTTTGTTATGACATTCTTCTCTTCCTTATCCTCCTTTAGAAATGTCAAGTAACCACTACATCCTTTCTTTACCAAACGCTCAGCTCTAACTGTAGAGATCAGCAGTACAAAGGTCGATCGTATTCTAAGGAATCAGAATGATCTCCTTGTATTTGGTCTAAAGGTAACCACCTTGTTCTAGCAATCGACATTGGAACAATGCGTGGATAACCAATCCATGCCAATGATTATGTTGAACCCTTGTATATCTAACAGAATCAAATCCACTACCAATTCATGACTGTCATAATCCCTGATGGCGACAATGACAGACCGATAAACCATATCAATACTAATTGAATTCCCTGTAGGGATTGACACCGTAAAAAGAAAGTCCAATTCTTCTAGAATGACCTTCATTTTCCTTGCAAACTCAGGCATAACAAACGAGTGGGTAGAAATTGGGTCTATCAACACTCTTGCTTCATAGCACAGAAAACCACCCTTACCGTACATTTGTAAAGTACCTATTTCATACACTTTCTTCATAGATTAATTATGCATCAAAAGTTAGGTATGTAAAGAATTTGATTTAAAACTACCTACTATTGATATTGATACACCTTCTCTATCTAAAGTTCAATCAATGTAATAATTTAATTAAAAGAATTTTCACCTTGGATAATGTCGTTACTATTTTGAGCATCCTAGGCTATTACGACATATGCTCGTCCTTCCACCATAGGCTTCTTAGTCTGCAACGGCCTAGGCGTAGGAGCTGATGTCGTCCTCTCTTTCCGCATCTCTGGGCAATCTCTAATTATATGCCCCATATTCCCACATTTGAAGGATACACCAGTACTCCACCTACAACCTGACGTTTTGTGAGACTTGCCACACCTAGCACATGTCTCCATAGGGGTGGATGATGCTGCTCTAGAGAAACCCTATGTGCATGATACTCTAGTAGTGGCAGCATGGCTCTCATAATGAATAGGTCTGTGGTGGCCTAGGAAAACTGGTCTAAATCGGCGGTCTCTAGATAGGTGCTACGACTCGCGGCTTTTTGTTCACTGGCTCGTAGTTGCCAACTCTACTATGATCGATCCTTCCCTTTCCCTATTGATCTCTTCTCCAGTACATGTCATCTATATCTTCTTCCACTACAAGGGCCTTGCTCATGACCGCTCCTTACGTCTCCAACTCAAAAGTAGAAACTCTACCCCTGATATCTAGCCTTAAGCCTTAAGCCATGTTTGAATTTCCTAGCCTTCATCAGATTTAAGACCACATACTCAGGAGAAAAACGTGCGAGTCTCACGAACTCCACTCCGTATTCTCTCACTGACATCTTCCCTTGTTTTAGCTGGAGGAATTTCACCTCCATCTGGTTCCTCACTACCCTAGGGAAGTATTGCTTTTTGAACTCTTCCACAAATTAATTCCAGGTCCACAACACTCCTGGAGCCTCCTGTGCCTTGGTTCTAGACATAGATTTCCACTAAGGGCCTACCTCTCCATCCAACATAAAAGTTGCCCACCTCACGCTCTCATCTTTAGTGCACGAAAGCACACTGAATATCTTTTCTATCTCACTGAGCCAGTTATCAGTTTCCATTGGCTCTGCTTGCCTTGAAAATTTTGGAAGACGCATCCTCCGAAACTCTGTGAACGCTGAGTGTATTAGTGGTGGTGGAGTAGGAGTAACTGGAGGTGTAGTTGGCATCTGCTGATGGTCATTGACATTATTAGCTACCAACAATGCCGCCTGCTGAGCCTTGGCATTTGTCATGGTTTCCATAGTGTGCATCATTCTTTGTCTTTCCTCTCTTTCCTCATTTCTTTCTTAGTCTCTTTCCTAGTTCCTAATCTCCGAATTACTGCCTTCTGAAATCTCTCTACTTTCTAATGGAACTCTATTTAAACTCATGGGAATTTCATCCCCATGCCTCAAGTTCATACCATGGCCTCCCCTTGGTCGGCCCCTTCCTGTACATGATGTTTTGCAATATGAAACCAAAAGTTTCATTAGCAGAAGGTCCCTATATTCGGGCACATCTCAAATATAAAAACATCTAAGATTTATCAGAAATCTCTAATGCAAAATGCTTTGATACCAACTGTGATAGCCCGAATTTTCGTACCTGAAAACTTGCATCTTTGAATCGATCATTAGGACCGATCCCCTTATGCAAACGGAACACTTGGCACTTCCACCCGCAAAGCGAAAATAAAGCATAAGTCTAACTAAATAGATAGAGTCATCATAAATAAAATAAATCTCCATTTCTATATAATGACGAACGAAATCAAATGACCCCATAAGACGGTTTTAATCCCATGCCAATCGCATCAGCACAAGAACATAACCAAATCATCAGTGACAGACAATTGTCACCCAAGGATGGCTCACAAAAGAAATATCATATCGTAATATTACATCAATTCTATCTTAACAATGGCTGGACGTACCAAGCCTTAGACACAAAATCTTAAAATAAGCGCAACTATGTTTGCTAAAAGAAATCCTTAGGAGGGGGCTCGGTCTCCTCCAAAGGTAGGTAGAAAGGGTCCTCAAAATCAAGATCCTCTGTACTCGCAGCAACCTCCAAACCTGTGATGTATAGTCGAAGGGTGAGCTACATCGTAGCTCAATAGGGAAAAGTGATAGTATGCATATCTTTCACATCTCACATATATTTCATGACATAATTCAAAGCATATTTTTCTTCATAAAAATCACAACTGGAAATCATAGCCATGGACAAAACGAATAACTGATGCATGTTTCAAAACCATACTTAACGTAATTTCAAAGCTTGTTCTTATTTCACATACTTAAACCATTTGCAAAGAAAGAACTTAAATTTGATCACTTAAATAGTCCCTCGAGCATGTATAGCATTGAGCCTCGATGGGAATACTCTCCATCATCGTTCACATGAACCATTTTTGCACGAAAAAGCCCAAGCCCCTTCAAACTAGGAGACTTGTGCCGAACAAAGTGTTTTCACAGATTGGACACCAAAGAAAGGATATCCCGCCATATCGGAGTACAATTTGTATGGATATCCCATCGTACTGGTCACAGATATCCCCAATAGATCACCATGGATATCCCGCCGGTCGGTATCCCACAATGAGTATCCACATAAGCTTAAATCAACCTACAAAATTAACTTATAGTTATTCACAGTGAGTTTGTGATAATTATAATAGTTCAAAGTTCTCAGAGTTCACACACATATTTATACACATCCTTTTGATGTCACATTCACAGAATTAGATCCTTTTGTTATCATGCACACACTTCTCATGGCACACACACACCCACACATATATTTCATCTTATTGCTCATACTTACGAAGTTCGCATATTAAACCTATGAACGAAAAAATATGTTACTACACAGAAATAGTTCCAAAACACATGCACACTCTTATCATATCATTACGCACATACTAGTTGAAATCAGATATACATGTTAAGAAGTTTTCCCTACCTCACACGTAGACTAAAGGCACTCTTCCTAATCCAAGCTAGCTTCTTAGCTCATAATCATTCTTATATCTAACCTATACAAATTCAAAGTCCCTACGTCGGAAGTAACATGAAACAGAAAGGTATAAAGTCTCCCCAAAGTCCATAGAGAAATTTAAAACAAAATCAAGAATCTGTCCAAACCGATTGATCGGTTTCCCCAAATTGCTCGATCGGTTTCAAAATGATCGAATGGTTTACAGAGAAACCAACCTTTCTCAGGTGCCACATTCTGATCGATCGGTTCCAAACCGCTCTATCAGATTCCTCAATTCGTTCGATCGGAATTACTTCCGATCGAATAGTTTCTTTATAAACTCACCCTTCCTTTCTCTGACAAAACCGATCGAATGGTCACTTATTTTGATCGAACGATTTTGTCAAACTTTGTGCATTCTCGGGTTTTAACTTCTTTAATTCATTTTCCTTGAAACAAACTCCCAATCCTTTGAATTTCCATAGCACATACTATCTAAATTCGTAACACATGAAAACACAGCTTAACCATAATTCTTACCTTTTTGTTGATCAATCTTCTCGTTCCATGTGCTCAGCTTAAGCCAGGTTTCATGATTGGAGCTTTGCATTCTTCGTGATCCGAATTTCGAAATCTCACACACAATCTTAACTCCCTGTACACATGATCATATGCATTCAAAGCTTCTTCCCTTCTCTCTCTCTCTCTTAATAACTCCTCAACAACCTAAGCAAGGTAAATTTTATTTCTCTTACCTCTTGTCTTTTATACTTAAAGTTTCTAACACAAGTATTAAGCACATACACCACACTTCGGTGTATGCTACCTCAACAATGGTTCTTACGCACTTTAATGTTTTATCTTATCCTGTGTGTGACCAGTCAGGCACGCACATCGACATGTACTATTCAAAGGTCCAAATTTTCGGGACATTACAATAATAAAATAAAACAATAGGCGACAACAAATATAACAAACTAATAACTATGACCAAAATAAGCAGCACGAACGAAACAATAAAATAATCCAGCCATCCCTACCACCAAGTCCCACCACGTGACCACCTTAAATCGTCACAACCTAAAAGTGAGGGTAATAATAATAAATCTATATATATATATATATATATATATAAATAGAGAATACATATGAAAACAATAATAAACAAAGAAAATAAAGGATAGAAAATATACACAAAATAATAATAACAAACCAAAATAATAAAATAATTCAGACCCCATAAAGGGGAAGTCTTTCCCCACTATCCCATCGCGATAAATAAATAAATAAAATAAACAAGGCTCGAAGATAAAAACAATAATCCAGATCATCCCCTGAAGCCCTGTCATGACTACCCCAAAGAAGGGAGAGGTCGGTTCGACCAAACAAGAGCCCAACATTATGAAAATTCATGATGGAAAGAACTCATCCGAAGATAAGAGATAATGATGAGGATGATGATGAGTACAATGCTTCTGCTTCTGTCAACAACACAGATAACGCTGCAGTCCTTGATGATGATGAAGAAAGAGACAATAATCAGGGTTGGGGAACCGATCACCCCCCTTTCTCATGATTGTAGAAGAGTCGTGTTCTTATAATAACAATGACATCAACACCAATGGAATTGGCACTACCGGCGAAACTCCAATAAGCAGGAAAAGGCCCGCAAGAGAGAAAAGACCTATCCCTGCCCATGATGACTCGACAAGTACTAAAAAGTTGTGGCACAATGAACGCGATCCCATCAACGTTGTTCGACACCCAAGAAGAAGTGTTGAATTATTAGTCGCAAATCTCCCTCGAAGAAGGAGTGACCGAGGCTGATGACGAATTGAATAATTCAATTCTTCTTTAAAAAACCCAATGATAAAAATACGAAGCTCATCAACTTGACCAGATAGACCTCTCCAAATAAACATAAGACAAAATGAGAGGAATTGCAAAAGACCCATTGTGGCACCGCATTACCAAAAACAAATAAATAATAAAAAGTCCCATTGCAGCATTAAAATCATAAAAATAATAAAAATAAATAAAAGTTCCATCGTGACACAATACACAACACGCGACCACCCCGTCGCTAGCCATGAATTAATGAAATAAAACAAATTGTCCATTCGCATAACCTAGAATCCAGCAAAAAGAAGGGAGGATCACCATTGTCCCATCGTGTGGAAATCATTAGGCCCCATCGTTAGTGATATAAAGGCCACTTGCTAGCAGCAAACCCGGGTAAGTATTACTCCCTTCTACTCGATAGTCTCTTAAAAGTATAGTTAGTTAACATTAAATCAAACATTTTCAAAACCCGACTCTCCTGATTTGCGAACTACTGTAGCCCTCCCATAAGAGACAATCATCAGTATACGCGAGAAGGTTAGATGGTGTACTCTGGCATATTGAGCGCCATCTAGACAACCAAAAAAAGGTCGGGTCCCCAAATCCTGTACTGATGGATCTGCTCAACGACGTCTCGAGAGCCACATTTTTTGAAGTTTTTCATCGCATTGATCATAGGTTAAAACCCAACTTTTCAAAACCTTATATCTATCGAAATTCTATCACCCGCCACACCAATCCGTTCCTTCCGCTAGGAAACCAAACACCAAGTATACTCCAGTTTGAGATATCATAAATGGAACCTCTGACACATTGTTGGTGTGAGCAATGACGCGCCCGGTCTGACATGATTAGCGAAATCCTTTGCCATCATATTACATCATCTATTAACATTGTATCTTGATATTCGTTGATGCCACCCATACTTCATTTGCGCTCACTTCCCCCCATTTGACTATGATATGCAACAGGTCGAGATATGCGACGGGATGCGATATACACCCGCGGTTGTGGAAACACCTCTCGATTTCTACCAAAGGCCTTCAAATACCCCCTTAATTAGCTTGTGCCGAAAGATAAGAAAGCCAAGCATTTCATGGTAGCTCCCCAGTTCACATTTGTAATCTCTCAAAGAAATGAGAAGACACCTTCACTACATGAAAAGGCCAAATAAACCACTGCCTTAAATAGTGGTTTTTTCCAAAAACCACTGTCTTTGACAATGGTTTTTTTCAAAAAGTAACTGCCCTAATCAGTTGTAAAAAAACTAGTAGTTTTTTTTACCACTACATACGACAGTGGTTTATGAACTTCAACAACGACTGCACTTAACAGTCATAGAAAAAACACCACTACTTTTGGCAGTAGTTTTTTTATGCAAATTTTTTTTAAAAAAATACGTCGACGATTTTTTATGCAATTTTTTTTATGCTTTTTTTTAATGCTTTTCTTTTTATGCAATTTTTTTAATGCTTTTTTTTAATGCAATTTTTTTAATGATTTTTTTTTTAAATGCAATTTTTTTAATGGTTTAAAAAAATTATATAAAGAAAAAAAGCTATTGATCTCATATTTTAACACATCCATTCAACTCAAATACAAATCATTCAACGCCATTAATAAAAAGTATAGATGCCCAATTCTTTTATTCAAACAAAAGGTTGCATCTCAACCTATGATCCAACCTTTCAAATCAATCAAATATTTAAAACTCTACATGCCCAATCCTTTTATTCAAACAAAAAGAAGAAGAAAACAAAGAGAGTTAACAATCTAAGGATCCAATGACCCATTTTCAAAATAAAAGAAAAAAAAATTAAATTTGTTTCGCCACTCCCACCAAGTGTCCTTGTCCCCTAGTGATCCATTTTGATGCGAGCTTGAAATCGAAAAGCTTCGCCTGAAATCAAAAGGAGAACATCATTAAAGTCTAGGTCATGGTGCATTAACTCATGTAATTCATTTTCCTAAAATCTGAAAAATATATGTGGCAAACTGAGCTAGTAAGAACCTAACCCGCTGCTAGATATGAACTCCAATATCTCCGAGCACCAATGGAGTCAGACCATGTTTAGGCTGTAAGCATCACTATATGATTCTAATAATGGAGATCAGTACCTTTTCAAAAAAAATAAAAAGAATAATGGAGATCAGTACCATTGGATATTTAATACAATAGAAAGTCTCAAGGAAGATGTAAGGTAAGTGTATTTCCTTATGGACTGATTCCAACTAACGTACACAAAATAATGAGATGCATAGATAAGGGAAACAGAGTTCTACCTGAAAAATTGGTGGACATGAAGGTACAATATGCATGTTTGGCAAAGCAATTTTTTTGTGATATCAATTCACTTTTCATAAATAAAGAAAATCACTATTATTAACAGGGAGTTAAAAAGAAACCTATAATGCTTCAAAATCCTCTTTGGATATGCCAAGGGAGATTTTATAATAGTGACAAAGATGAATAGACTATAAGCAGATTAATAATTGAACCCAAAGTGATCAGATGGAGAAAGGGCAATAATCCTTATAAAAAAAGGTCTAAGAGCCTCTTTTATATATAAGCCCCAGTTTGGTAAAAAATGTAGCCTTTGTCATCACTCTTTAATTAACATGCCATTGACTCCATGAATTCAATGGTGAAATTGAAAAACAAGGTTTAGAGAAAATAATACTTAATAATAACAATTATCAGAGAGACTAAGACGTAGTCATTTTTTTATTGAGCCCTACTGTGTTTCATCTCGCTGCCTTAATTGTAAATAACCTTTTAGAATTAGAGTTGCAACGTAATTTCTTGTATAACTTATCTATCATACATATGATTGGTGTCATGTTCCAGAGAAGAAAACAAACTAAAGAAGAAAAACATACAAATCCATATAAGGAAAAATTGACGCCTTGCAACATGGTCCATTCGTTTCACGTCCTTGACCCAATCAACAACAACAAGCTCCATCAGGTGCTTTCCTGAATGAACCTGCACATTGCAATATAAACATAAATAGTCAATGCAACCTTCGACACCAGAATCTAGAAAAGCAAATACAAATCCATATAAGGAAAAATTGACAACCTTGGATTTATCAATTGAAAAATGTTTATTGCGAACTCTGAAGTGATTCCCCTCCGAGCCCGCTCCATATAAGTAAGTTATGCTATGGATTTATGCCAAGAGGTCTGGGATCACAAAGCTCATTCAGTTAAATACCTATTGCCGATTATAGTCATGGTAATTGATAAGAGTAGTTACCTTGTTCATAGAGGAGTCAATATTCACCATTTGTGAGCTTTTGTTCCTATAAGAATCATGAAAGTAACATTTCTCATCTAATCTAGAGATAGAGAAAGAATGAGAGCAGCAGCAGCACTAAAAAAATCCTGAAGCCAACTCTAAATTGTCACCAAACTTATGAACAAGATACCCAATTGTTGCTTGTATGTGTTCAGGTAACACTAATTTCTTTTCTTTTCCACTATTTCTTGAAGAGAATTGCATTCATTACACGTGATGCTGGAATAATTATTCCCAATAAATTTAATCAAGAAAAAAAAACAAAAAAAAAACTATGAATGCAATCTACTACAAATTCCATGGCTTTTGATGAGGATTAGTGGTTAACTGGTTTATACAAAATGTTGAGTTTGGTATTCCTATTCATATTCGTTGTAATCGTAATGCAATCTCTCCCCCTTTGGTATATCTCGGTTAGCAATAAGTAGAACCCGACACTCACCATTGACATTGTATCTCACACATTTCAAATTGTGCTTCTTCCTTCCGTCTCTATACAAACAAACAAGGATTTCAACCAGCTTGTAATATATAATATTCAAAAAGATAAATAAATAATAAAGTTGTCTAAAGAGCAAAGAGTTATACCTGAATCACTATCAGTTACTTAGTTGGTTTAGATTTTACAGTATGATCTATGATGCATATGTTTGTGTTGAGACTTGAGAACATAAATTCAACATTTCCTAAATCCTTTGCTAGTCTTTCATGTCATGTTTTTCTCTAGCCTCTTAGTTCAATGGGGTCTTATCCAACATTTAGGGCCCGGGAATCACTTTTAGGACTTGAAAAGAGATTCAAAAGCTAAAATTATTGTTCTGTAAGAAGCTGCTTCGACCCTCTTCTGCAATCCCACAGAAGGGTGGAAGCTAAGCCTAAAATGGGGCAGAATCCAAAAGCGGGTCTGACCTTTTCAGATTCTCACTTTTGGGGAGAATCATGAGGCAGACGCACTGCCCCAAATAGGGCCTAAGACTCCTGTCTGTAGGAAGGATTTGGATATCTTAGTTTGATATAATATGATGCCTTTTGGTTTCAATTCATGCTTGCATTTTTAGTTTACACACGAATTCTATTTTCCCCCCTTAATTTAATTATCCTTCTAAACTTATTTGAAATGATTAGTTTGTGTTTTCTATATGTCATTAGGTAAACTTAAGCAATTAAAACACAATTACATGCTCATTTAGGTGACACATTTGGCTTTCAATGGTGAAATGGTTTCAGGGACAAGCCGTGGACCACATGCCAGTGCACCTAACACCAACTCTTCAACAATTACAAAGATACTAAATTGTACTGAAAGATGAAAGAAAATCTAATTGCCAAGGGATTAAGAAATTATGGTGTGTGGTTGTTGATGCCACTAATGAAACGAGCAATGTTCCCTCGTTTGTCAGGACAGATAACCAGGCTTTGTGAAGGATTCATCACCTAAATAAGAGTTATCATGCTATCACAGTCATCTTTTTCACGATTCTTCAAGTAATCGACATCACCAACGTATTCTGTGATTATTGTTAAATCCTTTATAAATTTGTCTACCTCTACAGTGAACCTGTTAGAACTCAAGGGATTTGCCATATTCAAAAAGGAAAAAATTAAAATAGTTCAACAGAGAATTCAAAAGAAAAGTGATTCCTTTGAGATCAGTTAAAACAACAATGTGTAGAAAGTAATGGAATTACCCTTCTCATGAATCGGAGACGACTAATAAAGGAGGCCACTCTCCTTTTTCCATCATGTTCTTGCATAGTTTCAAAGTTTTGGTGTGTTCTTTTCATAAAACCTAAAATTAGAAGACCCAATCAACCTACTTAGAACCCCTAATAAAATTATAGCTTATGCTTAGAAATACATTTTTTTTAGTTTTTCACCTGCATCCCTCCTTGTTCTAGTAAGGGGTGATTTGCAGATCTTGGAGCCATGCTTGGAACGTAAGTAAGTTCATTGCTGAACTTGGTTCTCGTTGCCATCAATGTGGTAGCCAATGAGGCCATCTGTTCAAGTCTCCTCTTGGGGTCCTAGCTTGGATTGAATGGTAATAACTTTCTCTTCTTCTTTGACATTACTAAGGTCCCCAATCTCTTGCGCTGCTTTCTACTCTTTGGAAAAAAAATATATATAAATGACCCCATATGGAAAATGAATCAATAAAACCATGAAAATGCAAAATAGGTCATATGGTCATTTGTAAAATGGGTCAATTTTTCTATGCTCCAAAAAAATAAAACTGACCCATATGAAAAAAGAATCAATAAAACCAGAAATATGCAAAATGAAACATATGGTCATATGCTTCTTACCTCCACATGACTTCTTAGGAGAGTCCAACGAGCGTTGAATCTGAAAAGAATCTACTATTTTAGTCTGAATTAAAGGGAAACCTGTAATTGATAAGAGAAACCAAAAAAATTAAATCAATGGAAGCAGATAAAAAGCAAGATAAAACATCTGAAAAGGGAAAAAGCCACTGTAGAGTTAAATATATGGAACAAAGAATTAGCAAAACCAGAAGAGTATTTCAGAATTTAGTACCAAATCTAGGATAATCTGCGTCTATATACCCAAACCAGAAGAGGGCAAGATGCGGAGCATGAAGGCATGCATAAATTGGATTGTAAGATTAACAATGAAGGTAATATTTGGTCGTTTGAGAGTGAGATAAAGCACTTGACCTACAAGATGTTGTTACTCATGAGGGTGTGGAAGAAGACCACCTCTACTACCATGCAGGGAAACCTTTATATCCATCAAAGAAGTAGCAGGTTTGGACCCTAAATCAATAACAACATCAAGTAGGCGGTGATGCTCTAGTAGCACAAGCAGAGACTACAGTAGAAGGCTGTTGAAAAATAAAATCAGTACTAGAAATCTCTGTAATCAATGTTCTCAAGAAACTGCTCCACCAAACTAATATAGCACAAACTCTGACTCCAACACAATGATTCTCGCTTTATCAAAGCACACACATAACTAAAAAAATTTGCACCAAAAATCTCTAACTACGGCCACCAAATATTGGCATAACCAGCCTAAGATCACAAACAATATTCAGCCCAAGCATATTGACGCATGTCACTATGTTGCCCAGACAAATTCACCAATAGCCGCTATGCATTCCAGTAACAGATGGCTAACATGCAGCCATAGGATAGGCTCAATAAGGTTCCAAATAAACCAGAAAAAACACAAAAAACCTTACAAAAATAAATCTATAATTGCCTCGAACAGTCCTTGATAGGCTAAATCCATGAGTCAAATCATTTACGTCATCATATTTTAATCAAAACTCAGCCAAGAAATAAAAATCAGTCTCTATTCAATAACCAACACAAACACAATTTCATAAACAACAGTTCCAACAATTCCATAAACATTTACAGTGCTGCCCACACAATGTGCAGCACAAGGTCATGAGCACTTCAAACAATTCTAATTTAAACAAAATAGATCGAGCTCTATATTTAAAAATGAAAAAAATAGAACAAAATAAAAAATGAACAGATCTGAAAGATTTTAGAGCAACAGATCACTAATTCAACATCAAATAATTAGGGTTTCATAGACCTTACCTTTGATACTGAAGAATCCTCCACGGATCAATGAGGAGAGGGATCAAACAAGAGATCGAATTGTATGATGGTTCGATCGCTTGGTGGTTGGTTAGGTCACTTGATTCTTTCTTTTGCTGCACACGAGAAAGATTTTACAAAAATGAGACCATGAAAGAGTGGTAATAATGATAATTAGAGTAGTAATATGGACAATGATCACCTGAAATCCCTACAGTGTAGTAAACCAAGGAAAAGATCATGCCTCCAAAACTTGCATCCCTAGGAACACTTACACATTTGCACCTAAAACCTATGAAATGAAAAATAGATAGAATTACCTCTAACTCAATACAAGAAAGTCAATATTGGATCAGGGAATAAAACCATGCATACCTTTTCAGCAGCCAATTTCTCAGCCCTAAAGTAAGAGATAAAATACGCTTAGAACAAGATATTCTAAAAAAAGATTGATGGCTAGTTTATTTCATGTATTGCTTCTTTTTTTAAAAGTCTGAAAAAATAAACGAAAGTGCAGAGTTCTAATTTTTTTCTTCTCAATTTTCTCCAAATACCAAAAAAAAAAAAATATCAATTCTTATTGCTGGGTCATCTCATTAAACTAATATTTTAATATCCTCTGAAAAGCTATGGCATGTCAAAAGCAGACCATTCGCAGATGTTTTGAAATCATCTCATTTGATCGTAGTTCTTCATTTGATCTTTATTATTTCTCCTTTGCCTTTTGGGGCTAGGGCTGCAACAAGAAAAGTGAGAACTTCAAATTTACCCCTAAACAAGATCAAATAAAAATACTTATAAAAATAAAAACACTTATTAAAATACAATTAAATTTACCCCTAAGCAAGATCAAATAAAATCTACAAGTCCCTTGGGCCAAGTAATAATATCAACAATTGTAGCATTGCCAAATGTTCTTTCGCTCGCATATAATTCTGCATTGGCCTTGAAAATATTATCAATTATGATGGCGTATGAATCTCTTGACATTGTCTCCTCTCTATGCACTCGCCCTAGTGCAATGACTTTATTCTTAAAGTTTTTCAATAGACAATGCATGGATGGTTGGTTCACAGGTATCTCGGGCTGAACCAATGACGATCGAGCTCCCTACAAAAATTATAGCCTCTTAACTGTAGAGTTTAAGAGACTAAAACAACAATGTAAAAGTTATATTCTAACAAATTTATACCTGAGAAGAAAAACCGAATTGATCAATCGATGTCGATAAAGATGTCCCTTTAGAAGGAGTAAGAGGTGATAGTAAATTCACTTTTTCCTCAAGGATCTTGCGTGCTCTACGCTCCTCACCAAGCTCATGTCTAAGCATATCAACATGTGATTGAATGCTCTCACGTGCTCTCTTTTCCTGTTGAGCAATCTCCCTAGCCGCAGCGGACCCTTGAATGGAGATCTTAGATACACCCGTACCCATACCACGTATGTTGTCCCTTCCATCACGCCCACAAACCGTGGCAATAGGGTCATTATCCAAATCTTTTTCTCCGTGGAATGGATCAGATAAGGCAAGCCTCATAATTTCATCCTGAATAAAATAAATAATGATTAAATATAGTGATATCAATATTAATTATTTATCAATGGAAAATGAATAATTAAAATAATCTTACTATTTGTGTGGCCAAGGACATCCCATCCTTCTTAGTATGAGAGGCTAAATATAATTGTGTCCTCGTCACCGTACCAGTCGAACTCTGCTTTTTCTATACAATAAGAAGGTCATAAGAAATTGTGAATATTCTAATAAATTTATTTAAAAAATTTATGTGGTAGATATTACAAGCAATTCTGCCATCTTAGCTGATCCTCGACTACCAGTGGTGTGTGGGTTCATCATCATTTTCCTACCAGTTTTTTCCTTTTCTCAGCGTGCTTTATCTTCCTCTATCGAGCAAATTTTAATAAGCGCTTTTCAATCGTATACCTTAACCTTCTTTGATCGATATTTCATCCGCTCTGCGCCCGTTTCATATTTATCATAAACGATGTGAAGGTCACGTTTTCATTGCTTCCAAGCTAAATTCGCTTTCATTAAGACAATCTTTCTTTGACTAATTGGAACATTATATTTATCCTATCATTAAAATAAAATGATATCAAAACTATTTATAGAATAACTAAATAAAAATGCCATGAACAACATGCACTCACTGAGAGAAAGCGCCATATTTTCTCCTTTATAGAAACAGGTACAATTTTCCAAGACTCGTATGCAGGTGGACAATGACTCCTCGTCATCCGACCAACAAATATGGCTAATTGAGTTGAAGCATCTCCAATAGGCTGCCCATGTTCATGCATCTGAATTTTCAAACACGTACATGGATAAATAAAATATTGTTAATAATTTGTAAATAGCATTTACCAAACAATAGAAAATAATAGACTAACCACTCTCTTGAGTTTCTACTAATTTAGATCCACTCGGTTCAAATCCAGACTGTGCCATTATCCTTTACTGAAAACATTAAAAAACACTAGTTGTTGATCAAACTATCACTTAAGGATAGAAAATGCATTAATAAGATAATTGGAAATTATAGCTAACTTATAACAACATTAAAATGGGAAAATAAACAATAAGAAATGTAAGTAGTTCTTTTGTTACAATTATTGGGTAGAAGAAATGAGGTTCAAGTGAACAATATGAAATAACAAGATTAATCTTCGTCCTCGTCTTCATCCACAACATCAGTTGCTAATGTCAGTGCTAAAGCATCTACTTTTGTTCTTCCTTCAAATGCTAAAGGATCTTCATAGGCATCCACATCCCGAGTCAATCTCCTTGGAGCATCCAAGACGACATGCCAATTATCCCCAGTTTTATCTTTTCAATAGAAGACTTAAGTGGCTTGAGAGGCAAGAATAAATGGCTCATCATCTTCATGTGAAATGCTCATAAATCTCCCAAGATTAACAAACACCAAGCCAGTTTCTGGATCAACCACACAACCATTTTTTTTATCTTCTATATAAGCCTAGCCGCAGTAGAAGATTATTTTTTTAAAGTAACCATAATCCAACTCAAGTATTTGTTTGATAATGCCATAATAAGTAACTTCTTCTTCCACATGATTTTTATCTTTGGCACTTGACCTGAAGCTAGTTAAAGCCTTAATGGATACTCTGTTAGTCATTGAAAAATGCTATTTTTTACCTCCTAAGCTAGCCTTTAATACACCTTGGAGCCATATAATAATTATCTTTTGAGCATGTTTTGTAGTTAAGAATAAAAACTGCAGCTTAGTGTAACAGTCCACACTTTGGAGGCCAAGAAGAGAGTTTTGAAGTCAAATCCTGGACCTGATTGAAGAACATAGAGCACACCATGGAGGTACACACCATAGTGATCATTTTGATTGCCTAAGTATGCCTTAGAAGTCCAACAGATAAAAGGATGATGGACCCAAGCAGAGGGGACTGCTGCAGCAGGCTGTGCACAGCAGCAGATAAATAAAGAGGAACCCTCGCGTAGTTAAAAGCCTCAGAAAACCCTCTCGCATAGATCTCGCATGGCTCAAGCCTACAACACATAAAGCACTCATACAGATCTCGCACAGTTCACTAAAGAAAAATCTTCAGAAAAGGACCTCATGCAGATCTCGCACACTTCAGACATGAAACCATCCACACGAGAAGCTCAATTCATCTTGGCGAGGATTCGCACGAGCTGTAAAACCATCCTGGCAAGATCCTCGTGTCTTGAACCACCTGGAGCCTCATCTGTGTGAGCGATACTATTCACAACAAAGAGAACCTCGTGAGCCTCCTTCTACAGTAAATTCATCCCCGCGAGAGGCAAAATAGCCAACTTCAACCTTGCGAGGCACATGCTCTCAACTTCTCGGACAGTACACAGGGGTATTCTTGGGATTCCACAATAGTTAGGGCATACATTCTGAGGTGCTGAGCTATTTCACACATCCCTAGGCAACACTTGGCCACAAATGGGCCACACCCGTAGCTAAAATTAGGGCATTGTCTCTTCTATTTTCTGATTAGCCAGAGTAAGATGTTTGGTTGTAGATTATATATAAGCTGCAATGTTAACAGAAATAACCATCCAACCTTTAACCTAATTTTAGCTGGGAGCTCGAAGGTGCTTTAGGGTTGGGTCAGCTTTTTCTTCTCTCCTTAGCTCAGCATTTGTTGGCTAAGTCCTTTTTTAAGTAGATAGGACTGTGTTTTTTGCTGTAATCAAGACTATGTATGCTTGTAAAGTCTGGAATCTGCATTGACTGCAACTTAGAGGGCTGATCATTGTAAGTATTTTTATGTAATGGAAGATGTTTTTATTGATGTTCTAAATCTGTAATGCTTATGAGTTTTTCCAGTAAGGTTTTATAGATTGTATGCTCCTATGGTTGCATGAGCCTGTCCTATAGCCAGACAACTATAGTAGCTGTAGTGATTTTAATGTTCTAATTTCGATCCCTAGACTGGAGTATATCTTTTGGGGATGATCTGTTCCATTCAGTGGATAGATCATAGCTTTAAGACTAATCCATATCCCTGGATTGGATTAGATTATTCTTCCTTTCATTTGAGCTTATGGCTAAATGAAGGACTGATGTGGATCTAGCTTTTGCCAAGCCCATACCAGCCCCATTTGTAGTAAAAAGTAGTCCCTATTTTCATTACTTCTCACCTATTTTCCATTTTATTTTCCAAACCCTTTTTCATCCTTCTCTAAACACCTTTCTCTAGAGATAGTTTCACTTTTGTCTTTTGTTTTATTTTAGATTTGTGACACCACAAAACTCCCTTTCTCTAGGATTGCCAGATATATAGTCAGATCTGGAGGTCTACTATCCAACCCTTGTAGTTCTAGATCAGATTTCCCAATGGGACAACCCTTTCTTATCAAAATTGGATACAACAGGCCCTAGATCTTGCAGGACTGTGTGTTTTAGATTGTTGTTTTAAGTGCTATTTCATTCCATTTCACTTCCTCCTATCTTGCTATGTTTCTGATTACCATCACATTGCCTTTAATAAAATAATAGCAAAGAAAATCTAACCAACAAGTTTTTTGCACCACTGTCGAGGATCTTTGATCTAAATAGTAGATCTGAATTTTTATTTGTGTGTTTATAAATTTATTTGTTGCATTCCTTGTGTGTGAATAAATGTACTATTGAGTTTAGTGTTGTTTTCTGTAGATCTGGGACAACAGCAAAAAGGAGGAGTTGGAGGTTGCCGCTAGAGCTTGCTTGCCTTAGTTTGCACCCCCTGTACCTAGCTTTGTGTTTCCTTTCTGTCAATGTCTTGAATTCAATAGTATTTTTATCAATAATTTTATTTAGCATTTTTTTATTGTGCTATAAGTGTTTGTCTTTCCTTCCTATTTTGTGTGTGTATGCTGGTTAGAAGATCTCTTAACCCTAACTTAGAACTTTTAAATCCTGAGATTGAGAGAGCTCTTAGACTTAGGCAGACCACACATACCCCTGTTGTTAATATTGAGCAAGCTGAGATGGGAGAGTGACAAAGACCACTGAGGAAATACAATGCACCAGGGGCATATTCATCCACCTTCTGCATTCAATTCCCTGCAGTCAAGGAAATTATGAGATCAAATCCTCAACCATCCAAATGTTGCCATCATTCCATGGGTTACCTATAAGCACATAGATGAGTTCCTTGCCTTATGCACCACATTTAATATTGCTGGTTTGGGAGAGGAAGCCAAAATGAGGCTTTTTTCTTTTCCCCTAAAGGATAAGGCCCGAACTTGGTTCTCCATGCTCCCAACCAACAGCATACAGTCTTGGAATGATTACCAATGTCAGTTTTTGGCTAAATCTTTCCCCATATCTAAATCCAACCAGTTGAGGAAGAGCATACTCTTCTTTGCTCAATTCTCAGCTGAAGATTTCCATGAAGCATGGGAAAGGTTTAAAGAGCTGTTGAAGCAATGTCTCCACTACCAAATTCCTGAGTGGCAGTTTGTCCAGATCTTCTATCAAGGGATTAATCCCAAGAGTAGGGATATGGTGGATGCTTCTTGTGGAGGGAC
The DNA here is from genome assembly GCA_021018995.1 of Chloranthus sessilifolius. Lineage (NCBI taxonomy): Eukaryota > Viridiplantae > Streptophyta > Magnoliopsida > Chloranthales > Chloranthaceae > Chloranthus > Chloranthus sessilifolius. The sequence goes on along the minus strand of CM037594.1, from coordinate 87,693,012 downwards.
TTACCTCAGCAAGACAACTGAGGAAGCATGGGAACCTTTTGATGTTATAAGTGAAAATTCTATGCAGCAGGAGACTCTGTCTAGAAATGACATTGAGACCCCTACTAAAATGGTAAAAGAATTACTTCTAGAGGAAGGAAGTATGAAGTCAATGTGCACAGTGACCTGAAAAGAAAGGTGGACAGCCTAACCATGAAATTTGATAAATTAATGGGTGTGATGCAACCTAGACTGGCTGCACAAGTGGAGGAGGCATGTCTGATATTCCATTCACCAACACACTCACGTGAGGGCTGTCCAGCAGCCAGTCAGTACCCTGAATTGGTTATAGAGTATACTAATGATGCCCAATCATATGGGCAGCAGCCTGCTGGGTACCCATGGAGAAATCACCCCAATTTGAGGTGGAGATAAGACAACTATCAGCAACCCCAACAGCAGCTAGTTTTACAATATAGACCACAACAACAGATAGTACAACTAGGGTTATGCACCTAGACAACCTTTCCATCAGTAAGCCCCACAGCCAAACCAATTAGCCCTACCACCACCACAGCCTAAAGCCCCCTCTTTTGAAGAATATGTTTTATCATCACTACAAAGCATGGGTTCTTTATCACAAACTATGAACTCTCACAGTAAAAGCATAAAGAAAATTGAAGACCAGCTTGGTCAAATCTCCAATGCTTTGATCAAAAGAGAGGAGGGCAGGCTTTCTAGCAAGACCATGAACAATCCAAAGGGCCAATATATGATTGGTGAAGGTTCTGCAACCCATGAGGAAGCTAAGGTCATCACAACCCTTAGGAGTGGTAGGATGGTGGATAACCAGGTGGGCATGGAGATAAATGAGGAAAGAGAGAGTGCAGAGGAGGAGATGAACTCATTTCCTACTGATAATCAGCAGGAGCATAATAATGGGGTTGTTGTTGAGGCCCAACAAAAAGAAAGAAATGAGAAAAAGAGAAAGGAAGAAAAAATTGAAGAGATAGCTAGGCCAGCAACTAAGGTACCAGCAGTACCCCAATTGCCATTTCCCCATGCTCTTAAAGACCCTTCTCCTTTTGACTAGGAGAATTCTAGAATGGAGGAAATGTTGGAGACCTTCAAGCAAGTTAAGATCAATTTACCTCTGCTTGATGTCATCAAACAGGTCCCAACCTATGCTAAGTTCCTCAAGGATCTTTATACCCAAAAGAGGAAAGCTAGGATTCATTTATCCAAGACGGTCTTTATAGCTGAGAAAGTCAAGTCAGTTTTGTCTATAACTACCCCAACAAAACATCAGGACCAAGGGGTACCCACTATCCCTTGCATTATTGGTGATCATACCATAGGCAGAGCTCTCTTACACTTGGAAGCCAGTGTTAACCTATTGCCATATTTAGTATATGAGCAGCTGGGTTTGGAAGAGTTGAAACCAACTCCTATTGTGCTCCACCTGGCTGACTGGTCCAAGAGAAGCCTATGGGAATGGTTGAAGATGTGTTAGTAGGGATGGATAAATTCTTCTACCCTACAGATTTTTTGGTATTGGACAAGGAACCTTCAAAGAGTAGAACCCCAATTCTTGTAATCTTAGGTAGGCCATTTCTAGCCACTGCTAAGCCTACATTCAATGCAGGTCTGGAGTGATGGAGGTTACATTTGGCAACATGAAGGTCAAATTAAACGTGTACAATGCTGCCAAGCAACCTAAGTTAAACGATAAGGACTGCTTTGTAGTGGATGTACTAGAGGACCTAGTAGAGGAGAATTTATCCAATCTGCTGGATTGGGATAAAATTTTTGAGGAATTTGAGAATATGTGGACTGAGGTTCCTGAGGAGGGGGCCCCAATTTCATTACTGAAGACAACAACATAATAGAGTCTTCAATGGGCCTAGCGTAGCACTCCATTTGGAGGACCAAATTACTGCCCCTACCTCAACCCTCCAAGGCACCTTTCTTGCCTTCAATAGGAAGTCCACCTAATCTGGAGCTCAAGTAGCTGCCAGACACATTAAAATATGCCTTCATAGAATAAGATGAGAAACTTCGGGCCATCATCTCATCCTCTCTAAATGGAGCAGGAAGAGGAGTTGCTTGAAGTCCTTAGGAAACATAAGAGAGCAATTAGCTGGACCATTGCAGATTTGGGAGGGATAGACCCATCTGTGTGTATGCACAAGATCTATTTGGAAGAGGGTTCAAAGCCCTCAAGGGAAATGCTGAGGAAATTAAACCCTCATATGCATGAGGTTGTCTTGAAAGAAATTGTGAAACTGTTGGATGCAGGGGTAATTTACCCCATTTCAGACTCTGACTGGGTCTCACCTATCAAGGTGGTCCCCAAAAAGTCTGGCATAATAGTTATTACCACTAAATTTGAGGAGTCGGTACCAACCAGGGAGACCACTGGTTGGAGAGTCTGCATTGACTATTGAAAACTGAACTCCAAGACAAGAGAAGACCATTTCCCCCTGCCCTTCATTGATCAGATTTTGGATAGGTTGGCTGAAAGAGCATTTTATTGCTTCCTAGATGGATATTCTGGTTACAACCAGATACCTGTGTATCCTCAAGACTAGGAAAAGACCACATTCACATGTCCATTTGGCACTTTTTCCTATAGAAGAATGCCTTTTGGACTATGTAATGCTCCAGCCACCTTCCAAAGATGCATGTATGCAATCTTTTCAGACATGATTGACAAGTTTTTAGAGATTATCATGGATGATTTCTCTGTATTTGGGGATAGTTTTAGTCAGTATTTGCATCAGCTCAGCCTGGTTCTTCCAAGATGTGATGAAATCAACCTGGTCTTGAGTTGGGAGAAAAGCCATTTCATGAACAACCAAGGCATTGTGCTTGGCCATGTGGTCTCCCCTGGAGGTATTGAGGTTGATAGGGCAAAGGTTGACTTAATCTCACACTTGCTTCCACCAAAAATAGTCAAACAAATCAGGTCTTTCTTAGGACATGCAGGATTTTACAGAAGGTTCATCAAGGACTTCAGCAAAATTTCTAAACCTTTGTGTCACTTGCTGTGCCAAGAAGTGCCATTTAATTTTAATGCTAAGTGCCTTGAGGCATTTGAGGTGTTGAAGAAATGTCTAACCTCTACCCCTGTGATCCAAGCCCCTGACTACTCCCTACCTTTTGAATTAATGTGTGATGCATCTGACTTAACTGTGGGAACTGTGCTAGGCAAGAGGAAAGAGAAACTGCCATGTGTGATTTATTATGCCAGCAAATCACTGACTGAAGCTCAACTAAATTATACAACAACTAAGAAAGAACTTCTGGCAGTGGTGTTTGCTGTGGATAAATTTAGATCCAATCTACTTGGGTCTAAAATTGTCATCTTCACTGACCACTCTGCCCTCAAGTACCTGCTGGCTAAGAAATATGCAAAGCCAAGGTTGATTAGATGGATCCTCCTGCTGCAGGAGTTTGATCTTGAAATCAAGGACAAAAAAGGAATGGAGAATGTGATGGCTGATCACCTGTTCAGGATTTTAGTTGAAGAGTCTGCTACTACACATGTGAGAGATTCTTTTCCTGATGAGCAATTATTTGACATTCAATTAGCTGTCCCCTACTTGACCAACATAGTCAACTTTCTTGCTGTAGGTAGGATCCCCTCCCACTAGTCCAAGATGGACAAGGACTTGTTCTTTTCAAAAGTCAAATATTTCTTTTGGGAGGATCCATACCTATATATGTACTGTGCAGACCAGGTCATTAGAAAGTGTGTTCCTGATAGTGACATCCACAATATTCTTAGCATGTGCCATGAAAATGCCTGTAGGGGTTTCTTTAGTGGGAAAAAGACAATAGCAAAGGTGCTGCAGTGCAGGTTTTATTTGCCTTCCTTGTTCAAGGATGCCCATGCACACTGTCAAGCCTGCTTAAGATGTCAAATGATGGGTGCATTTCAAAGAGAAATTCAATGCCACTGTAATCCATCCTTGTTTTAGAGCTGTTTGACATATGGGGAATTGATTTCATGGGCCCCTTTCCCTCCTTTAATGGGTTACAATTTTATTCTTGTGGCTGTGGATTATGTTTCCAAATTGGTGGAAGCAACTACCACTAGGATAAATGATCACAAGGTTGTCCTCAAATTTGTCAAAGAAAAAATTTTCTCCAGATTTGGCACCCCTAGAGCCATCATCAGTGATGGGGATAGCCATTTCTGTAACAGAAACTTTGAGAACTTGCTCAAGAAGTATGTTGTTACCCATAGGATTGCTTCCCCATATCACCCACAGACCAGTGGGCAAGTGGAGATTTCTAATAGGGAAATTAAGCATATCTTGGAGAAGACAGTTAGGACTGATAGGAAGGATTGGGCTGTGAAGCTTAATGATGCATTGTGGGCCTATAGGACAGCCTATAAGACCCTAATTGGAATGTCCCCATTTAGATTAGTCTATGGCAAAGCATGCCATTTGCCAGTAGAGTTAGAACATAAGGCCTTTGGGCCATTAAAAGTTTAAACTTGGATCTAACTGTTGCTGCTGCAAACAAGAAATTATAGTTGTCTGAGCTGGAGAAACTATGGTTGGATGCCTATGCAAATTCAAAGATTTACAAAGAGCAAGCCAAAGCATTCTTTGATAAGATCCTCCTTAGAAAAGATTTTTTTGATGGAGCGAAGGTATGGCTTTTCAACTCCAAGCTTAAGTTCTTTCCTGGTAAGCTGAGAACCAGATGGGATGGACCTTTCACTGTCATCCATGCATTCCCATTTGGGGATGTGGAGATTATGGACCCAACCTCTGAGAGGATTATGAAAGTAAATGGTCAAAGACTTAAGTTGTGTATGAAAATTTCCCTGGAGACCTGTGCAACCATCTACCTTCAAAAGCCTCCCAATGACCATTGATTCCCAGCCTTGTATACTTTGTAACATAACGATTTATATTTTATCTCGAAATTTTATCATTTACTGTTTTTATGTGCTTTTGAAATCTATGCTAAGTTGTTGTTTATGTCTAGAGAATCTGGATCTAGGTATATTAGTCTTCATATACAATGGTTTGTTTAATCTGCATGTGTGATTTGGGTGAGCTGCTCAACTTGGCTTTTATGCATCATTTTACATTGGATAATTTGATTTCATATTTTAAAATGATCTGTGCAAGTGTGATTTGTGTTGTGAGTAATCTGTGTGCATAAAGTATAAAAAAGTGTGCATGAGTTATGAATCATGAAGGGAGCATGTGCCTAAATTGATGTGGAGAAATAGGGTTGTGACAGAAATGGCCTCACAGGCTCTGCTATGTAACAGATGTGCTACGCGAGATCTTCGCTAGCAGAATTGCCTGAAGCAGAGCCTAGCGAGAGCCTCGCGAGGCCCTCATTATCACAAAAATAGCCAGTAGTGCAGTTAAAATTTAACTATGCGAGTTTCATTATAGGATTGTCTCAGCTCGTGAGGATCTTTTCCATTTGATTGATCTTCATGAGATCCTCATGAGATCCTAGCGAGAGCCTCGCGAAGCTCGGGTTTCACCATCTTTAAACCTCGCGATAAACTCCGTGTCCCCATTTTTTCCCTAACTTCCGTTCTCTTTTCTTCTCTACCCTTTATGCCCCATCACTCACTCATCCCTCTAATTATTATATGCTAAGCATCCAAGATCAACTCGTTTACATCTGGAAAGCTGGGATCTGGTCAACTGAGCACCTACGATTTCAAAATCCTAGCAGTTTCAGGGTACGTTCTAACTCTATCAAGTTATGTACTTCTTTAGTTGTTGTTTTTGGATAATAGTTTTGTTTTTAGGAGGAGATTTTCCTAAGAGATCTTAGAGAGCTATAGGCAACTTGGGTTCGAGATTGAAGAGGTGGATATTTAGGGTTTTGGACAAATGGCCTCCAGCTCCCCATTTTTAATAACCTACATTCACTGTTGAACCCTCCACAAACTGACTCCCACTAGAAAATCCATGAGGATGTCTACGTCCTCTACTGTGGTGGCCACTGATATCCCTGAGCCCCAAGTGGAGAAACTCAAAAAGAGGGTTGCACCCAAAAAGGGAGCCAGGGTTGTCACCATAAGCCCTGAAAAATCTAAGAAACAGAAAAAGGGTGAAGAGGATGCCCCAGAGCCTGACCGCCTAACAACTCCCAGTGAATTCATGGCAACCATAAAATTAAAGCCTGAGACTATCTTTGATAAGGCATTTTTTGAAAAGGAGCCCTTGACTGCTGCAGCCATTGAATTTCTGACCAAGGCCTCCATGGAGCCTTTGTTGACACATTTAAAGGAGTTGGTGTACCCCAGACTGGTACAACTATGGTACCAAAACATCAGGGTGAAGAAGTCTGATGTTGGACAAACTAAGCTATTAGTCCTCCTTCATGACTCTGAAATGCTTGTGGGAACATTTGAGATAGCCCAAACTCTACGCATTCCAGCTGCCTACAACCCAGAGTGCAAATTGGGAGCACCGCTGACAGCATCCATCACAGATATTGCTGAGAAGCTGACCAAGGGAAAGAAGGCTTCTGGGGACTCAATCAAGAGGGGAAACAGTTAATCAGTGAAAAATGCCACTTTTCACCCTTTAACCTGACCTTTGATAGACCTGTGAATAAACTAATAAGTGCATGTTGAGCATGTTTTGTAGATAGCAATGAAAACCAGTCATAGTGCAGAAATCCACCCAAAAGTGCCCCACAAGAAGGTCCATATCTCACTACAGCACTAATCCAACTATGGCACACAAAAGGGCTCCACACCAATGCCCACTTGGGACATGCACTAATAGCAAAGCAGCGCTGAAGAAGGAAAAACATGCTGAAAACAACCTATCGATAGGTTATTGCAACCTATCGATAGGATCTGAAGGCTGAAAAGGAAGATGTCTTGGAGATCAGAGTATTTGATAGGATCTGGAACCTATCGGGCAGTTGAAATCAAGCAGGAAGCATCCTATCGAAAGGTCCCCAGGACCTTAAAGAGATCCTGTTGAAAGGATCCTAGAACCTATCGCACAAATGCCACTTATCAATTGGTTGTTGCAGCTCAGTTGGTGAACCTATCGAAAGCTAATGGAACCTGTCGACAGGAACTAGAAGTAAACCTATCGAAAGGAGCCCCCAACCTGTCGAACACACCAGATGAAGGTTGCAGATGCTGGAGCTTTATTCTCAACCCAACCTATCAGAACCTATCGAAAGGTTCCAGAATCCTAGCGAAAGGAACTAAAGGCATGTTTGGAACCTATCGAAAGCCTCAGGAACCTATCGAAATAGACTAAAGGACTTCTCAGAAAAGCTGCTATGCACACACTGCAAGTGGGTGACCTACTGCACGCAATCCGAGGCACTCTGGTGACCGACACAAAGTCTTTAGAAGTGCCCTGGGGAACCCTAATCGACCCACGTGCTCTCCCCCAACTCTAACTAAATGAAAGAGCCTTCTAGAAGGGGAGTAAAGGAGGGAATAAGAGGATTATTCTGGAAGCTGTAATTGGCAGGAAAAACAAGATCTGAGGCAGAGGAGGAAAGCTATAAAAGGAAGGGAAGCCGTCAGAAAAAAGGGATCAATTCTAGAGATTAGATCTTGCATCGAAATTCTCTATTCTTTCTTTTAGCCCAACCATGGTTGGCTAATTTCTTTGGAGCAGAAAAGAGGGAGGTTTAGTTTGTAATTGGAGAAAGCAGAGAGTGTTATTGAGGGTTGGATATTGTATAGACTACAAATCAGAGGGCATTTCATTGTATGGTTAGTTTAATTCAATGTAATGTTGGTTTAACTGCTGTAATTAGATCTATAGTTCCTCTGGTTTCATTTGGTGCTCAATCGGCTTTGTGTAGATGAGAATAGCTCACCCACTTAACTGGTAGACCCCTTTGATGCCATTTGATCTCCCTAGATCTAATATTCCTGTAATTGCCTGTGTTTGTGGCCTGGTGATTGTAGTATTTGTAGTGGTCATAATGTTCTGATGGAAGCATGAGAATGGAGTGAATCTATTGGATGATCTGTGACCATTGAAGTGGACAGATCATAGCCTTAAGATCAATCTAAATCTCTAGCCTAGATCAGATTCTTCTACCCTGCAGCTGCGCCTATGGCCAGAAGAGGGATTAATGCACTCTAAACTCTCTGTAACCCTAGCAGCTCAACCCAATTGCAGTAAGACCAAACTCCAAGCTGCTTCTTCCCATTTTCTGTTTTAAATTTCCCTTCACTGTAAGAGTTGTACTCTGGCTCCATTTCTGCAATTTTAATTATTTTTTGTAGTTTAGTTTAAAAGTGACAAACCCTTAGACCTCTCCTCTTTCTTTTGCTATTTTAGCTTTAAGAAGGGTGCCAGGTATGCTTTAGATCTGGAGATTTGTCTAATTTTCAATCACATTTCCCTGTGGACATACCCATACTTACCCTTCTTTAAAACTTGCTACAACAGGCCCTGAATACTTGCAGGTCTTATTTCTGCTTGGCTTGGTGTGTGCAACCAATAGATCCTTTAATTGTGTGATTTTAAACCCCTTTTTGAACACAAGGTAAGTGGCCAACAGAGACTTTGAACCCAACCTACTGTTTATGGATAATGTTCTTAGGAAGAACATTTATTTGGCTGGGCCAACAAGAGAGAAGGCAACCCATTGCTGATGCCATCTATTCCTTCTATCAGAGGCATTGCTTCAATGCAGCCCAGTTGATTTTTGAGGGGATGCAGGACAATCATACCAATGTGAAGAAGAAACAGAAGCCCACAAGACTTCCTTATAGAAGGCTAATCACAGCCCTACTAAAATAAGGAGGATACCACTAGAAGATTGGGGAACCAACTGAGACACTTCCCCCAGTTGAGTTTGGAAGGAGGTTATGGACCATCAATATGTTCCTGATGGGAAGAAAAATAAGAACAAGGGACCTGAGGTAACAACACCTACCATTCAAAAAATAGAAGCAATAGTTGCTACTGCCACTACTGCAGCAGCAACATCAGAGGTTACCCCTGCTGCCAACTCAGCCCACACACCACCCCACCACCAGTCACCATCAATCCATCGCCCATCCCTATCCAAGTGCCAGCTCCTACTGAACGCACTTTTCCTTTTAACCTACCCACCCCACCTATACAAAGAAAATATAAAAAGAATGCCTCTAAACCAACCCCAGCAACCACTGAACCTACCCTACCAAGTACCATACCACACCTTCAACCAACTGTGCTCATACCAGTCCCTATTCCAACCATAGAAACCACTACCAAACCAAATCCCATTGCCATAAATATCCCAAACCTTCCCCCCCCCCCCCTTCACATATGATGAAGGTGAGCCTCTTACCACTGCCACTGAACCACTCACCACCCGTGAAACCACTGACCCATTTGATCCCATTACCCCCCCTACCCATTCCATTGCTTTTTTCCCCACCCATGACCAAGACCCATTCACATCTGAGGGGTTCTCAGCAATGATGGACTCCATTGTGGAGGACATCAAACATGAGTATACACCCCTCCCTGACTCCCCACAGCCTACCTAATTTAACCATGCCCTAACTTCCCCTTTCCAACCAATCCTAACAACCACTCCTAGATATTTTCCCTCCTTACCTCACTCCAAACCTAAATCCTGGCCAATACCCACAACCAAACTATAATGTAAACCAGCCTTCATTCAATCCAAACCGCTCTTCATACCTTAAACCCACCTCCCCAGCCATCTACATCTATACCCATATCTGCAACCACACCACCACTTTCACCCCAACCCTCAACTCTAGTGGCAACAGCTGCCACTCAGACAGACCCCTGGTATTAAAGAGTTGACCTGGATTTCATTCACCTCCACCTCTACCTCCACACAGACAGATTTTGAGGTCAAGGAGGTGCCACTCATTTTACCTACCTTTGCCTCTACCTCTATCCAAACTGATTTTGAGGGAGAAGAGCTACCCATTTTACCCACATTTACCTCCACCTTCACCCAAACTCAGCCCCCTGAGGAGGAGCTGCCTCAGCTACCATTCACTTATGAGGAAGAGTTGGCACCAATCCTTTCACTCCCATAATCTCTGCCCCTCTACTTTGACTTGACCACCCCCTCTGTTTCGCACCCTTCAGAGAAGGCCATTGTCCTTGCTTCATCCATACCCATTATCCCATTTTATACCCTCACCAAGTCCATGACTGATAACTCTTATGTTAGGAGTGATGTCAAATCAATGATAGAATCAATCACAGCAATGGTAAAGCAACCATATGAAGGACAAATTGCCCAGATCAAAGAAGAGAATGAGAGGGAGCTGAAGAGGCATTGGTGAATGGTGTTGAATTCCCTGGACGTGTACAAAGTGTACAAGATTAAGTCAATCCAGTTGGAAAAGTTGGTGGTCACACTCTCCTCCACATTCTCAATTTTGAACCCTCCTGTGCCCAAGGGCATATCATTCAATGAGCCCTCCGGCACTAAGCGCAAGAAACCAGCTGCCACAACAACCAAGGCTAGTGATGCACAAGTCCCCACTATGAAGAAAGAGAAGGGCAAATATGAATGGACCCCCCCCCCCCCTTTGAATTGAGTTCAGACTCAGATTCTGATTAGGCTATAGTGTTGTAAATAAATTCATTTTTATATTTTCTATTTTAGCACTAGTTTTATATTTTTAGTCTATTGTCCAATATGTACATTGTCTTATTTAATATTGATGTTGTTAATCAAACTAGTCTTTTGTGTGTTAATAGCATTGTGTGTCTTTGTCTGTGTTTACATTCATGCTTTTCATTCTAATTTTTCTGCTATACTGAATTTCTTTTTCTGCCCCTATACAGGTTTAATGAAATAGTGAGGACACTATTTAACTTAGGTTTGGGGGTATGGCAAGGTAGGTAGGCCAGGAAAATAATTAATTTTAGTGCAGCAGTGATGGTTAAATTGAGATGAATAAAGCCAATTCTTACCTACTCATCTAGAGAGAAGAAATTTAAAAATTTTACAAACATTTAAAACTAAAAATCTTTGAAAAATTAGCACTACCATGAAGCTAACATCAAGAATTATTTTTTTTCAATTGGTACTTAGTGAACTAGAGAGGAGAGAAAAAGGTGAAAATACACCCCATGAGTTGAATGGAAGACCATACCCAATGAGATTTGGGCCTAACAAAGTTCTTTTGAAGAGTGTCTTTGGTATTTTTTCTGCTCTAAGGAATGATTTACTCAACATTTTCTCACTAGAAGTCAGGCACCACCAAATTGAAACTGATTAACAAAACTCATGGCACTAAGGAGATGATCTAAAGCTTTCATTTGGACAGTTTGAGCCTAAAATTCCTACCCATTCAATTGCCCCTTTGCATAAACTCTTTGAGCCTTAAATCCATCTTTCTTTAACAAACATTAGAGTACTTGAACTTAAACCCTATGACCTGATTCAACCTTATCCTCACTCTGAGATTTCAAAAGGTAAAGGAGAAGAAGTTGAAGACAGTTTGAGAGGAGTTCAACATTTGGTGGAAGGAGAAGAAAAGTAAAGTGCAGACAAGCAGTGTAACAATAATATATGTGTAGCACTTCATAAAAACAAATGAAGATGAAGTTGTGGTGAAATGAAGAAGGTGAAATCATGATCCATCTCCTCCCCTTGCTGATTTCTCAATTTTGAATCCCTCATACCCCTTTTTACTCTTTTTAAACCTCAACCATAAGCCATATTACAACCCATCAAAAAGACCTTGTTGATCTGAATTGAAATGAGTTGTCATGTGGAGAGGAGAAGATGTCTAATCTTTGGTGAAAGTACATGGGGATGTTAGGAACATAGATGCGATACCTATGCTCATGTTTGCATACCCATTTGGGGTCTGTGACTGATCTTGAGCTAATAAGAATGTGAACACCCTTGGATTTTCATTGTTGAGACAGCCCTGGTAAGGATTGGGCCAAAAATTTAATGTCATTGGAGTTGTATCCAGACCTGAATTTTCAATTAATAGTGAACTTAGAGCTGATTTTTGCTCATTGAATTCCTGATGTGAACTGAATGGTGGTAATGAAAACACATGTTAATTTAGGTTTTGACTATTTGCTTTAATGTTGTAATATCCTCTGATTTTTAAAGAAAAGGTGTGGAAGGATGCTTTATCTATTGAAAGTTGTTATTGTCACTGGTTGCACTATAATTAATTATTTTAATGGTGAAGTTTATGGGTATCTTTACTGAAAACCCTCAGGAGATTTCACTCCTCCACTAGGATTACCTAGTGGTTTAAAAAGCTTGATGCATAAGCTAAATGCATCCATGCTCCCTACGAAAGTGGCATTTACTGTTTTGAATAATTGTTTTAATTTTCCCTTTGCTCGAGGACTAGTAAAGAATAGGTTTGGGGTAATGTTAACAGAAATAACCATCCAACCTTTAACCTAAGTTTGGCTAGGAGCTTGAAGGTGCTTAGGTCATTCTAGAGTTAGAGTTAGGTCATCTTTTTCTTCTCTCCTTAGCTCAGCATTTGTTGGCTAAGTCTTTTTGTAGGTAGATAGGACTGCGCTCTTTTGCTGTAATCAAGACTGTGCATGCTTGTAAAATTTGGAATCTGCATTGATTGCAGCTTGGAGGGCTGATCATTGTAAGTATTTTTATGGAATGGATGTTGTTTTTATTGATGTACTAAATCTTCAATGCTTGTGATTTTCTAGTAAGGTTTTATAGATTGTATGCTCATATGGTTGCATGAGCCTGTCCTGTAGCCAGGCAACTATAGCTGCTGCAATGATTTTAGTGTTTTGATTTCAATCCCTAGACTGGAGTATATCTTTTGGGGATGATCTGTGTCCATTCAGTGGATAGATCATAGCTTTAAAACTAATCTATATTCCTGGATTGGATTAGATTATTCTTCCTTGCATTTGAGCTTGTAGCCAAATGAAGGACTGATGTGGATCTAGCTTTTGCCAAGCCCATACCAGCCCCATTTGCAGTAAAAAGCAGTCCCTATGTTCATTACTTCTCACCTATTTTCCATTTTATTTTCTAAACCCATTTTCATCCTTCTCTAAACCCCTTTCTCTAGTGATAGTTTCATTTCTGTCTTTTGTTTTATTTTAGTTTTGTGACGCCCCAAAACTTCCTTTCTTTAGGATTGCCAGATCTGGAGGTCTACTATCCAACCCTTATGGTTCTAGATCAGATTTTCCTATGGGACAACTTTCTTATCAAAACTGGCTACAACAAGCCTAGGATCTTACAGGACTGTGTGTTCTAGATTGCTATTTTAAGTGCTATTTCATTCCATTTCACTTCCTCATTTCTTGATATATTTCTAATTACCATCACATTGCCTTTAATAAAATATTAGCAAAGCAAATCTAACCAACATACTGCATTATTTTGTGTGCTTTTATTCATTTCTTATTGCGCGGTACAAAAATGATAACCATTGGTCATATAAGAATTATATTATATGGCATTGAAGTTTGGACCATCAGCAAGGCTCTTCATGATAGAATTTTCTTCATTTTCTAATTCTTTTCTTAACCAAGGAATGTAGTTGCCCCTCTGATGCTTATTGCTTGACTTGTGATCTTGATGATAAGCCTAGTACTTCTTGTAAATATTGACTCTTAATTATATTAATATCATTTTGAAAACAAAATATATAATTTAAATATAGAAAATAAATTACTTACTTCTCCCACTCAATATTTTCTGGATAATGCTTTAGAGTCCATCTACATATTTGCTCATACTGCACATGTTGAAGAAGATAAGTTTTTCCACTTCCATCGATAGGGTAGCCAATAGCAACATCTTATTCCATGAATGCAGTTTCTCCTTTCTTATGGGTTCCTCTGCTAGAATTTGACATATACTCCATGCAATACCTCATACATTCTTTCATGAGATATTGCCCCATAATACACCCCTCTAGATATGTCTGATTTTTCACATAATGCTTATATGTCTTTATCATCCTTTACATTTTTTTTAATTAGATATCAATGCTAATGTTATTAACTAAAAGAAGTTATTAATTTTACTATGAGAATTTACCTCTCGGAAGGATACATCTATCGATATTGGACAGGTCCGCAAATAAGCGCTTCCTCTGCTAAGTGAACAACAAGGTATATCATAGAAATAAAAAATGACGGTGGGGAGTATTTTTCAAATACACATAGTGTTTCGACAATATGCCTTCTAATGTTCAAAAGGTCAACACGAGAGATAACCTTGGAACATAGAACATTAAAAAATATTGACAATTGTCGAATAGCAACTCTCAATGGTTTCTCTTTCTTGAATGCATGCATCAGTAGCACTGATAGTAACTTGTTGCATAAGGATATGATAATCATGTGACTTCAAGCCTTGAGTTGGAATTCCTTCAAACACACCTTGTCCTTCCAATTTCCACTGTATCCAATAGGAACCTTCAAATTGTACAAGGTTTTATAAATTATTTCTTTTTCTGCTCGTGACAAACAAAATGGAGCTTTAGGACAATACAACTTGTCATTTTCTTTCGCGGGCCACAAATTTTTCCTTATATTCATATCTTTGAGTTCATAATGGGCTTCAACACCATCTCTGGTTTTACCCTTTGTGTCCATAATTGTAGCAATTAGGTTCTCTGCGACATATTTTCCCACATGCATTAAATCCATATTATGACGAATAAGAATATCCTACAAACGGAAAGGACATGTGTTAATATTTGAGTGATGTGAAGTATAAATTTCATATTAGAAAAATAAAATATATTACTTATCCACCTTCCAATATGGTAAGTCATATAGGATTGATCTCTTTGACCATGCACTACTCTTTTCATACTTAGTCTCGGATCTCTTCCTCTTCTTGCTTGCTAACTTTCCAAATTCTGTTTTAATACCTCTCATTTTGCATAGTACTTCAAAACCACTCAACCGGTGGGGATCCTTTCTATGCTCTTCCTTCCCATTAAATTATGACTTTTGAGTTCTAAAAGGATGACTCATATCAGTAAGATATTTATTGTAGCCCATGTACGCATATTTCTTTCCATGTGATAACCATCTCGAATCAACCTCTTCACTACAAATAGGACAACTATACTTTCTCATTATTCGACATCCCGAAAGATGGTCATATGCTAGAAAATCATGTATAACCCATAATAGAATTGCTTTCATGTTGAACATAGACTTTTTATAAGAGTCATATGTTATAGCACCAACGGACTATAATTCATTTAACCCTACAATTAGTGGCTGTAAGTAGACATCAATGTCGTCCCTTGGACCTTTTGGGCCTAAAATTAATAGAGTTAACATTGTAAACTCTTTTTGCATACACATAGATGGAGGAAGATTAAATGGAACAATCATAATAGGCTAGCAACTATAAGAATTACTCTTGTTTTCAAAAGGATTAAATCCGTCCGTTGCAAGTCCTAAACGAACATTACGTGTCTCAAGAGAAAAGTCACTCTAACGAGCATTGACTGATTTCCAACTTGAACAATCCACTGGATCACCCATGTAACTTTCATTTTCAATTACATTTACATGTCATGTCATCGTCTCTGTAATCCATGGTACGCTGTACAATCTTTAAAGTCTTTGGGTTAGTGGAAAGTATCTTAGCGTCTTCCACGGTAATTGTTTAAAACTTGGCTTTAAAGCTTCCACGGGTCTCCATCTACTCACACCACATGTAGGACACTCATTTTTATCTGCATGATCTCTCCAATATAATATGCAGTCATTGTGACAAGCATGAAGAATCTCATGCTTCATGCGCAAAGACTTAACTAACTTCTTTGCATTGTAGGTGCTATTAGGTAGAGTATTTGTGGCGGGCAAAATTTCTTTTATCATTTTTAACAACTCCGTGAAGCTTTTATTAGACCACTGATGTCTAGCCTTCATACTAAAAAACTCACTTGTAGTTGATAATTTTGTATGCTCACCCTTACATGACGAATATAGTGGTTCTAATTCATGTTTCATCAAGTGACTGCACTCCATATCCTCAGGTAAATCATGTGGATCCTGATCATCACCTTCATCCTAATCATCATCTTAACCCTCAGGTAAATCTTCAAGATGAACATGTCTAAATGTGTTGTTCTACATTTCTTCCATTCTTGGAAACATATCATTATTTTGGTTACTAGTTGAACTAGTAGAAACCCCAACATTGACAGGATTTGTAGAACACGACTCCCCATGATGCGTGTCTTGTACGACCTATCTATCCCATCACAAATTAAATGCTCCATAATGGTTTCAAGGTTATGCTTTTGAAAATTTTAACATTTAACACACGGACAACAACACCAATTAACATCCTCTGCATTTTATTTTGCAAACAAATGAAATGATGCAATGCCATCGAGATATTCAGAAGGCAAACGTTCTACTACTGTCATCCATTTTTTATTTGGGATTGCTGAAGGCATCTTCTATAGAAAAAAAAAAACAAAAAAAACTCAAGTATTAGAATTGAGGAAAAACACAAGTATAAACAATATTAGCCATTAAAAACTAAAAACAATGGTAGATACTAGAGTGCACAAATTTAGATGAAGCATGTTAACCATTCATGGGGTCATTATAAAGATTGAATACAGCCTAAGATTATATCAAAATAGTATACATGTGAGTAAAACAAATAGCTCACCTTCTAGATTCTACCAGAAGGGCATGTTGTTCAAGAGTTTTATCCGAACTTATGTCTTGCAATATAACTCTACACAAAAGACCGAGGACAATATAAGTGAAGGGTGAGTCATAATTGTTAGGTCAGCTCACATTCACATGCCAATATCTTAGTCCACATAAATGGGTAAACCAAGGTGGAAATATTTAGTAACATACTAACATGAAGCTGTCAATGGGTCTACTAAAGATGCAGTAGGGCCTTCATCTAGAAGTATAGAACATGAAACAAAGTTTCAAAAAGGCTGGAATCAGTGCAGAAATTATGAGAAAAAAGGCCCATAAATCATTAAACTATACAATCTTTTGTATTTGCCCCTATTTTTTCATTCAATAGAGGGCAAGGATCCATAGAACCTCATTGAGGTAAGGATCTCATTGGTCCTTATCTCCAGCTTGATTTAAAAAAAAAAAAAAAGATGTTATACATCTAGGGATGCAAGTTCAGTTTACTGAACCGGAACTGAAACAAAAATTTAAAAGGGTTACGAAGTCTACTTGTTTAGCGCTCTTTTGAATCACTAGATAAAACACTTCAACTACTAAAGAAACAATTTAAAAGTGTTCTTGATAATAGTGGTGATTAAGAATTTGAAAAGAACTCTTTTATTTTATATTAATGAGTTTTTTTTCTTTTTAATATGAATGAAACAGTTAATAGAAATTCCTAAAACTAGGGAAGATTCTTCCATTCAATCATTCAATGAACGACTTTCCCTTTGAGGATCTACTGATTCAGATGGAACTAAAAGCACTAATCCTGTTTCACATTAGTTTTTCTCTCCCGATTAATCATTTAAGTGATATGACATAAATTTAGTGCATCTAGCCCTGTCCAATCCTAAAAGTATTTTGAACTCATTGATACGTCCTCTGTTAGCAAATGGACCACACCTATTTCATCAGCACTTATCCCCTATGAGGCTATGAACAATGCTCATCCCTGAACAAAATTTTTATTAAAATTAGCACATGACGTACAGAGTTCCTATACAAAACTGCAAATTCACCAAAAAACGGTGAGCCCACCTATAAGATGGATCCTGTTGGTCTCATTTGTGACTGGTCGATGGGTTCCATATGAGATTGTTCAGTCTCATAAGAGACTGATCAGTCCACTTTAATACCGATCAATGTCATATGAGATCGACACATCAGTCTTATGGTAATGACATATTATAGGTATAATTAGCATCTATGGTTTAGATAATATGAATATGAAATGAGAGACACAAAATCTAATTAAAATCGTTTTCAAATGATTTAATAATCAACACAAAGTAAAGATATATAAGTTGCAAGAAATCAGATTTGATACATGCATTATCAAAACAAATTTGAGGGAGGGTTTATAGAAATCAATTACATTAGGCTTTGAATAGCCATTTTGAAATGGTGTAAAAATTAATTTTAATGTATGTATGATAATATCAGAAAAGATAAAAACAAATATGTGTTGTTTTAATTATCATTAGCCATAAAGGTGATATAGATCAACATGTACAATTATAAATACAAGCATTAATATGTGTAACTCAATATGAAAAATCAGTGACCCACTTGAAAACTAGATTGGGAACTGGTCAGTTACACTATATGAAATCATATATAAAATAGGGATATCTGAAGAAAATGAAGTCATGCTTGGAATATTTTTGATTCTCTAAAAAAATATCTACATGTTGGCGAATAGCATAATTGGCTTTGAAATCTACGGAACCAATGATCACCTGTTGTTCAACTGTGGGATTTGTGACCATCTCGTCGCAGCAATGTGCTCGCTTGCAAAAATATAGAGTCGCCACCCAGAGCTTTTGGTGTCTCGGGATACCTATATCATTTTTATGAGCACTGAAGTGCTAAAAATATGACTTTGAATCCGGTCCACACAAAAGGCTCTTGGGTAGGGGCTTCGATTATTGGTCGGGAAAGTGTTAGGCACCCGATCAACTCGCTTAATGCGGTCTCTACTAATGGCCAAGAAAAAAATAAAGTAAAAGAAAAGAAAATGGCTTCCTCTTGCCCAAAAGGGCTTAGAATCCTATTTGTGCCCCTCAGTTCCTACCAAAAATTCGGCGGCGTAACGGCACAAATGGGAGGATGAGAAGAGCCAAAAAGAGATAGGAGAAAAGAGGAGAGAGTCGGAGCCCTCGGGCCCTTGTAGCACCGTAGGAGTGCCTTGCGTGGCTTGCTTTTGATGAGCTTTTGAAGGCTTAAATGGTGGAAAGAGGGGTTCTAACCACAAAGGCTTACTAGCTAAGAGGTAGAGAAGGGAGGCAAATGGATAGCACACACCTAACCTAGAGGCTTTTTAGGAAAGGTAAGGCATGGAATGAGGTTTTGGAACTCTGGAATTTGTATAGGAAGTGTGCACCAAAGGGAGAAAGATCTTCTCACTTTAAGCTCTTTCTCTCTTAGGCCAAATTTCTCAACCCTTAAACCAAGGGGTGGGGGTCTCAATTTATAGGGAATGGGTGGGTTAAGAGGGTGTTTAGATGCTAATCAAGGTTAGAAATTAGGAAATCTATGATCTAAGGTTTCCAAGGGTTTCAAGGGTTTAGAGAAGTGTGAAGATGGGCTCTAGTGGTGGATGTTGGGTTAATGGTTTAGATCACTTATGGGTTGCAAATAGGTGTTAAAAGGGTGCAACAAAGTTATCAAAACATACCCCAAGGACGTAGGTAGTCAACAAGTCAAACCCTAGTTTTAAAATTCAAGGCAAAAACCAAAAGTCACAGTTCATATGCCTGGCGCAACTATTAGTTGTGCCAGGCAAATATACAGTAAAACAGTTCTGTACAGTAGCTTGGAAGTTGGCTTCGCGAGGGGTGGGGGGACCCATTTATACCTGGCGCAACTATTAGTTATGCCAGGCCATTTCTGGGAGAAAAAAGCCTGGTGCAACTAATAGTCGCGCCAGGCAAATTCTGGGGGAAAATGGCTTGGCGCAACTATTAGTTGCGCCAGACAAAAATTCCTCTAAAATGACCAAATTTTCAAATGGTCATAACTTTTGATATATAATTCCGATTGAGGTGATTTTAGGCTCTTTAGAAAGCTGGAGAAGTTTTCCTTCTAATGGTATATGATTTCATAGTAGTAGAAGACCTCAGCTAGTCCTAGTGCCCACTATTCATCCATTGCCCGAGAAGGTTAAGTTTAGGGTTTGAAATGGGTTCTAAGGGTTGAGATTGATTTCTAAAGGTTCGGGATAGTTTCTTAGGGGACCTAGGGTGATTCCTAAGGGTTTGGGGTGATTCCTAAGGGTTCCATATATGCCATCAAAAGCTTAAAAATCTGCCTCTCTTGAAATGTATTTCGATCGGGCCTTGGGCCGAATTTGGGTGTCTACAGATGCCCATCTTTGGTATCCGATCACTAATGATCGAATGCCAAAGAAAAGAGACATCCGAAGAGGCTCAAGGCATTACTGACAGGTTTGCTACATTTAGAACAAACTTTAAACAGTAGATGAGTAACATGATGAGAAAACAAAAGCCCTGGATGCCAGGCTAAACATTAGTTTCTCAAGGTAATCGGTCTCCAAGCACTTAGCAACATTACTAGGCATAACCGAGGTGGAATGAGTTGCGAAAGCCCTGTATACCAGGCCAAACATTCACTTCTCAAGATAATTTGAAGGTATTTGATATTTAAGATTAATTCTGAATGCAACAGCTTCGTAAGTAAGAGGGGTGATCGACCCACATTCAAAGATAGGCGCTAAGCAAAACTACGCAAGGCTCCACAATTTGCGTCCAATCCTGTAAGGCATTTGATTTCCTCATTTGACTGATCACAGGTGCCCCTGCCTGAAGTAGGGTTAGAAATCTCTGGGCAAACCCATCGATCCCAAAGTTTATTTAGCATGACTACTCGAGCGAAGTGAATAGTTGTCACAACAATTTTTAGGGAGGGCGTGCCATTTTCGAAAGCATGCCCTAGATCAACATGACCTAGAGTATCTAGCTTCGACTACCTTGAACAGATCCAACTAAACATTGGGGTGTCTCCCTAAAGGGACATTCAATTCTTATCTCTACTGACAATGATCATAAACATCAAATAACTATGCATAATCATGCACCCATCAGGGGCAATAAGCAATAACGAAGGCGATGGAAGCGCCAACCCGAACCCGCTCGGGTACAATTTACGAGGACAAATGACCATCATACAGATACCCAGACGCATGGCATACACTTTACAGGGATACCGCTGCCCATATAGGTTTTAAGCCTGCAGAAAATAAAAGGGAAATGAACCCTTCTGAATGCATGGTTGCACATAGTTTGATTGATATGTAATCTCATTCTCAACAAGTTGGTCTCAACCAACGATTGACCTTTTCCAACGGAGAATCTGAAGCTTGTGACACTTAAGTTCATATGAATCCAAAGTTGAGCGTTCATAGTAAAAATTTAGCAGGGAAGTAGACTCGATCGAAACCTTAGCTATTAGACCAGGACTGACACCGTTGCTCCTACCTTAGAGGAGCAGGATCTAAAGATCTAAGGCGAACCTCCGACTCAGGACCTTAATGTGGCACAGCAGCATTGCTGATAAACTATCGACATTTTACCGCCTTATGCTTGTGCGTAGCTCTGTGGGAAAACATAAATTTATTCTTCTTCTCTTTTTTTTTTTTTTTTAAAGATTGCTTTTTCCATTTTTCTTTAGAAGCATTATCTGGTCCTCGAACCCCGGGAGGCACATGCCCAGACAATGCATACCAAGAGCCCGTGCCTCCGCAATAGTTTGTAACGAAATTGAAGCCAGCGTATTCAAGTTCATGTGATATTGAAAAGGCCGGGTCATAATTGGGTGTCCAGCGAAGGATACTCAATCTTAGCCTCCGTCATCAATGAAGTTACAAATGAACAACTATGCATAAACATGCACCCATTAGGGGCAATAAGCAGCAAAGGCGATGGAAGCCCTAACCTGGACCTACCCGGGTATAATTTACGGGTACAAACGACTATCATACGGATACCCAGACACATGACGTATACTTTACATGGATACCGCTGCCAATACAGGTTTCAAGCTTGCGGAAAAATAAATGGAATGAGCCCTTTTGTATGCATGTTTACACATAGTTGTCTGACATAGTTTCGTATCTGACAGGTTGGAATCAATCCAACAATGGATCTTTTAGAGGACGGAGTTATCCGGACCTCAAACCCCGTAAGGCGCTCGCCCGGACAGTGCAGACCAAGAGTCTACACCTCCAAAAATATCACGTGACGAACTTGAAGTACAAGGCACTCAAGTTCACCTGAAACCAAAATATGGAGCGATCAGGGCAAAGATATAACAATGGAATCAATCCGATCCAGGCATTGACTGTTTGATCGAAATTGATACCGTCGCTCCTACTTTGAAATAGGATCCATGGATCCAAGGCAAACCTTAGACCTAGGAAATTAATTTTGCATAGCTGCGTTGCCGATAAAATATTGACATTTTACCGCATCAAAAATACGCGAGTGCGTAGCTGTGCATAAAAAGTTCACAAATTTATAATTTTATTTATTTCTTTATAATTTTATTTTTTTCACAATGATTTTCTTTTTTTTCCTTTCTCTTTTTTTTTTAATAGACCTTACGTCGGTGGTGAGGTGTTTCATCTTATTTGTCCATCGCTGAGAATTTGCCTACTTCGAGGCTTTAGACCATGTGATATTCTTGCACATTCTCGAGAAAATGTCAATCCCTTTTTTATTTATATAAGTAACAAATGCACCCTAATTAACAGAAGGAGAAACAAACTTTTACCTATTTTTTTTTCATTTTTAAGATCTATATATATTTTTTGGATTTTTATTTTCAAATATTTTTTGTTCTTTTTCTTTATTTTTGATATGGAAGTACGATGCTGTAACTATGTACATGAGAAAGAGTAGAATTTTTTGGATTTTTATTTTTTAGAGATTTTTTATTCTTTTTCTTCATTTTTGAGAGGGAAGTAAGATGCTGTAACTATGTACATGGGAAAGAGCATAAATATATACATACATTTTTTTTGTATTTGGATTTTTCTTAATTTTTTTATTCTCTTTTTTTCCTTTTTTTTTTAATTTTTCTTCTTCTTTTTTTTGATGATGCCTTATCAATGAGGTGAAATCACGGGTCCCATTTTAAGCATAGCTGAACCCTTTTATATGGTTGGGCCTCAGTGAGTTTTAGAAGTTTCACCAAGGCCGGAACGTCAATCCCTTTGAATTAAGTCAAACCTTTCTCCTTACCTTGAGTCATACGTTTGACAAAGCAGTTCTGAAGACACACTTGGTTGGGACCCAATTTGAACTATTATGAGCGGCAGAGAAAAGGGGATTAGGGGTATCCAAGAGGGCTCCTCATACATTAATCTTCTCAATCAGTCCAAACCTTTCTTTTCTTTTTTTTATTTATCTCCTTTTTTACCCGTGGCGCCCTTTCAGGTTTTCACCATGTCTATGGGTTTAGCGCTCTTACCCAAGCGCCCTTTCGAGTTTTCACCTGGTCCACACAAACTCACTGTTTTTACCCGTACTGCCCTTTTGGGTTTTCACCACGTCCATCTTGCTTTGTGCTTTTATTTTTATTTTATTTTTTTATTCTTTTTATTTCTTTCATCATTATTTTTTCAGCAGCCACGACATAGATGTCGATTTCATCATAGCCGGCTGGACGGGGTTCTGGTGTCGTCTCACAACTCAGCTTGTGTTGACTTAACAGATATTATGACTACTTGTGAACCTAAAAGAGGGCTTTCTTCAGGGTGTAGCTTGGCCATGAGTTAGGTTAGGATTTGAAGGTATGCTAGGCTAAAAGGGTCCTTGATACGACTTTAGTTTTCTCAACATACTTTCTCCCTTGGGGGTTTTTCACTGTACATGCCCTGTGATTCTTCTACATATTTGTTTTTATTCTTTTTGCTCTATTTCAGGTAATCTCATTTTGAGGTTTTGCTTTCTCAATTTTTTTAAAGATTTTGATGGTAACTTTACTTCCCTTTTTTGTATATGTACACACACACATTTTTTTTTGGGGGGAGGGGGGTTATTAAAAGAAAGGCCCAACCTCAAATGGGATTGCTAAGGATATCATCATTTTCAGGGATGCTTTTTGGCTACTGTGTTAGGAATGATGGCCTCTTTTGGGTGGTTCTTAAGCAGTCACATATCTGTTTCACCAATACTTACCTTATCGCGATAGACTAAGAGTAGAACCGTCGGACGTATCCAACATTGATGGGCTCAGGAAGATGATCTTCGTCCATGGTCGCGAGGCGGATGGCGTATCCCGGCAGTACTTCTCGAATGACGTAAGGTCCTTCCCAGTTCGGCTTGAACTTGCCTCTCGGATCGGCATGGAGGGATGGGAAGATCTTCTTCAACACAGTGTCTCCTACCTTTAAATCTCGACCATGAACACGTTTATTATAAGCGCGTGCGATTCGCCCCTGGTAAACTTGAGTATGACACAAGGCTAGGAGTCTCTTCTAGTCCAATAAGTTCAACTATTCAAAGCATGATCTTTCTCTCTCTGCTTCGGGTAAGCCTGGTTCTATGAGAATTTGGAGTGAGGATACTTTAACCTCAACCGGTAGGATGGCCTCAGTTCCATATACAAGGGAGAATGGTGTTGCCCCCGTAGCGGTACGGATCGATGTTCTATAGGCCCACAAAGCAAATGGTAGCATTTCGCTCCAATCTCGGTAAGTGACGACCATTTTCTCGAGGATGCGGATGACCATCTTGTTCACAGCTTCTACGGCTCCATTAGTTTGAGGCTGATAAGGTGACGAGCGATGGTGCTTGATTTTGTATTTGTCGCAGAAGGCTCGGACGCACTTATTTGCAAAGTTTGTGCCGTTGTCCATGATGATATCTTTGGGGACTCCAAATTGGCACACAATATTACACTTGAGAAACTTCTCCATGTGACTGGCCGTGATGTTGGCTTAAGATGCTGCCTCTACCCACTTGGTAAAGTATTCAATGGCGACGAGGATGAACCGATGCCCGTTTGATGCTTTTAGGCTAATCATTCCGACGATGTTAAGGCCCCAAGTAGAAAATGCCAAGGAGTGGTCATGCAGTGTAGATCAATGGCAGGAGCATGTATTAGACTGGAGTGTTCCTGACACTTGTAGCATTTCTGTACATGTTTGCAGCAATCCGATTCCATAGTGGTCCAAAAGTATCCATGTCGTAGAGTCTTCTTAGCAAGCATGTGACCGCTGACGCGGGCTCCGCATACTCCTTTGTGGATCTCCTTCATGATTTTTGTCGCTTCACTTTCAGTAAGGCACCTGAGTAGAATGTTGTTGTAGGATCGCTTATAAAGGCATTCCCCGTAAATGCTGTAGCCTACCGCTAAACGTTGAATGGTTCACCGGTCTGTCTTGGATGTTCCCTTAGGGAAGGTTAGTGTCTCAAGGAAATTCTTGATATCTGAAAACCAAGGTGACTCATTCCTCTGCTCGATCATGATCGGCTTCATCTCAGCACTATACGGGATTTCTATCATTGACGCCAAAGCGGATAATGTGTCGGCAAAACGATTCCTTATCCGGGGGGCATATGAGAATGTCATGTCTTGGAAGCAAGTTATCAATTCCTCGAGGTGTTCATGATAGGGGATCATTTTCTCGTCTTTCGTCTTCCAGTCACCATTCGTTTGACATATGATTAACTGTGAATCACCAAATACTCGAAGGTGAGTTATATTTAGATCGAGAGCCGCCTGTAGGCCAGCGTCACAAGCTTTGTATTCAGCCATATTATTAGTGCAAGGGAAGTTGAGCTGGGTAGAGACGGGTACGTGGGATCCTTTTGGTGAAATCAGGATGGCGCCAACTCCTTGACCTTCGACATTTGTGGCCCCGTCAAAATGCATTACCCATGATTCCTTTGCTTCCTCGATATCATCTTCCGCCATGAACAAGATATCTTCATCTGGGAACTCAGTTCTTAAAGGTTCATATTTTGGCAAAGGATTTTCGGCAAGCTGATCAGTGAGTGCCTGCCCCTTGATTGACTTTTAAGTGACGTATGTGATGTCAAACTCAGACAATAACAACTGCCATCGTACAGTCCGCCCAGTGAGAGCTGGCTTTTTGAACAAGTATTTTAACGAGTATATGCGGGCCAAAAGTAGAACGGCCAGAGATAGCATGTAATGGTGGAGCCTCTGAGTAGCCATATAAGGGCCAGGCATGCTTTCTCCAGATGAGAATACCATGTTTCATAATCAGTAAACTTCTTACTTAGATAGTAAATGGCATGTTCTCTTCTTCCTGTCTCGTCATGCTGCCATAAGACACATCCCATCGAGACTTCCATCGTGGAGAGGTACATTAAGAGTGTCTTCCCGGCTCAGGTAGTACCAAAACCGGTGTGATAAGGAGGTAGCTATTGATTTTATCGAACACTGCCTGACAATCGTCGTTCCATTCAGCGGGCGAGTTCTTCCGTAGTAGCTTGAAGATCGGTGTGCAGATTGGAGTTAGTTGTGCAATGAACCGACTAATATATTGTATTCTGCCCAGGAACCCTCTGACTTCTTTCTCGGTAGATGATGTCGGCATCTCAGTGATAGCTTTGACTTTAACTGGGTCAACCCCGATCCCTCTCCTGCTGACGATGAACCACAACAGCTTTTCAGACACAGCACCAAGTGCGTACTTCTGTGGGTTTAGACGTAGCTGATACTTTCTCAACCTCTCAAACAGCTTCTGAAGGTTTAACAAGTGATCGCCTCGCTCCGGTGACTTTGCTATCATATCATCGACGTACACCTCAATCTCTCGGTGCACCATGTCATGAAATAGCACAGTCATAGCTCTCTAGTACGTTGCACCGACATTCTTCAGTCCAAATGGCATGACTTGATAGCAAAAGGTTCCCCAGGGGGTAATGAACGTTGTCTTCTCGCGATCAACCTCGGCCATATTAATTTGATTATATCCTGAAAATCCATCCATGAAAGAAAGCATCCCGTGCTTAGTAGTATTATCAACCAAGATGTTGATGTGTGGCAATGGGAAATCAACTTTTGGGCTCGCTCTGTTCAAATTGCAAAAATCGATGCACATGCGAACCATTCCATCTTTCTTTGGTACAGGGACGATATTGGCTAGCCACTGCGGGTATTTAGATATCATAAGAAACCCCGCATCATATTACTTGACGACCTCATCTTTGACTTTCAGCATCCATTCGGGTCGGAGACGCCTCGGCTTCTGCTTGACTGGCTTCATATCAGGGTAGAGGGGCAACTCATGCTCGACCAAATCGATATCCAGACCAGGCATGTCCTTGTACGACTAGGTAAAAACGTCTTGGTATGTTCGAAAGAAGTCGATCATGCCTTTTCTTTTTTCGGGAGACAGCGATGTTCCAATCTTGATCATTCTGGGACTCTTCTTAGTCCCTAAATTGATATCTTCTGTTTCTTCGACGATTAGAGTAGGGCCATGCTCAAATTCGGCAAACCGATCAAGGAGCTCATTGGGGAGCTCCTCCAAGGTGATATCCTCATCCAGATTTGTAACTCCTACCTCTTCTTGTATTTCTACAGGGAAGGGGTCGGTTTTACGTGGGACGGGTATGTCGATTAAGGCATCCTTTTATCAGACTTTTTCTAGAATTTTAAAAGATAATATTTTTAGGTTTTGTATTTTTTCAATGTTTTTGGGATTTTGTATTTTTTCAATGTTTTTGACATTTTTGTTTTCTTCAATGCTTTTGAGATTTTGTATTTCTTCGGAGGTAGACCCTTGGCATTGCGAGTCTGTGTATATAAAGGTTATTGCCTGCCAGGGACTTATCTCACTTTTTATAGGTTGTTTTTTTTTAGAACCAGGTGCCAAACTTTTGGCCACTCCCTGCTTCCAGAGTTTGGGGCAAAGATACCTAATTACGTACCTGAGGGGCCGTTCCTTTACCTATTGGGATGGAGGGGGCCGACTGATATGGCTCTTTGGAGTCAGCCTCTATCATGTTGATCCCCATTTCGTCTGAGATTTCATCCTCAAATATCAATAGAGTCCTGTGGTGGTTTACCACAGGAGGAGGTTGTTCAGGTATGGAATGCTGCTCCTCAAATAAGGATAGGGCAGCCAGATCTATTTTGAAGTTGGGAAGGGAGATGTTGGGATTGGTGGGATATATTGGGGCTGTGGGTTTGTGTGGGGTCAAATGGGTTACCCCATTTCTATCGATCTTTACGACCTCAGTGTTGACAAAGGATTCCCTAATGTGTGGCCTAGGGCGAGGTTTCTCTACTATGTTGATTCCTCGAGCTCTTACCGCTGCAGTGACCCTGGCTTTTTCTTTAGCCTCTCGGACCTCTTCCTCTATGGGCTTGTACCCCAACCCGAATCTTACTTTCTGTCCCTTAGCCACCACTGGCTCTCTTCTGCCTTGTAATCTGGGCCTGAGTCCTTGGCCTTTCTGGTAGCCCCACTTTTGGAGCATTGCCACTGCTGCTACCATATCGCCTCCTGTTTTAGGCATGATGCCCTCCATAGGCTCCGGGAGTATTGCCGATACCTCATATTCAACACTGTAGAGGTCAATGTCCTCAGCAGTGTGCGACACATCCAATATATTGGGTTTTTCGACGCTATTAGCGGCCTTTTCTTTCTCACTGTGCCCCTCGCCACTGATCGTGATGATCTTGTGTCCCGACATAAACTTGATTTTCTGGTGCAAAGTGGAAGGTATGGCTCTGTCCTTATGCAGCCTCGGACGCCCTAACAACAGACTGAACGAGGATTTAATATCCATTGCTTAAAACAAGATGGAAAAGGTCATTGGCCCTATCAGCAGCTCAAGATCAACTTCTCCCATTATTTCTCTCCTGGTATTGTCAAATCCTCTAGCGCTGGTTCTGGTGGGCCTTAACATGCATGGATCGAACCCGATCTTGGTGGCGGTTCTTAATGGGCATATGTTCAATGTGGACCCATTATCAACCAAAACCAAGGGAATGATTATATTTCCAGACTCAAGTGTTATGTTTAAAGACATTGAGTGGCTACATCCTTCGTCAAGTAGATCAGCATCAGAAAATGAGATGGCATTCGGAGCCATCACTTGCCCAACTATCTGCCCGACTTCATCTGGGCTAACATGGAGTGATACATGCGTATTTTTTAATGCCCCCATTAATGCTTGAAAATAGAGTGGGGACGTCATCAACAAATCCCAGACGGTTATATGGGTGGGCATTCTTCTTAGTTGAGTCTCTAGTATATGTTCTCGACTCATTTTTTCGAAGGGGTTCACAGCGCTATCTTTCTTCCCCTCTGCCTGGGCTTGTACTGCTGCCGATGCTTCTGGCTGCTTCGATATCCTCCCTGACCTGGTAACAAAATCTACTTCCCCTTCTCTACTGCTGCTGCCGGCATTGACATCTGTTCGCTCGTAGCTTAGCGGGACCTGATGAGGATCATAGGTTGGTCCCAAGAGCTGGAAAGGTATGGCTGTCGGTACTTGAGGCACTTGTATTGTGGATTCAGGAGGTGTGGGAAACACCTGATTTATTTTTGTGGTAGTGGGTTGGGTGGAAAAATTGGGCCAAATAGGGGTGGTGAAGCTTAAGGGTGGTGGTATCGGGGGGAAGGAGGAAAAAGTAGGCCATTGATAGCTGGTAGGTGTTGGTGGGAGATGGGGGGTTTGATGGGCAGTTCGGTAATTTACCGAGGTGGTGGAGTCAACTGGTGGCTGAACTTGGGGTGAGGGGATGGGCGCAGGCCATTGATAATTGACGGGTGCGGGCGTGGAATTGGGGGCCCGATGGCTTATTAGGTAATTGATGGGGGTGGTGGTGTATGGTTGGTATGCATTGATATATACATAATTGATGAGTGTGGTGGATGGAAAGTACGCCCTGAGATCTAAGGGTTCAATTTGCCGGGTCGAGTTGGGGAAATAATCTGACAAATTTAGGGGTTCAATTACCCCGATGTTCCTTTCTTCAATATTCCTTGACAACGGTGCCACATAACTCTCCCGTCACTAATGTAATCTGATGGGTCAAACTCAAACTCCTCTTCATTTTCTACCATTCCGACGGTGGGTCTGGGACTTGCTCCTCTGGTAGGATGTGGGGGAAGTGGCACCTGGTGAATATTCGCATGCTGAGAAGGTGCAAGTGGAATGATTTTTTTGGCGTCAATTAAATCTTGGATTGCGTGCTTCAATGGGAAGCGATGATCGGTCTGGTTACCCGAACCCTGATGAAAATTGCAATGAGTATTGGGGTCAAAATTATATGGAATCGGATTGGGAGGAGGTCGTGGTTGGAGAACAGTTATTAAACCCTTTTCAATTAATAATGGCAAAAGTACACTCAGGGATTGCCCTGATGGCGCAAAGACTCGATCATAATGGGCTCTCCTCTCTGGGGTCATTTGCATTCCCTGCCCATTCGCTGCTCTTTGTATTGGCCCTATCCTGATGGGAGCTGGTTGTGCTGCTTGGAATTGGAACGGAGCTACATTGTTATTGTTAGGTCAGGTGTTTGCAACATTTTGCATTTCTGCCCCTGTCCTCCTGTTGTTCTTTTGCTTAGTAAACCTCCTAACCCCGCTAGGTCCCCCTGAAGCATTCTTACTCAACCGCCCTTCCCTGATGGCATCCTCACAGCAGCTAGTGTTCCTTACCAAATCAGCAAAACTAGACTGTTGTTGGTATACAAGAAAATTGGAAATCACTGACAGAGAAGGGCGGTTGAGCGGCCAGTGCTCTCCAATGGCCCAAATTGCCGTCGAAGGACTCGTTGGGATTCTGTTTCAAACAGGCCAAATCAGACTTGCGCGATTCAATATCAGTATTGTAGACATACTATTCCTAGAATAAATGCATCAAATCCTTCCATGTCTTCATCATGGATGGAAAAAGAAATGTGAACCACCTCAAGGCCAGCCCGATCAAACTTTTCTGAAAGACTTTTATTAGCAGTCTCTCGTCTCCCCCATACAGGCACATGTCTCCACAATTGAACTTGAGGTGTGCAATCGGGTTGCCCGTGCCATTGTACTTGTCGAATACTACCATTTTAAATTTGGGTGGCAGGGGGACCTCGGCAAACAGACACAAATCTATAAAATTTGTGGCATGGATTTCAACAGCACCCATCTTTAACAATTATTTCTGGGTTTTTTCTAGTTGCCCCCTTAACTGTTCCGATTCTTTGGACATGGGGGCCATTTTTTCAACAATCGGTCGGGACTCGTTCTATGCTATTCGGGGTGGGATTGCTACCGGTGGAGGATTAATAGTGGTCACTGCCTCGACATAGGCACCACTATTTCTGATCTCGTCCTCCTCATATTGTTCATCTATGTAGGGTGTAGTGAGGACAATGTTCTCATACTGTGGTTGCATGGACTGGATGGGATTGGATTGGATGTGGGTTGGGTGAGCCCCTTGAATGTAAGGGAGGTGTTGTGGGGTGATGGGATGAGTAGTCGTTTGGTTTAGGGGTGGGGCTTGATGGGGCCATTGGATATGGGAGAAGGTTTGGATATGGTCTTAGGGTATGGGGCCATGGGAAAATTGGGTCTGAGGTACGGCATGGGTTTGACCCGGTTGTGAAGGTTGGGGGTGAGTGAAGTTTTGGGGTATTGTGGTGGGTAAGAGGTTTGGGCTTGGGCCATGGGCCCGGGGTAGGTTTGGGCCACAATGCCTTGATAAGGTTGGGTTTGGGTAAAGGGCATGGGATTTGGGGGGTCTTGGCCTATTAGGCCTTGATGGGTATGGCCCATTGGGCTTTGAAGGGCTTGGGCCATGGGCCATTGGTAGGTATGGACCTGGGCTATGATCCCTTGGGGTATGTGTGCCTGGCCCACTAGGTTTTGAGGGGAATATGGGCCATGGGCCATTGGTGGGTATGGGCCATGGGCCCTTTGAGGGTTTGGGCTTGGGCCAAATGGGTTTGGGCCATGGGCCCTTGGGTTAAGGTTTGGGCAATGGGCCCTTGGGGTATGTGGGCCTAGCCCACTAGGTTTTGAGGGGTATGGGCCATGGACCATTGGTGGGTTTGGGCCATGGGCCCTTGGGGTATGTCGATCTGGCCAACTGGGTTTTGAGGGGTATGGGCCATGGGCCATGGGTCTTTGATGGTTTTGGGCCATAGGCCCTTGATGGGTTTGGGCCATGGGCCCTTACGTATGGGTGATGGGGTGTTGGGCCATTGGGCCTTGGAGATCATGGGTGGTGGGGTTTTGGGCCAATGGGCCTTGGTGAATGGTAGGGTTTTGGGCCAATGGGCCTTGGGGCATATGGGAGATGGGGTTTTGGATGGTGTGAATTATGGGGGGTTGATGGGGGTCATGAGGGAGTGAAGCATGGAGGTTGGTTAAGGTATGGATGGGTTCATGGATGTGTGGTGTGGATGAGGGGATGTGTTCTGGGAAGCCTTCCATAAGGAGTAGGCTTGGAACATCTCCTCCATCATGGTGATGAAAGAAGGATCGAATGTGGGTGGTAGATTTAAGAGATGATTGGGTATAGATGGGGTGGATGTGGATGGAAAATTGGGCATGGTAAGTGATGGGACATGGTAAGGATTGACGGAATGGGGTGAGGCATTGGCAAAGGGGGATGGGTTGGGGATGTTTAAGGGTGATGGAGGGTAAAGTATGGGTGTTTGGAAAAAATCGGGCATGACCCGGGTAGATGGGGGGGACTTGTGGGGGGTCGGATAGGGTGGAGGTGACATAGGTAAAGGATCGTGGATTGGGTCTTTATGGGGAAGATGGAAAATGGGGCATGGGTGCGAATGTGGAAATTTGGGTTGGGTTCATCATGGATCGGGGTGGGAAATGTGTTGGGTTTTGAGGGGATGTGGATGGAATGGGTGGTTGGTTTGGCATGGAAATGGGGGGATACGTGACTTGAGAAAAAGATGGGGAATGAGGGGGTTGATTTTAGATGTTTTTGGAAGTGGTGGTTGGGAAAATGGGGGCGCCAAATAGGCCGGTAACGGTAAAAGGGGATAGGGTGATGGGGATGGGTGTGAAGGCTTCTCCCAAATGGGAATGGGTTGGAGAATGTGGCGGGGATGAGTCGGGATCGGCATAAGCTGAGTCCACTACCCATGGCATTTTATGGGAATGGATTGGGTATGGGTGCCTTGGATAAGACCTAAAAATTTTCCTTCTTCCCCTACGGGAGGATGGAGGGAAAATGATGCTGTTGTGCCGACACCACAAAGGTTCTATTTTTTTAGGTTTTTTTATTTTTAATTTTTTTTGAAATTTTTTTTTTAAAACAAAGGTTCCGAGGCCTTGGAATTCCCTTCTCGGGTGGCTGTTGCACTCTAATTTAGGACCCATGACAACGATTCTGACACGCTTCAGAAGAATCAAAGGAAGACCTTTGATCTATTGAAGGCATAAAAATTGAGGCGGACGACCCGATCCCTAGAAATGAGCCAAAAAGAAGTTGCCTTCTTTTGACCGGCGGGAGCGTATTGGGTGTCGGAGATGGCAGGGCCCAATCAGTGGTACTAAACACACTAATTGGGGGACTCGGGAGGTGCAAAAGGCCCCAGATTGAAGTAGATGCTGTCTAGAACAGGCTTGGCGTAACTAATACATGCGCCAAGTCAAAATGCTCCCCTTTTTATACTGGCACAACTATTAGTTGCGCCAAGGTAAAAGTGGTCGGGATTAAAGCTGGCGCAACTAATACTTGCGCCAGGCTAAAATAGGGCTCCAGATGTATATGACAGTAGCAAATAGCACCCGAAATGAGTCTCTTTTTTTGGTTTTTGTGGAAGCTAGGCTTCCGGGAACTGATTGTCTATATGTGATCGATTCTCTCCTCATTGAAGCCTAAAGGTTTGAGTCCGTTATAACTCGCTAGCGCACTCCCCAAGGGTTTTAAGCTTTGGACTGGGAACCCACCCGATATACCTCCGATGCAAGCGCCTTCTCAGATACTAGGTGAGCTAGGACTTTTCTAGATCATCACCACTAGGGGCTGCTGCCATACTAAGACCCGGGTGGTTGTATGTGTGCCTAAACCCAACCCTTTTTTGAAAATCTATCCTGTAAAAACAGATTAATTAAGCTCCCTAACTTGGTTCAATTTTAATTTTTCAAAACATTTTATTTTTTATGGAAGTTTTCTTTAGTCCAAAAGTCGGGGGTGATGGCCCCGTGCCACCTCTATGGGACGGCATCCACTGTCGGAATATGTTTGCACAAGTAGGCCCGCCAATCAGCTAAAGCACCTAAAATGACGGAAATGTAAGGAAAAATAAAGATAATGCGCAAGTAAGCCTACCGATCGGCTAAGGCATGTAAATGACGTAATCGGAAGGGTGAGTGAAAAAATAAATAAATAACAGCAATAAAGAGGTTAGTAAAATAAAAAATAAATAAATGGGCCAAGTTCAAGGGGAAGCACTACTAGCTTCTCCCCAGCAGAGTCGCCATCTGTGCAACCATGGGATTTGTGACCATCCCGTCGCGGCGATGCGCTCGCTTGCAAAAATATAGAGTCACCACCCGAAGCTTTTGGTGTCTTGGGATACCTATATCATTTTTATGAGCACCGAAGTGCTAAAAGTATGACTCTGAATCCGGTCTACACCAAAGGCTCCTGGGTAGGGGCTTCGGTTATTGATCGGGAAGGTGTTAGGCACCCGATCAACCCGCTTAACGCGGTTTCTATTAATGGCAAAATCAAAAATAAAGTAAAAGAAAATAAAATAGCTTCCTCTTGCCCAAAAGGGCTTAGAATCCTATTTGTGCCCCTCCGTTCCTACCGAAAATTCGGCGGTATAACGACACAAATGAGAGGATGAGAAGAGCCAAAAGGAGATAGGAGAAGAAAGTGGAGAGCCAGAGCCCTCGGGCCCTTGTAGCACCATAGGAGAGCCTTGCGTGGCTTGCTTTTGATGAGCTTTTGAAGGCTTGAATGGTGGAAAGAGGGGTTCTAACCACCAAGGCTTACTAGCTAAGAGGTAGAGAATAGAGGCAAATGGATAGCACACACATAACCTAGAGGCTTTTTAGGAAAGGTAAGGAATGGAATGAGGTTTTGGAATTCTGCAATTTTTATGGGACGTGTGCACCAAAGGGAGAAAGATCTTCTCACTTTAAGCTCTTTCTCTCTTAGGCCAAAATTCTCAACCCTTAAACCAAGGGGTGGGGGTCTCTATTTATAGAGAATGGGTGGGTTAGGAGGGTGTTTAGATGCTAATCAAGATTAGAAATTAGGTAATCTAGCATCTAAGGCTTCCTAGGATTTCAAGCGTTTAGAGAAGTGTGAAGATGGGCTCTAATGGTGGAGGATGGGTTAATGGTTTAGATCACTTATGGGTTGCAAATAGGTGTTAAAAGGGTGCAACAAAGTTATCAAAACACACCCCAAGGACTGAGGTGGTCAACAAGTCAAACCCTAACTTCGAAATTTGAGGCAAAAACCAAAAGTCACTGTTCATATGTCTGGCACAACTATTAGTTGTGTCAGGCAAATGTACAGTAAAACAGTTCTATACAGTAGCCTGGAAGTTGGCTTCACAAGGGGTGGGGGGACCCATTTATACCTGGCGTAACTATTAGTTGCGCCATGCCATTTCTGGGGGAAAAAAGCTTGGTGCAACTAATAGTCACGCCAGGCAAATTTCGGGGGAAAATGGCTTGGCACAACTATTAGTTACGCCAAGCAAAAATTCCTTCAAAATGACCCGATTTTTAACTGGTCATAACTTTTGATATATAACTCCGATTGAGGTGATTTTTCACTCGTTGGAAAGCTGAAGAAGTCCTTTTTCTAATGGCATATGATTTGATATTAGTTGAATACCTCAGCTAGTCTTAGTGTACCACTCTTCATCCATTGCCTAGGAAGGTTAGGTTTAGGGTTCAAAATGGGTTCTAAGGGTCGAGATTGGTTTCTAAAGGTTCAAGATAGGTTCTTAAGGGATCTAGGGTAATTCCTAAGGGTTTGGGGTGATTTCTAAGGGTTCCATACATGCCATCAAAAGCTCAGAAATACACCTCTCTCGAAATGTGTTTCGATCGGGCCTTAGGCCGAATTTGGGTGTCTACACCTGTGGGCCAAGTTAGGAGCTAAATCTATCAAATGCGAAGGTGACGGAATCACATAACATAAAGTGCACTGTCATACTAGGTATCTACCTTGTATGGGTTGTAGAGGGATTGCCTTCAAAGTTTTTCAACCTCTTTAGGCCAAGTGGCACTCTAATAAAGAGTTTGATGATCTGGTCGAATCTACCAAAGAAAGCCATTGAGAACAAGTCATCATGTCTTGCCTCTATAGAATAAGCATAAACTAAAGCCTAAATCAAGTTCAAACTTTTAAAGAAAAAATAGATCAGTATTCAACTGTTAAATTTTTTGGTACTTGTTTAAACCAATCAAGTGAGCGAATTCGATTTAATTTTTAAATCCCATTTCGACTCTATGGTTAAAAATTTTGGGTTCCATGATAACTATAGCAGTCCCCATTGATACCAATACATATCAAATTATTAGCCAATAATTTTATATGTATCGGGTGACACTTTGAACAAATCATCGGGTTTAGAATTGAGAGATTAGAGTTCGAATTATTGAATGGATCACTTGAGAAATTTAATAATATCAATGTTTCGTGCAATAATATGGATGAACTATACAATACAATTACACCCTTGTCTGAAACTGATAGATAATGGTATCGGATGATTTTTAACCATGTTGTTACCATCAACTAAAATCCTAAATCAAGTAAAAATTTTATCAGGTTAATGTTCATAAAATGCAAGGTTAGGCATATTAATTTGATATTGAAATACAATTCAGATATTTTTATTTGGTTGATTTGCCTAATTCACAAGTTTCCAGGTTACAAAATGGAGTCTGTAGTTTTTAGAGAACAAAAAAAAGTTATGCGGATAACGAACTGAACACAGGAAATAAGAGAGTTTGCAACAACTACAAGTAAAGAATTATTAAGTAAAAGAAAGCTGCTAAAAATATTACAGCATCACCAGCTGTGGTCTTCTGCAAAACACAGAACACTTCACATGTAACTAGTCTGCATTTCATTTTAATACAAATGGGAGGGACCTTAAACCCCTCGCTTACCTTGGTTGGCAGAAAAAAATATTTGAAACTTTGAAACAAAAAATTTCAGAGAAAGAAAAGATGTCCCTATGGCAGTAAGAGGAATGTACCATTATATGTCAAAATGCATCTCAACAATAGAATTTCACTGAGTAAAATGTAGTACAATATCTTAATGGAAAATTGAGGATCTAATGAATCAATATTACATTCATCTTTAATTGATATTTTATCAGGCTAAAAATTTCTTAAGGCGAAAAATCCCTTTAAGGAACATTTCAATCATACGTAGAGCTTATATCAATTATAATTGAAATTCAAGATCTATAAATATCGCCCATAGTATTTATAATTGAAAAGAACTCCCAATGGAACATAACTCCCATTAGTTTCAAATTCCATACTAGTTGCACCAGGGCATGTTACAACAATTTGAAGATGGTTTGTAGAAGCTCTTACAACAACTTAAATTCCCAGGGGAAAAGGCATGAAGACAACAAAACACTTGCAAAAGATGTTTACCATTATGATCTCCCTAAGGTTTTTAGTTTATGATCTATTCTAATTCCATGGCGGGCAGGCAGCTTTGTACAGTTTTTTTCTCATTTTTGTTTTTCAGTTTTTATTTTGCTTTTGTTTCCCTTTGGCAAATTATCTCGCTGCTCCTTGTTGGATTTTCTGTTACTTTGTACATTTTTTATTTTGCTTTTTCTTCTCAATTTTCTCCAAATACAAAAAGAAATTTTTAAAAATTAGATCAAATCTTATCAATGGGTCATCTCATTAAACTAATATTTTAATATCCTCAGAATTGAGAGAAAACAGAAGTATCGACAATAAAAGAAATTAAATAATTACTTTATTGTGCCAAGTGATACAATCCCCTGATCAAATGCCCAATCCTCGGGAAGTGATCAGCTATTTATAAGCACACATATTAGTGAAAGTAAACTTTTAACCTTTCACTGATTTGGCGCTCCATAAATAATACAGATACCCAATTAGAAATTATGCTAAAAACAAAAGGCCAAAAAAATATTAAGGAAAACTGACTGCCAAAAAAATAAAAATAAAAAGGTACAAACAGCAAAAGCAACTCCAACATATTTTCTAAGGGAAATATTTCTATTTATATGCTATAAATAAATGAATCTAACACACTTTGTGCGATAGATCTTCACTGGGCGGTGTTAGATTCATTTATATCTGGCTTAAACATAAATGTTTTGTACCCAAATCTAGACCTTGAATCAAAGAAAAGCAAAGGCGTCATTGAATTTCGGGTTGTGAAGCATACTCGATTTTGCCAGTCCCTAAAATAATGATGACGGCAAAAGCTCAGTCGATTTGTACTTGCAATTTTTGTGTCACCTCTATAGTTGTTGATCAGAACTGCAATAACTAATGGGTACACGACAAAGCTGCAGTTAAAAAAAAGAAGGCTATCAGCAACAGAGTTACCTAAAGCCTGCCAAGATATAGATTTCATCAGTTATTTTACTCCGTGCTTTCAAATAAGAAATCGAACTCACATTTGATGAGAATCAATGCCAAGAGTAATAAGTTGTGTTCAATGTTGTGAACATCGACTCAGATTGTAGTAGCATTAGGTTGAATTAAATTGACTGTAGGATCCTCTATACTTATCAACAAACTGAAATACCTGCAACCCATTTGAAAATAATAAATAGTGTTCCTATTATTAAAACCACTAAAACACTGAAACATCAAAGCTCAAACAAATAAACTCAGGTAGTTGGCGTGATATTTAATAAGGAATAGAGTAGGTAAATAAAAGATGTTACCAACATATTTTAGTAAATGAACTGGCTGAATAGTTATGTGGTCCCTAAGATTCTATGCATAAGATCGATGAGGCCCTACAATGGCAACGAGTTCAGTGGCAAAAGGCTGCAACTGCTGCTACAGAAAAAGTTGGGGAATTCCCGCATCCAAATAGCCGCTACAAAAAAAGGTGTTCAGAAAGTAAACTTGATTCTTTCTATGATGTGTAGAAGGTTAACAAGGAAATATACATAGCCAAACAATCAAAAAAATCATTACAATCAGTAACCATGTTCCAGTTTCCTAGAGGTAAAAGAGGCCAGGAGGTATTCTCTACCAACAAGCCAAACTGTTATAGTTTGCTTTCTTAGAACATTCTACGTACCATTTGCATTATAAACTCCACTATTGGAGTTCTAAAAAGTTCAAGCATACAGAACATATAAAATAAAAGATACAAAATATATATATCAAGATCCTCAACATCTTCAGAATCACTCTTTTTCACCACCTTCCATAAGTGTGATAATGGGCGTGACCTTTTTTCTCAGGGTAACAGTAATTTTATTATGCTGGAATGCATAATCAGCAGCAGTCATGTGGAATAAATTATCACTTTGATGATATTTATGGGCCCGATGTTGGGCTTAATAGGTCGAGGATACCCATGTTGGGCCTTAACTGGGCTCCTAAATGGTAGGTCTTCAGTAATGT
The DNA here is from genome assembly GCA_021018995.1 of Chloranthus sessilifolius. Lineage (NCBI taxonomy): Eukaryota > Viridiplantae > Streptophyta > Magnoliopsida > Chloranthales > Chloranthaceae > Chloranthus > Chloranthus sessilifolius. Next base: position 87,653,769 of record CM037594.1, on the reverse strand, counting down.
TTTTTTTTTGGTAAGCTGAACAAGTACTTATTGGGACTGTGTTATGATTTTATTAAAAGAAAAAAATGAGTTCCTCTTTGAGAACTTGAAGGGCACCACATGCAGCCCGCAGATCTAGTTGTGTGCTTGATGTAACTCAGAAGCTAAAGAAAGGAAAACGGGAAAGAGGAAAAGAAAAGGAGAAGTGGGACTGGTTGCTGCTATGGAAGGAATGTTTATGTACTGTTTATCAGTCCTAGAAATGGGAGGATAAAATACAGCTGAGAGGAGACTACAATGATAACAGACATGCTAGCATGTTGATGGGAAAGAGATGTGTTGCTGCTCAGAAAACGAGATTGAGTAGTAGATCTGTTTGAAGGAGAATGCAGAGATTGAGCAATAGATCAACTTTGTTTCCAACAAGCATCTTGCTGTAATCTTGATTAGTAGAGTAGAGATCCACATCCCTAGCCCACACATCCAAAAGATTAGTAAATGTATCTTGTCATCTTACATCATAAACTTTAGCCTCCACTCAAAGAAAAAAAAAAGAGTCAGAGTAGGTTTTGCAGTATAGTCTACACATAGAAAACTGAAACCAAAACAGAATAATTATTAGTAACTAGAACATGAAGCAAAAAAACAAAACACCGAGTGCAATTGATTGATATATTAGAGATCTATGACAACACTGCAATCATTGGATTCAATCCCCTGATTCCCTCTTGTCCTGAATTGTAATGCAGAACTGGATTCAACGGTTCAATGATACCCTCTAGTCCTGAATTAATGCAGAACTTTATTTGGTGAAACAAATCGAAGTGATCACCCTTATATCTAAATAAATGAATTGATGATATGTCATTATCAGAGTAGTCCTAGATTGGGCTACTATTGGAGCAAATTCATTTTGGGAGATTTAGTTTCCAAGTTGGAGAGTTGCCTTGACACAGCAAAAAAATAGAATAGGGAATAGGATCTAAGCTTAAACTGTAATGGAATGGGAAATGTTTCATCTATTACACCAAATTGAAGTTTGTCAAATGATGAATGGTGCATGTGCCTGTTGATTAGAAGTCTTAAGAAATTGCAAGTTAGATGTGAAATGATTGTGGAGAATTTACGCATAGTCACCAAGTCGGGGTTCGAGATTAAGCCGGCAAGAGGAAAATTCAAATAAATTTAGCGAAAAATAGGAAAGTTTGGGAATAAGTCACGGAAAAATTGGAGAATTTTTTTTTTTTACATAAAATTTAGAAGTACGGAAAGTACAAAAATATTGAAAATTTATGTAAAAAATTGGATAAGCTTACTAATTACGTTGTCACACATTTACTATAATTAGTTATCCCTTATAATTTTAATGATTTTCATTTGTTAATAAATAAAAAATGGGACTAAAACTAAAATATTAAATAACCTCCAAGACCAGCTCCTGCATTCCTTTGCCCACTCCACTTTGGCATCTAAGTAACTAAAAATATAGGGCTAGAGTGGTCATGACCTCCTTTTTATTTATTTTTTATAGTTAAGATAATTTTTTAAATAAAACAGAGAACAATAGGAAATACAGTTCTGGCTAGCTAGCCCAACAAGACATTAGACAATATCACACCAAGCCCAGAGAAAATATTTACATAATAGAACATACAAGAAGGCTATTCCAACAAGCTAACTAGAAGGGTTTGCTGTATAGTCAATGTGCAGATCCGCAAGGTCAGCCCCTTCTTAGCAAGATAATCTGCAAGATTAGTGGCCTTTTGCTTAGTGTGCCTAAAAGTGAAAACTCTAGAGGCGCAGTAGTTCTCAATTTGCACAAAGATGCCCGCTAACCTCCAAGGATATCTAAACCTTTTGTATACAATAACATTCTTTGCATCTCCCTCAATAAAAGTTTGTAAGGAGGGTATAAATTTCAGCATTTTCAGTCCTTCTAACAGTCCTTCCACCTCTATTACAATAGAATCTGCCCACTCAAATGATACAATATACTCTAGTAAATGAAGTTAACGATTTTCTACTCTAGTAAATGAGGTTACTATTTGGGCAATGAGGTTAACTATTTTCTACTCGAGTTTGATTCTACTATTCTAGTGACTTTTGCATTTCTCAGAGAGAAAATGCAAAAATGTTGATGATCCATTTACTAAATAGAGCCATCAGCAAGTCCTACACTTGCTGCCTTCTGCATTTAGGAACTCAGAAAAATTGTAGAATAATTAAAACAGGTGAAATCATCAGAACTTTTTGTGTTGATGTCGACCAGTATAGGATGCCACCTAGCATTGGTGACCCTACCACAAATCTAATTATAGGGGAAAATATATGCAATGAACTGTTGCCGTTTTCCATGATACCAATTGTATATCAGTAAATCATTGTTTTACTTTATCTATAATAATGCAGCATAATAAATAGGGGCCATTGCTTGTTGCAAAGGTAAAAGGCTTGGGCTGCCAATTGTGAAGACACGGGTTCAAGTCCAAAGAGCAGCCAATTTGTGTCAACAAACCCAAAGGCTAGGTCTGTATCCCGTCCACTACTCCCAACACCCTGAACATACGGGACGAGCACTGGATAATGACCTTTTTTTAATGCAATATAATAGATGAGGAAAAAGTACAGTAGCAAACAAAAAACAAACCCCAGCATAGCAAGAGGCTAGCATGCCAAAAACAAAAACAATCATTGGCCTAAAGGCCACTAAGACACAAAAATAGAAAGACATAAAAAGAAAAGGAGAAATTTCACCAGGCCAGTGAAGAAACAAACACAAGTTGCAGTCAAATCATTGTTATCATACAACAAACAACACTATACAAGTTGTAGTCAAATGGATCAAAAAATTCCATAAACAGATTTAACGTAGAGCCAAGAGATTTACTATCAATTTAGAACAACAGATGAATCTGCCTTTCGAAGAATCACAAGATACAAAAGGCTTTATTCCCCAACAGATATCCAATAAACATGAAGATGCATATTAACCTACCGAAATTTGTCACCAAATTTCCATTTTTTAAAAAGTAGTAAATGCCATTGAGCCAAAGAATATTGTGAAAACTAATATTCATAGATCTCAAGAATGAAGAAATAATGGTCCAGCCTTGAGCTCACAGAAACAAAATCGTAAGTCAAATAGATATTTAACGAATCAACGAATCACACAAAAATTGGAAAATCAATGAATCAAACCAAAAATTGGAAAATAAATGATTCAACGAATCAAACCAAAAATTGAAAAAACTGAAAAATCAACGCATCAACGAATCAAACAAAAAATTGAAAAAATTAGACAAGATTAAATGACAATATTACCAAAATTATTATCCGTCCACCTTAAGACTCTTACGGGACTTCTGACTTTTCATGCACTAACATAATATTGATGGAATTCCAATATCTTACGAAGAATTCTGCTAGAATCTGCCTAGTGCTTGTCACACGTCATCATTTCCAGCTAATTGAATGCAAACAATTAGTAACGTCCTTAGTTTAATTTAACAACATAAATAATGAAATAGCTTCACTCAAGACTAAAAAATAAATAAATAATAAATCTGGAAATTTTTTCAGCATTTTGAAATTATAAAACATTTCACTGAGCAATGCTTGATAAGGTCAGCAAAATGCTAAAATCTATCCATCCCAAGCAAACAAGGACAATCTCTATCTCCCAAATAATAATGCTTCGAATAGCCGTGTATTCCTCCTATAACTAGCACTAATTGTGTAAGGAGCATTCCTAAGAGGATAAAAGAAATTTCTGTAATTTTTTTATAAATAAGCAAAATGATGTATTAACGATAAAAAAAAGGTACAAGGAAGGGCTAAAATGAGGTACTTAGGCACAAGAAGCCAATGCAAACAAAGGGCCAAACAGAAACTAGAGCTACACGAAATAAGAAGTCAAGACAGAAATCAGTGCAAGAAACTAGTCGAGACAAAAATCAGACTAGAGACAATAGGACATTGAAAACAGACATACATGGATATGCAAAATCCAGTGCACAGATGCCTAGCCAAATCCCACCAATACCATCCCACCATTTTGATATTCTCCCATGGCATCGATCTGAACTATTTGTCGGAGGCTGCTAATCGATAATAACCACCTTAGTAAGACCACCAAAAACTGTAGGTGACCGACTCACTTGAATAGCGACATAACTAGGGATCCAAATGGGGGGGCTAGACCGGGCCTTAGGCTTAATTTTTAACAGCATAAGGAGAATGGAAAGAAGGGCTTGTGATTTTTCTTATCAGTAGGGATTGTGATAATTTGATTGTTGGAGTTTACAAGTTTGTCAAAGGGCATTTTAACAACTGATAAATGTTCTAGGAGATCTCCTAAATTTTGCACATGCATTAAACTCCATGAGTACACATGCATGTTGTTTTTTCACATATGAGAAATCAATACACATAAACTGGGGAAAGAAGCAATTGGGGAAATAATTTTTGAACAATTTTTGTTAAATTTCTCACTGGCTTCATGGCACTTGGAATTTGGAGTGCAAAACTTGAGGGAGAATATGGACTCCAATTTAAAGTTCCCCTGCAAATAGTGATGGAACCTTGCTAACCTATTTTTGTCTAGATCTTACTAGTGTAGTGCCAACCTGTGCAATCGTGGACCTCACGGGCCTATCGTGACGATGCGGACCCTTAATTAAAAACATTAGAGTTGCCACCCGGAGCTTTTGGTGTCCCGGAAAACCCAAATCAATTTTAATGTCCACTGAAGTGCCAAAAATTGACTCTGAATCCGGACTACACCAAAGGCTCTTGTGTAGGGGCTTCGGTTATCGCTCGGAAGGTGTTAGGCACCCAATCAACCTGCTTAATGCGATCTCTTCTTATGGCCAAAACACAAATGAAATAAAAGAAGCAAAAAGGTCTTCCTCTTGCCCTTGTGGCACTCAAATTCTTTTTGTGCCCCTCCATTCCTACCTAAAATTCGGCGGCGTAATGGCACAAATAAGAGGATGGAGGAAGAACAAAGAAGGTAGAGGAAAAGAGGGGAGAGATGGAGCTCTCGGGCCCTTGTTGCACCGCTGTGGAGCCTTGCGTAGGCTTGCTTCGGTGAGCTTTGATGACTTGTATGGTGAGAATTATGGTTTTAGCTCCTAGGGCATGACGGCTAAGAGGTAGAGAGAGAAGGCTAGGGGGTAGCACACACCTAACCTAGAGCTTTTGGATGAAAGGAATGGCCTAAAATAGGGTTTGAGAGTTCTGGAATTTGTATGGAAAAGGGCACTAGAAGAGAGAGAGAGAGAGAGAGAGAGAGAGAGAGAGAGAGGTTTCTTAATCTCTATTTTGAGAAATTTTTTAGGCCTCCTTAAAGGGGGAGGGTACCTCTCTATTTAAAGGGAAAGGAGAGGTTAGGAGGGTGTTTAGAGGCTAAACTAGGTTAGGAATTAGGTAATCTAGCCATCTAAGGTTTTCTAGGGTGTTTGGAGCCTTGAAATATGTGAAAGTTAGCTCCAATGGTGGATGATAGGTTGAAGCTTTAAACCACTTAAAAGGTTGCAAATATATAGGGAATGGGCGCAACAGAACAAACAAAATACACCCCAATGATCAAGATGATCAATAAGTCAAACCCTAATCTTGAATTTTGAGGCAAAAACCCACAGTCATTGATCATAAGCCTGGCGCAACTAATAGATGCTCCAGGCTTAGGAATAGTAAAATAGTGTTCCATAGGGTTTTGGGAAGTTGACTGCCTGCGGAGGGGCCCCACCTTGAACTGGCGCATCTAATAGATGTGCCAAATCCCATGTGGTCCCACCTCGGAATCCCCATTTTGCCCTTAACCCTTGGAATGCGATATCTTCTCGTGTACAACACCGATTGGGGTGATTCTTGGCTTGTTGGAAAGTTGAGGACTTTTTATTTTCAATGGTATGAGATTTGATCATAGTAGAAAGTCCTAGCTAGTCCTGATGCATCACTCTTTATCTATTGCTCGGGAGAACTAGGTTTAGGTTTGGAATGGTTTCTAAGGGTCGAGATGGGTTTCTAAGGGATATGGGGTGATTCCTAAGGGTTTGGGATGGTTCCTAATGGATCTGGGGTGATTCCTAAGGGTTGCAAGAAGGTTCCATAGATTCCATCAAAAGCTCAGAAATGCGCCTCTCTCGAAATATGTCTCAATCGGGCCTTAGGCCAAATTTGGGTGTCTACAGAGGCCCCTCTTTGGTATCCAATCACTAATGATCGAATGCCAAAGATAAAAGACATCCGAAGAGGCCCAAGGCATTACTGACCGGTCTGCTATATTCAAAACAAACTTCAAACATCAGATGGGAAACATGGTGAGAAAACGAAAGCCCTGTATGTCGGGAAAAATGTCTGTTTCTCAAGGTAATCAATCCCCATGCGCTTAACGACTTTACTGGGCATAACCGAGGTGAAATGAGTTGTGAAAGCCCAATAGCTAGAAAAAATGTCTGCTTCTCGAGTTACGAAAGCCCGTTAGTCTAGAAAAACATCCGCTTCTCGAGATGATTTGAAGGTGGTTAAACTTTGAGATTCATTCTGAATACAACAACTTCGCAAATAAGATGGGTGATCGACCCATACATAAAGATAGGCGTCAAGCAAAAATACGCAAGATTTCACAGTTTACGTCCAATCATACGAGGCATTGATTGCCCCATTTGACTGGTTGTGGGTGTCCCTGCATGAAGCAAGGTTCGAGGTCTTTGGGCAAACCCAACAGTCCCAAAGTAAATTTAGCCCGACTACCCGAGCAGAGTGAATAGATGGCGCAACGCTTTTTGGGAGTATGTGCCACCTTTTCAAAACACCTATTTTTTATTATTTTATGTGGGAAATTTTTAACTTTTTATGTCATCATTTTATGTGAGTTTTTGGATTTATCATTTTATGTGATTTTTGGATTTTAAAGTTATCACTTTATGTGAATTTTTTGAATCTTCTTCATCCTTTTATGTGATTTTATTCTATTATTTTATGTGAATTTTTTTTTGGATTTTCTCTATCATTTTATCATGTCTGATCGGGATTCTTTGAGCATGCTCATCGCTCTCGATCTACTTATTCTAGCACAGCTTCCCAGGCAAGTCAACTGAATATTGAAATGCCTTTAGGGGGTGTGCGCACCGACTGAACAACAAAACAACCTAAAGGATATCAAGTTGTGTGTATATGACCCACACTATGCCAAAACCAGCGCACAAGTGACCTGGCGCAACTATTAGTTGCGCCAAGCCAAAAGGGGTGCCAAAATAGCATGTATTACAAGCGCCAAGCATGGCTGCGGGCAAATTTTAGAGAGCCCGAGTTCGGGCAAAAGGGGTGATTTTTCAAAACTCTTCCCCCTCTCTCTAAATCGAAAATAAACCTCCTTTTAGGGTTCCTTTATAATGATCTTTAGTGTGCCTCATTGCCGGTGGTTGCCCGCATCGATTATTCGCCCGCTCCATGCTAGATCAAAGGCCCTATTTTCTTTGAAGGTAACCATGTAAAACCCTTTTTTTTTTGTTTTTTTTTCTTGGTTTTTCTTGTAATGTGATCATGCTCGTTGCTTTCTTTGATGATAAATGGTTTATTTCTCTTGTAAGCATGATTATTGATGATGAGTTTGATGTTATTCCATCCATTTTTTTGTTTTTGGTTTTTTTTTATTCTTGTACAGAAAGGAAGTATTTTTCTTGCATTTTGTTGTTAATTTTGTATATAAAGGAAGGATTTTGGAGGATTTTTTTGTTTTTATCTTATATATATATTTTTTGTTTTATTTATTTATTATTTTTTGCAAAATAAAGTAAGGGATTTTTTTTTGTGTTTTTTTTTGTTTTTTTGAAACACAAAAGAAAGGGGTTTCTTTTTTATTTTTTTGTTGCATTTTTGAAACATAAAAGAAAGGAGTTTCTTTTTGGGTTTTTTGTTTTTGAAGCATAAAAGAAAGAAGTTTCTTTTTATTTTTTTTGTTGCATTTTTAAGCATAAAAGAAAGAGATGAACATACTTACCTTCCCCTGGCTTGTAGCACAATGGTTTATCATTGGTCAACCTTGATATGATTGCTTGTATTTGCCCCAGAATGTCGGGCGATGAATAATACGTGCAGGAGGAAGAACAAGAACAAAAAGAGGGGCCAGAGGTGGTTTTCAGTTCCCAGGGGCAACAACCCTTCGTAGTGGACCATCCTGCTGGTTCATGGTATGAGATGCAAGGTGTGGCCGCCCGTACTGGCCTCCTCCTTCAGCAGTACACTCATATCTCAAACTTCGGCATTGTTGGCAAGGTAAAGAGATGAACTTTGTTGTTGTTTCTTTGTGTAATTTTGCTATACCTTTAGGACCTAATGCCTCGTAATTTTGATGTAGGATTTGCCCCATATCGTGTTCCGAGGGGGCTGGCTGAACTTCCAGGGTTTCTACCTCTACCTCCCACCGATCGTGAAATTCCACCTTGCCTAGGCTGGTTTTGGAGACTTCCTCATGTGCCCTGCCATGCAGGCAGATGCAACCTATCTTAGGGCCCTTATCGAGCGTTTCCATCCTGAGACGATGATGTTCCACATGGCTACGACGGAGATGACCCTAACCCTCGTCGATTGGTTAATAATTACGGGGATCCGGATAGGTGGGGTACTAGTGGCCAATCTTTGCATGCTTAGTTGGGATGAGGTGATTGAATTGATTGGCGATTATCCCCCCTTAACCAGTCTACACAGCTCTAAAGTGAAAATTTCCTGGCTGTCAGATCAGTTTGGTTTGCATGAGCTGTTAGATCTGGGGTAGCCGAATGTGGACATTGTTATTGAGCCTGGGCGCGCCTTGATGCTAGCCCGCATCACACTCCTTATAATGTTGGGTAAGACCCTCTTCGCTAATGTAAGTGGCGGGCGGGTTTCACTGTCCCTGTTGAGCACTATGGGTGATTGGGATGAGGTGCATAGATATGACTGGGGCGGGGTTGGATACTCCACGTTGATGTCCAACATAGCATGAGCCTCCATTGGGGAATCAAAGTTTGTGGTTTACTTTTGGCCTGCTTTAGAGGTAGCCCCTGATTCTTTTGCTTTCCTTGGCTTATTAGTTGGTCATTTCTTACTTCTGACACGTCTTTCATGCATATTGCTCCTTTCAAGCTAGGGGGTATCAGCATTTTCAACCACGCTGCTCGCTCCTTTTCTCTAAGGAATACACCTACCCGCTTCTGAGTAATTGGAACAAGCTTTGCCGCAGGGATGTCGGCATGAAGAACTTAGAGATTCGCCTGAGGTCCCAATTTGACCTGTTCTTCCCGGAACAGGTACGACCATCTTTCCTCTCGTTTAGAGTTCCTTTTTGCTATGCATACCCATTTGACTGATGAGTTGCTTGTTTGTCTGGGCATGTTATTTCTGACCTCTATAGCGGTTCTCCCTTTTGGGACCAAGCTACTGTGGGCCTAGCTCACTTCTTTGTGGACCGCTGCGTTGTCTTCTTCTATAGGGCCTAATACTTTGAAGAGCGAGTGGTTCATCAGCACCAAGGTCAACTTACCGTGCCGCTGGCTCCTCCTACAGATGTTATTTTGTCGGTGGGTACAAGTGAGGAACTGGCTTTCTCATTTCTTCCCCAGGGAGTCCCTATTACTGACCTCCTGGCGCCTGGGGTTTACTAGTTATGGTACCAAACTTTCTCTTACCAGTTCCTTCTGCCATGCTTTGTCCCCGAATCAAATTTTTTAGCTTTCGGCGACCCATGGACTCAGGTAATTCTTCCTTCTTCTTAGGCTAGTTTCCAATTGTCTCGGTTTTCATCCTTTTTGCCTTGACGTACTGATACTCTACTCTTTCTTGCAGTTCTACCGGAAGGGTGATGCCTTTCTTTCAAACCTATGTAAGGCTGTTGACGAGCGCTCCCGTATATCAGCTGAAGCAGAGCGGGATCCCCCACCTAAATTAGTCCTTGGGGTAAGCCTTCCTTCCTTTGTATGTTCACTCTGTATTACGATTCTTGTAGTTGACCTCCTTCCTCATGCTTCTCCTATTATAGGATTACAATTCGGCGGTCCATCAAGTTGAAGATAGTAAGTGCCTTGCTGACTGATTTTGGTAATTACTTTGCTATCATTATCTTTCAACCGTTATTGATTGATGATTTTCGGCATGACTTTGCAGGGTTCTCGAGAAAAAGAATCACGCTCCTTCCTCACCCGAATTGCTCAAGCGTGGACCTGAGTAGGGGATATCCAGACGTATCAGAATTCTTCACGTAAGCGCAAGAATTCCAAGGGAGCCAAAAAGAATTAGGCTCGCTCTGGGTTTTGAATTTTTAGTCATTCCGGGACATAATTTTAGGAATTTTGAATAATTTGTAACAAATGAGGTGGAACTTATTTTATTTTGAATGGTTTTCCACTTTAGAATGTTTAGTGCTCCTTCCATTTTATCATCTACTTTGTTTCCTTTGTATTGTATTTGACTGCCTGCAAGATGTTTTGATGATTGCTTGTAAAAAAGGTCCTTGGGGCCGCATGCCTTGGTGTGGATTTCTCCTGCACAAAATTAAATGATTTCAATGTTAGGTGCATTTCAAATTATATGTTTATGAAAGTAGTCAAGGCACAAAATACAGGTAACTAGGCAATCTGGCTAAGGGGTCCAGTAAAGACAAAAATTCCCCCCTTAAAAACTCCACTTTTTTCATGAAAGAAAGAAAAAGGGCCAGATTGGTCAGCCGCATGTTTTACATGTGCTAGGCCAATCCTGGGGAGAATTACACTGGTGCATGTATTACATGCGCTAGGTGCAACCTTGGGACAGTGGGCCCTTTATATGCCCGAGAAAACTCATTTTCTTTCTCTTTTCACTTTGACTTGGATTTTTCAGCTATTTTTTTCTCTCCTTGCTTTCCTGTGGGTGGGTCCATTGTCATACATTGAATTTTATATTCTTAAAAAATCTTTGTACGTCCATGGGCCCGCTTTCTAACCCGCCCTTAATGGAGGGCGCAGAACCAATTTTCTCCCTTCTTTGGGCTTGGGGCCTAAATTTCTCAAAAGTTGGCTTGGGAGTTTGAACAAGAGTGAGCTCGTCGATCTAGAGCATCTTAGACTATCCTGTCTTTCCTCTTTCCTTGAGGTTCCTCAACGGTGGGACCTACTTCATGCGGCAAACTCATTTTGGGTTGTGAAGGCCTATGTGTTCCGTTTTGGGAAGCGGGAGCTAACTCCAACACTTGAAGAGTTGTCCAATTTGTCAGGCCTGAAGCTCCACAGAGGCCTTGCAAGAGTTACGCTGAAACAAGGCTATGCTAAAGCCATTCACCTTAGTTTAGGTTTGAAGAAATTCGAATATGAGAAAAGTCTCATCGGAGGGACCACAAGGTGTTCGATCAAATTCCTCAAAGAACTTTTTGGTGACGAAAGTCATTAAAAATTGCCGGTTTGAAACGTCTTCAACCTGAAAGCCTTTGCTCTTGGTCTCATCTCAGAAGTCCTTTTCTTCACTAGGGGAGAGAGCTTCTCTCTGGCTCTTTGCGATGTTTTGTCAGAGTTGGAGGAGGGCCGATCAGTGATGCATTTAGTCCTTGCTGAACTATACTGGTGTGTTGACACATTCGCTCTGGGAAAGGTGAAGAGCCATAGGGGATGTCCTCTGCTGCTCTAGGTTTGGTTAGGTGAGCATCTTGTAATCTTGGGACCAGTGCCTCGCTTTTACATTGTTCGAGGTGAGGTGGTCCGATGCTTTCTAGGTTGGTGCCACATGATTCCACATGGAAATTTTCCAGAGTTGAAGCTTTGGCTGATTGATGCAGAGCTGATATAGAGACTCCCTTGGTTGGATCAGATTTTTCCAGTAGTTCATTCAAGAGATCATGAGGGCATCACCCTTCTCGGATTGACTGGCAACAACTTCTACTTCCCATTCTGGGTGCTGCGTCAGTTCGGCTGCTCTCAGCAGGTGCCCTGTGAGGCAAAACCCCCTTTGTGTGATTTGATCTTTTCTAAGGAGGGACATGGATCAGATTGCTGCTCTTTTGGAGACATGTTAGTTGATGCTCATGTGTGATTTGGAACAGGGAGATTAAGTTCAGTCTTCCCCATAGTATGAGGCCTAGCTATTGTCCAAGCAACCTACTGTTGATCATCTAGATCAGGCAAAGAGCGACGATGTTGGAGGGCCTTGGCCAAAGAAGGAGTCGGGGCTTCAAGCCCGTATAGAGCTACTACCAGATGAGAAGAGGATCCTGCAAGAGCTTTTGACAAAACAGAAGGTTAGAGCAGAGGTGGCAAAGGCCAGAGCTGGTACAACCGAGTGCGAGGTCCTTCATCTGGAAGGAGTCTTGAATGTTGCTCTTGGTGATACCGACGCATCCCAAAAGTAGTATAGGAGCCTTCACGATCGTTAGATGACCGAGCGGGATGTCTGGGAGGATGGTTTTCACGTAGAGATTTATGCCTTGAAGTGCGAGTTGGGTCGTTGATTCCCTCTTGCATATATCTTTTGCATAGATCAGACTTAGAGAAAGGGGCGTAAGAAACCCCTATTCAGATACACACATTTTTTTGGTATACATATTTTCCTTATGTTTCTGTTGTTTTTCTATTTTTCTAAAAAAGAAAAGAAAGGAAGCTAGACATCACACTGATTATTTTTTGGGATGCGGTGTAAGCATTATACAGTTGCAAATGGAAAAGAGAAATCTATTATATATTTACCAAAATCTTTTTTATTCTTTTCTCTGTTAGTTTTTTTGTTTGGTTTGATGCCTTAATCATAGGGTGAGATCTCGGGTCCCCTTTTGAGTACGGTCGAATCCCTATATATGATTAGATCTGGGTGTGTTTTAGTAGTTTTACCAAGGCCGGAACGTCAATCCCTTTGGATCGAGTCAAACCTTATTCTCTTTACCTCGGGTCATACATTTGACAAAGCATTTTCACAAAGACAATTCTGATCGGGGCTCGATTTGAACTAACATGAGTGGCCCAGCCGGAAATGGGTAACAGGGAGAGTGACCAAAAGGTTCTTCAATTATCAATCTCATCAATCTTTTTCAAACCTTTCCTGTTAAATTGTTCTTTTTAATCCCCTTTTTACACACAACGCCCTAGACCCATTATCGCCCTCTTTTTACTCATGGTACCCTTTCAGGTTTTCACGACATCCATGGGTTTACCTTTCTTATCCCAAGCGCCCTTTCGAGTTTTTGCCTGGTCCGTACAAACTCGCTCATTTTACCCGTAGCACCATTTCGGGTTTTCACTACGTCCATCTTGCTTTGAGCTTGTATATATATTATATATATATATATATATATATTTCTTTTATTTTTCAAAACCACGACAAAGACGTCGATTCCGTCATAGCCAGCTAGACAAGGCTTTGGTGTCATCTCACAACTCGGCTTGTATTGACATAACAGATACTATGACTGCTTATGAACCTCAAAAGAGGGCTTTCTTTAGGGTGTAGTTTGGCCATGGGTCAGGTTACGATTTGAAGGTATGCTGGGCTAAAAAAAGTTCTCTTGATACGGTTCTAGTTTTCCATAACATACTTTCTTCATTGGGGGATTTTTACTATACATGCCCTATGATTTTTCTTTTGTTCTTTCAAATTTTCAGATAATCTCTTTTGCCCTTTTTTTTATCTTTTCTTTTTCTTTTTTCTTTATTTCAGGCAATCTTTTAGATGTTTTGCTTTTCTACTTTTTTTATTTGATTTTTTATAGTAATTCTACTTCTCCTTTCTTTTTTTTTGGTATATGTACATACTTTTTCCTCTCCTTCCCATTTTTTTTATTTTTTTTTCGTGGAAGGGTTTATTGAAAGAAAGGCCAAGGCTCAAAATGGTGTAGCGAGGGATATCATCTTTTTAGGGATGCTTTTTGGCTACTGAGTTTTGAAATAATGACCTCTTTTTGTGTGGTTTTTAAGTAGTCACGTATCTATTTCAACAATGCTTACCTTGCCTCGATAGACTAAGCGTAGAACTGTCGAACATATCCAGCATTGATGGGCTTAGGAAAGTGATCTCCGTCCATGGTGGCGAGGTGGATGGTGTATCCCAGTAGTGCCTCCTTAATAACATAAGGTCCTTCCCAATTTGGCTTGAACTTCCCTCTCAGATTTGTATGAAGGGATGGGAAGATCTTCTTCAACACAGTGTCTCCTACCTTCAAACCTTGATCGCGGACATGTTTATTTTAAGCCCGTGCGATTTTCCTCTATTAAACTTGGGTATGACACAAGGCTTGGAGCCTTTTCTCGTCTAGTAAGTTCAGCTAATCAAAGCAGGATCTCTCTCTTTCATCTTCAGATAAGCTTGATTCCATGAGGAATCAAAGTGAGGGTACTTCAACCTATACTGGTAGGACGGCCTCGGTTCCATATACAAGGGAGAATGGTGTTGCCCCTATAGTGGTACGGATCGACGTTTTGTAGGCCCATAATGCAAATGGTAATATTTTGCTCCAATCTTGATAAGTGACTACCATTTTCTCGAGGATGCGAATGGTTGTTTTATTAGCAGCCTCTATGGCTCCATTGGTTTAAGGCCGAGAAGGTGACGAGCAATGGTGCTTGATTTTATACTGCTCGCCGAAGGCCCTGATGCACTTATTCACAAAGTTGGTGCCATTGTCCTTCATCTTCCAATCTCCATTCGTCTGGCATATGATCAACTGGGAATTGCCAAACACTCTGAGATGGGTTAGCTTTAAATCAATTGCTGCTTGTAATCCTGTTGCACAGGCCTCTTACTCGGCCATGTTGTTAGTGCAAGGGAAGTTGAGATTGATAGAAATTGATATATGTGATCCTTACGATGAAATCAGAATGGCGCCAACACCCTGACCCTCGGCATTTGCCACCCCATCGAAGTGCATTACCCATGATTCCTCTTCTTCTTCTGTATCGTCCTCCACCACGAGTAGATGTCTTCATCAGGGAACTCGGTTCTCAAGGGCTCATAATCGGGCAATGGATTGTCGGTAAGATGATAATTGAGGGTTTGCCCTTTAATCGACTTCTAGGTGACATATGGGATGTCCAACTCAGATAATAAGAGCTACCAACGTGCAGTTCTTCCAGTAAGAGCCGACTTCTCAAATAAGCACTTCAATGAGTCCATTCGGGCAAGTAGTAGAACGGTTTGGGATAGCAAGTAATGGCAGAGCCTCTGTGTGGCCCATACAAGAGCTAGGCATGATTTCTCCACATGAGAATAGCAAGTCTAATAGTCAGTGAACTTCTTACTCAGATAGTATCTGGCCTGCTCTTTTTTTCCTGTCTCATCATGCTGGCCTAGGACACATCCCATCGAAACTTCTGTCGTGGAGAGATACATCAAGATTTGTCACCCTCGGCTCAAGCGATACCAAAATAGGTGGATTGAGGAGGTAGCTTTTGATTTAATCAAATGCTTCCTAACAATCATCGTTCCACTCAACAGGTGAATTTTTCATTTGTAGCTTGAAGATTGGCGTACAGATAGGTGTTTGCTGTGTGATGAACCAACTGATGTATTGTATCCTACCCAAGAACAGTCTAACTTCTTTCTCGGTAGATGGTGGCGGCATTTCTGTAATGGCCTTCACCTTGGTCGGATCAACTTCTATACCACTCATGCTGACGATGAAGCCCAATAGTTTCCCTGACATGGCGTCGAATGCGCATTTCTGACGATTTAACCACAATCTATATTTTCTCAGCCTCTCAAACAACTTTTGAAAGTTTATTAGATGATCACTTCTCTCCGGTGACTTGGCGATCATGTTATCAACATATACCTCAATTTCTCGGTGCATCATGTCATGAAACAGTGCAGTCATGGCCCTTTGGTATGTCGCGCCGGCATTCTTTAACCTGAATGGCTTAACCCTATAGTAGAAAGTTCCCTAGGGAGTGATGAATGCTATCTTCTCTGCCATTTTGATCTGATTATATCCTAAGAATCTGTCCATGAATGATAGCATCTCGTGCTTAGCAGTGTTATCGACCAAGATGTCGATGTGTGGTAACGGGAAATTGTCCTTCGGGCTCGCTCTATTCAAGTTTCTAAAATCAATACACATGCGGACCTTTCCGTCCTTCTTCGACACTGGAATGATATTAGCTAGCCACTAGGGTATTTAGATACCATGAGAAACCCCACGTCATATTGCTTGATGACCTCATCTTTAACCTTCAGCATCCACTAAGGTCGGAGTCATCTCAACTTCTGCTTTACTGGCTTGATATCAGGGTAGAGCAATAACTCATGCTCGACCAAATCCATGTCCAAACCAGGCATATCCTCATATGACTATGCAAAGATGTCTTAATATGACTGAAGGAAATCGATCATGCTTTTTCTTTCTATGGGAGACAATGATGTTTCAATCTTGGTGATTCTTGGAATCTCCTTAGTACCCTGATTGACATCTTTGGTTTCTTCAATAATGGGGGTAGGACCATGCTCAAAGTTGGCAAACTGGTCAAGGAGCTCATTGGGGAGCTCCTCAAAAGGGACATCCTCGTCCAGACTCGTAACTCCTACCTCTTCTTGTATTTCTATAAGGAAGGGGTCGATTTCACGTGGGATGGGTTTTTGATTAAGGCATCATTTTGTGCGATTTTATTTGGAATTTTAAGGACAATGTTTTTGCGTTTTGTATTTTCTCTATGTTTTTAGGATTTTGTTTTCTTTAGAAATGGGCCCTTGGCAAGGCGAGTCCCTGTATATACACTATATTGCCTGCCAAGCGCTTATCTCACATTTTATAAGTCATTTTTTTTTGGAAAACCGGTGCCAAATTTTACGCAACCAGTCGCTTCCAGAGTTTGGGGCATGGATGCCCAATTGCATACCTGAGACACCACTCTTTTACTTGTTTTGATTTGGATGAAGGGTGTTGACTGATATGGCTCTTTAGAGTCAACCTCCATCATGTTGACCATGGATTCGTCTGAGATTCTATCCTCAAATGCCAGCATAGTCCTGTGGTTGTTTACCACAGGGGGAGATTGTGCAGGTATGGAACGTCATTCCTCAAAGAGAGGTAATGCGGCCAGTTCTATTTCCAGGCTGGGAGGGATAATCTAGGGATTGGTGGGGTGAACAGGTGTCGCAGGTTTATGTGGGGTTAATTGAGTCACCCCATTCCAGTCGATTTTCACAACCTCGACGCTCATAAATGAATCTCTGATTTGAGGCCTGGGGCGGGGCTTCTCCTCTAAGCTGATTCCCTGGGCTTTGGCAGCTGCTACGGCTCGAGCTTTCTCTTTGGCCTCTTAGACCTCTTCCTTTGTGGGCTCGTAACCTAACCCAAATCTGACTTTTTGACTACCCTTGGCTGTGACCAGCTCTCCTCTGCCTTGCAGTCTGGGCCCAAGTCCTCTTCCTTTATTATAACCCCATTTCTAGAGCATTGCCACTGCGGCTTCCATTCCTCCGCCGATTTTTGAAATAATGCTTTCCGGGGGTTTTGGGACAACTGTCGACACCTCATATTTGAAACTGTGGAGGTCAGTGTCTTAATCTGTATGTGGCACATCCAATATCTTTGGATTCTAAATACTATGGGTGGCCTTTTCCTTCTCGTCGTGCCCTTCATCAATGATCGTGATCACCTTCTGCCCAGATATAAATTTGAGCTTCTGATACAATGTGGATGATATTGCCCCAACCTCATGTAACCATGGGTGCCCTAATAACAAATTAAATAAGGACTTGATGTCCATCACTTGGAAGAGTATGGAGAAGATCATTGGCCTAATCATGAGTTCAAGGTCAACTTCTCCCATCCCTTCTTGTATTGTCAAAACCTCAGGTACTAGTCCTCATAGGTCTCAACATGAACAGATCTACCCCATTCATCGTAGCAGTTCGAAGTGGGCATACATTCAGAGCGGACCCATTACCAATTAACACCAAGGGGATTATCATATTTCCAGATTCCACAGTAATATTGAGGGATTTTGAGTGATTGTTTTCGTCCTCCGGTAAATCGGCATCTAAAAATGAAATGGCATTGGGAGCCATCAACTGTCTGATTATCTGCCCAACTTCATCCGAGCTCACCTGAAGAGACACATGCATGTTCTTTAACGCCCCATTAGTGCATGAAAATGGAGTGGGGACATCATCAATAAGTCTCAGACCTTGATATGAGCTGGCATTCTTCTCAGCTGAGTCTCCAGTATATGCTTTCTGCTCATTTTATCGAACGGGTTCACCGCACTATCTTTCTTCCCTTCGGGTTCGGCTTGTGCTACTACTGGTGCTTCTGGCTGCTTAGAGATTTTTCCCGATCTAGTAACCAAGTCCACTGCCCCTTCTCTGCTACTACTGGCATTGGCATTTATTTGTTCGTAACTAAGACCTGATGGGGATTGTAAGTTTGTCCCAAAATCTGAAACGGAGAGACTGTCGGCATCTGATGCGCTTGTACTGATGGCTCAGGAAGGGTGGGTAATACCTGGTTCACCTCTGTGGCAGATGGGTAGGTGTCAAAAGTAGGCCAAGTTGAGGTGATGAGGTTTGTGGGGGGGTTGAGCCGGGGGTAATGGGGTAGGAGTGGACCATTGGTAGTTGGAAGGTGATGATGGGGGATGGAGGATCTGATGGGCTATTTGGTAATTGGTGGGGGTGGTGGTGTACTATTGATAGGCATTTATTTGTACATAAATGAAGAGGGTTGGTAATGGAAAGTAAGCCTTAAGATCTAAAGGTTCAGCTTGAGGCGCAGGATTAGGAAAGTAATCTAATAAATTTAAGGGTTTGATCACCCTAATGCTTCTCTCTCGGTGGTTTCTCTGTAAATGCACCACAAAATTTTCTCGGTCACTGATATAATCTGACGGGTCAAACTCAAATTCTCCATCGTCTTCTTCCTCTATCATCCCAATAGTGGGTCTCGAACCTACCCCCCCACTAGGGTGTGGGGGTAACGGGACCTGATGAATATTCGCGTGCTGGTTCACTTAGGAAGGTGCAGGTGGAATGATCTTTCCAGCCTCAATTAAATCTTATATCGCATGTTTCAATGGGAAGTAGCGACTGGTTGGGTGACCCGGACCCTAATGAAAATTACAGTGAGTGTTGGGGTCATAATTCCTAGGGATAGGATTTGGAGGTGGTCGTGATTAGAGGGTTGTGACTAATACCTTTTGTATTAATAAAGGTAAAAGTACATTCAAAGATTTCCCCAAGGGCGTAAAAACTAGATCATAGTGAGCCCTTCTCTGCCTGGATTCATCTGCACTCCCTGCCCATTCTCGGCCATTTGCATTGGCTCGGTTTTGACTAAAGCTGGCTGGGCTGCCTTGAATTAGAACGGAGTTATATTAGTGTTGGGCTGGGTGTTGGCAATATTCTACACATCTACCCTTGCTCTTTTCTCATTCCTTTGCTCCGAAAACCTTCTGACCCCGCTAGCTCCATCGGGTACATTTTTGCACAGGCGACCATCCCTGAGAGCATCTTCACATCGATTTGTGTTCCTCACTAGATCAGTAAAGCTAGACTGCTACTGGTACACCTAAAAGCCTGAGATCACTGGCAAAGTATTTTTGGAAATCATGTCTATTTGCTCGACATCAGGTATCCTGTTTCAAACCTGAGCTACCAATGCTCTCCAACGCCCTAAATAATCACTGAAAGTTTCATTAGGGTTTTGCTTCAATCAGGCCAAGTCTGACTTGCGTGGTTCAATGCCTATATTGCAGACATACTGCTCTTAAAACAAATGTGTCAAGTCTTTCCAAGTTTTTATCATAGATGGTTCTAAGGACGTGAACCACCTCAAGGCCAGACCAGTCAAACTTTTCTGAAAGACCTTTATTTATAGTCTTTCATCCCCCCATACTGGCACATGTCCCCACAATAAGACTTGAGGTATGCTATGGGATTGCCGATGCCATTATATTTGTCAAGGGGAAGGGGACTTAGGAAAACAAACACAAATTCGAGAAGTTTTTGGCATGGATTTCAGCACCACCCAGCTTCAACAACTGCTTCTGAATTTTGTCTAATTGTTCTTTCAATTGCTCTGATTCCTTGGATATGGGGGCCACTCTCTCAACAGTCGGTCGGGGCTCGCTCTCTTCTGCCAGGGGGTGGGTAATTATAGGATGGGGGTTAATGTTAGCCAATGCCCCAGCATAAGCACCACTATTTCTAATCTCGTCTTCTTCATACTGCTGGTCTATATAAGGTATAGTAAGGGCGGGATTTTTTTTTTGGTGCTATATGGACTGGATGGGAATGGTATGAATGGGGGTTGGTGAGTCCATTAAATGTGAGGGAAGGTTTGTTGGGTGATGGGATGAGTAGAAGTTAGGTTTTGGGGTGGGGTTCGATGGAGCCATTGGGCATGGGGGGAAGTTTGGAACTGACTGTGGGGTGTAGGGATATGGGTTTGATGGAGCCATTGGGCATGGGGGAAATTTTGAAGGAACTGACTTTGGGGTGTAGGGATATGGGTTTGAATTGGGTATGCGAGTTAAGGGTGAGTGAAATTTTGAAGGAATTGTGGAGGGTATGGGTGTGAGGCTCCAAGGTTAGGGCCTTGCTGGGTTTGGGTTTGGTCCATGAAGCCTTGGGTTTGCTGAGTTTGGCTCATTGGGCCTTGGGGAAATTGGGCCAGAAAACCTTGGTCATGTTGGGTCTTGCCCATTAGGCCTTGATGGGTCTGGCTCATGGGCCCTTGATGAGTTAGGGCCATGGGCCCTTGGTGGGTCTAAGCCATGGTCCCTTGGTGGGTCTGGGCCATGGGCCCTTGGTGGGTTTGGGCCATGGGCACTTGATGGGTTTGGGCCATGGGCCCTTAATGGGTCTAGGTCAAGGGCCCTTGGAGGGTCTGGTTCATGGGCCCTTGGGGTCTGTGGGTAATGGGGGTTTGGATGGTATGGATCCTGAGGGATTGATGGGGGTCGTGGGTGAATGGGGCATGGAGGCTAGATAGGATATGAGAAGGATCCATAGATGTGGGGTGTGGATGAGAGGGGACATTTTGGGAGGCCTTCCAACTAGTGTAGGCCTGGATCATCTCTTCCATTATGGCTATTGAAGGATGATCGGATGAAAATGGGGTATTTTAGAGTCGAAGGAGTATGGCTGGAGTAGATGAGGAGGGAAAATTAGGAATGGCTCTGGTAGAATAGGGCATGACCCGGTAAGTGGTGAAGTATGGGGTGGGTTGGAGAAATTAGGTGGGGCATTGGTGAATGTGGGTGGATTGGGTAAGAAATGGGATAATGAAGACTGAGGTAGGGATGTGGGAGATGTGTGTTGTTTGAATGTAAGTGTGCATTATTTATTTGTGTTTTGAAAATAGACTTACTACTGAATTTGGAAAAATAAAAAGAATAAAGAAATATCAGCACAGAGAGAAGTAAATTAGCCTACAAGATCAGGGCCAATTGTAGCAAGTTTTAAATGTAAGTGAGTAAAAGATCGTCCACAGAGAATTTATTTAAAATATAAGATAAACCTCCAGATATGAGCTACCAGATCTGGCCTCTGATCCTATCTACAAAGCACATAAGATGGGAGGTTGAATTTGTCACATTAACTAAATGGTAAAAGTAAAGATTAAACTAAATGATCCAGATCTGAGTTGGGGGGATTTTGATGTAAATTAATAAGAATGGAGAAATAATATCTAACTTTGATTTGGTTCTTGAAACAAAATGAGAATAAAAGTAGATCAAATGAGAGATGCTCCAATCTTCATCTGGCTACAAGCACAGATGCTAGAGGAAGTAATCTAACTCAAGGATTAGAGTTAAACTTATGGCTATGGTATGTCCACTTCAATGGCCACAGACCATCCAATAGTCTTTAATCTGAACCCTCAATTCAGAATAAGAAACACCACATCAAATGTTGTGAAAGATTAGGTTACAAACACTAATTCCCACAGGGATAATAAATCAAGGGAAATTGCTTGAAAAACAGTAAATCTAAAGGAGTCTAGTGCAATAAGGAGATCACAGGGAACCCTCAACACGAATCCAATTGAGAACATACGGTTCACAGCAACCTTTTCAAATTCACCATTACAATTACAGAGCACAGCTTAAACAACTCTAGGATTTGTAGTCTTGAATACAATTCTCTTTTGAATTACAAAAGTATCTCACAGCTCTCAATTGCAAGTAAAAGTTAGGCTATTACCAAAGTTTCATATAAGCTATCTGAATTGGAAATGGAGCAACAGAAATGAAACTCAAAATCTGGATACCTAAATTGGGCAAATGGTTCATCTATTTATAGTTTTCCCCAGGTCTAGCTCAGATGTGCATCGACCAATCAGCAGTGCTTAGATCTGTATCAACCAATGGTAGTCGAGCACGAGGATCCAGATCTGTTTTGGCCAATCAGAATTGCTTGATTTGTTTCAGCCAATCAGATGACAGAGGCATCAATTCTGTTATGTAATTTGAAAATCTATTAGAACTTCTAGAAGTTCTCGTCAATTGATTTCATCTTCGGGTGCTCACATGGGGTGGAATATGCCTTTGGTTCGTGCTCAGAATGTTTCAGAATGTCCCTAGGTTTTTAAATGCATTGGGGCGCGTATAAAAGATTACTGAATTACCCTTGCAGATGCTAGGAATCTCCAGAATTCCATTTCGCATAGTTTGGGGACCTTTTCGCAAGGTACTGTGACTTTTGAAGCTCTTTTCGCAAAGCTCAGGTTCTGTTCGCAAGGAGTTCTCTTCTTTTCGAATAGGTCAGAAATCCTTTCGAAGAGTTCAGGTGCTCTTCGAAAACTAAACCTGGAGCTTTTAGTTCTTTTTGCAAAGTTTAGGTTCTTTTCGAAATGTTCAAATTCTTTTCGAAAAGCACTCTGTAATGCATTCTTCTGTTCGAATAGCTCCACACTTTCCAGGTTATAACCAGGCCTTTGTCTTCTTTAGTTTAGGCATTTTGACAGCGCGTGAGGTTGTCCCTTCTCTTTCTTCCTTTGGATCAACATGGATTATCATCTTTTTGGCACTTTTAGGCTGCTTTCATGGTTAAGCCTGTCTTTATTGTTAGCTGTAACACAAGCACTTAAAACACTTATTTAGTCCTCTCAAGGGTCTATCAAGGCCCAGGTTAAAGGTTGGAACATGGTATTTTCTAGTTCTCAACACACCCCCAAACCTAAGCTTTGCTAGTCCCTGAGCAAAGACAGAATTAAAAATAGAATAAAAAGCCACTTTTGTAAGGAACACAGTTGCATTTAGCATATGCAACAAGCCTTTTAAACCCCTAGGTGATCCCTAGTGGAGGAGTGAAGTCTCCTGAGGGTTTTCAGTGAAGGTACCCACAAACTTCTCCAATAAATCAGTTAATATCAATGCTTGCTTTAAAGCGCACTTTTATCCAGTCAAGTTATTCACACCTGCATTAGTCAAGCTGTAAAAAGATCTCCAGGAAAACATTAGTTTAAAACTAAAATTCAGATGTAATTCCTTTATCATTCACTCAGTTGGTGTCAAAAAGTTTTTATAAGAAAAATTAATGAAAAGCTTGCCTTTTATTTGAAAATTCAGTTTATGATGTTACCTCAAATAATTTGATTTCAAACTCAACTCTCACCAGGGTTTTCACTCACCATGCAAATATGAGGGTTGCACTATTTCACACAGCTCAAGAGCAATTACAATCCTCAAATAGGATTGTAAGCAGGAGCATAGGCTTTGCTTTTTAGTTCTGAATTCACTGCTCTTTTCACCATAGATTACACAAATCCTTATCTCCATGTGACAGCTCAATCCATCATTGATCAGTAAAGACTTTGACTTGGGTGGTACTGTGGCTTATGAGTGAACTTTATCAAGAATAAAGAGGTGGAATGGAATTCAGAATTGAGAAGTCAGTCAAGGTAAGGAAGTGGTAGACACATCTTCTTTATTTCAGTACAATTTCATCTTCTTCTTTGAATTTTCAGAGCCAAAGTGGCCATCTTTTTCTCTTTCTTTTTCAAATTCTCAATGAAATGACTTTTTTTGACTTTTTTTTCCTTTTTGAAGCAACATTGACTTGAGTGCAACATTTCTTTTGTTGATACATCATTGCCTTCAATTATTTTTCTTCTTCTTTTACTAATCTGTTACCCAACTCTCCTTTCTTCAGCTTCCTTTCCTTTACCCTCTAAATTTTCAGAGTGAGGGTTAGGCTCAATGAGGTTGATTAGGTTGGTTGATGAGGTTATTAAGAAATCTTGGGTTTATAAGGCTCAACTGGTGTGTATCAAAGGCAGTTTCAAAAGGTGGGGCTTTTTGAAGTTCAAACTGTCTAAAAGGAGGCCTTACATCATGTCTTTAATATCATGATTGCTGTCAAGTTATTTCAATTTGAATATGTGTAACTTCTAGTGAAAATAAGCAGGTTCAAACAGTCCCTAGAGCAGAAAAATTGCCAATTCATATCTCCCAAAAATACATTTCAAGCCCAAGTCTCACTAGGTGTAGTTATCTATCAACTTCCTGAGGTATATCATCACTGTTTTCTCTCCTTTTAGGTTTACTAAAACATCAATTTGTTATTTTGAAAATTTTCTGGCATTCCCTTCATGAAAGTATTGGAATTACACTGAAAATCAGTTTTAAAAGTTTTAACTTCCTCATTTTTCAGGTGTGAAATCACTTTATTTTCAAAAATTCTACTGATGATCAGTTGCATTAATGTTAACTTAATTATTGACATTTCTGCCACACCCCCAAACCTATAGTGAGCAGGGTCCGCACTGGTCCAAAGTGTATTAGAAAAGAAAAGAAACAAGCAACCAGAAATCATAATGAAAAGAAAAAAGAAAGAAATGCACAATGTATGTACAATGTATTAACACAAAACCAAAATTTTATATTATAGACCCATAAAACAGATATGTAAAATGTATTCTAATAGCTGGGGTCAAAGTCTGTATCATAAGTTGGTTCAATGGGATCAGAACTGGAGTCACTGTCAGAGTCAGAACTAGAAGCAGTATTGGAGTCAGAACTTGATTTAGCCTTCTCCTGGATTGTGTTTTTCAGCTCAGTGTATTCCTCAGTTTTGATCTTTTTGGTGAGGCCAATATACTTTTCAAGTCTAGTAGTCCTCAATTTTTCCTGTTCAAGCTGTGCTTGTAACATGGTCACCTTGTGCTGCTCACTCCTAACCATCTGAAAAGTTTGACCCAACAGGTCCTGCATCTTCTCTCTCAAATTTCATGAATAACTCTAATTTCCGAATCTGGTTTTCATAAGGGGTTCTAATGTAAGCTTGCAAAGAAGCTAACCCCTTGAGGACATCTCGACAGATATATGGATTCTCTTCCATAGCCCTTTTAGGAGTGGCAAATCTGGGGATGGGAATGGAGTGGTAGGGGACCAAAGGTATCCCAGCAGTGGGAGTGGGAGAAGAGGAGTCTAAAAGAATGACCTCAGGGTCGGTCTGAGTGGCTTGATAAGAAAAAGTGAGGAGAGGTGAAGGGGGCTCAATAAGAACTACTTCAGGTTTTGTTTGGGTAGCATGGGCAGTAATGGTGAGGGTGGGTGGATCAACAAATACTACCTCTGGTTCTGTTTGGGTAGCATGATCATCAACAGCAGGTACAGTGGCTAAGGTATTTGTGTGGGATGTGGAGGCTAAGGTTTGGAGAAGGGCATTGGTCACAGACTGATTGTCTGTGTTGATCTGTAGTTAGGCTTGGATGGATTGATTGGAGAAAGGTAAATATTTGGCTAATTGATTCAGGTGTGGGTGTGGTATGCATAGTAGGGGCTGGTAAAACTGAAGTAGATGGTTGAGGTGCAATGGGTGAAATGGTTGTAGAGGGTGAAGTAGCCAAATGAGTGAAATGAGGAGGGTCAGGTATAGGTACAGATTCAAGCCCAATATTCTCTAATATAGATCCTATCAGTGATGAATAAGCCTCTATAGTGAATATCTTAGGTTCAGTTTGGGTATGAGTTACTTCAGGTGTATTAGTTGAATTAGCAGGTGAACCTGAGAAGCTTTGGAGCGGAGGAGTACTAGGAGCTTGTTCAACAAAGTCAGGGGCTAAATCTTGGATATTGTTGAGAGAGATTGGTGGTGTGAGTATGGCTGGAGTGGTTGGTGTAGAGGAGGAGTCTGCAACTGGGATTATGTTGGTTATGGGAGATGGGATTGCTTGAAGGGGTGCAATAATAGGAGTTGGGCTAGGTGAGGTGGGTAAGATGACCACTTCTTTAAGAATCGGTGCAGCTGAAGAGCTGGTCACCACAGGAAGGACAGCTTGTTCAATGTCAGCTGCAGTTGAAATAGGTGCAGCTAAAGAGCTGGTCACCTGTGGTCCGCAAAGGTGTTCAATAGTAGTCATAGGGCGTTCTGTGTATGGCGTGTTCAATAGTAGTCATAGGGCAGGTTCCACTTCCTCCCTCATTCTTTTCAACATTGCTTGACTTGTAGTCCAAGCCTTTTTCCCAAACGCATGAGGAGATATAACTTCAAATGGCTCTTGCTCATCAATATCAAACTTGGCTCTTAGTAGGGCTGTGATCAGCCTACCAAATGGTATTCCAGCTAATTTCTACTCCTTTTTCAGCTTGGTACTAATATCAGCCATGGCTTCAAAAATCAACATAGGGGCATTGAAAAATTGTCCCTTAGAAAAATGGAAGAGAGCCTCTAAAATTGGTGTCCTTCTTTCCTGGTTGTGCCTAGTGACATAAAAACATCCCCTCAAAATGGAATCCATCAGTAAAAATTGAGGTGCTAGGTCTCTCCTCATTATGGATTGTCCAGTTCCAACGATGCCTTGCGTTAAATGTGCAGCCATTTCTCTGAAAGAGGCGTCAAAAGTGCCAAGGAACCAGTGGGATCGTGTTGACAAGGTATCCCCAAAGCATTCCCAATGTCTTCATAAGTGACAGTTAAATCGCAATCATCAATGAAAATAACAAGAGTAGGGACATCAACATCCTTCTCTGTCACTTTTACCAAGTTTTGGTACCATAATTTCACCATTCGTGGATAAATTTTCTCTGGAAGAGGGGTTAAGATATTGCTCAGTGAGGCATCCCTAATCTATTTCAAAGATAACTGACATTCAGGTTTGTTGTAGAAAAAGGTCTCATCAACAATAAATTCTGGAATTAGCTTCTGAGCTTCGATAAATGGGTTCGACAGTACCAAATGAATAGGCAAAGGAGGAAGCTCAGACTCAGGGCTAGTGGCAGCTGTTGGGGTGGGTTCCTCATATCTCACCTTTTTCCCCTTCTCAATCATATCAGCTTTATCCATTGAAAGTTTCCTTTTAGCTGAAGCTTTGGTTTTTCCTTTTTTTGACGGTTTGCTAATTTTCTTAGCAGAAGATTTTTGGAACATTTCAGCCAATGATTTTTCAGCTTTCCCCATTCTAAAGCTTTGTATAAGAACTCCCACAATAAATGCTGACACCAAATCAAATTTTGCAAATGATAAACAGAGGAAATGCACAGAAAAATACCGAAATCTAGGGTTTTGGTTGAACTTGTTGCTTGCTCGCTGAAATCCACTAGAACCAGAAGCTAAAATCCCTCTCTTCAAGCTTAAATGATCGAACAAATGTGAAGAAAAGTGTGGCTGAATTCTAAAATCACGCAAGGAAAGAAAGAAAAAGGGTTTCTGTGAAACAGGACGTTATCAGAAGGCTTTCGAATATGAAACCCTTACTTCGAAAGGGTTTAAATATGCTCAAAATGATTTTCGCAAATATCTTTGAAGTTTTCGAAAAGTTCAAAATAGTCCTTTTTTACAAGTGAGAATGGCATCAGTACCATTCGAAAAGCATATGCCTTCAGAACCAACTATTCGAACAACGAATAGCTTCAGAACTAACTTTTCGAAAAGCAAATCATTCTGAGCTAACTATTCGAAAAGCAAATCATTCTTTTCGAGCAGTTAGTTACAGGTTTAGCTCCTTTTCGAAAGGTTAATTAAACTTTTCTAGAAGGATTTTTTTCTTTGCGAGTTAATTTTTTACATATTTAAACTTCTCGAATTGAAAGTAAAATGACTAAAAACAAAGAGCAAACAATTATGCAAAAATTATAAAACAAGCACTGATAAAATACATATTATACAGTTGGTTATCCTCAGATATGGGATGGATCTTGATGATAGATGGTTAGTACAGGCTCCAGGGTATTTTCAATGCATGGTTTGAGCCTCTGACCATTTACTTTCAAGATTCTTCTATCACTTGGGTCCAAAATTTCAACAGCCCCAGAAGGAGCTGCATGAATGACTGTATATGGCCCTTCCCATCTAGATCTCAATTTTCCAGGAAAAAACTTAAGTTTGAGTTAAATAGCCATACCTTAGAGCCAGCTAAGAACTCTTTTCTCAACAAATTTTTATCATGGAAGGCTTTGACTTTCTCTTTGTAAGATCTTGCAGTGGTGTATGCATCCATCCTCAGCTCTTCTAACTCCTCAAGCTGCAGTTTCCTGTGATTACCAGCAGTAGTAAGATCCATGTTCAAGGTTTTAATAGCCCAAAAGGCCTTATATTCTAACTCCACTGGTAAATGGCATGCTTTGCCATAGACCAATCTGAATGGGGACATGCCAATTGGGGTTTTATAGGCTGTCCTATATGCCCATAATGCATCATTCAGCTTAAAGGACCAATCCTTTCTGTCCTTCTTCACAGTCTTTTCCAGTATATGTTTGATTTCTCTATTGGAAATCTCCACTTGTCCACTGGTTTGTGGATGATATGGAGTAGCTACTCTATGAGTCACAGATTATTTTTTCAATAAAGCTTCAAAATGTTTATTACAAAAATGGCTTCCCCCATCACTGATAATAGCTTTGGGAAAACCAAACCTGGAAAAAATGTTATCCTTTAAAATTTTCAGAACCACTCTGTGATCATTGGTTTTAGTGGCTATGGCTTCAACCCATTTGGATACATAATCCACAGCTACTAAGATGAAATTACACCCATTGGAAGGAGGAAAGGGACCCATGAAGTCTATCCCCCAAATATCAAACAATTCAACTACCAAAATAGGCTGTAATGGCATTGAGTTTCTCTTAGAAATGTTGCCCAATTTCTGACAGTTCTGGCAAGACTTACAGTGCTGCAGAGCATCTTTGAAAAGTGTAGGCCAATAAAATCCACACTGCAAAACCTTTGCAGCAATTTTGTTTCCACTAAAATGACCTCCACAGGCCTGTTCATGACATATAGAAAGTATGCTATGAAAGTTTTCTTCAGGAACACATCTTCTTATTATTTGGTCTGCACAAATCTTGAACAGATAAGGATCCTCCCAAATAAAATGTTTAACCTTTGAGAAGAGAAGATCTTTATCCATTTTATTCCAATGTTGAGGAATTCTTCCAGTAGGCAAAAAGTTGACTATGTTTGCAAACCAAGGGGTGTGTATACTGATAGCAAAAAGTTGCTCATCAGGGAAAGATTCATTGATGGGCAGCCTATCAATCTCAACAATTAAAATTCTAGACAGGTGATCAGCCACCATATTCTCCACACCCTTTTTATCGTTGATCTGTAAATCAAACTCCTATAATAGGAGGATCCACCTGATTAATCTTGGTTTGGTATCCTTCTTAGACAGAAGGTATTTCAGAGCTGAGTGGTCAGTGAACATCACTATTTGTGAACCCAAAACATATGACCTGAATTTCTCTAAAGAAAAAACAATTGCCAGTAGCTCCTTCTCAGTTGTTGTGTAATTGAGTTGTGCATCAATCATTGATCTACTAGCATAAGCTATGACATGAGGCAGCTTATCCTTTCTCTGCCCAAGAACAGCTCTCAAAGCATAATCTGATGCATCACACATCAGTTCAAAAGGCAGTGAATAATCTGGAGACTGTAATATTGGAGCTGAAATCAAACAGTTTTTTAAGAATTCAAATGCCTTCAAGCATTCATTGTTGAAAACAAAAGGGACATCTTGGCACAATAAATGACAAAGAGGCTTGAATATTTTACTGAAGTCCTTAATGAACCTTCTGTAGAATCCAGCATGTCTCAGAAAACTTCTGATTTGTTTAACAGTTTTGGGAGGTGGCAAATGTGCAATTAAATCAATTTTTGCTCTGTCCACCTCAATGCCCTTGTGGGAGACAGCATGGCTAAGGGCAATGCCTTGGGTGACCATGAAATGGCTCTTCTCCCAGCTCAAAACTAGATTGGTTTTTTCACATCTCTGTAACACCAATTTGAGATGATGTAAACACTGGGCAAAATTGTCTCCATAGATTGAAAAATCATCCATAAAAATCTCCATAAATTGGTCAATCATATCAGAGAAAATGGAGTACATGCATTTTTGAAAGGTAGCAGGAGCATTACAAAGACCAAAAGGCATTCTCCTATAGACAAAAGTGCCAAAAGGGCAAGTGAAGAAAACAGGAATTTGATTGTAACTAGAGTAACCATCAAGAA
This sequence comes from Chloranthus sessilifolius, assembly GCA_021018995.1. NCBI lineage: Eukaryota > Viridiplantae > Streptophyta > Magnoliopsida > Chloranthales > Chloranthaceae > Chloranthus > Chloranthus sessilifolius. Next base: position 87,623,409 of record CM037594.1, on the reverse strand, counting down.
AACAGTAATAAGCTTTTCCTGCTAGCTTATCTAAAATTTGATTTATGAAGGGAAGAGGGAAATGGTCTTTTCTGGTCATTGCGTTTAGTTTTCTGTAATCAATACAGACCCTCCAACCAGTTGTTTGTCTGGTTGACATAAGCTCACCAGAATCTGAGGTTACAACAGTGATCCCATATTTCTTAGGAACCACCTGTGTAGGTGCCACCCAAGCTGAATCTGAAATGGGGTAAATGACCCCTGCATCCAGCAGTTTAACAACCTCTTTCATGACCACTTCTTGCATATGAGGATTCAACCTCCTTTGCATTTCCCTAGAAGGCTTTGCATCTTCTTCCAAATGAATTTTATGCAGGCAAACAGCTGGACTGATTCCTCCTAAATCAGCAATAGTCCAGCCAATTGCTTTCTTATGTTGTTTCAATACAATCAACAGCTCTTCCTCCTGTTCCTAAGTGAGGGAGGAAGAAATAATCGCAGGCAATGTTTTATGGTTTCCTAAAACCACATATTTCAAATTTTCTGGCAACTGCTTCAGCTCTACATCAGGTGGGCTGAGAAAAGAAGGTAACAAAGGTACCTTGGCTGTTTGTGGAAGGGGAAGAATAGCAGGTTTCCATGAAGAGAACCTTACTGATTGATCATGAGTTCCTTGCACAGCATTTACTTCCTCAGACTTTCCCCAAACATCTTTAAAATCCGTGGTTAAATCTTCACACTGTAAAAACTGTGGTAAAGTCTCTTCCACCAGTTCATCCATTAGATCAACAAGAAAACATTCCTCAGAACTAAATTGAGGCTGTGTGACTGCATTATAAACATTTAATTTCACCTTCATATTTCCAAAAGAGACTTCCATAATACCAGACCTACATTGAATGCAAGCATTGGCTGTAGCCAGGAATGGTCTCCCCAATATGACAGGGATGGAAGTTTTGCTTTTTGTAGGTTCCATGTCCAATACTAGAAAATCAGCAAGGTAGAAAAACTTATCTACTCCTACCAATACATCCTTAATCATCCCAACTGGCTTTCTTTCAGATCTGTCTGCTAGTTGTAACACCACATGAGTGGGTTTTAATTCTCCCAAACCTAGTTTCTCATATACAGAATATGGAAGCAGGTTGACACTAGCACCCAAATCTAATAAAGCCTTTTCAATGGTATGTTCCCTAATAATGCAAGGGATTGTGGGGATTCCAGGATCTTGAAGTTTAGGAGGTGTGGTAATGGACAAAACCTGATTAACTCTTTCCACAGCAAAGACCTTCTTGGATAACTGTATCCTAGATTGTCTTTTGTGAGTGCAAATATCTTTCAAAAATTTTGCATATGCTGGGATTTGTTTGATTGCATCAAGCAAAGGTAGATTTATCTTGACTTACTTGAAAGTCTCCATCATTTCATCTATTTTTGTGTTCCCTTTATCAAAAGGGGATACAGATTTCATGGCATGAGGAAATGGTAAATGAGGAACTAGTCCTTTATCTACAACTTTAGAAGCATTATCAGAATCTTTTTTATTTTATTGTTTTTCATTTTTTTGATTTTTCTGAGGTACATCAGCACCCCCAATGCTAACATCATGTTGCTCCTGCTGCATATCTCTATCATTTTCCTCAATTTTTTCTTCTCCCTTGTCAGTACCCACTTTGTTATTTACAATTCTTCCACTTCTCAAAGTAGTGACAGTTTTTACTTCTTCATGAGAAACAGAAGCCTCTCCAACCATGAACTGTCCTTTGAGATTGTTCAAAGGTTGGCTGGGTAACCTTCCTTCCTCTCTTTTGGCCAAAGTATTTGAAAGTTGACCCAATGTTTCTTCAATCTTCTTTATGCTCTGACTGTGAAAGTTCACAATCTGAGTTAAAGACCCTAAATTCTGGAGTGAATTTAGAACTTGATCTTCAAAAGAAGGGGATCTGAAAGGGGCTTGAACTGGAGCAGATTGCTGTACAGGTTGTTGTGGAATGGGTTGCTGAAAAGTTGGCTTGGTATAAAAATTCACGATAAGGCCGAGCGCTTTGAAAGGTACTTGGTTCTTTGATTGCTGCTGCTGTTGAGATTGATAATTGCCCTGGCTCCACCTTAAATTGGGGTGCCCTCTCCATGCATATTCATTTGACTGCATTTGTTCAAATGATTGGGCAGCATGAGCTTGTTCCACCACTAGATCTGGGAACTGTGGTGCAGCAGGACATTGATCATGTGAATGAGTAGGGGACTGGCATATCAGACCTGCCTCCTCTACTCTTGCAACCATTGGATTTTTAAGTGAGTCAATCAATCTATCAAACTTTGTGGTTAAATTATCCATCTTCCTTTCCAACTCATTCACCTCATAAATCTTTCCTTTCGTGGTTTGCTAATTGTTCAACCTAGCAGGATTCTCAATATCTCTTGACAAAGATTCCTGTTGAGTTGAATTTTCACCAATTACTTCAAATAAATCCCAGACCTCCTCAACTATTTTTTGCAAGTAAGTGCCTCCACAGGAAGCATCTACCATATTCTTGCCCTTTTGATCAATTCCTTGATAGAAGCTTTGAAGAAGCTACCATCGGGGGATTTGATGATGAGGACAATGCCTTAAAAGTTCTTTAAATCTTTCCCATCCTTCATGGAAAGTTTCAGTTGAATGTTGTGAGAAGGAAATAATACTTTGTCTCAACTGGCTGGTTTTAGACATAGGGAGATATTTGGCTAAAAAATGACACTGCAAATCATTCCAAGAAGTGATACTATTTGGTGCTAACATAGACAACCATGCTCTAGCTTTGTCCTTTAATGAAAAAGCTTGAGCTTCGACCAAGTCCAAATTTATGTTGAATGTGGTGCAAAGAGACAAGAATTCATCCACATGTTTGTATGGATCTTCCTTACTCAACCCATGGAAGGAAGGAAGCATTTGGATAGTTGATGCTTTGTTCTCATAATTTCCTTCAACAGTAGGAAATTGAATGCAAAATGGAGAATTATAGGCACCAGGTGTAAAGTAATCCCTCAAAAGTCTAGGTTCTTCACCCATAGTAGCTGTTTCAGCAGAATTCTGTGATGATTGTCTGGTTCGTAGTAGCCTTTCAACTTCTAAATTTAGAGGGACAATCTCAGGGCTGAGAGTCCTCCTATCAAACATACAACACAGAACAGAAAATCAGATTATGCACAGCAAACCTTCAGAATTCCTTTTAAAGTAGATTCCATGCTTCAAAATGTATATGAATAACTGCAAAAATTTAAACAATAGAATAGTTTAGCACTGATGTAAAAATAAAAACAAAATGAAAACTTAGGTCTACCTATTTTAAAACAAATTCCCTGGCAACGGCACCAAAAACTTGTTTGAATCTAAGTGTGCATGATTTATTTGTGTTTTGAAAATAGACTTACTACTAAATTTGGAAAACTAAAAAGAATAAAGAAATATCAGCACAGAGAGAAGTAAATTAGCCTGCAAGATCAGGGCCAATTGTAGCAAGTTTTAAATATAAGTGAGTAAAAGATCGTCCACAGAGAATTTATTTAAAATGTAAGATAAACCTCCAGATCTGATCTACCAGATCTGGCCTCTGATCCTATCTACAAAGCACATAAGATGGGAGGTTGAATTTGTCACATTAACTAAACGGTAAAAGTAAAGATTAAACTAAATGATCCAGATTTGAGTTGGGGGGATTTTGATGTAAATTAATAAGAATGGAGAAATAATATCTAACTTTGATTTGGTTCTTGAAACAAAATGAGAATAAAAGTAGATCAAATGAGAGATGTTCCAATCTTCATCTGGCAACAAGCATAGATGCAAGAGGAAGTAATCTAACTTAAGGATTCTAGTTAAACTTATGGCTATGGTATGTCCACTTCAATGGCCACAGACCATCCAATAGTCTTTAATCTGAACCCTCAATTCAGAATAAGAAACACCACTACAAATGCTGTGAAAGATTAGGTTACAAACACTAATTCCCACAGGGATAATGAATCAAGGGAAATTGCTTGAAAAATAGTAAATCTAAAGGAGTCTAGTGCAATAAGCAGATCACAGGGAACCCTCAACATGAATCCAATTGAGAACGATTCGTTCACAAAGAACCTTTTCAAATTCACCATTACAATTACGCACAATTTTAAACAGCTCTCGGATTTGTAGTCTTGAATACAATTCTCTTTTGAATTACAAAAGTATCTCACAGCTCTCAATTGCAAGTAAAAGTTAGGCTATTACCAGAGTTTCAGATAAGCTATCTGAATTGGAAATGGAGCAACAGAAATGAAACTCAAAATCTGGATACCCAAATTGGGCAAATGGTTCATCTATTTATAGTTTCCCCCAGGTCTAGCTCAGATGTGTATCGACCAATCAGCAGTGCTTAGATCTGTATCAACTAATGGTAGTCGAGCACGAGGATCCAGATCTGTTTTGGCCAATCAGAATTGCTTGATTTGTTTCAGCCAATCAGATGACAGAGGCATCAATTCTGTTATGTAATTCGAAAATCTATTAGAACTTCTAGAAGTTCCCGCCAATTGATTTCATCTTCGGGTGCTCACATGGGGTGGAATATGCCTTTGGTTAGTGCTCAAAATCTTCCGAAATGTCCCTGGGTTTTTAAATGCGTTGGGGCGCGTGCAAAAGATTACTAAATTATCCTTGCAGATGCTAGGAATCTTCATAATACCATTTCGCATAGTTTGGGGAACTTTTCGCAAGGTACTGTGACTTCTGAAGCTCTTTTCGCAAAGTTCAGGTTCTGTTCGCAAGGAGTTCTCTTCTTTTCGAATAGGTCAGAAATCCTTTCGAAGAGTTCAGGTGCTCTTCGAAAACTAAACCTATAGCTTTTAGTTCTCTTCACAAAGTTTAGGTTCTTTTCGAAATGTTCAGATTCTTTTCGAAAAGCACTCTGTAATGCATTCTTCTGTTCGAATAGCTCCACACTTTCCAGGTTACAACCAGGCCTTTGTCTTCTTTAGTTTAGGCATTTTGACAGCTCGTGAGGTTGTCCCTTCTCTTTCTTCCTTTGGATCAACATGGATTATCATCTTTTTGGCACTTTTAGGCTGCTTTCATGGTTAAGCTTGTCTTTATTGTTAGCTGTAACACAAGCACTTAAAACACTTATTTAGTTCTCTCAAGGGTCTATCAAGGCCCAGGTTAAAGGGTGGAACATGGTATTTTCTAGTTCTCAACAATGTGTGAGAGAAACTAGTCATGGCCGCGATAAAAATGGGCATGACCTGGTTAGATGGAGGGAAGTATGGGGGATTTGAAAAATTAGATGTGGTATGGGTAGGTGCGGGTGGATTGGGTATGCATCAGGCGGATAAAAAATAGGGTATATTGGTGAAGGTGGAGGATTGGGCAGTATTTTTAATGGGTGTGGATGGAAGGTGAGATGGATTGGGAACGGCCATGGACGGGTGAATTGGCATGGTTTGAGAAAATGATGAGGAATGGAGGGTTGATGTGGATGGGTCTTGAGTAAATGTGGGTGGAGGTTGGAACAAATTTTGGGCGGGTGTGGAAGGGAATATGGGTGCTCCAAAGGGTCCGGTGATGGTAAAAGGTGCTTTGGTGAGGGGGATAGATGTGAATATCTCCTCAGCATGGGAGTGAGTAGTGGAATGTGGTCGGGATGAGTTAGGATGCCGGATCCGCTACCCATGACATGGCTCAGTATCGGGTAGGGTATGGGTGCCTTGGGTGGGGCCCGTAAAGCTTCCTCCTTCCCCTATGGGATGACGGAGGGTACGATGATGTCGTTGTTCCGGAACCAACAAAACTCTATTTTTGGGTTTTTTTATTTTAATTTTTTAAAATTTTTTATAAGTAAAAAGATTAAGGATTCCGAGGCCTTTTGAATTCCCTTTTCAGATGGCTATCATACCCTAAATAGGTCTCACGGAAAAGGCTCTGAAGCGCTTCGAAAGAATTAAAAGGAAAACCCCTTGATCTATTGAAGGCACATAAACTAATGTAAACAACCCGATCCCCTGGAATGAGTAAAAAAGAAGTCACCTTCTCTTGACCGGCAAGGGCGTATTGGGTGTCGAAAATTGTGAGGCCCAAACAGAGGCACAAAAAATACTAATCGGGGACTTTGAGAGGTGAAATAGGCCACAGATTCAGGCTGCCTTGTCTATCAAAGACCTGGCACAACTAATAGATGTGCCAGTTCAAAAATACCCAGATTTAAAGCTGGCGTAACTAATACATGCGCCAGTGTAAAAGTGTAGGTACTTGAAGCTAGCGCAACTAATACATGTGCCAGTGCACTTCTGGGGATTTTTGCCTTGGCGCATGTATTAGTGGTGCCAGGCAAAATAAGGGTTTGACAGCAGGGATTTCAGCCCGAAATGAGTATTCTAACTTAGTTTTTTTGAAAGTTGTGCTTTCGGGGAGTGACTGCTTAAATGATCCGTGTCTCTCCTCACATATCCTAAGGGTTACAAGGCTGGTGTGGGTTCACTAACGCTCACTTTTTCTGGGTTTTAAGCTTAGTAACGAGAAGTTTACCCACCCGCTATACCTTAAGTGCAAGAACTTTCTCAGTTACTAGGTGGGCTGGAACTTTTTCGGATCATCACCACTAGGGGTTGCCGCTGTACTAAGAACCGAGAGATTGTATATGTGCCTAAACACCCCAACCTGTAAAAATCTACCCCGCAAAAATCAATTTAAATCCCCCTTGTTGGTTCAATTTTAATTTTCAGTTTTATGGGAGTTTGCTTAGAGTTCAAAGACTGGGGGTGATGATCCCGTGCCGCCTCTACGAGCCGACGTCCACTGCTTGTAATATGATTGCGGAAATTGAAGTGCGCCAAGCCATTTCTTCCTAGAAATGGCTTGGCGCATCTAATAGATGGGCCAAATCCCATGTGGGGTAATTCCTAAGGGATATGGGGTAATTCCTAAGGGTTTGGGATGGTTCCTAAGGGATCTGGGGTGATTCCTAAGGGCTTGGGATGGTTCCTAAGGGATCTGGGGTGATTCCTAAGGGTTTTGGATGGCTCCTATGGTTTTGGGAAGGTTCCATACATGCCATCAAAAGCTCAGAAATGCGCCTCTCTCGAAATGTGTCTCAATTGGGCCTTGGGCCAAATTTGGGTGTCTACACAACCCTGAAGGAGAATCTGGAGTATTATTCACCCTCCGATAGTTGTAGGATCCCTCCTAGCCTACTAGTCTAGTTTGGATACCAAATAGACCCCAGTGATTTAGCTTTGCTCTTGCAATGGATGATTTTCCCACTTTATCATTGGATACAACTGATACTGATCGAGTCCCTGGACATAACTAACATTGCTGGTGAACGGATGTAATTTGGATAAATTTAGGTGGCATAGAATATCTACCTATTTTAAAGATCCACTAGCAATAGCTTTGTGCAGCAAAATCAAAAAACAGGGTTATGCACTAGCATGATAAGTAAGATACCTTCAATCACCAGAATAAATAATTCACACAAATGGTAATTTAATGACCATTAAAGTAAACAAGCAACATTTCTAACTGACTTTAGCTGCATGTAAATAAAAAAGGATCTCAGAACCATACAATAAAATTTATCAAAGATTAAAATATAGAGATAGAGAAATTTTAACTGCAGATTAATGAGTAAGAATAAAAAGGTACCTTGTAACTGCAGCTTGAATCAAAATGTGAATTATAACTTGAACCAAAATCAAAATCGATTTAAAACCTGAATTAAAATTCAGATATGAGATTAGGGAAAATTAAGGAACTGTCAAAACTAAGTTTCAGAGATGAACAATACGAAACCATAGGAATAGAAAAGGGAAACAGGAGAGAGAAAGATAGCATGCATACCTTCTTCTCTTTTAGTTTGAGCATGGACTCGCAACGTTGAAGTGACTGAAGCCAATTAAGAATTAAAGATCATTGAGCAGCTCAAAGCCGACTTTGACAACACTGCTCCCAAGCACCCTAAGACACCAAATCGAAGCGAAACTAAATAACAATAGATCAATCGATGCTTACAAAAATACAAAGAAAAAAAAAATCAAAACTCCAATCTGCTAAAAGAGCATCAATAAAATAGATAAGGACGATAAAAGTCGATCATATAAGAGATTCATAGAAAATCAACCCATAAAGTGATAAAACCTCATCAGATATATAAACCGAAACAGAAATCATAAAAAATTCAATGAAAAAAACTGGATTAGCATTTTCAAAATCCCTAGCTGATTGCTTCAAAATGGTAGGAGCTTCCAAAATCCTAGTAGAATAGATCGAAAAAAATTAACCAAAATATAACGAAATCTATCTCAAATCCTACTCAAAATCAACCAAAATATAACCAAAAACCATATAACATATCTAAATCTGTATTCACCAGCTTCCAATCCATCTCAAATCCTCCGCTCCACAAGATCAAAGCCATAAATCATATCTAGATTGTACGGATTCGATGAGCTAGGGTTTGTCGAGAGAGAGGAAGAGGAAGGGGAGAGAGGCTAGGGTTTGAGATGGATTGGACAAACTCGTGCAAAGGGTTTGTCGAGAGAGAGGAAGAGGAGAGAGGCTAAGGTTTGAGAGAGAAAGAAAAGAGATGAATACGGGAGACGGCGGTTTTATTTTCATCATAGAGAGAGAAAGTTTGGAAATAGGGTCCCAATAGATCTGGTATGTGATGAGAGTTAGAGTTGCACGTGATGAGGGTTAAGGAATTAAACGACTATTTTATTATAATAAGAAACCGATTTTGGTAGTGGATTATTATACTACTACTTGTTCAGTGGTCCTTTATATATTTGCAGGTGTGGTTTATGTGTCATTTTCATGAAGTGCTTGAATGGGGGTGTCTACTTCTTCGACGCATTCTTGCTCCACAAGAATGGGTCGAAGAGGAGCATCTGTAGACACCCCATTTTCGCCCTCTCCGATTATACAAACTTGTTCAGTCAACCTTTAGCCTTGCCCATGACTTTTAGAAAGGGGCCAACCTTCCACAAAAGTCATAGAACCCATAGTTTGGGGATTATACACTATACAAATAGTATATATTCGAGTTATGAGCTGAGACCTCAGCTCACAAGCTCAGATCTGGCCCGGGAGATTCCTGAATTATACTCATGAAAGTATGCGCATAATTCGATTATGTGCAGGCCACCTTGCGCACAATTCGCTCATATTGGACTAGGGCATACCTTTCGTGCACCACCTGAAGTCTCGGATTATGTGCGGGCCACCTTGCGCATAATTTGATTATGCGCATCCCTGGGCACGCACAATTGGTCCATAATTGTACTAGGACAAGGTATTCCCTAAACCTCCCATAGGTCCGGATTATGTGCATGTCAGAGTGCGCATAATTCTATTATGCGCTCTCACTCATGTGTATAATTTGTTCCAAGTGAATTGGACCTAGGACATCCTGGCAAAGCAAGTCAACAGGCTATTCCGCTGTCGGTGACTAACTCCCAACAAATTATGAGCAGTGGACCTTGCGCACAATTCAATTCTACACAGAGGACTATGCACGCAATTCCTGAATTGTGCACATGGCCATATGCGTATAATCGCCCGAACAAGTATAAATAGACCCCCTACCCCACAACCAACAACAAAACTACCATTCTCAAGCTTGTTCCTTTTGGAAAATCGTGGCTCGCTCTAAGATTTCAAAGAGAGGAGTGCAGCTGCACTCTAAGTTTTTAGTTCCTAGAACTGCAGACTTTTCTCTAGAAATCTCATGGTATTAAAGTCAACGGTACTAGCCCACTAGCCTTGATTCTCGAAGGAGTACTGAAGCGATAATTGCATAGCCTTAGATCCAACCCCTAGAAAACCCCTGCTGAAATTCTTAGGCTAGCGCCAATTAGGTCCCTAACTTTCTCCATATTTACAAAATTTCCCTAGCCTTGCCAATTTGTCCAAGGGAGCTAATAGAGGGTACTCGGGAATGGAGTCCTCCGTAGCATAGCGGGCCACCACCCCCTTTTAGATAGGTCTAGTAGGAATAGGAATCCAAACTAGTTAAACCCTAGGCAACCCACAGCTGTTAATGTCGGCAGGCCGACATTTAACATAGGAGTCTGACCCACACCCACACCCTATCCGCATGTGATCAGTAACGTTCTACAACATCGATAAATCTGTAGATGGCGATCACATCAATCCAAGTACACTATTTAGAATTCAATTACTACTAACAATATACTTCTGTAGGTGCATTTAAATAATGTCCCCTCTCTTATCTTAACGCCTTTCGCTAACCATTGCAAACGGAGTCCACTAAGGATTGAATTGGGCCACTTATTCTGGGACAAGAAAGGAGCCTAGAAATAATGCGTACCAATAGGTTTGTAACTCTTAGTGCCAATAGCGAAATCAAACACTCAGCGGCTTTCTGGAAAGATCTGTGAGTTACCTACCATTTTTCTTTACATTTCAAAGGTCAAAGGATCAGGATGTAATCAGACACATCTGATCAAGGGTCAGGTCGGTCTAATTTCTGGTTGGGTTACATGTTTCGCAATTCTACGTTACATGTTTGCCGATTTTCTCGCCAACAATTCTGATCGAATTGTTGTGTAAAAATTTACCCAAGCCTTAGGGATAGGGCAGGGCCCATTCTCAATTTATCCCAGATTTTTCCGAAATAGTATTGGGCACGGAAATCACAGCTTTTCGAGGCTCTGATTTTAGGAGTAACAGGGCAGCTTCGTTGCCTTGTGCTCCGGGTGCCACAACATTCAAACAGTGCGGAGTTCGGGTCTGAAGTTTTAATTGGGTGTCGGGAACCTATTAAATTATTTATTAGAATATTTTGGAAAATTTTCAGATTTTATTTCCATTTAATTTTCTCATTGTTCTGAGAACAAATTGCTATGAGCTACAAAGTCTACAAACTTGGGTCTTCGATGGGGTCCACCTAGTGGTCCATCCAATGGCAAAAGTTTTGGCTCTCAGCCCGAGATGTTCCTAAGTTAATCCCAGATTCATCGGGGCATCTTTTGGGTTCATTCTATCTATGGAGGCAGCATTAATTGCTTTCTGGTGCTACCCTATTCACTGGGCATCAATTTATCTAAGGTTTTTTTATTGAGCTTAAGGAGCCATCCGATCGGGCCTAAAATTATGGACATGATTACATTTTTCAAAATCAATTTTTGTTTTAGAAATATCTTTTGCAAAAATCATGATTCTTTCAACCCATTCGATCAAATTTTCAAGTTTTAATCGTCATACTTTTTATAGCCTAAGTGACCAAATTTTTGGCTTTCATTGGTAAGCCATCGATCACCGTTGATCATTCATGATCGACGTTGATCATGAGATTCCAAAACTGGCATCATCATCGAACCATCGATCTATTGAAAGGGTTAAAGTTAGTGACGTAAAGCCTATAATCATCGAATCTATTCCTATCCATGTATCTATCACCATTAAAATCATGCTCAATTTTTCGGAGGTCTATCATATGATTCTAGGATTTAATTATTCATTTATACATAACAAAGAATTAGTTCAATGTTCAAAATCACGTAAGCAATATCAAGCATTTTACCAAATATTTCAAGCAAATCGAGCAATTATCAAGGCAATCAATCGTGACCATCCGATTGGGCACTTATCAACTAATAATCGAGCTGAATTTTTTTGAGATATAACTTATAATTCTCAGTATATTCCAGCCCCAAGACATGTCATAAATCTATTATAATTTTATAGGTAACAATGCAAAGATTCAATGCAAATTCATATACAAGTTATTTATCAATCAAGCAATCTAAGACCAATCATTTAATCATGATTAAAACCAGATTGCAATGATAAATTTCTAAGATTTCACATGAACAATTCGTCCCAGTAAACATATAATATCCGGTCAAGATGTCCATAAAATTTCTATGCAAGGAATCAAAACTATTCTATACTATACTATGCATTAAAACCAAAAATGCATCAACAACCATTCAATTTACCTAGAAATCCTTGATAAATAAGATAATTTCCAGAGATTAAAAATCTAAAATTGTGACCTGCATCACATAGTGTTATCATCCATGAAGATCATTTAATCTACTTTGTATAGTATGATGAAAGAAAGTCAAAATTTCAAAGTTCCTACACATTAGTGCATAGTGGTCATGTTTGACAAAATCTTAATCAATGGATGGCCTTGCATGACCATGTATATCACATGCATGGCATACCAGGTCACTGGTCCAACATGTATATAAAAGTTTTTAAAGTATTTAAACCTAAAATTCTTTTTATTTCACAAAACTCCAAAGAAAATTCAAGTTTTGTATGTTTCGACCTAGTTGGTCAATCTAGATCATTGGATGGCCTTGCATGATCATGTAGATCACATGCATGGCATCCAATACTACTGATCTATTATATAATTTCATAATATTCAAAGTCTTTAAATAAAAATCCCTTTCTATTATTCAAAAACTCAAGAAATCCAAACTATATTCCAAAAATTGATTGGTTTGACCTTTGTGGACCAATCTAGACCATTGGAATGCTCATGTAGATTACATGCATGGCCTCCAACATCCCAGGTCTAACATATCATCCCAGAAAATTCAAAATTTAAAAATAAAAATCCCATTTTAATTTACAAAAACTCAACAAAATCCATGCAAAAATTTAAAAATTGCTTGGTTTGACCTCAAGGGTCAATCTAGACCTTTGGATGGCCTTGCATTATAATGTAGATCACATACATGGCCTCCAATATCCCAGTTCTAATATTCCATCCCAGCTTTCTACAAAAATTTGAATCAAAAATAGATTTTCAAGCTACAAATGCAAGAAAAATTGACAAATTTCTATGCTCGAGTTGCGTTAGCCTAGATGGCCATTCTAGACCATTGGATGGCCTTGCATGATAGATCACATGCATGGCCTCCAATATTATGGTATTATATGCTCTATAATCATCCCATAATTTCAGCTTCAAAAATTCAATAACAACCATAGGAATCTATTGCTAAATTCTATACTTTGAAGACCAAAAATGTCAAACAAACACTAACTAGAACTTTACCTTGATAGCTCTCTCCTCTCTTGCTGTTTGCTCCAAGCTTTATGGTAACAATTGGTGGGATTAGGCCCAGAATTATATATGTTAAGCTAGAGAGAAAATGGGATAGATTGGTGGTGGTAGATTGAAGTTTTAATGGTGGAGATGGAGGGGCAAATTTTTGGAATCCTATGGCTCTGATGGAGATCTAATGGATGATGGAGAGAAGAAGAAGATGGAAGATGGTTGAAAGAGAGCCCTGCCCATAAGGAATTCAAAATTTGCAAGGGTTGGGGAGACAAGGGGCTGCAAAAATTGGAAAAGTGTCTGCCCATTTCTTCCCAAAGTATTCCTCTCATTCCAAAAACACACTCTCTCTCCTTTATCTCATGCACCCATGGAGTGGTCCCCACTTTGACTCCTTTTTCAACCATACATTGAGTCATTCTCTTGTCTTTAGTGGACTTCAAGACCCTTAAAGGTTCTAAACTGAAATTTTCTGTGAGATCTTGTGGTGCATTCCAATGAATGCATCTTACACCCTAGATTTTCCCAATGTAAATTAATGGTGTAAGATGGGTCAAATCTTGGTCAAATCAATCAAGGGCTAGGATTTGCTAGAGATTTTTAATATTCAAATTTCTATTTCTAAAAATTAGGGATTTTAATTACTATTTCCCTTTGGCTTTAATTTAAAGTACAAGAATTGCCACTCTCCAATGCAAATCACAAATAGACAACCCTATGTGTTAGGACATCTAAGGGCTTCTATTTTATGGGTCCATGTTTGACTCAACACATCAAGACATCTCATGATAATTTTCAAAATTTGATCCATTGGCGATGGTACCCTCTCATAACCATCAAGGGTCAGGCCCAATTTGGAAAACCTCAGGTTAGGGCTCATCAAGAGAAAAGTCGGGCTGATTTTTAAGGCACAAGATGTAGTGTGTATTTTACCAAGTTTCTAATACACCCATCCTAATAAATGGGGTGTCCTATGGGTTAGACTAGAAATAACAAATTTTCCCTTAATCTAATGTGGGTGCCTCACAGATTTTGATGGACTTGGCCTCACGCAGTCATATGCCACAATCAGGTTACACCAATGTTTAGTCAATAGTTTGACCAACTAAGGCATCGAGGGGCAGGTGTTACACAATCCTCAGTTGACATTCCATACTCGTTTGAACAAAAGTCGCTCATAATGCACGTTCACAAGAATAGTGGTCAGCTATGCGAGGTGTTCAAATTCTAGATTGTATCATCTTGTCACTTTCAAAGTTTCACGATTCGTTATCAAATGGTTAATGCTCAGAATTCAATAATCATAATTTCCATATTGAAAGTCCAATATTCAAGTATAGTACTTTTAGAAGTCCAATAATCAAATTTCATATCAAAATTCCGTCTGCGAGTTCAAATTAAAATTCCATTGCAGATTCAAAATTAAAATATACTTCTTCTTAGAAGTTCAAGTTCAAAATCCCATTTCAAGTTCAAACTTCAAGTATACTTCTTCATAGAAGTTCAAGCTCAAAATCCCATTACAGGTTTAAATTCAAAGTACAAATTTGGTATTTCATATTTCATATTCAAGATTCAATATTAAAATAACCCATATACAGGGGTTCATATTTAAAGTTCAAATTCGGTATTTCATGTTTCATATTCAAGATTCGATATTCAAATAACCCATACATAGGGGATCATATTTGTAGCTCACATTATTTCAAATATTTAACAATTCAATCAATCTTCAAATTCAATCTCAATCTATATCACAAATCAATAATTCAACAAGTGCTGGGTTTTAATATGAGTTTCATTAAACATCAGGTTCAAATAAAACAAGAGCTTCAATAAATATCCGTTTCAAATCAAATACGGGTTCCGTCAAATATCGGTTTCAACTCAAATCCGGGTTTCGTCAAATATCGGTTTCAAATCAAATACGAGTTTCATCAAATATTGGTTTCAAATCAAATACGGGTTTCTTCAAATATCGATTTCAAATCCAATACCAGTTTCAAATACTACAATTCAACAATTCAGTAAAATTTCAGGTTCAATTCAATTAGTCTGAATCCTTGGATCTATACATTAATTACTATAAATATTCTTACCGCACATATACACATAACGAGATCACTAGGCAAACTAATTCCTTGAATCAGTTTACACTATACTTAGTGTCGACATAATTTAGAATCCTTTGGGGACATATATTAAATAATTCAGTAGAATTATGGAAGAGGTCTATCTCTCCTATTGTTTCAAACAAAATCATTAAGAAAAAGTCAATGTCAATTATTAGTTACTCACAGATATAGTGTGACTATGTCTTCTCCCAATAGGGGTAATTGGTGGTCTAGCTAGGGTCATCTATCTTAGAATTGGTCAAGCTTTAATCGGGACTTTAAAATTATAAAATTCATTTTCTTATCTCATATCTAGTACTTTCCCTTAATTTCTCAAATTAAGGTACAAATTCAGGCGGGTGTTCATTTAAATTTTGAGTAGGTGGTATTAGTCGGGGAACACCAGTTTATAAATCAAGGACTCTAAGTCTCAATAGTACGTTACTTATAGCAGGCCCCTTGTTGGGTCCATTAGTCAGGTCAATTTTGGGTTCTCAGGTCCAAATTAGCATTAAGATTTTGGGAGAGTATAATATAGAACTCTCCTATATTTTCACAAGTTTCCATAACAAATGTACCACCAGATTAAAGTGGATATCGTATCCTCAATAGGTTCATCATCGTCCATTTGAGCCTCATGAGTTTGGCCAAATTGGATCATATTGACAATCAATTCGGGTCTTTAGTCTCCACATTTTTTATGTGGGTGCTTTAAGTCTTTAGTGGGTGCCATTTGTAATGGCCCATGGCTTCAGAATGGGGACATCAGGTCCCAACAATTTTATTAATTACCTTGGACCTCTCATATTGGCTCACTCTTGTCCTACATCGAAAGGCGGTCCGGTCCCCTAAGAAATTCATATTTTAAGCATAGGTGCATCCAAATTTTGAGGGGTGCCAATAGTAGTGGCCCACTCAATATCTAACCAAGGACACAAGGTCATATAAGTTATCTTGACTTATCTGTTTAGACCCAAGGGTCGAGCCGTATCGGGTTTCTAGACCCTAATTGCTCTAATTTAAAGAATTCGGGTTTTTTAGCCTCTACGAGTCCCATCTTGGTTGGTCAAACTCTTGGTCAACCATTTGATATTTTAATCAATGGTCGTCAATGGTTACTGTGACCAAAATAGTGATCATCGGTGATCTCTGTTCCACAAAATTTGAGTGAAAGTCAAGATTTTGACCCTATCCTTTCAAAATTAGTTACAATTTCACTAAGGGTTTCAGACCCTTACTCGGTAATCAAGTCGTTGTTTTCAATTCCGATCGAGTTTTTCAGTGATTCAAAAACTCAATGAAAGAGGACTAGGGGCCTTATCTTTTACAACTAATGACACTAAAAAATACAATTAGATGTAATCGTGGCCATCAATTTACCTAACGGGTTTTTGACCAATTCGTATATTAGGCCAAATTACCAGGTCTCCGGTAATCCGGTCGTAACTTTCATCTCTAATGACAAAATGAAAAGAATTAGAGCTTGTTGGAAAGCTCTTCAAATTTTCTATTCTTTCTTTATATATATCTAATACCGTAAATGTAACTCTCGACATATTTTCTGAACCTAAACACATGAGGTGGATGTGCACACAGTCTCACTAGCCTAGAACAATCTGTATTGTGAATTTGAAGTGGCCGAGCATTTAATTAATAGTAGGGGAGACTGTCGGATTAGGGATTAAATATGAAGATGTGTAACGAGTAGACAGGCTCCGTGAGAGCACCTCACTAGTAAGGACCTTGATGTATAACTAGGAGGTCTTCGTATCAAAACACCAAAAAGGACACCTGGCCTTAGTTACTTCTTTTATTTTCAATTGTATTTTAGCATGGCCCGTACACTAAACTGGTTGTGCGGGTGACCTACCGAATCAGCACCCAAATTATAAAACTCACCTCCCACACATAAACTGCATAGGATTCGTGGGAGAGCTTGAGTGTTGAGTGTGAGAGTTCCTTATTTTAATTTTGAGAAGCCCTCCAAACAATTCGATCTCTTCAAACCATCCGATGAAACCCGATGGCCGCGACAGAGATTCACCATAGTCCGGAACGTCGCAGCGATCTTCCAAACCTCGAGCCCCTACGATCGAGTAATCGGACGATTGGGCATGTAAACATTGAGACCTCTCCTCATCGAAGATCAGACTCTTCTCATACAAAGAATCTGCTAAGGTAAACAATTTAACTTCATCTCGTAAATCTCGCTCTCCAAAGTTAGATTCAATTTATGCGATTATAGAATTCTTTAATTCCTATGCCTCGAAACATTTGCATGCACGATCAAATGAGGATAGGATGTTTTAATTTTCCAAAAATTGAACCTAATTAATTGAACTCTTGATATGCATGCCATCAAATGTTGAGAATTGGACGTGTGAAGGGCTTAAAGGCCGAGTTCTTTGATTCCAGATGTTTCGACAAATGGCTCGTGCAATCAGAGTATGATAGAGGTTAGAAATTCAACATAATAATACTAATTAGGTTCGATTATCTATATAAGAGGAGAGTTATGGCAGAGACATCGAATCATGAAGATAGAAGATGAAATTTAAAGGGAGTGAGAGCTTGTCAGGCTCGCCGCGGCGACATGGAACATCGTCGCGGCGAGGTGAACTCTGAAGCACTCGCCACAGTGAGTGCTACGCATTTTAAAGGCCATTTTGGCTCAGTCAAAACTTGCCATGGAGAGGAACTGTGAGTCACATGGCACCTGTGCACCTCGCCACGGTGACCCTGTAGCTCCCTGCAGCGAGGTACCCTATCTTGTGAGTGTGGATTTTGTGTCCTTTCACGCTAAACGAGACCTCATCTCATGGCGTACGCTTCGTTAACAATTAGAGGGTGTGCTATATGTAATCTAGGTTCAATGCGAGGAACAATTGAAGGGGATTTAGCTTTGATTCATGTGATTTTGCTCACGAAGTTACGACTTTAAGGTAGGGAAGGACCTCTTGCCTGATTACTCATTTTCTCAAATTCGTGCCACTGATGTGAATAGAAAATGCATGATATTCTAGAATTGCTAAGCATGATGTGCAACTATGGATCTCGATCGATCCGTTGTGATAACGTGCACTCTTCGAAAAATATAGAGTCGCCACCCAGAGCTTTTGGTGTCCCGAGAAACCTCAAATTAATATTAAATGCACCGGAGTGCCAAATATGACTCTGATTTACCGATTCACGCCAAAGGCTCTTGGGTAGGGGCTTCAGTTATCGATCGGGAAGGTGTTAGGCACCCGATCAATCCGCTCATATGCGGTCTCTACTTATGGCAAAAACTAAAAAATAAAAATAAAACAATACTCCCTCTTAGCCGAAGGCACTCCGATCCTATTTCTGCCCCTCGCAATCACTGAAATTCGGACGGCATAACAGTGCAAATTCAAGGTTAGAGGATAAGCGAAGAAGGTAGAGGAGTAGAGGGGAGAGCCGGAGCTCTTGGGCCCTTGTAACATGGCTGTGGACCTTCGCGTGGGTGCACTTGAGGGGCTTCCGATTGCTAGAAAGGTTGGAAGATGGGTTAAAAACTCTAAAACATAGTAGCTAAGGGGTAGAGGAAGAAGGCTAGGGGATAGATCTCACCTAGACTAAAGGATTTTTATTGGAAGATGGGATGTAAAAGATGGTTTTGAATTCTGGAATTGTATGGATTTAGTGCACTAAAGGGGAGAAAGTGATCTCTTAATCTTTTTCTCTCTCTTGGAAAATTTTCAAGCCTCTATAAAGGGAGGGGTGCCTCTCTATTTATAGAGAAAGGGGAGGTTATGGGGACACTTAAGAGCTAATGGGATTAGCAATTAGGTAATCCCAATCTAAGGTTTCCTAGGGTTTTGGGAGCTTATATATGTGGGACAGTGGTTCAATGGTAGATGATGGGTGGGGGTTCAAATGACTAGAGGGTTGCAAATAGGGTAAATGAGGGTGCAACAGTCCTAATGAAACCCACCCTAAATATTGGGATGGTCAACAAGTCAAACCCCAAAAGTCATTTTCGAGCAAAATCCAAGAATTACTGTAGCTAAGCCTAGCGTGTGTATTATACACGCTAGGCATATGTACAGTGCTCGAGAAGTCCAAAACCCGCTGGGGGGCCCATCAAAGCTTAGGGTGTGTATTGTACACGGTAAGCAAAATCTATGAAGAAAAGGCCTAGTGTGTATAATATACATGCTAGGCAACATTTCTCTCAGAAATGGCTTAGCGTGTGTATTATACACGCTAAGCATACCCAAAGCCTCGAGAGGTCCTGCCGAGGGGTTTACTCAAATGTAGTTTTTAGGCCTGAAACTTTTGATTGGCATAACTTTCAGTGTAGGACTTAGATCGAGGTGATTCTTAGCTTGTTGGAAAGCTAGGAACCTCTACTTTCCAATGTTATATGATTTAGTTTTAGTAGGGCTCCCCATAATTTTTGGTACATCACCTCCCAAGCACTGCCCGGGAGGGTCAAATAATAGGTTCGGGGAGGGTTCTATAGGTTGGGGTTAATTCCTAAGGGTTTAGACAAGTTTCTAAAGGTTTGGGCAGGTTCCTAAGAGTACGGGAGATGCTATTGAAAGCTCAAGGGTGTGCCCTTCTCGAAGTATGTTTCGATCGGGCCTTGGGCCAAATTTGGGTGTCTACAAATGCCCCTCTTTGGTATAATGATCTAATGCCAATGACAAGAGATATCTGAAGAGGCCCAAGGAAATGCTGACAGGTATTCCATATTCAAAACGAACCTCAAACAGTAGGTGGTAACATGGTTAGTAAATAAAAGTTCTGCATGTTAGGAAAAATGTCTGTTCCTCAAGGTTATCGGTCCCCAAGCGCTTAGGGACATTACTGGGCATAACCGAGATGGTACGAGTTGCGAAAGCCCAATATGTTAGGAAAAATGTCCACTTCTCGAGATGATTGAAGATGTTTGATGTCCAAGTTTCATTCTAAATAAAACAGTTCCGTGAGTGAGAGGGTGATCGACCCATATATAAAGACAGGCGCGAGACAAAAGTGAGAAGATCCATAGTTTGTGTCCAATCATATGAGGCATTGATTGCCCTTTTTGACTAGGCACGGGTGCCCCTGTGTGAAGCAGGGTTCGAGGTCTTTAGGCAAACAAATCGATCTTGAAGTTAATTTAGCATGGCTACCCGAGCGGAGCGAATTGATGTCGCAACGCTTTTTGGGAGTACATGCTGCTTTTTAAAGTTACACACACACACACATATATATATATGTATATTTATATTTATTTTTGGTTGTTTTATATATGTAGTTTTTTTGTTTTTCTTCTTTATTTCATATTTACTTTGTTTGTTCAGGATTTTTATTGATCCCAAACCATTTATTTTAGCATAGTTTCTTGAGCAGGTCAAATGGAGATTGATGTGTTCCTTGGGGGCATGTGCACCTTCTTGTGCCCTAGGGGGAATAAGCCTAGCATGTGTAATATGCACACCAAGCCAAATCTGGCAGGTTTATGCCTAGCGTGTATATTATACACGCCAGGACAAATCTGGCAAACACAAACCTAGCATGTCTAATATGCATGCTAGACTAGACAGAGGTTTTAAATCAGTCGGGCCAGAGCAAAACAGGGCATTTTTCAAAATATTTTCTTCCCCCTCTTTTTAAACCAAACCGGGACCTCCTCCTAGAGTTTCATCGAATCGATTTGAAACCTGACATTGTGCCGGCGTCTACTCTAACCGATCAAGCTCACATTCTACGACAGATCAAGGGTTTCTTTTCTTTTCCCAAGTAATCATCTCTTAACCCTATTTCTTTTAATTGTCTTACTTTATTTTCAATGTGGTTAGGATTCTTGCATTTTTAGATGATAAATGAATGATTTTCTCTATAAGTATGATCGTCTATGATCCGTCTGATTGATTTTTTGTGCATCAACATTGATTTGAGTGGAAAACTTGATTGAATGGTGCCCTACTCTTCTTTTTCCCTTTTTTCTTTCTTTTTTGTTCTCCTTTTTTCTTTTTTTTTTCTTCTTCTCTTTTTTATTTTGGATTTTCTTGGACTATTTATTGGTGTGACTAGAGCCTTTTGGATCTAGATGATTTTCTGTGATGATTTTTTGTATCCATGCATGGATTTTTGAAAACTAATTTATATATATTTTATTTGTTGTTTTTTATTTTGAAATGTGGGGGACCACTCTGGGATCAGCCCTCTTGATGTTCTTATAGAAATGATGATGATCGTGATTGATGATAAGTATACGAGGGACATACTTACCTTCTTTAGGCCTGTAACAATCAGTTTCCCCTTTACTGATATTCTCCTAGCACTCGCAGCTTGTGCTCTTTTTAGGATGTCAAGTGAAGAGGAGCAGGGTCTCTAGGGTGGTCCAGAGGTGATCTACGGTATCCGGGGGGAGCAGCTTATTCCAGTGCAGCATTCTTCTTGAATCTGGTACGAGATGCAGGGTAAGGCAGCACGCAGTGGGTTACTCCACCAACAGTACACCCACATTTCTAATTTTGGGATTGCCAGTCAGCTAAGAAATAATCTTTTGTTGGTTCCCTTTGTGCGAGTGTTCCAGGACCTAACAAATCTTTCATTTTATAGCTGTCTTTGCCCTCGATCATGTTTCGCAGAGGTTGGCATGACCTCCAGCGTCTTTATATCTTCCTCCCTCGGGTTGTGAGGTTCCACTTAGCCCAGGCCAGCTTTGGGGATGCCCTACCATGAGGGGCGATTCAACCTATGTGAAGGCCCTAGTAGAATGATTTTGGCTTGAGAACATGACCTTCCATATGTCAATGGCTGAGATGACCATCACCCCAGTCAAATGGTGGACGATCATAGGGATCGAGATGGGGGGTATACTGGTGGCCGGCCTTCACCTACTAGATCGGGACAAGGTGGTTTAGTTGATCAGGGATTACCCCTCCTCCTGGGATATGAGCGGCTCCTAGGTCAAGCTATCCTACTTGGCCAATCTGTTTGAAGAGAATGAATTGGTGGATCAGAACTAGCCGGATAGGGATATCGTTATTGAGCTCGAACGTGAATTGATGTTGGCTCGTATCTGGCTCCTCTTTCTCCTGGGTAAGTCTCTTTTTGCCAATGCTAGTAGTGGCTAGGTCTCATTGTCCCTACTCAGCCTGATGGAAAATTGGGATAATGGGTATCAGTATGATTGGGGAGGTGTTGGGTACGTCGCACTGATTGCCACCTTGGCTCGAGCTTCGTTGGGGACTTGAGTTCTGTTCTCAATTTTTAGCCTGTGATAGAGGTAATCGCTGACTATTTTACTCCTCTTGGTACATTATTTATTTTTTCCTCTGTCTTTCATGCCTACTTCTTTCAGATCTGGGGAGACTTACATTTTCAGCCAGACCGTCCCCCTCCTTTTCTCAAATGAGTTCACCTATCTCCTCATGAGCAGCTGGCATAAGACCCGTCGTAGAGACCTGGGAATGAAGCCTTTGGAATTGGGCCTGGGGTCCTAATTTGATTTGATGATCCCGAAGCAGGTATGGATACTTCCCTTTTCTCTTTCTTAGCAGATTTTTTAGTGATGTTTCTTTGACTAATAGGACTCTCTTTATCTAAGCAGATCATCTTTGATCCTTCTGTCAGTTGTCCCTTCTGGGATCAAGTTGCCGTGGGTCAGTCCCGACTGTTCATGGACCATCGAGTTATATTTTTCTACGATTCTTAGGTCAGAGCCTACTATTTGGGAGAGTCAGTAGTGCATCAGTATCGAGATTATTTTGATGTGCCGCGGGGTCCTCCTGGGGACGTCATGTCTCCTGATGGTACGATCGAGAAGCTCTCAGCTGGGCTCCTCCACCACGGGGTCCCTATTGATGATATTTTTAAGCAAGGAGGGTATTCGATGTGGTGCGAGTCCCTTCCCTACTAGTCCATCCTTCCGCGCTTTGTACCTAGTGCCAACTTTTTGGCTTTTGGCAATCCATGATCTCAGCTAATCCTCCTCTTCCTTTATGCAGGTTCCTGATATTTTGATTTGATTTTGATCTGACTGCCTGGGTCATTGCTTCATTCTATAGTTTGATGGGGGCGATGAATCTGATGAGGATGATGTAATGGCAGGCCATGCCGAGGCTCCAGGTGCTGGACCCTCAGACCCTTCTAGTATGGGTGTTTTTGGGAGTTTGACTGTAGAGAATCAGGGGGGCTTCAAGCGCTTTGGCAATGCCTTCCTCTCAAACTTGTGTGCGGACGTGACTGAACGAGCCTACCTATCTGCTGAGGCGATCTGGGTCCCTCCTCCCTAGCTGGTCTCAGGGGTGAGTTTTCTTTCCATTAAATTTCCTTTTCAGTGAAATGCTTGCTTTTATATTATGGATCCTATAGTTGACTTCTCTTTTTCTTTCCTTGTTGTAGGATTACAAGTCGGCTGTTAATCAGGCAGAGTACTTTCGCCACATCGCCAGTGTAGACACCCAAATTTAGCCCAAGGCCCAATCGAAACATACTTTGAGAAAAGCGCACCCTCGAGCTTCCGATAGCTTCTCCCATACCCTTAGGAATCTTCCCAAAACCTTAGGAACTTGCCCATACCCTTAGGAATTACCCTCAACCTTTAAAAACCACTCTGAAACCCTTAGTTAACCCTCCTGGGAAATGGTTAGAAAGAGATGACTTAGGGTGGGTAGGAACCTCTACTAAGACTAAATCTTATAACATTGAAAAGTAGAGGTTCTTAGCTTTCCAACAACCCAAGAATCACCTCAATCCAAGTTGTAAGTAAAACGTTACGGCTATTCGAGCAATGTCCAAGAACCACACTTGGCTAGGGCATATATGGCACATGTATTACATGCGCCATGCGCCATGCGCCAAGCCATTTTTTTGGCTTGGCGTATCTAATACATGCGCTAAGTATAGGTGGGACCCACCTCAAGCTCTGGACTTCCAGACACTGTTGCTATGCCTGGCGCATTTAATACATGCACCAAGCTTAGCTACAATAACTGTTGGTTTTTTGCTCGAATTTCACTTTTGAAGTTTTACTTGTTGGCCATTTCAATGTTTGGGATGGGTTTCATTAGGACTGTTGCACCCATGTTTACCTTATTCGCAACCCTTTAGTCATTTGAAACCTCACCCTATCATCTACCATTGATGCCCATTGCCCACATTTCCAAGCTCTCAAAATCCTAGGAAACCTTAGATTAGGAGATTACCTAATTATTAAACCTAATTAGCACCCAAGCACCCTCCTAACCTACCCGTTCCCAATAAATAGAGAGGCGCCCCCCTTGGATTAAGGGATTGAAAATTTTCCAAGAGAGAGAAAAGAGTGCGAGATCTATCCCTTCCTTGTGTGCACAAAATACCCATACAAATTCCAGAATTCCAAATCCTCTTAAAAGCCCAATCCTTCTTCAAAAGCTTTGAGTTTAGGAGAACACTACCGCCTAGCCTTCTTCCTCTACTCCTTAGCTACCAAGCTTTAGTGTTAGAACGCTTCATTCAACCATCCAAGCCATCAGAAGCTCACTAAAGTGCCCTCACGCAAAGGACAATAGTGGTGGTACAAGCGCCCGAGAGCTCCGGCTCTCCCCTCTACTCCTCTATCTTCTTAGCCTTTGCTCTATTCTTGAATTTGTGTCGTTACAAAACCGAAATCTTGATAGTAGCGGAGGAGCACAAATAGGATCATAGTGCCTTCGGGCAAGAGGAAGTACTCTTTTTATTTCCATTTTCCTTTTATGTTTGGTCATAATTAGAGACCGCTTTAGATCGGGTTTATCGAGTGCCTAACACCTTCCTGATTGATAACCAAAGCCCCTACCTAAGAGCCTTAGGCATAGACCAGTGAATCAGAGTCACATTTTTAGCACTTCGGTGTTTACAAAATTTATCTACGTATCCTAGGACACCGAAAGCTTTAGGTGGCGACTCTATATTTTTTCGAGAGTGCGCATCGTCGCGACGGGACCATAAAAAATCCCACGGTTACACCGATGGCGACTCTGTTGGGGTGTAGCTAGTAGAGTTTCCCCTTGAAACTTGGCCTTTTTCTTTGTTTTCAATAATATTTGCTTATTTTTTTCTTATTTTTTACTCATCCCTACGATCTTGTCATTTTTCTCACCCCTACTTTCTGTCATTTTACGTGCCTTAGCCGATCGGCGAGCCTACTTACGCATTGTCCTTACAATTCCTCTATTTTCCATCATTTAGGTGCCTTAACCGATTGGCGGGCCTACTTGCACATTGTCTTTACGATTCCTTTACTTTCTGTCATTTACGTGCCTTAGCTGATCGGCGGGCCTACTTGTGCATTTCTTTATGTTTGATCATATATCATCAGTGGATGCTGGCCCGTAGAGGCGACACGGGACCATCACACCCCCTTTTTGGACTTTAAAGAAAACTCTCCTAAAATATGAAATTTAAACTAAACCAAGAAGGGACTTAATTGAATTTTTATAGGGGTAGATTTTCATGGGTTGGGAATTCTAGGCAAAGATAGAAACATCCCGATTCTTAGTACCGTGGCAGCCCCTAGGGGTGATGATCCGGAAAAGAACAACCCCTCCTAGTATCTGAGAAGGCACTTGCGCCGAAGGTATATCCGGTGGACAACCTATCCTCTTACAAAGCCTAAAACCCTTGGGGGAGAGCGTTAGTAGTCCCGAATCAGCCTTGTATCCCTAGGTGCGGTGAGGAGAGACCTGGTGTAACTAAGAAAGCAGTTCCCAGAAGCATTGCTTCCAGAAAGCCAAAAAAAGAGACCAATTTTGGGTTGCTGTTATGCTATCAAATAAAAATTTGACCCCACTGTTTGTGTTTGGTGCATGTAAAATACGCGCCAAGACACTTTTCCCCAGGTTTGCTTTGGCGCATGTAATACACACGCCAAGCTTAGAAAGACCATTTTTGCTTTGGCACATGTAATACACGCACCAAGCTTAGTCTGACCATTTTTAGCCGGGCGCATGTAATACATGTGCCAAGCCTAACCTGAGCAGTGCAGCTCGAGTTTGAGGCCTTTTTCACATCCTCGAGCTCCCCGCTTAGTGATTTAGCACCTCTGAGTAGGTTCCGCATTATCCAACACCCAATACACCCCCATCGGTCAAAAGAGGGTAACCTCTTATCGACTCGCTTAAGGGGATTGAGTTTTTCACGTTAATTCCCGTGCCTTCAATAGATCAAAGGGTTCCCCTTTGATTCTTCCGATGCGCATTGGGGTCACGCCGCGGGATTTATTTAGGGAACAAACACCACCCACAATAGGAATTCAAGGTCCCCAGAATCCTTCATCGTAAAAATCCACTTACAAAATCTTCAAAATATATATATATATATAAACCAAAAACCCGAAAAAGAAGAAAACATTGTGGTGTCAGCACAACGACATCACCTTATCCTCCATCATCCCATAGTGGAAGAAGGAGAAAGCTTTACGAGCCCCATCCGAGGCACCCGTACCCCACCCGTCACCAAGCCATGTCATGGGCAGTGGATCTGGCATACGCCGATCCCAACTCATCCCCACCACGTTCTCCAGCTCATTCCCATATAGAAGAGCTGCTCACATCCATCCCCCTCACCCCACCTCCCTTTTCCGACGCCAGCCCCTTTGGTGCCCCTATCTTCCCGTCCATCACCTCTCAAAACACCCAAAATCCGACACCCCATTCCCCATAATTTTCCCAAAACATGCCCATTCCCCCCCCCCCCCTCATGTCCATGCCAAATCAATCATAATTTTCATTCACATCCACTCAAAACCCGACCCAATTCTCTACCTTTACCACCATACCCCATTTTCCATCTTCCAAACATGTACCCGATCCACCCGTTGTTGGTGCGTGCTTTTTCTGGGTTCCTCTCAGTCCCTGTTGAATCAGTGGCTCCAATTCTTTTCAAGTGGACTCTAGCGATGCGACGTTTAGAATGTTAGAAATAAAGGGTGGGTTTTCTAGGAAGGTTCCTAGTTTGTTGCGATCACCAGCTGTAGATATTTAACGATATTGTAACACGTCAATGATCACGCTTTAGAGCGGGTGTGGGTTACTTTACTGATTCATCCATCTACGAACGTCAGCAGCTATATCTTTTCTTATAATTTAGATAGTTTAATTTTTCTTCCCTTCCCCTGTTATTATTGTAGTTCTAATCAGTTTAGACTTCCCAATTCTCTTGTGAGATTAGTTATGTGGGAATTTATTATGGTTTATTTAATTTAGTATTCTAATTCTATCCAGAGGCTAATTAATTTTAGTTTCCTAGCACTACTAGAATTCTAATTAATATAGTGTCCTAATACTACTAAAAGTCCAATTAACATCGGTCTCCTATTTGTACTAGAAATGCAGGTATATTAATTTTAATGAAACTTTAATTAAACCAAGCATGCTAGTTATACTGAAATTCTAAGTAAAGCACGTATACTAGTTGTACCTGAATTCTAATTGAAATAGAGAGCTAGTTTTACTAAAACTCTAATTTAAGCAATGAATTAATTTTATATGAATAAAATAGAAAAATCTAATTGAGGGAAACAAACTAATTTGATTAAAATTCTGATTAGAGCAATGAATTAATCATACTAAATTTTAATTAAAATAAAGGACTGATTTGACTAGAATTATGATCAAAGCAATGAATTAATTTTACTATGATTCTAATTGAAATAAAAGGACTGATTACTGATACTAGGGTCTAATAAAGCGAGGAATTAACTATGCTAGAATTATCTAATTAAAATGAAGGAGCTAATTTTATTGGAGTTCTAATCGAAGTAATTATTCTAAGGATTTAATTAAAATAAAACATATAAATTGACTATACTATAAGAAGAAATTATGAAGCTAATATTATAACCCTAATTAAAGCAACTAAGTAATTCTAAAAAAAGGGGTTTGGGCCCACTATGCTAAGGAGGATTGGCCTCGTTCCCGAGTACCCTCCGTAAGCTCCCTTGGGCAAATCGAATGGCTGTGATTAAAGATAAATTAGATTTAGGATTATAAAATAGTATTTTAAAATTTTTCAGAGTCAATTTCGGAGTAATAATTATGAATGAAATTGAGAAATTAGAATTATAGAAACTAACATTAATAACTATGATTTTAAGAAATATTAAACTAAGAAATTTAAATTTAAATTTAAATTTCTAGGATTGAATTCGAGTCTGAAATCAGAAAATCAGACCGTATGATTAAAGACTGGTTCTAGAATCCAAGGACTAGAACCAGAAATTAATGATAGGACTAGAAATTGAGAATTTAGAACGAAATTAAAACCTAGGGTCGATAAATTAGACCGTCGGATTAAGGACTGGTTCTAAATTTGGAGAACTAGAACCAGGCATAAAAAATTTACGGTCTAAAAAAGGTAAAGGGTGCTACGGTCTCAGACTAAAAATTAAAACCTATAATTAAAACTAAGAGAAAGATCCTAAGTCTAAAACTAAGATTTTTACCTAGGACCGGGGCTGCAGAGAGAAACCTCGAAGATTCTGTGCTTGAACTTGGAAATCATGGCTAGGTTGCTCTATGTGCTCATTTTTGGAGTTCTCTGATTTCAGAATCCCAAAAAAAAGTTCGTTCTCTCTCGCTCTCCTCCTTTTTTTTTGGCTCAAAATAAAAAAAATAGATTTGATAGGTTTTTATTCAATTAAACGCCCTGTTTCACGCATTTAATAAAATTGAGCGTCGGCCTCCTAGTGGTTAATTGCTTTTAGTCGGTCACCGACTTAGTGAGCAACCGGTTGACTAGGTCAGCGAGTTTCCTAGTCCTAATAGCATTAAAACTAATTGCGTACGCAATTTGGGGTGCATAATCCAATTAAGCGCCACTCTCAAGGCGTTAAATCAAGGAAACATAGGGATCAAGGACAGTGAGGCTAGGCCGGGTGTAGGCTAATTGCTCATCGGTGATGGGCCCTCAATCCGATCACGCGTCT
The DNA here is from genome assembly GCA_021018995.1 of Chloranthus sessilifolius. Classification (NCBI taxonomy): domain Eukaryota; kingdom Viridiplantae; phylum Streptophyta; class Magnoliopsida; order Chloranthales; family Chloranthaceae; genus Chloranthus; species Chloranthus sessilifolius. The sequence continues at coordinate 87,594,358 of CM037594.1, read as the reverse complement.
CATGATAGACGCGTGATCGAGTCTCGAATTGGTCTGGGAAAAGGAAGTCTGGTCTGAAGGGACTGATTGCGCGCTTGTGATTTGGCGTGCAATCAAATTGAGAGCTTGGTTTTGGGCTCTTCATTCAGGGTTGCTCGGGTCGGGCTTGAAATACCAGGCTATTGTTTTAGCTTGCATTTCAACTATGTACTATTATTTCAGTATATAGTCTCCCTACGTTGGAATATGAGCCACAGAGCTATTGTTCCAGCCTATGTTCAGCCATGTACTATTATTTCAGTGCATGGTTCCCACGTTGGGGGTATGGGGCCTAAGCCACAAAACTAATATTTTAGCTTGTGCCCAGCCACATACTATTGTATCAGTATATGGTCCCACATTAGGGTTATGGGTCTAAAATGCGAGACTATTGTTTCAGTCTGCATTCTGACTATATACTATTATTTCAGTATATAGTCTCCTTACGTCAGGATCTGAGCCACAAAGCTATTATTTCAGCCTTTGTTCAGCCATATACTATTATTTCAGTGCATGGTTCCCACGTCGAGGGTTTGGGGTCTGAGCCACAAAACTATTATTTCAGCCTGTGTTCAGTCATATACTATTGTTTCAGCATATGGTCCCATATCAGGGTTATGAGGTCAAAGGTTGACCGAATAAATTTGTATATTCTGAGAGGACAAAATGGGGGTGTCTACACCCGTGTTTACCCATGCCACACCTAATTCTCCCCATATCCCCTTATCTATCCAGATCATACCCAATTTTATCGGGGCCATGCCCAGTATTTCCCATACATCCACTTCACCCATACCCCACATTCCTTCAAATGAACCATTTCCATCCACCCCCTCTCCAATGGCCATGATGGATGAGATGGTCTGGGCTTACACTATCAAGACCTAATGGGCTAGACCCATCAGGACCCAATGGGCCCAATCCATTAAGGCCCAATGAGCTAGACATACCAAGGCCTAATAGCCCAAACCCAACAAAGCCTAATGGGCCAAATTTCCCAAGGCCTTATGGCCCAAACTACTCCAAGTTCCTTATCCAATACCCAAGCCCAGGAAGGCCCAAACCTTGGGTCCACATACCCATACCCCTCACAATTCCCTTAATATCTCCCTCACACACAAACCTCCCACCCGACCCAAGGCAGGAGCCTGACACCTATCCTCCATCAACCCCAATTCACCCATGTCCTTGCACCACAAAGTCATCTCCAAACATTCCCTCAAACATAGTGGCCCCATCAGGGCTTAACCCAAAATTCAAACTCCACTCATCCTATTACTCTACAGAACTTCCCTCACCTCCAATGGTCCCAGCCGGCACCTATCCAACCTAGCCAGCACCAACAAGAAAATCTCACCCTCACTGCACCATATGTAGACCCACAATATGAGGAAGATGAGATCAGGAATAGCGGGGCTTATGATGGGGCATTTGCTAGCATCAATCCTCCACCTATAATCACCAACCACCTGATAGCACAAAGTGAATCAAGGCCGACCATTGAAAAAATAGCCCCACTATTTAAAGAGTCTGAGTAGTTGAAAGAACAATTGGACAACATCCAAAAACAACTGTTAAAGATCGATGGAGCCGAAATCCATGCCACGAATTTCTCGAACTTATGTTTATTTGCGGAAGTCCCCCTTCCCCCAAAATTCAAAATGCCAGTCTTTGATAAATATAACAGCACGGGCAACCCCATCGCACACCTCAAGTCCTACTATGGGGATATGTGTCAATATGGGGGGGACGAGCGCCTGCTTATTAAAGTCTTTCAGAAAAGTTTGACAGGCCCGACCTTGAGGTTGTTCACGTCCCTAGAACCATCCATGATAAAAATATGGAAAGATCTGACACATTTATTTCAAGAATAGTATGTCTATAACATAGACATTGAACCTCGCAAGTCAGATCTTGCCCGATTAAAGTAGAACTCTAATGAGACCTTCAACGATTACCTTGAGCGTTGGAGAGCACTGGCAGTTTAGGTAAGAAACAGAATACCTGACGATGAGTAGATTGAGATGATCTCAAAAAATACCTTGCCAATCATCTTAACCTTCTTTGTTTACTAGCAGCAATCCAACTTTGCTGATTTGGTGAGAAATGCCAATCGTTGTGAGGATGCTATGAGAGAAGGGCATTTAAGTAAGAATATATTCGGTGGGGTCGGCGGGGTTAGGAGATTCTCTGAGCAGAGGAATGATAGAAGAACTGGGGCAAATGTACAGAATGTCATGAATACCAGGCCCAACACCAGTATAATCCCATTCTAATTTAAAGCCGTACAGCCAGCTCCAGTCAGAAGCGAGCCGATACAGAGAACTGGGAATGAACAGGAGGCACAGATGACCCCAGAATAGAGAAAGGCCCGCTTTGATCAAGCGTTCACACCTTTGGGGCAATCATTGAATGTTTAGTTGCCTTTACTAATAGAAAAAGGGTTGGTCACGGCACTCCAACCACGTCCTCCACCAAATCCCATCCTAAGAAACTATGACCCCAACACCCACTGTAACTTCCACCAGGGACAGGGTCATCCTACAGATCACTGCTTCCCATTAAAGTACGCAATACAGGATCTGATTGAGGCCGAAAAAATCATTCCCCCTGTGCTTCCCCAAACCAACCAACATGCCAACATTCACCAGGTACCGCTACCCTGGCACCCACCGAGAGGGGCAAGTTTGAGACCCACCATTGGCATGGTGGCAAAGGATGATGAAGATTTTAACCCATCAGATTACATTGGTGACTGAGGAAAATTTATGACACCACTGCAGAGAGATTGGAGAGATAAAAGTATTGGGGTAATTAAACCCTTGAATCTGGCTTATTACTTTCCAAGCCCCACACCGTAAACATAACCCTTAGACCTTAGGGCATACTTCCCAGCGCCAACTCCAGTTAACTATGTCCAAATTAACTCCTATCAACCATATGCGGCATCCCCCACTAATTACCCAATGGCAAATTATGTCCCCCATCCACCTCCGGTGCCCATCAGTTATCAATGGCCTACCCCCATCACATCACCCCCAATTCAGTCATCCACAATCCTCGCCAACCACATTTGGCCCACCTCCTCAACCCATTCAAGAGTTAACCAGGTAATACCCACCCATTCCAATCCCTCAACACCAATGTCCCCAATACCCGACTTCTCCCCGTTTCAGATCCCGGGACCAACTTATAATCCTCATCAGGTCTCGCTTAGCTACGAACAGACAGACATCAATGTCGATAGCAGCAGGGAAGGGGCAGTTAATTTTATCACCAGGTCAAGGAAGATCTCCAAACAGCCAGACACACCAACACCAGCACCAGCCCGACTAGAGGGAAAGAAAGATACCATTGTAACAAACCCGTTTAAAAAGATGAGCGGTGAACACATACACCCAGCTCAGGAGGATGCCGACCCATATCACGGTTTAGGATTTGTTAATGACGTCCCTGCTCCATTTCCAAGCTCTAATGGGGGCATTCAAAAATGTACACGTCTCACTCCAAGTAAGCTCAAATGAGGTTGTACAGATAATGGGGCAGGTGATGGCTCCTAATGCCATCCCTTTCTCGGATACAGATTTATCGAAGGAGGGAAATCATCATACTAAATCCCTCAGCATCACCGTAGAGGCCAGAAACATGGTAATCCCACTGGTGATGATTGATAATGGGTCTGCTTTGAATGTGTGCCCTCTAAGAACCGCCACCAAGATAGGTGTGGACCCTTGTATGTGGAGACCAATAAGAACTAACGCTAGAGGGTTTGATAATACAAGAAGGAAAATAATTAGGAAAGTTGATCTTGAGCTCGTTATCGGGCCAATGACCATTTCCATACCTTTTTAAGTGATGGACATCAAATCTTCTTTCAATCTATTATTAGGATGCCCTTAGTTACATGAGGTTGGGGCTATACCTTCGACATTGCACCAGAAGCTCAAATTCGTGTCTGGGCAGAAGGTCATCACCATCATAGGTGAAGGGCATGAGGAAAACGAAAAAGCCACCCACAACATTAAGAACCCCAAAGTGCTGGATGTGCCACACACAACCCAGGATACAGACCTCCACAACTTTGAATATGAGGTATCGGCGGTAGTCCTGAAACTCCCAGAAAGCATCAGCCTGAAAATCGAAGGTGGAATGGTAGCAGTTGTGGCCATGCTCTAAAAGTGGGGCTATCAGAAAGGAAGGGGATTGGGACCCCGATTACAAGGCAGGAGAGAGTCAGTCAAGGCCAAAGGCGGACAGCAGGTCTGATTTGGGTATCATAGAAGAAGAGGTATGAGAGGCTAAGGAGAAAGCATGAACCGTTGCTACAGCAAGAGCCCGAGGAATCAATTTGGTAGAGGAGTCCCATCCTAGGCCTTACATCAGAAATACCTTTGTGAGTGTGGGGATTGTAAAGATCGATCTGATTAGGGCAACACAATTAACCCCACACAAATCCATGGCCCTTGTCCACCCCACCAATCGTTGAATTTTCCCTCTCAACCTGGAAATAGACTTAGCCACTCTATCCCTTTTTGAGGAAGAGTCTTCCATAGCCGCACAATCTCCCCCTGTGGTAAACCACCATAGGACCTTGCTGACTTTTGAGAATAGAGTCCCAGACGAGCCCATGATCAATATGATGGAGGCTGACTCCGAAGAATCATATTATCCAACCCCCTCCATCCAAATAGGTAAATGAGTAGCACCACAAGTATAAAATTGGGTGTCTATGCCCCAAACTCTGGAAGCGGCAAGTGGCCTGAAATTCGACACTCGTTTCCCAAAAAAAAACAACCTAGAAAATGTGAGATAAGCCCTTGGCAGGTAATACCATGTATATATAGGGTCTCGCTTTGCCAAGAGCTCGTTTTCGAAGAAAATGAAAATCCCAAAAACATAGAAAAAATACCAAATCCAAAAATATTGTCTTTTAAAATTACAAATAAAATTAAAGAAAATGATGCCTTAATAGAAAAGCTCGTCCCATGTGAAATCGACCCCTTTCCTATAGAAATACAAGAAGAGGTAGGAGTCACGAGTCTGGACGAGGAAATCCCTACTTAGGAGCTCCCCAATAAACTCCTTGAGCGGTTTTCCAACTTTGAGCACGGCTCTACCCCCATTGTTGAGGAAATAGAGGACGTCAATCTAGGGACCGAGGAGGTTCCTAGAATCACCAAGGTCGAAACGTCATTGTCTCCCGAGAAAAGAAAAAGCATGATCAACTTCCTTCGATCATATCAAGACATCTTCGCATGGTCATATGAGGATATGCCCAGTTTGGACACCGATTTGGTCGAGCATGAGCTACCACTCTACCTTGATGTTAAACCAGTCAAGCAGAAATTAAGGCCACATCGACCCGATTGGATGCTGCATGTAAAAGATGAGGTCATCAAACAATATGATGTAGGATTTCTCATGGTCTCCAAGTACCCTGAGTGGCTAGCCAATATCGTTCCATTGCTGAAGATGGATGGACAGGTCTGCATGTGCATTAACTTTTGAAACCTGAATAAGGCGAGCCCGAAAGACGATTTTCCATTACCACACATTGATATCTTGGTTGATAACACTGCTAAGCACGGGATGCTCTCCTTCATGGATGGATTCTCCGAATGCAATCAGATCAGGATGGTAGAGGCATATCGAGAGAAGACAGCAGTTATCACCCCCTGGAGAACTTTCTGCTATAAGGTCATGCCATTTGGGCTAAAGAATGCTAATGCAGCATACCAGAGAGTGATGACAACACTCTTCCATAACATGATGCACTAAGAAATTGAGGTGTACGTCGACGACATGATCTCCAAATCACCAGAGCGAAGTGACCATCTAATTAACCTCCAAAAGTTGTTTGAGAGGCTAAGAAAATATAGGTTATGTCTGAATCCTCATAAATGCGCATTTGACACCATGTCAGGGAAGTTGTTAGGCTTCATTGTTAGCAGGAGAGGTATCGAGGTGGACCCAGTCAAAGTAAGGGCCATCATGAAAATGCCACCACCATCTATCGAAAAGGAGGTCAGAGGTTTCTTGGGCAGGATACAGTACATCAGTCGGTTCATTGCACAACTCACTCCTATGTGCACACCGATTTTCAAGCTACTAAGAAACGATTCACTCGTTAAATGGAACGATGACTGTCAGGCGGCATTCGATAAAATCAAAAGCTACGTTCTCAACCCTCTAGTATTAGTACCACCCGAGCCAGGGAGACTACTCTTAATGTATCTCTCCATGACGAAAGTTTTAAAGGGATGTGTCCTAGGGCAGAATGATGAGATAAGAAGAAAAGAGCAGGCCATCTACTACCTGAGTAAGAAGTTCACCGACTACGAGACGTGCTATTCTCATCTGGAGAAGGCATGCTTAGCTCTCGTATGGGCCACACAGAGGCTCCGCCACTACTTGTTATCCCAAGTCATTCTACTCCTAGCACTCATGGATCCATTAAAGTACCTATTCGAAAAGCCAGCCCTCACTGGGCGGACTGCGCACTGGCAGCTTCTCTTATCAGAATTTGATATCACATATGTTACACAGAAGTCAATCAAGGGGTAAGCACTCGCTGATGATCTTGTCGATAATCCCTTACCTAATTATGAACCTCTAAGGACCGAATTCCCAGTCGAGGACATCTTATTCATGACAGAGGATGATACAGTAAAGATAGAGGAGTCTTAGGTGATACACTTCAATGGAGCAGCGAATGTTGAAGGTCAAGGGGTTGACACTATCCTAATCTTGCCAAAGGGATCCCACGTTCCAGTTTCCATAAAAATCAACTTCCCTTGCACTAACAACATGGCCGAGTATGAGGCTTGTGCTACTGGACTGCAAGCGACCCTTGACCTGAACGTAACCCACCTTAGGGTATTTCGCGACTTACAGTTGATCATATGCCAGACGAATGGAGATTGGAAGATGAAAGATGAGAAGTTAATCCCATACCATGAACACCTCAAAGATCTGATTGCATGCTTTGATGATGTTACTTTCTCCTGTCCCACAGATAAGGAATCGCTTCACCAACGCATTAGCAACTTTGGCATTGATGGTAGAAATCCCGTATGGTGTCGAGATGAAGCCAATCATGATTGAACATAGGAGCGAGCCGACCTTCTACCTCCACATTGAGGAACCCCCAAGGTTAGATGATGAGCCACCATGGTTCTCAAATATTAAGAATTTCCTTGAGACTCGGGTATTCCCTGAGGGGACGACCAGAGAGGACAGACGGACCATTCAATGTTTAGTGGCAAACTATGTCATCTACGGTGAGTGTCTCTACAAGAGACTATATAACAACATCCTATTCTGATGCCTAACTAAAAGCGAGGTAGCGAACATCATGAAAGAGATTCACGAGAGAATATGCGGTGCCCACATCAATGGACACATGCTCGCTAAAAAGATCCTACGGGAAGGGTATTTCTGCATCACTATGGAATTTGATTGTTGCAAGCACATGCGTAAGTGCTACAAATGTCAAGAACACTCCAGTCTGATCCACACTCTGGCTATAGATCTACACAGCATGACCACTCCATGGCCATTTTCCACTTGGGGCCTCGACATTGTCGAAAAAGTCAATATGAAAGCATCAAATGGATATCAATTCATCCTGGTTTCCATTGAATACTTTACCAAATGGGTAGAGGCAGCATCCTACATGAACATCACGACCCGACATATTGAGAAATTCATCAAAAGTAATATTGTTTGCCGATTTGGCATACCCAAGGATATCATCATGGACAACGGCACGAACTTCGCGAACAAGCGTATCAGGGCCTTCTGTGAGCAGTATAAGATCAAACATCATCGCTCGTCACCGTATCGACCACTAACCAAGTGGGGTCATGGAAGCTGCTAACAAAACTGTCATCTGCATCCTTGAGAAGATGGTCGTCACCTATCGAGATTGGAGCAAAATGTTACCATTTGCTTTATGGGCCTACATAACGTCGATTTGCATCACTACAGGGGCAATACCATTCTCCCTTGTATATTGAACTGAGGCCTTCCTACTAGTTGAAGTTGAAGTACCGTCACTCCGCATTCTCATGGAGTCTGGCCTACCTGAAGCTGAAACAAAGAGATCTCACTTTGAGTAGTTGAACCTGCTAGACGAGAAAAGGCTCCTTGCCCTGTGTCATACCCAAGTGTACCAGGGGCGAATTGAATACGCTTATAACAAACATGTTCACAGTCGAGATCTGAAGGTAGGAGACATCGTACACAAGAAAATCTTACCGTCCCTCCACACTGATCCGAGAGAGAAATTCAATCCCAACTAGGAGGGACCTTATGTCAACCGAGAGGTGCTCCCAGGATACGCTATCCACCTCGCCACCATGGACGGCGATCACTTTTCTGAGCCCATCAACACTAGATATGTTCGACGATTCTATTCCTAAGTCTCTGTGGCAAGGTAGGTATTGAAAAAAATAGATACATGACTGCTTAAGGATACTTTAAAAAGAGCCCATCATTTCAAAGCCCAGTAGTCAAAAAGCGTCCCTGAATACTCATACCCCTTGCTAACCCAATCAAGGAAACCTTTTTGAAAACCCAGAATACCTTCAAAATTCCTAACCTATCCCATGGCCATGATACATTCTAAGAAAAAGCCCTCTTTAAGGTCTATGAGTATTCATAGTATCCGTCGAGTAAGCATGAGCCAAGCTGAGAGACAAGAATGAATTTCATCTAGCCGGCTATGACATAATCGACGTCCATGTCGTGGCCTTTGATAACATGAAAGAAAAGAAAATAAAAAAATTAATAATAATACAAGCTCAAAGCAAAGAGGCATGGTGAAAACCCGAAAGGGCACAATGGGTAAAAATAGCGAGTTTGTGCGGACTAGGTGAAAACCTGAAAGGGCGTCGAGGGTAAAAATGTAAACCCATGGACGTAGTTAAAACCCGAGAGGGTGGTACGGATAAAAAGATGGAAACAATGGGCACGATAAAAGCCCACCTTGGGCATTGTGAGTAAGAAAGTTGAAAAAAAAAAGAGGACATAAAAAAAAAGAAAATAAATAAGATCCCCTCGGTTTCCCTCCCACATTACCCCATTCTCGAGGGGGCCGCTGTTAATCTCTAAAATTTACCACTTTCTACCTCCTAACCTGACCTTTGATGGACCTTTGAGCTGATTAATAATGTGTTTTAAGTGTGTTGGGTAGATAACAAAAAAATAAGAGCTTAATGCTGCAATCCATCCTTTTAGTGCCAAGAAGAATGAATTTTGAGTCAAGCTTTGGAGTTGATGGAGTTACATTGAATGCACCATGACGGACCACATCAGTGAGGCTATTTTGTATGCTTCGGGGTCATTGAAGTCATGCTAAGAGACAGTGGCAAAGATCAAGCTTTATCGAGAGCTGCTGCAGAAAATTATACAAAGATCATAACAGCTACAGCAATGCACTCATTTGCACCTTCAGCAGTTCAGTTCTATACAAATTAACAACTACAACATTGTTAGCACTTATATTCAAGCAGCTGCATAATTGCTGTTCTGATGCACTCAAATAACTGTTGACACCTTAATACATCTAAACCACTAATTGTAGCATTGAGATCAGCCACATGGGCTGCATGGAGAAGCAACACAAGACCTACTGCAGCAACCACCTCAGCATCACACGCTCGAGCACATCAGTTGCCTTTGCTGGAAATTAAATCATTCTAGTAGTGCAGAAACCTCTCGAGCTGCAATCATGAAGCAAAAAGCTTCTTGAGCACTATATTGCTGAAATACAGCAGTTGTAGATTTGAAGCCAACATGCATAGCCGCCTTGATGATTTAGAGCAGTCCAATTGGTGGATGAGCAGCTGCAAATAATGGAGAATGAAGTTGTTGAGTAGTGCAGAAGCATATACTTGGACCTTCCGAGCTGTAGTAGCCACCACATTAATGATGTTAGGCAGCTGCACTTAATGGAGAGTGAGCCACCCGGGTGCATACTTGAAGCCCAAGTGAAGAACTTGAGCAGTTCAGCCTCCATTGAACCCCTCGAATGGGGTATATGCAGCTGCTGAAGTAGAAAAGCAACCTCAAGAATGCTAGGTTGCTGAAGTGAAGAACCACTTGAGTGGTTCATAGCTGAAAACCAACCCCACAAAGTGTGCATGAGGCTGGAAATGAACCCCACAAAGTGTGCATGAGGCTGGAAATGAAGCCCACGAAGTGTACATGAGGCTGGAAGTGAACTCCACGAAGTGTTCATAGCTGAAAATCAACTCCACAAGACGTTAGCTTAGTTCAGATTCTTCCTTTTGGTATATCGCCCTCTCCAATTCATAACTTAGGATTAGTTATTGTCCCGCTTTGCAATCATATAACTATGTAGGCAGTTTGAGATTACAAAAACTCTCACCTTTTTGTTTATAAATTGAGAGAGTGAAAAAAATCAAGGTATATGAATGTATTTTTTATGCATCCTGGGAAGTTATTTTGATGATGATATGTGGAGTACTGTGGAGAAATATATTTATATGTTCTGAATAATTGGATGACAGAATGGACAACACTGAGTAACTGTTTTATCTTTTACTTGGCTCACATAATGTTCATTTGCTTCAACAAACCATTAGATCAATTCTTTCTTGGTGTTAGGATGCAAATAGTTTAAAATTTGAATGATGGATTGATCAAACGGTTTTTACCATAACTAAATTCTAGTGCTTGAACCCTATCTCATATTTTCTGGATATGATTCAAATCTTCTTGTGAGGTGAGAAGCTATCAACGACCAACATGGTTCATTATCCATTACTTGCTATCCCTTACTCAACATAGCATGGTTCAGGCTCTATCGAGACGGATATGTATAAATATAAAGTAAATGATGAAAATTAAGCTTTTGCAAGGTTCTTGAACTGACAATTGCTTATTTTTTATTGTGTAGATTGGAGGCAATACTAGTCTTGCTCTAGAATCTATAGATGAAGCAAACACTTTGACGTGCTTTTTCTTCGATTTCAATATCGTATTGTATCCATTGAAATCTATGTATGCTCTCAATAATGAGATGGTCTTATACGCCTCTCTATATTCTACCATGCTATCTGTTTTAGATTTAGGTTTAAACATTGTGGTCTTAATGATATTTTTTATCATTCACTATTTGTCTCATCTACTGAATTGAGAAAATGAGCAAAGAAACCCTGTGGTTATTGGTCTTAAAATTTATCTTTGTGTCTTAGTTGTCTTTTTTCCATGATTTTTGGATAGTTGAATAATATAATATAGCTCTATTTATTTCCACATGCCAGTATGAGATTCATGATTAGTACTTGTAATTGTCTACTATCATTTGGTATGGTCGTCCTAGATTGCAGCCATGGCGAATTCTGTCACCTGCACTTCACATGTAACAAACGTGCCCCATATTTTTTTTTCTTTGATTTCTCTTAATCCCTTTTCCCTCTTTAAGAAGACATAATTTGGTCACCCAAATCACGATGAAGCCATTTAACTCTACAGAAATTTCTGCCCCTGCACCAGCCCATGGAGTGGATTCAAATTCCACCACATTGTGAAAACTTTGAGGCTACAGCAATACCTCCTTGGGTCATGTCCATGTTTGCCTTTATATAGAAAATATATGGGCTTTTTCTGGGAAAAGCCAAAACCACTTCTATGTGTACATCTCTCTAGCTGGTCCTATAAGAATTGTGTTTTATTAGGTATTCTTTTCTTTTGGAGAGCCATTTAGGATTTTGTATGAGGGACAATGCTGGAATTAACCTGCGCAGTTGTTTGAGGATAATTTTGTTTGGTGTATAATAAGTAGTTGGGAGTTTTGAAACAATTTCATGAGTTCTTACTAAGAAAATTAATTTAGTTCTATCAGCGGTTAATGCAGTAAAGAAAATTGATTCAGCCATAATTAGTGGTATATTGAAAATATTCAATAATATGGTCTATCAAACAGTCTGTGATTAAATTGTTGGTAGCTGTTCAGGACAAATAAACCAGATTGACTCAAAATTCACTAAGCGTAGTTTTTAAGAATAAATTACCAAGAGACTTCACATTGGTCTCGTAGAGGAAGCTGTTAAAGGCCTTTTAGGAGATTTTGGGATGATGGCCCTGGGGTTTCAGTGATTCTGACGATGGAGCTAGTGATTTCCTTATTAATTGAAGTGCCGCTAGGAAATTTTGAAGTGTCAATAAGTAGTTTATTATTATTATTATTTATAAGTAAGCTGGGCTCAAACCTGTGACCTTGTGGTTGCAATATTGTCGACCTTCCATTGTGTTTCAATAAATAACTTATAAATAAATGAGTTGACTCGGGCCGGGCTTGTGATTTGAATATTTAAGACAGGCCATACTTGGACTTAGCCATGTGCCTGCCACTGGCCTTGGGCCAGGCTTGGGCCAAGTTCAAATTCAACCATCCAGGCCCAGTGCTCCCCTAGTTTATTGTGCCCATTATCCGTCATTCACTCCATCACTTGCTCAAAGTCATGTTGAAGGTCATCATGGCTATTGGGTATGAATTATGAGGCCATGGTACCGAATTAATGGAGGACAGATTCTCATTATAAATTAGTGCATTCATCAAGGCCATTGGCCTTAGCCAAAATTCACATAAATCTGATCAGTTCTTGAAGGAGGGAGCTCAAAGGCAATGCATCTTAGCTATTAGCAGTACCTATTGACCTCACAAGGGACACACAATTACAAAATATAAAATATCCGAAATATGTAGCTCATCAATCTGTTCAAAGCAATCACCACTTAAACTTCCCCATTTGTCTAATATGCTACGAGAATCCCCTTCAACAATTACTGGGCCATCAGACAGTGTTTGCATGGCCTTTAAACCCACGAATTCAAGTAGGATCTGCCCCCTCAAGGTAGCATAGACCAATAGACAACTATATATTCTTTTAATCTTTGATTCAGATATCTTGTTTCGAGATGCACTTCTTCTAGTAGAATAAATCTTTGATTCAGATATCTCGTATCTCAATGATAGCTACCTAGATTCTTTTCTTTATCAAGGATCAGCCTTTCAATCGTTGACATTTTTATAAGTCAACATACATTCTGTAACAGATAGAGTTTGTGGAAAGAAGGACAAGTCCTAGTACCCTAAATATTTTCTGCACAAACTCCCCAAGACATTTTGAAGGTGGTTACTGGAACCAAGTTGGTTCATGTCAATGTGTACAGCCGTTGTTTCCTAAGCAGGTGAATCTCATATTAATCTTACACATCTCAAGTGATTCTAACATTTGGAAGAATCTTGCAATTTGGTTTTCTCTTGATTTTATTTAATTACCACTTGGTAACATATTTGGCTCAGTCCTTACTTTGGAATTTATGATGCATGTAGATGAGGTAATGCGCCTATTTTATTATTAACTTTAAATAGGTTAAAATATGTTTTTGTGATTTTTTTATGTAATCCATGATTGTTTTTTTTGAACATTTCCCAAATCTTTTTTGAATTTATCCGCATTAAATCAAACTGATCCCATCCGAATTACTTCCAATTCTGATCTTGGTTAATAGGGTATTTAGCTGCATATATAGCCTCAGCCTTATATCTACAACCACCTTTACCCTTACATACACTTAGGTATATTGCAATACCTTAAGATTTGGACACTTGATGCTTTAAGCTGTAGTTGGGAAAATATTTTGTAGTATAAAAAATACTCAAGTTTACTTCAAATGCAAAGTTAGCAACAAATAAAAAGTATAAAATATATCACTATTAAATAAAAACAATACTTCAATTCTCTTTCTCAGTTGAAACCTGCAATGCATTTCCAACACATGACTCTAAAGAGGAAGATTTTAGAAAGTTTTATGGAAAAGGTGCATACGATACCCACCACATTGATGCAAACAACGCTGTGAACCCAAATCTCTATCTTGGAAGCAATTCCCTTGGAAGCTTGATCTATCAGGAAAAAAAAGTATAAGAAAGTTGCTAGAATAAAGACAAAAAAAAAAAGCTCAGATAAGTACGTTGGAGGATGTTCCAAGCACGATGGTATTCCTTCATCAAAGAAGTTACATGAAAATTTTTCTTTACTTAGCCAGTAGAAACCAGAGGCATTTCTAATAGGAGAATACCTGAAATGAAGATCAATCAGTCTATATATGTAAACCAAAATCTCTTAACAACGTCTTCATATTTATACCAACTCAAATAGAAATTTGAAGTTTGAAGCTATAGAGTACTTGAAGTTTGTATGTAAAACTCTTAGTGTCTATTAGGGACTCTAATGATCTTGATGGATGGTATACTCTAATGATAATAGTTTTGCTGAAATTTTAGGGACTGGTTGTACAGTTATCTAACTTTTTTTATTCCAAGCATGTGGGTAATTTTTTATCAGTGAGCTTTAATATTTTTCTAAAACGAGATGTTTATTGCATTGTGTTCCACATCAGCTTCAGTTTGGAGCAGAGATTTAAAGTCTGATATATATCGGCATATCATTTGGGCCCAGGTTGATACGTATCAAATATATTAGATTCGTGTCGGCCAAACTGGCTAATATTAATCACATTTTTTTTTAAAAGTCTCTATGAATAATAAATATATATATTTCCATGCGTGGGAAAATGCAGAAGGGATGCATATACTTCACATGATTTTATATCTTGTCATTGAATCTCCATTTGTTCGAATTGAAGCAGCATCAGACCATTGATAGCGTGCTTGCAAGAGGTGAAAAGCTGAACAGTTTGGTTGAGAAGAGTTCATATTTGAGTGCAGCCTCCCAAGTAAATGCACAGTGATGCCATGGTTTCCCATCTAGGCATCTGCTATTCCATGTATACCTTCGACACATGCATGCATACATGCCCCAACATATGTGAAATTGCACTTACATTTTTTCCCCCTTCTAAATTGGCACATAAGCACACTTTTCAAACATAAAATTTTACCTTTTTTTCTTGTTTTTTAAATTATTTTTATGCTTCCAATATAGCATATCTATTGGAAGCATATGGAAAATTCATGCAAGGCTTTAAGAAAATTCACGTAAGGCTTGTCAGAGAGCTAGAGAAAAAGTCATATGGAAAATCTGTTGTAGAAATGATGAAATAAGCATAGATTATGCATTTGGAGAATTTGGAAGCATACAAATGAATTAGTAGAGAAACCATCCTAATACTTTTATCTGTATCAAGGTTAAAAAATAAAACTGAGTTGGAATTGGTAAGGGCTTGAATCCAAGTAAATGGGAACTCAGTTTAATACTTGACTGTATCATTGAAGATTTCGGAGTAAGAGAACTTGATAGGTTTCTTGACCAGTAGGTTAATTTTTTATTGGGAGTTGGGATCTAAAAACAAATCAATTGGCCCTTTGACCTATATACCATTGATTCAAGTTATTGTGATTTTACTTGAATTGTCAATTTTGATTTCTAAATGAAAAGAGTTGGGTGTTTTTTTTTTTTGAGAATCATTCTCCTCACGGTCTGGTTGAGATAACACTATCACCATCCTACTTTTAGGCCACATGGAGCACATTTATGACCAATCTCAATAGTCCGATTAGGTGTTATTTGAACTGACTACAGCCTAAAAAAGGAAGACCACCATAGGATTCATACCATCATATCATATCACTTTAATATGTGGACCCTGCGGTAGATATGATAATGGTCTGTATAGAATACTATGATCTGATGGCCCTGATTTTTGGGATGAGTTAGTTCAGTGTAAATAATACACTACCATTTGGATAACTCAGATTGTAAATAATTAGCTTACGTGGCCTAATAATATTTAATGTATGTGAACTTCTTTCATAAAAAAGAAAATCCTACGATTTTATTCTTTCAGTCAATTTAATTCAACCTAATGCTGCTGCAGTTGACTCGATGTTCCCTGACACGTTGAAGGTATTGTCTAACTTATGCTTGCTTTTTTTAACGTTGCTCTTTTCATGAAGCATTTCTTTGGTCTGCTACTCCCGTTTTGTGACTTGGTGGTCACTTCGTTTCCCAATATTATTGGTAAACTTTCAAAATTAGAAGTAAAATAACCAAATAAAAATCATAACTTCTGTTGATGACCAGCCCTTAATTGCAGGCACAAAATTGTGTTTTTCTTGTCTATTTAGCCAACAGCAGGTTTTGGTGGTATCTTGTTGAAATCTCCTGCTTTGGAATATATCTAAATTACTAACAATATTCTTGTTGATGATGACTTCTATAAGCTATTTGAATTCCTAAATTTATTGTGCTAACTGAGCTCCTTGTTTCCAAGAATAGGCCCTGGTTGAAGAATTATTTCCCATAGGGGTCATATGATCAGTTAAGTTCCCTAGTCATTTAAGGAACTATGCCATTTTAATGATGACTTTGAATCATGTGTGGCATGCAAACTATGTTTCTTTTATTGTGTATATGTGTAGAGGGCCATTGGTTGATCATTGACGCCTTTGTTAAGGCTTGGGCTATCAAGTGTGAAGATGCGGGTGTGTCCAGAGAGCACCAGCTTTGGTGTAAAAAAGCTAGAGGTTAGGGCTGTATCCCCATATACTGTGTAATGGCCCTTTTTATGATGTGTAATGTTCTATTCATTGGCAAAAAATAAATGTTGTTACAAATGTCATTTAGAAACCTGTTATTCTTGCTCTATCAAATCCAACTTCGCAGTCTGAGTGTACAGTCAAAGAAGCTTATATGTGGAGTAAGGTAAACATCATATTGCGTTTCTTCCTTATCTACTAAATATAGAATTATTGATATCTGTTCAAGAAAATTAAACCAATATATGTAATAAATAAAATTCATTATGTTTCCTCTTCCTAATTTGCAGGGCAGAACGATCTTTGCAAGTGGCAGCCCATTTAATCCTGTTGAATACAATGGGAACCTACATATTCTTGGCCAGGTAAAACATTGTTTCTTTCTTCCCTTTTTAATGGATTATTTTGGATAGATAAATTTGCAAATTTAGATGAGATGTATCATATCTCCTTGGTTGGTCTTTTATTTTCTTTTTTCTTTTCTTAATTGTGAAGGCAAATAATGCTTATATTTTCTCGGGACTTGGTTTGGGTATGGTAATCTCTGGAGCAATCCGAGTCCACAATGACATGCTTTTGGCAGCCTGTAAGTGTACATATCAAACAAAGAGAATTTTAATTTTCATGTTTTTGTTCCTTAGCACTGAACTAGGCTTTGAGAACGGGTAGTTCTAATTTTTTCGCTTTGATTTTGAAATAATCAGCCATCTTTTTCATCTAGTAATTTATTATATATGTGCAATTCACCTGCCATAATGACCCCTTTTTCTTTCTCCAAATAGCGGAAGCTTTGGCTCGATAGGTTAACAAGGAGAACTTTGATAAGGGGCTGATCTATCCGCCTTTAACAAATATAAGAAAAATATCCGCCGAAATAGCTGCTGATGTTGCCGCTAAAGCATATGAGCTTGGTGAATTATTTATTTATTTCCAGATCTTCATTTACTCATTGTTAATTGGAGAATTCTTAAATTCTAATAGCTATACGATTTTACTTGCTTCATATAGACCTAGCCATGCGTCTTCCTCAGCTAGAAGATCTTGTGAAATAATTAGTTTTTTATATTATTTGCAGGAATATTCCTCGTGGTACGAAAATAATCGTGTCGTTCTTCTTGTGTTAAATACAAAATATAATAATTATTTATTTTATATTATTTACAGGTTATGGATGCGTACTGCTTGGCAATAAGATGCCTGGGGAAAAAAATAGCATTAAAAAAATATAAAAAATTATTGGAGATGGCCAAAAGTCGTCTCCAATAATAGAGTAAAACTTATTGGAGACGGCTTGCAACCGTCTCCATAACATAGTAAAACTTATTAGTGACCGCTTCAAACTATCTCCAATAGTAAAAGATTGTTATTGGGGACGACTGAAAGCCGTCTCCCACATACATTAATATGGCAATGGAGACGGCTTATGGTGGTCTCCAATAAGCTTAAGTATTGGGGACGGCCAAAAGCCATCTCCAATGTTTGGTCTCTAAAGACATTAGAGACGGGGCTATCGGAGACTACATGGAACCCGTCTCCAATAGTATTGGAGACGGCTAAAGCCATCTCCAATAAACATATTTTTTGTAGTGTAGATTGACTTCCTTAGTTTCTTCAACGATCGGGGTAGGGTCATGCTCAAAATTGGCATACCGTTCAAGGAGCTCATTGGGAATCTCCTCAGAAGGGATTTCCTCATCCAAACTCGTGACTCCTACCTCATCTTGTATTTCTACAAGAAAGGGGTCGATTTCACGTGGGATAGATTTTTCTATTAAGGCACTTTTTTCTTTGATTTTCTTGGGAATTTTAAAAGATAATTTTTTTAGATTATTTGGTATTTCTTTTATTTTTTTGGATTTTCTTTTTCTTTGAAAATGGGCCCTTGACATGGCGGGTCCCTATATACACATGGTACTGCTTGCCAAAGGCTCATTCCACTTTTTTCATATTTTTTTTTGGGGGAAGCGAGTGACGAATTTCATGCCACTCGAAGCTTCCAGATTTAGGGGGACAGATGCATAATTCCTTACCTGGGGTGCTACTCTTTTACCTGTTCGGATGGAGGAGGCTGGTTCATACAACTCTTGGGAGTCAGCCTCCATCATGCGGATCCTGGGCTCGTCCCGGACCCTGTCCTCAAATGCCAACATGGTTCTATGGTGGTTTACCACAGGGGGATTGTATAGGTATGGGAAACTCCTCCTCAAAAAGGGACAAGGACGCTAGGTCTATTTCCAGGTTGGGGGGGATGATTTGGTGATTGGTTGGGTGAACAGGAGTTGTTGGTTTGTATGGGATTAGCTGTGTTGCCCCATTATGATCAATCTTTAAAATCCTCGCACATACGAAGGTGTTTCGGATGTGAGGACTAGGACAGGGTTTGTCCTCTAAGCTTATTCCCTTAGCTTTTGCTGTAGCAATGGTTCAGGCCGCTTCCTTAGCTTTTCAGACTTCTTCTTTGGTGAGCTTATAACCTAACCCAAATCTGACTTGTTGTCCACCCTTGGCCCTGACTGGCTCCTTTTTACCTTGCAATCGGGGTCCTAGTCCCTTTCCTTTCCGATAGCCTCATTTCTGGAGTAGGCTACGGCTGCAACCATTCCTCCATCGGTCTTTATAGTAATCCTCTCGAGGGGCTCAGGGATTACCGTTGATACATCATACTTAAAGCTATGGAGATCTGTGTCTTCGATCGTGTGTGGCACATCCAATACTTTGGGTTTCTCAATGCTGTGGGTAGCTTTCTTTCTCTCATCCTGTCCCTCACCCATAATGGTGACGATATTCTGTTCAGATACGAACCTAAGCTTCTGGTGAAAAGTTGAAAATATTGCCCCAACCTCGTGTAACCATGGGCGCCCTAAAAGTAGATTAAATGTGCATTTGATGTCCATTACCTGGAATGGTATGATAAAGGTCATTGGCCCAATCATAAGTTAAAGATCGACTTCCCCAATTATTTCTTTTCTTATATTATCAAATCCTCTGGCGCTTGTTCTTGCTAGCCTGAAAGCGAAGGGATCCACATCTATCTTAGTTGCAGTTCTCAGAGGGCATACATTCAAAGCTGATCCATTGTCTATTAATACCAACAGGATTACCAAATTCTTGACTTTCACCCTGATGTTGAGGGGTTTGGAGTGATTATTCCCCTCATCCAGTAGATCAGCATCTAAAAAAGAGATAGCATTAAGAGCCAACACCTGCCCAATGATTTGTCCCACTTCGTCAGGGGTTACCTAAATAGACACATGTGCATCTTTTAATGCTCTCATCAAAGCTTGGAAATGGAGCGGGGACGTCATTAACAAGTCCCAGACCATTATGTGTCTAGGCATTCTTTTCAATGGCGTTTCAAGTATATGTTCTCGGCTCATCTTCTCAAAGGGGTTTATAGTCGTAGGTTCCTTCTTCTCTTGTGGCCGGGCCAGTGCCTACACTTCTGATTGCCTTGAGATTTTTCCCAATCGGGTGACAAAATCCACTGACCCCACCCCTCTCTGTTGTTGCCTATATAGATGTTTGTCTGTTAGTAATTGAGGGGAACTTGATGGGGATTACAGGTTATCCCCGGGATTCAGAACGGAGTGGCTACGGGTCCTTGAGGTATTTGGGTTAGTGGATTGGGATGAGTAGATAACATTTGGTTAACCTCTGTTGGATAGGTCAGGGAGTAAAAAAAATGGGCCACGTGGGTTAGTGGGGATTGCAAGTGGCTGTATCTAGGGGAGGACATTGGTAATCAACTGGTGTTGGTAGGGGATGGGGGGCAAAATCGACCCTAGAGTAATTAGCGAGAGTTGCTGTATATGGTTGATAGGAATTGATTTGGACGTAGTTGACGGGAGCTGGTGATGGAAAATATACTTGGATCTAAGTGTTCTGTTGGTGGTGTAGGGTTAGGAAAGTAATCAACCAAATTTAGGAGCTCAATCACTCAGATGCCTCTATCCCCTCGATCTCTCTGCCTTCGTGTTACAAAATCTTCTCAGGTGCGGATGTAATCTGATGGGTCAAACTCCTCGTCCTCCTCTATCATGCTGACGGTCGACCTTGGACCCGCTCCACTAGGTGGATGGTGGTAACGACACTTGATGTATGTTCGCATGCTTGCTAGCCTGGGGAATTGCTGAAGGAATGATCTTGATGGCCTCTAGTATGACTAAAAGAAATCAATCATGCTTTTTCTTTCCTCGAGAGACAACGATGTTCCGATCTTAGTGATTCTAGGAACCTCCTCAATACCTAGATTGACATCCTCAGTCTCTTCAATGATCGGGGTAGGGCCATGCTCAAAATTGGTGTTTTGTTTAAGGAGCTCATTGGGAAGCTTCTCAGTAGGGAATTCCTCATCCAGACTCATGACTTCTACCTCTTGTATTTTTACAGGAAAGGGGCCGATTTCACGTGGGACGGGCTTTTCAATTTAAGGCATTATTTTCTTGGTTTTCTCGAGAATTTTAAAAGATAATATTTTTGGATTATTTTGTATTTCTTTTATTATCTTATTTTTTTGGATTTTTCTTTTTCTTCGAAGATGGGCCTTTGGCAAAGCAGGCCTTTATATACACATGGTATTACCCGCCAAGGGTTAATCTTGCTTTTTACAATTTGTTTTTTGGGGGGGGGCAGAAGCTGGTGTCATATTTGTGGCCATTTGATGATTCTAGAGTTAGGGGGATTGAATCCCAGTTCCATACCTGCAGTCATGCACCTTTACCTGGCTTGATGGAGGAGGCTGATTGAAATGGCTTTTGAGGGTCAACCTCCATCGTGTTTATAATTGGCTCATCTTGAACCTGATCCTCAAAGGTTAACACTGGCTTGGAATGGTTCAGGATGGGTGGTTGTATAGGCATGGGTATCTCCTCCTCAAAAAGTAATAATGATGTGAGGTCTATTTTAATTTTCGAAGGAATGATTTGGGAATTGGTTTGTTTGATGGCCACCTGCTTATATGGGGTCAACCGCATTGCCCCATTTTGGTCAATTTTGATGACCCCCTGCCCTCATGAATGTGGTGTGAATGTGAGGTCACAGACGGGGTTCATCCTCCAAATCTATCCCCTTGGCTTTGGCTGTAGCAATGGTTCGGGCCTTTTCCTTTTCCTCTTGGATTTCTTCTTTGATAGGCTTGTAGCCTAAGCGGAATTTGACATGTTGGCTGCCTTTCGCTCTGACAGGGTCCCTCCTGCCTTGAAAGTGAGGGTCAAACATTTTCCTTTCTGCTAGCCCCACTTTTAGAGCATGGCCAATGTTGCGTCCATTCCTCCTCTGAATTTTTCGATAACCTTTTCGGATGATTCTGGTGCTACTGTTGATACATCGTATTGAAAACTATGAAGGTTCATGTCCTCAACTGTATGGGGTACATCCAGCACCTTGAGATTTTCGATGTCGTGGGCCATCTTTTCTCCTTCTTCTTGTCCCTCACCTCTGATGGTAATAACTTTCTCTTCGAAGATGAATTTGAGCTGTTGGTATAGAGTGGAGGGCACCACCCAGATTTCATGCAGCCATGGGCATCCTAATAGTAGGTTGAAGGAGGACTTGATGTCCCTGACTTAAAATGGGATTTAGAAGGTCATTGGCCCAATGGTGAGCTCAAGATCAACTTCTCCTATCACCTCCCTCCTAGTATTATCAAACCCTCTTATACTTATTCTGGTTGGCCTGAATGTCGAGGGATCAACCCCTATTTTGGTTGTAGTTTTGAGGGGGCATTCATTTAATGTCAAACCATTGTCTATTAATCAAGTGGAATCACTATGTTCTCGGTTTCAACCATGATTTTGAGGGGTTTGGAGTGGTTCCCTCCTGCTGGAAGATCAATGTCGAAAAATGAGATGACATTGGAGGCCAACACTTGGCTAATCATTTGTCCCACTTCATCAGTAAGTCTCAGATGGTGATGTGAGCTGGCGTTCTCTTCAATTGTGTTTCCAATATGTGCTCTCTACTCATCTTTTCAAAGGGGTGTACTACAGTCGGATCCTTCTTCTCTTCTAGCTAGGCTGGTACCGATACCTCAGGTTGTTTAGAAATCCTTTTAGATTGAATAACAAAATCAACTACCCCTCTACGTTGTTGCCAGCATTGGCATCCCTTTGACTGTAGTTGAGTGGGACCTGATGGGGATCGTATGTTGGCCTGGGAATTTGGAATGGGATGGATGGAGGCACTGGATATGATTGGACTGGTGGGGCAAAACTGGGCCAGATTTTGTTGATGTTGGTGATGGAAAAATTGGGCCCATTGTAATAGAGTGGTACTGGAGGTGGATTGATTGGGGGTGGAGCAAAATTTGGCCAACTGTATTGGATTGGTGTTGGCGATGGATTGGGTGACATATAGTGATCGATTATTGGTGTCGGGAATGGCTGATATATCTGGGGTGAGTAAATATTAGGCTCCACATGGTTAACAGGCGCGGGTGTAGGAAAGTGCATCCTCAAATCCGTAGGTGTTGCTTGTGGTGTAGGGTTTGGGAAATAATCGGGCTAAATTCAATGGCTTGATCACCCCTATGACCTCATTCCCCTGGTTCCATTGCCCTGGTGACTCTAAACTCTCTTCTATGATGATGTATTTTGAGGGATCAAACTCTTCCATCCCTTCCTCCAACATATTAATGGTGGCCCTTAGGCCCATTCCTCCTTGTGGGTGCAACGACAATGGTGCTTGATGGATGTTGATGTGAGGGTTTGCTTGCAGAGTTGCCAGAGGAATGAGCTTCCCCGCCTCTATCAAATCTTAGATCGCATGCCTTAATGGAAAGCATTGATCAGTTGGGTGACACGGTCCCTGATGAAAATTGCAGTGTACATTGGGATGATAATTGCTCGGGATTGAATTCGGTGGGGGTCATTGCTGAAGCTGACTGACTAAACCCTTTTCAATTAGCAGAGGCAAAAGGATGTTCAGGGATTGCCCTAAGGGAGTGAACACTCGATTATATCGGGTCCTTCTCTGCTCAGGGGTCTGCTGGCCTCAGGGGACATTGTTCTGCCTCAGAGCCTGATTTGTTTGTGCTAGGGCTTGTGGTGCTGCTCCAAACCGGACTGGTATTATGTTGGTATTAGGCTGTGTGGTCATTACGACTTGGACCTCTGCCCCAATCCTTCTCTCATTCCTCTGCTCAATGAACTTTCTGACTCCACTGGCCCTACTAGCCACATTCTTGCTCAAATGTCCCTCTCTAATTACATCCTCACAACGGTTGGCATTTCTTATCAAATTAGTGAAGCTAGACTGCTGTTGGTATACAAAGAGGTCTGAGATGACTGACAAAGTATTTTTTGAGATCATCTCGATTTGCTCATCGTCAGGTATTCAGTTTCTCACTTGGGATATCAAGGCTCTCCATCTCCCCAGATAGTCGTTGAACGTCTCATCGAACTTTTGCTTAAAGCAAGCTAGATCAAATTTGCGGGGCTCGATGTCCATTTGTAGACATACTACTCCTAGAATAGGTGAGTCAGATCCTTCAAAGTTTTAATCATGGATGATTCAAGGAATGTGAACCATCTCAATGCGGGGCTTGTAAGGCTCTTCTGGAACACTTTGATGAGGAGTCGTTCATCTCTGCCGTACAGGCACATATTCCCATAGTATGACATGAGGTGTGCAATGGGGTTGCCCGTGCCCTTGTATTTGTCAAATGTTGGCATCTTGAACTTTGGTGGCAAAGGCACCTCATCAAACAGGCACAGATCAGAGAAACCTGTGGCGTGAATCTCGGCCCCACCTATCTTCAGTAGCTACTTTTGGATTTATCCATCTGCTTGTTGATGTATAATTGTTGTGCACAAAAATGAAATAAAATAGTACAAAATTAGTAGCAATTATATACAGTCCTGCAAGATCAAGGCTGTTGCAGCAAGTTTTAAATGAGGAAGAGTTTGTCCCACAAAGACTTGTGATCTAACAGGTAGCTCCAGATCGGGCAATCCTAATCCTATTCTAAGTTAAAACTAAGGAAAACAGGGAAAAGAGATGGAGTTTTATTGTTGTCACTAAACTAAAAATAGAAATGGACTAGATCTAATTAAAAACAAATTTAAAAGCTAGATCTGAGATGAAGAGAGAATTGAGGAGATAGCAAATGTTTTGGTAAAAGAAAATTCAAATATGTGGAGAAGTAAACAGCTAGGGGATAGTTTTTCATTGTAAAATTGAATTGCTAAGCAGGGTAGAAGCTGGATCTGCAGCAAACCTTCATTTGGCTATAAGCACAAATGCAAGGTAAAAGGATCCAAATCAATCCTGAGATATGGACTAGTCCTGGGGCTATACTCTGTCCACTCAAATGGTCACAGAGTATCCCATGGATATAATCTAGTCATGGGGGAAAGAAATGAAACAGGAAAACCACTACAAATGCTATGGATGTAAGGCTGCAAGCTCATGCATCCATAGGTGCATAAAATCTATAAAAATCTGATAAAAATCACTAGATCTATAGATTAAATGAACATTAAAACAAGTAATTTATTGATCTAAACAAGACATTTAATAAATCAGCCTCAGATCTATAGTCTCTGCAATGCCCACACTTCTTACAAAGCCTTTACAATTCAAATTACAGATCGAGCTAACCCTAACTATTACAGAGACTTAGCCAGCCATGGCTGTGCTAATGAGAGAACAAGAAGAACAAGAAGAAAAGGTGGGAAGAGTTTAAAAAAAAACCCTAAATCTCTGGATGTTCAGATCTATTTTATTCCTCCCTATTTATACAATTCCTAAGTGAACTTGATCTAACTTGGCCAATCAAAGAAGTGGAGAATCAAATCAGTTATAAGACCCGATGACGTGGCTGAATTTCATCCAAGCATTGCCCCAAATTCGTTAAAACAGTTGTGCACACGTGGGCAGTTAAGCCAGGTGTCCTCTGTGCTACTGGATTTCTGAAAATGTCCTTCAAAGCTGACAGATACATGCTTGAACCCATGCCTCAAGTGGTTTGAGCATCAGAATATCAATCTTGAGTGGTTCTCGAGCAGTTGGAGGCTTCAGGCATAAATCTAAAGTGGTTGGATGGGCTTCGGGACTTTAGCTCGAGTAGATCAAACAATAGCTCGATAGGTTCATTTCTTCAGGCATTTCAGCTTGACAAGTTACTTTTAGCACATAACAACTCGACAGGATGCTTCATAGGTGCAGGGAACCATTTGAGTGGTTTAATTGTGACCTACTTGACAACTTCATTCTTTAGCCATGAACCACTCGAGTTCAGCTCTCCATCATTGTATAGCTCGAGTGGATTAAATGGAGCTGCTAGAGTGCATAAAGAGGCAACCAATAAGCTACTCGAGAGCTTAGTTTGCTTCAGCAACTACTCGAGTGGTTTCTTCTTTTGACCATGAACTCCTCAAGATTCACATTCCAGCTTTGGCATCTGCTCGAGTAGGTTAAGTGTGTAGCTCAACAGGTTGCCTTTGATCTGCTCGACAGGATTAAATGGCTTTAGCTCTCCAAGTCCCCAGCTCGCCAGGTTTAATGCAACTCGAGTAGTTCTATTTTAAGCCTTATTAACTGCTCAAGTTCCTTAAAGACAACACCAGCCAACGGCTTGACTGCCACTTTAACTGCTCAAGGACTCCTTTTCTGCAGGTCTGATGTGTTTGAGAACTGCTCGAGCTTCATTTTCTAAACCTTGTTGCTGATGGACAACCTGCTACAGCACTTTGTCATGCATGAGTCTTATCATCAATCAGTTGTTGACTCAAATCTCCCTCCTTTTTGCTTTTGCTACATGGATTTTTGCACTTCTTTGTAGATTATTGCTTACTACAATATAGCCCTCAAACGGCAATTATTAGATAGCTCTAAGGTCTAGTAAGGGCTAGGTTAGGAGGTGAAAAATTGTATTTTTTAGTGATTAGCACACCCCCAAACATAATCTTTGCTAGTCCTCAAGCAAAGCAAAAAAAAAATTAAACACTACTCTAACAATTTAAATACCACTTTTGTAGGGAGCACGGATGTATTTAGCTTATGCATCAAGCCTTTTAAACCCCTAGCTGATCCCTAGTGGAGGAATGAAGTCTCCTGAGGGTTTTCAGTGAAGGTGCCCACAAACTTCCTAATGAAGACAGTTAAAACAAGTGCATTCAGTGACAAGTAAGATTCCAACATACCAATCTTAATTCCACACCTTGCTCCAAATTAGAGAAGTTTTAAAATAGAAAATGCAAACAATTTAATACCTAAATCCTTATGCATGCTCATCACAACTAGTCTAAAGACATCAAGAGTGTAGTGTGTGCAAAGTATAAAGTTCACCATTGCTTCAAAAATCAGGTTCAAACAGTACCCCAATGAATTCAATCTCATACTCAATCCTCACCAGGGCAGTTTCTCACAAATGAATTGAAGGGTGTTCAATTTCACTCCAGCTCAAGATCAGTTATAGGCCTCAAATAGGCATGTAAGCATGAGCATAGGCATTTGCTCTATTTCCTAACTTTATCATGTTCTCTTCACCATAGATCAAACATCCCTTCATCTCCACATAGCAGCTCAATCCACTTTTGATCACTAAGGACTTTTATTGGGTTGTAATGTGGCTTAAGGGTGAGGTTCATAAAGGGGTAGAATGGATTCAAAATTGAGAAATCAACAAGGGGAGGAGGTGATTCAGAACTTCACAACCTTCATTTTCAGCACAACTTCATCTTTCTTGATATTTTTTAGAATCAAAGTGGCAAGCTTCTTTTCTCTTTTTCAATTTTTAGATGAAGTACTTCACTTGATTTCTCTTTCTTTTTCTTATTATTTTGTTTTTCATTTTTTATATATATTTTTTTATGATGGCTGCCACAGCCATTCAACTGATACACTGCTTTACTTAGATTTTCTCCCTTCTCCTTCTCCTTTCACCACAAATCAAGCCTGCTCACCTATCTGTACTTATTCTCCTTCCACCTTCTGAATTCTCAGATTGATGGTAAGGCTGAATTAGGTCAAGAGGTTAAGGTTCAATTTTCCTGGTGTCATGAGTTCTGCTAAACATTTTCAATTTGAGAATGCCTAACTTTTAGTGAAAAGGTTTGAGTCAGCCAATTCTTATAACACAAAAATTGCCAAAGACACTACTCAAAAGAAATTTTGTATGGGCCCAAATCTCACTGGGTATGGTCTTCAATTGGACTCATGGTGCATGTTCTCACCTTTGTCTCTCCTTACTGGTTCACTATGTACTGATTGTGAAAAAATTTCTTGATGATCTCATTATGGAAGTGTTGAAAATTTTAAAGATTTTAGTATTAGAGAGTCTACTTTACATTTTAATTTTCCCTTTTTCAGAATTGCTTAGGTGGAATCTTACTTTATTTGTTTCAATCTGACTACTATTGCTGCACTTAGCTTAACCATCTCATTGGTCTACCCTGCCACACCCCCAAACCTAATATAAATAGTGTCCTCACTGTTACAAGAGACAGGTAGGTAGGGGCAACAGGATACACAAATGATTAACCATATACAGCAGAAAAATAGGAGTGCACAACAACTTGAAAAAGCAAACAAAGAAGCATAATGCAAATCAACACACAACAGACATTTTCATGAACAAAACCAATAATACGCAAGACTATTTACACAATTAACAAGAAACTAAAATTATATAACCAGTTCTGAAATATAATATACAGATAGAGCCTAAGTACAAAATGCTACACTAAATCCTGATCAGAATATGAATCTAAGTCAATGGGGTTCTTTTCAGCTTTCTCCTTCCCTTTCTTCACAGTTTCAAGTTGGGCAGCACCAACCTTGGTTCTAGTTGCAACTTGTTTCAGGTGCTTGGTGCTGCTCTTCTCCATGGAAGGTTCCTTGAAAGATACACCCTGGGCACTGAAGGAGTCATGACTGACATGGTGGAGGTTAGTTTGTCTACTAGCCTAGCCAAATGGGTTGCCTCCAGCTTATACGCTTGATACAGGGACAAACCAATGAGCACTTGCTTCCATAGCACCTTCTTCTCCTTCTGACTATCCTCCCTCATGAGGGAAATCTAGGATTCCTATTACTGTTGCACCAATGCTATGACATTCTCCACCACTAATTATACATCCCTCCAAACATAAGGATTAGCATTCATAGATTTGGTGAGGGTATAAAATAGAGGAATGGGGATGGATGAAGCAAGGACAATGGCCTTTTCCTCAGGGTCAACTATACTAGGGTGTAAAACAGAGGTGGTAGCCAGGTCAGTGCAGGTTCGTGGAGATGATGGTGAGATAGATGATGAGGGTGGAGGGAGAGGTGCCAATTCCTCCTCAATGGGGTCAGTCTGAGTGAAGGTGGAGGTAAAGGTCAATGGTATCAGGGGCATCTCCTCTACCTCAAAATCAGTCTGTGTTGAGGTAGAGGTGATAAGGTCTAACTCTTCATGATCAAGGTCTGTCTGGGTGGCAGCACCTGATGTTGCCACTAAAGTTGAAGGCTGGGGTGAAGGAGGTGGTGCGGGTACAGGTATGGGTGTAGCTGTAGGTGTAGGCTATTGGGATGTTGGGTGTAAGGTCTGAAGAGTTGATTGGATGGAATATAGGATGGCTTGCATTGTGGCCTGATGTTCAGTATTGGTAAGGAGTTGGGTTTGGAGAGAGGTAAGGAGGGAAATAATTTAGGCAAAGGTGTCTGGTAAGACTTGGGAACAGTTTGGGTAGGTGGGATTGGCTGGAAAGGTGATGTAGGGGCATGGTGGAAGTGAGCAAGCTATGTAGAGTCTGGGAGGGGTGTATACTCATGCCCGATATCCTCCACAATGGAGTCAATCAATGTTGAGTACCCCTCAGTGGTGAACTGCTCCAGGTCATGGGTATGTATAGGTGGGAGGGAATGGGTAAAAGAGGTAACTGGCTTAGTGGGGGAAATGGTTTCAAAGTCAGTGGCCATAGGCACACTGTCATAGGTAATGGGGACAGTGGGACCAGCGTAGGGCTTGGTATGGCAATGGGTTCAGGAATTGGAATTGGAGAACTTGGTGGAGGTAGGGAAATGGATGGGCTAAGTGTAATGGGTGATGTTTTTGGGTGGTGGGTTCTCTTTTGGTATGTTCTTTTAATGGTGGGAGTGGGTTGTGGGTTGGGTAAATGGAAATTTGAGAGTTGGAGTTGGAGCTGACACAAGGATGGTGGTGGTGATTGTGGAGGGTGTTGAAGTGGAAATGGTAGGCATGGATGCAAGAATGGAAGATGGAATGGAATGTGAGATGATTGATGAGGGGATGGTGTGTGGCATTGAACTGGCAGCAGTGGTCTCCACAAGGGAAGCTGCTAGAGTGTCTCCTGATGGAATGGGTACAAAAGCTATTGACGAAGATGCTGTGGGCAATGTGCTGAGTTGTCAGCAGAAGGTGCAACTGTGGTGGCAACAATGGTGGCCACAGGAGTAGCTGCAGATACATCCTTAGTCCCCTTCATCTTCCTCCCCATCAAAGTCATACTTGTTGTCCATAACTTCTTCCCAAACACCACAGGGGCAAAGTCATCAGTTGGCACTCCCTCCTTTCAGACATATTTCTCTCTCTTCAATAAGGATGTGATGAGTCTGTTGTAAGATAAACCCAACACTGCTTTCCTCTTCTTAACCTTCCCATGGATGTCACACATCCCCTCAAAGATCAGCTCAGGAGCATTGAAAAAATGCCCCTTTGAGAAAAAGTGAAGGACATCCACAATGGGGTGCCTTCTTTCTTGCTGATGTCCAGCTATAAATACATTCTTCCTCAGAATGTTGTCCATGAATAACAGGCTGGTGTGGAAGTCCCACCTCCTAAGTGATTCTCCTTATCCAATTTGTCCCTAAGTTAAATGTTAGGCAATTGTCTCGAAATGAAGCACTAATGGGAGCTCCTAGACTGCAAGAAGGATCATATCGAAAAGGGATCCCCAAAACAAGTGCTATATCTCTACTATCCACCACAGTCTCCCAATCATCCATCAATACCATAAAAATAAGATCATTTACCCCACTAGCTTCATGCAACCTGAGGTTCTGATACCAAAGCTTCACTAACCTGGGATACACTATCTCATCTAATGTGCTCAGAAGGGGTTCCAAAGAGGCCTTAGCCAAATAGGCCAGGGTTTCACTATCCCACTCTACCTTAGTGAAGTAAGGTACATCAAAAATAGTCTCAGGTACTAGCTGCAGTTCATCCACAAACTCATTGGGAGTTGTAAGGGGGTCAAATTCAGGTACAACTCCTTTACTTTTCTTGCCTTTCTTGGACTTTTCGGCACTAGTTTTGGGTTTCTTGGAAGGCACAAAGGACTCACTCAAGACTTTAACCTTTCTATTCACAGGACGAGCTATAGGGGATGGTGGCTCTGATTATGGCTGGGAGGATGCTATTCTACTAGATTTTCTAATCGATTTTGGGGAAGGTTGGAGTAAATTGATTAAGGAATCATCAAATCTATCAGGGTCAGCCATTTAAGACTCAAGAAACCCTAGATGGTCTCAAACACTACACTACTTCAAGTAATAAAACACCTTAAGCACAATGATCTTTGTCTAGAAAGAAAGAAATACAAAACTACTCTGACAAAGAAAAGAGCTATGGAGCACTTACCCTAAACTAGGGTTTCACCCTAGATTGAGCACAGAGAAGCAAACCGGAAGAAGCTTGGTGCAAAATGGTGACTTTATAATACTGCTCCAACCTGCAAAAGCAATGGGTGAATGGAGGTTCAATCAGTGGAGCTAGACAGGAAGAAGAAGAATAGTTCTCGCGGAATGGGTGTCGCGCAGAATTAAAAAAATGAAGGAATGCACCCAATCTCACAAGAGGTTATAAAACCTTAAAACCTGATCTTGACAGGTTGAGGGCTTCAGATCTGAAACCTTGAGGAGTTCTCGAGCAGATGATTTAGACTGGATTCAACTTGTTGAAGCACTGTAAACATCTCGAGAGATTCAGAGAGCTTCAGAAAACACTCCTCGAGCAGTTCCTCAAGTGGTAACAACCTGTCGAAGCACCTTTAGGCACAAGAAGCATCCACTCGAGTGGTTCCTCGAGTGGTTCAATTTGTCAATGGAAACCTGTCGAGGCAGGGTGACTTTCAGAATACATTGCTAGAGAGGATAACTGATCCTCTCGAGAAGTAGCGTTTCAATGATAGAACCTCTCGACATGCACTCGAGACATAATCAAATACACTCAGAACCTCTCGACAAGTACTTAGAACCTCTCGATAACTGTTAGAACTGCATATATGCTCAACGCTTCACTCTGCACTGTCCATAACTCAACAACAGCTATAATTACACCCAGTACTAGTAGATGCTAACAAAGTTTTGACCAAAAAAAAGCATCAAAGGACAACATTTTTCAGACATTATAGTAACTAAAAACCTAGGCAAAAAAGACAAAAATTTGCAAGCTAAATGGTAGATATGATACATATGGTACAAGTTCAAGATCACTCTCAACTGGAAGGTTCTTGGAGGCTGATGGTTTCAGAGGGCTCCACAGCATAGTAAAGACAAGGTTTAAGCCTCTAACCATTTACCTTCATGACTCTCCCCGATTTAGGATCCATGATCTCTACAGCTCCAGATGGGGATACATGTAAAATAGTATAAGGTCCATCCCATCTGGATCTCAATTTACTAGGAAAGAACTTCAGTTTGGAGTTGAAAAGTCATACCGTATCACCTGCAACAAACTCCTTCCTAAGAAGGTTCTTGTCATAGAAAGCCTTCGCTTTTTCCTTGTAGATCCATGAGTTGGCATAGGCATCCAATCCCAGTTCTTTCAGCTCAGATAGCTACAATTTCCTGTTTAGACCAGCAACAGTTAGATCAAAATTTAAAGCTTTAATGGCCCAATAAGCCCTATGTTCTAACTCTGCTGGTAGATGACAAGCCTTGCCATACGCCAATCTGAAAGGGGACATTCCAATTGGGGTCTTATAGGCAGTCCTATAAGCCCATAAAGCATCCTGTAACTTCAGGGACTAGTCCTTCCTATCAGTCCTCATCATTTTTTCCAAAATTTGCTTAATTTCTCTGTTAGAAATCTCCACTTTCCCACTGGTCTGTGGGTGATATGGTGTTTCTATTCTATGTGTAACAGAGTACTTTTTGAGCAAGCTCTAAAGTGTGTTATAAAAATGACTCCCCCATCACTGATAATAGCTCTGGGGGTGTCAAATCTGGGGAAAATATGGTCTTTCAAAAATTTGAGGACAACTGTGTGTTCATTAGTTCTTGTGGTAGTGGCTTCTACCCATTTGGACATATAATCTACAGCTACAAGAATAAAATTGAAACCATAGGAAGGAGGAAATGGACCCATGAAGTGTATTCCCCATACATCAAATAGTTCTACCACAAGGATGGGGTGCAATGAGATTGAGTCTCTTTTGGATATACTCCCCATCTTTTGACATCTCTGACAGTCCTTGCAGTGCTCCATTGCATCCTTGAACAAGGATGGCCAATAAAAACCACATTGGAGCACCTTGGTTGCAGTCTTCTTTCCCCCAAAATGACCACCACAGGCTTGTTCAAGGCAAATTGTGAGACTACTGTGGAACTCACTCTCGGGAACACATCTGCTAACCACCTGGTTTGCACAGCACTTATAGAGGTAAGGATCCTCCCATAAAAAGTATTTGACCTGAGAAAAGAACAGATTCCTGTTCATCTTGGACCAGTGTGGGGGAATCCTACTAACAGCAAGGTAGTTTACAATGTTGACAAACCAGGGAACACTCACATTGATGACAAAAAGTTGCTCATCAGGGAAGGAATCATTCACAGGTATATCAGCACAATCAACAATCAAAATCCTGGATAAGTGGTCTACTACCACATTCACCACACCCTTTTTATCTTTGATCTCAAGATCAAACTCCTGTAGCAGGAGGATCCATCTAATCGGCCTAGGCTTTACCTCTTTCTTGGACAGCAAGTACTTCAGGGCAGAATGATCAATGAAAATCATAATTTTATACCCTAAGACATAAGGTCTAAATTTGTCCAAAGCAAAAACCACTGTCAGAGGCTCTTTCTCAGTGGTGGTATAATTCAGTTGAGCATCTGTCAATGTCTTGCTAGCATAATAAACTACACTAGGCAGTTGCTCTCTTCTCTGCCCCAAGACTGCACCAATTACAAAATCAGAGGCATCACACATTAGCTCAAAGGGAAGAGAATAATCGGGGGCTTGTATCACAGGGGCAGGCGTCAAACACTTTTTCAACACCTCAAACACAGTCAAGCATTCAGCAGTAAAAACAAAGGGTACCTCTTGACACAACAGGTGGCAAGTGGTTTGGAAATTTTACTGAAATCCTAAATAAACCTCCTATAGAAGCCAGCTTGTCCTAGGAAATACCTGACTTGTTTGACAGTTTTTGGAGGAGGTAAGTGTGAAATCAGATCAATTTTTGCTTTATCCACCTCAATCCCCTTCTGGGAAACCACATGACCAAGAACAATTCCTTGGTTGACCATGAAATTGCTCTTTTCCCAGCTCAAAACTAGATTGGTTTCCTCACATCTTTGAAGCACAAGGGATAGGTGATGCAAACATTGATCAAAATTATCACCATACACTGAGAAATCATCCATAAAAATTTCTAAAAACTTATCTAGCATGTCAGAAAATATTGTATCCATGCATCTTTGGAAAGTAGCAAGAGCATTGCACAGTCTAAATGGCATCCTTCTGTAAGCAAAAGTACCAAATGGACAAGTAAAAGTTATCTTTTCCTGATCTTGTGGATACACAGGTATCTGGTTATAACCAGAATATCCATAAAAAAAATAGTAATAAGCCTTTCCTACTAGAGTTCAGTTTAGTTTTAAAAGACATTGGGAACTGGTCAATAAAAGACATTGGGAACTGGTCCTTCTTAGTCTTAGAGTTTAGTTTTCTATAATCAATACGGACCCTCCAACAAGTGACCTATCTAGTTGGCATTAATTCTCCAGACTTATTTGGGACTACAGTGGTGCCAGACTTCTTAGGAGCCACCTGGGTAGGTGACACCCATTCAGAATATGAGATAGGATAGATTACTCAGGCATAAAGTAGTTTGACAACCTCTTTCATAACCACTTCCTGCATGTGAGGATTCAATTTCCTCATCATCTCCTTAGAGAGTTTGGAACCCTCTTCCAGGTGAATCTTGTGCATGCACATAGATGGGTAAATTCCACCTAGATCAGCAATGGTCCATCCTATTACTTTCTTATGCATCTTGAGCACACACAGTAATTTTTCCTCTTGCACCTCAGTGAGGAAAGAACAAATAATTATAGGCAATTTCTGATCCAGCCCCAAGAAAGCATATTTGAGAGATTCAGGGAGTTGTTTCAGCTCCAAATTAGGTGGACTATCAAGTGAAGGCAGCAAAGGTGCCTTAGAAGGTAAAGGGAGGGGCAACACAGTAGGTTTCCATTGAGAATGTTGTATTTGCCCCACTAACGAGTCCAAGGTGTTCACCTCTTTAGTAAAATGAGTGGGGGCCTCCCTTTCAATAGTCTCAGTTCAAATCTCCTTAAATTCATCAAACACCTCATCCCAATTCAGTAGTTTGGGCAAGGTCTCCTCAACAAACTCATGAATGACATCAACCATAAAATAGTCTTCACTCTTAAAGTGAGGTTGATTAGCTGCATTATACACATTGAGCCTCATCTTCATATTTCTAAAAGTTACCTCCATCACCCCATATATGCATTGAATGCAGGCATTGGCAGTGGCCAAAAATGGTCTGCCCAATATCAAAGGGATAGGGGTGGAGCACTTTGTTGGTTCCACATCCAAAATCAGAAAATCTGCTGGGTAGAAAAAATTTTCTACACCTACCAACACATCCTCAATGATAACCACAGGTCTCCTTTTAGATTTGTCAGCCAGTTGTAAGACAATTGGTGTGGGTTTCAACTCTTCCAAACCTATCTTCTCATACTCAGAAAATGGAAGTAGGTTAACATTGGCTCCCAAATCTAGGAGAGCTTTCCCTATGGTGTGGTCTTCAATAATGCAGGGAATTGTGGGAACTCCAGGGTCTTGGAGTTTAGCTAGGGTTATAATGGACAAAATCTGTTTCACTTTTTTAGCAAAAAATACTTTCTTGGATAAATATATCCTAGACTTCCTTTTCTGGGTACACAAATCCTTCAAAAATTTTGCATAGGCTGAGACTTTCTTTATGGCATCAAGCAAAGGTAAATTAATTTTTACTTGCTTAAAAGTGTCCACCATTTCCTGCATCTTAGCACTCCTCTTGTCAAAAGGAGAAGGCTCATGAAGTGCTTTAGGAAATGGCAGATGATGCATTGCTGGAATCTCATTTGCTGCCTTAGCATTTTCCTCATTTTTTTCTTTATTTTTATCTTTTTCTTTCTGTGGGGGCTCAACAGCAACCCTGTTATTTTTCTCATGTTGTCCCTGCTGCATATTAGAAGGAAATGAATTTTCTTGTCCTTGTACACTCTCTCTTGCTTTAATGCCTACTTGATTGTCTACCACCTTGCCACTCCTTGGGATTGTTCATTGGTTGACTTGGCAATCTGCCCTCTTCCCTCCTAGTCAGCGTATTAGAGATTTGATCAAGCTGGTCCTCAATTTTTTTAATACTCTGACTGTGAGAGTTCACAGTCTAGGATAAGGAGTTCAGGTTTTGCAGTGATGCCAAAACATGTTCTTCAAATGATGGTGCTCTAGGCTGTGGTGGGGGCAAAGCTAACTGACTTGGTTGTGGGGCAGACTGAACAAATTGCTGTCTAGGGACATAACCTTGGTTGTACTACTAAGCTGGTCTATATGGCAATGCTTACTCTTGGTCTACATGGCAATCGGTCTATATGGCAATGCTACTCTTTATGGGTTGTTGAAAATTGTCTTGCTTCCACCACAAATTAGGGTGGTTTCTCCATGGGTACCCAGCATGCTGCTGCCCATATGATTGGGCAGCATTGGCATGCTCCATAACTAGTTCAGGGTATTGACCAGCTGAGGGACAGTCCAGCAGTGAATGAGTAGGTGACTGGCATATCAGACATGCCTCTTCCACCTGTGCAACAGCTTGGGGCTGCACCACACTCAACACTTTATCAAATTTATGGGACCAACTATCCACCTTCTTAGCCAGGTCATTGTACACAGTCCGCTCATACAATTTTTTCTTGGGAGAGTATTCTTTTGTCACTCTAGCAGCTGGTTCAATGTCATTTCTTGATAAGGACTCCTGCTG
Source organism: Chloranthus sessilifolius (assembly GCA_021018995.1). Taxonomy (NCBI): domain Eukaryota; kingdom Viridiplantae; phylum Streptophyta; class Magnoliopsida; order Chloranthales; family Chloranthaceae; genus Chloranthus; species Chloranthus sessilifolius. The sequence continues at coordinate 87,557,581 of CM037594.1, read as the reverse complement.
CATGGAGTTTGCACTTATCACATCAAATAATTCTCAGGCTTCCTCATCAGTTTTGTTAAAGTATGTGCCACCACATGAGGCATCAATCATGTCTCTACTCTTAGAGCCAATCCCTTGGTATAAACTCTGGAGAAGCTGTCACTTAGGGATTTGATGGTGGGGACACTATCTCAACAGCTCTTTAAACTTTTCTCATGCCTCATGAAAGTCCTCAGTTGGGAATTGAGCAGAGGAGATGATTCTCTTCCTCAACTGCCTAGTTTTATTCATAGGAAAAAATTTGGCTAAAAATTGACATTGCAAGACATTCCATGAGGTTATGCTGTTGGGAGGGAGCATGTTGAGCCAATTTCTAGCTTTGTCCTTTAGTGAAAAAGAAAAAATCCTCAGTTTTATGGCCTCATCTCCCAGACCAGCAATCTTGAATGCGGTACATAAAGACAAAAATTCATCGATGTGCTTATAAGGATCCTCCTTACTAAGCCCATGGAAAGATTGCAGTATTTGGATGGTTTGGGCCTTAATTTCATAGTTGCCCTCAACATTGGAAAATTCAATGCAGATGGGGGATGAGCACACCCCTGGTGCATAATATTCCCTCAATGGTCTTGGTTGGTAACCCATCTCAACTGTTTCACAATGATCAGCAGAAATGTGTGTTGGTTGTCTAGCTCTAAGAATCCTCTCAACTTCAAGATTTAAAGGTAAAATCTCAAGGTTAAGAGTCCTACCAAACATACAACACAAAGCAAGAACAAATTATAGCTAACAAAAACAAACACACAAATACAAACACACTAAATATTGCTGCTAAATTCAAAAATTACAGATATGAAATTATAATCAAAGGAACAAGAAATGCAAACTCAGGCAGAATCAGATCCAATTGCAAGCAATTTGCTCCTTTCCTAGATACAACTCCAGATCTGAGAAAAAAAATCAAAAGACTATAAAAACCACAACAACATTAATTCAAATACAAATCTGATCTACTAACAAAAATGAAAACTTAGATCTACTACTTAGATCTCAAATCCCTAGCAACAATGCCAAAAACTTGTTGATGTATAATTGTTGGGCACAAAAATGAAATAAAACAGTACAAAAATGGCAACAATTATACACAGTCCTGCAAGATCAGGGCTGTTGTAGCAAGTTTTAAAAGAGTAAGAGTTTGTCCCACAGAGACTGGTGATCTAATAGGTAGTAAATATCCAGATCTGCTATAGATCTGGCAATCCTAATCCTATTCTAAGTTAAAACTAAGAAAAACAGGGAAAAGAGATGGAGTTTTGTGGTTGTCGCTAAACTAAAAATAGAAATGGACTAGATCTAATTAAAAATAGATTTAAAAGCTAGATCAGAGATGAAGGAAGAGAGAATTGAGGAAGATAGTAAATGTTTTGGTAAAAGAAAATTCAAATATGTGGAGAAGTAAATAGCTAGGGGATAGTTTTTCACTGTAAAATAAAATTGCTAAGCAGGGTGGAAGTTGGATCTATAGCAAACCTTCATTTGGCTACAAGCACAAATGCTAGGTAAAAGGATCCAAATCAACTCTAAGATGTGGACTAGTCCTAGGGCTATACTTTGTCCACTCAAATGGTCACAGAGTATCCCATGGATATAATCTAGTCATGAGGGAAACAAATGAAATGAGAAAACCACTGCAAATGCTATGGATGCAAGGCCACAAGATCATGCATCCATAGGTGCATAAAATCTATAGAAATCTGATGAAAATCACTAGATCTACAGATTAAATGAACATTAAAACCAGTAATTCATTGATCTAAACAAGACTTACAATAAATCACCCTAAGATCTGCACTCTCTGAAATGTCCACACTTCTTACAAAGCCTTTACAATTCAAATTATAGATCGATCTAACCCTAGCTGTTACAGAGACTTAGCCAGCCATGGCTGTGCTAAGGAGAGAACAAGAAGAACAAGAAGAAAAGGTAGGAAGAGTTTAAAAAAAAAATCCTAAATCTCTGGATGTCCAGATCTATTTTATTCCTCCCTATTTATACAATTCCTAAGTGAACTTGATCTACCTTGGACAATCAAAGAAGAGGAGAATCAAATCAGTTATAAGACCTGATGACATGGCTGAATTTCATCCAAGTATTGCCCCAAATTTGTTAAAACAGTTGTGGACACGTGGGCAGTTAGGCCAGGTGTCCTCTGTGCTAATGGATTTCTGAAAATGTCCTTCAAAGCTGACAGATACATGCTTGAACTCGTGCCTCGAGTGGTTTGCGCCTCAGAATATCAATCTCGAGTGGTTCTCAAGTAGTTGGAGGCTTCAGGCATTAATCTCGAGTGGTTGGATGGGCCTCAGGACTTCAACTCAAGTAGATCAGACAGCAGCTCGACAGGTTCATTTCTTCAGGCCTTTCAGCTAGACAGGTTACTTTCAACACATAACAACTCAATAGGATGCTTCATAGGTGTAGGGAACCACTCGAGTGGTTTAATTGTGAACTACTCGACGGCTTCATTCTTTAGCCATGAACCACTCAAGTTCAGCTCTCCATCATTGCACAGCTCGAGTGAATTAAATGGAGCTGCTCGAGTGCATAAAGAGGCAACCTATAAACTGCTCGAGAGCTTAGTTTGGTTCAACAACTGCTCGAGTCGTTTCTTCTTTGGACCATGAACTGCTCAAGATTCACATTCCATCTTTGGTATTTGCTCGAGTAGGTTTTTAGTGTGCGGCTCAACAGGTTGGCTTTGATCTGCTCGAGAGGATTAAATGGCTTCAGCTCTTTAGGTCCCAGCTCGCTAGGTTCAATGCAACTCGAGTGGCTCTATTTTAAGCCTTATAAACTGCTCAAGTTCCTTAAAGACAACACCAGCCAGCTGCTCGAGCACTCCTTTTCTAAAAGTCTGATGTGCTCGAGAACTACTCGAGCTTTATTTTATGAACCCCTGCTGCTGATGAACAGTCTGTTGCAGCACTCTATCATGCATGAATCTTCTCATCAATCAGTTGTTGACTCAAATCTCCCTCCTTATGGCTTTTGCTACATGGATTTCTGCACTTCTCTGCAGATTATTGCTTACTACAAAACAACGCTCAAAAAGCAATTATTAAACAACTCTAAGCTCTAGTAAGGGTTAGGTTAGGAGGTGAAAAATGGTATTTTTTAGTGATTAACACTACTCCTTCAGCAACTCTGATTCTCTTGATGGTCAAGTTGGGGCTGGTCCCTCAATGGGCTACCTCCAATCATGTTGGGCTACTGGTGGGTTGGTAAAGCTGAGCTGTGAGGGGATGAAATTGGCAATTGCCCCCACGTAGTCCCCACTATTCTTGATCTCGTCCTCTTCATACTGTGAATCAACATATGGTGGAGGAAGGGTGAGGTTATCTTGTGAGTTTTTGATGGGTTGGGCGGATGCCTAATGAGGCCATTGGGGTTGATAAGGTTTTTTTATTTGTAGGGTAAGGGGATGAGTGAATGAGGGATTTGGTGGGGTGCCTGATGAGGCCACTCTATCAGCTAGGCATTTGGAGGATTTGGTTGGAGAGTGGGTGGATGGGTAAATTTGGGATGGTTGATGGCATGGGATGGATTCCCATTTTGGGTCAGATGTGAAGGTTGTAGAGGAATGGGGCTCATGCTAGATTAAGGGATGGGATGAGATGGGTTGGCCATTTGTGGGGGAGTGGGGGCTGGTTTGATTTAGGTGTGTGGGAAATTGGGAGAATTGTGGGGGGTTTGAGAATGTGACCGTTGGGTTTGAGACTTGATGGGCTTGGGTATAAGGCATTGGGCCTTGATGGGCTTGGCCCTAGGGGATTGGGCCTTGATGGGCTTGGGCATAGGGTGTTAGGCCTTAATGGGCTTGTGTATGGGGTATTGGGCCTTGATGGGCTTGGGTATGGGGTATTGGGCCTTGATGGGCTTGGTTATGAGGTATTAGATCGTGATGGGCTCGGGCTTGGGGGATTGGGCCTTGATGGGCTTGGGTATAGGGTGTTAGGCCTTGATAGGCTTGTGCTTGGGTATTGGGCCCTTGAGGCCCACTTGGATGGCCCCATGGTTGATGGGAGCCTTGGATGGTATGGACAATGAGAGGTTGATTAGGATTTTGGGGGAATGACGTATTGAGATTTTAGAGTGTATGGGATGGGTTTGGAGGTGTTTAGGATGAATGAAGGTGGCTTTGAGAGGCCTTCCAAATGGTGTAAGCCCTCACCATGTGTAGACACCCAAATTTGGCCCAAGGTTTGATCGAAGCACACTTCGAGAGAGGCGCACTTTTGAGTTTCTGATGGCAGGTATTGTAACCTTAGGAACCTTCCTCAAACCTTAAGAGTCACCCCAAACCCTCAGGAATCACCCCTGATCCCTTAAAAACCTCCCCGAACCTTTAGAAACCAATCCCAACCTTTAGAAACCCTTTTGAACCCATACCTAGACTTTATGAGTAATGATCAAAGAGTGGTGCACTAGGACTAGCTAAGATCTTCTACTATGATTGAATCACATACCATTGAAAATTAGAAGTCTTTAGCTTTCCGACAAGCAAAGAATCATCTCAGTCGGAGCTGTACATCGAAAGATATCGCGTTCCTAATTTTTTGATAAAATTGGGGTTTTGGGTGGGGGATCCATATGAATTTGGCACATTTAATACATGCACCAAGCCATTTCTAGGAAGAAATGGGTTGGCACATGTATTAGTTGCGCCGGGTTTAAGTGGGTCCCCTCACGGCCTTGCAACTTCCCACGCACTGTTTTACTATACCTTTGCCTAGCACATCTATTAGTTGCATCAGGCTTAGCTATAGTAACCCTGAGTTTTTTACTTGAATTTCATCTTTGGGGTGGTTTGACTTGTTGACCATCTTGATGCCTTGGGTGTGTTTCACTTGTTCTGTTGCACCCTTCCTTATCCTATTTGAAACCCTCAAGTGATTTGAAACACTAGCCTATCATCCACCATTGGAGTAACCTTTACACTTTTCCAAGCTCTTCAAAGCATAGGAAACCTTAGATGCTAGATTAACTAATTGATAAACCAATTTTGCCTCTAAGCATCCTCCTAACCTCTCCTTTTCTCATAAATTGAGAGGTACCCCTCCCTTTGAAAGGGCTTGAAAATTTTCCTAAGAGAAAAGATTAAGAGAAAGAAGCTCCCTCTCCCTTTGGTGCCTCCTTTGGCATACAATTCCAAAATTCTCAAACCTTCTTTAGACCTTACCTTTCCTCAAAAATACCCTAGTTTAGGTGAGAACCATCCTCTAGCCTTCCTTCTCTACCTCTTAGCTATCAAGCCCTAGGAGTTAGAACCCTTGTTCTAACCATAAAAGCCATTGGAAGCTCACTAAAGCACGTCTACGCAAGGATCCACAATGGTGCAACAAGGGCCCGAGAGCTCCGACTCTCCCCTCTACTCCTCTACCTTCTTTGCTCTTCCTCTATCCTCGCATTTGTGCCGTTATGCCATTAAAATTATGGTAGGAATGGAGGGGCACAAATAGGATTTTGGTGCCCTAGGGAAAGAGGAAGGACTTTTTTGCTTCTTTTATGCTATTTTTGTTTTGGCCATAAGTAGAGACCGCATTAAGAGGGTTGATAGGGTGCCTAACACCTTCCCGATCAATAACCGAAGCTCCTACCCAAGAGCCTTTGGCATAGACCGATGAATCAGAGTCATATTTGGCACTTCGGTGCATTTATTATTGATTTAGGTTTCCTAGGACACCAAAAGCTCCGGGTGGCGACGCTAAATTTTTCACGAGTGCGCATCGTCATGACGGGATCATTAAAAATCCATGGTTGCACAAATGACAACTTTGCTGGGGAGTAGCTAGTAGGGCTTCCCCTTGAACTTTAGCCTTTTTATTTCATTTCACTAACCTTATTGCTATTTTTTTATTATTTTTTTACTCACCCCTATGATTCCATCAATTTTCTCTCCCTTACTTTTACGTCATTTACGAGCCTTAGCCAATTGGCGGGCCTACTTGTGCATCGTCTTTAAAATTCTTTACTCTTCCAGTCATTTACGTGCCTTAGCCGATTGGCGGGCCTACTAGCGCTTTATCTTTACGTTTCTTTAAATTTTCTGTCATTTACACGCCTTAGCCATTTGGCAGGCCTACGTGCGCATTTACTTTCTCATGATCATATACTATCAGTGGACGCTGGCCCGTAGAGGCGGCACGGGACCATTACCACTAGTTTTTGGACTTCAAAGAAAACTCCTCTAAAAATTAAAAATTAAAATTGAACCAACAAAGGGGACTTAATTGAATTTTGCAAGGTTAGATTTTCAAGGGTTGGGTTTTTCTAGGCAAAGGTACAAACACCCGGTTCTTAGTACGGCAGTAGCCCCTAGTGGTGATAATCAGAAAAAGTACCAGCCCACCTAGTATCTGAGAAAGCGCTTGCGCTGGAGGTATATCGGGTGGGTAACCTATCTCGTTACGAAGCCTAAAGCACATGGGGAGAGAGCATTAGTAGACTCGCACTGGCCTTGTATCCCTTAGGTTCGGTAAGGAGAGACCTAATACAACTAAGCAGTCTGCCCCTGGAAGCATTGCTTCTAGAAAAAACCAAAAAAAGAGGCTCATTTTAGGCTGTTGTTTTTGCTATCAAACCTGTTTGACCACTATCTTGCCTGGCGCAACTAATATATGCGCCAAGCTTAGAATTTGACCAATTTTGCCTAGCGCATCTAATACTTGCGCCAAGCCTATTTTAGGCAGTGCAGCCTGAATCTGTAGCCTGTCTCACCATCCCGGATTCCCCGATTAGTGGTTTAGCACCTTTGTTTAGGTTCCACATTATCTGACACCCAATATGCCCCCGTCAATCAAAGGAAGGTGACTTCTTTTTTACCTGCACCGGGGATTGGGTTGTTTGCATCGATTTTTGTGCCTTCAATAGATCAAAGGGCTTCCCTTTGATTCTTCTGAAGCGCATCGGGGTCTTGCCGCGGGACTTATTTAGGGTACGAAAGCCACCCTAGACGGGAATTCAAAGGCCTCAAAATCCTTAAATCATTTCATTTACAAAAAATTCTAAAAAATTAAATAATCAAAAAAACCAAAATAGGTATCTGTGGTGCCGGCATAACGGCATCGCCTTCACCTCTGTCATCCCATAGAAGAAGGAAGAAACTTTACTGCCCCACCCGAGGCACCTGTACCCTACCCTATACCGAGCCATGTCGTGGGCAGTGGACCCGGCCTACGCCGATCCCAACTCATCCCCGCCACATTCCCCAACTCATTCCCATATAGAAGACGCCTTCACATCCGTCCCCCTTACCCAATCTCCGTTTACCGTCACCGGGCCCTTCAGTGCACCAATCTTCCCATCCACCACCTCTCAAAACACTCAAAATCCAACACCCTATTCTCCATCATTTTCCCAAACCATGTCTATCCCCCCCCCCCCATATCCATGCCAAATTAACCATATTTCCCCTTCACATCCAACATAACCCAAATTCCCTCCATTCCCACCATACCCAACTTTCCACATCCATCCACACAACATACATCCCAACCCTCCACATCTAACCCAAATTTTGCCTCCACATCCAATCCTCATAACCCCCATTTTCCCACATACACCCAAGCAATGCCCAATTTATCCCAATCCCCTCCAAATACACCCTATTTCCCCTCATTCTCCGATCCACCCCATATCCCCTCATCTACCCAAGTCATGCCCAATTTTACCATGGCCATGCCCAACTTTTCCCACACCTCCACTTCATCCACACCCCAAATACCCTCAAATGCACCATCTCCATCCGATCCTTCTCCAATGGCCATGATGGAGGAGATGGTCTACGCCTACACTAATTGGAAGGCCTCCCAAAACAACCCCTCTCATCCACACCATACATCCATGAACCCCTCCCATACACTATCAAGCATCCATGCCTCATTCCCCCATGATCCCCATCAACCCCCCATCATCCATACCATCCAAACCTCCAAGGTCCAATGGCCCGAACCCCCAATCAATCAAATCCATCAAGGGCCCATGACCCATATATTCTAAGGCCCAATGGTCCAAACCCCCATCACCCAGACCCATTAGGGGCCCATGACCCATATATCCCAAGGCCCAATGGGAAAGACCCACCAAGGCCCACTGAACCAAACCCATCAATGCCCAATGGGCTAGACCCATCAAGGTCCACTGAGCCAGACTCATCAAGGCCCAATGGGCTAGACCCACCAAGGCGTCATCTCCCAAACTCCCCAAATCTTTATTGCCGAAACCCATCAGAGCTCTTTACCCTACACGCAAGCCCAGCAAGGCCCAAACCTTATAGCCTCGCACGCATACCCTTTACAATTCCTCCAAAATTTCACCCACCCACAACCCTGATACCTAGTTCAAGCCCATGCCTTGCATCAACCCAAATTTACCAATGCCCCTACACCCCAAAGCCATCTTCAAGCTTTTCCCCATACCCAATGGCCCCATCAGGCCCACCCCAAAATCTAACTTCCACTCATCCCATCACTCCACAAAATTTCCCCCACACTCAATGGTCTCATCCGACCCCCATTCAATCCATGCAACAACAACAGGAGAATCTCGCCCTCATGACACCCTATACAGACCAATAGTATGAAGAGGACGAGATTAGGAATAGTGGGGCTTATGTCGGGGCATTGGCAAACATTAATCCTCCTCCCATAACAACCAACCCCTTGGTAGCACAGAGTGAATCCCGATCGATTGCTGTAAGGGTAACCCCCCTGTCTAAGGAGTCAGAGCAGTTGAAAGAGCAGTTAGACAAAATCCAGAAACAGCTGTTGAAGATGGGTGGAGCCAAAATCCATGCTACAAACTTCTCAGACTTGTGCTTATTTGTTGAAGTCCTCCTATCCCCAAAATTTAAAATGCTGGTTTTTTATAAATACAATGGCATTGGCAATCCCATTGCACACCTCAAGTCTTATTGTGGGACATGTGCCAGTATTGGGGAGATGAAAGACTACTGATAAATGTCTTTCAGAAAAGTTTAACTGGCCCGACCTTGAGGTGGTTCACGTCCCTAGAACTATCTATGATAAAGACATGGAAAGATCTGACTCCTTTGTTCCAAGAGCAATATGTCTATAATATAGACATTGAACCTCACAAGTTAGACTTGGCCCAATTAAAGTAGAACCAAAATGAAACCTTCAACGATTAATTAGGGCGTTGGAGAGCACTGGAAGCTCGGGTGAGAATAAGAATACTTGATGACAAACAAATTGGGATGATTTCAAAAAATACTTTGCCAGTGATCTCAGACTTCCCCATTTACTAACAACAGTCCAGCTTTGCTGATTTGGTAAGAAACGCCAACGTTACGAGGATGCTATAAGGGAAGCTTGTCTGAGCAAGAACGTACCTGGTGGAGCCAGCGGGGTCAGAAGGTTTTCTGAGCAGAGAAATGAGAAAAGAGCAGGAGCTAATGTTCAGAATATTGCCAACACCTGGCCCAACACTAATATAATCCTATTCCAATTCAAAGCCGCCAAGCCAGCTCCAGTCAGAAGCGAGCCGATGCAAAGAACTGGGAATAAGCAGAGACAGATGACTCTAGAGCAGAGAAGGGCCCGCTATGACCAAGTTTTTATACTCTTAGGGCAATCACTGAATGTATTTTTGCCTTTATTAATAGAAAGGGGATTAGTCACAGCCCTCCAACCACGGCCTCCTCCAAATCCCATCCCGAGGAACTATGACCCCAACACACTGTAATTTTCATCAGGGACTGGGTCACCCAACCGATCGTTGCTTTCCATTAAAGCATGCAATACAGGATTTAATTGAGGTCGGGAAAATCATTCCACCTGCACCTTCCCAAGTGAACCAGCACACGAACGTACATCAAGCACCGCTGCCCCCACACCATCCCGGTGGGGCAGGTCTGCGACCCATTGTCGGTATGATCGAAGAGGATGATGAGGAATTTGAATTTGATCCATCGGATTACATTAGTGACCAAGAAATTTTTACAGCACCAAGGTAAAAAGATCAAGAATAAAGAGGTATTGGGGAGATTGAACCTTTGAAATTATCGGATTATTTCCCCAACCCTGCACCCCAAATTGAACCCTTAGATCTTAGGGCTTATTTCCCATTACCCATTCCTGTGAATTATGTAAAAATTAATGCCTATCAGTCATACATTACCACCCCCATTAATTACCCAATAGCCCATCCTGTCCCCCATATCCCACCACCACAGATCAATTATCAGTGGTCCACCCCTACCGCATTACCCCCGATGCAACCATCCACAAACCTCGCCACCCCCATTTGGCCCATTTTCTCCACCCATCCCTGTCGGAGATTAGCCAAGTATCACCTACCCTTCCTGAGCAATTAGTACAAGTGCATCAGATATCGACAGCCACTCCATTTCAGATCTCGGGACTAACCTACAATCCTCATCAGGTCCTGCTTAATTACGAGCAGAGAGACATCAATGCCGGCAATAGTAAGGAAGGGGCAGTTGACTTTGTCACCAGGTCTTGGAAAATTTCCAAGGAATCAGAAACACCAGCAGCAGCACAAGCCCAACCAGAGGGAAAGATAGATAGTGCAGTGAACCCGTTCGAGAAAATGAGCAGAGAACACATACTAGAGACTCATCTAAGAAGAATGCTAGCTCATATCACGGTCTGAGACTTATTGATGACGTCTGCACTTCATTTTCAAGCCTTAATGGGGGTGTTAAAGAATGCACAAGTATCTCTTCAGGTGAGCCCAGATGAAGTCAGGCAAATAATTGGATAGGTGATGGCCCCTAATGCCATTTCATTTTCAGACGCCGATTTACCAGAGGAAAGAAATAGTTACTCAAAATCCCTCAATATCAATGCGGAATCTGGAAACATGATAATCCCCTTGGTATTAATTGATAACAGGTCTGCTCTAAATGTATGCCCCCTAAGAACAGCTACAAAAATTAGAGTAGATCTGTGCATGTTTAGACCTATAAGAACTAGTGCCAGAGGTTTTGATAACACGAGAAGGGAGATAATGGGAGAAGTTGACCTTGAGCTGGTGATTGGGCCAATGACCTTCTCCATACTATTTCAAGTAATGGATATCAAGTCCTCTTTTAATTTATTACTAGGGTGCACATGGTTACACAAAGTTGGAGCGATACCATCGACACTGCACCAGAAGCTTAAGTTCATGTTCGAGCAAAATGTTAGCACTATCATAGGTCAAGGACACGATGAGAAGGAAAAGGCCACCCGCGGCGAACCCAAAAGTGTTGGATGTGCTACACACGGCTGAAGATACCAACCTCCATAGTTTCAAATACGAGGTATCGGTTGTAGTCCCAGATCCCCCGGAAAGCATCACTTCAAGAACCAGAGGTGGAATGGTAGCGACAGTGGCCATGGTCCATAAATAGGGCTATCAAAAGGGTAAAAGACTAGGGTCCCGACTGCAAGGCAGGAGAGAACTGGTCAAGTCCAAGTGAGGCCAGCAGGTCAGATTTGGGCTAGGTTACAAGCCCATAGAAGGAAAAGTATGAGAGGCTAAGGAGAGAGCTCGTTCCATGGCAGCTGCAAGAGCCAGGGGGATAAACCTAGAGGAGAAGCCCTGTCCCAGGCCTCTCATCAGAGATTCATTTGTGAGTGTCAGGGTTTTGAAAATCGATCGAAATGGGCTAACTTAATTAACCCCACATAAACCCACGACACCTATTCACCCCACCAATCCCCAAATTATCCCTCCCAGCCTGAAAATAGACCTGGCCACGTTGTCTCTCTTTCAGGAATGATGTTCCATACTTGCACAATTTCCCCCTATGGTAAACCATCACAGGACTATGCTAACATTTGAGGATAGAATCTCAGACGAACCTAGGATCAACATGATGGAGGCTGATTCCAAAGAGCCATGTTAGTCAGCACCCTCCATCCAAATCCAAATAGGTAAAGGAGTGGCATCTCAGGTACGCAATTGGGCGTCTATGCCCCAAACTCTTGAAGCGACAAGTGGCTTGGAATTCGACACAAGTTTCCCAAAAAAAAAAACTTATGAAAAGTAAGATGAGCCCTTGGCAAGTAATACCGTGTATATATAGGGACTGACTTTGCCAAGAGCCCATTTTTGAAGAAAACAAAAATCCCAAAAACGTAGAAAAAATACAAAACTCAAAAATATTGTCTTTTAAAATTCTGAATAAAATCAAAGAAAAAGATGCCTTAATCAAAAATCTCGTCCCACGTGAAGTCGACCCCTTTCCTGTAGAAATATAAGGAGAGGTAGGAGTCACGAGTCTGGATGAGGAGATCCCTACTGAGGAACTTCCCAAGGAACTCCTAGAGCGGTTTGCCGACTTTGAGCACGGTCCTACCCCTATTATTGAGAAAACTGAGGATGTCAATCTAGGGACTGAGGAGGCTCCTAAAATTTCCAAGATTGGAACATCATTGTCTCCTGAGGAAAGAAAAAGTATGATTGATTTCCTTTAATCATACCAAGATATCTTCGCATGGTCATAGGAGGACATGCATGGTTTGGACATCGATTTGGTCAAGCATGAATTGCCAGTTTTATTCCTCCCCTAGCCGGGGTGACCACTCTTAATGTATCTCTCCACGACAGAGGTTTCGATGGGATGTGCCCTAAGGAAGCATGATGAGACAAGAAGAAGGGAATGGGCCATCTACTATTTTAGAAAGAAATTTACTGACTATGAGACCCGTTATTCTCATCTGGAGAAAGCATGCCTGACTCTCATATGGGCTACACAGAGGCTATGCCACTACTTGCTATCTCAGGATGTTCTACTTTTAGCACGCATGGATCCGTTGAAGTACCTGTTTGAAAAGCCAACTCTTATTGGGTGAACTGCATGCTGACAGCTTCTCTTATCAAAATTTGATATCACCTATGTCACCCAGAAGTCGATCAAAGGGCAAGCACTCACCAATCATCTTGCCGACAATCCATTGCCAAACTATGAGCCTTTGAGAATTGAATTCCTTGATGAGGACATCCTATTCATGATGAAGGACAATACAAAAGAAGCAGAGGAATCCTGGGTAATGCATTTTGGTGAGGCAGCAAATGCCGATGGCAAGGGAGTTAGCTCTATCCTGATTTCATCGAAAGGGTCACACGTACTAGTTTCTATCAAGCTCAATTTCCCCTGTACTAATAACATGGCTGAATATGAAGCTTGTTCAGCAGAACTGCAGGCAGCACTAGACCTGAAGGTAACCCACCTCAGAGTGTTTGGCGATTCCCAGTTGATCATATGCCAAACGAATGGAGATTGGAAGACGGAGGATGAGAAATTGATCCCCTACCATGACCACCTGAAAGATCTGATAGCATGCTTCAAGGATGTCATGTTCTCCTACATCCCAAGGATAAGGAATCGCTTCGCTGACGCATTAGCAACTTTGACATCAATGATAGAGATCCCCTATGGTGTCGAGATGAAGCCAATATCATCGAACAGAGGAATGAGTCGGCCTTCTACCTGCAGATTAAGGAACCCTAAAGCCTGATGATGAGTCACCATGGTTCTCAGATATCAAGAATTTCCTCGAGACTTGTACTTTCCCTGAGGATACGGCCAAGATAGACCGACAGACCATTCAACTTATAGCGGTAGGCTATGTCATCTACGGCAACTACCTTTACAAACGATCTTTAAAAAACATTTTGCTCAGGTGCCTTACACGGGATAAAGCAGTCAACATCATGAAGGAGATCCATGAGGGCATATGCGGTGCCCACATCAATGGTCATAAGCTCGCTAAGAAAATCCTACAACAAGGATACATTTGGACCACTATGGAATCTGATTCCTGCAGACACGTTCAGAAATGCTACAAGTGCCAGGAACACTCTAGTCTGATACACGCTCCTACCATCGATCTTCATTGCATGACCACTCCTTGACCATTCACCACATGGGGCCTCAACGTCATCGAGAAAGTCAATCTGAAAGAATCAAACAAACATCGGTTCATCCTCGTCGCCATTGAATATTTCACCAAATGGGTAGAGGCAGTGTCTTACGCCAACATCACGACCCGACACATCGAGAAATTCATCAAGAGCAACATAGTTTGCCGATTTGGCATACCTATACAGAGCTGAAGCCATTCCATTCATCTCTCACTCTCAGTTGTTAATTGATTCTAAAACTCTCCTTATTGACATTTTTTACTAGAAAACTGCACTAGAGCTGTAATTACCACCTTACTGCAAAACAATACTAAGAAGTAATTATTAAATACTCTGAGGCTTAGCAAAAGCCAGGTTTAAAGGGTAAAATGTGGTAAAAATCATTGACTAACAGTACCCAAGGATATCATCACTGATAATGGTACGAACTTCGCAAACAAGCCCATCAGGGCCTTCTGTGAGCAGTACAAAATCAAACGCCTTCGCTCGTCACTATATCGGCCGCAAACCAATGGGGCCGTAGAGGCCGCCAATAAAATAGTCATCTGCATCCTCGAGAAGATGGTTGTCACCTATCAAGACTGGAGTGAAATGTTACCATTCGCTTTATGGGCCTACAGAACGTCGGTTCGTACCACTATAGGGGCAACACCATTCTCCCTTGTGTATGGAACTTAGGTCGTCTTACATGTAGAGGTGGAGGTGCCCTCGCTCCGTGTCCTCATAGAATCTGGCCTATCTGAAGCTGAGAGAGAGAGATCTCTCTTTGAGCAATTGAACCTGCTGGAAGAGAAAAGGCTACTGACCTTGTGTCATACCCAGGTCTATCAAAGGTGAATCGCACACGCTTACAGAAAACATGTTCGTGGTCAAGATCTGAAGGTAGGAGACACGGTACTCAAGAAGATCTTCCCATCCATCCACGCCGATCTAAGAAGGAAATTCAAGCCTAACTGGTAAGGACCTTATGTCATTCGAGAAGTTCTCTCAGGGTACGCTATCCGCCTCGCCACCATGGACGGAGATCAGTTTCCTGAGGCCATCAACGCTGGATACGTCCGACGATTCTACTCAGTCTCCATGGCAAGGCAAGTATTGATAAAATGGACATGTGACTACTCAAGGACCCCACAAAAGAGGCCATCATTTCAAAGCCTAGTAGCCAAACAATGTCCCTAAATACTCATACCCTTTGCTACACCCATTATGCCGTTGGCCTTTCTTTCAATAAACCCCTCTCAAGAAAATAAAATGTGTGTACATACACCAACAAAAAGAAGAAAAAGAGTTACCGTTAAAAACAAAAAAAATCAGAAAAGCAAAACCCCAAAAGAAAGAGAATATCCAAAAAAACAAAAAATATATATAGAGAAAAGGTGGGGGATGTATAGTCATGGTCCCCCAAGGGAGAAGTGTACTATGGCAACTGGAACCCGTGAAGGAAACCCCTTTTTAACCCAATATACCTTCAAAATCCTAACCTTACCCATGACCACAATACATCCCGAAGAAAAGCCCTCTTGAAGGTCTACAAGCAATTAAAGGATCCATCAAGTCAGCACAAGCCAAGCTAGGAGACAACGAGATCCCCATCTAGCCGGCTATGACATAATCGACGTCCATGTCATGGCTTTTGAAAAATTAAAAAAAAAAGAAGGAAAAAAATAATATATAAAAGAAAAAAATAATAAAGTAAGAAAATACAAGCTCAAAGCAAGATGGACGTACTCAAAACCCGAAAGGGTGCTACAGGTAAAAAGAGCAAGTTTGTGCGGACTAGGTGAAAACTCGAAAGGGCACCGGGGATAAAAATGCAAACCCATGGACATAGTGAAAGCCTGAGAGGGCGCTACAGGTTAAAAAAGGGCAACAATGGACATGACAGACCCACCTTGGGCGTTGTGAGTAAGAAAGTTGAAATGAAAATGAAAGAAGAAAAGAGAAAAAGAGGAAATCCTTTGGTCACCTACCTATGCCATCCTATCCCTCGACCGGGCCGCTCATATTAGCTCCAATCGGGTCCCGACCAAGTGTGTCTTCTAGATTGCATCGTCAAACATATGACCCAAGGTAGAGAGAAAGGTTTATTCAATCTGAAGGGATAGGTGTTCCGGCCTGGCAAAATTGTTGAGCCTTATCCAGATCCAACCATGTGAAGGGGCTCAGCTATGCTCAAATTGGGACCCATCTTATGTTTAAGGCCCATAAAAAAAACAAAAAAAAAACCTCAATAAAGGAGAAACAATGCTTTGTAAGATAATAGATTTTCCTTTTCCATTTCAAACTCGTATCTCGCTTACACCACATCTCAAAAAAAAATAATTTGTGTGATGTCTAGATCCTTTCTTCCTTTTCTTTTTATAAAAACAAAAAAATAATGAAAAAACATTAAGAAAATATGTATACCAAAAAACATGTATCTGAATAGGGGTTTCTTATGCCCATTTCTCTAAGTCTAATATGTGCAAAAAGATATGTGCAAGAAGGAATTAACGGCCTAGCTTGCGCTTCAAGGCACGAATCTCCACACAAAAAACATCCTCCTGGACATTCTGCTCAGTCATCCAGCGGCCATGAAGACTCCTATACCACTTCTGAGAAGCATCAGTAGCCCCGAGAGCATAATTCAAGGCTCCTTCCAGACGAAGGACCTCGCACTCAATTGTACCAACTCTGACCTCCGCAACCTCTACTCTAACCTTCTATTTTGTCAAGAGCTCTTGCAGGATCCTCTTCTTGTCCATTAGCAGCTCAAATACGGGCTCGAAGTGCTGACTCTTTCTTTGGCCAAGGCCCTCCCACATCGTCGCTCTCTGCCTGATCCAGAAGATCAGCAGTAGGCTGCTATGACAATAGCCAGGCCTCATACTTTGGGGAGGACGAAACCGAATCTCCCTGCTCCAAATTACACATAAGTGTCGACTGACGCATCTCCTAAAGAGCAGCAATCCTATCCATTTCCCCATAAGACCCCCGAGAAAAGATCAAATCACATAAAGGGGGTCATCCCGCAAGGCACCTGCTGAGAGCAGTCGAACTGACGTAGCACCCGAAATGGGAAGTAGAAGGTACTGACAGTCAATCCAAGGAGGGTGATGCCCTCATGGTCTCTAGAGCGAATGTTAATCTCTGAAAAGTACCACTTTTCACCCCTTAACAGGAGCTTTGATAGACCTATGAGTGGACTAATAAATGCTTGCTGAGTGCAGAAATCCATCTCTCATAGATAGAGTAAAAGGCAGTCATAGTGCAGAAATCCATCTCTCAATGTAGTTCAGACCCAACAATGGTCCACTTAGAGCAAGCAACAACCGCAAAGTAGCTTTAAAGGAGTGAAAACAGGCTAAAAACAACTTGTCGAGAGGTTAGTGGAACCTGTCGATAGGATCTAAAGGCTAAAAAAAGGAAAAAGTAGGGAGGATGGGAGTATTCGATAGGATCCAGAACCTATCGCGTAGTCGAAAATGAAAAGGGAGCATCCTATCGAATGGTTGCCTGAACTCGAAAAGAACTTATCGAGAAGTCTGGAACCAGTCAATAGGAACTAAAAGCAAACCTATCAAAATTTATTGCATAGAGATCAACCTATCGAAAGGATTCCCCAACCTGTTGAACACACCAGATGAAGGGTGTGGATGCTGGAGCTCTATTCTCAGGAGCAACCTATCAGAACCTATCAAAAGGATCCTGAATCCTAGCGAAAGGAATAAAAGGCCTATTTAAAACCTATCAAAAACCTCAAGAACCTATCAAAATTGACTGAAGGACTTCTGAGAACAGCTGCTGTGCGCACGCTATAAGTTGGTGACCTGCTACACCCAATCCGAGGCACTCTGGTGATCGGCATGATGTTTCTAGAAGTGCCCTAAGAAACCCTAACCGACCCACGTGCTCTCCCCCAACTCTAACTAACTGAGAGAACCTTCTAGAAGGAGAATAAAAGTAGGAATAATAGAATTAGTCCAGCTGAGCTATGATTGCCGGAAAAATAAATCTGAGGTTGAAAGGGAGAGCTATATAAGGAGGGAAGCTGTTAGAAAAAAAGGGGATCAATTCTCGAGATCAGAGCTTGCATCGAAATTCTCTATTCTTCCTTTTTGCCCAACTATGGTTGGCTAATTTCTTTGGAGCAGCAAGGAGTGAGGTTGGATCTGTAATTGGGGAGAGTTATAAGTGTTATTAAGGGTCAGATGATACACAGACAACAAATCTGAGAGCATTTCATTGTATAGTGATTTTGTTTCAATGCAATGCTAGTTTTATTGTTTTAATTAGATCCATAGTTCATCTGGCTTCATTTGGTGCTCGATCGGATTTGTGTAGATGGGAATAGCTCACCCACTTAACTGGTAGACCTCTTGGATACCATTTGATCTCCCTAGATCTGATGTTCCTACAATTGCCTATGTTTGTGGCCTGACAGTTGCAACATTTGTAGTGATTATAATGTTCTGATGGAAATCTGAGAATGGGGTGAATCTATTGGATGATATGTGACCATTGAAGTAGACAGATTATAGCCTTAAAATCAATCCAAATCTCTGGCTTAGATCAGATCCTTTTACCCTGCAGCTGTGCTTATAGCTAAATGAGGGATTGATGCACTCTGAATTCTTTGTGACACTATCAGCTCAACCCAAATTGCAGTAAGACCAAACTCCAAGTTGTTTCTCTCCATTTTCTGTTTCCAATTTCACCAAATATTCCCCTCACTTGCAAGATCTGAACTCCGGATTTAATCTTAATTCATTTATGCATTTAATTATATTTCTGTAGTTTAGTTTAAAGTGACAACCCCTTAAAACCTCTCCTCTCTCTTTTGCTATTTTAGTATTAGGTAGGGTGCCAGATCTACCTTAGATCTAGAGATTTACTTAATTTTTAGCTCACATTTTCCTGTGGACATACCCTTACTTACCCTTTAAAACTTGGTACAACAGGCCCTAAATACTTGCAGATCTGTGTGTCTGCTTACCTTGGTGTGTGCAACCAATAGATCCTTTAATTGTGTGATTTTAAACCTCTTTTTTAACACAAGGTAAGAAGTCAACAAGTTTTTGGCGCCACTGCCAGGGAACTGGGTGCTTAAAATTGGTAGATCTAAGTCTGTTTTAGTATAGATTGTAGATCTGTAATAGACTGTTTAGTTTTTCACTAACTGCTTTTGAAGGTTTTTACTGTTTTGGAATAGTTTTTATTATTTTACAGATTAGAAGCTGTGTCTAAGGAGGAGCATTGTGCTAGAGGCTGTGCTAAAGTTTGCATCCCTCTACTCTTATTTTTCTGATCTGTGGATTTGTAGATTTATTAGTTTATTGTGTTTGTTCCTGATTATTGTGTTAAATTTTCTCTGCATCTTGTGTGCATTAAGATTGTGAGTGGTGTATGTTTGGAAGGAGAACTTTCAATCCTCATATTGTCCCATTAAATCTAGAGGTTGAAAGAATTCTTAGGTCTAAACAAATCTCCCCCACATCTGTTGCATCTGAATCTGCTGAAATGGGTGAGTAACCTAGAACCTTGAAGGAATTCAATGCACCAGGGGTTTAGAATTCCCCCTTCTGCATTCAATTCCCTGCTATTCAAGGGAACTATATGATCAAGTCTTCCATAATCCAAATGCTACCCTCATTCCATGGCCTGACTAAAGAAGACCCATATAAGCATATTGATGAATTTCTAGGACTGTGCACTACATTCAATATAACAGGTTTTGGGGAGGAAGCAACTAGGATGAGACTCTTTCCTTTTTCAATAAAGGATAGAGCCAGGACTTGATTGTCAATGCTCCCACCCAATAGTATTCAGTCATGGAGTGATCTTTAATGTCAGTCTTTAGCCAAGTTTTTCCCCATATCCAAGAGAAGCCAGTTGAGGAAGGGCATTATCTCATTTGCTCAAGACCCAACTGAGGACTTTCACCAAGCATGGGAGAGATTCAAAGAACTCCTTAAGAAATATCCCCATCATCAAATCCCTGAATGGCAGCTTGTTCAAAGTTTTTATCAGGGAATTGATTCTAAAAGCAGAGATATGGTAGATGCCTCTTGTGGTGGTACTTACCTCTATAAAACTGCTGAGGAGTCTTGGGAATTGCTTGACATCATCAGTGAGAACTCCATGCAAAGAGAGACATTGTCTAGGGACTTGGACATCCCTAGAATGGTGAAAGAAAATACCACAAGAGGAAAGATGTATGAGGTGAGTGGACACAATGATTTGGAAAGGAAAGTGGACAGTTTGACCCAGAAGTTTGATAAGCTCATGGGAGCAATGCAGTCACCCATGGCTGCTAAAGTGGAGGAGGCATGTCTTATCTGCCAGTCCCTCACTCACTCCCTTGAGAAATTCCCTTCAGCTGTTCAATTTATAGATTTAGTGATGGAGCATGTGGCTGCCACTAAGTCTTTTGGGCAACAGTCTACTACTGGTTACCAATTGATAAACCACCCTAACTTGAGGTGGAGACAAGATACTTTTCCAAACCAGCAGCAGCAGCCACAGCAACTCATGCCTTACAAAAATGCTCAGCCCTACCACCAGAATTACTTTCCAAGGCCCCACTATCAACAACCCATGACTCAGCTTGTGGCTCAGCCTTTGCATCCAGTTGCACCCCCTCCAGTTGCTAGATCACTTTCTTTTGAGGAATAAGTTCTGGCCTCATTGCAGAACTTAGGGCCCTTGTCTCAAACTATACACTCTCATAGCCAAAGCATTAAAAAAATAGAAGACCATCTTGGCCAGTTGTCTAATTCTTTGACCAAGAGAGAGGAAGGGAGGCTGCCTAGCCAACCCATGGACAACCCAAGGAGACAATATGTGGTAGGTGAGGTTTCTTCTTCCCATGAGAAAGCTAAATCTGTCACCACATTAAGAAGTGGAAGGTTGGTGGACAATCAAGTAGGCTATGGGCCTTTGAAAATTTCAGAAAAAGAAAAAGAGAAGGTACAACAGGAGTAACCCATGTTGAATAAGAAGGATAATGATAATCTTCAAGAAAAAAATAAA
Organism: Chloranthus sessilifolius; assembly: GCA_021018995.1. Classification (NCBI taxonomy): domain Eukaryota; kingdom Viridiplantae; phylum Streptophyta; class Magnoliopsida; order Chloranthales; family Chloranthaceae; genus Chloranthus; species Chloranthus sessilifolius. Next base: position 87,536,638 of record CM037594.1, on the reverse strand, counting down.
ATAAAAAAAAGAGATGATGAGTTGGCTAAGGCTGCAAGTGGGGGAGTAGTCCCACATTTGCCATTTCCTAAGGCAATGCAACCACCTTCCCTTTTTGATAAAGGGCATGCCAAAATAGAGGAAATGATGGAAACTTTTAAGCAAGTGAAGATCAACTTGCCTCTACTTGATGCAATCAAGCAGGTTCCAGCCTATGCCAAGTTTTTAAAAGACCTTTGCACCCACAAAAGACAATCAAGGATATATCTGTTTAAGAAAGTCTTTTCAGCAGAAAAAGTGAAATAAATACTGACTATTACAACTCCAACAAAACTCCAAGACCCTGGAGTCCCCACTATCCCCTGCATCATTGGGGATCATACCATTGAAAAGACCTTGTTAGATCTGGGAGCTAGTGTGAATTTGCTTCCATATTCCATATATGAGAAGCTGGGCTTAGGAGAGTTGAAGCCCACATATGTGGTCTTACAACTAGCTGACAGATCTGAAAGGAAGCCTATGGGGATCATTGAAGATGTCTTGGTAGGGGTTGACAAATTCTTTTATCCTGTTAATTTTTTGGTGCTGGACATGGAGCCGAGCAAGTGTGCTACTTCTATCCCTGTGATCTTAGGCAGGCCCTTTTTGGCCACTGCAAATGCTTGTATATAATGTAGATCAGGGGTCATGGAAGTATCTTTTGGTAATATAAAAGTCAAGCTGAATGTGTACAATGCAGCCCATCAGCCCCACTTAGAAAATGAGGACTGTTTTTCCATTAATGTACTGGATGAGTTTGTGTAAGAAAATCTACCTCAACTGCTGCATGGTAATGATTCATTTAATGTTTTTGAAGAAGTATGGAATAAAACAGTGGAAGAGAAAGCTTCCACATCTGAGCTTGACCAAGTGGAAAGTGTAAATTTTGAAGCAGGGCCAGCAAAGCATCACCCATAGACTCCTGCTTTATTACCCCTTCCACCACCTTCTAGGACACCCCTATTGCCTTCACTCATCAGTCCTCCAGATGTGGAGTTAAAGCAACTCCTAAAATCTTTAAAATATGCCTTTTTAGGAACCAATCACAAGCTGCCAGTGATAATCTCTTCTTCTCTCACTCTTGAGCAGGAAGAAGAATTGCTTTGTGTGCTAAAAACGCATAAGAGAGCAATAGGGTGGACTATTGCAGATTTGGGGGGGATAAATCCAGCTGTGTGCATGCACAAAATTCATCTTGAAGAAGGTTCTGAACCTTCTAGAGAGATGCAAAGGAAGCTCAATCCACACATGCAGGAAGTTGTAATGAAGGAAGCAGTCAAACTTCTTGATGCTGGGGTCATTTACCCTATCTCAGATTCTCAATGGGTGGCACCTACCTAGGTGGTGCCCAAGAAATATGGGATCATAGTAGTTCAAGCAGACTCAGGTGAGCTGATTCAAACCAAACAGACCACTGGTTGGAGGGTATGCATAGACTATCGCAAGCTAAATGAGAAAACTGAAAAGATCACTTCCCATTGTCTTTTATAGATCAGATCTTAGATAAGTTGGCAGGTAAGGCTTTTTACTATTTTCTTGATGGTTATTCAGGATACAACCAGATTCCTGTTTACCCTCAAGATCAAGAAAAAACCACATTCACTTTTCCATTTGGAACCTTTGCATACAGGAGGATGCCATTTGGGCAATGTAATGCACCTGCGACTTTTCCAAGAAGCATGTATGCTATCTTTTCTGACATGATTGACAAGTTTCTAGAGATTTTTATGAATGATTTCTCTATTTATGGGGATGATTTTAGCCAATGCCTGCACCATCTCAGCCTTGTGCTGCAAAGGTGTGAGGAGACCAACCTAATTTTCAGTTGGGAAAAGAGTCATTTCATGGTAACTCAAGGTATTGTCCTAGGACATGTTGTTTCTCAAGGAGGAATAGAGGTTGGTCAAGTTAAAATTGATTTAATAGCACATTTCCCCCTTCCTAAAACTGTCAAACAAGTTAGGTCATTCTTGGGCCATGTTGGTTTCTACAGGAGGTTCATCAAAGACTTTAGCAAAATTTCCAAGCCTCTTTGCCACTTGCTGTGCCAAGAGGTTCCATTTGTATTTAATGATGAATGCCTAGCTGCTTTTGAACTTCTGAAGACTTGTTTGACTACTGCTCCTATATTGCAAGCTCCTGATTTTTCTCTACCATTTGAGTTGATGTGTGATGCATCAAACTTGCCATTGGTGCAGTACTGGGACAAAGGAAAGATAAAGCACCATGTGTGGTGGCATATGCTAGTAAATCAATGGTCGATGCTTAATTGAACTACACCACAACTGAAAAGGAGTTGCTAGCCATTGTATTTGGTTTGGAAAAGTTCAGATCATATGTGTTGGGATCCAAGATCACTGTGTTTACTGACCATTCAGCCTTAAAATACCTCTTGTCTAAGAAGGAGGCTAAAGCTAGATTAATTAGATGGATTCTTCTTTTGCTGGAATTCAACTTGGAAATCAAAGATAAGAAGGGGGTTGAAAATGTGGTTACAGACCACTTCTCAAAGATTTCTGATGCTGAAATTGAGAGCTTACCCATCAATGATTGTTTCCTAGATGAGCAGCTTTTTGCTATGGGGATAAGTATGCCCTGGTTTTCCAACATAGTAAACTATCTTGTTGTTGTAAGGGTACTCCCACATTGGAGTAAGGATGATAGGAATTTGTTTTTCTCACAAATTCGATATTACATGTGGGAAGATCCTCACCTCTTTAAGTATTGTGCAGACCAAGTGATAAGAAGATGTGTTCCTGAAATTGAGTTTGAAAATATTCTAACCATGTATCATGAATAGGCTTGTGGGGGCCATTTCAGTGGTAACAAGACTGCTACAAAGGTGCTTCAAAGTAGTTTCTATTGGCCCACTCTGTTCAAGGATGCCATACAACATTGCAAAGCTTGTTCTAGATGCCAGCAAATGGGAAGTATTACAAAAAGAAACTCCATGCCCTTGTAACTTGTGCTTGTTGTTGAACTATTTGACATATGGGGAATTGATTTTATGGGACCTTTTCCCCCTCCTATGGATATAATTTCATACTTATAGCTGTGGACTATATGTCAAAATGGGTAGAGGCCACAACTACAAGAACAAATGATCATAAAGTTGTCATTAAGTTCTTAAAAGACAACATCTTCTTTTGCACCCCCAAAGCTATTATTAGTGATGGAGGAAGCCACTTTTGCAACAAACCTTTTGAAAAACTATTGGAAAAATACTTTGACCCACAGAGTTGCTACTCCCTACCACCCACAAACCAGTGGGAAAGTAGAGATTTCCAATAGGGAAATCAAACACATCCTAGAGAAGACTGTGCGAGTTGATAGGAGAGATTGGTCCTGCCAGATGCCTTGTGGGTTTATAGGACTGCCTATAAGACCCCCATAGGGTTGTCCCCATTCAAGCTAGTATATGGCAAGGCATGTCACTTGCTTGTTGAGTTGGAACATAGAGCATATTGAGCCATTAAAACATTAAATTCTGACTTAACTTCTGTTGGTGTGAACAAGAAACTACAATTATCTGAGCTTGATGAGTTAAGGTTGGAAGCACATTCAAATGCCCAGATCTACAAGGAAAAAACCAAAGCCTTTCATGACAGACATTTGTTGCGGAAAGAATTCAAAATAGGTGACAAGGTATGGTTGTTCAATTCAAGAGTAAAATTCTTTCCAGAAAAATTACAGTCCAGATGGGATGGGCCTTATACAGTTTTACATGTTTCCCCATTCGGGGCTGTAGAAATCATGAACCCCAAAGATGGTAGAGTCATGAAAGTCAATGGGCAGAGGCTAAAGATTTGTGTTGAAAAAATTTGTGAGCCTGAGGAGGCCATTGATTTTCAGGACCCTCCAATTTATACATGATTTCAGTGTGTATCATATATACTATATTTTGATTTTGTTTTAAGTGATTACTTTTTATTTTGATGTTTTGTTCATTTTCAATAAATTTCCATGCTAGCATTAGGTCTTCATATCAATCTTGCCAAGCAGTCCAGGGACCATGGGAGTATGTCAATAATGAAAACAACATAAATGGAAGCATAGCAAAGGAGTTTCCTGGGTGCTAAGGTTGAATACAACACAAAAATGCAGTTTCTATGAGCATATGGGACCTTTTGATAGGTCATTTGACCTTTCGATAGGTCATTTGAGGATTTCGATAGGCACTGAGACTTGCCGATAGGTGAAAACAACTCTTCGATAGGTTCAAAAGGTCAGAAAGAAGTTTACGATAGGTTCTGAATACTTATCAGGAACCTATCGAAATGATGAATCATGTACAACATGAACCTATCGATAGGAAGGATTTAACCTATCGAAGCATCTCATTTGCACGTTGTATTCTTTATAGTGTTCGATAGGATGCCTTGACCTATCGAAATCACTCAGCTCATCTTATCAAAATTGATTTTCACTCTTTATATACCTGTCGTCAGGTCATTTATGCTCCATTCAACACTTTCTGTAAACCCTAGCTCTCTCTTCCTCATTGGTCGCTGCTCTCATTTTTTGTCAAATACTCTAAGGACCTTTCACCACTCATTTTGCCACTCCTCAAGTTCATTTAGCCTGCACTAAGGAGCCTTTTACACCTAATTTTTATGAAATTGGAGTTGTGCATCACGGTTTCTACAAAACCCTAGGAGTTTTGGGTAACCTGTCTCTCTGCTTCACTCAGTTGTTTTCCTAGTTGTTTACTTTAGAATTTTAATTCAAATTGGTGAGTGAGCTTTAAGAGATCAATTTCTGAGAGTAAAATGATCGATTCTGAAGAAACCCTAGCTGGCCTATTCCGGCAACCAACTTCTTCCACCCTAAAGTCCTCCAAAAAATCAAAGCCTACCACCAACACACCTACCAAGAGGAAGCTTCCTGAGGGGAAGCCCAAGAAGGCTCCTAAAACAAAAAAGGCCAAGCCTGTCACGATTCAAGAGCCTAATGCAGAAATACCTATGGAGAGATCTGCTGCAACTGGGGAAACACCTTTGCCCAACCTTGACATATTACCTGAGGCGGAGCCTCCTACTGCATTAACCACCCCTAATGAGTTTGTGAATGGGTTGAGCCTTATCCTTGAGACAGATTTTGATCTTGCATACTTTACTGAGATAGATGAGTGCCAGGGGACACTAATGTATCTAAAAAAGGAGGGATTGTTACCCCTACTTACACCTTTGAAGGAGACTGTGTACCCCAGGCTGGTTAAGTTGTGGTACTAGAATTTGACAAAGAAGGTGGTGCCTGGGAATGAGGATGTGATGGAAATTCTGATTGATGATTATAAAATCACTGTGGATTGTAAGGAGATTGGGGTGGTTTTGGGAGTTCCACATTAATTTTACTCCACTAGATCTGAGGGAGCACCCAAATGGGTTACATTCAGAGAAATGTCTAAACAGCTCACCAATGGAATTGTGGAATCTGGTGAATCTTTGATGAGAAGAGACCTCCAACCTAACCTCAGATTCATCAACACTATTATGAGAAAGTATGTGTATGTCATTGGGCACCTACAGGAGAGAAGGTTCCCAGTTGTAGATGCTTTGTACTACTGTTCAAAAGGGCAATTTTTTAGTGCACCACAGCTGATTTTTGAGACAATGGTAGACATTAATGATAAGGTGCTTAAAAGACAGGCATTTGTTAAAGGTGTTGGGTTGCCTTTCAGCAAGCTCATTACATGTTTGCTCAAGGCTGGGAAATATGTGGTTAAGAGAAATGAGCCAATTAAGAAGTTGACTCCAAAAGTGTATGGAAAAAGGGCATGGTCCACCAGCCTAACCCTGATTAAGAAGAGTAAGCCAGCTGAGCTGGAGGAGGTTGAGGAGGTGCCCACTACCACTGCAGCAGATCTTACTACTGAGATACCCTCATCCATCCTTTCACCTACCTTACCTACATCATCACCAACACCTCCACCCACTTTGCTTTTCCCCTTTGTATCAGTCCCTCTTCCAACAGACCCCCCTCCAACTAACTTTGAGCCAGTTTTACTTCCACCCACCACTCAAATTCTCGAACCTAAAGTCCTTGAACCTCCAGCACTACCCGAGCCTACCCCTACCCGTTCTTCTCCACCCTTTGACCAACCCATTTCTGACTTCCCCCCTCACCAACCCCTACTTCATACCCAGGGCTTAGACCAATTTACCACTGTTGGGTTCACTGCCCTCATGGCATCCATTGTGGAGGATGTTGGGCATGAGTACGCCCCACTCCCTGAGTCCCCACACCCCAACCCCCCTCATTTAATCATGCACCCTCCTCCCCTTTCCACCCTATTCAAACACCTATCCCCTCTAATCCCACCATGCCTGATACTTTCACCCAAATTCTCTCCGTATTACAATCCATCAAAACTCAATTGACCACAAACACCAACAACCAAGCCCTCATGAGCTCCTGCCTTCAATCCATTCAGTCCACCCTTACCCCATCCTCTTTAACTCCCAACCCCTCACACTTCCCCTCTTTCCCCTGTACAATCACCTCTCCATTTATCTCCTCCATCTTCACCCATAGCTCCACCTCCCACAGCTGCTACCCAGTCTGAGGAGGTAGCCACTCCATTTTTCCCCATACCTATCTCATCCCTATCCTTTACCCCTCCATCACCTCCAATAGTAACCACTGAAGTTGCTATGTCACCTACCACCCAACCACCCACTCTCACTCCACCTGTCTTCACAGATGCCTCAACCTAAACTGATCCACTTGAGGAACTGGTTTTCTCCACCGCCTCCTCATCTTCTACTCCACCCCTTTTCTTGCCCATTGTACTCAGATCCCCCATCTACATTCCCCCTTACCTCACTCTACTGTATGTAATGAGGGATAATCCCTACATCTGCAGGGATGTCCTGACTGGTATGGATACCCTCCGAGCTTCCCTGGAAGTCTCCTATGAGGAGAGGATTGCTCTCATGGAATTGGAGCAAAGAATCCAGCTCCGGGATATCTCTCAGGGGTGGAAGGAAAGCTGCTGTTGCCCTTGGCCTAGATCCTACTGTCCTCTTCCCTTTGATTCCGATTCTGATTCTCTTATTGCTTCTGCCAAGAATGATAAGAAATCTGCTGCCCAGTCTGAGGAGGCCCCCAAGGAGTCCACCCAGAAATCCCAACCTAAAAGAAAAGCTCCTTTATCCAAGGAGGATTTAAAAATTTTGGCAGACTTGTATGATTGGCCTGATCATGCTTGTAAATAAATATAGTTTATGTTTGTTTATTTTCTCTTACTGCTTTGGACCATGTACATATTTTAGATGATTAATAGTAATTTCTTTTTTGTATTATGTCTTTTTTTATGCTTCTTCTTCCATCTGTTTCTTCATATACCTTGTTCATTGTTACCATGCTCTCTGAATAGTGAGGACACTATTTAATTTAGGTTTGGGGGTATGGCAGGTATGCCAATGAAATGAGTTAATGCTAGTGCAGCAATGTTGAAAAAAAGTTTTTAAAAATAAAGTGATTTCCCACCTGATTTTTAGAAAAAGAGGTAATTAAAAACTTTTTAAAACTGAAATGAGCTATAATTTTAACATTTTTCATGAAGCAAATGTCAAGAATTTTCAAAAATTGATGTTTAATGAACCTGAAAGGAGAGAAAACTGTGAGGATACACCCCAGAAATTTGATGGAAGGCTATGCAGTGAGATTTGGGCCTGAAATTTTTTCTTTGAAGAGTGTCTTGGCGATTTTTCTGCTCTAAGGATTGATTGGATCTAGTTTCGATCACTAGAAGTTAGGCAAATCAAAATTAAACAGCTTGACAGCATTCATGACATTGAAGACATGAAGTAAGGCCATCCCTTGGACAATTTAAGCTTAAAATGTCCCACCTTTGAACTGCCCTTGATACACACCATTTGAGCCTTAAAATTCTCAGTTTTCTTTGATAAACACTAGAAAATTTGAACCCAAAACCTCAGTGACCTGATACAGCTTGACCCTCACTTTGAGATTTTAGAAGGTAGAGCTGGTTTGATGGTTGGTTGAGAAAGAAGAAAGCACATTTGGAGGTGTTGTGGCATTCCAACCCATAAAAAGAAAAATAAAAAAAAAAAACACAAAAGGAAAAATATACAAAAAGAAAAGGAAAAATAGAAAAGTAAAACAAAAAGAATGTGAAAGAAAAGTCATTTCATTGAAAGACTGAAAAGAGGATTAGAAACTGATCACTTCAAATCTGAAAATTCAAGAAGTAGATGGAATTGTGCTGAAATGAAGAAGGTGTTGTCTAGACCACCTCCTTACCTTTACTGAATTCTCAATTTGAATCCTTTTTACCCCATTATTCTTTTACAAATTTCACCCATAAGCCACATTACAACCCAATAAAAAATACCCTACTTATCTGAAATGGATTGAGCTATCATGTGGAGATGAGGATTTGTTTAACTATGGTGAAAAGAGTTAAAAAAATAAAAAAAAATTTAGAAGTTAAAGCAATGCCTATGCTCATGCTTGCAGTCCTATTTGAGGGCTGCAACTGTTCTTGAGCTGTGTGAGAAATGATGCACCCTTCTACTTTTGTTGTGAGTGAACAACCCTGGTAAGATTTGGGTCTGAAATTAAAGTTGTTTAGGGTATTATCAAAACAGAATTCTTAAATTAAAGGTGAGCTCTGAATCAATTTTCAGGCACAATGCCTTGACATGAATTGATTGATGATGAAGGAATTACAGCAGAATTTTAGGTTTTAAACTGATGATTTTTCTGCTGAAAATCCTCAAAAATTGAAGGGACATGGTGTGGAATTTATTTCATTTCACTTAAACTCTGTCTTAACATGTTGCATAAATATTAACTGATTTTATTGGAGAAGTTTGTGGGTACCTTCACTGAAAACCCACAGGAGACTTCACTCCTCCGCTAGGGAACACCTAGGGGTTCAAAAGGCTTGACGCATATGCTAAATGCATCTGTGCTCCCTACAAAAGTGGCATTTTAGTTTTCTTTATTCTTCCTTTGCTTAGGGACTACCAAAGCTTAGGTTTGGGGGTGTGTTAATCTCTGAAAAGTACCACTTTTCACCCCTTAACTGGAGATTTAATAGACCTATTAGTGGACTAATAAATGCTTGCTGAGTATGTCTTGTAGATAGCAATAAAAGGCAGTCATAGTGCAGAAACCCATCTCTCAGTATAGTTCAGACCCAACAATGGCCCACTTAGAGCATGCAGTAACAGCAAAGCAGCTTTAAAGGAGTGAAAACAGGCTGAAAACAACTTGTCGAGAGGTTACTGGAACCTGTCGATAGGATCTGAAGGCTAAAAAGAGGAAGAAGTCGTGAGGATTGGAGTATTTGATAGGATCCAGAACCTATCGCGCAGTCGAAAACGAAAAGGGAGCATCCTATCGAATGGTTGCCTGAGCTCGAAAAGAACCTATCGAGAAGTTTGGAACTTGTCGATAGGAACTAGAAGCAAACCTACCAAAATTTATTGCACAGAGATCAACCTATCGAAAGGATTCCCCAACCTGTCGAACACACCAGATTAAGGTTGTGGATGTTCGAGCTCTATTCTCAGGAGCAACCTATCGGAACCTATCGAAAGGATCCTCAATACTAGCGAAAGGAACAAAAGGCCTATTTGGAACCTGTCAAAAATCTCAAGAAAATCAAAATTGACTGAAGGACTTCACAGAAAAGTTGTTGTGCACACGCTGCAAGTTGGTGACCTGCTGCATGCAATCCGAGGCACTCTGGTGATCGGCATGAAGTTTCTAGAGGTGCCCTGAGAAACCCTAACCGACCAACGTGCTCTCCCCCAAGTCTAACTAACTGAGAGAGCTTTCTAGAAGGGGAATAAAAGTAGGAATAACAGAATTAGTCCAGCTGAGCTGTGATTGGCAGAAAAAATAGATCCAAGGCTGAAAGGGAGAGCTATATAAGGAGGGAAGCTGCCAGAAAAAAGGGGGATTAATTCTTGAGATCAGAGCTTGCATCGAAATTCTCTATTCTTTCTTTTTGCCCAACTATGGTTGGCTAATTTCTTTGAAGCAGCAAGGAGTGAGGTTGGATCTGTAATTGGGGAGAGTTGAGAGTGTTATTGAGGGTCAGATGATACACAGACAACAAATCTGAGAGCATTTCATTATATAGTGATTTTGTTTCAATGCAATGCTGGTTTTATTATTTTAATTAGATCCATAGTTCATCTGGTTTCATTTGGTGCTCAATCGGATTTGTGTAGATGGGAATAGCTCACCCACTTAACTGGTAGACCTCTTGGATACCATTTGATCTCCCTAAATCTAATGTTCCTGCAATTGCCTGTGTCTGTGGCCTGACAGTTGTAGCATTTGTAGTTATTATAATGTTCTGATGGAAATCTGAGAATGGGGTGAATCTATTGGAATATCTGTGACCATTGAAGTGGAAAGATTATAGCCTGAAGATCAATCCAAATCTCTGGCTTAGATCATATCCTTTTACCCTGCAGCTATAGCCAGATGAGGGATTGATGCACTCTAAATTCTTTGTGACACTATCAGCTCAACCCAAATTGCAGCAAGACCAAACTCCAAGCTGTTTCTCTCCATTTTCTGTTTCCAATTTCACCAAATATTCCCCTCACTTGCAAGATCTGAACTCTGGATTTAATCTCAATTCATTTTTGCATTTAATTGTGTTTCTGTAGTTTAGTTTAAAGTGACAACCCCTTAAAACGTCTCCTCGCCCTTTTGCTATTTTAGTATTAGGTAGAGTGCTATATCTGCCTTAGATTTGGAGATTTACTTAATTTTTAGCTCACATTTCCTTGTGGACATACCCTTACTTACCTTTTAAAACTTGCTACAACAGGTCCTGAATACTTGTAGGTCTGTGTGTCTGCTTACCTTGGTGTGTGCAACCAATAGATCCTTTAATTGTGTGATTTTGAACCTCTTTTTGAACACAAGGTAAGAAGCCGACAACATACCACTGGGAAGGTCTGATCTAACCAAGGAAGTCTCCATACCAACTCTACATCGGTCAGCCAAAGCTTCAACGCTGACGTAACTCCCTGTGGAAGCATGTGGCACCTGCCCAATAAGCATCGAACCACTTCACCGCGAATGATATAGAAGTGAGGTACCACTCCCAAAATGGCAAGATGCTTTCCTAGCCAGACCTGGAGCAGAAGTGAACATCCCTTGAGGCACCCCATCTTTCCCAGAGTAAAAGCATCAAGGCAACTGTAGAGTTCGGCTAAGACTAGATGCGTCACTGACCGACCCCTCTCTAATTCTTTCAAAATATCACAGAGAGCAAGAGAGAAGCTCTCTCCCCAAGTGAAGAAAAGGATTTTAGAAATGAGACCTAGAGAAAAGGCCTTCACATTAAACACGTTTCGGACTAGCAATTTTTGAAGGTTTTCGTCACCGAAAAGTTCTCTTAGAATTTTATCCAACACCTGGTGGGGCCTCCAATGAGGCTTTTCTCATATTCGAATTTCTTCAAACCCATAGTCAGGTGGACGGCTTTAGCGTAGCCCAGCTTTGGCACAACTCTTGTAAGGCCTTTGTGGAGTTTCAAGCCTGACAGATTGAAGAGCTCTTCAAGTGTGGGAGATAGTTCCCGCTTCCCAAAATGGAACACATGGACATTCACATCCGAAAAGGAGGTTGTCGCATGACGTAGGTCCCATCGTGGAGAAATCTCAAGGAAGGAAGAGAGGCACGACAATCCGAGCCTATCTAAATTAATGAGTTCACTCTCATTCATTCTCCCAAGCCAACTTTTGAGAAAATCGGGCCCTAGGCCCAAAGAGGAGAGTAAATTACTTCCAGGCCCTCCATGTAGGAGAGGGTTGGAAAATGGGTCCATTTACATACAAGGATTTTTTAAAAATATAAAAATTCGATGTAGGACGATGGACCCACCCTTGGGAAGGCAAGGAGAGAACAGAGGCAGCAGAAAATGTCAAGACAAAATGAAAAGAGAAGGAAAAAGGACCATTCTTGGGCTTAAAAGGGCCCACTGCCCCCCAGGAAGCACTTGGCGCTTGTATTACATGCACCAATGCATTTTTTCTAGGAATTGGCCTGGCGCATGTAATACATGCGCCAGACCAATCTAGCCCCCTTACAGCAAATATGAAGTTTTAGGGGGGAAGTTTTGGTCTTTGCTAAACCCCCTGGCCAGCTCACCTGTGCTTCTTGCTGAGATCACTTAACGGACTCAAAAAAAAAAAAATTCTATTGCACCTAACTTATATAAGTATTTATTTGTGTAGGAAAAATCCACGCCAAGGTATGATGCCCCAGGGGCCAGTTTGTTTGAAAAACAAGCAATCATCTACAAGCAATCAAATACAATACAAGGGAAGCAGAGCATGCGATAAATAGGGAAAAAACACTTATATTCCGAAGAAGATAAAAAACCATCCAAAAGAAAGTGAACAAAGCATCACATCATCCATTACAAATTGATCAAAATCCCAAAAAAAAATATGTCCCGGAATATCTAAAGTTCAAAACCAAAAGCTAAGCCTAATCCTTGGTGGTGCCCTTCAATTTTTTTCACTAACATGAAGAGCTTTGATAGGTCCGAATGTCTCCTACCCAGGTCCATGCCTGAGAAAGTCAGCTGAGCAGGGTGCGCGACTCCTTTTCATGAGCATGCTGCAAGACAACAACCAATCAGGTGAGTTGAAAGATCAATGGCAAGGCAATAATCAAAGAACGGTCAGAATGATACTCACCACTTCCACTTCCCGAAGGCCGACAATATTGCGGTAATACTCTTCCTGGTTCACCGCCGACTCGTAGTCCTACACAAAAAGGAAAGAGACATTCAGCTACAGGTGCCAGCACATGCTTTTTTCTGAGAAACAAGCATGCAGAAGGAGAAAACTTGCTTAACCCAGGAACCAATTCAGGAGGAGGGATCTGGATTGCATCAGTGGATATGAGGACCCGCTCCTCTACGACATTACATAAACACCAAGGAAAGCTTCATCGAGGCATGTGAAGGTCCCCTGGACCTCTGCAGTCGAACTATCAGAGGTGCCAGCACCAGAGGCACTTTAGGAACCAGCTCCCGTAGCATCAACAGTACCCACCGCTGCCCCATCATCATCATCATCATCATCAGAATCACCTTCTTGCAAAAACTATGAAAAGAAATAGGATTTCCATTAGTCGAGATGATAAGTCAACTAAAGCCACAGGGAACCAATCTGAAAGAGTAGGAAGAACTACCTGAGTGCGTGGGCCGCCAAAAGCTAAGAAGTTTGTACCAAGAACGAAGCGTGGGAGAAGAGGCCGATAAGGCTAAGACTCATACCATATTCGATAGTCCCCGGGCATCAGGAAGGCATCGATAGGGATCCTGTTTTGAAGGAATCCGGTGGTGAGCTCCTCTATACTACCCACGGGCACCATGACATCTGTAAGAGGAGCCGAGGGCATGGCAGGATAGTCCTGATACTGATGAACTACCCGCTCCCTCAGGTAATAAGCCCTGGCCCATGCCTCATAGAAAAAGACAACGCGGCGGTCGATGAAGAAGCGAGATGGACCTATAGCGGCTCGATCCCAATATGGAGAACCAATGTAGGGGTCATATATATAATCTACCAAAATCAAGGAGTGTCCAATCAGTCAAACATGCAGTACAATATAAAGGAGAAGCTTGGAAATGAAAAAGGGGAAAAATAGCCCTACCTACTCCAGTATCAGCAGGTCGAATTAGGACCTCAAGCCCATCTCCAGGTGTTTCATGCCAACATCCCTACAGTGGTGCATATTCCAATTACTTAGAAGTGGATAAATGTATATATTAGATTGAAGAAGGGGGCAGCCAGGCTGAAAGTGCAAATACCCCCCATACCTAACAAGAGTAGTGCATAAGAGACGGGACAGAAGCAGAGAATGATCATCCAAATAAACTGAGGAAAGCAAAAGAGTTAGAGGTTACCTCCAAGGTAGGACAAAAGCCGATGACAGACTTTGCGTTGCCAACAGAGACTCAGACTAGGTTGGACATCAACGCGACATAGCCGGCCCCGCCCCAGTCATATCTATGCACTTCATTCCAATTATCCATGAGGCTGAGCAAGGCTAGGGAGACCCGTCCACCGCTGGCATTTGAGAAGAGGGTCTTGCCCAGTAGCAAGAGGAGCGAGATGCGGGCCAACATAATCGTGTGCTCGGGCTAAATAAAAATGTTCACTTTTGGCTGCCCAAGATCTACCAACTCATTCACCTCAAAAAGATTAGATAGCCATGAAATTTTGACCTTAGTACCATCCAGACATGTGGAGGGGGGATAAGCCCCTATCAATCGAATGATCTTATCCTAATCAGGCACTGCAAGGTTGGCCATTGGAACCCCCTATTCGAATCCCCGTAATCATGGCCCAATCTATGGGAGTCAGCGTCATCTCGGCCGTGGCCATGTGAAAGGTCATGGTCTCCAGACGAAAATGCTTAATAAGGGCCCTCAGATAGGCTGTGTCAGCTCACATGGCGGGGCATGAAAGGAGCTCTCCAAAGCCGGCCTGTCCAATGAGGAACTTCACGATCGGTGGGAGGTAGCAATAAAACTGCTGAAAGTCCAACTAACCTCCTCGAAACACTATATGGGGCAAGTCCTGCATCAAGGTAAAAGAGGCGTCAGATCATGGAAACACTGCAAGGTCGCACAAGAGAAAAAAAAACTAAATTTATCCCTTTACCGAAATTGGAGATATGAATATGCTGCTGATGGAGGAGGCCAGCATGGTCGGCCTCGCCCTACATTTAGTACCAAGAGCCGGCAGGCCGCTCCACCACAAAGAATTGTTCTCCTCGGGGACCATAGACCATTTTCGACCCCTCTTCTTGTTCTTCCTCCTGCACGTATTCTTCTTCGCTCGACATTTTTGGGCGAATACGAGCAATCATGTCAGGTGTGATCAAATGATAAGAAACCATTGTGCTACAAGACAAGGGAAGGTAAGTATGCTAATCCCTTCTCTTTTTTTCAAAAAATAAAACCAAAATAATAATAATAAATTTTCCCTTCTTTACAAAATTAAAAAAAAAATCTTTTCTTTATGTGCAAAAAAAAAATAAATTATTATTATATGTACAAAAAAAAATCCTTTCTTTATGTACAAAAATAAAAACAAAAATTATTATTATATATACAAAAAAAAAATCATTTCTTTATGTGCAAAAACAAAAAAAAATTATTATTATATATACAATAAAAAATCCTTTCTTTATGTGCAAAAATAAAAACAAAAATTATATATACAAAAATTTCTTTCTTTATGTGCAAAAATAAAAACAAAAACAAAAAATGGATATATGTCCTAATTAAACCCATAAAAAAAAAAGGAAGCAAAAGTAGGACATCATTCATGGAATAAACATCAAACCCATCATCAATAATCATTCTTACAAGAGAAATAACCCATTTACCATCTAAGAAAGCAAGATTCATAAACACATTACAAAAGATTTCAAAAAAAACAAAAAAAAAAGAATAAGTTTAAAGTAATTTCTTAAAAAAAAAAATTAGGTCCTTGATCTGGCGTAGAGCAGGTGTTTAATCGGTGCGATCGAACACCGACAATGAAGCACACTTGGAATCGATCCAAGGGAACCCTAGGAAGGAGACCTATTTTGGTTTGGAGAGGGAGGGAGAGAAAATTTTGAAATAATTAACCCTCTTTTAGCTCGGGCTCAGGGGGGTTAAAATCAACCCTAGGTTTTGCTTGGCACATGTATTACATGCGCCAAGAGTATTTTGGCCCCTATTTGGCCTGGTGTAAGTAATACATGCGCCAGGCTACTTTTGGGCTGGGTTCTGGCTAGGTGTGGTTTGTACACACCTGACTTGACCCTTGTTCTTTTGTTTGCTGTTCTATAGGTGCACACACCCCCAAATGGCATATCAACTCTCATTTACTTGCCTGGGAAGCTGTGCTAGAATAAATTGATCAAGATCGATGAGCATGCTCAAAGAATCCCGATCACACATAAAATAACAGGAAAAAGTCCAAAAACAATTCACATAAAATCAAAGCAAAAAGGTCCAAAACAATTCACATAAAATAAAAGCAAAAATTCCAAAACATTCACATAAAATGATAGCAAAAAAGTCTAAAAAATTCACATAAAATAACAACAAAAAGTCCAAAACAATTCACATTAAATAATAGCAAAAATAGTCCAAAAAAATTCACATAGAATCATAGCAAAAAGTCCAAAACAATCCACATAAAATCATAGCAAAAATTTGTTTTTTACATAAAATGAAATCCACATACAATACACATAAAATACAAAATAAATTCATATAAAATCCCGCATAAAATAAAAAATGCTACAGAAATGAAAACTGGCACATACTCCTAAAAAGCGTAGTGACATCTTTTCGCTCCGCTTAGGAAGTCGTGCTAAATTAACTTCGAGATCGTTGGGCTCACCCAAAGGCCATAAACACTGCATCATGCAGAGGCACTCGTGACCCGTCAAATGGGGAAGTCAATGCCTCATAGGGTTGGATGCAAACTGTGGACCTTTTCCTGTTTGCTTTGCGCCTATCTTTAAGTATGGGTCGATTGCCCTCTTACTCACGGAGTTGTTAGATTTAGAATGAAACTTGAAACATCAAACATCTTCAATCATCTCGAGAAGTGGACATTTTTCCTAGCATATTGGGCTTTCACAACTCGCTCCATCTCCGTTATACCCACTAATATCGCTAAGCGCTTAGGGACCAATGACCTTGAGAAACGGACATTTTTCCCGACATACAGGGCTTTCGTTTTCTCACCATATTACTCACCTGATGTTTGAGATTCATTTTAATTATAGTGGACCCGTCAGTAATGTATTGGGCCTCTTCGGATGTCTCTTGTCTTTGGCATTCGATCATTAGTGATCGAATACCAAAGAAGGGAATCTGTAGACACCCAAATTTGGCCAAAGGCCAGATCAAAGCATACTTTCAGAGAGGCGCACTTTCGAGCTTTCGATGGCCGGTATCGTAACCTTAGGAACCTTCCCAAAACCTTAAGAGTCATCCCAAACCTTTAGGAATCACCCCTGATCCCTTAAAAACCTCCTCAAACCTTTATAAACCAATCCCAACCTTTAGAAAACCTTCCAAACCCATACCTAGACTTTCCCGGGCAATGATCAAAGAGTGGTACACTGGGACTAGCTGAGATCTTCTAGTGTAATTAAATTATATCCCATTGAAAAATAGAAGTCTCCAGCTTTTCGACAAGCCAAGAATCATCTCATTCGGAGCTATACATCGAAAGATATCGCGTTTCGAATTTTACAACAAAATTGGGTTTTGGGTGGGGGATCCATATGAATTTGGCACATGTAATATATGTTCCAAGCCATTTCTGGGAAGAAATGGCTTGGTGCAAGTATTAGTTGTACCAGGTTTAAGTGGATCCCCCCACGGCCTTGAAACATCCCATGCACTATTTTATTGTACCTTTGCCTGGCGCATCTATTAGTTGCGCCAAGCTTAGCTACAGTAACCCTGGGTCTTTTGCTCAAATTTCATCTTTGGGGTTTGACTTGTTGACCATCTTGATTCCTTGTGTGTGTTTCACTTATTTTGTTGCACCCTTCCTTATCCTATTTGCAACCCTCAAGTGATCTGAAACACTACCCTATCATCCACCATTGGAGTAACCTTCACACTTTTCCAAGCTCTTGAAAACCTAGGAAACCTTAGATGCTAGATTACCTAATTGATAAACTAATTTAACCTCTAAGCATCCTCCTAACCTCTCCTTTTCCTATAAATAGAGAGGTACCCCTCCCTTTGAAAGGGCTTGAAAATTTTCCTAAGAGAAAAGATTAAGAGAAAGAAGCTCCCTCTCCCTTTGGTGCCTCCTTTGGCATACAAATTCCAAAATTCCCAAATCTTCTTTAGACCTTACCATTCCTCAAAAATCCCCTAGTTTAGGTGAGAGCTATCCTCTAGACTTCCTTCTCTACCTCTTAGTTATCAAGCCCTAGGAGTTAGAACCCTTGTTCTAACCATAAAAGCCATTGGAAGCTCACTGAAGCAAGTCTACGCAAGGATCCACAGTGGTGCAACAAGGGCCCGAGAGCTCTGGCTCTCCTCTCTACTCCTCTACCTTCTTATCCTTGCATTTGTGTCATTACACCGCCGAAATTCCGATAGGAATGGAGGGGCACAAATAGGATTTTGGTGCCCTAGGGCAAGAGGAAGGACTCTTTTGCTTCTTTTATGCTATTTTTGTTTTAGCCATAAGTAGAGACCGCATTAGGTGGGTTGATCGGGTGCCTAACAACTTTCCAATAGATAACCGAAGCCCCTACCCAAGAGCCTTTAGTGTAGACCGGTGAATCAGAGTCATATTTGATACTTCGGTACATTTAATAATAATTTAGGTTTCTCAGGACACCAAAAGCTCCGGGTGGCGACTCTAAATTTTTCAAGAGTGCGCATTGTCGCGATGGGATCATTAAATATCCACGATTGCACACCATGGCATCCATCATGCCTATGGGATCGGGCGTGGGGATGAATATAGATGGTCCATCCAATGAGGGGAGGGTATGGGGAAAATTGGGCATGACCCGAGTGGATTGGGAAAAATTGGGTGCATTTGGAGAGGATGTGAGCAAAGAGGGCATGGCATGGGTGGATTGAGAAAAATTTGACATGACCTGGGTGGATTGGGGAAAATTGGGTATGTGTTGGGAAAATAAGAAATTGGGCATGGTTTGGGGAAATGGGGGGTAATTGGGCATGGTTTGGGGAAATTTGGGCATGATGTGGGTAAAGGAGGGAGAAAATGGGGTGAATTTTGAGACATGGTGGATGGGGGAAAATTAGGGTTATTTGGATTGGATGTGGAAGGAAAATTTGGCAAGATTTGAGTAGATGAGGGGAAGTGTGATGAATTTGAATTGGATGTGGAGGGAAAATGGGAGGTATGTAGGTTTAAAGCCCGGGGGGCATTTTTGATTGATATGGGAGAAAAATGGGATGTATGTTGTGTGGAAGGATGTGGAAAATTGCGTATGGTAAACGGGGATGGAAAATGGGGTTTATTGGATGTGGATGGGGGAAATTTGGGCATAGTGAATGGATTGGGTATGGGTGTACTTGGAGTGGATGTGGGGAAGTGGGGTGGGTGTGGATGGATTTTGGGTAGATCGATGGGAAAATGGGTGCACTGAATGGCCTGGTGACGTTGAATAGAAATCTGGTTGGGGAATCAGAAATGGAGATTTCCTCCATGTGGGAATGTGATGGGGAAGGTGGTGGGGATGAATCGGGATTAGTGTAGGCCGGATCTACAGCCCACAACATGGTTTATTGTCGGATTGGGTACGAGTTCATCAAGTGAGGACCAAAAATCCATCTTCTCCTTCCCCTAGGGATGATGGAGGATAAGGCGATGTAGTTGTTCCGGCACCACACACTCTCTTTTTGGATTTTGATTTTTCTTGATTTTTTTTTATTTTTTTGGATAAAAAAATGAACCTTCTTATGCTGCTTTTTCGAGGCCTTGGAATTCCCCATTTCGGCTGGCTTTCACACCCCTAATATATCTCACGGCGGGATTCCGAAGCACTGCGGAAGAATGAAAGGAAATCCTTTGATCTATGTGAAGGCACGAAAATTCACACGACGATCTGATCCCTCGAAAAAAGTCAATAAGAGGGTGAACTCTTTTGACCGGTAAGGGCGTATTGGTGTCGAAATGTGTGGGATTTATCGGGGGTACTAAACCACTAAGCGGGGAATTCGGAAATAGAGAAAAAAAGGCCTCAGATTTGGGCTACCTGAACCAAAACAGTCTAGCATATGTATTACATACACTAGGCTAAAATCCTGGAAATTTGGCTTAGCGTATGTATTACACATGCTAGGCTAAATTTTTGGGATTTTGGCTTAGCGTGTGTATTAGACATGCTAGGAAAATTCTGGGAATTTTTGGGTTAGCGTGTCTATTACACACGCTAGGCAAAACAGAGTATATAAATATACTTTACACAGTAACACGAGACCCGAAATTGGTCTATATTTTTTTTGGTTTCTGGAAGCAGTGTTTCCTAAGACTGTTTATTTTTATGATAACGGGTCCCTCCTTACCGAATCTAGGGATACAAGGTTGTTTCGGGATATTCTAACCAGCTCCCCAAGGGTTTCAGAGATTTTTCTTAAGCTCGGTCTCCCACCCTATATACCTCTAGTGCAAGCACCTTCTTAGGTATTTGATGGGGGGTACTTTTTGGGGTCATCACCACTAGGGGATGTTGCCTTACTAATAACCGGGACGTTTGTATCGCTGCCTAAATTCCCACCCTTTTGTAAAATCTATCCAACGTAAAAATGAATTAAGTCCCTTAGTTCACTTTTAAGGTTTAATTTTAAATTCAATTTTAAAAAGGCAATTTGCTTATGTTCATAAGCGGGTGGTGACAATCCCGTGCTGCCTCTACGGGCCGGCGTCCACTTGGCATATGATCCTAGCTTAGAAAGTAACCTGCCAAACGGCTAAGGTGCGTAAAATGACAAAAAGGAAAAAAATACTCAAGTAGGCCTGCCAATCAACTAAGGCATGCAAATGACAGAATTATAAATGCTCAAGTAGGCCCGCCATACGCCTAAGGCGTGTAAATGGCCGAATCGTAGGGGTTAGTATAAAAATAAATGAAAAGTTAGTAAAAAGGAAGAAGAGAGAAAAACACAAGCAAAGGGGCCAATTTCAAGTAGAAGCTCTAAAATGTCCCCAGCAAAGTCACCATCTGGTGACCGTGGATCTTATTAGTCCATCGCGACGACGTGCTTGTATGAAAAATATAGTGTCGCCACCTGAAACATTTGGTATCCCGAGAAGCCCAAATCAATATTGAAAGCACCAAAGTGCCAAATATGACTCTGATTTATCGATCTACACCAAAGGCTCTTGGGTAGGGGCTTTGGTTATCAATCGGGAAGGTGTTAGGCACCCGATTGACCAGCTCGTAAGCGGTCTCTACTATGGCCGGGTCTACGTGTGGCTAGTTTATATAATATATATATATAATTATATATATGAAAAAAAAACAAAACAAAATAAGCGACACTTCCCCTTGCCGGAAGGCAAACAGATCCAATTGAGCCCTTCCTGCCTATCAAAATTTGGGCAGTGTAATGGCTCAATTCTAGGATATAGGACAAACAAACAAGATAGAGGAATAGAGGGGAGAGTCGGAGCTCTCGGGCTCACGTAGCACCGTGGATCTTCGCGCGAGAGCATCTTTGATAAGCTTCCAAAAGCTTTAATGGTTGAAAGATGGATCTTGAACTCTAAGGCTTGAGAGCTAAGAGGTAGGAGAGGGAGGCTAAGGCCTTCTTCTTGCTAAAACTAAAGGATTGGTGATGAAAGATGGGGTCTAAAGAATGAACCTAGGTTCTGGAATTTGTATGGGTCAGTGCTTGAAGAGGGAGGAGGGAATCACTAAATCTTTTCTCTTTGGAAAAAATTTCAAGCCTCTTAGCAAAGTGGGGGTGGCCCTCTATTTATAGAAAAAAGGGGTGGTTAAGGGGTCACTTAAGAGCTAAAGGGGTTTATCAATTAGGTAATCCTCAATCTAAGGTTTTCTAGGGTTTTAGGAGCTTAGATAGGTGGGAATTGGGTTTTAATGGTAGATGATAGGGTAGGCTTCTAAATGGCAAAAGAGTAAAAAAGAAGGCTAGTGGGGGTGCAACAATCCTAACAAAACAAACCCTAATAGATAGGCTGGTCAACTAGTCAAACTTCAAATTTAAATTTTGACAAAAATCTCCAAAATCACTGTTCCTAATCTTAGCGTATGTATTAGACACGCTAGGTATAGCAATAGTGCTCTCCGAAGGATCCTGGAGGTTCAGAACCACCCGTGGGGACCAACAGAAGCCAAATTTTGCTTAGCATGACTATTAGACACGCTAGCCCAAAATTTTCCAAAATTGGCCTATTGTGTCTATTAGACACGTTAGGCCAAAAACTGCCAAAATTGGCCTAGCGTATGTAATACATACGCTAGACAAAATACTTGTATTTCTGCCATATTTTCAAATTGTCATAACTTTTGATATACAATTCAGATTGAGGCGATTCTTAGCTTGTTGGAAAGCTAGAAACCTCTTATTTCAAATGAGATAGGTCTTAGCTCCAACAAAGTTCTATATAAACTTTTTCACTCTTCTTTCCAACCACTATTCAGGAGGGTTCGAGACTGGTCCAGGAAAGGTTTTAATGAGTCTGGAAAGGTTAGGGTTGATTCCTAAGGATTTGGAAAGGGTTCTAAAGGTTTTAGGGTGACTCTTAAGGGTTTGGAGAATGCTTTCAAAAGCTCGGGAGTGCGCCCTTCTCTAAGTATGTGTCGATAAGTCCTTGGGCCAAATTTGGGTGTCAACAGCGACTCCACCCCAGACACTCTCATCTCATCGTGTAACCTTACACACTAAACAAAAACGGCTCCAACAAGAAGGGGAAGCCACCTGCATCCCATTACACAATCACCAGGTCCGATAGCGGCCCGCCATGACATGCAGCCAAAGGGGAAGCTCAACTCAAATGTGCCACCACGACCTACCCCAAAATGTCCCATCGCACCAACAATCACCAAACCCTGCCACGGCAGAAACAGAAGAGGAGAGGAAACTCTCTGATGTCCCATCACGTGACCACCATGAAATAACAACAACCAAGCCTCATCGCGAGACAAATCAAGTAAGTATCACCCCCCCTTCTCTTCACTCGATATTCCTTGTAAATATAGTTAGCTAATATTAAGTCAAATATTTTTAAAACCCGTCTCTCTCCCAATCCGTGAATCACTGTAGTCCTCCCATAAGAGACAATCATCAGTATCCGTGAGAAGGTTAGACGGAGATTCAGCATATCAAGCGTCATCTTAACAACCAAACAAAGGTCAGGTCCACAAATCCTGTTCTGATGGATCTGCTCAGCGACGTCTCGAAAGCCACATTTTTTAAAGTTTTACCACCAAATTGATCTTAAGTTAAAAACCCGATTTTCCAAAACTCCTATCTAATTCTCACCTCTCATCACCCCATTATTTTCCTTCCCATGGGAAATCGAACACTAACTATACTCAACTTTGAAAAATCACAAATGCCCACTAGAAAGGACGCACCATTGGTGTGAGCAATGATGCACCCGGTCTGACATGACTTGCGAAAGTCCAAAACAATTCACATAAAATAACAACAAAAATTCCAAAACAATTCACATAAAATAACAGCAAAAATGGTCCAAAAAAATTCACATAAAATCATAGCAAAAAGTCCAAAACAATCCACATAAAATCATAGCAAAAAGTTTTTTTTTACAGAAAATGAAATCCACATACAATACACATAAAATACCAAATAAATTCATATAAAATCCTGCATAAAATAAAAAATTCTACAGAAATGAAAACTGGCACGTACTCCCAAAAAGCGTTGTGATAACTTTTCGCTCCGCTCTGGAAGTCGTGCTAAATTAACTTCGAGATCATTGGGTTCACCCAAAGACCTCAAACTCTGTATCACGCAGAGGCATCCGTGACCAGTCAAATGGGGCAGTCAATGCCTCATAGGGTTGGATGCAAACTGTGGACCTTTGCCTGTTTGCTTTGCGTCTATCTTTAAGTATGGGTCGATCACCCTCTTACTCACGAAGCTGTTGGACTTAGAATGAAACTTGAAGCATCAAACATCTTCAATCATCTCGAGAAGTGAACATTTTTCCTAGCATATTGGGATTTTACAACTCGCTCCATCTCGGTTATGCCCAGCAATGTCGCTAAGCGCTTAGAGACCAATGACCTTGAGAAACGGACGTTTTTCCAAACATACAGGGCTTTCGTTTTATCACAATGTTACTCACCTGATGTTTAAGGTTTGTTTTGATTATAGTGGACCTGTCAGTAATGCATTGGGCCTCTTTGAATGTCTTTTGCCTTTGGCATTCGATCATTAGTGATCAGATACCAAAGAGGAGCATCTGTAGGCACCCAAATTTGGCCCAAGGCCCTATCGAAGCACACTTCCAGAGACGTGCACTTTCGAGCTTTCGATGACAGGTATCGTAACCTTAGGAACCATATCCAAACCTTAGGAACCATCCCAAACCCTTAGGAATCATCCTTGATCCCTTAAAAACCTCCCCAAACCTTTACAAACCAATCCCAACCTTTAGAAACCCTTCTGAACCCATACCTAGACTTTCCCAGGCAATGATCAAAGAGTGGTGCACCAGGACTAGTTGACATCTTCTACTGTAATTGAATCATATGCCATTGAAAAGTAGAAGTCTCTAGCTTTCCGACAAGCCAAGATCATCTCATTCGGAGCAATACATCGAAAGATATCGCATTTCAAATTTTTTGACAAAATTAGGGTTTTGGGTGGGGGATCCATATGAATTTGGCGCCTGTAATGCATGCGCCAGGTTTAAGTTGATCCCCCCATGGCCTTGCAACTTCCAATGCACTATTTTACTTTACCTTTGCCTGGCACATCTATTAGTTGTGCCAAGCTTAGCTACAGTAACCCTAGGTCTTTTGCTCAAATTTCATCTTTGGGGTTTGACTTGTTGACCATCTTGATTCCATGTGTGTGTTTCACTTGTTCTGTTGCACCCTTCCTTATCCTATTTGCAACCCTCAAGTGATTTGAAACACTACCCTATCATCCACCATTGGAGTAACCTTCGCACTTTTTCAAGCTCTTGAAAACCTAGGAAACCTTAGATGCTAGATTACCTAATTGATAAACCAATTTAGCCTCTAAGCATCCTCCTAACCTCTCCTTTTCCTATAAATAGTGAGGTACCCCTCCCTTTGAAAGGGCTTGAAAATTTTCCTAAGAGAAAAGATTAAGAGAAAAAAGCTCCCTCTCCCTTTGGTGCCCCCTTTTGCATACAAATTCTAAAATTCCCAAATCTTCTTTAGACCTTTCCATTCCTCAAAAGTCCCCTAATTTAGGTGAGAGCTATCCTCTAGCCTTCCTTCTCTACCTCTTAGCTATCAAGCCCAAGGAGTTAGAACCCTTGTTCTAACCATACAGCGATTGGAAGCTCACTGAAGCAAGTCTATGCAAGGATCCACAACAGCGCAACAAGGGCCCGAGAGCTCTGGCTCTCCCCTCTACTCCTCTACCTTCTTATCCTCGCATTTGTGCTGTTACATCGCCGAAATTTTGGCAGGAATGGAGAGGCACAAATAGGATTTTGGTGCCTTAGGGTAAGAGGAAGGACTTTTTTGCTTCTTTTATGGTATTTTTGTTCTGGCCATAAGTAGAGACCACATTAAGCAAGTTGATCAGGTGCCTAACAACTTCCCGATAGATAACCGAAGCCCCTACCCTAGAGCCTTTGGTGTTGACCAGTGAATCAGAGTCATATTTGATACTTCGGTGCATTTAATATTAATTTAGGTTTCCCGAGACACCAAAAGCTCCCGGTGGCGACTCTATATTTTTCACGACTGCGCATAGTTGCAACGAGATCATTAAAACTCCATGATTGCACACCATGGAATCCATCATGGCCATGGGATCGGGCATGGGGATGGATGTTAATCTATGAAAGGTACCACTTTTCACCCCTTAACAAGAACTTTGATAGACCTATGAGTGGACTAATAAATACTTGCTGAGTATGTATTGTAGATAGCGGTAAAAGGCAGTCATAGTGAAGAAATCCATCTCTCAGTGCAGTTCAGACCCAACAATGGCCCACTTAGAGCATGCAACAATAGCAAAGCAGCTTTAAAGGACTGAAAATAGGCTGAAAATATCCTGTCGCTAGGTTACTGGAACCTGCCAATAGGATCTGAAGGCTTAAAAAAAGGAAGAAGTCGTGAGGATGGGAGAATCTGATAGGATCTGGAACCTATCGTGCAGTGGAAAATAATGCGGGAGCATCCTATCGAATGGTTGCCTGAGCTCGAAGAGAACCTATCGAGAAGTGTGGAACATGTCGATAGGAGCTAGAAGCAAACCTATTAAAATTTATTGCACAGAGGTCAACCTATCGAAAGGATTCCCCAAATTGTCGAACACACCAGATGAAGGTTGTGGATGTTGGAGCTCTATTCTCAGGAGCAACCAATCCAAACCTATCAAAAGGATCCTGATTCCTAGCAAAATGAATAGAAGGCCTGTTTGGAACCTGTCGAAAACCTCAAGAACCTATCAAAATCTACTGAAGGACTTCTCATAAAAGTTGTTGTGCACACGCTGCAAGTTTGTGACCTGCTGCACACAATCTGAGGCACTCTGGTGACCGGCACAAAGTTTCTAGAAGTGCCCTGGGAAACCCTAACCAATCCACGTGCTCTCCCCCAACTCTAACTAACTGAGAGAGCCTTCTAGAAGGGAATAAAAGTAGGAATAACAGAATTATTCTAGTTGAGCTGTGATAGGCGGGAAAAATATATCTAAGGCTGAAAGGAAGAGCAATATAAGGAGGGAAGCTACCTGAAAAAGGGGGGGATCAATGCTAGAGATCAGAGCTTACATCGTAATTCTCTATTCTTCCTTTTTGCCCAACTATGGTTGGCTAATTTTTTTGAAGCAGCAAGGAGTGAGGATGGATCTGTAATTAGGGAGAGTTGAGAGTGTTATTGAGGGTCAGATGATGCACAGACCATAATTCTGAGAGCATTTCATTATATAGTATTTTGTTTCAATGCAATGCTGGTTTTATTGTTTTAATTAGATCCATAGTTCAACTGGTTTCATTTGGTGCTCGATCGGATTTGTGTAGATGGGAATAGCTCACCCACTTAATTGGTAGACCTCTTGGAAACCATTTGATCTCCCTAGATCTGATGTTCCTGCAATTGCCTGTGTCTGTGGCTTGGCATTTGCAACATTTGTAGTGATTATAATGTTCTGATGGAAACCTGAGAATTGGGTAAATCTATTGAATGATCTGTGACCATTGAAGTGGAGAGATCACAGCCTTAAGATGAATCCAAATCTCTGGGTTAGATCAGATCCTTTTACCTTGCACCTGTGCTTATAGCCAGACGAGGAATTGATGCACTCTGAATTCTTTGTGAAACTGTCAGCTCAACCCAATTGCAGCAAGACCAAACTCTAAGTTGTTTCTGTCCATTTTCTATTTCCAATTTCACCAAATATTCCCCTCACTTGCAAGATCTAAACTCTGGATTTAATCTCAATTTTCTGCATTTAATTGTGTTTCTGTAGTTTAGTTTAAATTGACAACCCCTTAGAACCTCTCCTCTCTCTTTTGCTATTTTAGTATTAGGTAGGGTGCCAGATCTGTCTTAGATCTGGAGATTTACTTAATTTTCAACTCACATTTCCCTGTGGACATACCCTTTAAAACTTGCTACTGTGAATACGGCGCTTCTTTGATGCTATGTGCAACTAATAGATCCTTTAATTGTATGATTTTAAACCTCTTTTTGAACACAACGTAAGAAGTCAGCAATGGATGTAGATGGTCCATCCAATGAGGGGAGGGTATGGGGAAAATTAGGCATGACCCTAGTGGATTGGGAAAATTTGGGCGCATTTCGAGAGGATGTGGGCAAAGAGGGCATGGCATGGGTGGATTGAGAAAAATTTGACATGATCTGGGTGGATTGGGAAAATTTTGGTATGTGTTGGGAAAATAAGAAATTGGGCATGGTTTGGGGAAATGGGGGGTAATTGGGAATGGTTTGGGGAAATTTGGGCATGACCTGGGTAAAGGAGGGAGAAAAATGGGGTGAATTTTGAGAAATGGTGGATGGGGGAAAATTAGGGTTATTTGGATTGGATGTGGAAGGAAAATTTGGCATGATTTTAGTAGATGAGGGGAAGTGTGATGGATTTGAATTGGATGTGGAGGGAAAATGGGAGGTGTGTTGGTTTAAAGCCTGGGGGGTATTTTCGATTGATATGGGAGAAAAATGGGATGTATGTTGTGTGGAAGGATGTGGAAAATTGGGTATGGTGAAAGTGGATGGAAAATGGGGTATATTGGATATGAATGGGGGAAATTTGGGCATGGTGAATGGATTGGGTATGGGTGTACTTGGAGTGAATGTGGGGAAGTGGGGTGGGTGTGGTTGGATATTGGGTAGATGTCGATGGGAAAATGGGTGCACCGAATGGCCTGGTGACGTTGAATGGGAATCTGGTTCGGGAATCAGAAATAGAGATTTCCTCCATGTGGGAATGTGATGGGGAAGGTGGTGGGGTTGAATCGGGATTGGCGTAGGCCGGATCTACTGCCCACGGCATGTTTTGTTGTCGGATTGGGTACGGTTTCCTCAGGTGAGGACCAAAAATCAACCTTCTCCTTCCCCTATGGGATGATGGAGGATAAGGCGATGTAGTTGTTCGGGCACCACACACTCTCTTTTTGGATTTTTATTTTTCTTAATTTTTTTCAATTTTTGTTGGATAAAAAAATGAACGTACTTATGGCGCTTTTTCGAGGCCTTGGAATTCCCATTTCAGGTGGCGTTCACACCCCTAATATCTCTCACGGTGGGATTCCGATGCACTGCAGAAGAATCAAAGGAAATCCTTTTATCTATGTGAAGGCATGAAAATTCACGCGACGACCTGATCCCTCGAAAAAAGTAAATAAGAGGGTGAACTCTTTTGACAGGCGAGGGCGTATTGGGTGTCGAAACGTGTGGGATTTATTGGGGGTACTAAACCACTAAGCGGGGGATTCAAAAATAGAGAAAAAAATGTCTCGGATTTGGGCTACCTAAACCAGAACAGTCTAGCATATGTATTACATATGCTAGGCTAAAATCCTGGAAATTTAGCTTAGTGTATGTATTGCACACGCTAGGCTAAATTTATGGGATTTTGGCTTAGCGTGTGTATTAGACATGCTAGGCAAATTCTGGGAATTTTTGGGTTAGCGTGTCTATTACACATGCTAGGCAAAATAGAGTATATAAATATACTTTACACAGTAACACGAGATCCGAAATTGGTCTATATTTGTTTTGGTTTCTAGAAGCAGTGTTTCTTGAGACTGTTTATTTTTGTGATAACGGGTCCCTCCTTACCGTACCTACGGATACAAGGAAGATGCGGGATATTCTAACCAGCTCCCCAAGGGTTTTAGGGATTTTTCTTAAGCTCGGTCACCCACCCGATATACCTCTGGTGCAAGCACCTTCTCAGGTACTAGATGGGGTGGTACTTTTTGGGATCATCACCACTAGGGGCTGTCACCTTACTAACAATCAGGACGTTTGTATCGCTGCCTAAATTCTCACCCTTTTGTAAAATCTACCCAACATAAAAATGAATTGAGTCCCTTAGTTCACTTTTAAAGTTCAATTTTAAATTCAATTTTAAAAAGGCAGTTTGCTTATGTTCAAAAATGGGTGGTAACAATACCGTGCTGCCTCTACGGGCCGGCGTCCACTTGGCATATGATCCTAGCTTAGAAAGTAACCTGCCAAATGGCTAAGGTGTGTAAAATGACAAAAAGAAAAAAAAATACTCAAGTAGGACTGTCGATCAGCTAAGGCATGTAAATGACAGAATTGTAAATGCTCAAGTAGGCCCGCCATACGCCTAAGGCATGTAAATGACCGAATCGTAGGGGTAAGTATGAAAAAAAATGAAAAGTTAGTAAAAAGGAAGAAGAAAAAAAAACACAAGCAAAGGGGCCAATTTCAAGTAGAAGCTCTAAAATGTCTCCAGCAAAGTCGCCATCTGGCGACCGTGGATCTTCTCGTTCCATCGCCACGATGTGCTCGTATGAAAAATATAGTGTCGCCACCCGAAACTTTTGGTGTCCCAAGAAGCCCAAATCAATATTGAAAGCACCGAATTACCAAATATGACTCTGATTTATCGATTCACACCAAAGGCTCTTGGGTAGGGGCTTCGGTTATCAATCGGGAAGGTGTTAGGCACCCGATTGACCAACTCGTAAGCGTTCTCTACTATGGTCGGGTCTACGTGTGGCTAGTTTATATAATATATATATATATATATATATATATATAATTATATATATGAAAAGAAAGAAACAACATAAGCAGCACTTCCCCTTGCCGGAAGGCACACAGATCCAATTGAGCCCTTCCTGCCTACCGAAATTTGGGCAGCGTAATGGCTTAATTCTAGGATGGAGGAAAAACAAACAAGTTAGAGGAATAGAGGGGAGAGTCGGAGCTCTCGGGCCCTTGTAGCACGGTGGATCTTTGCCCGAGAGCATCTTTGATAAGCTTCCAAAAGCTTTAATGGTTGAAAGATGGATCTTGAACTCTAAGGCTTGAGAGCTAAGAGGTAGGAGAGGGAGGCTAAGGCCTTCTTCTTGCTAAAACTAAAGGATTGGTGATGAAAGATGGGGTCTAAGGAATGAACCTAGGTTCTTGACTTTGTATGGGTTAATGCTTCAAGAGGGAGGAGGGAATCACTAAATCTTTTCTCTTTGGAAATATTTTCAACCCTCTTAGCAAAGGGGAGGTGGCCCTCTATTTATAGAAAAAAGGGGTGGTTAAGGGGTCACTTAAGAGCTAAAGGGGTTTAGCAATTAGGTAATCCTCAATCTAAGGTTTTCTACGGTTTTAGGAGCTTAGATAGGTGGGAATTGGGTTTTAATGGTAGATGATAGGGTAGGCTTCTAAATAACAAAAGAGTAAAAAAGAATGCTAGTGGGGGTGCAACAGTCCTAACAAAACAAACCCTAATGGATAGGGTGGTCAACAAGTCAAACTTCAAATTTGAATTTTGATAAAAATCCCCCAAATCATTGTTCCTAATCTTAGCGTATGTATTAGACACACTAGGTATTGGAATAGTGCTCTCCGAAGGATCCTGGAGGTTCAGAACCCCTCATGGGGGCCAGCAGAAGCCAAATTTTGCTTAGCGTGACTATTAGACACTCTAGGCCAAAATTTTCCAAAATTGGCCTATCGTGTCTATTAGACACGCTAGGCCAGAAACTGCCAAAATTGGCCTAGCGTATGTAATACATACGCTAGGCAAAATTCTTGTATTTATGCCCTACTTTCAAATCGTCATAACTTTTGATATATAATTCAGATTTAGGCGATTCTTTGCTTGTTCGAAAGTTAGAAACCTCTAATTTCTAATGGGATAGGTCTTAGCTCCAGCAAAGTTATATGTAAACCTTTTCACTCTTCTTTCCAACCACCATTCAGGAGGGTTCGAGACTGGTCCAGGAAAGGTTTTAATGAGTCTGGGAAGGTTAGGGTTGATTCCTAAGGGTTTGAGAAGGGTTCTAAAGGTTTTGGGGTGACTCTCAAGTTGGGTGTCTACAGCGATTCCACCCCAGACACTCTCATCTCATCGTGTAACCTTACACACTAAACAAAAGCGGCTCCAACAAGAAGGAGAAGCCACCTGCATCCCATTACACAATCACCAGGTCCCATAGCGGCCTGCCACGATATGCAGCCAAAGGGGAAGCTCAACTCAGATGTCCCACCGCGACCTACCCTAAAATGTCCCATCACACCAATAATCACCGAACCCTGCCACGGCAGAAACAGAAGAGGAGAGGAAACTCTCTGATGTCCCATCACGTGACCACCACGAAAAAACAACAACCAAGCCTCATCATGAGACAAATTAGGTAAGTATCACCCCCCCTCCTTTCTCTTCACTCGATATTCCCTGTAAATATAGTTAGCTAATATTCAATCAAATGTTTTTAAAACTCGTCTCTCTCCCAATCTGCGAATCACTTTAGTCCTCCCATAAGAGACAATCATCAGTATACACGAGAAGGTTAGACGGAGTATTCGGCATACCAAGCGTCGTCTTGACAACCAAACAAAGGTCGGGTCCACAAATCCCGTCTTGATGGATCTGCTCAGCGATGTCTCGAAAGTCACATTTTTTGAAGTTTTACCATCGAATTGATCTTAAGTTAAAAACTCAAATTTCCAAAACTCCTATATATCTAAATCTCACCTCTCATCACCCCAATATTTTCCTTCCTTGGAAAATCGAACACTAAGTATACTCAACTTTGAAAAATCACAAATGTCCACTGGAAAGGATGCACCATTGGTGTGAGCAATGACGCGCCCGGTCTGACATGACTCGCGAAAGTCTTCGCCATCATATTATATCATATTATCCAATCACTTGACCTCATCTCTGGACATTCGTATGGTGTCCCCCTGGTACCTCGATTGTGTTAACTTCCCTCCATTTGATTGCCCATTGCAGCAGGTCGTGATATGCAGCGGGATGGCACTTGCACCCACGGTTGAGGATATACCTCTCGACAACTACCACTAGGCCCCCGAATGCTCCTCATTAGCTTGCGCTGATAGATAAGAAAGCCAATCATTTCATGTTAACTCCTTAGTTCACACTTGTGATCTCTTAAAGAAATAAGAAGGCACCCTAAAAAGGGGGTGTCTACTTCTTCGACGCATCCATGCTCCACCAGAATGTGCCGAAGAGGGGCATCAATAGACCCCCCAATTTTGCCCTGTCGGAGTATACAAACATGTTCGATCAACCTTTGACCTTTCCCACAATCTCTAAAAAAGGATTGACCTTCTCCGAAGACCTTGAAACCCCCAACCCGAGAACTGTACACCACACATGTATTGTATGATTGAGAAATGGGTTGAAACATCAACCGAGAAACGCTGACGCATCAAGACCCAAAAGTCCTTGAATTACATGCAAACTACTATACACTTAATTCAATTGTATGCAAAGTAGTTTACACATAATTAGTTCCACTTGGATTGGGTACAGACTTCCGTGCACCACCTGAAGACCTCGATTTCGTGCATACATCCCTGCATGGAATCAATTCCACTTGTGGGACCACACGTTGAATCAGTCCAGAATTGGACTGGGACTCTGTTTCCCAAGACTGCCTGAACTCCATGATCTCCTGCATACCGCAATGCACAAAATTGGATTCCATGCAAAGCTACCTGCGTAAAATTGGTTCTAAGGCATATTGGAACTAGGACACCCGCCTAGCCGGTCACTCCCCAGTCAATGACCTACTCAAAGTGAATTGAGTGCATTGGACTATGCATGGAATTCATTTAAGCGTCTCTAGCCATGAGTGCAATCCACCTATTGCGCACATGGTCCCACACACGGAATTAGCCCTATACCTATAAAAGGACACCTACCCCATGCCCAAACATAATTTCAATAGCAATCACTCCTCTCTCGAGCTCAGGCCTATCCTAAGCTTGAGTTCTTCTCTCAGCAACACTAGAAGGGGAAGAAGCGCTTAGTTTCAAGTAATCTCTTACTAGTTCTAATTTTCTAAGTCCTAGATCTTAGTTCTTAATTTCTAGTTCCAGTTCTTAGGTTTTCAATCATAGTTCTTAATTTCTAGTTTTAGTTCTTAGTTTTTAATTTAGTTCTTCATTTCTAGTTCTTAGATCTTAATTTTCTAAGTTGTAGATCTTAATTCTTAATTTCTAGTTTTAGTTCCTGATTTCTTACTTCTAGTTCATAGTCCTCAGTTCTAGTCTTAATTCTTAAGCTTCAAATTTCTTAATTTTGATCCTTAATTGTTAAGCAGTGAATAATACCATTTTTCACCTCTTAACCTGACCTTTGGTGAACCCTTGAGCTGACTAATAATGTGTTTTGAGTATATTTTGTAGTTAAGCAATAAATTGCAAGCTTAATACAAACTTCCATTTAAAAGAGCCCAAAAAGCACTGTGCTACCCAATTGGAAAGGCCTGAGACCAAGTCCAGCTGTAGGGAAGAAAGATTAAACCTACTAAGAGATTGATGAATGTTGAATGAAGGAAGAACAACACACCCAAGATGTGTGCCAGCTGTGAAAGCACTGAAAATAAGTAGTCGCGAGGTTCCATGAAGCTATCGAGAGCACCCTTGCACCTGTCGGGAAGTTTTGAGAGCAAGAAATGAAGTTATCGAGATGTACTGAGGGAAGAGATGAAGATCTCCAGAGGTTCCAGCACCCACCGAGAGGTTGGAGATGCAACTGTGGATCCCGTCGAGAGGATACTTCAAGGTACAGAAGATGACAAGAGGTTTCAGATACTTATCGCGAGGTTCAACTGAACCTGTCGAGCAGTGCAAGAAAACCTATCGACAACTTACCTGAAGCTACATTCCTTCTCGTGAGGATTGAGCCAACCTATCGAGCACTTCACTGGAGAATGTATAATAAGTCGATAGGATTGTCTATAACCTGTCGAGAGGATGAATGGGGAACTGGATAGAACGAAGAAATAAGCCTTCAATCCTATTGACAAGTTTACATCAACCTCTCGAGATGATCTCCCAAGCTGTCGATAGGATCTTCATCATCCTATTAAGGAATCTTCAATCCTATCGAGAGCTACTCCAGTCCTGTCAACTAGCTACTTCAATCCTATCAAGAAGTCTGAGAAGCTATCAAAAGCCAATGCAACCTGTCAATGTGAACCTAAAGCAGACCCAGAACCTGTCAAGAGGTTCCCTGAACCTCTCGACACTCATTTTGGCAACTTCTCAATGTTCTACATTAATTTCCACTTCTAGAATTTTATACACGAGTTCCATAGCACTTCAGCGACCCCTGGGGGTATTTTTGGCACATATTTGGGTACGCATGAAAAACCTAACTACTTTTTCCAATTGAGAGCCAATCGGAGAAGAGCTTCTAGAAGAGAAATCGGCCACATCAGCAGTCCAGAATAACAGACTTATTCCCTTGAGCTCTGATTGGCTGAAACGAATCTGAGGACAAATGAGGAGAGTATAAAAGCTTAAAGAAAATACATAATAGATATCCAGAATTTGAGAGAACCAGAGCTTAGCACGAAATCTATTTTTCCTCCAAATTCTCCCTCCTTCTTCCTTCTTCTCCCCATCTCTCTTTAGCAAATCATGAGTAGCTAAACTCTTCTCAGTAGTTAGGGTGAGGTTTAGAGCTATAAATTGAGAGTTTTAGAGGCTTGTAAAGGATTGTATGTTCCACAGATTGCAGATCTGAGCATAATAGGATTGTAAGTTTTGTGATTGTAATGTAATTGTGGATTTTAAAGGTGATTCTGACCTACATTTTATTTTTTCGTAATTGATTTCCCTGGGTCAGATATTCCTGTGGATGCCAACCAAAAATGGGGAGCTGGTAGCTTGGCATCTGCAGCATCTGCAATAGCTTTCCCATTCTAATCAAGATCATTAGAGTGGAATAATCTCTGGGATGGTCTATGACCATTAAAGTGGACAGATCATAACCTTAGGATTGCTTCAATTCTCAGGTTGAGATTATATTTTTATACCTTGCATCTACCAGAAATGGGGAGCTTATAGCCAGATGGAGGATTATAGCAAATCTAACCTATGCACTGCCTTTGATTCCTTAGATTTTCAGTAAAAGACCAAAACCTCTAGCTACTATTCTCCATCTTTTGAGTTTAACTTTACTTTTGTTTTCTCATCTCTGTGTTTAATCAAATCTGGATCAATAGCATTTATCTTCTGTAGTTTGTAGTTAAAGTGATAAAATCATAAAACCTCTCCTCTTTCCTGCTTTGAGATTAGCTTAATTTTGGAGAGAGTGCCAGATATACTCTAGATCTAGAGATTTACTATCCTTTAGAGCACATTTCCTTGTGGACATACCCTTACCTCTTAAAACTTACTACAACAGCCCTAGTTCTTGTAGGACTTGCAGCTCACCTTGATTCCATTTCTCTGTAATTTGTGTCTTTTTAATTGGCTATTTTAATCATCTAATAATTGCAAGGTGGGTTGTACAATAAGCTTTTGGCGCCGCTGCTGGGGATGTGTGTTTTTAAAAGTGGTAGATCTAAGTTTTATCATTTTTAAACTTAGATTTTTCATTAACTTTTAAGTGTTTGATTAATTGCTATTTTAGTTTTTGTTGTAGTTTCACTCTGTTTCATATCTGGATCTGTGGAGCTAAGAGGAGCTCTGTATCACTTGGAAGAATAAGCATTGCTTAAGTTTTCATCTCTTAACTCTATTTACATTCCTAGATCTGTAGTTGAGTAGATCTGTAGTTTGTAGTTGTCTGTCTTGTGATTATTTTGTTGATCTTTGTACTGTGATTTTTGATGTTGTACTTGATTTCTGTGGTGTGTATGCTTGGGCGCAGATCTCTTAATCCAGAGATTGCTCCTGTAAATCTTGAAGTCGAAACCCTTCTCAGACCTAAGCATCTTGTACACACTTCTGTGGCTGATAATCTTATAATGGGTGAACAACCTAAGACTTTAAACGAATTCAATGCACCAGGGGTTTACAATTCTCCCTTCTGCATTCAATTCCCTACTGTTCAAGGAAACTATGCGATCAAGTCTTCTATCATCCAAATGTTACCCTCATACCATGGCCTGAGCAAAGAAGACCCATATAAGCATATTGATAAATTTTTAGGACTGTGTACTAACTTCAATATTGTAGGTTTGGGGGAGGAAGCAACCAAGTTGAGACTCTTTCCTTTTCACTAAAGGATTGAACCAAAACTTGGTTGTCAATGCTCCCAACCAATAGCATTCAGTCCTGGAATGATCTTTAATATCAATTTTTGGCCAAGTTTTTCCCCATATCATAAAAAAGTCAGTTGAGGAAGAGCATTATCTCATTTGCTCAAGCCCCAATTGAAGATTTTCACCAAGCTTGGGAGAGATTTAAAGAACTCTTGAAGCAATGTCCCCATCATCAAATTCCTGAATGACAACTTGTCCAAAGTTTCTATCAAGGAATTGATCCTAAAAGTACGGAAATGGTTTATGCCTCTTGTGGTGGTACATACCTCCATAAGACAGCAGATGAGGCTTGGGAGTTTTTTGATATCATCAGCGAAAACTCCATGCAATGGGAGACCTGGGCAAGAGATGTTGAGACCCCTAGATTGGTGAGAGAAAATACTACCAAGGGGAAGATGTATGAAGTGAGTAGACATAATGAGTTGGAGAGGAAAGTGGACAGCCTGACCCAAAAATTTGATAAGCTCATGGGAGCAATGCAGTCTCTAATGGCTGCAAAAGTGGAGGAGGCATGTGTCATATGCTAGTCCCCCACTCACTCCCTTGTGGAATGTCCCTCAGCTACCCAATTTCTAGATTTTGTGATGGATCATGTGAATGCTGCTCAGTCCTATGGACAACAGCCTACTGTTGGCTATCATTGGAGAAACCACCCCAACTTAAGGTGGAGACAAGATAATTTTCAAAACCAGTAGTAGCAGCCACTACAGTCCATGCCCTATAGGAATGCTTAGCCATACCAGCAGAATTACTTCCCAAGGCCACAATACCAATAGCCTATGACTCAGCCAATAGTGCAGCCTATGCTTCAAAGTGCACCAGCCCAAATACCCTCTAAGTCTCTCACATTTGAAGAGCAAGTTCTGGCTTCACTGCAAAATTTGGGCCTCTTATCTTAAACTATTAACTCTCACAGTCAAAGCATCAAGAAGATAGAGGACCACCTTGGTCAGTTATCTAATTCTTTGGCTAGGAGAGAAGAGGGGAGACTACCCAGTCAGCCCATGAACAATCCAAAGGAGCAGTACATGGTTGGTTAGACTTCTTCCCATGAAGAAGTCAAATCTGTCACCACCTTGAGGAGCGGGAGGCTGGTGGATAACCAAGTTGGTAATGAGTTTGATGAGAAAAGTGCAGAAATTGAGGAAACAACCCATGAGAATTTGCAGCAGGAGCTGCATATTTAAAATAAAGGGGGTGATGTGCCCTTACAAAAAATTGAAAACAAAAATAAAGAAAATTTTGATGAACTTGCTAAGGCTACAAATGGGAGGACAGTTCCCCATTTATCATTTCCTAATGCATTAAAAGCAGCTTCTCCTTTTGATAAGGGGAATGCTAAAGTTGAGGAGATGATGGAAACTTTCAAACAAGTAAAGATCAATTTGCCTTTACTTGATGCCATCAAGCAAGTTCCAGCCTATGTAAAGTTTTTGAAAGAATTGTGCACCCACAAAAGACAGTCTAGGATACACTTATCCAAGAAAGTATTTTGTGCTGAGAAAGTGAACCAAGTGTTGTCTATTGCAACTCCAACCAAGCTTCAAGACCCTAGAGTTCCCACAATCCCCTGCATCATCGGGGATCATACTATTGAGAAGGCTTTATTGGATCTGGGTGATAGGGTAAACCTGCTTCCATATTCTGTTTATGAGAAATTAGTCATGGGAGAATTGAAGCCCACACATGTGGTGCTACAACTAGCAAACAGAGTCATGGGAGAATTGAAGCCCACACATGTGTTAGTTGGAGTTGACAAATTTTTCTATCCAGCAGAATTTTTAGCTCTTGACATGGAGCCAAGCAAGTGCACCACCTCTATTCCTGTAATTTTGGGCAGATCCTTCTTGGCTATTGCCAATTCTTGTATTTAGTGTAGATCAAGAGAAATGGAGGTGTCTTTTGGTAGCATAAAGGTTAAATTGAATGTGTACAAGGCAGTAAATCAGCCTCACTTAGGTAGTGAGGATTTCTTTTTAATTGATGGTGTTGATGAGCCTGTGCAAGAGGCTTTGCCTAAGCTGCTGCATTATGATGGATTTTGTGACGATGTTGGAGATTTTTTTGAAAATGTAGTGGAGCCTGTACTAACCA
Organism: Chloranthus sessilifolius; assembly: GCA_021018995.1. Lineage (NCBI taxonomy): Eukaryota > Viridiplantae > Streptophyta > Magnoliopsida > Chloranthales > Chloranthaceae > Chloranthus > Chloranthus sessilifolius. The sequence goes on along the minus strand of CM037594.1, from coordinate 87,498,053 downwards.
TTCGCTATCATGAACCTCCATGACATGATCAAGTTTCATCAAATGTACAATATGTATAATAAATTATGTGTGTGGTTGTTTATTTTTTCTAATTTTATCTATTTTTGTTTCAGCACTGTGTGGCTTTATACATAAATTTTCCTTGTCTGTCTGTACCTCAAGTAGGAAATGAGTCAAAGTTGTGAAGTGAACAGAGTTGGAGTATCAAATCCGTTGGGGAATGAACTGGGAACTGAGTGCAAGCCTCTTTCAACTAAAATAAAACCTGTCAGTAGGTTTTAAGAACATGTCGACAGGTTCTAAGAGTTCCCAGTCTACATTTCAACAAGATCTAGAAGCTGTCGAGAGGTGTAAATTAATTCTCGATAGGTTCTGAAGATGTAAAGTTGATTATCGAGAGGATCTATGAAGGTTTTGGCAAGTTCTGATGAATTAAAAGTACCTGTCGAGAGGTTCTGTGAACCTCTCGGAATGATCCTCTTTGCAACCTTGAACCTGTCGACAGGATGGAATGAACCTCTCAAAAAGTTGGCTTTTGTCTTCTTGAACTCATCGACAGGATCGTGTGAACCTCTCGCGAGGATCTATCACTTTGCACTTCTCGACAAGATGCATCAACCTGTCGACGACTTGCCCCAATCCGGTCGAAGCTCGTTCCCCATTATTTTTAACCTAATGACAACTCCATTTTTGCCATTCGGCAACTTCTCTTTGAATTTTAAATTTGCTCTGGCTATTTTTCCATTTTGTTTTTTCTCTCTCTATCTCACTGGCTATTACAGTAACTTCCTGGCTATTTTCCCCATTGCTTCAAGTCATCAGAAGCTACACGTTGCACCTGGTTTACACTGGTTTGGTGCTGTCATTTAAAGATCTGTGAAACCCTAGGTTTCTACCGGTAAGCTTCTGTTCAACTCCTCTTTGTGATTTTCAAGCTTGGCATTTCAATCTATACTTTGTTTGGGTTATTTGAGCATTCAAGAAGTCTTTGTGATAATTGCTATTGAATTAGTGGTGATTGATATTGTGTTGATTGAGTAATGGCTGGTCAAGAGGACACCTTGGCTAATCTTTTTAAAGTGCCTTCTAAATCTGCCACCAAAGCCACTAGGAAATCCACTAGGCAACCCACAAAGCCTAAAGAGACCCCACCTGCAAAGAGAAAATTGGTCATGGACCAGGCTAAGAAAACTGTGAAATCCAAGAAATCCAAGATATCAAAGAGGGCCCAAACTAGTGAAGACATTGTTGAGGAGGCCCATGAGACACAACCTAACCTTGTGCCTGGAATTTCTAAAGCTAAGCCTAGCCTTGAAGTAGAGCATTCAGTCCATTTGCTCCGATCCACACCCAATGAATTTGTGGATGCATTAGACCTGATCCCTGAGACAATTGTAGACACCCCCTATTTCTCTAAGGAAGAGGAGTGTCAAGACACTTTGAATTATTTGGTGAAGGCAGGTCTGACACCCATGTTGAGCCCACTTAATGAAAAATCTTACCCAAGGCTGGTTAAGTTGTGGTATCAAAATCTAATGAAATAAACCAAGCAAGATTCAATTGAGCCCTGTCTTGTAATTTTGATTGATCATATGGAGTTGGTGGTGGATTACAGAGATATTGGGATAGCATTGGGAGTCGCTTCTATTTTTGACCCAGTTTATGGCTTGGCTGCACCTGAGAATGTCTCTTTCAAAGTAATGGCCAGGCACCTCACTAAAGGCATTGTGGGGATTGGGGACTCAATCATGAGAAGAGATTTACACCCCAACATGCTTTTCTTTGACTCCATTCTGAGGAAGAATATCTATGTGAGTGGGCACCAATAAGAGAGGAGAGTGCCCATAGTCAATGCCCTATATTTCTTCTCTAAGGGCCAATTTATAAATGTTGCTCATTTGGTGTTTGAGGCCATGGTGGATGTAAATGAAAAGTGTAGGAAGGCTCAAGCCTTACCTAGGCTCCCTTACAGCAGGCTCATCACTGCCCTGCTCAAGAGAAACGAATTTATTTTCAAAGAGGGGGAGGAAGTGGAGAAGGTGACCCCTAAAGCATTTTGGAAGAGGGCCTAGTCTGCCAGTAGGACTCTCATTGGGAAGAGAAAAAGCAAATCTGTAGAGAGTCCTGAAAGGGAGGCACCTCAAGTGGCCAGCTCTGCAGCTGCTCCTCTGATTCCCCCAGCACTTGCAGTCATCCCCTTTGAGCCTTTGCTCACATCTGCTACTCCTCCACTTGTGCCTACACATGTCCCAGTTGTATCCTCTGTCAGCTCTGAGAGGGCCAGCCTTACCACCATCCCTTCTATCACACCATCCATATCATTCCCCCTACCTTCCATTCCAACCTCCATACCTCCCAGCACCTAGCCTCCTTTTCCACCATCTCCACATCCACACCTCTATCCATCCCTTTTACCATTGATCAAATCCCTACCTTACCTTCACTCACCATCCCAGCCAGCCCATCCATTTTAGACACCCACCTGTGAGCCCTGCACCAACTTCATCAATTGGTCCAGCCACTTCTTCCCCTCCATCCATTCCCTTTCAGTTTAACCCCACTTTTCCCATCTCCCATCCACACACCCAGGACCAGTTGACCACTGAGGGTTTTTTATTCCTGATAAAATCCATTGTGGACAATATTGGGCATGATTACACTCCCTTACCTGACTCTCCACAACCTACTCACTCATCCACCCCACCTTTTACCCATACCCACACTTCCCCCTTCCAACCAATTCCACCAATCAAACCCATAGCCCCTATCACACCTGACCCTTTACCTCAAATCCTAAACCTTTTACTTTCCCTTCAATCCCAAGTGATGGCCAATAATCAATCCCAATCATCAATTGAGGCCACACTGCAAGCCATGAACTCGACCCTCCAAAACCAAGCCTCCATTCCTTCCACTGTACTAGCCATAAATTCCACTTTGTGAATTTTAACCCAACCATCCCAAAAGCCAGCTATCCCTCTACCCATCCATATCACCACGCCCCCCATTTCTCCACAACCCTTACAATTGACTGAACCTATCCCTGAAGTCCCTCTCCCTACCTTTACCACTGCCTCCACTGAAACTGACCTGACCTTGAGGTTACCATTCCCTCTACTTCTATCTCACCCATGCCATCATCCATCACCCCTCCACAGCTGGATGACCCTACTTACCCTGCTGATTAGTCCATCCTACTTGCTTCCCTTAATTCCCCACCTCCCTACCTTACTCTCCTCAGGGCCATGCAGGCCAATGCTTATATTAAGAGAGATATACTTCGAGGCATGGCTGACCTGAGAACCACAACCTCTGCTTGATCACATCAAATTCCAACGAGTGACTTACAAGCTGGAGAAGAAAGAGATTAAGAAGGGTTGGCAAGAAATGATGGTGCAATACAACCAGGAGAAGACTAGAGCTGAGGGCCAGGAGGATGTGATAAAGGCCCTGCAGGCATAGCTAAAAGTAACACGGGACAAATTTTAGGAGTATGGGTTGACTATTGCAGCCATGTAGAAGGACTTAACTGCAAAGATTGACAGGGAGTTAGCTAAGGCTCTTTCCAAAGAATTAAACCCTGATGCACCTCCCGCAGCACCAACTCCTCCTCCAAAGGAGCCAAGCAAAGTCAAGCCTGACATCAAATTCAAGGAGCCCCCTTCCAAGCCTAAGCTACCCCCTCCAAAGAAAACCATGTCCAAAACTAGAAAACCTTCCTCCCCAAGGTCCTAGTCCATTGCTGCTGCTGGGAAGGTACAAAAGGGTAAAGGACTCAAAGATCCACCTGAGGTTGCAGAAGAGTCAGATGATTAGAGTTGTACTATTAGGATCTTTTTGGCATAATCTCTTGTAGACCACTTTCCTTTACATCGTGCATATTTTGGTGTTAATACAGGATTCTGCTTTAGTCTGTTTAATGTTATTTTCTTGTCCTCACTTTTGTGTATTAATGTCCTTTGTTTAGCTGCAGTGTAGTTGTTTACTTTTCCTTGTTTCTCTGTCTATGTTTTTCTCATGCTACACATTTCCCTATCTTCCAAGCAGTGAGGACACTGCTCCTCATAGGTTTGGGGGTGTGGTAGCTTGCCAATGGATAGTTAATGGTAGTACAGCAAGGTTCTTAACAGAAATTGAGGAAATAAAATAATTTCACACCTGATATTTTATATATAGAGGAAATTTAAAACTTTGTAAAACTAGAACATGTGATAGTTCTAACATTTTTATGAAGAAAATGTTAGGAATTCTTCAAAAATCAATGCTTAGTGAACTTAAGAAGAGAGGAGATTATGAGGATATACCCCAGAAGTCTAATGAAAGACCATATTTAGTGAGATTTGGGCCTGATAAAATTTTTTCTTTAAAGAGCGTTTAGCAATTTTTTCAGCCCTACGAACTGATTGGATCTACCTCTGCTCACTAGAAGTTAGGCAAATCCAAGTTGAAACAACTTGACAGCACTCATGACATTCAGGACATGAAGTAAGGTCATCCCTTGGACAGTTTGAGCCTAAATTTCTCACCTTTGAACTGCCCTTGATACACACCATTTGAGCCTTAAAAATCCAAGCTTACTTTGACAGAAACCAGAGAATTTGAACCCCAAAATCTCTTGACCTATTTCAGCATACCCTCAATCTGAGAAATCAGGAAATGGAAGGAGAAGTGAGGTCAAAGGAGTAAGGTTTGATAGTTGGTTAAAAGAGAAGAAAATCTATCAAAAGGTAGTTGTGTACCAAAAGTACAATTGTGGCATTCCAGCCCATAAAAAGAAAAATAGAGGAAAAGTACAAAAAGCATACAAAAAGAAAAGAAAAATAGAAAATGCAAAACAAAACGGTAATAAGAGAGAAGTCATTTCTTTCGATATTTTGAAATGAAGATTGGAAATTGATCACTTCAAATATGAAATTTCAAAGAAGATGAAGATTGTGTCGAAATGAAGAAGGTGTACATGTCACCTCCTTACCTTACTGATTTCTCAATTTTGAATCCTATTTCACCCCTTTTATTCTTTATAAACTTCACCCATAAGCCACATTACAACCCAATAAAAAGTCCTTACGGATCTAAAATTGATTGAGTTGTCATGTGGAGATGAGAATATATTTAATCTATGGTGAAAAGAGTTAGAAAATTTCAAAAATTGGAGCAATGCCTATGCTCATGCTTGTAGTCCTATTTGAGGTCTATAACTGCTCTTAACCTGTGTGAATTGATACACCCTTCTACTTCTATGGAGAGAGACAGCCCTGGTAAGCTTTGGGTCTGAAATTAGGATTTACGGGGGCATTATCAAAACAAAATTCTCAACTTGAGGGTATACTTTGCATTAATTTTCATACAAAATACCTTGACATGAGCTGATTGATTGTGAAGGAATTACAGCAGGATTTTAGTTTTAAACTGTCACGTTTTTATTAGGAATCCTCTAAAAATGAATGGACAAGGTGTGGAATGAATTTTATATTGCTTGAATTTTGTTTTAACATGCTGCATTATTATTAACTGATTCTATTGGAGAAGTTTGTGGGCAACTTCACTATATACCCTTAGGAAACTTCACTCCTCCACTAGGGATCACCTAGGGGTTTAAAAGGCTTGGTGCATGTGCCAAATGCACCCATGTTCCCTACGAAAGTGGCATTTAATTTTATAGGTTAGTTGTTTTTATTTTCTCCTTTGCTCAAGGACTAGCAAAGCTTAGGTTTGGGAGTGTGTTAAGCAGTTAAAAATATCATTTTTCACCTCCTAACCTAACCTTTGGTGGACCCTTGAGCTGACTAATAATGTGTTTTGAGTATATTTTATAGTTAAGCAATAAATTGCAAGCTTAATACAGACTTCCATTTAAAAGAGCCTAAGAAGCACTGTGCTACCCAATTGGAAAGGCCTGAGACCAAGTCCAGCTGCAAGGAAGAAAGATTGAACCTACTAAGGGGTTGCTGAATATTGAACAAAGGAAGAACAGCACACCCAATATGTGTGCCAGCTGTGAAAGCACTAAAAATAAGCAGTCGCGAAGTTCCATGAACCTATCGAGAGCTCCCCAACACCTATCGAGAAGTTTTGAGAGCAAGGAATGAAGTTATTGAGAGGTACTAAGGGAAGAGATGAAGATCTCGAGAGGTTCTAGCACCCACCGAGAGGTTGGAGATGTAACTATGGATCCCGTTGAGAGGATACTTCAAGGTACAGAAGATGTCGAGAGGTTCCAGATACTTATCGCGAGGTTCAACTGAACCTGTCGAGCAGTGCAAGATAACCTATCGATAACTTACCTGAAGCTACATTCCTTCTCACGAGGATTGAGCCAACCTATCTAGCACTTCACTGGAGAATGTATAACAAGTCAACAGGATTGTCTATAACCTATCGAGAAGATGAGCTAGGAACTGCACAGCATAAAGAAATAAGCCTTCAATCATATCGACAAGTTCACATCAACCTCTCAAGATGTTCTCCCAAGCCGTCGACAGGATCTTCGTCAACCTGTCGATGAATCTTCAATCCTATCGAGAGCTACTCCAGTCCTGTCGACTAGCTACTTCAATCCTGTCGAGAAGTTTGCGAAGATGTCAAAAGCCAATGCAACCTGTCGATGTGAACCTAAAGCAGATCTAGAACCTGTCGAGAGGTTCCCTGAACCTCTCGACAATCATTTTGGCAACTTCTCAGCGTGCTTCTGCAGTAACTGCCACTTCTAAAATTTTGTGCACGAGTTCTACAGCACTTCAACGACCCCTGGGGTTATTTTTGGCACATATTTGGGCGTGCATGGAAACCCTAACTACTTCACGTATATTCTCCAGTTGAGAGCCAATAGGAAAAGAGCTTCTAGAAGAGAAATCGGCCACATCAGCAGCCCAGAATAACAAAATTATTCCCTTAAGCTCTGATTGGCTGAAATAGGTCTGAGGATGAAGGAGGAAAGCATAAAAGCTTGATGAAAATATAGAATAGATATTCAGAATTTGAGAGAACTAGAGCTTAGCACGAAATCCATTTTTCCTCCAAATTCTCCCTCCTTCTCCCCTTCTCTCTTTAGCCAATCATGAGTGGTTAAACTCTTCTCAGTAGTTAGGGTGAGGTCTAGGGCTATAAATTGAGAGTTTCAGAGGCTTGTAAAGGATTGCATGTTGCACAGATTATAGATCTGGGCACAATAGGATTCTAAGTTTTGTGATTGTAATGTAATTATGGATTTTAAAGGTGATTCTGATCAACATTTCACTTTTTCGTATTTGATTTCCCTGGGCCAGATATTCCTGTGGATGCCAGTCAGAAATGGGGAGCTGGTAGCCTGGCATCTGCAACATCTGTAATGGCTTTCCTATTCTAATCAAGATCCTTAGAGTGGAACAATCTCTGGGATGATCTGTCACCATTAAAGTGGATAGATCATAGCATTAGGATTGTTTCAATTCTCTAGTTGAGATTGGATTCTTATACCTTGTATCTCCCAAAAATGGGGAGCTTGTAGCCAGATGGAGGATTGTAGCAAATCTATCCTATGCATTGCCTTTGATTCCTTTGATTTTCAGTAAAAGACCAAAACTTCTAGCTGATGTTCTCCATCTTTGAGTTTAACTTTACTTTTGTTTTCTCATCTCTGTGTTTAATCAAATCTGGATCAATAACATTCATCTTTTGTAGTTTGCAGTTAAAGAAATAAAACCATAAAACCTCTCCTCATTCTTGCTTTGAGTTTAGCTTAATTTAGGAGAGAGTGCCAGATCTACTCTAGATCTGGAGATTTACCATCCTTTAGAGCACATTTCCCTATGGACATACCCTTACTTACCTCTTAAAACTTGCTATAATAGCCCTGATTCTTGCAGGACTGGCAGCTCACCTTGATTCCATTTCTCTGTAATTTGTGCCTTTTTAATTGCCTGTTTTAATCATCTAATAATTGCAAGGTGGGTTGTACAATATTAATCTTTAGTTCAAAATCCAGTTTTAAATCTCTAACACTCATAAAAATTGCCTTAGCCAACCGATTTGCCCAAGGGAGCTTACGGAGTGTACCCGGGAACGGGGCCGATCCTCCTTAGCGTAACGAGCCACTACCCTTTTTTTTTCTTAGTTAGAGTAGTATTAGGGGACTAAATTAATTAGAATCAGAGTAACTTTAGGAGACTAGAATAATTAGAGTTAGAGTAGCAATAGGAAACTGAGTCAATTAGAGTTAGAGTAGTATTAGGAAATCCCTAATCAATCAAACTCAGAGTAGGATAAGAAGATAAAGCTAATTAGACATGGAGAGGGATTAGAAAGCTAGGCTAGATAGACTACAACTATTAGAGTCGGCCGGCCGATGTTCAATAAAGGAGTTAGCCCACACCCCCGTAAGGCATGATCAATGACATGTTGCAGTGTCGACAAACATCTGCAGCTGGCGATCGCCTCAACTCAGGTACTTCTCTTTTAAGAACTACCTCTTTTACTTTTTGCATTTAATATTTCTTAGTTTATTATTCCACCGCCCCTAGCCAGAGTCAACAGGAGCGAATTGGGCTAATTACCCCGGGGACCGAAAGGAACCCAAAAAAAGTGCGTACCAACAGAGGCGGTTGTGTAAGTTTTGTTTCTCAGCACTAGCACCCCAACTTCGAGTTCTCAGTCGGGTAAAAAATAAGTTAGGAAAACCTGAGCATGAAACATGGGTCTAAGACACCACTGGGTAAAAGAGTATATATGTATTTTTTTGGTTTTTAGGTATTTATATGTTTTTTTTTTTTTATGAATGTTTTTAGGTTTTTAAGTGTTTATATGTTTTTTTTTGTTATTATTATTTTTTATTATGGTACAACATTTGTTCCTTAAATAGAGAGTGACTAAGAAAGTCTGATTAGTGGGTAATGTTGAATGGTCGGAGTGACTATTAAATGATCTGTTTCGGGGATCACCCTTGATCTGATTGATCAGGGATGAGAGAGAAATTATATTTAGGTTTGTGATTTGAGTGACATAAGATTTATTGAATAAGATGTGAAGTCGTTTGATTTCTTCTTTTGATAAATCTTTTACAATAGGGGCCTCCTTGTCAGGAGGGAACTTCTTTAATCTCTCAATGGAGTGAGGCATTTTGTAAAGTTGGGGCATGAGACAGGTCCTTTTCATGAGGTTTTGTGTGTTATCCTTTTTAGTTGGTGGTTATTCAAGAATATTTTTGGGTTGCATTGTTTTGATTTTATGAGAGGAGTGTGATGTTGATTTCGTAGGGAGAGTGACAAGGTGAAACAAAAGCAAAACAGAAGAAGAATACAAGGAAGTGTGGACCATGGTGGACCCTTCCTTGGCGTGGTGAAGTTTAGTTTCATTTGATTTTGTGTCTTGTTTAATATGTACTTTGTGCCTATTGGGAGGTTATTTTAAGGTTTTGTTTGTGACTTTTAAAGGAGGCTTAGTTTTAGAAGTTTGATGTGGTGGTATTATTACCTGTTGGGAGTCCGTAAGGATGCTGATTGTAAGATCTATGGGAATTTGTACCCGAGGATCAGAAGCATTCTTAGTTATGACGTCAATTTTATGTTGTGGTGAGGTTTGAGGATTTGGCGATATATTGATTTGGATGTTGATCGGGGTCGTAAGATTTAAGTTTGGTTTGATTTCAAGAGTGAGAGTGATGATAGATTCATAGATTTGTTTATCGTCAGATTTAGTGATTGGTTAGATTCAATGGTGGGTTCAGGTTTGATGGTGGTTTCAGGTTTGATGATAGGTTCGAGTTTGTTGGCAGATTCAAGTTTAATGACAGGTTTAGGTTTCGTGACAAATTTAGGTTTGATGATTGGTTTAGGTTCGATGATAGGTTTAGGTTTGATAATAGGTTTGGTTTTGATGATTGGTTTGGGTTTAGTGACAAGTTTATGTTCGATGGTAGATTTAGGTTTGGTGACAATGTCGGGTCTGATAACAAGTTTAGGTTTGATGATAGGTTTGGGTTCGATGATAGGTTTAGTTTTGATAATAGGTTTGGTTTTGATGATATGTTTATTTTTTATAATAGGTTTGAGTTTGGGGCTCACTTTCATGGTTCATGAGGTGATGAGTTCAGGTTTTGAGGCGGGTGTAGAGATTGATTTGTGAGTTGGTTCTGAGATTGGTTCAATAGTTGATTCTAGAGTGAGTGAAATGGATTGTTCGGAGGTATGTTTGATAGTAGATTTGGGTTCGAGATTTTTTTTTGAAGCCGGTGAGGTGATGAGTTTGGTAGTGTGTTTGGGTTCTGAAATGGGCGTAGGGATTGATTTGAGAGTCGATTTTGAGGTTGGTGGGGCGATGTATTTATTATGAAGTTCATGTTTTAAAGTAGGTGTAGGGATCGATTTGAGGGTTAGTTCCGTGATTTATGGGGCAATGAGTTCGATAATGTGTTCGAAAATGTGTACAAGTCCGATTGGCTTTGGAGCTGATTCGGAAGCGAGAAAGTTAGTGATTTCCAGGGTAGGTTTGATTATAGGTGTAGGTTCAGAGTTTAGTTTTGAGATCAATGGGATGATAGGTTTAGGTGTAGGTGGTACTATGATATGTTAATGGACTAGTTCGGGAGTTGCTTCTAGAACCAGTAGGTGGGTTTGTTTGGGGATTGATTGTTCAGTTGGTTTAGGTATTGGCTTAGGGAGCATGGGGATTGATCCATTGACGGGTACATTATTAAAGGTAGGTTGGGTAGGTTTATTGATCTTAAGGATTGGTGGGTTAGTTTAGCAGTAAGGGCGTCGATTCTGGTGATGGGTTGAGTCGGAATAAGCTTGGTAATCGGTTGAGTTGGGATGAGTTTTGTAGTAGGTTGGGTTGGGATAAGTTTAGTTGTAGGTTGGGTTTTAATGATTTTAGTAATTGGTTCAACGTGAAAAGTGACTTCAGGTGTAATGGTGTGAGGGACACGATTATCTGGTTGTGAGTGAAAAGTATGGGCGTGATTTGAGGGAGGTTCAATTATGCGGATTAGGCTAGCCGGATGGACTAGGGCAGGGGTGAATGATTGTATGGTATTGTCTGCGAGTTGAGGGCTTGATTGAATTTGTTTGAATAACGGGTTGTAAAAGGTGATGTTGGTTTGCGTGGTGTTGGGATGCTGACCTTGATTCTGATTAGGATATTGTTGCTGGTTTTGGTTAGAATATAGAGATCAGTTATAGTTAGGGTAAAGGTTTGTGTATTGATCTTGAGTTTGGTTATATGGATGGAAGTTCATTTGGTCATGCTCTTGGTTTGCATTGATTTGTTCAAAGTCTTAAGGCTTCATTTGGAGTCTTCATTTTAGGGTTGTCGGAAGAGGGTCCTTCATGTGTTAGTGTGGAGAAATTAAGGTTCCCATCTTTTATGCGACATTGTATGTGTGAAGTACGTAAGTGGAGGCTCGGGAAGTCAGGATAGTTGCTTAGTATGAGAGCACTCCAAAGGGCTCCCGGGTATTGCTGATTACGACGTCTACTGTGTCGGTTTCTTTTATCTGATTTCCTATTCGGGCAACAAGCTTTCTCCAGCGACTAACGAACGTCGTGAAGTCTTCATCGTTCTCCTATTTTGTGGTAATTAAATCAGCAAGATTGATCTCATCGTAAGTCTTGTGTCTATATTGGTCTAGGAATCTATTAGCTAGGTCTTTGAATGTCTCGATTTTGATAAAAGGTATTGTGGCGAACCAGTCGAGGGCTTCTCCTTCTAAAGATCTTTGGAAGTAGTGGAACGGAAGCCCATGATTAGTGCAAATTGGTCGACAATTTTTGTAGAACAATGCCAAGTGATGACTCGGGTTTCCCGTACCATTATATTTGTTGAATTTCGAAGGTTTAAAACCAATGGGAATAGTGAAGTCGATGTCTCGGCAGAATTTGTCAAATCTGAAAGATTGTTTTGAACATTCTTTCTTGGGCATGTAGTCGTCTAAGATCTGAGGGAGGTTGTCTATGTTTATGGTGGAATCATTTCTGGCGGTCTCATGAGGGGGTTTTCTTCGGTTATTATTATCGAACGAGGTGTGGAAGGTGTGTCTGTTAGGCGTCAGGGGATTCAGAATATGTGGAGGAGTTGGTGATCTTTCCCTTTGTTTGCTTTTCGGAGTGGCTTGTCTTTCATCTATCAGATTTTGATCTAACGCGACTTTGTATAAACCGGCTAAGGATTGTAGCAAGATATCGACTTCTTTCCCTCCTTTTGTGAGTGCATGGGCAGTGAGGTCTATGACTTGGCTGGCTATGTAGTTATGTCTGACATCACTTTCTCCACTGCTGCTGCTGTTATTATTTAGTGGAGTAAAGGGGGTTCTTTCGCCTTCACTGACCATATTTATCCGAGCATGACTCGGGCTATCTATTGAAATGGCCTGACGCTATACTCAGGATTGTTATGGCAGCCCCATGAGAGTGGGTCAATATCATTAATGCTCAATTTACATATACCTGACATTTTTTTTTTAGAAAAGCTGAGTAAGCAGCGTGTTTTTCTGCGGGTTAAGGTGGGTGGGTACAATCCGCACCTAATCAAGGCCTACTGGAAGGTCGGAAGTGTAGGTAGTTCCCTAAATCGAATACCCGAAGAGATGATCACACCGTCCCTTGCACCCGGAGAGGGGTAGTAGAGAATGGTTGTGTGAGTGTATGTAAACAGCGAAAAAGAAAATAAAGCAGAAAAAAAAATCCAAACTAACTAAGTTGGGGCAACCCTAGCAAAAGATGTCCCATCGCGAAAGCCAGTCTATTGGTATGCGCTTTTTCTAGGTCCTTTTCGAGTCCCAGAATAATTAGCCCAATTCGGTTCGAGTTGGCTCCATTTGTGATGGGGGATAAGACTAATAATAAAAGGGAATATTTAAATGCGAGAAAATAAAAGGAGCCGATTTTTAAATGGAGAATACCTGGGTTGATGCGATCGCTAGTTGCAGATATTTATCGACACTGTAAAATGTCACTGATCACGCTCTGCAGGGTGTGGGTTGACTCCTTTACTAAATGTCGATCGGACAACTTTAGCAGCTATGGGTTGCCTAAAGCCTATCTAGTTTGGTTTCCTATTCCTACTGGGATCTATCTAAAAGGGAGTGGTGGCCCGCTATGCTTGGGAAGATCGGCCCCAATCCCGGGTACCTTTCGTAAGCTCCTATGGGCAAATTGGCGAGACTAAGGCTATTTTCAAAAGACGTTAGGGACCTAATTGGCTCTAGGGGGAGAATTTTTGCAGGGGTTTCCTAGGGGATGGATCTAAGACTAAGGGGGAGCTTGTTCCTGCAAAGACAGCCTCAAATTTTCAGAAGGAACAAGCTTGAGAAAAAGAACTCGTAGAAGAAAATTGGTGAGTTTTGGGCATGGTGGTAGGGGTCTTTTCATAGGTATATAGACAATTGCGTGCATGTGGCCATGTGCTCAATTAGACAATTGCGCACGTGTATACCTGTGCATGGTAATGTGTGCACAATTCGCTGGAAGTCGGTCACCGACTGGGGAATGACCTATTGACTTGCTCAGCCAAAAATTAGAGTTTTAGTCCAACTAGGCTAATTATGCGGTTGAAGTCATGTGAATAATCAAATTATGTGAATGGATTCATGTGTGTAATTCAGAACTTTGGGTGGTTCTGGGTGTCATAGTCCTGATCCAACTTGGACGAGTTGCACGCAAAGGGTCACACACGTAATCAAATTATGTGCAAGATTACCAACGCATAACTCGGGACTGAATGTGTGCTAGAAGACCTGCACACAATCGAATTATACGCATACTGTTATGCACATAATTCAGTATGTGAACTAAGATTTTAGAGATTTCAGGATAGACAGCCAAGTAGGCAGGTTAGGACAGACATGCATACATATTTACATGTAATATCGTTTAAGTTTCATTTACGTAAGATATTACATGTAAATAATGAAATATCCCCCATTTGAATTCAATAAAAATAGTCTCGGATCAAAAATCTCAAAGAATAAAAACTCAACTTTTTAGTTCAAGAACAAAATCCGATTTTTTGCATTTTGGTCAAATTTCTAACTTTCAAATGGCAAGCCTTTTTATGAAACTTTAAAGTCCATAAATTTTATCATATCCAAGTATTGCTAAAATACCAAAGTTTGATCAAATAAGCTCACATCTGGGCTTCCAAATGGGGGATATATTGTCAAGGTTCTGGCTCGACCTTTGACTTTGGTCAATAGGGCCTGGGGATTTTAGGGTTTTAAGACTCTTAGAGAGGGTTGGTTCCTTTCCAAAAGTCATGGGCAGGGTCAAGGGTTGACTGAATAGGTTTGTATACTCCGAGAGGGCAAAAATGGGGTGTCTACACTAACATCTTCATTTTCTCGTACTCTATCAACTCCAATGGCGAGGAAAGGGGTGAGGATCCGGCGTTTTCTATGCTTTCACAAGAAGTGTCATATGTCGCTAATCCTTTCGATCAAATTTCCCGAATAAGGTGGGGGATGGGTCAAAAAATTTTAAAAGACGATTTCGAAGAATAATGATGTATGGATGATGAATGGCTCATGATGGCTACGAGGGTGGTAAATATAAGTATCTATGTCTGACTGCAGGACATGATGATAACGATGCTAAGGGTGGTATTTTCTCAAGTAGATGGCGTTCCATGGGTTAGGTAGTTCCTCCCCATCTTGGTTCACTAATTTGTACGCATTTCCTAGGTATGCGGTTTCTATAACATATGGTCCCTCCCAATTTGGCTTCAGTTTCCCTTTTGGGTGAGCATGCTTAGAGGGCATGATTTTCTTCAAGACCAACTCTCCAATCTCGAAAGTTCGCTCGAGGACCTTCTTATTGTAGGCTCTAGCAACTCTTCTTTGATATACTTGTGCATGGTCGGCTTCCCTTATACGAGTCTCATCGAGCTACTCTAGCTGGGTGAGCAGAGCAACTCTCCTTTCATCTATGGATAGATGATCATCAAGTTGGACACATAGATATGGTTCTTGTATTTCATAAGGTAAAACTTCTTCCATCCCATAAGTGAGGAGGTAAGGAGTTTGGCTAGTAGTCATTCGAATAGATATCTTATAAGCCTAGAGTGCTCCGATAATCGATTAGGCCAATTAGCTCCATTGCTTGTCTCGACTGTTCATTTTAGTATTCGGATCAGAGTTTTATTAGTGGCTTCTGCT
Organism: Chloranthus sessilifolius; assembly: GCA_021018995.1. NCBI lineage: Eukaryota > Viridiplantae > Streptophyta > Magnoliopsida > Chloranthales > Chloranthaceae > Chloranthus > Chloranthus sessilifolius. The sequence continues at coordinate 87,482,932 of CM037594.1, read as the reverse complement.
TGTCCATTCCCTTGAGGGTAGAAAGGCGAGGAGTGCTGCAGGTCGATGCCATATCTCTTTCATAGTATCTTCATCTTCTCAACGATGAATTGCAATCCATTATCAATTACGATCATTCTGGGAACTCCAAACCTTGTGATATTCTGAATAATAAACTTTACCAGCACTGAAAAAGTGATTCTGACATATGACTAGGCTTCAGCCCATTTGGTGTAGTACTCGGTTGCAGTGAGAATGAAAGCATGCTTGTGAGTATTCCTGATTGTGTCTGTCGAAGGTCCCATTATATCAAAAGCCCACATTGTAAATGGGCATGGTGAGACCATGGGTGCAGCAGATGGGGCTTTGATAAGTGCAGCGTGTAACTAGCATTGCTTACATGTTTGAACATATAGGTGGCAATCCCTCATCATTGTAGGACAGTAGTTGCCTTATCGTATGATCTTTTCTAAGAGTCTTTGGCTTCCATCATGAGCACCACAGACTCTTGTGTGTGCTTCGTGAATGATGAATTGTCCTTTGGCCTCTGTGACACATCGTAGTAAGACTCCTTTAGTGAAGGCTTCTTTGGATAACACCTCCCCCAGGATGCAAAATTTGGCACATTGGTTCCTTATAGTCTTCCACTCAATCTTTGTTGCATAAGGAGGGATATGTAGATATTTTAAAAAATTGCAGATATCATAGTACCAAGGATTTTCATCATCGGTTGGTGACTGTTAGAATCTAAAGGTCGTTATTGTCAGAGTATAAAAACCTATTCGGTCAACCCTTGACCTTGCCCATGACTTTTGGAAAGGGACCAACCCTCTCTAAGATTCCCAAAATCCTAAAAACCCCACAATCTGAGAATTATGGACCATAACAATAGTGTATAGTTAAGCCCTAGGCCCTGTTGATCGAAGGTCAAAGGTTGAGCCAGAACCCTGACAATATATCCCCCATTTGGAAGCCCAGATGTGAAATTTTTTTACCGAACTTTGGTAATTTAGCAATACTTTAATATGATAGAATTTATGGGCTTTAATGTTTCACAAAAAAACATGCCATTTGAAAGTTAGGAATTTGACCAAAATGCAAAAAATCACATTTTGTTCTTGAACTAGAAAGTTGACTTTTTATTCTTTGAGATTTTTGATCCGAGACTATTTTTATTGAACTCAAATGAGGGGTATTTTGTTAATTACATGTAATATCTTAAGTAAATTGAAATTTCCTTAAATGAAATTAAATATAATATATATGTCTGTCTGTCCTTACCTGCCTACCAGTCTGTCTACCCTTAACCAGAAATGTCAAAACCCCCTACAGACCTGGACCCGACCCGGCCCAAGGAGCTCCCAAATTACTCGCATGTAGCTAGGCGCATAATTGGTTGCACACCCTACTAGCTGCACGCAATTAGTCCAAGCGGACTAGGACACGACCTCCTATGCGTCGCTCAAAAACCTGATTACGTGCCTGAACTAAAGCACGCAATCGATTACATGCACCAACAGAAGCGCATAATTGACCCAATTGGACCAGAACTTTGACCCCTAAAATCGCATGAAGTTTTAGATTGCACACCTAGTTCTAGGCGCGTAATTCAATTACGCACTCTCCACAGCGAGCGCAATTAGTTCTAAGTGAGTTGGAACTAGGACACCGACGGAGCTAGTCAGTCGGTCATTCATTGAGTTCGTGACCAACTCAAACTGGATTAAGCACCTCGGACAAGGCATGGAATTCAATTACATGCGCAAGACAGGGCACATAATTGAAACCAATCAACCAATTACACACCTGCCCTAGGGCGCATAATTACCCGTATACCTATAAAAAGACCCCTACCCCATAGCCATTCACAACAATTCTCTGCTAAAATTTTCTCTTTTGATCTTAGATCTTAGAAATTTTGAGGTTCTCTCTGGGGCTCCCAAATAAAGGGTTTGAGCTGCCTTCTAGACTTCTAGAAGTGTAGACTCTTCCCTAGGATCCCCAGGTAGTCAGGCTAGCGACATTGGCTACTTACCCATGACTCTCGAAGGAGTACAAAAGGAATAAGCGCCCTTAGCCTTAGATCCCCTACGAAACTCCTGCCCAAATTCTTAGCCAAGAGCCCATTAGATCCCTAACCTTTTCAATTTTTAAAACCCTAGCCATTCGATTTGCCTAAGGGAGCTTACGAAGGGTACTCGAGAACGAGGTTGATCCTCCTTAGCATAACGGGCCAAAACCCCCTTTTCAGAGTAGACTCCCAGTAGGTATTGGAAACCAAACTAGTAATACCTTAGGCAACCCATAGCTATTGAAGTTGGTCGGCCGACATTCAGTAGAGGAGTTCAATCCGCATCTTCCTGTGCATGATCACTAATGTATTGCACCGTCAATAAACATCTACATCTAGTGATCGCATCAACCTAGGTATTCTTCATTTAGAATTTGCCTCTTTCTTTTCAGCATTTAATATTTCTAGTTTATTATTCTATCGCCCTCAGTCAGAGTCCACTCAGACCGAATTGGGTCACGTCTTCTAGGGACCGAAAGGAAACTAGAAAAAGCACATACCAACAGACTCGCAATCACAATGGGAATTTTTTCGCTAGGGTTTCCCCAATTTAATTAGTTTGGTTTTTATTTATTTTTTTTACTTTACTTTCTACTTTTTCACACATTTACACTACATATTAAGCTTTTCAAAAAAAAAAAAAATTAATGTCAGGCATCAGAAAATTGAGCTTTAATGTTATTGACCCACCCTCATGGGGCATCTCTAGCTATCATGAGTATAACGTTAGGCCGTCTCCATGGACAGCCTAGGGTCCCTAGGTAAATATGGTTAGTGAAAGCGAGAAATATCCCTTCGCTCAACAAAATACGAATCATAGCGACAACAGCGGAGAAAGTGGTACTGAGCGAACCTACCCCAGTAGCTGTTGGTCCCCTCTAAGTGTTTAAATGATGATGTTTATTTAAGTGGTGAGATGATAAAATCAGAATACAAAGGTGGAGTAAAATAGCTATGAAATCAGTAAGTAAGGTACACACAGCCTGCAAGATACAGGGCTATTGTAGCAAGTTTTGATAAGTAAGAGTTTGTCCCACAAAGAAATTGATCTAAAACTCAAAATGGGCTATAATAGTAGGCCTCCAGATCTGGCTACAGATTTGGCAATCCTAAAGAAAGGGAGTTGGGTGTCACAACTACACTAAATTACCTACTTAAAAAAGAAAAGAAATAAAGTGCAGTCCTATCCTAAGAAAGGGTTATGAAGAAGGTGGTGATGGTATGTTAAAATAAAGATAAAAGGATGGGAAATAAGCAGTTTAGGCTAAAGTTCATTCAGTTATGTAACTCAGATTTAGGGATGTCTCTACAGCAAATCCTTAGTGAAGTGCTATCAAAAACCTCAGCAAGGTAGAAGAATCCAACTTAACCCATGTCATTTAGACTGCTCTTAAGACTATAATCTATCCACTTAAATGGTCACAGACTATCCAATAGAGTCTGTCAAATCCCATTGATTGAATCAGAAAAGCTAACCTAATCTAAAGGAGCGGACTGATCTTAAGGCTATAATCTGTCCACTTAAATGGTCACAGATTATCCAATAGATATCCTCCAACCAATGAATTAAGTCGGGCCATGAATACAATTGCAGACACTATGTTTGTCAGGCTACAAGCAACCCAGATCTACTACAGATCTAGCAAACATTCATAGGAGTTCCAACCCATAAAATCCTATGTGTGTGGCAAAGGCCATCAGCACAATGCTTGGACACAGGAAAAGCAACAAGTTGAATAGGGACTTAAATACAGCTGATCATTGCTATAAAATGCCTACAGTGACTCAGCCCACAAGTCTACAATCACTACAGAGAAACCAGATCTAACATCTGATAGTGGTCAAGTAAAATAGAGGGGAGCCTATTCCTGCACAACCTCTCACTAGACGACAAGCTCAAGTGCAGAGGAGAAGAATCCTTCTCAGATCTGTGACCAAGACCTGCCCTAGGGCTATAGTCTGTCCACTCAAATGGTCATAGGCTATCCACAGAGGCTGCCTTACCCACAAATGATGAGATGGAACATGTAAACTGTTGCTGCCACTATGGTCCCAGGGCTACAAGCTCAAGCTTCCATGGGCCTTTTAATAAGCTCAAATCCTAAATGCATGCTATAGCCTGAACAAAACTACAGGCAAATAGAAAAATAACAGATTAAATGAACATTTAAAGCACAAATTCCATTGATCTAAGTTACTAATAATGAAATTTCTCAAGGCAGCAGCCTTGTGCACAATAGCTCTTCACAAAATCCTAATGTTTAAATGACCTATTGTAAAACTAAATAAAACTACACCAATTTGCTTACCAAAGATTTAGCCAGCAAGTGTTGGGCTAAGAGAGAAGAAAAAATGGAAAAAGAAGTGATCAAACCCTAACCCTAACCCTAATCAGCTTGAGCTCTCAGTCGACAGAGGTTGAAGGAAAGAGTGATTGATGAATTCTAAGTTACAAGCATAGCTTATATACTTAGCCCTACTGCCTTAGCTCAAAGAAGAGTAAACCCTAATTTTTCTAGCAGATGTGGCACTGTTACAACCCTTAGATTTCTTAGGATGTGTGCCTAGAGATCAGTGCCTCAGGATGTATGCCCTAGACCTGGGGAAATCCGTAAAAGGTCCTTGAGTTAAGATTGAGAAGTGGAGAGCCCAAGCTTCGCGAGGCTGCTTTCTACATATCACTTCCGTCGCACAGATTATTTGTGCTCTTTAGTTACTTCGCACAGCTTGCAGAGTCCTCACGGGTTAGGAATTAGCTTGGAAGGTTTATTCACTCGCGCTAGTGGACTTTAGATGATCATGCAGCTGGTCTGGATTTGAATGCACTCGCGCAGAAGGACTTGCAGTGCTTAGCTTGTTCCCGTAGTGGAGCTTCAGAATCTCCTATCGCGAGGTACTCATGTAGTTGGACTTTACATCTCGCTTGGTATAGGGTTAAACTTTTAGGCATGTGAGAGCTGCGCGAGAGAACTTCTAGGCGTCTCTCTCCTCCAGAGCCACACGAGAACTTCGTGAGGTTGTGGCTACTGTTAGCACAAATTGGTCTCGCAAGGTAGTGTGCATGGCTGCTTTAAGGATTGATCCTCGCGAGAACTTCACAAGCTGTATTTATGAAGGTTTAGTGCGTGACTCCTTCGCGAGCTCCTTTACATGTTGATTGCAACTGAAGTGCACAACTGCTGCGTGAGAGGCTTCTTTGTAATAATCCCTTCACTGAGTTGCGTGACTTCTTCGCAATCTCTTTTATGCTGCATGTCTTAGCTGCGCGAGGGGGCTTTGCTGCTGAATTGAATAGTTCAAGGCAGCACTTCAACTGTACGAGATAAGTCTTTTATTCCTCTGCTGCTATGCACATGCTTCTGTTACAGCTTCCTCCACTCTCATCTATACTTAGTTCAACTGTTGGGCTTTTGTGGTCCATTATGACATGCAAAATAGTCACCATAGTGTGTACCACCATGGTGCTTTAACACTGTCTGGCTCAGCTGTCATCTTTTGCTTGAATTCTCTCTCTTCTTGGCACCAAAGACATGGACTTTGTGTTAAGCTACATAATTTATTACTAACTACAAAACAAGCTAAACAAGAGTTATTAGTCGGCTTCAAGGTCTAGTAAGGGCTAGCTTAAGAGGTGAAAAAGTGGTACTTTTCAGTTAATAACAGTAGCCAAGTTATAGACCACACTGCTAGTGCACTCCCAAAAGGAGGAAAAGAAGTCGATGCCATGCTTTGGTCTCTGACTGACTTATACAGAGTTACAAGAGACCAGAGACAAATCACTCTGAGGAACAGACAAGGAGAGAGGACGTCGACTCCTCCGGCTCCTCCGGCTCATACACACACACCCCTTGCACCTCCTACTACAATAACCGCCGAAGACAACCCTCTCCTGAGACACCTAGATAGGATACCATCATAAATATGAACTACCTCCATCGATGTTTAGAAATTATATGGCTAACAGAGAGCGTTTGAAATTATCCTTTGGATTTGATAAATTCTATCGAGACCTTGACTTCGATGTACCCACTGTTGGTTTTAGATTTTATGCCTGTGTTCTTATTATTAAAATTAGTAAAGGTATGGCAGCAATCAAAAAGAGGAAAAATAAAATGGGGATGAAGATGAAATAGAACACAGCAGCAAAACAAACACAGAGCCCTTCAAGATTCAAGGTTGTTGTAGCAAGTTTTAGATAAGTAAGTGTTATCCCACAGCGATCTATGATCTAAAACAATAATATAGTAGGTCTCCAGATCTACTACAAATCTGGCATTTCTAAACCTAAACTAGGAAAGCAAGGTTAAGAGAGGGAGTTTTTGAGTGTCACAAAACTAAACTAAAAATAGAAATTAAAAAAATAAAAATAAATAGCAATAAAAGTAAGGGGGTTTAGAGAAGGATGAAGATGGATAGGGAAAGTAAATTGAAATTGTGAGAAGTAAATAGCTAGGGGCAAAGCAAAGCAAGAGTTGGATCTGCAGTTGTCTTTCATTTGGCTACAAGCTCAAATGTAAGGTAGAACAATCCAACTCAACCCTGAGATATGAACTAGTCCTAGGGCTATATCTTATCCACTAAAATGGTCACAAGATATCCCATGGATATACTCCAGTCATGGGGGTTAAAAGTCAAAATAAGATAATCACTGCAGCCACTATGTTTGCAAGGCTACAAGCTCATGCATCCATAGGTACATACAATCTATAAGGATATGAATGAAAAATACAAGAAAATTACAGATTGAATGGAACAGTAAATACAACTTTCATTGCTCAAAAAGAAACTTACAATGGTTTACCCTCAAGGCTGTGGTCTCTGCAAGACTCCAGACCCTTTACAAAGCTAATGCACAACCTTTTTACAGCTTATCTCAGCCCTAATTATTACAAAGATTTAGCCCAACATATTGAGCTAAGGAAAGAAGAAAAGAAGAAGATGACCTAACCCTAAAAATGACCTAAGGCAAGAATATCCTCCTTGCTCCAGATGCTCCAAATATATCCTTTTTTGAATCTTTACATGGCTTTTATACAATCCCTAAAGTGCCTTTTCTCATTGGCCAATCATAAAAGAGGGGAATCAAGTTAGTTAGGATTATGTTGATGTGGCTTATTTTCAGCCAAGTGTTTCCCCTGAGTAGTTAGGAAAGCACAACACATTCGGAAATGTGCCCTAGGTGTTGTGAAAGTTCCACAAATACCCTTGGAGTTCACAAATGTAAGTAGGAACCCGAGCCTCTAGTTGTTGAAGCTTCAGAATATCAAACTTGAGTGGATCTCAAGTGGCTGAAACTTGAATGGAAAGAGCTGCTCGAGTGGTTGAAGCTTCAAATAGCTTCAGGCATAAAAGCTCGAGTGGATCTCGAGTGGATAAGATGCTCCTGCATGGTTCGCGAGTAGTTGCCGACAGGTAGGATCTGAAGATCTTGACAGGTTTTCTGTTGCAGCCTGAACTGCTCGACAGATGCACTACTTCAACTATAAAGTGCTCAAGAACTACTCGAGATTGAATTTCTGGAGGTACAATATGCTCGAGCTGCTCGATAGGTTGATTGTGAAGACATAGAGCTGCTCGATAGATGCTCGAGTGGTTACTACAGTAGTCACTAAACTTCTCGACAACTTCGAATGCAGCACTGATGTGCTCAACAGTTGCTCGAGTGTACTCAGCATCTGCTCAAGGTCAAGGATCTGCTTCTCTACTTCCTTGTCCACCCTGTTGCTGCACTCCATTGAGTGTGGGCCCCACTTCTCTTTCACTCTGGGGCTTGTGGGGGCTCAGGGCATGTTGAACAACCCTCATTGTGGGGACCACAATGGTTCAATCCCTCTCCTTCCAACAGCTTCAATGTTTGTCTCTCTTTCCTCTCTTCATGGCATGCATTAGATGGATTGTTACACTAAGCTACAATTTATTGCTACTACACAAACACACTTAAACATTAATTATTAACAGCTCAAACCTAATCTTTGCTAGTCCTCAAGCAAAGGAAAAATTAAACAATTATTCTAAAAATTTAAATGTCACTTTCGTAGGGAGCACGGATGCATTTAGCTTATACATAGAGCCTTTTAAACCCCTAGGTGATCCCTAGTAGAGGAGTGAAGTCTCTTGAGGGTTTTCAGTGATGATACCCACAAACTTCTCAACAAAATAGTTAAGCGTAGTGCAATAAAATAGTTAAGCATAGTGCAACAAATTTTTAACAAATAAAACTTCATTCCACACCTTTTTCATTCAAATTTAAAGGAGGTTTAAATAGTCATGGAAAATATTTTAACCCATGAATCTGCTTTTCTTTCCATCACACCCAATTAGTTTACATCGAGAGTGTAGTGTGAGAAAATCAGTACTAAGCTCACCATTAATTCAAAAATCAGGTTTAAATACTGCCCCAATAAGTTTACTTTCAGACCCAATCCTCACTAGGGTTGTCTCTCAATAATGAAAATCCAAGGTGTTCACATTCTCATCAGCTCAAGATCAATTGCAGACCTCAAATAGGCCAGCAAGCATGAGCATAGGCATGCTTCTAATTTCTGACCTCCTCATGTACTTTTCACCATAGATTAGACATCCCTTTATCTCTATATGATAGCTCACTTCACCTTGGATCAATAAGATATTTTAGATGGGTTGTAATGTGGCTTATGGTTGAGGTTTAAAAAGAATAGAAGGGGCATAAAGGATTCAAAATTGAGAAATCAGCAAGGGGAGGAGGTGGTTCATGACATAACCTTCTTCATTTCATCACAGCTTCATCTTCATTTGTATTTTTCAGATCCGAAGTGCCAGCTTCTTCTCTTCTTTTTAGTTTTTTAGATGAAGTACTTCTCTTTCTCTTTTCTTTTTTTCTTTTTATAAATTTATTTATTTTCCTATTTTTTTATAAAATACCACAACTATACAACTGATACACTACTATTTATAGTATTCTTCTCTTCTCCTTCCACCAAATGTTGAACCTAGCCAACCTATCTTCAGCATCTTCTCCTTTACCTTCTGAAATTTTAGAGTGAGGGTAAGGCTGAATCAGGTCATAAGGTTTAGGTTAAGTACTCTGGTATTTGTCAAAGAAAAATGAAGTTAAAGACTCAAAGGGTGTACACAAAGGGTAGTTTTAAAGGATAGGATTTTTAGGCTCAGACTGTCCAAATGATGGCCTTAAATCATCTCCTCAGTGTCATTATTACTATCCATAGTTTCAATTTGGGGAGTCTAACTGCTAGTAAAAAGGTATTGAATCAGTCATTCCTTAGAGCAAAAAAATTGCAAAAGACGCTCTTCAAAAGAAAAAAATTTTATAGGCTCAAATCTCACTGCGTATGGTCTTCAATTGAACTCATTGGATATACCTTCACCTGTTTCTCTCCTCTCTGGTTTACTGAGTACTGATTGTGAAAAAATTTCTTGATGTTAACTTCATGGGAGTGTTAAATTTTTAAATGATTTTAGTTTTAAAATATCTGCCAACAGTTTTAATCTCCTTTTTTACAATTGGTTAGGTGAGAATTACTTTATTGATTTTAGTCTAACTACATTGCTATACTAAATTTAACTACTTCATTGGTCTACCCTGCCATACCCCCAAACCTAGGATAAACATTGTCCTCAATATTTCAATAGAATTTTATTTAGGGGCAGCAAGACATGAAAAGGCATAACAAGATGCAGCAGAAAATTGAATGAACAACTAATTATAGAAAATTAAATCAAGACAATGAATGTTGGTGCATAAACAAGAAATTTTTATTCACACAATTGAATATTATACACAGGAGAAACTTTATATAAATTTACAACTACAAAAGATACACAATTACAAACACTCCTAAAAACTAACTATAGAAGACAACAAAGAAACTAACTATAGCTACTCCTAGAGGTGATCTGAATCAGAATCTACATCTATGTGCTCCCCAATTTTCTCCTTGCCCTTCTTAAGATTGTCAGCTTGTGCAGCCCCAACTTTGGTTCTAGATGCTGCTGGCTTTCGTTGTTTGGTGCTACTCTTCTGTTCTGGAGGATCATGGAGTTTGATGCCATGAGCTGTTGTCTGCTGGTGCACATCCTGGGCTCCCATAGATATTAGAGTTATTGATAATGAATCAGCCAGTTATTCATACCTCTGAGCCCTCTGCTCATATAATTTGTAGATGGATACAGCAGTGTTCAGCCTCTTTTGTATAGCCTTCATCTCCTTTGCATGCGCCACCATAACTTTCTCCAAAGTTTTCCAGTACAATGGATTCATCCGGGCTAGCTGCTCTTCACAAGTCTCAACGGCATTGCTGTTTACAAAGCCTATCAGCTGGCACACCTCCTGGGCCATGTATGCATTGGCATTCATGAAGGGAGTGAGGGTGGGTGCAGGAGGCAATCTGGTTGGATTGTATGGAACAATTGCCCAATTGGATGGATCATTCATTGAAGTGGAGATAATAGCCAGCTTAGTACCAGTTTGGGCAGATGGGGAGGGAATGGATAGTAGGGCAAGGGTCAGCTCCTTTTCAGTGGTTTCAGTTTGGGTGAAGGTTGAGGATGTGGAAATGGGGTCCATTGGCAGCTCTTCAATATCAAAGTCTGTTTGTGTGGCAGAATCAGTAGTTGCCACTGATGTGGAAGGTTGCTGGCAAGGACGAGGGGTAGGGATTTGGGTAGGTGTGGGTGGTTGGGGTGTAGGTAGAAATGTTTGAAGGGTGATTGGATGGAGTTAAGGCTGTTTTGGATGGTGGCTTAGTTTTTAGTGTTGGTATGGATTTGGGCTTGGAGAGAGGTTAGGAGGGTGATCATCTAGGTTAGAGGGTCTAGTAGGCAAGGGGTAACAGGTTGGGTACTGGTTTGGGTGGGAATTTGTTGAAATGGTGAAGTAGGGGCATGGCTAAATGTGTTTGGGTGTGGGGATTCAGGGAGAGGGGTGTACTCATGCCTAATATCCCCCACAATTAAGTCTAGAAGGGTTGAGTACCCCTCTATTATGAATTGGTCTTGGTTGGGTGAAAATGGAGAGGAATTGACAGGGGTAGGAATTGGGTTAAAGGGCTTAATGGGGTTAGGTGGTTCAATGCCAGTGGACATTGGTTCACTGTCATCATAGGTAAAAGGGGAAGGAGGGTCTGGAATTGGGATAGGTATGTCAGTGGGTATGGTAGTGGGTTCAAGGGTGGGGTGGTGGGTTTTCTGTTTCTTGTATGTTCTTTTGATGAGGTGTGTAGGAAGGTTAAAGGGGAATTCTATGGGAGGGGGAGTTGGAGCTGACACTGGAATGGAATGGGAAGGTAAGGTTGGTGGAGTGGGGACTGATGGAACTGGTGCAGGAATGGAAGAAGGTGGAACTGTTGCTACTATGATTTCTAAAACTGGCACAAGGGGTGCTACAGAAGGGGATGGAGTAGGTGTAGCCGTGGCTATGGCATGGCCTTCTCCTGTGGGCTCTTTCTTCTTCTTCTTGTTCATCAGTGTCATACTAATGCTCCATTATTTTTTTTCAAACAAAATTGGTGCCAACTCATTAGTGGGCTCCCCCATCTTCTAGATATAACTGTTCTTCTTGAGCAAGGGTGTGATCAGCCTGCTGTATGGTAGCCCTTGCAGCTTTTGCTTCTTTTGCACCTTGATATGAGTATCCTTCATTCCCTAAAATATTAATTTGGCAATATCAAAGCAATGCCCTTTTGAGAAGGAGTACAAGGCATCTATGATTGGTTGCCTCTTCTCTTATTGGTGACCAGCCACAAAGATGTTCTTTCTTAATACATTATCCATGAAAAGAAAATTAGAGTTGAAGTCACTTCTCATTACTGAGTCCCCAGTTGCCTTTTTCCCTTGAGTCAATTGTTGGGTAGCCACTGTGATTGATGCATTGATTGGGTCATATGATGTTGGGATGCCCAATGCCTGTGCAATGTCAGTGGTGTCCACAAGTGCATCAAAATCATCAATGAGAATTACCATCATAGGATCCTTCCCCATTGGTCCTCTCCCAGACTCATTCATTCTTATGTTTTGGTACCACAGCCTCACCAATCTAGGGTAAACCAATTCTTCAAGAGGTTGTAACAATGGGTTTAGGGAGGCCTTGGTCATCAATTCAATGGCTTCCTTAGCTAGGGTTTCTGTAGTGAAAAATGCCTTATCAAAGGTTGTCTCTAGTACCAGACTAAGGGTAGGCACAAAATCGTTAGGGGTGGTGAATGGGTCAAACCCAAGGGTTGCTCCCTTCCCTTTCTTCTGGTTTTTGGATTTAACCATTTTGGGTTCTTGGGTGTCAGTTCTGGCTTTTTTATTTAGGGCTGCTGATTTACCCAAAATAGTTTTTCTCTTACGGTTTGCTATAGAAGCTTCAGGGACTGAGGATGAAGCTATCCTTTGGGACTTCCTAGTGGGTGTAGGGGGATGGGTTTGGGCAGGGCTCAGCAATTCTTATAGGGTTTCTTCAAAATCCGAACTCTCAACCATTGACAAAACCCTAATTACTAAATAATTGAAACCCTAGGTTTTCCACACTTCAATAAACACCCAATCTACTAAATAATCCTCAATAAAAACAACTCACTGCAGTAAAGTATGCAGGAAAATAAAGAGATTGAGAAGAAAATTCCTAACTTATCCCAAAACTAGGGTTCTGTTGCGAATGATGCACAGTGGATCAAATCCACAGGTTCCAGGAGCAAACTGATTGGCTTGAGTAGCTTTACAAAATGGTAAGGGCAATGGATAAATGGTGGAGCAGATAGTGCAGAGAAGAGGGAAGAAGAAAATCTGGGCTGAGTGTCTGAGCTTGGGTGTTTTAGCAAATAATGGAATGAGAGAGTGGAAAGCCCGAGAGGTTTATAATTTAGAAATCCCGAGCCTCGAGAGGCTGGGTGTTCATAAAACTCTGCTCGAAAGGATCTTGAGTAGATGAAAGGTATGGAAACTAGCCTATCGAGCTGTGAATGTGAACTACTCGACAGGCTACTTCACTGAGTACCCGAGCTTCGAGAGGTTGGCCTTCAGGTGTAACAGCTCGAGAGGTTTTTGAGAAAATGCCATTTATACAGAGCAGCCTATCGAGGCTTGCATTTTCTTCAGGTAAAGTGGCTTGAGAGGTTGCTCTGCAGTGCCAGAACCTCTCAAAAAGGCCAAAAATATATGCAAAATGTCTCAAGAGGATGCCTGAAGGCTCCTGATCCTCTCGAGAAGGCTAAAAACAACCCAGTTCAAACTTGTGCTGCCAAGCGCACTCTCATACATTAAAGGTCAATTGTTTATAGTGCTAAACATAGATATCCACATGTAACAGCAAATAATAAAATTGCACACATCCAGGATTATGAACACAGACCACTAAAAAGAGCAATATTTATAGAAAATCAAAACACAAACCATAGCTATGATACATATGATACTGGGGATCACTCAGCAGTGGGAGGTTCTTGAAAGTGTATGGTTTCAGAGGGCTCCACAATATTCTCAATACAAAGTTTGATTCTCTGACCATTTACTTTCATGACCCTTCAAGAAGTGGGGTCCATGATCTCAACAGCACCAGATGGGAATTCATGAATTACAATATATGGCTCATCCCATCTGGATCTTAATTTGCCTGGAAAGAACTTGAGCTTTGAGTTAAAAATCCATACCTTCGCTCCATTAGAAAAGTCCTTCCTCATAGGGTTCTTGTCAAAGTAGGCCTTGACTTTCTCCTTTTAAATTCTGGCATTGGAATAGGCATCCAGCCTCAATTCTTCCAGTTCAGACAGCTATAATTTCCTGTTTAAACCAGTAGGAGTTAGTTCCATGTTTAAACTTTTAATAACCTAATAAGCTCTATGCTCTAACTCCACTGGGAGATGACAAGCTTTGCCATAGACCAGTCTGAATGGGGACATCCTTATGGGGGTCTTATAGGCTGTCCTATAGGCCCACAATGCATCAGTCAATTTTAGAGACCAGTCCTTCCTATCTGTCCCGACTGTTTTCTCCAGGATATATTTGATTTCTCTATTAGAAATCTCCACCTGCCCACTGGTCTGTGGGTGGTATGGAGTGGCAATCCTATGTGTAATAGCATACCTTTTGAGCAAGCTCTCAAAGTGTTTGTTAGAGAAATGGATTCCCCCATCACTGATGATGGTTCTAGGGGTGTCAAATCTGGAGAATATATTTTCCTTTACAAACTTTAGGATAACTTTGTGATCATTTGTCCTTATGGCTATAGCTTCCATCCATTTGGAAACATAGTCCATAGCCACAAGAATAAAATTAAAACTCATGGAAGGAGGGAAAGGGCCCATGAAATCTATCCCCCAGATATCAAATAGCTCAACCACAAGGATGGGCTGCAATGGCATTGAGTCTCTTTTTGATATGCCACCCATCGTTAGACATCTCATGTAGGCCCTGCAGTGCTCAAAAGCATCCTTAAACAAGGATGGCTAATAGAAACCACACTACAGCACCTTAGCTGCTATCTTTTGCACACTCCAAAGTGACCCCCACAAGCATTTTCATGACACATGGTCAGAATACTGTATATTTCACTTTTAGGGACACACTTTTTGATCACCTGATCTGCATAATATTTATAGAGGTAAGGATCATTCCAGAAAAAATACTTGACTTGCGAAAAGAACAACTCTTTGTCCATCTTAGACCAGTGGGAAGGGATCCTACCTACAACAAGGTAATTGATAATATTTGCAAACCATGGCACAATTGACATGATGGCAAACAATTTCTCATCAGGGAATGAATCCTTAAGTGGTGTTATAGCACATTCTTCTATCAGGATCCTAGATAAGTGGTCAGCAACTACATTCTCTACCCCTTTCTTGTCCTTGATCTCAAGATCAAACTCTTGCAGGAGTAAGATCCATCTAATCAGCCTAGGTTTTGCATCCTTCTTTCCCAGTAGATATTTGAAGGTAGAGTGGTCAGTAAAAATTATAATTTTAGACCCTAATAAATAAGGTCCAAACTTGTCCAAAGCAAACACTACAGCTAGAACTTCTTTATAAGTGGTTGTATAGTTCAGCTAAGCTTCTGTCAGTGTTCTGCTGGCATAGTAAACTACACATGGTAGTTTCTCTCTTCTTTGTCCCAAAACAGCTCCAACAGTAAAATCAGATGCATCACACATCAGTTCAAAGGGTAGGGCATAATCAGGGGCTTGGATCGCAGGAGCAGAGGTTAAAAATTTCTTCAAAATCTCAAATGCATCCAGACATTCCGCATCAAACACAAATGGCACATCTTGACAAAGCAAGTGGCACAATGGCTTGGAAATCTTGTTGAAATCTTTAATGAACCTTCTATAAAAACCAGCATGTCCTAGAAATGATCAGACTTTTTTTATGGTTTTTGGTGGGGGCAAACATGAAATCAGGTCAATCTTTACCTTATCAACCTCTATACACTTCTAGGATACCACATGGCCAAGCACAATTCCTAAAGTGGCTCTTCTCCCAACTCAAAACCAAATTGGTTTCTTCACTCCTTTAAAGCACAAGATAGAGGCGATGCAAACATTGATTGAAATCATCCCCATAAACTAAAAAATCATCCATGAAGATTTCTAAAAAATTATCAATCATATAAAAAAAAATGGCATACATGCACCTTTGAAAAATGGCAGGAGCATTACACAGTCCAAATGGAATCCTTCTATAGGCAAAGGTGCCAAATGGATAAGTCAAAGTGGTATTTTCCTAGTCTTGATACACTAGTATCTGGTTATAACTAGAATATCCATCAAGAAAGCAGTAATATGCTCTGCCTGCCAATTTGTCCAAAATTTGATCAATAAAAGACAAAGGGAAGTGGTCCTTTCTGGTCTTGGAGTTCGATTTCCTGTAATCTATGCAGACCCTCCAACCAGTGGTCTCTCTAGATAGCAACAACTCTCTAGACTCATTTGGTATTACTGTGATGCCAGATTTCTTGGGGACCACCTGGATAGGTGACACCCACTCAAAATCAGAAATAAGATAAATGACCTCAGCATTAAGCAATTTGACAATTTCTTTCATGACTACTTCCTGCATGTGAGGGTTCAGGTTTCTCTGGATTTCCCTAGAGGGTTTAGAACACTCTTCCAAATGTATTTTGTGCATGCAAACAGATGGATCAATTCCTCCCAAATCAGTAATTGTCCATCCAATGACTTTCTTATGCTTCCTAAGGACACAAAGTAATTCCTCCTCCTAGTGCTCACTGAGAGAGGAAGAAATAATTACTGGCAATTTTTTATTTTGCCCCAAGAATGCATATTTCAAAGATTCTGGGAGTTGCTTCAACTCCAGATCTGGTGGACTTTCCACAGAAGGCAGCAAAGGTGCCTTGGATGGTTGAGGGAGGGGCAGCAAAGTAGGTCTCCATGTAGAGTGTTGCACTAGGCCCACTGAAGAATCCAATGTGTTCATCTCTTCAGCAACTAGTGGGGACCTCCTTCTCAACAACCTCAGTCCACACTTCTTCAAAATCATCTAATACCTTATCACAATGCAGCAGTTTGGGTAGGGTCTCTTCTACCAATTAATCTATGATATCTACTGCAAAACAATCCTCATTGTCAAGTTGAGGCTGATTGGCAGCATTATACACATTAAGCCTAACTTTCATATTTCCAAAAGTGATTTCCATCACTCCAGACCTGCATTGAATGCAAGCATTGGTAGTGGCCAGAAATGGCCTGCCCAAAATAACAGATATGAGAGTGGTGCACTTGGTAGGCTCCATGTCTAATACAAAAAAATCAGGTGGGTAGAAAAAATTATCTACACCCACTAGCACATCTTCCACAATGTCCATAGGTTTTCTCTCAGACCTGTCAGCCAATTGGAGGACCACAGGTGTGGGTTTTAGCTCCCCCAAACCTAGCTGTTCATAAACTGAATATGGAGTAGGTTGACACTAGCTCCCAAATCCAACAGAGCTCTTCCTATGGTGTGGTCACCTATGATGCTAGGGATAGTAGGTACCCCTGGGTCTTGAAGCTTAGTTGGTATAGTTATGGAAAAAATAGATTTTACCTTTTCAGCTACAAACACTTTCTTAGACAAGTGGATCCTAGCTTTTATCTTTTGAGTGCACAAGTCCTTAAGGAACTTGGCATAGGCTGGGACTTGTCTAATGGCATCAAGCAAAGGCAAATTAATTTGCACCTACTTGAATGTGTCCATCATCTCCTCCATTCTGGCATTCACCTTATCAGAAGGAGTGGGTCCATTGAAAGCTTGAGGAAATGGCAGATGAGGTACTGTCGATACCTTAGCTGCTTGCCTAACATCCACATCACTATTTTTTATCTTTTTAAAAATTTTCAATTGTTGGGGCTCAATAGCAACCCCATTATCTTCCTCCTGTTGCTCAACAACAGGGACTGAGTTTTCTCTCTCTGCACTCTTCTTTGCCTCAGCCTAGTTGGCTATCCACCACTTTACCACTCCTCAAGGTGGTGATGGTCTTAGCTTCCTCATGAGTTGAGGAATCTTCACCAATCATAAACTGTCCCTTGGAGTTGGTCATTGTCTGGCTTGGCAATCTACCCTCCTCTCTCTTAGTCAGAGTGTTTGAAATTTTACCCAGTTGGTCTTCAATTTTTTTAATACTCTGACTGTTGGAGTGCACAGTCTGTGACAAGGACCTGAGATTTTGTAGAGAAGACAAAACCTGCTCCTCAAAAGAGGGTGCTCTGATCTGAGGTGGTGGTAGAGTGAATTGATTTGGTTGTGCTACAAGCTGAGAAAATTACTGTCTTTGTACATAACCTCAATTGTACTGTTGGGCTGGTCTATAGGGCATTGCCTGCTGCGGCTGGGGTTGCTGAAAGTTATCTTATCTCCACCTCAAATTAGGGAGGTTCCTCCAAGGATACCCAGTAGGCTGCTATCCATATGATTGGGCAGCATTAGCGTGCTCCATTACCAATTCAGGATATTGACCAATTGATGGACAGTCTAACAGTAAGTGTATGGGTGATTGGCATATCAAATATGCCTCTTCAATCTGTGCAGCAATTTGGGGCTGCAACACACTCAACACTTTATCAAACTTTTTAGACAAATTATCCACTTTCCTCTCTAGGTCATTGTATACATTTAATTCATACAATTTTCCTTAGGAATTTGGTTCTTTTTCACCTCTAGTAGCTGGCTCACTGTCATTTCTTGACAGAGAAATATAGAGTTTTCACTTATCACAGCAAACAAATCCCATGCTTTCTCATCAGTTTTACTGAGGTAAGTGCCACCACATGAAGCATCCACCATATCTCTACTCTTAGAATCAATCCTCTGGTAGAAGCTTTGCACAAGTTGCCACTTGGGAATTTCTAGGCCTCATGAAAATCTTCAGTTGGGAACTAAGCAAAAGAAAGGATGCTCTTTCTCAACTGATTGGTTTTGCTCATGGGGAAACATTAGCTAAAAACTAACATTGTAGGGTATTCCAAGATGTTATGCTATTAGGTGGGAGCATATTAAGCCAATTTCTAGCCCTATCCTTTAATGAAAAAAGAAAAGGCCTCATTTTAGGGGCTTCATTTCCCAGTACAGCAATTTTAAATGTAGTGCACAAGGAAAGAAACTAATCAATGTGCTTGTAAGGATCCTCTTTACTTAACTATGAAAGGATAGCAACATTTGGATGGTCTGAGGTTTAATCTCATAATTACCCTCAGCTATGGGGAATTTGAATGCAAAAGAGGGATGAATATGCCCCTGGTGCATAGTAGTCCCTCAGAGGTCTTGGTCGCTCTCCCATCACCAATGTTTCTGTAGGTTCAACAGGGGTATGCGCTGGTTGCCTAAGTCTAAGGACTCTCTCAATTTCAGGATTCAAAGGTTCTAACTCAGGATAAAGAGTCCTTCTACCCAGCATACAACACACTCAAGCACACAGCAGAAAATATACAACAAATAAAAAGCAAAACAAAACACTACTGCTGTAATAAAGAAAGCACAAAATGAAACTATAACAAGGGAGAAAGAGATGCAAACTAAGGTAGATTTTTGCTCTAACTGCAGCTATATGCTCCCCATTTGCTATTGCTCCAGATCTGTACAAATCCCAAAAATATAGCAGTAATTTATTCAAACAGATAAAATGTAGTAAACAAATCTGAATAAAAATATTTTTTAAAAAAACCTCAGATCTCCTACTTAGATCAAAGGTCCCCGGTAGCAGTGCCAAAAACTTGTTGGTTTTAGATTTTGTGCCTATGTTCTTATTATTAAAATTAGTAAAGGTATGGCAGTAATGAAAAATAGGGAAAATAAAAAGGGGATGAAGATGGAATAGAACATAGCAGCAAAACAAACACATAGTCCTGCAAGATCCGGGACTGTTGTAGCAAGTTTAAGATAAGTAAGGGTTGTCCCACAGGGATCTACGATCTAAAAACAATAATATAGTAGGTGCATTTCTAAACCTAAATTAGGAAAGCAAGGTTAAGAGAGGGAGTTATTGGGTGTCACAAAACTAAACTAAAAATATAAATAAATTAATTAAAAATAAACAGCAGTAAAAGAAAAGGGGTTTAGAGAAGGATGAAGATGGATTGGGAAAGTAAATAGAAAATGTGGGAAGTAAATTGCTAAGGGTTGATTTTCACTAAAAAAGGTATGGCAAAGCAGTGCAAGAGTTGGATCTGTAACTATCCTTCATTTGGCTACAAACTCAAATGCAAGGTTGAAAAATTCAACTCAACCTCGAGATATGGACTAGTCCTAGGGCTACATCTTGTCTACGTAAATGGTCACAAGATATCCCATGGATATACTCCAGTCATGGGAGTTAAAAGCCAAAACAAGATAATCACTGTAGCCACTATGTTTGTAAGGCTACAAACTCATGCATCAATAGGTGCATACAATCTATAAGAATCTGAATGAAAAATATAAGAAAATTACAGATTGAATGGAACAATAAATACAGCCTTCATTGCTTAAAAAGAAACTTACAATGGTTTGTCCTCAAGGTTGCAGCCTCTGCAAGACTCCAGACTGTTTACAAAGCTAATGCACAACCTTTTTACAGTTTATCTCAGCCCTAACAATTACAAAGATTTAGCCCAAATGTTGAGCTAAGGAAGAAGAAAAGAAGAAGATGACCTAACCTTAAAAATGACGTAAGGCAAGAATATCCTCCTTACTCCAGATATATCCTTTTTCTGCATCTTTATATGACTTTTATACAATCCCTAAAATGCCTTTTTTC
This sequence comes from Chloranthus sessilifolius, assembly GCA_021018995.1. Lineage (NCBI taxonomy): Eukaryota > Viridiplantae > Streptophyta > Magnoliopsida > Chloranthales > Chloranthaceae > Chloranthus > Chloranthus sessilifolius. The sequence continues at coordinate 87,462,678 of CM037594.1, read as the reverse complement.
ATTGGCCAATTAGAGAAGAGGGAAATCAAGTTAGTTAGGATCCTACTGATGTGGCTTATTTTCAACCAAGTGTTACTCCTTATCAGTTAGGAAAGCACAACACATTGGGAAATATGCCCTAGGTGTTGTGGAAGTTCCACAAGTACCCTTGAAGTTCACAAATGCAAGTAGAAACTTGAGCCTCTAGTGGTTGAAGCTTCAGAATATCAAACTTGAGTGGATCTTGAGTGGTTGAAGCTTGAATGGATAGAGCTGCTCGAGTGGTTGAAGCTTCAGACAACTTTAGGTATAAAAGCTCGAGTGGATCTCGAGTGGATAAGATGCTCCTGCATGGTTCTCGAGCGGTTTCCAACAGGTAGTATCTGAAGGTCTCGACAAGTTTTCTGTTGCAGCCCAAACTGCTCGACAGATGCACTGCTTCAACTATAAAGTGCTCGAGAACTGCTCAAGATTGAATTTCTGGAGATGCAATCTGCTCAAGCTGCTCGATAGGTTGATTGTGAAGACACAGAGCTGCTCGACAGATGCTCGAGTGGTTACTGCAGCAGTCACTGTACTACTCGACAACTTGGAATGTAGCACTGATGTGCTCGGCAACTGCTTGAGCGTACTCAGCACTGCTCGAGGTCAAGGATCTGCTTCTCTACTGCCTTGTCCACCCTGCTGCTACACTCCATTGAGTGTGGGCCCCACTTCTCTTTCACAGTGGAGCTTCTGAGGGCTCAGGGCATGTTGAACAGCCCTCATGGTGGGGACCACCATGGTTCAATCCCTATCTTTCCATCAACTTCAATATTTGTCTCTCTTTCCTCTCTTCTTGGCATGCATTAGATGGATTGTTACACTAAGCTGTAATTTATTGCTACTACACAAACACACTTAAACATCAGTTATTAACAACTTAAAGGCCTATTAAAGGTTAGGTTAGGAGGTGGAAAGTTTCATAATTCATAGATAAACACCCACGGGCTTTAAACCGCCAAAATTCAACAAATACAGAGGTACAGGAAATTTGAACCATCACCTGGCACTATTTTGTAATGACTGTCGACCAATCCGCACTAATTCTGAGCTCCTCATCCATTACTTCCAACGATCCCTAGAAGGAGAGGCCCTCAATTGTTTCACCACCCTGCCTCTAACAAAAATTGAGACCTTCTAAGACTTAGCAGATAGATTCTTAGACCAATGCCAACATCTGACTCGCAAAGAAATCAGTCTCGTTGACTTGATGAACACAAAATAAGAGGACAATGAATACTTCACAATGTTCGCCAACCGTTGGAGGAGACTCATTGCCCGAACTGGAAGAAAAAAGAAAATGACTTGTGATTAGCAATACTCGGGAGACACTCTTGAGCACTCTCATTCTAAGCGACTACTCCGATCTCTCTAGCCTCCGCGAGTGCGCCTCATGCATTGAACATCCCTTGAAAAATGGAGACCTTAATCTCTCCACACTAATGCCCGATGGATCCCCCTCCAACAACACCAAAACAAACATGCTAAATAAAACTTCAAGCCCCGAATGAATCAACACCAATCAAGAACAAAACCAAATAAACTTCCACCCATATGAGCAATATGACCAAACTCAACACAGTCTAAGATCAACACTCTTACCAACATCTATACCCCGACCAGTACACAAACCCACATTATGACAAAAACCAGTTCCCCAATGCTACGCCGACTAACCTCACCCATTACAATCCATTGTTCGATCAAACTCAATTCGCATACGATACCATACACTCATTCACTCCTGCCCCATTCCACTCGGCTAGCCTGATCCGAAGAATTGAACCTCCCTCGGAGCACGTCCATACCATTCACTCACAACCAACTAACCTCGTTCCACGCACCAATAAACGTAAAATCACCTTTCACCCTAAACCGATCACCATGATCACTAAAATCCAACCTATCACCGAATTCACCCCTAAACTAACTTCACCCATCACCAAAATCGACACACTTATCCCCAAACCAACTCAACCTGCCCTTGAACTCGATGACCTACCCACGAATGAATCAATCCACATGCTCCTTCAACAAATACCCAAACCAACTCCATGATCAACCACTAAACAAGCTCACCTATCGGTTTTAAAAGCGATTCTTGAATAAATCTATCCACATACTACAACGTCATTCATACTTAAACTGATCACAAAGATAAACTTCAAACCTAAACCCATGATCGAATTCGTTCCTAAAATCACTGGCCTTCTCACCCCCAAACCAACTCTCAGACCGATCACCCCAAAAATTCTGAAACTAAACGTTGAACCTAAAACTACAACCGAGCCCCTTCCTCAAATCGCCAACCCCTTACACTTGAGCCAACGTCGAAAATCGAACTCCTTATCGGACACATGATCAAAAACCTTGCCCCACGAACTCTAGAATCAACCCTCAATTCAACTTCTATGCCCACCTCGAAACCAAACTCTCTACTGAACTTATCATCCCTCTAACTCCGAAACAAGAATTCAAACCCGTTATTGACCTTATCACCTCACCAACTACAAAACTGAACCTCGAAACTAAACTCGTCACTAAGCCTAAACCAGCCATCAAAACCATTACCAAAACTAAACCTACCACCAAACCCGAACCCATGATCAAACTTGAACCTGTCATCGGACACGAAACTAAACCTATCATTGAACTTAAACTAATCGTCAAACCTAGACTCGAACCTATCATCGACCCTGCACCCATCCACAAGCTCAAGCCCATCGTCAAAGGTCAAAGCACCATCAAACTTGAACCCATCATCAAACCTGAACTCATCTTCGAACTCGAACCTGTTATCGACCATGAACCCGTCACTAAATCCGAGCTTATCATTGAACCTACCCCTACAATGCCAACTCCACTTGCCTTCAAGCCATTCATCGAGCCTATCAATGAACCAATCATCCCTCCCACTTTCTAGACCAAACCAAGCTTAAATCTTACAACCCCGATCGACATCCAAATCGACATATCGCCAAATCCTTGAACCTCGCGGCCTAAAATTGACATCCTAACCAAGATCGCTTCTAACCCCCAGATCCAAATTTCCATAGCCATCATGATCAAAACCTTCACAGAACACCTACCAACAACAAAATCACTACATCAAATAGTCGACATTGAGCTTCCCCAAAAAATTATAAACAACCTCGTGATAAGCCTAAAGTATGCACCAAATGAAACAAGCAGAACTAAATGACACCAAACTTCCCCACACTGAGGAAAGGTTCACCTTGGGCCATGCCCCCACATCTCTTCTTACTTTACCTTTGCCTCATCCTATCATTACTTTTACAACACTACCATCCCTCTCAGTAGATTCCACTCCAACTTCACCCACAAACAACTTTCCGACAACCCATAAATAACATTTACGACTCTATGCTCCAACTCTATGAGATGCCCCACTCTACTGAGAGACTAAAGAATGTCCCTCCCGACAAGGAGGCCCTGGCCATAAAAGATTTTTCAAAAGAAGTAAAACGAAGTCACACGTATTTTGATAAATTTCATATCATCCAAAACACAAAGCTAAACATAACATCTCTCTCAACCCAGATCAATCAGAATGAAAGGGATCGATGACCCTGAAGCAGATTATCCAACAGTTACTCTGCCCGACCTTTTGAGTCAGTCTCCGCTCAAGGAACTGATGTTGTACAGTAACACAAAAATAATAACAAAAAAAAAAAACAAACAAAGTCACAAAAACCAAAAGTATAAATGCCCAAAAATATAAATGTGCGAAAAAATAATATTCTTTTATGCCCCAAACCCTTCAAACTCATACTCGACCGAGAACTCAAACTCGAGGAACTAGTGCTAAAGAAACAATGCCTACATGACAACCTCACCTAGAGAAAGTAAAAACCCCACGCAGGAAGTACTCACATTATTTTGGCAACATGCTCAGGAAACAACTACAGGGGAAAGACTTCCTAAACCTTAGATCGATATTCATAACTCAATGATCATCATGTCTCGTAGCCTAAATAGGAATACTTATATAGTCATCACAAGGTATTCGGCAGTCGTAGGTCATTATTTTCGAAACCATTTTGGGAATCCTCTGACTCATTAACCACCCTCCTATTCAGGCAAGTTGGTCGAAAGGACTAGCCAATCATAAAATCTTCTTGAAATATAGAAAACTCTAGATTCTTGTACACCTTTCCAGCTATTGGAGTTGATGTTAGAGCATAAAAATGAAAATGTAAGGTTCCATCAAATCCCTTAATTTTTATGTTAGCAGGTTATTTCAAATATATATAGAAAAGAAGCACAACCAAGCGAGAACATGCGAAGATTGAACAGTCAATGAATTTAGGGAAGCATAAGCAAACTGTGAGCCAAGAAGGCATAAGCAGAACCGTGAGGGCACCCCTGAAATCTTCACACTTCTAGATACCGTTGTACGGCGATGGGAGGAGGACAAACTCCTGCTAACCATAGAATTTGATGAATTGATGGTGTTAGACCATGATGGAGAGCTCAATTTTGGCACCACATTATTCACCCGAGAAGAAAGTAGTTGACTACTATTTCAAAAATTAGTTGAATAAGAAGATACCCTCAGATCAATAAGCCTCATCTCTTCTTCACCCTTAATTTTTGTCTTCGGAAAATGAGTCAAATGATTTTAAAAATCTCCTTGAGAATAAAATCGAAAACTTTCAAATAACAAATGATGCAATCACCCATTATCTATCATTCACCTCATCCTTGTTAAAAGCTACAATACATGAGGTTCACTCAGTACTTACAAAATCAAGCCCTACATGTGGCCGAGATAATCAAACTACTTAACTACTTCCAAACATGGGATCATTATAAGCACACTCTAGGATACCGGTGAGGTCGATAAAAGTCCCACCGTCACTTGACACTGGGGCATTTTTTTTAGAGCGCTAACACCTTGGTATTGATAATCAGGTCACGAGATCGACACCCCAAACTAGGGCATTTTTTTAAATTTTCAATATAGTTCGTACTTTTCCACCATAAGACTCCAAAAATAAACACATCAAACATAAGACAACAAAGACACATGAAACATACACAAAAAAAAAAACCAATAAACATATACCCCCGGACTATCCTAACACTACTCTTTCACCCTCTAACGCGAACCCCCAAAAGATAAATAATGGCAACATACACAAGTAAAACCAAACATGACAAACATAATAAACAAAAACACCATTTTATTTATAACAAAAATTCTTACAAGTGTCACTGGAGGTATACCTCCTGAACATATAACCCAATACGAAAACACGAAACCTAACCTACAACCTAAAATGAAAACACAGAATCAAAAATGAACATAAAGCCCAAAATGCATCTCATAGGAGGTCCAATCAAAAGCAACAAAAATGTGAGAGGAATGGTTGGGTAACACCCTTTCCATCCATTTGTAGGGCTGCCCTCCCTCCATCTTCAACTCCTAACAATCGGGACGAAAGTATACTGCACCTCAATCTCAATACCCCCCAAACCACAGTGACACCTCCAATCACAACCATCTAGGGTCGCCTCAGGGCGAAGAACACGTGAAACGACAAAGATCGAAAGAAACGACATCACAATTGAACGGTCGAATCACACAATATCGCCAAAATATAGAAATCGGAACACTCAAGGTTTGAAACCTCACAATAGAGAAGAACGCGAAGAAGCAATGAAGAAAAATGATGAAAACTCAGGCATATATAGACCCCCCAAACCATAGTGACACCTCCAATCACAACCACCTAGGATCGCCTCAGGGCGAAGAACACGTGAAACGACAAAGATCGAAAGAAACGACATCACAATTGAACGGTCGAATCACACAATATCGCCAAAATATAGAAATCGAAACACTCAAGGTTTGAAACCTCACAATAGAGAAGAACGCGAAGAAGGAATGAAGAAAAATGACGAAAACTCAGGCATATATAGACCCCCGCTGAATCAAGCACCCCGAACACGGCACGCAACACAATTGAGCTCTAGTACAACTGCGTGCATTTTGAATTAAGAGCTACAGATAATGCGGGTAATTCAGCTCCCATCACCGAAGAAATGTGATGAACCAAAAATGACCCGCATGTCCTGCACGCAATTTGAATCACATGCTTACATCAATGTGCGGAATTCGAAAAGACACCGAGGCACCCCGGCCTTGTGACCCGCCGACTCTTCGATTGCGCACCGTCTACCCGACGTGGAATCGAATCAAACGCAAACACCACGACACGTAATCGACTCACTGACTGCCCAATTACACGCCCGATTCGTCGGGTGCAATTGGATTATGCGCCACTAAAGATGCACACAATTCCTAAAACTCCCGCATAAGAATGATAACCAAACCCATTGTCTCATTTCGTAGCCTCGTATACCAACGTCCCCATCACGCACCCACAGGTATACACGACAACAAGTCCCACCACGATAAACGCAACTCGAGATTCAAAATTACTACCCCCCGCAATCCCATTGCAACCAAAACACTCCCTGATACTTGCCACTCGCTCCACTGTAATAAAAAATTAATAAGAATAATAAAAATCCCATCACACACGCATATATAAGACAACTCGTCCCATTGCGCTCAGAAAGTGAGCTGCCTACCCACTATCCCATTGTTATACTATGAGGAAGGGAGACTCCCAGAAGGTAGCCCGGGAGAATATCTAGACAATGCATAAACACCAACAAGAAGGCTTTCAGAAACAAAAGACGGCAGAGTCAACCGATGTGGATGATGTGGGTGGTTGTGTGATTTCACCTACTCTTAAAATGAGTAAAACCCCCATGGACCATGTCCCGTCACGATCGAAATCACTCCTCCCTTGTCCCATCAGATAACTGTGCCACCCCAACCAGAAGGAAAACCACCAGTGTCCCATCATGCATACCGTGTAACAAGTCCCATCGCGACAGAAACATACACCACCATCCCAACCCTTGAATTAAACACAACCAAACCCATCGTCCCATCATGACATCGAAACTCGTCATACCATTAGCATTGAAGACAAGTCCCACTACAATCTCAGCTCCCCACTCAAACTGACCCAACCCATTATATAACCCAAGATCTGCCAAAGAAAGAAGAAGAGATAAACCGTCACTGTCCCATCACGGCACCAAACCGACCATCCCATCACGAACACCAAAAATGAAACAAATCGTCACTACACGCAACCGGATATGAGGACCATTAATGTTCGCAAATCACACCGCACTGGACATCCTATCGCATAACCCAAGACCTGCCAAAGAAGGAAATGAACCATCATTGTCCCATCACAATGTCAATACAGTCAAGGAGCCATCAACAAAAAATACCCCGTCGCATAAGCACCAGGTCCCAGCACAACCTGCCACAACACGTAACTAGAAGGGAAGCTCAACCAATGTCCCATCACAGAAAGCAAGCCTGGACTCCCTAAAGGTCCCATTGCACTAATAATCATTAGGCCTGCTATCATAGAAATGGAAGAGGAGAGAAAGACTCCCTGATGCCCCATCGCATCCCATCATACAATCGTCACTTCCCGTCACGAGCAACACAAGGACCTTCTGACGATAAGTCAGGTAAGTACCACCCCCTCTCTCTACTCGATATTCCATAGATATAAGTTAACTAATATTAAGTCAAATATTTTCAAAACCCATCTCTCCCAATCAGCGAATCACTGTAGTCCTCCCATAAGAGACAATCATTAGTATTCGTGAGAAGGTTAGACGGAGCATCCAGCGTATCGAGCGTCGTCTTGACAGCAAAATAAAGGTCGGGTCCACAAATCCCATACCTACAAATCTACTCAGTGACGTCTCGAGAGCCACATTTTTGACAGATTTTACCGAATTGATCTTAAGTTAAAAAACAAAAATAATAACCAAAATTTTAAAAACCTCTATCTATGAAACCTTCACTCTCTCATCATCCCAATCCATTATTTCCCCTTAGACACCGAACACTGAGTATACTCAACTTTTATAAATCACAAATGTCCATTGGAAAGGGACTTATGACACGTCGTCGGTGTGAGCAATGATGCACCAGACCTAACATGATTTGCAAAAGCATTTGCCATCATATTATCTGGTCACTTGATCTTGCCTCTGGACATTCGTATGACACCATCCTATACCTTGATTGTGTTAATTTCCTCTATTTGACTGTGATATGCAGCAGGTCGCGATATGCGACGGGATGCCACTTGCCCCCGCAGTTGAGGATACACCTCTCGACAGCTACACTCTAGCCTGCGAATGATTCCTTTTACCTTGCACTGATAGATGAGAAAGCCAAGCAACACAAGTCAGCTCTTCGGTTCACACTTTTGATCTCTAAAATAAATGACAAGGTACACTAAAAGGGGGGTGTCTACTTCTTCGACGCATCCTTGCTCCACTGGGAAGCACCGAAGAGGGGATCTGTAGACACCCCATTTTCTCCCTCTCAGAGTATGCAAACCTTTTCGGTCAACCCTTCACTTTGCCCATGACTTTTGGAAAGGGACCAACCCTCTCTAAGAGTCTTAAAACCCTAAAAACCACACAATCCTGGAATTATACACCATAACAATAGTGTATAGTTAAGCCTCAGGCCCTGTTGACCGAAGGTCAAAGGTCGAGCCAGAACCCTGACAATATATCCCCCATTTGGAAGCCCATATGTGAACTTTTTTTATTAGACTTTGATAATTTAGCAATACTTTAATATGATAGAATTTATGGGCTTTAAAGTTTTGCAAAAATGCTTGCCATTTGTAAGTTAGAAATTTGACCAAAATGCAAAAAATCGGATTTTGTTCTTGAACTAGAAAGTTGACTTTTTATTTTTTGAGATTTTTAATCCGAGACTATTTTTATTGAATTCAAATGAGGGGTATTTCATTATTTACATGCAATATCTTAAGTAAATGGAAGGGAAAGAGTTATGACATTTATTTAAATGATATTACATGTAAATATATATGTCTGTCTATCCTTACCTGCCTACCAGTTTGTCTACCCTTAACAAGAAATCTCATAAACCCCTATAGACCTGGACTCGACCTGGCTCAAGGAGCTCCCGAATTACACGCATGTACCTAGGCGCTTAATTGATTGCATGTCCTATCAGTAGTGTTCAATTAGTCCAAGTAGACTAGGACACGGCCTCCTGTGCACCGTTCGACATCCAGATTACGCTCCTAAACCAAACCACACAATGGATTGCACGTACCAACAGAAGTGTGCAATTGACCCAATTGGACCAGAACTCCGACCCCTAAGACTGCATGAAGTTCCAGATTGCACGCCTAATTCTAAGCATGCAATTCAATTATGCATTCTCCACAAGGCACACAATTAGTTCTAAGCGAGTTGGGACGAGGACACCGACCGAGCCAACCAATCAGTCATTCATTGAGTCTGTGACAGACTGAAATTGGATTGAGTGCCCCGGATAGGGCGTGAAATCCAATTACACGTGCAAGATAGGGCATGTAATTGAAATTGATCAATCAATTACGCACCGGCCCTAGGGCACATAATTACTCGTATACCTATAAAAAGACTACTATCCCACAACCATTCACAACAATTCTCTCGTACAATTTTCTCTTTTGAGCTTAGCTCTTTTTAGAAATTTTGAGGTTCTCTCTGGAGCTCCCAAAGAAAGGGGTTGAGCTACCTTCTAGACTTCTAGAAGTGTAGACTCTTCCCTTGGATCCCCAAGTAATCTGGCTAGCGGCACTAGCTAGCTAGTCCTGACTCTCAAAGGAGTACAAGAGGAATAAGCGTCCTTAACCTTAGCCTAGAGCCCATTAGCTTTCGGAGGACCTTTCCCATTAGGTCCTCCGTAAGCTCCCTTGGGCCATCCGATTTGCCCAAGGGAGCTTATGGAGGGTACCCAAGAATAGGGCCGATCCTCCTTAGCACAATGGGCCAAAACCCCCTTTTTACAGTAGACTCCCAGTAGGAATTGGAAACCAAACTAGTTAGACCTTAGGCAACCCATAGCTACTGAAGTTGGTTGGCTGACGTTCACTATAGGAGTTCAGCCTGCATCTTCTCGCGTGTGATCACTAACGTGTTGCAGCATTGATTAACATTTGCAGCTAGCAATTCTTCATTTAGAATTTGCCTATTTCTTTTCAGCATTTAATATTTCTTATTTTATTATTCTATCACCCTCAGCCAAAGTCCACTAGAACTGAATTGGGCCACTTCTTCCAGGACTGAAAGGAACCCTGAAACAGTGCGTACCAACAACGACAGTAGCTTCCTTCTTTGTGGCACTTTCTGTAGTAGACGCTTCCTCTTGCTTCATGGTCTTTGGGAGGATTGGCAGTTCTGGTTTAATTTTCCATGCCACTTCATGTGCAGGCATAGTCTGCTTCTCGATGATGAATGACTTAGTACTGTGTCTGATTTGTATTTGTATGACTTAGGCTAGCACGACGAGAGAGTCTGCCAGTTAATTCTAGTCTTAGGATATGAGTGAAGGAAATCTTCTCGAACTTCTTTATCAGGAACTGAACAGTCTCTAAATACGCAATTAATCTTCTTTCTTTCTTCTTCCATTCTCTAAACACTTGTGATATCACAAGTTTGGAGTCGCCGATGGTCTTCCAATGCTTGATGCCCAGTTGTAGCGTTGCTCGTAGTCTGACAATAAAGGCTTCGTATTCAGCGACATTATTAGTGACTAGGAAATTGAGTTGAAAGGTTGTACAACCATGGGCTTTCACGAGTCTGTCGTGACTATGCGCTCGTAAAAAGATGGAGTTGCCACCCAAAGCTTTTGGTGTTCCAGGATACCTCAAAATCGATATATAAGCACCGAAGTGCAAAAATATGACTCCGATTTACCGGTCAACGCCAAAGGCTCTTGGGTAGGGACTTCGGTTATCAATCAAGAAGGCGCCCGATCGACCCGCACGTAAGCGGTCTCTACTATGGCCGGGTCTATATTTAGATGTATATAATATATATATATATATATATATATATATAAAACTATATATATATATAAAGATCAAAAAAATGAGCGGCGCATCCCCTTGCCCAAAGGGACTTCGATCCTATTGGGCCCTTCACACTCGTCGAAATTTTGGTGGCTTAATGGCTCGATTCTAGGATAGAGGAAAAGCAAACAAGGTAGAGGAATAGATGACAGAGTCGGAGCTCTCAGACCCTTGTAGCACTATTGGTTGGATCTTGGTGTGAGAGCAACACCGATGAGCATCTGATAGCACGTTGGCTTAGTAAGGGGTTCTAACTATCTATGGCTAAGGAGGTATGAGCTTGGGGATGATGATGGAAAGGGTGGTATGAGATGGGCTAAGGCTTTGAGCTTTAAACAAACTTAAGCCTAGGCAAATGAGGGAGCAAATTAGTAGAATTTCTTCTCTTGGAAATTTCAAAAGATGGCTAAACAAGAGGGGGTGGCTCTCTATTTATAGAGGAGAGGGTAATTAGTGTGTGGTTAATTCACTAATTGGTTTAGAAATTAGGTAATGGTCCATCTAAAGTTTTTGAGGTTTTTAAGGGCTTGGAGAAGAGGGAGTGGCAAAGGGGTTATATTTTAGGCTACTAAGGGTACTAGGGTCCTAAAGAAATAAACCCCAAAGTCTGGGATGGCCAACAAGTCAAACCCCCAAATAAAAAAGACCCATTTTCAAATATGAGAAGTTCAGGCTCGTGCTGGGAAAAAATCAATTTGGCTATACGTACATACTATATATGCATGAGTAAATTTTTTCAAGCAAACTTTTTTATGGCCATTGGATGTATCATCTCAAGCAACCCCAAAACGATATATAATGTTAGTCAATCGGACATTTCTATCAAAATTTATGGCCATCAGAAGTTTGAGAGCCGCGTAACATCATGAATTCATGAAATGCAATCTTTTGGGATCTTGAGCCTTCATGGGCTGACTTTGGGACCATCTGGGAATCAGGGATTATTCATTTATTTAAGTTTTCCTTAGGGTATTAGGGTTCTAAAGGAGTTCTACGAGGGATCCTCCGGTATGGGTTCTAGGGGTTCGGTAAGGGTTCTAGGGGTCCGGTAAGGGTTCTAAGGGTCTGAGAAGGGTTCTAAAGGTTATGGGAAGTGCTTTCAGAAGCTCGGAGGTATGCCTTTCTCGAAGTATGAGTTAATCGAGTCTTGGGCCAAATTTGGGTGTCTACAGATGCCTCTCTCTGGTATTCAATCCCTAATGATCGTATGCCAAAGAAAGACACATTCGAAGAGGCCCAAGGCAAGCTCTCTTGGTTCTATCGTATTTAAAGAGATCCTCAAACATCAAAAGGTAAAAAAACAACATGGAGAGAAGCGAAAGCCCATTAGGCTGGGAAAACATCGTTTCATGGAGAGTAGCGGAATCCCATTATGTTGGGAAAAAGTCCGTTCCTCGAGATTATCGGTCCCCAAGTGCTTAGTGACATTACTGGGCATGACCGTGATGGTGTGATTGATGATACATGAAGTTCGAGATTCATTTTGAACAAAATAGCCCGCGAGTGGGAGGGTGATCGAATCATACTTAAAGAATGGTGTGAGGTAATGACGCGAAGATCCAACGGTTCGTACCCAATCCAATAAACATTGATTGCCCCATTTTATCGGCACGAGTGCCCCTACGTAAGGTAGGGTTCGAGATTTTTGAGCGAACTCATCGATCCCGAAGTTAATCTAGCACGACTACCCAAGAAAAATATTAATGTCACAATACTTTTTAGGAGTCCGTGCCACTTTTGATGATGATCTTACAAACATATCAACTATACAAAAACATGGACCATTAGGGGCAATAAAAGCAAGGCAATGGAAGTCCCGACCTAGGTCCCGCCCGAGTATAATTTACAGGAATAAACGACCATCTTACGAATACCTAGACACATGGCGTATACTTTATAGGGATAACATATAGGTTTTTAAGCCTGCAACTGAAAATAAACATGGGAAATGATCCCTTCTGCATTTTGAACATAGTTGTTCGATATGTAATCTCATTTAGCAGTGGAATCAAACCGATTGAAACATTGACTGTTTGATCGAGATTGACACAGTTGCTCCTACTTTGAAGTAGGATCCAAAGATATAAGGCGAACCTTAGATTTAGAACATTAATTTAGCACAGCTACGTTGCCGAAAAAATATTGACATTTTATCGCATTGAAGCACGCATGTGCGTAGAGAGTGACAAAAAGTAGAATGAAACACAGATTGTCTCAAGGAGTAGGAACGAGTTGTTTCCTTAGAATTCGAGAGCCTTCTTTTGGAAGGAGCCTTGAGTGAGCTCCTTGGGTCTGTTGATGCTTCTTGAAAGCGCCTTGAGGGCCTCATTTGGTCGGTGGATGAATGGCCGCAATGCTCATGAAGATGCCCTGCTTGAGAAAATCCACAACTTAATGCGCGAGTTTTAGGCCGTTGACCTATCCTGCACATACTTCAACAAAGATCAAATACCAAAGAAAGAGGGGTACAAATCCCTCCGACAGAGATTTTTTTTGTTTTGGATTTATACATGTATTTGTTTTTGTGTTGTGGTGCCTATAAAGCAAAGTACAAGATAAAAAGGAAACTCTTTTTTTGGTATATACACTTTTTTTCCTTTTCTATATTTTTTTATTTAATGCCTTAAACATGAGGGGAGGTAATGGATCCCATTTTGAGAATGGTCAAACCCATTCATGCAGTTGGGCCTGAGTGAGGTCAAGAATTTTACGAAGGTTGGAACGTCCATCCCTTTAGATTGAATCAACCTTTTATCCTTACCTTGGGTCATGCATTTGACGGTGTGGTCTAAAGATCTGCCTGATTAGGACCCGATTTGAGCAAACATGAGTGGCCCAATTGGCGACCAGAATATTCGTACGTGACCAAAGGAACAATTGACTTTCTTTTTTTCTCCCCCCTTCTTTTTTTTCTTTTAGGAACATTTTTACTACAGTGCCCAAGATGGGTTTTCGCCATGCCCATTGTCGCCCTCTTTTTACCCGTAGCGCCCTTTCGGGTTTTCACTGCGTCCATGGGTATACATTTTACATCAGACGCTTTTTCAGGTTTTCACCTAGTCTACACAAGCTTGCTGTTTTATTCGTAATGCCCTTTTGAATTCTCATCACGTCCATCTTGCTTTGAGCTTGTATATTTTTATTTTCTTTTCTTTTTCTTTTTATTTCAGAATCATTTCAAAGGCCACAACATGGACGTCGATTTCATCATATCCGGCAAGATAGAGTTCTTTGTTGTCTTAGCTTCGCTCGTGCTGACTCAACAGATACCGTGACTGCTCATAGACCTCAAAGAGGGCTTTCTCTTAGGATGAATTGCAGCCATGGGTTTGAAAGGGATAGGTTAGGAATTTTGAAGGTATTCTTGGGTTAAAAGGTTTCCTCGATTAGGATCCAGTTATCATACATGCCCCACTTTTTCTTTTCAATTTTTTTTGTTCTTTTCTTTTCAGACATCTTCTTTTTGGGATTTTACTTTTTTGATTTTTTAAGATTTTGATGATAACTCTCTTCTAATTTTTTTTGTTTGGTATATACACCTATTTTTTTGAGGCGTTTATGAAAGAAAGGTTATCGACTCAAGTTGGGTAGCAAAGGGGTTATGAGTGTTCAGGGATGCTTTTTGGCTACTTAGCTTTGAAATGATGGCCTCTTTTAAGGGGCCCTTAAGTAGTCACGTATCCATTTTTGCCAGTACTTACCTTGTCGTAGGAGACTTAGGAGTAGAATCGTTGCACGTATCCAACGTTGATTGGCTCAGGAAAGTGATCTCCATCTATTGTGGCGAGTCAGAGCGCGTATCCTGGTAGTACCTCTCGGATGACGTAAGGCCCTTCCCAATTGGGCTTGAATTTCCCTCTCAAATCAATGTGGAGATGGGAAGATTTTCTTGAGTACGGTGTCACCCACCTTTAAATCTCGAACGTGAGCACGCTTATTGTAAGCCCATGTGACCTCCTCTGATAGGCATGGGTGTGACACAAGGCTAGTAGCCTCTTTTCATCGATTAGATTTAGTTGTTTGAAACGGGATCTCTCCCTTTTCGCTTCCGATAGATTGGATTCAATGAGGATACGGAGTGAAGGTACTTCAACTTAAATTGGAAGTACGGCCTCAATTCCATAAACAAGAGAGAACGGTATCGTCCCTGTAACGGTACGGATCGACGTTCGATAGGCCCATAGTGTGAAAGGTAGCATTTCACTCCAGTCTCGATATGTGACAACCATTTTCTCGAGGATACACATGACTGTCTTGTTGGTAGCTTCAACTACTCCATTGGTTTGTAGCCGATATGGTGACGAGCGATGATGTTTGATTTTGTACTGCTCGCATAAGGTTCTGATGCGCTTGTTCACAAAGTTGGTGCCATCGTCCGTGATGATATCCTTGGGCATGCCAAATCGACAAACAATGTTGTTCTTGATGAACATCTCTACATGAGCGGTCATGATGTTTGTGTAGGACGTTGCCTCTACCGATTTTGTGAAGTACTCGATGACGACGAGGATGAACTGATGTCAATTATATGCTTTCATATTGACCTTTCCGACAACGTCTAGACATGTGGCGAATGGCCATGGAGTGGTCATGTTGTGCAGATCTATGACTGGAGCATGTATCAGACTGGAGTGTTCTTGGCACTTATAGCACTTTTGAATGAGCTTGAAATAGTCAGCTTCCATTGTAGTCTAAAAATATCCTTGCCATAGGATCTTTTAGGCGAGCATGTGCCCATTGACGTGGGCCCCGCATACTCCTCCGTGTATCTCCTTTATAATATTGGCTGCCTCGCTCTCGGTTAGACACCTAAGCAGGATGTTATTATATGACCACTTATAGAGGCACTCGGAGCAAATGACGTAATTTGTCACTAAACACTGGATGGTATGCCTGTCCATCTTGGATGTACCTTCAGGGAATGCCCGAATTTTGAGGAAGTTCTTGATATCTGAGAACCAAGGTGGCTCATCATTTGTATCTATGGATCCCTCGATCTGGAGGTAGAAGACTAGCTCATTTCTTTGCTCAATCAAGATAGGCTTCATGTTGATACTATTTGGAATTTCGACCATTGATGCCAAGGTTGCAACTGCGTTAGCAAACTGATTTCTTGCTCGTGGGACATAGGAGAATGTAATGTTGTCAATGTTGGCGATCAGATCCTAAAGATGTTCATGGTATGGGATCAACTTCATATCTTTCATCTTCCAATCTCCATTGGTCTGGCATATGATTAACTGTGAGTCTCCAAACACCCTGAGATGAGTTATGTTCAGGTATATAGTTGCTTGTAGGCTAGCTATGCATGCCTCATATCCGGCCATGTTGTTGGTGCAAGGGAAATTGAGCTTGATAGAGACAGGTATGTGGGATCCTTTTGGCAAGATTAGAACTGCGCCAACTCCTTAACCTTCAGCGTTTGATGCCCCATCAAAGTGCATTACCCAGGGCTCCTCTATCTCTTCTGTGTTATCCTCTGTCATGAAAAAATGTCCTCATCAGGGAATTCAGTTCTCAAAGGTTCGTAATCTAGTAAAAAAATTTCGGCAAGATGATCAACGAGTGCTTGCCCCTTGATTGACTTTTAGATGACATATGTGATGTCAAACTCTGATAAGAGGAGTTGCCAGTGTACAGTTTGGCTAGTGAGAGCCGACTTTTCAAATAAGTACTTCAAGGGATCCATTCGAGCCAAGAGGAAAACTACCTAAGATAACAAGTAGTGACGAAGCCTCTCTGTAGCCCATACGAGAGCCAGACATGCTTTCTCCAAATGAGAATAGCGCATCTCATAATTAGTGATCTTCTTGCTCAGATAGTAGATGGCCTGCTCACTTCTTTCGATTTCTTCATGCTACCCTAGGTTACATTCGATCGAGAAATCTGTTATTGAGAGATACAATAAGAGTGGCCTCCCACCGGTGGTTCCAAAACTAGTGGGTTGATGAGATAGCTTTTGATCTTATCGAATGCTGCTTAGCAATCGTCATTCCACTCCATGGGTGAATCCTTCCTCAGTAACTTAAAAATCAGCATGCAGATGGGAGTGAGTTATGCAATGAACCGACTAATGTACTGTATTCTGCCCAGAAAGCCTCTAACCTCTTTCTCAGTAGATGGTGGTGGCATTTCAACCATAGCTTTTACTTTCACTGAATCGACCTCGATACCCCTTCTGCTAACAATGAAGCCAAGTTATTTTTTGGACATAGTGCCGAATGCGCATTTTTGCCAGTTTAGACACAGCCTGTATTTCCTCAATCTTTCGAACAGCTTTTGGAGGTTGACCAGATGATCACCTCTCTCCTAAGACTTGGCTATCATGTCGCCGACATACACCTCGATTTCTCGGAACATTATCTCGTGGAATAGTGTTGTCATCGCTCTTTGATAAGTTGCTCCAACATTTTTCAACTCGAACGGCATGACTCGGTAACAAAATGTCCCCTATGGGGTAATGAATGTTGTCTTCTCTTAGTCTACCTTGACCATTTTGATTTGATTGTACCCGGAGAATCCGTCCATAAATGAGAGCATCCCATTCCAGGCAGTATTATCGACCAAGATGTCGATGTGTGATAAAGAAAAGTCGTCTTTCAGGCTCGCCTTGTTAAGATTTTTGAAGTCATTGCACATGCTAACCTTTCCATCCTTCTTTGGTATAGGGACGATGTTGGCTAGCCATTACTGGTATTTGGAGACCATGAGAAAGCCGACATTGTACTGCTTGATGACCTCATCCTTTACTTTTAACATTCATTTTGACCGAAGACGTCTCAACTTTTGTTTGACCAGCTTTGCATCGGGATATAGCAACAACTCATGTTCAACCAAATTGGTGTCCAAGCCAGGCATGTCTTCGTATGACCATGCGAAGACGTCTTGGTATGATCGAAGGATGTCAATCATGTCCTTTCTTTTCAAGGGAGATAGTGACGTTCCGATCTTAGTGATTCTAGGAACCTCCTCGGTACCTAGATTAACATCTTCAGTCTCTTCAACGATCGGGCTAGGGCCATGCTCAAAATCGGCATATTGTTCAATGAGCTCATTGGGAAGTTCCTCGATTCAGTCCTCGTCGTCGAGCGAGCTCTTCAATTAAAGCATCATTTTTCTTGATTTTGTTGGAAATCTTAAAAGATAATATTTTTGGAGTTTTTTGTATTTTTTCTATTTTTTATGGTTTTCCTTTTCTTCGGAGATGGGCCCTCGGCAAGGCAGGTTTCTATATACACATGGTATTGCCTGCCAAGGGCTAACCTCACTTTTTGTAGGTTGTTGTTTTTTGAAAGCTGACATCGTATTTACGGTCATTTAATGCTTTCAAAGTTAGGAGCATTGAAGCCCAATTTCTCTCCTAGGGTGTTGCCTCTTTACCTAGTCTTGTGGAGGAAGCTAATTGAAATGGCTTTTGAGGGTCAGCCTCCATCATATTTTCTAGTGGTTCGTCTGAGACCTGGTCCTCGAACCTTAACACAAGCTTTGGGTGGGTCATTATAGGTGGCTGCATTGGCAGGGGTACCGCCTCCTCGAAGAGTAACAACGAGGCGATGTCTATTTTGATCTCAGGGGGAATGATTTGAGAATTGGTTTGGTGGATGGCTACCTATTTATGTGGGATCAGTTGTGTTGCCCCATTTTGGTCAATCATGATGACCCCTGCAGTCACGAATGTACTTTTGATGTGTGGTCGTGACTCTTCTTCCAAGTATACCTCCTGGCATTAGCGATGGCAGCAGCACGGGCCTTTTCCTTAGCCTCTTGGACTTCTTCTATGGTAGGCTTGTAGCCTAAGCCAAATTTGACTCATTGTCTACTCTTTACTCTGAGCGGGTCTCTTCTGCCTTGTAGGTGAGGACTTAATCCTTTCCATTCTGGTAGCTCCATTTTTGGACCATTGCTACCGCTGCAACCATTCCTCCTTCAATTTTTGTAGTGACCTTTCCGAGGGATTCTGGTGCTACTACCGCTGACACATCAATTGAAAACTACGAAGCTCTATGTCCTCAGGTGTGTGCGATCATTTTCTCCCTTTCCTCTCGCCCCTCTCCCATGATGGATACAACTTTCTTCTGAGATGAACTTGAGCTGTTAATGTAGAGTGGAGGGCACCACCCCGATTTCGTGCAGCCATGGCCGCCTAAACAATAAGTTGAAAGAGGACTTGATGTCCATGACTTGGAACAAGATTGAGGAGGTCATTATAGACACCCCCATTTTGCCCTCTCGAAATATACAAATCTGTTCGGTCAACCTTTGACCTTGTCCGTGATTTTTCAAAAAGGACTTACCTTCTCTGGAAGTTTCACAACCCTAATGTGGGACCATATGCTAAAATAATAGTATATGGCTGAACACAGGCTGAAACAATAGCTCTGTGGCTCAAGACTCGTGACCCTAACATAGGGACCATGTACTGAAACAATAGTACATGGCTGAACACAGGCTAAAATAATAGCTCTATGGCTCAGATCCCGACATAGGGAGACTATATACTGAAACAATAGTATATAGTCAAAATGCAGGCTGAAACAATAGTCTGGTATTTCAGACTCAACCCCGACTTCGATAACCTCGAATTACGTACCAAAAACTATACGCATAATTCGATTACACATCAACTCAAAAACATGCAATCAGTCCCCTTTTAGACCAGACTTCCTTTCCCAGACCACCTCGAGACTCTATCACACACCCACCACAACACATGAGATCGAATCGAGACTCTATCACGCGCCCACCACGGCACATGTGATCGAATCGAGACTCTATCACGCGCCCACCACGGCACGCGCGATCGAATTGAGCGCCCCACTATCAGCGTGCAATTGGCCTACGCCTGACCTAGTCTTATAGTCCTTGACCCCCAAGCTTCATCGATTAAGCGCTCCGAAAGAGATGCTTAATCGGATTGCGTACTCCACACCAGGCACGCAATTAGTCCTAACATTGTTAGAACTAGGAAACTTCCTGAGCAAGTCAACCGGTCGCCCACTGAGTCAGTGTCCGACTCAAAGCAATTAAGCGTCAGTTAATCGACACGTAATTATTAAAATACCTATAAAAAGACCTCCCCATTACGACCCAAAGGCTGGCCCCCACAACTTTGAGATTCAAGTTTCAAGTTCTTCATCTCCAAGCGTAGGATTTCGAGATTTCTCTCTATAGCCCAGGCCGTAGGTATAATTTACTTTCTAGTTTTAATTTCCGATTTTAGATCTTAGGCTCTGATTTCTAGTCCTAGGCTTTAGTTTCTAATCTCTAGTCCTGGTCATTATTTCTTAGATTTAAAACTTAGGTTTTAAATATTAGTTCTTATTTTCAGTCTTAGACCATAATACCTCCTTTTTAATCTGTACTTTAATCCCTGGTTCTAGTTCTTAGTTTCTAGAATCACTCTTTAATTTTATTATCTAATTTTCAGTATTAAAACTTAGTTTTTATCCCGATACCTTAATTTTCAGTCCTAATATTAATCTTTGGTTCCAATTCTTAGTTTTTTGCGACCAGTCCTTAATCCTACGGTTTGATTTCTTCTTATTTCGAATCTGATTTCACTCCTTAGATTTTTTTAGCCTTTAGTTTTAATTTCTAATTTTTTATAGTTCTAATCTTTAGATTCTAATTCTTAATTCTTAAGTTTTAGAATTCAGCCCTTAGGAAATCCCTGCCCAAATCCTTAGTCTAAAGCCAACTAGGCCTCCCCAACATTTTCTCAATTGTCAATCCCGTCATTTTTATGTTTGGCTTATTTTGAGGTATCAAACAAATTCGGATTGAGGTAAAATTGGTCATGTTGGAAAATTTTTCGAAGTAGCTTTCCAACGAACCAAAAATCTGGCAATTATCGAAGTTATGGTCAGTTTTCGATCACTACGCAAAAAGTAAAGTTTTTCAAAACTCCCAATTGAATTAGGATTAGTATCTTTATTATATTATTTAAGAAAATAGGATTTATGGTAAAAGCCTATAAAGAAGACCTTTACCCCCTAGCCATCCCTCTATACAATTTTCCTCTACATAATTTTCCTCTGCACGATTTAGACGATTCGTTAGGTAATTCCTTAGTCCTTAATTTTCTGGTTCTAGTTCTTAGGTTCTATAACCAGTTCCCTTTTTTTTATTCTAGTGCTAGATTTAGGTTCTAGCCCTCTAGATCTTAGGTTTTAATCTAAATTTCTAATTTTCTTATTCTAGTCCTTAGGTTCTAGAACCAATCTTTTTTTTAATTTTTAGGTCGTGGTTCTTAGGCTTTAGAATTAGTCTTTAATCTCATGATCTAAATTTTCCTAATTTCAATCCCGATTTTGGTCCTTAAATTTTAGCTTTAGTCTTAATTTCTCATAATTCTAAATCCTAAAATTTGTTTTATAGTTTCAGTTATTAATTCTTTTTTTTAGCCCTAAAATTTTAACCCTTAAATATCAATCATCAATCTTTCACAAAAAAATACTACTTTATAATTCAAATTCAGTCTCTCTCAATTTTAGCCACCCGTTTTGCCCAAGGGGGTTACGGAGCAGCTGAAAGAAAGGAAGAAACCATCCTATCGAAAGCCTGCTTGAGGTGTAAAAGGAACCTATCGAATGGTTTCCTGAACCTATCGAGATGGAGACGCTGGAACAGAACCTATCGAAGGGTGCTTGAGCCTTTCGATAGGAGTGAGTGCAACCCTATCAAAAGGATGGCATGCAGAACGGAACCTATCGAAATGGTTCTCCAACCTCTCGAAAAGCTTCCTCATCCTGTCGAATGCTCCATTCCAAGGGCTGAGAATGTTGATGCTCTAAGAGAAGGCTCATCCTATCGAAACCTATCGAAGAGATCTGAGAACCTGGCGAAAGGACCAAAAAGCTCCATTTGAACCTGTCGAAAGCTTCCTGAACCTATCGAAATCGTGTGTAGAACTTCTTAGAAATTCAGCTATGCACACGTTGCGACTTGGTGACCTGCTGCATGCAACCCGAGATACTTGGTGATCGGTACGATGGTTCTGGAAGATGCCCTAGGAAACCCTAACCAACCCACGTGCTCTGACAGAACCCTAACAAACTCAGAGGACCTTCTAGAAGGGATTTTTGGCAGGAAAAATAGAGGAGAAAGCTATATATAGAGACTCCCAATTGCAATTGGGGGGGATCGAGATCTGAGATAAATTCTAGAGATTAGAGCTTGCAGAGAAATTTTATTTTCCCTCTTCTAGCCCAACAATGGTTGGCTAATTCCCTTGGAGTAGCGAGGAGAGAGGTTAGATCTATAATTGGGTAAGGTTGAAAGTGCTATTGTAGGTTCCCTGCTGCACAGACTATAGATCTGAGACCATTTCCATTGTAGAGTGATTTTTAATTGTAATGTAAATGTTGTTTTTAATGCTTTAATTAGATCTAAAGTTCTTTTGGTTTCATTTGGTGATCGATCGAATTTGTGTAGAGGAGCTTGTAGATCAGCTCACCCACTTAACTGGTAGACCTCTTGGATACCATCCGATCTCCCTGGATCTGATACTCCTGTAATTCTTTGAGTCTGTGACCTTGGCATTGCAGCATCTGTAGTGGTTTTAATTATTCTGATTGATTCTTTAGCTTTGGAGGAGATTCCTAGGATGGTCTGTGACCATTCAAGTGGACAGATCATAACCTTAAGATTAGTCCAAGCTCAGGCTCCAATTGGATTCGTCTATTATAAATCCATGAATCAGATAACGTCTATAGGATGGTCTGTGACCATTCAAGTGGACAGATCATAGCCTTAAGACCAGGTGGATCCTGTGATTTGGAGTGGAGCCTTCTACCCTCAGCTGTGCTTATAGCCAGTTGAGGGAATTGTGTGCCCTGAACCTCTGTGGCATCATCAATCAAACCTGATTTCAGAGAGACCAATCTCCAAGCTACTCTTTTCCCCTACAAGATCTAAGTTCCCAAACTTGATCCAAGTTAGTCTTTGTTTAATTTTAGCTCAGCTTAAGTGACACTTCATTTTGTTGAGAACTAGAAAATATCATTTTCCACCCTTTAACCTAGGCCTTGATAGACCCTTGAGAGAACTAAATAAGTGTTTTAAGTGCTTGTGTTACAGCTAACAATAAAGACAGGCTTAACCATGAAAGCAGCGTAAAAGTGCCAAAAAGATGATAATCCATGTCGATCCAAAGGAAGAAAGAGAAGGGACAACCTCACTAGCTGTCAAAATGCCTGAACTGAAGAGGCACAAACCTGGTCTCAACCCAGAAAAGAAATGTGGAGCAATTCGAACAGAAAAATGCACTACAGAGTGCTCTTCGAAAAGAATCTGAACATTTCGAAAAGAACCTGAACTCTGCGAAAAGAACTAAAAGCTCCAGGCTTAGTTTTCGAAGAGCACCTGAACTCTTCGAAAGGATGATTGACCTATTCGAAAAGAAGAGAACTCAGAACTAACTTCTTAAAAGAGCTCAGAGTCACAGACTGCTAAAAGTTCCCTAAACTATGTGAAATGGTATTCTGGAGATTCCTAGCTTTTGCAAGGGTAATTCAGTAATCTTTTTCATGCGTCCCAATGCATTTAAAAACCTAGGGACATTCCAAAAGATTATAAGCACAAAGTGAAGGCATATTCCACCCCATGCCAGCACCCGAAGATGATATCACTTGGCGGGAACTTCTAGAAGCTCTAACAGATTTTCAAATTGCATAACAGAATTGATGCTTATGTCGCCTGATTGGCTGAACCAGATCGAGCAATTCTGATTGGCCAGAACAGATCTGGATCCTTGTGCTCGACTACCATTGGTTGATACAGATCTGAGCACTTCTGATTGGTCGATACGCATCTGAGCTAGACCTGGGGAAAACTATAAATAGATGAACCATTTGCCCAATTTGGGCATCCAGATTTTGAGTTTCATTCCTATTCCCCCATTTCCAAATCAGCTAGTTTGTCTGAAACCCCTGTAATAGCCTAACTTTTACTTGCAATTGAGAGCTGTGAGATACCTCTGTAATTCAAAAGAGAATTGTATTCAAGACTATAAATCTGAGAGCTGTTTAAGTTGTGCTCTGTAATTGTAATGGTGAATTTGAAAAGGTTGCTGTAAACCATACATTCTCAATTGGATTCGTGTTAAGGGTTCCCTCTGATCTCCTTATTGCACTAGACTCCTTTAGATTTACTGTTTTTCATGCAATTTCCCTTGATTCATTAACCCTGTGGGAATTAGTGTTTGTAACCTAATCACTCACAGCATTTATAGTGATATTTCTTTTTCTAAATTAAGGGTTTAGATTAAAGACTATTGGATGGTTTGTGGCCATTGAAGTGGACAGACCATAGCCATAAGCCTAAATCTAATCCTTGAGTTAGATTTGTTTCTCTTACATCTGTGCTTGTAGCCAGATGAAGATTGGATCATCTCTCATTTGATCTGCAGTCATTCTCATTGTGTTTCAAGGACCAAATCAAAGTTAGATATTATTTCTCTATTTTTATAAGTTTACATCAAAATTCCCCTAACTCAGATCTGGATCATTTAGTTTAACTTTTACTTTTATCATTTAGTTAATGTGACAAATTCAACCTCCCATCTTATGTGCTTTGTGGATAGGATAAGAGGCCAGATCTGGTAGCTCAGATCAGGAAGTTTATCTTACATTTTAAACAAATTCTCTGTGGACGATCTTTTACTCACTTACATTTAAAACTTGCTACAATTGGCCCTGATCTTGCAGGCTAATTCACTTCTCTCTGTGCTGATATTTCTTTACTCTTTTTAATGTTCCAGATTCAGTATAACTTAGCAGTTGCAAATCTATTTTCAAAACACAAATAAATCATGCACACTTAGAATAACCAACAAGTTTTTGGCGCCGTTGCCGGGGAATTTGTTTTAAAATAGGTAGACCTAAGTTTTCTTTTTTATTTTTACATCAGTGCTAAACTATTCTATTGTTTATATCTGTGCAGTTATTCATATCCATTTTGAAGAGGAGAATCTACTTTAAAAGGAATTCTGATGGTTTGCTGTGCATAAATCTGATTCTCTGTTCTGTGTTGTATGTTTAGTAGGAGGACTCTCAGCCCTGAGATTGTCCCTCTAAATTTAGAAGTTGAAATTCTGGAAAGCTAGCTACTATGGGTGAAGAACCTCGACTTTTGAGGGATTACTTTGCACCTGGTGCTTATAATTCTCCCTTTTGCATTCAATTTCCTACTGTTGAAGGAAATTATGAGATCAAATCATCGACTATCCAAATGCTTCCTTCCTTCCATGGGTTGAGTAAGGAAGATCCATACAAACATGTGGATGAATTCTTGTCTCTTTGCACCACATTCAACATAGCTGGACTTGGTCCAGAGGCAACCAAGCTTAGGCTCTTTCCTTTTTCATTAAAGGACAAAGCTAGAGCATGGTTGTCTATGTTAGCACCAAATAGTATCACTTCTTGGAATGATTTGCAGTGTCAATTTTTAGCCAAATACTTCCCAATGTCTAAAACAAGCCAATTGAGACAAAGTATTATTTCCTTCTCACAAAACTCAACTGAAACTTTCCATGAAGCATGGGAAAGGTTTAAGGAACTTTTAAGGCAATGTCCTCATCATCAAATACCCCGATGGCAGCTTGTTCAAAGCTTCTATCAAGGAATTGATCAAAAAGGCAAGAATATGGTAGATGCTTTCTGTGGAGGCACTTACTTGCAAAAAATAGTTGAGGAGGTTTAGGTGAATGAGTTGAAAATAAAGATGGATAATTTAACCACAAAGTTTGATAGATTGATGGACTCACTTAAAAATCCAATGGTTGCAAGAGTAGAGGAGGCATGTCTGATATGCCAGTCCCCTACTCATTCACTTGACCAATGTCCCGCTGCACCACAGTTCCCAGATCTAGTGGTGGAACAAGCTCATGCTGCCCAATCATTTGGACAGATGCAGTCAAATGAATATCCATGGAGAGGGCACCCCAATTTGAGGTGGAGCCAGGGGAATTATCAATCACAACAGCAGCAGCAACCAAAGAACCAAATGCCTTTCAAAACTGCTCAGCCTTATCAGCAGAATTTTTATGCCAAGCCAAATTTTCAGCAGCCCATTCCACAACAACCTGTACAGCAATCTGCTCCAGTTCAAATCCCTTCCAGGTCCCCTTCTTTTGAAGATCAAGTCCTAATTCACTCCAGAATTTAGGATCTTTAACTCAGACTGTGAACTTTCACAGTCAGAGCATAAAGAAGATTGAAGAAACATTGGGTCAACTTTCAAATACTTTCGCCAAAAGAGAGGAAGGAAAGTAACCCAGCCAACCTTTGAACAATCCCAAAGGACAGTTCATGGTTGGAGAGGCTTCTATTTCACATGAAGAAGTAAAAACTGTCACAACTTTGAGAAGTGGAAGAATTATAAATAACAAAGTGGGTACTAAAGAAGAAAAAAGTGAGAAAAATGATAAAGATATGCACAGAGCGCATAAGATAATGTTAGCAAAGTTGATGTACCTCAGAAAAATCAAAAAAATGAAAAAACAAAAAATCAAAAGATTCTGATAATGCTTCTAAAGCTGTAGATGAAGGACTAGTTCCTCATTTACCATTTCCTCATGCCATGAAATCAGTATCCCCTTTTGATAAGGGAACACAAAAATAGATGAAATGATGGAGACTTTCAAAGAAGTCAAGATAAATCTACCTTTGCTTGATGCAATCAAACAAATTCCATCATATGCAAAAATTTTGAAAGATATTTGCACTCACAAAAGACAGTCTAGGATACAGTTATCCAAGAAGGTCTTTGCTATGGAAAGAGTTAATCAGGTGTTGTCCATTACCACACCTCCTAAACTTCAAGATCCTGAAATCCCTACAATCCCTTGCATTATTGGGGAACATACCATTGAAAAGGCTTATTAGATTTTGGTGCTAGTGTCAACCTGCTTCCATATTCTGTATATGAGAAACTATGTTTGGGAGAATTAAAACCCACTCATGTGGTGTTACAACTAGCAGATAGATCTGAAAGAAAGCCAGTTGGGATGATTGAGGATGTATTGGTGGGAGTAGATAAATTTTTCTATCCTGCTGATTTTCTAGTTTTGGACATGGAACCTACAAAAAGCAAAACTTCCATCCCTGTCATTTTGGGAAGACCATTCCTGGCTACAGCAAATGCTTGCATTCAATGCAGGTCTGGTATTATGGAAGTCTCTTTTGGAAATATGAAGGTGAAATTAAATATTTATAATGCAATCACACAGCCTCAATTCAGCTCTGAGGAATGTTTTCATGTTGATCTCTTGGATGAACTGGTGGAAGGGGCTTTACAACAGTTTTTGCAGTGTGAAGATTTAACCACAGATTCTAAAGATGCTTGGAGAAATTCTGAGGAAGAAACATTTTGTACCTCAAAGTCTGAGGAAGTAAATGCGGTGCAAGGAACTCATAATCAATCAGCAAGTTTCTCTTCTTGGAAACTTGCTATTCTTCCCCTTCCACAAATAGCTAAGGTACCTTTGCTACCTTCTTTTCTCAGCCCACCTGATGTAGAACTGAAGCAGTTGCCAGAAAATTTGAAATATGTGTTTTTAGGAGACCATAAATCATTGCCTGCGATTATTTCTTCCTCCCTCACAAAGTAGCAGGAGGAAGAGCTGTTGATTATTTTGAAACAACATAAAAGGGCAATTGGCTGGACTATTGCTGATTTGGGAGGAATCAGTCCAGTTGTTTGCATGCATAAAATCCATTTGGAAGAAGATGCAATGCCTTCTAGGGAAATGCAAAGGAGGTTGAACCCTCATATGCAAGAAGTGGTCATGAAAGAGGTTGTTAAGTTGTTAAATGGAGGGGTCATTTACCCCATTTCAGATTCAGCTTGGGTGGCACCTACACAGGTGGTACCTAATAAATCTGGGATCACTGTTGTAACCTCAGATTCTGGTGAGCTTATGTCAACCAGACAAACAACTGGGTGGAGGGTCCAGATTGATTACGTAAAATTAAATTCAATGACCGAAAAGACCATTTCCTCTCCCATTCATTGATCGATTTTAGATAAGCTAGGTGAAAAGCTTATTATCGCTTTTCTTAATGGTTACTCCGTTACAACTGATTCTCGTGGTACCCACAAGATCAGGAAAATACCACATTCACTTGCCCTTTTGGCACTTTTGCCTATAGGAGAATGCCTTTTGATCTTTGTAATGCTCCTGCTACCTTTCAAAGATGCATGTACTCCATTTTCTCTGATATGATTGACCAATTTATGGAGATTTTTATGGATGATTTTTCAATCTATGAAGACAGTTTTGCCCAGTGTTTACATCATCTCAAATTGGTGTTACAGAGATGTGAAGAAACCAATCTAGTTTTGAGCTGGGAGAAGAGCCATTTCATGGTCACCCAGGGCATTGTCCTTGGCCATGTTGTCTCCCATAAGGGCATTGAGGTAGACAGAGCAAAATTTGATTTAATTGCATATTTACCACCTCCCAAAACTGTTAAACAGATCAGAAGTTTTCTGGGACATGCTGGATTTTACAGAAGGTTCATTAAGGACTTCAGTAAAATAACCAAGCCTCTTTGTCATTTATTGTGCCAAGATGTCCCTTTTGTTTTCAACAATGAATGCATGAAGGCATTTGAATTTTAAAAACTGCTTGATTTCAGCTCCAATATTACGCTCTGATTATTCATCGCTTTTGAACTGATGTGTGATGCATCGATTATGCTTGGGAGCCGCCCTTGGGCAGAGAAAGGATAAGCTGCCTCATGTCATAGCTTATGCCAGAGATCAATGATTGATGCATGACTCAATTACACAACAACCGAGAAGGAGCACGCAATTATTTTTTGCTTTAGAGAAATTCAGGTCATATATCTTGGGTTCACAAATAGTGGTGTTCATCGACCACTCGCTTGAAATACCTTCATCTAAGAAGGACACCAAACCAAGATTAATCGTGGATCCTCCTATTACTGAATTTGATTCAGATCAAAGATAAAAGAGTGTAGAGAATGTGGTGGTGATCAATTTGTCTAGAATTTTAATCTTTGAGATTGACAGGCTGCCTATCAACGAATCTTTCCCTGATGAGCAACTTTTTGCTATTAGTATACACACCCCTTGGTTTGCAAACATAGTCAACTTTTTGGCTACTGAAAAAATTCCTCAACATTGGAATAAAATGGATAAAGATCTTTTCTTCTCAAAGTTTAAATATTTTATTTGGGAAGATCCTTATCTGTTTAAGATTTGTGCAGACCAAATAATAAGAAGATGTGTCCCTGAAGAAGAATTTCATAGCATACTTTCTATGTGTCATGAAAAGGCCTGTGGAGGTCATTTTAGTGGAAACAAAATTGCTGCAAAGGTTTTGCAGTGTGGATTTTATTGGCCTACACTTTTCAAAGATGCTCTGCAGCACTGTAAGTCTTGCCAGAACTGCCAAAAATTGGGCAGCATTTCCAAGAGAAACTCAATGCCTTTACAACCCATTTTAGTAGTTGAATTGTTTGATATTTGGGGGATAGACTTCATGGGTCCCTTTCCTCCTTCCAATGGGTGTAATTTCATTTTAGTAGCTGTGGATTATGTATCCAAATGGGTTGAAGCCACAGCCACTAAAACCAATGATCACAGAGTGGTTCTGAAATTTTTAAAGGATCACATTTTTTCCAGGTTTGGTTTTCCCATAGCTATTATCAGTGATGGGGGAAGCCATTTTTGTAATAAACATTTTGAAGCTTTATTGAAAAAATACTCTGTGACTCATAGAGTAGCTACTCCATATCGTCCACAAACCAGTGGACAAGTGGAGATTTCCAACCGAGAAATCAAACATATACTGGAAAAGACTGTGAAGAAGGACAGAAAGGATTGGTCCTTTAAGCTGAATGATGCATTGTGGGCATATAAGACAGCCTATAAAACCCCAATTGGCATGTCCCCATTCAGGTTGGTCTATGGAAAAGCATGCCATTTACCAGTGGAGTTAGAATATAAAGTCTTTTGGGCTATTAAAACATTGAACATGGATCTGACTACTGCTGGTAATCACAGGAAACTGCAACTTGCTGAGTTGGAGGAGCTGAGAATGGATGCATACACCAATTCAAGATCTTACAAAGAGAAAGTCAAAGCCTTCCATGATAAAAATTTGTTGAGAAAAGAGTTCACAGCTGGCTCTAAGGTATGGCTATTTAACTCAAAACTTAAGTTTTTTCCTGAAAAGCTGAGATCCAGATGAGAAGGGCCATATACTGTCATTCATGCAGCTCCTTCTGGGGCTGTTGACATTTTAGACCCAAGTGATGGAAGAATCTTGAAAGTAAATGGTCAGAGGCTCAAACCATGCATTGTGCTGCCCATCTATCATCAAGAACCTCCCCAAATCTGATGGTATACAACTGTACAATATGTTTTTGTTCTGTAGTTTTTGCATAGTTTTCTATTTCTCTGTTTTTAGTCATGTTTGTTCTCTTTTCGAGAAGTTTAAATATGTGAAAAATTAATTCGCAAAGTAAAAATTGTCTTTTCGCAAAGTTCAATTTGCTTTTCGAAAAGGATCTGGATTTGTAACGAGCTGCTCGAAAGCAATGATTTGCTTTTCGAATAGTTGTTTCTGAAGCCATTTGCTTTTCGAAAAGTTGTTTCTGAAGCTATTAGTTTTTCGAATGGTACTGATGCCATTCTCTGTTGTAAAAAAGACTGTTTTGGAACTTTTCGAAAACTTAAAATGACTTTCTTGAAAAATAACTTTGAGCATATTTAAACCCTTTCGAAGTAAGGGTTTCATATTCGAAAGCTTTCTAAGAACGTCCTGTTCCACAGAAACCCCATTTCTTTCTTTCCTTGCGTGATTTTAGAATTCAGCCACACTTTTCTTCACATTTGTTCGATCATTTGAGCTTGAAGAGAGGGATTTTAGGTTCTGGATCTGGTGGATTTCAGCGAGCAAGCAACATGTTCAACCAAAACCCTAGATTTCGTTATTTTTCTGTGCATTTCCTCTCTTTATCATTTGCAAAGTTTGATTTTGTGTCAGCATTTGTTGTGGGCATTTTTATACACAACTTTAGAATGGGGAAAGCTGAAAAATCACTGGCTGCCATGTTCCCAAAATCTTCTACTAAGAAAATTAGCAAACCAACCCCAAAAGGAAAAACCAAAGCTTCAGCCAAAAGAAAACTATTAATGGATAGAGCTGATAGGATTGAGAAAGGGAAGAAGGTTAGACATGAGGAACCCATCCTTGCAGCTGCTAGTCCTGAGCCTGAGCTTCCTCCTTTGCCTATGCATTTGGTACTGCCAAATTCATTCATTGAAGCTCAGAAGCTGATTCCTGAGCTTATCGTGGATGAAACTTTCTTCGTCAACAAACCGGACTGTCAGCTATCTTTAAGATACATTAGGGATGCCTCACTGAGCAATATCCTTACCCCTCTGTCAGAGAAAATTTATCCGCGAATGGTGAAATTATGGTACCAAAACCTGGTAAAAGTGACAGAGAAAGATGCTGATGTCCCCACTCTTGTTATCTTTATTGATGATTGTGATCTAACTGTCACATATGAAGACATTAGGAATGCTTTGGGGATACCTTTTTAATATGATCCTGCTGGTCCATTGGCTGCACCAGAAGCAGCCTCTTTCAGAGAAATGGCTGCACATTTAACCCAAGGGATCTTTGGAACTAGACAGTCCATAATGAGGAGAGACCTAGCACCTCAATTTTTACTGATGGATTCAATTTTGAGGGGAAGGTTTTATGTCACTGGGCACAGCCAAGAAAGGAGGACACCAATTTTAGAGGCTCTCTTTCATTTTTCTAAGGGGCAATTTTTCAATGCCCCTATGTTAATTTTTGAAGTCATGGCTGATATTAGTGCCAAGTTGAAAAGGTTGAAATTAGCTGGAATCCCATTTGGTAGACTGATCACAGCCCTACTAAGAGCTAAGTTTGACATTGATGACCAGGAGCCATTTGAAGTCATAGCTCCTCATACTTTTGGGAGAATGGCTTGGACTACAAGCCAAGCAATGCTGAAAAGAATGAGAGAGGAAGGTGAGCTTGCTCTGAGCTGCATCTGCACTGCTAGTGGACTGCCATACCATACATGAACCCCCTCCGGCTCCTTAGAACCCGCTTTGCAGGACCACAGGTGACCATCTCTTTAGTTGCACCCATTCTTGAAGAAGTTGTCCTTCTGTGGTGACCAGCTCTTGGTGCACCCATCCATTCTTGAAGAAGTTGTCATTTTACCCTCCTCACCTAGTCCACTCACGCCACTTCACCTATTCCGGTCCCATCTCCCATACCCCCCATTATCCCAATTGCAGACTCCCCCTCTACTGAAACCACTCCAGCCATACTCACACCACCAATTTCTCCCACCAATGCCCAAGACCTGGCCACAGATTTTATTGAACAATCTCCTAGCACTCCTCTTCTCCAAAGCCTCTCAAGTTCACCTGCTCCTTCAGCCCACACACCTGAAGTAACCCATACCCCTGAACCTGAGCTTTTCACTACAGAGGCTTATTCATCATTGATGGGGTCTATTTTTGAAAACGTTGGGCTTGAATCTGTCCCTATACCTGACCCTCCTCATTTCACTCACTTGGCTACTTCTCCCTTTACAGCCATTTCACCCATTGCACCTCCACCATCCACTTCTATTTTACCAGCCCCTGCTATGCATACCACACCCACACCTGAATCAATTAGCCAAATATTTACCTTTCTCCAATCCATCCAAGCCCAACTACAGATCAACACAGATAATCAGTCTGTGACCAATGACCTTCTCCAAACCTTAGCCTCCACATCCCACACAACTACCTTAGCCACTGTACCTGCTGTTGATGACCATGCTACCCAAACTGAACTTGAGGTAGTATTGGTTGATCTGCCCACCCTCACCACTACTGCCCATGCTACCCAAACTGAACCTGAGGTAGCTCTGGTTGAGTCCCCTTCACCTCTCCTCACTTTCTCTAATCAAGCCAATCAGACCGACCCTGAAGTCATCCTTATGGACCCCTCTTCTCCCACTCCCACAGCTGGGATACCTTTGGTCCCCTTCCATTCCATTCCCATTCCCAGATTTTCCGCTCTCAAAAGGGCCATGGAAGAAAATCCATATATCTGTCGAGATGTCCTCAAGGGGTTAGCTGATTTGCAAGCTTACATTAGAACCCCTTATGAAAACCAGATTCGGAAATTGGAGTTATTCATGAAATTTGAGAGAGAAAATGAAGGACCTGCTGGGTCAAACTTTTCAGATGGTTAGGAGTGAGCAGCACAAGGTGACCATGTTGCAAGCACAGCTTGAACAGGAAAAACTGAGGACTACTAGACTTGGAAAGTACATTGGCCTCACCAAAAAGATCAAATCAAAGGAATACACTGAGCTACAAAACACAATCTAGGAGAAGGCTAAATCGAGTTCGCATCTAACATCGATTCTAGTTCGACTCGATAAAGGACTCAGCTTCGATCCCATTGAACCAACTTATGATACAGATTTTGACCCCAGTTATTAGATCACATTGTACTTATCTGTGTTATGAGTTTGTAATATAAAATTCTGGTTTTTCTTGTGTAATTACTATGCATTTCTATTCTTTCTTCTTGTCATTATGATTTCTGCTTGATTGTTTCTTTTTTTTGCTTTGGACCAGTGCGGACCCTGCTCACCTTAGGTTTGGGCGTGTGGTAGAAATGTCAATAATTGAGTTAACATCAATGCAACTTATGATCAGTAGAATTTTTGAAAATGAAGTAATTTCACACCTGTTGTTTTGAAAAATGAGGAAGTTAAAAACTTTTTGAAATTAATTTCTAGTGTAATTCTAATACTTTCATGAAGTGAATGTCAGAAATTTTCTAAAAGAAAATTGATGTTTTAGTAAACCTAAAAAGAGAAGAGAAAAGGATGATATACCTCAGAATTTGATAGAAAACCACACCGTGAGATTTGGACCAAATGTATTCTTTGGAGGTATGAATTGGCAATTTTACACTCTAGAATTTATTTAAACACTGCTTATTATCACTAGAAGTTACATATATCCAAGTTAAAATAGTTTGATAGCAATCATGATATTAAAGACATGATGTAAGGCCTCCTTTTAGACAGCTTTGAACTTCAAAAAGCCCAACCTTTTGAAAGCGCCTTGATACACACCAATTGAGCTTTATAAATCCAAGATTTCTTTGAAACCTCATCAACTTCATTTAGCCTAACCTCACTCGAGAATTCAAGGTAAAGGAAAGAAAGCTGAAGAAAGGTGAGTTGGGTAACAGTTTGGTAAAAAAATAATTGAAGGCAATGATGTATCAGCAAAAGAAATGTGGCATTCCAGTCAATGTTGCTTTGAAAAAAAAAAAAAAAAAGAGAAGGCATTTCATTGGAAGTTTGAAAAAGAAAGAGAAAAAGATGGCCACTTTGGCTCTGAAAATTCAAAGAAGAAGATGAAATTGTGCTGAATTAAAGAAGGTGTGTCTATCACCTCCTTACCTTGACTGACTTCTCAATTTTGAACTCCATTCCACCCCTTTATTCTTGATAAATTTCACCCATAAGCCACATTACAACCCAAGTTAAAGTCCTTGCTGATCAATGATGAATTGAGTTGTCACATGGAGATAAGGATTTGTGTAATCTATGGTGAAAAGAGCAGTGAATTCAGAACTAAAAAACAATGCCTATCCTCATGCTTACAGTCCTATTTGTGGGCTGTAACTGCTCTTAAGCCGTGTGAAATAGTACAACCCTCTTACTTACATGTTGAGTGAAAACCTGGTGAGAGTTGGGTTTGAAATCGACTTATTTGGGGTAACATCAAAGTTGGATTCTCAAATAGAAGGCAAGCTATTCATTAATTTTTCTTGTAAATAACTTTTTGACACAAATTGAGTGAATGGTAAAAGGAATTACAGCAGAATTTTAGTTTTGAACTGAAGTTTTCTTGAAAATCTTCTTACAGCCTGACTGATGCAGGTGTGAATAATCTGATTGGATGAAAGTTTGCTTTAACAGAACTGCATTGATCTTAACTGATTTATTGGAGAAGTTTGTGGGTACCTTCACTGAAAACCCTCAGGAGACTTCACTCCTCCACTAGGGATCACCTAGGGGTTTAAAAGGCTTGTTGTATATGCTAAATGCA
Source organism: Chloranthus sessilifolius (assembly GCA_021018995.1). Classification (NCBI taxonomy): domain Eukaryota; kingdom Viridiplantae; phylum Streptophyta; class Magnoliopsida; order Chloranthales; family Chloranthaceae; genus Chloranthus; species Chloranthus sessilifolius. Next base: position 87,427,495 of record CM037594.1, on the reverse strand, counting down.
ACTGTGTTCCCTACAAAAGTGGCTTTTTATTCTGTTTTTAATTTTGACTTTGCTAAGGGACTAGCAAAGCTTAGGTTTGGGGGTGTGTTGAGAACTAGAAAATACCATTTTCCACCCTTTATCCTAGGCCTTGATAGACCCTTGAGAGAACTAAATAAGTGTTTTAAGTGCTTGTGTTACAGCTAACAATAAAGACAGGCTTAACCATGAAAGCAGCCTAAAAGTGCCAAAAAGATGATAATCCATGTCGATCCAAAGGAAGAAAGAGAAGGGACAACCTCACTAGCTGTCAAAATGCCTGAACTGAAGAGGCAAAGACCTGGTCTCAACCCAGAAAAGAAATGTGGAGCAATTCGAATATAAAAATGCACTACAGTGTGCTCTTCGAAAAGAATCTGAACATTTCGAAAAGAACCTGAACTCTGTGAAAAGAAATAAAAGCTTCAGGCTTACTTTTCGAAGAGCACCTGAACTCTTCGAAAGGATGATTGACCTATTCGAAAAGAAGAGAACTCCTTGCGAACAGAACCTGAACTTTGCGAAAAGAGCTTCAAAGTCACAGTACCTTGCGAAAAGTTCCCTAAACTATGTGAAATGGTATTCTGGAGATTCCTAGCTTTTGCAAGGATAATTCAGTAATCTTTTTCACGCATCCCAATGCATTTAAAAACCTAGGGACATTCCAGAAGATTCTAAGCACGAAGCGAAGGCATATTCCACCCCATGTGAGCACTCAAAGATGAAATCACTTGGCGGGAACTTCTAGAAGCTCTAACAGATTTTCAAATTGCATAACAGAATTGATGCTTATGTCGCCTGATTAGCTGAACCAGATCGAGCAATTCTGATTGGCCAGAACAGATCTGGATCCTTGTGGTCGACTACCATTGGTTGATACAGATCTGAGCACTTCTGATTGGTCGATACGCATCTGAGCTAGACCTGGGGAAAACTATAAATAGATGAACCATTTGCCCAATTTGGGCATCCAGATTTTGAGTTTCATTCCTATTCCCCCATTTCCAAATCAGCTAGTTTGTCTGAAACCCCTGTAATAGCCTAACTTTTACTTGTAATTGAGAGCTGTGAGATACCTCTGTAATTTAAAAGAGAATTGTTTTCAAGACTACAAATCTGAGAGTTGTTTAAGCTGTGCTCTGTAATTGTAATGGTGAATTTGAAAAGGTTCAGAAGTACATTCTCAATTGGATTCGTGTTAAGGGTTCCCTCTGATCTCCTTATTGCACTAGACTCCTTTAGATTTACTGTTTTTCATGCAATTTCCCTTGATTCATTAACCCTGTGGGAATTAGTGTTTGTAACCTAATCTCTCACAGCATTTGTAGTGATATTTCTTGTTTTAAATTAAGGGTTTAGATTAAAGACTATTGGATGGTCTATGGCCATTGAAGTGGATAGACCATAGCCATAAGCCTAAATCTAATCCTTGAGTTAGATTTGTTTCTCTTACATCTATGCTTGTAGCCAGATGAAGATTGGATCATCTCTCATTTGATCTGCAGTCATTCTCATTGTGTTTCAAGGACCAAATCAAAGTTAGATATTATTTCTCCATTTTTATAAGTTTATATCAAAATTCCCCCAACTCAGATCTAGATCATTTAGTTTAACTTTTACCTTTATCATTTAGTTAATGTGACAAATTCAACCTCCCATCTTATGTGCTTTGTAGATAGGATAAGAGGCCAGATCTGGAGGTTTATCTTGCATTTTAAACAAATTCTCTGTGGACGATCTTTTACTCACTTACATTTAAAACTTGCTACAATTGGCCCTGATCTTGCAGGCTAATTCACTTCTCTCTGTGCTGATATTTCTTTACTCTTTTTAATGTTCCAGATTCAATATAACTTAGCAGTTGCAAATTTTTTTTCAAAACACAAATAAATCATGCACACTTAGAATAAACAACACATTTTAAACCTCTCCCCTATCTTTTAGCTAACTTAGCATTAGTTAGGGTGCCAGATCTCCTACAGATCTGGAGATTTATCGCATTTTTAAACCAACCTCCCTGTGAACATTCCCTTACCATCTTTTCAAAACTTACTACAACGGACCCTAAGTACTTGCAGGTCTATGTGAGTGTTTATGCCTAATTTTATCAGTGATTTTAGACCCTCTTTGGAGGGAAGGCAAACACTCCAACAAGTTTTTGGCGCCGCTGTCGGGGAGGTGTGTTTAGAAATTGGTAGATCTAAGTTTTGTACTGTTGGTTTGATTTTACTAACTGCATTTGTATGTTTTGTTGTTTTTTTTAGTATTTTGTGTGCATTTCATCAGATCTGAGGCTGCCAGTGAGAGGAGAATTGTGCTGGAGGCTGCTTTGTAGTTTGCATCCCTTTACTCCCCTTTTATTATTCAGATCTGTTGATTTTTCTTAGTTAGAAAGTTTGGTTGATTCTACTTGTTGTGTTGAGGATCTGTGCTGCATTCAGAATTGGAGTGTTGTATGTTTAGTAGGAGAACTCTCCAACCTCAGATTATTCTACTAAATTCAGAGGTTTAAAGACTTCTCAGATCCATACCAACTACACCCACATCTGTTGCAATTGACTCTATAAAAATGGGTGAGCAACAGCAGCCTAGAACTCTCAAGGAATTTAATGCACCAGGGGTTTACAATTCCCCCTTCTGCTTTCAATTCCTAGCTGCTCAAGGAAACTATGAGATAAAATCGTCCATAATTCAAATGCTGCCCTCATTTCATGGCCTCACTAAAGAAGACCCCTACAAGCACATTGATGAGTTCTTGGGACTGTGCACTACATTTAACATCATAGGTTTGGGGGAGGAGGCCACCAGGATGAGACTCTTTCCTTTTATATTAAAGGACAGAGCCAGGACCTGGTTGTCCATGCTTCCACCCAACAGCATTTAGTCCTGGAGTGATCTCCAATGTCAATTTCTGGCCAAGTTCTTCCCTATGTCAAAAACCAGCCAGTTGAGGAAGGGTATAATCTCTTTTACCCAAGATCCAACTGAATATTTTCATCAATCTTGGGAGAGATTTAAGGAACTCCTAAAGAAATGCCCCCACCATAAAATCCCTGAATGGCAATTGGTTCAAAGCTTTTATCAGGGAATTGATTCTAAAAGCAGAGACATGATAGATGCTTCCTGTGGTGGCACCTACCTCCATAAACTGCTGAGGAGGCATAGGAGCTCTTTGATATTATTAGTGAGAACTCTATGCAAAGGGAAACCTTGGCTAGAGATCTAGAGCCTCCTAGGTTGGTGAAGGAGAATACTTCAAGAGCGAAGATATATGAAGTGAGTGTGCCAAGTGATTTGGAAAGGAAAGTAGACAGCCTAGCCCTGAAATTTGATAGGCTGATGGGAGCAATGTAGTCACCTATGGCTGCTAGGGTGGAGGAGGCATGTGCCATATGCCAATCCCTTGCTCACCACCTTGAAGAATGCCCATCTGCTGACCAGTTTCCTAATTTTATAACAGATCATGTGGTTGCAGCTCAGTCTTATGGGCAGCAACCTGCTGCTGGGTATCAATGGAGGAACCACCCCAATCAAAGGTGGAGACAAGAATACCCAAAGACCCATGCCCTCATGTAAATGCTCAAATTTCCCTATTGAGAAGGTTATGTCCCAAGGCCTCAATATCAGCAACCCATGGCCCAACCTGTAGCTCCTCCTGTGCAGCAATTTGCACCTCCTACAGCTGTGAGAGCACCTTCTTTCGAGGAACAAGTTCTGGCCTCACTACAAAATTTGGGTCCCTTAACTCAAACTGTGCACTCTCATAGCCAAAGCATTAAAAAGATAGAAGACTATCTTGGTCAGCTGTCTAATGCATTGACTAAGAGAGAGGAAGGGAGGCTGTGACGACCCGACTTTTCCAATCCCTAAGGTATAGGAAAGGCCGGTTCATCAACTTATTGATTTCTCAATAAGCCGTAACAAACAGAAGCCGGCAACATAAACATAGGTCTAAAGACAGAGGCAACATTGTTAATCCATAAACAAAAGCTTCATATAACAAAATTAGATCTATCACTGTGAGGAACCAAAAGGAACCACCGGTGATGGCCAATCCGATCACCTAAAATAGAGGTTCACAATAATGGTTCCTCGAGTGATATCAAAAGATCAAAATAATAGCCTAAGGCTCATCATCCAAAATAATATCCAGACAATACCAAAAATAGAAAATCTAGGATCACGGGAAGAACTCCTCAGCTGGTATATCCAAATCCTCCTCGGGAATATAATCGGAGTCCTCCAGATCCTCTGACCCAAGGTCATCAAAGACTGACGATATAGTAGGGTGAGCTAATGACCAAGCTCAATAAGGGAAGATGATCTATTTGCATTTCTTATAAGTAAAAGTTTTCAAAAGACGAATCGGATCAAATATGGTTTTCAATGATGCTTTTCAAATTAAATTCCTAGTTCTAATCTCGAGTCAAAATCGATCATAAAATCTAAAGTGTTCAAAATGTTCGATTTAGCATGCCTTGTCTTAAATTTATAACTTAATTTTATCTCCCAAATTTCCTATAGCATGAGAGCAGACTACGTGACCGATGGAAAGACCCTACTGACCATCGTCGTTCATGAACCCATTTCGAAAATGCAACAAGCCCCTACGCTATGAGGGAAACTTGCGCCAAAGATTTACCGTCAACACGGTTGGTGGAATCTAGGGCATCGTACTTATGAACCCAAAATCAAATGCAAATGCTAACACATATCCAAGCTTATTATTCATATCATATACTGATTTTCAAAGTTCTGATTCGTAGTTAGCGAGGTTACGATTCAAAAGTTAGCGAGGTTACGATTCAAATTTAACTGAAGTTCTGATTTCCAATGATTCTTATTTATGACAAGGTTTGCAATTTTCGGATTATATCATATGTTCAAAGTTTTAATTTCACCGTGTGTAATGAATTTTCTATATTTCATGCTTCTAAAAATAACCTGATTTATGACTGTTTATGCTTATAATTTATGCAAATAATAGTTTGGATTCCCCTACCTTAACCAAGCAAATTCAAAGGCATGCATAAGCAATCCTCTCCAAGGACTCCCAATTGACCAAAACCTACATATATTAACACCCTAAGTGTTAATATACAACCCAAAAATTAATCCAAAGGCTCATAAAACAAAAATCCAATCAAAAATTAAAAAGCCAGAAACTGGACAGAATTCAACCATCGATTTCAAATTCGATGGTCGAATTTGAAATTCGACCATCGAATTTTAGAACTCTGTTTAAAGCTAAAAATCCCATTTTCGACTGTCGATTTCCAATTCGACAGTCGATTTCCAATTTCGACAGTCGATTTTGAAAATCGATGGTCGATTTTCTCAGGTACTGTGGCTGTAAATTTTAACATGCTCGAATTCTTTTTCATATTTTCTACACAACCATTCCATCATTTCTATTGAATTCAAAACTTACTTTCTTAACAAAAATCAAACAAATTTGCATAAGGAGGTTTTAAGACATACCTCTTGTAACTTAATTCGTTGCTTTCTTTGAACCGATTCACGTCCGGAAAAGATCTCCAAGCTCAATGGTTTTAGATCTTCAAATCAGTCCAAAAAGAAGGGTGGTTACAGCCACTTCACTCAACAAAATCACACAGATTTTTCACCCTCTCCACATCACTCTTCTCTTTCAATTAATTCAAACTGATCAGAATTTAGGCACTACTCTAATCAGTGGTTGAGATGGAGAGAGGAACTCTAAAACTTCCAAGATCTAAAGATCACATGCAGCCCAAAAGGTTTCCTATTTGTTTTCCAACCGAAAGAGAGAAGTGTATTTTCTCTAAACTCTCTCTCTCTTTGTAATATATAAACAAAGCATACAAAAATCTAGATATTTAAATTTTACAACTTATCCCTTTAAGTTGAGAACATATCTAGTGTTAACCACCAACACCAACCCAATAGTATAAGTCATCGATTTCATGACTTGCACACCTCTCGAGACCAAATCCTTTGGCCATTAGTCTTACCATAGCCTTAGCTTACCAAAAGTCCAAAAATATTCTACAGTATTTTCCGGGCACACTTACCGAGGTAAACGAAAATATGCCAAAAATATCAGGGATATTACAGAGGCTGCCTAGCCAACCGCTGGATAACCCAAGGAGACAGTATGTAGTGGGTGAAGTTTCCTCCACCTATGAGAAAGCCAAATCTATTATAACATTGAGAAGTGGTAGGCTAGTGGATAACAAAGTGGACTGTGAGCCTGTGAGGAACTTGGAGAGAGAAAATGAAGAGATTCCTACAAGAACACAACAAAGGCCACCAGTGATGGACTTGAAGGAGCAACCAGCTGAGAATAAAGAGGATAATGAGGATCCTTAAGAAAAGAAAAAAATTAAAAAGAAAGAGGCCCCATTGGCTAAGGATGCAAGTGAGGGAGCAATCCGACATTTGCCATTTCCTAAAGCACTACAAGCACCTTCCCCTTTTGATAAAGGGTGAGAAAAAATTAAGGAAATGATGGAGACTTTCAAGCAAGTAAAGATCAATTTGCCCTTACTTGATGTCATTAAACAAGTCCCTGCCTATGCCAAGTTTTTAAAAGACCTGTGCACCCATAAAAGACAGTCTAGGATACACCTATCCAAGAAGGTCTTTGTAGCAGAAAAAGTTAAGCAAGTCCTGTCAATTGCAACTCCCTCCAAACCCCAAGACCCTGGCCTCCCCACTATCCCATGCATCATTGGGGATCATACCATTGACAAAGCCTTATTAGATCTGGGAGCCAATGTAAATTTTCTTCCATATTCAATATATGAAAAGTTGGGCTTAGGCAAGTTGAAGCCCACACATGTGGTCCTCCAGCTGGCTGACAGATCTAAAAGGAAACCTGTAGGGATAATCGAAGATGTTTTGGTCAGAGTTGACAAATTCTTCTACCCTGCTGACTTTTTGGTGCTGGATATGAAACCAGGTAGGAGTGTCACTTCCATACCTATGATTCTAGGCAAGCCCTTTTTGGCCACAGCTAATGCTTGTATTCAATGCAGGTCTGGAATCATGAAAGTGTCATTTGGAAATATGAAGGTCAAATTGAATGTGTACAACGCAGCAAACCAACCTCATCCCGATGAGGATTGTTCTTTTCTTGATGTGATAGATGAGGTTGTCCAGGAAAATATGAATATTCTACTGCATGGTAAGGAATGGTTTAATGAGTTAGCTGGAGTATGGAAGAAAATAGAGGTAGAGAAGATTCCCACCTCTAAGATCGAGCATGTGAAACTTATCTCTTCTGGAGCACCACCAGCACAGCACCATCCATGGAGGCCTACTTTGTTACCCCTCCCACACCCCTCTAAGGCACCCCTATTGTCCTCCCTCATCAGTTCCCCAAAGGTGGAGTTAAAGCAACTCCCAAAATCCTTGAAATATGCCTTCTAAGGAGACAACACCAAATTGCCTATGATAATCTCTTCCCTCACCCCTAAGCAGGAAAGAGAACTACTTTGTGTACTAAAAAGGCATAAGAAGGCAATAGGATGGACCATTGCAGACCTTGGGGGAATCAACCCTGCTGTGTGCATGCATAAAATTCATCTTGAGGAAGGCTCCAAACCTTCCAGAGAGATGCAGCGAAAACTCAACCCACACATGCAGGAAGTCATGATGAAGGAGGTAGTTAAACTCCTAGATGTTGGGATAATTTACCCCATCTTGGATTCACAATGGGTAGCACCTACCCAAGTAGTACTCAAGAAATCCGGCATTACAGTTGTTGCAGCAGATTCAGGTGAGTTGATTCCAACCAGACAGACCACTGGTTGGAGGGTATGCATAGATTACCAAAAACTCAATGAAAAAACCAGCAAGGATCACTTCCCATTACCCTTCATAGACCAAATCTTGGACAAGCTGACAGGCAAGGCCTATTACTATTTTCTTGATGGATATTCAGGGTACAATCAGATCCCTGTATACCCCCTGGACCAAGAAAAAACCACATTCACTTGCCCATTTGGAACCTTTGGATACAGAAGGATTCCATTTGGGTTGTGTAATCCTCCTGCCACGTTCCAAAGATGCATGTTTGCTATCTTCTCTGACATGATTGATAAATTTTTGGAGATCTTTATGGATGATTTCTCCATCAATGGAGATGATTTTAGCCAATGCCTACACCATCTCAGCTCTGTGCTGCAAAGGTGTGAGGAGACCAACCTAGTTCTGAGTTGGGAGAAGAGTCACTTCATGGTGACTCAAGGCACTGTTCTAGGACATGTTGTCTCTCACAAAGGAATTGAGGTTGATCAAGCTAAGATCGATTTAATTGCTCATTTGCCCCCCCCCCCCCAAAAAAAAACTGTTAAACAAGTTAGGTCATTTCTGGGCCATGCTGGGTTTTATAGGAGGTTCATCAAGGACCTCAACAAAATCTCCAAACCCCTTTGTCACCTGTTGTGCCAGGATGTTCCTTTTAACTTTAATGATGAATGTCGAGCAGCTTTTGAACTGTTAAAGTCTTGTTTGACCACAGCTCCCATCTTGCAAGCCCCTGATTTCTCTCTGCCATTTGAGCTGATGTGTGATGCATCAGACTTTGCCATTAGGGCAGTTTTGGGTCAAAGAAAAGACAAGGTACCTGTGGTAGCATATGCCAGTAAATCAATGGTTGATGCTCAATTGAATTATACTACAACTGAGAAGGAGCTATTAGCTATTGTCTTTGCTTTAGAAAAATTTAGGTCTTATGTGCTGGGATAAAAAATTATTGTGTTCACTGACCACTCAGCTCTGAAATACCTCTTGTCCAAAAAGGAAGCCAAAGCAAGACTTATCAGATGGATTCTTCTCTTGCAGGAATTCAATTTAGAGATTAAAGACAAAAAAGGAGTTGAGAATGTGGTGGCTGACCATTTAGCAAGGATCCCAGCAGCTGAATCAAAAAGCTTGCCCATTAATGACTCCTTCCCAGATGAGCAGCTCTTTACCGTTCAGATAAGTATGCCTTGGTTTTACAATATTGTCAATTACCTTGCTGTAGGTAGGATCCCTCCACATTTGGAACAAGGATGATAAAAATCTGTTCTTTGCACAAATTCGATACTACATGTGGGAGGATCCTTACCTCTTTATGTATTGTGCAGATCAGGTGATCCAACGTTGTGTACTGGAATTTGAGCTTCAAAACATCCTAACCATGTGCCATGAACAGGCTTGTGGGGGCCACTTCAGTGGTAACAAGACTGCGGCCAAGGTTCTTTAAAGCGGTTTCTATTGGCCTACCCTATTCAAAGATGCCCGGAAGCACTGTCAAGCTTGTCATCGATGCCAGCAAATAGGCAGTATTACAAGGAGAAACTCCATGCCCTTACAACTTATACTTGTCGAACTATTTGATATTTGGGGAATCGATTTCATGGGACCTTTTCCCCCGTCTGTTGGATACAATTTCATCCTTGTAGCTGTAGACTACGTATCCAAATGGGTAGAGGCCATAGCTACAAGAACAAATGATCACAAAGTCGTCATTCAATTCTTGAAAGATAACATCTTCTCAAGATTTGGTTTTCCTAAAGCTATTATTAGTGATGGGGGAAGCCACTTCTATAATAAACCTTTTGACAAACTGATGGAAAGATACTCTATTACCCACAGAGTAACCACTCCCTACCACCCACAAACCAGTGGGTAAGTAGTGATTTCCAATAGGGAAATCAAACATATTCTCGAGAAGACTGTGAGAACTGACAAAAGGGATTGGTCTAGCAAATTGACGAATGCCTTATGGGCTTATAGAATAGCCTATAAAACCCCCATAGGCATGTCCCCATTCAGACTAGTATATGGCAAGGCATGTCACTTGCCTGTTGAATTGCAACACAGAGCACATTGGGCCATTAGAGCAGTAAATTCTGACTTACACTCAGCTGGTATTCATAGGAAACTCCAGTTATCAAAGCTGGATGAATTGCGACTAGAAGCTTATGCAAATGCCCGGAGTTACAAGGAGAGTACCAAAGCCTTCCATGACAGACATTTGCTCCGAAAAGAGTTTAAGCCAAATGACAAGGTATGGATGTTCAATTTCAGAATGAAATTCTTTCCAGGGAAGCTGCAGTCCAGATGGGATGGAACTTTCACAGTGGTACACGTTTCTCCATCTGGAGCTGTTGAAGTCATGCATCCTATAGATGGCAGAACCCTTAAGGTCAATGGTCAGAGGCTGAAACTTTGCGTCAACAACATTCGCGAGCCTGAAGAGACCATTGTTCTTCAGGATCCTCCAGGTTAATACCTGACTTCGATTTATATCATATGTATTCTATTTGATTTATACCTCGATTCTTTCCCTCGATATTTTTTCTACAATAAAATGGCCATGTCAAGATCCCACTTCATTTCAATAAACTAACTGGTAGCACAACAAATGAGTTGTTGGGTGCTTCGGCTAAAAGCCCTGCACACACAGGCCATGATATTGAACTCATAGGACCTCTCGATAGGCCATTTGGACCTTTTGCTAGGTCAGCTGCTAACGTCGATCGGTTCGGTGAGGATGTCGATAGGTGCTAAAACTTCTCGATAAGTGAAAACAACTTTGGGATAGGTTCTGGACTCTTACCTGGACCCTATCGACAGGATTGACAAATGTACTACCCAACCTATCGAAAAGTAGTCTTCACCCCACGGCATCCTAACGAATTGAATGTTTTATCTTCCCTGCGTTCAATAGGACATCGACCTATCGAAAGCATCCATCCCAGCCTATCGAATACAATGTTTATTCTTTTTTATAGGAAGGGTTGAATTTATTGACAGCATTCAACTGTCAGTCCCATTATTGTGCGACTTCGATAGGAAGCCTTAACTTGTGAACATTTTACACTCATCCTATCGAAATCGCCCCCACTCCTTCCATGCTTGTTGTGCACCTGCACTGCACGAAAATTTTACCCCACGTGTACCATGTACAACTACGCACAGCATGAGCCGTACACTCTGCACCCCCCCGAGTTTCTGCACCGTGTCGTAACTCCCAACGCTAAATATAGGCTGCCAGTTAATGCATGATTTCGTTCCCCATGCAAATTGGTGGAATTCCATTCATTCTTTCTCATCGACGGCGGCGATATTGAATGCGCCGCTTCATATTCCATCATGCATCCACCTTAAATAGATGCAGATGACAAGCCCACCTTAACTATGGCAGACAACAAGCCCACCTTCACTCCTGCTCAACTCTACCTCTTCTGGCTGGAGCCACTACCGCTCAAGGAACTAGACCCATTGCAATTCCTCTGGGACGAATACGAGGAGGTACAGCGGATCCTCGCCAAGGAGGAAAAGCAAAAAGATAAGACGGAGAAGAAGAAGCAGAAGACCGAGACACCGGTTTCTCCGCCCCCATCCTCCTCCACCACCCCTCCCCCTGCCCCCTGAACCTGTTCTTTTTCCTTTTCTTCCTCCCCCTAGCTTGCAGTTCCTCTTCCACCTGATGCAGGCTGAGGACATCCCTGAGCCAGGGGGAAGGCTTTTCGTTTTCCAAGGATGTTTTGTCCACATGAATGTCATACTTTTCGCATCCTTGGGCTTGACCATGGTACCAACTGTAAAAAAATGCTCTGTTTAGTCTCTTTTCAATCAAATGCTCTGATTATGCCATTTTTGTTATTTTCTCAACTTGTCTACTTGTTTTATTTTCGTCCTGACCGCACAGCTACACCCACTATGCGGTAAAACAGTGAGGACACTGTTTAATTTAGGTTTGGGGGTGTGGCATGTATGCCAATAAATTAGTTAATGATAGTACAGCTAGGCTAAAAAGGAGTGGTTGGAATTAATTAGAGTAAATTCTCACTGGAATTTTTTTTAATTCTTACTTGAATTTTTTGGAAAAGAAGAAATTAAAAAATTGTTTGAAATTAAAATAAGTTGTAGTCCAACAGGCTTCATGAGGCAAATGTCAACAATTTTTGAAAACATAAAAAAAAATAACTGATGTTTAGTGAACCTGAAAGGAGAGAAAACTGTGAGGATACCCCTCAGAGAATTTGATCGAAGGCCATACCCAGTGACACTTGGGCCTGAAAAAAAATTTAATTTCTTTGAAGAGTGTCTTGGCAATTTTTTCTGTTCTGAGAATTGACTGGACCTAATTCTGATCACTAGAAGTTAGGCAAATCCAAGTTGAAACAACTTGACAGCATTTATGACATTGAGGACATGAAGTAAGGCCATCCCTTCGACAGTTTGAGCCTAAAATGTGACAGCCCAGATTTCGGCTCCTCGAAACTCGTGCCATCAGCACGATTCTCCAGACCGTGCCCCAAAGCTTAGCACGGAATATTGGTATAACAAGCACCACATAATAAATAAAGCAAATAACCTCATTAAAGCGGGAAACATTAATATGCCCAACTAGCATATTCAAAAGACAGTTCTACTCTCATGCCACTACATGAATAGAGAACCGACCCGAACCATTGATGATACACAGATCACCCCAGATGGTTCGCCAAAAGAATATCTAGTTTAATTACATTGTTTCAAAAATAAAGGTTTGTAATACCAAGCCGCACTAAACTGCTCACAAAATTGACTTTCTATCAAAGTGCTCAGCAGAGTCACCTAGAAGAAGTCTTCGGGAGGAGGCTCCAACTCGTCTCCAAGTACGTAATCCGAATCACCCATATCCACGTCCCCGGAAGCCTCCGCTGCTGCTATCAATGGACCTGCGACGTATAGTCAAAAGGGTGAGCTACATCCTAGCTCAATAGGGAACAACACAATGACCATATAAATCAAAACTCACATATATTCCATGATATTCAAAGCATGATGAAACTATGCATTTGCTAGAAAACTAATTAAAAGCAGAGGATTTACACTCAATTTACTGGTAAGTTGCATGTATTACATTACTGTTGATTTAATCATGAATGACACTGAACAGGCCTAAAGCAAAAACTTAAATTTTCAACTTAAGTAATCCCCGAGCAATATAGCATCGAGCCCCGATGAGATACCCTTCATCGTCATCTAATTAGACAGTTCTAAAAACATATATTCCCTGGGAATACGACCCAAGCCCCTTTCTCACTAGGCGGCGGGGTTAAAACTCACACAGCATCCCTGGGATGTACTTACAGTCACGGATAAACCTCTGTGCTGGTGTACAGATTCGCTGCCGTACTGGTCACGGATATCTTGCCGCGTCAGTCGTGGGTATCCCTCCACGTCGATGGGGAATCCTCCAAACCTCAAATAACAAAAATACCATGTGCATTATATATAGTTGTTCACCGTGTAATTGTGCTAACTTATATCAGTTAGGCCTCAATAGTAATTATTCAATCCTATGTATACATCCCTGGGATGTATACATACCCGCATCACACCTGATGCCTTATCACTTCCTCATCCCCTGGGGATGTCTCAATCTCATTAAATTACTTGTTCTTAGTTACTTGCATCACACAGATGCCTTTATCACATTTTTGGTGTCACACACGCACCCATTTTCACAAAGCTTTTCACCATTTAAAAACAACTTCCATTTGATAATTATATCACTACATACATGCTCTTGAAATTAAAGTGCATGTTCAAGGTGTTCCCTACCTCAAATCTTTGAAACTCTTAGCATCAAGGTCCCACGTGGCTCCTTGTGCTCATGCTCATACGCACCAACTATGGTACAACATAACACATGTAACTCATCACTAAAGATGTAACAAAGAAGGTCCAAGACCCTCCCTGAATCTCAAAGTCAACTATAAAGTTTAAGCAAAACTGTCAAAGTCGATTAATTGATTCCCAAAATCGATTAATCGAAACCAAAATCGATTAATCGATTCTCAAAATCGATTAATCGAGATTCAAATTCGATTAATCGAGGTCTCCAACATAAAGCAGTCGATTCTTAAATCGAGTAGTCGAAATCTCAAAATCGATTAATCGATCCCAACTCGATTAATCGAAATCCGAAATCGATTAATCAAAATCCCAATTCGATTAATCGATTTCCCCAGATTTCATTTCTCCAGTGGCTGGAGCTTCTCAGTCGATTAGTCGGTTTCCAAATCGACTAATCGAAATCGAGTCTTCATGACTTTTCAACTTCTCAGACCAAATCGATTAATCAAAATCCCAAATCGATTAATCGATTTGGCCAGACTCAGCCCCCTTTTCGGGCTGTTCTTCCAAATCTTTCTCAAATAATTTTCTTTCTTTTTCTAAGCCTTTATCCTATGATTTTAAATGTTCTTGACCAACATTTAAACTCCTACAATCTATGCATTTAATTCAACAAAATTTACCTCAATCCAATCCTAATTTGATTAGATATCAAAGTTGGAATGGCTAGGGTTCCAGCTTTAGCTCCAAAGGGTCCTTCGCGTTGAATTTTGCTTTAAATACTCGAATCCCCTCTTGGCTTGCATTCACTCTTTGCACAACAACCCCTCTTTACTTCTCTCTCTCTCTCTCTTCTTAATTTTCTTCAACAACCAAACAAAAGTAAATTTAGGGTTCTTTAACCCTTTTATACTCATTTTCTATGTGTTGAGCACATACACCCCAGATGGTTGTATGTGGTTCCAGATCTCACCTCACACTCCACACGTTTTCTTTAATTTTACATCGCATCCGTTCATCACTCCTCGAGTCAACTAGTGAACTCCTACTTAGTCAAACCCATGACCAATCGGGCACGGATCCCAAGGTCACCGTTTAATAAAATTTTTTGGGTTATTACATTCTCCCCCCCTTGGGAATTTTCGTCCTTGAAAATAACCCAAGGGTGTTCGGTTTTGGTAACCCGCACACGAGGGTGTCGCGTACCCACATACCAAAGTAATTAGACAGTTAATTTATGCAGATACAAAATTTTCTATATTTCATTAATTTGCAAATTTTACAACTTTGAATTACATTGTTTTCATGACATCAAAAGTGCCAAAAACAGGCATACAAAAAGAACATCCTCATCTCGCTCTCACGCCGTCCCCTCGCCAGGCTGATCCGATGCTGGAGCGGGCTGCTCCATCTGAGCTGGCAGAGGCATGGGGGCTGGCTGGGCTGCTGGAGCTGGCTAGCTGGTCTGTGGTGGCTGCTCTGGCGTCTGTGGTGCCGAGCCAGATGCGTCAGTAGCCGCAGTGGTCGAATGGAAGACTAGACCCCTATGGAAGGCGGTTTGGCCTGCTGTCCACTCCTCCTCCTGAGCTAGGCACCGCTGGTAGTCCAATGGATAGATGTAGCGGAGGGTATGGAACATAAGGAAGTCCATCCTCCGATTCATCCGTTCGTTGTTGGCCTCCATGCGTGCCAACACGTCCTCAATGGTAGGACCGGAATGAGGTGCTCGGCGGCGGTAGGGTAACGTAGGTGTAGCTGCCACGAACTGTGCTGGCGGCGTAGGTGAAGCGATGGTGTGGGAGGGTGCCCCCTCTGCTGGTGGCTCAACTGGGTGTGCCCCACCCACGGGTGGGTCTAGACGTGGTGGTGGTGGTACTGGAGCTGCTGCTGCTGCCGGAACGGGACCCGGAGCCGGTAGGGTCCGCTTCAATAAATTGTAACTACGGCTCCAGGAAGACTTTGAAAATGTCTTTACTTGGTCCGTTGCCCTCACCTCATGGGGCGATACCACATACTCGGGAGCGTTGGAGTAACACTCCAACATGCTTGATATGAGTTGAGCATACGGCATCCTCTCCTTGGGCCTCAAGTTGCCCTTCATCAACTTACCTTTTATGTATCTCATCCCCTCGAGGACGATCATGGTCGCATCTAACCATCGGCCACAGAAGGCCGCATAAAGTACCTGCTGCACCTTTTCTACGCGCTCGGTGTCGTGGCGTAGTGGGTATAGGTTGCACTTGATTATTGAATCAAGCATCCACATATAGTGGGGAAGGTCGACCCTCTTAATGGAGGATCCCGACCCCGTCTTCCCGTTGGTCATACGGGCTATGATCTCTTCAAATTTGGCCTCTTCCTCAAAGGGTGGAAAGAGGGTGGTCTCTGGTGTGAAATTGAGGTAACACTCGAGTACCTCGTGTATATGGTGACGGGTGATCGTGTATTCCCGATCCTCAATCTTGGTTAAAACAATATCGTCGGTAGGGCCGTCCGTTAGCCCTTGGTAGAAAAAACAGACCAATCGTGGGTAGTAGGACCCACGGATAGGTTTCAAAAGGTTGCCGAGACTAGCATTTCTGAGGTAATTACGAGCCCATTGGGTCTCGCCCGGTACCTCGGGTTCGTGAAGAGGGTTGGGTAGATGATGTACTCGACCTCAAAGGTCTTGGCTGCCCACCACTCGTTGGGTTGAATTACATTGGTGGGTGGTGGCGGCATGGGTATGGATTCGGGTGAAGACTCGCGCGAAGACGTGCTCGTCGAACCGGAGGTGGTCTCCGATGCTGACGGTGATGGAGTCCTCACCGGTGATGGGGTAGGTGGTGGCGATGCGGCGTTCTTATGCCGGACTGGGAGTTTAGAGGTTGCCTTCTTGGAAGACAATCGAGTTTTTGGTGACATTTTGGTGAAAATCCCACAAAAATTAGGGTTTCTATAGCTTGAGTTGGAAAGAAAACGAAATCTAGGGTTTTACCTTAGGTGTTTGATCCGACTGCAATTGTTTTCGATCCTAAATCGATCCGAAAAGCCGAAACCCTAGGTAGCTTGGATGGTTGAAGGAAGAAGAAGCGCGCAATACAAATGTCCAAATGGTTTCGAATGAAATGAAAAACCCATCGATTTATATATATAGGCTCCGACTCGATTAATCGAAATCCAAAGTCGATTAATCAAGATTCAAAACTAGGTTAAGCCGCACAAAATTGATTAATCTATTTCCAAAATCGATTAGTCAAAAATCAAAATCAATTAATCAAAACCATTTCGATTAATCGAAATTGTATCCGTTAAAATTTTTAAGTTTTGAAGTTCACTGGCGTGAGCCAGTCGATTAATCGAAATCCATTTCGATCAATCGAAATTACAAAATTGATTAATCGAGATTCACTTTGATTAATCGAGATCGTGCAATCCTTCAAAATTTTTCCAATTTCAGTAAGTAACTCGATTAATCAAACTTCCAGTTCGATTAATCGAAATCTCAAATCGATTAATCGAATTGTTCTTCGATTAATCGAAATCACATAAAATACTTCAAATTCTTCAAAATTTCTTAAGTCACTCGATTAATCGAACATCTAGATCGATTAATCGAAATCAAAAATTGATTAATCGAAACCCAAATTGATTAATCAAAATTTCCCTTCTTTCATTTCCTGAATCCTCATTAAATTTCCAGTCACTGGCACATGCCAGTCGACTAATCGACCAAAATCGATTAATCGAAATTCCAAATCGATTAATCGGTTTTGATCAGATTCTTTAGCTTTTTAAAACTTTTTGTTTCCTTGATTTCTCTTGGTAATTCATGATACCAAGTGATCCTTGGTTCTACAAAACACATCATCATGTGCGTATAAAAATTGTTTCTATTTCATACTTTGATCAAAAATCTACATTGGATTACAAGTATTGTTAAAATCCACAAACATGCTTGCGGTGATATATTTTGACTCTCAAGCCGTCGCAAACAAGTCCGGATATTGTTCTTTCACGTCGGCCTCTTGTTCCCATGTAGCTTCCTCGGCCGGATGATGCTTTCATCGGACAAGTACTAGTGGAATCACTTTCGTTCGCAACACTTGTTCCTTTCGATCCAAAATCTCCACCGGCTCTTCGATCATGGTCATGTCCTCATGCATCTCGAAAGCTTGACCACTCAACACGTGGTCAGGGTCGTTAAGGTACTTCCTAAGCATAGATACGTGGAAGACATTGTGTACTGGATCAAATAACGGTGGCAATCCAATGCGGTAAGCAACTTCCCCTACTCGACCCAAAACTTCAAATGGTCCAAGATAGCGGGGACTTAGCTTCCCTCTCTTTCCAAATCTCATCACCCCCTTCATAGGAGACACTTTCACAAACATGTGTTCACCCACCTTGAAGTCTACACTCGTCCGCTTGATATCGGCGTAGCTTTTCTATCTACTATGCGCCGCTTTGAGTTTTGCCCTTATCATACGAACATAGGTGGCATTGTCTTCAAGTATTTTGGGTCCCAAAATAAATTTTTCACCCGTTTCTTCCCAATTGATGGGCGATCTACATCGTCGTCCGTAAAGTGCTTCATATGGTGCCATCCCAATGCTCATTTGAAAACTGTTGTTATATGCAAACTCAATTAAGGGTAGGTGTTGATCCCATGATCCTTGTAATTCTAACATACATGCCCTAAGCATGTCCTCAATGATCTAATTGATCCTCTCAGTCTATCCGTCAGTTTACGAATGGAATGTCATACTGAAATCTAGTCGCGTTCCCATTCCTTCTTGAAATTTCTTCCAGAACTTTGATGTA
Organism: Chloranthus sessilifolius; assembly: GCA_021018995.1. Classification (NCBI taxonomy): domain Eukaryota; kingdom Viridiplantae; phylum Streptophyta; class Magnoliopsida; order Chloranthales; family Chloranthaceae; genus Chloranthus; species Chloranthus sessilifolius. Next base: position 87,409,066 of record CM037594.1, on the reverse strand, counting down.
TACAATGGGTCACGGTCTGAAACAATGCTACTCGGAATCCCATGCAAATGGACAATCTCCTTCATATATAGCTCTGCAGTCTTCTCGCCGTGTACATCGTGTTGTAAGGCAAGAAGTGCGCTGACTTGATCAATCGATCGACCACTACCCAAATAGCGTTGTATCTCTTTGCAGTACGCGGTAGTCCAACGATGAAGTCCATAGAGATCGATTCCCACTTCCATTCCAGTATAGGTAGAGGCTGCAATAGGCCTGCGGGATGTCTGTGATCGATCTTCACTTGTTGGCACGTCAAACACTGCGACACGTACTCTGCCGCATCCTGTTTCAAGCCTCTCAACCAATAGTTCTTTTTCAAATCTTGATACATCTTGGTGCTTCCCGGGTGGATAGCATAGCTTGACTTATGTGATTCATCAAGAATTGTTCGTCGTAGATCGGTGTTATCCGGAATACAGAGGCGGCCCTTGAACAATAAGGAACCATCCTCCTTGATTGAAAATTCAGACGTAATGCCTTCAGTTACATCTTGACGAATCTTTGTTAGCACCGGGTCTTTCATCTGTAGCTCATGGATATGCTCAAATATCATCGGTCTCACTGAGATGTTAAGCAAGAAGGCTCCTGTAGCTTGTGACTCGATGTTTGCATCGTATAGTGCTAGATCTTAAAACAGCTTCCATCTGTCCATAGCCAAAATTATACTAGCCAATTGAGCTGAACTCTTCCGACTCAAGCTGTCGGCTACTACATTAGCCTTGCCTGGATGGTACTGTATGGAACAGTCATAGTCCTTGAGAAATTCCATCCATCTGCGCTGCCTCATGTTTAGCTCCTTCTGTGTAAATAGATATCTGAGGCTCTTGTGATCGGTGAAAATCTCAAACGTTTCACCATACAAGTAATGTCTCCAAATCTTGAGCGCGAAAATGACCGCTGCTAATTCCAGGTCATGTGTCGGGTAATTCTTTTCATGCTCTTTCAACTGTCTCGACCCATACGCTATCACCTGTCTGTGCTGATTAAGCACACAGCCCAAACTAGTATACGAAGCATCGCTATACACTGCAAACCCTCCACCGCCTGAAGGTATAGCCAACACTGGAGCTGAAGTGAGTCTCTTCTTGAGTTCTTGAAAACTGTTCTCGCATACCTCACTCCATTCAAACCTCGCATCTTTCCGTGTGAGTCTCGTGAGTGGTCCTGATATCTTTGAAAAATCCTCAACGAAACGTCGGTAGTAACCTGTTAATCCTAGGAAACTGTGGATGTCGGTCACTATCTTTGGTTGCTCCCAATTCACTACTGCTTCGATCTTTGCTGGATCTACAGTGACACCAAGCTTCGAGACGACATGTCCTAAAAAGCTAACTTCTTCTAACCAAAACTCACATTTGCTGAGCTTGGCATATAACTGGTTTTCACGTATAGTCTGTAGGGCTAATCTCAAGTGTTTCTCATGTTCTTCTGATTTTGAATAGATCAGGATGTCGTCAACAAACACTATGACACAAGTATCTAGGTGTGGTTTAAACACCCTATTCATCAGATCTATGAATGACGCTGGGGCATTTGTCAACCTAAACGGCATCACTAGGAACTCATAGTGTCCGTATTGAGTCCTGAATGCAGTCTTCTGAATATCCTCTGCCTTGACCCTCAACTGATGATATCCCGATCTCAGATCGATCTTTGAGAAATACTTCGCTCCTTGCAGCTGATCAAACAAGTCATCTATCCTAGGCAAAGGGTATCAGTTCTTAATAGTGAGTTTATTTAATTGTCGATAGTCAATGCACAGACGCATTGACCCATCTTTCTTCTTTACAAACAAGACCGGTGCTTCCCATGGAGACACGCTCGGTCTAACAAAAACCACCCTTGTCCATTAACTCTTGTAGCTACTCTTTCAACTCCTTCAACTCAGCAGGAGCCATTCGATATGGTGCTTTAGAAACAGGCTCCATTCCTGGTGCTAAGTCGATGGTGAATTCTATTTCTCTTTGGAGGTAATCCAGGTAACTCCTCTGGAAATACATCGGCGAAGTCTCGCACAACTGCTATCTCCGAGATTACATTCTTCTCCTCTTTGAGCTCCTTCAGGAATGTCAAGTATCCACTACACCCCCTTTCTGATCAATCGCTCGGCCCTGACTGCCAAGATAAGTGGTAGGTGTGTAAACCTTTCTCCTCTAAATCGGAACAATCTCCTTGTATTCGATCTAAAAGTGACAATTTTGTTCTTGCAATCTGCCGTCGCACAGTGAGTCGATAGCCAATCCATGCCAAGGATCATATCGAATCCTTGCATATCTAACAGAATTAGGTTTGCGGGTAGCTCAAAATCGCTCCCATCCATGACCCTCACGATCACGGAGTTGCAACCCTTCTTTGTATCGACCGCTTTCCCAGTAGGAACCGTCACGGTTAAAACGAAGTCTAACTCCTCTGGGTCGACTTTCATCTTCTTCGTGAAACGAGGTGTAACAAATGAGTGGGTAGACCCCGGGTCTATCAACACTCGAGCTTCGTATGACACGTCGCTTCGCTTCTTATAGATGTGTAATCCACCTAATTATACATACACATATATACACTGTTTATTATCATTATACTAGATTTATCACATGCAAGTTCCTCTTATATATATATTTTTTTTTCTAGATATAAATGCACCTTTTCTATCTAAAAATTTCAAGAATTGAAAATCTTTATTTAAAAGAAAGCTCACCCTGAATGACATCGTTTGTATTCTGAGCCTCCTGAGTTGTGACTGTGTAGGCTCTTCCTTGGACGATCGGCTTCCTCGCTTGTATAGGTCGTGGAATAGGTGCTGAAGCCATCTTTCCTTTATTCACCTCGGGGCATTCCCTGATCAAGTGGCCCACCTTGCCACATCGGAAGCAACCTCGAGTGCCTACCCTACAGTCTGATGTCTTGTGAGGCTTACCACACTTGGCATGGAAGAAGCTGCTCGAGAAGCCCCCTGTGTGACTGTGGCTCCCGTAATAATCGCAGGGCTCTCGTAGCGTATCGATCTCCCTGACGCAAGCAATGGAAATCTTTGCTAGTTGTTCTGCTGCATCAGTCTCCCATAGCCTCCTTGAAACGGTGGCTTCTGATTGTTCGGTATGAACCTAGGCTTTTTGTTCACCGGTTCATAATTCTCCGTTCTGCTCTAATCAGAGTTCCACCTTCCCTGTTGCTCTCTCTGGCGGTATTTGTTGTTGTTTTCTTCTTCTACCACCAAGGCCTTACTCATGACCTCTCCATAGGTCCTCAGCTAGAATGGCGCTACTCCTCCCCTCATGTCTGATCTTAACCCTTGCTGAAACCCTTTTGCTCTCATCATCTCTGTGATGACGTAGTCAGGCGCAAAGCGAGCCAGTCGCATGAACTCCACTCCATAATCTCTCACTGTCATCTTCCCTTGAGTAAGCTGTAGAAATTGGATTTCCATTTAGTTCCTTACTACCTTGGGGAAATACTGTTTATTGAATTCCTCAACGAATTCATCCTAAGTCCATGGCATGTCTGGGGTCTCCTGAGCCCTAGTCCTAGAAACGAACTTCCACCAAGGCCCAGCCTCCCGTCCAACATATAGGCTGCCCAACGGACACTCTCGTCCTCTGTGCACGTCAGTACACTAAAAACTTTCTCCATCTCACTCAGCCAGTGCTCTGCCACTATGGGCTCTCCCTGTCCAGAAAAGCTAGGAGGTCTCATCCTCCTAAACTCAGTAAAAGCAGATGATGGTGGCGGTGTCGGAGCTACTGGAGGTGTCGGTGGCTGATGCTGCTCATGAGCCGTGTGAGCCGCCAAAGATGTTGCCTGTTGAGCCATAGCAGCTGCCATGGTCTCCATGGTGTGCATCATCCTCTGACGCTCTTCTCTATCTTCATTTCTTTCTCTAATTCTCTCTTACTCTCTTTGATCTTAATCCTGACGATCTCGATCACGACCCTCTTCTTGGTCTTGGCTTCCCTGGCCACCACTGCCAGAAGCCCCTCGATCTCCTATAGGTACTCTATTTGTAGGACAGATGTACCCATCTCCACTACGTAAACTTCTATTATGGCCGCCACTGGGTCAACCCCTACCTCTAGGTAACATCACGGTCTGCACGTGAAAACAAAGTTTTCATTAGCAGAAGTCCCTATGCATTGACAAAAGAATGATTGTCAAAGTTTTTAAAAGAAAATGCTCTGATACCAACTGTGACAGCCCGGATTTCGACACCCCGAAACCCGTGCCATCAGCACGATTCTCCAGACCGTGCCCCAAAGATTAGCACGAAACATTGGTATAACAAGCATCACATAATAAATAAAGCAATTAACCTCATTAACGCGGGAAACATTAATATGCACAACTGGCATATTCAAAAGGCAGTTCTACTCTCATGCCATTGCATGAATAGAGAACCGACCCGAACCATCGATGATACACAGATCACCCAAGATGGTTCGCCAAAAGAATATCTAGTTTAATTACATTGTTTCAAAAATAAATGCTTGACATACCAAGCCGCACTAAACTGCTCATAAAACTGACTTTCTATCAAAGTGCTCAGCAGAGTCACCTAGAAGAAGTGTTCGGGAGGAGGCTCCAACTCGTCTCCAAGTACGTAATCCGAATCACCCGAATCCACGTCCCCCGAAGCCTCCGCTGCTGCTATCAATGGACCTACGACGTATAGTCAAAAGGGTGAGCTACATCCTAGCTCAATAGGGAACAACACAATGAACATATAAATCAAAACTCACATATATTCCATGATATTCAAAGCATGATAAAACTATGCATTTGCTAGAAAACCAATTAAAAGCAGATGATTTACACTCAATTTACTAGTAAGTTGCATGTATTACATTACTGTTGATTTAATCATGAATGACACTGAACAGGCCTAAAGCAAAAACTTAAGTAATCCCCGAGCAATATAGCATCGAGCCCTGATGAGATACCCTTCATCGTCATCTAATTAGACAGTTGTAAAAACATGTATTCCCTGAGAATGCGACGCAAGCACCTTTCTCACTAGGCGGCGGGGTTAAAAATCACACAACATCCCTAGGATGTACTTACGGTCACGGATAAACCTCTGTGCTGGTGTACGGATTCGCCGCCGTACCGGTCACGGATATCCTGCCGCGTCAGTCGTGGCTATCCCTCCACGTCGATGGGGTATCCTCCAAACCTCAAATAACAAAAATATCATGTGCATTACATATAGTTGTTCACTATGTAAGTGTGCTAACTTATATCAGTTAGGCCTCAACAGTAATTATTCAATCCTATGTATACATCCCTGGGATGTATACATACCCGCATCACACCTGATGCCTTATCACTTCCTCATCCCCTGGGGATGTCTCAATCTCATTAAATTACTTGTTCTTAGTTACTTGCATCACACAGATGCCTTTATCACATTTTTGGTGTCACACACGCACCCATTTTCACAAAGCCTTTTATCATTTAAAAACAACTTCCATTTGATAATTATATCACTACATACATGCTCTTGAAATTAAAGTACATATTCAAGGTGTTCCCTACCTCAAATCTTTGAAACTCTTAGCATCAAGGTCTCACGCGGCTCCTTGTGCTCATGCTCATACGTACCAACTATGGTACAACATAACACATGTAACTCATCACTAAAGATGTAACAAAGAAGGTCCAAGACCCTCCCTGAATCTCAAGGTCAACTATAAAGTTTAAGCAAAACTGTCAAAGTTGATTAATCGATTCCCAAAATCGATTAATCGAAACCAAAATCGATTAATCGATTCTCAAAATCGATTAATCGAGATTCAAATTCGATTAATCGATCCCAAATCAATTATTCGAGGTCTCCAACATAATGCAGTCGATTCTTAAATCGAGTAGTCGAGATCTCAAAATCGATTAATTGATCCCAACTCGATTAATCGAAATTCGAAATCGATTAATCAAAATCCCAATTCGATTAGTCGATTTCCCCATATTTCATTTCTCCAGTGGCTGGAGCTTCTCAGTCGATTAGTCGATTTCCAAATCGACTAATCGAAATCCAAATCAATTAATCGAAATTCATTTCGATTAATCGAAATCGGGTCTTCATAACTTTTCAACTTCTCAGACCAAATCGATTAATCGAAATCCCAAATCGATTAATCGATTTGGCCAGACTCAGCCCCCTTTTCGGGTTGTTCTTTCAAATCTTTCTCAAACAATTTTCTTTCTTTTTCTAAGCCTTTATCCTATGATTTTAAATGTTCTTGACCACCATTTAAACTCCTACAATCTATGCATTTAATTCAACAAAATTTACCTCAATCAAATCCCAATTTGATTGGATCTCAAAGTTGGAATGGCTAGGGTTCCAGCTTTAGCTCCAAAGGGTCCTTCGCATTGAATTCGGCTTTAAATACTCGAATCCCCTCTTGGCTTGCATTCACTCTTTGCACAACAACCCCTCTTTACTTCTCTCTCTCTCTCTCTTCTTAATTTTCTTCAACAACCAAACAAAAGTAAATTTAGGGTTCTTTAACCCTTTTATACTCATTTTTTATGTGTTGAGCACATACACCCCAGATGGTTGTATGTGGTTCCAGATCTCACCTCACACTCCACACGTTTGCTTTAATTTCACATCGCATCCGTTCATCACTCCTCGAGTTAACTAGTGAACTCCTACTTAGTCAAACCCATGACCAATCAGGCACGGATCTCGAGGTCACCGTTTAACAAAATTTTTCTGGTTATTACATAAAATGCCCCACCTTTGAACTGCCCTTGATACACGCCAGTTGAGATTTTAAAATCACAATGTTTCTTTGATGGAAACCAGAAATTATGAACCCAAAACCTTTTGACCTATTTCAATTCACCCTCAACCTAAGAGATCAAAAAATAAGAAGAGAAGTGAGGATAGAGGTGCAGGGTTCGATGTCTGGTAAAAAGAAGAAAGTATATTTGGAGACTAGTGTGATGAATAGTTGTGGCATCCCAATCCATAAAAAGAAAGAAAAAAAAAAAAAAAAAAAAAAGAAGGGTATACAAAAGAAAAAATAAATAAACAGAGCAAAAGGATGAGAAAGAGAAATCACTTCATTTGAAAATCTACAAGAAGATAAGAAGCTGATGAAGTTGATCACTTCAAGTCTGAAATTCCAAAAAGAAATTGAAGAGGTGCTGAAATGAAGAAGGTTGAGCTGCAAACCACCTCCTTACCTTTACTGATTTCTCAATTTGAATCCCTTTTACCCTTTCATTATTTTACAAACCTCATCCCTAAGCCACATTACAATCTAATAAAAAGACCTTACTGATCTAACATGAATTGAACTGTCATGTGGAGGTAAAGATTTGCTTAATCTATGGTGTAAAGAGCTAGAAAAATTTCATGAATTAGAGCAATGCCTGCTCATGCTTACAGTCCTATTTGAGGGCTGTAACTACTCTTGAGCTGTGTGAGAACCCTTCATTTTTGTGGTGAGTGAACAGCCCTGGTGAGATTTAAGTCTGAAATCCAATTTGATGGGACTGAATTTTTTCTGATTAAAATTCCTCTAATGAATCGAAAAGACATGGTGAGAATTTATTCTACTTACTGAAACTCTGTTTAGCAGGATGCACTGTGATTAACTAAATTTAATTGGTGAAGTTTGTGGGTACCTTCACTAAAAACCCTCAGGAGACTTCACTCCTCCACTAGGGATCACCTAGGGGTTTAAAAGGCTTTATGCATATGCAAAATGCATCCGCGCTCCCTATGAAAGTGGTATTTTTTTAATTCCTTTTAATTCTCCTTTGCTCAGGGACTAGCAAAGCTTAGGTTTGGGGTGTGTTAAGTGGTGAAAAATGCCACTTTTCACCCTTTAACCTGACCATTGATAGACCTGTAAGCACACTAATAAGCCTCTGTCGAGTGCATTTTGTAGACAGCAATAAAAGATGGCACTAATGCAGAAAATCACTCAAGAATGCCCAAAAGGGGGCCATCTCTCAGAACAGGACAAACCCAGCAACAGCACACCAGAGGGTAGCACATCACTGGACCCTTGGAGTGCGTGGCTACAGCAGGGCAAGGCAAAGGAAGTGAAAATAAGCTGAAAACATCCTATCGAGAGGTCACCTGAAGACTTCGACAAGAGCTGAAAGCAAAGAAAGGAGGAATTCGTGCAGTTGAAAAGGTTTCGATATGATCTGAAGGCAGAAGAAGGATGGATTTGTGTGGATTGAGGAGTTTGATAAGATCCTAGAACCTATCGAGCAGCTAAAAGAAAGGAAGAAACCATCCTATCGAAAGCCTGCCTGAGGTGTAAAAGGAACCTATCGAATGGTTTCCTGAACCTATCAAGATGGAGACGCTGGAATAGAACCTATTGAGCTTGAGCCTTTCGACAGGAGTGAGAGCAACCCTATCAAAATGATGAAATGCAAAACGAAACCTATCGAAATGGTTCTCCAACCTGTCGAAAAGCTTCCCCAACCTGTCGAATGCTCCAGGCCAAGGGCTAAGAATGTTGATGCTCTAAGAGAAGGCTCATCCTATCAGAACCTATCGAAGAGAACTGAGAACCTGGCGAAAGGACCAAAAAGCTCCATTTGAACCTGTTGAAAGCTTCCTGAACCTATCAAAATCATGTGCAGAACTTCTCAAAATTTTAAATATGCACAAGCTGTGACTTGGTGACCTGCTGCACGCAACCCGAGACACTTGGTGACCGGCACGATGGTTCTAGAAGATGCCCTAAGAAACTCTAACCAACTCACGTGCTCTAACAGAACCCTAACAAACTCTGAGGACCTTCTAGAAGGGATTTTTGGCGAGAAAAATAAAGGAGAAAGCTATATGTAGAGACCCCCAATTGCAATTGGGGGGGGTCGAGATCTGAGCTAAATTCTGGAGATTAGAGCTTGCAGAGAAATTCTATTTTCCCTCTTCTAGCCCAACAATGGTTGGCTATTTCCCTTGGAGTAGTGAGGAGAGAGGTTAGATCTGTAATTGGGTAAGGTTGAAAGTGCTATTGTAAGTTCCCTGCTGCACAAACTACAGATCTGAGAGCATTTCCATTGTAGAGTGATTTTTGATTGCAATGTAAATGTTATTTTTAATGTTTTAATTAGATCTAAAGTTTTTTTTGTTTCATTTGGTGATCGATCGGATTTGTGTAGAGGAGCCTGTAGATCAGCTCGCCCACTTAACTGGTAGACCTCTTGGATACCATTCGATCTTCCTAGATTTGATACTCCTGTAATTCCCTGAGTCTGTGACCTTGGCATTGCAGCATCTGTAGTTGTTTTAATTGTTCTGATTGATGCTTTAGCTTTGTAGGAGATCCCTAGGATGGTCTGTGACCATTCAAGTGGACAGATCATAACCTTAAGATTAGTCCAAGCTCAGGCTCCAATTGGATTCTTCTGCTACAAATCCATGGATCAGATAAAGTCTATAGGATGGTCTATGACCATTCAAGTGGACAGATCATAGCCTTAAGACCAGGTGGATCCTGTGATTTGGAGTGGAGCCTTCTACCCTGTAGTTGTGCTTATAGCCAGTTGAGGGAATTGTGTGCCCTGAACCTCTGTGGCATGATCAATCGAACCTGATTTCAAAGCGACCAATCTCCAAGCTACTCTTCTCCATTTTCTACTTTTTACTCTTTTCCCCTGCAAGATCTAAGTTCCCAAACTCGATCCAAGTTAGTTTTTGTTTAATTTTAGCTCAGCTTAAGTGACACTCCATTTTAAACCTCTCCCTGGTCTTTCAGCTAACTTAGCATTAGTTAGGGTGCCAGATCTCCTACAGATCTGGAGATTTATCACATTTTTTAACCAACCTCCCTGTGGACATTCCCTTACCATCTTTTCAAAACTTGCTACAACAGACTCTGAGTACTTGCAGGTCTGGGTGAGTGTGTCTGCCTAATTTTATCAGTGATTTTATACCCTCTTTGGAGGGAAGGCAAACACTCCAATATAAGGGTATCGATCTTCAGGGAAAACTTTGACTAGGGAATTCATCTATATGTCTTAGGAAACAAATTGGTTTTAGGATTTTTAAAACTAAATAGTAGAAAATAATAGATTTTCTTTTTGAAGAATTAATTAAACTAAAACTGGAAGGTAATATTGTAAAAATTGGTTAGAAAATAAATCTAGCTTCTCTGATCACAAATTCGTAATCCTAATTAATTATCTCTAATTTCTCTTAATTCTATAATTATCCTAAGGTGACAACGACAATATAAGAAGAAGATGAGATTGGTTTAAGGCAACAACGACAACATAAACTTCTCTAACAATAATATCGTTAATGAAACTAAGGCAACAACGACAACATAGTTGGGTGATGAAAGTCTAATATTTCCAAACCTAAGGTAACAACGGCAACACAGAGTTTAAAATCATCGAAATCTTGAAATCATTTTAAAACTCATTGACAAGCTTTAAAACACATATTCATTAATCAATTACAATATGAATTCAGAAAATAAGAAAATTATTCACTTATCACACATATCTTTGATATATCAGGTTCCCAGACTTTAGAAACTTAGCTACTCATAACTTCTATTGACCGAAATGAATTTACAAAAGACATAATGAAAATAAAAATAAAAATCTAAAGCTATGAAAAACTGCTTATAACTATTTCTCTCATCTATCTCTGAACTCTTTATAGGTCCTCTTATTTATAGATGCATGAGAGTCCTCGTACATGTTAAATTAAAAGATTAACTTCCTATTGCAACTCTAAATTAAAATTAGAACTTTATTTAAATTGGAACTTTCTAACTATATGTCTTTCAAATATAACTCTATCTCTGGCATTATCTTGTGGGATCATGGATTCCTTTTGCTTGAAAATAGGTGATAACGTGCTTACGATCGATCATGGTCTTCTTTCTCAGATCAATTGTCAGTTTTCTTCTTAGAATCAAAGATTACAATTGCAGTGTACTTCTCTGAAGTGAGTACTTTTTGTGTTATGATTGATCATAACCCTATTTTGTGCCATTGTGATCCTCTTTCTTTATTCGTAATTCCTTTGGCCAGGTAACGATCAATCGTGACTTCATTTTCTTGAGATCGTGATCCTCACGATTGTAGAGGTATTCTTCTCTGTTCTGCCTCTTCTTCTCACGATTAATCATGAGCTTTTCTTCTGGAGTTGTCTTGCAATCATTCAGCTTCTCGATCGATCATAGAGAGGAATTCTTGGGATCGCAATCTATGATTGGAGGCTTCTCTTTCTCTGTGATGATTTCTGCATTTATGATCAGTCAAAGGCTTCTCTTTTGACATTGGGCCTTCACGATTCATCGTGAATTTTGAGTCTTCTTTGGCACCGATTTCTTGTTATGGATCTTTTTCCTATTAAGACTTAATATTCACTCAAGAGATGCCATTAATACCTAATGTGGAGTAACAAGGTTTTGTTTAAGGTATCAATTTATGTATATTATGTGAATGATCATGTATCCCATAGAAGGTGGCTTGATGTCATCTATCCGAAAGTGAAAGTATAGATTTGTAGTTGTTCAAAGAATGACAAGAACATGTGGGATTCTTGACCGTTCAGCTAACTCACGGATGGATGGCCGATTTACGTTCAAAGCATGCGATCCGAGATGAAAGACGAAACCTATGAACTACTGATTAGTGTCCAATCCACATTGGAAGTTTTATTTGTCTCCTCCTATAAATACCAGTTCGAATTTTAAAGTCATAAGTTAATTTTTAAGTTGCGATCAATAACTATTAAAAAATGGTCTTAGAGTGTGAAGCGAGGAAGTGAGTGTATTGTGAATCAGTTGCTCGGAAAAGAATAGGGTTTCAGCTGATGCTGAGACCATCAAAAATTCTAGCGATCCCCATAGGAAGCTAGATATTGACTATAAATTATTCATTCTTTGGGCTGTTATATATTTATGGATTTAACAAGAATTTGAAATGAAATAAAATGAAAAGATATATATTAAGTTATGAGATTGGGTCTTGAATGTTGCAATACCGATTGAGAATTTTTCTATTTCACCACCAAAGGTGGATCGGTCATAGTCGTAGCCAGTCATGTGGATGGATCTCAATGGCAACCCAGAGTGACAGCTCGGGATCGGCAAAAAGCAGCTGGATACATCATTCAGGAGGGGGGAAGATGGTTCAAGTTCTCATATTTTATTACATCCACTACCGTCGACTCCCCCATGGTAAAATCTGAGCTGAAGTGAGCTAGAAAATATGATCTCTGATGTCGTTTGAACCATTTTACCCCTAAGTTCCCTTACCTCTTGTCCTAATACACAAGCAACTGAAATTGCCAAATTTTCCTTAGGTTCTACTATCAAAGTTTCTCTTATGTACTTGTTCTGAATTTATTATGTTCTTATTACACTACGTGAAAATGATATAAAAACCACTCCAGCAATATAAAAAAACACTACTGCTCAAAACAATAGTTTAATAATCCACTGCCTAAAGCCATGGTAGTATAATAATCCATTGCTTAAAACCATGGTATAATAACCAAACCCTACTGGCAGGTGTCTAATTTGGGTCGACCACGAGCTGACCCATTCAACCCACTGTTAGATTTATACATCTAATCCCCATGAGTTGCTTTTCATTTTAACCCTAGCCCCACTCTCTCTCACTCCTCTCTCCTCTCTCCTCTCTACAAAACATATGAAACCCTAATCCATTTTCTCAACTGATCCGGCGAAGAAATGCTCTGATCGGTGCTCAAATCTGGTTGCATTCCTTCTCCCAATTTGATTAGTACTTCTATCAAGCTGGTTCAAAGTTAGCTGGCTTCTTCTCTCAATCTGATCACATCACCAAGAGGGTTTTGAATGGATTCTTCAACTGGTTTTACTAGATCTTCAGTAAATTTTAATGTTTGGGAATTTTTGTCAATATGGATTCTTGTTCAGAGATTACCTGAACTTCGATAGGCTTTTTTTCCTTTTTTTTTCACCATTCAGCTCGACTTCTTAGTCTCAAATTTCAACCTTCTTGGAGTTTTCGTAGAGAATCATCCATCTATGACTAATTTAAAGCATTCTCGTGATATTTCTTATATGATCTAGCGTGAAAATGGAGTTTTTTTTTTCTTCTTTAAAAAAATAAAATAAATTTTGTGGTTATTTATTATTCTATGGTATATACTATGAAATTTGCTTTTTAAATTTATTTATTTTTGGTTCTATTCTCGATTTTCCATGGGAAAATCTGAGCTACATAATAATCCTTGAATTTATACAGTTTAAACAATTTCTATTCTGATTTCCATTGGTGTGCCTTGATTTTAAGCATTTTTGTTGAGAATTTCAACTTATTATATGGTATTTATCTGCAAATCGAGTTTGTTTTTTGGTTTTTCCTCCTTGATCTTTCATCTAAGGATCTTGGAAATTGGAACGCTTATTTCTTAGGTTCTACCTTTTGATCTAAGAATACTTTAATTGTTGTGGCAGTTGTGCCCTATTTCAAGAATTTTTATTGTGATTTCTAGTTTTTGTTCTATGAATATAGCTGAAAATTGAGCTTGCTTTGTCGAATTTGCTTTATCTTCGAATGAAAGCCTATGATCCTTAGTAATTACATTTTGTACTCTAGATTAAGCATAGTTTATAGTTCTTCAACTGGTTTTACCTTCAGCATAGGAATCTTTATATTTAAGTTCCTTGGAGCTTCTCTTGATTTCTATAGAGCCATAGATAGTTCTTGATGTCCTCTTTTTTGTTGTTTTTTGCTTGTTCTATGATGGCACAACCTATTCCATTTTACATTATTCCTTTGAATCTCATCACATTCTTGGAATTTCTTGTTATGCAATCGGTTAATAGAGTGTTTCAATTGAGCCGCAGGAGGTTTTATGATCTCAAATTTATTCTTTTTTTTCATTGACTTTTTAGATCTTTTGCCGCAAAATGCCAGAACTTTTACTTATATATTTATTTTTTAATTTATTTGATCTGACAACATTCTCCTGGAGCCTGCAATTTCTGTTTCAGCAGTTTATTAGATCTTTGACAGTGATTCATCCTAATATCATTCCTTTTGATGGTTTTTCAGCATCATCCAAGCTAATCACTTTGCAGGCATACTATGATCTTATTAGAATATAGGTTGCATTACTCTAAATTTTGTGTCTTGTTAGTTCTTGAAACTTTCTTCTTGTATTGGACAAATAGGAAATGTAAATTAACCCAATTTTGGCAATATCACCTTAGGCAGCAAGAAGTTTGACTGGGTTTCTCAAAACTCAACATGTGATTTAAGAGGTTTCTACTCTATTTGTTTGATAGTTCAAGCGCAGGGTGTAACAACCCTTATTTTGATACCGTTGATTCATTGACCCTAGATGGTCATGCGACTGTTTTGACCCAAGTCAAACATTTGACCTATGTAATGTGGTCTCGAAGCCCACTAGTTATAATTAGAGTTACACTCCAAACACTACCCGTACAAGATTTGAGATCTTTGATGTCATGGGCCTTTATTTGATGTTTTCATCACTTTAATTTAAGGGCACTTTAGAAAACAATGCCTCAAAAACAAAACTTTTTAGGAAAAAAGACCCGACCTCAAACGTTTTAGAAAAACAGTTCTTTCACAGATTTTGGAACTTTAGAAAACCGTGAAAACACGATTTTTCAAAAAAAATAATTAAAAACAGTGCTTTCACGGTTTTCACGTAGTGTCAATGGAGAATTGCACAACTGGTAAGCATATATTATGGCATATATACGTGAAATGTTATAAGATTGGTATGTAATGTAATTTATTTTTTCTAATTGTCTGTTAGAAGTCATCAGCAATGGAGTTTTCGATGATTCTAAAAGGGAAAAGAAACCAACTTCAATGATCATTTCAGTTACTGTTGTTATAGCGGCTCTTTTGTTAGGAATCTTCATATACTGCTCGTGGAGGATTATCAAACGAAAAGGTAACTCTGAATAAAAATGTCGTCATATATGTGCACTTATTTTTCAAACATATGTAACTCCCACCATTTATTGATTTTTGAAATCAACAGATAGGGAAAAAAGGCTAAAAATGGCGTTGTATCGTTTGGGTGCAAGTGATCCTAATTCCAATGATACCATGGATAGAAATGAGCTTGGAAAAGACGGGGAAGAAGGCATTGATATACCTTTTTTTGAGTTTGAAACCATTGTCAATGCAACTGAAAAATTTTCGGATGCAAAAAAGCTCGGGCAAGGAGGATTTGGGCATGTCTACAAGGTAAATGAACTTATAAACCGTCACCTTACTTAAATTTAAGATTAAGGTTTAACATCTCTCTCATGAGAAATCAAGTAGTTTGCTAGTAGTTAACTTGGAATATTACAAAGTTCCTAGTGAGACATTTTTTTGCACAATAACCATAACATTTGTTTTAAAAATATAAAAAATAAGTACGTTGCAGAACCAAATAAGAATACAATTATAGATAGGTAAGATTGGAGTGACTAGTATTTGATGCAATTATTGGTGGTCGATTCTGAGGAATATTTTTTGACAGAGGAAATTAGAAAGTTGTCGCAAATGGTTCCTTTCGCAGTCATTTTGGGGCATGTGGAAATCGGTTGTTAGTTCAAGTTAGTATAGTTATTTTATTGTGATTGTAATTCATTAAAATCAGAACGGAATCACACTCTGTCGGATAACCTACAACATCCAGTTTCGAAAACCCACGTTCTACCAAGCTGAACTATAAGCGTTTTCTTATGACAGTAGATACGATTGAAAAGAGCAAGGGTTCTTTTTTCTTTGTATCTGGCCCAAATACATCTTAGAGGCATATATTAGTATTATCAATTAACTATTATGTCCAAGTTTCATCAGTCTCAATTGATCCCTCTTACGGCCCATTGGAGAAGTAATAGGTAGGGATGACAGGATTTGACCCCATGACATTTTGTACCAAAACAAACAAAGGAACACCAGGTTATTTCAAGTCAAGGGAATTGGGCCATTGCAGAGGGAATCGTCGACATCGAGCCTCATAATTTTTGGAGCCTTAGAGTTAGGGAATTCTTGCTAAGCATTGCATCTATTTTTTAATTTTCAAGCTCGAAGGTTGAAGCTGGGTCCTTTTGGTGTTTATTTGTTCTCTATTTTGGTGGGTTTATGTAATTTTGTTGCTCACAAAACAACCCGCTCTTTTCATTTTGATTGTTCTCATTTTTCTCTCTTTTAATATAGTCTCTTCTTTACTCAGAAGAAGTAATTGATGCAGCTATAGATATGTAACATTAGAATGACTAGTATTTGATTTCTAATTTTCAAAGAACATGCTATTAAAGCCTTTGGAAGCTGTCAAATACTTACAAAGAACTCCCTTTTTTTTATGGCTTGGGTGTTCGGGCCTTAGAGTACCCGACTAATCCCAGAGGCATGTGCAGGCCCCAAGTTAGCACATGTCGGGTCTGCACGGGATATAAATCCCTAGGGTGGCCTCATGAAACTATATGTAGTAGTTTATTGGAATAATGGAATCCCTTTCTATCAATGTATGATTGAATTTTATATCATCTGGTTTAAGAGCTAATCTATTGATTTTATTTTTGTTGGTGTTCTTTCTTCTGCTACCACTTGAACCATGGACCACCATAAGGAAAGGTTCATAAGGAACCAAGGAGGTCTAGCGGGCAGTGGTAAAGGCCTAGCGAGCTGTATCTATTCATTTTGTCGAAATGCATTATTCCAATTGTTTATTTTCAGAATTTAGAATTAGTTGCATCTCCGTGAGATGATATATATTCCTAAACATGGATTTAGATATCACCAAGTTTGCATGTTTTCATTGGTGGGGATGACCAAGTTGTACATGTCAACTGTTAAAAGGAAAGTAAAACCAACCTTATTAAAAGGGAGATAACATGTAAAGGACACTGTAGATCGAATTTATGTGTCATTCAAGATGTTGACTTTACATTCTCTTGACCCCATTCAGTTGTCCTCCATTTTTGATGGTCCCAAATGGTTAATGGGACAAATGGGAGAATGCTAAAGGAAGTGGAAGTTCTTGAGTCAAGAACTGTATCTACCTAGGAAGAATACAAATGAAGGAGAATTATGGTTGATTTTCTTCATTAAAAGTCATCATAACTAAATTGCCTAGAAGCCCAAAAAAAAAAAATTGGAGATACAAAAACTGGTGGATATAGGACCGTGATGGAGCCATATATAAGCATTAATGGCTCGAGACAGAAGATTTTGGTGAAATCTACAAGTAGGGGCCCCACCTTTGGTTGATTGTTTCTACTAGCCCATATAATGCAATATAAGGAAAAGAGGTGGGTAGAACCCATAGCTAAATTGACAAGCTATGTTACAACGTTGAGGTTGCCGGTTAGGTCCTAGCTGGCCTATTGAGGGAAGAGGCAAAAAATCAAAAAACAGTTTCATGGTTTGGTCAGTTGGCCACTTGTAAAATAAGAGTTCACTTGTTATGCGAAAATACAAATTAATGAGCATGAGGGATTTTAGAATTTGGATGGACCTAGATCAGAAGTATCGTCTAAATTTAATGAAAAGTAAACTTGGAAAGATGGTTAACAAGAAAAATTTGAGTGGAGAAGAGGCACCAGTTAGATAAACTACCCTATGAGAATGACCATGTAAAGGTGTTTAGAGAAACTATAGTAACTGTATGGATATGTGAAGAGAAAGTAAGCCTTGATTAAGATGCAAAGGCAGCAGTAACCTCAAGATTAAATGAAGAAATAAGTGCTACAGGTGGTTGGCTTGCTAAGTATTGCCAGAATTTGCTTGACTTGGAGCTTCAAGGTGGTGGCATCTGCCTTCAGTTAGGCTTTAGTCCTTGCAACAAGATCATTATGAGAGCATTTCATTCCCTCTTTCATCCATCACATCGTATCCCATATTGACGTAGTGAGAGCTTGAACGTTTTTGTGTTGCAGTGGAGATGAAAAACTAAGAATTTTTCTCTCCCCTTCAATTATAATGAACTCTGTTGTCCAACACTTTAAAATGGGTATCATTACTGTTACATTTTTAGTTAGAAATATTTAATTCAGTTTCAAGAAAATTGAAAAACCTGTTGTTTTATTTCCTTTGGTTTACTCTCTTGGATTGTTGAGTTTTTGTGTAAATTAATGTGTACTTGATTCTTTTGTATAGTAATTTGGAGGAAAATTTAAAATTTCATCTAGACCGTAAGTCCAATGATACTCCTTTATCATTAGAAATGTTCTACCTATCATCTAATTGATTGACTGAGTTAAGGCACATTAAAGGCTCATCAAGGCACATTAAAGGCTCAACAAGGCATCAAACCTTAGAATCCTAATTTTGTACCAAAAGGTACCTATCATCTAATTGATTGGATTTGTTGGTGTGCTGGGGAGTTGCAGAGATTCCACAAATCATCACCAACTTCTACAGTAAATCAGGCCATGGTGTCTCACTTGGTTTTCTCCGTACTTGGGCTGTTGGGTTCATCTTGTTTCCACCATTAATGCTTCCTTCTAAGCTCTCCAAATAAATTTTTACAACAGTTTTAATCGACCCATATATCATAATAGCTTTTTTTTTTTTTTTTAAAGATCGAAGAGTAAATGAGTAATATGTATATATATATATATATTTTTTTTTTTTTTTTTGCAGGGATGCTTTTAATTTAGTGGGTTGTCTTATCGAGCCAGCTACGGTGAGATGCTTTTTACATTTGGGAGTATGTTAGTAAATCACGATATGGAAAATCTAGCATGCATAGTGAGCACCAATTTCATACCGAAACCATATAGTAACTTTGGCTCTATACCATGTATTCAATACACCTGATGATAAGATCATATTGGATGTTGGGCATCAGGTGAGGAAACTAGTGTTGCAACCACAAGAATTTTGATCTCTTCATCACCCCAATTACTTTTTAAGGTTTTCTTATACTGTTTATGAACTATAATTCATGGACTTTGCAGGCATACCCACATAAGATTTTGACTGGTAGGTCTAAAATGGACACCATTAGGTAAGACTTCTGGTCTTGCAGGGTTTCCCAAGAGGGATGAAAGCATTTATGATGCTTTTGGTGTAGGGCATAGCTCTACAAGCATCTCTGCTGGTCTTGTTAAGTTTAAGCCTCCAACAAATTTTTCTGTTTGTTATCTGTATCTATGCTAATTAGATATACAAATTTAATGTTCTAGTACTTCTATGCAGGGATTTAAAGACCGATATATATATCGGCCAAGTTCCAGACCGATATGTATCTGATCAGAAATGTATTGGCCAAAGCTGCAGATATTGAAGTACCTTTTTTGGAATATTTTTAGGGATGGTAGTTGCTAGAGATATTTTAGGGAAGAAGTGAGATGGGGCGATGGCTGCAGGGCAGCCTTTTGAAGCCATGAACAATTCAGGATACTTAGACACCAACCTTATTATTGTTTTGAATAAAATAAACAAGCATCTCTACTGACCACCACCGTCGATGGCCTTGCAACTCTTGTTGGAGCTCTTAGCAGTGCTCTCTCCAGGCTCCAATCCAACACTGATACCGTAAAGGTTAGCTAAATCCTCCAAAAAACCAAAAAAAAAAAAAGTCTAATTTTGAGTATGGTTGTGAACCTTGGAAAGGTTATAATTGGATTGTTTATTTTATAGATCCTTACAGAGCAAATTGGAGGGCAAACCCATCAGCAAGAGCGATGATGAGTGTGTCAGGGTCATCTCTTATCGAGGATCTTGGATTGTATTATCTTGGTCCTGTTGATGGTCACAATATTAAAAACTTAGTAACAATATTTCAAAAGTTGAAGGCCATACCTCCACTCAGGAATTGGAGGTGGTATCAACCTCCCTTCAGGCCGATACGTATCGTCAACATCAATACATATCGGTTGATACGTATTGGCTAATACGGACTGATATGGTTGATACCAACCAATACCGATGCCATTATAGGTATCAGTATCGAATCAGACCGAAACCAGTACGTTTCACTAATATGTAGTAGTATCGATCGAGTTTTGAAACTATACGGACTGATATGGTTAGAGGCACATGAAACTCGTGAATAATTAATATTAATCTATGCTTTTCCTCAACTTATATGTTTTATATTTTATTTTTTTGTGGATGATGTAGGCAAATGACTCTGGATTAGCCTCTTATGTTGCTGGCCAAATTGATAGAACTCTAAGCTGGAAGGTATGATAATGCATTAAGTGACTGAAAAAATGAGCCCTATTTTTTATGGTTCATAAGAGATAATACGATGCTATTCAATCTTCACAGGCAACAATTTATATAATACCCATAATCCACAGATTTCCTACTTTCTAACTGCATTACTTTTTTTAATTGCATGTAGAGGGTTCTGAATTTTAGCACTAGAAAAATAAAAATAAAAATACAGCAAGGCTTCTCTGGTGTCGATATCCGCAATAAACATTTTTCATTTGATAAATCCAAGGTTGTCAAATTTTCCTTATATGGATTGGTATTTGTTCTTTTAGATTCTGATGTCGAAGGTTGCACTGATTATTTATGTTTATATTGCAATGTGCAGGTTCATGCAGGAAAGCACCTGATGGAGCTTGTTGTTGTTGATTGGGTCAAGGACGTGAAATGAATGGACCATGTTGCAAGGCGTCAAGTAAGTTCGATGAGGGATTACTCTCACCTTTCTCTAGTAAAATAGGTTTTTTTTCTTCTTTTGTTTGCTTTCTTCTCTGGAACATGACCATATACTAAGGAGCACTTCGCTTTCCTCTGAGACTTTTAATTCCCAAGCCTCCAATTGATTTCAGCCAATACACTACATCCCAACTAAATAGTATTTGGTTTGATTCTTCGTTCTGTTCCATAAGAAATCTCTTTGCCGCCTTTCTAGATGATGCCTAACTTATGTGGGCAATGAAAGAGCAATAAGAAGTACACATGAAGAAATGAGATCACGAATAGATTAGAATAACACAGCTTGTAAATTAGATCATCACCATCATCACAGACTTATCCCATCTATTTGGGAAGGCTTGTAAATGAGATCATAATAATAATTTTCCTTTCCAAGAAGTAATTTTACTCTCCATTCGTTCTATGACCAAGGTCAGGTCTATGAGTTTAGGAGGTCAACCAATGAAGACAGAAGTTCAATATAACAGGCCAAGAACGAACCAATATTGCAGCCAAGCAAGTGAAATACTTCTCGACTTCAATAATTAATCTCCATTCCCCATTCACATTAAGAAGTAAGAACCTCATATTTGTAGACATTAGCTTTTAGGCTTGATGCAACTTCAAATCACCAAAGAACCATCTTTACGTTGATCGCCTCCTCCAAGCTAGAGCTATAGAATATCAAAGTATCTTCAAATTGGAGGTGAGTGATTTTTGAACCACTTAAACCTTTAATTAATTCACCTTTATTGAAAGGCAATTAAGTATTGCCATCACAGTTGATGCCTAACTCATGTTAGCGTCTATAGCATCTTAAAAGCTTTTGGCTATTTACGGGGCAGATAAAGTTATGTACTTGTGTTCATATTTTATTTTGTTGGTTCTTGTTTCTCATTTAATTTGGAACCATGCAATTATTTTGGTTGCTTGGTTTATGAAATTTCATTTTGTACAACAGGTAAATATTTGGGAAGACAGGAAGGCATTGCCCCTTGTGGCACTAAGGCCACATGATGGACAACCTGTTAACTCAGTAGCATTCCTCACAGCACCTCACCGCCCCGATCACATTGTTCTTATCACTGCGGTATTGACTCCATCCCTGTTTCTTCAACTGTGTCATTCAATAAATTATCTTTAAACATGCTAGGTTCCTTATAGCTTTTAAATCCTTGTGAGACTATTTTTGAATATAGTTTGTGGGAAATGCTTCGGTAAAAAGTTGCTATTAGAGAATCTTTATACCTTTTCGATACAAAAGAGCACTTTAATTCATTCTCAGACATCAACAAGAAGAAAATAAACTTCTCCTGGTTTTATTCTTAAACAGTAATGCATTATCTATAATTTCTGTTAGTTCTTTATGCAATCATATTAATGATAAAATATATCAGTATTAGAGTAGTCATCCCAACTGAAAAATGTATATGAATTGGACAATACCATGTACATTTTTTGCTTAAATGATTGCAAAACTTTTTCATATTGATCCTAAATCAAAGCATCCAACTTTGGTCTTGCTGAAGAAGAAAGCTGAGAAATTAGCGTACTTTGGTTTGTTCCCTCATTGTTTTTTCTGCAGCTACGATTTTTGAAATTTAATATCTCAAACAAAATTACTTTTGACCCTGAGCTTTCATTTTGTAGATGGAACATTCACTAAATCTGAAATAGCTGAGTTTGTGTCTTCCAACAAGCTTCCCTTGGTAACTATATTCGGTAGGGAAACTGCTTCGCTTATTTTTGAGAACCCAACTAAATATCAAGTAAGTTGTTTTGCTTCCGCTATGCCATCACCACCTAGATATATGTAATCAACTGTAACTTTAATATTTTTAGTAGTGTTAACATAATTGATGTTGTTTATTTCAGATTTTGCTTTTTGTTACTTCAAACGGTTCTGAGAAGGTCATACCAACTTTCCAAGAAGCAAGCCAAACTTTTTAAGGGCAAGGAAACTTTGTGAATTTGAAACCAAAATTAATTTGTTACTATTGTTTCTGTCTTCTTTTATGAGATGAGGTTAAATGTGATTAGCTTACCATAAATGTCAAATAGCGTGCACTCAATTAAACTTGGGATTTCAGAGGTTGACTTGGTCTACCAATATTATACTCGCTACATTTATTAGAAACTGGAGTTCGAATTTGGTAGGCAGGCTTCCAGTAATTCATTCCTCAGTTCCAAATTTCCAATTTGATCAGGTTTTTTGGATATTGCTCCAAGTGATCATCGTAATGTGAAAATCTGCATCATTATAGTGAATTCCTCATACTAATTTTTCCGTGTAGCCCTTTGTTGCTCGTAAGAAATTTGATAGGATTTACCTCCATGTTCAGTGATATCCTGTTTTTCTAAATCTAAACATATAAATAACTATCTCGGTGTCTCCATTCTTTGTAGATTATATTTGTCTACTTGGAATTAGATGATGAAGAGGTTGGGAAACCGGTTTCAGAGTACTTCGGTATTTCTGGAGATGGTCCCAAAGTAATTTTTGGCTCCTAAGTCTGCTGCTTTTTCATTCATGCAAAGGATACTTACCTAAACAATACTTGTATAGCTAAAGAGTTGTAATTCTAGAGATGGATATAGGTGCTTTTTAAGTATTTCATTTGCCTACAGGTTCTAGCATACGCAGCCACAGGAAATGAAGAACTCAAGAAGTACCTACTTGACAGTGAAGTGACTACAGACAATATTAAGGTCAGATCAATGGTTGGAAAGTCCAAACCTTTTCTTTTTTCTTTCACACTTGAATAACGTTGAAGTAAAGTTAAGAAAGCTATAAAAATATGTGTAATTAGAGAACATTTACTTCTTACCTAAATGGATCTATGTTCTTTTAAAAATTTAGTACTTCAAAACATCTAATTCAGTTTATTCATTTTACTATCTTTTGTGTTAACGATAAGTAAATTTATGCTATTTATGTGACCTTTTTGCAGTCTTTTGGGGAGGGTTTATTGGAAGACAAGCTTAAGCCTTTTTTGAAGTCCGATCCAACCATTAAACCAGTTTATTGGCATGGAAGACAATCTTTATCATTTGATTTAACACAGTCAACCATTAAACCAGATGATAGACTTTGACTGTGTTGAATCCGCTGACAGAGATCATGTTTTGTGCCAATCTTTGGTATCAAAGATCTGTACATCATGACCTTCAAATGCTTAGATGGTGTTCCATGTGGCAAAGGTCCCAAAAATATCAAGTATTTCATTTTTTAGCCCATGCCCAATAACAAAAAAGGACTCGATCTCCATGATTTGATAAGCAGGCAATATTCTATTGATTAAACTAGGCAGTCTTCTGCATCCAGTGAGTTTGCAAAGTTTTTTTTTAAATGGAAAATATGCGTAATTCATTCTGAAATAATATTTTCGGTGCTATAAAATTGCGTACTCTTATTTATGTAGCTAGTCGGGATTCTGAAATAATATTCTCAATTTAATGATGTTCTCCTTTTGATTTCAGGCGAAACTTTCCAATTTCAACCTCACCTCAAACGGATCACTAGGGGGGGATACTTGGCAGGAGAGGCAAAATAAATTTAATTTTTTTCCCTTTTATTTTGGAAATGGGCCATGGGGCTTTTTGATTGTTAAATCTTTTTTTTTTCTTCTTATTTTTGTTTGAATAAAAGGATTGGGCATGTAGAGTTTAAAATGTTTGACTGATTTAAAAGGTTGGATCATAGGTTGAGATGTAATCTTTTGTTTGAATAAAAGAATTGAACATCTATTTTATTTATTAATGGCATTGAATGATTTGCATTTGAGTTGAATGGATGTGTTTAAATATGAGATTAATATCTTTTTTTCTTTATATAATTTTTTTTAAAGCATTAAAAAAAAACATTAAAAAAAGTATTAAAAAATTGCATTAAAAAAAAAGTATTACAAAAAGCATAAAAAAAATTGCATTAAAAAAAGCATAAAAAAAATATTATTTTAAAAAAATTTGCATAAAAAATTGTCGATGTAATTTTTTTTTTTTAAATATATATATATATATATATATATATATATATATATATATATATATATATATATATATATATATATATATTTTTTTAATTTTGCACAAAAAAATCACTGCCCTAAACAGTTGTAAAAAAAGCAGTGATTTTTTCTACGATTGTTAAAAGCAGTAGTTATTGAAGTTCATAAACCACTGTCTTGTATAGTGGTAAAAAAAAAATCACTCCTTTTTTTACAATTGTTTAGGGCAGTGATTTTTTTGTCTTTTTCACGTAGTGTTGCTCCATACATCCTTCTCAACATACACATCTTAGCCACATATACTCTACCTCTTTATCGCTTTTTTATAGCCCAATATCACTCCATATAATATAGCAGGTGTAACCGCCATCTTATAAAAATATCCCTTCAATCTAAATGAAACTCCTGGGTCATATAATACTTCACTTCCTTACTTCCATTTCATATCACTTGCATTAATCCTATTGGAGACATCCTCTTCAAATCCATCATTTGATTGTAAAGTAGAGCCTAAATAATGAAATCTATGACAATGTGATACTAAATGATATTTGAGAAACTCTCTTAGAATCTACCATACTTGTGTGTAGAATGGTGCACCTCTTCGATACTACTGACAGAAAATTATGATCAGACCCAAGTTGGTATGTTGATACCATGCATCCCTAACTTAAAAGTAAAATAAAGTCACTACAACTTACTAAATTTTACTTAAACCTAATCCGTAAATGCTAAACCATCACAATATATGACACATGCATTAACACTTATGATTGCATGTTTTCGTGAATGGTCAATTGGATGCTTCTCTCACTAACCTAATAAGTGGTAATATCTCCTCAAATTCCTTGTCCTCTAGTGTACTATATCTAATTTTATACTATGTGCAATGTGACAGTCAATCTTATTTTGAGGTCTCATTTCCATATTAAGTGAACATTAGTATGGCGATAGCAAATTGTACCTAAAATCTATGCCTTTATGTGACTGAGACATTTTGTTTGAGAGGTACATAAAATTATATATTAAAATCGTATGTCATGAAGTTAAGCTCAGTACCCTTTTTGCAATTTATAATTCTTTTTATGCTTTTAATTAAATTGGTAATATATTAGTATATATGCAGAGATATATTAGACGTGATAGTTTATTTCTAATGCATGATACATCTCATAATCTTTTCATGTTTCTCCATAGCATTTGAGATTACTTACTGGGCACGTTTAGCTCAAACATTCTTTATATCAATTCTCTTTTCAAAGAATTAGAAATTTCAGATGTGGTTAGCCTGAGGTCAAAATATATAAAAATCTCAAACTTGAAATGAGGACCTCATGATGTAGTTATCATGGATACTTAATTTTCATCCCCATATATGTACAAATGGGCAATAGTATTGTAATAATGGGATTTGGACCTTTTTATGGATAATTTGATAGATGATACTTTAATCATTTTTTTATAATTTTGCGCTACAATATAAATAAGAAAGTTCTAAGTTATTTTTGCATTCGTATCTAGTCGATAACATTCTCTAATGCATTGAGGGTTTATAATCATATATCTCGAGACGGAAGCGGAGCATATTGGCACTAAAATATACTATTGTAGTACAAATGGTTGTAATCAATTGTTGAATATGTCTTAATACGTCTTCGACATATATTTAAAGAGCCCATTCCAACACTTTTTTTACTTCGAAAACTGCTCTCTCTTGTCTTTATTCTTTTCATTTAAAGGTTATGTAGAGATCTCATGTTATTTTAGTATTTAAAGGTTATGTAGAGATCTCATGTTATTTTAGTATTTGTCATGACCTAGAATTCTATCCGATCTCGAGGGCCTAGAATCATGTGTTGTGACACCGCACTCTAGTTAAGACAATAAGCGGACATATATAATCTATAAAATGACTTAGCATATGGATCGAGATATTTAAATTATTTCATTTTATTTAATGGCTCATAAATAAGCGAAAAGCGTAAACGTCAATTAAATAAGTGAAACCCTAACCATGCATCTAAGATGTAAAGTAAATAAAGTTTCACGCAGGATAAAATGGTCCCAAACGCAAACTCACAAAAGTATCAAAAGGATCAAATATGTCTCTTAATAAAATAAATGAAAACTAGAGCTAAAGAGCTCTCAGGGCTCATAGAAATCCGCCGGATCTACGCTCTCATCGGGTGGTAACCGATGTCCTCCTCTACATAAGCCGCCTCCAGTACAGTTGCTTTCACATCCTCATAAGCAGTATGATGGAGTCTTCACCTGAAATTATTAGATTTTGGATGTGAGTGAGTTTACTCAGTCATGTAAACTCAGTGGGTTACACAATCGATCCACCATAACTTACCCAGGTGATCGCGTGTGCAATCGCATGAGTTGCAGTGTATTTTAAATTTGAAAATAAAATTAATATTTTATTAGATGACAAAACTATCCATAACTTATATCATATCATAATCAAAATTGAAAAGCATAATATAAAATAAAAAGTGTATGATACTTTTATTTCTTATTTATTTTTTGATCTGTCTCATCTACTTATCATACGTGACATATCGTAAGTTTTATTATTACTCTATATACCTACACAGCATACTTCGTATCTTACTTATCTTATTTAAATGACTTGTATCAGGGTCGCTGCTCGAGCCTACCACGCGAGGTTCACATGTAGATAATCACCTAACCTTTATATCATATATAAATCACCATCCAACCAGATGAGGTTGCGCGCATTGTAAACACAATGTCCCTATAGTTTGAGATAAAGCTATCATATTGTCCTTAAGATTTGTCTCAGGTGTAGACATTGGACTCTTACGGTGGCTCGTAAGATATGGCACATGTAGAGACTTAATTCATGTTCAGCTAACCTTCCAAATGTGTCTTAACATATCATATCATTACCCGGTTCTAGGCTTAGGTCCCCGCTTCGATTTTATTTATGGCATGAGCGCTACATATTGCCATCCCCATTTTATATTTGGCACGGGCTCTATGTATCGCCATTCCCATTTCATATTTGCGTGGGCTTAAGTCTCGACTTTCTTAACATCTCGTATCTTAACATATTAATTTCTCATCTTTATTTAACTTATTTTGAATGGGCCACGGTGCGATAGGCCTCACTAAATTACATTTTTCAAAGACCGATTTCGTAGTAACCTTGATATACTTCGTGTGGCATCTCATATTATCATAGAGGAGTTTTATCCGTACATAAACGCCTACATTTTAAGTTCCATGTGAGCGTGAAAAAACTCTACCGTAATAAAGGCTTATATCATATGTCATATCTTAATTCTTAACTTATCATGTGTATGTCCTATCATGATTTTCTATATGATGAATGTCATATAATGATGGTTAACATATATAAGAAGAAAACTATAACATGCGCTCTCATATTTTTAAAAAAAATTAATATGAAATATAACACGTGAAGCATTGAAGTAAAACAGAGAATAAGAAATATTGAACTACATTTATTTTGTGATTGAGTCGAAAATACACTTCATTGGGGTTAGTTGTATCAATTGAACTTAGTGATTAATTGGTATAGCAATCGGACATATTTCGAATCGTAAAGGGGCACACGTGTCCATTCAAGGGCTCTAAGAGCCTTAAAAGAGGTAACGGATGATAAGTATTGAAAAACGTTAATATTTGACCTCTTAAACTTAAAAATTATTGTCCGATGAAAGCTATTTAATATATTTTATATCATTTTAGTGATTTACAGGGTTTGAGATAAGTTGAGTATAAAATAGTCCAAGAGTTCATAAAATAACGTTAAATCCGTGCAACCTTGGATCATTTAAAACTTATCCCGAATTGCAGCTCAATTTTGACCTTTAAAATATCATATTCGTGAAATTATTATTTCACCCAAAGTTGTAAAGCTCGTTGTCTTTTTCTCAATGTTGTAAGCATCATATCAATCTGAGTTTAAAGTAAAAAAGTTATGGCCAAAATATCAAGATTATATCTATTAAAGAGTTTGAACGAATTTCACGAAAATCTAAGAAAATTGATCTATTGATTTTGGACTGAATTTTTATATTTTTAAGGCCCAAAATTAGTCAAAATTGAGAAAAAAAATTTAGGATTTCGAAAAAGATCCCTTTAAAAGGTAAAGTTAGAGTTAGGGTTGGGGAGCGGGAGCTCTCTCTCTTTTTGTACAATAATATTGGAAATTCTTTTTGGAGTTTATAACATTTAAAAATAACTGAATAATTTAAGATGGATTTAGAGGCACCCACTTGTTGAAGCGTGAATCGACTCTCGCGGTGATTTGATTTGACGTCGAAAGGATTCGAGCGACGATTTGCCCAAGTCTTTTTGTGAGAAGACTTTTCTTACGACAAGTCAATCATAGCAATGAGGAGCTTCGGTGGGGAGATTAGGCTCCATAACAGGATGCGCGGGTCACTAATATGATGGTGATTCGAACACGTAGAATGCTTGATTGAGAATCTCGGCGAAGGAGTGAAGGATAGACCGGTGGTGTAAGGCAACTGTTTACAGAGAAGAGAGAACAAAGAGAGACACGGCTAAGAAAAAAGTGATATATTTCTAAATCTCTCTAGGTTTTTTATTTATAATGGAGGACAATTAGAGAATGAGTCTAACTAGGAAAGTTTGACTAGCATAAATTATCAAGAGTCTTTTTAAGATTCTAATTTTACTTACCAAAATAAATCCCATTAATATTGGGATTCAATCTTGGCTTAGTTGTTTAATGCAGTAGGATTCTTAGGATTTCAGTTGCTATTTTTGTGTAGCCGAATCATAAATGGAATTTTCTAATTTTAAAAGTGTGGGTCATGATATGGTGTACGCATAAGCATTGGTCTTGTGCTGCGCCGGCTACGTGAAAACAAGGAAAAAACAACATTAATAGGTTTTAAAGAACCACGGCCAAAAACACTTGTAAATAAATCCACTATCTAAAACTGTTGTTTATTGTGTTGTAGTTACTTCACATCGGAGAAATTTGTGGCTACACGCTCCATTACAAATAAAGGAAAGGTTACTTTTATGTGCACTTATTAAATATTTGGGCACCTAAGCCAAAAACATATTGACTGTTTTGAATCAAATGATGAAGATCATGTTTTGCCTTAATCTTTCATAAAATTAATCTTAACATCATACACTTATCATCAGATGGTGCATTTTAAATTTCATATGGCATAAGTTACATGAAAATCGTGTTTGAGATTGAGATCATGCATATGAGTTTTATTCAATTTTTTTTTATGCCTTCAAAATAGGAATAAAAAATTTACCGTCAGATGGTATACTCATTATGTCAAGATCTAGTGAGTGGAAGATGGACCTAAAAAATGATCTCTAACGTTCGATTCAAACCAATCATAAGTCGCCTCAAAAGACTGGTTGCAATGCTCTCAAGGATTGTGGCTGCAAATAAAAAAGTATCTACTTTATTAAACCTTCCTAACAAACTCTCCACGCACGCGCAACCTCTTCGAATCCCCAACTTCAACAACTCTATTTCTTCCCCCTTCGAATCCCCAACTTCTCCAACAACTCCCTTTCTTCCCCCTTCGAATCCCCAACTTCTCCAACTCTCTCCAAGCATTCCATCGGAGTGTCGATTATTTTTTCTCTCCATTTTCTCTAATAGGTATCCTTTTGGCCGAGCATACAAAGGTTAGAGGTTTTTTTTTTTTTATTTCTTATGTCATCCAAAATTTCTAGGGTCTCTTTGTAACTATTTGGGTTTTCTTTCTCTGGTTTCTTTGTATATTTTAGGGCATTAATTATTTGCTTATTTATATATTTTAGGGCTTTATTTATTTGTATATTTTAGGGCTTTAGTTTTTTTGTATTTTTCTAAGGTTTATTCTATTTTCTAGAGTTTATTTATATATTTTAAGTCTTTATTTATTTGTTTATTTGTATATTTTAGGGCTTTATTTATTTATTTATTTATTGACAGAGTCCTTCAGTAGCTAGCACACACCTCCTGCCAAGGCAATCATTGATTGGTAGATCACCTTCTGTAAGCTCACATTAGGGTTCCAAGCTAACTCTAAATCCAGGCAAGTATCTAATTCTCATTGAATATAATCAAGCAAATGTGTGGATAGTCGGTTTCTTTTTGTGATCTTTGCTCACAAGTATTCTGATCCTTTTATCGAATCTAGATTTTTATATTAGCATTCTGATTTTGGTAAACCATAGAGTTTTGTTCTCATGTTTGAAAATAAGTTAGGATCTGTTTGTTCTTATAAATAGCTGTGCATTCATGGTGTTTCAGCCATTAATTTGGGCCACGAATGGCTGAATTGTTAGGTTGAATCTAGTGATAAGTATGTTGTTTGTTTATTTAGTGGACCGGTTTGGGTCTGATTCGGTTTCATTGACATTAAAGGATCAGTCAGTTCCATAATTAGAATCAATGCAACTTTTTTATCCGGGCCAGATTCTGCTTTATTTAAAGCTAATAGGTTTGGTGAGGCCTGGTTTGGATTCCCAGTTAAAAATTACATGGGCCGATAAGGTCAATTTCAAATGCCATGGATAAGGGGATATTAACGGGTTAGTCAAATCCAATTTAAATTTAATTAGAATTTAATGGGTCACTTAGGACCCATTTCTGTTTTATTCATTCTTATAGGTCAGGTTGGGCAGGGACATTGATGACTTAGAACCCTTTTAACTATAATTAGTCCTTGAAGGTGTTATTTTTTAAATACAAATGTACGACTCTTTTTGAAGCCTGTTCAGTCGCATGAAAATAAACACTAAATATTATCTGAAATTGAAGCCAAAACATGGCTAAATTTTTAATCAGAACTCCTTGAGAGATTATGTACCAAGATCAAACGTGAATCTTTAGATATAATCATCCTCTAATAGATAACCTTAAATTGGTTCATCGCTGGGAATATGCTCCGTATTCGCTGGGAATATGCTCCGATAGCAACTCCCACCTTCAGAATTAGTCCTGTCGCTACCAAAAACTGCTGCTATTAGTCTTGCCGCTACAAAAAATTGCCTTAACAGCAAGTCCCACCAAAACACCTTATTTTTATAGTGTTGTATATATACTTGAAGCACTTTTCCATGGGTTTCAAAGGGTTTGTTGTTATTACTATATATGTTGTAATCATAAAGGAATTCTAGCTTATATTTTTGCATTTCTCTTTCTGTGCATTGGCTTGATTATTGGTTCTCAAACTTCATATAGGTGATTTATATTTTGGATGCTTCATTAACTCTTATAATTAATAAAAAATCATAATAACACCATAATTTCATTAGAGTTAGTATTAGGTAAGTGGTCCAAGTGTTAGGTGACCTGAAATGCAAATTCAAAAACCCCGCATCCAAAATCGACCCAATAACCAAAATTCATTACAGATGTAATTAAAGTTTTTTTTTTTATCAATAATGGTGAACTTTTATTGAGAAAAAAACTATACAAAATCATAAAAGCATTCAAAACCATAGAATAAACCAAGAACCCAAAATATAGTTACTTACATGGTAGTTTGGCCAAATGTGGCCATAATAGCATATAAGTAACTATGTGCCCAATGTATCCAGCAACATAGGGAAGAAGGGATCTGCCCAATATGGCAAAAAACATAGAAAGAAGAAGAGTACATGATAATGGTGAATTTGGCTTAATCTATCCAATATCGCCAGAAAGCTCCGATCTCGATATCAGGTATCGGGAATCGGTCCATCTTGAACTGATGCATATCGGCCAAGACAGATACGTTATCGGGTATCTGTCCATCTTGGCATCCTGTGACTGTTGTTGGTAGGTTGCACATGATGGGAATAGGGTAGGTTGTTTTTTTATAGATTGGGAATAGGGTAGGTTGCACTAAGAAAAGATTCTAAATAAGAGTACCTTTAAATCCATCACCCAATCTTTGAGTTCACCCACGTTGGAACACATTGAATTCATTGAATCATATGATAGAATTTTTTTATCGTCTCAATCTTTCACATGATGGATCTTGAGATCATGGGTGTACCATCAGATGGTTGATTTTTTATTTCATGTGGTACACACCAAAAAAGGTGACCTTAAAATCAATATTGAGCTTGCACATGATGTTAAGGTCAAGTGTTTAATCTTGATAATCCTCCCTATCACGTGATCACTTAAATGATTAGGTGAGGGGTGGTGTCGAGATTATAATCTCAGCATTTTCTCTGCCTCACTTGATCACTTATGGATAGTTGTTTCCAATGTAGGGATATCGAGGATGATCATAGAATTATATATCTTCTTATTTAACTAACTAATCTCATATTGTCTTACGGTGTATTTTTATTTGTAGAAGATGTCTTCAACAATTCCAAACAAAGAGTGGATGGCTAAGGAAAATCGCATGACTAAAGAATACATGGAAGGAGTCCAATCCTTTATTTCATTCACAAAACAAAATGAAGATGTTGATTGGTGTTTTTGTCCTTGTGTCAACTGTCGTAACCTTAGGAAGCATAACTTAGAAGTCATATCAAAGCATTTAATTGTGACGGCATAGATAATTCATACACAACATGGAACTATCACGAGGAACAGTTTCTGAAAAAGGTCGACATTTGGGCTCCCAGTACATCAACTAGTAACCAAAATGAAAATACGTCCACAAGACTGACAGATATGTTGGATGACACATTTGGACGTGTTCGTCCTGAAGACCTAGATGCATGCTTAAATGAAGCTCATGATGAAGAGGATGATCAGACACCAGATGAATTACAAGAGAATATGGAGTACGATAAGTTGATGAAATATGCATTAGAACCCCCATATCCTTCATGTCAACCCAACCATACGAAATTGGCAATCACAATTGAGTTGTTGAGCATGAAGGCTAGACATCAATGGTCTAATAATAGCTTCACGGAGTTACTGAATCTGATAAAAAAAATTCTTCCTGAAGAAAATACTCTGCCGGATAGCACTTACAATTTGAAGAAGTCAATCAAGTCATTGCGTCTGAAGCAAGAAATTATTCATGCATGCTCCAACGACTGCATATTATACTGGAGAGATCATGCAAATAAGGACAAATGCCCTGCATGTAATCAGAGTAGATGGAAACCAATGGATCCTTCGGAGCCGAAGACTAAACAATTACCATGGAAGAAGTTATGATATTTTCCATTATCTCATAGGCTGCAAAGAAATTATAGTGTTCTGTGGATTGCAGAACAAATGAGATGGCATGCAATGTTAGTTGAAAATGACAATTACATGCGTCATCCTGTGGATTCATGTTGGAAATCAATCAATGTTCGCTGGAATGACTTTTCTTTAGAGACGCGTAATGTTCGTCTAGGACTTGCAACAGATGGATTTAATCCCTTTGGGAACAAAAACAATTCTTATAGTTGTTGGCCCGTTATGATTGTTCCTTACAATCTTCCTCCGTCTTTGTGCATGCGAAAGGAATTTACAATGCTAACACTATTGATTCCTGGCTCAAAAAGTCCTGGTCATGAAATTAATATCTACTTGCAGCCATTGGTAGCAGAGCTGATTGAATTATGGTATAATGGTGTCGAAACTTATGACTCATATATAAAGTCTAGCTTCAATATGAAAGTAATTTTATTATGGGTTATACATGATTTTCCAGCATATGGCCATCTATCAGGTTGTAGGATATCATGACATTATGGTTGTCTTGTTTGCAGCGAAGGAGTTGATTCAGTATGGTTATCACATGGGAAGAAATTTGCTTACATGGCCACAGAAGATTTCTTACAGATCTAAGTCATCCTTTTAGGACACAAAAGCCACAGTTTAATGGGAAGGAAGAACATGAAAAACATCCACGTCGTTTGAGAGGTTCTGAAGTACTAGGCAAAATGGAAACTATTCAGGCCAACTTCAGAAAGGTAGCAGGGAAGAAGAGAAAGAGGTCCACGATTGAGAATAGTGCATGGTCAAAGCGATCAATCTTTTATGACTTACCATATTGGAAGGTAATAAATAAAATATTTTATTATATTAATGTGATCTCTTATGTACATCCCTTGAATACTAACATAAATACTTTATATGTGTAGGATCTACCAATTTGTCATAATTTGGATGTAATGCATATAGAAAAAAATGTTGCAGAAAACTTAATTGCAACTATTATGGACACAAAGGGTAAAACTAAGGATGGTATTGAAGCCCGTTTTGATCTCAAGGATATGAAGATAAGGAAAAAGTTTTGACCCGTGCAAAAGAATGACAAGTGGCATTACCTTAGAGCTCCATTTTGCTTGTCTCGACAGGAAAAAGAAATGATTTGTAAAACCTTGCATAACCTTAAAGTTCTTATTGGATACAGTGCAAATTAGAAATATAACATAAGCTTTGAGGATTTTAAACTCAAGGGCCTGAAGTCACACGACTACCATATTCTTATGCAACAATTCTTGCCAGTGCTTTTGATGCATGCTTTCAAAAAAGAAAAGCCTTTGAGAGCCGCTATTCGACAGTAATAATTATTTTTCAATGTCCTATGTTCTAAGGTCATAACCCGTACTGAGCTATTGAACATGAGAGCACGCATAGCCGAAACACTGTGTGTGTTTGAAAAGTACTTTTGTGACAGCCCGAATTTCATCGCTCCAAAATTCGTGCCATCAGCACGACCCTCGAGGTCATGCACCTATATCTATGTGGAACATCAATTAACAAGTAAAAGCCAACAATTCAAAATACCAAAGATTTGAACTAACTAAGTCCCTGTGTTTCATCAAAGTCTAGCAACCAACAGACAGTTCCGGTCTCATGCCAATTCATGAGCAAAGGAACTGTCCCGAACCATTGGTGACAATCATATCACCCCCGATGGTTCGTCAAAAGGAAAGTATAGTATTTAATTACATTTAAAAGAAAGGACTTGACATGCCAAGCCACGAGTACTCTCTACTCACCACTTCTAAACGTAAAGAACTTCTAAAAGAATTCCTCAGGAGGAGGTTCTAACTCTTCTCCGTCCGCGAAATTCGAACCTTTTGGACCAACGCCTCTCGAAGCCTGTGTTGCCGCGAGTGTTGCACCTGCGACGTATAGCCTAAGGGGTGAGCTACATCCTAGCTCAGTAGAGAAACGTAAAGAACATATAGATTAATTCTGACATATATGTTGTGCAGTAAAAGAAAAATACAGTTTATCTGCTGTTACGATCTGGAAGGACAATCGAAATAACTGAAGGGAAAGATGAATACAACAACTTACTTTGCATGGTTTTGTTCTTTCTCATCTTACTCGTTTAGTTGTGAATTCGACCTAATCACTTAACTCTTTAACTTAAATAGTCCCCGAGCAATATAGCATCGAGCCCTGATGGAATACCCACCATCGTCGTCTAACTAGACAGTTATCAATTTTGTATTCCCTGGGAATACTGTCCCAAGCCCCTTTCTCCTAGGTGGCGGGGTCTACTGTTAAATCTACATCCCTGGGATGTGCTACTGTATACGGATTAACCGTCGTACCGGTCACGGATATCCTGCCGAGTCCGTCGTGGGTATCCCGCCACGTCGGTGGGGTATTCTAAGCAAACCTTAAATAACAAAAATATCAAGTGTGCTTTACATGTAGTTATTCACCGTGATTGTGCTAATTTTTAATATATTAGGCCTTATCACCTTACTTTCTTTTCCCCACTGCTTCTCATCTGCACCCCTGGGATGCTACTGATGTATCGTATCATATAGGTATTCATCTTGTAGTTCTTGCGTCCCCTTGGGACCTCTGCCTTCATTTTCTGAAGTCTACACACGCACGCTCTATTTACGTGACATGATGAGATACTTAGTTTAGCAATTAAATCTGTACTACACATGCGAAATTGAACAATGTACATGTTTCGATAAGGTTCCCTACCTCAAGGCAAAACCCAGTGGTCCCTTCACGTAATGATGACACGTACTGATCTCACGTAAATCTACATTTCATGCGAAAGGACATGCCTTAGAATGGTCACCAGTGGTCACTAGCACTCCTAGAGCGCATAGTTCATATGAGGTATATTTATATATATAAAAGAAATTAAATTTTTAGTTTTTGGGGCCTCGCTCGAGTGGTTACTTAGCCTCCCTCGAGCGACCTCTTAACCTCACTCGAGCGGTTGCCCAGCCTCGCTCGAGCATCTTTTTATCCTCGCTCGAGCGGTTAAAACGAGGTGTCAGATTACCTCGCTCGAGCGAGCCTATTCTTTCAATATGGGTCTCGCTCGAGTGAGCCTAGAACGCACTATTCTCAGGTATATATTCTGTCCTCGCTCGAGCGAGACGTTTAGATCGCTCGAGCGAGGAGCGGAAACCTTCACTCCGTGATTCTTCAAGAAAACTATCATATTTCCTTAAATCTTAAATAAGATTAATCGGCCATTGCCCGATACATTGCATGTTATCATTAAGACATACCTAAGCACTTATCAAGCATTATCTCTTACCTGAATCAGCGGATCTCAAAATGGCTCGATCTAGCGTTCGAATCCCTGTTACTTCGAAGAGTTCTCTACGTTTCTAGTCTGACCTTCTCTCCAGGTCTTCAACCGGTTTACACTCCAACAAGGCCTTAGCCTTTCTTCTCTACAAGACTCTCTTTTCTCTTTCTCTACTTTCCTCCTCTCTATTTAGGTTAAAATTATGTTATGTAGGGGAGAGACTTCTCTCCACTTTCACTTATATAGTGAAAGGAAGGGAAAAATATAATATGTTACACACATATACACACCGTGTGTATATGTTGACCCAGGTTTCCTTGTGAACCACACATACACGTGTGTGGCATATGGCTTGTACGGTTTCGAAAATTTGGGGTTGTTACAACTTTCCACCTTCATTTTTTGTTTCTATGACCCACCTTGTTGTGCACTTGGCAGAGGAGGCACTGATTTGTGGACCTGTTCGATATCGATGGCTACTGTAACCCTTTGAGAGGTAAATTCAGATTATATAATTGATAAATTATTTCATTTAACAGTATAAAAATTAATTTTTAAATAAAAATAATAATGTGTAGGATGATGAAGACATATAAACATTACGTAAAGAATCAGACCTACCCAGAGGGGTCTATTGCAGAGCAATATCTCATGGAAGAATGTATGAGATATTGCATGGAGTACATGCCGGATGGTAGCAAAGGAATTTAGGGGAGATGTCGTTCGTGGGCTTCGATGTTACTCGTGGGTACCCAATCGATAAAAGGGGTAAAGCCTATTGCCTTCAAAACGTGCAGTACTAGCAAGTGCATAGATGGGTTCTAGAACATTCACCAGAAAATGTTGAATGGAAGGCGTAAGTAAAATATTATTTACATCTTAATTGTATATTTAGTTGTCATACGTAGAGATTTAATCTAATTAACTTTTAACATTTATAGAAAGTATCAAGCTTATCTTCAACACCACAAGTCAAGAGATAAGCATCGAAGGGACAACTATATTCCTTAGTTAAGAGAACAATTACAAAATGAACAACCTACTATGCTAAAGAGGCTTGTTGATGGTCCAAACTTTAATGTCATATCATATAGTGCTTACGCGGTCAATGGATATCTTTTTTGTACAGCACAGTCAGAAATGAGGACAAGCACACAAAATAGTGGGGTCTCTATGAAGGCTATAACTAGTTTCAGAATTAGTGCGAAGGATAAGAACATCATTGAGGAAGAAGTCACTTATTATGGCATTATCAAACAAATACTGGAATTGGATTATGATGGTTTTAAGGAAACTGTTTTTTATTATGATTGGGTGCATATTGAGGATAAAACAAATGGATGTGTAGTTGATCCAGAAACAAGCTTAGTATTTGTTAATCTTCGAAGGCTTATGAAGACTTCGCATGAGGATAATGAGCCATATATTCATGCCTCTCAAGCCACTCAAGTGTTTTACTGCAAAGATTAAACCAGGGATGATTGGTATGTCGTCTTAGATGCTCCAAAGAGATTGAATCAGGATGTTTATGCTTATGAAGATCCCTTAGTATTTGAGGCAAGAACAACAACAGATGCTTTAGCATTAACATTAGTAACTGATGTTGTGGAAGAAGATGGAGATTACTCAACAGATGCTTTAGCATTTATTCTTGCCTCTCAAGTCACTCAAGTATTTTACTGCAAAGATTAAACCAGGGATGATTGGTATGTCGTCTTAGATGCTCCAAAGAGATTGAATCAGGATGTTGATGCTTATAAAGATCCCTTAGTATTTGAGGCAAGAACAACAACAGATGCTTTAGCATTAACATTAGTGACTGATGTTGTGGAAGAAGATGGAGATTAGTTTATAGCACTATCTCTTCGGTGTCTTTTTTCTTATTGTTAGATTGATATTTTGCATCTTAATATTTAGTTTCATTTTATCATTTATGAATGTGTATAAAAACTTCATTTCACTCAATGATTCAGTTCACTCAAGAATTTATTTTCTCAAGCACATGCAAGCCTTATTGGATAATAACTCGATTTCAAACCACAACCTCTTTGGCCTAATTTTATGATAGTGCCCTATTTTTTGCTGATAAACAGCCCCCTCACCCCCAAACAGCAACCTCTTCAGCCTGATTTTGTGGTAGTGCCCTGTTTTGGGCAGATAAACACCCGCTCCCCCCAAAGAACCTCTTTGGCGATTTTGTGGTAGTGCCTGCTTTTGGGTTGATAAACCCCCCCCCTCCAAAGAACCTCTTTGGCCTGATTTTGTGGTAATTGAGCACTTCCATATATATAATTTGCTTATTTCCCGCATTTCATTTCTCCTAATTCCCTCTTCTCAAGAAACCTTCTCTCATTCAGTTCAATACTGGTAGAATGGCCAAGATCCCCCAAAAAACTTCTGAAAAATCTCTATTTGGTGCGTTACAGGTAAACTCCATTATATGGTTTAAATCTGGTCTTTAGTTTCCTCAATTTGGGGTTGACATCTATCTAGTGTATCCATCAAAAGATAGACATGCTTTTAATTAAATCTGGGTAATTTTCTAGAGGCATTCTGTTACATGTTACATATTTTCTTAATTGTTTTTAACATAGAAAATTATAATTTGGAATTTAGATATTCGGGTTCCATAAATTATTATTAATCTGTTTTATGATGGTGATTGCTAACGGCCACTACCCAGTGTTGGTCCTGTATAATTGATGTGGGTGCTGGGAGGGGTGGGTGGGATACGACATAACCTCTGACTTTTTACGCATGAAGTGATTGCTATTCGGAGTGAGTTTCCAAGCCTTCTACCATTGCACCAAGCGATGACCCTTATGATGGTGCTTGCTATGATCCTTAATTAAAGATGACAGCGCCCCCACCAATTACCTGTAATTAGTTAGTTTTCTCTTCATTAAGGACTACCAATTAGATTGGCCACCTCGTGGATGAAACATGACCCAAAAATTGCAATGAATAGACAATTCCTAACCTCTAATACCTATTAAAATTCTACCCTCTAATTAATGGCTGGTTTTTTGGATCGTTAACAAGACTAGGTTCAATGGTACACAAAATAGTTTATTGGTGGATGGCTATGATTTTCAAATTGGTGCAATTTCTGTACTATGGATGGTTATGATCTTCAAAAGAAAATAAAAATAAAAAAATTTGTGCAAGTTCTGCACTATGCCCCGTCCAAAAGGTGGCCAATTGATTGGATGGTCTGGAACTTTATATTTAATTATCTATACATACACCCACTGGTAAATAGTGATTAAGGTACCCTACGCATTCATGGTTCTAAGAACCATGACTTATTGTCATTAATATTAGTATTGGTGTTGTTGATATTATAATTATAGATTAAGGGCATCAATTATATAATAGATAAGAACCCTCAACATCACACTTCTTATGCCACGTGGAATACAGAAGTGCCTATCTCAGTCGTTTATTTGCTATTCCACTATTTGGTCAAGAGTATGATAAGTATAACCACAGTTGTCATTGGGCGAACGACCAGAGTGGCAGTGGCTACTGGCTAATACCAACTCCATGCTTTCGAGAGGGTGCAGTGGTTCAGTTCAATGTTCATGTGCATGGAAGATGAAACTATGAATTTGTCTAGAATGAGCTATAGACAATGAGCTGAGTCTTTTCAGCTCATTGTATATGCAGTGAGTAGACTGATGCAGGACTGAAAAGTGCTAACTTTGAAAAGTAAAGAATTCCTTGTATATCTCAAAGTTGGAAAACTTGACCGTTGATAAGAGATCAGCTCATTGTATAGGACGAGTCCGCAATGAACTAACGACTGGCTATTGACAAATCAATTATCTACAGTTTAAAGGTGTCGATGTGATATATATAGAGAATTCAAATTACCATCCAAGATCTTGATAATTTTGTATAGACCCCACTGTCCATTAATATCACCAAACAGATATTTTCAATGTCTAACTTTATGGGCTGTGCCGTTGGGGTACGACAGATCACCACATTATGCACACCAAGTCGAAAAGGAGGGAAAAAAGGCTCATCAAAAACTCCATTAAATGACTTTAGAGTTTTGACTGGGTCCAATTGAGGCAGTCAACTGGTTGGGCTACCATGCCATGCCCTCCTTGGGCGGTGTGGGCTAAATGTCTAGCCAGAAGGGCTGAACTGGGGGTTGATTACTTTTTAGGGCAGGGACCCAGACTTTATATTACATCATCTTAACGCAAGGAGTGACCCATTTTGTAACATTTCTGACTTGAGCCTTTGGCTCATTCCATTGATAACTAGGGTGAGCTCGAGCAACGTACGCTTCAGTATGAGGCATGATTAGAAATTGAGGCAGTTTTGATTGCAGGCGTTCTCTAGTTCTCTATTTATGAAAGGGTACTACTATTTGCACCCATCAAACATCTTAAGGCAGCACAACTGATAACCATTGATAGCATTGAATTAGACGAAGGAAATTATTTTGCCTATATTTGCCTCACAGCGGCCCTTGAGATTATGGGCGTACCATCAAACAGTAGTTTTTTTAATTTCATGCAACACATATCCCAAAAAGTGATTGAAAAATTGCATTTGAATGTGACACGTGACTGTTGGGTAGTTTGCATTATTATTATTTTTTTTTTTAAATTCAAAAACTTATCCCTATCATGTGTTTTTTGAATTTTGAATTAGTGACCATCGAAATCAATCCACGTTTGACCTTTATTGTTTAAAATATTTCAATTTTTTAATCGACCTAAAAATTACACCCATGCTCTAGTGGTCATGGAGGACACTTGAGCGGCCTCCATTGGAGGTGCTCTAGTGGTCATGGAGGACACTTGAATGGCCTCCATTGGAGGACCAAACCAGGATCATGGCATATCATGATACAATTTATAGTTCGCATGTCATCTCCAATGATATGATTTGATTGAAGTCATGGTAAGATATCTTTATTTATCTTGTAACAAAATGTACAATATGTTAAACCTAGGAGAAACCAAGTTAACAAACTCAGTATCGGGTATTGGTCCTTGGAGGACTGATCGCTATTGGATACAATACAAGTATAATCTTTCTTGTTGGTTACACAACATGGGTGAGAAAAAAAATTGCTAACAAAAAATTTAAGAAATATAAGGACAAGTCAAAATCTGTGGCAGGTGACAGCCAAGGTAACCCTAACCGGAAAACTTCTAAAACTGGGAGTCGAACCTTCACCGCTGTTAAAACTAAATAATAAACTCTTTTTTTCCCTTCTCTTTTTTGCTCTCGCTTTTCTTCTCTCTTGCCAGGCCTTGATTTCTACTCTCTTCTTCCTATTATACACATACAAGAATTGATGGATTGTGTTGATCTTTATATACCTTACAGTGTCAATATATCACAATGTGCAGAATGCCTGGCTATGGCTCGGTGTATTCGAGCCCTTCTTCCCAAAGGTACCGCTCAACAGCAACAAGTAGCCTTGCTGGAGTGCGGGACCCCTTTGTTTGGGGACCTATTCCCGCGCATATTGATATGTGTATGCGTTGTGCAGAGGACCTGGCAGCACTCTTCAACATGCTCAATTCTTGCTTCAGCACGTGTATGGCTTCGCTCACGTGCAACCCGCGCAGGTCTATCAACTCCTCCATACCCCTACCGGGATCCTCAGGAGCAGTCGGATTCCTGAAAAAGTTGTGGCAGAACTGCCAGTTAGACCCTACAATACATTTTTTTTTTTTTTGATAGGTAAAGGGGTTGGAGGGTCCCCACCGTATTTATTAAAAAGAGAGAAGATTACATGCGATAATGAATACAAATCAAATCCTCTCTCAAGCGAGAGTCAAGAAGGATAGAAATATTAGAGCCAAACCATCTAACAACATCATCAACATCCATCCCTAATCGAGCCAGAAGATCAGCACTATAATTTATCTCTTTCTAGATGTGGTTAAATGAACAACTTTGGAAGCTGTGGACAAGGGAATTCACCGATCGAACAGAGAAGGTATATTTCCATGGGATTGTGCAACAATTAGTAATGCAACGAATTGCGAGGAGAGAATCAGATTCCACAATGAGTTTTGTATGTTGAAGCGAAGTTGCAAGTACAAGTCCTTCATGGATAGCAATAATTTCAGCATGGGTAATATCGTGAGCCAAAGTAGGGCCATGAAAACTGGCAATGTGATTACCATTATGATCCCTCAGAATGCCACCAATGCTATATTTGTCATCCACCTTCGAGGCATCAGAGTTTAATTTTAAAAAACCAATCGAAGGAGTAGTCCACTTGTAGAGAATAGGAACAGTAGGAGGACTTGGTGCACATCTCCAATGGGCAGTGGTGTAAGAGTCAAGGATATTAGTGCTATGGCTTTTGAC
This sequence comes from Chloranthus sessilifolius, assembly GCA_021018995.1. Taxonomy (NCBI): domain Eukaryota; kingdom Viridiplantae; phylum Streptophyta; class Magnoliopsida; order Chloranthales; family Chloranthaceae; genus Chloranthus; species Chloranthus sessilifolius. The sequence continues at coordinate 87,365,595 of CM037594.1, read as the reverse complement.
TGAGACATCCTCAATAATTCTTTTCAAGATGAGACGTTTATGAGAAATCAAGCCCTCAAAAATGCGATTATTTATTTCCTTCCATAAGTGCCAGATTGTTGCAGCGAAGGCAATCTTTATCAACGATGCTTGGTTCTCGCTACCTTTACATTTTTCCATGCAATAATTAATTTCCTCAGATAAATTACCGATTGATCTTCTCCCTATTCGAAGCCTCTGAAGAACAGAGAGCCAAATCCACTTAGAGAAAGAGCAATCAAAGAAGAGATGATTCTGATCCTCAGATTGAGACCAACAAAGTACACATCGCGAAGGAATTAGTAGGCCTCTTTTAATGAGATTATCAATAGTTAGAAGTTTTCCCTGGATGGCAAGCCAAGAACAGAAGGCATGTTTCGAAATTTTCTTTTGGTGCCAAATAAAAGAATTCCAAGGGACAATAGTTGATTCCGCTTTGAAGCAATGCCAAGCAGCTTTGAGGGAGAAGTTACTAGATGGAGTAGATTTCCATATGATTTTATCTTTGATGTTGGCCAGAGGGGGAGGATGATCAGTAATTTCCTTCCAAGCTATTTCCAATCTTCTAGTATGCGGGTTAGGGAGAGTCCAGGCCCGATTCTCGTAGAGGTCCGCAACTAAGGCATCTTCGTTTATACCAGATTGAACCATGGATCGTCGACCATAATTCTGAATGAGAGGACCACTCTCTAGCCAAGGATCGGTCCAAAATTTTGTGGTAGTACCATCACCAATGATGACCCGGAATTGCGATTTGTGGTATCCCGAATTCGCATGATACCTTTCCAAGCCCAAGAACAACTATGTGGGAGAGAGCAGCTCCAGACATCGGAAGGAAGAATATATTTCTCCGTACACCAGTTGGCCCATAAGGAATTTTTTGCAATAAGGTTCCAGAAAAGCTTCGAGAGACCTGCATTATTCCAATCGACGATTCTGTGCAATCCAAGCCCCCTTCATTATTCGGCTTATAGATGCGGTTCCAACTGATTGGATGGAGAGATTGGGCCATAGAAGGACCTTTCCAAAGGAATCTACAAAACATTTGCTCTAATTTTTGTATGATTTTCCTTGGAAGAAAGAATGCTCTGGACCAGTAAATCTGGTAACTGTTAAGCACGGATTTTATGAGTTCAACTCTTCTAGCATAAGAGAGAAGATTGCTTTTCCAACCAGCTAGGCGATTTTGAATTTTTTCAATGAGAGGATTGCAAATAGAGAAAGTCATCCTGCCAGAAAATAATGGAAGTCCAAGATACTTGATTGGAAGGGTGCCTTCAGTAAAACAGAGCTCCGAGATGATTTGATTTTTGAGGGAGCAAGCCTCACTACAAATAATAGTACTTTTAGAATCATTCACCTTAAGACCAGATATGAGGTGAAATCTATCAAGTAGCTCACGAAGCGCCTTAGCCGATGAAACATCTTCCTTCATAATAATGAATAAATCGTCTGTGAAAATTAAGTGAGAGACCAAAGGGCAATTTGCAATCTTCAAAGGAATAATTTTCTTTTGCTGAATCTTTTCTTCGAGAAGGCATGTGAAGGCTTCCATTACTAGAGTGAATATAAGAGGAGATAAGGGATCTCCTTGACGAATACCGCATTTACTTCCAAAGTAGCCGTGGGGGGTACCATTGATAAGGAGGGAGAACATTGGAGTCGTTATACATTCCTTGATCCATTGCATCCAAATATCATCGAAGCCTAATTGCTGAAAGATAGAAATAATAAATTCCCATCTGACCTTGTCAAATGCCTTTTGAAGATCAATCTTTGCGCAGAAAGCTTTAGGTCCCGATTTAAGATGAAAATTTCTAACTAGCCCATGTGCCGTAAGAATATTCTCAGTAATTTTCCTGCCTTTAATGAAAGCTGATTGATTCTAACTTACAAGGGAGGGAAGCACCAGAGAAAGGCGATTAGACAAGATTTTAGTTATCACCTTATAGAGAAAATTACATAGAGCAATTGGACGATATTTATCAATGGTGTTAGCTCCTAACTCTTTAGGAATAAGCTTTAAAAAAGTAGAATTCAGAGATTTCGAGAGTTTTCTTTTGAAAAAGAAATAGCGTACCGACTTGATGACATCAACTCCAACAATATCCCAGCACGTTTGAAAAAATTCAGTAGAGAAGCTGTCGGGGCCAGGAGCTTTGTTCCTAGGAGAGTTGAAGATAACGTGTTTAATTTCCTCATCAGAAACCTCCTGCGATAGAATAGTAGCTTGTAAAGTGCTGAGCTTGCTCTTGAAAGGAATAATCGGAATAGGATCTGCAGAAGAAGGGGAATATATTTTTTGATAGTGTTGGATCGCAATATTCCCCATAAGATGTGGATCAACAATTCTTTCGCCAGTTGGAAGAAGGAGCTTGAAGAAGGTGTTGCTAAAAATCCGAGAAGCAACCGTGGAATAGAAAAATTTTGTATTGGAGTCTCCAGCTTCTAACCATTGAACTCGAGCCTTTTGCCGTATAAAGTTCTCCTCAATATTGAGTTCCTTATTAAGGTTGATGACAGCATCTTTTTCAGCATTAGTCAGATCATCATTGGGATACACCGGATTGAATTTATGCTGAATATCTTGAAGGGCCCTTCTAGCATCATCAATTCGAGTATGGATGTAACCAAAGGATGTCTTGTTCCAATTTCTGATGTCAGCACGTAAAAATTTTAGTTTCTGCTGAAGCTTGAATATCGGATGTCCCTTGATAGGTTCAGACCAACTCTTCTCCACAAGATCCCGGAACCCATCTTGCTTGCTCCAAATATCAAAATATTTGAAAGGTTTAGGACCTTTCGGATAAGAATTATTTCCCTGAATGAAAAGAGGAGAATCATCAGAAAGATTAGGCACTTTATAATCCACAACCATATTCGGGAATAAATTTTTCCAGTCATGATTAATAAGGATACGGTCAAGTTTGCAAGCGATGAATCTGGAGGAACATTTTTTATTAGACCAAGACCATGATTGCTCGATGCTTCTCATACCGGAGAGATTGCATTTGTCAATGCAATTATTGAAATCAGAGAGGGTTTGCACAGGAATACTGCGTCCGCCAAATTTTTCCGAAGTGAAGTGAACAGTATTAAAATCCCCCCCCCCCCACTATCCATGGAGTATGAATATTTGTAGAGAAAGCTTGAAGATCATTCCAGAGAAGGCGTCTATCAGAGGAAAAATTGGACCCATAAACAGCCGTTAGTTGGAATTCAAAATCATCAATTCTCCTGCGCACATGACAGTGGATTGCTTGGCTAGTTTCACAGATTTTTGCGAGGTTGAAAAGTTGAGGATTCCACATAATCCAAATCCTGTCGAAATCGTGTGAAGTGTAATTGTCAATAAAGAACCAGTTTCTTAGGAAACATCTTCTAATCTTATCGGCCTTGGTGTATCGGATTCGGGTTTCGGTTAAACATAAAAGTCCAAGGTCCAAAATCCTCGTAAAGTTTCAGATTTCAAGTCGCTTGTTGGTCTGTCCTAGACCTCGCGCGTTCCAAAATAGAAAATTCATTGGGAGTTTTGAGAAGATTTTCTAGGCTTCGATCTAGCCCCCGGGTTAGCCGCTTTAGAATTTTTTTTTGGAAGTTTTGTGGAGGAGATCTTTTAGAGAAACTTCCTTTGAGGAAGTCTCAATAATATGGGCTCCCTGATTTTTAAATATATCATCCAACAAAGGATTGTCGGGGATATTGTTGGAAAGAATTTCAAACTGATTGCATGAGGTAAGCGGAGGCTCCAAATTCAACGTCGGTTGGAGAGGAGAAGCCGCAGAGCTAGTAGGCAAGAAATTAAGGAGTTTGCTTGCAGATAAATCTTGAGTTAGTGTAAAAGGCAACATCTCAGCCGGCTGAGTAAAGCAAGATTTTGTTGAAATTTGAGGATTTGCGTATGTGAGATTGCATAATGGAAGCCAATTAAAGGTGGATAAGTCCGAATTCAATTCGAAGGTGAATAGTTGTAGCAAGAGTCATCACATTGCAAATTGGCTGAAATTGCAGTGACCAGGGAGATAGTAGTAGTAGTAGCTGAATTGGTGAATACCAGTTCGAAAAGTCAGCAAAGAGTTTAATTTGCGAGGATACCAAGAGGCCCCTCAATTAGATATATGATGCGGCATAGCAAGAGCTAAATTTGCAGGATACCAAGAGGCCCCCAATTAGATATATGATGCATAACAAGAGTCAATTTGCAGGATACCGAGTGGATATTGCTAGAAACAAAGTATAAATCAAAAGTGCAGATAATGGAAGGAGAAGACTGCATCAGAGAAGGAGAAATTAGAAACTTGCATAATCGGTTCAAGGATCATCATTCTCAACGAATTCGAGCACGCACATCATCGGTTGTGGGACCCTCGGGATTGACTAAGTCAATACTTGAACTTGCACGTTATCATGGGTATAGGTGGCACGAATTTCGGAGACACCAAAGAATCAGTAGTGGACTATTGCTACAACGAGCATGCCTTTCATCTTCCTTAGGGGCAATGTTAATGGAGCAGCATTGTTAAAGACATTATTCTCCGTAATTCAGATGGGTGAGGAGTTTGAATCGAGGTACTTCAGAAGTTGAAGGATCTGTAATAGATCGTCCCGTTTTACTCCAAACTTTCTTTGGTTTTGAGATAATTTTCGTTTTTGAACATCGATCATGTGAATGGTTAAAGGTCGCGCAGGTTTTACAGCAAGGAGGCTTCCATTCGTATTCAATTTTTTGATTGAAAATGTCTCCTCCCTCACGCTTTTGAATGATTGAGGGAAACTCAAAGGAGGTGGAGACTTCAATACAAAGTCTGGCATAAGATAATCTTGAGCGTGCTGACGTGGGACCATCGGCATGAATCGAGATACCAAGCGAACTGGCAATTCTGCTGGGGATTGAAGAAGACCAAAACTGCAGAGGTAATTTGGGTAGTCTGATCCAAAGAGGAACAGATTGGAGAAGTTCTCTTTCAGGCTTTAATTCCGGAGATCATTTTTGAAGAATAAGCGGCCTGCCACCGATGGTCCAAATACCCGCATCGAGCACCTTATTCATATCCTCCTCAAGATTGAACATGAAGAGAAAGAAACCATCATCAAAGGATGTGATTGAAAAAGAGCTTTTGATGCGCCATAATCTCTCCACAGCATATTTGAGACCCAGGAAATAAGGTTTCATTCCGAGAACGTAACCGACAAGAGTATTTTCCCATCGAAGTGATTCTGCTTGAATATCCCTCTCAGGGTAGATGATAACTCCATCCTCAGAAGCATTTGGAATGAATGACAGCTTGGAGTAAGAAGAAACAATGTGGCTTTCCTTGAAAAGGGCAGCCCATCTTCCAGGGGGATCGGGAGGTTTCTCCATGGAGAAACCAAGCAGGGAAGAAAATCGTAGCGCTTGAAAGCACCTCTTAGGAAGAGAAATCTGTCAAAAGTTCATATTGTCACAGATGTTGGGCTTAAAAATGGTTTTTTTTAGTGTTTCCTGCTTTTAAAAATGATGTTTTAGAGAAGCAGCCCAAAGCTACTTCTCAAATATTCTACAACACATATTTAGATGTGCCAATTGATTCTCTGCCGTAAAGGTTCCTTAAAAAAAACACTAGAACCAATGTATGTGATGTATATAGTGGATCATTGCCCCATTTGGCACCAAACTGATAGTTTGGTTGCCACATTTCACTGCTTTTTAGGTTTGGCTCATGCTCCTTCCTGCACCTCTGGACCGAGAAACCTGTTCTTTTAAATATGTGCATGAACCAACCATAGATCTAATACAAGCATATGCATCATAGAGTAAAAGAATGCAGAGCCTAGATCACATAGAAAAGTATTAATCAATATGGTTACAAAATGAGAATAATTATTAATATTTTATACTTATATTTTCTTTTTCTATTGTTTCTAATATCATATAGAAATATGGGAATTGATTACATCAATGGATAAATCCTGACCATCACATTTTTTTAGGTCTTGTAGGGCACATCTTAATTTGACGAATCTAAGTTATCCAAGTGGTAACTATCTTACGAATTGATGTCAGCCTAAAAATTGTGCCACTTGATGTGAAGGTCATGACCTTCAAGATCCTGTTATTTGAAGATAACATATATAAAAAAATATCTCATATCATTCAAAGCAGCCAAATGCTTTTAAAATGAAAGTCTAAATAAATTTAAAATTTTTGTGTGATATTATTTCATTGGTATTTAACCTTTTTTAATCAAATTCTAGGGGTGTTCTATTGGTGCAATCCTAGATCTGGCATATCTTAATCACTGTTTCTTTATATTAAGTAGCACACTTGATTGAAAAAAATGTCAGGCATCTATTTTTTATGACTGGTCTCACCGATGCAGAGAAAATGTTTTTATTTAATTTGTTAGATTAATATTGAGAGGGTTTATTTGATAGATGAACCTAGTGCTTATCATGGTATCAAATCTGTGACCAATCTAAATTGTCCAAGTGGTGATCCATCATTGGATCATCTCACAGACCAAGGAAACATGATGAAGGGACCTTTCATGTTGCATTTTTATTCCCTCTTTTGGTGTTTGTTACTTATGAAAGCAGTGGTCCCTTTTGGTGTTTGTTACTTATGAAACCAAAGCTGGGGATATAACTCTGTTTTCTAGCAAATTTATAATCTCATGCTATGATTTTTTTATAGGTGAATTGTGGTGTTGTTTATGTACAGTTGTTTGGTCTATTAGTAAGGGATCACCATGCATTCAAACCCATATCCTTGGGCCTACATGGGGCTTGAACCCAACCACACCAGCAGTAGGGTGGGACTAATTCGGGGTTTGAATCAACTGCACCAGAAATGAGGTTTATATCATTCAATATAATTATTTATTCAATATTAAAAAGAATAATTGCATTTTTTCTGAAATTTTTATTGTGAAGGCAATGAATGTACGTGTTCTGTTTGCGACTATGAAGCAAGCAACCAATGAATAAATCTTTTTATTTTATTTTTAGCAAAAAATTGATGGCACAATCTGAATCTGAAACAAGTGGGTTTGAGTCTCGGCCAAATGGGTCTGAACAAAACGACGCTCAAGAAAATCAATCTGAACAAAGCGATATTCAAGGGACTAGTTAGTTTGCTTCATCTTTTTTATATAATAATTGTTATGAATAGATTACTAAGAAGATATTATTCATGTAGGTGAGCCTAAAAAATCACTGCATTTCAATGAAAATGGGCAACCTGTTGGAGAAGGTTCAGCAGAATTCTCTACGTTTGTAGGTCGAATGGCGAGGGCACATTGCCCACCTACATACAGTACTTGGCGTGACGTACCAATTGTCGTGAAAGAGCAAATATGGAGTAAAGTCTTTGTGAGTGGAAGTAAATCATTTAAAATCAAATTTAATTGTTCTACTAATAATTTTTTTAATCTTTTTTTTATTATATGAAGTAAAGTCTTTATGAGTGGAAGTAAATCATTTAAAATCAAATTTAATTGTTCTAATAATAATTTTTTTATTCTTTTTTTTATTATCACAGGCTAAATATGATATTTCAATAAGTCACAAAAGCATGGTCTTATCAAAAGCTAATACTTCATGGAAATAGTGGAAACATGACCTGCGCATACACTACGATAAACATCAGACAAATGTGGAATGGAAAAATGATATACCAAATCGTGTGAAGAAAAAAGACTGGAAAAATTTTGTTGATATGTGCTCGATGGAACAAGAGCAAGCACGCCGAGAAAAAGGAATGTCTTCCAGGGAAAAGATGAAAAACCCACACACTACTGGTAGATGAGGAGCAGCTAACATGGTAGAGGAATTAGTAATATATATCCAATATTCTATTTGTATATAATTATTTGAAATATTAATATTTACATAAAAATTTTATTGTACAAAAAAAGCAGAGTTCTGATGGTAGAGTCACTAGGACACAAATATATATAGCCTCTCATACCAAGAAAGATGGGACTTGTCCTTTTCCTGCCATGAGCAATCAACTAGTAAGACTATTATTTTAGTTCATTTTACATCAGAATTTTAGTATTGAAATATTTAATTAATATTTATTTTTTACAGGATGATATTAGAAGAATCATCATGAACGATCCTCTTCTAGGGGGATAACGATTTAGATACTGACCCTGTTGTTAAAGTAAATGATGCTCACCTCCCTTTTTTTTTCTTCTTTTCCTTGTAAGGAATTTATAGTTCTAAAATATTTTGTTGCTTAGGTTTGTGGCCATGATGGAAGAGGTTGTGTACGGGGCATGGGTAGGGGTGTATCTAAGACGGCTATTCAAGCATCAGCGCCTTGCAGAGAGGACGCTCAACGAGAGAAGAGAGCACGTGAAAACATTGAGTCGAAGTTTGATTTACTTATTCAACAATCTGATGAGGACCGTAAGGCACGCAAGACCCTTGAGGAAAAAGTTGATGCATTATCGAGCCAAGTTCTCTCTCAAGGAACACATATGTCAGACTCAGGTTCTTCTCAGGTACAAATTTCAATCTCATGAAGGCCCAAATTCCTTTTCAAAATTATAATTTTTTTAATACTAATCAGTTATCATTATTTTCGTAGGCATAACGACATTCATCGGTTCTTCCTAATTCACCAGTGGATCAATCATCCACGCGCTGCTTATTAAAAAACTTCAGGAAAAAACTTGTTGCACTGGGACATATTAATAGAGAGACGACAGCATCAACAGATTCATTTACCATTATAGTAGATGATATTTATGATATCGCTGCCGAGCTGTATGTAAGTGAAGGGACATTAACAGATATTACAATTGGGGATACAATTATCTGGCCAAAGGGACTTATCCAATTTATATGATTATTGTTAGGCATAATATAAATTGGATTTATTTGGTTATAGACATTTAATGGATTTGGATGCTTAGTAGTTTTTTTTGGGAATTTTAAGTTTTATGTTTTTTATGATTATTTCAAACTTGAATGTTGAAAGTTGTAATTAAGGATGATGATTATCAATTTATTTATTTTAAGATGTGAATTTTCTTATGGTGAATTTAGAAATTAATATATTTTGATGATTCTAGATTTCATTAGATTTTAGACGAAAATTATTTAAAAAATGACGTTAAAAAATCATCGTTTTTAAAATTTTAAATATTTTAAAATATATATAAATAAATAAATACGACTGCTCAAAATTGTGGTTGTTTCATGAACGTGATTATTCTAAAGAGAAACGACAGTCATAATATGTCGATTATGGGGGGAATACGTCATGTCTTTTTCAATAAAACGACATAAATAACAACAGCTCAAAACAGTCGTTTGTGATCGACAGTCGAAGATAGTCGTTATTTTGATGACATAAACGACGGTCTAAATATGTTGTTAAAAAATACTACTGCTTTTTCTAGGACGGCTCACTCGACGATCAAAAACAATCTTTTTTTGGAAAACGACTGTTATGGACAGTTGTTTTTTTTTGCATTTTCATGTAGTCCAGATCTATCACCATTAAACAGGGTCAAATAAACTCGGGTCATAATAGTATTCGAAGAAGCATGAACAGAGGCACCTAATTCTTCACAAGAATACATAGCCTTCCATTTTATCATGAAACCAGTTTATCGATAACCCACTGGTGATCACTTATTCTATGTAGTGGGGACACATTGGTTTAGAGACTGATATTTTCGTGTCTCAGCTCAGCTCACTGTATTTGCATCACATTTCCACATTTTGCTCCTTCTTTTTCCAATACCTTTATCACCTTGGTTTCACATTAGAAACTGCCAATTATGGTGGCAAACTTGACGTTACTTCCCTTACTATCTATGAGATTAGTTATTCTTTTGTTCTAAATTCTAGTTCCTCCTAGGCATTTTATATGTACTTGAAATCACCAAAAAGGTCCTTTTTCATCAACTCACAATCAATGATCATTGTTATTTTGAATTTCATCTCAAGACTTGTCTTGTTTTAAGGGCCTTGACACAGGGAAGACCATGCTTCATGGCTGAAGTAACAATGGAATAAATTGAAATCCTTCTTCTCTTCCTTTCGTCCCTTTAAGCTTTAGCTAGTGAACAGGTGACACAAGAGCGTTGGCACTGACTCTTAGGATGTCATACTCTTCAAAGAATCAATTGCCTGAAAAGTTGTTCTATTCGGATGAACCTTGTGACAAGAATCCATCTTCCTTATGCCAACCTAGTAAAAGCTGAAAGTTATCTTTTTTTCTTGACCTCTTCCATTTCTAAATTTCTGATACAACTTTTATGTTGTGATGTTTGTGGCTCAACTTTTTTCATTTCAACTAATGGATTTGGTTTTTATTTTTCTATAGCGGGTGACTTTAGTTAGTTTTGTTGGGTATTTTTCCTCTATTTGAAGTCACAAGTTTAACATACCTTTATATCTTTTAAGAGTGATGTTGAGAATCCATTAAATGCTAAAATCATATCGCATTTAAACATGTAATTCCCATTCAAGGAGCGGCAATGGTTTCAACTCACTCTAATAATGGGACCATTTGCTATACTTAGAATATAAACAAAGCCTTCTATATGTGTACTTTTGTGTTTTGTGTTTCAACTCACTGAGCCGACTTAAGAGCCATCATGTCTTATCGGGTATCCTAGTCCGTGAGGACTAATTATACACTATGATGCTAGCATATAAATGGGGAACAAACCAGAACCGGGTCGGGTCCAATTATATGCTAGGCCACCTACATATAATCAATTATACACTGTGATGTTCCAATAATAAATTTTTTATTCTTTTTTTTATTATCACAGGCTAAATATGATATTTCAATAAGTCACAAAAGCATGGTCTTATCAAAAGCTAATACTTCAGGGAAACAGTGGAAACATGACCTGCGCATACACTACGATAAACATCAGACAAATGTGAAACGAAAAAAATGATATACCAAATCGTGTTAAGAAAAAAGACTGGGAAAATTTTGTTGATATGTGTTCGATGGAACAAGAGCAAGCACGTCGAGAAAAAGGAATGTCTTCCAGGGAAAAGATGAAAAACCCACACACTACTGGTAGACGAGGAGCAGCTAACATGGCAGAGGAATTGGTAATATATATCCCCTCTATTTGTATATAATTATTTGAAATATTAATATTTACATAAAAATTTTATTGTACAGAAAAAGTAGAGTTCTGATGGTAGAGTCACTAGGACACAAATATATATAGCCTCTCATACCAAGAAAGATGGGACTTGTCCTTTTCCTGCCATGAGCAATCAACTAGTAAGACTATTATTTTAGTTCATTTTACATCAAAATTTTAGTATTGAAATGTTTAATTAATATTTATTTTTTGCAGGATGATATTGGAAGAATCATCATGAACGATCCTCTTCTTGGGGGATAACGATTTAGATACTGACCCTGTTGTTAAAGTAAATGATGCTCACCTCCTTTTTTTTTCTTCTTTTCCTTGTAAGGAATTTATAGCTCTAAAATATTTTGTTGCTTAGGTTTGTAGCCATGATGGAAGAGGTTGTGTACGGGGCATGGGAAGGGGTATATCTAAGACGGCTATTCAAGCATCAGCGCCTTGCAGAGAGGACGCTCAACGAGAGAAGAGAGCACGTGAAAACATTGAATCTAAGTTTGATTTACTTATTCAACAATCTGATGAGGACCGTAAGGCACGCAAGACCCTTGAGGAAAAAGTCGATGCATTATCGAGCCAAGTTCTCTCTCAAGGAACACATATGTCAGATTCAGGTTCTTCTCAGGTACAAATTTCAATCTCATGAAGTCCCAAATTCCTTTTTAAAATTATAATTTTTTTAATACTAATCAGTTATCATTATTTTCGTAGGCACAACGACATTCATCGATTCTTCCTAATTCACCAGTGGATCAATCATCCACGCACTGCTTATTAAAAAACTTTAGGAAAAAACTTGTTGCACTGGGACGTATTAATAGAGAGACGACAACATCAATAAATTCATTTACCATTATAGTAGATGATATTTATGATATCGCCACCGAGCTGTATGCAAGTGAAGGGACATTAACAGATATTACAATTGGGGATACAATTATCTGGCCAAAGGGACTTATCCAATTTATATGATTATTGTTAGGCATAATATAAATTGGATTTATTTGGTTATAGACATTTAATGGATTTGTATGCTTAGTAGTTTTTTTGGGGAATTTTAAGTTTTATGTTTTTTATGATTATTTCAAACTTGAACGTTGAAAGTTGTAATTAAGGATGATGATTATCAATTTATTTATTTTAAGATGTGAATTTTCTTATGGTGGATTTAGAAATTTATGTATTTTGATGATTCTAGATTTCATTAGATTTTAGACGAAAATTATTTAAAAAATCATCGTTTTTAAAATTTTAAATATTTTTAAATATATATAAATAAAAAAATACGACTGCTCAAAATTGTGGTTGTTTCATGAACGTGATTATTCTAAAGAGAAACGACAGTCATAATATGTCGATTATGGGGGGAATACGTCATGTCTTTTTCAATAAAACGGCACAAAAAACAACAGCTCAAAACAGTCGTTTGTGATCGGCAGTCGAAGACAATCATTATTTTGATGACATAAACGACGGTCTAAATATGTTGTTAAAAAATACTACTGTTTTTTCTAGGATGGCTCACTCGACGGTCAAAAACAGTCTTTTTTGGAAAACGACTGTTTTGGACAGTTGTTTTTTTTGCATTTTCATGTAGTCCAGATCTATCACCATTAAACAGGGTCAAATAAACTCGGGTCATAATAGTATTCGAAGAAGCATGAATAGAGGCACCTAACTCTTCTCAAGAATACATAGCCTTTCATTTTATCATGAAACCAGTTTATCGATAACCCACTGGTGATCACTTATTCTATGTAGTGGGGACACATTGGTTTAGAGACTGATATTTTCGTGTCTCAGCTCAGCTCACTGTATTTGCATCATATTTCAATATTTTTCTCCTTCTTTTTCCAATACCTTTATCACCTTGGTTTCACATTAGAAACTGCCAATTATGGTGGCAAACTTGACGTTACTTCCCTTACTATCTATGAGATTAGTTATTCTTTTGTTCTAAATTCTAGTTCCTCCTAAGCTTTAGCTAGTGAATAGGTGACACAAGAGCGTTGGCACTGACTCTTAGGATGTCATACTCTTCAAAGAATCAATTGCCTGAAAGGCTGTTCTATTCGGATGAACCTTGTGACAAGAATCCATCTTCCTTATGCCAACCTAGTAAAAGCTGAAAGTTATCTTTTTTTCTTGACCTCTTCCATTTCTAAATTTCTAATACAACTTTTATGTTGTGATGTTTGTGGCTCAACTTTTTTCATTTCAACTAATGGATTTGGTTTTTATTTTTCTATAGCGGGTGACTTAGTTAGTTTTGTTGGGTATTTTTCCTCTATTTGAAGTCACAAGTTTAACATACCTTTATATCTTTTAAGAGTGATGTTGAGAATCCATTAAATGCTAAAATCATATCGCATTTAAACATGTAATTCCCATTCAAGGAGCGGCAATGGTTTCAACTCACTCTAATAATGGGACCATTTGCTATACTTAGAATATAAACAAAGCCTTCTATATGTGTACTTTTGTGTTTTGTAATTTCTTGAAATGCATGGTACATACTTTTGGGTAGTCCATTCAGAGTGACCAAGTCGGGATTCAGGAATAAATTGGCTTGAAAATGTAAAAATAAAAAATCAGCATAATTTGAAAAATTAAAGGACCATAAAAACTCCGGAAGACGAAAATGAAAAATGGTCAAAGATATTAAATATAAAAATCGAATAAAAAATATTTTTAAAAAAATTGACAAAAACTCAAGACATATGAGAGAAAGTTAGAAATTTTACATTTTATTCGGCAAATTTGCTATTTTTTGATAAAGTTGTGAGTTCATGACCCAAGTTCTTCAAGGAAAACCAAGGCCTTTTACCACCGCATCCCAAAGATGTACCATACCACCGAATCATTACTAAGATGACCCAAGGCGAACACTATTCTAGTAAATCCGTGAGGATAGCCCAACTACCAGCAGAGATGTGGCCACTAGATCGATGGCGTGTTTAGGAAGAATTTATACCCCCTCAAACATGAAACAAGAGCAAAGGGACACTCTTCTCCAAGCCTTATTTTTAGCACATGAAGGCTGATGGTTCGATGCACCCCAAGTTGTTTAGGATGTCATTGTGTACGCCCACGAACAAATGTTGAACACCACCACCAAACCACTGCACTTGATACCTACTCTCGTCTTATCTCCCAACTCTTCGAGGGGCACGAAGATACTGAAAACAATGATCCCTATGAAGTACCGCCCAACGAGGAAAAATGTACGGATAACATTCGCATGTGGACCATGTGTGACTAACGTTTAAGCCTCAAAAAATTAAAGAACAATGTACAAAACTGACACCTTCGACAGTTGGCGGAGGGTGTTCAGCAAGGACCTGAACAGCTCGCACCTATGGCTGCACCCCAAGTGCCCCCACCTCAACAGGGACCATCCCACCCACCACTTGTTCCGCAAGGCGATGCCCTCACATGGGAAGAGTTCAATAGGCAGATGAACGTCGTGCATCGAGGATTGGACTTCCAGGAGGCCCTACTGATAAATCTAATGCAGAAGGCGTACCCTACCAATTCCACCCCATACATAGCTATGGGGAGGGAGTATACATCGGTGTATACTAGGGGTTCATCTAGTTCTGGAGCAGGGTGTGATGATGAGCAGCCAGCAGAGTAGCCAGATGAGCATGCGGATCGATGATGGGTCCTATAGTCGGTAATCTAATTCTTTTGAGATATGGCACTGAGATGCCTTAAACAATTGTGAACTGATATGTATAAATTGTTAATTCTGGTTTTGATAATGATTGTAGATGAATGGGTTAAGTCGTTGTGAGGAACTGCAAGTTTTTTTGCTAAGCTGTAAATTTTGTATTATGGTATTGAAATGCCTTGATCTATGAAAGGATCGGTGTCATTAACAGTTGAATTTTTATTTTTTGATGCTTGAACATGGTTAAGTTATTCATGCTTGGAAATTGTGATTGTGAATGGCACCTTGAATCATGATAGTCATGATAGGTAATGTGTTAAGATTGATGTCTAATGCTACCAGTCAATGGTTTAACTTTTTTATTTTTGGACAATATCATCTTTTCGAGAATGTGTACCATCTTGTAGTACTTATAAACTCCTTGCACATGTGAACCTTGTTGTTACGATAATTGGAATGTCGTGGAAATCTTAGGTTAAGACTAACTAAGATGCACTATGATTTGTTAACAGTCAATCGTACTCATTAGTAATTTTCGATAATCTACTTTGTCCCCACTTCCGAATACTTAGCAGTGGACATGTTACATGACTTTAGTATGAACCTTTGAATACACACCCTTGTTATGAACCCTCATAGATAGATTTTAACGGCATGATGTACATCATCGATAAGGGTACGGTACGACGATATCCCTCTCGTCCCCAATAACCGTCATCAATTTTCGAGGACGAAAATTCTATTAAGGGGGGAGGATGTAACACTCAGAAAATTTGATTCCAAATTATTGTGCCGAGCATGTTCTCGTGTCCAATGACTGAGAGTGATCGGCGCCTTGGATTGAAACCAATCACGGTATTAAAATGTAAAGTGTGCCTTGTAATAAAGTGTATATATTAAATTGCGTCAGTAATGACACAGGCTCCTTAAGAGCACCCCTAGTAAGGAACTGAGTTAGGGTCATGGTATCAATACCCGTTGGGGACATTAAACCTTAGTTCTAATTTTTTTTAAAGTGCCAATACACCAGTTTGGATGTGTCGGCTGCACACCGAATCAGGACCCCTTTTGTATAAAGCCTATCCACGCATAAACCGTGCGTGAATTCTTAGAGAAACCACCTTATAGAGAAAAAGAACCGTGAGAAGACCATTCCTTCTCTTTTTGACCCCTTTCCTCACGAGATCGAAGCCATTAGATCTCTCCTGGAAATTCTCTTTCCGCTTCGAGATGAACTTCGTTCGCTACGATCGCAAGGAATCTCAACTTCGTTGCGATCGGAGTAAAGGGAGATAGAACGATCAGACAAAAGAACGCTTGAACGCCGATAATTTTGACACCGACGATCATAGAACTTCGCATGTGTGGAAATTAAGAAGGTAATACTCGTAACGCGATCATGTGAATCTAGTATTGTGAAATTGGACCCGATCATTGAGAGTTTGGGTCGCATGCAAAGGTTTCGAGGATCGAGCACATGGGAATCGTGAACACCGACATACCCCACAATCGACCACCGAAATCCTTGCATGTGTAGAAATTTAAGGTAGGAAAATCGATTTGATCGGATAGGGTAGGATTAGAGTGTATTGTACATGAATGAATGCATTAGATGTTTGACCCTTGGAATTCGGGAAGAGGAACGAGTTATAAAAGTTTCAAAACCCAATAAACTCGCTTGAGCTACTTTGGAAACTAGCTTGAGTGTGGGGCCCCACGGGCTTAAAAGAGCTGAGTTATAAGTAACTCTCTCGAGCGAGGTTCTTCCTGAAGACCTAGCTCGAGCGAGTGCACAGTGAGTTTTTAGGCTAAATCTGATCGGGTGAAACTAGCTCGAGCCAGTTCCCCTGTCTTGGTCGTCTCAATTTTCTTCTTGAAAGACCATACAGACTTGATTCATACAGTTCCCTGTCATTGATACACGGGTTGTGCACCATTATTATCTATGTGGAACATGAGAAAACTATTGATATAGCTTCTCTTGATTTATGAAAATCGTTCCACGCGACCTTGAGACTATGGTAAGGAAAGTTTCACTGCATGATTATGTTTTCCTTCGAATTATGGTCACTAATGAAATTGATTTTGATGCACATATTTGAACCTCTCTGCATTGATAATGATTTGAAATTCTTGCATGTGTAATGACTTGATTTCAAACATGATCATTTACATTCTACATCTTGACGTTTTGAATCCTTGAATTTCAATCTTTCAAACTTTGATTTGAATTGATCTGATGTTGAAATCAAGTGCAAAGGGGAGTGGAGGCTCCAAGAGGGGGGTGGAGGCTCCGAGGTTACGACTTTGTTCCCACTACGGGATACTTTGTTCCCGCTACGGGATACTTTGGCTTGATGCATGTTCTCCGCATTAGTTACAAAGGAGAGTGGAGGCCCTGAGGTTACGACCTTGTTCCTGCTACGAGATACTCTGCTCCCGCTATGGGATACTTTGATCTAATGATTCTGCATGATGATGATACGTTTTGTTCTCTGATATGTTAATATCTTATCTATTCTATTCTCTAATATGCCCTGTACTCTGTCATGTTCTCTACCTTCTTATATGTTCATACTCTGCCATGTATTCATTCTGCTTATGCTCTGCACCATTTCATGACATGTTTTCATATGCATATTTCTAAAATTTATGTATTATTTTTCTATGATTAATGTGAGAAATGTGAGTTATTCATCAAGTCTATGAATTAGAACAATAAATGTGATTTGGCATTGATATTCTCCCTACTGAGCTTAGACTATAACTCATCCCTTGACTATATGTCATAGGTGCAGGTGTAGATTCAGAGTTGGATCCGGTGTGGAGGATCCCGATTATATTCCGGAGGCAGAAGAAGATCTACCACCTAACGAGTTCTTCCCCTGATCCACACTTCCAAATTTAGTATAGTGTGGTTCATTTTGTGTTTTTGTACTCAGTACGTTCTCTATACTAGACTTATAGATATTTAGCATACTTTACACCACTGTTTAGGTGGCGGGCGGCCGTCACCAATGGTTGTACAGGTTTTGTTTATCTTGTAAATTATGGAAATCTTTTATGCATTTTGTCTCATGTTTAACTGCTTTGCTTTCGCACTCACTTGAATATACTGAATACTTGATGGCCCGATCTTCCTAGATACCTACTTAGGGGAAGATTGAGCCGTCGCAATAGCATCAGAGCCCTTGATGTTGAAAGATAATTCTATACTCATATTGTATTCTACAATCTGGCATTCCAGGATTTTCATGTTATCTTTGTGGATGGAAATTCCAGGTATCACAGTAGGTGTCAGGTACAGTGATACCAAAAGAATTCTACATGGGATTATGATCAATGATTCCACGGTCCGATTTTTCCCAAGTAACCGCAGATGGGAAAAATCGAGGTCGTGACAGAATCTCAGAGCCAACCTCAGGAGTTCCAAAGAGAATAACCAAGTGAATAGTGTGTTGAGAATGAGTGGGGTAGGGGGTATTTATAGTCTTGGCTAATTATATGTTGGAAGTCCAGCGTATAATTCTAAATTTTATGTTGGGAATCCTACGTATATTCCAAATTATACGTTGTGGTTACAACGTATAATCTAGGCAGCTTCTGGGAAATCGGTCAAGGTGACCGGCTGGGCTTGGACTTAGAGTCCAGGTATGACTCTTTTGAATTATACGCTATGGATACAGCCTATAATCGGGATTTTGGATAAGACACAGCTCACTGAGCCAACTTAAGAGCCATCAAGTCTTATCGGGTATCCTAGTCCGTGAGGACTAATTATACACTGTGATGCTAGCATATAAATGGGGAACAAACCAGAACCGGGTCGGGTCCAATCATATGCTAGGCCGCCTGCATATAATCAATTATACGCTGGAGCTCCAGCGTATAACTCCCGAAGAAAATGGGTTTTGGGAATTTTGAAAAAGGTTGGTTTTTCCATAAATCAGGGCAGGGTTAGCGGTTGACCAAATGCTTGTGTAAACTCTGAGAGGCCAAAAGCAGAGTGTCTATAGATGCCCCTCTTCGGTGCATTCTTGCGGAGCAAGGATACGTCAAAGAAAGTAGACAACCACAATAGGTGCTCTCTCGTTTCTTAGAGAACTCACAAGTGTGAACCGAAATGAGCTGACATGAAGCGCTCGGCTTTCTTATCTGTCCACACAAGCTAAGTAAAAGTGACGATTCGGAGACCTGTTATAATAATCGAGAGGTTTTCCACTGCTGTGGGTGCATGTTGCGACCAGGTGGGGGGATTTTATGCAATCGTAGTATAGGTGATGCAAGGGACTGTCAAGGTAAAAGGAAAATAATATAATAAGATGGCGAAGGCCTTGCAGATCATGTCAAACCAAGTGCATCATTGCTCAGACCACGCACGAGGGGTCTCTTTCGGTAAAAGTTATGATTTCCTAAAGTTGAGTATTCTTGATGCTCAGTTCCACGAGGGAAAGAAAAGAATAAGGTAGAGGGAGATGGAAAAGGGAGATGCATGCAAAGTTTTGAAATGTTGGGTTTAGCTTAAATCAATTTAGTAAAACTTGGAAAGCGTGGCTCTTAAGACGTCGCTAACTAGATTCATCGAAAAGGGATTTGGGGACCCGACCTTTGTTTCGATTGTCAAGACGATACTCGATATGCCAAATACTCCTTCTGACTTTTTTACGTATGTAGACACCCAAATTTGGCCCAAGGCCCGATTGAAACACCTTTCGAGAGAGGTGTAATTCTGAGCTTTTGATGGCATGTATGGAACCCTTAGGAATCACCCTAAACCCTTAAGAATTACCCTAGATCTCTTAGGAACCTACCCTAAACCTTTAGAAACCAATCTCGAACCCTTAGAAATTAACCATACCCTTCCAAGACCTATCAGAACCCTTCCCAGGCATGATTCAAACCCCCCTGAGCAGCGATTAGAAAGAGGAGTGCTAAAATTTTTGTGGATAGTTGCCTAACCTAAGGCTTATATCATTGGAAAGAAGACTTTCTCAGCTTTCCAACGAGCTAAGAATCGCCTAATTTGGAGTTGTACATCAAAAGATATGGCAGAATGAAGATTATAAATTTGTACAAGATATTGCAAAACCGGACCCATAGAGTCAATTTCGAACTAACCAAAATAACTGATGAAAAGAGGAGTGCCAAGGTTAGCATATATAGTTGCCCAACCTAAGGACTATACCATTGGAAAATAGACTTTTCCAGCTTTCCAACGAGCAAAGAATCGCCTAATTTGGAGTTATACATAAAACGTTATGGCAATTTGAAAAATACGGATTTGTCTAGGAAATTGCAAACCGGGCCGGGCCCCTGCGGGTCTTCAACTTCCAATAGTTTGGACCTGGTTTTCCTTCAAAAAATGGCCAAAATTGGCATTAGGGGTTTGACTTATGGACCATCCCAAAGTCTAGGGTGTGTTTCTTTAGGACCCTAGTAACCCTATTAGCTTAAGTTATCGCCCTTTTGCCATTCAAGTCACCACCCTATCATCTACCATTAAACCCAAATCCCTCTTCTCCAAGCTCTAGAAAACCACAAAAACCTTAGATTGCCCATTACCTAATTACTAATCCAATTAGGATTTTAACCCCTCACTAATCCTCCCTTTCTCTATAAATAGAGAGCCACCCCTCTTGCTTAAGGGTTGAGAGTTTTTACCTAAGAGAGAAAGAGCTTAAGTGAGAAGATCTTTCTCCCTTTGGTGCACCATCCCCATACAAATTCCCGAATTGAAAAAGCCCCTTTAGACCTTAGTATTTCACTAAAAACCTCTAGGTTAGGTGTGTGTTACCCCATAGCTTTCCTTCTCTACCTCTTAGTTTCAAGCCTTAGGAGTTAGAACCTCATTCCATACCATACAAGCCTTCAAAAAGCTCACCGAAGCAAGCCAACGTAAGGCTCCCCAACGGTGCTACAAGGGCCCGAGAGCTCCGGCTCTCCCCTCTATTCCTCTACCTTCTTTGCTTTTCCTCTATCCTAGAATTGAGCCGTTACGCTGCCCAAATTTCGGCAAGCGGGAAGGGCTCAATAGGATCAGTGTGCCTTCGGGCAAGGGGAAGTGCCACTCATTTTACTTTCTTATATATATATATATACTATATAAACCAGCCCCACATAAGCCTAGCCTTAAGTAGAGACCGCATTTAGCGGGTTGATCGGGTGCCTAACACCTTCCCGATCGATAACCGAAGCCCCTACCCAAGAACCTTTGGTGTGGACCGGATTCAGAGTCATATTTTTAGCACTTCAGTGCTTATAAAAATGAACTAAGTATCCCGGAACACCGAAAGCTCCGGGTGGCGACTCTTTTTTTTTTTTTTTTTCGTTAGAGAGCGCATCGTCGCGACGGGATCATCTCGATTACCACGGTTGCACAGATGGCGACTCTGCTGGGGAGTAGCTACTAGAGCTTCCCCTTGAACTAGGCCTTTTTTTATTTTTCTAACATTTTATTTTTTTTTTATTTTATTTTTTTTTCACTCACCCCTCCGATTACGTCATTTTACTCACCCCTACGATTCCGCTTTAAATTTCAGCAATTTTTGCCTAGTCACTTGACTGACACCTTTTTTACTCACCCGTACGATTCCGCTTTAAATTTCAGCAATTTTTGCCTAGTCACTTGACTGGCACCTCTTTTACTCACCCCTACGTTTCCGCTTTAAATTTCAGCAATTTTTGCCTAGTCATTTGACTGGTACCTTTCTTACTTACCCCTACAATTCCGCTTTAAATTTCAGCAATCTTTGCCTAGTCATTTGACTGGCACCTTTTTTACTCACCCCTACGATTCCGCTTTAAATTTTAGCAATTTTTGCCTAGTCGCTTGACTGGCACCTTTCTTTTACTCACCCCTACGTTTCTGCTTTAAATTTCAGCAACTTTTTGCCTAGTCACTTGACTGACACCTTTTAAATTTCAGCACTTTATATTTCCCGCCTAGTCGCTTGACTGGCCCCATTTTTTTATTATTCATATCCTAACAGTGGACACCGGCCCGTAGTGACGGCACGGGATCATCACCCCCGGTCTTTGAACTAAAGAAAACTTCTAAAAAAAAGAAAAAGCTTTGAAAAAATTAAAATTGAACCAAGTTGGGGAGCTCAATTAATTTATTTTTTTACGGGGTAGATTTTCAAAGGGTTGGGTTTAGGCACACATACAAACACCCGGGTCTTAGTATGGCGGCAGCCCTAGTGGTGATGATCCAGAAAAGTTCCAACCCACCTAGTATCTGAGAAGGCGCTCGCGCCGGAGGTATATCGGATGGGTTTCCATTCCAAAAAGCTTAAAACCCTTGGGGACTCAAACCCCTTAGGTGCGCTGAGGAGAGAATCGATCATCAAAAAAAAAAAACTGCTCAGTTCCCGGAAGCCTAGCTTCCACAAAAAAAAAAGAGACTCATTTTGGGCTTGCTGTGCACACTATCAAACCAAGCTGAAAGAACAGTTTTGCCAGGCGTATATATTAAATACGCCTAGCCAAAAAATCCCCAAAAATACTCAGGCGTATATAATATAAACGCCCAACCAAATCTGCTTAGTTTTGGTCAGGCGTATATAATACATACGCCCAGTATAAATTGGGTTTAAGCAACCCGAATCTGTGGCCTTCTTCACCTCCTAAGTTCCCCGATTAGTGTGCTTAGTGCCTTGTTTGGGTCCCGCCATCTCCGACACCCAATACGCCCCAGCCGGTCAAGAGAAGGCAACTTCTTTTTGGCTCATTTCAGGGGATCGAGTCGTTTGCCTCGATTTTCATGCCTTCAATAGATCGAAGGTTCTCATTTGATTCTTCCGAAGTGCATCGAAGCCGTCACCGCGGGTCTTAAACTAAGGTACAAGAGCCACCCGAAAAGGGAATTCCAAGGCCTCGAAACCTTTATTTTTCAAAAAAGTTTTCATAAAATTCAAATATATATATATAATCAAAACCCAAAAAATATTTAGTTTGTGGTGCCGGCACAACGGCATCATCTTGCCCTCCGTCATCCCATAGGGGAAGAAGGAGGAGGATTTTTGGGCCTTAACCAAGGCACCCTTACCCGACCCGCTCCCGAAGAATGTCGTGGGTAGTGGACCCGGTTTACGCCAATCCCGATTCATCCTCGCCACATTCTCCAACCCACTCTCATTCGGGAGAAGTCTTTTCCACCATCCCCCTCACCCAACCCCCTTTTACCGTTACCGGCCCATTCGGCGCCCCTATATTTCCAACCACTACCCTCCAAAATATCCAAAGTCCAACCCCCCATTCCCCATCTTTTGCCCAAACCATGCCCATGCAAAACCCTACCCCATTTTCCCAATCCATATCCATGCCCCAATTCCCATCATCCCCCTATAGACCCGATCCACCCACATTCACATACACCACTTCCACCCTATCCAACCCCCCATAAAATCCTCCATCCATCCGGGTCATGCCCATTTTTACCAGGTCATGCCCAATTTTTCTCATCCATCCTCATCATGCCCCCCATCATCCCAAAACATACCCAATACATCCCCTCATCCACCCCATACACCCCCACCTACCATGGCCATGCCCAATCATACCAGGGCCATGCCCAATTTTCCTCCACATCCCCTCTATCTACTTCTCATCACCCCCTAAATCTACCATCCACATCCGATCCCCCTTCCATGGCCATGATGGAGGAGATTTTCCAAGCCTACTCCTCATGGAAGGCTTCCCAAAATACCTCTCCTCTACATCCCATGCCCATGAATCCATCTCATACCTTAGCAAACCTCCATGCTTCACTCCCCCATGACCCCCATCAACCACCCATAATCCACACCATCCAAACCCCCATCACCCACATACCCCAAGGCCCCATGGCCCAACCTCCCATAATCCACACCATCAAAACCCCCATCACCCACATACCCCAAGGCCCCATGGCCCAACCTCCCACCATCCATACACCCCAAGGCCAAATGGCCCAACCTCCAAACTCCCACATACCCCAAGGCCCATTGGCCCAAATCCCCTTTTCCCACACATTTCAGGGCCCCATGGCCCAATACCCCACCATCCATGACCTCCAAGGCCCCATGGCCCAATACCCCACTACCCATCATCCCCAAGGCCTATTGTCCCAAAACCACATTACCCATATCCCCCAGGGTCCATTGGGCCAAACCCATCAAATCCAAACCCATCAGGGGCCCATGGCCCAAATCCACCAATGGCCCATGGCCCCGACCCAACAAGGCCCATCGGGCCAGACCCACCAAGGGCCCATGGCCCTGACCCACCAAGGTCCATCGGGTCAGACCCATCAAGGACCCATGGCCTAGACCCACCAAGGGCCCATGACCCAAACCCATCAATGGCCTATGGCCCAAAATGATCAAAGGTTCATGGCCCAAACCCAAACCCCACACTCATACCTTCCACAATACCCCCAACACCTAACCCAACCTTCACAGTCGGGTCAAACCCATGCCATCCCCCAAACCCAATTCTCCCATGGCCCCACACCCCAAGGCCATCCCCAAACCTTCCCTCACACCCAATGGCCCTATCCGACCCCATTTCAAAACCAAATTCCCATCACCCAACAAGCCTTTCCACACCCCCAATGGGCTCATCCAACCCCTACTCATGTCATTCCCATCCAACCCATGCAGCAACAAGTGGAGAATCATGTCCTCACTGCACATTATGCAGACCAGCAGTATGAAGAGGACAAGATTAGGAATAGTGGGGCCTATGCTGGGGCTTTGACCAGCCTCCACCCCCCTCCCATAATTGCCCATCCCCTAGTGGCCCAGAGTGAAGTCCAACTAACGGCCGAGAAAGCAACCCCAATATCAAAAGAGTCAGAGCAGCTGAAAGAACAATTAGACAAAATATAAAAATAGCTGATGAAAATGGGTGGTGCTGAAATCTACGCCACGGACTTCACAGACCTATGCTTGTTCGCTGAGGTCCCCTTGCCCCCCAAATTTAAAATGTCAGTATTCGACAAATACAATGGCATAGGCAACCCGATTGCACACCTCAAGTCCTATTGTGGGGACATGTGCCAGTACAGGGGGGACGAAAGACTACTAATAAAAGTCTTTCAGAAAAGTTTGACCGGGCCGGCCCTGAGGTGGTTCACATCTCTTGAACCATCCATGATGAAGACATGGAAAGATTTAGCACATTTGTTCCAAGAGCAGTATGTCTATAATACTGATATTGAACCACGCAAGTTTGATTTGGCCCGTTTAAAGCAGAATCCAAATGAGACCTTCAGCGACTACTTAGGGTGATGGAGAGCACTGGCAGCTCAAGTCAGAAATAGAATACCAGATGATGAGCAGATAGAGATGATTTCAAAGAACACTCGCCAAAGGATCTCGATTTTCTTATGCCTAGTTTTGCCGATTTGGTGAGGAATGCCAACCGCTGTGAGGATGCCATCAGGGAAGGGCGGTTGAGTAAGAATGCTTCAAGGGCCCCTAGCGGGGTTAGGAGGTTTACTGAGCACAAGAACGACAGGAGGACAGGGGCAGAGGTGTAAAATGTTGCGAACACTCGGCCCAATAATAATAATGTAGCCCCGTTCCAAGTCCAAGCAAAGGTAACTAGCTCCGCCAGACAGGCGACAAAGAGCAGGGAATGGGCAGGGAATGCAAATGACCCCGGAGAGGAGAGTCCGTTATGATCGAGTCTTTACGCCTTTAGGGCAATCCCTGAGTGTACTTTTGCCATTATTAATTGAAAAGGGTTTAATAACTGTTCTCCAACCACGACCTCCTCCCAATCCGATTCCATATAATTTTGACCCTAATACTCATTGCAATTTTTATTAGGGTTTGGGTCACCCGACTGATCGCTGCTTCCCATTAAAGCACATGGTCCAGGACTTAATCGATGCTGGAAAGATCATTCCCCCTGCACCCACCCAAGCAAACCAGCATGCGAATATCCATCAGGTGCCTTTACCACCACACCCTACTGGAATAGTAGGTCCCAGACCCACCATAGGGATGGTAGAGGAATTTAAAGAAGAATTGGAGTTTGATCCGTCAGACTTCATTTGTAATCCAGAAATGTTTGTGGCACCAAGGCAGAGAAATCTAGGAGAAGGAATTGTTGGGGTGATTGAACCCCTGAATCTGGGAGATTATTTTCCTACCCCTACAGCAACAGTTGAACCCCTAGATCTTAGGGCCTATTTCCCATCATCCACTCCCATTAACTACGTACAAATGAATGCGTATCAACCATATTCCACCACCCCCATCCATTACCTAATAAACCAACAATCCCCACCACTAATAAATTACCAATGGCTGCTCCCACCCCATTATCGTCACTCAATCACATGTAAACTCTACCACCTGTCAATTCCTCATGGCCCATCAAACCCCAACCCTCCTCAGCACTCATCAATTATCAATGGCTCGCACACACCATTACCCCCGGTGCAACCACCATTAAACCTCACCACCCCTACCTGGCCAAATTTTGCTACCCCCCCATCCATCACGGAAGAAAGCCATGTCTTACCTACCCTCCCAGAGCCATCAGTACATGCACTCCAGACACCGATAGCCATACCATTCCAGCTCTCAGGACCAACCTATGATCCATATCAGGTCCCGCTAAGCTACAAGCAAACCAACGCTAACGCCGGCAGCAGCAGCAGAGAGGGAGCTGTGGACTTTGTTACCAGGTCGGGGAAGATCTCGAGAACTGACAGTGAGCAAGAGAAGACAAGCCCAACCCGCGGGGAAGAAAGAGAGCACTGTGAATCCCTTTGAGAAGATGAGTCGAGAACATATACTGGAGACTCAGCTGAAAAGAATGCCGGCCCATATTACTGTATGGGATTTATTGATGACATCCCCACTCCATTTCCAAGCATTAATTGGGGTGTTGAAAAATGCTCATGTATCACTTCAAGTCAGCCCAGATGAAGTTGGGCAGATAATTGGTCAAGTGATGGCTCCCAATGCCATATCTTTTTCGGATGCGGACCTGCCAGAGGAGGGAAATAGTCATTCTAAACCTCTCAACATCACTGTAGAATCCGGGAACATGATAATTGCCTTGGTTTTAATTGACAACGGATTTGCATTGAACGTGTGCCCATTGAGAACTGCCACCAAAATTGGGGTGGACCCTTGCATGTTGAGGCCAACAAGGACAAGTGCTCAAGGTTTTGATAACACAAGGCGGGAGATCATGGGAGAAGTTGACCTTGAGCTCGTAATCGGGCCCATGACCTTTTCCATACCATTCCAAGTGATGGATATCAAATCCTCTTTTAATCTACTGATAGGACGCCCATGGTTGCATGAGGTTGGGGTGATACCTTCTACCCTCCATCAAAAATTGAAATTCATATCTGGACAGAAGGTGATCATCATCATTGGTGATGGGCACGATGAGAAAGATAAGGCCACCCACAGCATTGAAAATCCTAAGGTAGTGGATGTGCCACATACTAAGGAAGACACCGACCTGCACAGTTTTGAATATGAGGTGTCGGCTGTAGACCCAAAACCCCCTAGAAACATCACTTCAGCAACCAACTGCAGAATGGAAGTAGCGGTGGCGATGCTCCAAAAGTGGGGCTATCAGAAAGGAAGGGGTCTGGGACCCAAATTATAAGGCAGAAGAGAGCCAGTTGTGGCTAAGGGACAAAAAGTAAGATTCAGGCTAGGATATAAGCCCACAGAGCAAGAGGTCCGAGAGGCCAAAGAAAAAGCCAGGGTCGCCGCAGCAGCAAGAGCTCGAGGAACCAACATAGAAGAGAAACCTCGCTCTAGGCCACACATCAGGGATTCCTTTGTCAATGCAGGGGTCATAAAGATCGATCGAAATGGGGCAACTCATTTGACCCCACACAAACCCAAAGCCCCAGTCCATCCCACCAATCCTCAGATCTCTCTTCCCAGCTTGGAGATAGATTTGGCCGCGTTGTCCCTTTTCGAAGAACGACGGTCGGTACCTGAACATACCCCCCCTGTGGTAAATCACCACAAAACTGAGTTATCATTTGAAGACATGATCTCAGACGAAATGGGCATCAACATGATGGAGGCTGACTCCAATGAGCCATATCAACCAGCATCCTCCATCCCAATAGGTAAAAAAGCGGCCCCTCAGGTACGCAATTGGGCATCTTTGCCCCAAACCCTGGAAGCAGGAAGTGGCCTAAAGTTTGGCACCTGTTTCCCAAAAAAAACAACCTATAAAAAGTGAGATAAGCCCTTGGCAGGCAATACCTTGTATATACACAAACCTGCCTGGCCAAGGGTCCGTCTCCGAAGAAAACGAAAATCTCAAAAACACGAAAGAAAATAAAATTTTCAAAAACATGGAAGAAAACAAAAATCCCAAAAACATTGAAAAAATCCAAAGTCTAAAAATATTGTCATTTAAAGTTCCAGAAAATGTCCCACAAAAGGATGCCTTAATCAAAATACCCGTCCCACGTGAAATCAACCCCTTCCCTGTAGAAATACAAGAAGAGGTAGGGATCACGAGTCTGGACGAGGATGTCCCCCTCGAGGAGCTCCCCAATGAGCTCTGTGACCGATTTGCCGACTTTGAGCATGGCCCTACCCCCATTGTCGAAGAGACCGAAGACGTCAATCTAGGAACTGAGGAGGTTCCTAGGATAACCAAAATTGGAACGTCACTATCTCCTGAGGAAAGAAAGAGCATGATCGACTTCCTTCGGTCATACCAAGACGTTTTTGCCTGGTCGTATGAGGACATGCCTGGTCTGGATACCGATTTGGTTGAGCATGAGTTGCCTCTCTACCCTGATATGAAGCCAGTCAAGCAGAAGCTGAGACGTCTCTGACCCGAATGGATGCAGAAAGTCAAAGACGAGGTCATCAAGCAGTATGACGCAGGGTTTCTCATGGTATCCAAGTATCCGCAGTGGCTAGCTAATATTGTACCTGTACCGAAGAAGGATGGAAAGGTCTGCATATGTATCGATTTCCGTAATTTAAACATAGCAAGCCCAAAGGATGATTTCCCACTGCCACACATCGACATCTTGGTTGATAACACAGCTAAGCATGGAATGCTTTCTTTTATGGATGGATTCTCAGGATACAATCAAATCAAAATGGCGGAGGATGATCGTGAGAAGACAGTGTTCATTACCCCCTGAGGAACCTTTTGCTATCGAGTCATGCCATTCGGGCTGAAGAATGTTGGTGCAACATACCAGAGAGCTATGACTGCACTATTTCATGACATGATGCACAGAGAGATTGAATTTACATGATAGCTAAATCACCGTGAGCGACCATCCGTAAACCTTCGTGTTGTTTGAAAGGTCGAGAAATATCGACTACGTCTAAATCCACAGAAGTGCGCATTTGGTGCTATGTCAGGGAAACTGCTAGGGTTCATCGTAAGCAGAAGGGGGATCGAGGTCGACCCAATCAAAGTTAAAGCCATCACTGAAATGCCACCGCCGTCTGTCGAGAAAGAGGTTAGAGGGTTTCTGGGCAGAATACAGTATATCAATCGGTTCATTGCACAGCTAACTCCAATCTGCACGCCAATCTTCAAGTTACTAAGGAAGAATTCGCCCGTTGAATGGAACGATGATTGTCAGGCAGCGTTCGAAAAAATCAAAAGCTACCTCCTTAATCCACCTATTTTGGTACCGCCTGAGCCAGGGAGACCACTGTTGATGTATCTCTCCATGACTGAAGTTTCGATGGGATGTGTCTTGGGGCAGCACGATGAAACAGGAAGAAGAGAGCGGGCCATTTACTATCTGAGCAAGAAGTTTACTGATTACGAGACGCGCTATTCTCATCTGGAGAAAGCATGTCTGGCTCTTGTATGGGCTACTCAAAGGCTCCGCCACTACTTACTATCCCAGGCCATTCTGCTCTTGGCCCGAATGGACCCGTTGAAATACCTGTTTGAAAAGCCAGCTCTCACTGGACGAACCGCACGATGGCAACTTTTATTATCAGAATTCGACATCATGTACGTCACTCAGAAATCGATCAAGGGGCAGGCGCTTGCTGATCATCTTACTGGTAATCCTTTACCTAACTATGAGCCGTTAAGAACCGAATTCCTAGATGAAGATATCTTGTTCATGACGGAAGACGATACAGAAGAACCACAAGAATCATGGGTAATGCACTTTGACGAGGCAGCAAATGTCGAGGGCCAAGGAGTTGGCGCCATCCTGATTTCACCAAAAGGATCCCATGTACCGGTCTCTATCAAGCTCAACTTCCCTTGCACTAACAATATGGCTGAGTATGAAGCTTGAGCCGCTGGTCTGCAGGCAGCTCTCAATCTGAATGTAACTCACCTTCGAGTATTTGGCGATTCACAGTTAATCATATGTCAGACGAATGGTGATTGGAAGACGAAAGACGAGAAGCTGATCCCCTATCATGAACACCTCGAGGATCTGATAGCTTGCTTCCAAGATGTGACTTTCTCATACGTCCCCCGGATAAGGAATCGCTTTGCCGACGCATTAGCAACTTTGGCGTCAATGATTGAAATCCCCTATGGTGTTGAGATGAAGCCGATCGTGATCGAGCAGAGGAATGAGCCAGCCTTCTGCCTCCAGATTGAGGAACCTACAAAGCCTGATGATGAGCCACCTTGGTTCTCAGATATTACGAATTTCCTCGAGACCCTAACTTTCCCAGAGGGTACATCCAGGACAGACCGACGGACCATTCAACATTTAGCGGCAGGTTACGTCATTTGCGAGGAATGCCTCTACAAGCGATCATACAATAACATCTTACTCAGGTGCCTTACTGAAAGTGAAGCAGTCAACATTATGAAAGAAATCCATGAGGGAGTATGCGGAGCCCACGTCAGCGGTCACATGCTCGCTAAGAAAATCCTACGGCAGGGATACTTTTGGACCACCATGGAATCGGATTGTTGCAAGCATGTTCAAAAATGCTACAAGTGTCAAGAACACTCCAGTTTGATACACACTCCTGCCATTGATCTTCACTGCATGACCACTCCTTGGCCATTTGCTACCTGGGGCCTTGACGTTGTCAGAATGATTAATCCAAAAGTATCAAACGGACATCGGTTCATCCTCGTCGCCATTGAATACTTCACCAAGTGGGTAGAAGCGGCGTCATATGCCAACATCACGGCCAGTCACGTTGAGAAGTTTCTCAAAAATAATATTGTGTGCCGATTTGGAGTACCTAAAGATATCATCACAGACAATGGCACAAACTTTGCGAATAAGCACATCTGAGACTTCTGCGAGCAATACAAGATCAAGCACCATTGCTCATCCCCTTATCGGCCTCAAACTAATGGAGCCAAGGAAGCCGCAAACAAGACAGTCGTTCGCATCCTTGAGATAATGGTTGTCACTTATCGAGATTGGAGCGAAATGCTACCATTTGCTTTGTGGGCCTACCGAACGTCGATTCGTACCGCTACAGGGGCAACACCATTCTCCCTTGTGTATGGAACCGAGGCCGTCCTCCCAATGGAGTTTGAAGTACCCTCACTCCGAATCCTTATGGAATCAGGCTTACCCGAAGCAGAAAGAGAAAGATCACGCTTTGATCAGCTGAACTTACTGGATGAGAAAAGACTCCTAGCCTTGTGTGACACTCAAGTTTACCAGGGACGAATCGCACGCGCTTATAATAAACGCGTCGCGGTCGAGATCTGAAGGTAGGAGACACTGTGCTGAAGAAGATCTTCCCATCCCTCCATGCCGATCCAAGGGGAAAATTCAAGCCAAACTGGGAAGGACCTTACGTCATTCGAGAAGTGCTGCCGAGATACGCCATCCGCCTCGCCACCATGGACGGAGGTCATCTTCCTGAGCCCATCAATGCTGGATACGTCCAACGGTTCTACTCTTAGTCCAACGCGATAAGGTAAGTATTGATGAAACAGATACGTGACTGCTTAAGAACCACCCAAAAGAGGCCATCATTCCAAGCACAATAGCCCAAAAACATCCCTAAAAATGATGATATCCTTTGCTACCCCATTTGAACCTGGGCCTTTCTTTCAATAAACCCATTCACCCCAAATATATATATATATATATATATATGTGTGTGTGTGTGTGTCTACCTATACCAAAAAAAAAAAAAGAGAGAGAAGATGCATGTGTATAAAGTTACTACCAAAATCCAAAGAAATTGAAAAAGCAAAACCTCAAAAAGAGATTGCCTGAAATGAAGCAAAAAGAATAAAAAAATGTAGAAGAATCACAGGGCATGTACAGTAAAACCCCTAAGGAAGAAAGTATGTCAAGAAACTGAAGCCGTATCAAGAAAATCCTTTTAACCCAGCATACCTTCAAATCCTAACCTAATCCATGGCCAAGCTACACCCTGAATGAAGCCCTCTTCGTAGGTTCGCAAGCAGTCATAATATCTGTTAAGTCAACATGAGCCGAGTCGTGAGACGACACCAGAACCCCATCCAGCCGGCTATGACGGAATCAAGGTCTATGACGTGGCTGTTGAAAAAAGAAAATAAAATAAAAAGAATAAAAAAATAAAATAAAATAAAAATACAAGCTCAAACCAAGATGGACGTGGTGAAAACCCGAAAGGGCATTATGGGTAAAAACAGCGGGCTTGTGCGGACCAGGTGAAAACCCGAAAGGGCACTTGGGGTAAGAGAGCTAAACCCATGGACGTGGTTAAAACCCGGAAGGGTGCCACGCGTAAAAAAAGGGAAATAAATAAATAAATAAAAGAGAGAAGAGAAAAAAAAAATTTGAAAAAGAAGGGTTGGAATGATTGATTGATGTTTGAGGAATCCTTTTGTTACTCTTCTTGTACCCTCTTATCTGACTGGGCCGCTCATGCTAGTTCAAATCGGGGCCCGACCAGAATTGCCTTTGTGAAACCTGCACCGTCAAATGTATGACTCGAGACAAGGAGAAAGGTTTAACTCAATCCAAAGGGATCAACGTTCCGGCTTTGGTAAAATCCAGAAACTCACTCAGGTCCGACTGCATGAAAGAGTTCGACTATGCTCAAAAGGGTACCTGTTACTCCGTCTCACTACCAAGGCATCAAAAACAAAAAAAAGAAAGAAGAAAAGCCAAAAATAAAAAAATCAAGAAAAATCCAAACACCAAAAAACTGTGTATATATTTCTACTCATTTTCATGTATATATTTTCAGCATCATATTTCAATCTCAAAAATGAAGAAAAATAACAAAAAATCTCCAAAAATAAAAATCTAAAAAAATATCTTGAAAATGAAAAAGTATAGGTAGAAATCTACTTTTTCTTTTATTGTTTAGGATGCATTTTCTTTATATGTATAAACAAAAAAGGGACTAACGTTCTCTCGAGAAGGTGTAGGAACATCACACGGTCCAAAGCCTCGAAGCAGACAACTTCTCAGTGATGGACAAATCAGATAAAGCATCTCACCACCGACGTCATGTCTAACAAAAAAATGATGAAAATCATTTTGAAAAGAAAATGAAATCTATGTTTTCATGCGACGCACATGCATGTTTTGATGCGGTAAAATGTCAATATTTTATCGACAATACAGATGTGCAAAATTAATGTCCTAGGTCAAAGGTTCCCCTTGGATCCCTGGATCCTACTTCAAAGTAGGAGCAACGGTGTAAGTCCCAGTCAAACAGTCAATGTTTTGATTGGGTCAACTCCACTGCTAAATCTTTTAAGCGATGAGTGCTCTGTTTTGGATTCATGTGAACTTGAGTTGTCTTAAGCTTCAGATTCTCTGTTGAAAAAGGTCAATCGTTGGTTGAGACCAACCTGTTGAGAATGAGATTATGTGTCAATCAAACTATGTGCAACCATGCATTCAGAAAGGTTCATTTCCCTTTTTATTTTCTGTAGGCTTAAAACCTGTATGGGCAGCGGTATCCCTATAAAGTGTACGTCATGCGTCTGGGTATCCGTATGATGGTCGTTTGTCCCCATAAATTGTACCCGGGTGGGTCCAGGTCGGGGCTTCCATTGCCTTTATTGTTACTTATTGCCCCTGATGGGTGCATGATTATGTATAGTTAATTGATGATTATGATCATTGTCAATAGAGGCCAGGATTAGATGCCCCCTTTTGGGAGGTGCCCAATGTTTAGCTGGATATGTTCAAGGAAGTTGAAACTGGATACTCTTGGTCATGTGGATCTGGGGCATGTTTTGAAAAATGGCACGCACTTCTAAAAAGCATTATGACATCTATTTACTTCGCTCAGGTGGTCATGCTAAATAAACTTTGGGATCGATGGGTGAGCCCAAAGATTTCGAACCCTGCTTTCTGTAAGGGCACCCGCGAATAATCCAATGAGGTCATCAAATGCCTTGTAGGATTGGATGCAAAATGTGGAGCCTTGCGTATATTTACTTCGCACCTATCTTTAAATGTGGGTCGATCACCCCTCTTACTTATGAAGCTGTTGCATTCATAATCAATCTCGAATATCGATCACCTTCAAATCATCTCGAGAAATGGATGTTTTTCCCGACTAACGGGCTTTCGTAACTCGACAGGCGAACGTTTTTTCCAGCTATTGGGCTTTCGCAACTCATTCCACCTCGGTTAGGCCCAGTAATGTCGCTAAGCACTTGGGAATCGATTACCTCGAGAAACAAATGATTAGCCTGGCTCCCCAGGGCTTTCGTTTTCTCACCTTGTTACTCACCTGATGTTTGAAGTTCGTTCTGAATGCAGTGGACCTGTCAGTAATGCCTTGGGCCTCTTCGGATGTCTCTTTTATTTGGCATATGATCATTAGTGATCGGATACCCAAGAGGGGCATCTGTAGACACCCAAATTTGGCCCAAGGCCCGATTGAAACACCTTTCGAGAGAGGTATAATTCTGAGCTTTTGATGACATGTATGGAACCCTTAGGAATCACCCTAAATCCTTAAGAATTATCCTAGATCTCTTAGGAACCTACCCTAAACCTTTAGAAACCAATCCCGAACCCTTAGGAATTAACCATACCCTTCCAAGACCTATTAGAACCCTTCCCGGGCACGATTCAAACCCCCCTGAGCAGTGATTAGAAAGAGGAGTGCTAAACTTTTTGTGGATAGTTTCCTAACCTAAGGCTTATATCATTGAAAAGAATACTTTTCCATCTTTCCAACGAGCTAAGAATCGCCTAATTTGGAGTTCTATATCAAAAGATATGGCAGAATAAAGATCGTAAATTTGTACAAGATATTACAAAACCGGACCCATAGAGTCAATTTCGAACTAACCAAAATAGCTGATGAAAAGAGGAGTGTCAAGGTTAGCATATATAGTTTCTCAATCTAAGTCCTATACCATTGGAAAATAGACTTTCCCATATTTCCAACGA
The DNA here is from genome assembly GCA_021018995.1 of Chloranthus sessilifolius. Taxonomy (NCBI): domain Eukaryota; kingdom Viridiplantae; phylum Streptophyta; class Magnoliopsida; order Chloranthales; family Chloranthaceae; genus Chloranthus; species Chloranthus sessilifolius. The sequence goes on along the minus strand of CM037594.1, from coordinate 87,330,461 downwards.
GCCAAGAATCGCCTAATTTGGAGTTGTACATAAAAAGTTATGGCAATTTGAAAAATGCGGATTTGTGTAGGAAATTGCAAACCGGGCCGGGCCCCTGCGGGTCTTCAACTTCCAACAGTTTGGACCTGGTTTTCCTTCAAAAAATGGCCAAAATTGACATTGGGGGTTTGACTTGTGGACCATCCCAAAGTCTAGGGTGTGTTTCTTTAGGACCCTAGTGATCCTATTAGCTTAAGTTATCACCCTTTTGCCATTCAAGTCACCACCCTATCATCTACCATTAAACCCAAATCCCTCTTCTCCAAGCTCTAGAAAACCACAAAAACCTTAGATTGCCCATTACCTAATTGCTAATCCAATTAGGATTTTAACCCCTCACTAATCCTCCCTTTCTCTATAAATAGAGAGCCACCCTCTTGCTTAAGGGTTGAGAGTTTTTACCTAAGAGAGAAAGAGCTTAAGTGAGAAGATCTTTCTCCCTTTGGTGCACCATCCCCATACAAATTTCAGAATTAAAAAAGCCCCTTTAGACCTTCGTATTTTACTAAAAACCTCTAGGTTAGGTGTGTGTTACCCCCTAGCTTTCCTTCTCTACCTCTTAGTTTCAAGCCTTAGGAGTTAGAACCCCATTCCATACCATACAAGCCTTCAAAAAGCTCACCGAAGCAAGCCAACGCAAGGCTCCCCAACGGTGCTATAAAGGCCCGAGAGCTCCGGCTCTCCCCTCTATTCCTCTACCTTCTTTGCTTTTCCTCTATCCTAGAATTGAGCCGTTACGCTGCCCAAATTTCGGCAAGCGGGAAGGGCTCAATAGGATCAGTGTGCCTTCGGGCAAGGGGAAGTGCCGCTCATTTTACTTTCTTTTATATATATATAATTTTATATATATATATATACTATATAAACCAGCCCCACATAGACCTGGCCTTAAGTAGAGACCGCATTTAGCAGGTTGATCGGGTGCCTAACACCTTCCCGATCGATAATCGAAGCCCCTACCCAAGAACCTTTGGTGTGGACCGGATTCAGAGTCATATTTTTAGCACTTCGGTACTCATAAAATGAACTAGGTATCCCGGGACACCGAAAGCTCCGGGTGGCGACTCTATTTTTATTTTATTTTTTCGTTAGAGAGCGCATCGTCGCGACGAGATCATCTCGATTTCCACGGTTGCACAACGTATACTGATGATTGTCGCTTATGAGAGGACGTACAGTAATTTCATGAGTTTAGGAAAGACGAGATTTGAAAGGGTTTTGATACTTAATGTTAGTTTAATAATATATTTATAAAAATATTGGATGACAAAATAATACTAACCTGAATGGGTGTGAAGACTCATGCGTAGAAGCAAATTTTCGCTCGGGATAGAATGATGAATATTCTTCGATGAGGGGTTGATATCGACTCTTAGTCTTCCTTGTCATGAAGTGCAAAAATTAGAAAAAAGTTGATTCACCTGGAGACCGGTTGTGACAATCGAGGAGCTTTTTTGCTACAGTGGAGTGTTTGGGCTTTTATCATACTAAGTCTTAACCTATTGCAAGCGCACAACAGAAATTGCAGCACTAGTATAGGATCGCTCCCACGAGGAAGGTGATTATTCTTATGTATTTTTGTTTGTTTAAAAACTTTTATTTGTCTTTTAAGATCCTAAATTATTGGAGAAATATAAATAAAAGAATGGGTTGTTTAAACTAATTTGCAGAAAATACATCTAAATTCTCCTTTCAGATTATGGTCGTCAATCACAATCCTTCAGATTTTGGATGTTTACAAAATAAAGAACCGTTATACCATATCTCAGTCCTCTAGAATTTGGGCATCAACCAAAAGCTAGAATTCCTTAACATAGATTTAAACTAATCAACAATCTTCCTAAAATTTAGGCGTCAATCAAACTCAAGAAAATTGAAGATGGAAAAGTAAAACTGTTACACTAATCTGTAAATTCTCAATCTGAGTCGTTAATTCAAATAAAACACTTTTAGATGTTTACAAAGTAGTAAAATGAATGAAAATAAATTTAAACTAGAAAGCAATAAAAAGATCTTTCATCCCTTAGTTGCAGGCGTCAACTACTTCTGAGAAACTACAGATACTCTACTTTAATCTTTCAGCTCCCGATCACAAGTGTCAATTGGTCTCGAGAAACCTTAGATATCTAAACTACTCTACTCTACTTTTGATCGGAAGAAAATCCAACCCCAGTTATTAATTGATGCTGAGAATTTTCTCGATAACTCTACTCCTATGTTGAACCCTCTTATTTATAGATCATTAGGGGTAGGTTTACATTATGCTAATTCCTAATAACAGAAAACTTCTGAACAAAAGATTTCTAATATAATTCTACTTCTAATCCTAGTTTTTTCTTGCTCTGAATGGTAGATGCGTGCATGACTTTTCTCCTTTATTTTAGCAGTAGAGATCTTCTAAGTTTTTTCGTCAATCTTCTTTAATCCGTAAGTTATCAGACTTCTAATCCAAGAGATCTTCTAATTCTGTGCATGGTGGTGTAGACTTCACATGATCAACAGCATGAGCTTTATTTTGTACAATCGTGTGTAGGATTGTTCTTCTTTCTATACAATTTCTGCTCTGTCGAACATTCAAGATTTTACTTTGGTTCCTCCACTTGTACCTTCTTTTGTACGTTTATGAATCACGATTTTTCTTTCTTCTTCTCTTGTTCACTTGTTCAAGATTTACGTTCGTTCGATATTTTCTTTTTCTTGGCTCATCAACTGGTCCTTCTGAAAAGTCCCACATTGTGTAAATAGTGGTCCTGACCCTAGGACATAAGTAACGGCCCCCCTCTTACATGCAAGACTTGTTTTGGGTTGGTGCGATAGCCATGTGTCTGGTTGACCCATACCAAAAACAAAACCTTAAAGGGAAAGGGCTACTGGTAGGACCAGGGAAGGCTGGTGGGACCAAGTAGAGTCACCCAAAGAGGACAATATCTTGGCATGTGGCATCGGGGCGTTACAAAATGGTATTAGAGCCGAGGACGGCTCCATTACAAGATGGGGAGAATGAAAAGTCCCACATCATGTAAATAGTGGTCCTGACCCTGGGACATAAGTAGCGCCCCCCCCCCCCCCCCCTCTTACATGCAAGACGCATTTTGGGTGTGTGCAGCGGCCATGTGTCCGATCAATCCATGCCAAAAATAAAACCTTGAAGGGAAAGGGCTACTGGTGGGACCAGGGAAGGTTGGTGGGACCAAGTGGAGCCACCAAAAGAGGATAATATCTTGGCACGTGGCGTCGGGGCGTTACACCTTCGTTCCAGTAGATCATATTTTCGTACGGTCGTAATTTTTACTATTTTTTGAGTTTATTTTGGCAAAGATTAACACTTCGGCTCGAATCTTCTCGTTAATCTAAATATCTGCATATAGCATCTCATTAGTAATAAACTAAGGTCTAGCATTACTAAGTTAAGGGTGGTAAAATGGTATATTTTGTGACTGATCACACCCCCAAACTTAAGCTTTGCTAGTCCCTAGCAAACAAGGAAAGAAAAACTAGTTTAAAAATTAAATGCCACTTTCATAGGGAGCATGATTGCATTTAGCAGATGCAACAAGACTTTAAACACCTAAGTGATCCCTAGTGGAGAACGTGTAGTCTCCTGAAGGTTTTCAGTGAAGGTACCTATAAACCTTAAATAATTTTAAATTTTTCAAAAACTTTCTTAAAAGAAAAACAAAAATTTTAAAATTTTAAAACTAAATTTTATACTCTAAACTGTAACAGTTAGCATTATATTGTTGTCACAGTTTCAAAAGCATGATCCTAACATCTTTTGCTTTCCATCCTAGCAATAATCTTTGATCAGAACTAAACAATTCCAATTCATATTAAGCGTAGAGTGTGTGTCTATCAGTGAAAAGTTTATTCATCATAGATTTTTCTAAACTACAGATTTAGAAAAAAAAAATCATCCAAACTCTCACTTATTGGCATACTCTCAAAAAGAATATTAAAATTTTTGGGTTCTCTAAGATATATATAATTAATGGCTCAAAGGATAATTGTTATAAAATAAAATTTCATGGAATGGATAATCAATTATATTCATATGCTTTCTTGTTTCTCCATAGTATTTATTACATACATCTCTACTAGGCTCATGTTATTGTAAATCATAAATCAAGGTCTTTTTTTTACTTGTAATGGGGCTTTGGGTTAAGAGGTTTTTAAAGAAAGGTAGAAAGGATTCGAAAATTCTTAGAATTCAACTCATCTTTCTTCTATCTTCTTCTCTTCTTTCTATTTCTGCTTTAGTAAGTATCCAAAAAATTAGATAACTTCTTTCCATTTTCTTGTATTTCTTTACGGTAAATCTCATTTTTTCTTGAATTTGGAAGCTTCTTGCTTCTCCTTTTGTAGAATCGTATTTTATGAATTCTCTTGATTTTTTATATTTTTCTTTATTTTATTTCTTTCTTAGGTGTACCCTTTTTATTACATATATTCCTTATCTGTTATTCGTTTACTCCTTTCACTCCCTCTTCTTCCCTTCTGCATTCTAAATTCTCATAAAATAATAAGTGTAAAAATGTTGAATGCTTGAGGTAATACATATGGTTAAGGGTTTATAATATTTTGGTACAAAGAAATTCGGCTTGGGCTTCTAATATGGGTTCAAGGGGTAAATAAATATCTAGGATTTTGGCTTTTTGGCTCTAATGAATGCAAAGAATGGCCTTCTATCATTTTCATGATTCACTAGCGTGATTGTCATATTATTTTTATGTATCTAATAAACAGTTCTAGAAAAATAAGTTATCATAATCATAGAGTATTTGATTCTATTTTTCAGCAATATGAGATTTCATTATAATGTAGTCAAGAAGTTCAAAGAAAATTTAAGTTTAAATAGAAAGCAGTATCTCTCAGAATAAAAGAGGAAATATGGCTCAAAAGCTCACTGATTATATAATTTTGAAACTATAGTCTAAATATTATAGTTTAAATCAAAGTATAGTTTCAACATTCAATCTAATTTAGTGTTAAGAGAGCTAGACATGAATTGTAACTGCTCTATTGTAATTGTTGAACTTTTACTATGATGGATTGTAGAGTTTGTAGAATCATAATTTTTTTTCTTATAACTCACATACAATGATTAGCTATTTAGAAAAGAAAGTCTAAAAGTCTATATTAAGAACTAAAATGATTTTTTTTTATGCAAAAAGGAAAACTACAACAAAATAGAGCAACTAAAGACTAATAAACTAACCAAAACGAATATAAACAGAAAGGTGTACCCCCCCCCCAAACTAAAATAAGACAATGTCCTCATTGTTTTTCAAAAATAAGGGATACTCAAAATTTTACCTACTATATTGTGTATATCGAGCTTATAATCTGCAGAAATAATAAAAAATTTCCTCCAAATTGAGTGAAATCACATCCGGTGTGTGCCACACAAAAAGATAGTCATCAAAAGAAAATTAGAAACAACAAAAATAATCAAGAGAGATATTTATATAGCACACGAACTATTTACAAATTACATTAAAAAGAAGTAAAAGTGCTTACATAAAATATGAAACCTAGGAAAAATCTAGACACACCCTAACTACGACATTGGCAGCACTTGTCCAAGGCGAAAGATTTCTTCGATAAAGATCGGCCCTAGGCTTATGTTCAAAATTGTCCTGCCTTTAATTAGAGTCTTATCTCTCTCCTCCTTTAGAGACTATCCACACCTTGGCAGAATCACACCCCCTGTCTTCCACATGACTCTCCCAAACATAGCACATCACACGCTTCCCTTAGGGGAAATGGAATGCACTTGGGGAGCGCTTTGAAGAGTGAGAAGTCAACACATCTCCAACCCCCCACAGCCTATACTATTCCCCTACGAAGACTATGTGAGGAGAATGTAATGCAGACAAGGGGAGAAGATGAACAATGGAGAGGGGTGGTGAGGAAAACAAGGAAGAGATGGGGGATGACCCTAGAAATTACATCCCACCACCATCCTAAAGGAACTCGCACTCGGGTAGGACGGTTGTAATGGTGTAAGTGTTAGGAAGTGGGGGGAAATGGGTTCTTGGAATGAGGTTTCGAATTTAGGTTAGGTTTAGGATAATGGGTAGTTTCAGTGGAAAATTCAGCATCTGGTATGGGTCTCTGGCGCTTCAGTTTTTCAACTTTCTTTATCGCAGCCAGGAGCTCGGCCCTTTATATCTCAAGAATTCGATCAAGTCTATTGTCGAAATCGCTTTAGTCAAACTCTTTCGTCATAAGGTCTACAGTTTTTTAATATAAAAAAAATGTAAGATATGGGGTTTGCTTGGTGAAGGCATGGTTTATAGTGGAAGGCTGGGACTTTGAACCGTCACTTCTATTTAAGTTTCGAAGACTAATCATTAAAGCTCGGTTAGGTGGGGTACGTTGGAGTTGATGGTCATAAGTGCGATACTTGTTTACTTCCTTCATGATTTAAGTGGGCTCAAAATCCAAAGTAACTGATAAGACTCATCACTAGATTCACCTGTTCCCTAAAATTGTCGTTTATAACTGTGCAGAACAATATTAAGACTATGTGACACGTCGATTCGTAGTCACTATGACTCAACTTCAATAAATCACGAAAGATCATAAATCCATACGTTCAAGGTGATTATATTACATAGGAGAGGTCCTTACGATCGAATCCATTCAACATGTCTTAGATCGTAAGGTACTCTCCTAACAAGGTTTTTTAATAATGCACATATGTTACAGGGTTTTGCTATGGATGAGTCGATAGCTCGACGTTGTCCATGAGGATCTTAGTTAATATTTCAGAGAGTTAATGTGCCGCCTATAAAAATATGTCTCCTTGGGGTGTCATCTGGCCATGATGAAGAATGGCTACTCTCTCTTCTTAATTAAAAAGGTTAGTTGCTCAACTTGAGCTTTTAATTTAAAAATAGATTGCTAAAGAACGAGAAGTGGCTTCGAATGGTTCTGGTCATGCCGCTAGCAATTTCCACATGTCTGTGGCATGGCATCCTTTATGGCAACAGTATGGTCTTGAAATATTATGGGGCCAAAAGGTATAGCAGGGTGCGAAGGATCCTCCTAAGATGGGCCATGGTTAGAACCGCAAGCTTCTCCTTTTTGAGGTGTTGGGTGCGATTTTATACCCAATAGAGACTAAAATTTCATCTTCCAAAGATTAATCTTTGGGAGGCAATTCATCATTGACTTTAATTCATAAAATCCTCCCCGCTTAGGAGGCTTATTCCTTACAGTCTCCGAATCAGTCTCATTCGATGTATAGTTTTGCATTGGTTCCTCCCTAAGGGTCTCAAAAAGTTCCCAAGCATCCTTTGTAGTTAATGTATGAAACATTCCTCCACAAGCAACATCAATCATGTGTCGAGTTTGTTCATTAAAGCCTTCATAAAAATTAAGCACTATTTGCTAGTTCGAGACTTCATGATGAGGGCACTTGTTCAGAAGCTCGTTAAAACGCTTCCAACTTCCCTCAAAAGATTCGTCCGAAAATTGGTGAAACATTGTGATAATCTTCCAGATTCGATTCATTTTGCTAATTGGGAAGTACCTTGTAAGAAACTTTATTTACAATTCTTTCCAGCTAGCAATTGTGTTGCTAGGCAAAGAGTTTAGCCACTGCTTTGCCCTTTCTTTAAGGGAAAATGGGAATAGCCTCAAACGAGTGGCCTCTTTTGATAAGTTTTTAATCTTAACAATTACACAGATTTCTAGAAAACTCATTACATGCATATATGGATCCTCCTCACCAAACCCATAAAAAAGATAGGAAGTAATTGAAGTATGCTGGGTTTGATCTCGAAGGCTCCATCGCCGGTCACAGGGGGTAATGAATACATGAGGGAGGTGTAAGAGGTGTCAATGCAGAATACTCTCTCAACGCTTTAGACACAAATTGATCTTTCTCCGCCACAGTAAATGGAATTAGAGACAGAGCGGGATGGCTAGAAAGATTATTGTATTTATTTATTTTCTTTTTAATTTTATTTTATTTTTATTTTAAAAAGCAGGGAGAAAAAACAAATCTGATTCTCTTTTCAGAAGAAGTGTTGAAACCTTTGATTCGCTGCTCCGAATAAACCTGTAAAAGATAAAGAAGTGATTAAAGAAAAATAAAGATATAAAAAAAATAAAAAGACAAAGACAAATATTGGTTTTCAAAATAAAAATAAAATAAAGAATAAAATCTGCTTCCCCGACAGCAGCGCCAAAAACTTGTTCGGGCTTTTATCGTACTAAGTCTTAACCTATTGCAAGCGCACAATGGAAATTACAGCACTAGATAGGATCGTTCCCACGGGGAAGGCGATTATTCTGATGTATTTTCATTTGTTTAAAAACTTTTATTTATCTTTTAAGATCCTAAACTACTGGAGAAATATAGATAAAAGAATGGGTTGTTTAAACTAATTTGCAGGAAATAAATTTAAATTCTCCTCCTTCCAGATTATGGTCTTCAATCACAATCTTTCAGATTTCGGATGTTTATAAATTAAAGCACCATTACACCGTATCTCAGTACTCTAGAATTTGGACGTCAATCAAAAGCTAGAATTCCTTAACACAGATTTAAACTAATCAACTGTCTTTCTAAAATTTGGGCGCCAATCAAACTCAAGAAAATTGAAGATGGAAAAGTAAAATCGTTACACTAATCTGTAAATTCTCAATCTGAGTCATCAATTCAAATATAAAACTTTTAGATGTTTACAAAATAGTAAAATGCATGAAATAAATCTAAACTAGAAAGCAATAAAAAGATCTTTCACCCTCAGTTGTAGGCATTAATTGCTTCTAAGAAACTACAGATACTCTACTCTAATCTTTCCGCTCCCAATCACAGGCGTCAATTGCTCTCGAGAAACCTTGGATATGTAAACTACTCTACTCTACTTTTGATCGAAAGAAAACTCAACCTCAGTTGTCAATTGATGTTGAGAATTCCATCGATAACTCTACTCTTATGCCGAGCCCTCTTATTTATAGATCATAAGGGGTCAATTTACATTATGCTAATTCCTAATAACAAAAAACTTCTAAACAAAAGATTCTTAATATAATTCTACTTCTAATCCTAGTTCTTTCTTGCTCTGAAAGGTAGATGCGTGGACTTTTCTCCTTTATTTTAGCAGCAGAGATCTAAGTTCTTTCGCCAATCTTCTCTGATCCGTAAGTTTTCAGACTTCTAATCCAAGAGATCTTCTAATTCTATGCATGGCAGTGTAGACTTCACATGATCAGTAGCATGAGCTTTATTTCGTACAATAATGTGTACAACTGTTCTTCTTTCTATATAATTTTTGCTCTATCGAACATTCGAGATTTTACTTTGGTTCCTCCAGTCATAGCTGCTTTCGTACATTCGTGAATCACAATTTCTCTTTCTTCTTCTCTTTTTCGCTCATCCGAGATTTACGTTCGTTCGATATTTCTTTTTTTTGGGCTCATCAACTAGTCCTTCGTTCCAGTGGATCATTTCTTCGTACGATCGTAATTCTTGCTTCTTTTTTAGTTCATTTTGATAAAGATTAACACTTTGGCTCTAATTTACTCATTAATCTAAATATCTGCACATAGCATCTCATTAGTAACAAATTAAGGTCTAGTATTACTAAGTTAAGGGTGGTAAAATGGTATATTCTGTGACTGATCATGGAGCTATTGCAACAATTCGAGGGGACAATGCAGCAGTCAAAGAACAGGTGGTGCAACCAGAGTAACAAAAGGTATAATATTAGGGTAAAAATCATGTCAGAAGATATTAAGTGATATCAACAACGAGTGCATCATGATGCAACTCAAGAAAAAAAGTGCTCTTCGAGGGATATTCGGATGTTCTCTTGAGAAAAGTATTTTGCATTATGCTTAGGAGAAGTTCTGTAGTATCATTCTTGGTAAGAGGGGAGAAAAAAAATGTAGGTGTAATAAAGGACAGTGAGATAGAGAGATAAAAGAGGAGAGGTAAAAAAATAAATAGTAAAGAGATAAAGAGTAGTTCAGTAATTAGCTTTCTTTTGGTGTTATATATATATATATATATATATATATATATATATATATATATATATATAATGGATTATGTTATAGTAAAAAAAATGTTGCACGGTGGGACTTTGAAGGAAGAAAGAAAGGAAATAATAGAGAAAGAAAAAAAATGCCCTATCCTGGCGATAAGGGTTCTTCTGAATTTAAATGCCTTAAGCTTACCCAAGTTTTCATTATAAAAAAAAATGACCCAATTTAAGGATGTTATTCTTATGACTCGATTATCGTTGCTAAGGCGTTAGTGCTATACAAAAATAATGCCCCAGTGTCAAGTCTCAATGGTAGTTTTCTGGGCCTTAATGATATCCCAGAACGGTCTTAAAATTTTGGACGTATTTAAAGAAAATATCGTTGTGGTGACATCCTATTGGGAAATAATTTAATTATTTCAGCCACATACCAGACTTAATTTTATAGTAATATTCATCATATACTGTAGCTTTTAACAAGAATGAGATGGGTGGTAGGTAATGAGTGATTCCACCACTTTGTCATTCAAAAGTTTTCGATTTTATTCTTAAAAGGACCTTGAAAATTCATTTGACTCATCTTCCGAAAAGAAAATAAATGGTGAAAAAGAGGTAAGGTTTGTTGATGTACGGGTAGCTTCTTATTCAACCAATTTTGAAAATAATAGTCAACTACTTTCTTCTCGCGTGTGTAGTGCGGTGCCATAATTGAGCTCTTCGTCATATTTCAGCACCATCAAATTATCAAATTCTGTAATTAACAGGAGTTTGGTCTTCCTCCTACCAATGTACAACGACATCTAGAAGTCTGAGAATGTCAGGGATGCCCTCATAATTTTGCTTATACTTCCCTGGGTACATTGACTTATTCATTCGTCACATGCTCTCCCTTGGTCATGCTCTTTTCTCTTTCTTTTCAATCACTTTTTTTTTTAAACATGTATGTCTATTTTTTTTAAAACACCTTGTTAATGCAAGAATTGTGAGATTTAATGGAACCTTGTATTTTTAGTTTTTGTGCTCTAATATCGACTCCAATGGTGGAAAATAGTGTGTGAAAATCCAAAGTTTTTTATATTTCAAAAAAAAATTTATGATCTACTAGTCATTTCAATCAACTTGCCCGAATAAGAAGGTAGTTAATGAGTCAAATGGTTCTCAAAGTATTTTTTGAAGATAATGACCTATAACTGACGAATGCTTTGCGATGACTACGGGGATGATAAATATATAAATGTGTATGTTTTGACTATGAGGCATGATGATCATTGAGTTATAGATAGCATTCTAAGGGTTAGGAAGTTCCTCCCCTGTAGTCGTTTCCTGGTCATGCAACCAAATAACATAAGGTTCTTATCAAACGGGTTTTGATTTTTCTCAGGTGAGGTGGTTGTGTAGGTGTTATTTCCTCAGCACTAGCTTCCCAACTTCGAGTTCTCGGTCAAATAAAAATTATTTTATTAAGCTCAAAAATTTTGGGCATAATATATAAGGTCATAGACGTTGTTGGGTAGAACAATTTTTTTTTCTTATTTTTAAGTATTTTTTTTATTTTAAGTGTTTATATATATATATATATATATATATATATATATTATTTATTTTTGTTAGGATACAGCGTCAGTTCCTTAAGAAGAAACTGACTCAAAAGGTCCAACTAATCGGGCATATTGAATGGTCAGGGTGACCGCCCATTTATGATTTAATGATTTGGTTTGTGGGGCCTCGATCACCCTCGTTTTGATGGACTAGGGATGAGAGAGAGAATATGTTTGAATTTGTAATTTTGATGGCGTAAGATTCATTAAGTAAGATATGAAGTTTTATGATTTCTTCTTTTAATGAATCTTTTATGATTGGAGCCTCCTTGTCAAGAGGGACTTTCTTTAGTTTTTCGATGGGTTGAAGTATAAAGTTATTAAAGAATGTTTTTGGATTGTTTATGTTATAATGGCGGGAATGCACGGGATGCGGATAAGGCTGGGCGTTTGTTTGTTTATGAGGTTTAAAAAGGAATCTGTTGAGAGGGAGGATGATGTTGTCTTCATAGAGGTAGTAACAAGGCAAGACAAAAGAAAAATAAAAAGAGAAGGCATGAAAGTGTAGTCCGAGGTGGACTTTTCCTTAGTATAGATTGATTTAGTTCTTTTCGAGGAAGTTTAGTGTTGCAAGTTTGAGGTTGTGATAACGTCGCCAGTTGGGCTTTCATAAGAATTTTGATCGTAAGATCTATAGAAATTTGGACTCGTGAATCAGGGATAATCTTAGTACTAATGTCGGTTTTATGTTTGTCTCGTGGTGAGATTTGAGAATTTGGCGATACGTTGATTTGGACGTTAATGGGAATCTCAGGATTTGAATTTAAGTTCTGTTTTATTTCAAGAGTAGGAGGAATGATGGATTTATGGATTGGTTTATCGACAGATCTAGTGATCGATGATGAAGTGGATGGTTTAGAGATTGGTTCAATGAAGGGTTCTGGTTTTGAAGTAGGTGTGGAGATTAATTCAAGAGTCTATTCTGAAGTTGGTGGGATGATGTGTTCCATAATGACAGGTTTGGAAGATGATTTCGGAGTAGGTTCAGGAGCTAGGGGATTGGTAATTTTAGAAATAAATTTCATTATAGGTTTATATGTAAGTTTAGTTTTGAGATTAGTAGACGATTGGTTCGGGTATTGTTATCGAATTTAACGGTAGCTTGGGTTGGTTCGGGAATGAGTTCAATAATTTTGGTGATGGATTGGGTTGGTTCAAGAATGAGTTCAATAATTTTGGTGACGGGTTGAGCATGAGGGGTGATTTCAGGTTTGATGGTGTGGGTGGCAAGGTTAGTGGGTTGTGAGCGAAAATTGTGGATGTGATTTGAAAGAGGTTTAATTTTACGGATTAGGCTAGCTGGGTGTACGACATCGAATGTGAGTTGAGGGCTTGATTGAGTATGGTCAAGTGAAGAGTCATAGAAGGTGGTGTTGGTTTTCGTGGTGTTTCTGTTAATTGGTTGGACATCACTCCAATTGATTTGGTTACGATCATTCATCTCATAGATGATGTCCCGTAGAGGATGACATTCTTCAAGAGTGTGCCCAACATACCTATGGAACTTGCAAAACTTTGAGTGGTCTAGGTGTTGGGACCATGGTCTAGGTTTCTCGAGACAAAATCTAAGGAGGTTTTAATTAGATAAGATTTCGAATATGTTGGTGATGGTGTTTGGCAGTGGTGGGTAACCGGCTGTCCTAGGTTGGTATCCTATGGTTGTTATGGGGTATTTGTTTTGATTCTAGTTAGGGTACGGATGTTGGTTTTGGTTAGGGTATTGGTTCATGTATTGGTTTTATTTTTGGTCATTCTGATTATATGGGAGAGAGTTTATCTGGTTTTGTTCTTGGCTTGTGTTGATTTGTTCAGGACCTTAATTTTTTTTTAGTCTTTGTTTTAGGGTCATCATAGGAGGTTCCCATGGATGTTAGTACGGAGAAATTAAAGTCTCCATCTTTTACGTGATGCTGTATGAGCAAAGCACGTAAATAGAAGCTAGAGAAGTTAGGGCAATCGCTTAGTATAAGAGCACTCCAAAGGGGCTCCTAGGTATTATTGATTATGACGTCTATGACGTCTTTTTCTTTCATTTGATACCCTAGTTGAGCAGCAAGCATTCTCCAACGATTAACGAAGGTCATGAAGTCTTCCTCATCTCCTTGTTTTGTGGTCATCAAGTTGCTGAGACTGATCTCCTCATGAATCAGGTGTTTATATCGGTCTAGAAATCTACTGGCTAGGTCATCGAATGTCTCGATTTTGTTGAGAGGTAATGCCGCAAACCAATCGAGGGCTTCTTCTTCTAAAGTTCTTTGAAAGTAATGAATTAGAATTATGGGATTGTCGTGTATTGGTCAACAGTCGTTACAAAAGAGTGCCAAGTGCTGATTTGGGTTTCCCATACTGTTATACCAGTTAAATTTCGGAGGTTTAAAATCGGCGGGTTCGGTAAATTCGATGTCTCAGTAAAACTTGTCGAATCCGAATGAATGATCAGGACGTTCTCTTTTAGCCATATAGCTATCCAGGATCTAAGTAAGGTTGTCCATGTTTTATAGTGGTATTCTTTTTAGATGTTTCAGGGAAGAGTTGACCTAGACGATTATCACTGAACAAGGTGCAGAAAACACGCCTGTTAGGTGATGTTGGGGTGTCGGGGAATGTGGAGGAGTTGGCAACCTTTCTTGGGGACCGTTTTCTAAGTTTACGCATTCACCGATGACACGCCCTTGATCATCCACAACCTATTGGTCAAGGATGCCTTGGTACAAACTAGCAAAGGCTTGAAGTAGAATCTCATATTTTTTTCCTCCGTTTGACAGTGTATGGGCATTAAGATTTACAATTTGCTCGGTGGTGTAGTTCTGCCCGGTACCACTTTCCCTTCTGTTGTTGCGACTATTGTTTGCTGGAGGAGTAAACGGTGAATCTTCACCTTCATTGGCCATGTTAATCTGAGGATGATCTTCGACCATCTAGTAGGATGGTCTAACATCATGTTCGGGATTATCATGGTAGCCCCATAATAATGAGTCGTTATTACTAAAGTGTAATTTTCGTATTCCAAACATTTTTTTTTTTGCTTTTACTTTTTGAAAATGGCATTTGTACGAGCACACAATCTTATAGGATATTTGGAACTAGGATGAAAGGGATGTTCCTATTCTACTGTAGGAACCAAGGCTTTCCTTACCGAATATGAAGTTTTCACTGGGTCAACGGGGGGTGGGTACAATCTTCGTCTGATTAGCTCTTACAAGAAGGTCTGATGTGTAGGAAGTTCCTGGGATCGAATCCTTGTAGGGATGATCACAACGGCCCTTTCACACCAGAGGGGGTAATAAGAGAATGGCTGCTAAAAATATCTAAAATGCGTGTTAGTGTGTGAGAAAAAGTGATAAGAAAGAAAAAAAGAAAACAACAAAAATATCCCAAATTAATTAAAACTGGAGCCTAGAAAAAAGAGTCTCATCATGATCGCTAGTCTGTTGATACGCATTTTCGGGACCCTCTTGGATTCGAAAAAATGGCCCAATGTGGTCACTTGGGTACTCTTTTTGTAAAGGGGGCGAAGAGAATTTAGCAATTAATAAAGGTATTTATATGCACTTGCAGAGAGATATTGTTAGTTGCAACCGAATTAAATAACATACCTTATTTGTGATCTCCATCTACAGATGTTTATCGACGTTGTAGAACGCCATTGATCGCAAGGATGGAGCAAGGGGTTATGGGTTGGACTCCTATACTAAATACCAGCCTGACGGCTTTAGCAGCTATGGTTGCCTAAGGTTTTAACTAATTTGGGATTTTTCTAACCCTAGTAATTAATCAAACTAAAAGGAAGTGTTAGCCCGTTATGGGTGGGAGGATCGAACCCACTCCCGAGTGCCCTCTGTTGGCTCCCTGGGAAAATTGGTTTGACGGCTATGATTATTTTGAAAATATGCACGAGTGTCGACCTGATTGGATCTAAGTTAGAATTTTTGGCAGGGGTTTCCTAAGGATCGGTGCTAGGGTTAGCCTTACCTCTCTTTGGACCACTCGAGAATCGAAGTAGAAGGGCTACCCCCGATTAGAACGACTACTCAGTGAGATTCCTAGAAGAAACTCGAAGTTCTAAGCCCAAACACTTAGAGTTCAACTTAGTTATAGTTCATAATCTTAGTGTCAACCTCTATAGTTCCAAAGAGAATAAGCAACTAAATAATGTGGTGAGAATGAGTGGGGTAGGGGAGTATTTATAGTTTTGGCTAATTATACGTTGCGTTGGGAATCTAGTGTATATTCCAGATTATATGTTGTAAGTCCAGTGTATAATGAATTATACGTTGTGGTTACAGCATATAATCCAGGTGGCTTCCGGGAAATTGGTCGAGGTGACCGACTGGGCTTGGACTCAGAGTCCGGGTATTTCTCTTTTGAATTATATGTGTGGATACAATGTATAATCGAGAGTTTGGATAAGACACTGATCAATCACATAATTTACCATTTTTCCACCCTTAACATAGTGATCCTAGATCCCAGTTTGCTACTAATGAGATGCTAATGTGCAGATATTTAGAACAGTAGGCAGAAAAAGGTGAAAGTATTAATCTTTGCCAAAATGAACTCAAAAAGCAGTAAAAAGTAATCGCACGTGAATACGATCCAAATCGTAGCAAAGTCACCAGTCAGTAAGCTGAAAGAGAGCTTATGATCCAAATCTTAATCTCGAG
Source organism: Chloranthus sessilifolius (assembly GCA_021018995.1). Lineage (NCBI taxonomy): Eukaryota > Viridiplantae > Streptophyta > Magnoliopsida > Chloranthales > Chloranthaceae > Chloranthus > Chloranthus sessilifolius. The sequence goes on along the minus strand of CM037594.1, from coordinate 87,314,159 downwards.
AGAGCGAAACCAAAGAAGAATTAAGAAGAATCATATCTACGATTCTACAGAAGAAGCTCTGAACTGGAGAGAACATGACGACTTACGATCGATCCAGAACTAGGAATCATACAATAGAAAGAATGAAATCGTGTTTTACGATTTTATACTACAAAGCTCCTGCTGCTGAAGATCACATGAAGATTTGCACCGCCATGCACATAATAGAAAGAACTCTTAATATAAAAGTCTAGCAATCTACGAATCTGAGAAGATTGGTGAGAGAAGAATCTCAAAGATGTGACGGCCCGGATTTCGACACCCTGAAACTCGTGCCATCAGCACGACCCTCGAGGTCGTGCCCCATAAACCTGCACGGAACATTGGTATAACTAAGCACAATAAAGCATAAGAATTGAATTTAACTAAATCTCTCATGCATTAATGATATATTATTCTAATCATAACTCAAAAGACAGTTCTAATTCCATGCCACTGCATGAGTAGAAGAACCTACCCGAACCATCGGTGATACAACAAGGTTACCCCAAATGGTTAGCCAAAATATATCAATATAATTATATTACTCAAAAAGGCCTGGACATACCAAGCCGTACAATACTCTCACAAAACTGAATCAAAGTATGAGTGGAACCTCTTAGAAGAAGTCCTCAGGAGGGGGCTCCTGATCCTCCCCAGGTACGTAATCCAAATCTATCGGATCCACGCCTCCAGAAACAGTAGCAGCCGCAAGTATGGACCTGTGATGTATAGTCTAAAGGGTGAGCTACATCATAGCTCAGTAGGGAAATAAACTAAATTGAACATATAAGTTAGTCTCTCACATATATTCCCTGATAATTAACAGTATGATGTATCAATAAGTTTTCTTGGAAAATTAGTTTAAATAACTAAAAAGATACATTTGGATATCACTATTACTTTACTTGTTTCATTAGTTCTCAACTTGTTCATTTACCACAATGATTCGGCCTAAAGACTTAAATCATAGCTTAAATATTCCTCGACTTGCTATAGCGTCGGGCGCCCGATGGAATACCCACCATTGTCATCTAATCAAATATTTTTATATCTTTCAATGCTACCCAGGTCCATTTCTCATAGGCGACGGGGTTCATGTCTCATACATAAATAACTACATCCTTGGGATGTCCAACTGGTGTACGGATTGGCCGTCGTACCGGTCATGGATATCCTGTCGCGTTAGTCATGGGTATACCGTCACGTTGGTGGAGTATTCTCCAAACCTTAAATATCATGTACACTACATATAATTATTCACTGTGTGATTGTGCTAAATATATTAAATTAGGCATTATCATGCTCATTCTCTTTGCTTTACATGATCACTTCCATCCCTGGGATGTCCAAGTCAATGCATCATACAATTACCTTTATCATTTTCACATCCCCTGGGGATGCCATACTTATTTACTTTACTTTGTGTTCACGCACACACCGACACATAGGATTCACATTTTCAATGAATAGTTACTCTTTCTTTATCACTACATACATGATCTTGTAATTAAAGTACACATTCAAGGTGTTCCCTACCTCAATGCAAAGCCATCATTTAACGCATCGCCATCCCCTAGGGAATCAAGCGCATCTAACACACGCCAAACTTACATTGCATGTGTCAAAGATACTCTCAGAAAAGTCCCCAAGAATCTTGGGAATCATAGCTCCCTAGAACAACAAAAATAAAAGTAAATTTCTAAGTAGTACCTCGCGCGAGCGAGCACTATTCATCGCTCGAGCGATCATAAATGAGGTACATAATATCGTGCGAGCGATTATAAATGATGCCTCTTGACTTCACCCGACCCTCGCTCGAGCGATTCAAAATGAGGCACTTGGAGTTCACGCGGGCCCTCACTCGCGCGAGATTCCCCTTTACAAAGGGTCTCGCGCAAGCGAGTCCAGAACTTTTTCTTCTCATATAATTTATCCTTCCTCGCTCGAGCGAGCTATTTTAACCACTCAAGCAAGGAGCGATCACAGTAAATGCTCGATCATTTCGAGAACTACCTCCTACCTCATTTAATACCCTATTTAAATGTCAAAATTACTTAACTAACCATTAACACCTTATTTAAAACACATATAAGCATTAAACATACCTTAAATCAGTCGAATCTCTTCTAAATTCGATCCAAGATCAACCATACAAATGAGGGTTTCAAGACCCTTCCTCCAAACCCCTTCTTGATCCTTCCCAAGCTCTCAAAACTAAGGAATCTTCTTCACTCTCCTCACCACCTTCCTCATCTCCTATATTAAAAATTCATAAGGTGAATCTCTCCTTCTCAAAGGAAACTTTCTATTTCTAGTTTTCTTTTAGTAAAAACTCTTTTCTTCTTTCTCCCTATTTCACTCTCTTTCTAAGCTCAATAAACAATGTTTGGGAGACTCCTCCCCCTTTTCTCTCACTTGTTTTAACTAGTGTGCTAACCACACACATTCATCCTAAGTGTTTTGCATCCACTTGGCTTACTTGCCAAACATATACACCTAAGAGCATATATAGAGATTTTAGTTTTCTTGTGCACCACAAACACCATAGCTCTATTCATGGTACACGTAACCTGCACAGTACATGGAAATCACGGGTATTATATTCACCCGACCTTATAAAATTTTCATCCTCGAAAATTGCCAAAGGACTATTGGAAACAAAACTACACAAAGCTATAGGGGTATCTGAACAAACTACTCATTTAGTCGAATCACCTAATTAAGCATTTGGGTAAAAGTGATCCACAATCACTGTAGCATTTCAGGAAACATAAACCATATTGTCGCACAACAATTGATAAATACCCATCCCAAATAACCACACACATTCGAATTCGATGTGAAGCATAATCACCAATATATGACTATTATCGCACCCGATATGGTACCTATTTCAAATTTATGTGAAACTATAACAACCCATATAATACCTATTTCAAATCAACCTACCTTGAGAGATAATAAACACATTGCATTGAACTCAATAGTAGTCAATTAGACTACACAGTTTCATAAGTACCTGCATAAGAAAACTACACACATTCGAGTATAACTACACACATCCCCAATCACCTGTAAATAGAACCATACAATCTACAAAATTGTATCACAAGTTGATTCACGCCACATAAACCAAGTCCATACACATAAGAGATGAATGCATTTACTAACAAAATTGTTACACCCATGTCACCATAGTTTGAAGGATCGCACCCGGATATGCACATCAAAACATTAAAAATATATATATATATTACATTGCTATTTTCAAAAATGAATTTAAAGGACAGATGACGACCTAATCGCCACCCTGCTCAGTACACGGAAATCATGGGTGTTACAGAAGATCTCTGCTACTGAAATAAAGGAAAGAGTCTTGTGCGCGTCTACTATTGAAAGTAAGGAAGATGAGGATTAGAAAATTTAGTTTTATTAGAAAACTTATATTTTAGAAGTTTACTTTTATTAGGATTCAAATATTGTAAACCGACCCCTTAGGATCTATAAATAAGAGGGCTCAACACCCAGAATAATCATCCGCGGTCTCTCAACAACAATCGACAACTGAGGTTGGGATTCCCGAACATCAAAGTAGTGTAGTTTTGTTTCTGAGAAACCTCGATCACAATTGACGATTGGGATTGGGAGGACGAAGAACAAATTAGTTTAGATTTATTTTTATGCAATTTACTGCTTTCTTTTATTGCTTTGTAAATATCTGATAGTTATTGATTTTAATTGACGACTAAAATTGAGAATTTGAAAGATTAGTGTAATGGTATTTTATTTTTCATCTACCATCTTTTAGTTTTTAATTAATGCATAAATTTTGGAAGGTTGCAGATTAGTATAGATCTATATTGAAAGAATTTCATATTTTGATTGACGCCCAAACTCTAGGAGACTTAGATATAGTGTAACGGTATTTTAATTTTCATAAATATCAAATAACTGAAGGAGATTGATTAACGACCAGAATCTGGAAGTTGGAGGATTTAGATTTATTTTTCGGGCACTTTAGTTTAATCAACCCATTATTTTTTTTTTTAAAGCAAATAAAAGTTTTCTAGATTTTGACCTTCCACGTGGGAACGATCCTATACTAACGCTACAATTTGTATTGTGCGCTTGCAATAGGTTAAGATAGAGCATAATTCATAGAGTTGTCAAGTTTTTGGCGCTATTGTCGGGGAAGCGGAAAAATTTTAAAGCCAATACTTGTCTCTCAAAATCTCTTTTCTTTTCTATTTGTATTTTTCTTTGATCACTTCTTATTCTTTTACAGGTTTATTCAAAGCAGCAGCTAAAAAGTTTTAACACTTGTTCTGACAATAGAAGCTAGAGCTAGGCTCAAATTTGTTTTCTCTCCCTGTGTTTAAAAATAAAAATCAAATAAAATTTAAAAAAAATAAATAAATATATATATCTTTCTGGTGTATGCATCATACTCGATCTAATAATTTCAAACTTTTTTAGTGTGATCTAAAAGTCGAATGAACTCTCTTACGAAACATAGCTTCTAGCCGATATTTTGAAAGAGAATCTCTAGCAATGGCCGAAGACCGCCCTATTCAAGAGCATTACACCCCAGTCACCTTGACCGCACCCTCTTGAATAGTTTTACCAAAGGTAGTGGGTGGTCAAAACTTTGAAATCAAATTCAATATGCTACAAGCTTTACCTACTTTTCATGGGCTTGATCGAGAAGATATCTATCAACACCTAAGATATTTTATGGAAATCTGCACCATATTACAACTGTCGGCACTTAATGATGAGGTCATTAAATTACGACTATTTCACTTCTCTCTTAAGGATAGAGCGAAAGCGTGGCTAATCTCACTACCTACCAGGAGTATTACCACTTAGGAGGGGTTGTAGGCCAAATTTTTGGCTGAGTATTTCCTCATTGGTAAAACCAATCAAATTCGTCAGGCAATTCAAGATTTTCAACAATTGCCCAAAGAATTATTTCATGACAGTTGGGGACACATGAATGATTTATTGAGAAAATGTCCTCATCATGACGTACCAAATTGGTTTATTGCATAGAGTTTCTATCAGGGGTTGACTGAGACTAACCAATCTACGTTGATGTTGTGATTAGAGGGGCCTTCATGGCCCAAAATGTTCAGTAATCCTAGAATTTCTTTGAGAAACTGGACGATTATTCAAAGCAGAAACAGGCCATGCTTAGGTTTGACCTTGATGTACATCCCTCTCGCCAGGGGAGGCTTTACGATATCAGTAATGACAAAGTAAAGAAGGAGAATGACATCAATGCCAAGGCAGAAGTCCTGGAGCAAAAACTCGCATCATTAATGACTTCTAGACCTAATACTCAGGAAAGACCAACAGCAGCCTGTGCGATTTGCCAAAGGTTAACCCATGCCATAGCGGAGTACCCAACTGTGCCATTATACCCGGATGCGGTGGAGAGGGAATGGGTTTGTGTGTTCCAAGGGGGAGATTACGAGAATGCATATAACCCATCGTGGAGGAACCACCCAGGATTCAATTATGGCTCCATGAGTGGGGCGCAACTAGTACCATAGGTTACACAGCCATGATACCCCCTGCCTAAATTTTCCACTAAAGACCATAAGTGCCAACTGTGCATCCACAGTTTTGGTCCACAGAGCAATGGACCCGATACTATGATTGTCCAGATCCTTCGTCATTTACAACAACAATCGCATCAACATTCCCGAGACTTATCATAGCTTGCTTAGTTCTCTTAGGTGCTACACTCACATACCCAGTCCATCATGACATTGGAGGGTCAAATAAGTCAACTAGCTTCACAGATGGCGAAGAGAGAAAGTGGTCGCTTTCCAGTGCAACCAGTTAGCCCGAGAGGACAAGTGTTCCTTGGGGAGACATCCGCCCCCACTAATCAAAATTGAAATCCTCAAGGACCCGTCAAGCTACTAACTCATCCGTAGCACAATCTTGTAAAATATGTGCTTTGATTTTTCTGTTTTGTCTAAACAATACCTTACGATTCAAATCATGGTTAAATAAGATCAATCGTAAGTTATTATCTACTGTATACTATTATAAGTAGTTGTATGGATTTACAAGTTCTCATAATTTTTGTTTCTTTGTATAATGTTGTCAACAATCGAATTGTAGCGATTATGATTTGATTCATGAAAGTCTGTCCCGTCGAAGCACTAGTATCTAGAATCGTAACTTACAATTCTAGGGAACAGGCGAGTTGGTGACCAGTCCTATCGGTTACCCTGGAATTTGAGCCCATTTAAATCGTAGAGGGAGTGTACATGCATCACATTCAATACCGCCACCTGCCACCTACTCAAGCTTAATGCCAACACCTCAAAATTTATTTCGAAGTGACGGATCAAAACCCTAACCTTTTCCTATATAACTATATTCCTTCACAGACCTTGCCCATTCTAAACCCATCTCTTTCGCCTTTTGTTTTCAAACCCTAACCCCATGGTGAAAGAAACAGATCATGATGAGCTCAGTAGAAGACTTGACCGAATTCTTAAGATACAAAGGACCAAACTCCTGGTTGCAATAAAGAAATTAGAAAAGTTGAAACGCCAGTGAACCATACCAGACGCTGAATCATCTACCGAAACCCCTCTTCACCGTAAGCCTAACCCAAAACCGAAACCTTTTTCCTACGCCCCATCTTCCCCCAGTTCTTCATAATCTCTCCATCACAAAACCCTACATACGATTTCCTCTATGAAGATGGTTGGCTGGAAATTTCCAGTGTCATCTCCTCCTTGTTTTCCCCCTAACTGAATTGAATTCTCTTCACAGAGTCGTGCAGGGGAGCAGTATAGGCTTTTGGAAGACAAGGGGTGTGATTCGTGAAGGAGGGAGGACTCTGATGGAAGAAAAAAATTTGAAGACCCCGAGGTTGATCTCCATAGCAAACTTTAGCACCTCGATGGTCACTGCCGACGTAGAGTCAGTCTGGGTCTAGACTTTTCCTAGGATTTCTTTTATGTAATTAGTTTCTTGCAACCACTGTAAATATTCTGTTTAATTTTAATAGAAATTTTCTTTTGTGTTTATAATTTTGTTTAATATTTTTCTGCTTAGTGTCGTGTTTAGATTATATACCGGACAAGACTTCTCCCAAGTTTGGGGGAGATTTTTCATTTTCTTTGCAGATTATGAACCCAATAATGTTGTCACCACGCTAATAATATTTTTTTTTAGTATCCCCTATTTTCTGAACAATAAGGACATTATCCTATTTAAGTTTGGGGGTACACACCGTGTATATTATATTTTTGCTTATTAAATTTGAAAAAAAAAAAAAAAAAAAATAGAAATAGATTTTGTAGACTTAATTTTGTTCTAGGATTTTTATTTTATTTAGATTTTTAGGTTTGTTTTTATTTTTTAATTTATTTCCTAGTTAACCAACACATGTGAGTAACGACTAAATAGAATACAATTCCATAAGCATAACCATCATCTTAATAGAAGTTCAAACATTAAAAATAGAAGCAGTTAAATTTCATGTTTAGTTCCTTTGGTACAATGTATCATAATAGAATGTTTGAAACGATACTTTGCTTTGAATTGCAGAATTTAGATTATAGCTTCAAAACCATATACCCAGTGAGCATTTGAACTTATTTCCTTTCTTTGAGGGAGATTGCTATTCTATGTGAATCAAAATTTTTTGAAATTCTTGACTATGCTTTAATGAAATCTTATATTGTTATGTTTTGCTTGAATCAAATACTCTACTATTTTGCTAACTGTACTTTTAGAACTGTTTGTTGTATGCATCGAAACAATATGGCATTCTTGCTAGTGAATCTGAAAACAAAAGTTGTAGAGTTCGTTGTCCTCTTTCCAATACCATGAGAATCGCGTCAATCCGAGTTCAGAGCAGAACATTAAGGCCAAAATACTGAGACTGTGTCAGTCCTTCAGTCACAGTTGCACGAGCAATTTTTCAAACTTGCGCGAGCAACTATTTTTAGGACTTTTTGGCCTATTTTCTGCAGGCACTTCGCCCGCAGGAGTTTCCAACTCGTGCATGCGATTCTGTACGATTTTCCCTCTTAAAACCCATTTTTCTCCATCAAAATTCTATATTTCTTATTCTAATCCTTTGTACACATTTAAGCAACATGTATTCAGTTTAATACATGAAAGAATTGCACTATTTACCTCTTTAAATCAGGCACGCAACGTTCCTACGATCGGATCCAAATATTGGCACTTTACTCTTCGTATTCGTCTGATTGTTTGAAACCCTTGAAACATTTTAATTCTTTCGATCGTTGCGGCGTAGATCGAACCTCCTCAAACTTCTCGATGTCCCCAACAATCCAACGGCTCTCTTGAATGAAATAAAATGTTTTAGAGAGAGGTCCATGGAGTTTGGGTTTCAAAATAGATTTGGGGAAATAGATTTCCCCTCGCGCTCTCGATCACAACCGCGTCAAAGTTGACGCTCTCTTATGGTACAACGAAGAAGAAGAAGATGCTTGAGTAGAAGATCAAAACGCAAATGGGGGTTTCGGTGTGTAAGGAGGCTCACGTGAGGAGCAAAGCTCTTCCCCTCTTCTTTCTCTCTTCTCTTCCACGTCTCTCTTTCTAATTTTTTTTTCTAGCAAATGAAACTTCCTTAAGAAGTTTCACTTATGAAGGGTGGAGTTGGTTTGGTGTGAAGCCATTACACCCAAAGCAGCATGTTAGCTTTTCACCTAAGGTCTAAGATTAGGTACCCTTGTACAACTAACTACACCTTTTAAATGTATAATCTTTTATTATAATTTGTATCTTTTTAAAAATAAAATATTTCAAAAATCCATGACGTGTCATGTGTATCTTGTTTGTGACAGCCCGGATTTTCCCAACCTGAATTTTCTCGAGATATTTTTTTTTTCTTCAAACACTAATGGGAAAACTCGGACCGCCAGATCGTAGATCACAATCTATACAAAATGCTTGGTACATTCACATACATGCAGAAATCAAAGTAGATAATACATATGACATAAATAAATCTCCAATTCTAATATCCAATATTACAATAACTAATAACGACCACCGATGATGTATCAATATCACCAAATAGTGGTGTACAACGAGTATATAATAATACATTGTACCAAGCCACACTCACCAAACTCCACAAGGCACTCAATCTACGACCCCAAACATTATAGCACTCCTCAATTCCTCAATCTGCAAATCCGGTATCCAAATAGAAGTTATACCTGTGATGTCTAGTCGAGGGGTGAGCTACATCCTAGCTCAGTAGAGGAAACTCAATACAAATCCACATCTTATCATAATGAAGCATAGATTCAATGTCAAAATCAAATATTTTCATATTTAAAACTGAAACTAATTTCAAAGCACTTTTCTTATCAAACAAAACTAATTTTTAAATACCTTTTTTCTTGTTGAACCAAGCTGATTTCCAAAATATTACCTCATTGCACAAAACAGATTTCATAGACATTTCTTTAACACACCAAAACTGATTTCAAAACTGATTTCCTTATCACACAAAACTAGTTTCAAAACTGATTTCCTTATCATCCAAAACTGATTTCAAAATATTTGCTTCTCACACAAAAACTGATTTCAAAACATTTGCTTATCACATAAAAATTGACTTCAAAACATTTGCTTATCACATAAAAATTGATTTCAAATCCGCCCCAGCAGCCCACGTGATACTTATACTAAATCCGCCCCAGCAGCCCACATGGTACTTATACTAAATCCGCCCCAGCGGCCCACATGGTACTTATACTCCGCCCATAGCGGTCCATGACAAACATAATCTGCCCACAGCGGTCCACATACACAAAATCAGCTCATAGCGGTGTACATACACAAAATCTGCCCATAGCGGTCCACATACACAAAATCTGCCCATACCGGTCCACCTTAATCTCATGACTTATCATTTGATTTATGAAGTAAAACCCGAAGAGTACGTAAAATCCCGCGAAAGCGGTCCAAGGGTGTACCGAGTCACAACAAGGTTCAAAGGAGTACGTAAAACCTCCCAAAAGCGGTCTAAAGGCATACATGGTTATATCGTAGTTCAAGGGTATAAGTAAATCCCATAAAAAGGGTACAAAGGCGTATATGAATCCCAACATTATCCAAAGGAGTACGTAAAATCCCGTGAAAGCGGTCCAAACGCGTACATGACTCACAACAGTGTCCAAGGGAGTACGTAAAATCTCATAAAAACGGTCCAAAGGCATACATGACTTACAATAGTGTCCAAAGGAGTACGTAAAATCCTATAAAAATGGTCCAAAGGCGTATATGACTTATAACAGTGTCCAAAGGAGTACGTAAAATTCTGTGAAAGCGGTCCACAGGCATACATGACTCACAACAGTGTCTAAAGGAGTATGTAAAATCCCGCAAAAGTGGTCCAAAGGCATACATGACTCACAATAGTGTCCAAAGGAGTACGTAAAATTTTGCAAAAGCAGTCCAAAGGCGTACAAGCATACACATCTACTAAACTCTAATGTCCTGAGTTCTCATTCCCGTTCAACCCTTCAAAACACGATTTAAAATTCACGGTTCAAAGAACACATAGTAAAATTTTAAGATTCAACTTCACGGTTCGAAAGTTACCTTTTCGACTCAAAGACTTAAATTTCTATTTTATAAAGAGTTCAAAATTCTCGTTCAAATCACTATCAAACTTACATCTAAATTCATCAAAGAACTATGAATCAAGTTAAACATGCAAGTTTATGTTAAAGTTCCCCTACCTTAACCTCCAACCAAGCAAGGTCCTATCGATGGCCTTCCGCCCTTAATCTATATCACAAATATAAAATGATACATCAAAGATCAATTCTAATCACTAATAACTTAGACCCATTTAAGTGTTTTCTCAAAACCGAGTCAAAACGGGTAATTTTATGCCAATATAGAATTTGATGAGTTGCTTAAAATGCAAAAGTTGTAGATCTTTTTATTATCTTTCCAACGCCTTAAGAATCACGTCAATCGGAATTCGGAACAAAAAGTTATGGTCAAAATACCAAAGCAATACTGGCGAGCACAGTCAAAATCAATTAATCGATCCCTATATCGATTAATCGAAATTCTAAAATTGATCAATCGATTTTAAAATCGATTAATTGATTTTCCCAAAATCCACCTTTTTTCAGCCACTGGAAGTACCCATTCGATTAATCGATTCCAAATCGATCAATCAAAATTTAAAAATCGATCAATCGAATTAAATTCAATTAATTAGTTTCATTTCTCGAAAAATTAGCATTTGACCCAGATTATTACTAAATTTTGACCTTTAAAATGATTGATTCACAAGTTGGTCAATTTCATGAAAGTTGTAGGGCTTGTTGTCCTCTATCCAACACAATAAGAATCACGTCAATCAGAGCTCGGCACAAAAAGTTATAGTCAAAATACTATGGTAGTATCAGCAAGCCCAGGCAAAATCGATCAATTGAAATTTTCTTCGATTAATCAGTTTCGTGAAATTCCTCTCGAATTTCTCTTCTGTCAAAAATCGATTATCGATTTTCAAAATCGATCAATCGATTTTGGTAGTTTCTGAGCACTTCTCTGGTTTGAACCTTGAAACCCTTTTTTCTTCAATTTTTTTTCTTTTTCTTCTTTTAATCCATCATTTATATCCTATTTAATGTACATAAAACATCAAAAACATACCTTAAACAAGTGGATCTCCTCTAGATTTGATCCACCCACATCTCAACTCAATAGGGTTTCAAAACCCCTTCCTCCAAATCTTTTCAAGATCTAATCACAAGCTCAACCACTAGATCTTCTTCAAGATCATCATCACCCACTCATCTTCACATATACTTCACATCCATACGGTGGATCCAAGCTTTGGATCAAGAGAAATTATCCTATTCTCTCAAATCTCTTTCTTTAAAACCGTATTCCTCTTTCTTTCTCTCTCCTTCTCTCTCTAACTAAAAATACAAGCATTTGGGGAAAACATGTGGGAGACCCCTCTTCTTTCTAGCATGTGTTACGCTTATGTGTTAGACACGCATACACACTTAAGCTATATTACCTCCATATAGCTCACACGTGAAACACATACGCACCTAAGGGTGTATGTGGTAGTTGTGGTTCCCTTGTGAACCACAAACACATACACAGTGTATGCCGCACGTGACCTGTTCAGCATGTACACCAAGGCATACTATTCAAAGTCGGGCATGCATCCCGAGGTATACTATTCATAGGTTAAAATTTTGAGATGTTATAGTGTTGGACACAAACACTTAATCAGTGTATTTACCACTTCTTCAAAGGTTCTAGTTGAGGCCCAAAGTCAGCCCAAGTAGTTAGCCCAAATAGTCGGTCCAACTGGTCGGCTCAAATAGATGGTCCAATCAGTGGGCCCAACTGGTCAGCTCAATTAGTCGCACACATTTTTCACACAAAATACATTCTTTTAAATTAATTATTTTGAAAGTTTCGAGGCAGTACTGTGTGCCTTGCAGAATACGTACAATTGATTGGGTGCCACATGAGGAGTTGCGTTATTGGCCTCTAGTCTATCTCAATTCGAGTTGAAATTCAAGTTGTGGCCCAAGTTCAAGCATTGGGCTCTAGTTTGTCTACAACCTGCACAAACACGCATACGCTCTACATAGGGTATGAGTTGGGATTTAATGTGTTTGGTACGTAACTCCAATTATAACAGTGGGGTTTCGAGACCACATTACATAAGTAAAATGTTTGACTTGGGTCAAATCAATCAAAAGGGCGCATTATCGTCAAAGGTCAACGATTCAACTTTTTTCAAAAATTTCGAGTTATTATATTCTTCCCACCTTAAAGAATTTTTGTCCTCAAAAATTTACTATCCTTAGTCGAAGAGGTATGGATACTTATTAGTCCTGAATAAGAGTAGTCTCACTCTCCCTAAGTGTCAATGATTCAATCATCAATAGAAATCAGGGTTACTACATTCTCCCCTACTAAAAGGAATTTTTGTCCTCGAAAACTCAGCAAAAGATTGCCACAATTAATGAGACAATTTTATCTACAATTAACAATCAAAATCATCAAGCCATTATTGATAGAATTTAGCATTCATTAAAAGATGTCATCATCAAAAATAAAATCGACGTTTAGCTAGTCGATTGGGAAATTTACTACCAACTAAGGCTTTGTGTAAACCATGCACAAATATAATATAACAACATAACATAGCCAAGGTGTGCCATAATCACAAAAAATGCGATTTATAGATCAATGTACTTCACCACGACCAAGTTTAAATCATAAGCTATCGATCGTAACCCTTGAGTAGATGCCGACATCGAGTTCCCCTTGTTTGCTTTGGGGCAATCCTTTATCCGATGTCCTATTCGGTCACGTTTGAAGCATGCGCCTATGATCCACCAACACTCCACCGTCCTATGTTTCCCTCCACATTGTGAGCACAGCTCAACCGGTGTGACTGAAGTAGTGCAAAATGTTTTCTGCACTATCGATGCTCTAGTCAGAGGAAGGGTTGACTGAGTGGGCTTACGAGGTGTCAGCATCACGAGTTTCGGCCTCGTAGGCGTAGATGTCACCGGCCCTAAATACATAACCCGAGTAGGTTAAGAGGATTCTGGCATTAAGAACCTCACTTTCTTGCTTGCCTGCTCAGAGGCATGAGTTTGCACTTGACCCAACTATTGGGGAATTTTAGTGTGCTGATTTATTGTGTAATGCTAAAGACAAAATAAAGTCAAAATAAGGGATGGATTCAGCACATCTAAAATATCTTAGACCTGCAAGATATAGGGTCCTTTTGTAGCAAGTTTTAATAAGTAAGAGTTTGTCTCACAGGGAGTAGTGATCTAAACCTAAAGGGTGTATAGTAGACCTCCAGATCTAGCTACAGATCTGGCAATTCTAAGAAGAAAGAGAGCTTATCGGGTGTCACTAGATCTAATTCTACAAAACTGAAATAAAACTAAAATAAGAGATGGAGGAAGATGGATGGTGAAATAAAATATAAAATGGTGGGAAATAGACAGCTAGGGCCTGGTTTTCATTGCAAAACAGATCAAGATTTGAGGATATGCAGCCATCCTTAATTTGGCTACAAGCACAAATGCAAGGTATAAGAATCTAATCTCGACCGGTGGTTTGGATTCATCTTAAGGCTATGATCTGTCCACTTCAATGATCACAAATCATCCAATAGATTTCCTCCATCCCTGGTTTGGATTGATCTTATGGCTATGATTTGTCCACTTAAATGGTCACAGATCATCCAATAGATTTCCTCCATTCCAATGGCTTCGATCAGAATAAGATAATCACTACAGATGTTGTGGATGCAAGGCCACAGGCACAAACACCCACAGGCATATCAACCCAAGGAAATCAGATGGTCATCAAGAGATCTACCAGTTAAGTGGGTGAGTTGATTAACAAACTCCTTTACACAAATCCGATCGAGAATCTAATGGGACCACAAGATCTTTAGATTTAACTAAGCTTTAAAATCAATAATTTATTGCTTCAAACAAAACAACTTACAATAAACTTGTTCCCAGATCTATAGTCTGTGCATCGATCCACATTTCTTCATGCCGAAATTACAATTACAAACTAGATCTGAGCTGCTATCTAGATCTAATCCAACAGGCTGGATTAGGGAGAGAAAGGGGAAGAGAAAAAGGAAAATAAAAACCTAAAACTATACCTAAATGAGCTAAGGAGAACTCAGGCTATTCCTTTGTTCCTACTTTCCTTGCTGAAGAAAAAGAGCAGAAAGGAGTTCTATTTATACATTTGCAGTGGTCCGTGTGCTTTGGATTGCAGCCAATCAGAAGAGAGGATTTTAGTTTAAGCTTAATCCCTGTTTAAGAGTTTCAACCAATCAGAGAAGAGATAGGGATCTGGTTTTGTTTGTGCCCAGCTGAAGCTAATTTGCTCCCTCCAAAAATTAGTTCACACCCATGTGCAGCCATCCTTTTGTATTGAAATTCCTGAAACTGCCCTTGCTTATCCACAAATATTTTCTGGTGAGACTTTATTCAATCGGTTAATCTTGCCCATGTGTAGCTACCTCTGTTTTGAAACTACCCCTGTAGTCCCTTAATATTTACAGTTGCACTCCTTAGATAATTCTACCAATCTGCTGAAAAATGCCCCCAGAGTAATTACGCTGGTTGTCCTAAAATATCCCTGCCGTTCATTTATATTTTCTGCTGCAGCCCTTGTACATTTGCTGGAATTACTTTAGAACCAGGCTGCAGCAATTACCAAGGCAGCCCTTTGGATCCATATGACAGCTGTTGAAGTTACCAAAACTAAACCCTACATGAATGCTAGAACCCAAATTGGATTGATTTTTTAAAGCATCTCGAGAGGATGGAGAGCTATATGCGACAAGTTCATCAACAGGTTTAAAACAGCAGCTTCAGCAATCCATTCGATAGGACTGCTCGATAGGATGGTGAGTGGAAGAGTACTGCTCGATAGGATGAAGTTTCAGCTCCCATTTGAACAAATCGACAAGTTGAAACCATCCATTCGATAGGTTGCAGGCAGCTGCAATGAAGCGTTCGATAGGATGAATGGGCGGATGGAGCAAGGAGTGTACGTGTATATATATATATAGATGTATATGCAGCTGCACATAGGATGCCAGGTTTGAGGGGCTTTCTGAGAAATCGCCTGTTGGATAGGATCTTGACTGCACATCGGCAAATTGGAGAAGGCCGGAGGTTGGGCATCTCAACGGATTGAGATATTTAGGCGATCAACAGGTGTTGTGGACTGGATTGCAGCTGAAGCTTGCATGCAGGGAAGCTAAGAGGCTGCTGCTGCTGTACATTGAACCACTCGATAAGTTGTAGGAGCTGTGAAGGATCCTTTCGATAGGATGGAGCTGTCGTGAGGATCTAATGACCAACTTGTCAAAAGTTTTGTAAGGTTGCAGTTGGGTAGCTCGATAGGTTCACTGCAAGGGAGCTTCTCCACTTAGTCGACAGGTTCAGGCTGCTGAAGCTAGATGCAGCTTGCTGGTTTGATAGGATGACAATAGTGGTCTTCATGCATTCAACAGGTTTGCTGCTTGAAAGGTAAGAGGGTTTGCTGAAAGGAGTTCGACAGGATTAATAGTGTAGCAAGGTGAACTCGATAGGTTGCTCCAAGCTTCTAGTGACCCATTCAATAGGATGAGTTTCTAGCTATATGAACCATTCGATAGGTTCAAGGGCTGCTGGGAAGGCTGCACTTCGACAGGTTTGAGCTGAAAGTTGGGTTTGCTAGTGCAGCTTGTCGTGAGGTTGAAGGTGAGGTTGAAGTGCATTTCGATACGTGCAAGGTTGGGGAGCTCCACTTCGATAGGATCACCAGTAGCAGAAACACTTGCTGAAAATCCATTCATGAGGTTGGGGCAATTGAGGAGTTGAGGCTATCGACAGGTTCAAGGGGTTGGAAGCTGCAATTTTGTAGTCACCATGTTGGGTGCCAGCTGATTTTGAGAGAATGCTGTTGTAGTTGGAAATGTTCCATAGCTTGGTATGATGGCTGGGGCTACAAGGTGATCCTTTGCAGTCCCTCTGTTTCAGCACTAATCCGAGAGGTTTAAATGCTCAGCTTTCTCTTTAAGAATATGCTGAATTGGAGCTTTGGATGTGTGCAGCACATGTGCATGCACATGAGTGTAGCTTGCATCTGAAATGCTTGAATTCATCTAGAATATATTGTTGTTGCAATGGACACAGAGTTGAACCTTGGGATTGCTTAGGCTGAAGATATATTACTGCTACATTAGCTTGAGTTGATGCTATATCTTCTTTGGGCTGTTTGGATACAATGCTGCTCAAGGGTGTACCTTGCAGCAATTTGAGAGTGATTCTCAAGGCACCCCTATAGAGCTGAAGCCATTCCATTCCACCTTGTTGCTGCTATTTTCTTCCTTATCAACAAGCCATAGCCCACTCTTTCCAGATATCTCTCTTTCAGCTGTTAATTAATTCCAAAACTCCTCTAAATGGCACTTTCAAGCTGGAAACTGCACTAAGGACACAATTAACTCATTGCTACAAAACAATACTAAAAACGAATATTAAATACTCTAAGTCCTAGCAAAAGTCAGGTTTAAAGGTATAGAAAGTGGCAAAAATCAGTGCTTAACACCATCCTATTCTTACTCTGCTGATCTCTCCTCTTGTACAAGCCTTCAATGTTTCGCTCGGCGATAAGGGCCTTGGCCATTACCTCTGTATATGTTCCTAGCTCAAACAGTGAAACCCTTTATTGGATGTTAGGCCTTAGGCCTCATTGAAACTTCTTGGCCTTCATCAATTATGTGGCCACGTGTTGAGGTGCAAACCTTGAAAGTCTAGTGAACTCGGTTTCGTACTCGCGTACGGACATCCAACCTTGCTCTAATGATATGAACTAAACTTCCCACCGATCTCTCACTGCATTGGGAAAGTACTCCTCATTGAACCTCTCAACGAAATCAGCCCAAATCCACGGTGTATTTGGAGTCTCTTGTTCTCTTTCTCTTATCACCGACTTCCACCACGAATCAGCCTCACCATCCAACTTGAAGGCTGCCCACCTCACTTTTTCATCCTCAGTGCAAGGGAGTACACTAAAGATCTTCTTCATTTCGTTCAACCATTTTTCAGCCTCAAGTGGATCAGTTTGGCCTGAAAAGCTAGGAGGACTCATCTTTCTGAATTCCTGAAATCCAGAAGGTTGTTGTCTTGCTGCAAGTTATGCCATCGCATTGGCCATGGTTTCCAATACTTGCGTGAATCGTCCTCCTTCACTCTCCTCGCCCAACGAAGTGTTATTTATACCAGTGGCGATTCCTTCCCCAACCGATGTGCCTCCAGTGCGTACGAGTCTTGGTTTTCTATGAGGAGCAATATCAACCTGTCACGATCGAACGAAACTGTAGTCAGAAATGATCGTGAAGACTTAGGGCTTTAATCGTAATCGAACACAAACTAAGTCTTCCTATGTTCCCTATGTTCTGACAAAATCTAAGCCATAGTTCTATTTCCCAATAATACCTAAAGTCTAAGACTTAACGCCTATGTTCCGACAGAATCTATTGCCATAGCTCTGATACCAACTGTGATTGCCCAGATTTTCCCAACACGGATTTCTGGGATAATTTTTTTTTTTGACCAATTGGGAAAACCCAGACTGCTAGATCGTAAATCACAATCTGAAAATAGAATACTTGATACATCCATATATATGCGCAAAAATCAAAGTAGATATACATATGGTAGAACTAAAATCAAATCTCCATTTCTATACAGAGAACATGTAATTCAAAAGAAACAACTAAACCACTGGTGATGGCCGACCATCACCTAAACAGTGGTATACAAATGTACGTATAAAAACTGATACTATAGTTATACAACCCACCTAGATGCTCCAAGTCAGAATTCTACAATCCCCAAAATCTTACCAATGTTCACAAACCCCAATCTATGGGTAAAATCCTCAAACAGAAGATCTCCTTCTGGTACGTAAAATTGGACTTCCTCAAGTCTGGTGTCCTGATCAAGTGTTATACCTATGACGTTTAGTCAGGGTAAGCTAATAGTCTAAGCTCAGTAAGGAAAACTCAAGAACAATTATATTTTATCATATAAATGCATAGATTAGATGATAAAGCTTAGAGGCAATTTTATATCAAAACATAAATTTGATGACAGAATTCAAGCATTTTCAAAGACAAAATGTCAAAACCAAATTTCAAAAGTACTTGTTATTAGAACAAGATTTCAAAGCATTTTCTCATCAAAATGCATATTCAAATACAAGTTTTCAAAGGGCATTTCATTTAAAACAAGGATATGCTTCAAAACCATTTTCATCTCAGAATAGTCAAGTCATTTTCATATCAAACGAAATTTCCAAGGACAGCTTCATATCAAAACAAAATCTGAAATTTATATGCCTTAGGTGGAGTTTCACAAGGATTCACAATTCAAGTTCAATTCGGATTCAATTTCAAGTTTCAGGTTCGATTCTGATTCAATTTCAAGTTTCAGGTTCAATTCATATTCAATTTCAAGTTTTTGGTTCGATTCGTGTACATATAATCAGCCCTAGCAATCCACAACTATACGAATAATCTGCCCTAGCGGTCCACAGATACACATATAATTTGCCCTAGCGGTCTACAGCGTGTACATATAATCCACCCTGACGGTCCACGGTGTGTACATATAATTCGTTATAACGGTCCAATTCAATTTACCTGACTTATTATTCGATTCACAGATATGCCGCCATGCCGGTTCGATTCACGGCTATGCCGCTGTGTCAGTTCGATTCACGGATATGTCGTTGTGCCGGTTCAATTCACGGATATGTCATCGTGCTGGTTCGATTCACGAATATGTCGTTGTGCCAGTTCGATTTACGAATATGTCATCGTGCCGGTTCGATTCACAGTTTAACTATTGTACCAGTTCGATTCACAGATATGTCGTCGTGCCGGTTCGATTCCCGTACCCATTTATATCAAATTAGATTCGATGTTCAACGGTTTCGATATTCAAGGCTCAATAAAATTACTATTCAATTGGAATTCAAGATCAATCATTTCAAAGATTTCATTCATCATCCAAAGGATTTAAATACAAATCAAGATTCAAAACTTGCGAAGGCTCAAATACAATGTTCAAAACAAAAATCATCACATGATTCGATATTTCGATAAATTCCCAAAATAAACCAATCTGTCAAAGATTTGAAAATTCAAAGCTTTCGAGTATTTCAAATATTCAATGCAATCGAGCAAATTTAAATCATAATTATCGCATTTCGTTCGATCATATCAAAGCATCTTATGAATTCAAGTCAAATATGCAATTGAGTGTCGAATTTTCCCCACACATGATTCTATAGAATCAATGTTCAAAATTCATAATTCAGACTCAAAGTTCAAGGATTTGATACTTCAAAACTCAAAAGCAAACTCATATTTCAAAATTAATTTCTAAGTATTCACCATTCCATTAAAATACATCATACAAATCTATGAATCGAAATCTAATGTAATTGAGCATTGAATTTTCCCCTACCTCAACTTTAGCCTCTAGAGACCGCAACACAATTATTCCTATTGACGGACTCTGGTCCTCAATCTACATCACATAGTATTCGTAAAACGCATATCAATGACTAAAGAATCACACATGTCGAAGTCTCTTTAAGTTTTTCCTCAAAACTGAGGCGGAATGGACAAGTTCGTGCCAACTTTGGATCATATAGAACTTGTCCCAACTTCCCCCTCAATTTTTACCTTCAAAATATTTAATTCATGAAATTATTAATTCACACAAATTGTAAAGCTCTTTGTCCTCTTTCCAACGTCGTAAGAATCGTATTAGTCCGAGTTCAAAGCAGAAAGTTACAGCCAAAATACCAAGACAGTGCCAATCCTTCAGTCACAGTCGCGCAAGCAACTTTTCAAAGTCGCGCGAGTAACTGTTTTCAGGACTTTTTGGCCTATTTTCTAAAGGCACTTCTCCCGCGCGAGTTTCCAACTCGCACACACGACTGTGAGCAATTCTGTACGATTTTCCCCTTCTTAAAACCCATTTTACTCCATCAAAATTTGATCTTTTTTATTATAATCCTTTGTACACATTTAAGCAACCTATATTAAGTTTAATATATGAAAGAATTGTGCTATTCACCTCTTTAAATTGGGCACGAAACATTCTCGATGATCAGATCCAAAAATCGGCGCTTTGCTCTTCGTATTCGCCTGATTGTTTGAAACCCTTGAATGAAATAGAATAATCTAGAGAGAGGTCCACGGAATTTGGGTTTCAAAATAGATTTCATCTTGCGCTCTCGATCGCAACCGCGTCAAAGCTGATGCTCTCTTATGGTACAACGAAGAAGAAGAAGATGCTTGAGCGGAAGATCAAAACGCAAACGGGGGTTTCGGTGTGCAAGGAGGCTCACGTGAGGAGCAAAGCTTTTCCCCTCTTCTTTCTCTCTTCTCTTCCACTTCTCTCTTTCTAATTTTTTTGCTAGCAAATAAAACTTCCTTAAGAAGTTTCACTTATAAAGGGTGGAGTTGGTTTGGTATGAAGCCATTACACCCAAAGCAACATATTAGCTTTTCACCTAAGGTCTAAGATTAGGTACCCTTGTACAATGAAATACACCATTTAAACATATAATCTTTTACAATAATTTGTATCTTTTTAAAAATCCACGGCGTGTCGTGTATATCATGTTGGAGACAAACACCTAATCAGTGTATTTGCCACTTCTTCAAAGGTTCTAATTGGAGCCCAAAGTTGGCCCAATCAGTCGGCCCAACTAGTCAGTTCAATTAGTCACACACACTTTTCACACAAAATACATTATTTTAAATTAATTATTTCAAAAGTTCCAAGGCGGTATTGCATGTCTTGCCGAATACGTACACTTGGTTGGATGCCATGTGATGGGTTGGGTTATTGGCCTCTAGTCTACTCTCGATTCGAGTTGAAATTCAGGTTGGGGCCCAAGTTCAAGCATTGGGCTCGGGTTTGTGTGCAACCTACACAAACACGCATACGCTCTACATAGGGTACGAGTTGGAATTTAATGTGTTTGGTGCGTAACTCTAATTATAATCAATGGGGTTTCGACATCACATTATATAGGTCAAATGTTTGACTTGGGTCAAATCAGTCAAAAGGTCGCATTCTCGTCAATGGTCAACGATTCAATATTTTTCAAAAATTTCGGGTTATTACAAATGAGATGCTGATGTGCAGATATTTAGAACACTAGGCAGGAAAGAGTGAAAGTGTTAATCTTTGCCAAAATGAACTCAAGCAGTAAAAAGGGATCACATGTGAATACGATCCCGATGATCTCTGCTACTAAAATGAAAAAAAGAGTCCTGCGCGCATCTACTATTGAAAGAAAGGAAGATGAGGATTAGAAAGTTTAGTTTTATTAGAAAACTTTTGTTATAAAAGTTTACTTTTATTAGGACTTGAATAATGTAAACCGACTACTTATGATCTATAAATAAGAGGGCACGACACCCAGAATAATCATCCACGGTCTCTCTATAGCAATTGACAACTAAGGTTGGGATTCCCAAAGATCAAAGTAGTGTAATTTTTTTCGGAAAAATTTCGATCATAATTAACGACTGGGATTGGGAGGATTAAGAACAAATTAGTTTAGATTTATTTTTATACAATTTACTGCTTTCTTTTATTGCTTTGTAAATATTTGATAGTTCTTGATTTTAATTGATGACTAAAGTTGAGAATTTAAAAGATTAGTGTAATGGTATTTCCTTTTTTATCTACAATCTTCTAGTTTTAATTGACGAATAAATTCTAGAAGGTTGCAGATTAGTATAGATCTATATTGAAAGAATTTCATATTTTGATTGATGCCCAAACTCTGGGAGACTTAGATATAGTGTAATGGTATTTAAATTTTCATAAATATCAAATAACTGAAGGAAACTGATTGATGACCAGAATCTGGAAGTTTAAGGATTTAGATTTATTTTTCTTGCACTTTAGTTTGATCAACCCATTCTTTATTTTTTAAAGGCAAATAAAAGTTTTCTAGATTTCGACCTTCCTCGGGGGAACGATCTTATGCTAACACTACAATTTCTATTTTGCGTTTGCAATAGGTTAAGACAGAGCATAATTCATAGAGCTGTCAGACACGGCTCGCTGAGCTGGCTTAAGAGCTATCAGGTCCTATCGGGTCTCCTAGTCCGTGAGGACTAATTATACGCTAGGAGTCCAGCATATAATCAATTATATGTTGTGACTCCAGCATATAATTGTGGAATAAATCGGAACTAGGTCGGGTCCAATTATTTGCTGGGTCGCCAGCACATAATCAATTATGCGTTGGAGCTCCAATGTACAATTCCCGAAAAAAGTGGGCCTTAGGATTTTTGTAAAAGGTTGGCTTTTCCATAAATCAGGGCAGGGTCAGTGATTGATTGAATACTTTTGGT
This sequence comes from Chloranthus sessilifolius, assembly GCA_021018995.1. Classification (NCBI taxonomy): domain Eukaryota; kingdom Viridiplantae; phylum Streptophyta; class Magnoliopsida; order Chloranthales; family Chloranthaceae; genus Chloranthus; species Chloranthus sessilifolius. The sequence continues at coordinate 87,291,136 of CM037594.1, read as the reverse complement.
CAAAATCGGGGTGTCTACAGCCCCTTGCTCATAGTTGAAATTACGAATTATTTAACAATCAGGATACTTTTGTTCTCCCCCCGCGTTCTCTTAAGGCGCCTACGTCCCAAATGAGGGAGATATTGTTTCACTTTGCTTTTCCACACAATGGATCTTAAGATTATGGCTCACCTATCTGACGGCCAGTTTTTGATTCCATATGTCACATATCCCCAAAAATGGATCTTCAATCATATGGCACACATCACACTCAAACGTGATTTTAGGGCCATTTTTTGGGGATTTGGGACACATGAAGTGAAAAAGTGTCATCTAATAGGTGAGCCATGATCTCAAGAATGATTGTGTGAAAGATCATGGTAAAATACGATCTCCATCGTCTAATCCGAAGCTATCAATGGTTTTAACTGGGTCTGGAATGTGGGCGCTTTCAGAGAATGCATGGGCACGAATAGAGGTACCCTTACAATCATAGACAAAAAATATAAAGTATGATGACAGCATGTATAACAATGAGAAAAAATCGTCAAATTTGGAAATTTTGTGAGAAAATCAGCAATCGACAAATCAAGAGAAAATTCGGCAAAGAGTTCGACCAAATCACAAATTTGGAGATTTTTTCAAATTTTGATTAATTCTGAGAATTTTGTGACAGAGCATGAAAGAGAGCACGTCGACGTCGATCATGTAACACTCATGACTTGAGCTTCGTGTTCCGGAATTATCTCTCATATGTAATGTGGTAGAGACCAATCCAACCTGAGTTGTGGGGCAATCTCATAAGATGCACAACTAGGGCTAGCAATGGGCCCTTCGGGTTATGGTAACCTCAAACCTAGCTTGGCTGATTTGAGCTTGGCCTAAGCTCAGCCCGAGTGAGTGGTGGGCTTTTGATCTCAAGAACATAGTCATCAAGTTGGGGTTCAACAAGGTTAAAAATCAGAAAAATCCTGTAAAATTCAGCAAGTTCAAGGAAATATTTGGAGAAAACTTGGAGATAAAAACTAAAAATATAAGATTAAAAAATAAAAATAAAATAAAATATATTAAAAATCACGAATTATTTAAAAAATTGGGAATTATTCGAAAATTATTCTTGTTTTATTCACAAAATTTTAAAAACATATTAATTTTTGAAAAAATAAATAAATAATTCAAAATTAAGTCACAGATCTTCAAATTCAAATTGGGCAAATTTTGTGACTATGTTCAAGACCAAGCTCAACCCATAGTAAGCTTTCAAAGCCAAGCTTGACCCTACTGGTTTATTCATAAATAATTAGCTATAGACTTACAAAATGAGAGCAACAACTTGCATTGGGTTGTTGCACAAAATCTAAAAGAAAGACTTGGTAATTGTTGGAAATAATGGTGACAAATTGATGAAATAAGAAATTAAAATTTAAAAAATAAATGTGTGCACATAATAAAATATCATTTAAGTCTATATTTACCCCGCCATGCACAGTCGGTAATGGGTTACCTGCAAGGTAGACTTTAGAATACTAATTTATAGTTGAGTCACACAAATCTCTCTAATAAACTCTTACATAGAAATATTGAGAGTGAAGATTTTTTATATGAGATTTCTCATACACATTAAGTGACTTTAAGACGAGGATAAAGAATTATTTATGGTGTGTAAAGGAGTGTCTATACGCCTCTTAGTGAAATGGATAGTTAGGGACACTTTGTTCTTTCAATTGTTAGTGTTAGATTTACTTGGATATACAAAGGTTGTTTATATGTCTTCTTATTTTTCTTTTTCTTTTTTAAAAAGTTTGTCTATATGTCTTTTAATTTGACACAACAGTCAAATATGTTGAAGAGATACAACCATCCGATGAAACAATGTATATATTTGAAATTTAAATTTAAAGCTAGAAGGGACACACTCTTTTATAATTAAATTATTATAAAATACTATTATGCTATTCTAGTCAAACCTAATTAGACCGACTCAACCCATGTTCGGTCCATTCCCACAAATGATCCTACAGATACATGAAGGATCTCCCTTACAAAGTTAACTTAGAAATGTGTATGTGATAGAATGGGGAGGTAATTTTAGATTCTCTAGCTATTAATGGTTTGTACTTCTCTTTCTTCATTTCATGAAACCTCACTTATTCTGCAATATATATTTATATATAGGAAAAGGGTCTTATCCTCTCATGGAGGATGTGACATGGTTTCATGTGGAGTTTCACTTGGAAATTTGATTTCACGTGGAGCACCGGGTGCATTGCTGAGATCATCTTTAAGAAACTCTCAAAAACTCATCGCTAGTATGTATATTTTGAGCCTTGAAATTTGGATCATTGAAATCAAACAAAGTTTGCCTTTTGCTTTAATTTTTTTTTTTTGTAATTAAATTGATCTAAACAATGTCTATACTCCACATAACATCCAAACAGTGTTTTGGTTGTCATCTAGAGTTCTGCATTAACCTTGGACTGTCCTCCATTGGTATGACAGCCCGGATTTTCGACCCGGAAATCCGTGCAGTTGGACCACTGCTAAGGCGATCCCGAAACTCACAAACACTTGGTACATCCACACACAAAGTGAAAAATAAAGCAGACATTCTAACTTAGCAGATAGAGTCATCATAAAGAATTTAAATCTCCAATTCTATATATGACTATATCAAAGACTATAACAAAAGTCGGTTCTAATTTCATGCAAAAACATATGGACAAAAGAACAGAACCACCGGTGACTGCCGACCGTCACCTACACAATGGTTTACAAAATAATACAAAAGTTATTTACTGAATCCAATATACAAAACAAAAGTGGTTGGACATACCAAGCCTTACAAACAAATCACAAAAACTATATTCTTCTCGGCTCAGTCTACTAAAAGAACTCGTCAGGAGAGGGCTCGGCTTCCTTCTCCGGAATGTACTCTGGGTCCTCAGGATCAAGGTCTTCAGTACCCGCGTCTACACCTGTACCTGTGACGAATAGTTGATGGATGAGCTAACAGTCTAAGCTCAATAGGGAAACATCATTAGCATGCATATTATCACATCACACATATATCTCATGACATAATTCAAACTTATTTTTCAGATAAAAACTCACTGTTTAAAGGCAATTGAACTGAAACAAAACATATATGAGATGCATATTTAAAAGCATATTAACATTATTTCTAAAACTTGTTCTCATAACAAAAAAAACTTAAATCAATTACTTAAATACAGTCTCGAGCATATATAGCATCTAGAGCCACACTTATATCGATGGGAACCCCAACCATCATCGTTTAATGAATCATTTTTACAATGCCCAAGCCCAATCGAATGAGGGAGACTTGTGTCGAACGAAGTTTTACCACATATCGGTAAACAAAGAACGGATATCCCACTGTACCAAAGCACAAGGGGTTCGTTTCGCATGAATCCTTAATTCAAAGTGCGAAGTCTAACTTATAGTTTATCACCATGAAATGTGGTAATTTATAACTAGATTTGAAATTTTAAAATCTCAAAGATTACACACACATATTCGAATCTTTCTGATTTCACACACACACACATATAAGTCCTGAGTTCACACACACACACATATTTTCGTGTTTTGAAACTATATACAAAATTCATGCTTATTTGATGACAAAATTCATAAATCACACTTAATTTCATCATATCACAGTATTTATGCTTGTTGTAATCAAATACATATGTTATAAATTTTTCCTACCTCAATGCAGAGCTAAACGAAGCTTTCCTTGTTCCGAGGTAGCCCTCCTAGTACACACTCTTGTTCATACCTAGAACACACCAATTCATATCCTATAAGTCATAAGCGACGAGAAACGGGAAGCCCTAAAGCCTCCCCGAATCTCCTTACTAAAAACATACAAAATCTCTGAATCTGTCCAAATCGATCGATCGAATCCCAAATCGATCGATCGGTTTCCAAAATAGATCGATCGAGATACATTTCAATCGGTCAATTTCTTCAGAAAATTCTCATATTTTCGTCATCACAATCCGATAGATCGATTACCAAATCGATCAATCGGTTTCCAAATCGATTGATCGAAATACATGTTGATCGATCGATTTCTCCAGAAACTCCTAATACGCTCACTGTTTTCACAAACCGATCAATCAGTGAACAAATCGGTCGATCGGACTCCAAAATCGATCGATCAAATTTCATTTTGATCGATCGGTTTCTCCATAAACCTTCACATTTTTGTCCTATCAAAATCGACCGATCGGATACTAATTTCGATCGATCGATTTTGATAGATTTTTCAGAAACACGGGCTTCTTCATCCTTAGCTCATTTTTCCTCAAATTTAAATCCTAAACTTCTTACTTATCAATCATATCTTAATTAAAAATTAACACAACTATGAATTACTCAAAAACATAATTATGCTCACCCGGTGAGGTCATTTCCTCAAGCCACGTGATCCCATCTAAGAGAGGATTTCAAAGTCAAAATTTGGGGATTTACTTCAATCCTCAATCCATGGATTTCACGTCGAACTCCACGCTTGCACACACAACACCTCACTCTCTAGTAGTAGGGGAGAAGAAAGTCTAGAGCTCTCTTTCTCTCTTAACTAATCAAACAAAGCAAAGGAAATAAATCTCTTATCCATTTGACCTTTATATTTAAAGGCTTAGTTTTTTGTGTTAAACCAGTACATTACAAGTCGGTGTACGGTACATCATCTAACGGCTCAGATTATCACTAACTCATTCTTTTTCACTCGAGATGTATTCTTACACTTTAACTTACTCTAAAAATTTTATACTGTCAGGTGCATGACTTGTTGAGCACGCACACTGAGTCGGACTTGTTCGGAAGTCAAAAAAATTTCGGGACGTCACATTCTCCCCTCTTTAGGAATTTTCGTCCTCGAAAATGAACCTAAGTCACACACATCGAGACGCTAATTAAAACAGTAACGGCCCATACAAAACCATATCCACACCCTGCATGAGAGGACATACACCTAACCATGCAACCATAGCAGATGCATAAACAACTAAAAGTTATCATGATATGCACACGATCCAAAAATAGAATTTCCATTTATATGCAAAATAAAAATTCCCATACACGAATTGAAATCTAAGAAATTATCACCATAAAAAAATATACACTATCCACAGGTGGCAACTATGCCACAATAGTTTTAAGATTTACATACAAGTTCCCTTAATTAAGTTTATACAATTTCAAAATACACATCGTTTGTATATTTTAAAAATCTCATCACTCCTCAGCATCACCAAGCTGCTCGTCCCGTTGTCAGGTCCCCTCGCGCCAAAACTAGAAGCCTCGGGTATGTAGGCTCGTGCCTTCGCCATGCGTTGTAGAAAATTTGTAGGGTACATAAAGCGCCTCGTCTCGGCCATCAACTCCTCATGGTAGTCCAGACGACGGTTCAACTTACGATTGTTCTCAGCCATGAGGTGCAGAACATCATCAATCGTAGTTGTGGATGCGTGCTGAGGTGGTGGCACACGGATCGAAGCATGTCACTGAGGCGGAGCTCAGGCGCACTAAACAATTGGCCCGCAAAGGCCAAAAATAGTGCCTGGTTTACCACCCCAACCCTCTCCGTCTTGTGTCTCAAAGGGTAAAGGTTGCACTTAAAAATGGTGTCTAGCATCCAAAGGTGATTGGGCAAATCAACTCTCTTTATTGCCTGGCCTAACCCTTGCCTGTCCTGGGTCATTTTCTCTATCACAATGTGAAAATCAATTGGCTTTACGTTCGGTTCTAGCAAACCAATTCTGTCACCATACCCGACATAGCACTCTAGTGCGTCGGTAGCATGGTCATGGGTAAATTCATAGACTCTACCATCTATTTTAGTATAAATGGTGTTTAGTTTATCACCGATGTACATGTTTTGGTAAAATAATTTTACCAAACGGGGGTAGTAGTAATTGATGAATGAATGGAGTAAACTATTGAAAGGCCCAATTTGTCACACCCCGCTCTCGGAAGAGCTCTTGGTCAAAGGTCCATTCCGTTTCTAACCCTTTCGCTGCCCACCACACATTAGGTTGTTCCCATGGTGGTGGTGGTAGTGGTTGCGAAGAACCCGGCTGTGAAGTGAGTTCCTTCGACACCGTAGGTTTTGATGATTGTCTCATTTTAGGAGCCATTGGGCTTCTAGAAATCAAATGCAAATTAGGGCTTGAAGTTGAACTGAAATTTTAATCTTCAAAAAGGTTAGGGTTTACCTTTGGAGGAGATTCAATTTTGATCCTGCGAAGAATCAAGCCCCTATTGTTGTAAATGGAACGTTGGAAATCTCCAAAGTGAAAGCAAAGAAAAAACCCAAAGAAATTCGTGTGATTTTTCAAAACTGAAAAACACGATTTCCTTATATACTCTCCTAATCGATCGATCGATCGATTTCAGTTCAATCGATCGATCGATTTCAGTTCAATCGATCGATCGATTTCAGTTCAATCGATCGATCGATTTCAATTCAATCGATCGGTTTTCAACAAATTTTGGCGTTTCTCTACTTGGCAATTCGATCGATCAGTTTCCAATTTGATCGATCGATTTTCCACAATTTTTGCTATCTCACATTTTGCTCTCTATTTAATGAATTCGATCAATCAGTGTGCATTTTGATCGATCAGTTTTCATTTTGATCGATCGATTTTGATAGAAAAAACTTGTTTCTCTGTTATGTCAAATCGACCGATCAGTTTATATTTCGATCGATCGATTTTAACAGAAAACCTTAAAATTTCAGTTTTTTTTCACACTTCATTGAGTGCAACTTCTTTAAACTTCAAATATGGTGTTCTTAATAAACTCAACATGTTACATATACATTATTAGAATGCCGATTTTATAATCTCATTGAAATTTACAAATCCAAAATTTCTCTTGACTCTCATTGAAACAAAAGTGGGTATTGATCGCAGATTTTGACTTCGCACTCCTAAGTGGCCTCTTTAGCTGAGTGATTCCACCACTTAACAAACACTAAGGGAATTCATTTTGTGTGCAATACATGTTCCTTCCGATCAAGTATCTGAACCGGTTCTTCTCTCACGGTCAAATCCTCATAAATTTCAATAGGTTGATTGTCGAAGATGTGAGTCGGGTCCCTCACATACTTCCTTAGCATTGATACGTGAAATACATTGTGCACCTGATCAAGTTGCGGGGGTAAAGTAACTCTGTATGCAACTTCACCAACCCGTCCCAAAATGTCAAAAGGTCCTATATAGTGTGGGCTTAGCTTTCCCCACTTTCTAAAACGCATCACACTTTTCATTAGTGAGATCTTAATGAACACGTGATCTCCAACTTGAAAATCAACGCTTGTCCTCTTTACATCGGCATAATTTTTCTGTCTACTCTGAGCTATCTTGATCCTCTCACGAATCAGACGAACACCTAATATAAACTTTTCTCCGGTCTCTTCCCAATTAATCGGTGATCTACATCACCATCCATATAGTGCCTCGTAAGGTGCCATACTGATGCTCATCTGAAAACTGTTATTGTATGCGAACTCGATCAATGGTAAGTGTTGCTCCCATGATCCTTGAAAATTAAGCATATATGCTTTAAGCATATCTTCAATGATTTGATTCACCCATTCAATTTGTCCATCCGTCTGTGGGTGAAATGCCGAACTAAAGTCCAATCTCGTACCCATTCCCTCTTAAAACTTTTGCCAAAACTTTGAGATATACAATGGGTCACGATCTGAGACAATGCTCACTGGAATACCAAGTAATCGGACGATCTCTTTCATATATAACTCTGTGAGTCTACCTACCATATACATCGTGTTGTATGGCAAGAAGTGAGCTGATTTGGTTAGTCTATCAACGACCACCCAAATGGCATTATGTCGCATTGTAGTCCGTGGTAATCCCAAAATGAAGTTCATGGAAATTGACTCTCATTTCCACTCTAGTATTGACAGAGGTTGTAATATACCTGATAGATGTCTGTGATCCACCTTCACTTGCTGACATACTAAACACTTAGAAAAGTATTCAGCAACATCCTGTTTCAAACCTCTCCACCAATAATTCTTCTTCAGATCTTGGTATATCTTGTTACCACTAGGATGAATTGCATACTTCGACTTGTGGGCCTCTTCTAGGATAGTTTATCGGAGATCGGCATCGGTCGGTATACATAGACGCCCTCTGAATAATAGCGATCCATCCTCCTTGATGGAGAAATTTGGTCTACTATCATCAATCACACCCTATCTGATATTTACCAACTCTGCATCTTTCATCTATAACTCGTAAACGTGATTGAAGATCGTCGGTCGGATCATGATGTTTGCCAATAAGGCTCCTAAAGCTTGTACCTCAATCTTCGTGTCATATAAAGAAAGATCTTCAAGTAGTTTTCATCTACAGATCCTCATGATAAGGCTAGTCAGTAGTGCCGAACTCTTTCGGCTCACAGCATCCGCTATGACGTTTGCCTTGCCTAGGTGATACTGAATGGAGCAATCGTAATCCTTGACAAATTCTATCCATCTTTGTTGCCTCATATTTAATTTCTTCTGTATAAACAAGTACCTGAGGCTCTTGTGATCTGTGAAGATCTCAAAGGTTTCTCTAGACAAGTAATGCCTCCATATTTTCAATGCAAAGATCATTGCTGCTAGTTCCAAATCATGTGTCGGATAATTTTTCTCATGGTCTTTAAGTTGTCTCGACCCATAAGCAATAACTTTCTAATTCTGGTTGAGCACACAACCTAAAATATTGTACGAAGCTTCACTATACACAGCAAACCCTCTACTGCCTAATGGAATAGTCAACACTAGTACGAAGGTTAGTCTTTTCTTAAGCTTTGAAAACTCTTTTCACACTCTTCAGTCCACTCAAACTTCACATCTTTTATTGTAAGTCTCGTAAGTGGCCCTGAAATCTTAGAAAATCCTTCCACAAATCGTCTGTAATACCCAGCCAGACCGAGGAAACTGTGAATCTCAGTCATAGTCTTTAGTTGCTCCCATTCTACTACCGCCTTGATCTTTGCTGGATCCACTGTAACACCTTCTTCTGAGACATGTCCCAAGAAGCTCACCTTCTCTAACCAAAACTCACACTTACTTAGCTTAGCATAAAGTTGGTGTTCGCGTAATGTCTGAAGAGCAATCCTCAGATACTGCTCATGCTCCTCCTTTATTTTTGAGTAGATGAGGATATTGTCTACAAACACAACTACATAAGTATCGAGGTATGGTTTGAACACCCGATTCATAAGATCCATGAATGAAGTTGGTGCATTAGTTAAGCTGAAAGGCATCACCAAGAACTCGTAATGCCCATATCTAGTTCTAAATGTTGTCTTCTGAATATCCTCGGCTTTGACTCTCAACTGATGGCATATAAATCTCAAGTCGATCTTGGAAAAGAATCTTGCACCTTTCAACTGATCAAAGAGATCATCTATCCTAGGCAAAGGGTATCGATTCATGATGGTCAACTTATTCAACTGACGATAGTCGATGCACAATCTCATCGACTTGTCCTTCTTCTTCACAATAAGACCGGTGCTCCCCAAGGAGACACGCTTGGTCTTATGAACCCTTTATCTAAGAGTTCCTATAACTGATCCTTTAACTCCTTTAACTCAGCTAGAGCCATTCAATAAGGTGCTTTAGATATTGGCTCCATGCTTGGTGCTAAGTCGATGGTGAACTCTACCTCTCTTTCTGGTGGTAATCCCAACAATTCGTCTAGAAATACATCTTGAAACTCACAAGCAATTGAAATTTTTGCTATTACATTCTTCTCTTCCTGTTGCTTCTTCAGAAAAGCAAGGTATCCACCGCATCCATTTCTCATCAAACATTCTGCTCGGATTGCGAAGATAATCGGCATGAAGGTTGATCGCATGCCTAGAAACTTGAATGATCTACTCTTATTCAGTCGAAAAGTAACTATCTTTCTTTGGCAATCAACACTCGGGTCATGCGTAGATAACCAGTCCATGCCAAGGATTACATCGAATCCTTGCATATTCAATAGGATCAAATCCACCACCAATTCATAACTTTCATAATCCCTGATGGCGACTATAATGGACCGACATATTGTATTGGTAGTGACTGAATTTCTCGTTGGGACTAATACTGCCAAAATAAATTCTAAGGTCTCGAGAACGACCTTCACTCTCTTCACAAAGTGTGGCATCACAAACGAGTGAATAGACCCTGAGTCTATTGATGTGAATTTTTAATTGTAATGTTTTACTCGCAAGCGCACGAATCAGATTGTATATAGTGGGTGCGGAGTACGAGATCGTTCCCACGAGGACTATTTTGGAAGATCTAAAAGGATGAGACAGTAATTCAAGAAATCTACTAAGAATTAACAGTGCCCTACCAATATTATGATTAAGGTGGTTTTATGAGATGATAATTACTGACTACAAAATAAAATTCAATTGATGATTCAAAAATAACGGGAAAGATGAAGAAGATGAACAAGATGAAGATACTTAATCCTCCCATCTTTGGTTTGTTCTTCCCATAATACAAATCCAAGGATTAAACTATGAGATATACCATTGAAAAGCATCTTTTATGGAAGATATATGATCAAAACCCAGATAGGTTCCACATTGCATCCCTGCAATCAGAACTTAATTTCAGAAATAATTTTCATATATAGATCTGGGATCAAGGGTATGACTCGGCACACTTAATCTCAGATTATAAATAAAAATCATCCCCAAAGTGGGTAAAAAATTCTAACAATAATACCACCATAGATCTGAGATCAAGGGCATGACTCGGCACACTTGATTTCAGATTAGGGAGTAATTAAGATAAAATTACCATTACAGATCCAAGATCCAGGGCATGACTCAGCACACTCGATCCTAGATCATAATCGTAAGTAGATCCACACGATAAAAATAGAAAGATCATATAACAATGATTGGAATAAAATTACCGTCACAGATCTGAGATCCAGGGCATGACTCTGTACACTCGATCCCAGTTAGTGGCGGAGATTTCATCCGTTCGTGATAACATAATAGCCATAAAACAAAAATCTCATATTTCAATCCTAGATTTATATTATTAGAATTATATCCCTCGGATGGGAATCATTAGATCCCCATCCCTAAGAAATTAGCCACACATGCTGTAATTAAATGACATAAACAAATAAGGAATGTAAAATAACATTAATCTAATCAATCAAAAATACCTCAACCTTCAATAAAAATTCTTTGATCCACGATGGTCTTTAGAAACGAAATTAAAAATGCTCTCTACTAATCTTTAAATTTAAAACATGAATCAACAGAACAAAAATAATAAATTGGAGAAATGAATACTGAAAAGTTAAAGGAACAAAGCTCTCAAAAAAAGGAATAAAACTCTATCTCTATAACCTAATAATAATTCTAATTATCCCTCTTCAAAACTCGTAGCTTCCTTTTTATATGGTCGAACAACCCTAACCCTAATAACCTCAATCGATTGAGAATTAAATCTCAATCAATTGACTCTTAAGTAGGAACAAAGTTATCTTCTCCTGTCAATCGATTGACACTTAGTCCTCAATCGATTGACATCTAAGGGACAAAGCAATTTCCGTCGCCCAACTTTGCATCAGACATTGCCTCGGTATGTTGGCTCTAACGTTCTGTCCTAAAGTCAGATTGAGGCGATTCTTACGGCGTTAGAAAGCTGGCGACGAGCGCTACAACCTTTGTGTTTTAGAAATGTCCTGAATCGGACGTCTTGAAGGTCCAAATTGAGCTGAAAGTAGTACCAAGTTCCCGATGACCCAAAGTTGCAGTGTTTTGATATTATTTTCGGGATTCTTAGGCTATTTTACACACTTGGATTATATTTACCTGAAACACCTCAAATCTAGTAATTCTCATCAGATAGTCTTCATCGGATAGCTAAATGTAGGTATTTAGGGGTGAAATATCATCATATTTCGCTACTCATCATCTATCAACACTCTCGCTTCATAACAATAATAATCGCCTTTACCATACATTTGCTAAGTACTTATGTTATAGACACTTAAGCAGTCAGATATGTATCAAGAAATTTAAACACTCAAACTTAGGAATTTAAAAGATTACTTTTAATGCTATGTACCTTCTTCATCTAAAATTTCAATCAATGATATATACTGAATCTAAATAGGGAATTTTTATTTTTATTTTTACCTTGGATTATATCATTGTTGTTCTAGGCATCTTGAGTGGTAACGGCATATGTACGCCCTTGTACAGTAGGCCTCGCAGTCCGTATAGGCCTCGTAGTAGCAGCTGATGTCATCCTCTCCTTTCTCAATTCTGGGCAATCGTTGATCATATGCCCCATCTTTTTGCATTTGAAGCATCTTTTCGTACCCCGTCTACACTCTGTTGTCTTGTGAGACTTGCCACATCGGGCACATGTCTCTACTGGAGTGGATGATGCTACCCTAGAGAACCCTTAGGTAACTGATACTCCTATAGTAGTCACAGGACCCTCATGAAGTGGGCATAGGTGGTCTATAATAATTGGGCTGGGTAGGTTGACTTGGGACTGGTGCTACAAATCTCGGCTTTTGTTTACCGACTCGTAATTGTTTGGTCTCCTCCTTGACCTGCTTTACCCCAGTTCTGGTTGTAACAACCCCAGATTTTTGGAACCGTACAAACCATATGCCACGCACGTGTATGTGTGGTTCACAAGGAAACCTGGGTCAACATATACACACGGTGTGTATATGTGTGTAACATATTATATTTTTTCCTTCCTTTCACTATATAAGTGAAAGTGGAGAGAAGTCTCTCCCCTACGTAACATAATTTTAACCTAAATAGAGAGGAGGAAAATAGAGAGAGAGAAAGGAGAGTCTTGTAGAGAAGAAAGGCTAAGGCCTAGTTGGAGTGTAAACCAGTGGAAGACCTGGAGAGAAGGTCAGACCAAAAACGTAGAGATCTCTTCGAAGTAACAGGGATTCGAACGTTAGATCGAACCGATTACGAGATCCGCCGATTTAGGTAAGAGATAATGCTTGATAAGTTCTTAGGTATGTTTTAATGATATCCTACAATGTATTGGGCAATAGCTGATTAATTATATTTAAGATTTAAGGAAATAGGATAGATTTCTTGAAGAATCACGGAGTAAAGATTTCCGCTCCTCGCTCGAGCGATCTAAACATCTCGCTCGAGCGAGGACAGAAAATATATACCTGAGAATAAGTACGTTCTGGGCTCACTCGAGCGAGACCCATATTGAAGGAATAAGCTCGCTCGAGTGAGGTATCACTTTAGGCTTCAGACACCTCGCTTTAACCACTCGAGCGAGGATAAGAGGCCGCTCGAGCGAGGCTTGGCAACCGCTCGAGCGAGGTTAAGTGGTCGCTCGAGCGAGACTAAGCAACCGCTCGAGCAAGGTACCAAAACTAAATTAAATTTCTTTTATACAAATATACCTCATGTGAACTATGCGCTCCAGGAGTGCTAGTGACCACTGGTGACCATTCTAAGGCATGTCCTTTCGCATGAAATGTAGGTTGGCAAAGGCGATGCGTGTCATCACTACGAGAAAGGACCACTGGGTTTTACCTTGAGGTAGGGAACCTTATCGAAACATATATATTGTTCAATTTCTCATATATGTAGTACAGATCTAATTGCTAAACTAAGTATCTTATCATGTCACATAAATAGAGCGTGCGTGTGTAGACTTCAGAAAATGAAGCCAGAGGTCCCAAGGGGATGCAAAAACTACAAGATGAATACCTATATGATACGATATATCGATAGCATCCCAGGGGTGCAGATGAGAATCAGTGGGGAAAAGAAAGTAAGGTGATAAGGCCTAATATATTAAAAATTAGCACAATCACGGTGAATAACTATATGTAAAGCACACTTGACATTTTTGTTATTTAAGGTTTGTTTAGAATACCCCACCGACGTGGCGGGATACCCAATGACCGAGGCAGGATATCTGTGACTGCACGGCGTAATCCAGATATGAGTAGCACATCCCAGGGATGTAGATTTAAGAGTAGACCCGCCACCTATGAGAAAGGGGCTTGGGCAGTATTCCCAGGGAATACAAATTTAATAACTGTGTAGTTAGACGACGATGGTGGGTATTCTATCGGGGCTCGATGCTATATTGCTCGGGGACTATTTAAGTTAAAGAGTTAAGTTATTAGGCCGAATTCACAACTAAATGAGTAAGATGAGAAAGAACAAAACCATGCAAAGTAAGTAGTTGTATTCATCATTTTCTTCAGTTATTTCGATTGTCTTTCTAAATAGTAACATCAGATAAACTGTATTTTTTTAACTGCACAACATATATGTAAGAATTAATCTATATGTTCTTTACGTTTCTCTACTGAGCTAGGATGTAGCTCACCCCTTAGACTATACGTCGCAGGTCCAACACTCGCAGCAACACAGGCTTCGAGAGACGTTGATCTAGAAGGTTCGGATTACGTGGTCGGAGAAGAATTAGAACCTCCTCCTGAGGAATTCTTTTAGAAGTTCCTTACGTTTTGAGTGGTGAGTAGAGAGTACTCGTGGCTTGGCATGTCAAGTCCTTTCTTTTAAATGTAATTAAATACTATACCTTCCTTTTGGCGAACCATCGAGGGTGATAAGATTGTCATCAATGGTTCGGGACAGTTCCTCTGCTCATGAATTGGCATGAGACCGGAACTGTCTGTTGGTTGCTAGACTTTATTGAAACATGGAGACTTAGTTAGTTTAAAGCTTTGGTATTTTAAATTGTTGGCTTTTACTTGTTACATGATGTTCCGCATAGATTTAAGGTGCATGACCTCGAGGGTCGTGCTGATGGCATGGATTTTGGAGTGATGAAATTTGGGTTGTCACACTGCTGGTCCCGCCTTTTATACATATCGTCTATATCCTTCTCGGCAACCAGTGCCTTACCCATTACTGATCCGTACATCTCCTATCATGTATAATCGGCCTTAAGCTGCTTTAAATTTGTTAGCCTTTATAAATTCCATGGCCACATATTGCAGAGCAAATCTAGACAACCTCGTAAACTCCGTACCATACTCTCGTACGAACATTCCCCCTTGCTCCAATGTCATGAATTTAGCTGACATTTGTTTCCTCACCTGCTTGGGGAAATGCTCTTTGTTGAACGCTTCAACAAATTCCTCCCAAGTCCATAATCCATCTGGATTCTCCTGTTCTCTCATCCGCAAGACCAATTTCCACCAAGGATCGGCTTCTCATTCTAACTGAAAAGAGGCCAAACTCACTTTCTCTTCCTTAGTACATGGTAGCCTCTGGAGAAGTTTCTCGATCTGATTAAGTCATTTCTCCACTTCAAGCGGATCCGTCTGACCATAGAAACTAGGAGGTCTCAATCTCCTAAACTCAACAAAAGTGGATGGCATAAGTGGAGTTGGCTGCTGATGGTTATTGGCGTTATTTGTAGCCATGAACGCCGTCTGTTGAGTCATAACATTTGCCACGGCTTCCATGGCTTGCACCCTTTCTCTGTCTTTCATCTCTCTCTTTATTTCTTTCTTGGTCCCTCTCTTCCGGAATACTTCCTTCCGGAACCTCTCTGTTACCAAGTGGAACTCTATTTGAACTAGTGGGAATCTCGTCCCCACTTCTCAAATTCTGTCCACGACCACCTCTCGGTCTTCCTCTACCTTTAGTGGACATATTCTTCTGAAAATATGAAACCAAAAGTTTCATTAGCAGAAGGTCCCTATACTCCAACAAAACCTTAAACCTCAAATTCGAGTCTATGTTCTATTAGAAACTTCTAAATCCAATACTTTGATACCAACTGTGACAGCCTGAAATTCCGAACTCGGAAACCCATGCCGTCTAACCGCCGCTAAGGCGATCCCAGAACTCAGGAACACTTGGTACATCCACACACAAAGCGAAAAATAAAGCAGACATTCTAACTAAGTAAATAGAGTCATCATAAGGAATTTAAATCTCCAATTCTATATATGACTATATCAAAGACTGACAAAAGACGATTCTAATTCCATGCAAAAACACATGGACAAAAGAACCAAACCACAAGTGACGGCCGACCGTTACCTACACAATGGTTCACAAAATAATACAAAAGTTATGTACTGAATCCAATATATAAAAAAAAAGTGGTTGGACGTACCAAGCCTTACAAATAAATCACAAAAACTATATTCTTCTCGGCTTAGTCTACTAAAAGAACTCGTCAGGAGGGGGCTCAGTCTCCTCCGAAATGTACTCTGGGTCCTCAGGATCAATGTCCTCAGTACCCGCATCTACACCTGTACCTGTGATGTATAGTCAAGGGATGAGCTAACAGTCTAAGCTCAATAGGGAAACATTATTAGCATTCATATTATCACATCACACATATTTCTCATGACAAAACTTATTTTTCAGATAAAAACTCACAATTTAAAGGCAATTGAACTGAAGCAAAACTGATATGAGATGCATATTTCAAAGCACATTAACATTATTTCCAAAACTTATTCTCATAACAAAAAAAACTTAAATCAATTACTTAAATACAATCTCAAGCATATATAGCATCGAGAGCCACACATATACCGATGAGAATTCCAACCATCATCGTTCAATGAACTATTTTCACAATGCCCAAGCCCCTTCGAATGAAGGAGACTTGTGTCGAATGAAGTTTTATCATAGATTGGTAAACAAAGAACGGATATCCTACCGTACCGGAGCACAAGGGGTTCATTTCGCATAAATCCTTAAATGAAAGTGCGAAGTATAACTTATAGTTTATCACCATGAAATGTGGTAATTTATAACTAGATTTGAAAATTAAAAATCTCAAAGATTACACACACACACATATTCGAATCTTTCTAATTTCACACACACACATATATATAAGTCCTTCTGAGTTCACACACATTTTCGTGTTTTGAAAATATGTACAAAATTCATGCTTAGTTGATGAAAAAATTCATAAATCACACTTAATTTCATCATATC
The DNA here is from genome assembly GCA_021018995.1 of Chloranthus sessilifolius. Classification (NCBI taxonomy): domain Eukaryota; kingdom Viridiplantae; phylum Streptophyta; class Magnoliopsida; order Chloranthales; family Chloranthaceae; genus Chloranthus; species Chloranthus sessilifolius. The sequence goes on along the minus strand of CM037594.1, from coordinate 87,274,135 downwards.
ACAGTATCCATGCTTGTTGTAATCAAATTCACATGTTATTGAATTTTCCCTACCTCAATGCAAAGCTAAGCGGAGCTTTCCTTGTTCCGAGGTAGCCCTCCTAGTACACACTCTTGTTCACATCTAGAACACACCAATTCACATCCTATAAGTCATAAGCAACGAGAAATGGGAAGCCCTAAAGCCTCCCTGAATCCCCTTACTAAAAACAGACAAAATCTCTGAATCTGTCCAAATCGATCGGTCGAATCCCAAAGTGATCGATCAGTTTCCAAATTGATCAATTGAATTACATTTCAATTGGTCGGTTTCTTCAGAAAATCCCCATATCTCTATCATCACATTCCATTCGATCGGTTCCCAAATCGATTGATCGGTTTCTCCAAAAACTCCTAATACGCTCATTGTTTTCACAAATTGATCAAACAGTGCACAAACTAGTCGATCGGACTCCAAAATCGATCAATCGAATTTCATTTCGATCGATCAGCTTCCCTAGAAACCTTCACATATTTGTCCTGTCAAAATTGATCGATCAGTTTTGATAGATTTTTCAAAAACACGGGCTTCTTCATCCTTAGCTCATTTTTCCTCAAATTTGAATCCTAAACTTCTAAATTATCAATCATATCTTAATTAAAGACTAACACAACTATGAATCACTCAAAAACATAATTATGCTCACTCGGTGAGGTCGTTTCCTCGATCCACGGGATCTCGCCCAAGAGAGGATTTTAAAGTCGGAACTTGGGGATTTACTTCGATCCTCAATCCACGGATTTCACGTCAAACTCCACGCTTGCACACAACACCTCACTCTCTAGTAGGGGAGAAGAAAGTCTAGAGCTCACTTTCTCTCTTCTCTATTAACTAATCAAACAAAGCAAAGGAAATAAATCTATTATCCATTTGACCATTATACTTAAACGCTTAGTTTTGGGTGTTCAGCTGGTAAACCACAAGTCGGTGTACGATACATCATCTAATGGCTCAGATTATCACTAACTCATTCTTTTTCACTCGAGATGTATTCTTACACTTTAACTTACTCTAAATATTGTATACTGTCAGGTGCGTGATGACCTGTCGGGCACGCACACCAAGTCGAACTTGTTCGGAAATTGAATTTTTTCGGGACGTCACAATTGGAGACCAGAACCAGGGACCATTAAAGTAGTTATAACAAGTTCTTACAAAATATGATTATATTTGCAACCAATTTCATACTGTGTTGCAATTAAAATAAGTTTAATTTCTTCGAGATTATGTATCCAAAAGGTATCACAATATAGAAAGTGTTACATATATTAGTGTAGTAATATATATTTTATTATTTTAAAATTAAGTCTATAATTATTATTTTATATTTATAATAGTTCAATAGCAAAATTATAAAACTTATTTTCTCTATGTGCAAATAAATAAGAAAAATAAATTTTAACATATATATGTATATATATAAGGGAAAGAAAGAAAGAGATAGGGGGAAGCCCAAGAGGCATGGGCCAAAAGGCTGACGGTCCTCCAACGGCTTTTAAGCCGAAGAGGTGCTACACAACGGCTAAAAGATCTTAAACGGTCTTTTCATAGTTTTTTTCACATTTCTCCTAGAAAAGTTGTCTTTTCAGACTGAGACTGACTCTCCTGACCGTCATTTAAGCACCAAATGGTGCTTAAACGATCTTACACCATTTATTGGCTTATGATCTTGGAAATCTATACCATCAAAGTGAGATATTATCAATTGATGGACTATGGGTAAAAACATCACACTTTTTGGGAGATTCAAGCCATCCGATCTATGCACTCTAATATCAACAGTTGTTCTTAATTTTAATGGTTGATATTTAAGTTCGTCGATCTGATGGTTTACATCCACTTATAAGCATGATCCTTTAGCTGGGACATGTTCCAACAATGGATTGCCACTTGAGCAATTTAGATTGATCATAGATGTGTGCTGCATGGCACAATGATGAATCACACTTCAATGGTGTGAGATAAAAAGTGACATTTTAATGGTGGAAGATCATTATTTGGTGCTTAAATGTCAGTCAGAAGCCATGTCAGTCAGAAGCCATTATCCCTTCAGATTTTGGTTTTTCTCTTTACCATTATCTGAAAGACACGATGTTGTAATCTCTTAATCGTAAATATGAAAAGACACAATTCTAAAATCTCTTCACTATCATCTGAAAAGGCACAATGATTAGATTTTTTCTATAAAAGAGATCAGATTATAATCTCTCTCTCCTGCTCTCTTACATTCTTATTTTCTTTATTTAAAAATTCTTTTGTGTATCAGAAGATCAATGTGGCAAGTTCTTTTTCTAGAAAGTGCAATCTAAAAAAGAAAATACAGTTCTTAAAAAAATTGGGTTCTATTGTATCCTGAAGGAAAGTTCGTTGGGAGCCTGATTACATCTTTGTTTATCAAACGGAGTGGCGGCAACTTTTGTATAGACTTTAAGAAAGCATAGAATTCTTAAATAAAGAGAATAAGAACATACGGTTCTTGGAAGGATCGGGCAATATTGTACCCTAAAGAAAAATTCGTTGGGAACCTGATTGCATCTTTGTTTATCTAACGGAATGGGGGCATCTATTTTATAGACTTTAAGAAAGTATAGTGAACTACGTGCGTCGGAGCCATTTTTAATACTAATTTTTATCAATAATTCAAAGACAATTGATCGTTCTAATGACTCAGAGCATCAAGTTTATTAATCAAGACCTCATTAAACTTGACCAATTTAGCAGGTCAAATTTTAAAAGTTGCACAATTTATCTTGCGGTAATTCAAGGTTGCTTACTTCCTCACTACACCATGTCCACCAATTTCCGCAACGGCAATAGTGGGAAGTACGGCTAGTTGAGGATCAGATGCTCGACTCAAATTGTTGGATGATGATCAAGATTGTAGGGACCACATCTTCAATGCATTGAACGATAGGTTGTTCAACACATTTTGTAAGTGCACTACCGCCAAAGATTTTTGAGATTTTTTAGATAAGAAATACTTAACTGAAGATGTTGATACAAAATTCTTTCTAGTCTCTAAATATTTCGATTTCAAGATGCCTAAGAATAAGATGATTCTTGAACAAGTTCATGAATTATAATTTAATTATCGTCATTAAGATGATGTTCTTTTAAGAGTTAAAATAATAAGAGAAGATAATATTATGTCAAGAACATTATGTCGAAAAATATTTAAGAAAATTTAATACGTTTGATTATTCACCTTCTTCTATTCTAAGTGATCCAAATAAGAAACTAATAAGAAATTATGGTAGAGCAGAATCTCAATTAGAATATTTTAGAATCATTGATAGTCGTATGTATTTAATGAAATATATTAGACCCGATATAGCATTTATAGTGGGGGTGTTGAGTAGATTCACTAGCAACCCAAGGTCAGAACTAGGGCTGTGCATTTTTTGGGCCGAACCGAACCGTTGGGTTTGGTCCGATTTGGATAGGTACCAGTTTGGGTTTGGTTGGAAAAAAGGAAAATCGAAAAGTTTAGTTTGGTTTCAGTTCCAATCCTCCCCAAGCCGAAACCGACCGAACCGAACTGCATGTAGTTTGTAAGTATATATATATATATATATATATATATATATATATATAGGTAGGGGTTTTGATTAATTTTAAAGGGCATTTAAGTAAAATGCATATTTTTATATAAAACCCTACCCTTGTCTTTAGCCTATTCCTAAATCCTAAAGGAGTAAAGTACAACTTATAGGAAAATTGGTTGAGAAGTTAAGAAAATTTTGATGTGCAAGTAGAACTTATAGGAAAATCGAAACCAACCGAACCAAATCGAATCATGTTGGTTTGGTTTAAGAGTTGGACGGTTTGGTTTGGTTTGAGAATCTAGAAACCGATTAGGACCAGTTTGGTGTGTGGTTTTAGTCCAAAATCGACTAAATCGAACCGAATACACCCCTAGTCAGAACATTGGGAAGCTATCGGTAGGGTATTGAGATATTTGAAGGGAACTATGGATTATAGCTTGTAATATAGTGGAAAACTTGAACTCTTAAAGGGTTCACTGATGCTACTTGGATTTCTGACTCATCTGATTCAAAATTCACAAGTGGATGAATTTTTTACTTTAGCAGGAGAAGCAGCATCATGGGGGTCTAAACAATAAATATTTATTTATGATTCAAGTATGAAATCAGAGTATATAACATTTAAGATTCATAAGACAAATTCTTTTGACACAACATATATATGCAATTATTATTTAGGAAATTTTGCATTTACCTGTAACAACTGCCACATTTTTATCCTGACAACATCGGGTACTGACTTGAGTAGGGTTAGGCTTGTGCCAAAAATATGACACAAAGAACTGATTTGGCATTTTGATGATGACTGTTAAATAGTTGAGCTTTAGTGGCCCAGTATTAAGTATTAAGGGAAACAACGGTTGATCAGAGATTAGGTAGAAATTAAAATATTCGGAGCCCTCCTAAAGATGAAAATTTGTGTAACACAATTTTAAATAATGCATAAGACTGATAAGCACTAAGGAGTGTCAATCCTTTGACCCAAAACCCAGGCGTGCATGGAGTAAAATACCAACCAAGGCCTAATGGCCTCGCCTCGACAATAGAGGCAAGCAAAATAGGATTGCCTTGGCCACCTGAGGCAAGCCTAAAAGGTTGCCTCGGCAACTGAGGCAAGACTACAAATAAATTAAGTAATATAAAGCTTATATATATATATATATATATATATATATATATATATATATATATATATATATATATATATATACCTAGTTAAAATAGATGGCTACTAAGTTAGCCCAGCCACTTCACTTTAAGTGTAACCAGTTCTGGACTGCTAAACCATGTGTATGCTTGGTAGGCAAATTAAACTACTTTTGATTTCCTCTGCCTATATAAGTAAAAGCCTATATGAGCCTTGCATGAAAATTTAACCCAAGGGGCTGATACATTGAAATAATGTTTAAGGCTTATAGGCAAGGGGGGATACCTAAGTTGTATTATATGGGTATACACTTGCAAATTATACACGCAAGTGTTGCCTTCATTGTCATTTAGGGAGATACACTTAAAAAGGCAAGTGCTGGCTTGGTATCAAAGCACAGCCTTAAGGTGCTTATAAGTTGTTGGCGTCTTTACCTCACTACACGACCAAGGTGAGTCATCGAACGAAAGCATGCACGCAAAGTGCAGCAATCGCTATAAACTCCAGTAAAATTTTCTCCATCTTCTTCAGCTGACTCTCTGGTTGAATTCTTCAAAGCCAAATTTGTAGAGAAAGCCAATTTGTTTGCGACCTCTGTTAAGTATAAAACAATCTTTGTAGTTCACTGGCTCGACAAGCGCAGCGTCACTAGATGATTGGCACCGCACCGATGCGACCGTAATAACACCAAAGAGGTTAGTGATTTATTTGTTCTTATATAGAAGATTTGATCCTAAGAACTTACAGCTTAGAAATTAGCCTGAGTATGCATTTGAGTGCAGACTGCTGCACTCTGAATCTTCATTGACAATCTGTAAATGGAAATATATATATATATATAGAAATATGCTACAGATTATACATATATATATATATGAAGATATATATATATATATATATATATATATATATATATATATATATATAGTTACACAAGCAAAAAGGGTACAGCACCAAGGTGCACAAAGGCACTGCACGACACAGACCACCATAGAAAGGCCAAGAAGACAACCCTAGCAAGCTAAAACTACACAGGCTGAAAGGCTTGCCGCGGCAACAAAGCCAGCTGAAAGGCTTGCCGCGGCAACACTTATAGAGTTGTCGCGGCAACAAGGCCAGCTGAAGGGCTTGCCGCGGCAACAGTGTGCTCAGACCTTTGGTCAGAATTTTAGTCATAACTCTTGATCCCGAACTCGGATTGGCATGATTCTTGATGCATTGGAAAGGTAACAACGAGTCCTACAACTTTCATAAACCAATAAAGTTCTAAATCAGACGTTTAAAGGGTTAAAAATTAGTGATAATATGCAGCAAGGTACTCAAGCTTGTCGCGGCAACAGTGTGCTCAGACCTTTGGTCAGTAGCTTGGTCATAACATTTGACTCCGAACTCCAAATGACACGATTCTTGATGTGTTGGAAAGGGAAAAACGAGCCCTATAATTTTCATGTTTTAATAAATTCTTGAATATAATGTTTAAGGGGTCACAAATGGGTCACAAGTCGCAGAAACATGCTCAACTGCAAAGCTTGCCGCGGCAACCCTGTATTTGGCACGCTTAGTGACACCTCTGTCAGGGGTTTATGCTGGGTTGACTTGTTGAGTTTGACCATGAGATTTGGGACCATAAATGGTCCATAATTGGGGTCTATGTTGACCGAATAAACCATTAAAAATACTAAACCTATGAATGACATTCCTAGGTGCCACTTGGTGCACATGACGCGTTTGCTTAAAGACGAGCGTGGACGGGAAACTAATTACACGAAAACCTGGTGTAAGGTAGGAAATGTGCTTTGCTAACTTGTATTTTAATTGCTCATTCACATCTAGATAGCATATAGAATTATTTTGTTCAATAAAGCTACAAGTATAAAATAGTTGCTCATAATGAGATAGATTCGATGTATCCTGTTGTAGGGACTTTCCTGAACTAAATGATAGTGAGTTTTATTTTCTCATCTAGTTAAGTAAACTCTTAGTAAAATCATGTGTACAGGAAATATGATATCTAATTAAATTTTGTTTTCTGAGGATGATAGATATTAGTAAACGAAGGAATGTTTTGCATGATGGATATCAGTAACCTATGAATAGTTACCAGCTGCAATGTGATATTTAATTTGGAATGGATAAGATATGCTCGAATTAAGGTTAAAAAGTAAGGATGAAAAGTGTGATATATAAAGATGATTAGTAGTACCATGCCAATGTTGTTTTGATGAATTCAGCATTAAAGTATTCAACTTTGTTAAATTCAGTTTGGATAAACTATTAGTTAAGAATAAGAAGCTCAATTTTGAATTAGTATGAACATGATAGTGTAGCTTTGATTCGTTCAGCTTGGATAAGTTCAGCGTTAATCAATAGTTAACTCAGTCAGTTACGTATGCTAGTTTCATGATATATAAACATGCAAGATCAGTAATGCTAATTCAGTGAGATGGAAAAGAGGATACGATCAGTTTCAATGCATGAATATGAATAGTTATGCTAGGTTAGTATGCTAGTTTAGTATTATACAAGTTTCAGATTATACTAATAAAAGTTTCGATAAATGATTATGAGCATATCAGTTCGATAAGATCAGCTTGACACATGTTATTATATTAGAACTATTGTCAAACCAATTTAGATGACTTGATATCAATCAGTAGATAAATTTGTATGTATGATGATACTTGATGAGTTTAGAGGAAGTATAATGTATACACATACTAGTTTTCAATGTATTACTATGACTGTTGGTGTTAGATCAGCTTAGGAATCTACAGACTTGATGTATGCTTTACATGATTATAATGCTAGTTTAGCTTGGATACATGAATATCAATGATTATGATAATTGTAGTTTTATATAATCATATGGGTTCAATTATTCAAATCAGTTTTGCTACATGATATCTATTCATGATGTGCTCGCATATATACCATGCATTGTTCATGTTCTGTTATCCTTGATCTCATGTACACGTCTTTAATTCATCTTGAAACAAGTGATCCCGCTAACTCGAGAGCTTGATATCTCGTCCAAGTGATCTCGCTAACTCGGGAGCTTGATATCTCGTCCAAGTGATCCCGCTAACTCGGGAGCTTGATTTTCTCGGTCCAAGTGATCCCGCTAACTCGGGAGCTTGATTTTCTTGTTTCTTATATTTGTACATGTCTTGTTTCAACATGATTCATTGATCTCGCCTGATTCCTTGTCAGCATGAATATGTCAGCATTGTCAGGATGATACAATAATTGCATGATTTAGTGCTTGTTCTGTTATATACTGCTAGGATATATGGATGCTAGAATAGACCTAATATAAGATGACATGTGTTTCATTTTATTTTGCATCTAGACATGAATGGATAATCTAACATATAAATTAGCATTTTAATTTTCCCTGCTGAGCTTTGATGATAGCTCATCATACGACTTTATGTCTTAGCTGCAGATAGTGCTCAAGACCCTAAGCACGAAGTTGATCCTACCTACCAGTCTGAGGAGGAGGACGAAGAGGAAGGTTCTACTGAGGACTTCTTTTCTTGAGAGGTTTGGGAGAGAGAGATTTATTTTTAAACATTAAATATGTATAAACAACAGTGTGATTTGAGATAGTTTACTACTTTATGTATAGGTTTCTGTTTATATTCCTATTCAGTTTGCTGCTTTATATAAATGAATGAATATCAGTTGTTGTCATATTTCTATGTATCAGAGTTAATTCAATTCGCTTCCGCATATGTAACACTTTGAACACGATGCCTTTGTATGACAGGATCATGTTAGGTAATTCGACGGCGCGACTTTTCCCATTTACGAGAAGGGGAAAAGTCGGGCTGTCACATTACCCCTCTAATATATGTCGTATTTACACTCCGCCCCCTGTGTTTCACCTATTCACACTGCGAGCCTTGCTTTCATGTTTACTTTACTTATTACCCCCTACAATGACGAATCAACTATTGACTATTAAAAAACTAAACTTTGAATCAAATGATGGAGATCATTTTTCACCATAATATTCTACCCACTGAATCATGATATTAGGAATTTACCATAAGGCAGTCAAATTTTGATGTCATAAGACAGATAATATAAAAAGTGATAAATAGGTGAAATACAAGGGCACAACATATCTTAAGGGGGTAATGTAAAAATCCCTAATATTTATTATGATAATAAACTTGTTTTGTAGATTTCAGGTAATAAGAAATACAAAGGAAAATCAAGGCATATAGGCCTTAGATATAACATCATTCAGCAGATGTTGAGTGATGGGGTGATTGTGTTGAACTACATACCAACTTCTGAAATGCTTGCGGATCCACTTATAAAAGCACTACCCAGAGATACTGTGTTGTGAACATCAAGGGGGGTGGACCTAAGACCGGTATCTTTAAAGGGACAGTAGTTGAACTTCAACTTAGTAGAGTTGGAGATCTCAAATCTTAAGTTCAATGAGATAAGAAACTATTTCTTGACCCTTGAAAGTGTACAAAGGTATGTTATCTATTGACTATCTCTCTGGTGCTAAATTCCGTGCACATATCTTGTAACGTAAGAGGGTGAGTTTAACTCTTAATAATTCTATAGGATTAATTTGTTGGAGTGGTAAAGTAGTTACAAAAGCACCCATGACATATTCACCTATATGAGTATGAAATTGAAGTCGCTTCAATGTAGATTCGGTCATCTCTCTGAAATACTTATGAAATCAAGATTTTAGTTCATGACTGTAATGCGCAAGCCTTATGTCACTAATGATTTAGGTTATAGTAAGTGCACATGTAATTCTGGTTTGTTAGACATGTTTTAAGTTCAAAGCTATAATCTACTTAAGAATTTTACAAACTTGGTGTTGTATATACTTGTCAAAGGTTCAAATTAAACAGTACCTCTGATGATGCTTAGTATGATCACTTTGATACAAATTTTTTATTTTGAAACAAGTGGGGCAATGTTATATATATTAGTGGAGTCATATATGTTTTATTAATTCAAAATTAAATTTATAATTATCATTATATATTAATAATAATTCAATGACAAACTTGTAAAATTTATTTACTTTGTGTGCAAATAAATAAGAAAATAAATTTCAATATAATATATATATATATATATAAGAAAGAAAGAAAGAAAGAGAGAAACTCAAGAGGCACGAGCCAAAAGGACCAACATCTGTAAACCCAATGAGATGGTGATTTCTGATGGCTCTTAAGCCCAATTGTTGCCTCAAATTATTGTTAAGCCGAAGAGGCGCTACACAATGGCTAAAAGATCTTAAACGGTCTTTTCGTAGTGTCTTTTCAATTTTTTCTTCAAAGAGGTGTCTTTTCAGATTTTTGTTTATCTCTTTACAGTTATCTGAAAAGACACAATTTTGTAATCTCTTCACCATAAATCTGAAAAGACATGATTCTGAAATATCTTCACCATCATTTAAAATGATACAATGGTTTAAGATTTTCTCTATAAATAGAGATTAGATTCCGATTAGAAAGACACCGCAAAAATTATAATTTTTCTCTTATTCTTTCTTATGTTCTTATTTTCTTTGTTTAAGAACGCTTTTATGTATCAGAAAATGAGTGGAAGGTTCTTTTTCTAGAAAGTGCAATTTAAAAAAGAACACTCAATTCTTAGTAAAGCCGGCTCTATTGTATCTTGAAGGTAAATTTGTTGGGAACCTGATTGCATCATCGTTTATCAGACGGAGTGGGCACATTTATTGGCTTTAAGACAGCGTAGTTAGCTAGTACCTCGAAGCCATTTTCAATACGAATTTTTATTAGCAGAAAGTCACTTCAATTATTTGTTTACATGAAAATGTATTGTTTATATCTTAGACTCCTCTTTTATTGTTTAAACCTTAGAGAGACTTCTATCCTTGCCACACAATTGATATTCAAATAGAAAATTATATGTAGATGTTAGTGCTAATCTCTTAATTATGCTACTTTCCACCTCCTAACTTAGCCTTTGAAAGACCTTTGAGCTGTTTAATAACTGATTTTTAAGTTTTTTTGTGTAGTTAGCAATAATCTACATATTAGTGTAGCAATTCCTCCAAAAAAATGCCAAGAAGAAGAGAATGAGAGACAATCAGTGAAGCTAGTGGAAAGACAGTGATTGAATCATGGTGGTCCCCACCATGTGAGCTATTCAGCATGCCCTAGACCCCTAGAGTCCTACAGTGAAAGAGAAGTAGGGCCCACACTTAATGGAGTGAAATAGCAGGGTGGTCAAGGCAGCGGAGAAGCAAAATTTTAACCTCGAGCAATTCAGAAGAATGCTGCAGCAACCACTCGAGCTGTCTCGAGTAGATGCACCTTTAGAAGTTCCAGCTCAAGCAGTTAAAGAAAGAGCAATACAACCTCTCGAGGACTGCTCGAGCAGCCTTCAGAAGCTTTCTACCTGTCGAGCACCTCTCGAGATTTTATGCCTGAAGGTCCAACCACTCGAGCAACTCTATCCATTCAAGTCTCCAGCCACTCGAGAACCATTCAGGAGCACCTTATCCACTGGAGATCTTCTTGAGATTGTATACCTAAAGCTTCATCCACTCGAGGCTCGGGTTCCAGCTGCTATATTCGAACTTCAAGGGCATTTGAGGAACTTCCATAGCACATGGGGCACATTTCCCAATGTATTGTATTTTTCCTAACTGTCAGGGGAAATACTTGGCTACAAATGAGTCACATCAGTAGAATCTTAACAAATTTGATTCTCCTTTTCTCTGATTGGCCAAGGTAAAAAGCTACTTTACGGATTGTATATATAGGATGTAAGTAGGTAGAAAAAGGTATCTGAGGCAAGGGAACCAGCAAGGATATTCTTGCCTTAGTTCATCTTTTAGGGTTAGGTCATTTTTTTTCTTTCTTCTTTCCTTAGCTCAGCAATGTTGGGCTAAATCTTTGTAATAGATAGGGTTGATTTAAGCTGTAAAAGGACTGTGTAAGAACATTGTAAAGGGTCTAAAAGTCTACAAAGACTACAACCTTGAGGGCTAATCCATTGTAAGTACCTTTTAAACAATGAAAAGTTGTTTTTACTGTTTCATTAAATATATAAGTTCTTGTGTTTGTATTTAGATCTTTATAGATTTTCTGCACTTATGGATGCATGAGCTTGTAGCCTTGCAAACATAGTGGCTGCAGTGGTTTTCTTGTTCTAACTTTTTAACCCCCATGACTGGTGTATATTCATGAGATATCCTGTGACCATTCAAGTGGACAGGATATAGCCCTAGGACTATTTCATATCTCAGGGTTGGGTTGGATTCTTCTTCCTTGCATTTGTGCTTGTAGCCAAATGAGGGACATCTGTAGTTCCAGCTCTTGCTCTGCCTTGCCATGTCTTTTTCAGTAAAAATTAATCCCTAGCTATTTATTTCCCACATTTTCTATTTATTTTATCAAACCATTTCCATCCTTCTCTGAACCCCCTTTATTTTATTTCAATTTTTAATTTTAGTTTTATTTATATTTTTAGTTAGTTGTGACAACCCCAAAAACATCCTCTCTTTACCTTGCTTTCCCAGTTTAGGTTTAGAGCTGTCAGATCTGTAGCAGATCTGGAGGTCTACTATTATTTTTTAGATCCATAAGTCCCTGTGGGACAACTTTTACTTATTTAAAACTTACTACAATAGCCATGTATCTTGCAGGAGGTTTGGATTGTGTTCTATTCCATCTTTTTTTTTCCTTTTATTTTATTTTTACCTTTCTTTATTTCTATCATATTTTGATCATTCTTTGTAATAAAAAGAACATAATCCAAAATAAGCCAACAGTTAGCTATGATAAAATTAATTGATATTCAAATAGAAACTTGTAAGTAGAAGTTAGCTATGATAAAAAATTTAAAGGAATATCGAGGAGCGAGAGGTTCAAACTTAGAGTTCTTTCCTTAGATCTCTTTTCATTATGAATTAAGACTTTATTTGTAAGAAATGTGTTACGACTCGAAATTCTACCCCATCCTGAGGGCCCAGAATTTTGTGTTATGATCCACACTCATCTCAGATACGCTAAGCAGGCATATACATAGTCAGAGTTCTCACGTAATTATGGTTCCAGGAGATTCGTGAAAACAATAAACGAAGGTGGAATCTAAGGGCATTTACAAATAATGAATAAATGTGATAAAAATCCCAGTAATGACTATTAAACAAAGAAGTAAGAGTCGGAAACAAATCCGATATACGAGGCTATGAGTCAACAATAACAATATAAAACGAAACTCAGTACTGAAACTACTACTCTCAATAGTCAGCACTCAGGTCAAAATCAGCACCAAGGTCCTTTTGATAACCTGTTGTGTCAGCCTCCCAACGCCCCTGGTACTCAGCATCCACGGGGTTAATGAAATCATCACCGATCAGATCAGGACAGCAGGCGTTCACTCCGTCGATATAGTCACCTGAAATAGATAAATGACATGAGAGTTGAGTTGCCAAACAATATGCAACTCAATGGATACACCACCAATCCACCCTACTCTACTCAGGTGCATTGTGGCTGCATCTCATGACTCTTAATAATAATATAGTAATGCAACTAAAAGAAGGAAACAATAAATTCTTACGTATGGTAGATTTTGTGACAGCCCAGATTTTGGCACCCCAAAACCTGTGCCATCAGCACAACCCTTAAGGTCGTGCCCCATAATCCTATACGGAACATTGGTATAACCAAGCAACAACGAAGCAAAATAAAGTATGAGAACAGAATCTAACTAAATCTTCATGTATTAATGATATATTATAGTAAAAGCTCAAAAGACAATTCTAATCTCATGCATTGCATGAGCAGAAGAACCAACCCGAACCATCGGTGATAAAACAAGGTCACCTCAAATAGTTCGCCAAAAGAATATATCATATTATAAATACATTTTCTCAAAAGGGCTTGACATACCAAGCCGTACAATCATGCTCTCAAAATAAATTAAAGTACGCAGGGGTCTCAAGAAGAAGTCCTCAGGAGGGTGCTCCATATCCTCTCTGAATATGTAATCCGAATCCTCCAGATCTACGCCTCCAGAAGCAATAGCAGCTGCAAGCACGGGACCTGTGACATATAGTTTAAAGGGTGAGCTACATCCTAGCTCAAGAGGGAAGCAACTGAATGAACATATAAGTTAATTCCTCACATATATTCCATGACATTTAACAGCATGATGTATAAATGAATTTACTGGAAAAGTAGTTTAAATGACTGAAAAGATGCACTGTAGGTTACTATTTCTTTACATATTTCATTTATTCTCAACTTGCTCACAAACCACAATGATTCAGCCTAAAGACTTAAATCATAACTTAAATATTCCCCAACTTACTATAGAGTCAGGCGCCCGATGGAATACCCTTCATCGTCGTCTAATCAGACCATTTTCATATCCTTTTTCACTCATTCAATACTACCTAGGTCCCTTTTTAGGCGACGGGTTCAAGTCTCATACATAAATACATCCTTGGGATGTCCAACTGGTGTTCGGATTGGCCGTTATACCAGTCACAGATATCCTGTTGAGTCAATCGTGGGTACCCCACCACGACGGTGGGGTATTCTCCAAACTTTAAATATCATAATGCACTACATATAGTTATTCACCGTGTGATTATGCTAATTATAGTAGATTAGACCTTATTAATTTCATTCACTTTGCTTTACCTGTTCACATACATCCCTGGGATGTTTAACTCAATGTATCACACAGATGCCTTTATCACATTCACATCCCCTTGGGACGTCACATGCTCATTTTACTTTGTGTTCACACACACACACTTAGTATTCATATTTTAGATGCATAATTACTCATTTCTATATCACTACATATATGCTCTTGCTATTAAAATACATGTTCAAGGTGTTCCCTACCTCACGTGTCTGAATTTCCAAGCATTAAGGTCCTACGTAATTCCCCATGCTAGCATTCACTTGTACCACCTATGGTATACCATAGCACAAACAAAGCATCAAGAAGGATGCATAAAAGAAGGTACAAGACCCTCCCTGAACCTCAAAGTCTAAAATAAAAGCCAACAGAAACTGTCCAAATCGATTGATCGATCTCCAAAATCGATCTATCAAAATCCCAAAATTGATTAATCGATCCAAATCGATTAATCGAATTTCCAAAATCAATTGATCGATTTCTCAAATCGATCAATCGGTTTTCCCAAGCTTCCATTTTCCAGTCACTGTGAGTGCTCAGACGATTAATCAATTTTCAATCGATTAATCGAACTTCAAAAATCGATTGATCGATTTTAAAATCGATCAATCGGTTTCGAGCATCTTTGCCCAACTAACTTCCAAGCCAAAATCGATTGATCAATTTTTCAAATCGATCAATCAATTTGGTCAGAAACTCAGCCCTTTGCGAGCATTTCTTCCAACTTTCATTCCTTTTTATTTTCCTTTCTTTTTTATATTTTTCATTCAACATTTAAACCAAAATTTAATGCACAACATGTTTATAGCAAATTAAATAAGACTCACCTCAATCGATCTTTTGATTAAACAACTGGATCGGTCTATAGGTTAGGGCTTCTAGCATCAACTTCAACGAGTTTCAATGTGTCGAATCTGGTGTTAAATGCTCAAACTTGTCTTCAATTTGGAATCCACATAAACTCTCTAGCAATTACTCCTTCCTTACTCTCTCTCTCTCTCTTCTTAACTCCACACCAACCAAAATAAAGAGAAATAACTTCTCTTTAGTTATTAAGCCCTTTTAACCCCTCTCAAGTTTTGGTGTTGAGCACATACACCCAAGACAGGTGTATGTTATCTCTAAACTATCTCTAGCACTACGTATACATGTTCATTAACATCTTGGTTATTTTAACCATAGTCATTGTGTTGACTATCACCTGGTCAAACCTACGACCAGTCGGGCATGCATCCCGAGGTCATTGTTCAAAGTTAAAATTTAGGGACGTTACAGATTTTGTATCATACCATAAATGTAAGACCATGATTTAGACACTCCAGTCCTAACGTACCTCACCATATCTCATAGACATAGCATATCATATTATTATAATGACACAGGCATCTATACATCGCACGAGCGTACCTACATACTCATAAATCCTAAACGATCTCTATCAGAGTCACTATTCGAGCCTACCATATGAGGGTCACTATAGTAACTTACCACCATAACATACTCATATCACACACCCCATCCAGTCACAGGGGCAGCCGACAAGCGTAACTCATATTATACTGTCTTCCCAGAGACTCGTCTTGACTGAAGACGTTGTGGCCCTTATGGTAACTATGAAAGGAACGACACGTACATACTTAAGTTTTTAATCTTATGCTAGCCTACGCAGCGACATCTTATTATCATATCGTATCTTATCTTACCTTACTTACTCATACTTATCATAATCTTACTACATCTAGGACGAACTATAGTGTGATGACTTCACTAAACCACGGTTCCCAAGAAACAGGTTTCGTAGTAATCTGAATGTACTTCGTGTGACAGCCCATACTATCATAGAAGTGTTGCATCCATACATGAATGCCTATGTTCTGAGTTTTACATGACCGTAAAAGAAACCTCACTATAACTAATGCCTAAGGGTCGAACCTCATATCTTAACTCTTATATTATCCTATTATATTAAAACTCGGGGGTGATAGGGTCACCATATATACTACCGTATATGAGGTTACACTTAATCCGTACTCACTATACTTGTCATGATGTCTCATACCACCATGAGTTGTAAGGCATGTGAAAACGATGTATTCCTCGGTTTGATATCATCTCAGCGAATCACTACGCCTAAGCGTAGGCATGATCTTACTCTCTCATATATAGGACCTAATTTATCCATAACTCATACAATATAATCAAGATGAACGAATAGCATTATTTATATAATATATAGATTTAAATTTAATGTTACAGTACAGTGGTACGTATATATTTATATAGCATCCCAATATAAATATAGAGTAAGGTAGTCGTTAGTATGCTAAAAATGAGAACATGAAAGTTAGAATTCAATCTAACGAGGGTATCTAATTTTTAAGTCTCCATGTTACTTTGAAGATCACGTTGAAGAGATAAATTTGATATATATATATATATATATTATAATTGTATAATTAAATTAAAGGATATTATAATTTATAAGTTGAGATTTATCATGACCATTGATCGATAGACCTTCAGTAAGATATAAGATACACAGGAATTTTAGTCTTGAAAATCAAGGAATAACATTAAATTTAGGTAGCCTTGGATCATTCGAAACTGATATGATTTTTCGCTCTATTTTGACCTCTAAAACATCGCATTCGTGAAATATCTATTTCACATAAAGTTGTAAAGCTCGAAGTCTTCTTTTCAAGGCCGTAAGAATCGCGTTAATCTAAGGTCGGGGTAAAATGTTATGGCTAAAATACCAAGACCAGTACATCAATGGTCACGAGCTCGAGTTTGTGGCCATGAATTCAAGTTCATGGCCACGAATTTTGGTTCGTGGCCGCGAGTTTGAGTTTGTGGCCGCGAGATTGAACCCGAAACTTTATGATGGGACATTCCCAATACTTTTTAGCATCAATTTTTATCTACTAACTCTTTTAAAATGTGTCATCGAATCTCATTTCATGACAATAATCAGTGTCTTTCATGCAAGGTCTTATGAGTTCATTATCGTATCAATCTCACGGATTCGAAATAAGACCCAAAAATAATAAGAAAATAAATAAAATAAAGTTATAATTAAGATTAGCCATATACTTCTTTTCTATAATAATTTATATATATATATATATAAAGAGAAAAATATAAGCGATGGCCAAACAGGGGACGATTTTCATAGCAAATTAAACTACAAAAATCAATAAATTGAAGACATAAAATATTTAGATCTACAAAATATATAACTTTAAGGGGAAAGTACATATTAAATATGTAGATCTATTAATTTTTTAGATTTTAAGGTTTAAATAAGATTTTAAACCCGTCGATGCACGATCAAACGCATCATACGCGATGGGATCTAAAAAGAATAAAATGAATTGGTGGGTACCCACCTGTTAAAGCGTGAATGATAAATTTGTGGTGATTAGGGTTGAAGAGATGGACGTCCAACGCGATAGCTCATCCAAGATTTATTTTTCTTCCTCCTTGATCTCTTCGGTGGCAATAGATTGTGGTGGTTCTTATGGAGAACACACGAAAGTTTTAGGGATGAGATTAGGGAGTTTTGGAAAGAGATGAGTTGAGGAAGAAAGGTTGTGAGGGCTAGAGTTTCTTAAATGAAGAATAAGAGACGGCTAGGGTTTCTCAAAAGACTAGAATAAGAAAAGAAGAAAATAGTTACGTACTTAAA
The DNA here is from genome assembly GCA_021018995.1 of Chloranthus sessilifolius. Taxonomy (NCBI): domain Eukaryota; kingdom Viridiplantae; phylum Streptophyta; class Magnoliopsida; order Chloranthales; family Chloranthaceae; genus Chloranthus; species Chloranthus sessilifolius. The sequence continues at coordinate 87,256,038 of CM037594.1, read as the reverse complement.
TAAGGTTTTCTAAAAGTAGTGTAGGTTCCGGTGTGGAGCGCTAACACCGTGTATAGTGTAAAACATATCAAACACCATTAAATGAAGTTTAAGAAAATTCGGGTTGCTACATTCTCCCCCCCTTATAATATTTTCATCCTCGAAAATTATGTACTAGTGGCGATGAGCTCTGGGCATTTTTCCATAATCTCAGCTTCTCGTTCCTAAGTGGCTTCCTTCGGTAAATAATATTGCCACTGAACTTTGATGAAACATATGGATTTACCCTTGACGAGTCTCTTCCTTCGGTCTACGATGCGAACTGGTTTTTCAATAATAGTTAGATCATCCCTGACTTTAGTTGGCTCGATATCAAGGATGTGAGATGGATCAGGCAAGTACTTGCATAACATAGACACATGGAATACATTATGCATACCTGTGAAGTGTGTTAGAAGTGAAATTTGGTAAGCCACCTCACCGATGAGATCAGTGACGACGAAGGGTCCCACATATCTTAGACTTAGTTTCACCATATTCCAAAATGCATGATTCCTTTAGTCGGTGACACACGAATGAAACCAAGTCACCAATCTCAAATTCTACTAAGCACCTTCGATTGTTGGCGTAGGCTTTCTGACGATCCTGAGCCTCTTTCAACTTCTGTCAGATAACTCCAACCTTTTCAATTGTGGATTGTATGAGTTATGGCCCAAGCATCTTTCTTTCGCCAACCTCGTCCCAACAAAGAGGTGTTTTACAGCTCTAGCCATAAAGAGCTTCAAAATGTGACATCTTGGTGCTTGCTTGATAGTTATTATTATAAAAAACTCAATTAGGGGTAGATGATCATCCCAGTTCCCTCGAAAATCTAACATGCAGGTTTGAAGCATGTCTTTTACGATCTTATTAACTCTTTCGATCTGCCCGTCGATTTTTGGATGGAAGCTCACAGGAACCCCATAGAGTTTGACTATTTCCTTCATATATGTCTCAGTAAGTTTATCCCCACTATCAGTATTCTTGAAAGGTAGAAAATGTGCTAACTTAGTCAATTGATCTATAATAATCTAGATGGTGTTATGCTTCCTGGAAGTTCTCAGAAGTCCATCTATGAAGTCCATAGAGATGTTCTCCCACTTCCACTCAGGAATCAATAAGGGGGGCAAAAGACCAACTTGCTTCTGGTGTTCAACTTTCACCTGCTGGCATATCAGACATCTGGAAACATATTCGACAATCTCTCTTCATGTTTAGCCACCAGTAATAATTTTGAATATTTCGATACATCTTCATGCTACTTGGGTGCACCGAATATCTAGATTTATGTGCTTCCTTGAGAATCTCATTCAGTAAGATTGCAACATTGGAAATATATAATCTTTCTCTGAATAGGAGGGTCCCATCAATGAGCATGGAAAAGTCATGTTTAGGGCCCTCAGGCTAATTGTCCCACAATCTTCGAAACTTTGAGATCTAAGAGTTTCTCGATTCTGATACGGTCAACAAAGGTAGGTGTGACCATCATACGAGCTAAGTATGCTCCTTCTCCAATTCTGACAAGTCGCTCATCCAACTGAGCAATCTCATCGAGCGGCAGCCAAGCTTTTAGACATGTTAGCAGTCTTGCAAATTTTTTACTTAGAGCGTCAACAACTACATTTGTCTTACCCTAATGTTAATTAATCGAACAGTCATAGCCCTTCATGTATTCCATCTACCGTCTCTGCCTCAAGTTTAAATCCTTCTGCGAGAATAAATATTTGAGGCACTTGTGGTCCATGTAGATCTTGAAGGTCTCACCATATAGATAGTGTCACCAAATCTTAATGTCGAAGATGACTGTTGTCACCTCAAGATCATGAACCGGGTAGTTCTTCTCATGTGTTTTCAACAGTCTCGATCCATAGACAATGGCTCTCTTATGTTGCTCCAACAAACATCTAAGTCCCTGGCGCGAAGCATCCATGTAAACTTCATAATCACCAGGTCCAAAAGGTAAGGTGAGTATGAGAGTTATTGTGAACTTCTGCTTTAATAAATTAAATTTTTGCTCGCACTGATCTATCCACACGAACTTACTGCTCTTACGGGTTAGCATAGTGAGGGAGAGTGCTAAACGAGAGACCCCCTCTACATATTTGCGGGAATACTCGACTAAGTCAAGGAAACTTCTCACTTCAGTGACATTCTTCGATGATTGCCACTTCAATCTTTGATGGATCCACAAAAATCCCTGCGGTCGAAATTACGTGACCCAAGAAAGTTACCTTCTCAAGCCAAAATTTACACTTGCTCAATTTCGCGTACAACCTGTGTTCACATAGAGTCTGAAGTACGGTATGAAGGTGGTCTTTATGAGCTTCTTTCATTTGAGAATAAATAAGAGCATCGTCAGAAAAAAAAATGACAAACTGGTCGAGAAACTCTTTGAATACACTGTTCATTAAGTCCATAAATACGCCAGGTGCATTCGTAAGTCCAAAAGGCATAACAAGGAACTCGTAGTGTCCATGCCTCATTTCAAAAGCAGTCTTCGAAATATATTCCGCTCTGACTTTCAACTAATGATACCTAGACCTAAGATCTATCTTTGAAAAATAAGTAGCACCTTGAAGTTGGTCGAATAGATCATCGATACGAGGAAGAGGGTATCGATTCTTCACTGTCACATTATTCAGTTGTCGATAGTCAATACAAAGTCTCATAAAGTCATCTTTCTTCTTTACGAATAAAACTGGTGCTCTCCATGGTGACTCACTACGTCGGATAAAACCTTTGTCAGACAACTCTCGTAGTTGAATCTCTAACTCCGTCAGTTCTGCTGGTGTCATTTAGTATGGAACATTTGCAATCGGTAGGGTACCAAGCGCGAGATCAATCTTGAACTTTATTTCTCGGTCAGGACGGAGTCCAGGCAATTCTTCTAAAAAAATTTAAGGGTTTGCTTTCTCTTCACGATCACTGTCAAGTGTACCAAATAGAGCTGCTCCTCCCCTTTTAATGTCACGAAATTTGAATGAAGGGCTCCCAATAGGTCGGAATATGACTACTTTAGAAAAGCAATCTATAGAGGAGTGATAAGCCACCAACCAATCTATGCCGAGGATTATGTCGAAGTCTTGGAATCTGAGTACCACAAGATTTGTGGGTAACTCATGTGTCCCAATTACTAAGATCGTAGCTTTGTAAACATTAGATGTCACCATCACATCTCCTGACGGCGTAGAAATCGCAAGCATACTATCCAGTGATACGAGCTTAGCTCCGATTTTAGAAATAAAACATGGTGTAATCAAGGAGTAGGTCAATCCAGAGTCGACCAAAACCCAAGCATGACAATCAGATGAATCGATAGGTGTAGAAACATTCATAGTTCCTGAATTAGACAAGGGTTCACACGTGGTCTAAGTTATACACACGCCATAGTATTTCTCAAGAAAAATAATGAAATAAAATCATGCCTAAAACAAGTCATATATGTAATAGACAATCATGCAAGATAAAAAAGCAATTATACGTAAGAAAAAATAACTAGATTTAAGATTCACACCCTAAACGATCCCATCGGTGGCCAAATCGTCCTAATGAGACATGGCAAATACTCGGCCCTACGCTCAAGGCTGCTATAGCTGCTACTACTGACCTCTCAGAGTAATGTCTGCGGCAAGGTCTTGCTCTGGGCAATCTCAAATAAAGTGTCCCAGCATCTTGCATCGAAAACACACGCTTGTGTAAAGTAAATATTTATCTAGCTTGTGCCTCTTGCTGCACTTGGCACATGTTTCATATGGAGCATAGGAGCGCTGCTGGGTGTTAGTAGGGGTTGTTGTCTTCTAGTACTGGGAACGTGAGGCATTTCTCCGATATGTCATAGCTACAACACCTCTCTGGGTAAGTTGAGTTGTAGTGGCCTCTGAATAGGTGTAACCTGACGAAGGTGCAAATTTCTGGTAATCGGAGACGGGAGCGGCTCTCTGAAATAGGCAAGTCTGAGGGTACGGCGTGAAACGTTGTTGTCTCTGTACTGATGCATGTCGAGAAGGAGGTGCTCTTGGAGTGAAGGACGAAGGGCCTTTTCAAATCAGTTTGAGTTTCCTAACAGGTTATATGTTAAACATGCGTCTCTTCATTTTCCTGCTCCCGAATATGAGCTCGTTCTACAAGCTCTCCATAAGTTAAATTTTCATAGCCGCAATTCTGCTCCTAATATTAGGGTATAGCCCCTTCTGAAAGTGGTAATATTTCTCAGCTTCATCAGCTACCAATATAGAGGCGAATCGAGAGAGTCGATCAAATTTTATCTCGTATTCAGTCAAGGACATGGCTCTTTGGTGTAAAGCCAAGAACTCACTTTTCTTCAGTATTTTTGTGGCATCTGAGAAGTACTTGCTATAACATACTTTTGAATTACTGCCAAGTCCAGTGCTCTTCTTCTTGCCTATTTGCCAACCCTTTGGCTGAAGTCCACCAACTTCATGCATCACTTTCAGACACATCACAGTCCAAGGTACTTTCTCATTTTTGGCGGTCATAGAGACTTTGAAAATCTTCTCTATCTGGGTGATCCAATCATCAGCAGTATCAGGATCTAACTACCTAAGAAAGTGTGGAGGTCTGGCCCTAGTAAAGGTCATGTATTCATTATAGTTGTTATTCTCAAATCGAGGCGGTGACGGAGGTATAACCAGGCCATGGTGAGCAGTATTGTTCAATTGTTGGGCAATAAGGTCTTGATAGGTCCTTGCCTGCTACTCCAGTTGTTGGTTGAACCCTTGGATCCATCTGACAGTCTCCTGTTGATGAGTCTCATTCGACTGGACCACATGTTGTGCGGTTGTCAACTCCAGCAACATACATGTTATCTCACTTTCTTCTCCCTAATAGTAAGATCCCTCACCATTACTTCGCAAAGGCATCATAATCCTGTTTCAAAAATAGTGACTTAGAACTCATAATAATTTAAGTCCTAGAGTTTAACAGGAAGTAAAACCTGGGCTCTGATACCATTCTGTGACGACCCAAACCCACATGCCACGATATTGTCCGACTCTGGGCATAGGTCCCCACCCTGATTTTATTTATGGCATGGGCTTAAGTCCCCACCCAAAATGCTTTATGACATGTAGTATCCGCAATCACATATAGCCCAAGGTCAAGACTTTTCTCTATCCAATGTGGGACTATTATAGCCTCCCACCTAATAGAAGAGTCGTCCTCGTCTCTGATACCACTCTATCACTATCCAAAATTCTATCCCATCATGATGGCTTAGAATTCTGTGTTATGACCCACACGCATCACAAACATGCTAAGCAAATCTCACGCAATTATGGTTCCACGAGATTCATAAATGCAATAAATGAAGGTAGAATATAATGATATTCATAAATAATGAATAAATGCGATAAAAATCCAAGTAATAATCATTAAACAAAGAAGTAAGAATCGGAAATAAATCTGAAATACGAGGCAATGAGTCAACAATAACAATATAAAATGAAACTAAGTATCGAAACTACTAATATCAATAGTCAGCACTCGAGTCAAAATCAGCACCAAGGTCATCCTGATAACTTGCTACGTCGCCCTCCCAAGGCTCCTGGTACTCAGCGTCCATGGGGTAAATGAAAGCAGCACCAATAGGATCAGGAGAGCTGACGTACACTTTGTCGATATAGTCACCTAAAATAGATAAATGCCACAAGGGTTGAGTTGCTAAACAACATGCAACACAGTGGATACACTACCAATCCACCCTACTCTACTCAGGTACATTGTGAGTACATCTCGTAAGTCATAATAATAATATAGTAATGCAACTGAAAGAAGGAAATAATAAATTCCTACATATCTTAGAATTCGTACCATAGCATAAATGAAAGACCATGATCTAGACACACTCTAGTCCTAATGTACCTCATCATACCTCATAAATATAACATATCTTATTATTACAACGATATATGTATTTGTACATCGCATGAGCATACCTATATACTTATAAATCCTATACGACCTATGCTAGAATCACTGCTCGAGCCTATCATATGAGGGGTCACTATAGTAGCTTACCACCATAATATAACGTCTTTTATAACATACTCATATCATACACCCATCCAATCACTGGGATGGCCCTCAAACGTAACTCATATCATACTGTCTACCCAAAGACCCATCTGGACTAAAGACGTTGTGCCCTTACGGTGAGTACGTAAAAAATGATACATACAGACTTAAGTTCTTAGTCTTATACTGGCATACACAATAATTTCTTATTATTATACTCGTAACTTATCTTATCTCACCTTACTCATATTTATCATAATCCTATAGCTTATATCTAGGACGAGCTATAGTACGATAACTTCACTAAACCACACTTCCCAAGGAACAGATTCCTTAGTAACCTGGATGTACGTCATGTGACAACTCATACTACTATAGAGGTATTACATTCGTATATGGACGCCTACATTCTAAATTTTACGTAACCATAAAAGCAACTTCACTCCAACTAAGGCCTAAGGGTCGAACCTCATATCTTAACTATTATCTTATTCTATCATATTAAAACTCGAGGGTAATTGGGTCACTGTATATGCCACCGTATATGAGGTTACACTGAATCCGCACTCATCACACTCGTCATGATGTCCCGTACCACTATGAGTTGTGAGGCATATAAATATAATGTATTCCTCTCTTCAATATCATCTCAGTAAATCACCACGCCTAAGCGTACGCATGATTTTACTCTCTCACGCACATGACTTAACTTATCCATAACTCGTACAACATATTCAACATATACGCATAGCATTATTTAAATAATAGAAAGATTTAAATTCAATATTACAGTAGGTTAGTACATATATTTATAGAGTCACCCAATATAAATATAGAGTAAGGTAGTCATTGGTGTGCTAAAAACAAGAACATGAAAGTTAGAATTCGATCTCACGAGGGTATTGAATTTTTAAGTCTCCATGTTATCGTAAAGATCGCGTTGAAGCGATAAAATTTATATATATATATATAAATATATATATATATATATATATATATATATATATATTATTAGATAATTAAATTGAAGGATATTACAATTTATAAGTTAAATTTTATCATGATCATCGATCGAATAGCCTTAAGTAAGATATAATATACACAAGAATATTGGTCTTAAAAATTAGAAAATAACATTAAATTTAGGTAGCCTTGGATCATTCAAAAATGATCCTGACTTGCAAATCTATTTTGACCTCTAAAATATCGGATTCGTGAAATGTCTATTTCGCATAAAGTTCTGAAGCTCAAAGTTTTCTTTTCAATGTCGTAAGAATCTCTTTATCGGAGGTTGGAGTAAAAAGTTATGGCCAAAATATCCAGACCAGTACATCGATGGTCGTGAGTTCGAGTTCGTGGCCGCGAGTTCGAGTTCGTGGCTACGAGTTTGGATTTGTGGCCACGAGTTTGGATTCGTGGTCGCGAGTTTGAGTTCGTGGCCGCAAGTTTGGGCCCGAAACTTCATGGTGGTGCATTCCCAATACTTTTTAGCATCGATTTCTATCTACTAACCCTTTTAAAATGGGTCATCGGATCCTATTTCATGACAATAATCAGTGTACAAGGTCTTATGGGTTCATTATCGCATCAATCTCACGGATTCGAAATAAGACCCAAAAATAATAAGAAAATAGATAAGATGAAGTTTTAATTAGGATTAGCCATATACTTCTTTTCTACAATAATTTTTATATATATAAAAAGAGAAAGAAATATAAGCAATGGCCAAACATGGAAAGATTTTCATAGCAAATCAAACTACGAAAATCAATAAATTGAATGGCACATATAAAATATTTAGATCTACAAAATATATAACTTTTAAGGGAAAGTATAATATTAAATATGTAGATCTATTAATTTTTTAGATTTTAGGGTTTAAATGAGATTTTAAACTCGTCAATGCACGATCGAATGCATCCTACGCGACGAGGTCTGAGAAGAATAAGATGGATTGGTGAATACCCACCTGTTAAAGCGTGAACGGCATATCTACGGCGATTAGGGTTGAAGAGATCGACGTCTAACGGGATAGCTTATCCAAGGTTTCTTCTTCTTCCTCCTTGACCTCATCGGTGGAAATAGATCGCGATGATTCTTGTGGAAGAACACACAAAAGTTTTAGAGATGAGATTAGGGAGTTTTGGAAAGAGATGAGTTGAAGAAGAAAGGTTTTGACTGCTATGATTTCTTAAAAGAAAAGAAGAATAAGAGATGGCTAAGGTTTCTCAAAAGATTAGAATAAGAAAAAAAGAAAACAGTTACGTACTTAAATATGATTTTCTAAAAAATAGTGTAGGTTCAAGTGTGATGTGCTAACACCATGTATAGTGCTAAACACTTCAAATATCATTAAATGAAGTTTTAAAAAAACCGAGTTGTTACAAAATGTAAACTCTCGTGAATTCCCAAATTGGGATGTACTTAAATGTGTTTGCTCTCAAATTGCATTGAAAGAGGCATTTGGCCAACTATAAAAAATCTAGAAAGGTTTTTTTGACATCAGTTTATATTAATTTCTCAGAAGATGTGACTCTATCCATAACCTACTTTTATTTAATTTACAAACGGACAATTGCAGTTTGCATAATGTATTGCAATGAGGTGAAAATCTTATTTTTTATAAAATTGGACTAAACAAACAATTGCAATTTGCATAATGTATTGCAATGAGGTGAAAATCTTATTTTTTTATAAAATTGGACTAAACAAATGAACTCGAGTCTTCCATGGAAATTTCAATTGCCTTACGGGGCGGTTTGATAGCATGAAAACCAAGGTTTCAAATATCGGCCGATACCAATATGTATCAGCGCTACTTATTGGTTTCAATACATATTATGTATATCCGCCGCCCTTGTTTTGGCTTTCTGCACAACGTTTACAGCATCTTCATTGTATCCGTCGACTGTCCGCGTATGGTGTTGTAAAGAGGGTGACCGAAGAGCCGAATACAATTCATGACAAGCGTATGGGGAAAATACCCATGTGTCAAATGATAGAGGAACAGGGAGCCAGGCTAGACAGCATTAGGGGAATAGGAGACTTGATTTTCGGGATTCTTTTGGTTTTGGGTAATTCTGATGGCGCCCACCAAGTTAGTGAAAGCACTCACATCCTAAACCCCATTAGATTAGATGATGACTATCGTATTTCTTGCCGATATTACACACAATAGATCTTAAGATCATTGTTCACCTATCGGATGGTCATTTTATTATTTCATATATCAGAGATCTCAAAATATGATCCGTGAATCATGACACACATCACACTCAAACCCAATTTTAAGGCTGTTTTTAGGGAATCTGTGATCTATGGAACTAAAAACTAACCGTCTGATCTGTGTGCTATGACAAATGATCTCCATCATCAGATTTAAGGCAGTCAACGATTTTTTCCTGTGAAAGAGCGTATGCTCTTCAAAGGAAAAAGGAGTGTGAATAACCCCTCCCTCATCCACTATACCTCTAACACTAATGACCCAACTTTTCGACCACAGAGTGGATCGAATTATTAAAGGCCCAAGAATGGCAAAGGCTCCAGCTTTTTTAATGAACGACAAATCAAAACTATATGTTAAAGCTTCCCTTTATTGTAATAAGACTTCCAATACTTGGTGAATGTTATCTAAGGAGCTTCAAATCAATGTTAATGGTGGATTTAATACAGAGGCGATTGGAGCTTTGAATTTAGTGGATGAAATGACTGGTTTGACAGAAGATCAACCCCATAGATCAGTGGTTTGACAGAAGATGAAACTCATAGATCCTCATCTTCTCCCTAAAATATGGATGCTCTGAATGATCCTCTCTCTCTCTCTCTCATTTCCACCTTCCGCTCACAATCTTTAAAATCATCGACAACTGTGATTCATTGGAACTTTTTTTTTATTTTATTTTCAAATTTTGTTATTTTTTAAGAATATTTATTTGTTGAACGTATGATTCATTTTCGCCTATTGTGATGCGTACGTCAACAACCAACCTATCATGAAATCTAGGATACCACATTCTTAAAACATCGACTTCAAAGAGTTTGTATCCTCTCATTATATTGTGCCCTAGTAGTGTTCAAAACCCCTTACCCTTAGCACTAGTATACAATATATAATAAAAAAATATTATGGAGAGCAGAGGTTTAGAATTTTAAGTTTTCTCCCATGTCATATCCCTGTGTATCCCTTCTTGTTAATTCGCAAATTCCACAAAATTCTAATACTCAAGATTGCGCCAATTAAAGTGTTTGGCCAACCGACCAGCTACGCCAATTAACACCGGTTTCTGTTTGCATCTCATTTGAGAATTAGCCAGTCATCTGTCAGGTTGAATTGAAAGAAGGCCAGCAAGCTCTTAAAATTACTAAGAAACACCATAAACTTTTTCTTCTATAAAATTGGCCGAATAAAAAAACAAGACGGAAAAAATATATATATATCAAAAACCTAATCTTTCACTGTGCAAATTCTCTGGCTTATGTCGCGTAGATCAGAATACCCACTATCCTACACTCCTCCCATCTTTGAAAATTTCCTTAAAACAACTCTGTTCAAAAGAGTTTCAAGGACTGAAGCACTGTAAATTATTTGCATTTCACTTTCGCAAACATGGGAGAGGAAGGAAAAAAAGCCCTTACCTTCTCACAATCATCGCAGATTCTATAATACCCATTTCACTTCCACCCTTTTTTTATCTCAGAATCAGCCAAAAAACTACCTTTTGAGACCAAAGAATACTTATCAACCTTGAAAACTAGTAGCAAGTTAGGAATATCATGCTTCGGATTCAGAATTGGGTGAGCTTAATTTCTGGGGGCGTCACTTTGGTTGCACTGTCCCTCCGAATGGTTTAGATGCCGGTCTTAGTTTCATGTACTGCAGGAGAAGACACCAAACATAAATAACTGGAACTTCTGAGCATATCATGTGAAAATGGATATCATATCGAATAAGCAAAATTTTACAGGTAAAACAATGGACAGAACGGTGAAACTGCCAAGTGTCAACACTAATTTGCGGAATCCACAGAACCTGAAATTTTCAAATCAGTTCATTTGTTTTCCACTTTCAGTGTTTCACACCTTTTTCGTGCCATGTTTAAAAAACTTCGCTTTGACTACAAAATCCTTCATTCATGGGCATATCTGTCTTCCTCAGATGGATGTTTTTTCATGTTTCGTGAAAGGACCCGACTCTCCTGGCTGTCATTTAAACACCAAAATGGTGTTTAAATGATCTTACACCATCAATGGTTTAAGATGTGGATGATCCGTACTGTCAAAGTGATAGATCAAAGATTGAAGTGTAACAGACCCAAAATGGTCTTTTAGGGAGCTTTAAACCATCAGATCTGTGGACTATAATATCAACTGTTGTTTTCAGACTTAATGGCTGATATTAAAGTTCATCAATCGGATGGTTCACATTCAGCCATAGCCATGTTTCTTTGCGCTGAGACATGCTCCAATAATGATTACCACTTGAACAATTTAGATTGATCACAATATGCGGCACATGGCATAATGACAAATCACACTTCAATGGTATGTGATAAAAAGTTTAATCTTGATGGTGCAAGATCATTTAAACACCATTTTGGTTTTAATGCCAGTCAGGAGCCATTATCCCTTTTTCAAAAGATGCTGCATGTATAACTCTACCTATGATAAACTTTATATAAGGAAACTTACCTCCTCATAGAAAGCATTGATCTCCTCCTCAGTCAGAGCTTCTTCTTCTTCTCCTGCATTTTCCACCCAACCGAGTGAGCGCAGAAATGCTGCCTCTTCCTCATCTGGATCAACAACTATATCTAAAACTGAAATCTTCTTCACATCGCTGCAAAATTGTTTGGACTGTTCACAGGGATCATTACAGTTGCCAGTCATTGCACTCCCATTCACAGAGGAGGACCACTCCAAACCCGAATCTGAAGAATGCGCAACCATTGCTTCACTACTTACCGAAGCAGCAACATCCTCAATCTGTTCCCCCGACTTGTCTAAGAGGGAGGATACAGCAGGGTTCGGATCTGGTATAGCAGCTGGAAGATTTGCTGAAGTCTTCTTCCTGAGAGAATTGAAGAAATCACTCCGGTTCTGAGCTTGAGCCGTGGATCTTTTATCCATAGAAGAGTTCTGTGTCAGTGACAAAGCAGCCATCTTGCAATCAGCTGTGGTCTTCGGGTTGGTGGGGCTCCTTGAATTAGCAAATGCAACTGACGGGGTAACACCAAGTGAGTTGTTTGCTACCCTGCTGGCATTTGTTGGGCTCAGGCCCTCTCTAGCAGTGGGAGAGATACCATTCGTTTCTCGTGCAGCTTTGAGGACCAGAAGCTTTCCAACTTGAGATGTCTTTGAAATGGCAGGTCCACTGCGGTGGGAATTGTTAACTAGCAGCGGAGATGAAGGCTGCTGCCCAACCTTAGTTACAGCGCTCAATTCGCCAGTTCTTGTTGCTTTAGTTTTCGGCTTTTCTGAAGAGTTGAGAACCTGAAAATGAAATTGAAAGCACCGACCAAACTTTGTCAACTTCATATTTATGTTATACCTACATCATACCAAACAAATATTTACAAAGAAAAATATGCTGAAACCAAGCAATGTTCAGAACGACAAAATATGCTTCATAATTAGATTTTCCATAACTAAAATTACGAGTAATTATGTTGGAAACGAGAAAGCATTTACTTGTAAGCCATGATACATGGATGTATTAATGTGCTTGGTGTCATGATAAAAGGCTTGGGCTGTCGAGCATGAAAATGCAGGTTCCAGTCCAGAAGAACAGTCACTTTGTGTGTAAAAAACCAGCGGTTAGGTCTATATCTTGTCCACCCCTCCCAGCACTCCATGCATATGGGACCAGCACTGGGTATTTAAATTCTTTTCCTTACATAGTACTAAAATAGATGAACAGCATGCTGTATGGAATCACAATGTAAAGATTGTAATTTACATTTGTAAAACATATAGCATCATATATCATACAATAATATAGGTGTAACACAGTTACCCACATCCATATCAGTGTCCTGAATTTTCAGAAATACCAGGTCATATCAACCATGAATCCACATCTGGATGTCACAACTTGGAAGAGATAATAAAAAAATTTTATGCAAGTAAATTAAACAAATCATCAACTAGACTAATCACGCCAGAGTAGCAGAAGAATGTTCTCATCTCATCTCCCTCAGTCAGCAAGACTCATAATTCATAGCCACTGCTATAGAACTATTCCTTAACTGCAGAGAGAAGTCTATACATCTGAACTGGAGCAGGCATACAATATTTCATCTACACAGGAGAGCAATAATGCTCGCTAAGCAATAATGCACTAAAGCTAGCCACCCACAAGTTCACAACAAATGGACGTCAAGGTTATAGAAAAAAAAGAATCAAATGAGATTATGGTCACTAACTACTTCCCCTTAGTTGAACTTTGTATCTTACACTCAGTCCGTCTCTACTTAGCGAAACTTCAGGTTTTATGCATGGCTAAGTGTTGAACATCCAATGCATATGAACTGTTTTTACTGTACAGTTAGTACTTAGTACCGTTAACAATCTTATCCAAAATCTCGTACAGATCCAAATATGCTTATTTACATTAAACAATTGCGACAAAGTTTAAGCTGGTCGCCCTTCCCCAACTTATAACCTATGTGATGAAGACAGCAGCCCTCAATATTATAAGATCAGGATAGCGGATGAAAACCGACTTAAAACTCAAATTTAGTGTGTAAAAACACAACTAATATCTTCTCGATTTTATAATATTTCAAGTGCAAATTTTCTGCCAACTACACGGTAAAAACACTCGAAAATTTTGCCTAGATTTTTGTGCAGAATTACATATCTGACCTCTCCTAAATTTCAGGACGAAAATTCAGTCTAACATCGTGGAATTTGCAGTGAAAACTAAACTCCAAACTGCTAAATAACTGGAAATTTAACTGTAAACATTATTTGCACACACCTGTTACAGTAGGGATGCTAAATTGGAACAGCAACAGAGACTCATAGCAGCAAATGATCAAAATCACCATGATTTATACGCAGAAAACAAATCAGTGACACGGCACAATCGTGACTCAAAAGTCACGTTAGAGAAGAGGTTCAGAAACCCTCGAATTCTCTTTTCATAATTCTCATAAGAAAAATCAAAAATAAAATATCCACGTTCATTTTCTGTTCTGTAGAAGTTTTACATTATCTAAAAGAAAATAAAAACTAGAAGACTCCTATTCTAATTAGGAAGCCTATTGGTGCGGGAACTTACTAAATGCAATGTTAGGGCTAAGATTAGGATTAAAATTAATTTAATCAATTAAAATAACAATTTCTCATAACAAATTATCACGAAAATTCTATAAATTCAATTAGGTGATTTAATTTCGGCCCAAAATAGTGTTACTTTCGTGTACGTTCCCTATCGCGGATCTAGAAGACTAGGGTTCTTATGAAGGGCTAGATCTCCGATAGTTTTAAGGCGTCGAACGAACTCGCAAGCGGGTTCTCTCGATACCAAACGAAAATAAAAGGCTAATAAAATTAATGTTAAACAAAATATTGATTTAAGGGTTTTTATGAGATCAATAAAATAATTATAATTACACTACTTACGCAAACCGTAAAATCTAAAGAAGATAGAGGTGGAAGAAGAGTTGGCCTCGCACCAAACCGCAAGCGGGAATCGAAGAATCGCTCTCCGTTTTGAGATAATCGCACCCTCACGAAAGTTTAGAACTCTCAATTTGCATAAGCAATTTTCATTAACCAAAAACTAATAATAAAAGTGTTTACAAGCCTTTAAATAGGCTAGTCAACGCATAAAATTAGAAATCCTATTATAACTCTAATTCCTAATTCAAATAAAAGAAATATCCTAATTCTTCTAAACAATAAAGTCCTAAAACAATAAGAAAACTAATCATATTTCTAATAAAAGAAACAACTCTTATTTTCTAAAATAAAATAATAAAAGATATTAATCCTAATTCAATTAGGATTCTTGAAATTCGTCACTTTATGTCCAGCTTCCGAAAACTGATCATAACTTCTTCAATACTTGTCGGAATTGCTCAAATTTTGGCTCGTTGGAAAGCTACTTCGATAAGCTTTCAAATAGACCAATTTCATATCAATCCGACTTCGTTTGACACTTCAAAATAGGCCAAATATAAAAGTGACGGGATTAAAAGTTGAAGACCCTAATAAATTTTGGATTTTCTTCTTTTTTATCAAACGGGTCTTTAACGAGCCTTTTTTTTAAAACTCATTCATGAGTCCACTTTCTATTTTGACATCTCTTTATCCAACGACAATTCAAACAAGTGGATCTAAAATTCGCATCACTTATAAGACTCGAACTCTAAGTAATAGTAAATAAAGAAACTTATTATTTACTCCCCCCATAAAACCTAGGACTCTAAACTCATGACAAAAATAAAAAAGAAATGGACTTTGGGATTTTCAAGAATGGGATGCTTAAAAATTTCAAGTCATACGATCACGTAGTGATCAAGTGATGCCCCTTAAATGGAGATTACAAATCTCATTAGAGTGTGTTCACATGGCATTTACAGTGGATCACATTTCTATATTAAATCAATTTTAAAGGCCCATTTGGCCCTTTCATTCAAGGCCCAATGGGTCTTTAAACTATGATCTTTAAATCATTCATTTTAGGCCCACTTGCCTCTCCTTGTTAGGGCCCAACAGGTTTATAAATTAAACCCCTTTTAATGATAAACTCTAGCCCCTTTTTAAACACAGTTTCTTCGTTTGAAATAGACTGAAACTATCCCCATTTAAGCTCTGCATCACTATGCATCTCTTAGACAATATTAACGTCAAGACGACCCCTTTCCACCACCCAGAAGCTCTAGAGATGCCTCTCAAGCGAACATCCCATCCCCTTTTGCTCACTCTATACTTGTGGGAGACAGCTTTCTCCCAAATTGAATCAAGATCAACCTCCAATCTCCATGGCTACTTTCCAAGAAAAGCGAAGTTCATAATTCTGATTCTATGGATACCCAACCCCCTTCCTTTTTTGGAAAAAGGCCGATGTCCCAGATGATTAAATAGATTTAGTTACCTTCTTCCCCACCGTGCCATAAAAAGTGTTTCTTTCTATCCGATTGCAAACCCCTTTCAGACACCAAAACAATGACAAGTAGTACACTGGGACATTGGAGGGATTAATCTTAATAAAAGTGACTTGGCCAGTGAAAGATAAGTTTCCCCTTCCAAACAGAGAGCTTCTTCTCCACCTTTTCAACAACGGGGTCCCCCAAAGACTTTCTAGGAATTTCTAAGCAAAGAAACAGCTCCAATTATCGAGAAGGGAGCGGGTCCACCTAGCACCCAATTTTTTCATCCAGCATCTTCACTTGAGCCTCCTTCGATCGAATACCCATAATTGTCGATTTCTACAAATTCATTTTTTGACCAATAAAACTTCATAACATCCAACATCTTCACTTGAGTCTCCTCTGATCGAATACCCATAATTGTCAACTTCTACAAATTTATTTTTGACCAATAAAAACTTCATAACGTCTAAGAATCCATCTTAATTATAGAAGGTTCTCTTTCGTAACAACGCAAAAAATTATAATGCCATCTGTGAATTGCAGATGACATATTGGGCCAAAATGATTCGTGATCTTAATTCTCAATCAGCTCATTCACGGCCTCTCCAACCAGGTTGAACAGGAGAGGAACGAAGGGATTTCTCTACATGAGACCTCTTGAAGCCCCAAAGAATCCATTACTAATCACCGAGTACATGGGCGACGCCTGAGAGCTCTGAAAGCCCCAAAGAACCCGTCAGGGATCCATTAATAGTCACCGAGTACATGGGTGACGAAGTGCAAGCCAGTTTACAAATCCCATCCTCTACAAAACATAATCAATGTAGGACCAGCTGATCCTATCATATGCTTTTCCATATCAGGTTTGCATATGATCCTTGCTTTTTAGATCGGTGCCTCAAATGCAAGCACTGGTGAGAAAGCACAGCCCCATCTGTAATTTGCATACATTCAATGAAAGCGCCTTGAACTGCGCCGACCAATTTTTTCATATGGGCTTCAACCAATTCACCAAAACTCCAGAGTTCAAGCTTATGGGGCGATATTGGTCGCTTATGGGGCGATATTGACCAAGCTTCGCCGCACTTTGGGGATGAGAGCAATAAAGGTAGCATTAATTATTTTCCTCATGAGCACGTTCCTATGGAATTTGGTAAAAACATACATTAAGTCTTTACTGATCAGGCACCAAAACCATT
Source organism: Chloranthus sessilifolius (assembly GCA_021018995.1). Classification (NCBI taxonomy): domain Eukaryota; kingdom Viridiplantae; phylum Streptophyta; class Magnoliopsida; order Chloranthales; family Chloranthaceae; genus Chloranthus; species Chloranthus sessilifolius. The sequence goes on along the minus strand of CM037594.1, from coordinate 87,238,688 downwards.
AGAAAATTTTCAAAGGGAAGCCATCAGGATCCGGCCAGGGCTCTGTCCCCAACCCTTTCGAACAAGGCTCTCTCAACTTCATCCAACTTGAAAGGAGCTTCCAACGCAAGGTTATCTTCAGCTGCAATCTGAGAAAAATGCAATACATCAAGAGTGTAATGCTTAGGATTTTCTTTGATATATAAATTGTGACAGTGAGTGGCAATTTCTTTAATATCTTCCTTGCACATGCATTTCTTATCTCGGGCTAGTATGGACTTAATCATGTTGCCTCTGAACCTGGCATTAAGTAAAGCTTGAAAGTACTTTAAATTCTGATCCCCCCTTTTATCCATTTATCACAGGATCTTTGACGCCACAAAATCTCTTCCCCTCCAGGGCCTCCACCACCTTTTGATTAACCTTTTCTTTAAGATCATTTCATTCTGAGAGCTCAACAAACGCCAACAGGGAGCATGTTCCTTTTTCAATTAAGGCCTTCAATCCTATTCAGCAAATCAGATTTAATGTTGAAAACATTCCTGAATGTTGAGCAGTTCCAATCTTTAAAAGCATTTTTCAGCTTTCCCAGCTCGGATAAGAAAATATGTCCCATTGTTCCTCCAAACTTCTATGCATCAGACTTCTTAACAACCACCTCAGAAAATCATTAGCCCCATAGGTGAAACGGTAACCCAAAGCTCCACAACCAACAAGCTTTCTCTAGATTAATCTGAGCAACAAAATCCAAAGCTTCATGGGGAAACCTTTATCCTTCTATTACCCAAATCATTGATGCCCTCAAAGGCAAGTTAGCAGCAGGTCTTTGTCCACCATATCCTGGAATTGGAACGAAACATGACGTTTGTTGAATAATATAACTGTAAGAACCTCGCATTCCCATCTTTGTTTAGCCCAATAGAAAATTTGATCAACAAAGGATTCCTCCAGAATGGAGTCCACTAGGCAAAAGTTGAATAAGCAGCTGGACCACTCATCAACTATGGGGGAGTCAACACTAATAGTGTCAATGCAATCACCAATAATAGGGACAACATAGGCAAAGGGCCTTCGATATTTGTGTCCCCAAATGGACCACCCTTTCGCTAGGTCCTTCTCTTATTGAGGGAATAGTTGCTCCGTGTTTTGACTTGTCTTCTTCTCACTCCTATTCTCATTGCATACCCATTCATTTTTTCCGTTCTTCAATTTCCTTGCTACGTAGTTTTTCATAAAACATATTTCCCTCTATCATCCATTTTTGAGGGATTATCAATCTTACATTTTTCCATAATTTATTTTTCGGTTTTGTTAATTTCTTCTATATCATTTAAATTTATAATTTTTAAAACACAAATTCAGAATAAGTGTGAGGCTTACCCTACGCCTCAGCTCGTGGCAGGACCGAGCACTATGTCTTCACCTTCCGCTTTTAAAACACTACTTATAACCCTGTCAGAAAGCGTCAGGCACAAGTGTCCAATGCACCAAATTTTTTAATAATGGAATCCCTTATTTAGTGTCCGACATGGATATGAGCTATGACACAAACAACTGTAGAATAACATGGTAATGCTGACAGACGTATAATTAGAAAAATAAAAGTTCATGTATTTATACAATATATAAGAAGTTACCAGAATACCTAAAACCATATTTGAGCTTTACCCTAATAGTCGTGGTGACAAGGGTTTAACAAGCTAGGAAATATGTATGTGAGTAACCATAGAAAACAGAAGTAGCGAGAAGATTGGGTTTTGTCCTAATAACTCTGGTCAATGTTGGATATAGTGTATATGAGAGAGTGTTGGATATATACAACATATTATGTGAGTATTGCGAGGCATGCATAGAGGGTATGGTCCCCCCATTGGTTAGAAGCAATGAAGCCTTAAGTGTTTATTGTGCCCTCCCTCCCTCCCTCCCTCCATCTCTAACCCCTCAATTGGTATTCCCCCTCTTTAGTTCTTATTTTATAATTTTTTTCATGGTATCAAATAAGTCAATCCCACACATCCTTTGTTCTAGCTTGCTTTTGGTTTCGTCTAACTTATATTTTGCACCTTGCCGCACTGTCAGATATTTTTGCATTAGTAATCGGGAACTTGGGTCTTTAATAGTGTTCTCTTTCTTCTTTCCAACAGCCTAATCCATCTCCGTCTGCCATCTTGATCAAACTTTGACCTCAAAATACCTAAAATATACATCATTGCAATCTCTTTTTGATATACATCAGCTTTCTCTCTTTCAACTTCTCGAGTTAATCCCTCCAACTAGGATTTGCAAAGGGTTTTTTATTGGTTTGTGAATCTCGTCAGATTCACGAATTTTAAAGAAATCGACCTCAAAGGGGCTCGAACAAGTACGTGTTTTGAACGGAATTCTTCTAGCCAAATTTTAGTAGTGAAATTATGGCATTTTTCAGATCTTGTGATGGTTCATAGGGTTTTTTAGAAACCCTCATTTTTTAATCTTTTCTCGGTTTCTGAACACAAGATCTTCGTGTGCCATTTTTTGAGGACCAAATTCATTAGGTTTGGATCAGAAAGTTCCCTGCACCTTTTTATTTCTTTGACTAAAAGTTATTTTTTTCTTTTGAGATCAAAAAGCTTTTGTGATCATTTAATGGTGTTTTGAAGGGTTTTGTCAAACACTCGTTTTTGCTTCAATACTGTTTTTCGTGACCTATGACCACCATGCCGCATGCAAGGTTCAAAGATTTATGCATTTGAATCTGTTTTCTATAAGGGATTTCCTATCCGATCTACAAATCTTTTGGTTGGTCCTATTAGGATGTATGTTGAGTGAGGAGATGCTTGTTTGGTGATCATAATCTGATGGTGCATGAAGATTTGATGATTTTTTCAGTTGTTCTTTGATGAAGAGATCCATGCTGCCCTAAAATCTGTTAAAACTGCTACTACTCACTGATGTTGCTTCTATCCTCCCTCTTCATTTTCTTTCTAATGGAAATATTGATAAGTTGTGCTGTTTAACACATACCTTTTGCTACCTATGTCCCTTCTACACTGATGATGAGTGGCTTTTGCTGCTATTATATGAAGCCCTTTAATGTGGATGTTTTTACTACATTACTGATTGATTAGTAGATGTATTTTCCACTATATTTGTTGTTGACCTTATGGTCTTTCTTTCTGCCCTATCATTGGCAAGTTGAGCATCAAGGATTCTCAACTTGAGGGGGAGTGTTGGACATGCAATGTATTATGTGAGTTTGACAGGTATGCATAGCGGGTTTAATCCCACATCAGTTAGGAAAATAAGATATGTCTTGTATACCTCTATAAATAGGGCATCTCATGTAACTCTTGATATCTTGAATAGAAGCAATGTAGCCTTAGTGTTTATTGTCCTCTCTCTCTCTCACACCTAATAAAACCTACATGGATATTTACTATCTTTAGAAGAACAAAGACGGAATACATGGAGCGCAAATTTCGTGAACACAATATCCAGGAGAAGGATTTAGTTAAAATAAAGTCATTTAGTGCCACATTGCCCTAGATTCGCTACTTTGGCTCTACTGTACAATTATATAGAGATTTGAAGAGGACTAGTTAGATCTACCATATTATATGGTGTGTAATGTTGGGCTACGAAAAAGCGACAATATAGAGTACGTGTGGCCGAGATGCGTATGTTGAGATGGGTGTGTGGGGTAACAAGAAAGGATAAAATTTGGAATGAGTACCTAAGATGAAATGTGACAATGGCACCTATAAAGGAAAAAAATTACGCAATGTGGCTTGAGGTGGTTTGGGTATGTTCATCGGAGGACAGAAGCAGACCTTGCACGAAAGGTTGAGACGCTACAAGCAGAAGGAAGTAGGTGAAGAGGAAGACCAGTGACGGCATAGAGGGAAGCCGTGACGGGGGACATGAAGTATTGCTAAGTTACAGAGAGATTAGCAGTTAGCATTTATCAGAAACAAGTGGAGAAATAGGACTCGCAAAGCCGACTCCAATAGATGGCAAGCATCCAACAAGTGCCTAATAAGTTTTTCTGAAAATTTGAGTCATTGTTACCAAGATTTAAAATGCAGGCATTCGAGCTGCATTGTCTGATTCCAATGCTGATGCATAATTTCTCGTAAGTGTCCAGTACAAAACTTGTACTAGGCTGGTATGAAAATGGGGCCATGTTAGTTTGTATGTCCAACATAAATGATACAAGTTTGTAATGCCAGGCTTCGATCCTAAGACACAAAATACATAAACACAAACTCTGACAAGTCTTATGTCCTACAGTTTAGTGTATTCTAGCAATAAAAAAAAAACCAACTATTTACAGTATCATTAGCATCCAGCAAATTAATTTCAGCTTCATCATTCACACATAAACATAGCATTTTCTTAAATAATTATCCATGAAGAAAAATATCAAGGACTGCTCTCCCATCTGACTAAATTTGATCACAGAGCGATTCAAAGCTTCCAATTTCAGTAGAGGAAAGAGGTCGACTGAAGGCGCAAAGCTGTGATAGGAATAGCATACTGAGCATTCTAATCTAGTCAGGAAACAGATATGTAGCCAAATTATTAAATAAGCTTGATTTTCAAGAGGTTGCCCATTGTACTACAGACTGCAGCTTCAAGCCAATCAACTTGATCTCCATTAACATCCATTCCTAATTCTTTGCAACAAACACCTACCAAACAAGAATAATACTTCACCTGATACTAACAAGCCATGACGTAAAATAATAATATTCATCATAATTGAGTTAGTCTGCCTGGCATTCATAGACTGAACAATATTACGCCTAAAATCATCTTCAAGTTCTCCACCAGACCCTGCTCCATGCTTCAAAGCTATTGGGGCTCATAAAAAACTACTGAACTTCCCAAAATAATACATATAATAGATGAAAGTTAATTTCACCCCATGCTCGATGCCTCCAACAACTTATAGCATATCACAAACCTCAACTTCCCAATAGGTGAACGCTAACAAGGATCTGCAAACTAAATTTATGTACATCCAATGAGCTCTTCCAGTCAAAACAAAATTAAATAATGCCACTTTGCAATAAAATCTCATCATGTTGATTCTTTTAGCATCTCCCCGAACCAAACTACTTGCTTACTTAGTAATAACAGAAAATTCAAATAAAAAACTCCTTAGCCTGAACACAAAACTACCAGCTTCACAATGCCACAAATAAACTCACCGGTTTTTCAGCAACTAATAGTAAGAAATCAGGTGTCTTGATTTTAAAACCAGTAAACTGCCCCTTCCAACACATACTCCACAACAGACTAACCTATTGGCCCTAATCCCATGTTGGTGAACATTACTCAAAAAATAATAATAATAATAATAAATAAATAAATAAACATAGAGAAAGAAAGAAAGACAAAAAGACATGTTGCCTTGGTGAGCATTGCTACACTACAGACAACCAGAAAACTGTTTTTTGTGATCAGCGTGTATTATTTCCAATTAGAAAAAAAGATCAGTAAAAAAACCATTGAAATTTTTTCTCTCCCCGCTCTTCGAACCCAACGCATAAAAGTCTAATTTCCATGTTAACGACCCCAAGCAAAAAAATCAATATCCATGTTACCATTCAAATCCTTGCTTAGGTAAAAACACAACAACATTGAACATCTCAAAGACCGTTACTGTAACTAAGTCACTTAATCACTTTAAGCAGGACTTCAAAATATCATCTGATATCCAGGAGGTCATTAAATTAATTTAAGGACAACTTCCGACTTTTGTCTGAATACCCATGAAGGCATACAATTATTGACAGCATTCTTCAGAATGCACCCATGAAAAAGATTCAAGGAACTGAAACAACGAAGCATAATAATTAAAAGGCCACCAACATTTTTCGTTATCGAGAAAAATATCCTAACCTTTGATTATTTAGGTGACCAAATTTGAGATAGTCTTTCTCCTTACAATTTTGTTTCAAAATATGACCTGAGATTACAAGATAGATGCTGTTTTATGCTTACCATAACCAACTCCTAATAAAACTAGTTAAGTTACTGTCATGATTCTCTTTGAGACTTACAATGCAAATTCAAAAGGGAACTCAAATTCAAAAGTAAAATTGAAATTCAATGTAGCTATTAGCTAACAGTTGCAGGATTATGCATGATTAAAGGTTGACATAGGCAATAGTCCCGCGTAGGTGGGAGGGTGTTCTGGCATCTCTCCCTCTTGAAACACTTGACCTCAAGAGCTAATGATCGATATACGTGGATTGACCCCGGAAGCCGCCTCCTCTTCGTGTTTTTGTTGATCAACCGCTTGGATGTCCTCCATGCCTAGGCTGCATCACCATTAAAGATGATTGGGGTAGAGGAGAGGGACTGCAACAGTATTTTCTTGCATCAATGTAATGGTGAAGGCTTGCACTAGGGAAGTTGGCTGAAGCATGGACACTCCCACGATAATCTGCTCTCGGATCCCCGAAACAAAACTAACCAAAAATGATTCCGGCAGTTAAGTTGTTCAATTTGCTAACATTTTAAAATGAGTTCAGTACTCACAAAAGGATGAGTCTTGTCATAGTTTGGAAACAGGAAAACCTGGATCCCCTCCATCAATCAAGCCAAATAGAACACATAATACACGAGTGAACTATCCCGACATGAGTTCTCCAACAGCTTTTTCCCGTCCATTGGTATCATAGTACAATGTTGCCCATAAAATATATTGCCATTACGAAGACCATTTGCTCGTCTACTAGACGATGGAAGCATTGGTACTGCCCCACGGTATAGACATGCTGCAAGATCATTAACATCAAATCTTCGCAAATTGATCTAAAGTGTTATTGATGGAATGTGTGCTTAAGACGATCGACTATGGCCAGATTCCTCTTGTTTTTCAGATTATTGTGGTTCTTGTTCATGTGATGCTCAGCGATCAGTTTGGCTATTCCATTGTAAATTTGAAAAAATGCCGAAAGACCATCTAGCTCTCGATCGAGGATCACTACAGGGGCTTGCAGGTCGCTCATGGCATGATCTTGCTCCCCTTAGACGTCTTAACCTGTTGAAGAGCCTGATCAAGCTCTCGACATGTTGGAGCCATCTTGCTCTTGTTGTCCACTAAGCATCTAGCTTTTATACCAAATGTTGAGATACACACAGTATCCTAACCCTTGATAGGCCTTTCTCCTTATAATTTCATTTCAAAATCTTACCTGAGCTTACAAGATAGACGCCCTTTATGCTCAACTCCATAATAATACAAACTTATTACTAGGTTCATTCTCTCCTTGAGGGTTACAATTCAAAAGGCAATTCAAGTTCAAAAGTAAAATCGAAATTCAAAGTAGCTAATGGTTGCAGGATTATGCATGGATTATGCATGGGTTACAATTCAAAAGGCAATTCAAGTTCAAAAGTAAAATCGAAATTCAAAGTAGCTAATGGTTGCAGGATTATGCATGGGTTGTAGCTGATGTGTTATGCCGACATGGACAATAGTGCCACGTAGGCCCCAGGTTCCTAACAAATTTGAGTTGGGAGACTGAAGATCCTTTTTATCAACAAAAAAACTTCTTAAAGTAGGAAAAATTATGTTTGAATAACAGTTCTAACTATTAAGGATTTCAAAATTTATATAAAGAAGAAAACGTAAGTCATAGATCATAAAAGGAAGTTTGGTTAGATAAAATGGGAAAAACACCTCTAGTAAGGTGCACAATTAGCAGAAACAGTAAGCACGGGGATATTCTCTTACATTTTTTTGCTAAATAATGGAAATAAGAAATCAGAAGGGTATTAAAATTTTGGAAGAAAGAAGAAAAAGAAATCTAAGGAAACGAACTGAAGGAAAAGGTTTTTTATTTTTTAATGAACTGAAGGAAAAGTTCCTTCTGTGGAAGGCTGTCCAAGGTCACTCCCAGCTGAACAAAATGAAAAGTGATCATTTTTTTCCTTTCCATGCGATAATAGCAATCCTAAAAATCATCTATTTACCATAGAAGATCAAAAACCTTGTTTTAACTTTTAATTTTATATAAGATCCCCAATTGACCTTTAGTGTATTGTAACTACGTGATGACATTGAGGGCATCATCTGCACATAGTGATCAGATTTTATGCTTACAGTTAAAGTTATTGTTCGAGACTTTTTACAAGGACTTCATGTACAGCAAGCCTCATCTTAAGGTGCATTTAAAGTTTTAGAAATATTTATATGATTCCAGTGCGTACACTCTTTGATCGCCATTAATTATTACATGTGATCCCATTAGCATCATCCTATAGGCTAGGAAGCATCGCATCCCATCAGTGTTTTCAAACTTTGATAGTTGCTCTATTTGGAAACCCGAGCTATTTTAATAATCGCTGGTAAAGTTGCATTGAATTTACATTCCATCGCCTTGTTAATGGATCTTGGGAAAGTTTTAAATAGGTTGAGCGGCAGCGCTCGAGCTTTCACTCCTATTTGGTAGGAAAATTAGTTTTAGGCTACCATTTAATTTATTTCAGTAAACATAATAAAGGTAGGGTAGTTTATTTATTTTAGAAAGTGGACCTTAGGTTAGTTTATGTCTAGTTCAATAAAAAATCTGTTTCTTCTTTAATTAGAAGGCAGGGTTAGATGAGGATTCCTATTTTTATGGCTTCATATTTTCAAGAGATAGTTAGATAAAAGCTCAACTTTGATGGCTGCAACAGAGCCAATCCAAGATAAACTAGGTTCAATGGCATTTCAGAAATTGCAAAGGGGGGATCTTATGATACATTGGCCTAAAAGGTACAACCAGTGCAGTCAAGGCTGAGGTGGGGGCACTATGGATCAGCTTATCAATAGATTAAAGATGATTCCAGTACATATCATAGGATGGGTTGAGCAACTTCCAAGACCACCATGGAGATTTATTACAAAGTTTAGAGAGATTGGCCGGATGATTCAAAAACCTTGAGAGTAGTTGCTTCTCATATATTCATAGGTAAGAAAAGTAAAGTGCTGACAGTCTAGCCAAATAGGGGGTGCATAAGAAAGACTTAACTGAAAAGGAATGGACGTGAATTCTAGTTGTTCAATTACTTTGATTGTAATTCTAACCTAGGGGTTTGGAGCTTATATGCCTTTTGACACTGGTGATATATATGCATATATATAGGGTTTTGGAGAAATGAATTCGAATGCATGGCGTGAGCCATGCATTCGAGTGCTAGGCCACGTGCCAAGTGGTACGTGATTGCGAGTGGCTCATATCCTCTTAAGGGTTCAGCCCATCCCAAACGTTTTAGAAAAAATGAATTATTTTTGGACTTTTCAAAACACAGGTAAACTTCTTGGTTTGCCGCCCATACATGGTTCATTGAAAATTTTCATGTTTGACCCAAAATTCAATGGTGTAAAATCACCCTTTTTTATTTTTTAGCTGATAATTGATCAACCTTGGGCATGTTGCCGTGGCACCCGATCCTCGGGTTGGGTGCCACGTGGCACCCAACTGGTTCGCATGCACGGTCCAACCATGCATTTGAATGCATGATCCCACGCCTCATATATCTATCTATAATATATATAGAAGATAGAACTAAATATTCATAAATAAATATTTTAAATAAAAGAGCTGGTAGTGCCACTTTAAAATTAACCAAGCACGCTTCAAAATGAAGTGCGCTCGGCATTTATTTATTTATTTTACTGATTTTGTGCCCACTCTACTCATTGTCACCTTCCTCTTTAAAATCTGGTACCTTAACATTTTCTTTGCGAAGACCAGCCATATCAATTCTCGGATTTAGAGCACCGTTTCAAGTCTCAACCCCTTCGCAATCCACCTCCAATTCCTCTTGAAACAGACATTAATGGATTCTCCATTAACTGATCCATCAGGTTAAGCACTTGGCTCAAGCACCTAGATGTATAAATGTGATAAAAAAAAAATCTCTAAACCAAGAAAACCAGAGATCTTATTCATGGTTTGTTTAATTTTTCATTAGAGAAAGATGACAGATGATAACGACTACCTAAAGAGAGACATTGGGGTGGCGAGATACAGAATCAGTGGTGCTCATCGTCATCAAAATTGCGCATCTGAGCATACGTGAACAGCGGCAGGGAAGGCCATGAGGTTGTGCCCATCGTCATCAAAATTGTGCATCTGAACATACGTGAACGGCGGCAGGGAAGGCCATCACAATTGAATGGGTGAGAGAAGCCTGAAGCATAGGTTTGACGCACTTTGTGAAGCAACCATGGTAGCCATTAGAGAACAGAAATTGTAGTGATGATGCAGTTGAGTTAGGGTTTAGCTGTTCTGTTTCCCTTACTTGCGAGAGGATGCAGAAGGTTTGACAGGAAGCGATGGGCTTGGAGGGGGTAGCAAAGGAGATGAGAGGAGTAGGTATTCTTCCGTTTTTTGGGAGAATGAGCACCTCCTTCCTGGCATGTTCTGTTTGCTGGGCAGGAGAGTGAAGAATAAAAGAAAATTTGTCTAGCGCACTTCATCTGGAAGTGCGCTTTGCAAATTTTGAAGTGAAAATAGCAGCTCCTAAAGGATTAACCATCCATTGTTTTTTGTGATATGCCGCCTAGTGGCTCTACTTGTAGAACTCCAGCTAGCATACACTCTCTTTGAGCATTGATAATCATCGAAGGATACTCCATCAACATCATTAAAAGGGTGTAAGGGTGCATTGTATCCCAAGAAATTGCCAAAATTTTGGATCTACCCACAAGATAATACCAGAGTTACATTCCCTAGAGAAGCTAAGGACCTGGCAGATAAATTGGCTAAAAAGAGGAGCATTGCAAGAATTTACCATGGGCAAAAACTCACTTCAAAGTCTAGACATGACAACAGGAAGTGCATTATTTACTAGGATTTTTAGTAGGAAAATTATTAATAAAACTACGAAAAATTACATAAAACTATCTGAAAAATCAGTAAAATAATGATAATATAGGTCCCAATGTAGAGAGCCCCACTAACTCGAACGCCTCATATATCTATCCTACAACAATTACAAGGTAATCATCAGCATCGCCTTTCCCATCTATTTAGGGTCGGCTTTGCAAATATTAGTTCTCCAATCATTTGTATTCAAGGCTAAATGTTTTTATTACTCTGCAGTCGTTCGTGTCATACTTCCCTACTTCTCTCCAAGTCGTTGTTGGTTTTCCTCTTCTCGTCATGCTTGCATAGTTTCAATACTACATCCAAAGGCTGTTCAACTCTCCTATAGATATGCCCAAACCATCTCAAACGGCATTCGATAATTTTCTTTTGTATTGGAGTCACCCCTAAACTTAATGTCTCTCATTAGTAATTTATCCTTTTTAAATCCATGCAGCCACCTCAACATATGCATCTCAGCCACATGATTTTTGTCTTGTTATAGCTTCTTCAACCCAGCAATCTATACTATGGCTACCTAATTCGCTAGGTAACCCTGCAAACCACAAACTGGTTCAATGAGAACCAGTTCACAGTTCAATTTGCTCTGGTTCACCCATCCTGGACGAACCAGGCTCTTCATGTGACTTTTTATGTTTTCCAGATGCAAAAACTGCTTAAAGGAACACTCATACCCTGGTTGTATACTTTTGAGCATCACATGCAGAACCAATAATCCATGTTCCTAGCTTATGTAAAAGTAACATGTTTTTTTATATATTATCAATATTAGAATTTATATATGATTAACTTTTAATAGAACTTATTAACATATTTCATATTTTTAATTTAAAACTCATCTTACCCATAGCGAACCTGGCTCGCTTGGATGTAGCGAACCATGAATTACAAACCCAAATTAGAACCGAGCGAACGAGCAAATCAGGTAACATTGATCTATTGATCTATACCATACAATAATGCAGGTCTTAACATTGCTTTAAACAAATAAAAACTCACTTGAAGTGGCAAGGTTTAATCACATGACATACCACTCGCATGTCTCAACTTCGTCAACTCTCCATTGATCCTGTTTTAGATATGCCCTCCATAAGACCCCTATGGCTGTATAGTGGAGCCCAAATACTGAAATCCATGATTTTTGTCACTAAATAGTGTTCTGTTTTGATCAAATCATCCTCTAGGCTCTTTTATCCGATAAACTTGCACTACATGTATTCTGTCTTTAGTTTCTAATCAAGCCCCTTAGTTCTAAATAAGTTCTCCAAAGTCTCAATTTATCTTAACTTTTCCTTGTCTACCTAGTTAGCACCACATTGTTCGCGAACAAAACATCCCATAGAATCTTATGTGGTATTTATGTTGTCAATTCATCCACAATCAATGCAAACAAATAAGGACCCAAAGCAAACCCTTAGGGCCTGTTTGGTTTTAAGGGAAACAAGGGGAAATAAGGGAAAACTCGTATGCGGCAAATGAATTGCCGAGATTCCCGTTGTTTGGATAACATCTAAATGGTCGGAAATTATCTTCACATTTTCCGTCAAAATCCGAGAAAAAATGCCGGGGGGGTCCCTCGGTTTTCTATCTTCTGAACCTTTGGACTTCTCATCCGTACACTCTTCTCATAATACCACACAATTTTTTCTGGGACGAAAACCATTGACTGATTTAAATAGGACGATGGAGTTTGTTTTTTTTTTCAATCTTCCTCATGATAGATCTTAAGATCATGATGCCCCTATCAGACGGTCTGATGTTGATTCTATATGGCACACATCCCCAAAAATCAGAGGTAGAACCACATTATGATTTAGGTGGTCAATTGGCCACCCAAACTTTCTAAAAATTTGTTACTAAGCTTTAGGGGGTCATAATTTATATTAGTGGATTCTCATCCATCCAAAATTACCTTGATCGCCCAAAATTATCAAAAATCTTCAAATAATTTTTTTTATGGTATTTGTTTTCATACCAAATATTTCTTCTTTGATTTTGTTTAACTAAGTCCCATAATTTTGGCCTATTTTTAAGCTCCCCTCCATCTATTTAGGTGTTACAAGGACTTATTTTTGGAGAGATTTCTCTCACAAGGGCTCTACTATGTTGTAGAGCTATATACTCACATATATGGTGTATATGCTCTAATATAATTAATTAAAAAAAATAAACAATTTATTACATGTAACAAGGTTTGAACCTAGAACCTAGCCTTCACAAAGCCCCAAGTCTACCACTAGAGCAATTCAATAAGATATGTAAAGAGAGAAAAAACTTAATACATATATAATATTTTGGTCATTTGGCTATTTTTTTTGTTAGGATGTTATTTTCCTACAATTTCCTGCATATGTATCCAAACACAGGATTTAGTTGATCCTGAGTTTTCCCAAGTAACAATGTGGTTATCCAAACAACAGAAAATAAAGGGAAACAAAGGAATACCATGGATTCCTACAACTTAGGTATCCATGGGAAAATATAGGAATATTATTTTGCTTTCCCACGTTTCCCGTGTTTTTATCCAAATAGGCCCTTAATGCAGTCCAACTCCACCAAGGACTCAATTATCTCTACACAAATTTATTACACCAATTACCACCAAATTATCCGTCTCGATACCCTATCCTAGACCGTCATAAGACGTATGTAAACTTTTCCTCCGCTCTCTAGCTTGTTCATAAGTTGCCTCAACATGAAATATTTTTCTTAAGTGACTTATATTGTTGATTTTCCAGGAATAAACCCAAACTAATTCCCAAAAATATATTTCTTGTCTTAGACACTGCTTCATAATGACTCATAAAGTTAATACATCGATAGTAGACAACTTTGGAATCCCACTTATTTTTATGCAAAGGGACACCAGTGCTCTTTCTCCATTTTTCAGGAATTTTTCTTGTTCTCAGTATCTTGGTAAACAATTTTGTCAACCAAAAAAATCCACTCTCCACCATAACAATCCACACCTCCGTAGGGATCCCATCTTGTCCTAACGTTTTCCTTTTCTTCATCTTTGTTAAGGAACTTTTGCTTTAAATACTTCGTTAATCATCCCTTACTTTGATTCCTCCTCTTGATTCACTTCCCCTACATATTTCCTATTTAATAAGTTTTCAAATTTTCCTTTTCCATCATTTCTTATGGCTTTCTTAGCTTCCCCTTTTTGTCCACTTATCTATTTCAAGCTCTACCCAGCCAAAATTACAAAAGACCCAATATGCAAACAATCTAATTAAGGGCACACTACAAGGTTAGCAAAGGTATCTTCCCCACACCATTCATCATGCTAATAATGATCCTTAAAATCAATATAAAATGAATGTGACTATGAGATGGATAAGATTATCATAGCTATGTTGCCAACCCAAATATAGTAGCACAAATCTTCTACCTAGCATGCCGCTCACACTTCGGAATCTCGCTCCTATTCCCATTTCTGATCTTAAAAAAACATTAATTTCAAGCTTTTGATGACACTCACTCCGAACCTAACATGTGCGTCTTTCCGCTTCTAGTAACTAAGAACCCAATCAATGGAATCCTAACCCTCCGTTTTCCAACCACACAGCTGGAGAACAAAACAATGTTGCTCATATTTTGTCGTGATTATTATAAGGGAGCCATTACTTGTGATCGGAATGTTGGCCCTTGAACCGAATTTAAACAAAGACTTGGAATTTTAGGGAAATGTGGCATGTGAAAACACAATCTGGGCCGTCTGATTGGAAGTTCGTGATCTATAGATCTTCAATGCACAAGATCGGAGGAAAACACAATATTTATCATAACTCAAATAATATCCTTTGACTATATTTAATCACACGATGAAGCGTATATTTCGTGCTAATCTTTTGCACTTAATATCTTTAAATCATGACCTTCAAATCAAATGGTTTAGATTGTGTTTTCACATAGTAGAGGTCGCTAAACTTGCAAGTCTTTCTGTTTAATTCGGTTCCAGGACCAACTTTCCCTGTGCAAGTAATGGCTCCCTTATTATAATGATCTGGATTTTTGAGTTGTTAGAGCAAACAGCCAGTCTGCACCCCTACTTGGCTAGAAATTCATATTGAGCTAATTTAGCCCCCAATGTCTAGACCCCCTTCATTTAAAGACTTGTTCAGTCTCGCCCACTAACCAAATGTGAGTTTCTCTCTCAATACCACTTCACAAGAAATTATTCCAAAAGTTCTCAAGATTCTAACCCACGGAGGTCAGCATTCTAATCAAAGACATTAAGTAGATGGGCATTGTCAAGGTTATTTTAACCATAGTTCTAAAACTCGGTGAGTCAACGATTTAACTCAACCGAGTTACTCGACTCGCTGGGATTTTGAGTTGAGTTCAAGTCGAGTCAAGATCTCGCTAGGATTATGCAATCAGGATTCATAAACTCCCCTTATATATAAAATATTTTTGAGAGATAAGGTTTTAGAAACCTTATAATCTTACAAAGTATTAAACTACCCAATTTATCGAAATATCTTTCCATCCTTTTCCTTGTATTATTTTTACAAGATATATAGTTTCAAAATATATACTAAATTAACAAGTTGGAGTGAGTCGAGTTTATCTGAGTCTTCAAGTTAACTCGACTAAGCTGACTTTTGAGTTAAGTTGAATTTTCGCGTTTTAAAACCATGATTTTAACCACTGATTAGACCTAGGAGAGACCTATACATTCCCTTCCTGGAAATAAAATCTAAATCAAATCTCTCAACCACGCCAACCCAATTAGCATCTTCCAGTTATCCTGCCTTTAAGGGGATTCCCAAGTAATTGATAGGGAGGGATTTAAGAGAACAACCAGCGGTCTCAACAATATTCTAGTCCAACATAAATAAATCTTTATGCCAGCAGCCACAGATCTATGAAGGTTGAATTTTTGCCCTGTGCATATCTTAAAAAGTAACAAAATGAAACCTAATATTTTATAGTTGAGCCAATAAAGATACAACAAAAATGATGTCATCCACATGCTATAGATGAGAGATTGGTGTGATACGTGCCTAATGGCCACTTAGAGACCACTAGTTTATGAACAAAACGAGAGAAACCTGCAGAAAGACTAATATTAATCTATCAATGAGGTTAAATCAAGAGATAGGCCCCCAAATCTCCGCAAATGAAACTGCAGGAGCACCAAATACTAGTCGCAGCTAGTAAGGGCTTCTCAAGCTCCAGAAAACTACTTTTATTCAACTCTAATTAGTTTACAGCACTTACGATCTTTAATAAGCTTTACAATTTCTGAAAACAGATACCCTAGTCTAACTCTACCTTCTAATTAAAGAGCAAAAAAATGTTATTAAAAATAAACAAAAACTAACCTAATTATACTTTCTGAAAAAAATAAAGAGCCCTATCATTAATAATTGTTCTTAAAATAAATTAATTGGCAGCCCGAATCAAATTTCCCTACAAAAATAAGGGTGAAATAAAGCTTCATGTTACTGTGAATCATCTCTCTTCTGTTCTTCTTCCTTAGGCTCCAACCAACAAGGGTGTCAAACTTTCTTCATCGTCTAGATCATTGGTCTGTATTTTCTTTCCCAAACTTTCCTTCTCCTGCGAATATCGATCCTCCCTTCATCTTGATTGATGACATAGCAATTTGATTGTGATCATGGTAAGCAGTGCTATCACATGAAGGGTTTCCATAAATTGCGCTCCATGCATCGCTCACTTCCATTGAGTTCATCAGAGATGATAGGATTTAGATGCTAAACGGGATGTCAATGAGGAGCTTAGTCTCCAATGATACTAAAGTAATGGCCCCTGCAGAGTGTTTGAACAGGAAATATGGAATAATAGATCTCCTTCCACCCACACACAACTCCTCCCCCCCCCCCTTCTCCCATTATTTCTTTCACCCTCATGTCATTTTAGGCACTATGAATGACTTCTTCCCAACATTGAAAATTGTTATTGGTCCTCTTTTGCACAAAGTGGGGGTTAATTTATTGGTATAAAAGTTGATACAACAGAGTAACCAAATGACAAAAGAGAAATAAAGAAACAAGAGCAGGAAAAGGTAGCTAATACAAAGCCCTCGAGTAGAGAACTGTTATCGGTCTTCATGAATAAAAAATTCTTCCAATACACTACCCTCAATGCATTAATCTGCTCCAACACCCGAAAGTTGCAACCTTTCCATTAAATATGCACAAGCTGCTTCTCTCCATATTATCTATATGACTACCAAACAAGCACAATTTACTTAAGAGATGATCTCTAATCAGAAATAAACCAAAATGCCCAAGAACATGGTAACACAATGATGATGGAGGGCTATAGATGGCATAACCGACTCCACATCAAAGAGTAAAGAAAGTGATTCCAAATCTGCGTAGCAAACTAGCAATATTATAACGAGTCCATACATGATTCATCACCTTCTCATCTGATGCTCAAAGGCACCCATTGATGTGGTCTGGTGTTATATATTAGAATTTAACATAATGAAGAGGATAAAGAGCAAAAGAAGAAGAAAGAGAAGGATGGAGAATAACATAAAGAATTGAGAAAAAGAGAGGGAGGGAGAGAACAAAAATAAAATCTTGCACAGAAATTGAAAAAGAGAAAGAACTGACATTCATCTCATTCAATTTCTAGGTTGAAGTGTATATCCACGACAACAAATTTCCTCGAAATTTTTTCCATCACAGTATCTATCTCACCAACATTGTAATCATGTGACGTGAGAGCTTGAACCTCAAGCTCCACATGAGATATATTTTAGGTAGCTTTTCCTTAATTTTTAGTTATTTAAAGGCAATAGGATCTTATTTAGGATAAAAAGAAAATAGTTGCTCACGGATGTTATGTATGTATATTTCCTTTTCCTTATTGACCAGATGAACTTTATTAAGACTTTTTATTAAAGAGTGAAACAAAGTTTGCTTTATGTCATCCCATAAAAGTAACCTGAGGATTGTTTATTTGGACTTTAGATTGAATTCTATTTTAGAGAAAGAGCTTATTCTTTTGTTGGTTGAAGCTTCAAGCTCCCTTCTTATAATCTTTAAGTTGGATTTGTTCTCTCTATTACACATTATCCTTGACAGTTGAAGGTAAGTACACAATTTCTACTGTTTTATTCTTCCCTCTACATCACCTAGTGGAGAAAGAAATTCCTTAATTTTGCAAGTGATCCAAGACGAGGAATTTAATAAGGATGGTCTCCCAGCCATATGTGACCATGCTAGAAGACTATAAGATAGACCAAACCTCATTCCAGGGACAAGTAGGTGACACCCTCCCTGTAGGGAAGGAAAAAAAAAAATTCACAGAAAATTCACTGCTTGTTTCCAACTCCCACAACCTCCAGTCCTGACTTTATCTAGAGAATAAATAGTACGTAAGCATCAATTAATCAATATATGTTGACAAATCACTCTTCAAATTTCTTCTTAGCAAAACACTTCTACCAAAGAGCCAACCCAAATATCTTCCAAAGAGTTCTCGCACGCTAGTAATTCTGTAAATTCCCAAATTATAGAGCACTAAAGTGTATTTCAAAAGGATTGTCCCCACACCACTGGTTGGCACAAAATCTCTATCCCCCTCAAGGTAGTTAAGGCGAAATGACAAGGTCATGGCGAAGAGGCTCGTCACGCCATAGCGATGCCATATATTAACTTTTTTAATATTTTTTTATTTTTATTTATTAATCATTAAAATACATATTGTTAGTTTGCTACTATTTTTATAGAAGAAAAAAAAAATCAACTAATTAATCAGGGATATCAGTTGTGGGGAAAGATTAGATTGACCATTTGATGATATTTTCATGATCTCAAGATCATTTGGGGAAAGATTGGAACGAAAAATGATCTTTGTCAATCCGCTTCAAAGCGTCAACAGTCAGTTGTACCTAATGGGAAATATTCAGCATATGGTGGGGGTTAGTAGCAACACCCCCCCCCCCAAAAAAAAAGATGAAAAAACAGTAAAAAAAAAAACTATTGCGAGTATTAAAGTTCATAAAAAAAGCATATGGAAAAATAGAAAAAAATAGAAAAAATTATTCATACATGCGCGTGAGTCTGCGAAGAACTTGAGCCTTGTCGATCGTTGATTGATTACGAAGGTGTCAATTGGATTAACAAATCAAATTAAGAAAATAAGAGAGAAAGAGACAAGAAAGAGTTCCGATAAAAAAAGAGAGATACAAGAGAAAAAGAAAGGACGAGAGAGATATTAAAAAAACATACAAACCTGCATTGAGAGAGTGAGAGAGGAGAGAGAGGGGTTGCGAGAGAGACTAGAAGGTTGTGCTTAAACCCTAAATTTTATGGATATAACTTATCAAACATAAGTTATAAGTTATAAATATAACTTATAACTTATAAGTTTTATAATTTATAAGTTATAAATATAACTTATAAGTTGTATAATTTATAAGTTATAACTTATAACTTATAAGGTTATTAGTTAAAACGTATAGGTTATTAGTTATTAAAATAATTAAATATAGCGGACATGGCGGTGCCGCTGCGCCATTCCGCCATGGTGTCGCTATGGCGTCGTCATATACGCATTCTCGCAGGTTCATATGGCGATTTGCCTCACCATTCGCCATGGCCTCGCCTGGACAACCATGATCCCCCTACCCTTCCTATAGTATATGTTCAATACAAGGGGCGCCAAAGCTCCGCACAATAATGAAACATACCGTACAATAAGTCTAAAAATAGATAAAGAAACATACCATACAATGTCTAAAATGCAATGGAGGAAGCAATAGACAAAATAGATAAAGAAATCAATAAACTATATACCTTCTAAACACCTAAACTAGAAAGAACTAGGCAATGCAAGGTTCAGCCAAAAAAAAAAAAAAAAAATAGGGAAATCGAAGTGGGAAGTTAACATTGCCTACCAAGGTTTTAGGCATGGAAGGTGTCATTGGTACTAATTGCCTAGATTGTTTGATAGCCAATTCTTCAAGCCTCTGTGTCTCAACAGTCATCTGAAAGTTAAAAAAAAAACGTTAACAAACAGATCCATCTCTAAAACATGCTACAAACGAAAGACAAGTGTTTCCAATACCTGGGGAACAGTACGTGCTCGTGAAGGGGCC
This sequence comes from Chloranthus sessilifolius, assembly GCA_021018995.1. NCBI lineage: Eukaryota > Viridiplantae > Streptophyta > Magnoliopsida > Chloranthales > Chloranthaceae > Chloranthus > Chloranthus sessilifolius. Next base: position 87,218,750 of record CM037594.1, on the reverse strand, counting down.
TGAGCCAACGTTTCGGCCATATTAAGGCCAGTTGTCACAGAGGCCGAGCTAGCAGGAGCAGTTTGTTGAACAGATGAAAGTAAATTGCTATTGCTTCCAACCATAACAGGTACTTCTGCCAAGGCTGATGTCCAACCATCGCCACCAATTAAAGATGGGGTACCGATCGGCAAGCTTTGAACAGCGGTGCTCAAAACCGGAGACGAGACTCTGCCTATATCGGGAACTCCTTGCTTTTCATCGGCTCCTAGTGACGGAAAGTCCCTTTCAAATGCAGCTTTATGAATGCTACTTACAATACTTCCCCCAACAAGCGGACCATTAGTTGCAACCATCCCATTCTTTGGTTTCCTAATATCACTTGGTTTCCCCGATATCATAGATTGCGAGCGCCTTAAACTATCTTTCTCGATCCTGTGGTCCCCAAAAAGTGACCTCTCCGATTCACGGAAATCAAAATCTTTATCCCAATCCCGTTCACGGTGGCTCCTACTGAAACTACTGTACGACCTTGAGTGTGTGGAGTGGTCCTTGTCATGGAGCACCATAGAACCATTACTACTTGAACTCCTACGGAAATACGAAGACGAAGTGGTTCTATCCACAAAAGCAGAAGATCGAGGGGAGTCGAGATCGCTTGTAGATGATCGGTTTCTCATAGGAAATGCAATGCCATGATCGTCTAAAAAAATTAATGAAGGAAAAAAAAACACACACATAATGAACAACTAATTGAAGCGAAATTTGAATACATATAAATTGAACCACAAAAAGCACGGGATTGAAAATAATACCTGACTGTGCCGAAGAAGCAAAATGGTGGAGCGGACCGCCGCCTCCATTCGATCCTTTCAGCCATTCTGGAACTAATGCCGGCTCACTTCTTTCCATAACGATTGTCGAACATGATAAAAGAATATAGATTTATAATTGAAATACACTCAATCTCCCCAAGAAAATGCCCAATTTCTATGTACAAATTTAACTAGGCATAGAACCCTAGCCTCCTCCAAATAATAAAAAAAACCCACCAAGAAAAGTCTTACTTCTCTCTCCCAATCGAATCCAAGAAACTTCAAGCCCTAATCGAACCAAAACCAATAGACCTAAAAATTATTTTTTTTAAATATATATATATATATACATATATATATACATATATATATTTAACCACGCAGGTTATGCAGCCATCACTAAATTCAGTTAACGAAACTGAAAATTCGATATAAAAACTGACGTAATCGAATCCACAAAAAAAAACAATAATAATCGAAAACAGTAAAAAGATTCACTACAGAGCAGCCATCTCTGACAAAAATCACTCAAAGGACCATCATCTTCTCAGAAACAAGAAATCGAAGTCCCAGAAAACCCTAACCATAACAGAAAAACGAAGACGACGAAGAATTAAAACTCGCCCCAGTACCAACAAACCCTAGAAACGCTAGAGAAGAATACCCAAAAAAAAGAGGTATTTTGAAGAAAAATAAATAAATAATAAAAAAGAGAGAGAGACCTAAAATATTAAAAAAAAAAGGGAGGTTCTGGGCACGGAATCCGGACCGCAGGATCCGCGTTGAGAAAGCCTAACCGTCGTATTCTTGAGTATTATGGGAGGGGGGCGGTGGGTGTTTTTGGTATGAGGTGAGTCTTTGTTTATAAACTTGGGAGATTTGGTGATGAGATGATTCTCTCCCACTCTCTCTCTCTCTCTCTGCCTTCGGAATCCCTATGCACACACAACCAGTCTGCCTTCTAAAATCGTTTTCATTATATAGGCTATTGAGGTCGCGTGCTTTGCACGTGGAGAGAGAAAGCCAATAAGTTTAAAATAATGGCTCGGCTCGGCTTGATGATCGATAGGGTGCATGAAATCGGTTCAGCTGGAACCGAAACGTATCTGTTTGTTTTCGCCCTTTGACACCATTGCCCACAAATCTGTCTTTGTAACGATTATAAAAATTTTAAACTGAATTTATGGTGTTAGATTGGTTTTGCAACAAGCATAGTGTTTCTGCTCCACACCGAAACCTACCCTAGTTGAGAAATTACACATTTTGATTTTTTAAAATGTTTTATATTTAAAATTATCTTTATTTGACACAAGTTGTTTGATGGCCTAGTGGTTAAAAGGTGTAGCTTGCTACCGTCACTCCATCTTCTCCTCTGGCCTCTTGTGTTTTGTTCCACAAAGAACACCGTAATATTTTTCTGTCATCAAATCGTGGTAAAAGAATGCGGCGTAATTGTGGACGAACCATCGTGTGAACGCCGATCTTTATCGCCCTAATCATTGTCGATTTATCGAATCACGCTTCAAGAAATGGGTACCCATCCATCCATCTCATCCTTTTCAAATCCCGTCACGTAGGATACGAATCGATCACGTATCGACGGGTTAATAAAATAAACCTAAATTTATTTTTATATAATATCATTTTCGGATTGATAATGTGATAAATCTCTGCCTTATTGTCATTTTAAATTATTTTTCGGAAGTATTTCAGGTTATCTCGGAACCCTATTTCGTTCTAAAATATAGACAGTCGATCAATCGACAAACACTATCGATTGATCGACTAATTCGATAACCGCGACCAGAACTTTATATAGTCAATCAATCGACTTACACTATCGATCGATCAATTAATTCGAAACGGTTAAATTCTATAAGCCTTGTTGTATTATATAGTCGATCGATCGACCATATACACTCGATCGATTGATCATGCGTTAAAGCAATTAAACAATCCAAACTGTATTTCTGACACCTTATAGTCGATCGATCGACTTTTATGCTCGATCGATCGATACGGGGCTAAACTAATTAAATAATCCAAACTGGGTTACCTTATATGACTTCTGGCTCTGACACTTTAATGTCGATCGATCGACTATTCGTTGAACACAGTATTGACTGAGATGAGTTAGTAAGTGTAATGATTACTTTATAAAATATTTTATTATAATACTCAAATGCTCTTATAATTATAATACATTATAGTGCATTTTAAATAATGATTCTTTTTCACTTATGTAAAGAAACTCAATAAATATTATAGATTACTTAATTATAATATTCATGTACTCAAGTACCACAATATTCTATCAGTATAATTGATTTTGTTTTAATAAGGGTACTCAAGTATCCTAATATAATAATTATATAACTTGATCTCTTTACAGCTTAGTACATAAAGCCCATTCTGACTTCGTTTCTTGAATAAACTGATGTCGTCAATTGATCGATACTTATTATCGATTGATCAACTCTGAAACAAAACTGATCATGCTTACTTTAATTCGATCAATCGACCCTAATGTTCGATTGATAGACCCTTAGCAAAACTGAACCATCATTCACTTTAAATTATTTTAGCTCTATCGAGCGATTCTCGTTCGAACAAACAACCCTATTCATACTATAATTTCACTTTTACATGACCAAAACTCGAAGCACTATAACTACTGGAAGTTTCGATCGATGGTCATGATACACTCCACTTTAAATTATATTATCTTTTATTTGAGCATCTAATTATAGTATACTATATATGTATCATTCTATCACTTCAACGCGACCACTTCGATAACACAAAGTGTTAGAACTTCGATGCCTTTATGAAATCGAACTCTGACCTTTACGATTATCGAAATTACACTTATAACCCTATGCTATAATTATATTGGTGTGTTACATAAATAAATATAAGTATAAATATAATCAAAATCTAAGTGTAAATCATTATATACATGTAATGTTTTTGTGTTTACATCTTGATCAAGTTATACAAGTTAAGGATATTTTAGATCATGAGTACGAGAGTGTATGAGATCATGTCTATGCTTGGGCGTGGTGATTCACTGAGATGGTATCCAAGTAGGGAATACATCGTATTCACATGCCTTACAACTCATGATGGTATGGGACACCATGACGAGTAGGGTGAGTGCGAATTCAGTATAACCTCGTATACGGTGGCATAAACGGTGACCCTATCACCACGAGTTCTAATGTGATAGGATAAGATATGAGTCGGTAGGCTAAGATGTGAGTCAGCATGATATGATATGAGTCAGTATGATAAGATATGTAACGATAATAAGACATCGTTGTATAAGCCAACAAAAGATTAACTTAAGTCTTTGTACGTATCATTCCTTGCGTAGCCACCGTAAGGGCAACAACGTCTTTCAGTCAAGACGGATGTCTTTGGGAGACATTATGAGTTATGAGTCGCCGGCCGTCCCTGTGACTGGATGGGGTGTATGATATGATATGATATGGAGGGCGTTATGATATGGTGGTATGATACTATGGTGACCCTCACATGATAGCTCAAGCAGCGACTCTGACACAAGTCGTTTAAGATTTTATGAGTATGTTAGTTACGCTGATGCGATATACAGACGTATGTGCGAGAATAATAAAATATGGTATGATATGATATGAGATATGGTAAGGTACATTAGGATATAAGTGTCTAGATCATGATCTCGCATTAATGATTAGGATATGAGCTTACGATATGTACTTGATTTTGTTATTCTGTTCTTATTCCTTTGATATACTATGTTATCACTCACTTGATGCACCCACAATGCACCTGAGTGGTATGGGGTGGATTGGTGGTATATCCACTAAGTTTACGTGACTGAGTAAACTCATCCCACGATAATCTAACAGCTGCAGGAAACTATACCGACGGTGTGGACGTGGGTTTCTCTGATCCGATTGGTGCTGAGAACGTCGATCCAGTGGACATTGATTACCAAGAGCCTTTGGAGGGTGACGTTGCCGGTTATCAGAAGGACTACAGTGTTGATTTTGATCCGAGCGCTGGATATTGATTTAGTAGACTCAGTATTGGATTTTACCTTATATCATTATCATTGACTCTATGCTTTTATTTTATCGGATTTGTCTCCGATTTGACTTACATGTTATTTGTGGACTTATAGTATTCTATCGCATTTTATCAGATTTATTCAGCATTTATGATTGCTTTATGTTCCACCATGGTATGTTGGCTTTCAGGGATTTCGTGGAACTAGATATGCGTGAGAACTCTGATTAGGTGTATGTCCGCTTAGCATATCCGGGATATGTGCGGGTCATAACTCAAAATTCTAGGCCCTCGGGATGGGGTAGAATTTTGGGTCGTGACAGAGTGGTATCAGAGCTTCAGGCTTTACTTTTTGTGGACTTTGAGGTTTAAGTTATTATGAATTCTAAATTTTTGAATTTTTGAAACAGGATTACGATGGCACCACGAAGAAATGGTGAGGGATCTTCATCCCAAGGAGATGAAAGTGAAATAGGGTATATGTTACATGAGTTGACAGATGCGCAACAGCAACATGTGGCCCAGTTGAATGAGGCCCATCAGCAAGAGACCACCAAGCTGATTTAAGGGTTCAATCAACAGCTGGAGTAGCAGGCCAGAACTTTCCAGGACCTGATTGCCCAACAGTTGAATAATCCTGCCAACCGATGTCCGGTTACACCTCCACCAACACCTCGATTTAATAACTATATTAGCGGCTATGTGACTTTCTCCAGGGCTCGACCTCCGCACTTCCACGAACAGTTGGATCCTGACACAGCTGACAATTGGATTTCACAAATAGAGAAAAATTTTGAAGTCTCTACTTCAGCAGAATATGAGAAAGTACCTTAGGCTGTGATGTGTCTACAAGGTGATGCATAGAATTGGTGGACGTCAATAAAGAGGTTGGCAGACAGGCAAGAAGAAGAACACTGGACTTGGCTGCAGTTCAGAGAGGTATTTTATAACAAGTATTTCACCGATGCTACAAAGACTCAAAAAAGAGCGAGTTCTTAGCACTACAGCAAGGAACCTTATCCGTGACTAAATACGAGGCGAAGTTCGATTGACTCTCTCGATTCGCCTCCATGTTAGTAGCTTATGAAGCCGAGAAATGCTATCACTTTCAGAAGGGGTTCAACCCCGTTATCAGGAGCAAAATTACAGCAATGAAAGTTTTAGCCTATGGGGAGCTTGTAGAACGAGCTCATATCCAAGAGTAGGAAAATGAAGAGTTGCACGCTCAGCATGTAGCCCACCAGGCAGCTCAAAGGGGCAAACTGATTCGAGAAGGCTCTTCATCTTTTACTCCGAGAGCACCTCCCTCTCGATTTACACCGGTACAGAGACAACAACGATTCGCGCCGTACCCTCAGACTCGCCCAACTCTAAGAGCGGCTCCCATCGCCGGTTACCAGAGATTGACACCTTCGTCTGGTTACACTCATCAAGGGACGACTACAGCTCCACCTACTCAGAGAGGTATTGTATCTATGGCATATCCCAGAAATGCCCTAGCTCAGTACCAAAAGATAGCAGCCCCTACGAGTACCTTTCCCCAACGCTCCTATGTTCCGTATGAGATGTGTGTTAAGACCTGAAAAGTACCACTTTTCACCCCTTAACTTAACCTTTGATTAGACCCTTAACCATCTAATAAGTTCTTGTTAAGTGTTTTATGTAGGTAATAATCAGTAGTGAAACAAGGCCAGGAATCCTGCTAAGGAGCCTGTTTTGGCATTAGAAGTCCCTCAGAAGGATGGACTCTGAATCCAGACATGGAATGAGCCTCGCGTAGTCCAACTGAGCTTCCTAAGACTTTACAACTACTCGCGCAGCTCTCGCGAAGCTCAAGGGTAGAACACATCGCGCAGTCTCGCGCAGTTCAAAGCAGATCTCTCTCAACCTCGCGCAGTTCTCTCAGAACAGTTGAGGAGAGAGAGCTTCAGGAGACTCCTCACGCAGTGGCCGCAGGATGCAATTATCAGAAGAGAACTCCTCGCGCAGTTCTCGTGCCATTCAAGAAGAAAGCATCCTCGCGAAGATGGAGCCGTCCTCGCGAAGATCAATCAAGACATGAAGGCTCGTGCAGTTCAGAACTCCTTAAAGCCTCGTGAGGAAACCCGCGAAGTCCATTGAAGAGAAGTGCCTGTAAAGTTCTCACGCTATTCAAATTTGTCCTCGCGAAGATCAACCCAGCGATCGCGTAGCTACCTCGCGACTGCTTGAACTCCAATCCCGCAACATCTGAGGCTTTGATTTCTACTCAACCTCGTGACTGCCTGAAGAGCAAACCAAGGCAACCTCGCGACGGTTGAAGCTTCAATATCAAATCATCCTCGCGAAGAGCAAGAGCTATCTCGCGACAAGTCTGGGAAACAAAGGGCTACCTAGAGAAGCTCTGAACTTCAACTTCCATCTCTTCAGCAGAGGGCCTTCTGGAAATTTCCAGCGATTATGGCACGCACTCCCACACTCAAATCTCCTTGAACGCCCCCCTAGGCATCCAAGGATCACTATTCGGCCACGTGGCATCGTTAAAATTAAGGTTTCCTAACCCTAATGCGCCGCCACACCACTATTATATAAACCCATACTTAGCTTAGCCTCGAGGAGGAGAGAAAAAATTTGAAAATTCCTGGAATAGCTGGGAACACATCTCATTTCTTGGAGACTTGATCTGAGATCAATTTTCTTTTCTTTTTGTAGCTGTAAGTAGTTTTCTTTTTCTTTTCCCTTCTCTCCATAGTCCAGCACTTGCTGGCTATGTCTCTGTATGCTTTTTGAACTAGATCAATAGAAGTTTTGTAATAGGATTTGTACTGTGGGATTTGTGTTTGAATGTGAGATGCTCTGTGCAAGGTTGCTGCCTTGTGATCCGCCATTGCTTTGGCTATGATTCAAAGCAATGGAGGACTGATTCTAAGGGCCACTCAGATCCAAGTGACCTGTGTGTCTGGGCTATCATGGTCATATACAGCCTTAGCCCCACCACAAGACCCACTAGATCTGAAATCCCCATGGGAGCTTGAGCAGGTAGCCTTGTGACTATGGTGGTGTCAGCGATATACTTGTTTTGTCTTGGGCTCCGTGAGGAGGATAGCCTCTGGGATAGTCTGTGACCATTCAAGTGGACAGGTTATAACCTTAAGGTGATTCAAATCCACCGATCCAAGATGGATCCTTCTTTACACCTGAGCTTGTAGAAGCCTGGTGGGAGATTGTACAGAGGCAGACTCTCCTATATTTGTATAGATCTGATCTGGTAATAGAGATTGTAGGCTTGTGACTGGACCATTGTAGCCTCACTCAAGCAATGGACAGCTAGATCGAAGGTTGTACTCAATCTCTTGTTGGTTCTGTGTTTGGGCTATCATGGTCTTATACAGCCTTAGCCCCACACTTAGAGCTTTAGAGGTTGAGGTTCCCTATGGATTTTTGAGCTGGTAGCCTAGATGAAATAGTGCCTACAATGATTAACTTGTTTTGACCCATCCCTGGATTGTGGTTCCCCTATGGGATAGTCTGTGACTATTTGAGTGGACAGGTTATAACCTTAAGGGATTGAATCATGGCAGAGAGATGGGTTGGATCCTTTCTCCTCAGTGGTGATAACGTAGCCATTGGACATGATTTCTATAACATCATATCTGAATCTGAGTTATAAAGCTCCTCTGATCTAGGCTCAATAACATACTTCTCACCCTTTTATATTTATTTTCCACACTCCATCCATCCTCTCAACCCTTTTCTGTAGTTCAGAATATCTAGAATAAGTGACCTTAAACTCCCCTCCTTTTTAGGACTGCCAGATCTGTAGTCAGATCTGGAGGGACTACTAGAGATGGCTCCCTTGGAGCTATAGAGCACCTTTCCCTGTGGGACAAACTCTTACTTATCAAAACTTGCCACAATGGATCCTGTATCTTGTAGGTCTAGGATTTCTTAGTTGTGCTGATTTCATCCCCTGTTTTATCTTGATTCTAAATTTCTTTTACCACAAACCAATAAAGTAAGCACACACTCAGAAATCCGCCAACAAGTTTTTGGCGCCGTTGTCGGGGAAGGATGATCTATTAGTAGACCCTTAGTTTTTGTATTCTTAGTATTCTTTGCAAATGTGAATAATTGATACTGCTGATATAATTTTGAACCTTTCTTGTAGATCTAGACAGCAGCAGTGAAGGACAGTTGGACTACAATTGGAGCTTAGCTACCTCTGTTTGCAAACTCTCTAACTTTTAAAACTCTGTCTATCTTTCTTGAAAATTCTCTAGCAGTATCTAGGATAGTTGTAGATGTATTCTTTGAATAGCTGTAAATTAGTTAGATAAACTTGTTAATTGTAAAGTTATTCATTTGCAATGTGCCTGCAAGAAGCTATCCTTGCTGTCGGTGTGCTTGTATGCTAGGGAGGAGATCTCTCAGCCCTACTTTAGAGCCTCTTAACCCTGAGTTAGAAAGGGGAAGGAGACTTAGAAGAGACAGGCACACCACAGGAGAGCCCCTAAGAGAATCTGTGACAGCAACTATGGGTGAAGAACAATCCAGAACTCTCAAGGAGTTGAATGCTCCGGATGACTATAACTCCCCTTTTAGCATTCAATTCCCTGATGTTCAGGGGAATTATGAAATAAAAACTTCAATCATCCAGATGCTGCCCTCTTTCCATGGGCTTAGCAAGGAGGACATTTACAAGCATATTAACCAGTTCTTGGCCTTGTGCACCACTTTTAATATCACTGGTTTGGGACCTGAGGCTACTAGGCTCAGACTCTTTCCCTTCTCTCTGAAGGATAGGGCCAGTACCTGGTTGACCACTCTTCCCAACAATAGCATTGCTTCATGGAAAGACCTGCAGACCAAGTTCCTGACCAAGTTCTTCCCTGAGACCAAAACTAGCCAGTTGAGGAAAGAGATTCTTGCTTTTGCTCAATCCCCAACTGAGGATTTTAACCAGTCCTGGGATAGGTTTAAAGAAATGCTCAAACAATGCCCCCACCACAAGATCCCAGAGTGGCAGCTTGTACAAAGCTTCTACAATGGGATTGATGAGAAAAATAGAGATATGGTCGATGCCTCTTGTGGTGGATCCTACATGCACAAGACTGCTGAGGAGGCATGGGAATTGTTTGAGGTGATTAGTGAGAATGCTTTTCAAAAGCCATCCCTGGCAAGAACTAGTCAGGAATCTGAGTCAAAGGTGGGGCCTGCTGCTGGATCAAGAGGAAAAGTTTATGAGGTGTCTGGGAACAATGACCTGCAGCTGCAGATGGCAAACCTCTCTATGAAGTTTGACAAATTACTGACTGTGATGCAACCCAGAAGGGCTGCTAATGTGGTGGAGGCATGTCTGATATGTCAGTCCCCACAGCACACAGTAGAGGAATGTCCATCTGCAGGGCAATTTCCTAAATTAGTTTTGGAACATGCTGCTGCTGCTCAATCTTATGGCCAACAACAATCTAGGGGCTACAACAGACAAATTATATGGATACCAAAGACCAAAATGTCAAGTTACCAATGGAGAGACCACCCAAATCTGAGGTGGAGGCAAGACAACTATATGCAGCCCCAGCAGATGTTGGCCTTACCACAAAGGCCACAACAACAATTCAATCAAGGGAATGTCCCTAGGTCTAACTTCTAGCACCATCAGCAGCCCCATCAGCAACAAAATCAGTTGGTTGTACCCCACTCTCAGCTAAGAAATGTTTCCTTTGAGGACCAGGTCTTGACTTCATTGCAAAACCTGGGATCCTTGGCTCAGACTGTGGACTCTCATGGTCAGAACCTCCAGAAAATGGAAAAACAGATAAGCCAAATTTCAAATGCCTTGGCTAGGAGAGATGAATGGAGGTTGCCACCGCCCCTAACCCCAAGGGTCAATTCTTAATTGAAGATGCTTCCTCAAGTTTTGAGGGAACCAATGTTATGACTACCCTAAGGTCTGGCAGGCTGATTGACAACCAGGTGGGTAACATACTAGCAGAGGTCATTCCCACAGATGATGTAAATGATCAGGATAGACATGTTGTTGGAATACAAAGCCAAGAATTGCCTACCACCGCAAAGAAGAGAAAATAAAGAGGTCAGTTGAGCCTCGTGAGGGAAAAAACATGAAAAAAGAAAGAAACAGAAGTTTAGTCATGGGCTAGCAGCTGAGGAACCAGCAGAACCCCAGCTGCCATTTCCTCAAGCTTTGAATAGTCCTGTCCCCTTTGATAAAGGGAATACCCAGATGGAGGAAATGATGGAGACCTTTAGGCAGGTGAAAATCAATTTGCCCCTGCTTGAGGCAATTAAACAGGTCTCAGCCTATGCAAAGTTCCTGAAAGACCTCTGCACCCAAAAGAGAAAAGCTAGAGGCCATGTGTCCAAAAAGGTCTTGTAATTGATACAGTGAATTCTGTATTTAACATATCAATGTTTGAGAAGTTGCAAGATCCAGGGATACCCACTATTCCCTACGTAATTGGAGACCATACAATTGGAAAAGCCCTTTTAGACCTTGGAGCCAGTGTTAACCTGTTGCCATACAGTGTATATCTGCAGCTAGATTTGGGGAGTTCATTGTTCTAATGATGGCTGATAGGTCTGAGAGGAGACCTCTGGGAATGGTTGAGGATGTCTTAGTGGGGGTGGATAAGTTTTTCTACCCTGCTGACTTCTTAGTTTTAGACATGGGCTGCAGCAATAGCCCAAATCCCATACTTGTTATATTGGGCAGGCCTTTCTTGGCCACTGCCAATGCATGCATTCAATGCAGGTCTGGGGTAATGGAGGTAACTTTCGGACATATGAAAGTTGAGCTGAATGTGTACAACAGTGCAAAGTACCCTCAGATGGACAATGAGGAGAGCTTTGCAGTGGATGTACTAGAGGAAATTGTAGAAGAAGAATTGCCCACTCTGCTGGAGTGGGGCAACATTGTCAGGAATTTAGTTAAAATTTGGGACATGGTGGAGGAAGAAAGCCCAGATGTGATACAAAAGACCCACATTGAAGTCTTCAGGCTCGGTCTGACATTCCGTTGGAAACCTACATTGCTGCCTCTTCCTCCATCCTCCAATGCACCAATTTTGCCATCCACCCTACAAGCCCCCGATCTAGAACTCAAGAAGCTTCCAGAAACATTAAAATATGCCTTCCTTGAGAAAGGTGATAAGCTTCCTGTGATTATCTCTTCCTCTCTTACCAATGAGCAGGAAGAGGAATTACTAACAGTTTTGAGGAAGCACAAGAAGACAATTGGTTGGACCATTGCCGATCTGGGAGGAATAGATGCATCAATCTGCATGCACAGGATTCATCTTGAGGAGGGAGCGCTGCCCTCCAGGGAAATGCAGAGGAAGTTAAATCCTCACATGCAGGAAGTGGTTCTCAAGGAGATCATCAAATTGTTAGATGCAGGGGTGATTTACCCCATCTCTGATTCTAACTGGGTGGCACCTATCCAAGTGGTGCCCAAGAAAATCATCATATGATGATTAAAACTGAAATTGGAGAGTTGAGACCAGCCAGGGAGACCACTGGCTGGAGAGTGTGCATTGATTATAGGAAGCTCAACTCTAAGACCAGAAAGGACCATTTCCCTCTCCCCTTCATTGATCAAAATTTGGACAAATTGGCTAGAAAAGCTTTTTACTATTTTCTTGATGGGTACTCAGGGTACAACCAAATCCCTGTGCATCCTCAAGACCAAGAGAAAACCCCCTTTACCTGTCCTTTTGGCACCTTTGCTTACAGAAGGATGCCTTTTGGGCTTTGTAATACACCAACCACTTTTCAGAGGTGTATGTATGCCATATTCTCTGATATGATTGACAAATTTTTGGAGATTTTTATGGATGATTTTTCTGTCTATGGGGACAGTTTTGGCCGAGAACCAAGTGAAACTAGATGATCTTAGATCTAATTAAGCAATAAAATCAATAATTCATTGAATCAAAATTACTTACAATGACCTTATCCTCAGAGTTGTAGTATGTACATCAATCCACAAGACCTTCATGCCAAATTACAATAAAAAACCAGATCTGAGCTGCTACCTAGATCTAATCCAACAAGCTGGACTAGAGAGAGAAAGGGGAAGAAAAAAAAGGAAAATAAAACCTAAAACTAAACCTAAATGAGCTAAGGAGAACTCAGGCTATTCCTTTGTTCCTACTTTCCTTGCTGAAGAAAACAATAAAATAGATGGGTATTTATAGGTATGCAGTGATCCATGTGCTTTGAGTTGCAGCCAATCAGAAGGGAGGATTTCAATTTAAGCTTAATCTCTGTTTAAGAGTGTCAACCAATCAGAGAAGAGATAGGGATCTAGTTTTGTTTGTGCCCAGCTGAAGCTAATTTGTTCCCCGCCAAAAATTAGTTCACACCCATGTGCAGAATTTCCTGTGTATTGGAGTTCCCAAAATTGCCCTTTTTTAGCCAAATATATTTTCTGCTGAAACCTTCACTAATTCCTGCAGCTCTCTTACCCATGTGTAGACCTCTTTGGTATTCCCAAATCTGCCCTTACTTACCAAAAATACCCAGCTACACTATTCACCAATTTCTACAAATAAATTGCCCATGTGCAGCCCTCTTCCATGCCATTGATTTTTTGCTGCTGCAGCCTTTACAATTGTTGAGAGTTAATTGGAACCAAGCTGCTATCAAAACAGTCCTTGCAAATTAAAGTTGCAGACTTGTGAGCTGCTGAAAATGGCTTCAGCAGTTTAATCAAAATTTGCAGCTACAATAGTTTCTTGCATATCATTAATTTGCTATGGTTTGTACCACAAATATCTCCCAAGCAGCTGATGGCACTTGGTGGATTCTGAGCTTAGAGAAGTTGCAGGAACTTGGGCTGTTTGAGCTCTATAGCTGGAATATTAAGTCTGCACCCATTTCCGAGAGGGTCTAGCAATTTTCTGAGAGGTAGCATGGATTGCAGGTGTGTCTTGGTTGGTAAAAGCACAGGCTGGAGGGTCTTCTTAATAGGATGGCTGGAAGTATTCAAGCCCCTCTTAATAGGTTCAAGCTGCTATTTTTTTTTTTGTTGAAGTATTCGATAGGTTGAAGGCAGCTGTAATGAACCATTCGACAGGTTGCAGCTCCAGCCTTGAACCAATCGACAGGTTTAATACATGAAGTGCTCGATAGGTTGCTTGCTGTTGTTATTCCACACCATTCGATAGGTTGATTGCTGCCCCAGAGCACTGCTCGATAGGATTGAAGTTTGAAGTGCAAAGAGACCTGCTCGACAGGTTGCATGCTGTTCTTCGAGAGGTTTGAGTGGCTACTGGAATGATCATCTCGACAGGTTTGAAGGTGCAACTTGCATAAACCAATCGACAGGTTTATTTCAGCATTTCGATAGGATGACTGCTTCATTGCTGATCTGCTCGACAGGTTTAAGATGGGGACTTGAAGTGCTCACATGCTGGTAGATAGGATTGAATCCTTTTAAGTTGAGAGGATGGCAGCTGCATTGCTGCTCGAGATGTTGGCTGGATGCAGGGTGCATGTCGTGAGGTTGAAGATGAGCTACAACTTGGGGTTCTGCTGGTCGAGATGGTTGGATAGAATCTTGAATGCACATCGAGAGGTTAGAGGAAGGCTGCAGCTTGGGCATCTCGACAGATTGAGATATTTAAGTGGTCAACAGGCTCTATGGTCTGGTTTACAGGTGAAACTTTGCATGCAAGTTGTAGACAGGTTCTACATGCATTTTGGGAGGATTGTGCTGGGGCTCTTCAACATGCATTTCGATAGGTGGCTGCATGGAGGTGCGAATGCTGGTCGTGAGGATGGAAAGGCTGCACTTCTATCCTTTCGGCAGGTACATTGGCTGCTAAGGTGTCGACAAGTAGCAGGTTTGGATGCTGGGATCTCCTAGATAGGTTCACACTTCTACTAGTCGAAAGGATTAATACTTGGGAGCTGCAATTGCTGGTCGAGGGAATTAATGGGATTAAAGTTGTACCTGTCGACATGTTGAGATTCCAAACTGCTCGATAGGTACATAGCCCCAACAGCCTAGCATTCGACATGTTGCATTTCAGCTTCATGCAGTGAACTTGAGAGGATAAACAATTGCACCACTTCGACAGGTTCTGAGGGAGGTTGTTGAAGCTCAACTCGGCAGTTCCTTCTTCCACTGGTCGACAGGATCATTTATGCTTCAATAAACCATTCGACAAGATGAAGGTCTAGCTGTATTGAATCATTCGATAGGTGTAGGAGCTACAAATAGCTGCCATCAGATCTGAAGTTAAAGTGTAGGACAAGTTGGCTGCATGCATGAGTGTAGAGTGGATTCAGTAAACCACTAAAAATGTGCTGCTGAAGCTTGGGGTGCAGAACTTTGATAGGTTCATGTCCTCTTCCATTCATTGCAGCACTGCTCGAGTGTTTGCTTCAGCTGGGGATGTTTGCTGCTTTCATGGTGCAACTTGATAGGTAAGCTGTTGCATTTTATACTCCATTCAAGAGTTTTACTTCAGTATCCCTTGCGGCTCTTGGCAGGTTCATATTGCTCTATATCTTCCACTCGAGAGGTGCTGCTGTTGTCTAATGTGCACACAGCTATCCTATTTTGAGTTCATCAGGAATGTAGGGTGCTGCATTTGGAGCTTTTTAACAAGATGGCTTGAGTGCATGCTGAGTTCTCTTCTGCTGTTCGAGTAATTGCTGGAGTGTGTATTCGATATATATATATATATATATATATATATATATATATATATATATGCAATTGCTCGATAAGGTGCAACATGGAGGGCTGAACTATATGGCTGCACTGCTGCTGCATGGGTGCAAAGTGGATTCAACAATCCACTAAAGAGGTGCCGCTGAAGTTGAAGCCAAGTGCACTTCCTTTTAACAGGTGCCGAACCCAGCTTCTAAACAAATCAAGTGTGCTTCTGTTTCAACACCAATCCACAAGATGCAACTACTGTATGTGACCCTTAAAACACCTCCAATGTGCCTAGAAGCCATTCCATTCATATCTCATACTCAACTATGGGTTGATTCAAAAACTCTCCTTATTGCCACTTTTTAATGGAAAACTTTACTAAGGAAAAAATTATCTCCTTGCTGCAAACAACACTAAGAACAATTATTAAACAGTTTAGGTCCTAGCAAAAGCCAGGTTTAAGGGTGTAGAAAGTGGCAAAAATCAGTGCTTAACAGCCACTCAATAAGCACTATAGCCTGGTCAAACCTAGGCCAAAATGCAACATGAAAACCAGCAGACAGGTCAGGACCAAGAAATACGGCAAATGAGAAAGGGGCAGAGAGGCGTACTGAGCCTCCCCCAAACTTGTTCCAAAAGTCATCCACACCTCCACAGAATTGTTAGTAACCACAAAAAAAAAATAAAACAAAAAGATTTATATATTAACTATTTATAATTTACAAACTCCAGTGTACAAAAATTAAAAACTTAGGAAGAAGCTACACATGTTCAAACTGTGGCAGCAACCCGAAAGGTAAGGTGCGATGATCCCATGGTCTTCAAAAAGCGGCTGGACGCCTTCAAAAAGATATCGCTCTACCTAATCCGAGTTACCCTTAGCTTGTGTCCAATAGAAGAGGAAGGATAATCGGACCCAGCAGAGGAGTTATGCCGAAGGCGGCCGTGGAGACGGAGATGGTGGGCGGATGCAATGGCATTTGAGAGGGGGAAGAGGAGATATCGTGGAAGACGGGGACGCCGAATTTGGAAATTCAGCATCCAACACAAAGAGAAGCAAGGCCTCCCATATGTCCTTCTCAACCTTTGGCATAGTGTTGGCCTCCCTCTGCAAACGGTGGGTGATAGCTTGCCGGATTGCTGACTAGTTGGTTTCATCGGCCATGGTGGATCAAGGGTTTTGAATGAAAGGATGAATAAAATGGGTGAAATGGGTGTTGGTTTTATAGTGGAGGGTGGTGGAGAAGATGGAAGGTCGTGTTTAATGAGGAAGGTGGATGGTTGGGAGGTCGTGCTAAAAATTCAAACGACACATGGCTCAAGGAGGAAGAAAACTGTTGGGGAAAACTAGGGCAAGACCGGTCAAAAAATAGATTTCGATCGGCTTGAAGGGCTTTAAATAGCCCAGCGCTTATAGACTCGACCGGTAGAAACCATTTCAATCGGTCACGAAATCAGAGCAACAGGGGGTTGCTCCAGGTCTGCTTCAGATTTGAAGTGTAAATCCCCATTTCGACCGGTCGAACCCTATTTTGACCAATCAAAACACAACAACAGCTTCGACTGCTGTTGTGTCTCTTCCTTTTTGAGCAAATTGACCGGTTGAAAATCTATTTCGGCCGATCAAAATCTCTTAGAGAACTAGTTCTCAAACCAGATTTCACTGACACACAACTAAAAATTTAAAATAAGTAATTCCACAATTGCTTGGGTTGCCTCCCAAGAAGCACTACGGATGTGTCGGTAGCTCGACAAGGTCAAAGCGCTCATCGGTGCATTGGCGACTCAGAGGAAGACGAAGTCTCCCCATCCATAGCTTTGCCTTTCCGAACATCAACCGGTCACGTAGGCAATTGGGCCTCCTCTCTTCTTAAAACTGCAATTAGCTCCTCAATTTGAGGGGGTGCGGAGTAAATTCTCGTGGTGCTGGCTCTGTTGCTGCCAGGTCTGGACTATCAGTAGCAAAGCTTCCTCTCAAGAGTCATTCCCGTGATGCAAATGATGTTGCTATCCCATAAATGGCGGAGCATGCATTGGCCTGAAAGGCTGATTATTTCTCTGCATCCCATTGTGTTGCCGAGAAAGACTTGGGCGGTTCCTCCAGGTTGGATTGTAAATATTTACACAACCATAATTATTTTCCAAACGTTGGAAGGAACATGCTGCAGCCGGATGATCTAGGGTCACTGTGGGGGGCATAGGGGCAGCAGGATACACAGGGACTTGTTGGGCATGATTCTGGTTAAGACCACGAACCTCACCTACTTATGATGTTGGGTGCGATTTTATTCCAAACATGGACTGGAGTTTTATCTTCCAAAGCTTCAACTTTAGAAGAAAAGTCATCCCAGATTTCAGGTTGTACATCATTCCTCGATTAGGAGGTGTACTTCCTAATATCTCCGCTCCAGTCCTACTCGGTGTCGGGTGCAGCATCGAATCCACACCGAGGGTCCATAAAAATTCCCATGCATTTGTTGCCATAAATGAGAGGAACAAACCCCCACAGGTATCATCAATCCATTGTCGGGTTCGGTCGTTCAAATGTTCATAAAATTTGAGCACCAATTCCTAGCACGGAACCCCATGATTAGGGCAACTCAGTAGATGCTTGTTGAAGCGATTCCAACATTCAACAAATGATTCTTCCGAGATTTGATAATATGTTGTGATTATTTTTTGGAATTGACTTGTCTTACAAGTTGGGAAATATTCATGGAAAAATAAATATCATAACTCCTCCCAAATAGTAATTGAGTCAATGGGCAAAGAGTGGAGCCACTGCTTTGCCCTATCCCTTAGTGAAAACAGGAAAAGTCTCAACCGAGCGGCCTCTTCTGTTAAGTTTTTAATCTTAAATAAGGCACAGATTTTCAGAAAGCTCATTCAGTGCAAGTGGGGATCTTCGTTACCATGCCCATGAAAAATAGGTAACAATTGAATTACATTGGTCTTGATTTCAAACACCCCATTCGCGGTGGCTGCAGGTACTCAAAGACCTCAACATTCTAGTCATATGGTCCCCTCCCACCATGATAGATCTGATTGAAAAATAGCATGGGGGACTATAACATTCACTATTCCGACGTTGTGAGATGAACAGGAGCTAGCGTGAATCTGCTGGTTCGTTCACTCAAGCTCAAGATCTGGTTGCACAAGAGAGAAGAGAACGACAACCACACCTTGACAAAAACAAAGAAAAATAGAATATCTAAATCAGTTACTGAAAATCGTAAGTGCGCACATTAGCCTCTCACAGCGTCCCGTGACAAGCCTTTGATATGTCTCAAAGCTCATGATCTTCCAAGCCTAAAAAGAAAACAGAAACTACAGTCAGTATAATGATACAAAGATATAGTAAAACTAAATTCAAATAAGAAATAAAGCCGAAATATCCAACAGTGGCGCCAAAAACTTGATCGTTTTAATTTTAAAACCTTAAAAGTGCACAAGTTCGAATGTACTAGGGTAAGTACAAGAGTGTCGAACCACAAGGATTTGTCGTTTATCTCTTATTCAATCATGTTTTGCGAAGACTTTTGTAACATTGATTTCCTAATAAATAAAATAAAATCTATATAGTTTTGGAAGTAAGAAAAGGGAGAGTGGACTAGGTACCCTTGCTCCTGAAGTAATTAATAAATCCTAATTTTCTCTCTGTCGTGAATCCTTAGTACCCTTGCTCCTGGCTACAAGCTCAGTCACTTCGTATGTGGCTTAGGTAAATCTAATCGTGAGTTAGAAGGACCTAATCGTTAAAGAACTATTGCATGAATCAACAAAACTACCCTACAAGGCCTAGCCTGATAGTGAATACCCTATCTAGGTTAACCCAATCCCTACAAGGCCACTGAATTAAACTAAATATCATCGCGTTCTCAATCTAGTCAAAACCTCGAACATGTAATCGTACCATAATAGAATTCACAAATAGAAAAAGAAAATAGATATGCATTAAGATACTTATCCAGAATATAGAAGAGATCCAACCCAAGGCTTCCACGCTCGCATCGATCCAGAAGTCTCCATCATCGCTGATGCAGGCTCTAGATGAGGATTACATTCAATCTCGCTCTATTCCAGAACTAATCCTAACCTAATACTATGAAAATTCGTGTCAGAGCCTTATAGAAAGATTTCGACGTGCAAGCCCCCTAAAACTAAACCCTAGGGTCCTGATTTATAGATTACAAGGCCCTATAACAGATATACACGACAAGGATTCCCTAGATCCAAAAAATCCTCCAAGGAGATGAATCTGTAAAGAATTCTGAGTCGACTGGGAGTTATCTAGCTTGCTTGAGAGATTCCCAGAGAAGATCTTGGCTTCAAGTATATCCATAGTTGTTGCATGCCTGAATTTTCGCCCAGAAACTCTATTTGGACCGGTCGGGATTGGAGAACCAACTGGTCGAGTTTACTCTCCTTCTCTAGGTAGGAGATGACCCGTAGATGCTTCAGCTAGGCTTAATTTCTAAACTGGTTGAATCAGGTTGGACAGGTCGAGTAATTCCTCTAAGATTTATTCACTCTGTTTACTCCCATTTCGACCGGTCGATTGAATCCAAACCTGTCTCTCTTTTAATTTTTGAAGCCTATGGAGTTCTGACCGGTCGATTTTGATGTGTCGATTGGTCCATTTAGCTCAACTCCGTTCAGCTAGGAACCTGCTTTACTGCGCTGTACCAACCGGTCGAAATTGCACTTTCGATCTGTCCATTTGACCATTTAAAGCTCTCCTTTCAGCTGCTCCTCCTTAGATCCTTGCCTTTGGGTTGGGTTTCTTCATATCTTTGCTCTTTTAGCCGTTTTTACATTTAATCGGCTTTTACACCTGTTGCAACACAACACGAACTAAAAGCATCTATTAGGAGTTACTTGAGGTCTAACAAAGCCGGGATTCATGGATAAATTATACAATATTTGAGCCAAAATCTATGTGCGAAAATCCTGAGGCGAAAATTCTGCTGCTACTTCTGCCTCCGGTATGATATCAGGATTTCGCCCACATTCAGGTTTCTGGCTAATGTCTACACCTGTGACACAATTTTCGGGATGAGCTAACAGTCTAAGAGAAGTAGAGAAAAGTTCAATTTACATTTTATCAATCAATGCATAGATTTAATGACAAAAAATTGAAAACATCTTCAAATCGGTAGAAGTAACAATTTCAATATTCATATTTCAATATAGAGGCTAAATTTCAAGGGTTACTTTCATATCAAAAAGAATTTTGCAAAGATCTCAAATCTGGAAATCACATAGTCGAAATGAGTGTTCACACATTTTTCATTTACTTATTCATTTCATGTTTTACATGTAGCTTATTAGTTAATGCATTACTTAAGATTCTATTGGGGCTAAAGCATCACATTAAGCGGGAATAGAGCATTCCATTAGGAGGAAACGAGGTCGAAATCTTGGGGCCTCTACCCCTCTCTTGAGCTTCTACTCCTCTCTCTCCCACTGGGATTGTAGAGTCAGATTCAAAGTTCATTTTCAAGATTTATATTCATATTCAAGGTTAACAGTTCGATACTCATATTCATATCCTAAGTTCAAAGTTCATATCTATATTCCAAATTCATATTCACATGTAGAGTTCCAATGGCATAGTCATTTCAATTCATATTTCATTTTCATTTAAATGTTCAAGTTCGCGTGCATATTCATGTTCAAAATTCACATTCACTCACATCATAGAGTCTATGGATCAAAATCAAAAAGGTAATTGCGCATTGAGTTTTCCCTACCTCGGTTTCGATATAGTGCAACGGTAAAGGGTGGTCTCTATTGATGACCTCCGGACCTACAATATGTTCATGAATCATGTGTCAAAGGTTAATGGATCAAAACAAAGCAAAGTTCTTCAAGCTTCATCGAAAGAAATCAAGGATATCCCAAACTGCTAAATTCACTCGAGCTAGTTTCAAATTGGCTTGAGCGATTCCTTGTGGCACACAGATCTCGCTCGAGCGAGTTTCACCTAAAAATTTTAGCCTATTTTTTGGCTAATTTCGCTCGAGCGAATGGTTCAGGAGCCATTTAGTTCAAGTCTAAAGGGGTCTCGCTCGAGCGGATTCCAATCTCGCTCGAGTGAGATAGTGCATTTTCTGCACTTCTTCCTTTTTTCAGAACTCGATTTTCATCAAAATCCATGCATGCAAATCCAAACACACGCACAAATCAAATCTAAATCAATTCATATACTTCTAAATCATATTCTTACCTTCTTGGATCTTGCATGCAAAGTTTACGATGGTCAAAATTGACGGAATTTGTCGCTTAAACTCCTCGTCCTATCAACGATTCGATCCCTCAAGCCTCTTAGCCTGCAATCACAAAACACACACACCGATCATGCGAAGCCTACGATGGCTAGTATCGCAATATAAAAACGTCTACGCTCTCATTCATCTGATGGCTCACTCTTTGTTTTTGTTCGATCAATTGGTGTCGAAAATCAAAGTTCTTGACGTCCAGAATAGATCACAGACCTCCTTGTGTGAAGATAGGGGTTTGAGGTGGAGATCAGATGGTTGTATTTCTCACGAAAGGAAGAAAATGAGAAGAAGAGGGTTCTCTCTTTCCTACCCTCGGTTTCTCTCTTAGCTGGGCTCTCAACCGAATTCACAAGCCAATTCTGCGTAAGTTTTCCCTTCTTATATTCGTTGGAGTCGATATCGTGTTGACCCAATATACTAGCAACTGGTGTATAGGCTTCCATCAAAAGGTCCAAAAATAAGGTTTAAATTACACCCATAGGTTTTGATCCCTAAACCTTCTGTTTACCCTACCAAACCTCTAACCATTGTGCCATCACATGGCTTGTGCCACTATTCACACAATTATTTATATGAGTTTGTTGCCCAAAAACATTTTCAAAGTCGTTTATCTTAACAGGCACATACACGGGTCAAGTGTTCGAAATTTCAGGGTGTTACATTCTCCCCCTCTTAAAGGAATTTTCGTCCTCGAAAATTCATCACATGACTTTTGTTTGACTAAAAAGATGAGAGTCACATTCGTACATTTCAATGAGTTCATGGTCGTCCCAAAAGTTTAATCCTTGTAATGCACATCCACGATCAATTAGCGAAAGACATGCCCACAACAATCTGGGTTTCCATTAACCATTAAGGCACAACACACATCTACGGTAACTGGGAAAATATCCTCGATGAAATAAGAGAAGGCATACATTATTAATTCGGAATTCATAAATACACTAGTGATAAATTCATAGCCACTATTAAAGTGTAATCATCATCGTCTCGAGATTTAGATCAACATTACAGTACATTCAAAAGTACTCAAGTACTAATCATTGAAGTACTAATTATCATTCTCAAAATTTGAATGCTAGTAGCCATTCAAAAGTAAATTAAAGTACTAATCATCATCTAACAAGTTACCCATTAATAGAAAGTATGTCATTACCAAGGTTACCATCAACATCAAACCAATTTACGCCATTCATTAAACAAATTTATGCCACCGACTAAAGTTACCATTCATCGAAACCATTCCATCAAAAAAAATTTATGTCATTCATTATCTAGGTTTACCGTTACAATACATGGTTGAATGATCAACTAACACCATTGACTATTAGTGAATGGTGCACTACCATCATACAAAAATTCAAATCATATATTAGCAATCTTAACCCAAAAATCTAAAGATGTCATCTTTAGCAAGAAAATTTAATCAAGGACCATTGAAGATTAACCATAATTCAAAACACAACACTACCACAACAAATTTTACACCGTACCTTTCAAAAGTTCACCGTTCATTTTTATAATATGTGATAGCCCGGATTTTCTACCCCAAAATCCGTGTTGTTAGATCGCAGATCACAACCTCATACAGTCTCATCTTTAGTATCAACAAGAAACACATATAGCGGAAGTAAAATCTCCATTTCTATACAAAATATAACGTAATGGAGCCCAACATAAAACCACCGGTGATGGTCGTACATCACCTAAACAGTGGTACACAATTTGTCTATGTGAAACCAACTCTATCATTTATACAATCACTTAATGTATTAAGCTCAAAATCCCCAAAAACTCACCACTATACCGAATTCAAAACACTTTTCTATTAGAAGAAATCCTCCAGCAGAAGATCTTCTTCTCCCGGTACGTAGTCCTGGTCGTTCTCTAGCTTTGGGTCTATGCCACCATCTACATCTGTGACGTATAGTCGGGGTGAGCTAACAATCTAAGTTCAGTGGAGAAAATCAATATCACTGCACATTTATCATTACAAAACATAGATTCAATGACTAGTGTTTAAATCAATTTAAAAGCATTTAAATATCTGTTGAACTTTCAAAAAAGCAGTTCATGTTAAACAAGTCTCAATATCTAATTTTTTTCATATTCAAAACAAAGAGTCGTGTCAGGAGTAGAAACATATCAGAAACGGAACACATAAACAGAAACGAAACACATCAATGACGAATCACATCGATAATGAAACACATCGATAAAGAGACACCTCATTAGTAATCGGAACACATCAGTAAACACATTGCATTATGAACCTAAGCAGTCAATCTTCCAGGCACCGAGCAGCCAATCTTTCAGGCACAAGGTAAAAACCCCGGGGCCTCTACCCCTCTCTGGAGGCTCTACTCCTCTTAGAATTCAATCATATAGCTCATCAATTTGGAAACACATTTAATATTCAAGACAGTGCAATTGCGGAATTTAGCAGATTCAGCATTCACATACGGTGTTCATTTTCAATCTCACATTCAAATCTTATCGGTTTCAAATTTGTAAATCATGCGAATATGAATCAAACATTCAAAACATTTAAAGAGTTCAATTCAAATCAAACTTATTGCATTTCATTTGATCTAATCAAAGCATCTATGGAATCAAATCAAATGTACTTGTATATCGAAGTTTCCCCACCTAAGTTCCGAAGTTGTTCCCTTGCAATAATCCAAAATCCTAAATGATCACTTTGATCCTCAATCTACAACACATTATATTCATACACAATGTTTCAATAACTAGGGAAGCAATTTTGTCAGAGTTCTCCAAATTGAAGTGGAATCGACAAGTTCGCGCCAACCATGGGTCATATAGAACTTGTCTCAAATTCTCCCTCAATTTTGACCTTTAAAACATTTTATTTATGAATTTGCTAAATCATACAAGTTATAGGGCTCGTTATTCTCTTTCCAATGCATGAGAATCGCACAAATAAGAGTTTATGGTAAAAAATTATGACCAAAATACTAAGCAGGTGCAGGGTTGTGAACAGTAGCTCACCGAGGCGAGTTTGTAGCTCGTCGCGACGAGGTGTTCAGAATTCCATAACTCGCTGTGGCGAGTTTGGACAATGCTGTTTTGGCCTGGATTTCTATGTAGCACTCGCCACGGCGAGGTGTTCAGAAGGTAGCTCACCGCGGCAAGATATAGAGTCTCCGCGGCGAGATTGACAGAGCTCACCTTCCTTTGCTTACCCCGAAAATCAACAAAAACCCTTCCCAAAACACATTGCTCAAAAGCTACACAATTTCTACATAATTAAGCCATGAATCTTACCTCTTTAATTCATGTATACGGAGTCTAAGATGGTTGAATCGACGAAAATCGACGTCAAAGCCCTTGCATTCTTCCGTTGGCTTGAAACCCCTTTCTTCTTTCATTCGTAACGGACGGAGATTGAATCCCCTCAACTCACACACAACTCAAAGGCTCTCTTGAGTGAGATGAGAGGGTCTAAGGATGAATCAATGGGTTTAGGCTTTCTAACACCAAGAATAAAAGTGAGTTTGAGGGTTCTCTCAAGCTTGTTATCATAGTCGCGTCAAATCGGCATCCTCTTGCGGTGAATCGAAGAAGAAGAAGTTGAGCGGAAGATCAACAACGCTCAAGGAGAAGGCAAGGAGGAAGCTCTTCCTCTTCTCTTTCTCTCTAAGTTCTCACTCTCCTTCTCTTGAAAGAAAATGAGAAACCCATGTGAGGACATACTTTTAAGTTGGGGGTAGTTTCGGTGTAAAGCACACACGCCCAAAAGAATGTATGAGTTCTTACAACTAATGGCCCGGATTCGGTGTGAAGTCAATGCACCCCATTAATGTGTTAGCTCTTATATTCAAGGCCCAAATTAAATTCCCATGAGCAACACGTACACTGAGTTGAGCGTACAGGTGTGCAAATTTTTTAGGATTTTACATCCTCCCCTCCTTAAAGAAAATTTTGCCCTCGAAAATTCATGATGTTGCTTTTGAATTCTAACACAATCGAATATTCATAACTATCTAGCAATGATATCTCAACCAGTAAATGCATGACTATATTCGAAAATTCACACGTTTGAAATCTTATACAATGTAAGCCTAAGATTAATTGTTCTCTTTTCTTACAAATCCACACATCATTCAAACAGGTGTGGATAGGCATCACTTATATCGGACTCGTGTTCCCAAGTTGCCTCTTCTGGCAAGTGGTTCCGCCATCTGATGAGTACTAATGGAATCTGCTTGGTTCGTAATACTTGCTCCTTCCGGTCGAGGATTTGTACTGCTTCCTCTCTAACGGTCATATCCTCCTTGAGTTTGATCGGTTGATAGTCTAAGATATGAGTTGGGTCCTTCACGTACTTCCTCAGCATGGATACGTGAAACACGTTGTGCATATCTGAAAGTTGTGGCGGTAAGGCAATGCAATATGTGACTTCTCCAACCTGGCCTAATATTTCAAATGGTCCTATGCAGCGTGGACTCAGTTTTCCACGCTTCCTGAAATGCATTACGCCTTTAGTAGGCAAAATTTTGATGAAGACAATGTCCCCAATCTGAAAGGATGTATTGTGTCAGTGGTGTATATATATATATATATATATATATATATATATATATATAAAACAGAGATTTATAATAAACAATTCATCAAGTTACCTGAAATTTGACGCTCGTTCTCTTAAGGTCGGCATAGCTCTTTTGTCGGCTTCGAGCGACCTTTAGCCTTTCCCGAATCAACCGAATTGCTTCGGTCGTTCTTTCCACAATCTCTGGGCCTAATATTAACTTCTTTCCAGTTTTGTCCCAATTAAGCGGAGACTTGTATCTTTGACCGTACAACACTTCGAATGGAGCCATTCCGATGCTCGTCTAATAACTATTATTGTATGCAAACTCGATCAGGGGTAAGTGATAGCCCCATGATCCTTGAAAGTCAATGATACAGGCTCAGAGCATATCTTAAATAATCTGGTTTACTCTTTCGATATGCCCATCCGTCTGTGGGTGAAATGCCGAGCTAAAATATAATCGCAAACCCCATTCCGTCCTGAAATCGCTGCCAAAATTTGGATGTATACAGTGGATCTCTGTCTGAGATGATGCTCGCAGGAATGCCGTGCAGTTTGATGATTTCCTTGAGATATAGGTATGCAAGCTTGCTAGCCGTATACTTCATGCTATATGGCAGGAAATGAGCCGATTTGGTTAATCTATCAACAACCACCCAGATAGTATTGTGCCCCTTCATAGTTCTCGGAAATCCCAAAATAAAATCCATGGAGATGGGTTCCCATTTCCATTCTGGTATTGGTAGAGATTGTAACAAACCTGAGGGATGTCGATGATCCACTTTTACCTGCTGACACACTAAGCATTTTGACACATACTCGGTGACATCCTTTTTTAAACCTTTCCATTAAAAATTTCTCTTCAAATCCTGGTACATTTTGGTACTACCAGGATGAATGACATACTTCAATTTGTGAGCTTCTTCTAAAATAGTGTGCTGAAGATTGTCATCTACTGGTATGCACAAACGGCCTTTGAATAGTAAAGCTTCGTCCTTCCTGATGGAGAAATCGGGTTTAGTGCCATCGATCACACCCTGTCTGATTCTCATGAGCTCCTCATCTTTCATCTGAAGCTCGCAGATGCTATCAAAATTCGTTGGTTGGATAGTAATTTTGGCAACAAGGCCCCTGAGTCCTTCACCTCAATCTTCGTGTTATATAAGGATATATCTTCAGGCAATCTCCATCTGTGTATTCTCGTGATGAGATGGGACAACTAAGCTGAAAACTTTTGACTTAACGCATCTGCCACCACATTTGCCTTCCCAGGGTGATACTGGATGGAGTAATCATAATCCTTAAGGAATTTCATCCATTTTCTTTACCTCATGTTCAAATCCTTCTGAGTAAACAGATACTTGAGACTCTTACGATCAATAAGGATCTTGAACCTCTCTCTGTAGAGATAGTGCCTCCAAATCATTAGGGAAAAAATAATAGCTGCCAACTCAAGATCATGCGTCAGATAATTCTTCTCGTGATCCTTGAGTTGTCTCAATCCATAAGCGATAACTCTCATTCTGGTTAAGTACATAGCCCAATCCACTGTATGATGCATCATTGAATACTATGAATCCTCCACTGCCTGAGGTATGGCAAGTACTGGTGCGGAGGTCAACCTCCTCTTGAGCTCTTAGAAGCTCTTTTCACACTGTTCAGTCCACTCAAACTTTGCATCTTTTCTTATGAGCTGCGTGATCGGTCCCAAAATCTTGGAAAAACTTTCTACAAACCTCCTATAATAATCGGCCAATCCTAGAAAGCTTCGTACTTCTGTCACTGTCTTCGGTTGTTCCCATTGTACAACGACTTCAATCTTGGTTGGGTCTACCGTTATGTCTGCCTCAGAAATGACATGCCCTAGAAAGCTAACTTGCTCTAGCCACAATTTGCATTTGCTCAACTTTGCATACTCCTGATGGCCGCAAAGCGTCTGTAGGGCGATACACAAGTGTTGCTCGTGCTCTTCCCTCGTCTTCGAATAGATGAGAATGTCATCAACCAAGACAACCACACATTTGTCGAGATGTGGTCTGAACACTATTCATGAGATCCATGAAAGATGCTGGAGCATTCGTTAATCTGAAAGGCATCACTATAAATTCATAGTGGCCATATATTGTACGGAAAGCAGTCTTCAGAATATCCTCGACTTTAATCTTCAATTGGTGGTAACCCGACCTCAAATCGATCTTTGAGAAGAATTTTACACCTTGGAGCTGATCGAAGAGGTCATCGATACGAGGGAGTGGATATCGATTTTGATTGTAAGCTTGTTCAACTGACAGTAATCGATGCAGAGCCTCATCGAACTGTCTTTCTTCTTAACGAACAAAATTGGTGCTCCCCATAGAGAAACACTAGGCCTAATAAATCCTTTATCCAACAACTCCTATAGCTACTCCTTTAAGCTCTTTCAGTTCTGTCGGCTCCATTCGGTACAGTGTTTTCGATACTGTTTTGGTGCCTGGAGCCAGCTCAATCGCAAACTCAACTTCCTGATTTGGTGGTAATCTCGGTAAGTCTTTGGGAAACACATCTGTAAATTTGCATATGATGAGAATATCGGGGAGGTGTTTCTTCTCTTCCCGTTGGTTCTGTATGAATGTGAGGCATCCACTTCACCCATTTCTCATCAGACGTTCAACTTTAATGGCAGAGATGAATGGTGCGATGCTAGACTTGATGCCCTAGAATCGAAAAGATTTTCCCTTTGGTGGGCGAAAGGTAACCACCTTTCGAAGGCAATCGATGCTTTCATGATAAGCGGATAGCCAATCAATTCCAAGGATGACATCAAATCATTGCATGTCCAATAAGATTAAATCTGCCACGGTTTCGTGGCCTTCAATCGGAACGATAACCGATCAACAAACTGTGTCAGTGCTCACTGAACTTCCCGTAGGGACTGATACCGCT
This sequence comes from Chloranthus sessilifolius, assembly GCA_021018995.1. Classification (NCBI taxonomy): domain Eukaryota; kingdom Viridiplantae; phylum Streptophyta; class Magnoliopsida; order Chloranthales; family Chloranthaceae; genus Chloranthus; species Chloranthus sessilifolius. The sequence continues at coordinate 87,189,470 of CM037594.1, read as the reverse complement.
AGGATGAAATCCAATGGTTCAGGAGTAATAATCAATTTCGTCATGAACTGGGGAGTTACAAAAGAGTGTGTAGATCCTGGATCTATCAATACTCGTGCTTGGTGTTGGCAGATATCACTATATTGGTACATAGACAAGGTACTTAGGTTTCAAGCCTGCAATTCAGTTAAGTGTGCATACAATAGTGTTGTGGTATTCAAGAAATGTCAAAAAAAAAAATATATCTGAAGAAATTTTCAAGGATATTCACTTACTAGAAATACTACAAAATTTGGCAATTGATATTAAAGTTATATCTTGGATAATATCATTTGACGCTAGAGCGTCCTGCGCTGACACGACATAGGCACGACCTTGAACAGTAGGTCGAGAGGGCCTTTGTGTAGGCGTAGCCGTCATATTTTCTTAAATTACCTCAGGACAATCTCTTATCCGATGTCCCATCTTTCCGCATCTAAAGCATGCACCTGCTATCCTCCAACACTCCTCTAGCTTATGTCGTCTTCCACATCATGGATATGACTCGGTCGATGCGGACGAAGAGGTGCGTGAGGTTTGCTGTAGTCTTGATGCTCCTGTGGTAGCGGGGTTCGAAGAACGAAATGACCCCAGAGGCGTAGACATAACTAGACTATGAAAGGATATTTGAGCAGGTTGCCCAGGTGCTGGTGTAGAAAATTTCATCCTCTTTCCTGCCTGCTCGGAGGCATAGGACTATGGTCGACTTACTTAACTCCTATTCTGTTGGTCTCTTATCAGTTGCATTTTATCAATATCCTTCTTGGCAATGAGTGCCAAGTTCATAACCTCCACATAGGTCTCCACTTGAAATAAAGAAATTCTCTCTTGGATACTTGGCTTCAAACTATGCTCAAACTTCTTGGCCTTCATGAGCTCTGTGGCTAGGTGTTGCGGAGTAAACTTTGAGAGCCTTGTAAACTCTTCCTCGTACTCATGTATAGACATTTGACCTTGCTCTGGGGATATAAATTTGACTTCCCACAAAATTCTGAATTGCTTTCGAAAAGTATCTCTCATTGAACTCTTCAACAAACCAATCCCAAGTCCATGTGACATTCAGCGTCGTCTGCAACCTGGTCCTCTCAGCAGACTTAAACCATGCGTCTGTAGCTTCTTGTAGCTGAAAAGAAGCCCATTTCACTTTCCCTTATTCAGTGCATTGAATCATGCAAAGAAGTTTCTCGATCTCATTCAACCATTCTTCCTCCTCAGGCGGATCGGCTTGGCCTCGAAAGCTTGGGGGATTCATTCTTCTGAACTCTTGAAATTCAAAAGGTGGACGTCTTGACACAAGTTGGGCCATAGTATTGACCATCGTTTCCAATAGTTGCCCAGCCAGCGCATTGTCGTTTCCTCCACCCAAGGGAATGACATTTACACCCGTGGCGACTCTCTCACTAGCTGATGTTCCCTCGCCACTTGGGATGCTTCTGTTGTGTCTTGGCCTACCACATAGGGCCATAGTGATCTGTCATGATTAAACAAAAGTTTTAATTTAACAGATAGTCCCTACGTCTTGACATAATTCTAACGTTCATACCTATGTCCCGATAAAGTCGAAAGCCATATTCCTACACTTAGAGCTATGGCTCTGAGTTTCCCATAAGACCTAAATCCTAGGCTTTGATACCAATAGTGACAGCTCGAATTTTCAACCCCAAAATTCGTGCCGTCAGATCACGGATCACAGCCTCATACAGTCTCATCTTTAGTATCAATAAAGAAACACAGATATAGCAGAAGCAAAATCTCCATTTCTATACAAAATACAATGTAACGGAGCCCAACATAAAACCACCGGTGATGGTCGTACATCACCTAAACGGTTGTACACAATTTGTCTATGCGAAGCTAACTCTATCATTTATACTATCACTTAATGTATTAAGTTTAAAATCTCCAAAAACTCACCACTATACTGAATTCAAAACACTTTTTTATGGGAAGAAATCCTCCGGCGGAGGATCTTCTTCTCCCGGTACGTAGTCCTGGTCGTTCTCTAGCTCTGGGTCTACATCACCATCTACATCTATCACGTATAGTCGGGGTGAGCTAACAGTCTAAGTTCAGTGGAGAAAATCAATATCACTTCATATTTATCATTACAAAAAGTAGATCCAATGACTAGTGTTTAAATCAATTTAAAAGCATTTAAATATTAGTCGAACTTTCAAAAAAATAGTTCATGTTAAACAAGTCACAATATCTCATTTTTTTCGTATTCAAAACAAAGAGTCATGTCAGGATTGGAAACATATCAGAAACGGAACGCATAAACGGAAACAAAATACATCAATGACGAATCACATTGATAACGAAATACATCGATAAAGAGACACCTCATCAATAATCGGAACACATCAGTAAACACATTGCATCATGAACCTAAGCAGGCAATCTTTCAGGCACAAGGTAAAAACCCCGGGGCCTCTACCCCTCTCTGGAGGCGCTACTCCTCTTAGAATTCAATCACATAGCTCATCAATTTGGAAACACATTTAATATTCAAGATAGTGCAATTGCAGAATTTAGCAGATTCAGAATTCACATACGGTGTTCATTTTCAATCTCACATTCAAATCTTATCGATTTCAAATTTGTAAATCATGCGAATACGAATCAAATATTCAAAACTGTTAAAGAGTTCAAATTCAAATCAAACTTATTGCATTTCATTCGATCTAATCAAAGCATCTATGGAATCAATCAAATGTACTTGTATATCGAAGTTTCCCCACCTAAGTTCCGAAGTTGTTCGCTTGTAATAATCCAAAGCCCTAAATGACCACTTCGATCCTCAATCTATAACACATTACGTTCATACACTATGTGTCAATAACTAGGGAAATAATTTTGTTGGAGTTCTCAAAATTGAAGTGGAATCGACAAGTTTGCGCCAACCATGGGTCATGTAGAACTTGTCCCAACTTCCCCCTCAATTTTGACCATTAAAACATTTGATTTATGAATTTGTTAATTCACACAAGTTATAGGGCTCATTTTCCTCTTCCAACGCCATGTGAATTGAACAAATTGATGTTTAGGATCAAAAGTTGTGACCAAAACACCGAGCAAGTATTGGACTGTGAACAGTAGCTTGCCACGACGCATTGTTCAGAATTCCATAGCTCACCGCGGTGAGTTTGGACAGTGCTGCTTTGGCCTGGATTTCTATGTAGCACTCGCTATGAAGAGGTGTTCAGAAGGCAACTCACTGTGGCGAAGTATAGAGTTGCTGCTGCAAGACTGATAGAGCTCGCCTTCCTTTGCTTACCCCAAAAATCAACAAAAACCCTTCCCAAACACATTGCTCAAGAGCTACACAATTTCTATATAATTAAACCACGAACCTTACCTCTTTAATTCGTGTATACGGAGTCTAAGATGATCGAATCGATGGAAATTGGCGTCGAAGCCCTCACGTCCTTCCGTAGGCTTGAAACCCCTTTCTTCTTTCGATCATAACGGACGGAGATCGAATCCCCTCAACTCACCCACAACTCAAAGGCTATCTTGAGTGAAATGAGAGGGTTTAAGGATGAATTAATGGGTTTAGGATTTCTAACACCAAGAACAAAAGAGGGTTTGGGGGTTCTCTCAAGCTCGCGATCATAGCCACGTCAAATTGGCACCCTCTTGCGGTGAATCGAAGAAGAAGAAGTTGAGCTGAAGATCAACAATGCTCAAGGAGAAGGCAAGGAGGAAGCGCTTCCTCTTCTTTTTCTCTCTACGCTTCCACTCTCCTTCTCTTGCAAGCAAATGAGAAACCCATGTGAGGGCTTGCTTTTAAGTTAGGGGTAGTTTCGGTGTAAAGCACACACGCCCAAAAGAATGTATGAGTTCTTACAACTATTGGCTCAGATTTGGTGTGAAGTCAATACATCCCATTAATGTGTTAGCTCTTATATTCAAGGCCCAAATTAAATTCCCATGACCAACACGTACACTGAGTCGGGCGTACAGGTGTCCAACATTTTCAGGATGTTACATAATATCCATCACCCCATACACAATTTACACCAGTAAATAGTAAAGGTTGCCCATTGCTCAAAACATTCTGTCAGTACAATGAATTTCCAAGCCGGTAATTAACCAGTCACCACCACAATACCTTAACCTATCAACTAGCAAACCATTACTACCACAGAATTTACATCATTAATCCACAAGGTCATCCATTGATCACAGTATACCTCACCACAAAATCTTAAATCGTTTACTTACAACTACGATTATTAGCCAAAATTCAGACCATTAACAACATTACCCATCACTAGAGAAAATTTTTATACAAGCCAAAGAAAGCAATTGAAAGTTTTCATAACCAATTCCAAATAACCGATTACCATTTACCAATATTGGGTCCGTCATTGACTCGCTCCTTCATTCGTCTGATCAGTACCCTGCTCTGGGTCATCTCCAGCTCACGAACTAGACCCACTGGGCTTATATTCACGTGCCCTATGGATGTGGAGCGAGGCGGAGATCGAAAACAAATGACCCATCATCATATGAGCATCCCCTCATGGACGTCCATCCTCCGATCGATCGCGTCCATCTGTCTTGTGAATTTCTCCTGAGTAACCATACTATCCGTGGCAGCGGGTGAGGTAGAACTTGTTGGTGCACTGGCACAGGAGGTTGGGCAGCCGGTTCAAGTTGCGCTTACTCTTGTTCGGCATGCTCTGCAATGCACTAAAAGCGCCTATCCTGAACACTCTTGTTCAACTTCTGAACACTTAATCTCCGTTCTTCTTCTCCATATTTCTTAACATTGTCCGTCCGTCATTCCTCATTCGGCGAAATCGTAGTCATCGTCCGCATCTGGATACTCCTCGATGACTCGGGTTATTAAGTGAGCGTACAACATCGCGTTCAACAGTTTCTTTTTGGTGTTCAACATCTGATCATGAGCGTAGATTAACCCATCCCACACGACTTCTGGGGCCCTAAACCATCCGTCGGCATAGGCAGAGTATAGAGCTTGCTGGAGCACCCCAACTCTTTCCTGCTCGTGCTTCAAGGGATACAGGTTACTTCTCAAAACGGTGTCTAAGAACCACATTTCAGCGGGTAGTTGTGACCTCCTGATTAAACGTCCTGTCGTGTGCTCTCCTTGGGTCATACGTGCAATGATTTGATGAAAGGGTATTGGCTCGGGGTGCGACAGAAGTAAACCCCTATCCTTTACAAATATCGGGGAGGCGCCCATCTCTAGCATGATGTGGTTGACATCGATTTCGAACGTTCGACCATCAATCTTTGTGAACAACCTACCATCGGTCTCACTTCGTTTCATATTTTGGTAGAATAATTTCACCAATCTAGGGTGATAGTATGTGTGAAAAGGTGAGAGAAAAATCTTTAGATTTGCTCAATTAAGGTAATCTAATGACCGTTGGGCAGTTTCCTGTTCCTTGAAATAGTTCTGATCGAAGGACCATTTGATTTCAAAACCCTTGGTGTTCCACCATGGAACGGGTTGTTCTCGCCTTGGCAGAGGGTCAGTCTTTTGTTTCTTCGAAGGCATGGCCTTCGAAGTTGGGGCTTTAGAGGTTGGGTGTCTAGGTCTAGAGGCGGACTTCTTCTTACAAGCCATGAGTATGAATCGAAAATTCCGAAAGATAGGTTAGATTTTACCATTGGTGTGGAGGAGGAATAGAGTGGCATGCACGCGAGAAAATGACGATATTTCAGCGGAGGAGTAAACGCTCCTTTGTAAAAGAAAACCTCGAGATTTCATAAGGTAGAAGAAGAAGAAACGAAGGGTTTCTTTTTTGAATGTGTTTCGTGGGCGAAAAATGGAGTGAAAAGGGCACAAAGCCCTTATATAGGTTAGGATTCGCTCGAGCAAAAATTAATGCTCGCTCGAGCAAGTTCGAAATTACACAGGGCTGGTCTAATAATTCACTTGAGCGAATGCAACCTAAAAGTTTTTTTGCCTAAAAAATTTGCTCGAGCAAACTGTTCATTGCTATCTGAGGGTTGGGTTTCTGAAGGCTTTGCTCGAGAGGTTTGAGGTCGCTCCAGCGAATTTATTCACCTGCTCCCTTTTTGCTGGAATAGTACAGGGACCGTTTAATCACTTCTAAACCTGTTTCTTTTCTCCATCATAATCCATTACTCTTCAAACTCACCATTCTCACCATACCTTAAATAATTTATTTGTGACTATCCATCATTTCCCATAATTATTGACTTTTAACCTCCATTATAGGTAGATCTCTTCATTGAACCTCGTTGACAATGGACTATTTTCAGTGTCATCTCCTTAACCGGATCAATTCTTCAACGTTGTTCTCAAGGAGATCCCCATGTTAATAGGATGACATTTCACACTTGTAATCCTTGACCTCTCAAAGGTCAATTCTTTGTGAGCTTCTTAGTTAGCTATTCGTGAACTCACAGCTCCATGGCAAGGTGTCATCCATGTCATATGTTGTCGATCTTAAAGTATGTCAATCTACTCTATAGTTGATGACAATACGTAATTCGTGATCTGGAATCATTCCCTTCTATTAAAATCTCAAGTCTGCATTTCCAAATGATCTTTCTTAATGACTTTAATAATGCCGCTCCACTGCCCATTTGTCCTTAATCTACATTCCCAGGCTTACATCTAAAATCATCATGCGCGTTTAACAACTGTGCAACTGTGGATTATATCAATCCATATTGTAAGAACAAAAGTGCAAAATATGACTCCGGATTAGCGGTCTACGCCAAAGTCTCTTGGGTAAGAACTTCAGTTATCAATCGGGAAGGTGCTCGCTTGTAAGCAATCTCTACTATGGCCAAATGTAAGAAAAAAATAAAAATTGAACGACACTTTCTCTTGCCCGAAGGCACTCCGATCTTATTTAAGCCCTCGCAATCTCCAAAATTTCGGCGGCGTAACGGGTCAAATTTTATGATAGAGGAAAAGGAAAGAAGGTAGAGCAATAGTGGGGAGAGCCGGAGCTCTCGGACCCTTGTAGCACCGTAGTTGGATCTTCACGTGAGAGCAACACCACGAACTTCCGATAGCATAAAGGTTTAGGGAGGGGTTTTAGCTTGCTATGGCTAGAGGGTATGAGCTTGGGAGGTTAGGAATGATGAATGCAAAATTGTAGGGGTAAGTATAAAAATGTGCGAAATCGTAGGGGTAAGTATGCAAAAAATAAAATAAAAATCAACAAAAACACATGCAAAGGGGGCCAACTTCAAGTAGAAGTTCTAAAATGATCCCCAGCGGAGTCGCCATCTGGGCAACCGTGGATTATATCAACCCATCGCGATGATGTGCTCAATGATGGAGTTGCCACCTAGAGCTTTTGGTGTGTCGGGATACCCTCAATTCAATATTGTAAGCACCGAAGTGCAAAATATGACTTCAGATTATTGGTCTACGCCAAAGTCTCTTGAGTAAGGACTTTGGTTATCATTAGGGAAGGTGTTAGGCACCCGATTGACCCGCTCGTAAGCGGTATCTACTATGACCAAATATAAGAAAAAAATAAAAATTGAATGACATTAAGAACCGCAGCTCTTAATGTCTGAAGACATTCTGATCCTATTTGAGCACCCTGCAATCATCGAAATTTCGGTGGCGTAACAGCTCAAATTCTAGGATAGAGGAAAAGCTAAGGAGAGAGCCGGAGCTCTCGGGCCCTTGTAGCACCGTAGTTGGATCTTCACGTGAGAGCTACACTGCGAGCTTCCGATAGCACAAATGTTTAGGGAGGGGTTTTAGCTTGCTATGGCTAGGGGGTATGAGCTTGGGAGGTTAGGAATGATGAATGAGAAATCGTAGGGGTAAGTATAAAAAAGTGTGGAATCGTAGGGGTAATGCAAAAAATAAAATAAAAATCAACAAAAACACATGCAAAGGGGCCAACTTCAAGTAGAATTTCTAAAATGATCCCCAGTGGAGTCGCCATCTGGGCAATCACAGATTATATCAATCCATCGGGATGATGTGCTCAATGATGGAGTCGCCACCCAAAGCTTTTGGTGTGTCAGGATAACCTCAAGTCAATATTGTAACCACCAAAGTGCAAAATATGACTCCGGATTACCGGTCTACGCCAAAGTCTCTTAGGTAAGGACTTTGGTTATCATTTGGGAAGGTGTTAGGCACCCGATTGACTCGCTCGTAAGCGGTATCTACTATGGTAAAATATAAGAAAAAAATAAAAATTGAATTACACTTTCTCTTGTCCGAAGACACTCCGATTCAATTTGAGCACCCCGCAATCACCGAAATTTCGGTGGATAACAGCTCAAATTCTAGGATAGAGGAAAAGTAAAGAAGGTAGAGGAGTAGAGGGGAGAGCCGGAGCTCTCGGGCCCTTGTAGCACCATAGTTGGATCTTCACGTGAGAGCAATATCGCGAGCTTCCGATAGCACAAAGGTTTAGGGAGGGGTTCTAGCTTGCTATGGATAGGGGGGTATGAGCTTGGGAGGTTAGGAATGATGATGATGATCTAGGCTAAGGGTGTGAGGGAAGAGCCTACGTTCTAAAGCTTAGAGGATCAAATCTTGAAAATAGGGAGGGAATTCTCTAGAGTTTTCTCTCTCTTTTGAAATTTTTTCAAGTGCTAAACAAGGGGGGGGGGGGGTGGCTCTCTATTTATAGAAGGAGAGAGGATTAGTGGGGATGAGGTCTTAATTGGGTTAGTAGTTAGGTAATGGAGATCTAAGGTTTTCTAGGATTTCTAGGGCTTAGATAGGTGGGAATTGGGTTTTATTGGTAGATAATAGGGTGGGGTTTTAAGTGGCATAAGGGTGATAAAGAGGGATAGTGGGGGTACTAAGGTCCTAAAGAAACCCACCCCAAACTCTGGGGTGGTCCACAAGTCAAACCTAAAAGTTGAAATTCGGCCACTTTTTACAAAAAAGTTGAATTTGAATGAAGGTGTGCATAATATGCATGCTTATGTTAAGAACCAGGCCAAAAGGGTTCTGGAAATGAAGACCCGTGGGGGGCCCAACTCAGTTTTAGTTAATTTGGTTAGGCCTGCATAATATGCACACCCAGCCAAAGTCGGCCATAATTTGGTCGGGTTTGCATACACGCCTAGCAAAATTTCAGCATATTCTTGCAATCTTCAAATCGTCATATCTTTTGATGTACAACTCAGAATCAAGCGATTCTTGGGTCGTTAGAAAGCTCGGAACATCTACTTTCTAATGTTATAGCCCTTAACTCCAGTAGGTGTCTATATAAGCTTTGATACTTATCTTTTCATCTACTGTTTAGGAGGGTTTGAAATGTTCTGGGAAGGGTTCTATGGGTTAGGGTTGATTCCCAAGGGTATGGAAAAGGTTTTAAAGGTTGGGGGTTAAGCTCTAAGGGTGTGGGAGGTGCTTTCAAAAGCTCGAATGTATGCCTTTCTCGAAGTATGGGTCAGTCGAGCCTTGGGCCAAATTTGGGTGTTTAGAACAACCCTCAACCTAAATGATCATTTCTTCTTATAGTCTTTCAGTCCTCAATGTCACCCTCAAGGAAGTTCTCAAATGCTTTGTTTGTAGGGTGTTATTTCGTTCTTGATAATACTAAACTTTTCCAAATCAGATCCTCATAGCCTCCTAAATGGATTTCTCAAAATCTCTCTAACTTCTAAACAATTGATAACTCTTCAAGTCTCGTAGTAGAACATCGTAGTTGTCACTTCACGCTGGTCTTTGAGATCTTTTGATCGCATCTAAAATTGATGACAAGATAGTGTTCAATCAGCTTCAGCATGTCATTTTTTTCTAGTCGGCATCCAAGGTTATGACTGAAATTTAACTCATCTAGTCCCGAAGGATTTATTTTCTCTAATTGTTTCCCTTTCAAATTGCTTCTCAATATTCAAAGATCAAGTCTTCAATCTTCAATCGAACCCAAGAGCTTATACAATCAATAATCATATGCTCTTGAACCTCGATTCTCAAAGTCATTCTTCAATGAAAAATACTGAGTTTCGACCTTATGGTCTCTAATTACTGCAGTCATATCTAATAGTCTTTAACCCCTCAATCTTTCGGTGCCACATTTGGTCCAAATCATTAACGTCGAAGCTTCAATCGGTTGTTCTTTCTCATAGTCTCTCAATCGACGGAAGGTCTTACTCAACCTTAGTCCCATAATCCTCAAAGATCATTTCTAATTTCATCAATCCTTAAGTCTGTGTTGAACTCATCACAATTCCTTAAAATCCTTCAGTCCTTAGACTGTGAATTGGGTGTCAGGATCTGAAAAGATTTCCTCTATAATACATCCAATAGCATTAGAAGCTTAGATTGCCCTTCAACAATAGTGCCCAAGGGGATGTATCCAACAAGCTTGCTTGCACCTAGGCATTCTTTATGGCTTTAATTCACACGTAGTTTCTTAGATATAGAACGAAGTAGGGAAATTGCCAGAGTCGAAGGTCGGCTTACGGCCATAGCACTTGTGATGGGTTTATCGGAACACCATTCGAACCAAGGGTAAATATTGTGATGTGTCAAGTCCTAATGCATGTAATGCTAATGCATGCGATTTCAGTTAAGTGGGCATATGATGGTGTCGTGACATTCTTGAATTGTTAAAATCAATTAAATTCCAAGGATATTAAGCATCTGAAAAATTAGTAATAATTTAACCAATAATGAAATTATACTTTGGATCACTTCGTTTGTCGCTTGGGCATCTGGTGTTGAGACTACATAGGGCCTCTGAATACTTGCCGTTGTCGTCTACCCCTTCCTCGCCTTGGGACATTCCCTTATCCAATGCCCTTTCCAACCACACTTAAAACATGCACCAATGGCCCATCGACACTTCTCCGTTTTGTGCAGTTTCTCACATCTCGAGCATGATTTATCCAGTGCGGATGAAGAGGTGTGTGCAGCTTGTTGAACCCTTGCGTCCGGGATGTACCTCTAGTTGAACACCTCGGTGAACCGAGCCCAGGTCCATGGAGCATTCTGCGTTTCCTGTGCTCTAGTTCTCTCTACGGACTTCCACCATGGATAGGCTTCTCCTTCAAGTTGGAAGACAACCCAGTTGACTTTCTCTTCTTTGGTGCAAGGTATCACATGAAGAATTTTCTCAATTTGGTTCAACCATTTCTCCGCTCCAAGCGGATCGACTTGACCGTAGAAACTAGGAGGGTTCATCGCCCTGAAGTCCTAAAACCCGGATGGTTGTGATCTCGATGTAAGCAACTGAACCTGTTGGACTATAGTCTTGACCATTGTCTCCAACAGTTGGCCAAACTGCCCGTTGTTGCTTCCTCCTAGGGGAACGTTGTTCGCACCAATGGCAACTCCTGCACCACCTGAGGTCTCTTTACTACGGACAGTTCTCGGTCTACCACGTGGGGCCATAACTATTTGTCATGATCAAACAAATGTATTAGTCATAATGATTGTGAAAATCCAGCCCATGTTCTAATGGAATCTCATGTCATATTTCTAATATCAACCGTGACACATGGTGTCACAGTTGACCTACACGGGATCTAGAGCTATTGCTCTGATACCATCTATGACACATGGTGTCACAGATGACCCACTCTAATATCTTATATTGAATCTAATCCCATAGCTTTGATGCCAACTATGACACATGATGTCATAGTTGACCCACACAGGCTCTAAAGCCATATCTCTGATACCATCTGTGATGACCTGATTTTCCTCACACGGAAATCTGGGAAAGACCGGACCATCGACCATTCAATGTTTCAAGGTTCACACTAAATGCTCTGATACCACCTGTGATAGCCTGATTTTCCCCACATGGATTTCAGGGAAAACCAGACCGTTGGGTTCGATGCGATGCAAATAATCAGAACAGATATCAAATACATAATGCAAAAATTTAAAGTAGATATCACATGGCAGTGAACAAAGATTCCAAGATATATAGAACATAAACGAACCAAGAGACCACCGGTGACGGCCGACCATTACCTAAATAGTGGTTCGAGTTATAACTATTCAAAGTATACTGAGTCCAAATGTACAAAATCCAATTATACCTAGAATATAACCCAAAAACTATGTGTGAAAATCCTAAGGCAGAAATTCTGCTGCTACTTCTGCCTCCGGTACGATATCAGGATTTCGCTCACGTTTAGGTTCCTGGCTAATGTCTACACCTATCTCACAATTGTCAGGATGAGCTAATAGTCTAAGCTCAGTAGAGAAAAGTTCAATGCCAATTTACATTTTATCAATCAATGCATAGATGCAATGACAAAAATTTGAAAACATCTTCAAATCGGTAGTGGTAACAATTTCAATATTCATATTTCAATACAGAGGCTAAATTTCAAGGGTTATTTTCATATCAAATAGAATTTTGCAAAGATCTTAAATCCGGAAATCACATAGTCGAAACGAGTGTTCACACATTTTTCATTTACTTGTTCATTTCATGTTTTACATGCAGCTTATTAGTTAATGCATGACTTACGATTCCATTGGGGCTAAAGCATCCCATTAAGAGGGAACAAAGCATTCCATTAGGCGGAAATGAGGTCGACACCTTGGGGTCTCTACCCCTCTCTTGAGCTTCTACTCCTCTCTCTCTACCACTTGGATTGCATAGTCATATTCAAAGTTCATTTTTAAGATTTATATTCATATTCAAGGTTAATAGTTCGATACTCATATTCATATACTAAGTTCAAAGTTCATATCTATATTCCAAATTCATATTCACATGTAGAGTTCCAATGGCATAGTCATATTCAATTCATACTTCATATTATTTAAATGTTCAAGTTCGTGTGCATATTCGTGTTCATTTAAATGTTCAAGTTCACGTGCATATTCGTGTTCAAAACTCACATTCACTCACATCATAGAGTCTATGGATCAAAATAAAAAAGGTAATTGCGCATTGAGTTTTCCCTTCCTCGGTTTCGATGTCGTGTGAAGGCAAAGGGTGGTCTCTATTGAAGACCTCTGGACCCTACAATATGTTCATGAATCATGTGTCAAATGCCAACGGACCAAAACTGTGACAACCCGGATTTTAGTACCCCGAAACCTGCGCTGTCAACGGATTGACTCTAAGGCCGAACCCCGAACGAAACACGTGGCACATCATTCGCACAGCGGGAACAAAGTAGAGCCATAACTAACTAACATAAACAAAATAAGGTAAACTAGTACTATCCCACAAAAGCTCAAAATGATGGTTCTAATTCCATATGAATACCTATGAAAAAAGAACCGACAAGAATCACGAGTAAGGACCCTTCCTTACTGAAACATGGTTCACCAAAAAGAATTACCATCATCATTCAATTGAATACATATCCTTTACATTAACCAAAACAACTCTAATCTCTCAACCTAAGGCCGAACATACCAGGCCTAGCACACAAAAAACAATCCTCGAGGAGAATTTCTTCTAACTCCCTTTTAGGAGAATAATCAGGATCCTCCTGCTCAGAATTCTCAGCTCCTACACCTTCACTTGTACCTGTGACATTTAGTCGAGGAATGAGCTTCATCCAAGCTCAGTAGGGAAAAACTCATAGCATGTGTATCATAAATATTTAACATATATCTCATGACATAATGGAATTAAAGCTAATCAGAACATATGCACAGTTGTGAGTGTTATGGCATGAAACACATATGCGATACTTGTTTGAAAAACATAAACGCACGCTCACATCTTAGTCTTAACAAATGAAAGTAAACTTAAAAGTGCTTTACTTAATTTATTGCATGAGAAATTATAGCCTCGAGCCCTCGATAGAATACCCACCATCGTCGTTCATGTGAACCATTTTCACATATATCTAAGGTCTCATAAAGTTGGACACTTGGCCGAACATAGTTACCGTTATACGGTAGGATTCACAAAATTACACATAGCACAAGGGTGTATGGATTGGCCGCCGTATCGGTCACGGATATCCTGTCGCGTCAGTCACGATCATACCGCCGAGTTGGTCGAGTATTCACATATTACCTCAAATTGAAGTGCATACATATAGCTCATCGCCGTGTAAAGTGATAATTCTAGCTTAGTTTGAAAGTCGGAATAAGTCACACATACATATCGAAGCAGATTGAATCTCGAAGATTCCACAAATCTTACACATTTTCGAAAACATACTTATGCATATACTTTCTCAATTCGAAATCATGACAATATTCACATGGTTTTATCAAAGAACACATCATAAAATAACATACATGTCAATGTATTAAATGCACATGATATCAAGCTTTCCCTACCTCGAAATCTCAACTCGAATGTGCTCAATCCATAGTTTGGGTTTGTTTTGCTTCACACGACACCAGCTCACCTAAACACATCAAATCCATGGTTCATACATCGGAACGATGCTAAATATATTACAAAAAATTCCCCCCAAAATCTCACCGACAAAACACAACAAATTCCCGAATCTGGGAATTTCGATCGATCGAAACCCAGTTTCGATCAGTCGAACTCATTTCGATCGGTCGAACTCCTCAGGACTCACATATCAACTTCACAGTTCGATCGAACAACTTTCCATTTCGATCAAACGAATCACCAATTCGATCGAACGAATCACAAATTCGATTGATCGAAAATAATTTCGATCGGTCGAATCCCACAGAAGCCAATTGACCAATACACAGTTCGATCAAATGAACTTTAATTCCATCGATCGAAAATATTTTGATCGGTCGAATCCCTCAAAAGAAAATATTTTGATCGGTCGAATCCCTCAAAACTTATAACTTGGTCTTGAACTTTCGATCGATCGACTTATAATTTGATCGATCAAATCAAAAATTCGATCGATTGAAATTAATTTTGATTGGTCGAATCCTCATAACAGTTTTACCAAATCTCTATTATATATGTTTTGATCGATCGAGTGTGAGATTCGATCGATCGAAACACATTTCGTTCGATCGAACAAATTTCCTTAGAAATTGAATTCCTCTTTCTTATGTCCATTTCGATCGATCGAATCAAAATTTGATTGGCTGAAATGAACAGATTTCATCCGTTCTTGGGTTTTCACATTCGTTCTCCTTTCTTTCTCAAATCAAACCTCATTTCTTACGATTTTTTGATCATAAATTAGATAAAAATAACAACTAACACAATTCCACGATCTAACCTTAAATTTTTATAACTTAATTTCATCCAAATCCCCAATCCTTCCTTCTGAATCAGATTAGGGTTTCACCAAATGAATAGCGGCCCTGCTTTGCTCCAAACCCCTAGCTGCTCGCTTTGGGAATGGATCGTTCTCGCATTCAATCCACATTCAACACCCGGTTCTCCCTCTCTCCTCTTAACTCCTAATGATAAACAATAACAAGGGGTATTGAACGTAAATGATGAATGAGGGCATTTATTCCTTTTTAACCTAGCCCTAGGCTTAGGGACAAAGCACTACACCTAGGTTGGGTGTATGAAGGTTCACTAAGCCATAACCTAGCCTATTTATACAAAATTCACTACATAGGATATGATCTACAGACATTACCTAGTCCATCAGTGCGCTCCTTGACGTGGGGACAGTCGGGCATGCATACCGAGGCATACTGTTCATGGGTCAAAACTTAGGGACATTACATTCTCCCCACCTTAGGACTTTTCGTCCTCAAAAATTGAATTAACTGTGAAGATGAGACACAAGAAGGGCAACCTCGAAAGGTACCACACATGGCTAAACAAGCCATTTCGTAATAAAAATCTTATCACATGCACACAAGCCACACACAACAAATCCTAGCAATGTCTATTCAGTTGCATCATTGAGCATCAAAAATTAGCATATTGACATGAAATCTAAAAGGAATATATCTTCGTGGCAGCCATGCCACAACAGTTAGAACGAACCAAAAGTAAATGTGGCAACCATGCCACCATAGTTAAAATTATACATAACCACCAAAAATTTAAATTTTCAAAAAGAAAAACCCTTAAGCTCACAAACTCCCTAAGTGCATCAAGCATCAGCTCCTCCTGCCGCTCTGGTAGGATCCGCCGCTCCAATAGGATCGCCCGCACCCTCTGTCATGTCATTGGCTCAACCCTCGTTAGCTGCCTCATTATGCTGTGTTCCTCAGTATCAGCGCCTAATGTAGAAGCGCCGAACACTCGTGCATGCATGATCGCCATACTTTGGAGGTAGTCTGTAGGGTACATAGCGTGTAGAGTGTCCTCCACTATCAGCTCATGGTAATCAAGGCGCTGGTTGAGCTGGCTATTGCTCTCTTGTTTGAAAGTAGCCAACTCCTCATTGGTCATCAGAGTTGGTTGATGGTAGGGTGGCAGCATCGGCACGAAATCTGGCTGATGTACTGGGGGGATGACATTTGGCTGATCCAAAAGAGGGACCTCTGGGCCTGATTGGTCATGTTCGAGCGCATCCTGAGCATGCACATTTTGGGGTTGAGGAATAGGAGGCGCTTGGGGCGCTGGGAGGAGGTGTGGTTTCAGCCGATTATAGGTCTTCCTCCACTGTCTAAAGGTATAAAATTCTGCATTATCGGAGGACTTGCGCTCTCGTAGGGAAACCTTATGTGCGGGGCTTGCCGAGTATTCATCAAACATTGCTGAAATAAGGCCCGCATAAGGAATATAACCTTTAGGCTTATCGGCCCCCTTCAACATTTTCACTCTCCCATGCCTCATACCTTCAAAAACTACTTTATGGCATCGAACTAGCGGCCCTCAAACGCGAAGAATAAAGCTTGCATGAGTCCCCCTAGCCTCTCGATCTTATGATGGATTGGGTACAGGTTGCATTTAAAAATAGTGTCGAGCATACACATATAGCTCGGCAAGTGGGCTTGTTTAATGGCTCGACCACTGACCCCCAGTCATTCTCTTTGCTATGTAATCACGGGTTAGATCACTAGGGTTTGGGGGCAATAAGTCGATTCTGGGGCCATAACCATCGAAACACTCCAAAGCTTTATAGGTCATCTGATGGGTAAAAACATATGTTTTTCCGTCAATCTTGGTGCAAATTGTGGTTTTAGGATTCGGGCCATCAAACATATTATGATAAAACAAGCGCACAAGGCACGGGCAGTAGTATTGATGGAGGGGCTTAAAAAGGTTATCCGACCCAGCCTTGTTCGAGTAGTCCAGTGCCCACGCGTCGATGCCTGACACGTTGGGCGCCTCAAATAAGGCCGAATCGAAAGTATATTCAAACTCAAACCCTTTCCTGGCCCACCACTCATTGGGTTGTTCTGGTTGCGGCTCTTGCGAAGTAGATGGTGGCTTGGGTACGGGTTGTGGTTGAGGGTTTGGTGGCGGTTGTGACGAACTCGATATAGACTTGGGTTTCTTAGACGTGGTCGGTTTGGATGCTTCCTTCTTCATAGGGGCCATGGCTTAAAAGAAAAATCTAGGCTTTCTTTAGAATGAAAAGGAAATAGACGGATTAATTGCAAAATCGACAGAAGAATTTAGGGCATTACCTCTAGAAGAAGTCTGGACTTGATTTCGCGAAGAATTCGGAAGCAATCATACGGTCGTTTGATCCTTCAAAAGAAAACCCTCGAAAGCCCTAAGCGGAAACCCCCAAATTTCTAAACATTTTGAACTAAAAAGGTCACTTAACATATATATACCACGCGATTCGATCAATCGAATCAATTTTGATTGATCGAAATTCACTTAACAAGGAATAACCTACAATTTCAATTGATCGAGGCTAATTTCGATCGATCAAAATTAGCTTAAATGAAACTGGGCCCCACATTTCGATCGAACGAAAATTTTTTGATTGGTCGAATTTCTCAGTCCTTTAAATTTTTTTGATCGAATGAAATAAATTTCGATCGAACGAATCTTCAGTTCGATCGAACGAGCTCTAATTTTGATTGATCGAATTAATTTTCAATCGATCAAAAATTAATTCGATCAAACGAATTTACTAAACCTTGTCCTAAAAATATGACTCTTCTGTCTGGGCATTTTGATCGATCGGGTTACACTTCAATCGATCGAAATCATATTTGATCGATCGATCAAAATTAACAGAAAACACTCAATCTTTGTATTTTTGAGTTTTCTTCAACATTTTTGAGCTTTAGACTTCAAACTCACACATCTTATTCATCATTGAAATTATTTTCATGTATTTGATGTCACAATGGACCTTTACAAAATCCTTTCTCTCTCGAGCTCACTAAAACAATGAAGGGTATTGGTCGCGAATCTCAGCTTTGCGCTCCCATGTAGCTTCCTCTTTAGAATGATTCTTCCATTGGACCAATACCAAGGGAATCCATTTTGTACGTAACACTTGCTCGGTTCGGTCTAAAATTTGCATTGGTTCGTCGATGACCATCAAATCCTTGTAGACTTCAACTGGTGGTGCATTGAGGATATGAGTTAGGTCTTGCACATACTTTCGTAACATAGAAACGTGAAACACATTGTGCACTCTATCAAGCTGTGGGGGCGACCCTATATGCAACTTCACAAACCCTTCCCAATACCTCGAACAGTCCAATGTAGCGAGGACTCAGCTTCTCGCGCTTTCTAAAGCACATCACACCCTTCATTGGAGATATCTTCACAAATACGTGATCTCCCACTTGACAATCCATGGTCGATCGCTTGATATTTGCATAGCTCTTTTGCCGACTCTGTGCCGTCTTGATTCTTTCCCTTATAGTGCGAACAGTCTCGACATTTTTCTTTATGACTTTCGGTCCCAATATAAATTTTTTGCCTGATTCCTCCCAGTTGATCGGAGACCTATACCTCCGTCCATAAAGTGCTTCATACGGAGCCATCCCAATGCTCTGCTGAAAGCTATTATTATAAGCGAATTCAATTAACGGAAGATGTTGATCCCATGATCCTTGAAAATCAATCATGCACGCTCGAAGCATATCTTCAATAATCTGATTGACTCTCTCCATCTGACTGTTAGCCTGAGGATGGAATGCCGAACTAAAGTCCAATCTTGTGCCCATACCTTCTTGAAATCTTTGCCAGAATATCGAGGTATACAACGGATCACGATCAGACACAATGCTTGTCAGAATACCGTGTAGCAAAACAATTTCTCTCATATATAAGTCCGCTAATTTGCTAGCAATGTATGATGTGTTGTAGGGCAGGAAGTGAGCCGACTTCGTCAGTCGATCCACTATTACCCATATAGTATTGTGGCGCCTCATCGTCCTTCGTAATCCCACAATAAAGTCCATGGAGATAGACTCCCATTTCCATTTCGGTATTGGCAGAGGTTATAATAGACCTGCTGGGTGTCTGTGATTCACCTTTACTTGTTGACATACTAGACATTTGGATACATATTCGGCAATGTCTTTCTTCAATCCTCTCCACCAATAACTCTTATGCAAATCCTGGTACATCTTAGTACCACCAGGATGAATGGCATTCTTGGACTTATGAGCTTCATCCAATATCGTCTACCTCAACTCGGCATCAACTGGTATGCATAGGCGTCCACGAAATAGCAATGATCCATCCACTTTGATAGAAAAATCTCCACTTGTACCGGTAGTCACCCCTTGTCGGATCTTTATGAGCTCTGTGTCTTCCATTTGAAGTTCATAGATGCGATAAAAAATAGTTGGTCTGATTGTGATATTTGCCAACAATACACCAGAATCTTTGACCTCTATATTCTTATCATATAAGGAAAGGCCTTCCAATAGTTTCCATCGTCGGAGTCCCGTAATGAGACTAGCCAACTGAGCCGCATTTTCTTACTCAACGCGTTTGCCACGACGTTTGCTTTACCTGGGTGATACTGGATAATGTAGTCGTAATCCTTGAGAAATTCAATCCACCGTCGTTGCCTCATATTCAACTCTTTCTGTGTAAATAGGTACTTGAGGCTTTTGTGGTTCGTGAAGATCTCAAAGGTCTTCCCATATAGGTAATGCCTCTAAATCTTAAGCGCAAAAATCACCGTGGCTAACTCTAGATCGTGTGTCGGGTAGTTCTTCTCGTGCTCTTTCAACAGTCGCGATCCGTAGGCTGACCTTACTGTTATGATTCAATACACAACCCAAACCACCATAAGACGCATCACTATAAACGGCAAATCCCCCACTACCTGATGGAATAGCCAACACTGGAGCAGAGGTAAGCCGTCTCTTGAGTTCCTGGAAGCTCTCTTCACATTCACTGGTCCATTCAAATTTAACGTTCTTTCTCATAAGTCGCGTGAGTGGTCTTGAAATCTTGGAGAATCCTTCCATAAATCGTCGATAATACCCGGCTAGACCAAGAAAATTGTGAATCTCAATCACAGTCCTTGGTTATTCCCAATCTACTACTGCCTCAATCTTTGTCGGATCAACTATCATACCTGCTTCTGAAACTATGTGGCTGAGAAAACTCACTTGTTCTAACCAGAACTCACACTTGCTGAGTTTGGCATATAATTGATGCTCACGTAGAGTCTGCAAAGCGATGCGCAAATGCTGTTCATGTTCTTCTCTGGTCTTTGAGTAAATAAGAATATTGTTCATGAACACTACTACGCATGTATCAAGATGTTGCTTAAAGACCCTATTCATGAGGTCCATAAATGAAGCAGGTGCGTTCGTCAAGCTGAAAGGCATCACTAAGAACTCGTAATGCCCGTATCTAGTTCTGAATGCCATCTTCTGAACGTCTTCGGCCTTCACTCTCAGCTGGTGATACCCTGACCTCAAGTCAATCTTCGTAAAGAATTTTGCCCCTTGCAACTGGTCAAATAGATCGTCGATCCTGGGTAATGGGTACTTGTTCATGATCTTCATTTTGTTTAATTGACAATAGTCGATGCAAAGTCTCATCGACCCATCCTTTTTCTTCACAAATAAGACCGGTGCTCCCCAAGGGGACACACTGGGTCTTATGAAGCCCTTATCCAACAACTCCTGTAATTGCTCCTTCAACTCTTTCAACTCGGTAGGAGCCATTCGATACAGAGCTTTGGAAATTGGTTCTGTGCATGGAGCTAAGTCAATTGCAAATTCAATCTCCTGATCAGGTGGTAATCCAGATAGTTCGTCGAGAAATACGTCCTCAAACTCACAGGCAATCGAAATATCGGTGATGACATTCTGCATTTCCTTTTGTTCTTATAGGAACGCTAGGTATCCCTTGCACCCATTCTTTATCATCTGCTTAGCTTGCACTGCGAAGATGATCGGTACAATCTTGCCCTTGTCGCCGATAAATCGAAAGGATTTTTATTTTGGTGGACGAAAGGTGACTACATTTCGTAGGCAATCTATGCTTGCACGATAAGTGGATAGCCAATTCATGCCAAGTAGTACGTCGAACCCTTGTATGTTCAACAAGATGAGATCTGTGATGGTCTCCTGATCTTCCACTTGAACAATGACTAATCGGCAACAAGTGTCTGTGGTTACCGCACTTCCCGTAGGAACTGTCACATCCAAAATAAAATCTAAGTCCTCGGGAGCGATTTTCAATTTTCCAGCAAATTCTAGAGTTACAAATGAGTGGGTAGACCCTAGGTCTATCAGAACTCGTGCTTCACAATGATCGCCGTCGTTTTCTTGATACAATAGTAACGTACGTATATATTAATACATATACTAACGTTCAGACATGCATGTCATGATCGCACACTATCAAAATGAACCTAGGTCTTCCTATCAAAGAACTTTCTTCATCTAGAAAGCAAGTAAACGAATTTAAACATAATAAGAAAATTACACCTTAGATTACGTCATTGCTTGTACGGGCGTCCTCGGCTGTAACGGCAAAGTGCAGCCTTGGATAACGGGTCGAGTGGCATGTGTAAGCCTCTGTGTCGTAGCAGTTGTCATCGTACCTTCTTTTCTCATCTCAGGACAGTCTCGTATCAAGTGGCCCATCTTATCGCATTTATAACAACCTCCTGTGTCCTGTCGACAGTCCAACGTTTTATGTGGTTTGCCACAACGGGCACATTTGACTTGCGGACTATTTGATGCCGCTCTTGAAGATCCCTACGTGATTGATGCTTCGGGCGTTTGGGTCTGAACAGGGCCCTCTATGCGGAACGGTCTCGTGGGAGCAGATGCCTTAGGCCTCTGAGAACTCGTATAGGGTGGTCTTGGGGTTGGAGCAGGTACTGATAACCTTGGCTTTTTGTTCCTCGAGTAGTCATAGTCACTCGCTCTCCCTTGACTGGCCTTGTTCATTAATTCACGCCTCTTATACATGTTATTTATATCTCTCTCGGAACCAATGGCCTTCCCCATCACCTCGGCGTATGTCTCAAGTTCAAATATCGACACCCTATCCTAAATATTCAGTCTTAAACCTTCCTTAAATCTTTTGGCCTTCATTTCCTCTGGAGCTACCAATTCCGAAGCAAACCTTGATAAACGTACAAATTCATTACCATAATCCCTTACAATCATGCTCCCTTGTACGAGATTGATAAAATCCTTCTTCAACTGATTTCTGACTTGTTTATGAAAATACTCCTTGTAAAACACCCTTACAAACTCAGCCCATGTCCACGGGTCTTGTAGACCCTCAACTTCCCTCTTTCTTAACACCGACTTCCACTAAGCATCGGCGTCACCTTCAAGTTGGAAGGAAGTCCAACCAACTTTCTCATTCTCAGGGCTCTGGAGCCTTTCTAATAGCTTCTCCATTTGCTTCAACCATTTCTCCACCTCCAACGGATTTGTCTGCCTGTGGAAACTCGGAGGTCTCAATCTCCTAAAGTCCACGAAAGATGATGGCAGTAGTGCAAGAGGAGGTGGTGGTGGTGGCTGATGATGATGACGCACATTATTGACGACTAATATCACTGTCTGCTCAGTCAATAAAGCCGTCTGCTGAGCCATAACAGCAACAACGGCCTCCATCACTCTAGCCATCCTATCTGTGGACTCATCTCGATAACCCCTCTCCTCTCTAGGAGGTGATCTTTGCTCTCTACTGGATCCCAAAGGAATATCATCTATCCTTCTCATGTTTCTCTAGCGACCTCCTCTAGGCCGACCTCTACCACGTTGATCCATTGGAATCTGTTACAATGAAACAAGGTCTCAGAATCAGACGGTCCCTAGTATCCAACAAAATCTCAAATCTCAAAATGGTTTAAGACTTGTTAGACGTTTCTAAAGCCATTGCTCTGATACCAACTGTGACAGCCCAGATTTTGGTACCCCGAAACTCGCGCCGTTAGCGGGTTGACTCTAAGGCCGAACCCCGAACGAAACACGTGGCACATCATTCACACAATGGAAACAAAGCAGAGCCATAACTAACTAACATAAACAAAATAAGGGAAACTAGTACTATTCACATAAGCTTAAAATGACGGTTCTAATTTCATATGAATACCTATGAAAAAAGAACCGACAAGAAACACCAGTAAGGACCCTTCCTTACAGAAACATGGTTCATAAAAAAGAATTACCATCATCATTCAATTGAATACATATCCTTTACATTAACCAAAACAACTCTAATCTCTCAACCTAAGGCTGGACATACCAGGCCTAGCACATAGAAAACAATCCTTGGGGTGGATTTCTTCTAACTCCCTTCCAGGAGAATAATCAGGATCCTTCTGCTCTAAATTCTTAGCTCCTACACTTTCACCTGTACCTTTGACATTTAGTCGAGGAATGAGCTTCATCCAAGCTCAGCAGGAAAAAACTCATAGCATGCGTATCATAAACATTTAACATATATCTCATGGCATAATGGAATTAAAGCTAATCAGAACATATGCACAGTTGTGAGTGTCATGGCATGAAACACATATGCGATACTTATTTGAAAAACATAAACGCACGCTCACATCTTAGTCTTAACATATGAAAGGAAACTTAAAAGTGCTTTACTTAATTTATTGCATGAGGAACTATAGCCTCGAGCCCCTGATGGAATACCCACCATCGTCATTCACGTGAACCATTTTCAAATATATCCAAGGTCCCATAAAGTTGGACACTTGACCGAACATAGTTACCATTATACGGTAGGATTCACAAAATTACACATAACACAAAGGGTGTACGGATTGGCCGCCGTACCGGTCACGGATATCTTGCCGCGTCAGTCACGATTATACCGCCGAGTCGGTCGGGTATTCATATATAACCTCAAATCAAAGTGCATACATATAGTTTATCGCCGTGTAAAGTGATAATTATAGCTTAGTTTGAAAGTTTGAACAAGTCACACATACATATCGAAACAGATTGAATCTCGAAGATTCCACAAATCTTACACATTTTTGGAAACATACTTATGCATATACTTTCTCAAATCGAAATCATCACAATATTCACATGGTTTTTTCAAAGAACACATCATAACATAATATACATGCCAATGTATTAAATGCACATGATATCAAGTTTTCCCTACCTCGAAATCTCAACTTGCATGTGCTCAATCCACATTTTGGGTTTGTTTTGCTTCACACGACACCAGCTTACCTAAACACATCAAATCCACGGTTCATACATCAGAACGATGCTAAACATATTACAAAAGATTCCCCCTAAAATCCCACCGATAAAACACAACAAATTCTCGAATCTGGGAATTTCGATCGATCAAAAGCCAGTTTCGATCGGTCGAACTCCTCAGGACTCACCTATCAACTTCATAGTTCGATCGAATGACTTTCCATTTCGATCGAACGAATCACAAATTTGATCGATCAAAAATAATTTCGATCGGTTGAATCCCATAGAAGCCAATTGACCAATACACAGTTTGATCGAACGAACTTTAATTCCATCGATCGAATTTATAATTCGATCGATTGAAAATATTTTGATCGATCGAATCCCTCAGAAGCTAATTAACAAACCACACTGTTCGATCGAACGAATTTTAACTCGATCGATCAAATTTACAATTCGATCGATCGAAAATATTTCGATCGGTCGAATCCCTCAGAACTTATAACTTGGTCTTGAACTTTCGATCGATCGACTTACAATTTAATTGATCGAATCAAAAATTTGATCGATTGAAATTAGTTTCGATCGGTTGAATCCTCACAGCAATTTTACCAAATATCTGTTATATACATTTCGATCGATCGAGTGTGAGATTCGATCGATCAAAACACATTTCGTTCGATCGAACAAATTTCCTCGGAAATTGAATTCCTCTTTCTTAAGTCCATTTCGATCGATCCATTTCTATCGATCGAATTAAATTTTGATCGGTTGAAATGAATAGATTTCATCCGTTCTTGGGTTTTCACATTCGTTCTCCTTTCTTTCTCAAATCAAACCTCGTTTCTTATGATTTTTCGATCATAAATTAGATAAAAATAACAACTAACACAATTCCACGATCTAACCTTAAATTTTTATACCTTAATTTCATCGAAATCCCCAATCCTTGCTTCTGAATCAGATTAGGGTTTCAACAAATGAACAACGGCCCTTCTTTGCTCCAAATCCCTAGCTGCTAGATTCGAGAACGGATCGTTCTCGCATTCAATCCGCATTCAACACCCGGTTCACCCTCTGCCCTCTTAACTCCTAATGATAAACAATAACAAGGGGTATTTAATGCAAATAATGAATGAGGGCATTTATTTCCTTTTTAACCTAGCCTTAGGCTTAGGTACAAGGCACTACACCTAGGTTGGGTGTATGAGGGTCACTAACCCATAACCTAGCCTATTTATACAAAATCCACTCCATAGGATTTGATCTACAGACATTACCTACTCCATCGATATGGTCCTTGACGTGGGGATAGTTGAGCATGTGTACCGAGGCATACTATTTATGGGTCAAAACTTAGGGATGTTACAAAAATGAATCAAAGTTTTCAAGCTTCATCGAAAGAAATCAAGGATAGCCCAAACTACTAAATTCACTCAAGCGAGTTCCAAATTCGCTCGAGAGATTCCTTGTGGCACACAGATCTCGCTTGAGCAAGTTTCACCTAAAACTTTTAGCCCATTTCTAGGCTAAATTCGCTCAAGCGAATGGTTTAGGAGCCATTTAGTTCAAGGCTAAAGAGGTCTCGCTTGAGCAGATTCCAAACACACACATAGCGAGATAGTGCATTTTCTGCACCTCTTCCTTTTTTCAAAACTCGATTTTCATCAAGATCCATGCATGCAAATCCAAACACACGCATAAATCAAATCTAATTCAATTCCTATACTTCCAAATCATAATCTACCCATGGATCAAAATTTCGTCTGATACCGATACGTATAAGATGATACGTATCGGTATCGGACCCGAACGATATGGTACATTGAAAGTACCGTATCATTCATATACATGCATTTACCCGGACGATACATTCAATGTATCGTCCGGTATGGTCCGATACCGATACGTACTGGTTTTGGGCTCGAACGATACGTATCGGTTTTCTGGCATTTTGATCCATGATCTTACCTTCTCGAATCTCGCATGCAAAGTTTATGTTGGTCGAAATCGACAGAATTTGCCGCTTAAACTCCTCGTCCTTTCGACGATTCAATCCCTCAAGCCTCTTCGCATACAATCGCAAAACACACACACACACCGATCAAATCTGAATTCCAAAAATCATCACACAATCTATGCATGCATGCGAAGGATTTCAGAAATTACCTTCACGATCGCGCATGCGGAGTCTACGATGGTCGGTATCGCGAGATAACAACGTCTACGCTCTTGTTCGTCCGATGGCTCACTCTTTGTTTTTTTTTTCTATCAATCGGTGTCAAAATCAGAGTTCTTGACATCCAAAACAGATCACAAAGCTCCTTGAGTGAAGATAGGGGTTTGAGGTGGAGATTAGATGGTTGGATTTCTCACAAAAGGAAGAAAATGAGCAGAAGAGGGTTCTCTCTTTCCTTCTCTCGGTTTCTCTCTTAGCTGGGCTCTCAACCGAATTCACAAGCCAATTTTGCGTCAGTTTTCCCTTCTTATATTCGTTGGAGTCTATACCGTGTTGACCCAGTATACTAGCAACTGGTGTATAGGCTTCCATCAAAAGGTCTAAAAATAAGGTTTAAATTACACTCCACAGGTTTTGATCCCTGGACCTTCTGTTTACCCTACCAAATCTCTAACCATTGTGCCATCACATGACATGTGCAACAATTCACACAATTATTTATATGATTCTGTTGCCCAAAAATATGTTTAAAGTCATTATTATGGAATTTTCGTTTACCTTAATAGGCACGCACACGGGGTCATGTGTTCGAAATTTCAAGGTGTTACATTCTCCCCCCTTAAAGGAATTTTCGTCCTCAAAAATTCATCACGTGACTTTTGTTTGACTAAAAAGCTGAAAGTCACATTCGTACGTTTCAACGAGTTCATGGTCGTCCCAAAAGTTTAATCCTTGTAATGCACATCCGTGTCGATTAGCGAAAGACATGTCCCCAACAATCTAGGTTTCCATTAACCATTAAGGCATAACACACATCTATGGTAACTGGGAAAATATCCTCCATGAAATAAGAGAAGGTATATAGTATTAATTCGGAATTCGGAACCACACTAGTTATAAATTCATAGCCACTATTAAAGTGTAATCATCATCGTCTCGAGATTTAGATCAACATTACAGTACATTCAAAAGTACTCAAGTACTAATCATTGAAGTACTAATTATCATTCTCAAGATTTGAATGCTAATAGCCATTCACAAGTAAGTACATTAAAGTACTAATCATTATCTAACAAGTTACCCATTAATAGAAAGTATGCCATTACCAAGGCTACCATCAACATCAAACCAATTTACACCATTCATTAAAGAAATTTATGCCACCGACTAAAGTTACCATTCATCCAAACCATACCATCAAACAAAATCAAGGATAGCCCAAACAAAATTTACGTCATTCTAACTAAATTTACGCCATTCATTATCGTGATTAAGTTGACTGAAGAATCTTGATTATACGGTAGTAGTCTTCTGCTAGAGCTAGTGAACGTAGCTATCTTTCTTTACAAAGGCCTATATTCACAGTTGCAAATCCTATAACCATTTTTGAAGATAGGTGTCTCTGACATGGGCGGCAACTTTGATCATCTCCACAAAGTTAGGATACAAGTCATCTTTCCATCCAAGTGTTCATCTTTCCATCCAAGTGTTCATGAAAGTGAGATGGGTGGCTTTGTACAATTGTTAATTAATAGAGATTCATCCTCAATGACCTTAGAGAGTAGCTAAACAATTTTATAAATATAGCATAAATTTCTAGCTTCTGACATAAATGGTGGAAGACCTTATTTCTCTCACTGTTGAGGTAGTTAACATCCAACGACATGCAACAAAAGCTATTTTAACTATTGCACAACCACAACACATCGTAGAAGTTGCTAACGTTTATTTATAAATAATGAAATGCACCATCCTTCATATAGTAAGGTTTCAAACATCGCATGCTATTTGACAGAAGCTATTGGCTTCTGTGCATACTACCAAGAGTGGGAAAGTACAATTTCTGTTATGAATCAGAATTTCATTGACCCTGATAATGGTGTAAGATAGGTGAAGCACCAAGACTCAGTGCTTGTGGGCACACTTTATCATGGCCCACACACCCTTAAATCAGAAAATTCTATGGGAAATTTACCTGACCGGCCCTGTCAGATACGCCTTTTACGTCAGAAGCCCTATAGTTTCACTTTTACCCAGACAAACCAGCTCCAAGCCTAGCCGACCCTAAGGAGAGTAAAAGGTCCAAATTACCCCATTCTAAGACCTTCTTTAACAAACAAAGCATCGTCTTCTTCCTCATTTTAACCTGCAAAAAAGTTAGAGGTGTAAAACCCTAGACAAAGTGTCCTTACTTAGTCTGATCTGCTCTGATCTGCTCCGATCTGCTATTTCGAAGAAGAAAACAGAGGCTTGGAAGAAGAAGGCCCTGCATTTCTTCATTGTGGCAAAAAGACCCTGAAATTTGTCCTTGCGACTAGAGGTATCCTACTTAACCCCATTTTCAGTTTATTAGTGTTATGTAGTGATGCAGTATCTCTTAGAAGAAGAAGGCCCTGCATTTCGTCATCGGCTCCATATACATCCGATATCGATATCACATACAATCGTCATCGACTCCAAATAGAGTCGATGACGATTGTTTATAAAATCGATATCGATTGTGTTTAGAGCCGATTACGACTCTATTTGAAATCGATATCGATTGTATATACAATCGATGACGATTATATATCGAGTCGATATCGATTGTTGAAACAATCGATATCGATTACAAATAGAGTCGATGCCGATTATATATAGAGTCGATATCGATTGTATAAACAATCGATATCGATTACAAATAGAGTCGATATCGATTGTATTTGCATTCGACTAAGAGTTATAGTCGTCTTTTCTCTTTTATTTCATCAGTCTTATGACCCTTCCTTCTCATTCTTAAACAGACGATGACGGACGTGAGGATTCCTCTTCTTTGTCACTATGATGGCCTTCTTGTAAACGATGATGGCTTGTATGAAAGTGGCTGGCGGAGGCTTATTAACATTTCAATTAAAATTTCTTATGAACAATTCATAAGGCTTAATGTCTCATTGCCGCTTTTATGGCGGATGAAACAGTTTCCACAAAGTTTCATATGAAGATAGTGAATACGCCTGTGGTTGCCGACATTTTGGACTCTGATGATTTGGCTACATTATTTAGTTTTTATAAATCCGGAGTGGACGTTATAAAAGTATTCATCATTAAGGAACCGTCATCCTTCCCAGTTCAAGCTGAACAAGTAAATCTCGGCGGGACTGATTTTGTGTCTCATTCATTTCAGCCATGTAAGTTTGAGGATGAAATTGTATACGATACCGTCCCGTTAGGCGATGACGGTTATATTGTGGCGAACGATGGCAAAGTGAAAGCAACATTTGATTTAAACGATGCTCCGATTGAATCGTATGATGACCCAATAAAATACATGCATGGGTCACAACAATGTAGTCAATGGTTAGACTATACTTCAGAAAGGGTGGTGGATACCAACGATTTCAGTCATATCTTCCCCGGTGGATGGACAACTTGGTTTACTCAAGACTTATGTTCTACCATGCCATCGATGGGAATTACCGGAGTAACTCAACCCCATGTCCATACATATGAGCACCCCTTCGGTGAAGGGCCTAGCCAACCACGCCATTATCCATTCTGTGAAGGATCCGGTCAATCACATCAGAACCCCTTCGGTGAAGGATCTAGTCAACCACCCGAGAACACCGCCATGAATGAAGATACTTTAGAAGAAGAATATGAAGGCGAACCAGATGGGTTTATCAAAGAGGACCAAAATTTTGTGAGAGATATTGACAATCTCCTAGTAGACGGAGATTACGAAATGTCAGAGACATCGGGCGATTCCTCCGATGAAGAGGTGGAAACTGAATATCGGAATTGGACGTTTAAAATTGGAGAGATCTTCCGAGACAAACAAACATTTCAAAGAGCATTGAAAGAACACGCGTGGAGAAAAACTTTCAAATTCGCCTTTGAGGACCGCTAGTTATCGAGTGAGGTACCGGATGCTACGAACCCAATTGTTCGTGGCGAATACATGCTTCTAAATTGACTGGGCTCGATTCTTTCCAAATCAAGACATTCAATAGTACTCACACATGTGGAGCCACTAAGATCGGACCGCACGTCAGTAATGCAACAATCTCCTTCGTAGCCAACTCTGTACGTGATACCCTTATGGAAGGATTCCACTACACCGGGCGTCGATAATGTTTGATGTTGCAAAAGCTTATAATGTGTAAATCTCATATGCAAAAGCTTGGAGGGGAAAAGAGCTTGCCCTTAATGATATTAGAGGAAGTTGGGAAGGACAATTTGTTGATCTACCGGCCTACGTGAAGGAGATGGAGAGGTAGATCCTAATGTACAAACATCCTTTCAACTTACTCTTGACGGTAAGTTTCAAAGATTCTTTTGGAGTTTTGGCCCATGCATGAAGCTACCGCAATACACTTCGCATATTGCTTGTAGACGGCACACACCTATGAGGAAGTTTCAAGGATCCTCCTTATCGCCTCTGCAAGACGGTAATGGTCATATATTACCGTTAGCATTTGCCGTGGTCGAGTTAGAAGAAGAGGATACGTGGATGTGGTTTCTTGAGCGGGTAGGTGCGTTGTGATCGGTGGGTTTAACGAGGATTTCGTAATTATCACGAGACGGTCAAGGGTTTAATAAATGCGGTGAAATGTATCTTTCCTAACGCATATCACAACTCTGCATCTGACATATGACACAAAATTTGCGGACAAGTATCCCAGAACAATGTGAAGGGTCTATGGTGAGCGCGTGCATATTCGAAGAGAAATTTGATTATTTTATTAACGAAATGAAGAAAGATCCTGATTCTCGGTAGTAGAATATATTTTGAAAATAGATCCAAAGCATTGGACACGCGACATATGGAAGGAAGGCGACGAGTCCACGACTACTTAATATTGCCGAAAGTTTAAACAGCGTGCTAAAGATAGCTCGAGAGAGACCAATTATTGACTTAATCAGAACTACTAGAGAGAAAGTCGCCGATCATTTTCAAAAACGCAGAGAGATATCTGATAAATGGACCACCCTTCTCTGCCCGAAAGCAGATGCTCACATGAAGAAGGTGTTGCAATGGGCCGGTAGAAAGAGAGCTCAACCATACGGGCGCGATCAATTCCAAGTCAATTTCGGAAATTACATTCATCACGTCGACTTGGAATACAAGACTTAGAAGTTGTTGGCCCATCCATGGCTTACCTTGCTCCCATGCCGTGGTGGCTACCAATCGAAGAAGTTACGACTACCATAAATTTTGTGAGAACTGGTTTTTCACCGCTTGCTTTAGACAAACATATGACAAGCAATGGGTTCCCACCCTCGATAAAAGTCAATGGGAGTTCCAAGCAGAGCAACTCCCTGAAAATATGAAAGTGAGACCACCCTATTATTGCCGAAAGCAAGCCGGCCGCCCGAGGAAGAGAAGGATAAGGTCTAAGGGTGAGGTTAGGGCACTACAGTGTAGCAGGTGCAACGAATATGGTCACAACCGCAGGAGCTGCAAGGCAGTGGGACCGATGGGCTAACAGTGTATATTTTTAATAATGATAGAATGAATGTAAATGAGAAATTCAGAATCCATGTTTTTTTACATTGTAATATAGTCTTTACTGATGTATCATACAGTCGTCATCGATTGTATAACTAATCGATATCGATTCATTTAAGAATCGGCATCGGCATCGATTATGAATATCGTCAATGACGACTACATATATAGTCGATATCGATTATTTATACAATCGATAGCGATTATATATATAGTCGGGAGCGATTACATACAGAGTCGTCACCGATTATTTATATAGTCGATAACGACTATATATGTAGTCGCTAATGGATGCTATTCTACTTTTTAACTACAAGTACATAAAAATAGTGCCATTATATTCAAAATAATTCAATTTACAATTACAAAAATATTCCAATACAACCACACAATTACAAAAATATTCCAATACAACCACACTACTGTTGCTCCCCCTCCTTTTTGTCTTCCTTCACAAGATTCGCCATCGCTGTATGTAGCCGATACATGGCCAATTTCTCGATCCTCTCTATATCCGATCATGAAGTCAAATTTCTTCCCCATCATAAAGTATTCGACATACTTCACAACAAACACTCCACAATCACAGGAGTTGGTCTGTCGGGGGACGGCTTTGATCCGGCAGTCAGTAGATGACCAAGGATAGTTCTTCTTCATTAGTGCAGCGGAGTCACCGTACGAATATAAGATCACGGGAAGGTATTGGGTCTGTTTCGAAATAATAGAGAGAAGTGTCAGATATGTTAACCTAACAATGATAAAAGATATGCTAAGCAAAATATCTTACCAGCGCCTGCAATTGGGCCACATATCTTTCCTTAGAGGGCCTATTAAATATAGGGTCGACGATCATTATCGATCGTTCAACTACCTTTACGATCGCAAGCGCCCAGTGTAGTGGTTGTTCAGAATGTATTGGCATAAATATCTACAAAAAAGTAATATAATCTCAAAGGGTAGGATAGAAAAAATTAAAAAGAATAATTATAAAGAGGATAAAAGCATACTATATTGCATTCGTTAGCCCACAGATTCCGAAGCTCATTGAAGAAGAAAGTTTCCATCAGCTTCTTCCCTCCGGTCTCTCTTTGTCTATAGGCAGCCCACCTGTGAACTTGAACCTCGATCGGGTCGCATAAATTTTTCAAAGAAGCAAAACTTGTTGAAATCTTTCAGTTCATAGCCCATGTACGTCAGTGTGGCAGGGTCCATTAGGAAGTTTTTGACATTTTTCTCAGGATGAATTTTATCATCAATAACTTCCAAATGTCTCATGTAGGCGCCCATAACCTGAAACCAATGCAGTTAGAGTTAAATACATAATCGTTAGCGACTCTGTAAATCATTGATATCGATTCATTTAGAGTCGGTAACGATTATTTAAGTCGTCGAAATAGTTATCGACTATCTAATAAATCGATATCGATGATTTACAGAGTCGCTAACGATTATATACGCCATCGTTAGCGACTCTAAAAGCCATCGATACCGATTCAATACGCCATCGATACCGATTCCATAAGCCATCGATCACGATTACATAAGCTATCGATAACGATTTTGCCTACAGTATGTTAAACTTACAAAGTTATCCAGGTACTGAGTTCCCGCCAGACATCTGAAGGATTGCACCACCAGCTTATACTTGCCGACAGTGCTAACATATTCTCTGCATAAAAAATGGCCAACTTAACTAATCTTCACGATAAATATATAATAATAAAGTTAAGTATTCAGGGTAATTCTACTTACTCGTCCTCCTTCAGAGGCTTGTTCCATATGTCTAGCATATATTTTTGCTCCGCTGTTAGCTCAGCAGGAGCATCTTCATCAGTAGACCCAGGACCAGCGGTAATGACTGCCACCGGTCCAGGCTCAGCAGTTGGTCCTTCGCTGGCCTTCGCGGTAGGCTTCTTTTCAACCGCTACCCTTCGCTGGGCCTTAGGTTTGATGGCAATTACTTTGCTGGCTTTCGCTTGCCTAGGTCTTAAGCGAAGCTCAGCTTGTTGGTGAGGCAATTGGGAAGAGGTTTCCTCTTCACCAGCAGGACCCTTATCAGTTTGGGTCTCGGGCTGCTTGTCGCCACCGCTTCACCTCATCAACGGAGGAGGAGGAGGAACCCATGCGCAGGAGTCGATGGTTCCTCATCGAAGGTCGTGTCGCACACCTTCGTTATCGCCTCTCATAGCCACATCCCGCATATCGTAATAATGATGCAAAATAAGAATTAATTTTTAGTCCACATTTTAAAAAGACCAAATCGATTTTAAATATAATCGTTATCGATTATATATATAGTCGCTATCGATTATATATATAGTCGCTATCGATTATATATATAGTCGCTATCGATTTTATATATGATCGTTATCGATTATATAGATAGTCATGATTGATTGTAAATAGAATCGACATCGATTGCATTTATAATCGATAACGATTGTAAATAGAATCGATATGATCGGTATCGACTCTATATATAATCGATATCGATTTATGTTAACAAAATTGAACATCTAAAACTAGATTTCAACACATACCTTAGGTCTCGCCTCCAATAAATTTTCAAGGAGATCTTTTATTTGATGCGCCCTTTACTAAATAGTTGTAGTGATTTAACTCCTGCCACTCCGCATCCCTTGAATTCAGCCTCTCATTGAAGGAGTTGCAGAGTTTCTCTAAAGAAGCGCAACGTTTAGCCAGGGCCTTATTCTCTCCCTCCAAATCGCTCACTCTTTGGGTGAGCTTCGTTATCCAACACAAAATGATCAACCCTCCTCAACAAAGAATCATTGGAGGTGGACGCTTCAGCCGGGCTATCTTTCGCTGCCAGGCTCTCCTTGGCGGCCCCCTTAGTTCTTGGCCGATCCTCTCCCACATGCACGGGGCCCTTTTTCGAGAGGGGTTCTTCTTGACGCCGATCGTCCATCCCATTCTTCCTCCCTCTCCAATATTATCGGCGGAATGTAATTTCTTTTCTTCTTGACCAATCTCTTCCATGACTTTCTTGACGGTTCTTTCCTCTTCCCCAACCTCCTCCTTTTGAACTCGTAGATATTCTCTTACCACGGGTATCTCTAATTCAAAGCCCCGAGGCATGAGGGGAGCGAACCTTTGAAAGAAAATGAAACAATGTAATAAAATGATCGTTATATATATAATAAATCACTCGATTGTGTAAAGAATCGGTACCGACTATTTAATAAATCTCTATCGATTCACTTATTAAGTCTATCGACTCGTAATGAATCGTTATCGATTCGTAAATGAATCGGTAGCGATTCTAGAATGAATCGGTATCGATTCTAGAATGAATCGGTAAGTTGTTTTTTTTTTGAATAGGCAATAGACCTCATACCTTGTCCGCTTAACATCCGCCGCTGAGTGTAACCTTTGATCTCGGATCGCTACTCGTCCACCATTTCAAAGACTGTGGAAAGGGTCCTTGAGGCCTAGGGATGGCGATATATCGGCAGATCTCATAAGCCCACCATTGAAGTACACATATGCATCCATATGTGTTGTACGCCTTCGTATTTTATCCATCCTCATTTTTCTATTAAATGCGCCCTTTATTATATACTCCATCAAGTCCTCGTAGACGAAAGGACCCACGGAGTTCCGATGAGGTCGATGTGGTCTTTAGAAATTTGATGGTGGGACCCGGGGAAGAGAAATATGCACAACACAAACAGAAGGGACAACTTTAAGAAGTCCTCATCACTTTCCGCTCTATAAATTGCAGCATCTATATAAGACCAGAGAATTTTTCCGGGAGGCGTTCCACGAAAGTATTTATTTCTAATGGTTTGTTCTACCGATGGTTTACCGGATGGGGTATACTTTTCTGGGCCAACTACGGCAAGGCCCAAGTCAATTGTCTATCTTCCAAGATAGACATCGGTCTTCAATTGAAGTGGTTTTATCAACCCAAAATGTCGACATCGAATCAACCACATCGAAAAAGAAATCCCACACCCTTGACATTTGAAATATTCCACCAAAACCGAATCTCTCTCTTCTTCCGATCTGGGGTAGCACTTTCGTAGAGATTCGAAACGGCACTGGGCGAACACTTGGCAACAGCTCGGTGTGCAACCATCTTGACAGTCTTTTGAAATGAACTGTAATAAAAATGAAAGGACTCAGCACCATACTAACAAGGATAGTTAAAAATGTTGATGAAATGTATATATAAAACCCGTATCGATTACATATAGAGTCGTTATCGATTATATAGGTAATCGCTACCGACTCTAGATGTAATCGCGATAGAGTCTATATATAATCAATACCGACTCTAGATGTAATCGATATCGAGTCTATATCGATTATGTAATCGATTATGAAGTCGCCATTGAATCAAAATGTTTCATGCAAAATTTTCAATTACATTCATAATAGTTCAATTAAAATTAAAACTAAAAGGAAAATCTTGCAAGTCTACATATAATCGATAACGATTACATATGTAAGCGCTACCGACTCTATATGTAATCGATATCGATTACCGATGAAAAACACTCAATATAAATTCGCAATGACCTCAAAATGTTTATTTATATAGAAATTACTTGATTTACTGACTCTTAAGTTTCTTTTTCTTTCTTTTGTTCTATTTCTTTTCTTCCTTCCAGTATACCTACATCGATTATCTCTATAATCGATATCGTTCTATATATAATACGCTCTCAACGTAATCGATCGCGATTACTTATGAAATCGCCATCAATTAAATATAAGTCTACATTGATCTCAAAATGTTTAATTTACCTGTCAGGTAAATTTCCCTTATTTACATAGAAAATATTTAATTTACGGACTCAAAAGATTTCATGAAGTCGCCATTGCATCAAAAAGTTGTTTCATTTACTTCAAAATATTTCAATTACATTCAAATTTTTTCACTTATAATTAAAAAAAAAAGAAAAGTTAGGAAGAAGGATGAAGAGCAGGTGGTGGATGGGGTGGAGAGCCGGGTGGTTCCGTCTTAAGTTTCTTTTTCTTTTCTTCCTTCTTCTTTTTCTTTTCTTCCTTCCTCTTCTTCTTCTTTTCTTCCTTCGCCAAAATCTCCATTACTTCATCGTACTCGTCCCACAGGAACTGCAGAGGATCTGGTTCTGGTGGTGGTGGTGGGTCCTCCCATACAGGATAGAACTTTATTGGGTTATAGAAGGTTTTTTCTTCGTCGTCAGACATTGGGAAAAATATGGGCTGGTAGGGATGATAGGTGGTTTGCTAAGGTCGAACTAAACCTGTATTTAAAGCTCCTAGATTGTGGAATACGAATCGTTGTATTAAATTTCTATTAAATTTTCTCATTCTTCCAACCTAACTTGCCATAATGGTTTTACAAAAGGGTAGTTGGCAATAAATTGAACGTCGGCTGAGATAAATATAAAACCTCGTATGATTTATTATGGCATCGAGGGTAATAACTATAGGGAAATTATTTCAAATGATGGGTATTAATTATATTCATAGAGAGTCGATATCGATTTTTTATAGATTCGTCACCACAGTTTATATAGTCGATTACGACTACATATATAATCGTTATCGACTCTAAATGTAATCGAGAACGATCTTCGATATAATCGATAGCGACTACATATGTAATCGATATCGATTATATATGCGATCGATATCGATTACATATATAATCGTTACCGATTACATATGGGAAAACCTAAAAAAATTATGTCAAAATATGCAACAAAGAGAGGAGAAATAAAAAATCTATAGCGGTGGAAGCTAATTTTAATTCTAACTTACAGATTTGGTAGCTTGAAGGTTGTAGTTTTGAACGCGATCGTCCACTAAGCGTCAACGACTCTTCACCGACTTCGAACGAAAAAGTAAATTCAAAACAGTAAATGATTTGAAAAGATGGCGGCTATTTATTACTGTGGGGGTAGTTTGGGTATTTCCTACAGGCGTGCCTCAGCTCGGCGCGCAGTGGGTTTATCTGGGTAAAAGTGAAACTTTAGGGCTTCTGACGTAAAAGGCGTACCTGACAGGGCCTGTCAGGTAAATTTCCCTTTATTATGATTTGTTTGCACAATAAAGGCAACTAAAATCCCAAGAAACCTACTGTTTTAAATCAGTCAAGGCAATAGAATCCCTCTAATTTTAGAATTCGATTTAGCAAGCAAGTAGAGCCCAAAAAGGCTCCTACCTCTTTTAGGTGAATGAACCTACCCATTTAGACTCCTTCCCTAATTACAATCACCCTCCTATATAGTTTAGAGACCATGAGAGAATTAGAAAAGAAAAAAGAAAAAAAAGGGACTGTCATTTCTCTCATTGGTCTTTTTTTCGCACATTGAACCTAGTACCACACCAATCTACCACCGAAGCCACATTGCCGAATCGACGCGTAGGCAGCCGCATCACCGATCTAACGTGTGGGCTTAAAGCTACTCAATCAAAATCATCCCAAAAATCACGTGCACGTTTCAACATGTGAGTGCCTCTAAATCCATCTTAAATTATTCAGTATATATATATATATATATATATATATATATATATATATATATATATATATATATATATATATATCCTAAATCAATCCTAACATCAATCATGAATTAAAGAATCTAAAATCATGTTGGAAAACTTCACCTGGGCTCGAAATTGCATGTTTCTAGACTGAAATGTTGAACTTTACATCTATACACATGCCTGCACGTAGCCACACACATGGATTTTTTTTAAGAAGCTATTTATTAAGTCCTTTAGATCCTAGGTTATACCTTTATAATATAGTGCATTAATATGCTATATTCTAGTTTGATGATTTATACACACTAGTTATATTTCCTACTAATGGTAGTAGTGTCCATTGGAAGGTTTGACTACACCACACGTTGTTGGGCATGCCATTTGCCTTAAATCACGGAAAACACTTTTTTTAACTGTGGAGTTTCTTTTGAGCCATATGGCTTTATTCATTCTAGAAATCGTATTGCTGCCTGTTTATAACTTTCTTCAAGTCCTGAGAAGTCATATTGCTGCCTGTTTATAACTTTCTTCAAGTCCTGGTAAATTTCCGTCATGTTTTTTTTTTTTTTTTAAGGACCTGACATAATCGAGATTGCCAATGCATGCACCTATAAAAACCATCCCTGTTAGAATATCGGAAAAGTCGAGAACACGGGTACAGAAGGGCATTTTTGGTATTTTGCCTTACTTATATTTGATACATATCGCCCAATATGGGCCGATATGACTTGTGATGGGCCGATATTTGACATGCCTGATCCGCTTATCAAACCTATCTTAAATCGGTCATTTATCATCTTGGAAGGGCTAACCTGATACATACCGGTCGATATATATCTGATATGGCAAATATTTAAAACTGTGATGAACGCTTAAAGTGGCCAGGTGACCCAGCTGAACGAGTTTAATTATCCCGTTAGTTTGTGTCACGAGATTACTTAACGTTCCGTGACATGATTAACGTGAATTCCATTCTCGAATATTTGAATTTTTTTTTTTTCGTCCTTAGAAGTAGGTGATACGTTTTAAGAAGTTCCGTTTTATAGAGCTACGTAGAGTTCATGTAATAATAGGAAACTTAATTAGAAATAGAAAAGGAATATCACTACCTCAAAATGGTAAGAAAATCACTTTCACAATATAAAAAAGAATCATTGCCCAAGCAGTGGTGGTGTAATAATTCACTCCCAAAATTCATTGTTTATTAAGTTAAAACAATGGTTTAATTCTTAAGTCCCATATCACATGCACTCCTCCCTATTGTCACGTGCAAAACTCTCGGGACCTAAAACCCCAAAATTCTATTTATCTGGAACTCTAGTCTGTAGCTGCAAAACTATTGGCTCCCCCTCTCTCTCGCCCCATCTCCCTCTCACTCCATCTTCCTCTTCGAGCCTCCATTGAAGGGGATCTGTTTTGACGGTTGGAGACGATGTCGAAGCAATTTCTAAATCTCCATTCAGATCACCTTCCCAGCTGATCAGATTTAGATTGGCTCAAAGAGTATACCCTAGCTCTCCAGATTTAGGTCATCTCCCTCTTCATCAAACCCTAACTCTCCAGATTCAGGTCATCTCCCTCCTCCTCAAACCCTAACTCTCCAGATTCAGAGTCTTCTAGATTACAGATCCTTCTTCGATATATTACAGATCTGTGTCGTCTGATTTAAATGCCATAATATAAAGATCGATAAATTATGGGGATCTGTTGAGACATTTATAGGGAATATAAAGATCGATATATTACAGATCCTTCTTCGATAGCCTGAAAGTTCTCCGACAACTGTACACCTCCTTCTTCGAAGCAGAGGTACTTATTCATGTATTTTTTTATTTTGGATTTAGACAAATCATCAATCTGTAATCTCCAATGTTTGTTTGTTTTTTAGATCCAATGTTCATGTTCGTTTAACGTTCATCAAATTTTTGGGGATTTTAGACAAATTATAGAGATTATTATATGCTTTTGTGGTGGAATATTTGATGTAAATCTAATTTATAATTAGATTAAATACCTATCTACATGTATTTTTCTCTAATTTCGACGTAGGCGACATAGGTGAGATTTGAGATAATCTTTGGTATAATCAAGTCACACGTTCATTGATGCTGATGACTTGTATCGTTTGGTTAGGTCAAAGGAGGTCTGTTCTAAGAAGTGCAAGTGCTTTTGTACAGAGTAGGGATCAACTGATTTAGGAATTCCTCTTCGTAGATCCTAAGAGGAAATTGTGAATTATGTGACTTCTATTGAACAAATTAGAGATCTATTTTCTTAGGTTGGGTCAGGATCGTAGTGCTTCTATGTGAAAAATCAGATGTCAATTTATGTGACGGCTTTGTACCAGCAACTTTGGAGATATTTTCAGCCGTTAGGAATGTTGGGGTTGTCTTCGTCACCAAAAGTGCCCAGCCTTTAGTTGTATGGTGGTATCTGACAAAATTTTAACTATTAGATCACTAATTTGTCAATAACCTTTTCGCCAATTTGGTAGCTAATCAATATGGCGTTGCACTCTTGATCTGTTGGGTGTGGATGGGACATTCACAATGCCTATGAAAAGTTTCTAGTGGCATGGACTTACAGCCTTCGGATACAATCCAACATTTTAATCTACTGCAAGTCCAAAAAAATATAGGCGAAACTGAGAAGAAAAAGAATTGGAAGGAAAAAAAAGGAATTAATGGGTCAGATCAAGAAGAGAGGATTCCAAATTAATAATAGGCATGAAATCATTAGATCCATAAAACAATCTTTATTCCACCCCTATTTCATATGGAAATTAGGATTTAGGCTTCTAATAAATTTAATTTAGAAAAGACGGTAATTTAGAAAGTACCATTAGTTAGTATTTGTTTATTTGTGGAAGACTTGTAAAAGAAGTTTGTCCCTTAACTTTAAGGTAGGGGTAGACACGGATTTACATTTATTATGCATTGTAAAAGATGATTTATAAGGCTGCTAGGGTTGTAAATTAATTAGATTTGTTTATTTTGTTTAAAGTTGTTGAAATCCAGTACTAGCTGTGGTTAGTAGTAGGTGGTCCCATGGATTCAATCTAATGAAAACTCATTAAACCACCCCTAACCCTCCCTTTTCTTCATCTTGTTTTGCTTATTTACTTAATAAGATTTCTCCCTCCATCTGAGTCCGCTTCCCCAATGGAAAATACAACAACATACCTCACCAGCATACACTCAAGTCACTTACCAGCCTTTTCCCATTAACTACAGCATTCCAAGTTAAACTATGTGTAGCACTTTTGACCGATGCATCTCTGAAAACAGAGAAGTGGAACAGGGAGATGAAGAGACCACCTCTAAGATTGCCTAGATCATGCTTTTCACACTCACAAACAGAAGAGAATATATGTTGCGAGACACCCTCAAGTATGTTTTTTCGCTTCTGAAGATAATTATTCTGATGTGTGTAGCACTAAACCTCATCAAATAATTCACGCAGCAACTACCGCAGCCAAACTTATCAATGTTCAGTTTGTGCACCTAGCTTTGTTGCCTTCCATTTCCCATACACTGTTCTCATGTAACTGGCACGTAAGGACCGTCTTCTAATCTCTTTTCAAGTCAACGGAAAGGATTCTTTTTCTTTGACCCAATTGATGATGTCATATTGAGTCTTGTGCGCAACCTTCTTCAGTGATTGAGCTTTACAAACATAATTCATATTTTATTGTTGATCTATATCTTGCGATTGTATAATTTATAAATGTCACATTTTTTCCTGAGGATTGAAATATCTTTATTACATGTCAACTTGTGCAGTTGAAGAGCTGATATATATATATATATATATATATATATATATATATATATATATATATATATATATATATATGTCTTATACGAAATTGTATCAGTGGTATCAGATAAACTGACATTTTCATCCTTGTAATTATGCTTCCATATTTTCCATCTTGCTTCTCAATCTCGATGGATGATCCTGTATATGATAGGGCTGTAATTTCTACAATTTAACACAAGGAATTAATTCGTTAAGCTAATGTACATGATATGGAATTGTTCACATGATAGATACGTTTGCTCATCATTGAGCCATGTTTTTCTAAATGTCACATTCAGATTTTAAATCCTAGTATCTATATTATCTTTGAACAATGTGGTTATTACTTTCCCTTGATATAGAAGGTTTTCGTAGTTTGGTATCCAGTATTGCTTACTTGTCTAAATTTGTGGATGTTGCAGCTTCTTGAACTTGGAAGACACACGTGGTTATTGAAGTCCTTATATGTTCTCTTGATGTTGCTGCCTCAAGTATGTGTGAAGAGCTAGCTAATCGTTTCATATACACATATATATTTGCGTGTGTGTGTGTCCCATTGTGTATGGAAGATAGGTACTCCAAAATCATGTGGAAAAACACTGTTTTTGCGCAAGGTGGAGCTCCAGCAGAACAAAGATAAAATTGAAATAAACTGAAGTCACATTTTAACTTGATGCAACGTTCCAGATTTTAAACCTCAAAAAATGCATGTGGAGATGATTTTTTGATAAATGATGTAAACAACAGGTCCTTGCTCTTCGTGCCACCCAAAACATGTTTTGGGCACCATTCTGAACTCCATGTGGACCTTGGAGTAGGCTAACGGTACTCCATTGGAGTATCTTCCCCCGGGTCCTATATATCTTCACTACTTTGTGTCATATCCATTAGAAAGGAGAACACCAAGAAGCTAGGGTTATAGAATTTTAAACTCTATAATAAAGATAATATTATAAATGGAATTCAATACTCACTCAATTATGCCTGAGGTTCCATTGGCATATGAATTGAACAGGTGATCAATCCGTTCCAGCTCCTTTATATTAGCTTTACTTGTGGCTGGACATTGAAGTTGAACGATTATAAGCATTAAGTTAATGTAGTCACAGTAATTTCTTTTCCTGTTGATAGCAGAACTTTAAGCCAGGGGGAAAACACAAGAAGTCAAGCATAATCGAGTGAGAAGCTTATCGTCAAATTGATAA
This sequence comes from Chloranthus sessilifolius, assembly GCA_021018995.1. Taxonomy (NCBI): domain Eukaryota; kingdom Viridiplantae; phylum Streptophyta; class Magnoliopsida; order Chloranthales; family Chloranthaceae; genus Chloranthus; species Chloranthus sessilifolius. Next base: position 87,145,896 of record CM037594.1, on the reverse strand, counting down.
AAATGACCAGATGAATGTGTGTAGATGCACTAATGAAGGATAATATTAAATAAGGCAAAAGAGAATTAATAGAGCTACCAACAACTTCCAAGGGATTTTCTTTAACCAGCATTCATATTTTATTTATAATCTATTTTCAAACTACGGTGCTTAGATAGTTGTATATGCTAGCTAGATATGCTACCATTTCTTTAATCGGTAAAATCTAGAGTTTGCATTAAATAAAATAAGGTACAAAAAACAGAAACAAAAAATTAAAGACCTTGAGATAGAAAGTTAACTGAGCAACCCTGGTTATACAACAGATTCAAGACCAATCGCAAACCATAGTCCTAATATTCAAGGGTTGAGTTTCAATCTTGACTCTTTCCAATTCCGCTTCTTTGCTAAGTGGTCTGCCTCCTCATTTGCTTCTATTATTATACGGCGAAATGTAAAAAAACAAAACTCAAAGTGCAAAGTTGCCAATGTTGTTGAATATATTAGCAAGCCTCCATGGGATGATTCTTCCTTCACTAGCCCATCAATTATCTGACTTGAGTTGCTCTCTACTATTGTTGGCACATTTGAGAGTGACTTTAGACTTTAGAGTCTTCAACCTTTCTAGTAACTTCAATGGTTCCACCTTGGTAGAATCCACTCAACCAATTGGCCCAACAAACTGATCTCTGATGCATATTTTACCACATACCTCACATGGTTTTGCAAATTTGGGAGAGTCCTCTAATACCTTTCAATCCGATTTGAGCGTCAGGATACTTAGTATTGAGATTCTCCCATTATTCAAATAGTTCATATTCCTGATTTACAGTGCTTGACATTTACCAATATAGTTCACATTCTTGTTTTTCGTTGAATGCCCATTCACTAATTAATGCATTATTAGGTTGCATGCTTTCATTTATGTGACCCTTGATCTTAACAGGTATTTGCAAAACAACAAGTTGATTTGCTTATGGCTCAAGCATGGTTTTAAAGCGAGATATTTGGAGGAGAAGGTTAGACTCTGGCTTAGTTGTGCTAATTGTATTATCTTATATGATGCACAATTCAGAAATCATAGATATGATAGGCATGGTTGGCTGAGTTTGTTCATTTGTGTATATTTCAGAAATAGATGTCACAAAGAATGCTGATAATCAAATGCCTTTTCCTTCAATTGATAAATATTTCGGAGGTGTATACAGGCTTTTCAGAAATTGAGTAAATACTCTTGGGTTCTATAAAGAGGGTCAAACTTTTATAAATGGTTGGCTGAGTTTATTAATGCTTTTTTATTATTATTGTAAATACTAGTATTGCATGAATTTGTAACATTTGAGTGAACTTTGTAAGATATTCCAAATTTGCAGTCTCGTACCTATATATTCTCTAACAACCAGTCCAGAACACAAATTCACCGTCTTACAAGTTTAATGGAACTATTCACACCGTTGGATTATGGATACCAACCACCCCTTATATGTACTTCATGCAAAATCTTCAATTTGTACTTCACTAGAAAGCCTCTCTCCTCTAAAAAAAAAAGCCTCTCTCCTATGGAACATATGTAGATATAACTGAATCTACTACTAGCATAGCAATCAGTTGGAAGATAGAATAGCTATTGACTAATCTAACTGCTCATTTGCTCGGATGTTATTCACTTATTTTATATGTTTTTCATTGCTTCTGTTTACCATCATTTGTAAGTTCTAGGTTAAACTTTATAGTGTGGCTTCTGCAGTCCGTTTAGCAGATGTGCTGTATTATTTTTTTCTTTACTGAAGAATTCATCACTCTGATGCTGTGTTCATTCTGCTTTGCAGCGATATTTCTTACAACAATTTTAGAGGACCTTCAAATATAATTTCTTGTGATTGGAGGAATCTATAAGATCACTTGTTTTCCCTAATATGCTACTTTTAGGCCTCCAGCTTGGTTCTTGTCTTTATTTTCTGTTATCGCTTGCAGGAATATGGTTGCCAGTTTATTCAAATTCAGAAAACAGCACGTAAGCTCTTTCATCCCTTCTACTAATATGTGTTCGACAAGTCTCAAGACTTACTTTATGCTACTGCAGGAAAATAAATGAACAAGTTATTCTAAAATTTCCTATCCCTTTTGTAGAATTCCTTCATGCTTAAGGAGGAATTACCCTTGCGATGTACCAAATAGATGTAAGTAAAGAAACTAGCCACTGTTAATTCTCTATGAGATTCATGGACCTATAATTTTAACTCAGGATCATCAATAGAGTGGTCACGAGGACATTATTATGTTGTATGACCATATAAGAATTCTGTGATATTTTCAGACACTTCCTTCTTCATAAACTGCGGAGGTACTAGGTTTGACAAATATGAAAGCGACATAAAAGATGGCAGCACCTCAACATATCATTATACTGAGAGATGGGCATATAGTAGTACAGGGGACTTCACAGGAAATAATGACTTAATCCGTTTCATGGCATCAGCCACTACTCCAATGAACATAACCATCAAACTACTCCAATGCCATGAGGGCCTCTGTTCTTAAGCATTGGCATCTGTACTGTACACCCGTTGAATGATGTGGAGCAGTTCTAAATTGCTAGATAATAGTGGTCTTTGTGATTTAAGAGTCAGAAAATCAATGGGAAACCTTGGACGCAGGTTGACAATTTCTTTTATAATCTACCATAGTCGGTAGTACCATTTTACTGATGTTGAATAGTTGAACAGCTTCCCATTTTATAATTTTGTATCTTGTTTATTTTATATTGACTGCATCGTGCTGTGTGTTGCAGTGGGTTTATAAGAAAGCCGAATGAGACTATCAGGCTCATTATAATGACTGTTTTGGAGTTGTATTTGGCTTCTTAATAGGCATTTCCTTCCCTACAGTTTATCTAACAAAGGTATATCTTTCTTTTATACCATTATATGGGTAGTTTGATTCCTTATAAATCTTATACTGATTAATGCTATTATCTGAAGATATATTTATCTCTTATGGTGAAAATTTGGCAGTTCAATTTCCCCTCGAGCCTTTTCTCGTCCTTTGATCTTACATACATTGAAGATAGAAGCTCGGGTCTCAAAACTCAAGCATTATTGAACCATGCTTGAACTTCTGCAAATGGGAGTAGCTTAGTTGAAGCTCGTAATTTAAGCGATACATCAAAGGTATTGCTCTGTTGTCAGTCTTATAGTTGTAATGAAATGCAAAAATTTGAGGTTATGGTCGTTCATTCGCACAAATTTTCCTTAATTTTGCACGTTTTCTTCAAATTGGTACACCGAACCGAACCGAAACATATTTCGATTCGGTTTCGGTTTTAGTTTGGAGTGTACCAAACCGAACATCGAAAAAATGGGGTTCGATTCGGTACACCAAACCTGAATCCCTACTAACTATCTACGATCCCCCCATGTTTCTGATCTTCTCTCTTTCTCTAGTCCTCTCGCCCGACTATCTATCTCCTCTCGCGTGCTGACTCGCGGCTGCCCGAGCATCCGACACCGGCTACTCTAGTATCTCTCCCACTCTCATTAAGTTATGGAATGGTTTTTCTTGATTTGAGTTATACTATTATGCAAAATCTGTTATTTTGTTTAATTGGTAATCTTCTACGGCATTGTGGATGATGGGAATTTGAAGTAAACAGTTATCTGTCGGATTCATCAGTGCCGAGCTTTCTATAATTCTGACACTCATTTGATGTAGTTTTCTTGAGCTCTAATTTGTTCAATGTGTTTATTATTCAACTAGCTTTTTATTTCATACCTATTTGGTGCTCTTATTTTGATTGAATGCTAATTAAGTTAAATCATGGCTACTTATGTTTTACATCTGATGCTAGAAACGTTGGTAGGGTTTGTTGTTGGAGAAGAAATAAGCTAGGTTCATTCATTTCTTATCCAGCGGTGGCGTCTAGTATATTGCATGGTTTACATCTAGTTGGTTATTTGGGGTAGTGTGCTACTTGGTAATAAAAGAGTTGCTCAATGAAAACACTAAAATTTTAGGGGTGAACCTTTAGCTCAACTTGAGTACCTAAGTTTTTTTATCAACTTGAGTACAGCCCTTTTTGGGCACTTGGATATTCAGCTGTTTTAGGCATTTAATCCATTTTAAAAGTGAATATAAGATGCTTGTTGCATGCTTGCCGTCACTTGGAGGCCCTGTTCTCAATGGGCACCAAGATTGGATGCTTCCCAAGGTAATATTTACATGGTTAAAAGATCTAGGATTTGGATTGGTTTATTAGAGCACCTACCAAATCTCGTTGCTAAAGACAAGGTATCACATGTACTTTATCCAAGAGAACACATTTGTCAAATTGATGTTTTATCAAATAAATGCAGATTTATTATTAATCCTATTACATCTTCTTCTGAAATTAACCTTTTCCTTTGTTGTTCAAACTGTAGATGAATTATCTCTAATTTTTCTCTATGTTCACAAATCTAATCCCCTTATATGCATTTTATTTGCACTGAGTGTGGTACTATAGTATGAGATCATGCCAATATATGATAAAAATAAAAACAAAAACAAAAGTTTGCCATTTTGATCTAATCTAAATCTCATTATATATATTTGAGACTTCTCTTTTTGTTTGTGGGATAAAAAAGTACTTAATATTAGTTGGTTTGGCCAGTATATATCCAATATATTCAATATGGATCGGCCTGGGACCCAGCCGATATATATTGGTCTTTAAGTTCCTGGCTATGACTTTTTTTTTTATTATATTGAAGTCATAATTTCATTACCTAAATAACAAACTTACCTGTACTTTTTCCATAACTAAACAAAATTTTTTAGTTCAAAAGAAATAAAACAACTTGGTTTAACTTTTTAACAATTTTGAAATTTTACTTGAGAAACTAACAAAATGAACCTAACCTTCTCTGCAGATTCAAGCTTGACAGTTGACAGTAAAGTTCTTGCAATCAAACTAGTGCTTTGAATCTATTTATGATAGCATGCAACTTGACACAAGGAAGTTGTATTATTTGGATTTGAGCCAATTAACTATGCTCACTAGTTCGCATTAGGTTCATTGTTTGCTGTTTGCTGTTTGCTGCTTGCTGCTATCTATTGGACCATGTTCGCTAGGTGTAGGATGAGTTTAAATGAAAAATATTACAGTGTAGTTGTTTCAATAACATTGATTTTTAGAACAAACACGTTCTATAATCTTTAGCTTGGAAAGTGAGGCATATGTTCAAATCCTTTAACCAATGTTTTCTTATTTAAGAAACTTAGGTAAAAAAAACAGGGTGAACCGGACCAAACCAGATTGCAAACCAATTTGCTTACAGACTGAACCAAACTTTGAACTTGTTTACTATGCACTGGTCGCAGTTTGTTGGGCTTGAGTGAATTAGGTAACCCTCATCTGAGTTGAGGTTACAAGACCTGTAACTAAAATGGTTCTCGGTATTGAAATGGTGTTTATAATCCCTGTGTGATTGCATTTGATGAAAATGCAATTACGCAAGGAGTGCTGCTGTGATTTGTAATTTTCTCGTAATTGAAGTAGTGTTGAAACTTCATGTACCACTTCATCGTATTTGGTTGATTCGAGTTGGAGTTACAAATTTGTTCTAATTATAGTAATGGTCTAAAGTTCATGTATGATTGCATGCAATATTGGACACATATCTCTCAGAAATCAAGGACAGCCCAAATGCGGATAACTCATAGTTTAAAATCTTAAGGTTAGCATAGGTTCTACAAAATAGCCGTCTGATTTGAAGACCATGATAGAAAGATCTTTGAGGGTAAAGATTGGCATGAAATGTAGTCTCTATCATCTGATTGAATTCAGTCAAAGGCTATCATCTGATTGGAGGAATAATCTCTTGCATACATTGGGAAGCTAACTATCGGGCTGATACGTTCCTACAAATATTGGAGTATGTTGCAATTAATTGGCGATCTGACATCATATGCGACTTTTGTAGTTTCTAATTTGCCCACCTTGGACTTTCTTTATAACTTCTTTTTGTTTAATATACTTCCATTTCACTTAATAACAAAAGTTGAATTTTTGAATGCTGGTTCTTTATTTTAAATTTTTAGTTTCTTCGCTACTTGTGTGAGTATTCTACCTTAAACTAACCTTAAAATCATATTGGTTTCTGTTATGTGCACACACTTGTTGGTTCTTTTGTATATTAACCTTACCCTATATTTTCGAGTGTCATTGCCTCTTTCCCCCTCTTCCTTCAGTCTTTGGTTCTTAATTCTTGCTTTAATGCCAGGTATGAACATCCTCTTTTAATTGCTGAAAGAGAGAAAGGGGAGTGGTTCTCCCAATAACTGTGCATGCACCTCCACCACGGACACAAGCTGCGAACACAAGAAATGAAAGACCCTTGTCTCCAGGGACCATGTGTGTTCGTACTTGAAGGTTAGTAAAATGTTGTTTCTGCTATCAAAATGATATATTATTCCTAAAATATAAATATCTTGTAAGACTATGGATTCCCTGAAAAGAATTGTATATTAAACTTGGTATATATTCTTATAATGGTTAGATTTAGTGCAGTAATGCTGTTCACTTCTGCAAAACTAATAATTAATCGTATATATTCAGATCTTATGTCCGAAATATCTGTTTACAACACAGTCAATTGGGTGATTCATCGCCGATATTCTGCCAAAGCGTTGTCATTACTGACATGACAAGGCATTAAAAAACTTATTTTATTTTGCTCTATTATAATTACAGCACTTCCTTTGATGATTTTTAAATGCTTCAGTATTGACTAGGTTTATCCTGTTGGTGTGTGTGGGTACTAGATGTATGATGGGGTTTGTAAAGTATTATTAGTGGGGCTTATTTTTCATTTAAGCCATTCATTAACTCTAACCCTAACTCCTCATTCTAATTCTAGGCAGCAGAGGCTCAAGAATCACTTGAAAAGGAGTCACTTGCACAAGTGGAGAGTGAAGTTAGACCTGAGTTGGCGCAGAACCTTAATGGTGATGATGTTAGTTTTTACTACATATATGGTATGTTGTTTACTTTTTTCATCTAAGCTGTTGCTTCCTTTTTTACTACTACTGCTCGATTCCCCGCGTTCCAAATAATTGGTGAATTGCGCGTTATTGTTGAATGAATCTGTGTTTATTCTTCGGGTTAAAACTGAGAATTTTAGACAGCAACTGCTTAACTACTGGGATGGAAAAAATGAGACGTGGGATTGTTTCTTTGCTGTAGGTAATCCGTTTGCTTGATGAACTCATCCTGCTATACCCGGCCTTTCTAGAATCTAGATATTCGTGTAATATTATTTGCATTTCATTAAAAATTGCCCTTAGTCCAAAGGGACAACGTGGACCGTTTACGTGGTCTGGTTGGGACCATCTTAAGTCTAAAAGAACAGGTTTAGCAATCATAATTAAGGATGTATTTCTTTGTCAATCATATGTTTTTAATCACAAGCCCTTTGACATTATGCAGGTCCGAACACGAAGCACTAATTACGACAGAGATAAGGTTTTGGCCAATTTCATTAGCGATGGAAGTGGTGGCCTGTCCTCGGAAGACGGCTTCTTTAAGACATGTGCTATTCTCAAGAGGCAGGGGAAGCTACATGGTATTTTTGTTTGGTCTGCTGATGACTCTAAAGGGAACGGTTTCTGTTATGAGAAGCAATCGGAATCCTTGTTAGTAGGCGGGCATTGATCTAGCTTTCTTCCTTAGCGTTCTATGTTTAAACAACTATGTAATTAAAATTAAAAAAATATATTATGTATTTTGTGTGCTTATAAGAAATGTTGTAGGTAACTTGGGGTTGAGGTTAGTGCCTTTTATTTTGCTGTTTTTTTCTCTTTATAATGGATTTACATTAGGGAGCCTTTCCTTGCACATGCTTTTTAAGTGGTTGCACTAAGTTGACCAAAATTTGTCCTTGCACACACTTCTTATGATTGCACCTAAAACAATAATAAAAATTGCACCTCCTTGTCTTTCTTTCTCTAATCTTTCTCTCTCTATCGAAAATCTCTCTCTAATCACTCTGTTGCAACCGTCTCTCTCTAAAGCATTAAAAAAAAAGTACTACAAAAAGCATAAAAAAAATTGCATTAAAAAAAACATAAAAAATATTATTTTAAAAAAATTTGCATAAAAAATTGTCGACGTAATTTTTTTTTTAAAAATATATTTAAAAAAAAAAAAAATTTGCATAAAAAAATCAGTGCCCTAAACAGTTGTAAAAAAAGCAGTGATTTTTCTATGACTGTTAAGAGTAATTGTTGTTGAAGTTCATAAACCACTGTCTTGTATAGTGGTAAAAAAAAATCACTCCTTTTTTTACAATTGTTTGGGGTAGTGGTTTTTTGAAAAAAAATCATTGTCAAAGACAGTGGTTTTTTGAAAAAATCACTGTTTGAGGCAGTGATTTTTTTGGCTTTTTCACGTAGTGTATCTTTTTTTCTTTTTCCTTTCATTATATAATGTAATACTACTAAGATATTGAGTTAAAAATGCATTAGTTTTTATGAGTTTGCTTTTGAGAACAAATTTGAAGTTAGGGAGTTTTAAACTCCTTTCTTGTCACACGTGGGTGACAATATCACGGGAACTAATGCTCTAATTACAACTGTGAATAGTAGTCCTTTGAGGCTGGTCTGAGTGCTAAATCTAGGCTCAGATCCTGTGGTTTCTAATTATCTTTTCAGACTATTGCTACTACTGCTGAATCTCATCATTATAGTCATCTCTGCCTTTTGCAAATAAACTACTGAGACCTGATCCTATAATCCTAGAGTGCTGCTACCGATCTATTATCTTTATAAGTGCTGCCGCGGTTCAGAATAGAGGCATATTGTTGACAATAAGGTGTTGTTTGTTTATTTATCATGCATAAGGCAGATTTACTATTTTTATAAGGAGGAATGTTATTGTGTGTAATTTATAAATCTTGAACCTACTACTATAAATTGATGCTGCTTGATCGTGTTTTGACACCCTAATACGGATTTTCTTTTTAGCAGGTCACTACAAAAATAAGGAGTTTCAGCGGCACTTGCCATTAAGGCATTTTTTGATAGCGGCGGGACTAATAGCGGCAGTTTTTGGTAGTGACAGGGTTAATAGCGGCCGCTAATGGTCTTATTTTTTGTAGTGGGTTTTTTTTTTTTTTCTACTTAACCCTCATCTATAAATTGTGCACTGCGGTACACATCAATTGGTGACCAGTCGAAATTCAATTTCGACCAGTCAAGATTGACAATTCCAGGACTGTTTTCTTTACATTTTTGATTTCGAGTTTAGTTTTGCTGGGACCTCTGATTCAAGTGAACCACGACTCGATCCTATAGTTTTTGGACCTTCCGAATACAGTGGGAATGTTTGTTACTTCTTTTAAGGCTCCTATAGCCCTTGAATGGACATGTGTGCCTCTTTAACACTACAAAAAATAAGACTATTAGGGGCAACTTTTTTTAATAAAAAACTGCCGCTAATAGTCTTATTTTTTGTAGTGTAAGATTAGAAGCATGTCAAATCGGTTTGCCAATTAAATTATCAAATTCCACAAACACAACTAACCCCAATAATGAGTATATATATTTAATCATAGAATAAGCATGGTTAAATAATTCTTATTCTCTATATTTATTTAATGCTTCATGTCTTATGCCTCATATAAATTTTTCATATGGATATCAATGCTTAGGGTGTATGCTTAGTTTCTTTTTGATATATGTTCACCATCATCATATGACATCCATCATGTAAAAAAATCACGATGGGACATATACATGATAAGTTGAGAATTAAGACATGACACATGATATAAGCCATCATCATGGTGGAGTTTTTTTCACGGCCACATAGAACTTGGAATGTAGGTGTCTATGTACGGATACAACCCTCTAAGGTAGTATGGGATGCCACACGAAGTACATCCAGATTACTACGGAACCCATCCCTTGGAAAGCGTGGTTTGTGAAGCCTATCGCACCGTGACCCATTCTATTTAAGTTTAAGAAATTATGAGAAATGAATATGATAAGATACAAGATGTTATTAAAGTAGGGACTTAAGCCCATGCAAATATGAAATCGGGGCGGGGACCTAAACCCAAAATCAAATAATATGATATGTTAAGACATGCTGTGAAGGCCAGCTAAACATAAATTAAGTTCTACACATGCCATACCTTACGAGCCATCATAAGGGTCCAACGTTTGCAGCTGAAATGAGTCTTAAGGATATTATAATTTTGTCTCGAACTAAGGGGACATTACGGTTATCATTCCGGCAATCTCATCTGGCTAGATGATGATTTATGTTATGATATAGAGGTTAGGTGATTATCTATACGTAGACCTCGCGTGATAGGATCGAGCAGCGATCGTGGCACAAGTCGCTTAAATAAGATAATTAAGATACAAAATAAGTAGTGTAGGCATATAGAGTAATAATAAGACTTACGACATGTCACGTATGCTAAGTTGATGAGACAAATAAAAAAAGAGATAAGAAAATAGAAGCATCATGTACTCTTCATTTTATACCTTTTAGTTTTGATTATGATATGCTGAGTTATGGATAGTTTTGTTATCTTATTTAATACTGGTTTTATTTTCAAAATGTACCATAATTCAAGCGATTGCACTCACGATCACCTGGGTAGGTTATGGTGGATCGATTGTACAACTCGCTGAGTTTACGCGACTGAGTAAACTCACCCCCTCCCAAATCTAACAGTTTCAGGTGAAGACTCTGTTTATGATGATACGGGAGCTTCTGTTCCTAAGGCGGCTTATGTAGATGAAGATGTTAGCTACCATCTGAATGAGAGTGTAGATTCGACATATTTCTACGAGCCTTAAGAGCCCTTTTACTCTAGACTTTATTTCTTTGAGAGACATTCTAGTCGTTTGATACTTTTGTGAGTTTACGTTCGGGACCATTTTACCCTACGTAAAATTTGATTTATTTCCTATCTTAGATGCATGATTAGAAATTTTCTTTTTATTAACTACAATTTTCGCTGCTAATTTATGAGCCATTTGTCATTTAATGTTATCTTAAATGCCTCGATCCATATGCTAAGTCAATTAATAAATTATGTGTATGTCCACTTATCGCCTTAACCAGCGTACGGTGTCATAACAAGGAATTCTAGGCCCTCAAGATCGGGTAAGGATTCTGGGTCGTGACAATTTCTCTGAGAACCATGTGGGGGAAGCTAAAGGTTTACTCTTGGAATAAGATTGATGAGGACAAAGTGATTGAAAGGAAAAAAGAAAAGATGAGACAAGAGAACAAGGATGATATTATTAATAATAATTTATGTAATTTCTAATGACCTAAAAGAATTACAAATTATAATGACCTTTTTTAATGGAGATAAGATAACTGGATAATGGCCTTATTAGTTTTATAAGTATTTGGGATCATTAGAGATTATAACCATTGAGAATAACATACCTAACCTCTGCCATTTTAGACACAAATTGGTTGCTCTCTAGACTCAAACCCTCGTCTTCATGGTTGAGAGCCCAAGCCTTTTACCATTGAACCAAACAATGGCCCCTAACCCAAAAGACTTACAAATATAATAAGCTTAATTGTTTTTTTTTTTTAGGATGCCATAAGGCATAGACAACTCATATGTAGTGCAAACTTGTACGCAAAGAGGATCCATTTTTTGCGCAGTACACTAGGAGGAAACCTGTACAAAGGCCAGGAGCAGGCGTGAGGGTTAGAACCCATGACCTGTTACTTCCACAAGGGAAGAGGATACCAGTTGAGATATCACTCAACTGGTTAATAAGCATAATTTAAAATATAAAAAAAAACTACTCTTCCCACACTCTAATAGTTAATTATGTTTTCTCTACCCCCAACTTACTCAAATAACAAACTATGTATTTACAGTTGTATAACTCTTGATTTGTTAGCAACTATTTTATTAAAATATTATCCTAATCACAAAAATAATATGAAAATAAAATTAAACTTAAAGAAGTTTACTTATTTTGAAAATTTTCTAATTTATAATCCAAGTGTTTTTGTTAGAATCTTCTTCATCAGATCTTGCTTCTTTTATTTGAATTTTCCTTTCTTTTGTTATCTTATTTCACTCTTTCTTTTATTTTATAATCCATCTCTGCAGCATGTTTGTCATGAACAGTCTCTTTTATTCAATTTTTTCATTATGTTATATATATTCAATTTTAGGCATACGAGCTCACTTTTTATTAGTTCCATTCTTACATATATTGTGAGCGTGGGAGTTTATAGGATAAATGCGCTCCTGACTTGATAGTTTTGTATTTTCATATAAAGGTCTTATATGAAAACTGTATCATTCTTCCTAGCTTTTAGAAAAACTTGCTCATTAGTTTCTTAAATATATTATTATTTTTATTATAAATATATCATGGATTTAGTAGTACCACATCCTAAGAAAAACAATCTTTCAATTCTATTTTGAAAAGAAATGAGGGTTCATGTAATCCTTCTATAACAACCCTGATTTTTTTCTATCGTTGACTCGTTGACCCTAGATGAGCATGTGATTGTTTTGACCAGTTTGACTTTGGTCAAAATTTTGATGTCCATGACGCGGTCTCTGACCCACTATTTTAATTGGGTAAACGCACCCAAACACAAATCTGAAAACCAATTTCTTAACTCGAGCTTTAAATTGGAGCTTGAACCCTTATGCGAAGTGTGCATGTTGCACACAACTCAAACCCTGAAATTGGGCCAAGTTCGATTTCCGCCTTTTCAAGTACTATAATTATAACATTGGGCTTACTAGAATGGCGCACGCGTAATCAAGTGCGATCATGTACACCCTAGGCACGACCCTAATCCGAGCCCAATAACCCAAACTATTATATGTTTATAATTACAGATATACATCGTCTATATATAAATGGTTACCCTAAACCCTAATCCCTAAATCCAAAACCTGCAGCACTCGCCACAAATATTTATGGGAAAAATCCGCTCGAGTGAATTTGGAAGTCGCTCGACCGATTTTTCGACTGGCTCTATGTAATTTGGAATTTGCTCGAGCGAATTTGGTTTTCACTCAAGCAACTATGACAGTATATATATGGGCTAAGTGCGCATTTCTCTTCATTCGCATGACCCCACCTAAAAAATTAGGGCTTTTCCTCCATTCATTTTTCCCTTGTGAGATCCCAACCATTGATTTCAGCCCCTCAAACCCCACGCTCTACCCAAGGAACCCTCATTCCGTTCGGCACCGCAAGACACCTTCGAGTTTGACACCATTTGATCAAAGAGGGGTTGAGATTGAATCATCGGATGAACGACAAGCTTTGGCATCTATTCCTTCGATTTCGACGATCATAAGCTTCACATGCGTGACCTATGAAGGTAAACATCATAGTGTAGTCGTATGGATATCGATTGTTGAGATTTAGGCTTGAATAGCGTGTATGTTGGACTGCATGCATAGATATTTAGAAGAATCGAATCATCGAAGAGACGAGCTAGAATTTTGGCGTCGATTTCGGCCGTCATAGACTCCGCATGCGTGATTTAGAAAGGTAAAATCTATGGTTTAATTGTGTGGAATACGTTTTAGACCTAGTTTTGGATGATTAGGAATGAATTTTGAAGGATTAAATAAGTTTAAACTCAGGAGAAAGAAAGACGAGAAGTGCTGAATCGCACAGATCCGCTCAAGCTTATTGGAAATCGCTCGAGCGAGACCCCATTAGACTCAAAGAACATTGCCTGGTGGAAATTCGCTTGAGTGAATTTTCCTCAGAAATCATGCCAAAAAGTTTGGGTCAAGCGAGTTTGAGTGTGCCACACAGAATTTGTCAAATTCGCTAGAGTGAATTTGGAAATCGCTCGAGCGAATTGTCCTGTTTATGGATATCTCAATCGTTCTTTCGAGAAGTTTGAGAAACTTTGACTCGTTCAATTACTCCGACATTGAGAAATAGTTCTGAACTTGATGTGATCTAGATTGGGAATGGAAGACCATCGACAAGAGCTTTGCATTGCTTTCGAACGACATTGAACCTAAGGTAGGGAAAACTCAATGCACAATTTCATCTTAATTTTTGATTCATAGACTCTGTGATATAATTGAATGTAAACCTTGAATTTGAAATTTAAATTGAGCTTTTTATGTATAAAATTCTGAAAATAATTTCTAGGAAAATTTCACTACCCAATTGCATTTGATTTCGATCCCTTGATTTTATGATTGGAAATAGCATGATGACCCTTTAAAATTTGAAATTGACCCCTTCGAGCTTTTGAAGTATTGAATTCTTTTGATTTTGATTCCTAGACCCTATGATATATGAATGCGACTTTTAACTGAATCTAAACTTTGAATTTAGAACTTTGAATATGAAATTAAACTCTAAACACGAAATTGGAATTGTAAACTAGAGATGAACTTTGACTATGAATTCGAAATGTGACTTTGAACATGACTTTGAATCTAAACTTTGTCCATTGCATCGAATTCGTTGAATACGAATTTAGAACTTTGCTTCCAACTATGAATTCCGAATACAAATTCTGAATATGACTTTGAATATAAATTTGAACTTTGAATATTACTCTGAAATCAAGGGGTAGAGAGGAGTAGAGGCCCCAAGATTTTGACCTGGTTTTCGCTAAATGGAATATTTTGTTCTTGCTTAATGGGATGCTTTAGCCCCAATGGAATAGCGTGAATATGAACTTCAAATTGAACTCCGAACTCTGAAGTCTGAATAAGAATCTGAATGTGAATGTGAATTTGGGGGAGAGGAGTAGAGGCTCCAGAGAGGGGTAGAGGCCCCAAGGTCTTGACCTCATTTCTGCCTAATGGAATGCTCTGTTCCTGATTAATGGGAGGCTTTAGCCTCAACGGAATATTGATCATAATATGAATCTGAACTTTGAACTTTGAACTTGAATCCGAACTTTAAACTTGGAAAATGAAATTCGTATACAAACTCTGAATCCGAACTTTGATCTCTGAATACGAACTCTGGATATGAATCTGAACTAGAGTCTGAATAAGACTCTGAATTTGAATATGATTACGAATTCTGAACTCTGTGTATGATCGTGAACTCTGAACCGGAAATTTGAATGTAAATCATGAATCATACAAACTCTAAATGTGAAACCCGGATAAGAGCCCCAAATGTGAACTTTGAACTTGAATATGAACTCCAAAGTAGAACCCTGACATTGAATTTTGACTCGAGAACTCTGATTTTGATGTTAAGAACTTACGAATTCCGTTTTGGATATGCCAATGCTTTGAAAATTTATTTTGCTTCCGATATGAAAATACCTTCGAAGGATTAGTCATTTTGCTTTCCGTGTGATAAGAAAAAAATACTTATGGAATTTAGCCTCTGTTTTGGAATGAAAATGCCTATGCCATTTAGTCCTAGTCTCCTCTTATGAAAATGCCATTGAAACTTAGTTTTCTGTTTTTGCTTCGGAAATACCTTTGAATTATAGTCATTGGATCTATGCATTGATTGATAAGATATACATTGGTGTTGATCTTTTCTCTACTAAGCTTAAATTGTTAGCTCATCCCGACATCATATGTCACAAGTGCAGAAGCTAGTCAGATCCCTGAATTCGAGAACGGTCTGGCTTACGTGATGGAAATATAAGAACTTTCACTTGAGGATTTTCGCCCATAGAGTGTAGCTTTTGAAAATTGGTATATTTCGATCTTGTGTGGTTTAACTTAGTGTATGTCAGTGATTCATTCTTTTTATAGACAGTTGTAATTTAAACCATTGATCTTTTCTCTACTAAGCTTAAATTGTTAGCTCATCCCGACATCATATGTCACAGGTGCAGAAGCTAGTCAGATCCCTGTATTCGAGAACGGTCCGACTTACGTGCTGGAAATAGAAGAAGAACTTTCACATGAGGATTTTCTCCCATAGAGTGTAGCTTTTGAAAATTGGTATATTTAGATCTTGTGTGGTTTAACTTAGTGTATGTCAGTGATTCATTCTTTTTATAGACAATTTGTAATTTAAATCATTGTATAGGTGACTAGTCTTTGAGTTTTAGTTCATGTTCTGTATTTAATGGAATCTCTGTTATTGCCATAGTTCATATGCATAAGATATATGCATCATTCTGATCTCCGCATCACCTTGATCGGACGGCCGAAGTTTTTCCCCAAAAATCTGTGTGGGGAAAATTGGGTCGTCACAGATGGTATCAAAGATATGGTGTTAGGTTCCGTGTAACACTATAAGAGCGGGTCATCTGTGACACCATGTGTCATGAATGGTATCAGAGAATGGCTCTAGATCCTGTGCGGGTCAATTGTGACACCATGAGTCACAATTGATATTAGAGATATGACATTAGATTCTGTCAGAACGTAAACTCTAGGTCCTAGGTGACCTTAGGTTGTGGACCCATGAGTTAGAGGTGGAGTTAGATATGATCTATGGAGTTTGAAGTGACATTGATTTTGATAGATCCTAAGCCTTAGAGGACTGAATGACTTTAGGAGATTGTGACTTAAGAAATTTATTCAAGGAAGAACTTAATTAAGCTAAAAACATGTGAGAGAAATTAGAAATGATCTTTGAGGATTATGGGATTAAGATTGAGTGAGACCTTTCATTAATTGAGAGACTGTGAGAAAGAATAATCGATCGAAGTTCAGATGTTTGATGGTTTGGACCAAATGTGGTACTTGAAAGATTACGGGCTTAAGGAAATTTTAGATGCGATTGAGATACCTTAAAGATTTCTGAAATGTTTGAATCTTCTTTGATGGTGTTAAAGAAGAAGGCTACTTGTAAACTACAATTTCAAAGGCCACATCTTCGAAGCAACCTAAAACCAATCCTTCCCCTAGGAGAGGTCAACCTACCATGTGGTGGGACGAGAAAACTTTCAAAACAGAATGGTCCTTTGATCAAGGCTTTTCCCAGAACTAAGACACGACTAGGTGGTCGATCAGTTGCCTCTTCCAACGTATTTGATCTTCATATCAACCGTCCACTATGTTAGAGACCCTCGAAGGTCACGTAGTGAAAAATTTTCGAGGAAGGAAATTCCTATAAGGAGGGGAGAGTGTAACAACCCTGATTTTTTGCTATCGTTGACTCGTTGACCCTGGATGATCATGTGATTGTTTTGACTCGTTTGACTTTGGTCAAACTTTTGATATTCATGACGCGGTCTCTGAACCACCTATTTTAATTGGGTGAACGCACCCAATCACAAATCTGAAAACCAGTTTCCTAACTCGAGCTTTAAATTGGAGCTTGAACCCTTATGAATCGCACAGATCCGCTCGAGCGAATTGGAAATCGCTCGAGCGAGACCCCTTCAGACTCAAAGAACATTGCCTAGTGGAAATTCGCTCGAGTGAATTTTCTCCAGAAATCAGGCCAAAAAGTTCGGATCAAACACTGAAATCAAGGGGTAGAGAGGAGTAGAGGCTTCAGAGAGGGGTAGAGGCTCCATAGAGGGGTAGAGGCTCCAAGGTTTTGACCTTGTTTTCGCTTAATGGAATGCTTTCTTCCCACTTAATGGGATGCTTTAGCCCCAATGGAATAATGTGAATATGAACTTCGAATTGAACTCTGAACTCCGAACTCTGAATAAGAATCTGAATGTGAATGTGATTTTGGGGGAGAGGAGTAGAGGCTCCAGAGAGGGGTAGAGTCCCTAAGGTTTTGACCTCGTTTCCGCCTAATGAAATGCTCTGTTCCCACTTAATGAGATGCTTTAGCCCCAATAGAATATTGATCATAATATGAATATGAACTTTGAACTTTGAACTTGAATTCGAACTTCGAACTTTGAATATGAAATCCATATACGAACTCTAAATCCGAACTTTGATCTCTCAATACAAACTCCGGATATGAATCTGAACCAGACTTCGAATAAGACTCTGAATTTGAATATGACTGTGAATTATGAACTCTAAACTTTGCGTATGATTGTGAACTCTGAACCGAAAATCTGAATTTAAATCATGAATCATACGAACTCTGAACGTGAAACCCAGATAAGAGCTCCAAATGTGAACTTTGAACTTGAATATGAACTCCGAAGTAGAACCCTGATATTGAATTTTCACTTGAGAACTCTGATTTTGAAGTTAAGAACTTAAGAATTCCGTTTTGGATATGCCAGTGGTTTGAAAATTTATTCTGTTTCTGATACGAAAATACCTTTGAAGGATTAGTCATTTTGCTTTTTGTGTGACAAGAAAAAATACTTATAGAATTTGGCCTCTGTTTTGGAATGAAAATGTTTCTGCCATTTAGTCCCAATTTCCTTTTATGAAAATGCCATTGAAACTTAGTTTTCTATTTTTGCTTCGGAAATGCCTTTGAATTATAGTCATTAGATCTATGCATTGATTGATTAGATGTACATTGGTATTGATCTTTTCTCTACTGAGTTTAGATTGTTAGCTCATCCTGACATCATATGTCATTGGTGCAGAAGCTAGTCAGATCCCTGAATTCGAGAACAATCTTGCTTACGTGCCGGAAGTAAAAGAAGAACTTCCGCGTGAGGATTTTTGCCCATAGAGTTTAGCTTTTGAAAATTGGTATATTTAGATCTTGTGTGGTTAGACTTAGTATATGTTAGTGATTCGTTCTTTCTATAGACAGTCTATAATTTAAACTACTTTATAGGTGACAGTCGGCCGACGCCGGTGGTCTTTGAGTTTTAGTTCATGTTCTGTGTTTAATGGAATCTCTGTTATTGCCATAGTTCATATCCATAAGATATCTGCATCGTTCTAATCTTCGCATCGCCTTGACCAGACGGTCTAAGTTTTCCCCCATAAATCCGTGTGGGGAAAATCGGGTCGTCACACTTTCATATTTTAATTTCCATATATTATACTCATTTTTATTACTTGAAGCACAATTAATTCAAGCCATACTTGTAGGCATGACCAGGATATATAGTGTATAAATATGATGCTTAAATGACCAAAGCCACATTGCCTATTGTCGGAATGAAAATTTTTCCCTTAGTTTGCTCAAGTGACGTCCATTTATACCTTGGGCTTGCTTAGTAAAGATTAAAGTAGGAATTGTGATTACCATCCACTTTTTTTTTTTTTAATGTCATAAACATTTTTTGAGCGCTTTCTCATGGGAAAGATTATGAGGATTTCCTTCTTATCATGCAACAGTCGACCGTTCGTGATAGTACATGCACTCCTTAGTCTCCATTCTTCTATAAAATTCCTCCTCTAGATCATCAATTGCAAATGGTTAAACAATAAAAATAAATAAATTAAAATGATAGAATAAATTAATTAAAATATATAAAAATAATATAAAAATGATAATTTCTTACTCATATGCGCATGAGGATCTTCTCTCCCAATCATCCAAGTAACCCCAATTTGCTCTAGAATTAAATTGGGTTTAAATACTATGTAATTTTAAGAAGAGGTAAGCAAATGCAATGAGGTATGAAGTTACATCTGACGTTTCATACCTTTCTTGCTAATGGCCACCCGTAAAGAGAAGAGGTAAAGCCTTTAAGAACACATCTGAGAAATAAATGTCCTTGATACAATGAAACAAGTTGACTCATCCTTTTGAATATTTTGTATTATATATATATATATATATATATATATTATATACTAGTGTAACATTCAAACTCTACACCTCTAAGGCAGCGACCTATTATCCTCTCTCTCTCTCTCTCTCTATATATATATATATATATATATATATATATATATATATATATATATGGAAAAGGGTTCCGTCCTCCAATGGAGGACGGTGAGCGTTCTCCAAGATCCTGCATGGAGCTTCACGTGGCACTCACACTACAAAAAACAAGACTATTAGCGGCAGCCAAAAACTGCCGCTATATGAAGAATGCCAATATTATATTACGAAATGTACCAAGTCTCATAGACCTTGTCGCCTCAGAAATCTCAAACCGGTTTCGTTCGAATTTTATGTTTTGAAACCAAATATGAACTGAAACCATAATATTTCGGATTTTTCTGGTTCGCTTTTATTTTTGTTTAGGTTTTTAATGTGTTTAATTTATTTCTCGGGTTTTTCTTTTTTATTTTTTTCCCATTTTCAATGGAAGCGAACCAAAATCAATTCTATTTGGATCGGTCGAAACCTTACATCTCTACTTAGAGAACGTTTATGAAAGTGTGAATATTGTCTATTTTTTTTTGTTTGTTGATGATGCATCAAATTTGTTTGAATTAGTAAAAAAAAGTTAAGGAACTGATTTTTCAATAAGTGTAAAGATGAAATCAATTTTTTTTAGGATACTCTTGTAGCTCAAGTGTTTGACAAAATGCCTAGGTAAAGTAATATAAGACTGTTTTGGTTATGAATTTGATTTGAGGACTCCTTAATTGCATGATGATAGAGAAGGTTGGAATTTGAATATATGAGAATGCTTTGGTTATGAATTTGATTGGGATAGTCATGAGTTTTCCATCATTGGTTTAGATAACAACTCATTCATTCACAAATAATTGATGCCTATGATGTTATGAAAATTGTATACAACCATTGGCGTGTGTATATATATGCTACGTGTTCGATGGAAATGCTTATCATAATTACCCATCCATGAAAATTATAATTTTGATTTTGTTTACTAGTGCAAATCTAAATTTTATTTTGCCTGTTGCATAAGGAATAAGCATTTTTAGGCCTTCTCAAGACAACTACAACAAGAAAATTGAGAAAATGCTAAGAAAGAAAGGATTCTAAATATGGAAGATAATGATTTAAGATTAGATAGTTGATAAGTAGTGTAATGAAGAGGGAGAGTTGAAAGACTTAAAACGATAGGGAGAGATAAGTAGTTGGGTCCACTTTGCAATAGGGAGATATTGAATATGGAGAGATAATAGAATCATACCCAATATAACTTGGGTCGACTTTGCAATCATACAATACTTTCATCACTAGTTTATTCTTTATCTACAATTTTTTTTTAAGTAGAAAAATTAATCAAAGACCCTAAACCTTATTGCATGTGGATCATATATATGTTATTAGTCTTTATATGAATATCCCATCAAAAGAAGAAAACAACTTTAGGCTTTGTCCATATAGCTGCATGGTCAAGTGTCTATATGCATTTCCAAAACAACAAGTTCTTTAGAATACCGGTGGTGATGAGTTATGAATTAATTTATGATAGGGAGCCTTTATTAGAAACTTTATCGATTAATGGTTATTTGTGAGAGGTCATATTGATTCATTGGGGTTTAAATTGATATGATTCGGCACTGACATCACAGTCAGTTTCAATTATTCGTAAAAAAACAAAAAAATCATTAATGTCTTCACTAAATTATGGTCTGTACTAGAGCGCCCTTTTATAAAGAAAGTGGTAGATTAACTATTTTTATTTATCATCTAGAAATCTAAACTCAGGCTTATAATGCATCCTTTATTTGGCCATGAAGAGGGGCATTGACTTTAGTCCCTTCATCAGGGTGACATGTTAACTATGTGGGAAGCACAATCATACTCATATTCCTTATTGCAAATGCTCCAACTTTTCTTAGTAGTATTCTGCCTTATCCAATACTCTGAAAACAACACCATTCAGCAAACTTTTTTTGGGGACAAACATGGAAGCAACTGATTATCATTGTTGAGTTTCAATTTTTGAGGGCACTCATTTTGAACACTTCTTGATAATCTGTTACTAGAATTTGGTTTTGCATGCATCAACATAAATCTCAAGACTCAAATCATACCAACTACCAAGAATTATCATTTGATATTTCTTGGTATCAGGGCCTAAGATACATTACATGGTTGATTTGTAGTGGACAATGCAAAATTGTTATGGGTCTTTTTTCACATTGTAGCATCCAATATGCACTGATAGGAGCGTAGTTCTAAAAGTTGACCAGTCTATGAGTAACTTGACTGAGTTACTCAACTCACAGATTTTGAGTCGGGTCACTAGATTTTGAGTTAAGTCAAGATTTTGCTAGGATGATTAGCCATGGTTTGTAAGTATGCCTATATATATATATATATAATATTTTCATATGATAAGACTTTTGGAACTGTTTTTTAAAAAGTATTACATGATCCTTTGTTACCAACATAGATTTCCCTCTCTGTCTCTCTCTTGGTACATATTTGTTAATTATTTTTTTATTTTTTTATGTTTTATAAATATATATTTTCGAATATTTACTAAATTATTGAGTTAGACCAAGTCTAGTTTTATTCGAGTCTTCACGTTAACTCAATGTGGCTGATTTTTGAGTCCAGTCGAGTTTTCCAGTTTCTGAACTGTAGATAAGAGTTTCTATCAGCTGATGTGTATTGCTGTTGGTGCTGTATGGTGGAATTTGAAGTTGAGATATTTTACCACGTAATTTGTTGTCCTGCAACTCCTGAAATTATCCAATGGCATTAAAGATAAATTTTGGGGAGTTGAACAACTTGAGTTGTGGAGGGATAGAAAAGAAGTTAAGCAATGGTATTTCTTAATCTATGATTTGTGGGAGATTATTTTTTTTT
Source organism: Chloranthus sessilifolius (assembly GCA_021018995.1). Taxonomy (NCBI): domain Eukaryota; kingdom Viridiplantae; phylum Streptophyta; class Magnoliopsida; order Chloranthales; family Chloranthaceae; genus Chloranthus; species Chloranthus sessilifolius. The sequence continues at coordinate 87,123,387 of CM037594.1, read as the reverse complement.
TGGATTGGTAATAAGCATGACATCATTAAAAAAGAACAAAAAACAAATCATACAAAGACTCCATAGCAGTGAGAAGCTACGCAATAGGGATACAAAGAAAACAAGGAGAACAAGCAACAATTAGAAGACCAAAACAAAAAGGCCACAAATGTCGGGCCGGTGAAAACCAAAAGGTCAGCAGGCATCTAGTAGCCCAAGCCCCAATCGAAAGATATGCTCCTCGGGAATCCATTACATAGAACATTTTTATTCCAGTATTCCTTAATTCTCTGTAGCGATTTCGGCTCCACAGCCACCTTGGCCCCAACACCTTCCATCATAAGAATGCTTGTAGACCTAAGCTGAAAATTCCTACGACTGTTTTGAAAGACTTTCATTCCTTTCCAGCTGGATAACCCACCAAGTGGTCAGCAATGCGATCTCCCAAAAGGCTTTCTCCATCCCCAACCATTGATCCTCTTCCAGCTACTAATCAATTTTATACTTGACCTCAGGACACACCGATCCCCAAACATGCTCTCCCTTTGTATCCAGACCCACAAGCTACTCACAAGCGGGCAATGAATAAGGAATTGGTTTGCAGACTCCTCTTCCCTAGCGAACATGAAACATACATTCCTTAAACTCATTCCTCTCTTGATAAGCTGTTCCACTATCAAAATCCTCGCCCATGCCGATGGCTAAGCAAAGAAGACTATTCTAGGAGGGATACATTCTTCTACACACCTATCCAGACTCTGTCCACCACCTCTTTAGGTATCATAAAATTATAGAAAGACCTAACCGAGAAAACTCCTTTCTTCTCCAAGATCCAAACTCTTCTATCAATCCCCCCTATTATTAGGGGATATCTTATAAAGTGTGGTCAAAAGTTCCAAAATTAGCAGAATTCATTAATTGCACATCCAACCGTTTGCCTCTTCTTGAAAATCAGGCTACTTCCATGACAATCACCTATTTATTGAGGACTAACTGAAACAAGCCACTAAACTGCACAACCAGCATAATATCGACTAGCCAAAGGTCCTTCAAAATAGAATATGACTGCCATCACCCCATTCCAATCTGACACACTGTTGAAATGTGTCCCAAATCGAGCACACTCCCCTCCACCAAGCCGAAGATCTACCCATAGATCTTGAGCCATTTGCCACTCCTCCTCTCTATCTCCATATTTTGCCCTCAAAATTTGAACCCCCCAAAACCTTCCTGTCCTCAACAATGTGCCACGACCATTTCCCCAGTAATGCTTGATTCATACTTCGAAGATTTCGTAGATCAATACCTCCATCTTCCTTTGGCAATTGGCACACTTTCTAGTTTACTAAGTGGAATTTTCGATTGTCACCTTTGCGTTCTAAAGAAATTCCGTGGAATTTGTTCCAGTCTATCCACAACTGCAGGTAGACATTTAAACATTGCATAAAAAGCACCAGAAGGTTCGATAACTTTGCTTTGATGATAGTCAATTTTCCGTGTAAGTTCTAATCATTCCACAACCGTTTCCCATAGAATCTTTTAAGGAATTAGAACACATAGCGACCAACCCAAATATGTTGATGACAATCTATCCCATCCACATCCAATATAGTTCACAATGTCCTCTAATTCCTCATCCTCCATCCTTACTCCCAGTAAAGAGGTCTTCTCCATGTTGACTTTTTGACCACCTTAGCATTGCCTTGACAACACTATTTTCAACTGCAGGTCGGACAGATATATGTCATGTATCCCAAAGCTTTGTTTCCTTATGATTTTGAGAGTCACCCTCGCTCTTCTGTGAGACTCAAATGGAATCGGCATAAAAAGCTTATATATCCATTTAACTTAAATGTGTTTTACCAGTGATTATAAATCCTGACAGTGCCTTCAAGCATCGATATTAGGATCCTATCGGTGCCGAAAGAGCCACATCCAAATCATAAAATTTTCAAGAGATTGGCTCGGGTTACCTAACAATCCACTTAGTCCATGTGATTGTATATAATGTGAAATTCACTTAGCCCAAAAAATATACCCATTAGATGATCAACTTCATCCAATCTAAGCACTTCAATCTAAACCCTACATTTAGATTTGAACAACAATCTATAATAAAGAGCCCGGATTGGATGAGTAAAATCCTTTGATTTTGATGGATATTGATTTTAGGCTAAAAATCAGATCACATGATGATTTACAACTTAAATGTCTTGGATTAGTTAAGAATGTAGGCCAATTGGTAAAAGAAGGTCACTGTATCATCATTAGTAGGGCTGACCAAAAGCTGGAGCCAATAGAGGGTAACCTATGGGTAATCAAAAGGCCAAGAGGGATCACCCTAGTGGTTTCCTGCTAATGAGTCAAGGAACAAATTATCCTTTGATCCGTAAGGGTTTGTCGATAGGATTTCTAATATGCCTAGCTTATACCCTGTAAAAGTCTGTAGAATAGTATAGCGACAAGCACATAGTGCCGCACATTGGGGGAATTTGTAGCATTTGTGCCCTTTAAATGCTAGTCATTTCATTTTTTATTGAATTCTTTTTTATCTACAAGAAAATAATATTGCTTTATTACTCATTACATTATATGATTAAGTCTCCTATACGAAAATAATATAGTTTTATTTATTATTGAATCTACATAACATTATGGGAGTAAAAGTGTTTTGATCACAGTCTTGGCATGGAGATTTCTAATTTGCCATATCGATGTCGACTGTAAGTGTTATGAGGGTGAATAGGGACAACTCTCTTGCATGATCTATCTTCCCAAATGGAGATAGAAGTACGTCCATGTAAAGACACTTCACAACATCCCAAAATCAGTGGTTTCAACTAGGCTGCTAGGCGGCACATGCTCCGTCAGGCATCCAGATCATCTAATATAACGCATGAGTGAAAATTGGAAGCTTGTTTTGGAATTTCAGCTTATTCTTTTTATCGGTATTTATGGTGAGATTGATCTGAGTAAAACCAAATGGTTAGTTTTAATGCCTTATTTTTCTTACCAACTCTACATTTATATAATTTATACTCACATTTCTTCAATTGAACTTCTTATAACTGATATTTATCTACTCTATTTCTTTTGCAGCTATCTTCTCAAGGACCGACACATGACGAAATCGACTTTGAATTCTTGGGTAACCTCAGTGGAGACCCTTACATTCTCCACACTAATGTATTTGAACAGGGGAAGGGTAACAAGGAGCAGCAGTTCTATCTCTGGTTAGACCCCACTGCAGATTTCCACACCTACTCCATCCTTTGGAACCCACAACACATCATGTAAGCTTCCATATTTCCTTAAATAATCTACATTCATCTTAGGCTGTCCAAACAGACCCTTAAGCTCAATTTATGTTCTTTACGACCAATCTAATAGCCGTCTCTAGTAGCTTATTTCCTTTTATTATTTGGAAATCTGTCAATCAATTAGACTTGAAATTTAAAATTTCTGTTTTGAAGCTTGGATTTACAATATGCAAACGCGTGGGTGTTATGAGTGGAGTAATTATATTCAGTCAGGAAGATTTGAAGATAACAGAGTAATAGGAAGTTTAGTTGGATGTTTGAGCATTGCTCTCTGTTGGGCAGTTTAGTAGGTGGAAGAACCTCGGATGCCATTGGAAGGAAATGGACTACGGGTTTAGCAGCCATAATTTTTCAAACTGGTGCAATTCCCACAAGTTTCAAACTGGTGATGCCATTACAGATCTGAGAAGAAGATGATGCGTTCTGAGCTTTGCTCGGCTGAAGAGGAGAGGAGAAGAAGAAGAAGAAGAAGAGTTGGCACAAATTTCTGAGCAGGCCCAGAATGGAAATCCAATAAAAAACACATGACAAACTTTAGATTGATTCAATTATATAAAATAACTTCACTTTTTTCCTTGTTCTCTTTTCTATTTTTTGAGTAATCGTTACTCCCAGGATTGAGACCATCAAGCTTTGCAGATTTTGATGGGGCAATCTTGAGTTCAAATGATTAGTGTATTCCATCAAATAGTTTAATTATATGGCAACAATTTGTACACTTTTAACCTCGAGAAATCACGAGATAAAACAAGAAACAACAGGTTATTCAAGAGATATTAAAACATATGATCTACCTATCCAATGTTTCAAATGAAAATTCTGAACTACCTTTCCAACGAACTAGAAGGTATCTCCATTGTTTTTTTTAACCATCTGGGAACTTGTTTTAACTGGATTCTGTTACTAGAACATAGCAGGTTGGTTAACTTATGGTATAATTTTCATCATAGAGATAGTGGACTTTTGTAACTTTGTCTCTCCAACTCCTGAGGAACAAGCAGCACGCGCTATGGCAGTACAATGTGTGTTCGATGTTATCAAATATATATGACCACATTCTAAAGTATGCAGAGTTGCTATTTTGTGCTGTTAATAATGCTGTGTTTATTTGTTGTCTTTGAATTTAGTCATATGCTATGTGTCAAGGGCTACTTAATATGAACATTCCTTGTTGTTTAGCCAAGTGTTTGGATCATTTAAGACGGGCCTCTATTCCCCCACAAGTGATATTGATGTAAGTAAATTAGTCCTTGTTAGTGGTCTATAAGATCCAAGCTACTTCCATTAGATATTTTTATAATATTAATTCCCTCCATTTATTCCAGTGGTATGTAGAGCTTGCAGTTGGTGGCAGCAAAGTCAATGCCGATTGCAATGGCAAGCTTGTCTAGAGGTACACCCCTTCTGTGCCCACACTGCCAAAGGACCTGTAAGGCCGTTACGCCGTACTCTTCAGGTAAAATTTCCCTCTATATTGCTTTAAAACCATTGTTATTAGTCCATATAATTTCACTTATTATGGTTGGAGTTTGATTAGTTTTTAGTTCTTGGCTTCACAGGGACTTGATTGTAGAACCATTGCTAGCATGTTTGTCGACGCCGGATGCATCTGCGAGAAAAAGGTCATCGGCGAGAGGACCATAGGTGGATCACATCGATCAAAGGTGGCTGCGTTGGAGAAGCCTCAGGACAACTTTGACGACATCATATGGAGGGTGGAAGTTTAAGGGGCAGATCGGAAGGGATTGTGTTATTGGTATATTTAATCGACTAACTTGTTAGAATTTAGGTAGGGAGCTGATCTCAATCGACTCATTTGGAGTTGGTATCTTACCTACCTATTGTAACTAGAAGTGAATTTTGGATCTTCTTTTCTAGTTGTCATGGAAAAGAATATGTAAACAGACTTGTGCTCTGCCAGAAATTGAATGCCCTTATATAGGTTTTATTTGAATTTTTTCTATTGGTTTTTTGTGAATTGTCCATATCAATTTGCTTCTTCTTGATATGGGCTAGGTTATATAAATTGATATCTGTGATATTGGGTTCTTTAAACCACATGTATGAACTGAATTTGGTGTTGTTTGAAAATCTAGTTTATAATTAAAAATTTAAATCTAAACAGGTTATATTCGGCTAAGGTGAACTATTTGGAAAGTGGAACCAAATAGTTGGTTGAATTAGACAACCATTTGAAAGTTGACTTTGTTGATCTATAATCATCAAATGCCTTGATATTTTTATGACGAGACATCTTCGGGTATACGTTACATCCACTAGTCCAATTGATGAAAACGTTAGTGCCATGTGGACAAATTGTCGTTTGTGTGTAATCTAGATTATTCACGGGTAGATCATAAGACTCACAACAAAGGTGATCAACGGTTGATCAATGGTTAATAGAAGCACGCATTTGAATTCAATCCTAAGATTATTAAAGCTAGAGTGTTAAGTCTCAAAATTTTTTATCCTTTGAACAGTTCGTCTCAGTGTGTGTGCCCGACTGGTCACACACTTGAGAATATAAAATTTATTAAATATTAAAGTGATTAGTGAGTTAGATTAAGTTTTGAGTGAAAATGATTGAGTTAGTGGTGATATTTAAACCATTTGATGAAGTGATGTACACCAAGTTACGGTGTAGCGGCTTAACACCTAAGCCTAAGCTTGTAAGTATAAAGGTTAATTGAATGCGAGAGAATTTATTTATCTCGTTTTGGGTTGTTGAGGAAGTTATTGAGAAGAGAGAGAGAGAAGGTGAATTTTTAATTCATGTGTGTGTTGTGCAAGATTGGAAACTGTGTGTGAAATTGTGGAATTAGGATTGAAGAAGATCCTGAGAATTCAACTTTGAAACCCTAGCTGAAGCGTGAGCTCATGGATTGAGGAATCGATCAATTTAAGGTGAGGAAATTGTGCTCAATTATGACATATATGAATGTTAGACTTTAGTTAGCATGTGAGTGAGAAATGAGAAGAAAAGAAGTGAAGATTTAAGAAAAATGGGTTTGGGAAGTTCCAACTTACATGTGTGAGGAATCTGACAAAACCGATCGATCGAAATAAGTAACTGATTGATCGATTTTGTCGGAGCAAAAATATGAGAGTCTGGAGAAACCGATCGATCGAAATGAAATTCGATCGATCAATTTGTGAAATCGATCAATCGATCTGAACACTGATCGATCGATTTATGAAATCGATCGATTGATCTGAACACTGATCTATTGATTTGTGAAAAATAGTTTACGTGTTAGAGAGTTTCTGAAGGAACCGATCGATCGAAATTGAATTCGATCGATCAATTTGAAGATTCGATCAATTGATTTGGGAATCGATCGATCGAATTATGGCACCTGAAGGGTGTAGTTTGCTAAAGGAACCGATCGATCGAAATTGAATTCGATTGATCGATTTGAAATTTGAGCGATTGATTTGAAATTCAATCGATCGATTTGGGAACCAATCGATAGGATTGTGATGTGAGAGATATGTGGTTTTTGAGGAAACCGACCGATTGAAATATAATTTGATCGATCGATTTTGGAAACTGATCGATCGGTTTGGGAATCGATCGATCAATTTGGACAGATTTAGGAAGTTGTTTTGTTTTGTTAAGGAGACTTAGGGGAACCTTAATACCTTCTGATTTTATGTCATTTCTGACGTATGAGTCATGTTTGGGTGTATTCTAGGTATGAGCTTGGGTTTGTGTGCGAGGGGCTAATACGGAATAAGAAGTCTTCATTTCGGCTTGGCCTGAGGTAGGAAAAACTCTATAACATGTGCATTTGATTACAACTAACATGGATTTAGTGATATGATATTAGCATATGTGATCTGTGATCTTTGTCATTTATTTAGCATGAATTTATTTCATGATCTTAAATATGAAAGGTGTGTGTGTATGTGCACTTAAAGAAACTATGTGTGTGTGTGTGTGTGTGAAATCAGCCATGTGTATGTGTGTGACATCAGAAAGATGTGAATAAGTGTGTGTAAAATCTAAAACTTCAAATCTATTATAAATTGCCACAATTCACGGTGATAAACTATAAGTTAGATTTAGCACTTTGATTTAAGGTTCATGTGTGTGGATATCTTACCGACGTGGCTGTATATCCGTGACCGGTACGGCGGGATATCCGTAAGTGTGCTCCCGTATGGCGGGATATCCGTTCTTTGATTACCATTCTGTGGTAATAATTTGTGCGACACAAGTCATCTCGTTCGAAGGGGCTTGGGCATTGTGTAAAATTATTCATTGAATGATGATGGTTGGGGTTTCCCATCAGTATAATTGTGGCTCTTGATGCTATATATACTCGAGAGAGTATTTAAGTAAGTATTTTAAGTGTGTGTGCTATAAGAACAAGTTTTAGAAATCATGAGTAGTGTGATTTGACATGTGCATTAAATATCAATTTTTGTGTCAATTTAAATACTTTTAAATTGTGATTCTCAGAACGAAAAGCATGTTTTGTGTCATGAGATATATGTGTGATGTGAATATATACATGTTATGTTATATTTCCCTATTGAGCTTAGATGTTAGCTCACCCCTCGACTATACGTCATAGGTACATGTATTGATGCGGGTACTGAGGACATAGATCTCGAGGATCCTGAGTACGTGCTAGAGGAGAAGACTGAGCCCCCTCCTGACGAGTTCTTCTAGTGGGCATTGTTGCGCTAGTAGTTATTTTGAGATTTTTGTGTAAGGCTTGGTATGACGTTCAGCCATTTTAGTTTGTATATTGGATTCAATACGTTACTATTGTATTATTTTGTGAACCATGTTTTGGTGACAGTTGTTTTATCACTAATGGTTCGGTTCGGTTCTTTTGTCCATGGGTTTTTGCATGGAATTAGAACCGTCTTTTGTGTGAATATTGGATGTTATCATTATATAGAATTAGAGGTTTAATTCCTTATAATGACTCTATCTGCTTAGTTAGATTATGTGGTTGTTTCTGCTTTGTGTGTGGACGTACCAAGTGTACGATGTGTTTCGGGATTGTCTTATGGGTGATTTGATGGCACGAGTTTTTGGGTGCGAAAATCCGGCCTGTCACAGTTGGTATCAGAGCATATGCTTTAGAGACTTCTGACAAGCCTTAGATGTAGATTATATGTTTAAGATTGTGTCAGAATATAGGGACATTCTTGTTGAGAACTGAAAAATACCATTTTTCACCCCTCAACCTAGCCTTTGATGGACCTTCAAGCATATTAATAATGTGTTTTTAGTTGTATTTTTGTAGAAAACAGGAAATAAGATGTGACAGCCCAAATTTCGGTACCCCGAAACCCGTACCATCAGCATGATGATCTTGACCGTGCCCTTGGCTATGCACAGAACACTGGTATATCAAGCAATAAAAATAAACTGAAAATGATAACTATAATTGCGGAAATAAATCACCATTTAAATACTGTCCAAAAGGCAGTTCTGCTATCATGCCACTGCATGAATAGAGAACCGATCCGAACCATCGATGATATCTGATCACCCCAAATGGTTCGCCCAAAAGAATTATATCAATTTAATTACATTGTTTTAAATAGAAATGAAGGCTTGACGTACCAAGCCGTACTAATAAGCTCACAAAATAATTGTCAACATGCACAACAGAGTGCTCTAGAAGAAGTCCTCTGGAGGTGGCTCTAACTCATCTACGGGTGCGTGATCCGAGTCACCTGGATCAACGTCCCCTGACACTTCAGCTGCTGCTAGCAATGGACATGCGACGTATAGTCTAAAGGGGTGAGCTACATCCTAGCTCAAAAGGGAATAACACAGTGAACATATAAGTTAAAGTCTCACATATATTCTATGATATTCTAAGCATGATGTGCCTATGCAGTAAATGAGAAAAACAATTTGAAAGATAGCAATTGGCATTCACATTTACAAATAGTTTACGGTTTTCACCTCTCTGTTACTTGATCATGAATGACGCTGAATAGGCCTAAAGTAAAAGCAAAACTTAATCTTTCAACTTAAGTAATCCCCGAGCAATATAGCATCGAGCCCCGATGAAATACCCTTCATCGTCATCTATATAGACAGTTTTAAACGTATTCCATGGGAATACAAATAGTACCCAAGCCCCTTTCCCCTGGGGATCGGTGGCGGGGTTTCAAACATATCACAACATCCTTGGGATGTCCTTACTGTGTACGGATAAGCCTCCGCACTGGCCTACGGATTTGCCGCCATATCGGTCACGGATATTCTGCTGAGTCAGTCGTGGGTATCCCGCCACGTCGGTGGGGTATCCTATCAAACCTCAAATAATAAAAATATCAGGTGCTTTACATATAATTATTCACCGTGTAAGTGTACTATCTTATATCAGTTAGGCCTTATCAGACATTATTCAATCTTGGATACATCCCTGGGATGTATCCATTCACTCGCATCACACTTGATGCCCTTGTTACTTTCTCATCCCCTGGAGATCTCTCCTTTTCATATGCTTACTTGTTCTCAATTACTCGCATCACACCGATACCTTTATCACTTTCTCATCCCCTGGGGATGTCTCATTTTTTTATATGCTTACTTGGTGTCACACACACACACACCCACCTTTAATAAAAGTTTTATGATTTAAGGCACTTTCATTTTACTGGTGTATCACGCACACACACACATGGAGATTATATGATTTCACAAAGCTTAACATAACTAAAACAATTTTCAATTTAAATTCTATATCACTACATACATGCTCTTGCAATTTAAAATATATGTTCAGGGTGTTCCCTACCTCAAATCTCTGAAAATTCATGCATCAAGGTCCCACGTGGCTCCTTGTGCTCATGATCATACGTACCACGTGTGGTACAATATAACACATGTAACACATCACTAAAGATGTAATAAAGAAGGTCCAAGACCCTCTTAGAATCTCAAAGTCAAACTCAAAAGTCAACAAAAATGACTTAGTCGATTAATCAAACTCCAAGGTCGATTAATCGAATCTGATTCGATTAATCGATTCCCAAAATCGATTAATCGAGATCTACAATTGATTAATCGATCCCAAATTAATTAATCGAATTTCTCAACTCATTCAGTTCGATTCTCCATTCGAGTAATCGAATTCTCAAAATCGATTAATCGATCCCAAATCGATTAATCAAAAACCAAAATCGATTAATCAAAATCCCAATTCGATTAGTCGATTTTCCCAGGTCACTTTCCTCCAGCTACTGGAGGTTCCCAGTCGATTAATCGACACCTTAATCGATAAATCGAAATCCAAAGTCGATTAATCGAAACTCAGTTCGATTAATCGATTTCGGGTCCTTTGACTTTTCAACTTCTTGGCCAAAATCGATTAATCGAATCCCAATTTTGATTAATCGATTTGGCCAGATTCAGCTCCTTTTCGAGCTGTTCTTCCAAGACTTTTCCTAGTCTTTTTCCTTCCTTTTTCTAAGCCCTTAATCTATCATTTTGAATATTCTTGACTGAATTTAAACCTCTATAACCTATGCATTTAATTCACAAAAATTTACCTTCAATCAATCTCAAATTGATTAGATCTAGAGGTTGGAAAGGCTAGGGTTCAAGCTTTGGCTCTAACGGATTCCTCGCGTCGAATCCGGTGTTTATTGCTCAATCCTTCCAAATCACTGCTAATAACTCCTTAATCACCCACCTTCTTTACTCCTCTCTCTCTCTCTCTTCTTTACTCTCTCTCAACAACCAACATTGATTTAAGGGTTATTAAACCCTTTTTATCTCCCCTCAAACTTGTGTATTTAGCACATGCACCGTAATAGGTGTATGTGACTTCGGATTTACATCAATCTCCACATTCACTCAAATTCTCACATCTCATCCGTTCATCGCACCCTATACCAACTATTGAACTCCTATTTGGTCAAACCTATGACCAGTCAGGCACGGATCTCGAGGTCACTGTTTAATGTGATTTTTCAGGATATTACATAAGAACTTAATGCTGCAATCCATCTTTTTAAGCTAATAAGAATGAATTTCATGCTAAGTTATGGAGCTAAGTGAAGATCAGAGGATGCACCATGGTGGATCACACTATGTGTGCCATATTGCAGGACTAAGTGGGCCCCAAAAGTTCCACAGAAGAGAGGAAGGTGGACCAAGACAGAGAACATGGCTACAGCAGGCACTGCACAATAGCAGAGGACCAGAAATGAACCCTCGCACAGTTGTCGTGAGGTTCAATTTATTCAGAGAATGCCTCGCGCAATTGTCGCGAGGTTCACAAGCCTGCAGCACTTAAATCATACGCAGATCAATGGCAGAAGGGCTTCAGAAGTGGATCTTGCACAGACCTTATGCGATTCAGAATTGTCATATTCTTAGGTGCTTACGCAGTTCTCGCACAAACAACATCATAGGAAATCGCGTCGTTAGCCTCTCGCGCAGTGACCTCACGAGCTTCAAAGTCAAATCTAGCCTCATGAGCAGTAAAAAGTTGCACACAATGTTGAACCTCGCGAGCCTCTTTAGCACGCACTTCAGCCTCGCGATAGCTTAGAGAGAACCCAGTGAGCTGCATCACCTGAAGCTGTAGCCACGCGATATGTACCATTCATAGGAGAGCAGAGCCTTGTGAGCTCCCTTCACTGCAAACCCATCCTCACGAGTTTGCTCCTGCACTCAAGTCTGTTGCGTGAAGCTCTGGCCCCCAACTTCTTAGCCGCCTATTTTAATGTTCAAGGATAGTTTTGGGATTTCACTTCAATTAGGGCACACCTCCCGAGATGCCCATCTATTCCATGCATCCCAAGGCAGCCAATGGTCGCTGATGGGCCACTTAATTAGCTCCACATCCTCACCCTTGCTTCTAGGGCACACCAAAGTTCAAGGATTGTTTATAAATAGAACATCCTCCTATTTTGTAAATCATCCAGGGTTAGCATGTGATCACCTAGGATTAGGGTTTCAATCCAGGAATAGCCTAAGATCTGATCCAGGGTTAGCCTGTGATCACGTAGGGCTAGGGTTAGGGTTTGATTACCTCTTTTTCTATTTTTTTTTTCTCCTAGCTCAACACTTGTTGGCTAAACCTTTGGTAAGCATTTATGTATAGTTTTATTTAAGTTTTGTAATAGGTCTGTAAACCTTGGGATTTGGTGTTGAGCTGTTGTGGACAAGGCTGCTCCCTTGAGGGATTTCATTATTGATAACACTAAATCAATGGAATCTTTGTTTGAATGCTTATTTAATCTATTATTTTTCTATTTGTCTGTAGTTCTGTTCAGTCTATAACATACATTTAGGATTTAAGCTTATTGAAAGGCCCATGGAAGCTTGAGCGTGATGCCCTGGGACCATGGTGGCAGTCAGCAATTTTTATGCTTTGTTCTTAGTATTTTTGGGTAAGGGAGCCTCTGTGGATAGCTTGTGACCATTTGAGTAGACAGACTATAGCCCTAGTGCAAACTTGGTCACAAATCTGATGATGGATTATTCTTCTCTGCACTTGGACTTGTGTCTTAGTGAGAGATTATGCAGGAGCAGACTCTCCTCTGTTTTACTTGATCGCCATCAGATGTTAGACTAGTTTCTCTGTAGTGATTGCGGACTAGGAGGCTGAGTCATTGCAGGCCTTTTGTAGCAATGATCAGCTGCGCTTAGATCCTTATTCAACCTGTTGCTGGTCCTTTGTGTGGGCATCAATGTGCCGTTGGCCTTGACAATACACAGAGGGCTTTATGGGTTGGAACTCTTATGAATGTCAGCCAGATCTGTGCGCAGAATTGGGGAGCATGTAGCCTGGCAAACATAGTGTCTGCAATGGTATTCATGGCCTGATTTGATTTATGGGATGAGGTTTGATCAGCTTACTCCTATGGATTAGATTTGTAACTTCTGGCTTGATCAATGGAATTTGACAAACTCTATAGGATAGTTTGTGGCCATTTGAGTGGACATACTATAGCCTTAAAAGTGCCCCAAATGGCATGGGTTAAGTTGGATACTTCTACCTTGCTGAGGTTATTGATAGCACTTCAGTAAGGATTTGCTGCAGAGAGAGCCCTAAATCTGAGTTACATAACTGAATGAACCTTTAACCTAAATTGCTTACTTCTCACCCTTTTACTTTTATTTTAACACACCATCACCACCTTCTTTATCCTTTTCTTTAGCTATAGTTTGTTCCTATTTTTTCTTAGTTTTTAGTATAGCTTAGTGACACCTAAACACCCTTCCTTTAGGACTGCTAGATCTGCAGTTAGATCTGGAGACTACTATACAACCCTTGTGGTTCAGATCAATACTCCCTGTGAGACAAACTCTTACTTATCAAAACTTGCTACAATAGCCCTGGATTTTGCAGGCTTAAGATTTCTTTAGTTGTGCTGTTGCCATCATCTTTATTTTGCTTTACATTATTTTTATTATTTGTTCTCACCACATAATGAGTAAGCACACTGGTAATAAATAAAGAAAATCTGGATTGACAACAAGTTTTTGGCGCCGTTGTCGGAGAGTTTTGATCTAGTATAGTAATATGTGTTTTTGTTGAGCTATATTCCTTGTAGATGTAGTGTTAGAATAAATGTCGGCTTTAGTTTTTGTGTGATTTTTGAAATTTTTTTTCATTTTCTATTTTAGATTTTCTATGTCTTTGAAATGTTTGAATAAAGTATAGCTATAATCCAAAAAAAAAAAATGATGATGTGTCAGCAGATGAGGACTAGCAGTACCTCATATGCCATTTCCTCAAATTTTTAAGGTCCTTCTCCCTCTTCTAAGGGGAAGGATATGATAGAGGAAATGAGATCTGTTAAACTATTGCAGTCATTGGTGAGATAGTGGATGAGACCTTGCCCAATCTGTTGGACTTGGGCTGAGGTATTTGCTAAAAATTTTAAAGTATGGACTGAGGAGGCCCCCACCTATGTGCTAAAAAGTACTATTTTGGGCTTCTCAGTGGGGTGAGTGCACCACTTCACTTAGACAACTGCCCTTAGCCATTTAAGGCACCTTTGCTGCCTTATAAGTGACTATCCACCTGATGTGGAGCTGGAGCTGCTCCCCGCATCTCTCATGCAACTATAAACTGCTGAGCTGGAAGACCTTAGGTTTGTTGCAAATGCAAAGGTATGGCCTTTCATTTTGATATTACAGTTCTTTCCAGTTTAGCTGAGTTCTAGATGGGTTGTCTTAAGTTTCTGTCATGCATATACCCCCATTTAGATTGTTGAGATCATGAGCCTTAATGTTGGGAAGAGTCATGAGGGTTAATGATCAGAGCTTACAAATTTGTGTTGAAAATTTTGTTGAGCCCTCTAAAATCATTCACTTTCAAGTCCTTCCACTGATAGCTGATCCAACACTGTGTACCATATGCAACATAGCTATTTTTAGTATTTTAAAATTTTGTCTATATAGTGTTGTGTGATCTAATTTTTGTATGAATCTTGCTATACAATGTGTGCTTTTAATTTTCAAAAGTTTGTGTCATCAATTCTGATTCATACTCAGATCATTTTATAAAATTTTGTGTTCAGAATTTTGTTTTAGTTTGTATATTGGATTCAATATGTTACTATTGTATTATTTTGTGAACCATGTTTTGGTGACAGTTGTTTTGTCACTGATGGTTCAGTCCAGTAACTATGGGCCAATGAATAAAAAGCTGCAATTCGTAGCACCAGTTTCAAGGCAACCTGCTCAGACGAATTTTTCTAGGCCACCTATGCCGATATCGGGGAGACCTTTCCGTTACGAGAGCTCTGCTACTACTGCCGGAGTACCAGTTACTCAGGGTTTTTCTAGAGCAGCATCATCCACTCTTATTGAGACGTGTGCAAGATGTGGAAAGGCTCACAAGACCTCAGATTGTAGATGAGGAACGACATCAGCTGCGATGTTTTAAATGCAGAAAGATGGGGCATATGATCAAAGATTGCCCATAGTTGAGAAAAGAGAGGACGACATCAGCTGCGATGCCAAGGCCTATAAGGACAACGAGGCCTACTGTGCAAGGGCATGCATATGCCGTTAAGGCTCAGGATGCCCAGAACAACAATGATATCATACAAGGTGAAATTTCTATTAAATTCAAGATATATCGTTAATTTGAGATTTTAGATAGAGAAGGTGCATCAAAATTAGAAGTAGTCTTTTAATTCCGACTACCTACATACTTAGCTCTTACATATGTAATTGTTTAATTATGTATGTGACATAGGTACTTTGCAAATGTATGGTAAGAGTGATTACCTCTGTTATGAAGCGAGAGTGTTGATAGACCCAGGGTCAACTCACTCATTTGTGACGCCGTAATTTGCGAAGAAAGTGAAGGTCATTCTTGAGACCTTGGATTTTTTTTTGGAAATGTCAGTTCCAACGAGAAATGCAGTCAGTACTGATACAGTGTGTCAGTCAGTTATTGTTGCCATCAAGGATTACGAAAGTCATGAATTGGTGGCAGATTTGATCCTGTTGGATATGCAAGGATACGACATGATCCTTGGCATGGACTGGTTATCCATGCATGGTGAAAGCGTTGATTATCGGAGGAAGATGGTTACTTTTAGACTGAATGTGAATAGATCGTTCAAGTTTTTAGGAATGTGATCAACCTTTATACCACTTATTTCTGCAATTCGAGCAGAGCGTTTGATAAAGAAAGGATGCAGTGGATACTTAGCTTTTTTGAAAAAGCAACGAGAAGAATGTGATATCAAAAATTCCGATTGCTCGTGAGTTTCAAGACGTGTTTCTGGATGAATTGCCGGGATTGCCACTAGATAGAGAAGTGGAGTTCGCCATTGACTTAGCACAGGGAACGAAGTCAGTATCCAAAGTACCATATCGAATGGCTCCGACTGAGTTGAAGGACCAGCTGCAGGAACTCATAAGACCTAGTGTGTCTCCTTGGGGAGCACCGATCTTATTTGTGAAGAAGGGCGGGGTCGGTCGATGAGATTGTGCATTGAATAAGTTGACCATAAAGAATCGATATCCTTTGCCCAAGATCGATGATCTGTTTGATCAATTACAAGGTGTAAGATTCTTTTCTAAGATCGACTTGAGATCTGGATACCATCCGTTGCGAGTTAAAGCAGAAGATATACAGGAGACGACATTCAGAACCAGATATGGGCACTACGAGTTCTTGGTGATCCGTTTGGATTGACTAATGCATAAGCTTCATTCATGGATCTAATGAATCAAGTGTTTAAACCACATCTCGATACTTGTGTAGTTGTGTTCGTAGATGACATCCTCATCTACTCAAAAATAAAGAAGGAGCATGAACATCATATAAGGATTGCTCTACAGACGCTACGTAAATACCAACTATATGTGAAACTTAGTAAGTGTGAGTTTTGGTTAGAGAAAGTAAGCTTCTTGGGACATATTGTCTCAGAAAAAGGTGTTACAGTAGATCCAGCAAAGATCGAGGTAGTAGTGGAATGGGAACAATCAAAGACTATGATTGAGATTCGCAGTTTCCTTGGTCTGGCTGAGTATTACAGAAGGTTTGTAGAGGGATTTTTAAAGCTCTCAAGACCGCTCACTAAACTTCCAAGAAAGGATGTAAAGTTCGAGTGGACCGAAGAATGTGAGAAGAATTTTCAAGAACTCAAGAAGAGACTAAGTTTAACACCAGTGTTGGTTATTCCTTCAGGCAGTGGAGGATTTGCTGTATATAGTGATGCTTCACACAATGGTTTAGGATGTGTGCTCAATCAGAATAAGAAGGTTATTACATATGGGTCGAGACAGCTTAAGGACCATGAGAGAAACTATCTAGCACATGATTTGGAACTAGCAGCAGTGATCTTCACGTTGAAGATTTGAAGACACTACTTGTATGGAGAGACCTTTGAGATCTTCACGGATCATAAGAGCCTTAGATACCTATTTACGCAGAAGGAACTAAATATGAGATAACGAAGATGGATGGAATTTCTCAAAGACTACGATTACTCCATTCAGTATCATCTAGGCAAGGCAAATGTTGTAGCAACTGCTTTGAGTCAGAAGAGTTCGTCTCTACTATCTAGCCCTGTTATGGGGATCCGTAGATGGAAACTGCAAAAAGATCTATCTTTGTATGACACAAAGATCAAGGTACAAGCTTTAGGAGCCTTATTGGCTAATATCACGATCTGACCGATAATTTTTAATCACATTTATAAGTTGCAGATGAAAGATGCAGAGTTAGTGAAAATCAGATAAGGTGTGATTGATGGCAGTAGATTAGATTTCTCCATCAAGGAGGATGGATCACTATTATTTAGGAGACGTCTATGTATATCGATCGATGCTGACATTAGGCAAACTATTCTAGACGAAGCCCATAAGTCTAAGTATGCTATTCATCTTGGTGGTACCAAGATGTACTAGAATCTGAAAAAGAACTATTGGTAGAGAGGTCTGAAATAGGATGTTGCTAAATATGTTTCAAAGTGTTTAGTAAGTCAGCAAGTGAAAGTGGATCACAAACATCCGACAGGTTTAGTGCAACCTCTACCAATACCAGAGTGGAAATGGGAGTCAATTTCTATGGACTTCATACTGGGATTACCACGGACAACAAGCGGGTACAATGCCATTAGGGTGGTCGTTGATCGACTAACCAAATCAGCTCACTTCTTGCCATACAACACAATGTATACGGTAGGAAATACGTGAAGGACCCTACACATATCTTTGATGATCAACCGATCAAGATTTATGAAGATTTGACCGTGAGAGAGGAGCCGGTTTAGATACTTGTTATTACGCACGAAATTGATTCCGTTAGTGCTTGTTCGGTGGCGGAACCATTCAGTAGAAGAGGGCACTTGGGAGTGCGAGGTGGAGATCCGCGATCAATACCCTCAGTTGTTCAGTGAGAGTTGAGAAGAGTTGTGAGAATTGTAAATTTCTTTTCAGTTATAAACATGATGTTTTAATGTGTAACTGTAGCTTAATGGAATCATAAAGAACAATATTTTTGAAAGTTGTGAAGTTTCAAACAATTTAGAAGTGAGAAACACAAATTCTAAAGTTTTCTGTCAAAATCGATCGATCGAAACATGAATCGATCGATCGATTTGACAGAAATGAGACACAAGCTTTGTTTATGAAAATTGATTGATCAAAATTAAAATTGATCGATTGATTTTGAAATTGATCGATCGAAATGCGTACTGATCGATCGAAATCATAAAAACAAAGAGCAAATTCTTAACTGGTAAAACTTATGAAAATCAATCGATCGAAATGGAAACCGATCGATCGAATTTGTAAACTGATCGATCGATATTTTTAAGCATCAAAGTTTGTATGAAAAATCGATCGATCAATTTTGATAATCGATCGATTGAATTTGTCGACCGGTTTAGTTTAAGTGAAAATCGATTGATCAATTTTGAACCTCTTTGAAAGGTAAAACCCTAATTCCTTGAGCAGAGGGGCGATTTTCCACCGTGATTCGAGTGTGGATACTCTAAGAGATCGGATCTAAACCTCTTTGAAAGGTAAAACCCTAATTCCTTGAGCACTTCAATTTGAGTTCAAACCAGTTTATTTTAAACCTTAAGCCCTAGTTTGTAGTTCTTTTAGAAATTACATATGGCACCTAAAACTTGACAATCGTTGAAGAACCCTACGTCTAAGCAACCTATCTCGCAAGCAGATTCTTCGCGATAACCACCACAACAGTCACCACCACAACAACAACCACAACCTCCTTCACCGCCACCGCCACTACCGCCACCACCACGAGAATGTCCTAATGCTTGGTGGGCAGCGAAGGGATTTGAAACATAATATATCATTGATCCCGCACTTTTCCAAGAGCGCGATGTCCAAGGTATAACTCATTGGGCCCGAGATTACCTTATAAAGGCCGAATTAGAAAACTTGCTCAACCCACTTCATGAGTATTATTACCCTTGTTTGGTATAACTATTTTACCAGAACATGTACGTAGGAAATCAACTCGACACCGTTTATACCAAGATAGATGGACGAGTGTACGTATTCACTCATGACCATGCTGCTAACACACTTGAGTGCTATGACAAGTATGGTACCGGTATTGATTAGAAGGCCCTGCAAACATAGTGGATGGAGTGGTTTTCTTATTCTCACTTTTTAACCCCATGACTGGAGTATATGTTGGTTAGATTGATTATGGTGTTATTTTATTATTGGAAATGCGATAAAAATATAGAAGTAAAAACAAATTAAAAAGGGGAGTGAAATGAAATGAAACAACGCAAAATAATCTACACACATAGTCCTGCAAGATCCAGGGCTGTTGTAGCAAGTTTTGACATGTAAGAGTTTGTCCCACAAGGAGTGATGATCTAAAAACCAAAGGCTGTATAATAAATCTCCAGATCTGATTACAGATCTGGCAATGCTAAACCTATACTAGAAAGCAAGGTTAAGAGAGGGTGTTTAGGTGTCACAAAACAAAACTAAGCTAAAAACCGAAAAGAAAACTACAGCTAAAGGAAGGAGGTAAAGAAGGATGATGATGGTGTGGAGAAGTACACAACTATGGGTTAATCTTCACTGTAGCTTGGCTCAAGAGCTAAATCTACAGCTATCCTTCTCTTGGCTAAAAGCACAAGTGAAAGGTAGAAGAATCCAACCTAACCCAAAGACATAAACTGATCTTAAGGATGTATTCTATCCACTTAAATGGTCACAGAATACCCCAGGGATTGCATCCAGTCAAGGGATTAAACTAGTACAGGAAAACCATTGTAGATATTATATTTGCAAGGCTACAAGCTCATGCATCCATAGGAGAAAACAATCTATGAAGATCTAGTGAAAACTACTAGAAATCACAAGCTGAATGGGGATTTAGAATCAGCTGGTCATTACTACAAAAAGGCCTACAATGACCAAACTCTCAAGTCTGCAATCTCTGTAAGATTCTGGGTCTTTTCACTGAAGATGGTGTTGCAAAACAGAGGAGAAGTTGAGTTTGCAGCAGTCTCTCACTTGGCTACAAGCACAAGTGCAGAGAAAAAGAATCCAGCTCAACCCTTTGATCTAGACCAGTCTTAGGGCTATACCCTGCCCATTAAAATGGTCACAGGCTATCCCAGGGATTTTCCCAATCACAAAGGTTAGAGATAGAATAGAAATACTGCTGCTGTCACTATGGTTGCAAGGCTACAAGCTCATGCAACCATAAGTGCATAAAACCCATACAGCCCTATGTGAAGAACACATAAAAACATAGATTGAATGAAGCATTAAAAATGGCATTTCATTAAATATAAAGGACTTACAATGATCTGCCCTCAAGGCAGAAGTCTCTGTAAACTCCCAAAACTGCTCGTAATGTTCTTACAAACCCGATTACAATTTACAATAAACCTAGATGCTATACAAGGATTTAACCCAACATGGCTGCTGAGCTAAGGAAGAAGAAAGGATAAAATAAAAAGAAAGTAAAAACCTAAAATATAAACCCTAAAAGTGAGCTCAGACTAATCTTGGCTCCCTTCCCAAGACAACTTATAGCTGTATTTATACAATCCATATAGCAGTTTTGTGCATTGGCCAATCAGAAATAAGAAAGAATAAACCCATTTGGAGAAGGTGTTGTGGCCCATTTGTGGCCAAGTAATGCCTTGAGATGTGTGGGACAGCTCAGCACCTTGGGATGTGTGCCCTAGGTTCTGTGGAATCTCAAAAATGCCCCCTGTCATTTGAACATGGCTGTTGGAACCCGAGCCTCGAGTAGATACGCTTCAAAATTTACATCTCGAGAGGCTCTCGAGAGGATAATGGCTTTAGGTATTACAGCTCGAGAGGCTCTCGAGAGGATAAAAGACAACATTTTAAGTGCTCGAGTGGTTGGTTGCTTCAGATTTTCAACTCGACAGGATCTCGAGAGGCTGCTCGAGAGGCTAAAAAACAAAAAAAACAGCTCGACAGGTTGAGTTTTCATTGCATGAACTGCTCGAGTGGGTGCTGGCTTCAGTTCTGCAGCTCGAGAGGCTACTTTTCCAGCAAAAGTAACTACTTGAGTGGATTGTTTGGAGGCTGTAAAGTGCTTGAGTGTCTGGTTTCATCAATGAACTGCTCGACTATATAAAGCACTTCAGATCTGCAGCTCGAGAGGCTGGTTTCAGCAGTAAACTGCTCGAGGATATAGAGAGCTTTAGATTTATAGCTCGTGGGGTTGAAGTAGCAGCTCGATAGGCTGGTTCTTCAGCATTTTCAGCTGCTTGACATGTTGTAACCCACCAGCAAGCTACTCAACAGGTTGTAACACTCCACCCATGTAGCTCGACAGGCTGCTTTGTTCCACTCGACAACATGTGGTACACCAGCCAGTAACTCAACAGGCTACTTTTCTTCAACAATAGACCACTCGACATTCATAATTTTAGCTCGACAGAATTATACTTCATCATTGCCGTGCTCGACATGCTGGTGTGCAGCTCGAGTGGATGAAGGCTTCAGCTAAGAAGCCTGTGAGGTTCAAATCTGTAGCTCGGCAGGTTGAAGCATCAACACTAAAGTGCTCAAGTGGCTGCTTTTAAAGTTGCAATTATTCGAGTTCTTCAAGGCGACAGCTATGCTACTCGTGGGGTTCAATTTCCAGCAAGAGTAACTGCTCGAGGAGCTACTTTTAAGGCTGCTAACTGCATGAGTGGTTGGTTGCTTCAGCTACACAGCTTGTGGGGTTCAGATCTGCAAGTCCTCGAGTATATAAATGTAGGGATTTCGTTGAGTTGCTCAAGTGTTTAGTGCAGCTGCTGATACAGCTCGTGAGGATGAGATTTCAGCAACACATTCAGCTGCTTGACAGGTTGGATGAAACAACTATAGACTACAGCTCAACAAGTTGGTTTTATAGCTGCACACATGATGTGCTCGAGTTATTTAGTGCAACAGCTGATGTTCCACTTGAGCTGCTAGTTTGCTTGCTTAAGCTGTTCAGTGCAGGTGCTGTGGCTGCTATGTGCTATAGCTGCTTCATTGCTGATCAAATGAAATGCTCAAATGCTTGAAATGGAAGAGCTATAGCTGTAATGTGTTCAATAATTACTCAATAAAATTGTTGCAGCACTCCATTATACTTGGGCTCCACTTCTCTCTCTCAGCTGGGCTTCTAGGACCCCGAGGCATGCTAAACAACCCCAATGGTGTGAACCACCATAGTCCATTCATTGTAAACCCATCAACACCACAACTTGACACAAAATTCTTTCTTCTTGGCTCTAAAATGATGGATTGTTGCACTAAGCTACAGTTTATTATTATCTACAAAAGCACACTTAAAAACTTACTATTAACCAGCTTGAAGGTCAATTAAAGGCTAGGTTAGGAGGTGAAAAGTGGTATATTTCAGTGATCAACAATATATCCATGGGATATCTTATGACCATTTAAGTGGACAAGATATAGCCCTAGGACTAGTCCATATCTTAGGGTTGAGTTAGATTCTTCTACCTTGCATTTGAGCTTGTAGCCAAATGAAGGATAACTGTAGATCCAACTCTTGCTCTGCCTTGCCATATCTTTTTTAGTAAAAATAAATCCCTAGCTATTTACTTCCCATATTTTCTATTTATTTTATCAAATTATTTCCATCCTTCTCTAAACCCCCTTTTATTTCTGTAGACACCCAAATTTGGTCCAAGGCCCGATCAAGACACATTTTGTGAGAGGTGCATTTTCGAGCTTTTGATGGCATGCATGGAACCCTTAGGAACCTTTTCGAAACCTTAGGAGCCATCCCAAACCCTTAGAAATCACCCCAGATCCCTTAGGAACCTTCCCGAAACCTTAGAAACCCATCCCGACCCTTAGAAACCATTCCGAACCTAAACCTAGCTTTCCAGAGTAATAGATAAAGAGGGGTGGGTTGGGACTATCTGTGATCTTCTACTACAATCAAATCATACACTATTGAAAAGTAAAAGTCCATAACTTTCCAACGAGCCAAGAATCACCCCAATCGGAGTTGTACATCAAAAGTTACGATGTTTCAAACATGAAGGGCATTTTAGGGTTTTGAGGGGGGTCCCCCTTAGGGTTTTGGCACATCTATTAGATGAGCCAAGCCATTTCTCCCCAGAAATGGCTTGGCGCAACTAATAGTTGCGCCAGCCTATAGGTGGGTCCCACCTCAGGCAGCTACTTCCCAAATCCCTGTTTGCCATTGTTTTATTGTACATAAGCTTGGCGCATCTATTAGTTGCGCCAGGCTTATGAACAGTTTAAGGGGTCTTCTTCTCGAAAATTGAGATTGGGGTTTGACTTGTTGACCATCTTGATCATTGGAGTATGTTTTGCTTATTTGATTGCACCCATTCCCTATCTATTTGCAACCCCTTAAGTGGTTTAAACCTCTAACCTATCATCCACCATTGGAGCATCTTTTCATATATTTCAAGGCTCTAAAAACCCTAGATGGCTAGATTTCCTAATTTCTAACCTAGTTTAGCCTCTAAACACCCTCCTAACCTATCCTTTTCCAATAAATAGAGAGGCACCCCCCCTTAAGCAAGCTTGAAAAATTTCTCAAAATAAAGATTAAGAAACCTCTCTCTCTCTCTCTCTCTCTCTCTCTCCTCTAGTGCACTTTTTCATACAAATTCCAGAACCTTCAAACCTTATCCTTTCATTTAAAAGTCTTAGTTTAGGTGTGTGCTACCCCCTAGACTTCCCTCTCTACCTCTTAGCTACCAAGCCCTAGGTGCTAGAACCCCGATTCTCACCATACAAGCTATTGAAGCTCATCAAAGCAAGCCTATGCAAGGCTCCACAGTAGTGCAAAAAGGGCTCGAGAGCTTCAGCTCTCCCCTCTATTCCTCTACCTTCTTGGTTCTTCCTCCATCCTCTCATTTGTGCTGTTACGCCCTCGAATTTTTGATAGGAATGGAGGGGCACAAATACAATTTTAATGCCCCTTGGGCAAGAGGAAGGCTTTTTTGTCTCTTTTATATCATTTTTGTTTTGGTCATAAGTAGAGACCATATTAAGTGGGTTGATTGGGTGCCTAACACCTTCCCAATCGATAACCAAAGCTCCTACTCAAGAGCCTTTGGTGTAGTCTGGATTCAGAGTCAATTTTTGGCACTTCGATGCTCTTTAAATTTGGTTTGGGTTTTTCGGGACACCAAAAGCTCCTGGTGGCGACTCTATATTTTTAACGAGTGTGCATCGCCGCGACGGGATCGTAAAAAATCCTACGGTTGCACAGATGGCGACTCTGCTGGGGAGTAGCTAATAGAGCTCTCCCTTGAATTTTGGCCATTTATTTTTATTTTTCTAACCATTTTATTGCTATTTTTTACTATTTTTTTACTCACCTCTCTGATTATGTTGCTTTCTCACCCCTACTTTTATGTCATTTACGAGCCTTAGCCTATTGGTGGGTCTACTTGTGCATTTTCCTTTAATTTCCTTTACTTTTATATAATTTTAAGTGCCTTAGCCGATTGGCGGGCCTATGTGCGTCTTTAATTTCCACAATCATATAACAAATAGTAGACGCCGGCTCGTAGAGGCGGCACGGGATCATCACCCCCGGTTTTTGAACTCTAAGCAAGCTCCCTTTATAAGTGAAAATTAAAATTAAACCAACAAGAGGGACTTAATCAATTTTTGCGAGGTAGATTTTTACGGGTTGGTTTGTTCTAGGCACACATACAATCTCCTGAGTCATAGTATGGTGGCAGCCCCTAGTGGTGATGATCCGGAAAAGTCCCAGCCCACCTAGTACCTGAGAAAGCGCTTGCGCTTGAGGTATATCGGGTGGGTAACCTTCTCGTTTCCAAGCTTAAAACCAGGGGAAAAGTGAGCATTAGCGAACCCGCACCGGCCTTGTAACCCTTAGGTTCGGTGAGGAAGAGATCTAATTCATTAAAGCAGTTAGTCCTTGGAAGCACGGCTTCCAGAAAAACAAAGTTAGAAGACTCATTTCAGCTGAAACCTCTGCTGTCAAACTGTCTGGAAGCCCATTTTTGCCTGGCGCCACTAATACTTGCGCCAAGTAAAAAAGCCCCAGAAATACACTGGCGCATGTATTAGTTGCGCAAGTATAAAATTGGGCATTTTTGGTCTGGCGCACCTAATAGTTGCGCCAGCCTTGTGTTAGACAGTGCAGCCCGAATCTATGGCCTGTTCCACGCTCCCAGACTCCCAGATTAGTGTTTTTAGTACCTCTGTTTGGGTCCCGCAGTTTTCGACACACCAATATGCCCTCGCCCGTCAAGAGAAGGTGACTTCATTTTGACTCGTTCCGGGAGATCAGGTTGTTTGCCTCAATTTTTGGGCCTTCAATAGATCAAGGGGTTTCCCTTTGATTTTTCCAAAGCGCTTCGGAGCTTTTGCTGCGAGACCTATTTAGGGTACGAGAGCCACCCGAAAAGGGAATCCAAAAGGCCCCGAAATTTTTAATCTTTTCATTTATAAAAATTCAATTTTTTTTTTCCAAAAATAGAGTTTTGTTGGTGCCCGCACAATGGCATCATCGTACCCTCCGCCTTCCCGTAGGGGAAGGAGGAAGCTTTATGGGCCCCACCCGAGGCACCCGTACCCTACCCAACAACAAGCCATGTCGTGGGTTGTGGATCCGGTATATGCCAATCCCGACTCATCCCCACTACATTCCCCAACCCATTCCCATGTGGGAGAAGTTTCACGTCCATCCCCCGCAGTCAATCCCCATTCGCCGTCACCGGCCCCTTTGGTGCTCTTATCTTTCCATCTACCACCTCCCAAAATATCCAAAATTCAACCCCCCATTCCCTATTATTTTCCCAAGCCATGCCCTCATCCATGGCCATTCCCAACCCATCTCACCTTCCATTCACACCCATTCAAAACCCGGCCCAATCCTCCACCTTCACCAATATACCCTATTTTTCATCCACCTGACGCATACACAATCCACCCGCATCTACCCATGCCCCATTCGATCCCCCATACATCCCTCCATCTATCCAGGTCATGCCCATTTTTATCGGAGCCATGACCAGCTTTTCTCTCTTATCCTCCACATCTATGCCCCATACATCCTCCCCACACATGCCTAATCCATCCCCATTCCCCAATACCCCACCTCATTTCTCCAACCCATCCTATATCCCACCACTTACTCGGGGCATTTTCGATTTTACCGGGGCCATGCCGAATTTTTCCTCCTCATCCGCCCCATCCATGCCCCTCCAACCTTTAAATACCCCATCTCCATCCGATCCCCCTTCCATGGCCATGATGGAGGAGATGGTCCAAGCTTACAGTAGGTGGAAAGCTTCCCAACACACCCCCTCTCATTCACACCACACATCCATGGATCCATCCCATATCCTATCAAGCCTCCATGCCTCATTCCCCATGACCCCCATCAACCCTCCATCATCCATACCATCCAAACCCCTATTACCCACATACCCCAAGGCCCAACGGCCCAGACCCATCAAGGGCCCATGGCTCAGACCCACCAAGGGCCCATGGCCCATACCCACCAAGGGCCCATGGTCCAGACCCATCAAGGGCCCATGGCCCATGGCCCAGACTCACCAACCCATGACCCAGATCCATCAATGGCCCATGGTCCAGACCCACCAAGCCCCACTGGGCAGAACCTATCATGACCAAGGCTCTATGGCCCAACCTTCCCAAGGACCCATGGGCCAGACCTTTATAGCCCAACCCTTCCAAGGCTTCATGACCCAAACCCAAGCCAAGCAAGGCCCTAACCTTGGAGCCTCACACCTATACCCTTCACAATTCCTCCAAAATTTCATTCACCCACAACCCTCATATCCAGCTCAAACGCATACCTTACATCAACCCCAATTCACCCATATCCCTACATCCCACAGCCAGCTTCAAACCTTTCCCCATACCCAATGGCCTCATCAGACCCCACCCCAAAATCTGACTTCCACTCATCCCATCACCCAATAAACCTTCCCTCACATTCAAAGGACTCACCCAACCCCCATATAGACCATTCCCATCCAGTCCAAGCAGTACCAACAAGAGAATCCCGCCCTCACTACACCTTATGTAGATCAGCAGTCTGAAGAGGATGAGATTAGGAACAGTGATGCTTATGTCGGGGCATTGATCAGCCTTAACCCTCCTCCTATAATTGCCCACCCCTTGGTAGCCCAGAGTGAAGCCCAACCGACTGCTGAAAGAATGGCCCCCATGTCCAAAGAATCAGGGTAGTTGAAAGAACAGTTAGACAAAATTTAGAAGCAGTTGTTGAAGATGGGTGGTGCTGAAATCCATGCCACGGACTTCTCGGATTTATTTTTGTTCGCTGAGGTCCCCTTGCCTCCAAAATTTAAAATGTCGACTTTTGACAAGTATAACGGCACTGACAATCCCATAGCACACCTTAAGTTTTATTGTGGGGACATGTGCCAGTATGGAGGGGATGAAAGACTATTAATAAAGGTCTTTTAGAAAAGTTTGACTGGCCTGGCCTTGAGGTGGTTCACGTCCTTAGAACCATCTATGATAAAGACTTGGAAAGACTTGACAACCTTTCTTCAAGAACAGTATGTTTACAATATAGACATTGAACCGCGTAAGTCAGATTTGACCAGATTGAAGCAGAACCCGAATGAAACCTTTAGCGATTATTTAGGCCGTTGGAGAGCACTGGTAGCTCAGGTTAGAAGCAGGATACCTGATGATGAGCAAATAGAAATGATTTCAAAAAATACTTTACCAGTGATCTCGGACTTTCTAGTGTACTAGCAGCAGTCCAACTTTGTTGATTTGGTAAGGAATGCATATCACTATGAAGATGCTATCAGGGAAGGTCGCTTGAGCAAGAGTGTGCCTGGGGGAGCCAGTGGAGTTAGGAGGTTCTCAGAGCAGAGAAATGAGAAGAGAGCAGGGGCCGATGTCCAGAACATTGCAAACACCAGGCCCAATAAATAACCCCGTTCTAATTTAAGGCAGCCCAGCCAACAGCAGTCAGAACTGAGTCGATGCAGAGAACATGAAATGGATAGGAGATGCCGATGACTTTAGAGCAGAGGAGAGCCTGCTACGATCGAGTTTTTACTCCCTTGGGGCAATCTTTGAATGTACTTTTACCTTTGCTAATAGAAAATGGACTAGTTACCACCCTCCAATCGCGACCTCCTCCTAATCCAATCCCGAAGAATTATGACCCCAACACTCACTGTAATTTTCATCAGGGTCCGAGTCACCCGACTGATCATTGCATTCCATTGAAGCACGCGATACAAGATTTAATTAATGTCGAGAAAATCAATCCACCTGCACCTTCCCAAGTGAACCAACATGCAAATATACATCAGGTGCCATTACCCCCACACCGTATCGGAGGAGCAGGTCCCAGACTCACCATTGAAACAATATAGGAATGTGAAGAAGAGTTTGAATTTGACCTATCAGATTATATCAGTGACCATGAAAGTTATGTGGCACCGTTGCAAAGACATCACGAAGAGAGGAGTATTGGGGTGATTGAACCCTTAAATATGTCAGATTATTTCCCCAACCCAGCACCACAAGTTGAACCCTTAGATCTTAGGGATTATTTCCCATCACCCACACCCGTCAATTATGTGCAGATTAATGCATATCAACCATACACTGCCACTCCCATCAATTACCCAATAGCCCATTAGGTCCCCCATCCCCTGCCATCACCTATCAACTATCAATGGCCCACTCCTATCCCATTACCCTCGATGCAACGACCCCCAAGCTTCACCACCACCACCTGAACCAATTTTTCCACCCACCCATCTATCACCGAAGTTAAACAAATCTTACCCACCCTTCCTGAGCCATTAGTACAAGTGCATCAGACACCAGCAACTACGCCATTTCAGATCTCAGGACCAACCTATAATCCTCATCAGGTCCCACTGAGTTATGAGCAGATAGATGTCAATGTCGGTAGTAGAGAATGAGTAGTAGATTTTGTTACCCGATCAGGAAAGATTTCGAGGCAGCCAGAAGCACCAGCAACAACACAAACTCAGCCAGAGGGAGAGAAGGATAGCGCCATAAACCCTTTTAAAAATATGAGTTGTGAACATATACTAGAGACTCAATTGAGAAGAATGCCTACTCATATCACAGTTTGGGATTTATTAATGGCGTCCCTACTCCATTTTCAAGCTTTAACGGGGGCGTTAAAAAATGCGCACGTATCGCTTCAGGTAAGCCCTGATGAAGTTGGGCAGATAATTGGACAAGTGATGGCTCCTAATGCCATTTCATTTTTGGATGTCGATTTATCTGATGAGGGAAGTAGTCACTCAAAATCCCTCAATATTACTGTGGAATCCGGAAATATGATAATCCCTTTGGTGTTAATTGACAATGGGTCTGCTTTGAATATATGCCCATTGAGAACTTTCACAAAGATTGGGGTAGATCCATGCATGTTGAGACCCACGAGAACCAGTGCCCGAGGTTTTGACAATACAAGAAGAGAGATAATGAGAGAAGTTAACCTTGAGCTATTGATTGGACCAATGACCTTCTCCATATTATTTCAAGTAATGGACCTCAAATCTTCATTCAATCTATTGTTAGGACACCCATAGTTGTATGAAGTCGGAGCGATATCGTCGACGCTGCATCAAAAGCTTAAGTTTATGTCCGGGCATAAGATTATCACTGTCACTGGTGAGGGGCACAGTGAGAAGGAAAAAGCCACCAACAGCGTTGAGAAGTCAAAAGTGTGGGATGTGCCGTACACAGTTGAGGATGTAGACCTCCACAGTTTTGGGTACAAAGTATCAATGGTACTCTCGGAGCCCATCGAGGGCATCATATTAATAACCGGAGGTGGAATGGTAGTGGCAGTGGCCATGCTCCAGAAGTGGGGCTATCAAAGAGGAAAGGGGTTGGGACCCCGGTTACAAGGAAGAAGAGAGCCCGTCATAGCCAAAGGTGGACAGAAAGTCAGAATTGGGTTAGGTTACAAGCCCACTGAGAAAGAGGTTCGGGAGGCTAAGGAGAAAGCCTGAGCCACGACAGCTGCAAGAGCCAGAGGGATACACTTAGAAGAGAAACCCCGTCCCAGGCCTCACATCAGAGACTCATTCGTAAGTGTCGAGGTCATGAAAATTGATTGGAATGGGGCCACTCAATTAACCCCACACATGCCCGCAACACCTGTCCACCCCACCAATCCCCACATTACCCTTCTCAGCCTAGAAATAGACCTAGCCGCATTATCCCTCTTTGAGGAGCGACGCCCCATGCCTGCACAATCTCCCCCTATGGTAAATCACCATAGAACTCTACTGAAGTTTGAGGATAGAATCTCAGACGAATCCGAGATCAATATGATGGAAGTTGACTCCAATGAGCCATATCAGTCAGCACCCTTCATCCAAACAGGTAAAGGAGCGGCCCCTCAGGTACACAATTGGGTGTCTGTGCCCCAAACTCTGGAAGTGGGGAGTGGCCTAAAATTTGGCACTCGTTTCTAAAAAAATAACTTATAAAAAGTGAGATAAGCCCCTGGCAGGCAATACTGTATATATATAGGGACCCACTTTGCCAAGGGCTCATTTATGAAAAAAATAAAAATTCTAAAAACATGGAGAAAATACAAAATCCAAAAATATTGCCTTTCAAAATTTTGAATAAAATCTCATAAAAAGATGCCTTAATTGAAATGCCTATCCCACGTGAAATCGATCCGTTTTCTTTAGAAATACAAGAAGAGGTAGAAATTACGAGTCTGGACTAGGATGTCCCTTTTGAGGAACTCCCCTATGAGCTCCTTGACCGGTTTGCCGACTTTGAGCATAGCCCTACCCTCATTATTGAAGATATAGAAGATATCAATCTAGGGACTGAGGAGATTCCCCGAATTACCAAGATCGGAATGTCGTTCTCCCAAAGAAAGAAAAAACATGATCGATTTCCTTCGGTCATACCAAGACATTTTTGCCTGGTCGTATGTGGACATGCATAGTTTGGACAACGATTTGGTCGAGCATGAGTTGCCACTCTACCCTAATATGAAGCCGGTCAAGCAGAAGCTAAGACGTCTCTGACCCCAGTGGATGCTGAAAGTTAAAGACGAGGTCATCAAACAGTATGATGCAGGGTTTCTTATGGTATCTAAATACCCGTAGTGGCTAGCCAATATTGTGCCTGTATCGAAGAAGGATAAAAAAGTCTGCATGTGTATTGATTTCTGTAATTTGAACAAGGCGAGCCCAAAGGACGACATCCGGTTAACACACATCGACATCTTGGTTGATAACACTATGAAGCACGGGATGCTTTCATTCATGGACGGATTCTCAGGATATAATCAAATCAAGATGGCAGAGGCAGACCGAGAAAAGATGATGCTCATCACTCCGTGGGGAACCTTTTGCTATCGAGTCATGTCATTTGGGCTAAAGAATGCTGGGGCAACGTACCAGAGAGCTATGACTGCACTGTTTCACGATATGATGCACCAGGAAATTGAAGTGTATGTTGATGATATGATAGCCAAGTCACTGGAGTGAAGCGATCACTTGGTAAACCTCTAGAAGCTGTTTGAGAGGCTGAGAAAATATAGGTTACGTTTGAATCCACAGAAGTGCACATTTGGCGCTATGTCCGAAAAACTGTTAGGATTCATCGTCAGCAGGAGAGGTATTGAGGTCGACCTAGTCAAAGTAAAGGCCATCACAGAAATGCTGCCGTCGTCTACTGAGAAAGTGGTCAGAGGATTCTTGGGCAGGATACAGTATATCAGTCGGTTCATTACACAGCTAACGCCTATCTGCCTGCCAATCTTCAAGCTACTTCAAAAGAATTCGCTCGTTGAATGGGACGACGATTGTCAGGCAGCATTTGATAAAATCAAAAGTTACCTCCTCAATCTACCAGTGTTGGTACCACCCGAGCCGGGGAGACCACTCTTTATGTATCTCTCCAAGACAGAAGTTTCAATGGGATGCGTCCTAGGGCCGCATGATGAAATGGGAAGAAGGGAACAGGCCATATACTATCTCAGCAAGAAGTTTACTAACTATGAGACACACTATTCTTATCTGGAGAAAGCATGCCTAGCTCTTGTATGGGCCACTCAGAGGCTCTGCCATTACTTGCTATCCCAAGCCGTTCTACTCCTCGCCCGAATGGACCCATTGAAGTACATATTTGAGAAGTCGGCTCTCACTGGACGGACTGCATGTTGGCAGCTTTTATTATCTGAGTTTGATATCACTTATGTCACTCAGAAGTCGATCAATGGGCAAGCATTCGCTGATCATCTTGCCAACCATATTTTGCCAGATTATGAGCCTTTGAGAACTGAATTTCCTAATGAGGACATCCTGTTCATGACAGAAGATGATAGTGAGAAAGCAGAAGAATTGTGGGTAATACACTTTGACGGGGCAACCAATGGCGAGGGTCAGGGAGTTGGTGCTATTCTGATTTCGTCGAGAGGATCCCATGTACTGGTCTCCATCAAACTCAACTTCCCATGCACAAATAACATAGCTGAATATGAAGCCTGTGCAGTAGGACTGCAGGCAACTTTGGACTTGAATGTTAGTCACCTCCGAGTATTCGGCGATTCGCAGTTCATCTTATGCCAGACGAATGGTGACTGAAAGACAAAGGACGAGAAACTGATCCCCTATCATGAGCACCTCAAGGATCTAATATCTTATTTCACGGATGTGACATTCTCATATGTCCCACAGATAAGAAATCGCTTCACCGACACGTTAGCCACTTTGGCATTGATCGGTGCTGAAATATGACTATATTTCATACCTTAAACCCTACACTTAGCAGTTCGATGAAAGTATTTGATGGCTGTTGTGAAGTTTTGATGTTTACAGGTGTTTCTGATAGTTAGATCG
This sequence comes from Chloranthus sessilifolius, assembly GCA_021018995.1. Taxonomy (NCBI): domain Eukaryota; kingdom Viridiplantae; phylum Streptophyta; class Magnoliopsida; order Chloranthales; family Chloranthaceae; genus Chloranthus; species Chloranthus sessilifolius. The sequence goes on along the minus strand of CM037594.1, from coordinate 87,090,253 downwards.
TTCAAGTGCATAAAAGAAGGAAATTAAAGGCTATAAAAGAGCTATGGATAAAAAGGTCCAAAGAAGCATTGAAAGCCATGAAGAGAATCAACTTCCATCAAGAAAGGGAAGACTTTGCATTGAAGAGTCAATCGATTGAGGCATTATTGTCAATCGATTGACAGATGGAGTAAAACTCAACCCTAGAAAGTCAATCGATTGAGACATGAAATTCAATCGATTGAGACAAAAAGGCAAAAGTGTCTTAAAGGAGGTTAAATTCAAAGTTCAATCGATTGAGATCTAAGCCTCAATCGATTGAGGCAATTATTCAAAGTTCAATCGATTGAGATTTAAGCCTCAATCGATTGAGGAAATTAGGGTTAGTTTGAATCGGCTATTATAAATAAGAGGCCCACGGCTTTGTAAAGGGGAGCTTTTTGAATAGAGAGTTGTAGTTTTGAGACAAATTTGTGTAATAATTAGAGACTTTTGTAAGAAAGTTTTCTTAGAGTAATAAAATTGTGTTGAGATTTTCCGAGAACATATTTTTCTTTTACACCTTCTTTGCTCTTTACTTTGGGAATGGTTTTGAATACAATTGAAGATCTTGCACCAAGGATGAGAGGCTAAAGGCTGTAGATCAAGGAGGATGCGATCCCCAGATAAGTACCTATATTTTATGTTTAATGCCATAGTTTGATAATTTCATCATCAAATCGTTTTTCTCAAAGTGTAGTGATCATGTTTTTAGTGTTTTGATCTAAAATACCATGAGATATGCTATGCTTTTCACATGATTCATACCGCGATTAGGCTGAGTCATTGTTTTTAGATAGGGTATGCCGGGTTAATGATCACGCTTAATTACTAGTCATGTTTCTCTTAGAATGATGGTGTGTTTGATGTTAATAAAATTGTGGGTTTAAAAATAGAAAAGGGTATAAATCTGGGGTAGCAAATTTCTTGATCTTGTTTTTAAAATTTGTTCTTAGATTTCTCATTACATAATTTTTAGATTAATTTATTTTCTTTCTTGCAATTAGAAAAGTGTTAATTTTTGGTAAAAATTAAATTTGCCCCTTGGTACTTCCTCGGGGATATTTTTTTTACATCTCTAGGAAGAATTGAATAAAATTTCAGATTTCCCTGTGGGTTCGACACCCTTGTTCTTGCCTTACTAGAACAGATCTTGTACACTTGCAAGGGTTAATTTAAAATCGATCAAGTTTTTGGCGCCGTTGCCGGGGAAATCGGTGAAATTTTGGTTAATTCCGATTAGAGAATTTTGTTTTTATAGCAGTCAATCGATTGAGAATAACCCCTCAATCGATTGACTCTATTTTGTGTGTGTGTTTGCTTGTCAGTCAATCGATTGAGCCTTGTTCTCAATCGATTGACTGTGTGTGTTTTTAGCAATAATTGTGTCTCAATCTATTGACACAACTCTGTCAATAGATTGAAAGCTGAAAATAGAAAAAAATCAAAAAAAAAAAAAATCAAAAACAAATTTCTTTCCTTAATTCTTCTCTCTTAGATTAGATTTTGCAATCTTCTTTTAGGAAGTTTAGGTTTTTAGAAGTTCTTAGTTTAGTAGGATTCTTTTTTTTTTATTTTTTTTATTTTCCTCTTTTAGATTTTATAGGATTTTCTAAAAATAGTTTTTAGGAAGTTTATATTTTTATTTTTTATTCTTTTAGGAAGTTTTTATTTTAGGAAGTTTATATTTTTATTTTTTATTCTTTTAGGAAGTTTATATTTTTTTTATTCTTTTAGGAAGTTTTTATTTTAGGAAGTTTGTATTTTTAGGAAGGTTTATATTCTTGTTTAGAAGTTTTTCTTTTAGGAAAGTTTTAGAAGAAAAAAAAAAAAAAAAAAAAAAAAAAAAAAATTTCTGATTGTTTTTCTTTCCTCTTTCTCCTTACTTTGGTCACTGTGCACCTTTCTCTCAGTCGATTGACTAGTCTATGTCAATCGATTGACACTGGATTTTAAACTTTTGTGAAGTTCTTGCCTTCTCTCAATCGATTGAGAGCAGCCCCTCAATAGATTGACTGGCAAAGTCATTAGTGTGTAGTTACGTGCTTTGTGACCCTTGAACCTCAATCTATTGAGAGTAGCTCCTCAATAGATTGGTGACAAACTTTTGTGTGCTCTCTACTCTTTGTTCAATCGATTGACATTCCTATGTCAATCAATTGACACTAACTCTTGTGTGCTTTAATCTTGGAACCTCAATCGATTGAGAGCATCCTCTCAATCGATTGACTGACAAAATCTTGGTGTGGAATTCTGTGTGTTTTTTTTTACTCTTGGAACCTAAAACGATTGAGAGCAGCCCCTCAATCGATTGGCTGATAACGTCATTTTTATGCCAATTTGTAGTGTACATCAATCTATTGAGACCAATTGTCTCAATCGATTGAGATGTGTGTGGATTTATTTTGGATTCTTCAAACCCTTGATTGGGAGTGTGGTGTATGAACTTTACTGTTCTCATCACCCACACTTACTACCGTTTAATCCGGAGATCGAGCGATCTTTATGGAGACAATCGTAGAATCCAAAGGAATCGATGATCGTCATCTTGATACCATGGCGATCAAGAGCAAGAAATGAATGGAAACAACAACCAGAATGGAAACAATGCAAATAATGGACATAATGGGAACAATAATTACTATGAGGGACCTAGAACACTTGAATATTATAATGATCCTGGTTTTTACGAGGATCAGGAATGCATCATGCATGCTCCCATCCCAGGGAACCACTATGAATTCAAATCTGCGATGATTCATATGCTACCAATTTTCCATGGTTTGGCAAATGAAAATCCACACGTTCATTTAAATGAATTCACTGGGGTATGCAAAATGTTCAGAGTCCACAACGTTACTGACGAGATAGCGAAGCTCCGACTCTTTCCGTTCTCTTTACGAGATAAGGCAAAAACGTGGTTCTATTCCTTAGAACCACAATCTATTCGGAGTTGGGCCGAGCTACATCGTCAGTTCCTCAAGAAGTACTTTCCCATGACGAAGGCCATTAAGTTGCGTCAAAAGATTCAATTCTTTTCCCAACAACCTACTGAAACATTCCATGAATGTTGGGAACGTTTTAAGGAATTAATCAGAAGTTGCCCTAATCATCAAATTCCAAGGTGGCAACAAGTCCAAAGCTTTTACAATGGACTAATTCCTGAAGAAAGACGCATGGTTGATGCATCTTGTGGTGGATCTTGTGCCACAAAAGAAGCTGATGAATTGTGGGCATTGTTTGAGAAGTTGTATCAAACTTGATACAAAGTGAGACACGTTGGACTTGGCGCCTAAATCTCATATGTTGACCAAAAATGGATTGTATGAGGTCAACAACAATACCTCTGATCTATCAACCAAGGTTGATATGTTGTCCAAATAGATGAACATGTTGTTAACTGCGACCAAGCAAGCTAAAGTTCTATCACCCCATTGTGTGCTCAATTTGTGACCACCCGGTCATATGGCTAATGAGTGCCCCACTACCTTGTCATTCTTCCTTGATGGACCTACTCGTCAAGAGCAGTCAATGAGACTCAATCTTATCGTGGCGGGGTAGTAACATGTACTCAATACCTACAATCCGAATGGAAAAATCACCCCAACTTAGGATGGGGTGGATTGAACCAAACCGTCAGTACACCAGCCATACAAAGCCAATCCAATGGGTGGACAACAAGTTTTTCCACAAAAATTTCAGCCAAATTTCTGCCCACCACAAAATTTCCAGCAGAATTCTTATTTCCAACAGAATTCTAATTTCCAGCAGAATGCTCCGTATGATCATCCATATCGAATCGTAACAACCAGAATTTCAATCAGAATCTAAATCAATCTCATGCCAACAATTCAAAAGATTCTGATCTGGAAGAAAAAATGATGCGAAGCATGCAAGCTTTTCAACAGATGATGTTAGATCAATTTAGTCAATTGACTAATCAACTGAGCCAACGAGCGGAAGGTAGGCTTCCCAGCCAACCCGTCAACAATCCTCGGGGTCAAACATCATCTAGTGAGGGACCATCCAACTATCAAGAATTAAAAGCTGTTACAGTGCTGAGAAGTGGGCGTGAAGTTGATAATCAAGTGGAAATGCCTACAGAAGCAAGAGAATCAGCGAAAGAGGAAGAAGGAGAAGCAGAGCAAGAAGAAGCAAGAGAAATGGAAAAAGAGAAAGAGTCAAAAGAAAGAGAAGAAGAGAAAGAGTCTGAGAAAAGAAAATAGAAAGAGTTAAAAGAAAGAGAAGAAGAGAAAGAGTCCGAGAAAAGAACAGAGAAAGAGAAAAGGAAAGAGAAAGAGGAGGAGAAAAAAAGAGAGAAGGGAAGAGACAAAGTAATGGAAGACGAGCCTCCTTCCCTTGGCCAACAAGGGCATGACCAAGAATTGGAAATGGAATCCGCACCTTTTGTCCCAAAGGCACCATTTCCTCAATGCCTAACTCCTCCATCAAGAATGGGAAAGGGACCAACAAAAATGGAAGATATTTTCGAAACATTTAAGCAAGTAAAGATAAACCTTCCATTGCTTGAAACGATCAAGCAAGTGCCTGAGTATGCAAAGTTTTTCAAAGATTTATGCACTCGGAAGAGAAAGGCACGTAATCATGTTTCGAGGAAAGTGTTCTTGACTAATCAAGTCAGTTCCATATTGCAATTGGAAACCCCACAAAACTAAAGACCACAGAATTCCTCTGTTCCATGTGTCATTGGTGGGCAACCATTGGGAAAGCGTTATTGGATTTGGGAGCCGGTGTTAATTTAATCCCATATTCATTGTCGAGAAACTCGGATGGGTGAATTGAGACCCTAGCGGTCCTGCTGAATCGGCGAGATAGATCGAAAAGACGACCGAGGCGTTATTGAGGATGTCTTGGTTGGAATAGATAAGTTTGTTTTTCCAGTGGATTTTGTTGTTTTGGACATGGAATCATCTGTTAAATCAATTAATCAAGTCCCCATCATCCTTGGACGTCCGTTTCTCGCTACTGCCAACGCTTGCATAAATTGTCGAACAGGTGTCATGGACGTTTCTTTTGGAAACATGAAGGTTCGATTGAATATTTTCCATACGATGAACTATTTCCCTGACGAGGATGAGGTCGATTGTTTTACATCGATCGCATGGACAAAGTAATGGATGAAGCATTACCATCAATGCTCATCAAAGAAGAAGTTGAAACGGCTTTGTTGGCCTTCTCGAGAAAAGGGATCTAAAAGGAGGCGATTAGAAGAAAATTTGGTGTTCACCATGTCAAGATGCTAAAAGTGTGCACGAGGTAGAATCACTACTGTTAAAGTAAAGTGTCTTGACCCCATCAACGAGCACCATCAAGCTGTGAAATTGAAACGGTTGATCCGGTATTTGATCCCGTATTTGAGCAATGAAGAGGTCGAGCATACACTTAAACTCGGCTTCTCGGGAGGCAACCCAGTGTGTTTTACTTATTTTTGTTTTCCTTTTTGTTTTTGTTAGTTCTAGAATTTAGTTTTTAGTTTAGTTTAGGTTGTTTTTACTTTCCAAATACATATAGCCACATTACCTTCAATCTATTTTTGGTCATGTTCTAATTTGATGCATATATTCTCTGCACCTGATCTTTGTGTGAGGTACTTTTCAACAGGTTTGGGGGTGCCTACTTATTTCAAACAATGAGGACATTGTCATTCTTAGGTTTGGGGGTATGGTTATCTATCTTGTGTTATGTATTAAAAAAAAAAAATATATATATATATATATATATATAATACTAATAATAATAAATAAACAATTTTAACCATCATACACGATTTACTTTGCAGTAGTTTTCAAACTTTAGTTGATGATGCATGAGAATTTAATTTTGAGAATATTGATGGCATATTTTGATTACTTGTATCTAGGATAATGAAGCTTAATGTGATAATTTGTGGATGACTTTGAAATTCATGCTTAGAATTTGTGCACTTATACCAAGCTAAGATTTAGAAATCGATGAATTATTTTAAACGTTGGATCGTAGGTTCTTAGTGGAGACTAAACCTGGTGAGCTTTAGAGCTAATTTCCCGTCATTGATGAGTGAATACATAAACTCGGAGTTTTCTTTGAATACGAATTATTTTGCATAATCTCATACATTTTATTTTTGGCTTGTGACTTTGCATGAAATCAAATTCATATTATTGTGTTAGAATGTACTGTATATCTACTCAAGACAAATAGGCAAGATTACCATCTTTTAAGGATATGATTGAAGGCCATCTTTGGCTCGTTTATGCTTAAAATGTCCCACCTCATATAAATTTATCCTTCTAGTACCCCTTTGAGCCTATTGAAAAATTTACCTTTATACATTCTTTGATAAGCCACATTAACCTTTAACCCTTTACCATTTCTGAAAATTCAGCTTTACCCTTCTTATTTACGAGGGCGTTGGGAACGAGGGATGAAAATGAGTGAAAAGAGAGTAAGTGGAGGGATACCGAGTTGTGGTGTTTACTGAGAGTGTATGGCAAAAATATTAAAAAAAAAAAAAAAAAAAAAAGGGGGAGAAAAAGAGAAATTTGACAAAGAATAAAAAATGTGAGGTACCATTAAGAAAAGAAATTCAAAAGAAGAAAGAGTGAGAAAAGAAAAATATTGAAAAAAAAAATGGTGAGAAATTAGAAAAGAAAAAGAAGAGCAATAGAAAGAAAAAGTTAGTACCTTTTCTGATTTCTCAGAAATTTTGAATCTAAATTCCCTTTCTTTCTTACCCTTTCCTGAGCCCCATTACAACCCTACAAAAGACCTTCATGATCTGATCTTGCATTGGTAACTGCCTTGTGGAGAGTAAATATGTGATACCTATGACACTTGATATGACATGCTTAGGATATTCAAGTATCTGTTCTTATGAGATCTGTTTTTTTTTGTTCATTGATTACATCGTGTTTCATTTATCATGTGAGACCTTTTTATTGATCTCTCACATGTGTGCGAAAACTTACCCATCATCGGAGTGATTTTATTTCGAGAGTATATCTAAAGTGAGGATTGAGTTGAGACATGAGATCCGATGATTTTCCGTTTGGACTAGTTCTAAGATGGATGAATCTTGGTTTTGGTATGCACACACTTCACGTTTAAGCATGAATGAATGAGTTATCTAACAATTTGAGCATTAGATTAATTTGAATGGATACTAGCATGATTGACATGACATTGGTATTTAAGATTGATGATTCACATGTTGAACCAATTAATGATGTTTTTGTTTTTGAATGGTATATATGTTATAAAAAAATCATGTTTTGAAAACTCAATTTTGCCGATGGTTTGGAAGTTTGTGGGTAACTTCACTGTAAACCCTCAGGAGACACAACTCCTCCACTAGGGATCACCTAGGGGTTTAAAGGCTTGTTGCACATGCTAAGTGCAATCGTGTTCCCTACGAAAGTGGCATTTAAATTTTAGGATGTTAGTTTTATTTTTATATTTATCATTCTCTTTGCTCGAGGACTAGCAAAGTGTAGGTTTGGGGGTGTGATCGGTGCTGAAATATGACTATATTTCATACCTTAAACCCTACACTTAGCAGTTCGATGAAAGTATTTGATGGCTGTTGTGAAGTTTTGATGTTTACAGGTGTTTCTGACAGTTAGATCGTTCAAGTGCATAAAAGAAGGAAATTAAAGGCTATAAAAGAGCTATGGATAAAAAGGTCCAAAGAAGCATTGAAAGCCATGAAGAGAATCAACTTCCATCAAGAAAGGGAAGACTTTGCATTGAAGAGTCAATCGATTGAGGCATTATTGTCAATCGATTGACAGATGGAGTAAAACTCAACCCTAGAAAGTCAATCGATTGAGACATGAAATTCAATCGATTGAGACGAAAAGGCAAAAGTGTCTTAAAGGAGGTTAAATTCAAAGTTCAATCAATTGAGATCTAAGCCTCAATCGATTGAGGCAATTATTCAAAGTTCAATCGATTGAGATTTAAGCCTCAATCGATTGAGGAAATTAGGGTTAGTTTGAATCGGCTATTATAAATAAGAGGCCCACGGCTTTGTAAAGGGGAGCTTTTTGAATAGAGAGTTGTAGTTTTGAGACAAATTTGTGTAATAATTAGAGACTTTTGTAAGAAAGTTTTCTTAGAGTAATAAAATTGTGTTGAGATTTTCCGAGAACATATTTTTCTTTTACACCTTCTTTGCTCTTTACTTTGGGAATGGTTTTGAATACAATTGAAGATCTTGCACCAAGGATGAGAGGCTAAAGGCTGTAGATCAAGGAGGATCGATCCCCATAAGTACCTATATTTTATGTTTAATGCCATAGTTTGATAATTTCATCATCAAATCGTTTTTCTCAAAGTGTAGTGATCATGTTTTTAGTGTTTTGATCTAAAATACCATGAGATACGCTATGCTTTTCACATGATTCATACCGCGATTAGGCTGAGTCATTGTTTTTAGATAGGGTATGCCGGGTTAATGATTACGCTTAATTACTAGTCATGTTTCTCTTAGAATGATGGTGTGTTTGATGTTAATAAAATTGTGGGTTTAAAAATAGAAAAGGGTATAAATCTGGGGTAGCAAATTCCTTGATCTTGTTTTTAAAATTTGTTCTTAGATTTCTCATTACATAATTTTTAGATTAATTTATTTTCTTTCTTGCAATTAGAAAAGTGTTAATTTTTGGTAAAAATTAAATCTGCCCCTTGGTACTTCCTCGGGGATATTTTTTTTACATCTCTAGGAAGAATTGAATAAAATTTCAGATTTCCCTGTGGGTTCGACACCCTTGTTCTTGCCTTACTAGAACAGATCTTGTACACTTGCAAGGGTTAATTTAAAATCGATCAGGCATCAATGGTAGAGATCTCGTACGGTGTCGAGATGAAGCCGATCGTGATTGAGTAGAGGAATGAGATGGCCTTCTGCCTACAGATTGAGAAACCTACAAAGCCTGATGATGAGCCACCTTGGTTATCAGATATCATGAACTTCCTCAAGACTCGAGCTTTTCCCGAGGGGACATTTAGAGAGGATAGGTGAACTATTCAGTGTTTAGCGGCAGGCTACGTCATTTGTGGGGAATGCCTTTACAAGCGATCCTATAATAACATCTTACTCAAGTGCCATACAGAAGATGAAGCGATCAATATTATGAAGGAGATCCATGAAGGAGTATGCGGTGCCCACGTCAGCGGTCACATGCTCGCTAAGAAAATCTTACGGTAGGGATACTTTTGGACTACTATGGAATCGGATTGCTATAAACATATTCAGAAATGCTATAAGTGCTAAGAACACTCTAGTCTGATACACGCTCTTGCCATCAATCTACACTGCATGACTACTCCTTGGCCATTCACTACGTGAGGCCTTGACGTCATTGGTATGATTAATCTAAAAGCCTCAAACAGACATTGGTTCATCCTCATTGTTATCGAGTACTTTACCAAGTGGGTGGAGGTAGCGTCATATGCCAACATCACGGCCGGTCACGTTAAGAAGTTTCTCAAGAGAAATATTGTGTGCCGATTTAGAGTACCCAAGGATATCATCACGGATAATGGTACCAACTTTGCGAATAAGCCCATCCTAGCCTTCTGCGAGCAATATAAAATCAAGCACCATCGCTCGTCACCTTATCGGCCTCAAACTAATGGCGTCGTAGAAGCTGCAAATAAAATGGTCGTCTACATCCTTGAGAAGATGGTCGTCACCTACCGAGATTGGAGTGAAATGCTACCCTTTGCATTATGGGCCTACAAAATGTCGATCCGTACCGCTACAGGGGCAACACCATTCTACCTTGCATATGGAACCGAGGTTGTCTTGCCAGTTGAGGTTGAAGTACCCTCACTCTGCATCTTCATGGAATCGGGCCTATCTGAAGCTGAAAGAGAGAGATCCCACTTTGAACAATTGAATCTGCTGGATGAGAAAAGGCTCCTAGCCTTGTGTCATACCCAAATTTATCAGGAGCAAATCGCACGTGCTTACAATAAACATGTCTGCGGTCGAGATCTAAACGTAGGAGACACTGTGCTTATTATGATTTGAATTTTATGTCTTTGATACACCTAAAATATGTGTATGTTCTTAATAACATATTCTCCACATGCCGTGACTTTTAAAAAATGTTTTAACTAAAAATACATGTTTTAATTTTCCAAGCTCTTATATTTATTTTCGTCATTTATGGACACAAGTTATGTGGTAGCCTACAGGTTAAAGTCTTTAGGTTATAGAAAAGAGGTCTAGGGATCAAACCTTGTTATGAGTCTAAACCTCTATTTTAGACTTTGAGATAAAAGCCTATACACTCTTCCTTGGTGTGTTAGCTTAACACCGAATAAATCCTAAAATGTTATAAATAAGTGTCTTATGGAGAACCCCAAATTATAATCTCATTTAGAGTTCTTCTTAAGAATAGAGCCATCAGAAACCCTAGAGACCTTAGAGAAGAAATTCTAGATCTACCTTTCTAGAACCTTTCTTTTGGATGATCGGTGAGATGTGGGCGTATATTCTCAAGCGGCCTTCGCCTCCGTCTAGAATCATTATCATTATTGGGATCTTAATCTAACCATGGTGATATAATCAATCTAGGTATGGAGAAATCATGCTTTCCATTGAACTTAAAATATTGATTTTTAAATAGATTTTTATATAAGTTAGTGAGTTTATTTCATGAATAATGAATGGATGATTAAATGAATGCATGCTATAATTGGTGATTCTTAATATTGATAATTTTAATTAAGAAGCAGACGGTTGAAATCCCACCATGTGATTTGATGCACTTTGATATGTGCTCACGGATTTGAGTCAATCGATTGAGATTAAGAAATCAATAGATTGAGCCGGATTCAATAGATTGAGACTAGGCACATAATTATGTATATCGATTGATTATTAGATGTCAATCAATTGAGGATGGACATTAAAGCAGATACTATTAAATGATATTGTTGTGAAAAAATGCACAGAATTATGTCAATCGATTGACGATTGGATGTCAATCGATTGAGGATAAACATTAAATGGCAACAGACAAAACTCAATGGATTGAGTAAAACTCAATAGATTGAGCTTGAGCATAGATTTATGTCAATTAATTGAGAAATCAATCTATTGAGCATGAATAGAGTTCAATGGATTGAGAAATCAATGGATTGAGCTAAAATCAATAGATTGAGCTCGGGCTAATATACTTTCCTGTTTGGACCCGGGGCCCAATTTTTTGCAAAAATGGTGCTATAGCTTGGCTGAGGGTGAGCTCGCTGTTCTGGATCGCCTCAGGTTATCCCGCCTCTCCTCTTTCCTTACTATTCCTCTGTTGCCCAACCTCCTGTAGGCGGCTTTGGCGTCATGCGACCATAGGGCCCATGTCTTCAGATTTAGGTCCAGGGAGCTCACCCCAACCTTGGAAGAGCTAGCCTCTATTACTGGCTTGAGGATGCATCGGGGACTTACCAAAGTGGTGCCCAAACCGGGGTATTGTTAAGACCTGAAAAGTACCACTTTTCACCCCTTAACTTAATCTCTGTTAGACCCTGAATCATTTAATAAATGTGTTTTAAGTCTATCCTGTAGGTAATAAGCAGAAGCTGCAAATAAGCCCCTAACCATGCCAAGAAGCCTACTATTACCCTAGAAGTTCCTCAGAAGAAAGGAGGTTGAACCCAGATGGAGAGTTGGTTGCAGCATAGCCACAGCAAAGCAGAAAAATATCAAGAAGAATGCCTTGTGCAGATGTCGCAGGGCTCAATTGAACCAGAAAGAATGCGTCACGCAGTTGTTGCTGACTTCTGAAGGGAGCACAACAACTGGTCGCGCAGTCCTCGCGCCGTTCACGCGCAGATGGATGTCAGCAAGGAGTAAAAAGCATACTTTGCGCGGTTCTCGCGAGGTTTAGTCTTAAGCACTCGTGAAGCACTCGTGCAGTCTCGTGTAGCTCAAGAGATGAGTCTTCAACCTTCGTGCGATTCACTGAATAGAGAGAGCTCCAGGCATTCTAGCGCGCGGTTGTCGAGCAGTGGCCTCGGGACACATACTTTCAAGGAACTGCTCGTGCGATCCAGAAGCCCATGTACATTGTTTTCTTCACGAGGATCGCCGCGAGATTCATCAAGGAACGAACTATGCGCGCAATTCCTGCGCCATTGAAATGGAAAGACCAATCCCACGACGACCAGAGCATCCCTGCGATGACCAAAGTACCAACCTTGTGACTACAAGAGCTTCAAGTCCAAGCAACCCCGCGATGCCAATTCTATCACGCGATAAGACCTGAAAAGCCTTTCTACCTAGCGAGGCTCGAGTTATTAACTTTCTCCCCACTTCTGCAGGGGCAATTTGGGAACTTCCAGCAATTAGGGCATGCACTCCAATGCTCCAATCTCTGTGCACACGCCCCGAGGCATCCAAGGGATAAGAATGGGCTGCAATTGCATTGATAAAATTAGGGTTTTCCTAACCCTAATTCACAGAGAGCCGACTGCTTATAAGCCTAAGCCTAGCTTAGGTTTAAGGGACTTTTTAGACTTGACTTCTGTATTCCTTCTTCTTGAAACTGACTGTAGAATTATAGGAGGCTAAGGTTAGGGTTTAGGAGTTTTCTTTTTCCTTTTTCCTTCTCTCCATCGTCCAGCACTTACTGGCTATGCCTTTGTATGATTATTTGGTATAGTTTTAGTGGAGTTTTGTAATAGGATCTATTGCATGTATGGGATTGGTGTTTGGTGAGTTGTTCTGTACAAGGCTGCTACCTTGAGATCCTCCATTGCTAAGTTGTATTGTAAGCAATGGAGGATTGTCTTTAAGGTTTTACTTAGATCCAAGTGACCTGTGTGTCCAGGTTAGGCACATTGCAGTCTTAGCCCCACCACAGGACCCACTAAATCTGAATCCCCATGGGATCTTGAACTGGTAGCCTTGTGAACATGGTGGCGGCAGTAATGTTCTTGCTCTGTTTTAGACCTCTGTGAGGAGGATAGCCTCTGTGGATAGTCTGTGACCATTCAAGTGGACAGATTATAGCCCTAGGGTGAGGGCAATCCACAGATCAAAGACAGATTCTTCTTCTCTGCACTTGTGCTTGTAGCCTTGTGAGAGATTGTGCAGAGACAGACTCCCCTGTATTTGTATAGACCCACCATCAGATGACAGATCTGATCTGGCTGTAGAGATTGTAGGCTTGTGACTGGATCACTGCTATCTTTCTAAAGCAGTTAACAGCCAAGCTTAAAAGCTAGTACTCAAACTCTTGCTGATTCTGTGTGTCCAGGCTAGTGCACGTTGTAGGCCTAGCCCCACACACAGAACTTTAGAGGTTGAGGTTCCTATGGATTCTTGAGCTTGTAGCCTGGAAGAAGTAGTGCCTACAATGACAAATTTGTTCTGACCCATCTCTGGATTGTGGTTCCCCTATTGGATAGTCTGTGACCATTTAAGTGGACAGGTTATAGCCATAAGGGATTGGATCATGGCACAGGAGTGAGTTGGATCCTTTCTCCTCTTTGGTGATAATGTAGCCATTGGACAGGATTTCTATAACAGCAGATCTGAGTCTGAGTTACAAGACCCATCGGATCTATACCTAATAGCATACTTCTCACCCTTTTATATTTATTTTCTCACACTCCATCATTCTTCTCAACCCTTTCTGTAGTTTAGACATTAAGTTACCTTAGGATTTAGACTATAGTGACCATAAATCCCCTTCCATTTAGGATTTCCAGATCTGTAGTCAGATCTGGAGGGCCTACTAAAGATAGTTCCCTTAGAGCTTTAGATCAACTTTCCCTATGGGACAAACTCTTACTTATCAAAACTTGCTACAACAGGCCCTGTATCCTACAGGACTGTATTTTTAGGCTTACTGCTCTTCAATCCACCTCTGATTTTCACTAACCCAATTCTTATCACCATTTCCAATAAAGCCAGTAGCAAGCACTCAGAAAATATCCCAACAAGTTTTTGGCGCCGTTGTCGGGGAATCTTGATCTATTAGTAGACCCTAGATTTTTGTATTCTTTATTCTTTGGTAGCTGTACTTGTGAATAATTGATACTGCTGATTTACATTTGGAATCTTTCTTACAGATCTGGACAGTAGCAGAGAAGGAGAGTAGAATTACACTGGGAGTCTAGCTACCTCTGTTTGCACTTCTCTAACCCTCAAAACTTCAGTTTATTTCTCCTTTGAAAATTCCATAGTAGTTGATTAGGATAGTTATAATTTTGTTAAGTGCAATGTGTCTGAGAGTAGTCTTCCCTGCTGTTGGTGCGTGTGCATTTTAGGAAGGAGATCCCTCAGTCCTACATTAGAGCCTCCTAACCCTAAGTTAGAAAGGACTGAGAAGGCACAAACATACCATAGTCGAGCCCCCTATTGAAATTGAGACAGCAGTCATGGGTGAAGAGCAACCCAGAACATTGAAGGAATTGAATGCTCCTGATGATTATAATTCTCCATTTAGCATTCAATTCCCAGATGTTTAGGGAAACTATGAGATTAAAACCTCCATCATCCAAATGCTTCCCTCTTTCCATGGGCTTAGCAAGGAAGACCCTTACAAGCACATTGACCAATTCTTGGCCTTGTGCACCACATTCTCCATTGTTGGTTTAGGACCAGAAGCCACTAGGCTAAGGCTCTTTCCATTCTCCCTAAAGGACAGGGCCAACACCTGGTTGTCTACTCTCCCAAACAACAGTATCACTACTTGGAAAGACCTCCAGACAAGATTTCTGACCAAAATTTTCCCAGAGACTAAAACCAGCCAGTTGAGGAAAGCAATACTTGCTTTTGCCCAATCCCCAATTGAGGATTTTAATCAATCCTGGGATAGATTTAAGGAGATGCTTAAACAATGTCCCCACCACAAGATCCCTGACTGACAGCTTTTCTAGAGCTTCTATAATGGGATTGATGAGAAAAGTAGAGACATGGTAGATGCCTCTTGTGGTGGAACATACATGCATAAAACAGCTGATGAGGCATGGGACTTGTTCGAGGTTATCAGTGAACATGCCTTCCAGAAGATGTCCTCATCTAGAACTGTCCAAGAGCCTTCTCCTAAGCTGGGGCTTACTGAAACTTCCAAAGGAAAGATGTTTGAAGTTAGGGGAAATGATGACCTAAGAATGCAGATGGCCAATCTCTCTGATAAGTTTGATAAACTTTTAACTGTGGTGCAGCCCAGAATGGCTGCACAAATGATGGAGGCATGTCTGATATGCCAATCTCCACAACACACAATGGAAGTGTGCCCATCTGCAGGGCAATACCCTGAGTATGTGATGGAACAGGCTGCTGCTACCCAATCATTTGGCCAGCAATAATCTGGTGGCTACAACAAACACCCATATGGATACCAGCACCAAAATGCTGGTTACCAATGGAGAGACCACCCAAATTTGAGGTGGAGACAAGACAATTATATGCAGCCACAACAGATGTTGGCCTTACCTCAAAGGCCACAGCAGCAGTTTAACCAGGGATATACCCCAAGGTCAAATTTCCAACATCAAGTGACAATGACAAAAATCAGTTGGTAGTTCCCCCACCTCAGCCCCGAAGTGCTTCTTTCGAGGACCAGGTTTTGATCCAATTGCAAAGCCTTAGACCCTTGAATCAGACTGTGACTTCTCACAGTCAAAGCATAAAGAAAATAGAAGAGCAGCTTGGCCAAATCGCCAATGCCATGGTAAAAAGTGAAGAGGGCAGGTTGGCAAGCAAGCCAGTAGCCAACCCTAAGGGCCAATATTCGATTGGAGAAGGCTCCTCAAATTTTGAGGGCGCTGATGCCATCACAGCCCTAAGGTCTGGCAGGCTGGTAGACAACTAGGTTGGAAAGGAACAAGGAGAGGTCATTCTCAAAGAACTGTTGAGTGAAAGTGATAAGGATTTCGTTAGAGCATAGAGTCAAGAATTGCCTGCTACCCTCCAACAAGGGAAAAATAAAGAGGCTGTAGTTGAGTCTCAACAGGAAATAAAAGAAGAAAAAAGAAAAAAACAAAAGTTCAGTGATAGGCTTGCAGCTGAGGAACCAGCAGTCCCTCAGCTGCCATTTCCTCAAGCTTTGAGTGGCCCTGCCCCTTTTGATAAGGGGAATACACAAATAGAGAAAATGATGGAGACCTTTAAGCAGGTAAAAATTAATTTACCCCTGCTTGATTCTATCCAACAGGTCCCAGCTTATGCAAAATTTTTGAAAGACCTTTGTACTAAGAAAAGGAAAGTTAGAGGCCATTTGTCCAAAAAGGTCTTTGCAACTGATACAGTTAATTCTGTATTAAGCATGACAATGCCTGAGAAGTTGCAAGACCTAGGGATACCCACTATTCCCTGTATAATTAGAGACCACACAATCGGAAGGGCCCTTCTAGACCTCGGAGCCAGTGTTAACCTGCTGCCATACAATGTGTATCAGCAGCTAGGTTTGGGGGAGCTTAAACCCACCCCCATTGTGCTATTGATGGCTGATAGGTCTGAGAGGAGACCCATGGGAGTGGTTGAGGAAGTCTTAGTGGGGGTAGATAAGTTCTTCTACCCTGCAGACTTCCTTGTTTTGGACATGGGCTGCAACAAGAGTACATCCCCGATACACATTATTGGCGGACCATTCTTGTATCGCCAATGCATGCATTCAATGCAGGTCTGGGATCATGGAGGTAACTTTCAGACATATAAAAGTTGAGCTTAATGTGTACAATAATGCAAAGTACCCTCAGCTGGACAATGAGGAATGCTTTGCAGTGGATGTACTATAAGAAATTGTTGAAGAAGAACTGCCCACTCTGCTGGAGTGGGGCAACATTGTCATAAATTTAACTGAAGTTTGGAACATGGTAGAGGAAGGAAGCCCAGCTTTAATGCCAGAAGACATGTCCACATTGAAGTCTTATGTGGGCTTAGTGCAACATTCCCTTTAGAAACCTACATTGCTGTCCCTTCCTCAAACCAACAAAGCACCAATCCTGCCATCCATTCAACAAGCCCCTGATCTGGAGCTCAAGAAGCTTCTAGATACATTAAAATATGCTTTCCTTGAGAAAGATAAAAAACTTTCTGTAATTATCTCCTCTTCTCTCACCAATGAGCAAGAGGAGGAATTGCTAACAGTTTTGAGGAAGCACAAGAAGGCAATTGGCTGGACCATTGCTGATCTAGGAGAGATTGATGCATCAATCTATATGCATAGGATCCATCTAGAGGAGGGCTCAACACCCTCCAGGGAAATGCAGAGGAAACTTAATCCTCACATGCAGGAGGTGGTCCTAAAAGAAATCATCAAATTGCTGGATGTTGGGGTAATTTACCCAATTTCTGATTCTGAATGGGTGGCACCTATTCAGGTAGTGCCCAAGAAGTCTGGCATAACAGTGATAACAACTGAGTTTGGAGAGCTGAGACCAGCTAGGGAGACCACTGGTTGGAGAGTTTGCATCGATTATCGAAAGCTCAACTCCAAGACCAGAAAAGACCACTTCCCTCTCCCCTTTATTGATCAAATTTTGGATAAGTTGGCTTAGAAAGCTTTTTACTATTTTCTTGATGGGTACTCAGGGTACAACCAGATCCCTGTGCACCCTCTTGATCAAGGGAAAACTACATTTACTTGCCCTTTTGGTACTTTTGCTTACAGAAGGATGCCTTTTGGGCTGTGTCATGCCCCAGCCACCTTTCAGAGGTATATGTATGCCATTTTTTCTGATATGATTGACAAATTCTTAGAAATTTTTATGGATGATTTTTCTGTGTATGGGGACAATTTTGGCCACTGTTTACAACACCTCAACCTGGTCTTGCAAAGATGTGAGGAGACCAATTTGGTCTTAAGTTGGGAAAAGAGCCATTTCATGGTAACACAAGGTATTGTGTTGGGCCATGTAGTCTCTAAAGACGAGATTGAGGTAGATAAGGCCAAAGTTGACCTCATTGCAAATTTTTCCCCTCTAAGAATAGTCAAACAAATCAGATCTTTCCTTGGACATGCTAGATTCTACAGGAGGTTCATCAAAGACTTCAGTAAAATTGCTAAACCATTGTGCCACCTGCTCTGCCAGGATGTGCCCTTTGACTTTTTTGCTAAATGTCTTAAGGCTTTTGACACTTTAAAAATTTGCCTCACCTCTGCCCCTGTACTCCAAACACCTGACTATACACTACCCTTTGAGCTGATGTGTGATGCATTCGACTTGACAATAGGTGCTGTTTTGGGCTAGAGAAAAGATAAGCTGCCTGTGGTTATTGCCTATCTCAGCAAATCACTTGCTGAAGCTTAGCTGAATTATACCACAACTGAGAAAGAGCTTTTGGCAGTGGTTTTTACTGTGGATAAATTTAGACCTTACCTAATTGGGTCTAAAACTATAATCTTCACTGACCACTCAACATTGACGTACCTATTATCCAAGAAGGATGTGAAGTCCAGGTTGATTAGATGGATACTCCTGTTGCAGGAGTTTGACATTGAAATCAAAGACAAAGAGGGTGTAGAAAATGTGGTGGCTGACCACTTGTCCAGAATTGTTTTGGAAAAAGGTGTTGATGACCTTGCTCCAAATGATGTCTTTCCGGATGAGCAATTGTTTGCCATCCAATCCTTGGTTCCCTGGTATGCACATATTGTCAATTATCTAGTTTTAGGTAAGATTCCTGCCCATTGGACAAAAATGGACAAAGACCTATTTTTCTCACAGGTCAAATTCTTTTTCTAGGAAGAACCTTGCCTATACAAATATTGTGTAGACCAAATCATCCGGAAATGTGTTTCCGAGAGTGATGTCCCCAGTATTCTGGCCATGTGCCATGAAAATGCTTGTGGAGGCCACTTTAGTGGAAGAAAAACAGCTAACAAAGTCTTGCAGTGTGGGTTCTATTGGCCTTCTTTATTCAGAGATGCCAATACACACTGCAGGACCTGTGAAAGATGTAAAAAATTAGGAGGGCTGTCCAAAAGAAACTCAATGCCTTTACAACCCATCCTTGTTGTTGAACTGTTTGATGTGTGGGGTATTGATTTCATGGGCCCCTTTCCTCCTTCCAATGGTTTTCATTTCATCTTAGTGGCAGTGGATTACGTTTCCAAATGGGTAGAAGCCATTGCCACAAGAACTAATGATAATCAAGTTGTCCTCAAGTTTATAAACCAGAATATCTTCTCAAGATTTGGCACCCCTAGAGCCATTATCAGTGATGGGGGTAGCCATTTCTGCAACAGAAATTTTGAGAGCTTGCTCAACAAATATTCTCTCACCCATAGGATTGCTACTTCCTACCACCCACAAACCAGTGGGCAAGTTGAAATTCAAATAGGGAGATCAAGCACATCCTTGAGAAGACTATGAGGACTGATAGGAAAGATTGGGCTGATAAGCTTAATGATGCACTGTGGGCTTATAGGACTGCCTATAAGACTCCCATTGGTATGTCACCTTTCAGACTAGTTTATGGCAAGGCTTGTCATCTCCTAGTGGAGTTAGAACATAGGGCCTATTGGGCCATTAAACATTTAAATCTAGACCTAACTTCTGCTGGCCATCACAGGTTGCTGTAGCTGTCAGAATTGGAAGAGCTAAGGATGGATGCGTATGCCAATGCCCGGATCTACAAGGAAAGGTCCAAAGCTTTCTTTGACAAGGGGCTGTTGAGAAAGAGTTTCATAGCTGGTGACAAGGTTTGGTTGTTTAACTCCAAACTTAAATTTTTTCCTGGCAAATTGAAATCCAGATGGGAAGGTCTCTACATTGTCATGCATGTTTCCCCATCTGGTGCTGTGGAAATCAAGGATCCCAAGTTTGGGAAATGGTCAGAGGCTTAAGCCTTGTTTTGAAAAACCTATCGAACCCATGGACACCATTCACTTTCAAGGGGATCCTTCTTTAAACTGATCCACAGGTGTTTCATTATTGTATCATATGTACTTTGGTTTTAGTAGATTTATCTTGCTTTCTTTTGTTCAAATTCTCTAGGAAATGTTAGTGGTCTCTTAATCTGAACCTGTCTGTTTTGAATTTTTTATGCTTGGTTGGATGATTACTGCTCTTGGATTGATGATTTTTGCTTGAATGCACAGTGTTGGATGATGATTTTTGTTGTCTTTGCTTGAATGATTGATTTTAATGTGTCTAGAGGTACCTAGGGTGGTGAGTCAGGCCTAGGATCCAGCCATAGCACAAATGGAATTGGCAGAACAGAGAGCACATGCTCTCTGTTTTATACTTTGCTGTCGCTGGGTTCAAAAGGAGGCCTGAGAGACTCTCGCGCAGTTCACATAGAACCATTCAATAGCTGTCGCAAGATTCAAGTGCACCTGAGAATCTCTCGCGCGATCCACATAGAGTTTTTCATTAGCTATCGCGAGATTCTAAGGCTGTCGTGAGATTCTAAGTGAACCTCAGAGCTTTTTGCGCAATCCAAATGGAGACCTGAGAGACTCTCGCGTAATTCACATGAATTCTTCACATAGTGTCGTGCGCTCCAAGGTCAACCTGGGAGATTGTCGCATGGTCTAAGTTGAATAACACCTTCGCTAGGTTCATATCCAATCCTGTGACCAGATGTTCCAAAGTGCACCGAGCTTCGCGATAAGTATTTTAACCCCACACTTGTCTCCCTTTCCAGTATTCTATTCCTTCTTCACTCTGTGAAACCCTAGCTTCTAACGCTCTTCTACCTCTCTCCTCTAGCGTCCACTCTATAACCTATCATTCACACCAGAAATTAACAGATTTGTTCCTAGCATCACCCCCACCTATTGCCCTCTGCTTAGAGATCTCGCGGTGCTCTGTGCGTCAGATCAAACCAAGCCCTAGGATTTTAGGGTAAGCACTTAGATCTCAGTCTCCATTTCTCATATTCAAAGGTAGAAGTTGTAATGGTCCCCAAGAGTGCACCAAAGAAGAGGAGCAAGGATAAGGCCCCTGTTGAGACCACTCCTAAGAAGGCCAAGACTTCAAAGGCACCTAAAAAAGAGAAGGAAGTTGTTGAGGAGGCGGAGGAGCCAACCCCTGAGTTTTTCACTCCTTCAGAGTTCATAGCTTTAATCCCCTTGGAGCTGGAAATAGCTTTTGACCTGCCATTTTTTGAGAAGGAGCCTCTCTCTGCCCCTGCCGTGCAATTTATGAGCAAAGCGGGCCTGACACCCTTGCTGAGAGGAATTCTAGCACTAGCCTACCCTAGGTTAGTGCATCTGTTTTACCAGCACATCAGGGTTAAAAAAGACAAGGATGGACAAGTATGCTTGCTAGTGCTGATTGACGATTTTGAGATGCTAGTGAGCCCCAAAGTGATTGCAGAAGTATTGGGCATCTAGCCGAATTCGACCCTAGCTGTGGATAGGCCCCCCCTTGAGCGCCTCCATTGATACAATTGTAAGAGCTTTGACCAGAGGATTAAAGGCCTCAGGGGATTCCATCGGAAGAAGAGAATTGGTGCCTGAACTCCTCTTCATTGACCAAGTCCTGCGAAAGAACATTTATTGCTCAAGACATCAGCAGGAGAGGAGAACTCCTATTACAGATGCTGTCTATTCTTTCTCTCTAGGCCATGGCTTCCATGCAACCTGGCTCATCTTTGAGGCAATGAAAGACCTAGTGGAGAAGATAGGGCAGAAGAAGAAACCTCACACACTCCCCTATGCCAGAATCATTACCAAGCTACTTTTGAAAGGGGGGCACAAGATAGCCAAAATAGAGGGGACTACCACCCTTGCCCTACTACTTTTGTCAAGAGGCAATGGGGAATCAGCAGGAGCCTGATGGAGGCCCAGAAGAAGAAGAAAGCTGAGGCTCAGGTCCCTTCATAGAAAGCTACTGAGGAAGCTGTCCCAAGGTCTACCCCTGCTACCATAGAGGGGCTTCCAGAGCCTGTCATGACCAGCACTGCTGCAGCAGCCACCTCAGCCACTCCACCTTTTACTCCAGCATCCACTACCCCTATTCCATCTATCTCTCACCCTCCTCTGTCCTCATCATCTATGCCCACTCCCCTTTCACCTGTGATTGGTACCTGGGATGACTCACCATCCTCTACCCTATCTCAGTACATAGTCCCAATACCCCCATCAGCTTCCCATAAACCTGACAGCCCTCCACTCATTTCCTATAAAAAATGGAAAACCACTGAGACAACCCCCACCATATCCCAGACACCTCCCTCAATCCCTTCTATCCCCACTGACACAACTCACCTTGAAGAAGACACCACCCCAGCCATACCTACTACATCCCCCCTCACAGGCATTGACTTACACCTTAACACAACCATAGGATTCCAAGCCTTTATGGCTAGTTTCCTTAACACCATGCTCAACTAATACACCCCCCTCCTGGACTCCCTAATTACATCACACCATCACTCACCAGAACCCCACTCTCCCCCTCCTTCCACTTTCCATCATGCACCTTCCTCACCTTTCCAACCAGTGCCCTCTTCTACACAGACTCAACCTCCCAGCCCCGACACACTGACACTTATCCTATCCCTTATCCAAGACATCCAATCCCAATTATCCACCACTACACACACAGGACCGGATCTGGTGAACTCCACATCCATCCAATCCACCCTTCAGACATTAACTAACCCACCCATCCCTCAACAATCCACTACAACCCCCCTGGTCCTTTTCACTGACAACCAGACCCAAATTGAATCCATCTCTGACTCTCAACCCCATCCAACACCCATAATCCCTTTTATCCCCACAACCCCCCCATTCCCTTTCATCCCTTTCACCATTCTCCTTTTTCCTCCACCACCACCACCTACCCCTAGGGAGCCTACTTTATTCTCTTTCCCCCCTATACCCTCCATCCCACCTCTTATCCTATCCCCTCTAACATTCACTAACAAACAAACCCAAACAGACCCAGAACCTGTCCCCCTACCCCCACAACTAGACTTACCCACTGTTCACCCCCTAGCCCTACCTAGGACCAATCACAGTATGCCCCATCCACTTCCTCTCTGCCTATTGCACCCAAACATTTTTTTTACATCCCTCCCTACCTCACCATCCTTCATGCCATGAAGGACAATCCTTATCTTAGGAAGGATGTCCTGAGGGGCATGGCCCAACTTTGGCAGTCAATTGAGACCCCCTTGCTGCAGCAGATTTATGAAATGAAGGAAGCCCACATAAAGCAACTACTGAGCATCTCCTTGGGGTGGACTAACATATTGGAAGCCTATCAGAAGGCCAAATCTCCTGTAGCCCCCACTTAGAAAAGAAAACGAAAAGCCACTCAAGAACCCAAGGAACCAAAAATACCCAAGCAAGCAAAAGTAAGGGTGAGGGCACCAAAAGCTCCAACCATGAGGAAATCACCAGCCCAAACAAGAAAGTCCAAGCAAGAAAAGAAAAGAGACGAAAAAGCTGCCCTTAGGGACCATGCTAAAAAGATGGGCTGGGATTGGTTTACAGATTCTGATTCAGATTCTTCCTCTTAGATTAGACTATACTTAGGTTTTTTTTCTTTTCGTTCCCTTCCAATCTTCTCCTTGTAATTACAATTGTACATATTTTTTCAGTTAATATAATTTTTCATTTTTTTGTATATTGATCTGTTCTGTGTGCTTGTTTAAGTTTTTTCTATTTTAGTCTTCATTTTGTTCAATTTTGTCATGGGAGATGAATTTAGGGAGGCTATGCTCATTTGCAAGAGGAATCTATGTGAAGGGTAGATGTAGATGGAACTGAATGGATGAAAGTACAAGCCTCAGCACAAATGGTGCCCAGAGGTCGAGTGTTGATCTCGATCAAGGGATTAAAATGGACACGTTTTCACAATCATGGGCCCTATTTGAGCTCCTCGCGGAGTCCTGAACGCGCGCGAACTAGAATTCCATACCTTCGAGTGTGCAGCTGCGCGATACACAGGATCCCCTTAAATACCAAGTCTATCTTTAGACCTTCATTTATTGTGCGCTCTCTTTTCCCATACTCGATTATGCGATTCTTCATTCCCCACACAATAACAATTTATTGCCAAGCTTGGAAAGGGACACAACTTTATTACACCGATTCATTTTCCACCGTCCAAGTCTTTTAAATAGGACATTAGCTCCCCTTCATCTCATCCTTCCTCTTCTAAACCTAGCAGTCTGGCCCTCGTCACAACCATGGCGAGTGACAAACCCAACGAGTTCCCTAACAAATTCTATCCCATGTGGTTGGACCCCCCATAGCCTAAGGAGCCAGACCCGTTATAATTTCTGTGGGATGAGTATGAAGAAGTCCAGCGGATCCTGGCAAAGGAGGAGAAGAGAAAGGAGAAGAGAGAGAAAAAGAAGAAAAAAATTGAACCACCTGCATCTCCCCCACCATCTTCCTCAAACCCTCCCCCACCGACTCCCCCTTGATCCCTCTCTCCCCCCTCTATTTTGTTTTTTTTTTTTTTTTTTCTTTTTCCATCTTTTTGTAATATTTTCTTTTTATTACAATGAATGTTTCTTTTGCTTCTATGCTATTCAGTTTAGTTTTTTTTTATTATTTCTGTTTCTCTGTCTTCTTCTATGTTTCTCTATTCTGGATTCAATCTACTGCACATCCAGTCTAGCCTTTGAACCAATGAGGACACTGCTCCTCATGGTTTGGGGGTGTGGCAGGATAGGTCTGCCAACGGAATAGTTAATTTTAGTACAGTAATGGTGGTATAACTGGGATGAATAAAGTCAATTTCCACTTAACTTGATACAATGAGGAAACTTGTAAAAAATTAAAATATTTTTGCAGACTTTTCGAAACTGAAAAAGTTAAAAATCTTTACACCACCATGAAGTTAATATCAGAATTTTTTTTTCAGTTAGTACTCAGTGAACCTAAGAGGAGAGAAACAGGTGAAACTACACCCCATGGGTCAATTTGAGGACCATATCTAGTGAGATTTGGGCCCATCATTTTCTTTTGAAGAGTGTTTTTAACATTATTTCTGCTCTGAGGACTGATTGAATCAATACTTTTTCACTAGAAGTTGTGCACCTCCAAATCAAAATTAATTGACAGCACTCATGATACTAAGGAAATGATCCAAGGCCTTCATTTGGACAGTTTGAGCCTAAAAATCCAACCTTTTAAAAAATCTGCCCTTTTGCATACAGTAATTGA
Source organism: Chloranthus sessilifolius (assembly GCA_021018995.1). NCBI lineage: Eukaryota > Viridiplantae > Streptophyta > Magnoliopsida > Chloranthales > Chloranthaceae > Chloranthus > Chloranthus sessilifolius. The sequence goes on along the minus strand of CM037594.1, from coordinate 87,065,138 downwards.
GCCTTAAAAATCATACTTTTCTTTGAACAGACACCAGAATACTTGCACCTTAACCTCATGACCTGATTCAACCTCACCCTCACTCTGAGAATTCAGAAGGTAAAGGAGGAGTTAAAGATAGTGAGAATGGTCCAACACTTTGTGAAAGGTGAAGAAAAGCAACTTGTGAACAACAGTGTATCAATGGCAGTTGTGTGGTAGTTCATCATAAAAAAAAATAAAAAAAAAATAAAAAATTCATAAAAAGAATGAATAAAAATAAGAAGAGAAAAAGAAAGAGAAGTTTAGAGAAGAACATCATCTGAAAATTGAAAAGAAGAGGAGAAGTTGGCCACTTTGATTCTGGAATATATCAAGTAAGATGAAGTTTTGCTGAAATGAAGGTTGTGAAGTCATGAATCACTCCTTACCTTGCTGATTGTTTAATTTTGATTCCCTTTTTACCCCTTGATTCTTTACATCCCTCACCCATAAGCCACATTACAATCCATTCAGAAAGACCTTGTGGATCCAAAGTAAAATGAGCTGTCATGTGGAGATGAGGAGTTGTCCAATCTATGGTGAAAATTTATGAGGATGTTAGAAATTAGAAGCTTTGCCTATGCTCATGCTTGTAGGCCCATTTGGGGTCTGTAACTGCTCTTGAGCTGTTTTGAATGTGAACACCCTCAGATTGTTAATGTTGAGAGATAGCCCTAGTGAGAATTGGGTTTAAATTTTGACTTCATTGGGGTTGTATCCAACCTGAATTTTAAATTTAAGGCAAGCTGGGTACTGAATTGTACACATTGAATTTCTAATATAAGATGAATGGTAGTGATGCAAACACATGTTAACTTTTAAGTTTTAAATGGCCTGCAACACTGTTGCAGTTTCCTCTTAAGTGAATGGGTGTGGAAGAAGCTTTGTACATTTAAATCAGTGTTGTCATTAACTGTATTATACTTAACTGTTATAATGGTGAAGTTTGTGGGTGTCTTCACTGAAAACCCTCAGGAGACTTCACCCCTCCACTAGGGATCACCTAGGGGTTTAAAAGGCTTGGTACATATGCTAAATGTACCTGTGATCCCTACAAAAGTGACATTTAATTAATTACAGCTTTGCTAAGGGACTAACAAAGATTAGGTTTAGGGGTGTGTTAAGACCTGAAAAGTACCAATTTTCACCCCTTAACTTAATCTCTGTTATACCCTGAATCATTTAATAAATGTGTTTTAAGTCTATCCTGTAGGTAATAATAAGCAGAAGCTGCAAATAAGCCCCTAACCATGCCAAGAAGCCTACTATTGCCCCAGAAGTTCCTCAGAAGAAAGGAGGTTGAACCCAGACGGAGAGTTGGCTGTAGTATAGGCACAACAAAGTAGAAAAATATCAAGAAGAATGCCTCGCGCAGATGTCGCAGGGCTCAATTGAACCAGAAAGAATGTGTCGGGCAGTTGTCACGCACTTCTGAAGGGAGCACAACAACTGGTCGCGCAGTCCTCACGCCGTTCGTGCGCAGATGGATGTCAGCAGGGAGTAAAAAGCTTACTTCGCACGGTTCTCGCGAGGTTCAATCTTAAGTGCTCGCGAAGCACTCACACAGTCTCACGTAGCTCAAGAGATGAGTCTTCAACCTTCGTGCGATTCATTGAATAGAGAGAGCTCCAGGCATTCCAGCGCGCGACTATCGCGTAGTGGCCGCGAGACACATACTTTCAAGGAACTGCTCGCACAATTCAGAAGCCCATGTACATTATTTTCTTCATGAGGATCGGACCGAGATTCATCAAGGAACGAATTGCACGCGTAATTCCCACGCCATTCAAATGGAAAGACCAATCTAGCGACGACCAGAGCATCCCCGCGATGACTAAAGTACCAACCCCGCGACTGCAAGAGCTTCAAGTCCAAGCAACCACGTGACGCCAATTCTATCATGCGATAAGACCTAGAAAGCCTTTCTACCAAGCGAGGCTCGGGTTCTTAACTTTCTCTCCACTTCTACAGGGGCAATCTGGGAACTTCTAGCAATTAGGGCACGCACTCCAATGCTCCAATCTCCATGCATAGGCCCCGAGGCATCCAAGGGACAAGAATGGGCCGCAATTGCATTGATGAAATTAGGGTTTTCCTAACCCTAATTCATAGAGAGCCGACCGCTATATAAGCCTAAGCCTAGCTTAGGTTTAAGGGACTTTTTGGACTTGACTTCTGTATTCCTACTTCTTGAAACCGACTGTAGAATTATAGGAGGCTAAGGTTAGGTTTAGGAGTTTTCTTTTTCCTTTTTCCTTCTCTCCATAGTCCAACACTTGCTGGCTATGCCTTTGTATAATTATTTGGTATAGTTTTAATGAGTTTTGTAATAGGATCTATTGCATGTGTGGGATTGGTGTTTGGTTAGTTGTTCTGTACAAGGCTGCTACCTTGAGATCCTCTATTGCTAAGTTGTATTGTAAGTAATGGAGGATTGTCTTTAAGGTTTTACTTAGATCCAAGTGACCTATGTGTCCAGGTTAGGCACATTGTAGGCCTGGCCCCACTAAATCTGAATCCCCATGGGATCTTGAGTTGGTAGCCTTGTGAACATGGTGGCGACAACATTGTTCTTGCTCTGTTTTATACCTCTGTGAGGAGGATAGCCTCTGTGGATAGTCTGTGACCATTCAAGTGGATAGATTATAGCCCTAGGGTGAGGCCAATCTACAGATCAAAGACAGATTCTTCTTCTCTGCACTTGTGCTTATAGCCTTGTGAGATATCGTGCAGAGACAGACCCCCCTGTATTTGTATAGACCCACCATCAGATGGCAGATCTGATCTAGCTGTAGAGATTGTAGGCTTGTGACTGGATCACTGTCGTCTTTCTAAAGTAGTGAACAGCCAAGCTTAAAAGCTAGTACTCAAACTCTTGCTGGTTCTATGTGTCCAGGCTAGTGTACATTGTAGGCCTAGCCCCACACATAGAAATTTAGAGGTTGAGGTTCCTATGGATTCTTGAGCTTGTAGCCTGGATGAAGTAGTGCCTACAATGATAAACTTGTTCAGACCCATATCTGGATTGTGGTACCCCTATTGGATAGTCTGTGACCATTTAAGTGGATAGGTTATAGCCATAAGGGATTGGATCATGGCACATGGGTGAGTTGGATCCTTTCTCCTCTTTGGTGATAATGTAGCCATTGGACAAGATTTCTATAGCAGCAAATCTAAGTCTGAGTTACAAGACCCATCGGATCTATACCTAATAGCATACTTCTCACCCTTTTATATTTATTTTCTCACACTCCATCATTCTTCTCAACCCTTTCTGTTGTTTGGACATTAAGTTACCTTAGGATTTAGACTATAGTGACCATAAATCCCCTTCCATTTAGGATTGCCAGATCTGTAGCCAGATCTGGAGGGCCTACTAAAGATAGCTCCCTTAGAGCTTTAGATCAACTTTCCCTATGGGACAAACTCTTACTTATCAAAACTTGCTACAACAGGCCCTGTATCTTACAGGACTGTGTATTTTTAGGCTTGCTGCTCTTCAATCCACCTTTGATTTTCACTAACCCAATTCTTATCACCAATTCCAATAAAGCCAGTAGCAAGCACTCAAAAAATATCCCAACAGGTATGCAAAGGTGGTCCACGTGGTTCTCGGTTTGAAAAAGGGTGTGTATGAGAAGGGCTTCGCCGGGGGGCCCACTAGGTGCTCGGTGAAATTCCTGAGAGAACTTTTCGCGACTCGAGTCTCCGAAAGTTGCCTATTCGAGATCCTTTCAATGTAAAGGCCTTTGCCCTTTATTTGCTATCGAAAGTTCTCTTCTTTACTAGGGGCGAGACATTTTCCCCCGGATTATGCAATGTCTTAACCGAATTGGAGGGAGGTCGTTCACTGGTACACCTAGTCTTGGCTGAGATGTATCGGGGTCTAGATGCCTCGACCTCGGGCCAGGTTGAGATTCTTAGCGGGAGTCCACTCCTCATTCAGATTTGGCTAGGAGAGCATTTGGCTATCATGGGGCCCGTGCCAAGATTTTGCTTGGTAAGAGGGGATGTGGCTCGGGGCTTTCTGACCCGGTGCTCGAGACTGCCCCATGGGAGAATCGAGGAACTGAGCCGGTGGCTATCTGATGCAGAGTTGATCTGACAACTTCCCTAGATGGGCGACACCTTTTTGATTGTCTGCTCTCGAGAATGTGAGGGTATCACGCTTTTGGGGTTGACTGGTAGTATCTACTATTTCCCATCTCGGGTGCTCCGTCAATTCGGATATACCCAACACGTGCCGTGCACTGTGAGGCCACCCTTGTGCTCTCTGATATTCTCTCGGGGTTCTCTCAATGACCTAGACCGCATAGCAGCCCTCTGGGAGACCTGCCAGTCAACGCACATGTGTAGCTTAGTTCAGGGGGGCGCTCTCTCTTCTAATTACAAGGTTTGGCTGGCATCCGAGGACTTACCTACCCCTAGCCTGGTTTCGGTAGATGTGATAGAGACGGGGCCTTGGCCATATAAGGAAACGATGCTCCAGACTAGGATTGAGTCTCTTTCTGCAGAGAGGCTGGCTTTGACTGAGGCTTTAGAGAAGGAAAGGGCCAAAGTTGAGATTGCGGAGGTGAGAGCTGCTATGGCCGAGAGTGAGGTTCTTCGGTTGACTGGGCTTTTGACTGAGTCTCATAGTGCAGTTGACGCTTCGCGGAGGCGGCAGAAGAGTCTTCATGGTAGGTAGTTGTCTGATCGGAATGCCCGTGAGGACTCTCTCCTTGTAAAGATCAGTGCTTTGAAGCGTGGTCCCTGCCCCTGACTTGTTCCTGCACATACCATAGATCATATACACAGAGGGGGGGCTGATGCCCCTTAACAGAGATCTTTTTTTTTTGGGTTGTTTCTTTTTTTTTTTTCTTCTTTTTTATACTTGTAAAGAAGGCAGAAAATAGAAAGTGTGTCATGTGGTTATATTTTTGGGATGTGACACTTCACACGTAACGTTGTAAGAAAAGAAATGAAATCCATTATATATATATATATATAATTTTTTTTTTTAGTGTTCAAATTTTCTTCCATACGTCTCGCAACGTAAGGCCTTTTATGGAAAAGGAAAATCTAATTTTTTTTTCTTTTCCACACAGTGTGAGGCCTTTTATGAAAAAGGAAAATCTATTATCTTTTTTGAAGTTTTCTCCTACACAGTGTGAGGCTCTTTATGGAAAAGGAAAATCTATTATCTTTTTTTGAAATTTTCTCCTAAACAGTGTGAGGCTCTTTATGGAAAAAGGAAAATCTATTATCTTTTTTTAAATTTTCTCCTTTTCTCCTACTTCTTTTTGTGAGGTCGGTATTTACGAGGCCAACTGGTGGGTCATTTTTTGAGCATTGTCGAACCTTGCTCGTGAGGCTCAGGTTTTTCTTTTAAACATGGAAAGGTTAGCTTCCCCGAGATTGATTAGTCTTCTGTCTTTATCTTTGCTCATGTGTCAGACGACGCGGTAGAGACGACATACTTGATCGGGATCCGATCCAATTTTTAACATGAGTGGCCTAGCAAAGGGGAGAAGAGGCTCAAGGGGTCCAGACTAAAATAGGTGGGCCAGAACAGATCCTCTCATAATCTTGCTTTTCTTGACATTTTTGCTCACAGTGCCCAAGATGGGATTTCGCTATGCCCGTCATCCCTGTTTTTACCCGTAGCACCCTTTTGGGTTTTCACTATGTTAATGGGTTCGCTCTCTTACCCCAGGTGCCTTTTCAGGTTTTCACCTGGTCCGCGTGAGTTCACTGTTTTTACCCGCGGTGCCCTTGCGCGTTTTCACCGCGTCCATCTTGATTTGAACTCAAATTAATTTTTTTTTTTACTTTCTTCAAGAACCAGAAAGCCACGACATGGACATCGGTTCCATCATAGCCGGCTGGATGAAGTTCTATGTGGTCCATTAACTCAGCTTGTGCTGATGCAATAGATGCTATGACTGCTTGTAGACCTTAAAGAGGGCTTTCTTCTTAGTTGTAATGTGGCCGGGGCTCAAACAGGCTAGGTTTTTCTGGGATTTTGGATTTAGGCTTTGAGTGAATTCCAGATTCAGTGATTCCTCTTCCTTTCCAGGGGCTTTTTACTGTATGTGCCCCAGTCTTTTCTTTTTCATTCTTGATTCCCCCTTTTGGGGTTTTGCTTTTCTATATATATATATATTTTTGGTTTAGATTTTTCCTCTCTCTCTCTTTTTTTTTTTCGAGATTTTTCCTCTCTTTTCTCCTTTTTTGTTGGTATTAACACATATTTCTCTTTTCTCCTCTTCTTTTTTTGATGTTTTTGGGAGGGGTATATGAAAGAAATGGTTATTGGCCCGACGTGTGTAGCAAAAGGATAAAGGTTTTCAGGGAATATATATTATTATTATTTTTTTTTTGGCTACTTGTCTTTGAAATGATGACCTCTTCTATGGGGTCCTTAAGCGGTCACGCATCTATCTTTATCAACACTTACCTTGTCGCAAGACCTATGAGTGGAACCTCCGGAGGTATCCAGCGTTGATGGGCTCATGAAAGTGGTCTCCGTCCATGGTGGCGAGGCGAACGGCGTATCTCGGTAATACTTCTCAGATGACGTAGGGTCCTTCCCAATTCGGCTTAAACTCCCCTCTTGGATCAGTGTGGAGAGACGGGAAAATCCTCCTCAGTACCGTCTCACCTATCTGCAAGTCTCTAGCGTGAACACGCTTATTGTAGGCATGTGCAATTCTCCTCTGATAGACCTGGGTGTGACACAAAGCTAGGAGTCTCTTCTCGTCAATCAAATCTAGCTGTTTAAAACGGGATCTTTCCTCCTCAGCTTCGGGCAGATGGGATTCCAAAAGGATACGGAGTGACGGTACTTCGACCTCAATGGGTAGCATGACCTCAGTTCCATACACAATGGAGAATGGTGTTGCCCCTGTAGCGGTACGGATAGACGTTATATAGGCCCAAAGCGCGAAGGTTAACTGCTCACTCCAATCTCTATAAGTGACTACCATCTTCTCAAGAATGCGGATCAAAGTTTTGTTGGCCGCTTTTATAGCTCTGTTTGTCTGAGGCTTGTATGGGGATGGGCGATGATGCTTGATCTAGAACTGCTCACACAAGGCCTGGATACGCCTATTAGCGAAATTAGTGCCATTATCAATGATGATATCCTTGGGCATGACGAATCTGCAAATGATGTTGTTCTTGATGAACTTCTCGACATGACTGGCCTTAATGCTTGTATAGGAGGCTGCCTCTACCCACTTCGTGAAGTACTCCACTACGACGAGGATGAACTGATGTCCATTGAAAGCCTTAGGATTGATCTTGCCGATGACGTCGAGACCCCAGGTGGTGAACGGCCAAGGAGTGGTCATGCTGTGTAAATCAATGACCGGAGCATGTATTAGATTGGAGTGTTCTTGGCACTTGTAGCACTTCTGAACGTGTTTGCAACAATCAGTCTCTAAAGTGGTCCAAAAGTGTCCTTGCCCTAGGATTTTCTTAGCGAGCATGTGTCCACTGACGTGTGCCCCACAGACTCCTTCATGATCTCAACCGCTTCTCTCTCGGTTAGGCATCGGAGCAGAACATTGTCGTGAGACCGCCTGTAAGGAGATCGCCGCAGATGACGTAGTTCGTTGCCAATCGCTGGATGGTGCGTCTGTCTACCTTTGATGTTCCTTCTGGGATAGTTCGGGTCTCGAGGAAATTCTTGATGTCTGAGAACCAGGGTGGCTCATCATCTAACTCGGTAGATCCATCGATTAGGTGACACAATACCGGTTTGTCCCTCTGCTCTATCATGATCGGCTTCATCTCAACCCCGTACAAAATCTCAACCATAGAGGCCAGGGTAGCCAGGGCATCAGCAAATCGATTTCTTGTTCGTGGCACATAGGAGAAGGTGACTTCTTCAAAGCAGGTTATCAGATCCTCAAGATGTTCATGGTACGGGATCAGCTTCTCATCCTTGGTCTTCCAATCTCTGTTGGTCTGGCATATGATTAACTGTGAATCCCCAAAGACCCTGAGGTGAGTTATATTCAGATCAAGAGCTGCCTGTAAACCAGATGTACAGGCTTCATACTTAGCCATATTGTTGGTGCATGGGAAGTTCAACTTGATTGAGATGGGTACATGCGATCCTCTTGGTGAGATAAGAATGACGCCAACTCCTTGGTCTTCAACATGCGATGCCCCATCAAAGTGCATTACCCAGGACTCCTCTGTTTCCTCCGTATCCTCTTCAGTCATGAACAGGATGTCCTCATCAGGAAATTTAGTCTTTAGAGGCTCATAGTCTGGCAGAGAGTTCTCAGCAAGATGATCAGTGAGTGCTTGCCCCTTGATCAACTTCTGGGTGACATAAGTAATGTCAAATTCGGAGAGAAGTAGTTGCCATCATGCTGTTCGGCCAGTGAGAGCAGGTTTCTCAAACAGGTACTTCAACGGATCCATCTGTGCTAGAAGTAGAATGACTTGGGATAACAAGTAGTGTCGAAGTCTTTGAGTAGCCCATACGAGCGCTAAGCATGCTTTCTCAAGTTGAGAATAACGCATCTCATAATTAGTGAACTTCTTGCTCAGGTAGTAGATGGCCTGCTCTCTTCTTCCTGTCTCATCATGCTGCCCTAACACACAGCCCATGAAAAACTCTATTGTGGATAGGGACATTATCAGGGGTCTATTAGGTACAGGTGGTATCAATACTGGAGGATTTAGGAGGTAACCCTTGATCTTGTCAAATGCAGCTTGGCAGTCATCATTCCACTCAACTGGTGAACCCTTTCTTAGTAGCTTGAAGATCGGTGTGCATATCGGAGTTAATTATCCAATGAATCGGTTGATGTACTGGATTTTGCCTAAAAAGCCTCTAACCTCCTTCTCTGTAGACGGTGGTGACATTTTAGTGATGTCCTTGATCGACCTCAATCCCTCTCCTACTGACAATAAAGCCTAACAGTTTTCCTGACATAGCACCGAACGCGCACTTTTGGGGATTCAACCACAACCTGTACTTTCTCAACCTCTCGAACAGCTTCTGAAGGTTTACAAGGTGGTCATCCCTTTCCGGTGATTTGGCAATCATGTCGTCGACATACACTTCAATCTCTCGGTGCATCATGTCATGGAATAGGGCCGTCATTGCTCTCTGGTAGGTTGCCCCATCATTCTTGAGCCCGAATGGCATCACCTTGTAACAAAAGGTACCCCAGGGAGTGATGAACGCAGTCTTTTCTCTGTCGGCCTCTGCCATCTTAATCTGATTATAGCCCAAGAATCCATCCATGAATGAGAGCATTCCATGCTTAGCAGTGTTATCGACCAAGATATCGATGTGTGGTAACGGAAAGTCATCCTTAGGGCTTGCCTTATTGAGATTTCGGAAATCAATGCATATTTGAACCTTCCCATCCTTCTTCGGTACGAGGACGATATTGGGCAGCCATTGCTGGTGCTTGGAGGAAACCCGCGTCATACTGCTTAATGACCTTGTCCTTCACCTTCAACATCCATTCAGGTCGGAGGCATCTCAGCTTCTGTTTAACCGGCTTAATATCAGGGTAGAGTGGCAACTCATGCTCAACCAGATCGGTATCCAAACCAGGCATATCTTCATATGACCATGCGAAGACGTCTTGGTATGCCCGAAGGAAGTATATCATACCTTTTCTCTCTACAGGGGACAACGATGTTCCGATTTTGGTGATTCTAAGGGCCTCTTTGGTGCTCAAATTGATGTCCTCCGTCTCTTTGACGATCGGGGTAGGGCCATGCTCAAAATCGGCAAATTATTTGAGGAGCTCATTGGGGAGCTCATCGATTTGACCTTCCTCGTCCAGACTCGTGACTCCTACCTCTTCTTGTATTTCTACAGGAAAGGGGTCAGCTTCACGTGGGACGAGTATCACGACATCATTTATAATTTTATTAGAAATTTTAAAAGACAATATTTATGGAATTTGTATTTTTTCTATTTTTATGGTTTTTTACATTTTTTCGGAAGTCAACCCCTGGCGAGGTGGATCTCTATATACAGGGCAGAGTGTCCAAGAGGCTAACCTCACTTTTTACAGGTTTTTTTTTTTGGAGAGCCGGTGTCGTATTCACGGCCTTTGGCGGCTCCCAGGAGTTGGGGTAAAGATGCCCAGTTACTTACCTGCGAGGCCTGGCCTTTACCTCTTTGGGTGAAAGCAGCATTCGTAGGCTCTTGCAGTTCCTCCCTCAGCATGTTTACGGATGGATCCTCTGGGACCCTACCCTCTATGGTTAGGATGGGCCCAAAGTGGCTGCTGCTAGAGTGATGGGTGGACCGGGAGACTTCCTCCTGAAATATGGAGAGGGCGGCTAAGTCCACCTCGAGGTCTGGGGGATGATGTAAGGGTTGGTGGGGTGGGCGGAAGCGAGCTTGTGTGGGGTTACCCTCGTATCCCCATTCAGATCAATCTTTATCACCCTGAGGCTCACAAAGGTTTGACGGATGTGGGGTCGAGCGTGAGGTTCTTCTTTTAGGTTGATTCCTCTGGCCCTGGCGACTGTTGGGGCTCTTATCTTTTCCTTGGCCTCTCTGATTTCTTCTTCAATGGGCCTGTAGCCCAGGCCGAATTTGGTTTGTTTCCCCTTGGCCCTGACGGGGTCTCTTCTTCCTTGAAGGCGTGGGCCCAACCCTTTCCCTTTTTGGTGGCCTAATTTGTGGAGCATGAACACAGCTGCATCCGTTCCTCCTCCAATTTTGGCAGGGGTTTTTTCAGGCGACCCGAGGGTAACGGCTGAGAAGCCATACTCAAATCGATGGAGATCGGTGTCATCTACTGTGTGCGGCACTTTTGGATTCTCAATATGAAGAGTGCTCCTCTCCCCGTCTTCTCTGCTTTCACCTAAGATGGTGACGATTCTTCCCTCTAAGATGAATCAGAGTTTTTAGTGTAGAGTTGATGGTATTGCCTCGATCTCATGTAGCCACGGTCGCACCCAACAGTAAATTAAATGTAGACTTGATGTCCATCACCTGAAAGGGGATGGTGGAGGTTTTCGGCCCAATGATCAGGTCAAGGGCTACTTCTCCTATGATTTCTCTTCTGGTGTTGTCAAATCCCCTAGCGCTTGTTATGGATGGTCAGAAGGTGTTGGGATTTGCACCAATTTTGATTGCCGTCCTTAGAGGGTATATGTTCAGTGCTGATCCGTTGTCTATTAAGACCAATGGCATTACCAGGTTCCCTATTTCCACTGTTATATTTAGGGGCTTAGAGTTGCTGTTCCCCTCGAGCTGCAGATCTGCATCAATAAATGAGATGACATTTGGGGCCAATACTTGCCAAATTATTTCTCCCACTTCATGTGGGGTTATATGGGCGAAAACATGTGTGTCTTTGAGTGCTCCCATTAAGGCTTGAAAGTGGAGCAGGGACTTGATTAACAAATCCCACACAGTAATATGTGCGGGTGTTCTCTTGAGCTATGTCTCCAACACGTGCTCTCTGGCCATTTTCTCAAAGGGATTCCCTGCGGTCTACTCTTTCTTCTTCTCTTCTCTTCTGACGGCCCCCGATGCTTTCGGCTGTGTAGAAATCCTGCCTGACCGGGTAATAAATTCAATAGTTTCCTCTCGCTTGCAACCATCATTCATGTCCGTCTGTTCATAGCTTAATGGCACTTGATGCTGGCCATAGGCAGATTTCGGGATGAGGAAGGGAGTGCATGGTGATTCTGGGGAGGATTGGGCTGGGTACGTCAGATTCTCGGGTCAATCAGGTTGACTCCAATAGGGGGTGGAATGGTAGTGGCAGGAATTGGCGAGGTTGGATTTGTGAGTGCGGAGGGGGCTTGTATAGGCATTACCTGGGCGTGGTAAGACCAGTGGTGATTGGGAGCGGGTGATAAGGGGAGTGGGTGAGGGGTTGTTTGTTTGGGTAGGGGTGGAGTTAGATTGGGGGTAAAATAGCGAAAGGATGGTGAGAGTGTGACTGGGATGGAGGGGTCGGAGGGCGATGGGATCGGATGTTGGGGGGTGTGATTAAGAGCTGGCGGGATGGGGTGTGAGACAGGGTAACTGTGGATGAGTGGTATGTTGCATGGGATGGAGTGACTGGGAGATGTTAGAAGTACGGGTGGAGCGGGGTGATAGGGATATGACGGGATAACGGATGGAGCAGGGGGGTACGAATATGAAGGGTTTGTATATGGGGTGGCATGGTGGGGCGATGAATGGTTCGTGGATGAAATGAGGTAAATTGGGGATGATGGAGTTGTGCATGGAGCGGGGTGATTTGGGGATGGTGGAGTTGTGTATTGGGCAAGATGATTTGGGGATGGAGGGGTGGTATACTGGGTGGTGGGATTTAGGGGTGTGTACGAGATGGGATAATTTGAGGATGGCGGAGTAGTGTATTGGGTGGAGAGATTTGGGGGTGTGTATGGGGTAGGGTAGTATGAGGATGGTGGAATTATGTATGGCGTGGGGTGATTTGGGTGTGACGGAGAGGTATATGGGGTGGCTGATGGTGGGATAGTGTATGGGATGGGGTGATTGGGAGGTAGTGTGTACTATGGGATAAATTGGGAGTGGGGCGGATATGTGTATGATTGCGGCGGGGCTGTGCCCGTTTGGGTTTGATAGGTGGGAGCGGGAGTGGAAAAATACTGCCCTAAATCTAAGGGCTCCTCTTAGTATGCCGGGGTGGGAAAGTAATCGGCTAAATACAATGGCTCGATCACCCCCACAAATGGTTCGTCCTTATTCAACTTGGAAAATAAAAACTCCTCTTGATTACTGATATAATCCGAGGGATCAAACTCTTCTTCTTCCTCTTCTACCCAATGGATGTTAGGCCTGAGGCCTCCTAGGTGCGGTGGTAGAGGGGCTTGATAGATGTTCTGGTTCTGCCCTTGAGGAAGCGGTGGGGGAATAATTTTTCCTGCCTCTATTAAATCTTAGATAGCATGCTTTAGTGGGAAGCACCGGTCTATAGGGTGACCCGGTCCCTGGTGGAAGTTACAATGCATGTTCGGGTCATAGTTTCTAGGGATTGGATTGGGTGGTGGGCAAGGCTGGAGTAAATTGATCAGACCCTTTTGTAGCAACACTGGCAATAAGACACTTAAAGATTGCCCCAATGGTGTGAACACCCATTCGAATAATGCTCTCATATGTTCCTTGGTAAATGGGGCTCTCGGACCGTTGTTTGGCCTTAGCGTTTGCTCAAAACGGGCTGGGGGTGGTTGTGCGGCCTGGAGCTGTATCGGGGGGCATTGGTATTGGCCTGGGGGTAAACGATATTTTGTACCTCTGTCCCTGGTCTTCTTTCAATCCTTGGTTCCGTAGCTTTTTGAACCCCGATGGCCCCGCTGGCCACGCTCTTTCCCAACCTGCCCTCTCTAATGGCATCTTCGCAACGGTTGGCATTTCGGACCAAATTAGCAAAACTGGACTTTTGCTGATACACCAAAAAATCCGTGATGACTGGGAGAGCTCCCTTGGTTATCAATTCAATCTGCTCATGATCGAGAATTCGGTGGGTCACCTGGGCGGCCAATGCCCTCCACCTTCCTAAGTAGGCACTGAAAGTTTCATCATGTCTTTGCTTCAAACGGGCCAGATCCGACTTCCTAGGCTCTATATCCATGTTATAGATATATTATTCTTGGAATAAGTGTGTCAGATCTTTTCAAGTTTTTATCATGGATGGTTCTAGGGATGTGAACCATTTCAGTGCTAGGCCCGTTAGACTCTTTTGGAACACTTTGATGAGGAGTCGTTCATCTCCGTCGTACTGGCACATATCCCCACAGTAAGATTTTAAGTGAGCGATGGGGTTGCCAGTGCCATTATATTTATCGAATGCTGGCATCTTAAATTTATGTGGCAGGGGGACATCCGAGAACAGACATAAGTCTGAAAAGTCTGTCGAATGCAGTTCTACTCCTCCCATCTTCATCAGCTACTTCTGTATTCTATCTATCTGTTCTTTTAGCTGCTCTGATTCTTTTGAGGCTGTAGCGGGGACTGCCTCCCCCTGATTTTGTTTGACCCTGGGTGTGACGATGGCGGGCCTGGGAGGGTCGAAGCTGGCAACTCCTCCACTGTTGTGGATCTCGTTCTCCTCGTACTATTGGTCATTATATTGGTGAGGGGCGAGGTCCGCTATTTGGACTTGGGGGATGATGGGTTGGATGACCTGGTGGGGCCACAAGGTTTATAGGGGATGGGAAGGAATGAATGGATGAGTGGTTTGTGGATGAATGATGTGCTTAGCTGGGTACACATTCTGGGGGTGATGGGGGTGTGGTTGATGTGGCGGGATGCTGTAGGCGTGGGTTTGAGGAATGGAGTGGATCGGATTTTCTGTTGGAGGCGGGATGGGGGCATAAGGGGTATAGGTGAATGAAGGGTACTGGTGGAGGGGTAAGGGGTTTGTGAACCGGCCTTGATGAGTGTGGGTGGATGGGCCTAGGGTTTGATGGATTTAGGCTTAATGGTTTTGGAAGGCTTGGGTTGATGGGCCTTGGGCCTGGGTGTGGGGGTTGTTATGATTTTGGGCCAATGGGCCCTGTTGGGTTTGGGCTAATGGGCCATGTGGGTATTGGGTGTGGGGTGATGGACCTTGGACTTGGGTTTGATAGGTTTGGGTCCAAGGGCCCTGGGGGCTTGAAACAGGGCCTAGGTCTGATGGGCTTGGGCCTGGGCCTGATTCTGGTGGGTTTGGGCTTGGGCCTTGAGGGTTTTAGGCCTGGGCCTGGGTCTGATGGGTTTGGGCTTGGGCCCATGGGCCTTGAGGGTTTTGGGTCTGGGCCTAGGTTTGATGGGTTTGGGCCTCGGAGGAGTGGTCTTGGGTCTGATGGGCTTGGGCCTGGGCCTGAACTTGGGTTTGGGAGTGGGCTTGAGCCCATGGTTCTAAAGATATTTGGGCTTGTGTTGTTACTTCTTAGTGTGCTTGATTTATGTGTGTTTTGAAAACAGGTTTGCAACTATTATACTGAATCTAGAATATTAAAAAAAATAAAGAAATATCAGCACAGGTAGAAGTGAATTAGCCTGCAAGATCAGGGCCAATTGTAGCAAGTTTTAAATGTAAGTGAGTGAAAGATCGTCCACAGAGAATTTGTCTAAAATGCAAGATAAACCTCCAGATCTGAGCTACTAGATATGGCCTCTTATCCTATCTAGAAAGCACATAAGATGGGAGGTTGAATTTGTCACATTAACTAAATGATAAAAGTAAAAATTAAACTAAGTGATTCAGATCCGAGTTGGGGAAACGTTTGAGGTAACCTTATACAAAAAATGGAGAAGTAATATCCAACTTTGATTTGGTCCTTGAAAACTAATGAGAATGACTGCAGCTCAACTGAGAGATGATCCAATCTTCATCTGGCTACAAGCGCAGATGTAAGAGAAATAAATCTAATTTAAGGATTAGGTTTAAGCTTATGGCTATGGTCTGTCCACTTTAATGGCCACAAACCATCCAATAGTCTTTAATCCAAAGCCTTAGTTTAGAACAAGAAGCATCACTACAAATGTCGTGAGAGATTAGATTACCAACACTAATTCTCGCAGGATTAATGAATAGAGGAAAATTGCATGAAAAATAGTAAATCTAAAGGAGTCTAATGCAAGAAGGAGATAAGAGGGAACCCTTAACATGAGTCCAATTGAGAATATTCGGTTTACAGCAACCTTTTCAAATCCACCATTACAATTACAGAGCACAGCTTAAACAGCTCTCAGATTTGTAGTCTTGAATACAACTCTCTTTTGAATTACAGAAATATCTCACAGCTCTCAATTGCAAGTCAAAGTGAAGCTATTACAGGGATTTCAGACAAACTATCTGGTTTGGAAATGAGGGAATAGGAATGAAACTCAAAATCTGGATGCCCCAATTGGGCAAATGGTTCGTCTATTTATAATTTTCCCCAAGTCCAGCTCAGATGTGTATCAACCAATCAGAGGTGCTCAGATCTGTATTGACCAATGGTGGTCGAGCACGAGGATCCAGATCTGTTTTGGCCAATCATAATTCCTCGATCTGGTTCAGCCAATCAGGTGAAAAAGGCATCAATTCTGTTATGCATTTTGAAAATCTGTTAGAGTTTCTAGAAGTTCCCGCCAAGTTATTTCATCTCTGGGTGCTCACGTGGGGTGGAATATGCCTTCTCTTTATGCATAGAATCCTCTGAAATGTCCCTAGGTTTTTAAATGCATTGGGACGCATGAAACAGATTACTGAATTGCCCTTGCAAAAGCTGAGAACCTCCAGAATACCTTTTCGCAAAGTTTAGGGGGCTTTTCGCAAGGTGTTGTAACTCCTGAAGCTCTTTTCGCAAGGTTACGGTTACATTGAATTGAGTTTTCTTCTTTTCGAAAAGGTAAATCATCTCTTCGAAGAGTTCAGATGCTCTTCGAAAGCTAAGCCTGGAGTTTTTGTTCTTTTTACAGAGTTTCAGGTTCTTTGCGAACAGTTTAGGTTCTTTGCGAAAAGTACTCTGTAGTACATTTTTCTGTTCGAATTGCTCCATACTTCTTTTCTGGGTTGAGACCACGTCTTTGCCTCTTCAATTCGGACCTTTCAACAGCTAGTGAGGTTGTTTCTTCTTCTTCTTCCTTTGGATTGACATGGAATGTCATCTTTTTGGCACTTTTGAGCTACTTTCAAGGTTAAGTCTGCCTTTATTGTTAGCTGTAAAACAAACACTTAAAACACTTATTTAGTTCTCTCAAGGGTCTATCAAGGCCCAGATTAAGGGGTGAAAAATGGTATTTTCTAGTTCTCAACACACCCCCAAACCTAAACTTTGCTAGTCCCTGAGCAAAGATAAAATTTAAAAATAGAATGAAAAGCCATTTTTGTAAGGAGCACAGTTGCATTTAGCATATGCAACAAGCCTTTTAAACCCCTAGGTGATCCCTAGTGGAGGAGTGAAGTCTCTTGAGGGTTTTCAGTGAAGGTACCCACAAACTTCTTCAATAAATCAGTTAAGATTAATGCAGTTCTGTTAAAGCAAACTTTCATCCAATCAGATTATTCACACCTGCATCATTCAGGCTGTAAGAAGATTTTCAAGAAAACATCAGTTCAAAACTAGAATTCTGCTGTAATTCCTTTACCATTCACTCAGTTGGGGTAAAAAAGTTTTTACAAGAAAAATTAATGAAAAGCTTGCCTTCTATTTGAGAATTCAGTTTTGATGTTACCCCAAATAATTTGATTTCAAACTCAACTCTCACCAGGGTTTTCACTCACCATGCAAATATTAGGGTTGCACTATTTCACACAGCTCAAGAGCAATTACAGTCCTCAAATAGGATTGTAAGCAGGAGCATAGGCATTGCTTTTCAGTTCTGAATTTACTACTTTTTTTTTTTCACCATAGATTACACAAATCCTTATCTCCATGTGACAGCTCAATCCATCATTGATTAGTAAGGACTTTAACTTGGGTTGTAATGTGGCTTATGGGTGAAATTTATCAAGAATAAAAGGGTTGGAATGGAGTTCAAAATTTTAGAAGTCAGTCAAGGTAAGGAGGTGGTATGGACACCTTCTTTATTTCAGCACAATTTCATCTTCTTCTTTGAATTTTCAGAGCCAAAGTGGCCATCTTTTTCTCTTTCTTTTTCAAACTTCCAATGAAATGACTTCTCCCAATTTTCTCAAATCAACATTGGACCGAATGCCACATTTCTTACTGGCGATACATCGTTGCCTTCAATTATTTTTCTTTTTCTTTTACCAAACTATTACCCAACTCACCTTTCTTCAGCTTTCTTTCCTTTACCTTCTGAATTCTCAGAGTGAGGGTTAGGCTAAATGAGGTTGATGAGGTTTCAAAGAAATCTTTGATTTATAAAGCTCAAATGGTGTGCATCAAGGGCAGTTTTTAAAAGGTGGGGCTTTTTGAAGTTCAAACTGTCCAAAAGAAGGCCCTACATCATGTCTTTAATATCATGATTGCTGTCAAACTATTTCAACTTGGATATATGTGACTTCTAGTGATAACAAGCAGGTTTAAACAGTCCCTAGAGTAGAAAAAATTGCCAATTCATACCTCCAAAGAATACATTTCCGGTCCAAATCTCACTGGGTGTGGTTTTCTATCAAATTCCTGAGGTATATCATCACTGTTTTCTCTCTTTTTAGGTTTACTGAAACATCAATTTTCTTTTGGAAATTTTCTGACATTCATTTCATGAAAGTATTAGAATTACAGTAGAAATTAATTTTAAAAAGTTTTAACTTCCTCATTTTTCAAAACAACAGGTGTGAAATTACTTCATTTTCAAAAGTTCTACTGATCATAAGCTGCACCAAGCATTAACTTACTTATTTTATTGGCATACCTGCCATACCCTCAAACCAAAGGGGAGCAGGGTCCACACTGGTCCAAAGTAGAGAAACGATATAAGAAAAAAACAAAACATCATGATGACAAGAAGACAGATAGAAATGCACAGTAATTACACAAGAAGAAACAGAATGTTATATTACAAACTTATAACACAGATAAGTACAATGTGATCTAATAACTGAGGTCAAAATCTGTATCATAAGTTGGTTCAATTGGCTCAGAACTTGAGTCACTGTCAGAATCAGAACTAGAATCAGTATTGGAGTCCGAACTTGATTGAGCTTTCTCCTGGATAGTGTTTCTGTTCGATGTATTCCTCTGATTTTATCTTTTTGGTGAGGCCAATGTACTTGCCAAGTCTAATGGTCTTCAGTTTTTCTTGGTCAAGCTGTGCTTGTAACATGGTCACCTTGTGCTGCTCACTCCTAACCATATGAAAGGTTTGACCCAGCAAGTCCTTCATTTTCTCTCTCTCAAATTTCATAAATAACTCCAACTTCCGAATCTGGTTTTCATAAGGGGTTCGAATGTAGGCTTGTAAATCAGCTAACCCTTTTAGAACATCTCTGCAGATATAGGGATTTTCTTCCATGGCTCGTCTGAGGGAGGCAAATTGGGGAAGGGGAATGGAATGGTAGGGGACCAAAGGTATCCCAGCTGTGGGAGGGGGGGAAGAAGTGTCCAAAAGGAGGACTTCAGGGGGGGGCGGAGTGGCTTGCTCAGAGAAAGTGGGGAGTGGTGAAGGGGATGCAACCAGAGGGACTTCAGGTTTAGTTTGGGTTGCAAGGGTAGTAGTGGTGGGGGTGGACAGATCAACCAATACTACCTCTGGTTCAGTTTGGGTAGCATGGGAATCAACAGTAGGTAAAGGGGTAATGGTGGTTGTGTGTGATGTGGAGGTTAAGGTTTGGAGCAGGTTATTGGTCACAGACTAGTTTTTTGTGTTGATTTGGAGTTGGGCTTGGATGGATTGGAGGTAGGCAAGTATTTGGGTACTAGAGGCAGGTGGGGGAGAGGTGGGCATAGCAGGGATTGGTACAACTGAAGTGGAGGGTGGGGGTGCAATGGCTATAAAGGGAGAGGTAGGTAAGTGAGTGAAATGATGAGGGTCAGGTATAGGGATAGGTTCAAGCCCCATGGTTTCAAAAATAGATCCCATTAAGGAAGAATAAGTCTCTGTAGTGAAAGGCTCAGGACTTGCAGCAGCAGAGATGGGTTCCTCATGTCTCACTTTCTTCCCTTTCTCCACCCTATCCGCTTTATCCATAGATAGTTTTCTTTTGGCTGAAGTTTTGGCTTTTCCCTTTGGGGTAGGTTTGCTAACTTTCTT
Organism: Chloranthus sessilifolius; assembly: GCA_021018995.1. Lineage (NCBI taxonomy): Eukaryota > Viridiplantae > Streptophyta > Magnoliopsida > Chloranthales > Chloranthaceae > Chloranthus > Chloranthus sessilifolius. The sequence goes on along the minus strand of CM037594.1, from coordinate 87,045,475 downwards.
AGCAGAGGATTTTGGGAACATGGCAGCCAATGATTTCTCTGCTTTTCCCATTCGAAATTGATGTATGAAAATGTCCACAACAGATGCTGACACAAATTGAAAATTTTCAAATGATAAACAGAGAGAATGTGCAGAGAAATACCGAGATCTAGGGTTTTTAATTGAACGAGTTGTTTGCTTGCAGAAATCCCCCAGACTAGAAGCTAAAATCCTTCTCTGAAAACCCAAATGATCGAACAAAGGTGAGGAAAAATGTAGCAAGCTTCTCAAATTGCGCAAGGAAAGAACGAAGTAGGGTTTCCGTGGAACAGGTCGCTCTTCAGAAAGCCTTCGAATATGAAACCCCTACTTCGAAAGGGTTTAAATACACTCAGTGTTAATTTTGCAAAGTTCTTTATAAGTTTTCGAAAAGTTCCAAAATAGACCTTTTGACAACTGCGAATGGCATCAGTACCATTCGAAAAGTTAATCGCTTTAGAAACATCTTTTCGAAAAGAACAAGCTTCAGAAGCAACTATTCGAAAAGCAAATCCTTGCTTTCGAGCAGTTCGTTACAAATCCAGAGTCTATGCGAAAAGTAAATTGAACTTTGCGAAACGAGAATTATTACTTTACGACTTAACTTGGAGCATATTTAAACCATGCGAAAAGAGACAAATCATGAATAAAAACAAAAACAAAGAAACTAAGCAAAAACTATGAAATAAAAATATAATGTACAGTTATCCACCATCAGATTTTTGGCGGTTATTGATGATGAGATGGGCACTTCTGATTTTCAATGCATGGTTTGAGCCTCGACCATTTACTTTCGGATTCTTCCATTACTTGGATCAAGGATGTCAGCTCAAGGAATATGCGAATAACATGTATGGCCCTTCCCATCTGGATCTCAGCTTTCCTGGGAAAAACTTGAGTTTTGAGTTAAATAATCATACCTTAGAGCCAGCTGTGAATTCTTTTCTCAATAAATTTTTGTCATGGAAAGTTTTGACTTTCTCTTTGTACAATCTTGAATTTGTGTATGCATCCATTCTCAGCTCCTCCAACTCAGCAAGTTGCAGTTTCCTGTCATTACCAGCAGTAGTTAGATCCATGTTCAATGTTTTAATGGCCCAAAACGCTTTATATTCTAACTCTACTGGTAAATGGCATGCTTTGCCATAGACCAACCTGAATGGGGACATACCAATTGGGGTTTTATAAGCTGTCCTGTATGCCCATAATGCATCATTCAGCTTAAAGGACCAATCCTTTCTGTCCTTCTTCACAGTCTTTTCCAAAATATGTTTGATTTCTCTATTGGAAATCTCCACTTGTCCACTGGTTTGTGGATGATATGGAGTGGCTACTCTATGAGTCACAGAGTATTTTTTCAATAAAGTTTCAAAATATTTATTACAAAAATGGCTTCCCCCATCACTTATAATGGCTCCGGGAAAACCAAACCTGGAAAAAATGTGATCCTTAAGAAATTTAAGAACCACTTTGTGATCGTTTGTTTTAGTGGCTGTGGCTTTAATCCATTTGGATACATAATCCACAGTTACTAAAATGAAATTATTCCCATTGGAAGGAGGAAAAGGACCCATGAAGTCTATCCCCCAAACATCAAACAACTCAACTACCAAAATAGGCTGTAAAGGCATTGAGTTTCTCTTGGAAATGCTGCCCAATTTTTGACAATTTTGGCAAGACTTACAATCTTTGAGCATCTTTGAAAAGTGTAGGCCAATAAAATCCGCACTGCAAAACCTTTGCAGCAGTTTTGTTTCCACTAAAATGACCTCCACAAGCCTGTTCATGACACATAGAAAGTATTCTATGAAATTCTTGGTCAGGGACACATTTTCTTATTATTTGGTCAGCACAACTCTTAAACAGATGAGGATCTTCCCAGATAAAATGTTTAACCTTTGCGAAGAAAAGATCTTTATCCATTTTATTCCAATGTTGAGGAATTCTTCCAGTAGCCAAAAAGTTGACTATGTTTACAAACCAAGGAGTGTGTACACTAATGGCAAAAAGTTGCTCATCAGGGAAAGATTCATTGATAGGCAGCCTATCAATCTCAGCAGTTAAAATTCTAGACAGGTGATCAGCCACCACATTCTCCACCCCCTTTTTATCTTTGATCTATAAATCAAATTCCTGTAATAGGAGAATCCACCTGATTAATCTTGGTTTGGTGTCCTTCTTAGACAGAAGGTATTTCAAAGCAGAGTGGTCAGTGAACACCACTATTTGTGAACCCAAGACATATGACCTGAATTTTTCTAAAGCAAAAACAATTGCCAGTAGCTCCTTCTCAGTTGTTGTGTAATTGATCTGTGCATCAATCATTGATCTACTGGCATAAGCAATGACATGAGGCAGCTTTTCTTTTCTCTGTCCAAGGACAGCTCCCAAAGCATAATCTGATGCATCACACATCAGTTCAAAAGGTAATGAATAATCTGGAGACTGCAATATTGGAGCTGAAATCAAACAGTTTTTTAGGAATTCAAAAGCCTTCATGCATTCATTATTGAAAACAAAAGGGACATCTTGACACAGCAAATGACAAAGAGGTTTGGTTATTTTACTGAAGTCCTTGATGAACCTTCTGTAAAATCCAGCATGTCCCAGAAAACTTCTGATTTGTTTAACAGTTTTGGGAGGTGGTAAATGTGCAATTAAATCAATTTTTGCTCTGTCCACCTCAATGCCCTTGTGAGAAACAACATGGCCAAGGACAATGCCTTGGGTGACCATGAAATGGCTCTTTTCCCAGCTCAGAACTAGATTGGTTTCTTCACATCTCTGTAATACCAATTTGAGATGATGTAAACACTGGGAAAAACTGTCTCCATAGATTGAAAAATCATCCATAAAAATCTCCATAAATTGGTCAATCATATCTGAAAAAATGGAATACATGCATCTTTGAAAGGTAGCAGGAGTATTACAAAGACCAAAAGGCATTCTCCTATAGGCAAAAGTGCCAAAAGGGCAAGTGAATGTGGTCTTTTCCTGATCTTGTGGGTACACCGGAATGCAGTTGTACCGAGTAACCATCAAGAAAAGCGATAATAAGCTTTTCTGCTAGCTTATCTAAAATCGATCAATGAATGGGAGGAAATGGTCTTTTCGGTCATTGCATTTAATTTTTACGTAATCAATACAGACTCTCCACCCAGTTGTTTGTCTGGTTGACATCAGCTCACCAGAGTCTGCGGTTACAACAGTGATCCCAGATTTCTTAGGTACCACCTGTGTAGGTGCCACCCAAGCTGAATCTGAAATGGGGTAAATGACCCCTGCATCCAACAACTTAACAACCTCTTTCATGACCACTTCTTGCATGTGAGGGTTCAGCCTCCTTTGCATTTCCCTAGAAGGCTTTGCATCTTCTTCCAAATGGATTTTGTGCATGCAAGCAATTGGTGATTCCTCCCAAATCAGATAGTCTATGTTCTTTCAAAACAACCATGACTCTTCCTCTGCTCCTTTGTGAGGAGGAGGAAATAATTAAACAATGATTTATGATTTCCTAAAACACATATTTCAAATTTTAAAAGCGGTATCTTAGTTCTAAATCGAATTTGAAAAGAAGGTAACAAAAGGTACCTTAATTTGTTTGAGGAAGGGAAGAGTAGCGAGGTTTCCAAGAAGAAACTTCTTGATTGATTATCGTTCTTCTTGCGACATTTATTTCCTCGAACTTGAGATACAGCTGTTTCTTCTTGAATTTCCCCAAGCATCTTTAACATCGTGGTGAAATCTTCACCTTAAAGCTGTTGTAAAGTCCCTTCTACAAGTTCATCAATAGATCAACATGAAAACATTCTTGGAGCTGAATTGAGGTGTGATTGCATTATAAACATTTAATTTTACCTTCATGTTTCCAAAAGAGACTTCCCTAATACCAGACCTACATTGGATGCAAGCATTTGCTGTAGCCAGGAATGGCCTTCCTAAAATGACAGCGATGGAAGTTTTGCTTTTGGTTGGTTCCATGTCCAAAACTAGAAAATCGTGAGGATAGAAAAATTTATCTACTCCTACCAATACATCTTCAATCATTCCAAGCGGCTTCCTTTTAGATCATGCGCTGGTTGTAACACCACATGAGTGGGTTTTAATTCTCCCAAACCTAGTTTCTCATATACAGGGTATAGAAGTAGCTTGACACTAGCACGCAGATCTAATAAAGCCTTTTCAATGGATGTTCCCCAATAATGCAAGGGATTGTGGGGATTCGGGATCTTGAAGTTTAGGAGGTGTGGCAATGGATAACACGATTAATTCTTTCCACAAAGAAAGACCTTCTTGGACAATTGTATCCTAGATTGTCTTTTGTGAGTGCAAACATCTTTCAAAAATTTTGCATATCTTTGGAATTTGTTTGATTGCCTCAAGCAAAGGTAGATTTATCTTGACTTGCTTAAAAGTCTCCATCATTTCATCTATTTTTGTATTCCCTTTATCAAAAGGAGATACAGATTTCATTGCCTGAGGAAATGGTAAATGAGGAACTAATTCTTCATCTACAGCTTTGGAAGTATTTTCAGAAACTTTTTGAATTTTTTGTTTTTCATTTTTTTGATTTTTCTGAGGTCTATCAGTACCCCCACTGCATCATTATGTTGCTCTTGCTGCATATCTTTATCATTTTCCTCATTTTCTTCTTCAGTACCCACTTTATTATTTATAATTCTTCCACTTCTCAAAGTGGTGACAGTTTTCACTTCTTCATGTGAATTGGAAGCTTCCCCAACCATGAACTGTCCTTTGGGATTGTTCAAAGGTTGGCTGGGTAATTTTCCTTCCTCTCTTTTTGCCAAAGTATTTGAAAGTTGTCCCAATGTTTCTTCAATCTTCTTTATGCTCTGGCTGTAAAAATTCAAAGTCTGAGTTAAAGATCCTAAATTTTGGAGTGAATTTAGGACTTGATCTTCAAAAGAAGGGGACCTGGAAGGGGTTTGAACTGGGGCAGACTGCTGCATAGGTTGTTGTGGAATGGACTGCTGAAAATTTGGTTTGGCATAAAAATTCTGCTGATAAGGCTGTGTAGTTTTGAAAGGCATTTGGTTCTTTGGTTGTTGCTGCTGTTGGGATTGATAATTCCCTTGGTTCCACCTCAAATTGGGGTGTCCTCTCCATGGATATTCATTTGACTGCATCTGTCCAAATGATTGAGCAACATGAGCTTGCTCCAACATTAAATCTGGGAACTTTGGTGCAGCAGGACATTGGTCAATTGAATGAGTAGGGGACTGGCATATCAGACATGCCTCCTCTACTCTTGCAACATTTGGATTTTTAAGTGAGTCCATCAATCTATCAAACTTTGTGGTTAAATTGTCCATCTTTCTTTCCAACTCATTCACATCATAAATCTTCCCTTTGGGGGGTTGGTGATTGTTCAACCTAGGAGGATTTTCAATATCTCTTGACAAAGATTCTTGTTGAGTTGAGTTTTCACCCATTACTTCAAACAAGTCCCAAACCTCCTCAACTATTTTTTGCAAGTAAGTGCCTCCACAGGAGGCATCCACCATATTTTTGCCTTTTTGATCAATTCCTTGATAGAAGCTTTGAACCAGCTGCCATCTGAGAATTGCCTTAAAAGTTCCTTAAATCGTTCCCATGCTTCATGGAAAGTTTCAGTTGAGTTTTGTGAGAAGGAAATGATACTTTGTCTCAATTGACTTGTTTTAGACATTGGGAAATATTTGGCTAAAAATTGACACTGCAAATCATTCCAAGAAGTGATACTATTTGGTGCTAACATAGATAACCATGCTCTAGCTTTATCCTTTAATGAAAAAGGAAAGAGCCTAAGCTTGGTTGCTTCTGGACCAAGTCCAGCTATGTTGAATGTGGTGCAAAGAGCCAAGAATTCATCCACATATTTGTATGGATCTTCCTTACTCAACCCATGGAAGGAAGGAAGCATTTGGATAGTTGATGATTTGATCTCATAATTTCCTTCAACAGTAGGAAATTGAATGCAAAAGGGAGAATTATAAGCACCAGGTGCAAAGTAATCCCTCAAAAGTCGAGGTTCTTCACCCATAGTAGTAGAATTCTGTGTTGTTTGTTTGGTTCGTAGTAGCCTTTCAACTTCTAAATTCAGTGGGACAATCTCAGGGCTGAGAGTCCTCCTACCAAACATACAACTCAGAACAAAAATCTGATTATTCACAGCAAACCCTCAGAATTTCCTTTTAAGTAGTTTCCCTTGTTCAAAAATAGGACATGAATAACTGCACAGGTATAAACAATAGAATAGTTTAGTAATGATATAAAAAATAAAAGTAAAACATGGTCTACCTATTTTAGAACAAATTCCCTGGCAGCGGCGCCAAAAACTTGTTGTTACTTCTTAGTGTGTTTGATTTATGTGTGTTTTGAAAACAGGTTTGCAACTATTATACTGAATCTAGAATATTAAAAAAAATAAAGAAATATCAGCACAGGTAGAAGTGAATTAGCCTGCAAGATCAGGGCCAATTGTAGCAAGTTTTAAATGTAAGTGAGTGAAAGATCGTCCACAGAGAATTTGTCTAAAATGCAAGATAAACCTCCAGATCTGAGCTACTAGATATGGCCTCTTATCCTATCTAGAAAGCACATAAGATGGGAGGTTGAATTTGTCACATTATCTAAATGATAAAAGTAAAAATTAAACTAAGTGATCCAAATCCGAGTTGGGGAAACGTTTGAGGTAACCTTATACAAAAAATGGAGAAGTAATATCTAACTTTGATTTGGTCCTTGAAAACTAATGAGAATGACTGCAGCTCAACTGAGAGATGATCCAATCTTCATCTGGCTACAAGCGCAGATGTAAGAGAAATAAATCTAATTTAAGGATTAGGTTTAAGCTTATGGCTATGGTCTGTCCACTTTAATGGCCACAAACCATCCAATAGTCTTTAATCCAAAGCCTTAGTTTAGAACAAGAAGCATCACTACAAATGCCGTGAGAGATTAGGTTACCAACACTAATTCTCACAGGATTAATGAATCAAGGGAAATTGCATGAAAAACAGTAAATCTAAAGGAGTCTAATGCAATAAGGAGATCAGAGGGAACCCTTAACATGAGTCCAATTGAGAATATACGGTTTACAGCAACCTTTTCAAATCCACCATTACAATTATAGAGCACAGCTTAAACAGCTCTCAGATTTGTAGTCTTGAATACAACTCTCTTTTGAATTACAGAAATATCTCACAGCTCTCAATTGCAAGTCAAAGTGAAGCTATTACAGGGATTTCAGACAAACTATCTGGTTTGGAAATGAGGGAATAGGAATGAAACTCAAAATCTGGATGCCCCAATTGGGCAAATGATTCGTCTATTTATAATTTTCCCCAAGTCCAGCTCAGATGTGTATCAACCAATCAGAGGTGCTCAGATCTGTATTGACCAATGGTGGTCGAGCACGAGGATCCAGATCTGTTCTGGCCAATCAGAATTCCTCGATCTGGTTCAGCCAATCAGGTGAAAAAGGCATCAATTCTGTTATGCATTTTGAAAATCTGTTAGAGTTTCTAGAAGTTCCCGCCAAGTTATTTCATCTCTGGGTGCTCACGTGGGGTGGAATATGCCTTCGCTTTATGCTTAGAATCCTCTGGAATGTCCCTAGGTTTTTAAATGCATTGGGACGCGTGAAACAGATTACTGAATTGCCCTTGCAAAAGCTGAGAACCTCCAGAATACCTTTTCGCAAAGTTTAGGGGGCTTTTCGCAAGGTGTTGTAACTCCTGAAGCTCTTTTCGCAAGGTTCTGGTTCTGTTCGAATTGAGTTTTCTTCTTTTCGAAAAGGTAAATCATCTCTTCAAAGAGTTCAGATGCTCTTCGAAAGCTAAGCCTGGAGTTTTTGTTTTTTTCGCAGAGTTTCAGGTTCTTTGCGAATAGTTTAGGTTCTTTGCAAAAAGTACTCTGTAGTGCATTTTTCTGTTCGAATTGCTCCATACTTCTTTTCTAGGTTGAGACCACGTCTTTGCCTCTTCAATTCGGACCTTTCAACAGCTAGTGAGGTTGTTTCTTCTTCTTCTTCCTTTGGATTGACATGGAATGTCATCTTTTTGGCACTTTTGAGCTACTTTCAAGGTTAAGCCTGCCTTTATTGTTAGCTGTAAAACAAACACTTAAAACACTTATTTAGTTCTCTCAAGGGCCTATCAAGGCCCAGATTAAGGGGTGAAAAATAGTATTTTCCAGTTCTCAACAGCTTGGGCCCATGGATTTGTGTCAGTTTGGGCCTGAGATGAGTGGGCTTGGGCCTGTTGGGCTTGGGCCTGGGCCTGGGATTGATGTGGGGGATTTTGGATGGTATGAATGATGGGTGGTTGGGGATGGTCATGAGGGAATGGGGTATGGAGGTTTTGGAGACCTGGATGTGGGGTTTGGGATTTAGGGCTCCGAGAGGCAACCCACAAGGCATACATCATTCTCATGTCTTCCATTGAGGGCATGAATTCAGGTGTGAGATTGGAGGGTGATGGCCCACTCAAGGATGGAGGGGGTCGGGTGAAATTGGGCATGACCCGGGTATGGGGGGTATGGATGATTATGCTTGGAGGGTATGGATGTATGGCTATGGAAGATGGTGGGTTACTGGTCATACCCTGGGAAAAGTTGGGCATGACCTGGGTAAATGGGGGGGTATGTTGGGATGTGGATGGGCCATATGATGTGGATGGCATGTGAGATGAGGTGGATGGAATATAGGATGTAGGGGGCATGGATGATGAGGTGGATGGTAGGTGGGAGGTAGGCGGGGGATGGGGCTCCCAATGGGGTCTTTGGGAGTAGGGGGTGCGGTAAGGGTGTATGGATGGGAGATGGGGATGTATGGGTCGGTTGGGAAATGAGGGGTTTCAGTAGGGGATGAGATGGGGGTATGTTGGGTGAATGTAAGGGAGGGGGATGGGGTGGATGCAAACATGGGCGCCCCAAATGGACCCGTGACATCGAACCGGGTTTGGGTGAAGGCATCGGAGATCGGGTCTTCTCCTACATGGGAATGGGATGGGGATGATGGTGGGGATGTATCGGTTCTCAACATGATCTGTTGACGAATGTTGTATCGATGTCTTGGGTAAGGGCCTAATATCTTCTTGGTTCGCTTTCTACAGGTTGGGTTCGAGGTCGCTGTAGTGACGATCACACCAAAAGTATATATATACATATATTTTTTGGATTTTTAATTTTTCTTTATATATATATATTTTAGATTTTTCAAATGGAAATTAACTCCCCTATTTAAATGAATAATGATCTGGTGCCCTAGGGAAATTTCCGTCTCGGGTGATATATGCACCTTTAGTAGGTCCCACGGCGGGATCCGACACACTTTGGAAGAAGCGAAAGGGAACCCTTTTGTTCTATTGAAGATGAGGGAATCCACGCAAATGACCCGATCCCCCGGAGCAAATCAATGAGAAGTCGCCTTCTTTTGACTGGGCGGGGGCATATTGGGTGTTATAGAATGTGGGAGGCTACTGCGGGCACTAATGCCGCTAATCGGGGAACTTGGGTGGTGGATTGGGCTTCAGATCGGGCTGCTTGAACCCAGTTTATACTGGGCGTATGTATTATATATGCCTGACCAAAACTAAGAAGATTTGGCTGGGCATATCTATTATATACGCTTGACTTAAATCTGGGGATTTTGGCTGGGTGTATATATTATATACGCCTGAGTATTTTTGGGGATTTTTGGCTGGGCGTATTTAATATATACGCCTGGCAAAAACTGTTCTTTCAGCTTGGTTTGACAGTGAACAGCAAGCCCAAAATGAGTCTTTTTGAATTGGTTTCCTGGGAGGGATGCTCCCGGGGACTGCTGTGTATGTTATCGGGTCACTCCTTTTCGCTTCCTAGGATATATGGCTGAATTTGGGCTATCTACGCTCTCACCATTGCGGGTTTTACGGCTTGATTGAAATTGGAAATCCAACCGATATACCTCCGGCGCAAGCGCCTTCTCAGGTACTGGAAGGGTGGTTCTTTTCAGGATTATCACCACTAGGGCTGCCGCCTTACTGGGAACTGGGTAAGTTATATCTGTGCCTAAACCCTCCGAAAACTATCCAAAACACGCAAAAATAAAATTTGATTATGTCCCCACATTGTTGGTTCACTTTTAATTGCAGATTTTTAAAGGAGAGTGAATTTAAGTCCAAGTTCGGGTCGGGGATGACAAGCCCGTGTTGCCTCAACGGGCCGACGTTCAATGGTAAGATATGATGACTGAAATAAAGAGCGCACGTAGGCCCGCCAAACGGCTAAGGCTCATAAATGACTGAAATTTAAATGACGTGAAAAGTAGATGCGAGCAGACCCGCCAAACGGCTAAGGCGGCTTAAATGACAAAATCGTAAAAACTGAAATTTAAAGGCGCAAGTAGGCCCGCCAATCGGCTAAGGCACTTAAAAGACCGAATCGTAGGGGTGAGTATGTTAGTAAAAACAACAAACATGAAGGAAAAAATAGCAGAAAATCAGAAAAACAACAATGGTTAGTAAAGATTTAAAAAAAAAGGCCAACAAGAGGGGAAGTGCTAGGGGGATATCCCCAGCAGAGTCGCCATCTGTGCGACCATGGATTCTCTCAAACCCGTCGCGATGATGCGCTCTCGATGGAATAAATGTAGAGTCACCACCCGGAGCTTTTGGTGACCCGGGAAACCTTTAAATCAATATTTTGAGCACCGAAGTGCTAAATATGACTCTAATTTACCGATTTTTGCCAAAGACTCTAGGGTAGGGGCTTCGGTTATCGATCGGGAAGGGTTTAAGCACCCGATCAACCTGCACGTAGCGGTCTCTATTTATGGCGAAAATGAAAAATAAATGGGCGGAGCTTCCGTTTGCCAGAAGGCAATATGGTCCTATCAAGCTTTGAGCCAAACCGAAATTTCGGCGGCGTAACGGCTTGAATACTTGGACAGAGGAACACTAAGAAGACAGAGGAAGAGAGGGGTGAGCCGGAGCTCACGGGCCCTTGTTGCACCATGGAAGACCTTCACTTCGGTGTACTTTCGATGGCTTTAAATGGCTTAAACTATAGGGGAATGGATTCTAATGCTAGGATTCGGTAGATGGGAAGTGAGGGTGAAGCTAGAGACTAAGCTTGACTAAAAAGGAGTGATCCAATGGCTGAAATGGATTGAAAGGGGTGAACTAAGCATACTGGAATTCTGGTTGAAGAATGAAAAATAAAAGGAAACTTTCTCTCACTAGGGCTCTCTCTCTCAAGCTCAAAAACTTTCAACCCTAATCTTTTTCAACCTTTTGGGAAGAGGGGGTGCCTCTCTATTTATAGAGAAAAGGTGGGTTAGAGGGTTACTTAAGAGCTAATTGGTTTAGCAATTAGGTAATCCCCCATCTAAGGTTTTCTAGGTTCTTAGAGTCCTAGGGGTTTGGGGAACCAGTTTCAATGGCAGATGATGGGGTGAGACGATAGATGACTTAAGGGTTGCATATAAGCTCAAAGGGGGTGCAACCAACCTTAAGACACCCACCTCAACCAAGGGGATGGTTAAAAGGTCAAACCCAATGAAGGAATTTTGAGCATCTGATGACAGTTACTGTAGCTAAGTTGGGCGTATATATTACATACGCCCAGTTTATGTACAGTGATTTTCATGAAAACCAGAGGAGATCTGAGAAGGTGGGTGCCCGTAGTGGGCCCTACCTATGCTGGGCGTATGCATTATATACGCCCGGCCAAATTTGGCCTAAAAATGCCAGGCATATATAATATATACGCCTGACCAAACTGGGGCCAAATTTGCTGGGCATATGTAATACGTACGCCTGAGCAAAAGTCATGATTTTATGTGAAACTTCAATCGACCATAACTTTTGAACCATAATTCCAAATTGGGTGATCTTTGGCTTGCTGAAAAGCTGGAGACGTCTTCCTTCCAATGGTATATGGATCATCCTTGATAGTGGTTTGTGTAAAATGTTGTAGCTCTCCTCCCATCAATTGCTCAGAAGGGTTCAAGTTGGGTCTGGGAAGGGATCCTAGGGTTTAGGGGTAATCTCTAAGGGTTGGGAGAATGGTTCTAAAGGGTTTAGGGTGATTCCTAAAGGTCTGGGTAGGTTCCTAAGGGTTTAGGGAGATTCCTAAGGGTTTAGGGGTGCCATCGGAAGCACAGGGGTACATCTCTCTCGGAGTATAGACTGATCATGCCTCAGGCCGAATTTGGGTGTTTACAGGATTGAGTAAAACTCAATAGATTGAGCCTGAGCATAGATTTATGTCAATTGATTGAGAAATCAATCCATTGAGCATGAATAGAGTTCAATGGATTGAGAAATCAATCAATTGAGCTACTAAAATCAATAGATTGAGCCAAAATATGAACTCAATAGATTGAGTGTGAATAGTTAAGTTCTATATTCAGTTCTTCTTATAACAGTGTTATTAAATGTCAATGTTTATGCATTATGATCGTATCATATGCACCATAATATTTATGCACCATGATTGTGTACACTTTAATATTTATGTACCATGATTAAATATACTTAAATGCTTATATATTATGATATCACTCTCATGTACTTTACATATTCTATGATGATCTATATAATGTATAATCAAGACACATAAAACATGATGAAATGTCAAGCCATGATTAATGAGTATTAGATCTAACATCTTGTACATGATGGAGTCTAAGAGTGTATTAAACCCAACACCTTGTGCTTGATGGAGTCTAACTAAATATGATTAAGGAGCATTAGACCCAACATCATATACCTGATGGAGTCTAAGAAGGTATTAGACCCAACATCTTGTGTGAGATGGAGTTTAACTAAACAAGAGTATGATGAGTATGATTAAGCCCAACGTCTTGAGGGGGATGGAGTTTGACATGCAATAAATGGTATGATTCATTAGACCCAACGTCTTGAGCATGACGGAGTCTAGCTAAACAAATGATAAGCATGATTACGACCCAACATCTTGAGCGGGACGGAGTTTAACATGCATTAAATAATAAGAAAGATGAAATTAAAAGAAATGATGCATTCATATAACATTGATATATATATATTTATATTCAGTTCATTTCAACTTATTGAGATTATGCATGTCACATACACACACATGAAATATACCGAATGTTCATATGACTATGATTGATATTTTATGCTTTGATGGATTGCATGTTTGGTCCATACAAGTGTAAACTTATATCCCTTATTGATGTGGGTGATCATATGAGACAGGTGTAGCCGATGATAACGTATGGGTTTATGGTGATGAGACGATACGTGGTGCTCAAAAAACTAGACTAAATGGTGATGATGGCTTCGTGGCCTAATTATCTATTTTCCTTTCTAGTTATTAGTAGTGGTTTTAAATAAACGAGACATTGATCAGTTAGTATTTTATCAAAACTATTTAAGCTTTAATCTTGTTGGACTTGTTATTGGAATAAGAATATTATCATGGGTTTTATTTTGATTAATTAATATTTTAAAGAAATTTTATCTTCCGCTGTTTAAGGTGCTTTTATAGCCTTATTATGTTTCTATGGTTCACGATACGAAGGTACGACCTAAGATTTTTCAATCAAGAGGTTGTGAGATCTCGGGTCGCTATAGTTGGTATCAGAGCCTAAGGTTGATTCTTACGTCGAAAATATGTGTAACTGGAGTTTAACGTGAGATTGATCGGCTGTAGATGACGAAAAAATATATTGACGTGCTGATCAAGGCAATTGTGAATGCCATCAATCTAACCAGAACTCCGAATTCCCAACCTACTCCTATGTCAGAATTAGACGAATTCAGGAGAAACTGACCACCATACTTCAATGGGATGGGAGATAGCACTGAGGCTATGAAATGGGTGCAGCAGATGGAAAAGATCTTTGATCTGATGGAGTGTAATAAAATAACTACAGTGAGATTGACAACCTACAAACTGGAGGGAGATGCTGAGAACTGGTGGAGACAATTGGAAGAAGTGACTTGTGTCGAAGAGCCTGGTTATGTATGGGACTGGGACGAATTTGTAAAAGTATTTTATGATAAGTACTACCCCCAGAGCATCCAAGAAGTGAAGATTGAGGAATTCCTGAACCTGCAACAGGGAGAGATGACTGTTGACGCTTATGCCAAGCTTTTTACAGAACTGAGCCAGTTTACACCGACCCTGGTTTATGACGAGAACTTTCGACTCAGGAGGTTTGAGAAGGGTTTGAGGCCCCAGATCAGGACCTTGGTGGTTGGACACCGATGCGACTCATACAAGGACCTAATTAATAGGTGCTACACCATCGAGAGAAAACTTAAGGTGCCTTCACCGACTGGTAATGTGGGTTAGAGCTTGGCTAGAAACTTTTAATATAGCCGCCGAGATCGTGTGTTTTCTAAATCCAACATGAGATTGGAGAGTAGGGGCACTCCTTACTCAAGACCAGCCTTCTCGCAGCAGAGCAAGACTAATTCTACAGTGGCATCGACAGCAAAGACTACTCCGACCTGTACCACTTATGGAAAGAATCATTACGACACCTACCTTAGAGGAATGGGTGCTTATTTCAACTATGGACAGCTTGGGCATAGAGTAGCCGATTGTAAGATGCCTAAGAAGTCATCTGGATCGAGGGCTATGCCTCCTGTGACGATTATGGCTAATGGACGCGTGTATACCCTATTTGATGTTGACGCTAGAGCTTTAGACGATGTCATCCAGAATATGTTTGTTTATTTAAAATTCATGATTAAATTCTTTCATACCTGCTTATATAGTAATGTCATAAATATAAATTTGCATAAAATGAACAGCTATTCGAAAATGTTTTAAAAAATGAATAAAATAAATTTGTTAAGAACTAATGATTATCTAGTAGACATTAAACTTTAAAATGGAATGATACCCTTAGGTTGAATAATTTAAATCGTGGCGTGTCTTGGATGCCCAGGTTCGATGTTGATCGATGGTTTGTTCGCTCATGTACTTTTGGAATCGGGTGCTTCCCATTCATTCGTATCCTTGAACTTCTCTAAGCGTCTTGATAAAGACTCATCTCCTATGAGCATTCCTTTGACCGTAGTAACTCCTTTGGGAAAAAGTGTGCTTGCTGACAGAGTCTATCCTCGATGTTCTGTCCAGATTGGAACCCATGCATTGGCTATCGATCTAATTGAATTAGACTTCAAAGATTTTGATGTTATCCTAGGGATGGATTGGCTCGCTGAATCTCATGCGACCCTTGATTGTTTCACCAAGACCGTGATTTTTACTCCTTTAGATGGACCAACATTTAAATTCAAGGGCACATGGAAGGGTGCCATTCCGAAATTCTTTGCTTTATTAGAAGTTGAGGAAAAGCGGAGAGATATATCATCGATTCCTATTGTAAATGAATTTATAGGAGTTTTTTCTGATGAGGTGACAGACGGGTTTGTCGCTGAGTAGGGAAGTCGAATTCAAATTGAGCTCGTACCTGACACTGCACCGATAGTCAAGACTCCTTACAAAATGACACCTTCAGAACTATCAGAATTAAAGAAACAGTTATAAGAACTACAAGATAAGGGCTTTATTAGAAGGAGCCAGTCACCATGGGGTGCTCCTATTTTATTTGTGAATAAAAAGGATGGTTCTTAGAGGCTGTGCATTGATTACTGACAGTTGAACCAGGCGACAATTAAGAATAAGTATCCATTGCCATGAATCGATGTCCTATTTGATCAACTGTAAGGTGCACGATATTTCTCTAAGATTGATCTGAGATCTGGATATCACCAGTTGAGGGCGAGAGATTCCGATATAGCTTAAATGGTATTCAATACGAGGTATGGGCAGCTTGAATTTTTAGTAATGCCTTTCGGATTGACTAATGCCTCTGCAATCTTTATGGACTTGATGAACCATATTTTCAAGCCCTACTTGGATCAGTTTGTGGTGGTTTTCGTTGATGACATCCTGATCTACTCTAAGTTCAAAGAAGAGCATGTCAAACACTTAAAGATCGTCTTACAAACCCTATTGGACTACCAGCTGTATGCTGAGACGAGTAAATGCGAATTCTGGATGTGTGAGGTGGCATTTCTGGGCCAAAGAATTTTTAACGCAGGGATTATTGTTGATCCTACTAAGATTGAAGCCATTGTGAATTGGGCGAGTCCCAAAAGTGTTACTGAAGTATGAAGTTTCCTTAGCTTAGCAGGTTACTATAGAAGGTTCGTGGAAGATTTCTCAAAGATCTCAAGACCTCTTACCGAGATGACCAAGAAGAATGTGAAATTCATTTAGACTGATGAGTGCGAGAAGAGCTTTCTCGAGTTGAAGAAAAGGTTGACTACTGCTCCCATTCTAGTGATACCTTTTGGCAGTGGTGGTTTCACCGTTAATACCGATGTGTTGTATAAAGGACTAGGTGGTGTCCTGATGCAGATTGAGAGAGTTGTAGCTTATGGATCTAGGCAGTTAAAGGAACATGAAAAGAATTACCCCACACACAATCTAGAACTGGCTGCTATCATATTCGTACTGAAGATCTGAAGACACTACCTATATGGAGAGAAATTCATCATCTCTACAGATCATCAAAATCTTAAATATCTTTTTACTCATAAAGACTTGAATATGAGATAGAGAAGATGATTGGAATTCCTGATCGATTATGATTATGAGATCAAGTATCATCCGAGAAAGGCTAATGTTGTTGCTGATGCTCTCAGCAGATTTGTTACAGAATAGGTGATTCAACCAAGGGCATTGCTTTCACACACTGTCATCACCTCTTTATTACTTGATTGAATCAGGAAACTATAACTTGAAGATCCTACCCTTTTGAAACTGAAGGACAGTGGGAAGTTGGTAATTACTGTCAGAGGTGATGGGATGATACTGTTCCAGGGACGTTACTGTGTACCTGATAATATAGAATTGAAATGGGAGATCTTGGATGAAGCCCATAAGTCTACATTCTCTATTCACCCTGGGAACAATAAGATGTATAAAGGGTTGAAGAAAAATTATTGGTGGAATGATATGAAGAGAGAGATCGCTGACTACGTGGTAAGATGTCTCACATGCCAGCAAGTCAAGGCTGAACATCAAAAACCACCTGGGTTACTCCAGCTACTACCGATTTCGGGTTGGAAATGGGAGAGTATTGGTATTGATATTATCACCGGGTTGTCTAGAACCCTGAAGAGGAACGAAAGTATTTGGGTTGTGGTCGACAGATTAACTAAATCTGCTCATTTTATTCCTTATTGTATGACCTATTCAGCTTCTCAATTGGTGGATATTTGTATTCGGGAGATTGTCAGATTGCATGGGGTACTTGCTGATATTGTATCTGATAGAGACCCTCATTTCACGTCAAGATTTTAGCAAAAATTTTAAGATGGGATGGGGTCTAAGTTAAAATTTAGCTCCGCTTTTCATCCCTAGACTGACGGGCAGACCGAAAGATTGAATCAAGTGTTAGAGGACATGCTTCGCGCTTGTGTACTAGACTTTGGAGGCAATTGGGATGAACATCTATCCTTCACAAAGTTCGCTTATAACAACAGTTACCAGTCCACTATACAGATGGCCCCTTATGAAGCCTTGTATGGGAGAAGTTGCAGAACTCCATTGTGTTGGAATGAGGTCTGTGTGAGAAGTTTATTAAGACCTTAAATTATTGAAAACATGCCCAAACAAGTTCAGTTAATTGGAGAATGAATGCGGACTGCACTGAGCAGGCAGAAGAGCTATGCTGATTTGAAGCGTAGGAATTGGGATTTGATCTAAGGGGACAAAGTCTTTGTGAAAATCTCTCCTATGAAGGGAGTAATGAGATTCGGGCTGAAAGGAAAACTTAATTCGAGATTCGTGGGACCGTTCGAAGTCTTGAAGAGAATCGGAGAAATGGCATATCAAGTCAAGCTACCACCAAAGTTTGTCGATGTGCACAACGTTTTTCACATATCCATGTTAAAGAAATATGTGGCAGACCCTACTCACGTTTTTGACTGGGAACCCTTGGAAGTTTATAAGGATATATCCGTTGTGGAGGTGCCTGTTTAGATTATTGATTGGAAAGAGCAGGCCCTGAGAAATAAAGTTATACCACTGGTCCTTGTGATTTGGCAGCACCACTCTCGCGAGGAAGCCACTTAGGAGCGTGAGGATGCTATTAGGAGGGACTACCCCCATCTCGTTTAGTGAGGTATGACTCAATTTCGAGGATAAAATTTTTATAAGTAGGGAAGAATGTTATGATCTGAATTTTATATCTTTGATAAACCTAAAATATGTGTATGTGCTTAATAACGTATTTCCCGCATGCTGTGGCTTTTCAAAAACGTTTTAACTAAAAATACATGTTTTGGTTTTCCAAGCTCTTATATTTATTTTCGTCATTTATGGACACAAGTTATATGATAGCGTACTGGTTAAAGTCTTTAGGTTATAAAAAAGAGGTCTAGGGATCAACCTTGTTATGAGTATTCTAAATCTCTATTTTGGACTTTGAGATAAAAGCCTATACACTCTTCCTTGGTGTGTTAGCTTAACACCAAATAAATCCTAAAATATTATAAATAAGTGTCTTACGGAGAACCCTAAATTATAATCTCATTTAAAGTTCTTCTTAAGAATAGAGCCATCAGAAATCATAGAGGCCTTAGAGAAGAAATTCTAGATCTACCTTTTTAGAACCTTTCTTTTGAAAGATCGGTGAGACATGGATGTATATTCTCAAGCGGCCTTTGTCTCCTTCTAGAATCATCATCATCGTTGGGATCTCGATCTAACCGTGGCGATACAATCAATCTAGGTATAGAGAATTCATGCTTTCCATTGAACTTAAAATATTAATTTTTAAATAGATTTTTATGTAAATTAGTGAGTTTATTTTATGAATAATAAATGGATGATTAAATGAATGAATGCTATGATTGGTGATCCTTAATATTGATAATTTTAATTAAGAAGAAGATGGTTGAAATCCCACCATGTGATTTGATGCATTTTGATGTGTGCTCACGGATTTGAGTCAATCGATTGAGATTGAGAATTCAATCGATTGAGAAATCAATAGATTGAGCCGGACTCAATAGATTGAGATTGAGCACAAAATTATGTCAATCGATTGATTATTGAATGTCAATTGATTGAGGATGAATATTAAAGCAGATACTATTAAATGATATTGTTGTAGAAAAATGCACAGAATTATGTCAATCGATTGACGATTGGATGTCAATCGATTGAAGATGAATATTTAAGTAGATACTAATAAATGATATTGTTGTGGAAAAATATAAAAAATTATGTCAATCGATTGACGATTGGATGTCAATCGATTGAGGATGAATATTAAAGTAGATACTAATAGTTGATATTATTTTAGAAAAATGTACATAATTATGTCAATTGATTGACGATTGGATGTCAATCGATTGAGGATGAACATTAAATGGTAACAGATAAAATTCAATGGATTGAGTAAAACTCAATGGATTGAGTCTGAGCATAGATTTATGTCAATTGATTGAGAAATTAATCCATTAAGCATGAATAGAGTTCAATGGATTGAGCTAAAATCAATAGATGGAGCTAAAACATGAACTCAATAGATTGAGTGTGAATAGTTAAGAATATTTAGTTCTTCTCATAACAGTGTCATTAAATGTCAATATTTTTATATTATCATCGTATCATATGCACCGTAATATTTATGCACCAGGATTGTGTACACTTTAATATTTATGTATCATGATTAAATATACTTAAATGCTTATGTATTATGATATCACTCTTATGCACTTTATATGTTCCATGATGATCTATATAATGCACAATCAAGACACGTAAAATATGATGAAATGTCAAGTCATGATCAACGAGCATTAGACCCAACATCTTGTACATGATGGAGTCTAAGAAGGTATTAGACCCAGCATCTTGTGCCGGATGGAGTCTAACTAAATACGATTAAGGAGCATTAGACCCAAAATCTTATACCTGATGGAGTCTAGAAGGTATTAGACCCAACATCTTGTGTGAGATAGAGTCTAACTAAATAAGATTATGATGAGTATGATTAAGCCCAACGTCTTGAGTGGGACAGAGTTTGACATATAATAAATGGTATGGTTCATTAGACCCAACGTCTTGAGTATGACGGAGTCGAGCTAAACAATTGATAAGAATGATTACGACCTAACGTCTTGAGTGGGACGGAGTCTAACGTGCATTAAATGACAAGAAAGATGAAATTAAAAGAAATGATGCATTCATGTAACATTGATATATATATTTATGTTCAATTCATTTCAGCTTATTGAGATTATACATGTCATATGCACACACACATGAAATATACTGAAATGTTCATATGGTTATGATTGATATTTTATGCTTCGATGGATTGCATGTCTGATCCATACAAGTATAAAGTTACACCCCTTGTTGATGTGGGTGACCAGATGAGACAGGTGTCGCTGATGACAACGCATGGGTCTATGGCGATGCGACGGCACGTGGTGCTCAGGAAACTGGACTGAATGACGATGATGGCTTTGTAGCCTAATTATCTATTTTCCTTTTTAGTTATTATTAGTGGTTTTAAATAAATGAGACATTGATCAGTTAGTATTTTATCAAAACTGTTTAAGTTTTAATCATGTTAGAATCGTTATTGGAATAAGAATATTATCATGAGTTTTATTTGATTAATTAATATTTTAAAGAAATTTTATCTGCTGCTGTTTAAGGTGCTTTATTGCCTTATTATATTTTTATAGTTCACGATACGAAGGTACGACTTAAGATTTTTCAATCAAGAGGTTGTGAGATCTCTGGTCGCTACAGTGCTGAAGAAGATTTTCTCATCCCTTCATGCCGATCCAAGAGGAAAGTTCAAGTCTAATTGGGAGGGACCGTACGTTGTCAAGGAAGTATTGACAGGATACGCCATCTGCCTCGCCACCATGGACGGAGATCATTTTCGTGAGCCCATCAACGCTGGATATGTCGACGGTTTTACTCTTAGTCTATCGCGGTAGGGTAAGTATTGATAAAACAGATATGTGACTGCTTAAGAACCATACAAAAGAGGCCACCATTCCAAACCCAGTAACCAAAAAGCGTCCCAGAAACGATCATATCCTTTGCTACCCCATTTGAGCCTTGACCTTTCTTTCCATAAACCCCTTCCCTAAAAAAAGAAAAGTGTGTACATATACTAAAAAGAAAGGAAGTAGAATTGCTATAAAAAAAAAAATCAGAAAAGAAAAACATCAAAATGAGATTGCCTGAAATAAAATAAAGGAAAAAGAAAAGAAGTAGAAGAATCATGGTGGCTTGTATAGTAAAAATCCCACAAGGAAATCCTCTTTAGCCCAACATACCTTCAAATCCTAACCGGACCCATGGCCAAGCTACACCCTGAAGAAAGCCCTCTTTTTAGGTTCACAAGCAGTCATAGTATTTGTTAAGTCAATACGAGCACGAGTTGTGAGACGACACCAGAACCCCATCTAGCCGGCTATGACGTCTATGTCGTGGCTTTCGAAAAAAAGAAAAATAAATAAAATAAAAATATACAAAGCTCAAAGTAAGATGGACATGGTGAAAATCCGAAGGGGCGCTATGGGTAAAACCAGCGAGCTTGTGCGGACCAGGTGAAAACCCGAAAGGGCACTTGGGGTAAGAGAGCTAAACCCATGGACGTGGTGAAAACCCGACAGGGCGCCACGGGTAAAAAGAGGGAAAAAAATGGGCACGACGAACCCACCTTAGTCGTTGTGAGCAAAAGAGTTTTAAAAGAAAAAAATTAAAGAAGAAAGGTTTGAAATGATTGATAAGATTGATGTTTGAGGAACCCTTTTGGTTACTCTCCCTGTTACCCATTTTTCGACTGGGCCGCTCATGTTAGTTCAAATTGGGCCCCGACCAAAATTGTCTTTGTGAAACTGCTTTGTCAAACGTATGACCCGAGGTAAGGAGAATGGTTTGAATCAATCTGAAGGGATAGATGTTCCAGCCTTGGCAAAAACTGTTGAGCTTTATTTATATCTAGTCACAAAGGAGGTTCGACCATGCTTAGAAGAGGACCCATCATCTCACCATGTGACTAATGCATTCAACAGAAAAAAGAAAAAGAAAGAAAAAAAAAATAAATGGAAAAGAAAAAGAAACCATCAATTAAATTAAGGAGAAATAATGCTTTTTGTAAGATAATAGATTTTCCTTTTCCATTCATAAACTCACGTCTTTGCTTACACCACATCTAAAAAAATAATCGGTGTGATGTCCAACTTTCTTTCTTTTGTATAAAAGTAGAAAAATAATAAAAACATAAAGAAAATATGTATACCAAAAAATATATATCTGCAAAGGGGTGTTTCTTATGCCCCTTTTCTTTAAGTCTGATTTGTGCAAAAAGATATGTGCATGAGGGAAACAACGGCCCAGCTCACACTTCAAGGCATGAATCTCTGCACAAAAATCGTCCTCTCGAGCATTCCACTCGGTCATCTAGCATCCATGAATGCTCTTATATCTCTTTCGAGAAGCATCGGTAGCCCTAAGAGCAACATTTAACGCTCCTTCCAGACAAAAGACCTCACTCCCAGCTGTCCCAGCTCTGGTCTCTGCTACCTCTGCTCTAACTTTCTCTTGTGCCAAAAGCTCTCACAGGACCCTCTTCTCATTGGTCAGCAGCTCAATACAAACTCAAAGCACTACCTCCTTCTTCGGCCAGGGCCCTCCCACATCAATACTCTCTGCCTGATCCAGACGATCAGCAATAGGCTGCTCAGCTGATAGCCAAGCCTCGTACTCTGGGGAAGACTGAACTAAATCTCTCTGCTCTAAATCGCACATTAGCGTCGACTGACGTGTCTCCCATAGAGCAGCAATCCGATCCATGTCCTCAGAGGACCTCTTAGAAAAGATCAAATCACATAGAGGGGGTTTCGCCTCACAAGGCACTTGCTGAGAGCAGCCGAACTAACATAGCACCCGAAATGGGAAGTAGAAGGTGTTGCCAGTCAATCCTAAGAGGATCGTGCCCTCATGATCTCTCGAGCAAACTACTGAAAAGGTCCGATCCAACCAAGGGAGTCTCCATACCAGTTCTACATCAGTCAGCCAAAGCTTCAACTCTGACAAATCTCCTTATGGAATCATGTGACACCTGCCCAGAAAGGATTAGACCACCTCACCTTGAATGACATAAAAGTGAGGCACGGGTCCCAAGATAGCGAGATGCTCACCTAACCAAACCTGAACCAGCAAAGGACATCCCTTGAGGCTCTCCCCCTTGCCCAGACCGAATGCGTTAAGGCATCGATATAGTTTAGCACGGATCGGGTGCATCATTGGTTGATCCTCTTCCAACTTGATCAAAACGTCGCAGAGAGCCAGAGAGAAGCTCTCTCCTTTAGTGAAGAAAAGGACTTCGAGATGAGACTGAGAGCAAAGGCTTTCACGTTGAAGATGGTCCTAATCGGCAATTTTCAAAGACTTTTATCACCGAAAAGTTCTTTGAGGAATTTGATCGGACACCTTGTGGGCCCCCTGATGAGACTTTTCTCATATTTAGATTTCTTCAAGCCTAGGGTGAGATGAATGGCCTTAGCATAGCCCGATTTCGGCATGACTCTTGCAAGGCCTCTATGGAGCTTCAAGCCTGACAGGTTGGACATCTTTTCAAGTGTAGGAGATAGTTCCCGGTTCTCAAAACAGAATACATGGGCATTTACATTCCAAAACAAGGTCGCCGCATGAAGTAGGCCCCACCATGGAGGAACCTCAATAAAGAAGGAAAGACGGGATAGTCCAAGATGCTCTAGATCGACGAGCTCACTCTCACTTAGGCTCCCAAGCCAATTTTTTAGAAAATTGGGCCCCGAGCCAAAAGAGGAGAGTAAATTGGTTCCGGGCCCTCCATGTAAGGGAGGGTTGAAAAGCGGGTCCATGAACGTACAAAGATTTATTTCAAGAATATAAAATTCAATGTATGACGATGGACCCACCCTTGGGAAAGCAAGGAAAGAAAAAATAGTAGAACATGACAAGTCAAAGAGAAAAGAGAGAAAATGAGTTCTCTCAGGCATATAAAGGGCCCGTTGCCCCCAGGCTGAACCTGACGCATGTAATATATGTGCAAGTGTAAATCTCCCAAGGATTGGCCTGGCACATGTGTTATTCACTGAAAAGTACTACTTTTCACCTCTTAACCTAGCCTTTGCTAGACCTTGAAGCTGACTAATAACTCTTGTTTAGCTTGTTTTGTAGTTAGTAATAACTTATGCAGCTTAACACAAAATCCATGTCTTTGGTGCAAAGAAGAAAGAGAATCCAAGCAAGAGATGACAGCTGAGCCAAAGACTGATGGAACACCATGGTAGTACCCACTATGGTGACTTTTTTTTGCATGCCATAATGGACTAGGAAAGTCTAGAAGATGAAAGAAGCATAGATGTGAGTGGAGAGGACTGCAACAGCAGCAGATGCATAGCAGCAAAGTAGCAAATGTGTTATCTAGCATAGTAGAGGTGTTGCCTCGCGTGGCTAAGCCTACAGCAGAGTTATCTCGCATAGCTAATATATGCAACACAAGAGAACTCGAAATGCAGTCACACACTTCAGTTGCAACCAACATTCGGTGAACTCGCGAAGCTCTCGCGCACTAAGCCTTCAGAAATTCAGCTCGCGAAGCTCTCACGAAGAATAAGTCCTATAGCAGCTACACGCACTATCTCTTAAGGCCAAATTGCACAAAGAACAATAGGAAGCCCACGAAGTTCTCGCATGGTTAAAGAGGAGAGAGAGCTCCAGAAATGTCCTCGCGCACTTCAAAGGTTGTATCCTCTACCTGGCGAGCTGCGTTCTTCATTTGACAAGAAGCCAAGCGAGATTCAACTTTTACTTCGTGAGATCCTCGCGATAAGAGATACCTGAAGCTCTGCTGTGTGAGTCAAGCCAACTCAGTGTAACTCATCCTCGCGACAACAAAGCCAAAGTAGCTGCGTGACAATACAAAGTCCACCTGTGCGTGTGAATGACTTTCCAAGCCAAATGCTACCTCGCGAGCACTCTGCCAACCACGCGAATGGATTAATGCACCAAGGCCAGCCCCGTGAAGCTCGGGCTCTCCACTTCTCACTCTCTACTTAGGGACCTTTTGGGGATTTTCCCAGGTCCAGGGCACATACCCCGAGGTCCTGATCTTGAGGCACACATCCCAAGGCATCCAAGGGTTGTAATAGTGCCACATATGCCCTAGGAAATTAGGGTTAATATTTTGTTGGCTAAGGCATTAGGGCTGAGTATTTAAGCTGTACATTGTAACTTAGAATTTATCATCCCTCCTTCAACCTCTGCCAGCTTTGAGCTCCAGCAGGCTAGGGTTAGGGTTTGATCATCTCTTTTTCCCATTTTTTTTCTCTCTCAGCCCAACACTTGTTGGCTAAATCCTTTGTAAACAGTTAGGTCTAATTTTATTAGTTTTGTAATGGTTCTTGCAACCTTTGGGATTTTGTGAAGAGCTGTTGTGCACAAGGCTGCTTCCTTGAGAAATCTTATTGTAAGTATTTTTTATCAATGAAATTTATACTTTAATTGTTCATTCAATCTATTATTTTTCTATTTTCCTATTGGGATTTTGAGGCTAAGCATGCATTTATGATTTGAGCTGAATTGAAAGGCCCATGGAAGCTTGAGCTTGTAGCCCTTGGATCATGGTGGCAGCAGCAATTTACATGTTCCTTCTCAGACCTTTGTGGTGTGGATAACCTCCGTGGATAGCCTGTGACCATTTAAGTGGACAGACTATAGCCCTAGGGTGATTTCAAGTCACAGATCTGAGAAGGATTATTCTCCTCTGCACTTGAGCTTGTAGCCTTGTGACAGGTTGTTGCAGGAACAAACTCCCCTCTATTTTACTTGACCAATATCAGATGTTATATCTGATTTCTCTATAGTGATTACAAACTTGTGAGCCAAGTCATTGCAGGTCCATTGAAGCAATGACCAATTGTATTTAAGTCTGCAAATATCCCTTGAACAATTGTGGTCTTCACTAGTTTTTCAAGAACTATTTGCTCCCATGGATGCTTGAGCTCGTAGCCTGGCATACATGGTGTCTGTAATAGTTTTACTGTTCTAATTTGATCCATTGGGTGGAGGACATCTATTTGATATTCTGTGACCATTTAAGTGGACAGGTTATAGCCTTAAGATCAGTCTACTACTTTGGATCAGGTTGGTTTTC
The DNA here is from genome assembly GCA_021018995.1 of Chloranthus sessilifolius. Classification (NCBI taxonomy): domain Eukaryota; kingdom Viridiplantae; phylum Streptophyta; class Magnoliopsida; order Chloranthales; family Chloranthaceae; genus Chloranthus; species Chloranthus sessilifolius. Next base: position 87,019,218 of record CM037594.1, on the reverse strand, counting down.
TGATTTAGTCTATGTGGTTTGATCCTCTCTATTAAATAGTCTATGACCATTGAAGTGGACAGGTGATAACCTTAAGAGACTAGGTCAAACCATAAGGGTTGAGTTGAATACATCTTCCCTGCAATGATATTAATGATCTAATTTGATTCATTGGGTGAAGGACATCTATTGGATAGTCTGTGACCATTAAAGTGGATAGGTTATAGCCTTAAGATCAGTCTACTCCTTTGGTTCAGGTTAGTTCTCTGACTTAGTCTATGTGGTTTGATCCTCTCTATTGGATAGTCTATAACTATTTAAGTGGATAGGTTATAGCCTTAAGTGAATAAGTCAAACCATAAGAGTTGAGTCAGATACATCTTCCTTGCAGATGTGCTTGTAGCCATCTGAGGGATTGCTGCAGAGACAGACCTAAGTCTAAGTTACATAGCTGATGTAATCCTAGCTTAATTGGTTACTTCCCATCATTTTATTTTTATTTTTACACACACCATCACCACCTTCTTCATAACCCTTTCTTTAGGATAGGGCTGCACTTTATTTCTCTTTTTTTAGTATTAATTTAGTGTAGTTGTGACACCCAACTCCCTTTCTTTAGAATTGTTAGATCTGTAGCCAGGTCTGGAGGCCTACTATTATAGCCTATTTTTGGGTTCTAGATCAATTTCTCTGTGGGACAAACTCTTACTTAAAACTTGCTACAATAGCCTTATATCTTGCAGGCTGTGTGATTCAGAATTGTTATTTTAACCAATTTTTAGTTTTTTACTTTTTGATTTATATTTCTTCCACTGTTTTCTCACCAATAACAAGACAACACTCTGAGATTTTCCAAACAAGTTTTTGGCGCCGTTGTCGGTGATATTAATCTTTTTAGTAGACCTGAGTTATATTATATTTTAGTTTAGAAAATTCTTTGTAGCTGTGCCTTGAATAGAATAAAAAGTACTACTGATTTTTATGAAATATTGCAGAATTGGACAATAGCAGTAGGGAAAAGCTAAAGCTGCAGCTGGAGTTTAACTAGCTCTGTTTGTACTTCTTTTGCCCTAAATCTCAGTCCACTTGTGTTGAATTCCCTGTCATTAGTTTAGTTATAAATCTGTTTAGTTGTTAATTTTGTTTGAAAATTTTTTGTGTGCTGTGAGCGTCTTCTTTACCTATTGATTTTGTGTGTGTATGCTTGGTAGAAGGTCCTTAAATCCTGAGTTGGAACCTCCAAACCCTAAGGTTTAAGGGGTCCTTAGACCAAGAAATACCACACAAGTCCCTACTATTGGAACTGGGCCAGCTGTCATGGCTGAGAGGCAAAGAACTCTGAAGGAATACAATGCACCTAGGGATTACACATCTCCTTTTTACATATAATTCCCTTCAGTTGAGGGAAATTATGAAATCAAGTCCTCCACCATTAACATGCTGCCATCTTTTCATGGGCTCAGTAAGGAAGATCCTTACAAGCATATTGACCAATTTTTGACACTTTATACCACATTCAATATTACTGGCTTGGGACCTGAAGCCACAAAACTGAGGCTTTTTCCTTTTTCCCTAAAGGACAAAGCCAGCACCTGGCTCTCTAAACTCTCAGTCAATAGCATTCAGTCATGGAGTGACCTCGAAAGCCAATTTCTAACTAAATTCTTTCCCATGAATAAAACTAGTCAGATGAAGACAAACATATTGTCATTCACCTCAACTGAAGGTTTTTATGAGGCATGGGAGAGATTTCAAGAAATGTTAAAACAATGTCCCTACCACCAAATTCCACAGTGGCAACTTGTGCAAGTATTTTACCAAGGAATTAATCCTAAAAGTAGGGATATCGTGGAGGCCTCATGTGGTGGTAGTTACCACCATAAGATAGCTGATGAGGCATGGGAGTTGTTTGATATTATTGGTGAAAATTCCATACAGCAGGAGTCACTGTCTCGCAATGACAGCCAGACCCCAGCTAAATTGGAGAAAGAGTCCACCCCTAGAGGTGAAATGTATGAAGTTAAGGTGCAAAGTAATTTGGAAAGGAAGGTGGACAATTTGAGTTTAAAGTTTGACAAATTGATGAATGTGATGCAGCCTAGAATGGCTGCACAAGTGGAAGAGGTGTGTCTGATATGCCAATCTCCCACACATTTACTTCAAGATTGTCTATTAGCCAACCAATTTCCTGATTTAGTTATGGAGCATGCCAATGCTGCCCAAGCATTTGGGTAGCAACCTGCTGCGTACACATGGAGAAATCACCCAAGTTTGAGGTGGAGATAAGATACATACCCATAGCCCCGGCAGCAGCAGTTGGTAGCTCCATACAGACCTTAGCACCAATTTAACCATGGTTTTCCACCAAGGCAGAATTTTTATTTGCCTGCCTCACAGCCTAATCAGTTGGTCTTGCCCCCACAACAACCCAGATCCTCTTCCTTTGAAGAGCAAATGCTGGAATCTATGCAGAATTTGGGGAACTCGGTCCAAACTGTGAACTCTCATGGGCAAAACATTAAAAAAATAGAGGATCAGCTGGGTTAATTCTGTAATGCTTTGAACAGGAGGGAGGAGGGAAAACTACCTAGTCAACCCTTGGCCAACCCTAAAGGGCAGTACATGATTGGAGAAGCATCCTCTACCCATGAGGAGGCTAATGCAATCACTACCCTAAGGAGTGATAGGGTGGTTGATAATTTAGTGGGCAGGGTAGCTGAGGAGGTCATAAAGAGTGAAAATAAAAGAAATGTGAGTGTTGAAGAGCCAAAAAAGTCATCCCTTGCTGTGGATCAGCAAGGGCAAAATAAAGGGGTTGATGTTGAGCCCCAACAGTAAATAATAAATGAAGGAAAAAGATAATAATAAAAATTTAACCATGATGTGGTTAGGCATGCAGCTGTAGCACCAGTAGTCCCACAGCTGCCATTTCCTCATACACTTACTGGCCCATCTCCCTTTGATAAGGGGAATGTCTAGATGGAGGAATTGATGGAGACCTTCAAGCAGGTCAAGATCAATTTGCCCTTGCTTGATACTATAAAACAAGTACCTGCCTATGCTAAATTCTTAAAGGATCTCTGCACACAGAAAAGAAAGGCAAGGGTGCAGTTGTCCAAAAAGATTTTTATTGTTGAGCATGTTAAGTCAGTTCTGTCCATTATCACACCTGAGAAATTACAAGATCCAAGGGTACCTACTATCCCCTGCATAATTGAAAACATTACCATTGGTAGAGCCCTCTTGGACATAGGGGCCAGTGTGAACCTGCTCCCATATTCAGTGTATGAAGAGCTACGTTTGGGGGAGCTAAAAGCCACATCAGTTGTACTCCAACTGACTGATAGGTTTGAGAGGAGACCTGTGGGTTGTTTTGGACATGGACCTTTATAAAAGTAAGACCCCAATTCCTATCATCCTTGGAAGGTTATTCTTGGCCACTGTAAATGTTTGCATTCAATGCAGGTCAGGGTGATGAAGGTGACCTTTGGGAACATGAAGGCCTAATTAAATGTGTACAATGCTGCTAGGCAACCTCAGATGGACATTGAGGACTGCTGTGCAATAGATGTACTAGATGGCCTTGTAGAAGAAGAATTATCCAATCTACTGGATTGGGATAATATTGCTAAAAATTTGGAAAGTATTTGGAGTATGGTTGAAGAGGAGGCCCAAGTTCACATGACAGAAGATAACACCAAAATACAGTCTTCTATGGGCCTAGTGCAACATTCCAGCTGGAAACCCACATTGCTGCCCTTGCCTCAAACCACCAAGGCACCTTTGTTGCCTTCTATTGAAAGTCTCCCTAAGCTGGAGCTGAAATAGCTCCCAGACACATTCAAGTATGCCTTCTTGGGGCAAAATAAAAAGCTTCCAGTGATTATCTCTTCCTCTCTCATTAGTGAGCAAGAGGAGGAATTATTGAGTGTTCTCAAGAAGCACACAAAGGCAATGGGGTGGACAATAGCTAATCTTAGAGGCATTAATGCCTCAGTTTGAATGCACATAATTCACTTGGAAGAGGGTGTAAAACCCTCTAGGGAGATGTAGAGGAAACTTAATCCTCACATGCAAGAGGTGGTCCTAAAAGAGAGAGTAAAACTGTTGGATGCAAGGGTGATTTACCCCATTTCAGATTTAGAGTGGGTGTCACCCATCCAGGTGGTTCCCAAAAAGTCAGGCATAACAGTTATTACTCCTGATTTTGGAGAGTTGATGCCAGCCAGAGAGACCATTGGCTGGAGAGTTTGCATTGATTACAGGAAACTCAACTCCAAAACCAGGAAAGACCACTTCCCTCACCCCTTCATTGACCAAATTCTAGATAAGTTGACTGGGAAGGCATTTTACTGCTTTCTTGATGGATACTCAGGGTATAACCAAATCCCTGTGTATCGTCAAGATCAAGAAAAAATTACTTTCACATGTCCCTTTGGCACCTTTGCTTACAGGAGGATGTCTTTTGGACCGTGTAATGCCTTAACCACATTTCATAGGTGCATGTATGTAATTATTTTTTATATGAATGACAAATTCTTGGAAATCTTCATGGATGATTTCTCAGTTTATGGGGACAACTTTAGCCAATGCTTGAGTTACCTTGCTCTGGTTTTACAAAGATGTGAAGAGACCAATTCGATCTTAAGCTGGGAAAAGAGCCACTTTATGGTAACACAAAGAATTGTGTTAGGCCATGTGGTCTCTCACAGAGGAATAGAGGTTGACAAGGCTAAAGTGGACCTGATTTCACACCTGCCCCCACCCAGGACTATCAAGCAAATCAGATCCTTCTTAGGATATGCTGGATTTTACAGGAGGTTCATTAAGGACTTCAACAAAATTGCCAAGCCATTGTGCCACCTGCTGTGTCAGGATGTGCCATTTGAATTTTTTGCCGAGTGCCTTGAGGCCTTTGAAGTTTTAAAAAAGTGCCTTACCACCGCTCCTATAATCCAAGCCCCAGATTACTCACTTCCTTTTGAACTGATGTGTGATATATCAGACTTGGCCATAGGTGCTGTCTTAGGCAAGAAAAAAGATAAGCTGCCTTAGGCACATCCCTATCAGCAAAACACTAGCTGAAGCTTAGCTCAATTATACCACAACTGAGAAGGAGTTGCTTGCTGTGGTGTTTATTGTGGACAAGTTTAGACCCTACTTCCTACTTGCTTGGGTCTAAAATTATTGTTTTTACTGATCACTCAACCTTGAAATACCTGTTCGCAAAGAAGGATGCCAAACCAAAGCTGATCAGATGGATCCTCCTACTGCAGGAGTTTAATCTTGAGATTAAAGATAAGAAAGGAGTTGAGAATGTGGTGGCTGACCACCTCTCTAGAATTATTTTGAAAGAATGTCCAACAACACCTATCAATGAATTATTCCTTGATGAGCAATTATTTGCTATGCAGTCTTGTGTGCCCTGGTTTGCATACATTGTTAATTTTCTTGCTCTTGGAAGGATTCCCCCTCACTGGTCCAAGATGGATAAAGACCTATTTTTCTCTCCGATCAAATATTTTCTGTGGGAGGATCCATACCTATATAAACATTGTGTAGATCAGGTTGTTAGGAGATGTGTGCCTGAAAGTGAGTTCCACAACATTCTTTCTATGTGCCATGAGCAAGCCTGTGGAGGTCACTTTAGTGGCAAAAAGACAGATGCAAAAGTTTTGCAATGTGGGTTTTATTTGCCCTCTTTGTTCAAAGATGCATACATACATTGCAAAGCCTGTGAAAGAGGTTAATGGTTGGGGGGCATTTCCAAGAAAGATTCAATGCCATTACAGCCCATCCTTGTGGTAGAACTTTTTGACATCTGGGGCATTGATTTTATGGATCCCTTTCCTCCTATGGGTTTCAATTTTATACTTGTGGTAGTGGACTATGTGTCCAAATGGGTGGAAGCCATTGCCACAAGGACTAATGACCACACAGTTATCCTTAAAATTTTAAAGGATAATATCTTCTTCAGATTTGGCACCCCCAGAGCTATCATTAGTGATGGGGGGAGTCATTTCTGTAACAGGCCTTTTGAGAATCTGCTCAAAAAGTATTCTGTTACACAGAGAATTACAACTCCATACCACCCACAGACCAGTGAGTAAGTTAAAATTTCCAATAGGGAGATCAAGCATATCTTGGAGAAGACTGTGAGGGCAGATAGAAAGGATTGGGCACAGAAGCTGAATGATGCTTTGTGGGTGCCTATAAGACCCCTATTGGCATGTCTCCATTTAGGCTGGTTTATGGCAAGGCTGGCCACCTACCAGTAGAGTTAGAGCACAGAGCCTATTGGGCTATCAAAACACTGAATGTTGATCCTACTGCTAGTTCTAACAGGAAATTACAAATGTCAGAGCTTGATGAATTGAGAATGGAGGCCTATACAAATGCCAGAATTTACAAGGAGAGATCAAAGGCATTCTTTGACAAGAAGCTAATGAGGAAGGACTTCAATGCTAGTACTAAGGTTTGACTTTTCAACTCCAAATTAAAGTTCTCTCTAGGGAAGTTAAAATCCAGATGGGATGGACCTTACACTGTCATCCATGCTTTCCCATCTGGTGCTATGGAGATCTTGGATCCCATGTCTGGGAAGATCATGAAAGTGAATGATCAAAGGCTGAAAATTTGTGTAGAAAATTCATTGTAGCCTCCTTAGACCATTCACCTACATGAACCTCCCATTGCTTAGTGATCCACAACTCTGTACACTGTGTACCATATTTCTTGAATTTGTGTTTTGTTTGTTTAAAAATCTGTCATGTAGTGTTTTTATTGTGATGATGATTTGCCTGTTTTGTTTTATTCTGTTTTAAGTTGTGTGTTGATGATGTTATGTGCATAGTTATCATCTGAATTTAATGTGCCCAGACTTGATGTGGATGTGTATGTTTGTTGTTGCTGTATGGTTGAGGTGCTATCATTGTATAGGTCATAAATCTGATATATTTGAATATCTTTAGCACTCTGAATTTTTGATGTAGATATGTTGATAATGGGCACTGAGATTATCATGATGAAATAGATTGCATTCAAAGGAAGTAGGTGCTAATGCACAATGGATAGGTGCATGCCAGTATACATGCACAGGCCAGTGTGCAAGCAGAGATAATGAGTGAGTTTTGCTTTCTTGTGAGGCTAAATGGGCTGAATTACACACTCGTGAGCTATGTATGAGTTTTCTCGCAGGGCTGTATAATGACCTATGTTGCCTCGCGAGAGTGAATTGCTTGAAGGAAACAAAAGATGGATCCTCGCAAGGCTACCTCTTCTTCGCGATAATGAGTTGCACGCCAATTGGGAATCACACATGTTTACCTCGTGAGAGCCTCGCGAGTGAACTTCTGAGGCTCACTGAATATATTTTCTTCACAAGGTTCTTTGCTTCAACTGTGCGAGCGATTCACCTGCCCTCTCGCGCGACTCAATTACAGCATCAACTCCACAAATGACCTCGCGAGACACATAGGGCTTCTAAATCTATCCTCACGAGGCATCTTTCTTCTTTGCGATAGCACTTCTCGTGAGATTGAATGTTTAGTGCACGAGAAGTGTGCCCCGCGAGTACCTGGCAACAGCCGCGTGACGAACGGGATCACACTATTAAACCCTGCGATCTGTTCCATTTTCTCCATTCTCTCTCTTTGCCCTAACTTCCATTGCACAAGACCAAGCTTCTCTCTCCCTTCTTTCTTCTCTACAACCTATTCCACTCCAACTCAGCAAATTTCCTCCTACAATTGTGTTCCACATCACCTCTTGGTTACTTTGAATTTGGTTTGGGGGGATTTGATCCATTGTGCCACGGTTGAAGTGGAACCCTAGCTTTCAGTTGGTAAGATTTTTCACACTCTCATCTGGTTTGATTGATTACTGTTTTAAGTGTTAAATAAAGAGGACTTTGGGTGCAATTTTATTTGTGAAGTGTGCATTACACACTCTGGGAGTTTAAAGTCATAATTTTGAGGAATTTTTATAGCCATGGCCACGGGTTTGAAATTCATTGACTCACTGGCTGCCATGCTAAACCCCTCACACAATGGCAACCCTGTGGTAACTCAAAAATCTTTAAGGATTGCAAAGGCCTCCATAGTGGAGACCACTGAGATGCCTCCTCCCATTGTTGAGCCTCAAGTGGAGCAACCTAAGGAAAGGGCAGCCCCTGTGAAGAAGGCCAAGGGTGTGACCTATGATGCCCAAGCTCAAAAGAAGAAATCTGCTCCCAAAATGAGGGCCAGAGACCACCCACTTGCCAAAAGCCTTGAGCAATCCAAGAAAAAGCAAAAAAAGGGCAAGGGTGTAGCCCATGAGGTCCTTGAGGTTGCCATTGAGGAGGAGGAAGATAATGAGTACCTCAGGGTCCCTTCTGAATTTGTGGCTTCAATTAAGCTTGAGGCAGAGACTATTTTTGACAAGGTTTTCTTTGAGAACCTACCAGAGACAGCTGCCTCCATTGAATACCTATACAAGGCCACTCTGCTACCCCTTCTCAGGCCCCCACTGCAGCTAGTCTTCCTTAGACTAGTGCAATTGTTTTATCAAAATATAAGAGTGAAGACTGGGGATGATGGAAACCCAGTATTGCTGGTGCTGATAGACAAATTTGAGATGCTATTCAATCAGGTTGCAATAGTTGAGATACTTGGAATACCAGCCAAGTACAACCCAAAGTGTGGCTTGGATCCCCCTTTGACAGCCACCATCTCAGAAATTGCCAAGGAGTTGACTGGAGGGATCACAGCCTCAGGGTTGTTCATTAGGAAGAGAGATCTGCACCCTAACTTGAGATTCATGGATGGGGTGCTGAGGAAAAATGTTTATTATTCTGGGCATCAGCAGGAGAGAAGATCCACCATTGCAGATGCCCTCTACTCCTTCCACATGAGCCATTATTTTGATGCTGCCAAGCTAATTTTGATGGGATGAAGGATATAAATTAGAAGGTGAAGAATGAAAAGAAGCCACATTTATTGCCCTATTGTAGGCTCATTACAGCCTTGCTGAAGCTAGGGGATACCAATTTCAGATGAATGAGGAGACCACTCCCTTGAACCCCAGCAAAAGTGACAAAAAGCAGTGGGGGATTAGTGGAACTCTCATTGAAAAGAAGAAGAAGAAGAAGAAGAAAGAGCTGCTAGCTGCAGCAGCTCCCACAATTCAAGAAGCAGCAGCTGCTACTGTTGAAGCTGCTTCAGTCTCTGCCATTGCCAGCTCTACTGCCCTCTCTCAGGTAGCCCACTCAAGTGTGCCAGCCAACACTACCTTACCATTTCAGCCCATTACCTCATCATCCATACCCACTTCCATTCCCATGCCAGCTCCTACCTCAACCCCAGCCTCACAACCCCCCATAGTTCCACCACCTCAGCCATCACTACATCTCCTACATCCACCATACATACTAAGATCATTCCTGAATCCTTGCCCATATCTGTACCCTTAACTACCTACCCAGCTCACCCCAGCCCACCTGTGAACACTACAATAGAAAAAGAAAAAAATCCAAAGCCCACCCATAGCCCCAACCCACCTACATTTCCCAAACTATCCCTACCCAAAAAACCACAGCCCCACCAGACCCTACCCTTGAAATTCCTCACATCTCTCTAGCTACCTCACATCAGCCCATTACACCCTTTGAACCTAATACCTTTGAACCCTTGGGACATTCCATTCCTTTTTTCCCTTCCCATGACCCCTTTGCATCTGAGGGGTACTTAGCTATGATGTCCTCTATCATAGAGGAAATCAATTATGAGTTCACCCCTCCTAGACTCACCTCACCCTCCCCATTTTACCCCTCTTCCGGATTCCCCACAGCCAACAAACTTTCACCATGCACCCACCTCCCCATTTCAACCAATCCCAACCATCCAAACCATAACAACTATCACCCTTGACCCCTTACCTCAAATCCTCAGCCTGTTACTCTCCCTTCAATCCCAAGTATTGGCCAACACCCAAACCCAAACAACCATTGAGGCCAACCTCTAAGCAATGACCTCCACCCTCTAAAACTAGGCCTAAATTCAAACCAGTTTACCAGCCATCTAATCAACCTTGTCACCTTTAACCCAACTATCACAACAACCACCTATCCCTACACCCACCCATATATCTACTCCACCCCCTTCTCCCCAACCCCTAACCTTGATGTTCCCATTATCCCTCCAATTACACTTACAAATGCCTCCACCCAAACAGACCCTGAACCTGAACTAGAACCCCAACCTAAAATCCCACTTGCAGTAGTAACATCGGATGCTGCCACAGATGTGGACAACCTAATCCTCACCTCCACAATTCCCTCCCAAATTGACCCTGAGGTAATAGACCTCACTGAGCCTGAACTTGAAGTCCATCACCCTTTACCATCAATCTCCACCCCACCCATGCCATCATCGTTCCCTTCATCATTGCTGGCTGGCTCTTCTTCCAGTGCTGAGCAGCCCATACTACCTACCTCTTCCTTTGACATACCTCCATACTTAACCCTCCTACATGCCATGCAACATAACTTCATACAATTTGAGTTTTTAAGGGGGGGGGGGGTTTATGTCTTTGCTGGACCCCTTAGCTAGATTGCCTGATTACCTGTATTTTATACTTTGACTATATTTGAAATGCACCTAACATTGAAATCATTTAAATTTTATGGAGGAAAAAACCACACTAACGCGTAGAGCCTCAAGGGCCATTTTTACAAGCAATCGTCAAGACCATCCTGCAAGCAATCAGATATAATGCAAAGGAAACATAGCATGAGATCAAAGAAAGAGCACTAAACATTTCAAAGCTGAAAATCATTCAAGACAAATGAAAAAGTGTCATAATCATCTGTTACAAATTGTTCAAATCCTAAAATTATCATCCCAAAGTGTTCGAATGCAGAAACTAAGCCTAGTCCTTGTTGGCACCCTTCGACTTCTTACACCGGTGCGCGAAACCTTGATAGGTTCGCATATCACCTACTCGGGCCCACACCTGTGAAATCTGGCTAAGTAGAGAGTGTGATTCCTTGTCATGTGTACGCTGCAAGTCATAGCCAAGGTCACAAATCAGGATCAATTGAAAGACAAAGATGGTAAAGCAGTGAGGAAAATAGGTCAATAGAATACTCATCACCTCCACATCCCAGAGATTAGCAATGTTGCGATAGTACGCGGCATGGTCCATGGCCGATTCAAAGTTCAACATTCAAAGGGGAAAGGATGTTAGTTACCAAGCCTACAAATAAACACAGATATTTCTCAAAGGAGCAGAGAATTGATCATGAAAAGTCTTACCCCCGGAACCACCTGAGGAGGAACCCAAACCGCATCGGCTGAAAGGCGGGCCTTCTTATCTACATCAGCGCATAGATTCGAAAGAAAGCCATCGTCAAGGTGCCTAAAGGTCCCATGAACCACGACAGGTAAACCACCTAAGGCACCCATACGAGAGGAGCCTAAAGGATCAGAGCCTAAAGGACCGGCACCTGAGGGACCAGAGCCTGAAGGACCCGCACCAGAAGGACCAAAATCTGAGGGGCCTACCCATGAAGCATCAGTAGTACCCGCCGCCGCTCCACCTTCATCATCTAAATCACTGCCCAATCCAAACTGTAAAAAGATAATGATTTATTCCATCAGTAGAAATCACAGATCAATCAAGATTGGGGAACCAATCTAAGAATAGAGGGGAGAATTACCTGAGAGCGTGGGCCACCGAAAGCTAGGAAATTAACGCCAGGGATGAAGTGCGAAAGAACAAACTGATATGGCAAGGACTCGTACCACGTCTGATAGTCTCCAGGCATAAGAAGGGCATTGATTGGGATCCCATTTTGAAGGAAGGCTGCAATGAGCCCCTCAATACTACCTACGAGATCCATGATGTCTGCTGGAGGATCCAAAGGAATGGCAAGATAGCCTTGGTACTAATGAACTACCCGCTCACCCAGGTAGTAGACCCTAGCCCATGCCCCGTAGAAAAAGATGACGCGACGATTGTTGAAGAGGCAAGATGGACCTATAGCAGCCCGGTCCCAAAAAAGAGAGCCAATGTATGGGTCATATATGATCTGCCCAAGTCAAGAAGTGGCCAATCAGTCAAGAATGCAACATAATAACAAAGGAGAATTTCTGAATTGAAATAAATAGAGGGGAAAAGGCCTTACCTGCTCAGGGATCATCAGATCGAATTGGGACCTCAGGCCCATCTCCAGATGCTTCATGCCCACATCTCGATGCCGATGTTTATTCCAGTTGCTTAAAAGGGGGTAAGTATATTTCTCGAATTAAAGAAGCGAATGTCCGGGTTGAAAATAAAGATACCCCAATGCCTGAAGAGAGCAGTGCATAAAAGATAAGTCAGAAGCAGATAACGACTATCCAAATAAACTGATAAAAGAAAAAATACCTCCAGGGTTGTAGTCGGAGAGAAGCCAACAACTGACTTCACATTTCCCACGATGGCTCGGACTAGGCTGGACATCAACACAACATAACCAGCCCCGCCCCAGTCTTATCTATGGACGTCGAGCCAATTGTCCATCGGGCTAAGCAGGGCCAGGTTGACCCATCCACTGCTAGCATTAGCGAAGAGGGTTTTCCTCAACATTAAGAGGAGCGTGATGCGGGCCAATATTATCGCGCGCTCAGGCTCGATATAAATCTCCACATCTGGCTGCCCCAAGTCTACCAACTCATGCAGCACATAAAGGTCAGATAGCAAAGTCATCTTGACCTCGGCACCATGCATACTTATGGAGGGGGGATAATCCCCTATCAGTCTAACGATCTCAACTCGGCTGGGCATTGCAAGGTTGGCTAGTGGAATGCCCCCTATCCCGATCCCTATAATCATAGCCCAATCCACGGGCGTTAGGGTCATCTCAGCAAAGGCCATGTGAAAGGACATAGTCTCTGGATGGAATCTCTCAATCAGAGCCCTCAAGTAGGCTATGTCAGCTTGTATAGCGGGGCATGATAGGAACTCTCCGAACCCGGCCTGCTCGAGCAAGAACTTTATGACCGATGGGATATAGCGACAAAATTCCTGAAAATCTAACCAGCCCCCTCGGAATACAATGTGGGGCAAGTCCTGCGTCAAAAGAGAAAGATGCATTAGGTCATGGAAATAGATCAAAACCACACAGGAAAAAGAACTAAACTTATCCCTTTACCTTGCTTGCAATGCCAAAGTTTGAAATGTACACATACTGCTGATTGAGGAGACCTGCATGGGCGGCCTCTCCCTGCATTTCAAACCATAAGCCGGCAGGGCATTCCACTAAAATGAATCATTCTCTCCTGGGACCAAAGGTCACTTCTGGTTCTTCTTCTTGTTCTTCCTCCGGTACGTATTCCTCATCGTTGAACATTCTGGGGCAAATACAAGCAAACATGTTAGGGCTGATCAGTGATAAAAGAACCATTGTGCTACAGATCAAGGGAAGGCAAGTATGCTCATCCCTTTCTTTTGCTTTCAAGAACAAAATCAAAAACAAAAAAAAATGCCTTTCTTTTACTTTCAAAATCAAAAAACAAAAAAAATGCCTTTCTTTTACTTTCAAAATCAAAAAACAAAAAATAATAATCAAAAACAAAAAAAATGCATTTCTTTTACTTTCAAAATCAAAAAATCAATAACAAAAAAATGCCTTTCTTTTGCTTCAAAAACTAAAAAAAATGCCTTTCTTTTACTATCAAGAATAAAATCAAAAACCAAAAAAAAATTCCTTTCCTTATCTTTATAAAATCAAAAATACAAAAATCCCTTTCTTTTATGTACAAAAATAAGATGCAAAAATTTCTACTTTCTTTTAAGTTCAAAAATAAACCAAAATACAAAAAAAATTCTTTCCCTTTCTATGTACACTAATAAAAACACAAAAAAATAGATATATGTCCTAATCAAATTCATAAAACAACAAAAATAGGGCATCATTCGAGCGATATCATCAAACTCATCACCAATAGGCATGCTTACAAGAAGAATAAACCATTTATCTTCTAAAAATGCAAGATCATGATCACATTTACAAGAAAAATAAAATCAAATGGGTTCTAAATGGTTACCTTTGAAGAAAAGTGGGTCTTTGATCTAGCGCGGAGTGGGTGATTAATCGGTGCAAGCAAATGTCGGCAATGAAGCACGCTTAGAGGTAATGTAAAGGAATCCTAGGGAGGTCTATTTTTCGGTTTTGGAAGAGGGAAGGAGAAAATTTTGAAAATACCCCTTTTGCCCGAACTCGGGCCTCTTTAAAATGCCCCCAGCCATGCTTGGCACATGTAATATATGCGCCAAGCTATTTTGGGCCCCCAGTTGGCCTGGCGTAACTAATAGTTACGCCAGGCTACTTTTTGGCCAGATTTTGGCTTGGTGTGGGTCACACACACATAGCTTAGCCCCCCTTTTTACTTGTTTTGTATCCTCGACAGGTGCACATGCTCGCCAATGGCATATCAACTCTCATTTGACTTGTCTGGGAAGCTGTGCCAGAATAAATGGGTCGAGAACGATGAGCATGCTCAAAGAATCCCGATCATACATAGAAAAATCCAAAAAAATTACAGAAAATGATAACATCAAAAATCCAAAAAAATCACATAAAATGATAACAGAAAAAGTCAGAAACTTCCCACATAAAACAATAAAAAATGTGTTTTGAAAAGGCAGCACGTAATCCCAAAAAGCGTTGTGACATTTATTCACTCTTCTTAGGTAGTTGTGCTAAATAAACTTCGGGATCAATGAGTTCGCCCAAAGACCTCAAACCATACTTCACGCAGGGGCACCCGCAACCAGTCAAATGGGGCAATCAATGCCTCATATGATTTGACGCAAACTATGGAACCTTGTGTATTTTTGCTTTATGCCTATCTTTAAGTGTGGGTCAATCACCCCCCTTACTTGTGAAGCTGTTGTATTCAGAATGAACCTCGAACTTCAATCACCTTCAAATCATCTCGAGAAGCAGCCATTTTTCTCGACTAACGAGCTTTCGTAACTCAAGAAGTGAATATTTTTCCCAGCTATTGGGCTTTCGCAACTCATTCTACCTTGGTTATGCCTAGTAATGTCGCTAAGCGCTTGGGGATCGATTACCTTGAGAAACAGATATTTTTCTTGATATACAGGGCTTTCGTTTTCTCACCATGTTAGCCATCAGATGTTTGAAGTTCGTTTTGAATACAGTGGACCCGTTAGTAATGCCTTGGGCCTCTTCGAATATCTCTTGTCTTTGGCATTCGATCATTTGTGTCGGATACCAAAGAGGGGCATCTGCAGGCACCCAAATTTGGCCCAAGGCCCGATCGAGACGCATTTCGAGAGAGGCACATTTATGAGCTTTTGATGGCATATATGGAACCTTAGGAACCTTCTTGAAACCTTAGGAGCCACCCTAAACCCTTAGGAATTACCCCAGATCCCTTAGAAACCTTTCCGAAACCTTAGAAACCCATCCCGATCCTTAGAAATCATTTCGAACCTAAACCTAGCTTTCCCGAGCAATAGATAAAGAGGGGTGCACCAAAACTATTTGAGGTCTTCTACTATAATCAAATTATACACCATTGAAAATTAGAAGTCCTCAACTTTCCAATGAGCCAAGAATCACCCCAATCGGAGCTGTACATCAAAAGTTACGGTGCTCTGAAGTTGAAGGGAATTTTAGGGTTTTGAGGGGGTCCCCCTAGGGTTTTGGCACATCTATTAGATGCGCCAAGCCATTTCTCCCCGAAAATGGCTTGGCATAAGTAATAGTTGTGTCAGCCTATAGGTGGGTCCCACCTCGGGTAGCTACTTCCCAAATTCCTATTTGCCATTATTTTACTGTACATAAGCTTGGCACATCTATTAGTTGCACCAAGCTTATGAATAGTAACTGTGGGTTTTCTTCTTACGGTGTTCTGAAGTTGAAGGGAATTTTAGGGTTTTGGCGCATCTATTAGATGCGCCAAGCCATTTCTCCCCGAAAATGGCTTGGCGTAAGTAATAGTTGTGCCTGCCTATAGGTGGGTCCCACCTCGGGTAGCTACTTCCCAAATTCCTATTTGCCACTATTTTACTGTACATAAGCTTGGCACATCTATTAGTTGCACCAAGCTTATGAATAGTAACTGTGGGTTTTCTTCTCGAAAATCAAGATTAGGGTTTGACTTGTTCCTTGGGGTGTGTTTTGCTTATTATGTTATCACCCATTCCCTATCTATTTGCAACCCCTTAAGTGGTTTAAACCTCTAACCTATCATCCACCATTGGAGCATCTTTTCACATATTTCAAGGGTCTAAAAACCCTAGAAAACCTTAGATGGCTAGATTACCTAATTCCTAACCTAGTTTAGCCCCTAAACACCCTTCTAACCTCTCCTTTTCCTATAAATAGAGAGGCATCCCCCTTAAGCAGGCTTGAAAAATTTCTCAAAATAAAGATTAAGAAACCTCTCTCTCTCTCCTTAGTGCACTTTTCCATACAAATTCCAGAACCTTCAAACCCTCTTTAGACCTTAGCCTTTCATCTAAAAGCCTTAGTTTAGGTGTGTGCTACCCCTTAGACTTCCCTCTCTACCTCTTAGCTACCAAGCCCTAGTAGGTAAAACCCCGATTCTCACCATACAAGCTATTGAAGCTCACCGAAGCAAGCCTACGCAAGGCTCCACAGTGGTACAACAAGGGTTCGAGAGCTCCGGCTCTCCCCTCTATTCCTCTACCTTCTCAGTTCTTCCTCCATCCTCTCATTTGTGCCGTTATGTCGTCAAATTTTCGGTAGGAACGGAGGGGCACAAATAGGATTTTAATGCCCCTTGGGCAAGAGAAAGGCTTTTTTATTTCTTTTATGTCATTTTTGTTTTAGCCATAAGTAAAGATCGCATTAAGCGGGTTGATTGGGTGCCTAACACCTTCCCAATAGATAACCGAAGCCCCTACCCAAGAGCCTTTGGCGTTGTCCGAATTCAGAGTTACATTTTGGCAGTTCGGCGCTCTTTAAATTTGATTTGGGTTTCCTGGGACACCAAAAGCTCCGGGTGGCAACTCTATATTTTTACCGAGTGCGCATCGCCGCAACGGGATCGTCAAAAATCCCATGGTTGCACAGATGGTCACTCTGCTGCGAAGTCGCTAGTAGTGCTTCCCCTTGAATTTTGACAATTTATTTTTATTTTTCTAACCATTTTATTGCTATTTTTTATTATTTTTTTACTCACCCCTCCAATTATGTTGCTTTCTCACCCCTACTTTTACGTCATTTATGAGCCTTAGCCGATTGGTGGGCCTATTTGCGCACTGTCTTAAAATTCTTTACATTTCCGTCATTTTAAGTACCTTAGTCGATTGGCGGGTCTACTTGTGCATTGTCCTTTAATTTTCTTTACTTTTACGTCATTTTAAGTGCCTTAGCCGATTGGTGGGCCTACGTGCGCCTTTAATTTATGCAATCATATTACAAACAGTGGAAGCCGGCCCATAGAGGTGGCACGGGATCATCACCCCCCGGTCTTTGAACTCTATGCAAACTCCCTGTAAAAGTGAAAAGTAAAATTGAACCAACAAGGGGGACTTAATCAATTTTTACGGGGTAGATTTTTATGGGTTGGTTTTTTCTAGGCACACTTACAATCTCCTGGGTCTTAGTATGACAGCAGCCCCTAGTGGTGATGATCCGAAAAAGTATCAGCCCACCTAGTACCTGAGAAAGCGCTCGCGCTTGAGGTATATCGGGTGGATAACCTTCTCATTACCAAGCTTAAAACCCAGGGAAAAGTGAGCGTTAGTGGACCCGCACCAGCCTTATAACCCTTAGGTTCGGTGAGGAAGAGATCCAATTCATTAAAGCAGTCAATCCCCAGAAGTACAGATTCAAGAAAAACCAAGTTAGAAGTCTCATTTCGGGCTGAAATCTTTGCTGTCAAACTATCTGGAAGCCCATTTTTGCCTGGCGCCACTAATACTTGCGCCAAGTCAAAAAGCCCCAGAAATACACTGGCGCATGTATTAGTTGCGCCAATATAAAACTGGGCATTTTTGGTCTGGCACACCTAATGGTTGCGCCAACCTTGTGTTAGATAGTGCAGCCCAAATATGTGTCCTATTCCACCCTCCCGGACTCCCCGATTAGTGTTTTTAATACCTTTGTTTAGACCCCGCAATTTCTGACACCCAATACGCCCTCGTCAGTCAAGAGAAGGTGACTTCTTTTTGACTCGTTCTAGGGGATCGAGTTGTTTGCATCAGTTTTTATGCCTATAATAGATCAAGGGGTTTCCCTTTGATTCTTTCGAAGTGCTTCGGAGCCTTTGACGCGGTACCTATTTAGGGTACGAAAGCCACCCATAAAGGGAATTCAAAAGGCCTCAAAATTTTTAATCTTTTCATTTATAAAAATTTAATTTTTTTCCCCCAAAAATAGAGTTTCATTAGTGCTGACACAACGGCATCATCGTACCCTCCGCCATCCTGTAGGGGAAGGAGGAAGCTTTACGGGCCCCACCCGAGGCACCTATACTCTACCCGACACCAAGCCATGTCGTGGGCTGTAGATCCCGCATATGTCGATCCCGACTCATCCCCACCGCATTCCCCAACCCATTCCCATGTGGAAGAAGTTTTCACATCCATCCCCCTTAGTCAAACCCCATTCGCCATCGCCGGCCCCTTCGGTGCTCCTATCTTTCCCACCAAGGGCCCATGACCCATACCCATCAATGGCCCATGGCCCAGACCCACCAAGGGCCCATGGCCCAGATCCACCAAGGGCCCATGGCCTAGACCCACCAAGGGCCCATGATGTAGATCCATCAATGGCCCATGGGCCAGACCCACCAAGGCCCATTGGGCCAGACCTATAATGACCAAGGCATTATGGCCCAACCTTCCCAAGGACCCATGGGCCAGACCTTTATAGCCCAACCCTCCCACGACTTCATGACCCAAACCCAAGCCCAGCAAGGCCCTAACCTTAGAGTCTCACACCTATACTGAGATAAGATCTCCATATTAGAGTTGGAGACCTATGGGGTAGTTATGGGAAAAGTGCTGGTAGCCATGAAAGATATAAATGAGATGTATAAGAGACGGGACCAACAGAGCAAGGGCAAGGCAGGTCAGGGCAGATCCAGTAACTATGAGCCGATGAATAAAAAGTTATGATTCGTAGCTCCTGTTTTAAGGTAACCTGCTCAGATGAATTTTTCTAGGCCACCTATGCCTATATCGAGGAGACCTTTCTATTACGAGAGTTCTGCTACCACTATTGGAGTATCGATTACTCAGGGTTTCTCTAGAGCAACATCATCCACTCCTATTGAGACGTGTGCAAGATGTTGAAAGGCTCATAAGACCTCAGATTGTAGAAGAGAAACGAGTGGATGTTTTAAATGTGAAAAGATAGGGCATATGATCAAAGATTGCCCATAGCTGAGAAAAGAGAGGACGACATCAGCTACGACGTCAAGGCCTATAAGGACAGTGAGGCCTACTGTGCAAGGGTGTGCATATGCCGTTAAGGCTCAGGATGCCCAGAACAACAATGATATTATATAAGGTAAAATTTCTATTAAATTCAAGATATAGCATTAATTTGAGATTTTAGATAGAGAAGGTGCATCAAAATTAAAAGTAGTCTTTTAATTCCGTCTCTCTACATACTTAGCTCTTGCATATGTAATTGTTTAATTATGTATGTGACATAGGTACTTTGCAAATGTATGGTAAGAGTGATTACCTTTGTTATGAAGCGAGAATGTTGATAGACCCAAGGTCTACTCACTCATTTGTGATGCCGCATTTTGCGAAGAAAGTGAAGGTCATTCCTGAGACCTTGGATTTTGTTTTAGAAGTGTCAGTTCCAACGGGAAATGCAATTAGTACTAATACAGTGTGTCTGTCAGTTATTGTTTCCATTAGGGATTACGAAAGTCATGAATTGGTGGAGAATTTGATCCTGTTGGATATGCAAGGATTCGACGTGATCCTTGGCATGGACTGATTATCCACGCATGGTGCAAGCATTGATTGTCGAAGGAAGATGGTTACTTTTAGACCGAATGGGAATAGATCATTCAAGTTTTTAGGAATGCGATCAACCTTTATACCACTTATTTCTGTAGTTCGAGCAGAGTGTTTGATAAAGAAAGGATGTAGTGGATACTTTGCTTTTCTGAAAGAGCAACGAGAAGAGAAGAATGTGATATCAAAAATTCCGATTGCTCGTAAGTTTCAAGATGTGTTTCTAGATGAATTGTCGGGATTGACACCAAATAGAGAAGTGGAGTTTGCCATTGACTTAGCACAGGGAATGAAGCCAGTATCTAAAGTACCATATCGAATGGCTCCAGCTGAGTTGAAGGAGTTGAAGGACCAGTTGCAAGAACTCTTAGATAAAGGGTTCATAAGACCTAGTGTGTCTCCTTGGGGAGCATCGGTCTTATTTGTGAAGAAAGACGGATCGTTAGTTGAATAAGTTGACCATATAGAATCGATATCCTTTGCCCAGGATCGATGATCTGTTTGATCAATTACAAGGTGCAAGATTCTTTTCCAAGATCGACTTGAGATCTGGATACTATTAGTTGCGAGTTAAAGCAGAAGATATATAGGAGACAACATTCAAAACCGGATATTGGCACTACAAGCTCTTGGTGATGTCGTTTGAATTGACTAATGCACAAGCTTCATTTATGGATCTAATGAATCGAGTGTTTAAATGACATCTCGATACCTGTGTAGTTGTGTTCATAGATGACATCCTCATTTACTAAAAAACAAAGGAGTATAAACATCATATGAGAATTGCTCTACAGACGCTACGTGAACACCAACTATATGCGAAACTCAGTAAGTATGAGTTTTTTAGAGAAAGTAAGCTTCTTGGGACATGTTGTCTCAGAAGAAGGTGTTACAGTAGATCTAGCAAAGATCGAGGCAGTAGTGGAATGGGAACAACCAAAGACTGTGACTGAGATTCACAGTTTCCTTGGTCTGGCTGGGTATTACAGAAGGTTTGTAGAGCAAAGCTCTCAGAATCGCTCACTAAACTTACAAGAAAGGATGTGAAGTTCGAGTGGACAGAAGAATGTGAGAAGAGTTTTCAAAAACTCAAGAAGAGACTAACTTTAGCACCAGTGTTGGCTATTTCTTCAGGCAGTGGATGATTTACTGTATATAGTGATGCTTTACACAGCGGTTTAGGATGTGAGCTCAACCAGAATAAGAAGGTTATTGTATATGGGTAGAGACAGCTTAAGGACCATGAGAGAAACTATCCAGCACATGATTTGGAACTAGCAGCAGTGATCTTCCCGTTAAAGATTTGGAGACACTACTTGTATGGAGAGACCTTTGAGATCTTCACGGATCATAAGAGCCTACGATACCTGTTTACACAGAAGGAACTAAATATGAGGCAACGAAGATGGATGGAATTTATGAAGGACTACGATTGCTCCATTCAGTATCATCCAGGCAAGGTAAATGTTGTAGCGGATGCTTTGAGTCGGAAGAGTTCGACTCTACTATCTAGCCTTGTTATGGGGATCCGTAGATAGAAACTGTAAGAAGATCTATCTTTGTATGACACGAAGATAGAGGTACAAACTTTAGGAGGCTTATTGGCTAATATCACGATCCAATCGATGATTTTCAATCACATTTTGCAAATGAAAGATGCAGAGTTAGTGAAAATCAGATAAGGTGTGATGGATGGCAGTAGACCAGATTTCTCCATCAAGGAGGATGGATCACTATTATTTAGGAGACATCTATGTATACTGATCAATGTCAACCTTAGGCAAACTATTCTAGACGAAGCTCATAAGTCTAAGTATGCTATTCATCCTTGTACTAGGATCTGAAGAAGAACTATTGGTAGAGAGGTTTGAAATAGGATGTTGCTGAATATGTTTCAAAGTATTTAGTATGTTAGCAAGTGAAAGTGGATCATAGACATCCGGCAGGTTTAGTGCAACCTCTACCAGTACCAGAGTGGAAATGGGAGTCAATTTATGTAGACTTCATACTGGGATTACCATGGACAGCAAGAGGGCACAATGCCATTAGGGTGGTTGTTGATCGACTAACCAAATCATCTCACTTCTTGCCATACGACATGATGTATATGGCAGGAAGGCTAGCGGAGATGTACATGAAGGAAATTATCCGATTACATGGTATTTCAGCTAGCATTATTTTAGATCGTGACCCGTTGTATACTTCAAAGTTTTGGCATAAATTTTAAGAAGGAATGGGTGCGCAATTAGACTTTAGTTCGACATTTCCCCCATAGACGGATGGACAAACCGAGTGAGTGAATCAGATAATAGAAGATATGCTCAGAGCATGTATGCTTGATTTTGGAGGATCATGGGATCAACACTTAGCGTTGATCTAGTTTGCATACAATAACAGTTTTCAGATGAGTGTTAGTATGGCACCTTATGAAGCATTGTATGGACGACGATGTAGATCACTAATCAATTGGGAAGAGACTGGGGAAAAGTTTATATTAGGTCCGAAAGTTATTGAGAGCAATGCCAAAGCCGTTTATTTGATTCGTGATAGAATCAAGATAGCTCAGAGCAGACAAAAGGGTTATGCCGACATAAAAAGGACAAGCGTCGATTTTCAAGTTGGCGATCATGTGTTTGTCAAGATCTCACCAATGAAGGGTGTGATGCATTTTGGAAAGTGGGGAAAGTTAAGTCCACACTACATAGGGCCTTTTGAAATTTTGGACCAAGTTGGTGAAGTAGCGTACAAAATTGCTTTACCTCCATAATTTGATAGGGTATACAATGTGTTTTACGTATCTATGTTAAGGAAATACATGAAGGACCCTACACATATCTTTGATGATAAATCGATCAAGATTTATGAAGATTTGACCGTGAGAGAGGAGACGGTTCAGATACTTGATCGGAAGGAACAAGTATTGCGCATGAAATTGATTTCGTTAGTGCTTGTTAGGTGGCGGAGCCATTCAGTAGAAGAGGCAACTTGAGAGCGTGAGGCAGAGATCCGTGATCAATACCCTCAGTTGTTCAATGAGAGTTGAGAAGAGTTGTGAGAATTGTAAATTTCTTTTGAGTTATAAACATGATGTTTTAATGTATAACTATAGCTTGATGGAATTATAAAGAACACTATTTTTGAAAGTTGTGAAGTTTCAAACAATTTAGAAGTGAAAAACACAAATTTTGAAGTTTTCTATCAAAATCGACCAATCGAAATTTGAATCGATCGATCGATTTGACAGAAATGAGACACAGGCTTTGTCTGTGAAAATCGATCGATCAAAATTAAAATCGATCGATCAATTTTGAAATTGATCGATCGAAATGCACATTGATTGATCAAAATCACAAAAACAAAGAGCAAATTCTGAACTGGTAAAACTTATGAAAACTGATCGATCGAAATGGAAACCGATCGATCGATTTTGTAAACCGATCAATTAATATTTTTAAGCATCAAAGTTAGCATGAAAAATTGACCGATCGATTTTGATAATCGATTGATCGAATTTTTTGATCGGTTTAGTTTAAGTGAAAATCGATCGATCGATTTGTGCGCTATATAAGGAAATCAAGTTTTTTCTGATTCAAAATATTAGAAATTTTGGGTCTTTTTCTTTAGGGTTTTCCTTGTGTTTGTTCTTGGAGATCAGAGGGGCGATTTTCCACCGTGATTCGAGTGTGGATACTTTAAGAGATCGGATCCAATCCTCTTTGAAAGGTAAAACCCTAATTCCTTGAGCATTGCAATTCGAGTTCAAACCGGTTTGTTTTAAACCTTAAGCCCTAGTTTGTAGTTCTTTTAGAAATTACATATGGCACCTAAACTCGACAATCCTCGAAGAACCCTACGTCTAAGCGACCCATCTCGCAAGCGGGTTCTTCACGACAACCACCACAATAGTCACCACCACAACAATAGCCACAACCTCCTTCACCACCACCGCCACCACCACGAGAACGCCCTAATGCTTGGTGGGCGGCGAAGGGATTTGAAATAGAATATATCATTGATCCCACCGCTTTTCCAAGAGCGCGATGTTCAAGGTATAACTCATTGGGCCCGAGATTACCTTATAAAGTTCGGATTAGAAAACTTGCTCAACCCACTTCATGAGTATTATTACCCTCGTTTGGTACAGCTTTTTTACCAGAACATGTACGTAGGAAATCAACCTGACACTGTTTGTACCAAGATAGATGGACGAGTGTACGTATTCACTCATGACCATGCTGATAACGCACTCGAGTGCTATGACAAGTATGGTATCGGTATTAATTTGAGGGAACCGAACCATACACTGGTTGATTTTGAAGTAGTTATAGAATAAATGACCCAAGGTAGGCAAGGGTCGGGCCAGGCAATTAGAAGGGTCGATTTGCCCAATTATATGTGGATGTTAGATACAATTTTCAAATGCAACTTATACCCTTGAGACATAAGACCGAGAGGGTTGGGGAGTGCAACAGACCTTGTTTTCAACATTTAAGGGACGGTGGTTCAATGCCTCAAAGGTTGTGTTTGAAGGGATGAAATACACAAGAGGGAAAATGATGGAAGGGGGAGCGAAACTGACGAATGAAATTCCATATGCTCGCATCAAATCCAGCATGATTGAGGATTATGAAGGAGGTCCAACGTATGTTATTTCTGATGATGAGCCGAGTTTAACCAATAATGCGATAGTATACTCTCCTAAGGATTGGAATAAAACATATAATCAGTTGAAGAAGAGTCTCCGCGTTGAAGAACAAATACTACTTGAACATGGTCCTGCACCTGATGCTCCTCAAGACCAAGAGCAGCCTGCACATGAAACAGTAGATCAGGATCAGCCAGGAGCTGCAACTCACCTCATAGGCGTGCTCCGATGTGTGTTTCCCCACCTCCTCAGCGTTCCTCTAGTGCCACTATTGATGACGTTCTTGCCTTCATGACAGAGAACAATCGTCAGATGAGTCGGCGTCTGGATTACCATGAGGCGTTGATGGCTGAGACTATTTGCTTTATGTACCCATTAGACTATCAGCAGCACATGGCGGCAGCACGAGCTTGGATCCCTGAGGCATCGAGCTCCGGAGCGGGTGGACAGGATGCGGAGGATGAGCAGCTGGGTGATACAGCGGATTGAGCTGAGTTTACAGCGGTATATGTAATTATTATGATACTCAAAGTATATTTCTATTTGGAATTTCATGGATTTTTGTGATTAGTGGTTAGTAGAACCATGCATTTGAATTCAATCCTAAGATTAGTAAAGCTGGAGTGTAAAGTCTCAAAAAATTTTGACCTTTGAACAGTTCGTCTCGGTGCGCATGCCCGACTGGTCACGCACCTGAAAATATAAAATTTATTAAGCATTAAAGTGATTAGTGAGTTAGATTAAGTTTTGAGTGAAAATGATTGAGTTAGTGGTGATATTTAAGCCATTTGATGAAGTGATGTACACTGAGTTACGGTGTAGCGGCTTAACACCTAAGCCCAAGCTTGTAAGTATACCTAAGCCTAAGCTTGTAACTATAAGGGCTAATAGAATGCAAGAGAATTTATTTCTCTCGTTTTGAGTTGTTGAGGAAGTTATTGAGAAGAGAGAGAAAGAAGGTGAGTTTTTAATTCATGTGTGTTGTGCAAGATTGGAAACTGTGCGTGAAATTGTGGAATTAGGATCAAAGAAGATCCTGAGAATTCAACTTTGAAACCCTAGCTAAAGCATGAGCTCGTGGATCGAGGAATAAATCAATTTAGGGTGAGGAAATTGTGCTCAATTATGATTTATATGAATGTTAGACTTTAGTTAGCATGTGGGTGAGAAATGAGAAGAAAAGAAGTTAAGATTTAAGAAAAATGGGTTTGGGAAGTTCCAACCCGTGTGTGTGATTAATCTGACAAAACTGATCGATTGAAATAAGTAACCGATTGATCGATTTTTTCGGAGAAAAAATATGAAAGAGTCTGGAGAAATCGATCAATCGAAATGAAATTCGATTGATCGATTTGTGAAATCGATTGATAGATCTGAACACTGATCAATCGATTTGTGAAAAATAGTTTATGTGTTAGAGAGTTTCTGAAGGAACCGATTGATCGAAATTGAATTCGATCGATCGATTTGAAGATTCAATCGATTGATTTGGGAACCGATCAATCGGATTATAGCACCTGAAGGGTGTAGTTTTCTGAAGGAACCGATCGATCAAATTGTGATGTGAGAGATATGTGATTTCTGAGGAAACCGACCGATCGAAATATAATTTGGTCGATCAATTTTGGACACCGATCGATCAGTTTGGGAATCGATCAATCGATTTGGATAGAGAACCTATCGAGCATTTGAGGATTGCTACCTTTTATCCACTCGAGCACTTCAGAGAACCTGTCAAGCATACAACACCTTCAGATCCTACCTGTCGGCAACCACTCGAGATTCCTTTAGGAATAGAACCATCCACTCGAAATTACATGCCTGAAGCCCTATCCACTCAAGCAGATCTGTCTTCAAACCTTCAACCTGTCGAGAATCCTTCAAAAAGAGCCCCAACCACTCGAGAACCATGCAGGAGCACCCTATCCACTCGAGATTTGCTCGAGATTATATACCTGAAGCTCTAACCTATCGAAGCTTGGGTTCCAGCTGTTATTTGCAGACTTTAAGGGCATTTGTGGAACTTTCACAACACATGAGACACCTGTCCAACTGTGCTGTGCTTTTTCTAGCTGTTAGGGGAAATACTTGGCTGCAAATGAGCCACATCAGTAGAATCATAACTAATTTGATTCTCCTCTTCTCTGATTGGCCAAGGTAAAAAGCTACTTTCTGGATTGTATATATAGGTTGTAAAGTATGCAAAAAGAATCAATTAGGAAAGAGAACCAGCCAGGATATTCTTGCCTTAGTTCATCTTTTAGGGTTAGGTCATCTTTTTCTTTTTCTTCTTTCCTTAGCTCAGCAATGTTGGGCTAAGTCTTTGTAATAGATAGGGCTGATTTAAGCTGCAAAAAGGGTTGTGTAAGAGCATTGTAAAGGGTCTGGAGGTTTGCAGAGACTACAACCTTGAGGGCTAATCCATTGTAAGTTCCTTTTTAAGCAATGAAAAGATGTTTTTACTGTTTTATTAAATCTATAAGTTCTTTTATTTTACATTTAGATCTTTATAGATTTTCTGCACCTATGGATGCAGGAGCTTGTAGCCTTGCAAACATAGTGGTTGCAGTGGTTTTCTTGTTCTGACTTTTAACCTCCATGACTGGGTATATGTTGGTTAGATTGATTGTGCTATTATTTTATTATTGGAAATGTGGTAAAAATATGGAAGTAAAAACAAATTAAAAAGGGGAGTGAAATGAAATGAAACAGCACAAAACAATCTACACACACAGTCCTACAAGATCTAGGGCTGTTGTAGCAAGTTTTGATAAGTACAAGTTTGCCCCACTGGGAGTGATGATCTAAAACCCAAAGGTTGTATAGTAAATCTCCAGATCTAACTACAGATTTGGCAACGCTAAACCTACACTAGAAAGCTAGGTAAAGAGAGGGATTTTAGGTGTCACAAAACTAAACTAAGCTAAAGACAAAAATGAAAACTACAGCTAAAGGAAGGAGGTAAAGAAGGATGATGATGGAGTGGTAAAATGAAGTAAAAATATGGAGAAGTAGACAACTATGGGTTAATCTTCACTGTAACTCGGCTCAAGAGCTAAATCTGCAACTATTCTTCACTTGGCTACAAGAACAACTGCAAGGTAGAAGAATCCAACATAACTCAAAGACATGAACTGATCTTAAGGATGTATTCTGTCCACTTAAATGGTCACAGAATACCCCTGGGATTTCATCTAGTCAAGGGATTAAACTAGAATAGAAAAACCATTGCAGTCACTATGTTTGCAAAGCTACAAGATCATGCATCCATAGGAGCAAACAGTCCATGAAGATATAGTGAAAACTACTAAAAATCACAGGCAGAATGGAGATTTAGAATCAGTTGGTCATTGCTACAAAAAGGCCTGCAATGACCAAACTCTCAAGTCTACAATCTCTGTAAGATTCCAGGTCTTTTTACTGAAGATGGTGTTGCAAAACAGAGGAGAAGTTGAGTTTGCAACAGTCCCTCACTTGGTTACAAGCACAAGTGCAGAGAAAAAGAATCTAGCTCAACCCTGTGATCTAGACTAGTCTTAGGGCTATACCCTGCCTACTAAAATGGTCACAGGCTATCCCAGAGATTTTTCCAATCACAAAGGTTAGAGATATAACATAAATACTACTGTTGACACTATGGAAGTAAGGCTACAATCTCATGCAACCATAGGTGCATAAAACCCATGTAGCTCTATGTGAAGAACACATAAAAATATAGATTGAATGAAGCATTGAAAATGACATTTCGTCGAATATAAAAGACTTACAATGATCTGCCCTCAAGATAGCAGTCTTTATAAACTCCCAAAACTGCTCGCAATGTTCTTACAAAATTTGATTACAATTTACAATAAACCTAGCCGCTATACAAGGATTTAACCCAACATGGTTGCTGAGCTAAGGAAGAAGAAAGGATAAAATAAAAAACTAAAATATAAACCCTAAAAGTGAGCTCAGGCTAATCCTAACTCCCTTCCCAAGACAGCTTATAGCTGTATTTATACAATCCATACAACAGTTTTGTGCATTGGCCAATCAGAAATAAGAAAGAATAAACCCATTTGGAGCTAGTGTCATGGCCCATTTGTAGCCAAGTAATGCCTTGGAATGTGTGGGATAGCTCAGCACCTTGGGATGTGTGTCCTAGGTGCTGTGGAATCCAAAAAATGCCCCCTGTCGTTTGAATATGGCTGCTAGAACTTGAGTCTCAAGTAGATAGGCTTCAGAATTTACATCTCGAGAGGCTCTCGAGAGGATAATGACTTCAGTTATTATAGCTCGAGAGGCTCTCGACAGGATAAAAGACAACATTTTAAGTGCTCGAGTGGTTGGTTGATTCAGATTTTCAACTCGACAGGATCTTGAGAGGCTGCTCGACAGGCTAAAAAAACCAAAAAAATAGCTCGACAGGTTGAGTTCTCACTGCATGAACTGCTCGAGTGGGTGCTGGCTTCTGTTCTGCAGCTCGAGAGGCTGCTTTTCCAGCAAAAGTAACTGCTCGAGTGGATTGTTTGGAGGCTGTAAAGTGCTCGTGTGCCTGGTTTCATCAATGAACTGCTCGAGTATATAAAGCACTTCAGATCTGTAGCTCTAGAGGCTGGTCGAGTGGTTGAAACAATCAACTCGAGAGGCCGGTTTTAGCAGTAAACTGCTCAAGGATATAGAGAGCTTCAAATCTGTAGCTCGTGGGGTTGAAGTAACAGCTCGATAGGCTGGTTCTTCAGCATTTGCAGCTGCTCGACATGTTGTAACCCACTAGCAAGCTGCTCGACAGGTTGTAACACTCCACCCATGCAACTTGACAGGCTGCTTTGTTCCACTTGACAACATGTGGTACACCAGCCAGTAACTCGACAGGCTGCTTTTCTTCAGCAATAGACCACTCGACATTCATAATTTTAGCTCGACAGGATTATACTTCATCATTGCAGTGCTCGACATGCTTGTGTGCAGCTTGAGTGGATGAAGGCTTCAGCTAAGAAGCCCGTGAGGTTCAAATCTGTAGCTCGGCAGGTTGAAGCATCAGCACTGAAGTGCTCGAGTGGCTGCTTTTAAAGCTACAGTTGCTCGAGTTCTTCAAGGCAGCAACTATGCTGCTCGTGGGGTTCAATTTATAGCAAGAGTAACTGCTCAAGGAGCTACTTTTAAGGCTGCTAACTGTATGAGTGGTTGGTTGCTTCAGCTACACAGCTTGATAGGCTTATTTCTGCAACTACTCGAGTATATAAATGTAGGGCTTTCGTTGAGCTGCTTGAGTGTTTAGAGTAGCAGCTGATACAGCTCGTGAGGATGAGATTTCAGGAACACATTCAGCTTCTTGATAGGTTAGATGAAACAACTATAGACTATAGCTCAATAAGTTGGTTTTACAGCTGCACACATGATGTGCTCGAGTTGTTTAGTGTAGCAGCTGATGTTCCACTTGAGCTGCTAGTTTGCTTGCTTGAGCTATTCATTGCAGGTGCTGTGGCTGCTATGTGCTATAGCTGTTGAACACATTACAACTATAGCTCTTCCATTTCAAGGACCCCGAGGCATGCAAAACAGCCCCAATAGTGTGAAGCACCATGGTGCATTCACTGTAAATCCATCAGCTCCACAACTTGGCACAAAATTCTTTCTTCTTGGCTCTAAAATGATGGATTGCTGCACTAAGCTGCAGTTTACTGTCATCTACAAAAACACACTTAAAAACTCATTATTAACCAGCTTGAAGGTCCATTAAAGGCCAAGTTAGGAGGTGGAAAGTGGTATATTTCAGTGATCAACAGTATATCCATGGGGATATATTGTGACCATTTAAGTGGACAAGATATAGCCCTAGGACTAGTCCATATCTCAGGGTTGAGTTGGATTCTTCTACCTTGCATTTGAGCTTGTAGCCAAATGAAGGACAACTGCAGATCCAACTCTTGCTCTGCCTTGCCATGTCTTTTTTAGTAAAAATCAATCCCTAGCTATTTACTTCACACATTTTCTATTTATTTTATCAAATCATTTCCATCCTTCTCTAAACTCCCTTTCTTTTATTATAATTTTATTTATAGTTTTATTTAGGTTTTTAGTTAGTTGTGACAACCCAAAAAACACCCTCTCTTTACCTTGCTTTCCTAGTTTAGGTTTAGAGCTGCTAGATCTATAGCAGATATGGAGGTCTACTATTATTTTTAGATCATTTATCCCTGCGGGATAAACTCTTAGTTATCAAAACTTGCTATAATAGCCCTAGATCTTGCAAGACTGTGGCTGTTTTGGATTGTGTTCTATTCCACCTTTTTCCCTTTTTATTTTATTTTTGCCCCATTTCTGTCATATTTTGATCAATTTTTATAATAAAAAGAACTCAACCAGAAAATACAATAAGTTTTTGGTGCCGCTATCGGGGATTTGTTGATCTAAGTAGTAGATCTGAGTTTTGCTTTATATTTTTAGTCATATTTGTTTACTGCATTTTATCTGTTTGAATAAATTACTGCTGTATTTTTGGGACTTGTGCAGATCTTGAGCAGTAGCAAATAGAGAAAGCATATAGTTGTAGCTGCAGCAAAATTCTACCTTATTTTGCATCTCTCTCCCTTGCTATATTTTTATTTTTTTTGCTTTTTTTAGTTTAACAGTAGTATTTAGTATTTTTTTTTGTGTGCTGTAAGTTAGCTTTTTACTTGCTGTGTGTTGTATGCTGGGAAGGTCACTTAATACTGAGTTAAAACCATTGAATCATGAAATAGAGAGAGTCCTTAGACCTAGGCAAACAACACATGCCCCTGTTGAACTTATACAGCCATTTGAGATGGGAGAGCAACCTAGACGCCTGAGGGATTACTATGCACCAGGGGCATATTCATCCCCCTTTTGCATTCAATTCCCCATAGCTGAGGGTAATTATGAGATTAAACCTCAGATCATTCAAATGTTACCATCCTTTCATGGGTTAAGTAAAGAGGACCCTTATAAGCACATTGATGAGTTTCTTTCCTTGTGCGCTACATTTAAAATTGTTGGCCTGGGAAATGAAGCCACTAAAATGAGGCCTTTTCCTTTTTCATTAAAGGATAGGGCTAGAAATTGGCTTAACATGCTCCCAGCAAATAGCATAACATCTTGGAATGCCCTACAGTGTCAGTTCTTGGCTAAATTTTTACCCATGAGCAAAATCAGTCAGTTGAGAAAGAGCATTATTTCTCTTGCTTAATTCCCAACTGAAGATTTCCATGAAGCCTGGGAAAGATTTAAGGAATTGCTGAGGCAGTGCCCACACCACCAAATTCCTAAATGGCAGCTTGTTCAAAGCTTTTACCAGGGGATTGATTCTAAAAGTAGAGATATGGTGGATGCTTCATGTGGTGACACTTATCTTAGCAAGACTGATGAAGAAGCATGGGACTTGTTTGACATTATCAGTGAAAACTCTATCTAGCAAGAGACTCTGTCAAGAAATGACATTGAGCCTACTGCAAAAGCTGCAAGAGAATTCATTTCTAAAAGGAAATTGTATGAATTAAATGTGTACAGTGACCTAGAGAAAAAAGTGGATAGTTTGTCTCAGAAAGTTGGTAAGGTGCTAAGTGTGTTGCAACCCCAAACAATTGCACAAGTCGAAAAGGCATGTATGATATGCCAATCACCCACACACTCACTATTAGTGTTGAGTAAAATTGCTGTACATTTATTTTATTAAAAAGTGATGGTAAAAATATGGGACAAAAGTACAAAAATGGAATGGATTGAAACAACACAAAACAATAATCTAAACACAGCCTGCAAGATACAGGACTGTTGTAGCAAGTTTTGATAAGAGTTTATCTCACGGAGAGTGATGGTTTAAAAATCTAAAGGTATATAGCAAAGTCCAGATCTGGCTACAGATCTGGCAACTCTAAACCTACACTAGAAACCAAGGTAAAGAGAGGGTGTTTAGGTGTCACAATACTAAACTAAAAACAGGAATAAAACTAAAACTAAAGAAAGAGGGGTAAAGAAGGATGATGATGGTGTGGTAAAATAAAGTGAAAATATGGAGAAGTAGGTAGCTGTGGGATAACCTTCACTGCAACTCAGATCAAGAATTAGATCTGCAGCATTCCTTCACTTGATTACAAGCACAAGTGCAAGGTAGAAGAATCCAACTCAACCTTGAGATATGAACTGATCTTAGGGTTATATTTTGTCCACTTAAATAGTCACATAATATCCTATGGACTTCATCCAATCAGGGGGTTAAAGTAGAATAAGAAAACCATTGCAAACACTATGTGTGCATGGCTACAAGCACATGCATCCATAGGTGCAAACAGTCCATGAAAATTGAGTGAAAACCACAAGAAATCATAGATTGAATGGGGCATTAGAATCAACTGGTCATTGCTACAAAAAGGCCTGCAATAACCAAGCTCTCAAGTCTGCAATCTGTGCAATATCTCAGGTCTCTTCACTGAAAATAGTCTCGTAAAACAGAGGAGAAGCTGGATCTGCAACAATCCCTCCTTTGGCTACAAGCATAAAGGTAGGGAAAAAGAATTCAGCCTCAACCCTGTGATCTGAACTCATCCAAAGGCTATGATCTGTCCACTTGAATGGTCACAGATCATCCCAGAGATGTGGTCCAGCCATGGGGTCAAAACCAGAATAATAAACCCACTACAGCCACTATGTATGCATGGCTACAAACACATGCACCCATAGGAGCATTAAACCCATACAGATCTATATGAAAACATAGGGAAAATACATATTTAATGAGCTTTAAAATTGGCACTTCATTGAATACAAAGGAGTTACAATGATTGCCCTCAATGTAGCAGTCCTTACAGACATCCAAGACTGCTCACTGAGTTATTACAAAACCTGATTACAGATATGAAATTAAACCTAGTTGCTACAAAGATTTAGCTAGCATTGCTGCTGAGCTAAGGAAGAAAACGAAGAAAATAAAAGAGAATAAAACCCTAATCCTACGTGAACTCAAGCTAATCCTGGCTCCCTTCCTAAGACAGAATATATTCTATTTATACAATTCATAGAGCCATGAAAAGCTTTGGCCAATCAGAAGAAAGGAAGAATCAAGTTAGTTATGCCCTACTGACGTAGCCTATTTTTAGCCGAGTGATGCCTCAAGATGTGTGGGACAACTAAGCACATTGGGATGTGTACCCTAGAAGCTGTGGAATCCCTAAAATATCACTGAAGTCTGAAATGGATGGTTGGAACTCGTGCCTTGAGTGGTTCAAGCTTCATAACATCAATCTCGAGTGATTCTCGAGTAGTTGGAGTGTCTTCAGAAGGTAGCTCGTGAGGCTTATAAGCTTCAAGCAATTCAACTCGACAGGTTCTCGAGAGGTTCAAACAGCAGCTTGACAAGTTCATTCAGTAGCATTTTTCAGCACTGCAACTGCATGACAAAATGCTTCAGTAGCATTTAAACAACTCGACAGGTTGCTTTTTAGCATAGAATAGATTGACAGCTTCATTCTTCAGCCATGAACCACTCGAGTTCATCTTTGCACAGCTCGAGTGGTTAAATCAGCATGCATTAAAGTTCTCGAGTGCATTTCAGAACTGCTCGAGTTCACTTTTGGCGTCAGGTTACAACAGCACGAGTGGTTTAGTGTAGCCTTTAAGTGCTACTCGACAGGTTACTTTCAACACATAACAACTCGATAGGATGCTTCATAGGTGCAGGTAACAACTCGAGTGGTTTAATTGTGAACTGCTCGACAATTTCATTCTCTTCAGCCATGAACCACTCGAGTTTAGCTCTCCATCATTGCACATCTCGAGTGGATTGCTAAACTGCTCAAGTTCATTAAGTACAACACTTCAAACTGCTCAAATGTCTGTACTTGAAACCTGAACTGCTCGACACCATCAAGATAGCTTCAGCCAACTACTCGAGTGGATTATCTTCAAACCAATGAATTGCTCGCATGGTTGGTGCAGCAACAATGGGGTGTTCAAGTAGTTTAAGTGCAGCTGGTCTGCGGCTGCTCCTTCATCAAGTGAATTGCTTGAGATGTGTGCTTTAGGTCATAAGATCTCCAGCTTGAGAGGTTTGGTGCAACAACAATAAACTGCTCACAACCTTAATAGTTCCAGCCACTGCTCGAGTGTGTTAAGGCAGCAGCAACAACAGCTTGGATCTAAGCTTTGACAGGTTGGTGCAGCTGCTCTTGTGCTTCAAGGCTGCTTTAGCAACAGCTGTATGTGTGCCACTTGAACTGCTGCATATATTAAGTACTCAAGATGTTGTGTGCGGTTGTAATTTCCTCCACAACTGTCCTATATAGTTTACTGCAGCATCAGTCCACTAAGCTTGGGCTTCACCTCTCTCTCTCAGCAAGACTTCAAAGGCCCCGAGGCATGCTAGACAGCCCCAATGGTGTGAACCACCATGGTGCCTTCACTGTAACTCCATCAGCTCCACAACTTGACTCAAAACGCATTCGTCTTGGCACTAAAAGGATGGATTGCAGCACTAAACTATAACTTCTTGTTATCTACAAAAATACACTTAAAACTCATTATTAACCAGTTCAAGCGTCCATTAAAGGTCAGGTTAGGAGGTGAAAAGTGTCACTTTTTAGAGATTAACACACCCCCAAACCTAATCTTTGCTAGTCCTCGAGTAAAGGAAAAATTAAAACTATTATTCTAAAAAGTAAATGCCACTTTCGTAGGGAGCACAAATGCATTTAGCTTATGCATCAAGCCTTTTAAACCCCTAGGTGATCCCTAGTGAAGGAGTGAAGTCTCTTGAGGGTTTTCAGTGAAGATACCCACAAACTTCACTATTAAAATAGTTAAGTAGAGTGCAACCAATGACAAAATAGATTTTAATAAATAAAGATCATTCCACACCTATTCTTTAAAAATTAGAGGAAATTACAATAATAATGCAAATAATTTAAAACTAAAATCAGCATGTGTTTTCATCACTACCATTCCGTTCACATCAAGAATACAATGTGTAAAAATCAGTACTAAGCTTGCCTTTAATTCAAAAATCAGGTGTAGATACAACCCCAATGAAATTAAGTTTCAGACCCAATCCTCACCAAGGCTATCTCTCACAATGAAAATCTAAGGTGTTCACATTCTCATCAGCTCAAGATCAGTCACAGACCTCAAATAGGCCTGTAAGTATGAACATGGGCATTGCATCTAACTTCCTGACATCCTCAAGTACTTTCACCATAGATTAGACATTTCCTCATCTCCACATAGCAGTTCATTTCACTTTGGATCAACAAGGTCTTTACAATAGATTGTAATGTGGCTTATGGGTGAGGTTTATAAAGAATAAAGGGTTATAATGGATTCAAATTTGGGAAATCAACAAGGGGAGGAGGTGATTCATGACTTCACAACATTCATTAAAGCAAAACTTCACCTTCCTTGATGTTTTTCAGATCCGAAGTGGCCAACTTCTTCTCTTCTTTTCAATTTTCAGATGAAGTACTTCACTTGACTTCTCTTTCTTTTTCTCTTTTTGTATTATCTATATATATATATTTATTTATAAAATGCCACAACGATACAACTGATACACTGTTGTTTATAGGTTGCTTTTCTTTTCCTTCCACCAAATGTTCGACCCAGCCCACCTATCTTCAACTTCTTATCCTTTACCTTCTGATTTCTCAGAGTGAGGATAAGGTTAAATCAGGTCAATGAGGTTTAGGTGCAAGTACTCTGGTGTTTGTTAAAGAAAAAGTAGATTTAAAAGCTCAAAGAGTATATGCAAAGGGCAGTTGAATGGGTAGGAGATTTTAAGCTCAAACTGTCCAAATGAACGCCTTAGATCATCTCCTTAGTGTCATGAGTGCTGCCAATCAGTTTTAATTTGTGGGTGCCTAACTTCTAGTGAAAAGGTATTGGGTCAGTCATTCCTTAGAGCAGAAAAATTGCCAAAAATACTCTTCAAAATAAAATTTGATAGGCCCAAATCTCACTGAGTATGGTCTTCAATTTAACTCATGGGGTAATATTTTCACCTTTTGCTCTTATCTCTAGTTCACTAAGTACTAATTGAAAAAGAATTCTTAATGTTAGCTTCATGGATTCATGGAGGTGATTATTTTTCAAAGATTTTCAGTTTTGAAAAGTCTGCAATTTCTTTTTTAATTTCCTCTTTCTAACATGATTAGGTGAGAATTGACTTTATTTATCTCAATTCAACAAACACCGCTGCATTAAAATTAACTATTTTACTGGCCTACCACCCTACCATACCCCTAAACCTAAAATAAATAGTGTCCTCACTGTTTCAACATACATATATAGGGGCAGCAGGGTCTGGAAAAGAAAAACAATAAAAGTACAACAAAAAATTGAAGAGAAAATGAAGTAAAAGATTGCAGAAAATTAGATTAAAATAGAGAAAAAGAGGATTTATACAAACTAACACTAAGAAGACACAATAGCTACACAGACTCCTAAAACAACAGCTAAGTATAACAACAGTTATACCTAACTGCAGATAGTAATTAAACTTAAAAATTCAGGTATACTTAAAAACAACAAATATACTAACTCCTAAAAGAGTAAAATCCTAAATACAACTTCCTAAACATGATCAAATTATGAATCTACATTAATGACAAAGAATAATCAATATTAATGGCACACATTTCAAAGCAAGATTCATAAAAAATCTTATCACACGTGCACAATATTTATACAATTTAAAAACATGAAAAGTTATATTACATATGGTACATAGCTGAGATCAAATATCAGTGGAAGGTCTTGAAAGTGAATAATTTAAGAGGCTCCATAGAAATTTCAAAACAGAATATGAGCCTCTGCTCATTAACCTTTATGATTCTTCCCAAAAATTAAGTTCCATGATCTAAGCAGTTCGGATGGGGATGCATGAATGACAGTGAATTGGTCACCCATCTGGACTTTAGTTTAGCAGGAAAGAACTATAATTCAGAAGTTAAAAAGTCATACCTTTGCAAGTGCATCGGCATCAAGCCTCAGTTCTCTAGCTCAAAATTTTCAGTTGCTTGAGAGATATAGGGAGCTGCTCCAGCTCCACATCAGGTGGATAGTTAATAACAGGCCGAGGGAGGGGCAGTAGGGTAGGTGTCAAAGTGGACTGCTGTACCAGCCCTACTAAGAAGCCCAAGATGATTAATTTTTTCAGCACACAAGTGGGGACCTCCTCAATCCGTACTTTAATAATTTCAGCACATACCTCAGCCCAAGTCCAGCAGTTTGGGTGAGGTGTCTTTCACCATCTCATCAAGGACAGCAACTGTCAAACAGTCATCATTTCCTCCATCTAGCCTTCCCCTTGGAAAAAAGAGGACCTTTAAAAAAAATTGAGGAAATGACAAATGATGTATTGTTGGTACTCATCTACTGACACATATTCTAATATATATATATATATATATATATATATATTATTTTTTTTTTTTCGTCCTAAGACTATAGCTGTAATTTCTGCAAACATTAAAATGACACAAAATACCAAAAACAGAAAATGAAGAAAAAGTGCAAAAATCAAACACAAAGTTCAACTGTAATTTATTCAAACACTACAACTACAAAAAAAAAAAACTAAACTCATATTACTATACTTAGATCAAAACTCTTCGACAATGGTGCCAAAAACTTGTTGATGTATAATTGTTGTGCATTATTTTATTAAAAAGTGATGGTAAAAATATGTCAGAAAAATTAAATCAGAAAGGGGAATGAAATGGAGTGAAATAGCACAAAACAACAGTCTAAACACAGCCTACAAGATACAAGGCTGTTGTAGCAAGTTTTGATAAGTAAGAGTTTGTCCCACAGAGAGTGATGATCTAAAAATCAAAAGCCATATAGTAAACTCCAGACCTGGTTACAGATCTGGCAACTCTAAACCTACACTAGAAAGCAAGGTCAAGAGAGGGTGTTTAGGTGTCACAAAATTAAACTAAACTAAAAACAGGAATAAAACTACAGCTACAGAAAGGGAGTAAAGAAGGATGAAGATGGTGTGGTAAACATAAAATAAAAATGTGGAGAAGTAGGTAGCTGTGGGATATTCTTCACTACAACTCAGATCAAGAACTAAATCTATAGCATTCTTTCACTTGGCTACAAGCACAAGTGCAAGGTAGAAGAATCCAACTCAACCCTGAGATATGGACTAGTCTTAGGGCTATACTCTGTCCACTCAAATGGTCACAGAGTATCCCATAGATATAACCCAGTCATGGGGGAGGAGATGAAATAGGAAAACCATTGTAGCACTATGCTTGCAAGGTTACAAGCACATGCAACCATAGGATCAAACATTCCATGAAGATCTAGTGAGAACCACTAGAAATCACAGATTGAATGGGGCATTAGAATCAGCTAATCATTGCTACAAAAAGGCCTATAATGACCAAGCTTTCAAGTCTGCAATCTCTACAAGATCCCAGATCTATTCACTGAAAATGGTTTTGTAAAACAGAGGAGAAGTTGGATCTGCATTAGTCCCTCATTTGGCTACAAGCACAAATGCAGGGAAAAAGGATCAAGCTCCAACCTATGGTCTGGATCTGTCGTAGGGTTATACTCTGTCCACTAAAATGCTCACAAGGTATCCTAGAGATTAACCCATATAGTGGTTGGAGATAGAATAGGAAAACTACTGCAGCCACTATGGGTGCATGGCTACAAGCACATGCATCCATAGGTGCATTAAAACCCATACAGATCTACTGATAAATAGAAGGAAAATATAGATTTAATGAAGCTTTAAAAATAGCATTTCATTGAATAAAAAGAACTTACAATGATTGCCCTCAAAGCTATAGTATGTGCAAGAAATCCCAAAACTGCTCACTATGTTCATACAAAACCAAATACAAATCTGATGTAAACCTAGCTGCTACAGAGATTTAACTCAGCTTGGCTGCTGAGCTAAGGAGGGAAGAAGAGAAATAAAACCCTAATCTAAAAATGTAAAAAACTAAAAGTGATCTCAGGCTAATCCTGGATGCTTTCTCAAGACAGAATATGTTCTATTTATACAATCCATAAAGCCATGAAAAGTTTTGGCCAATCAAAAGAAAGAAAGAATCAAGTTAGTTATGCCCTGCTGACGTGGCTGATTTTTAGCCAAGTGATGCCTCGGGATGTGTGGGACAGCTAAGCACATTGGGATGCGTGCCCTAGAAGCTGTGGAAACTCCAAAATATCCCTGAAGTCTGAAATGGATGGCTAGAACCCATGCCTCGAGTGGTTGAAGCTTCAGAACATCAATCTCGAGTGGTTCTCGAGCAGTTGGAGTGTCTTCAGAAGGTAGCTCGTGAGGTTCATAAGCTTCAGGCAATTCAGCTCGACAGGTTCTCGAGAGGTTCAAACAGTAGCTCGACAGGTTCTTTTACAACATATTTGAGCACTGCAACTGCTCGACAGAATGCTTCAGCAACATTTAAACAACTTAATAGGATGCTTCAGCCCTCTACACTACTCGACAGGTTCCTCCTTCATCCATGAACCACTCGAGCTGATGGATTTCAGCTCTATAAACTCATTAGGTGTATGCTTTAGCTTGATTACTTGAGTTAGACTGCTCGAGTGGATTACATTCAGCCCATTAAAGTGCTCGAGTGCATAAAGAGGCAACCTATAAACTGCTCGAGTGTGTAGCTCTTTGGATCTTCAGCTGCTCGAGTGTCTAGCTCTTTGGATCTTCAGCTGCTCGAGTGTATTGCTAAACTACTCAACTACAATAATAAACTGTTCGAGTTCACTTGTAGCTTCAGGTTGTAGCAGCTCGACTGGATTAAAATAACCTTTAAGTGCTGCTTGACAGCAGCAATATCACTCGAGTTCATCTCTCCATCATTGCACAGCTGGAGTAGTTTAATAATGCAGCTTGACAGGCTGCTCTTTCATCAATTGAACTGCTCGAGATCAACAAGGCTACTTCAGCTACTGCTCGAGGTATTTGGTGCAACAAGGAACAACTTGAGTTCTTCAAGGCAGCAATGCATGTTGGCTTTGAAGCTGCAACTTGACAAGTTGTTTCAGCAGTGGAGTGTTCGAATAGTTGTTGCAGCCACTTGAATGCATTGATGTAGAACTGATGTATTTGTTGTTGGAGATTCAAGTTGCAATTGCTGATGGGCTGTTGTTCCTCTCAAGCTGTTGCATAACTGCATTCATGATGTGCTGAGTTGTTTAGTGCAGCATCAGTCCACTAAGCTTGGGCTTCACTTCTCTCTCTCAGGAGGACTTCACAGGCCCCGAGCATGCTAAACTTCCCCAATGGTGTGAACCACCATGGTGCATTCATTGTGAATCCATCAACTCTGCAACTTAACTCAAAATTCTTTCTTCTCGGCACTAAAAGGATGGATTGTTGCACTAACCTATACTTCATTGCTATCTACAAAAACACACTTAAAACTTCATTATTAATCAGCTCAAAGGTCCATCAAAG
Organism: Chloranthus sessilifolius; assembly: GCA_021018995.1. Lineage (NCBI taxonomy): Eukaryota > Viridiplantae > Streptophyta > Magnoliopsida > Chloranthales > Chloranthaceae > Chloranthus > Chloranthus sessilifolius. The sequence goes on along the minus strand of CM037594.1, from coordinate 86,978,161 downwards.
GCCAAGTTAGGAGGTGAATAGTGGTAATTTTCAGAGAGTAATACTCGGACACAAGCACTATAGAAAAAGATGACCCGGTGGTCAACGAACAGCCAAGACTACCCAACAGTGGCACAATCAAGAAAAGGGGAGCTGACGTACGGATAAAAAATAATTTGCAGAAGAAAGAAAATTTTGTTAGTCAATCAATGCAATCATAGCTCAGGAAATTGAACCGATAAAGAAAAAGGAGAGTCAAACCTGCCCAGGGATCATCAAATCAAACTACGACCTCAGACCCAATTCTAGGTGCTTCATCCCTGCTCCTCGGTGATGGTCTGGGAGCCAACAGCTCATGAGAGGATAGGTATACTCGTCCCAGAACAGCAGGGACAACCAAGTAGGAAGTGCAAGTACCCCCAAATCTGAAAAAAGATGAACAAACAAAGAACATATCAAATCAAACAATGAAAGTCAGAGGTAATGAACTAAAGGGGGCAAAATCCAGTGAGCTACCTCAATCACATGCTAAAAACCGATGACAGAGGCAACATCCCCAATCGATGCTCTGGCCAAGCTATCCATCAGCACCGCGTAACCAGCATCACCCCAGTCAAAGTGATGCATGCCCCCCCAATTCTCCATCAAACAGAGGAGGGACAGCGCAACATGACCCCCGCTGGCATTGGTAAGAATGGTCTTGCCCAGAAGGTACAAAAGGGAGATGGGCGCGCTCAGGCTCAACGAAAACGTCCACATCTGGCTGGTGCAGGTCAATCAGCTCGTTGGCCTCAAATAGACTCTCTAACCAGGATAACTTGGCCTTGGAGCTGGTCATGTTGTTGGAGGAGGGATATGCCCCGATCAGCCGAGTCACCTCCTCACAACCAAGAACGTGAGGACAGGCTATCGACATTCCCCCTATCTCAACCCCCGTGATCATAGCCCTATCTACAGGAGTTGTAGTCATCTCAGCGACGAACATATGAAGGGTCATCGTCTCTGGACAAAACCTCTCCACCAGTCCTCACATAGGCCTTGTCGCCCTGCATAGCAGGGCAGGATAGAAAGTCTCCAAAACCCGCCTAGGCTAGGAGAAACCACACGGCAAAGGGGAGGTGGGCATAGAAATTTTAAAAATGAAACCACCCCCCGCGAAACATGATATAGGGCAAGGGCTACATCAAAAGACGGGAGGATATCAGATCCTGGATTAATTAACATGAACTAAAAAATAAAGAGAGAGGAAGCGACTAAAGAACTTTTTCTACCTGGCTGGCAATCTCGAAGTTAGAGATGTTGGAATGTTGCTGATGAAGTAACCCACTACGGGTTACATCACCTTGCATCTCGTACCAGATACGAGTGGTTCTCTGCACCTTACATCACGTGGCTCATCACCTGGCAATCACATCAGGACTCCCCTCGTGGGCTTGGTCCTCATCACTTGATGAATTTTGGGCCATCCTGAAATGAGATACATCGCCAAAATGTTAAAGGATGATGAGCTAGAGGAGATGCTACACTTGTCTAAAGGATCATGGAACCCAACGAAGGTAAGTATGTCTCGTTCATACCGGAATATTCAAGAAAATAAAAATAAATAAATAAACACAATAAAAAAAAAGCCAAAATAAATATAAAATATCTCTTTACCAAGAAAAATCAATGTTTTCTTAACCCACACGTTTCCAAAAGATCACCATCAATCAAAATTTTACCAGAATCCATTCCAAAAATGCATACACATCACCGATCCAATCAAAGGCATTTTGTTTTCCCAAAAAAATCCTTTTAATCTTAGCCCTAAATACATTGATAAAATAAAGAAAAAGAAAGTCAAGAAAACCCAAAAGAGGGGGGCATGATTCACCCATGTTTTCACCAAAATCCCTTCAAATACACATAGAATCACAATAGGGATCACATTTGCAAGAAGAAACACCTCTTTAATCATCTAGATGCAAGAACCCTAACCACATTGGCATAAGATCAAAGAAATTTCAAAAGAAAAGGGTTTTTAGAATGATTTCCTTGATAAAAGTTTATGCCCTACGTTCGGTGTCAAGTACGCGTTCGTTCGACGATAACGACACCGGCACAATGTCGAGGTTTTGATTCAGATCTAGGAAGCACAAGGAAGGACTCCCGTTTCGGTTTGGAGAGAGGAAGAAGAAATTTTTTTTAGAAAAATGAGTATTTTCGGGTCCCTGGTCGTCCCCAGCCGTTTTAAACCCCTTTTTGGAATACATACTCTAGGCATAAAATCTTCAGATTTTGGCCTAGCGTATGAAATACATACGCTAGGCTTATTTCTACCCCCGATGGACTTTGTTTCATTTTTTGGGGATGGCCTGGCAGGCAAGTTTGAATGGCCAATGTGAGGACTCTGGTGCTAAAAAAAATGTTTAGAGGTCAATGAGCACGCTCAAAAACCTTGAACAAACATAAAAAAAAAATAAAAATAAAATAAATATATATACATATAATATAAATATGATAAATATAAAATAATAGAAATATGTGGCACACACTCCCAAAAGGCATTGCGACATCAATATTCTCTCCGCTCGGGTAGTTGTGCTAAATTATCTTTGGGATCGATGGGTTCGCCCAAAAATCTCGAACACCCTACCTCGCGTAGGGGCACCCATGACCAATCAAATGGGGCAATCAATGTCTTGTAAGGATTGGACACAAATTGTGGATCTTTGCGTCCTTGCTTGTGCCCATCTTGAAGTATAGGTCGATCACGCCCCCCGCTGACGGGGTTGTCTTATTAGAAATGAAACTCAAACATCATGCCTCATCAATCATATCGAGGAGCGGACATTTTTTCTCAACGTATTGGGCTTTCGCAATTCACACCACCTTGGTCATGCCCAGTAATGTCGTTAAGCGCTTGGGGATCGATTGCCTTGAAGAGCGGACATTTTTTTTGACATACAGGACTTCGTTTACTCACCATATTACCATATGATGTTTGAGGTTTATTTTTGAATACGACAGACCCGTTAGTGAGCCTTGAGCCTCTTTAGACGTCTCTTTCTTTGTCATTTGACCATTAGTGATTGGATACCAAAGAGGGGCATCTGTAGACACCCAAATTTGGCCCAAGGCCCGATAAACTTACACTTCGAGAAAGGCGTACCCCTCGAGCTTCCGAGAGCAGTTTCCAAACCCTTAGAACTTAACCCAAACCCTTAGAAGCCTATCCTCGACCCTTGGGAGTCAACCCTAACCTAGAAAACTCCCCCAAACCTTTTTTAAGCCCTACTGGGCTGTCGATAAGAAGAGGAGTGCCAAGGTGTGAATAGGCCTCTGCCAGAGCTAAGACTTATCCTATCAGAGAGAGGAGGTTCTTAACTTTCTAACAAGCCAAGAATCACCTCAATCCGAATTGTATGCCAAGAGTTATGGCAGCATGAAATTCGGGCTGAATTGCAGGAATTTGCGTAGCGTATGTATTACATATGCTAGGCCAAATTTTGGCAATTTTTTGCCTAGCGCTAGGCAAACATTTGACTTTTGTGGGCCCCCACAGCGGGCTCTGAACCTCCAGGTTCCTTGAGATTACTGTTCCTAAACCTAGCGTATGTAATATATATGCTAGGTTTACGAACAGTGTTTTTTTTTTTTTTTTTGAAAAATTGAATTTGAGGTTTGACTTATTGACCACCCCGTCCATTTGTTGATTTCGGTAGGGCTGTTATGCCCCAACTAGCCTTCTTTTTACCCCTTTTGTCACTTAGGATCCCACCCTATCATCTACCGTTGAAACCCAATTCCCACCTATCTAAGCCTTGGAAAATCTAGAAAACCTTACATCCCTATTATCTAATTGATAACCCAATTAGCCCTTTAACCCTTTACTAATCCTCCCTTTCTCCATAAATAGAGAGCCCCCTCCCGCCCCCCCCCCTTGCATTAAGGGCTTGAAAAAAATTCTAAATGAGAGAAAATATTAGTGAGTTCCATCTCCATTTTTCAGCATATGTCCCTCAAAATTCTAGCACCCGTCTTTAGATCCTATTTCACACCATCAATCCTTGAGATTTAGCTCGAACTACCCCCTAGCCTTCTCCTACCTCTTAGCTCCCTAGCCTTAGAGATCAAGACCTATTTCTCTAACCATTTGCTCTTGGAAGCTCAAAGACACCCTCACACGAGGATCTGCAGTTGTGCTACAAGGGCCCGAGAGCTCCGACTCTCCCCTCTACTCCTCTACCTTCTTTGCTTTTCCTCTATCCTAGAATTTGAGCCGTTATGCCACTGAAATTCTGGTGATTGCCAGGGGCTTAAATACGATTCGAGAGCCTTCGGGCAAGAGGAAGTGTTGTTTTATTTATTTTTATTTTTATTTTTTTACTTGGCCATAAGTAGAGACGACTTATGAGCGGGTTGATCGGGTGCCTAACATCTTTCCGATCGATAACTGAAGCCCCTACCCAAGAGCCTTTGGCGTAGACTGGAATCAAAATTATATTTTTATATTCAGTACTTTCAATATTGATTTCGGTCTACGCCAAAGGCTCTTGGGTAGGGGCTTCGATTATCTATCGGGAATGTGTTAGGCACCCGATCAACCCGCTCGTAAGCAGTCTCTACTATGACCGGGTCTATGTATCGCTGGTTTATATAATATGTGTATATATATATATATATAAGAAAAAAAATTGAGTAGCACTTCCCCTTGCGCGAAGGCACACCGATCCTATTGAGCCCTTCCCGCTTGCCGAAATTTGGGCAGCGTAATGGCTCAATTCTAGGATATAGGAAAAGCAAAAGAAGATAGAGGAATAGAGGGGAGAGCTGGAGCTCTCGGGTCCTTGTAGCATCTTGGACCTTCGCACTAGAGCGACACCAGTGAGCTTCCGATAGCAAACAAGTTGATGGATGGGTTTTAGCTGCTAAGGCTTGATAGCTAGGAGGTAGGAGAGGTAGGCTAAGACCTCTCTTACTAAAGCTAAGGATTGCATGATGGAGAATGGGGTTTTTAAGATGTATTAGGGTGCTGAAATTTCAATGGACAAATGCTAAAAAGGAAGGAGAGGAATAGCTAAAGCCTTTTCTCTCTTTTAAAATTTTTTCAAACCCTTAATCCAAGGGGCGGGGGGGCTCTCTATTTATAGAGAAAGGGGGGATTAGTGAGGGGTTAAAGTCCTAATTAGGTTAGCAATTAGGTAATCCTAGATCTAAGGTTTTTGGAATTTTCAAGGTCTTGGAGAGGTGTGAATGGGGTTTAATGGTGATGATAGGGTGGGGTTTTAAAAGGATTAGAAGGTTCCAAATAGGCTTATTGGGGGTGCAACAGTCTTCAAGAAACCCACCCTAAATATTGGGATGGTCAACAAGTCAAACCCCAAAAGTGAATTTCGAGCCAAATCTCAAAAATATTGTAGCTGAGCCTAGTGTGTATATTATACACGCTAAGCTTATGTAAAGTGTCCCTGAGAAGTCTAAAAGCCGTTCTGGAGCTCTACTCTGGAGGAGGAAGGTCAATTTTGCCTAGCGTGTCTATTAGACATGCTAGGCCAAAATCTGTTACAATTAGCCTAGCACGTATATTTTACATGCTATACAAAATTCAGTCAAAAAATGGCCTAGCGTGTATATTATACACGCTAGGCAAAATTCTTGTATTTTTGCCCGATTGTTAAATCGCCATAACTTTTGACATATAACTTGGATTGAGGCGATTCTTGGCTTGTTGAAAAGCTAGGAACATCCTCTTTCCAATGGTATAGATCTCAAATCCAGCAGACATGTTAGTAAATTTTTGAACTCCTCTTTTCAACCACTATTAAGGAGGGTTCAAGAATGGTCCGAGAAGGGTTCTAATGGGTCTAGGAAGGCTAGGGTTGATTCTTAAGGGTTCGAGAAGGGTTCTAAAGGTTTTAGGATGATTCCTACAAGTTTGGGAAATAATTTTAGAAGCTCAAGGGTACACCTTTCTCGAAGTATGTGTCGATCGGGCCTTAGGCCAAATTTGGGTGTCTACAGATGCCCCTCTTTGGTATTTGATCAGTAACAATCGTATGCCAAAGAAAGAAACATCCGAAGAGGCCCAAGGCACGCTAACAGGTCCACTATGTTCAAAACAAAGCTCAAACATCAAAAAGTAAAACAACTAAGTGACGTACGCCCAACATCAGGGAAAACATTCGTTATTCGAGAGTAGCAGAAGCCCCAATATTTAGGAAAAACTTCCATTCCTTAAGGCTATCGGTCCCCAAGGGCTTAACAACATTACTGGGCATAATCAAGATGGTGTAATTTGAAAATACATGATATTTGAGATTCATTTCAAATAAGATCTCCCCCGCGAGCGGGTGGGTGATCGACTGTCACAACCCAGTTTTTCCACTGATTTGTGCACGGCACGCATACACACACAGGTATATGTGTTTCACAAGGAGACCAAAACGACCCAAATACTTTAAGCGTGTACGTGGGAAACACACTAGTATATCCCAAAAAGCTTTAGATATAAAAGTGAAGAAGAGAGAGAGGAGCCCTTACGTAAATCTATTCTAACCTAAATAGAGAGAAGGTGAATATAGAGAGAAAGAAGAAAAGAGCCTGGTAGAGAACTAGGGTTCGTTGAGACTTAGGTCGGCAAAGGAGATCAAAGGAAACGACGGGAGGACGAACCAGGGAGGCCGGATAACCGAGTAGTTATTCAAATCATAAATCAGACCGGTGCGGTTTCATCGTCAGAGGTACGTTAAGGACATGATAGATGCCTAGGAATGTTTTAAATAGTAGGAAAGAGGTTGGCTAAATGTTCCTTGTTTAAGATAAAGGGTAAATGATGAGTGGAAGCATATTCTCGATCTTGATCGAGGGACAAATCGTTGTTCCTCGCTCGAGCGGTCTAAAAAGGCTCGCTCGAGCGAGGATGAACAGATATAAACATGACTCTGGGCTCGCTCGAGCGGTCCCCGGAACCAAAGGGAGCTCGCTCGAGCGAGGGTCCACGGTCATATTTTGAAAACTCGTTTTAACCGCTCGAGCGACCTCAATTTAATCGCTCGAGCGAGGTCAATAGACCGCTCGAGCGAAGTCAAGTGACCGCTCGAGCGAGGATAATTGACCGCGCGAGCGAGGTCTGGTGACCACTCAGATCTTGGTTTTTGTCGAATATGAGGACTTGGGGGTCATACACCCAATGACCTTAGATTATTCTAAAACTTTTTTTTTATGTAGGTTGATGCGTTATAACCCTCTACGGGCAGGCATGCCTTGAGATTCGTCGAGGTAGGGAATATTCTCGAAACATGTGCATTATTCTGTGAACTCATATGCGTAGTATAGTCTATGTAAATAGTGTATATTCCATAAACCCTCATGATAAGGGTGTGTGTGTGTGTTATAATGTGGAAAATCCTGAGGTCCCCAGGGGGACGAGAAATAAAATAGAAGCAAGTGGCATCCCAGGGATGCGTAAGAAAACAAACAGAGAAACAAAGGTAACGTGATAAGGCCTAATGTAATATATTTAGCACAATCACGGTGAATAACTATATGTAAAGCACATTGATATTTTTATTATTTAAGATTGATTAGAATACCCCACCGACGTGGCGGGATACCCACGACTGACTCGGCAAGATATCCGTGATCGGTACGGCGGCCAATCCGTACATTTATAACACATCCAAAGGATGTAGATTGAGAATAGACCCCGCCGCCTATGAGAAAGGGGCTCGGGCAGTTTTCCCAGGGAATACACACAACAACTGTCTAGTTAGACGACGATGGCGAGTATTCCATCGGGGCTCGATGCTATATTGCTCGAGGACTACTTAAGTTAAGATTTAAGTGATTAGGCCAAATTCACAACCAAACTTATAAGAAGAATAAACAAAAATATGCTAAGTATTGGTCGGAACCATTGGGTTATTCCTGATTACTCAAAATGTTGTACATAAGTGATTTCTTGAAAATTCTATGCTGGTTAGGTCACTGACATATGTGTGAAGGATGATCTATATGTTCTTTTGTTTTCCCTACGGAGCTAGGATGTAGCTCACCCCTTAGACTATACGTCGCAGGTCCAGGACTAGCGGCAGCAAAGACTTCGGGAGAAGATAATCTAAGAGCCTCGGTGTTCGTGGCCACAGAAGAGTCAGAACCTCCTCCTGAAGAATTCTTTTAGGAAACCCGCTGCATACTCTGAGAGTGAGTTGAGAGAGTACTATGTATGGCTTGGTATATTGAGCCTCTTTATGTCGAATGCTTTAATTTCTGTCCCTTGATAAAACATAAAGGATAGATAATTACCATTTAACTATTGGGCATGTCCTTATGTCCATGAATTGGCATGGGACAAGGACAGCCTTGCGAGATCAACTATATTGTCTTTTATTTCGATTTAGAGTAGTCGCATGTGCTTAAATTTACAGTTTGGCTGTATATATCGGCGAGTTATGATATGAAGTTAAGGCACGGCCTTGGAGGTCGTGCAGATGGCACGGATTTCGGGCTGTCACATCGACCCATACTTAAAGATTTGCATAAAGCGATGATGCGAAGATCCACAGTTTGTGTCCAATCTCATGAGGCATTGACTGCCTCATTTGATCAGCCACAGGTGCCCCTACATGAAGTAGGGTTCGAGACCTTTGGGTGAACCCATTGATCCCGAAGATAATTTAGCACAACTACCTAAGCGGAGCAAATATTGATGTCGTAATACTTTTTGGGAGTGTGTGCCATTTTTTAGAATGTGCTCAGGATCGGCATGACCTAGATCACCTAATTTCAAATAATACTGAACATATCCGACCAAAATTAGGTATCTACAGAAGAATACACCTAATCCTGGCATCTGTTAGCAATGATCTTACAAATCATTTAACTATGCATAAACATGTATCCATTAGGGGCGATAAACAACAAAGGCGATGGAAGTCCTGACCCAGATCCCATCTGGGTACAATTGATCGCTACTTATGTGTGTATCTAATTAAGTCTTAACCTATTGCAAGCACACAATAAAAATTGTAGAGCTAGTATAGGATCGTTCCCACGAAGATAGATTATTGTAAATTTAATTTAGTTTTCTGAAAACTTATATTTATCTTTAAGATTTCTAAACTATTGGAGAAATATGAATAAAGAATTTTTCTATATCTAAAGTGCATAAAAGTAAATACTAATCTTCCTTCTTCAGATTATGGTCATCAATAACAATCTTCCGCTATTGGATATTTATAAAAATAAACAGTACCGTTACACCAATCTGCAAATTCTAACCTGAGTCGTTAATTCAAATTAAAACTTGGAGATGTTTACAAAGCTGTAAATTTAAACTAAAAAGTAAAGTAAAATATATTCATCACCCCTCGACCGCAGTCGTCAATTGCTCCTGAGAAACTACAAATATCTACTCTAATCTTCAGCACTCAATTGCAGTCGTCAATTGCTCTTGAAAAACCTCTGATATTTAATCTACTCTAACTATTTTACACTACTTTGATCGGAAGAAAATCCAACCTCAGTTGTCAATTGAAGCTGAAATTCTTCGATGCTTATTCTTATACCGGGCTCTCTTATTTATAGATCATAAGGAGTCAGTTTACAAAGTTATAATTCTAATAAAAGAAACTAATAAAAATAAAAGAATCCAAATATAACACTAATTCCTAATTTTATTCTTTCTTGCTTTCAATGGTTGATGCGCTTCTTGAAAGTTCTATATTTTTCAGTAGTAGAGTCCTTCGGAGTAGATCTTCATCAATCTTCTCAGATCTGTGATTAGCTGAACTTCTAATTCTAGGAGTCTTTTAATTCTGTTCATGAAGGTGATAGCTCTCACGTGATCAGAAACAATAACAGTAAATAGGAAAGCTTCTATTTTTTTGGAAATCATGGATAATAATTTCTTCTTTTATAGCTTCTTTGGAAAATCGTAAATCATGATTTTCTCTTCTTTCATGGCTTTCATACTAGACTTGGCCTTTGGACGATTTTCTATTACAAACGATCGCTTTTTCCTCTCTTGTCATCTTTACTCTTTTTCGCTTCTAAAGAATCGTCTTTTTAAAGAATCGTAAAATTACGATTTCTTATTTCTTTCTTTCTTCTTTTTACTTCAACAGTAGCGTAAAATCGTTAAATATGATTTCTCAGCCTTCTTGTATTGGCGAATCGTCTTTACACACTCAATCGTCATTCTTACTGCTATTTGAGTTTACTTTGATGAATATTAATACTTAGGCTCTCTTTTATTATTTATCTTTAATATCTATACATCAGTAAGTTATTAGTAGCAAACTAAGTCCTAGCATCACCAAGTTAAGGGTGATAAAATAATAAATTATGTGACTGATCACACCCCCAAACTTAAGCTTTGCTAGTCCCTAGCAAACAAGGAAATATAAAATATCTAAACTATGAATTTTAATGCCACTTTTATAGGGAGCACTATTGTATTTAGCTAATGCAACAAGCCTTTAAACCCTTAGGTGATCCCTAGTGGAGGAGTTGTAGTCTCCTGAAGATTTTTGGAGAAGTTACCTACAAACTTCAAATATTTTTAGATTTTTTAAAATATATTTTTCAGAAATCTAAAATTTAAAAATACTAAACTAATTTTATACACTAATTAAAATAACCAAGTTACCTAAATTACCTAAGTTGTCGAATTGGTCAATACATAATTTATTACGAATTTCCAAAATTACCAATCTATTATCCTTACTTTTCATTGCAACAGTTATCTTTGATTAGAACTCTAACAATTTTAAGTTATAATAAGCACAGAGTGTATATGCACTAGTGAACAGTTTATTCTTCATAAATTTTCTAAACTGCAGATTTAGAAAATATTTTCATTAAAAAAAATAACTCACTATTGACATACTCTCAAAAAGATAACGAAACTTTTGGGTTCTCTCAGTATATTTTTCAGAAGAATTCAGTCAAAGATAATTGTAAAAATAAATATCATAGAAAAGATAATCTTATCTTATTCTTATGATTTCCTGTATAATCCATAGTATCTATTATCCTTATCTCTACTAGGCTTATGCTTTTACAAATCGTAAATCAGAAAGGTCTTTCCTTCAGCTTGTAATGGGATTTTGGGTTTCAGAAGGTATCAAGGATAGGTAGAAAAGGATTCAAAGTTTTCCTGAGAATTTAGCTCTTCTTTTTCCTATTTTCTTCTACTATTTTTTTTCCAATTAGTATCCATTATTAGATAACTTCTTCCCATATATTTTTCTTTAGTAAATCCCCATTTTTCAGCTATAAAATCGTCTTTTACAATTCTTCTCCTTTTTTTTTTCACAACTTTTTGCTAAAGAATCGTTCTTCTTTTTCACTCCTTTCCCATATTTTTATTCTTGTTTTGTACCTCTTTTCTAACATTCCATCTCTACTTCATTCTTACTCCTTTCACTCTCTCTTCTTCCCTTCTTTGCGTTTTAAACTCTTAGAAATTGTAAGGGTTAAAGGTAAAAAGCTTTGGGTAGTACATATGGTTAAAGGTTTATAAAATTTTGGTATAAAGAAATTCGATTTTAAGCTTTTAATATGGGTTCAAAGGGTTTTGAGATTTTGGCTTTTTTGGATTTGGTTTAAATAAAAGATGGCCTTAAATCATCTTGACGATTTACTAGCATAAATGCCTTATTGCTTTGATATTTCTAATAGATAGTTCTAGAAAAAAATAATTAGTTCATCCTATTCATAGAATAATTCGATTCTAAATTCAACAATATGAGATTTCATATCAGTATAGAAGTTCAAAGGAACTTTTACGATTTTGAATAGAAATTATCTCTCTCAAAATAAAACAAATATGGCTCAAAATCTCACTGGTTTATAATTTTGAAACTATAGTCTAAATTTTTGCAGTTTAGATCAATCTATTATTTCAAACATTCATTCTAATATAGTGTTTCATTGAGCTAAACATGAATTATAACTGTTCTAAATTCTAATTATTAAACATAACTTGCATTGGAAATCTTTCCCTACCTTAATGTTGAGTTGTGCGGAATTCAAATGCTTAATTCAAAGCATAGCTCCCATCAATGGTCTCCCACGTTGATCATAGATCATAAAATGTTCATAGACTAAGTGTCAATGAAGAGGATTTTGTAGGAATCAAAGTCCTCTCAACTTTGGCAGCAAAAAGTTTAGACTTTCAAAAATAGGATATCTCATTATAGTGAGCTCCCAAAGTCACTATAACGAGTTCATCAGGTGTCCAATGGCGCACTAAACTCGCTACAACAAGTTTTACCTGAGCTACAATAGCCTAAATTTTCAAGGTGCACTCGTTGCAGCGAGGTTGCAAGGTCGCTGCAGCAAGTTCCTCAGAACTCGTAGCCCCTTGGCTATTTCTTCTACATTCGAAAACCTAATTCTTTGAATAATTTTCCATCCCAAGCATATAATCTAGCCTCGTTTCTTGCTACAAGTTCAAATTGTGAATTTCTACCTTAAATTCTTTCGCATGCAACGTTCAAAATCCTCGAAATCAGAGAAGATTAGCGTCTATGCTTCTCATGCGTCCAATCCTCGAAAATTCCTTGCATTAGATCCCGAACCAGGACAATTAGGTTCTAAATTTCAGAAATTTAGGTTTATAAGAACTTGTTAAGACATTTACCATCTTAGATTCTTCGCATGCGAAGTTTCCGATTTTCGGTGTTGGGATCTCTTAGTCTGATGGTTCGATCTCCCTCCTCTTCGATGGTGATGGTATGGGAATTGAAGTTCTGGTATGATCAGAGTGAATAGATGTTCCTGTCGACTGAGGAGAAGGATTTGAAAATTATTTAACGGTTGAGATCTCACAAAGATTTGAGGAAGAAGCAGTTTTTCTCTTCTCTCTTTGGTTTCCTCTTTCTCAAATTAACTCTCTCAACAAACGCATGCAACCTCATGCGTGAAATTGCTTCTTAAGTTAAGGGTGTTGATTCAGTGTGCAGCCGACACATCCAGTACGGTTTACGGGTCTAAGTAAAACAAAACAAAAAGTAAGGTTCCAATGTAAACACCAGGTCTTGATCTCATGACCTTTTGTTTGCTAGTCAGGTTCTTACTAGGAATGCTCTCAAGGAGCCTGTGTAGTAATTTCACAATTTAATATTTAAGCCTTATTACTAAGGTACCCATTTCGAATTAATGACATGATCAGTTTTAATTATAAGGCACAGATTTCTCTCGGTCTCGAGCGCGAGTACATACCAAGCGTATTCGGGTTTGGAATTTGTAGGGTGTTACATCCTCCATCCCTTAAAAGAATTTGTGTCATCAAAAATTGACGGTAGATATTGGGGATGGAAAACATATCATCAGGAAATATCCTTGCTAATGATCTACATCATGTCGTTAAAATCTATCTATGAAGATTCACAAGGGTGTGCGTTTAGAGGTTCATACTAAAGTCGTATAACGTGTCAACCCCTAAGTACTCAGAAGTGAGGAGAATGGAGATTTGTGGATAATTATTAGCGAGTACGATCGACTGTTAAAGAATCGTAGGTCATGTTAATAAGTTTTAACTTACAATTTGTACGACATTCCAACTATCGTAACAACAAGGTTCAGACATGCAATGAGTTTACAATGACCACAACATGCTACATAGTCTCTGAAGATGATATTATCCAAAATCAGAAATGTAACCATTTGACTGGTAGCATTAGACGTCAATTCGAATAGATTAACTACCATGACTCTCATAATACAACGGTGTCATTCTCAATCACGATTTACAAGCATGAATGAATTAACAATGTGCTAGCATCTAAAAACCAAAAACTCCACAGTTAACAACACTGATCTTTTAATAATGCAAGTCATTTCAATTCCGTAATACAAAATTCACAGTTAACTAAAAGCTTGCGGTTCTTCACAATAGTTTAACCCATTCATTCACCATCATCATCAAAACTAGAATTAACAATTTATACATATCATTCCACAACTGTTTAAGGCATCTTAGTGCCATAACAAAAAAGAAATTTGATTACCGAATATCGGATCCATCATTGATCTGAATGCTCACCTGGCAGCTTTGCATCACGTCCTGCTCCAGAACTAGATGCGCCTCTTGTATACTCCGAGGTATACTCCCTTTCCATGGCTATGTATGGGGTGGAGCTGGTCAGATAAGATTTCTGTAATAGATTTATCAGCATGGCTTCGTGGAAGTCAAATCATCAATTCATTTGTAGGTTCATAGCGGTCAGTTGTTGTTGCATCGTGCTCATTTGCCGGCTGATTTCTGCGAAAGTGTGTATGATGCCTTGTGGGGTAGGTGGCTGTTGAGGTTGACCTGACACTTGTTACGGTGGGGGCATTGGGGTGCAGCCCCTGGTGCAGATTGGGCTTGGTCTTCTTGGTGAGCACCCTCTGCCAACTATCTAAGTTGTCGGTTTTGAACACCGACTTGGCACCTTTGCTAACTCATGTGCCACATCTTCTTGGTATAACTCCGAGTGTTATCAATTTTTCTTTGTTCGTTGGCCGGTACTTCATAAGGGTCATCGTTCTCATCATCCTCGTGTCCCTCTAGAAGGCAAGAGATAAGGCGAGTATATGGAATAGAGGTTAATGGCTTGGCTGTGGTGTTCAACATTTGTTCGTGGGCATATTTGATGCCTTCCCAAATGACTTGTGGTGCGTTGAACCACCAATCTTCATGTGCAAAAAATAGGGCTTGCAGGCGGGTGTCCCACCTCTCTTGATAGTGCTGGAGGGGGTATAGGTTTTTCCTCAAGATGTCGTCCAATAGCCAAGTCTTGGTCGGTAGTTGGGTCTTTCTTACCAATTTGTTGGAGCCGTGATGGCCGTCAGTCATCATGGTGGTGATGCGATGGAATGGCACGTCCTTGGGGTGCGGTGGTAGGAGGCCCTAACTTTCTATAAAATGTGCGCGACAGAGCATGGCCTTGGTAATGTCGTGGATATCAAAATGGAAGGTTCAGCCATCTATTTTTGTGGTCATTTGCTGGCTATTTTCTCCCATTTTTAAATTTTGATGAAATAATATAACGAGGCGGGGGTATGTGAAAGGGTGTAGGTAACACCACCAATTGGGCTTGTCTAATGTAGTTTATTGACCATACAGTCGTGGCGTCGCCGATAAACAGATTTTGGTCGAAGGGCCATTCAGGTTTGAACACTTTTACGTTCCACCACGGGATTGGTTGTTCCAAAATTGGTAGGGGATCGTCTTGTGGTTGCTATGGTTTCTTAGAAGATTTAGCCTCACAGTCAGGAATATGGATGCGGTTTTTTTCTTGGAAGCCATTTGAAAAGAACAAGAATTGATATAGGAGGAAAAATGTAGGGTTTACCTCGATGTGAAGAACAAATCGTGAAACCCTCGTTGATGGAGACGCATGCACGCGATTTCATGAAGATTTTTTGAAAGTAACAAGAGACAATCGCATATTTGAAGGGAAAAACACCTTGTTTTCGCGAGAGAGGAAGAATAGAGACGGGAATTATGTCTGAAATCGCGAAAATAATAAAATTTGGGGGTTTTGGCTCCCTTTTAAAGCCCATCAGTCGCTGCAACAAGAATTAAGGGTCGCTATAGCGAGCCTTGAAGCTCTTAAGCTGTTGCTACAATGAGTTTCAAACTCCCTACAGCGAGCTACTCAGACATTGTGTAGTTCTAGTTGTCCTCCTTTTACGGTACTTTAAACTTTGTCACAATACCTTTACATGCATATACTATCATTTTGAATGTCAAGGTTTGAAGCTACTATTACCCGTACATTGGTATAAGAGATATACATTTAATGATTTGAACCTAGTAGAGAACATTGGTTGACCTTGCAAGGATTTTTGTTCGTTCCTTAGCCTACCAACACACTTAAAATTAATTGACCTCAGTAAACAGATACGGGTACTGGTCACGGATTTCAACCTCACATTCCTAAGTGGCTTCGGCAGTAGAGTGATTTCGCCATCATACTAGCACCAGAGGAATCTGCTTAGTCCTTAATATTTGCTCCTTGCGATCCAAAATTTGTATTGGTTCTTCAGTCATGATTAGATCCTCTTTGACTTCGATCGGCTGATAGTCTAACACATGTGTCGGGTCCCTCACGTATTTCCGCAACATTAACACATGGAACATGTTGTGCACATTGGACAATTGCGGAGGTAAAGCGATTTGATATGCCACTTCACCAACCCGACCAAATATTTCAAAAGGTCCAATGTAGCGTGGACTTAATTTTCCACGTCTCCCGAATCGCAACACGCCTTTGGTCGGAAAATTTTTAATGAAAACATGGTCTCCATTCTGAAAAGAATGTGGGTGTTAGTATTATACACAGTTAATTGGAAACATAAGACACCAATATGAATCAAGTTTACCTGAAACTCGACATTTGTTCTCTTGAGGTTGGCATAGCTTTTTTGTCAGCTCTGAGCGACTTTCAACCTTTCACAAATGATTCGAATGGTCTCATTCATGCATTAAATGAGTTTTGAGCCTAACAATACTCGTTCTCCAACCTCTTCCCAGTTGAGCAGAGATTTGCATCGACAACCATAAAGTGCCTCGAAAGGAGTCATCCTGATGCTTGCTTGGTAATTGTTATTGTATGCAAATTTGATCAAAATCAACTATTTATCCCATGATCCTTGAAAGTCTAGAATACGAGCCCTGAGCATGTCTTCAATCACGTAATTCTCCCTTTCAGTTTGCCCATCTGTCTGAGGGTAAAACGTTGAGCTGAATTCTAGCCTTGAACCCATTCCCTCTTAGAACCGTTGCCAGAACTGTGATGTTGTTGAAAGATTTTGAATGTGTTCTTTTTATTATAAAAATGATAAAGAAATAATGTGTGGAGGAAAATGATGGAATGGCAAAAACAAAACAAAATGGGTTAGTGAAATGAATTGAACACAACACAAAACCAAACACAGCCTTGCAAGAATCCAGGGCCTGTTGTAGCAAGTTTTACGAAGTAATTGTTTGTCCCACGGAGAGTGATGATCTAAAACCTCAAGGGTTGTATAGTAAACTCTAGATCTGGCTACAGACCTGGCAACTCTAAACCTACACTAGAAAGCAAGGTAAAGAGAAGGTGTCTAGGTGTCACAAAGCTAACATAAAACTAGAAACAAGAATAAAACTACAGCTAAAGAAAGGGATAGAAGAATAATGATGGAGTGAGAAAATAGAGTAAAAATTATGAGAAATAGATAGCTAAGGTTAAATCAGCAATGCCACTCAGTGTTAGAACCGGATCTACAGCTGTCCTTCAGATGGATACAAGTACATACGATAGGTAGAATAATCTAACCTAACCCAGAGGTAAGCACTGATCATAGGGTTATATGTTGTCCACTACAATGGTCACAGCATATCCCAAGGATTTCATCCAATCAATGGATTAAATCAGAACATGAACACCATTGTAGACACTATGTTTGTAAGGCTACATGCTCATGCATCGTTGAACACCTCGATAAACTCAGCCCATGTCCAAGCAATATTGGGAAACTCCTACTCCCTGTGTCTAGCCATGAACTTCCACCATGGTTCAGCCTGTCCGTCCAATTTGGAAGTTGCCCAACGAACCTTCTCGACATCGGTGCACTGAAGTACTTCAAATATCTTTCCCATCTCATCCAACCAACCTTCGGCCTCCATTAGATCGGTCTGTCCAGAAAAATTTGGAGGTCTCATCCTCTAGAATTCGGTAAATCCGGAGGATTGTTATTGCTGTCTAGCATAAATCAGCTCTGCTTGCTGGGCGATGGCAGCAGTCTGCTGAGCCATAGATGCGGTCTGCTGAGCTATGTTAGTGGCCAGATTTTTCAACACTTTCTCCATTCTTCCATACTGACCTCTTCCAACTCCATCCGGAACTATGTTGGAGCCAGTTGCGAAAGCGACTCCCCTAGAGACACCGATGCCTTCAGAGATGTCCTCTAACGGAACTGTCCTGCCTTTGCTTCTGCCTCAAAATCTTGGGGCCATGCTGATCTGTTATTGTGAACATAACAACATCAGTCAGTATTCAGATTGTGACCACAATTATGCACACAGTCATAGTGGACTCAGGACCTAATAACATAACTCTGATGCAAACTGTACCGGGTCACGATTGGGTTCTCACGGGTCCTTAGAGAATCTAAAGCCATGACTCTGATACCAATTGTGACGACCCGACTTTTCCAATCCCTCAGGTATAGGAACGGTCGGTTCGCCAACCTATCAGTTGAACGATAAGCCAGACAAACAAAGTACACATCAGAGTAAAGCACAAATAATATCTAATATTAAAATAAATACAGAAGCGAAAGGTATATAAAAGAACCACCGATGATGGCCGACCATAACCGAAACATGGTTCAAACAGTAATCAAAAGTAAAGTATGAAACTATAAAATCCAACTAAAAGGCCCACAACTCCAAGTACAAACTCTCACCAAAAGCAAAAATAAACTAGATCCTAAGCCAAAAAATATTCCTCAGGAGGAACCTCAGGCTCTTCCTCGAGTACTAATCAAGATCAGTCTCGCAGTCCCGAACAGTCACGTTAGTGCCTGGACCTGTGACGTATAGTCGGAGTGAGCTAACCAATAAAGCTCAGAAGAAAAATATTATCAGCGACATTGTATTTTAACTAACATGGGTTTCAAAATAAGTATCAGAATATTATATGTCAAAACCAGAAATACAGGTAAAAATATAATTTAAGTGCAGAAATTATATGCAAGATTAATTTCTAAATATATGAAAATAGATTCAAGAACAATGCAGAATTTCAATGTCTTAGTGCCTCTAATTTCTATATGTAAAGTTCAGTAATTTATGACTTAATCCTCAATTTAAAATACCTCTCGGGTAAACTATATCTCAAGAGCAGGAATATAGCCGATGGGAACCCCTACCTATCATCGTCATTCATGAACCCTTTTTCAGGATGCAATAAGCCCCTACACTCAGGAGAGAAACTTAT
Organism: Chloranthus sessilifolius; assembly: GCA_021018995.1. Classification (NCBI taxonomy): domain Eukaryota; kingdom Viridiplantae; phylum Streptophyta; class Magnoliopsida; order Chloranthales; family Chloranthaceae; genus Chloranthus; species Chloranthus sessilifolius. The sequence continues at coordinate 86,959,223 of CM037594.1, read as the reverse complement.
GCCAGGAAGATGTTCAGGAATTTTTGAGGGGTCGTTTAGGTCAATCATAAAATAGATGTAGAAACTAATATAAATCAGATGCAAGTTTCTTATATATAGTTCAGATTCTTGATTTCAGATTTTTAGCTTTTCAGAGCTTAAGCAGATTCAGGTTTCAGGGTTCAGGTAGATTCAGATTTTTAGTTTTTTATCTCAAATTTTAGTTTACAGATGTGATTTTAATGACATATGCAAGTTCAAATATTCTAATTCAAAATATTCATGTGAGTTAAAATAAAATACTGTAAAGATGAGATTCTCCTACCAAAATTTGGAGTTGCGCGAAGTCAAGCAAAATCCTATTGATGGCCTCTCGCCCTAAATCTATATTATAAATATACGATGATGCATCAAGGTTAACTTTAATCACTAATAATTTAGACTTATTTAAGTGTTTCCTCAAAATCGAGTCGAAACAGGCAAGTTTGTGCCAATCTTAGAATTTGATGTAACCTTCCCCTAATTATTGGACCTTCAAAATGATTGATTCACGAGTTGATCAAAACACAAAAGTTGTAGAGTTTGCTATTCGATTTTCAACGCAAAAAGAATCATATCAATCAGAGTTCAGAGTAAAAGGTTATGGCTAAAATACCAAGATAATATAAAAAAAAAAAATGAAAATAAAGATAATTTGATGTAATTGATTATAAGTTAGTCAAAGCATGAAAGTTGTATAACTTGATGTTACCTTTCTAAGGTAAAAAGAATTATATTAATCAGAGTTCAGAGTAAAAGGTTATAGATAAAATACCAAGACAGTATTGGAAAGAAAATGAAAATGTAGACAAAAACCATGTTCTGCCCTCGCTCGAGCGATGCGATTTTTCGCCTCTTTTTCACCTGAATCAAATCCTACACATTCCCAAAATAAAACTCAAGTTTATTCTATTAATTCTAAACCTTAAACTCAATAAAAATCATACCTTTAATCAAGGATTCCACGCTTTGAAAGGAGTCACGCAAACTGAGTTTCGAAATGAAATCGGCGGATTTCCTCGACAATTCACGCCGCGATCACTCTTACGAGTTCACTAGGATCACTTCTATTCATTCTCAATGATCTCAATCTCTTCCAATTGTTGAAAATGAATCCAAGGGTTGACTTAATCTTGCCCTAGGTTTATGGATCTCAAACGAAAAAGGTTATAGAGAAAAGGTTTCACAAAATAGATCTCACAATCGGTGGCACAATAAAGGCGAAGTTTTGTAATGATCAAACGACTCAAAACGCTGCTAGTTTTTCGGCATATGGCTCTTGTCTCCTTTTTCTTTCTAAGTAAATAAATTTTAGAAGGCCTTAACCTAAAGCATATGGGAATACCATTCCTCTTATAAAAGGATTGCTCAATATGTTAAGCACACACACACCTTAGTGTGTTAAACTTTTAATTCCAAAAACTTAGGTCCGGTGTTGAGCGGCCACACCGACGTCAGTGTACAACTTTTGCACGAGGGTCCAAATGGCTCAAAATCAAAATCTGTCCGCACAATCACATCTAGATAAAAATCCAAATAAATGGCAACGTCGGTTGCCGACCCAAATATGTACACAGGGTCGGTCTGATTCGAGTCTAAAAATACGGGTCTTTACATTCTACCCTTCTTAGGAATTTTCTTCCTCGAAAATGTAACGGGTAGCTTAAGTAAGTCTACGGTACACCCTTATTCCAACACAAGTTCTTATTAAGGCATAATCAAAATAGTCCGATGTCTAAAGAGAATGGGTCGCGATGTGATAGGCTTCACTAAGCATACTTTTCAAGGGTCGGGATCCGTAGCAACCTGGATATACTACGTGTGGCATCCCATACTGCCATAGAGGATTGCATCCGTACATGGATGCATACCTTCTTGAGTATCACGTGCCTAGAAACATACTTCACCGTGACTCAAACCCACCTCACCCTTTTCTCACTAGACCACAAACACTATGTCGGTAATTACTCGAGCAGAAATTTCAGATGTCAGAATCGAATACTTATTCAGAAGTGTAACCACATGCCTGGTATATATGTTCTAACTGATAACACGGGTTCTACTGATACACGGTTCTAACTGAGAATAAATAAATATGATATTTAAGATTTTATTGTGTGATCGTTATAAATATATGTAATGTTTGTTTCAAAAAGAAGAAGTTTTAAACGTCAAAAGTACTTATATTTTTCTTACATCTACATAGTTTATGATTACCTTTGTTAAAAAAGTTATGGAAATTGCTCGTGAATTTTCGCTTTGCGCTCGCAATGGCTTCCTCTAAAGAATGGCTCTGCCACTTCACGAGTACTAAGGGAATGCTCTTGGTTCTTAAGATCTGTTCTTTGCGATCAAAGATTTGTACTGGCTCCTCAACCAAAGATAAGTCTTCCTGAGACTCAATGGGCTGGTAGTCCAATACATGAGTCAGATCCTTCACGTACTTTCGTAACATGGATACATGAAACACATTGTGCATGCTTGATAGCAGTGATGGCAAGGCAACATGGTAAGCGACCTCGTCGACTCGGCCCAATACCTCAAAAGGTCTAACATAGCGCGGACTTAGCTTTCCACCCTTCCCAAAATGCATCACGGCTTTCATAAACGTTATCTCTCACCTAAAACGTAGGTATTAGTGAGAAAACACACTTGACATCAATAATAATATAATCAATTCTACAAGTTCACCTGAAATTCAACATGGTTTCTTTTAAGATCAGCGTAGCTCTTCTGAGGACTTTAAGTAATGCGTAACTTCTTATGGATTAATCGAACTGTCTCGGTCGTACTCTCCATGATCTCGGGGCCTAAAATGAACTTCTCACCCACTTCTTCCTAATTAAGCAGAGACCTATACTACCGTCCATACAAGGCTCCATACCGATGCTAGCCTGATAACTGTTATTGTAGGCAAACTCAATCAGCAGTAAATGTTGGTCTCATGACCCTTGAAAATTCAGCATGCAAGCACGTAAGATATGCACATCGGGTCTCTGTCGGATACGATACTGACCGATATACCATGCAACCTAATTACCTCCTTGATGTATTCCTTTACGAGCTTATTGGTGGTATACGACGTATTATAAGGCAGGAAGTGTGCCGACTTAGTCAATCAATCCACAATGACCCAGATGGCATTGTGTTTTCTTAACATCTTAGGCAACCCCAAAATAAAGTTCAGAGAAATAGCCTCCCATTTCCACTCGGGTATCGGTAGTGGTTGCAACAGTCCTGTCGGATTTTGGTGATCAACCTTGACCTGCTGGCATACAAGACATTTTGAGACATACTCTGTGACATCTTTCTTTAAACCCCTCCACCATAAGCTTTTCTTTAAGTCTTGGTACATCTTGGTACTGTCCGAATGAATAGCATACATAGACTTATGAGCCTCTTCCAAAATGGTGTCCCGAAGCTTAATACTAATTGGTACGCATACCCGGTCTCTAAACAACAACGTGCCATCATCTTTGATGAAAAAATCTATTTTACCTCCCCCAATCACATCCCGTCTAATAGCCATAAGCTCATCATCCGTCATCTGAAGTCTGCAAATGTTCTCATAGAGAGTAGAACGTATTACTAGCGTAGCCATTAATGCACTTGAACCTTTTACGTCAAATATCATGCTACTTAGAGTCATATCTTCAAATAGATGCCATCGTCGCACCCTTATGGTGAGATGTGATAACTGAGTTGAGAACTTCTGACTTAATGCATCTGCCACTATGTTTGCTTTCCCAGGGTGGTACTGGATGGTACAATCATAATCTTTCAAGAACTTCATCCATCGGTGTTGTCTCATATTCAACTCTTTCTGTGAGAACAGATACTTGAGGCTTTTGTGATCGGTGAATATATCGAAGGTCTCTTCATAAAGGTAATGCCTCCATATCTTCAAGGCAAAGATCACTGCAGCCAACTCAAGGTTGTGTGTCGGGTAATTTTTCTCATGTTCTTTTAGCTGTCTAGACCCATAAGCAATGACTCTCTTATTCTGGTTAAGCACACAACCTAAACCCTCATACGATGCATCGCTGTACACTGCAAAGCCTCCCCTGCCTGATGGTATAACAAGTCGGGTGCGAGTCAATCGCTTGAGTTCTGAAACTCGCCACACCGCTCTCATCCAATCAAACTTAGTGTTCTTCTTTGTAAGTTGTGTAAGCAGACCTGATATCTTGGAGAACCCTCTACAACCTTCTGTAGTAACCTGCCAGTCTGAGGAAACTACGAACCTTTATAACTATCTTTGATTATTTCCAATTTATCACTAACTCAATCTTTGCTGGGTCAATCGTAATACCGGTCTTAGAGACAACATGGCCTAAGAAACTGACCTGCTCAAGCCAAAACTCACACTTGCTAAGTTTTACATATAACTAATAGTCTCTGAGGGTTTGTAAAGCTACTCACAAGTGTTGCTCATGTTCTTCTCACGTCTTTGAATAGATGAGGATGTCATCTACAAAAACTACTACAGACTTATCCAAATGTAATTTGAATATCTGGTTCATTAAGTCTATAAATGACACGGGTGCATTTGTCAACCCAAATGGCATGACCAAGAACTCGTAGTGTCTATATTAGGTTCTAAATGCTATCTTCTGAATATCTTCATATTTGACTTTCAACTGATGGTAACCTGACCTCAAGTCAATCTTCGAGAAGAACCTTGCTCCTTGTAACTCATCGAATAGATCATCAATTCTTGGAAGTGGATAACGATTTTTAATTGTCAACTTATTTAGCTAGCGGTAATCAATGCAAAGCCGCATTGAACCATCTTTCTTCTTTATAAACAAAATCGGTGCTCCCCAAGGTGACACACTCAGTCTGATAAAACCTTTATCTAGCAGTTCCTGAAGTTGCTCTTTCAAATCTTTCAATTCTGTAGGTGCCATTCGATACGGATCTTTCGATACAGGTTCGATACCTGGTGCTAACTCAATCACAAACTCAATCTCCTTGTCAGGTGGTAATCCAGGTAGATCTTCAAGAAAAACATTCGGATACTCGCAAGCAATCATAATATCTACAATATTTTTCTTCTCCACCTTATGATCTTACAAGCATGTCAAATAACCACAACACCCATTCCTCATCATACGGTCTGCTCGAATGGCAGAGATAAACGGTGCCACGCAAGATTTGACTCCACAAAATCGGAAAGATTTTCTCTTTGGCGGGCGGAATGTCACAATTTTCTGAAGACAATCCATACTCGCGTGGTAAGCAGATAACCAATTCATCCCTAGTATCACGTCAAACCCTTCTATGCTCAAAATAATATAATCAACTACAGTCTTATGATCTTCGATCATCATGCTCATAGATTGACACACGGTATCAGTGCTCACTGAGTTACCTGTAGGAACTGACACTGCCAAGATGAAATCAAGGGCCTTGGGAACGATGCTCAACTTCTCGGTGAACAACACTGACAAAAGAATGGGTAGACCCGGGGTCTATCAATACTCGTGCTTTGGTTTTGCTTACGTTGCCTCACGACGCATAAAAGGGTACCTTAGTTTAGACAAGCATTTCAATTAAAATTTTCTAAGTATGTGTATTCATCCATAATTTATTAACAAATTTTATTAAATACTAAGCAATTATATATATAACAAAATAAAATATGAAGACATCTCAACTTTTAATAATACCTTGGATCACGTTGTTCAACGTTCTAGCTTCCTGAGCTGTCACGGCATAGGCTCGACCTTGAATAGTAGGTCGGGTCGATCTCTGAGTAGATGCCAAACTAGTTCTTCCCTTATCCTCTTAAGGACAATCCTTAACCATGTGTCCGATTGCGCCACACTGGAAACACGCTCCAGTGTTCCTCCTGCAATCCTCAGTCTTGTGTGCTTTCCCAGACCTTAGGCACGTAGTGACCGAAACAAAAGATGGAGCCCGAGAGGATCCCTGTGCCACTGAAGCTCTACTAGCCGTAGAACCCACTGGTCGTACAGATTGCAAAAGTGATGATGCTGTCGATCTCTAATAAGGGGTTGGTCCAAAAGAAAATGTTGGTCTAGTAAATGAAGGTTGAATAAGGTTCATTGGCGGCTTCATAAACTTGGCCCTCTTATTCTCATAAGCACCTAACTGCCCTTGCACAACCCTGTCCTTATTCGGCTGACTCCTTCTCAAGAACCGCTTCTGAATTTCTTCCTCAGCTATGAGGGCCTTTGACAGTACTCCTCCATATGTTTCCATTTCTCACATAACCACGCTCTCCTGTATACTCGACTTAAGACCCAGCTGAAAATTTCTGGCCTTCATCATATCGGTGGCCACATGCTAAGGTGCAAACCTTGAAAGTTGTGTGAACTCATCTCTATACTCATGCACTGACATTGTCCCCTGCTTCAGCTTGATGAATTAGACTTCCATCTGATGCCTGATGATCTTGGGAACGTACTGATCATTGAACGCTTTGATAAACTCAGCCCATGTCCAAGGAGTATTGGTAAACTCCTGCTCCGTGTGTCTAGCCATGGACTTCCACCATGGTCTAGCCTGTCCGTCCAGTTTGGAAGTTGCCCAATGAACCTTCTCGACATCAGTGCACTGAAGTACTTCAAAGATCTTTTCCATCTCATCCAACCAACCTTCGGTCTCCATTGGATCGGTTTGTCCATAAAATTTTGGAGGTCTCATCCTCCTGAATTTGGCAAATCTGAAGGATTGTTGTTGTTGTCCAGCAGAAATTAGCTCTGCTTGCTGGGCGATGGTAATAGTTTGCTGAGCCATAGATGCGGTCTGCTGAGCTATGTTGGTGGCTAGATTTTTTAACACTTGCTCCATTCTTCCATCCTGACCTCTTCCAACTCTAACCGAAATTGTGTTGGAGCTGATTGTAAAAGCGACTCCCCTAGAGACACCGACGCCTTCAGGGATGTCCTCTAACAGAACTGTCCTACCTCTAAATCCTGGGGCCATGTTGACCACAATCATGCACATAGTCATGGTGGAATCAAGACCTAACAACATAACTCTGATGCGAACTGTACTGGGTCACGGTTGGGTTCTCATGGGTCCTTAGAGAATCTAAAGCCACGGCTCTGATACCAACTGCGACGACCCGACTTTTCCAATCCCTCAAGTATAGGAATGGTCGGTTCACCAATCTATCAGTTGAACGATAAGCCAGACAAATAGAGCACACGTCAGAGTAAAGTGCAAATAATATCTAATATTACAATAAATGCGGAAGCGAAAGGTAAATAAAAGAACTGTCGATGATGACCGACCATCACCGAAACATGGTTCAAACAGTAATCAAAAGTCAAGTATGAAACTATAAAATTTAACTAAAAGGCCCACAACTCTAAGTCCAAACTCTCACCAAAAGCAAAAATAAACTAGATCCTAAGCCGGAAAATACTCCTCAGGAGGAACCTCAGGCTCTTCCTTGAGTACGTAATCAAGATCAGTCTCGCAGTCCCGAACAGCCACGTCAGTGCCTAGACCTGTGACGTATAATCAGAGTGAGCTAACCAACAAAGCTCAGTAAAAAAATATCAACAACGATATTGTATTTTATTTAACACAGGTTTCAAAACAAGTATTAGAATATTATATGTCAAAACCAGAATTGCAGGTAAAAATAGAATTTAAGTACAGAAATTATATGCAAGATCAATTTCTAAATATGTGAAAACAGCTTCAAGAACAATGCAAAATTTCAATGTCTTAGTGCCTCTAATATTTATATGCAAAGTTTAGTAATTCATAACTTAATCATCAACTTAAAATACCTCTCGAGTCAACTATATCTCGAGAGTAGGAATATAGCCGATGGGAACCCCTAACTACCATCGTCGTTCATGAACCCTTTTTCAAGATGCAACAAGCCCCTACACTCAGGAGGGAAACTTGTGCCAGGAAGATATTCAGGAATTTTTGAGGGGTTGTTTAGGTCAATCATAAAATAGATGCAGATACTAATATAAATCAGATGCAAGTTTCTTATATATAGTTCATATTCTTGATTTCAGATTTTCAGCTTTTCAGAGTTTAAGCAGATTTAGGTTTCAGGGTTCAAGTAGATTCAGATTTTCAGTTTTTCATCTCAAATTTCAGTTTACAGATGTGAATTCCATGACATATGTAAGTTCAAAGATTCTAATTCAAAATATCCATGCGAGTTAAAATAAAATACTATAAAGATGAGATTCTCCTAGCAAAATTTAGAGTTGCGTGAAGTCAAGCAAAATCCTATTAATGGCCTCTCATCCTTAATCTATATCACAAACATACGATAATGCATCAAAGTTAACTCTAATCACTAATAGTTTAGACCTATTTAAGTGTTTCCTCAAAATCGAGTCGAAACGGGCAAGTATGTGCCAATCTTAGAATTTAATGTAACCTTCCCCTAATTGTTTGACCTTCAAAACGATTGATTTACAAGTTGGTCAAAACATGAAAGTTGTAGAGTTTATTATTCTGTTTTCAACACAAAATGAATCATGTTAATCGGAGTTTGGAGTAAAAAGTTACGACTAAAATACTAAGATAGAATCAGAAAGAAAACGAAAATAATTTGATGTAACCTTCCCTTAATTTTTTGAGCCTCAAACCGATTGATTCACGAGTTAGTCAAAACACAAAAGTTGTAGATCTTGATGTTGTCATTCCAACGCAAAAGGCATCATATTAATCAGAGTTTGGAGTAAAAAGATATGAATAAAATACCAAGACAGTATGGGAAAGAAAATGAAAACGAAGACAAAAACCAAGTTCTATCCTCGCTCGAGGGATGCATTTTTTCGCCTCGTTTTCACTTGAATCGAATCTCATACATTCCCAAAATAAAACCTAAGTTTAATTTATTGATTCTAAACCTTAAACTCAATAAAAATCATACCTTTAATCAAGGATTCAATGCTTTAAAACGAGTCACACAAACGGAGTTTCAGAACGAAATTAACGGATTTTCTCGACAATTTGCGCCGCGATCGCTCCTACGAATTCACTAGGATCACTTCTGTTTATTCCCAATGATCTCAACCTCTTCCAATCATCGAAAATGAATTCAAGGGTTGATTCAATCTTGCCCTAGGTTTATGGATCTCAAACGAAAATGGTTTTAGGGAAAAGGTTTCACAAAACAGATCTCACAATCGGTGGCACGAAAAAGGCGAAGTTTTATAATAATCAAACGACTCAAAACGCAGCTAGGTTTTCCAGCGTATGGCTCTCGTCTCCTCTTTCCCTCTAAGCAAATAAATTTTAGAAGGCCTTAACCTAAAGCATACAGGAATACCATTCCTCTTATAAAAGGGTTGCTCAATATGTTAAGCACACACACACCTTAGTGTGTTAAACTTCTAATTCCAACAACTTAGGTCCGGTGTTGAGCGGCCATACCGAGGTCGGTACACGACTTTCGCCCGAGGATCCAAAAGGCTCGAAATTAGAATTTATCCGCACAATCACATCTAGATAAAAATCCAAACAAATGGCAACATCGGTTGCCGAGCCGAATACGTACACAGGGTCGGTCTGATTCGAGTCCAAAAATACGGGTCTTTACAATTTACCTCATGGGATTCAATCTTAGCTTGGTTCCAACAAGGGTGTGCTCGAGTGGCTCAGGTTTCGTGCTGAACTATTCGAGTTCTTTAATGGCAGCAACTATTGGCTTCAACATTCAACTCGAGAGGATCAAAAGTGCAGCTCTCTAACCTGCTCTAGCAAGATAAATTTGCAGCTTGACATGCTATTTTAGTGATGGTGTGCAGCTCCACTGGATGGTGCAGCAGCTCTATAAGTTGCTCAAGTAAAGGTTGCTGTATTCTGTGCTGCTCACCAGGATCTCTTGCAAGCTGCTTGCTAGGATGGAATTGACCTACTCAAGCTGTTTAAAACTCTAAGGCTCCAGCTCGCCAAGATGAGTGAACTACTCGAGTTCACCTTCAGCTTCATGTTGCAGCAGCTCGCTAGGTTCAAGGGAACCAAGAGAGATCTTCTTGAGTGGAATAAATGAGCCTAAGTGTGCACCTCGAGAAGCTCCTTTGAGCTGCTCGACGTCCATAAAACAACACATCTAAGCTGCTTGATAGGCTCCATTGTGTAGCTCCTTTCTATCTATTCGACAGCCATAAAGTAGCACATTAAAGTGCTTGACAAGTAGGCTTCAGCTACTGTCCCACATTTAAGGAACTACTCGAGGTGTGTATACTAGCTGCTATTTTGCAAATTCTCGAGTGGCTTTATTCTTCATCAACTGCAGCTGTTCATGAGGGCACATCACATCAATAGTGGCTATTTGAGAGGCCTAATTTAAGGTTGCTGCACAGCAAAACTGCTGCTTAAGATATGTATCTTGCAGGTAAACAGCAACAGCAGCTTGAATGGTTGCTTCCCCATGCACTTGTAGCTCGACAGCTTCATTCTTCATTATGTGCAACTGCTCAACAAGTTTACTGCAGTTGCTCTCGGGGTAGTTGTGCTTCACTGCTCTCCTCTTTAATTCACTGCAACAGCATTCCATTGGATGGTGCAGCAACATTTCACAGCTGGTTTGCTTCAACAATTGCAACAACTACTCATGCAGGTGAAATGCATAGTGCTTGGGCTGTTGGATTAAGTGTGCCTCTGCTACAACTTGTATCAGTTTTCTCAAATGGTGTAGTGCAGCAACAAGTTTGAGTGATTGTAGTAGGAATAGTGTGCTTGAGTAGCTGCTTCAGCAGGTCATGAAGGTTGTAGCAGCAGCTCTATAATTATGAGCTCTATCTCCCTCTCTCAACAGGCTTCCAAAGGTCCCAAAGCATGCCAAAATTGTCCCAATGGCGTGAACCACCATGGTGCAGTCAATTTAATTCCATAAGCTCCACAGATTAGCTCAAAATTCCTTCTTCTTGGCTTGAAAATGAAGGATTGTAGCACTAAGCTATATTTTCCTGTTATTTACACAAACACACTTAAAACTCATTATTTGTATGCTTAGAGGTCCATCAAAGGGCAGGTTATGGGGTGAAAAGTGGTATTTTTCAGAGAATAACAGATGTATACACTGGGTACCTTTCTGACATGATGCTAGCAGGGATGCCTTATAACTTGACTATCTCTTTAAGGTACACTTCTACAAGCTTACTGGCTATATATCAGTTATTGTAGGGTAGTAAATGGGCAGACTTGGTTAATCGGTCGACGATTACCCAAATGGCATTATATCCTTTTTTTGTTCTTGGCAGTCCAAGGATAAAATCCATAGATATATTCTCCCATTTCCATTTATGGATTGGTAACGATTGTAAAAGACCCGAAGGATGATGATGGTCAACTTTCACTCGTTGATAAACTAGACATTTTGCTACATACTCTGCGACTTCCTGCTTTAGTCCTTTCCACCAGCAACTCTTCTTAAGGTCTTGGTACATCTTAGTACTCCTAGGGTGGATAGCATACATCTATTTGTAAGCCACATCTAATATCGTGTGTCGCAGGACGGTGTCAGCCGGTATGCATAGTCAGCCTCTGAACACTAACGCTTCGTCCTCTTTGATGGAGAAATTAGGCCGTTTTCCCTCAACTGTTTCCTGTCAAATAGTTACAAGTTCTTCATCGGTCCATTTCAGCTCGTGAAATTTATCGTGGAGTGTTGACAGAATAGAAATATTGGCCATTAAGGCTCTAGAATCCTTCACATTAAATGTTATGTCAATTAAGGCCATATCTTTAAGTAGACGCCATCTACGTATTCTCGTGGTGAGGTGCGATAATTGACCTAATGATTTTCGACTCAGTGTGTCTACTACTACGTTGGCCTTTCCTATATGGTATTGAATGGAGCAATTGTAATCTTTAAGGAACTCCATCTAACTCCTCTACCTCAGATTTAGATCCTTCTGGGTAAATAAATACTTAAGGCTTTTGTGGTCGGTGAACAACTCAAATGTTTCACTGTAGAGGTAGTTCCTCCATATCTTGAAGGCAAAGATTATAGCTGCCAGTTCGAGGTCATATGTGGGATAATTTTTCTGCGATCCTTAAGCTGTCGTGAACCATAGGCAATGACCCTCTCATTCTGGTTTAACACACACCCTAAACTATTGTGTGATGCATCGCTAAACACTACAAATCCTCCACTGCCTATAGGTTTGGTCAATATGAGTGCAAAGGTTAATCTTCTTTTACGCTCCTAGAAGCTTTGCTCACACACTTCAATCCACTCAAATTTGGCATTCTTCCTTGTGAGCTACGTAAGTGGTCTAGTAATTTTGGAGAATCCTTCTACGAATCTCCAGTAGTATCTGGCTAATCCCAGAAAGCTGTAAATTTCGATGATGGTTTTTGGTTGCTCCCACTTCGCCACGACTTCTATCTTGGTTGGGTCTACTTTTATACCTGCTTTTGAAAAGACGTGCCTTAGAAAAATCACTTGCTCCAGCCAAAATTCATATTTGCTTAGCTTCACATGCTGACTGGCTACTTTTATGTGTATCTAATTAAGTCTTAACCTATTGCAAGCACACAATAGAAATTATCGAGCTAGTATAGGATCGTTCCTACGAAAACAGGATTCTCTATATTACCTTAATTTTTCTGAAAACTTATATTTATCTTTTAAGTTCCTAAACTACTGGAGAAATATGAATAAAAGAATTGTTTCTTAATCTAAATTGCATAAAATAATTCCTAATCCTCCTTTAGATTATGGTCGTCAATCACAGTCTTCAGCTATCGAATATTTATGAATTTAAACAGTACCGCTACACTATATATCAAGTGTCCTAGCATTGGTCGTCAATCAATACTAAAATTCTATAAATATAGATTTAATCTAATCAACAATCTCCTAAAACTTGGGCATCAATCAAATTCTAAAAAACTGAAAATGGAAAAGTAAAAACCTTTACACTAATCTGCAAACTTCAACCTGAGTCGTCAATTCAAATTAAAATTTGAAGATGTTTACAAAACAGGAAATTGCAATAAAATAAATCTAAACTAGAAAGCAATAAAATTATATCTTTCACCCTTCAGCCATAGTCGTCAATTACTTCTAAGAAACCATATATATCTACTCTAATCTTCAGCTCCCAATTGCAGTCGTCAATTACTCTTGATAAACCTTCGCTATCTAATCTACAAAGCAATAAAAATCTACTCTAAATTTGATCGAAAGAAAACCCAACCTTAGTCGTCAATTGATGCTTAGAATTTCTTCAATGGTTATTCCTATGTGCCGAGCCTCTTATTTATAGATCATAAGGGTCGATTTACAAACTTCTAATTCTAATAAAAGAAATAACTAAAGTAAAACTATCGTAATATAACTATACTTCTAACTATATCTTTCCTTGCTTTCTTTCTTTTGATGCGCTTCTGGATTTTCTCCTTTTTATTCAGTAATAGAGATCTTCTGGAGTCTGTCTTCATCAATCTTCTCAGATCAGTGATATGCCAAACTTCTAATTCAAGAGTTCTAATAATTCAGTGAATGGTGGTGTAAATCTTCACGTGATCATCAGCAGCAGTATCAGCAACGAGAAGCTTTTTCTGTAAAATCGTAAATCACGATTTTCTTTCTTCTATTATAGTTTTCCTTAGAAAATTGTAAATCACTATTTTCTATTTCTTAGCACAGCTTCTAGTGAATGATTCATCATAACGATCAATTGCTTTTCTCTTGTTGCCTTTCACTTTTGAACGTCTTCTGGAGAATCGTAAAGTACGATTTTCTATTCAGCACTCAATCGTCTTTCACGATTTTCTGGCTTTCAATATATAGTGAAGCATCTTTTTACACTCAATCGTCTCTTTACTATTCTTTTAAGTTTATTTTGATGAATATTAACACTTTGGCTCTCTTTTATTGATTTTCCTTAATATCTGCACATCATAAACTTATTAGTAGCAAACTAAGTCCTAGCATCACTAAGTTAAGGGTAATAAATTGGTATATTATGTGACTGATCATACCCCCAAACTTACGTTTTGCTAGTCCCTAGCAAACAAGGAAACATAAACATCTTATACTGAAAATTAAATTACCACTTTCGTCGGGAGCACAATTGCATTTAGCCTATGCAACTAGCCTTTAATCCCCTTGGTGATCCCTAGTGGAGGAGTTGTAATCTCCTGAAGGTTTTCAGTGAAGTTACCTACAAACTTCAAATCTTTTTAAAATTTTCAAAAGAAAATAAAAGTTAAAAATCTAAACTAATTTTGTATACTAACTAAATTAACTACGTTAACTAAGGTGCTCATCACAAAGTCGTTATGATTTTCTAAAATTACCAATCTTTTCTCCTTACTTTCTATTATAACAGTTGTCCTTATTTAGAACTCCAATAATTTCAATTCATAATAAGCAGGAAGTGTATGCGTCAGTGAACAGTTTATTCTTCATAAATTTTTCTATACTGCAGATTTAGAAAATACTTTCATCTAAAAACTCACTAGTGACATACTCTCAAAAAAATATCGAAACTTTTGGGTTCTCACAGTATATTATTTCAAAAAAATTCAGTCAAAAATAAAAATGGTAAATCTCATAGAAAAGGATAATCTACTTTATTCATATGAATCACCGTACAATCCATAATATCTAGATATTTTTCATATCTCTACTAGGCTTATGCTTTTACAAATCGGAAATCAAAAAGGTCTTTCTTTTGGCTTGTAATTTTAGAAGGCGTTAAAGAAAGGTAGAAAATGATTTAAAGTTTTTCTTTTATGAGAATTTAGCTCTTCCTCCTATCTTGTCAATTTCTTCTTCTTTCCTTCAGTAAGTATCCATGAATTGGATGACTTCTTCCCATTTCTTTTTATATTGTAAATCCCATTTTGATCATTTCTAAAATCATCCTTTTTATGATTTTTCATCTCTTTAAAAGCTTTTTACTTAAAAATCGCTCTTCCTTTTAAGATATCGTTCTTCACGATTTTACATTCTTTTCCCATATTCTTCTTTTGATTTCTTCAATTGTATCCTTTTTTGCATTTCCCTTTTATCTGTTGTCTTTTTACTCCGTCCACTCCCTCTTCTTCCCTTCTTTTACATTCTAAACTCTCAAAAAATATATGGGTTAAAGGTTGAAAGCTTTGATCATCTTTATGATTTGCTAGCATAGATGCCTTATTGCTTTGATATTTCTAACAGATGATTCTAGATAAAAAATCAAGTTACCATAGAATATTTTGATTCTAATTTCAGCAGTATGAGATTTCATAACATTATATAAGTTCAAGGAAATTTTTAACTTGAATAAAAATAGTCTCTCTAAATAAAAGTGAAAATATGGCTCAAAATCTCACTGGTTTATAATTTTAAAACTATAGTAAAAAATTTTACAGTTTAGATCAATTTATTGCTTCAAACATTCAATCTAATACAATGTTCAACAAGCTAAGCATGAATTGTACTGTTCTATTTTCTGAACTCCTATAATGGTTTGTAAGTTTTCAAGATTTATAATTTTGCTATCATAATTCCTACGTAATGATCAACTTTTGAAACTAAAGATTCAAAAAAAAAAAATTTACAAAAATAAATTAACTAAATACTACTTTACTAATTATAAAACTACTGTACATAGAAATTGTGTATCCCTCCAAACTTAAATCGGACAATGCCCTCATTGGCACAAAAATAGGGGTGTGCAACCGTGGGAATCGGGACGATCCCGTCGCGACGATGCGCTCTCTAACGAAAAATATAGAGTTGCCACCCGGAGCTTTCGGTGTCTCGGGATACCTAGTTCATTTATATGAGCACCTAAGTGCTAAAAATATGACTCTGAATCTGGTCCACACCAAAAGCTCTTGGGTAGGGGCTTCGGTTATCGATTGGGAAGGTGTTAGGCACCCGATCAACCCGCTTAACGCGGTCTCTACTAATGGCCAAAAATAAAATAAAGTAAAAGAAAAGAAAATAGCTTCCTCTTACCCGAAAGGGCTTAGAATCCTATTTGTACCCCTTCGTTCCTACCGAAAATTCGGCGGCGTAACGGCACAAATGGGAGGATGGAGGGAGCTAGAAAGAGATAGGAGAAGAAAGGGGAGAGCCGGAGCCCTTGGGCCCTTGTAGTACCATAGAGGAGCCTTGCGTGGCTTGCTTTGATGAGCTTTTGAAGGTCTTGTATGGTGGAAAATGGGGTTCTAACTCCTACAGCTTGAAGCTAAGAGGTAGGGAAGGGAGGCTAGGGGATCACACACACCTAACCTAAGGGTTTTCTATGAAATGCTAAGGTCTAAAGGAGTGTTGTAAATTCTGGAATTTGTATGGGGGGTGTGCACCAAAGGGAGAAAGATCTTCTCACTTTAAGCTCTTTCTCTCTTAGGCAAATTTCTCAACCTTTAAGCAAGAGGGGTGGCTCTCTATTTATAGAGAAAGGGAGGATTAGAGGCTTACTTAAGAGCTAATTGGTTTAGCAATTAGGTAATCCCCCATCTAAGGTTTTCTAGGTTTTTAGGGTTCTAGGAGTTTGGGAAACCGGTTTCAATGATAGATGATGGGGTGAGACCATAGGTGACTTAAGGGTTGCAAATATGCTCAAAGGGGGTGCAACCAGCCTTAAGACACCCACCTCAACCAAGGGGATGGTCAAAGGGTCAAACCAGATGGAGAAAATTCGAGCATTTGATGACAGATACTGTAGCTAAGCTGGGCGTATATATTACATATGCCCAGCTTATGCACAATAAAAATCCAAAAAACGAGGGGAAATCGGAGAAGATGGGTGCCCGTGTTGGTGGCTTATCTTTGGCGTATATGTATTATATCGCCAAACTTTGGCCAAATTATTAAAAATGCCAGCGATATAATATATAATGCTGACCAAATCAATAATTTGTCATGAATGTAATACATACGCCTGAGTAAAAGTCATGATTTTATGTAAAACTTCAATCGGCCATAACTTTTTAACCATAACTCCAAATTGGGTGATCTGTGGCTCGTTGGAAAGGTGGAGAAGTCCTCTTTCCAATAGTATATGACTTCATATTAGTAGAAGACTTCAGCTAGTCCTGGTATACCACTCTTTATCCATTGCCCGGGAAGGTTAGGTTTAGGGTTTGGAATGGGTTCTAAGGGTCGAGGCTGGTTTCTAAAGATTTGGGATAGTTTTCTAAGGGATTTAGGGGAATTCCTAAGGGTTTAGGGTGATTCCTAAGGGTTCCATACATGCCATCAAAAGCTCGAAAATGCGCCTCTCTCGAAATGTGTTTCGATCGGACCTTGGGCCAAATTTGGGTGTCTACAGATGCCCCTCTTTGGTATCCGATCACTAATGATCGTATGCTAAAGAAAAGAGACATCCGAAGAGGCCCAAGGCATTACTGATGGGTCTGCTAGATTCAGAAGGAACTTCAAACATCAGGTGAGTAACACGGTGAGAAAACGAAAGCCCTGGGGTGCCAGACTAATCATTTGTTTCTCAAGGTAATCGGTTCCCAAGCGCTTAGCGACATTACTGGGCATAACCGAGGTGGAATGAGTTGCGAAAGCCCAATAGCTGGGAAAAACGTTCTCCTCTCGAGTTGCGAAAGCTCGTTAGTCAGGAAAAGCGTTCGCTTCTCAAGATGATTTGAAGGTGATTGATGTTCGATATTCATTCTGAGCGCAACAGCTTCGTAAGTAAGAGGGGTGATCGACCCGCATTCAAAGATAGGCGTGAAGTAAACATACGCAAGGCTCCATAGTTTGCGTCTAATCCTACAAGGCATTTGATGACCTCATTGGATTATTCGCGAGTGCCCTTGCTGAAAGCAAGGTTCAAGATCTTTGGGCGAACCCATCAATCCCAAAGTTTATTTAGCATGACCACCTGAGCGAAGTGAATAGATGCCACAAAACTTTTTAGGAGTACTTGCCATTTTTCAAAAACGTGCCCCAGATCCACATGACCCAGAGCGTCCAGCTTCGAAATACCACTAAAACAGATCCAGCCAGTTATTGGGTGTCTACCAAAAGGGACATCCAATCCTGGTTTTTGCTAACAATGATCATAAACATCAATTAACTATGCATAAACATGCACCCATCGGGGGCAATAAGCAACAATAAAGGCGATGGAAGCCCCGACCCGGACCCGCCTGGGTACAATTTACGGGGACAAATGACCATCATACGAATACTCAGACGCATGGCGTACACTTTACAGGGATACCGCTGCCCATACAGGTTTTAAGCCTGCAGAAAATAAAAGGGAAATGAACCCTTCTGAATGCATGGTTGCAGAGAGTTTGATTGACACATAATCTCATTCTCAATAGGTTGGTCTCAACCAACGATTGACCTTTTCCAACGGAGAATCTGGAGCTTAAGACAACTTAAGTTCACACAAATCCAAAACAGAGCGCTCATTGCTCAAAAGATTTAGCAGTGGAATCAATCCGATCCAAGCATTGACTGTTTGACCGAAATTGACACTATCGCTCCTACTTTGAAGTAGGATCCATGGATCCAAGGTAAACCTTAGACCTAGGACATTAATTTTGCACAGCTGCGTTGCCGGTAAAATATTGACATTTTACCGCATCGAAAATACGCGAGTGCGTAGCTCTATGGGGAAGCACAGATTTATTCTTTTTCTCTTTTTTCTTTTTTTTCATCATTTTTTTTTAAAAACAAGCATTATCTAGACCTCGAACCCCGGGAGGCGCATGCCTAGACAACATATACCAAGAGTCTACACCTCCGAAAATATCAAGTGACGAACTTGAAGTACAAGGTACTCAAGTTCACCTGAAACCAAAATATGGAGCAATCAGGGTGAAGATTTAGTGGTGGAATCAATCTGATCCAAGCATTGACTGTTTGACCAAAATTGATACCGTTGCTCCTATTTTGAAATAGGATCCATGGATCCAAGGTGAACCTTAGACCTAGGACATTAATTTTGCACAGCTGCATTGCTGATAAAATATTGACATTTTACCGCATCAAAAATATGTGAGTGTGTAGCTGTGCGCAGCATGAAAACATAGATTTCTTTTTCTTGTCAAAATGATTTTCATCATCATTTTTTTATTTTTTTTTTAGACCTGACGTTGGTGGTGAGATGTTTTATTTGATTTGTCCATCGCTGAGAAGTTTTCCGCTTTGAGGCTTTGGATCGTGTGATGTTCCTACACATTCTCGAGAAAACGTCAGTCCCTTTTTTGTTTATATATATAAAGAAAATTCATCCTAAATAATAGAAGAAAAAGTAGATTTCTACCTATACTTTTTCATTTTTAATATATATTATTTTTTTGGATTTTTGTTTTTGGAGATTTTTTGTTATTTTTCTTCATTTTTAAGATTTAAATATGATGCTGGAAATATGTACATGAAAATGAGTAGAAATATATATACACATTTTTTGGTGTTTGGATCTTTCTTGATGATTTTTTTTGTTTTTGGCTTTCTTCTTTTTTTTGTTTTTGATGCCTTGATAGTGAGACAGAGTAACGGGTCCCATTTTGAGCATAGTCGGACCTGAGTGAGTTTCTGGATTTTACCAAGATCGGAACGTTGATCCCTTTGGGTTGAGTTAAACCTTTCTCCTAGCCTCGGGTCATACGTTTGACGGTGCGGGTTTCACAAAGACAATTCTGGTCAGGACCCGATTTGAACTACCATGAGCGGCCCCATCAGACAAGAGGGTACAAGAAGAGTAATAAAAGGTTTCCTCAAACATCAATCTTCTCAATCAGTCCAAACCTTTCTTTTTTCAAATTTTTTCTCTTTTTTATTTTTTTATCACCCCCTTTTTTTACCCGTGGTGCCCTTTCGGGTCACCACTTCCATGGGTTTAGCTCTCTTACCCCAAGCGCTCTTTCAAGTTTTCACCTGGTCCGCACAAGCCTGCTGTTTTTACCCGTAATGCCCTTTCGAGTTTTCACTACGTCCATCTTGCTTTGAGCTTGTATTTTAATTTTATTTTTTATTCCTTTTTTTTTTTTTTTTTTTTTTTTCAACAGCCACGACATAGGCGTTGATTCCATCATAGCCAACTAGATGGGGTTCAGGTGTCGTCTCACGACTCAGCTCATGTTGACTTAACATATATTATGACTGCTTGCGAACCTACAAAGAGGGCTTCCTTCAGGGTGTAGCTTGACCATGGGTTAGGTTAGGATTTGAAGGTATGCTGGGCTAAAAAAGTGTTTCCTTGATATGGCTTAAGTTTTCTCAACATACTTTCTTCCTTGGGGATTTTAATTTACATGCCCCATGATTCTTCTTTTTTTTTTTTGCTTCATTTCAGGCAATCTCTTTTTGAGGTTTTACTTTTTCGATTTTTTTTTTTGGATTTTGATAGTAACTCTACTTCATATTTTCTCTCCCTTTTTTTGGTATATGTACACGTATATCTTTTGGGGGAATGGGTTTATTGAAAGAAAGGTCCAGGCTCAAATGGGGTAGCAAAGGATATCATCATTTTTAGGGATGCTTTCTGGCTACTGTGTTTGGAATGATGGTCTCTTTTGGGTGGTTCTTAAGCAGTCACATATTTGTTTCGTCAATATTTACCTTATCACGATAGACTAAGAGTAGAACCGTCAGACGTATCCCGCGTTGATGGGCTCAGGAAGATGATCTCCGTCCATGGTGGTGAGGCGGATGGCGTATCCTTGCAGCACTTCTCGGATGATGTAAGGTCCTTCCCAGTTTGGCTTGAACTTTCCCCTTGGATCGGCATATAGGGATGGGAAGATCTTCTTCAACACAGTGTCTCCTACCTTAAGATCTCGACCGCGGACACGTTTATTGTAAGCGCGTGCGATTCACCCTTGGTAAACTTGAGTGTGATACAAGGCTAGGAGTCTTTTCTCATCCAGTAAGTTCAGCTGATCAAAGTGTGATCTTTCTCTTTCCACTTCGGGTAAGCCTGATTCCATGAGGATTCGGAGTGAGGGTACTTCAACCTCTACCGGGAGGACAGCCTCGGTTCCATACACAAGGGAGAATGGTGTTACCCCTGTAGCGGTATAGATCGACGTTCTATAGGCCCAGAGTGCGAAGGATAACTGCTCACTCCAATCTCTGTAAGTGACTACCATCTTCTCAAGAATGCGGATCAGAGTTTTGTTGGCCGCCTCTACGGCTCCATTAGTTTGAGGCCGATAAGGGGATGAGCGATGGCGCTTGATCTTGTATTGCTCGCAGAAGTCCCGAATACGCTTATTCACAAAGTTTGTGCCATTGTCCTTAATGATATCTTTGGGTACTCCAAATCGGCACACAATATTATTCTTGAGAAATTTCTCAACGTGACTGGCAGTGATGTTGGCATATGGCGCCGCTTCTACCCACTTGGTGAGGTATTCAATGGCGACGAGGATGAACCAGTGTCCGTTCGATACTTTCGGATTAATCATTCTGACAACGTCAAGGCCCCAGATAGCAAATGGCCAAGGGGTGGTCATGCAGTGAAGATCAATGGTAGGAGCGTGTATCATACTGGAGTGTTCCTGACACTTGTAGCATTTTTGAACGTGTTTGCAGCAATCAAATTCCACGGTGGTCCAAAAGTATCCCTGCCATAGAATTTTCTTAGCGAGCATGTGACCACTGACGTGGGCTCCACACACTCCCTCATGGATTTCTTTCATAATACTGATCGCTTAACTTTTAGTAAGGCACCTGAGTAAGATGTTATTGTATGATCGCTTGTAGAGGCATTCCCCGCAAATGACGTAACCTGTCGCTAAACGTTGAATGGTTCGTCGGTTTGTCCTGGATGTACCTTCTAGGAAGGTTAGGGTCTCGAGGAAATTCTTGATATCTGAGAACCAAGGTGGATCATGATCGGGCTTTGTAGGTTCCTCAATCTGGAGGCAAAAGGCCGGCTCATTCCTCTGCTCGATCATGATCGGCTTCATCTCAACACCATAGGGGATTTCAATCATTGACGCCAAAGTTTCTAATGCGTCAGTAAAGCGATTCCTTATCCGGGGGACGTATGAGAAAGTTACATCTTGGAAGCAAGCTATTAGATCCTCGAGGTGTTCATGATTGGGGATCAGTTTCTCGTCTTTCATTTTCCAGTCACCATTCGTCTGGCATATGATTAACTGTGAATTGCCAAAAACTCGAAGGTGAGTTACATTCAGATCAAGGGCTGCCTGTAGACTGGCGGCGCAAGCTTCATACTCAGCCATATTGTTAGTGCAGGGGAAGTTGAGCTTGATAGAGATCGATACATGGGATCCTTTTGGCAAAATTAGGATGGCGCCAACTCCTTGGCCTTCGACATGCGATGCTCCATCAAAGTGCATTACCCATGATTCTTCTGCTTCCTCTGTATCATCTTCGGTCAGGAATAGGATGTCTTCATCTGGGAATTCGGTTCTTAACGGCTCGTAGTCAGGTAAAGGGTTCTCAGCAAGATGATCGGCGAGCACCTGTCCCTTGATCAATTTCTGAGTGACGTACGTGATGTCGAATTTAGATAACAATAGTTGTCATCACGCAGTTCGGTCGGTAAGAGCAGGTTTCTTGAACAGGTACTTCAAGGGATCCATCCGTGTTAGAAGTAGGACGGCTTGGGACAACAAGTAGTGTCGAAGTCTTTGAGTAGCCCACACGAGTGCTAGGCATGCTTTCTCCAGATGAGAGTACCACGTCTCATAATCAGTGAACTTCTTGCTCAGGTAGTAAATGGCCTGCTCTCTTCTTCCTGCCTCATCGTGTTGTCCTAACACACAACCCATGGAAAACTTTGTCGTGGATAGGTACATTATCAGGGGTCTACCAGGTACAGCTGGTACTAATACTGGAGGATTTAGGAGGTAACCCTTGATCCTGTCAAATGCAGCTTGGCAGTCGTCATTCCACTCAACTGGTGAATCCTTTATCAGTAGTTTGAAGATTGGCGCACATATCGGAGTTAACTGTGCGATGAACCGACTGATGTACTGGATTCTACCTAAAAAGCCTCTAACCTCTTTCTCGGTAGACGGCGGTAGCATTTCAGTGATGGCCTTGATCTTGGTTGGGTCGACTTCGATGCCTCTTCTACTGACAATAAAACCTAATAGTTTTCTTGACATAGCGCCAAATGCGCACTTCTGGGGATTCAACCGCAACCTATATTTCCTCAGCCTTTCAAATAGCTTCTGAAGGTTTACCAGATGGTCGCTTCGCTCTGGTGACTTGGCTATCATATCATCGACATACACTTCAATCTCTCGGTGCATCATGTCATGAAATAGTGCAGTCATAGCTCTCTGGTACGTTGCACCGGCATTCTTCAGCCCGAACGGCATGACTCGATAGCAAAAGGTTCCCCAGGGGGTAATGAATGATGTCTTCTCGTGATCAACCTCTGCCATTTTGATCTGATTGTATCCTGAGAATTCATCCATAAAAGAAAGCATCCTGTGCTTAGCAGTGTTATCGACTAAGATGTCGATGTGTGGCAGTGGGAAATCATCCTTTGGGCTTGCTCTGTTCAAATTACGGAAATCGATACACATGCGGACCTTCCTATCCTTCTTCGGCACAGGTACGATATTGGCTAGCCACTGCGGGTATTTGGATACCATGAGAAACCCCGCATCGTACTCCTTGATGACCTCATCTTTGACTTTCAACATCTACTCAGGTCGAAGATGTCTCAGCTTCTGCTTGACTGGCTTCACATCAGGGTAGAGGGGCAACTCATGCTCGACCAAATCAGTATCCAGACCAGGCATGTCCTCGTACGACCAGGCAAAAATGTCTTGGTATGACCGAAGGAAGTCGATCATGCTTTTTCTTTCCTCAAGAAACTGTGACGTTCCGATTTTGGTTATCCTGGGAACCTCCTTAGTTCCTAGATTGATGTCTTCGGTCTCTTCGACAATGGGGGTATGGCCATACTCAAAGTCGGCAAATCGGTCAAGGAGTTCATTAGGGAGTTCCTCGAAGGGGACATCCTCGTCCAGACTCGTGATCCCTACCTCTTCTTGTATTTCTATAGGGAAGGGGTCAATTTCACGCGGGACTAGCATTTTGATTGAGGCATCCTTTTGTGAGACATTTTCTAGAATTTTAAATGACAGTATTTTTGGACTTTGGATTTTTTCAATGTTTTTGGGGTTGTGTTTTTTTCATGTTTTTGAGATTTTGTATTTTTTCCATGTTTTTGAGATTTTCGTTTTCTTCGGAGATGAACCCTTGGCAAGGCGGGTTGGTGTATATACAAGGTATTGCCTGCCAAGGGCTTATCTCACTTCTTTTAGGTTGTTTTTTTTTGGGAAACGGGTGTCGAAGTTTAGGCCACTCCCCGCTTCCAGGGTTAGGGGCAAGATACCCAGTTGCGTACCTGAGGGGCCGCTTCTTTACCTGTTGGGATGGAGGGTGCTGACTGATATGGCTCATTGGAGTCATCCTCCATCATATTGATCCCCATTTTGTTTGAGATCATGTCCTCAAACGATAACTCGGTTTTGTGGTGATTCACCATAGGGGGGTTTGTTCAGAAACCGACCGTCGTTCCTCGAAAAGGGATAACGTGGCCAAGTCTATCTCTAAGCTGGGAAGGGAGATCTGGGGATTGGTGGGATGGACTGGGGCTATGGGTTTGTGTGGGGTCAAATGGGTTGCCCAATTTCGATCGATCTTTATGACCCCTGTGCTGACAATGGAATCCCTGATGTGTGGCCTAGGGAGAGGTTTCTCCTCTATGTTAATTCCTCGAGCTCTTACAGCCGCGGCGACCCTGGCTTTCTCTTTGGCCTCTCGGACCTCTTGCTCTGTGGGTTGATATCCTAGCCCGAATCTTACTTTCTGTCCCTTAGCCACAACTGGCTCTCTTCTGCCTTGTAATTTGGGTCCCAAACCCCTTCCTTTCTAATAGCCCCACTTTTGGAGCATCGCCACTGCTGCTACCATATCACCTCCCGTTTTAAACATGATGCCCTTAATGGGTTCTGGGAGTATAACCGACACCTCGTACTCGAAATTGTGGAGGTCGACATCCTCAGCGGTGTGTGGTACATCCAACATATTGGGTTTTTCAATACTATTGGCAGCCTTTTCTTTCTCACTGTGCCCCTCTCCAATGATTGTGATAATCTTATGCCCAGATGCAAATTTGAGTTTCTGGTGCAATGTGGAAGGTATGGCTCCGACTTCATGTAGCCACGGGCGCCCTAATAACAGGTTGAATGAGGATTTGATATCCATGACTTGAAACAAGATGGAAAAGGTCATTGGCCCTATCAACAGCTCAAGATCAACTTCTCCCATTATTTCTCTCCTGGTATTGTCAAACCCTCTAGCGCTGGTTCTGGTGGGCCTTAACATGCACGGATCAACCCCGATCTTGGTGGCAGGTCTTAATGGGCATATATTCAATGCAGACCCGTTATCAATTAAAACTAAGGGGATAATCATATTTCCAGACTCAACGGTTATATTCAAAGATTTTGAGTGACTACCTCCTTCCTCAGGTAAATCGGCATCAGAAAATGAAATGGCATTTGGAGCCATTACTTGACCAATTATTTTCCCGACTTCGTCTGGGCTAACTTGGAGTGATACATGCGCATTTTTTAACGCCCCCATTAATGCTTGGAAATGGAGTGGGGATGTCATCAACAGATCCCATACTGTGATATGGGCAGGCATTCTTCTCAGCTAAGTCTCCAGTATATGTTCTCGACTCATCTTCTCGAAGGGGTTCACCGCGCTGTCTTTCTTTCCTTCGGGCTGGGCCTGTGCTGCTTTGATATCCTCCCTGATATGGTAATAAAATCTACTACCCCTTCTCTACTGCTGCTTCCAGCGTTGACATCTGTTTGTTCATAGCTTAGCGGGACCTGATGAGGATCATATGTGGGTCCCGAGAGCTGAAAAAGTATGACTGTCGGTTCTTGAGGTACTTGTACTGTCGTCTCAGGAGGTATGGGCAATACTTGATTCACCCCGATGGTAGTGGGTTGGGTGGAAAGATTGGGCCAAATGGGGGTGGTGGAGCTTGAGGGTGGTGGCCTTGGAGGGAAGGAGGTAAAAGTAGGCCATTGATAGCTAGTGGGTGTTGGTGGCAGATGGGGGGTCTGATGGGCCGTTAGGTAATTGACTGGGGTGGTGGAACTTGCCGATGGTTGAGCTGGGGGTGATGGAGTGGGCGCAGGCCATTGATAACTGATGGGTGTGGGTGTTAGATTGAGGGCTTGGTGGCTTAAAGGGTAATCGATGGGGGTTGTGGTGTATGGTGGTAGTTGGAATGGGGCGGGCATAGTGTTGTTTACTTCTAAGTGTGCTTGATTTATTTGTGTTTTTAAAAAACAGGTTTGCAACTGCTAAGTTATTTAGAACATTAAAAAGAGTAAAGAAATATCAGCACAGAGAGAAGTGAATTAGCCTGCAAGATCAGGGCCAATTGTAGCAAGTTTTAAATGTAAGTGAGTAAAAGATCGTCCACAGAGAATTTGTTTAAAATGCAAGATAAACCTCCAGATCTGAGCTACCATATCTGGTCTCTTATCCTATCTAGAAAGCACATAAGATGGGAGGTTGAATTTGTCACATTAACTAAGTGATAAAATTAAAAGTTATACTAAATGATCCAGATCCGAGTTGGGGGAATTTTGAGGTAAACTTATAAAAAATGGAGAAGTAATATCTAACTTTGATTTGGTCCTTGAAACACAATGAGAATGACTGTTGATCAACAGAGAAATGATTCAATCTTCATCTGGCTACAAGCACAGATGTAAGAGAAATAAATCTAACTCAAGGATTAGACTTAGGCTTATGGCTATGGTCTGTCCACTTTAATGGCCACAGACCATCCAATAGTCTTTAATCCAAAGCCTTAATTTAGAACAAGAAGCATCACTACAAATGCTGTGAGAGATTAGGTTACAAACACTAATTCTCACAGGATTAATGAATCAAGGGAAATTGCATGAAAAACAGTAAATCTAAAGGAGTCTAATGCAATAAGGAGATCAGAGGGAACCCTTAACATGAGTCCAATTGAGAATGTACGGTTTACAACAACCTTTTCAAATACACCATTACAATTACAGAGCACAGTTTAAACAGCTCTCAGATTTGTAGTCTTGAATACAACTCTCTTTTGAATTACAGAAATATCTCACAGCTCTCAATTGCAAGTAAAAGTGAAGCTATTATAGGGATTTCAGACAAACTATCTGGTTTGGAAATGGGGGAATAGGAATGAAACTTAAAATCTGGATGCCCAAATTGGGCAAATGGTTCGTCTATTTATAGTTTTCCCTAAGTCCAGCTCAGATGTGTATCAACCAATCAGAAGTGCTCAGATCTGTATCGACCAATGGTAGTCGAGCACAAGGATCCAGATCTGTTCTGGCCAATCAGAATTGCTTGATCTGGTTCAGCCAATCAGGCGACAAAAACATCAATTCTGTTATGCATTTTGAAAGTTTGTTAGAGTTTCTAGAAGTTCCCGCAAAGTTATTTTATCTCTGGGTGCTCACATGGGGCGGAATATGCCTTTGCTTCATGCTTAGAATCTTCTGGAATGTCCCTAGGTTTTTAAATGCATTGGGATGCATGAAAAAGATTACTGAATTGCCCTTGCAAAAGCTGGGAATCTCCAGAATACCTTTTTGCGTAGTTTAGGGGACTTTTCGCAAGGTGTTGTAACTCCTGAAGCTCTTTTCATAGCTCGTTACATTCGAATGGAGTTCTCTTCTTTTCGAAAAGGTCAATCATCTCTTCGAAGAGTTCAGGTGCTCTTCGAAAGCTAAGCCTGGAGTTTTTAGTTCTTTTCGCAGAGTTCAGGTTCTTTTCGAACAGTTCAGGTTCTTTGCGAAAAGTACTCTGTAGTGCATTTTTCTGTTCGAATTGCTCCATACTTCTTTTCTGGGTTGAGACCAAGTCTTTGCCTCTTCAGTTCAGACCTTTTAACAGCTAGTGAGGTTGTCCCTTCTCTTTCTTCCTTTGGATCGACATGGATTATCATCTTTTTGGCACTTTTAAGCTGCTTTTATGGTTAAGCCTGTCTTTATTGTTAGCTGAAACACAAGCACTTAGAACACTTATTTAGTTCTCTCAAAGGTCTATCAAGACTCAGGTTGAGGGGTAAAAAATGGTATTTTCCAGTTCTCAATACACCCCCAAACCTAAGCTTTGCTAGTCCCTGAGCAAAGACAAAATTAAAAACAAAGTAAACATCCACTTTTGTAGGGAGCACAATTGCATTTAGCATATGCAACAAGCCTTTTAAACCCCTAGGTGATCCCTAGTGGAGGAGTGCAGTCTCCTGAGGGTTTTCAGTGAAGGTACCCACAAACTTCTTCAATAAATCAGTTAAGATCACTGCAGTTCTATTACAGCAAACTTTCATCCCATCAGATTATTCACACCTGCATCAGTCATGTTGTAAGAAAATTTTCAAGAAAAACATCAGTTCAAAACTAACATTCTGCTGTAATTCTTGTTACCATTCAGTCAATTTATGTCAAAAGCTATTTACAAGAAAAATGAATGAACAGCTTGCCCTCTATTTAAGAATCCAGCTTTGATGTTACCCCAATGAATTGATTTCAAGCCCAACTCTCTCCAGGATTTTCACTCAACATGCAAGTAAGAGGGTTGTACTATTTCACTCGGTTAAGATTCTGACCCTCAAATAGGACTGTAAGCATGAGCATAGGCCTTGCTTTTTAGTTCTGAATTCACTGCTCTTTTCACCATAGATTAAACAAATTCTCATCTCCATGTGACAGCTCAATCCATCATTGATCAGTAAGGACTTTACTTGGGTTGTAATGTGGCTTATGGGTGAAATTTATCAAGAATAAAGGGGTGGAATGGTGTTCAAAAATTGAGAAGTCAGTCAAGGTAAGGAGGTGATACACAAACCTTCTTTAATTCAATATATTTTCATCTTCTTCTTTGAATTTCCAGAGCCAAAGTGGCCATCTTTTTCTCTTTCTTTTTCAAACTTCCAATGAAATGCCTTCTCTCTTTTTGTTTTTCTCAATTATTTATTTATTTTTTTTTTCAAATTAGTATTGACTGGAATGCCACATTTCTTCTGGTGATACATCATTACCTTCAATTTTTATTCTTCTTTGGTTGTCAAACTGTTACTCAATTCTCCTTTCTTCAGCTTCCTTCCCTTTATCTTCTGACTTCTCAGAGTGAGGGTTAGGCTAAATGAAGTTGATGAGGTTATTAGATGAGGTTTCAAAGAAATCTTAGATTTGTAAAGCTCAAATGGTGTGTATCAAGGGCAGTTTCAAAAGGTGGGGCTTTGTAAGGTTCAAACTGTCCAAAAGGAGGCCTTACATCATGTCTTTAATATCACGAGTGCTATCAAATTATTTCAATTTGGATATGTGTAACTTCTAGTGCAAGTAAGCAGGTTCAATCAGTCCCAAAAGCAGAAAAAATTGCCAATTCATACCTCCAAAGAATACATTTCAGGCCCAAACCTCACTGGGTGTGGTTTTTTATCAAATTCCTGAGGTATATCATCACCGTTTTCCCTCTTTTTAGGTTTACTAAAACATCAATTTTCTTTTGGAAATTTCCTGACATTCACTTCATGAAAGTATTAGAATTACACTAGAAATTAATTTCAAAAAGTTTTTAAACTTCTTCATTTTTTTTCAAAACAGCAGGTGTGAAATTACTTTATTTTTAAAAATTCCACTCATCATAAGCTGTACTGATGTTAACTCAATTATTGCTTATTGACATTTCTGTCACACCCCCAAACCAAAGGGGAGCAGGGTCCACATTGGTTCAAAGCAAAGAAGAGAAACAAGCAAGAAAAAAAAAATCAGGATGACAAGAGGACAGACAGAAATGCACAGTAATTTCACAAGAAAAACCAGAATTTATATTACAAACTCATAACACAGATAAGTACAAAGTGCTTTAATAACTGGGGTCAAAATCTGTATCATAAGTTGGTTCAATGGGCTCAGAACTGGAGTCACTGTCAGAGTCAGAACTAGAATCAGTATTGGAGTCTGAACTTGATTTAGCTTCCTCCTGGATTGTGTTTTGCGCCAAAGGTATTCCTCTGATTTGATCTTTTTGGTGAGGCCAATGTACTTGCCAAGTCTAGTGGTCTTCAGTTTTTCCTGGTCAAGCTGTGCTTGCAACATGGTCACCTTGTGCTGCTCACTCCGAACCATCTGAAAGGTTTGACCCAGCAAGTCCTTCATTTTCTCTCTCTCAAATTTCATAAATAACTCCAATTTCCGAATCTGGTTTTCATAAGGGGTTCTAATGTAGGCTTGTAAATCAGCTAACCCCTTTAGAACATCTCTACAGATATATGGATTTTCTTCCATGGCTCTTCTGAGGGTGGCATATCTGGGAAGGGGAATGGAATGGTAGGGGACCAAAGGTATCCCAGCTGTGGGAGTGGGAGAAGAAGTGTCCAGAAGGATGACTTCAGGGTCGGTCTGAGTGGCTTGATCAGAGAAAGTGAGGAGTGGTGAAGGGGATTCCACCAGAGGTACTTCTGGTTCAGTTTGGGTAGCATGGGCAGCAGTGGTGGGGGTGGGCAGATCAACCAATACTACCTCTGGTTCAGTTTGGGTAGCATGGGCATCAACAGTAGGTACAGTGGTAATGGTAGTTGTGTGTGATGTGGAGGCTAAGGTTTGGAGAAGGTCATTGGTCATAGACTGGTTTTCTGTGTTGATTTGTAGTTGGGCTTGGATGGATTGGAGGAAGGCAAGTATTTGGTTAATAGATCTGTGGGGGGAGGTGTGCATAGTGGACTACAAGCAATCAAGTGAATGGTGGAGGTGCAATGGGTGAAATGGTCAGAAGGGAGAAGTAGGTAAGGAGTGAAATGATGAGGGTCGTATAGGATGTTCAAGCCCCACGTTTTCAAAAATAGATCCCATTAATGAGGAATAAGCCTCTGTAGTGAAAGGCTCAGGTTCAAGTGTATGGGATACTTCAGGTGTGTGGGCTGACTGAGCAGGTGAATTTGAGGGGCTTTGGAGCAGAGGAGTGCAGGGAGATTGGGTAATAAAATCTATAGCCAAAACTTGAGCATTGGTGGGAGAAATTGGTGGTGTGAGTGTGGTTGGAGTGGTTGGTGTAGAGGGGGAATATGCAATTGGGATAATGGTGGGTATGGGAGATGGGACAGCTTGGATAGGTGAAGTGGCAGGAGCTGGACTAGGTGAAGAGGGTAAAAGGCCAACTTCCTCAAGAATTGGTGCAGCTGAAGAGCTGGTCACCATGGGAAGGATAGTTTCTTCAAGAATGGGTGCAGCTAAAGAGCTGGTCGCCACAAGGTTTGGCAGAGCTGCTTCAAGAATTGGTGCAGCTAAAGAGCTGGTCACCTCAGGATCTGGTAAAACCGGTTCTAAGGGAGCTGCAGGGGCAAGTTCATTAACAGCTGCAGGTGCAGGTTCACCTTCCTCTCTCAGTCTTTTCAGCATGGCTTGGCTTGTAGTCCAAGCCTTTTTCCCAAAATTGTGAGGAGCTATGACTTCAAATGGCTCCTGGTCATCAATGTCAAACTTGGCTCTGAGGAGGGCTGTGATCAATCTACCAAAGAGTTTACTTCTCCCTTTTTCAACTTGGCACTAATATCGCCATGGCTTCAAAATTAACATAGGGGCATTGAAAACCGCCTTTAGAAAAGTGAAAGAGAGCCTCTAGAATTGGTGTTCTCCTCTTGGTCGTGCCTGGTGACATAAAAACTTCCCGTCAAAATGCAATCCATCAATAAAAATTAGCGTGCTAGGTCTCTCCTCATTATGGACTGTGCAGTGCCAACAATTCCTTAGGTTAAATGTACCATTTCTCTAAAGGAGGTCGCTACTTCAGCACCAATGGACCGTAAGGATCAAATTGAAGGGTATCCCAAAGCATTCCCTATGTCTTCAAATGTGACAGCTTAGATCGCAATCATCAATAAAGATAACTGGTAGGGACATCAAAGATCTTTTTCAAAGGACTTTTACCGTGTTTTGGTACCATAACTTCACCATTCTGTAAATTTTCTCCGCAGAGGGTAAGGATATTGCTTAGTGAGGCATCTCTCATGTATCTTAAAGATAGCAGACAATCCGGTTTGTTGACGAAAAAAGTTTCGTCCACAATCGGAGTTAGGAATTAGCTCGAGCTTCAATGAATGGATTTGGCGGTCAAATGTATAGGCAGAGGAGGAAGCTCAGGCTCAGGACTAGCAGCTGCAGGGATGGGTTCCTCATGTCTCACTTTCTTCCCTTTCTCCACCCTATCCGCTTTATCCATTGATAGTTTTCTTTTGGCTGAAGTTTTGGTTTTTCCTTTTGGGGTAGGTTTGCTAACTTTCTTAGCAGAGGATTTTGGGAACATGGCAGCCAATGATTTCTCCGCTTTTCCCATTCTAAATTTATGTATGAGAATGCCCACAACAGATGCTGACACAAAATCAAAATTTTCAAATGATAAACAGAGAGAATGCGCAGAGAAATACCGAGATCTAGGGTTTTTGATTGAACGTGTTGCTTGCTTGCTGAAATCCCCCAGACCAGAAGCTAAAATCCTTCTCTGAAAGCTCAAATGATCGAACAAAGGTGAAGAAAAGTGTGGCTAGATTCTCAAATCACGCAAGGAAAGAAAGAAATAGGGTTTTTGTGGAACAGGTCGTTCTCAGAAAGCTTTCGAATATGAAACCCTTACTTCGAAAGGGTTTAAATATGTTCAGAGTTAATTTCGCAAAGTCCTTTTTAAGTTTTCGAAAAGTTCCAAAATAGACCTTTTTACAACTGAGAATGGCATCAGTACCATTCGAAAAGTTAGTAGCTTCAGAAACATCTTTTCGAAAAGAAAATGGCTTCAGAAACATCATTTCGAAAAGTAAATCCTTGCTTTCGAGCAGTTGGTTACAAATCCAGATTCTTTTCGAAAAGTAATTTGAACTTTGCGAAAAGACAATTTTTACTTTGCGACATAACTTTTCACCTATTTAAACCATGCGAAAAGAGAACAAACATGAATAAAAATAGAGAAAAAGAAACTAAGCAAAAACTATGAAAATAAAAACATATTGTACAGTTGTATACCATCAGATTTGGGGAGGTTCTTGATGATAGATGGGCAGCACAGGCTCCTGGGTACTTTCAATGCATGGTTTGAGCCTCTGACCATTTACTTTCAAGATTCTTCCATTACTTGGATCTAGGATGTCAATAGCTCCAGAAGGAGCTGCCTGAATGACAGTATATGGCCCTTCTCATCTGGATCTCAGCTTTCCAGGAAAAAACTTGAGTTTTGAGTTAAATAACCATACCTTAGAGCCAGCTGTGAACTCTTTTCTCAACAAATTTTTATCATGGAAAGCTTTAACTTTCTCTTTGTAAACTCTTGAATTTGTGTATGCATCCATTCTCAGCTCCTCCAACTCAGCAAGTTGCAGTTTCCTGTGATTACCAGCAGTAGTTAGATCCATGTTCAATATTTTAATGGCCCAAAAGGCTTTATATTCTAACTCCACTGGTAAATGGCATGCTTTGCCATAGACCAACCTGAATGGGGACATGCCAATTGGGGTTTTATAGGCTGTCCTATATGCCCACAATGCATCATTCAGCTTAAAGGACTAATCCTTTCTGTCCTTCTTCACAATCTTTTCCAGTATATGTTTGATTTCTCTATTGGAAATCTCCACTTGTCCACTGGTTTGTGGATGATATGGAGTGGCTACTCTATGAGTCACAGAGTATTTTTTCAATAAAGTTTCAAAATATTTACTACAAAAATGGCTTCCCCCATCACTGATAATGGCTCTGGGAAAACCAAACCTGGAAAAAATGTGATCCTTTAGAAATTTAATAACCACTTTGTGATCATTTGTTTTAGCGGCTGTGGCTTCAATCCATTTGGATACATAATCCACAGCTACCAAAATAAAATTATACCCATTGGAAGGAGGAAAGGGGCCCATGAAGTCTATCCCCAAAACATCAAACAACTCAACTACCAAAATAGGCTGTAAAGGCATTGAATTTCTCTTGGAAATGCTGCCCAATTTCTGACAGTTTTGGCAAGACTTACAGTGCTGCTGAGCATCTTTGAAAAGTGTAGGCCAATAAAATCCACATTGCAAAACCTTTGCAGCAGTTTTGTTTCCACTAAAATGACCTCCACAGGCCTGTTCCTGACACATAGAAAGTATTCTATGAAATTCTTGGTCAGGGACATATCTTATTATTTGGTCTGCACAACTCTTAAACAGATAAGGATCTTCCCAGATGAAATGTTTAACCTTTGAGAAGAAAAGATCTTTATCCATTTTATTCCAATGTTGAGGAATTCTTCCAGTAGCCAAAAAGTTGACTATGTTTGCAAACTAAGGAGTGTGTACACCAATAGCAAAAAGTTGCTCATCAGGAAAAGATTCATTGATAGGCAGCCTATCAATCTCAGCAGTTAAAATTCTAGACAGGTGATCAGCCACCACATTCTCCACACCCTTTTTATCTTTGATCTGTAAATCAAATTCCTGTAATAGGAGAATCCACCTGATTAATCTTGGTTTGGTGTCCTTCTTAGACAGAAGGTATTTCAAGGCAGAGTGGTCAGTGAACACCACTATTTGTGAACCCAAGACATATAACCTGAATTTCTCTAAAGCAAAAACAATTGCCAGCAGCTCCTTCTCAGTTGTTGTGTAATTGAGCTGTGCATCAATCATTGATCTACTGGCATAAGCTATGACATGAGGTAGCTTTTCCTTTCTCTATCCAAGGACAACTCCCAAAGCATAATCTGATGCATCACACATCAGTTCAAAAGGTAGGGAATAATCTGGAGACTGAAATATTGGAGCTGAAATCAAACAGTTTTTTAAGAACTCAAATGCCTTCATGCATTCATTATTGAAAACAAAAGGGACATCTTGGCACAACAAATGACAAAGAGGCTTGGTTATTTTACTGAAGTCCTTAATGAACCTTCTGTAAAATCCAGCATGTCCCAGAAAACTTTTGATTTATTTAACAGTTTTGGGAGGTGGTAAATGTGCAATTAAATCAATTTTTGCTCTTTCCACCTCAATGCCCTTGTGGGAAACAACATGGCCAAGGACAATACCTTGGGTGACCATGAAATGGCTCTTTTCCCAGCTCAAAACTAGATTGGTTTCTTCACATCTCTGTAACACCAATTTGAGATGATGTAAACACTGGGAAAAATTGTCTCCGTAAATTGAAAAATCATCCATAAAAATCTCCATAAATTGGTCAATCATATTAGAGAAAATGGAATACATGCATCTTTGAAAGGTAGCAGGGGCATTACAAAGGCCAAAAGACATTCTCTTATAGGCAAAAGTGCCAAAAGGGCAAGTGAATGTGGTCTTTTCCTGATCTTGTGGGTACACAGGAATCTGATTGTAACCAGAGTAACCATCAAGAAAACAATAATAAGCTTTTCCTGCTAGCTTATCTAAAATCTAATCAATGAATGGGAGAGGGAAATGGTCTTTTCTGGTCATTGAATTTAATTTTCTGTAATCAATACAGACCCTCCACCCAATTGTTTGTCTGGTTGACATAAGCTCACCAGAATCTGAGGTTACAACAGTGATCTCAGATTTCTTAGGTACCACCTGTGTAGGTGCCACCCAAGATGAATCTGAAATGGGTAAATGACCCCTGCATCCAACAACTTAACAACCTCTTTCATGACCACTTCTTACATATGAGGGTTCAGCCTCCTTTGCATTTCCCTAAAAGGCTTTGCATCTTCTTCCAAATGGATTTTGTGCATGCAAACAACTGGACTGATTCCTCCCAAATCAGCAATAGTCCAGACAATTGCCCTTCTATGTTCTTTCAAAACAATCAATAGCTCTTCCTCCTGTTCCTTTGTGAGGGAGGAAGAAATAATTGCAGGCAATGATTTATGATCTCCTAAAAACACATATTGTTCTAAATCGAAATTTGAGAAAAGAAGGTAACAAAGGTACCTTAGCTGTTTGTGGAAGGGGAAGAGTAGCAGGTTTCCAAGAAGAGAAACTTGCTGATTGATTATGAGTTCCTTGCACAACATTTACTTCCTTAGACTTTGAGATACAAACTGTTTCTTCCTTAGAATTTCCCCAAGCATCTTTAGCATCTGTGGTGAAATCTTCACACTGCAGAAACTGTTGTAAAGTCCCTTCTACTAGTTCATCCAATAGATCAACATGAAAACATTCCTCAGGGCTGAATTGAGGCTGTGTGACTGCATTATAAACATTTAATTTTACCTTCATGTTTCCAAAAGAGACTTCCATAATACTAGACCTGCATTGAATGCAAGCATTTTTTGTAGCCAGGAATGGTCTTCCCAAAATGACAGGGATGGAAGTTTTGCTTTTGGTAGGTTCCATGTCAAAAACTAGAAAATCAGCAGGATAGAAAAATTTATCTACTCCCACCAATACATCTTCAATCATCCCAACTAGCTTCCTCTCAGATCTGTCTGCTAGTTGTAACACCACATGAGTGGGCTTTAATTCTCCCAAACCTAGTTTCTCATATACAGAGTATGGAAGTAGGTTGACAGTAGCACCCAGATCTAATAAAGCCTTTTCAATGGTATGTTCCCCAATAATGCAAGGGATTATGGGGATTCCAGGATCTTGAAGTTTAGGAGGTGTGGCAATGGACAACACCTGATTAACTCTTTCCACAGCAAAGACCTTCTTGGATAACTGTATCCTAGACTGTCTTTTGTGAGTGCAAACATCTTTCAAAAATTTTACATATACTGAAATTTGTTTGATTGCCTCAAGCAAAGGTAGATTTATCTTGACTTGCTTGAAAGTCTCCATCATTTCATCTATTTTTGTGTTCCCTTTATCAAAAGGGGATACAGATTTCATTGCATGAGGAAATGGCAAATGAGGAACTAGTCCTTCATCTACAGCTTTGGAAGCATTTTCAGAATTTTTTTGAATTTTTTGTTTTTCATTTGTTTGATTTTTCTGAGGTACATCAAGACTTCATCGCTATCATTATCGCTCAGCATATCTTTATCATTTTCCTTATTTTTTTCTTCTTCAGTACCCACTTTGTTATTTATAATTCTTCCACTTCTCAAAGTTGTGACAGTTTTTACTTCTTCATGTGAAATAGAAGCTTCTCCAACCATGAACTGTCCTTTGGGATTGTTCAAAGGTTGGCTGGGTAACTTTCCTTCCTCTCTTTTGGCCAAAGTATTTGAAAGCTGTCCCAATGTTTCTTCAATCTTCTTTATGCTCTGGCTGTAAAAATTCACAGTCTGAGTTAAAGATCCTAAATTCTGGAGTGAATTTAAGACTTGATCTTCAAAAGAAGGGGACCTGGAAGGGATTTGAACTGGGGCAGATTGCTGCACAGGTTGTTGTGGAATGGGCTGCTGAAAATTTGGCTTGGCATAAAAATTCTCACGATAAGTGCAGCTTTTGAAAGGCATTTGGTTCTTTTTCGCTTGTGATTGATAATTCCCTTGGCTCCACCTCAAATTGGGGTGCCCTCTCCATGGATATTCATTTGACTGCATCTGTCCAAATGATTGAGCAGCATGAGCTTGTTCCACCACTAAATCTGGGAACTGTGGTGCAGCAGGACATTGGTCAATTGAATGAGTAGGGGACTGGCATATCAGACATGCCTCCTCTACTCTTGCAACCATTGGATTTTTAAGTGAGTCCATCAATCTATCAAACTTCACCTCATAAATCTTTCCTTTGGTGGTTTGCTGATTATTCAACCTAGCAGGATTTTCAATATCTCTTGACAGAGATTTCTGTTGAGTTGAGTTTTCACCAATTACTTCAAATAAGTCCCAAACCTCCACAACTATTTTTTGCAAGTAAGTGCCTCCACAGGAGGCATCCACCATATTTTTGATCAATTCCTTGATAGAAGCTTTGAACCAGCTGCCATCTGGGAATTTGATGATAACGATATTGCCTTAAAAGTTCCTTTAATCTTTCCCATGCTTCATGGAAAGTTTCAGTTGAGTTTTGTGAGAAAGAAATGATACTTTGTCTCAATTGGCTTGTTTTAGACATTGGGAAGTATTTGGCTAAAAATTGACACTGCAAATCATTCCAAGAAGTGATACTATTTGGTGCTAACATAGATAACCATGCTCTAGCTTTATCCTTTAATGAAAAAGGAAAGAGCCTAAGCTTGGTTGCTTCTGGACCAAGTCCAGCTATATTGAATGTGGTGCAAAGAGCCAAGAATTCATCCACATGTTTGTATGGATCTTCCTTACTCAACCCATGGAAGGAAGGAAGCATTTGGATGGTTGATGATTTGATCTCATAATTTCCTTCAACAGTAGGAAATTGAATGCAAAAGGGAGAATTATAAGCACCAAGTGCAAAGTAATCCCTCAAAAGTCGAGGTTCTTCACCCATAGTAGCAAAATTTTGTGTTGTTTGTTTGGTTCGTAGTAGCCTTTCAACTTCTAAATTCAGTGGGACAATCTCAGGGCTGAGAGTCCTCCTACCAAACATAAAACTCAGAACAAACAAATCTGATTATTCACAGCAAACCTTCAGAATTTCTTTTTAAGTAGTTTCCCTTCTTCAAAAATTGGATATGAATAACTGCACAGGTATAAACAATAGAATAGTTTAGTACTAGTATAAAAATAAAAGTGAAAACTTAGGTCTACCTATTTTAGAACAAATTCCCCGGCAACGGCGCCAAAAACTTGTTGTTTACTTCTAAGTGTGCTTGATTTATTTATGTTTTTAAAAAACAAGTTTGCAACTGCTAAGTTATTTAGAACATTAAAAAGAGTAAAGAAATATCAGCACAGAGAGAAGTGAATTAGCCTGCAAGATCAGGGCCAATTGTAGCAAGTTTTAAATGTAAGTGAGTAAAAGATCGTCCACAGAGAATTTGTTTAAAATGCAAGATAAACCTCCAGATCTGAGCTACCAGATCTGGCCTCTTATCCTATCTAGAAAGCACATAAGATGGGAGGTTGAATTTGTCACATTAACTAAGTGATAAAAGTAAAAGTTATACTAAATGATCCAGATCCGAGTTGGTGGAATTTTGAGGTAAACTTATAAAAAATGGAGAAGTAATATCTAACTTTGATTTGGTCCTTGAAACACAATGAGAATGACTGTTGATCAACAGAGAAATGATTCAATCTTCATCTGGCTACAAGCACAGATGTAAGAGAAATAAATCTAACTCAAGGATTAGACTTAGGCTTATGGCTATGGTCTGTCCACTTTAATGGCCACAGACCATCCAATAGTCTTTAATCTAAAGCCTTAATTTAGAACAAGAAGCATCACTACAAATGCTGTGAGAGATTAGGTTACAAACACTAATTCTCACAGGATTAATGAATCAAGGGAAATTGCATGAAAAACAGTAAATCTAAAGGAGTCTAATGCAATAAGGAGATCAGAGGGAACCCTTAACATGAGTCCAATTGAGAATGTATGGTTTACAACAACCTTTTCAAATTCACCATTACAATTATAGAGCATAGCTTAAACAGCTCTCAGATTTGTAGTCTTGAATACAACTCTCTTTTGAATTACAGAAATATCTCACAGCTCTCAATTGCAAGTAAAAGTGAAGCTATTACAGGGATTTCAGACAAACTATCTAGTTTGGAAATGGGGGAATAGGAATGAAACTCAAAATCTGGATGCCCAAATTGGGCAAATGGCTCGTCTATTTATAGTTTTCCCTAAGTCCAGCTCAGATGTGTATCAACCAATTAGAAGTGCTCAGATCTGTATCGGCCAATGATAGTCGAGCACAAGGCTCCAGATCTATTCTGGCCAATCAGAATTGCTCGATCTGGTTCAGCCAATCAGGCGACAAAAACATCAATTCTATTATGCATTTTGAAAGTTTGTTAGAGTTTCTAGAAGTTCCCGCCAAGTTATTTCATCTCTGGGTGCTCACATGGGGCGGAATATGCCTTTGCTTCATTCTTAGAATCTTCTGGAATGTCCCTAGGTTTTTAAATGCATTGGGACGCATGAAAAAGATTACTGAATTGCCCTTGCAAAAGCTGGGAATCTCCAGAATACCTTTTCGCATAGTTTAGGGGACTTTTCGCAAGGTGTTGTAACTCCTGAAGCTCTTTTCGCAACATTCTGGTTCTGTTCGAATGGAGTTCTCTTCTTTTCGAAAAGGTCAATCATCTCTTCGAAGAGTTCAGGTGCTCTTCGAAAGCTAAGCCTGGAGTTTTTAGTTCTTTTCGCAGAGTTCAGGTTCTTTTCGAACAGTTCAGGTTCTTTGCGAAAAGTACTCTGTAGTGCATTTTTCTGTTCGAATTGCTCCATACTTCTTTTCTGGGTTGAGACCAGGTCTTTGCCTCTTCAGTTCAGACCTTTTAACAGCTAGTGAGGTTGTCCCTTCTCTTTCTTCCTTTGGATCGACATGGATTATCATCTTTTTGGCACTTTTAAGCTACTTTTATGGTTAAGCCTGTCTTTAATGTTAGCTGAAACACAAGCACTTAGAACACTTATTTAGTTCTCTCAAAGGTCTATCAAGACTCAGGTTGAGGGGTAAAAAATGGTATTTTCCAGTTCTCAACACATAGGCCATTGATGACTGGCGGGTGCGGGTGTAGGATTGGCCTGTTGGCTCATTGGATAATTGATGGGGGTTGTGGTGTATGGTTGGTGTGCATTGATATTCACATAATTGACAGGTGTGGGCGATGGAAAGTATGCCCTGAGATCCAAGGGTTCAATTTGTGGTGTCGGGTTGGGGAAATAATCTGACAAATTTAGGGGTTCAACTACCCCTATATTCCTTTCTTCAACGTTTCTTAACAACGGTGCTACATAACTCTCCCGATCACTGATATAATCGGATGGGTCAAATTCAAACTCCTCATTTTCTATCATTCCGATGGTGGGTCTGGGACCTGCTCCTCCGGTAGGATGTGGGGGTAGTGGTACTTGATGAATGTTAGCATGCTGAGAAGGTGCAGGGGGAATGATTTTCCCGGCATCGATCAGATCCTGGATGGATTACTTCAATGGAAAGCAGCGATCAGTAGGGTGACCCAGACCCTGATGAAAATTATAATGGGTATTTGGGTCATAGTTCTTTGGGATCGGGTGAGGAGGAGGTTGGGGTTGGCGGATAGCCACTAATCCCTTTTCTACTAACAGGGGCAAAAGTACACTCAAAGATTGCCCTAGAGGTGTGAAGACTCGGTCGTAGTGGGCTCTCCTCTGTTCCGGGGTCATTTGCATTCCTTTCCCATTCTCCATTCTTTGCATTTGCTCAGGCCTAACAGGTGCTGGTGGGGTTGCCTGAAATTGAAACGGGGTAGTATTATTATTGGTCCTAGTATTGACTATGTTCTGGACATCGCCCCCTATTCTCTTCTCGTTCCTCTGTTCTAAAAATCTTTTAACTCCACTGGGTCCACTTGGCACGTTCTTATTCAGACTCCCCTCCCTGATGTCATCCTCACATTGATTAGCATTCCTTA
The DNA here is from genome assembly GCA_021018995.1 of Chloranthus sessilifolius. Classification (NCBI taxonomy): domain Eukaryota; kingdom Viridiplantae; phylum Streptophyta; class Magnoliopsida; order Chloranthales; family Chloranthaceae; genus Chloranthus; species Chloranthus sessilifolius. Next base: position 86,917,819 of record CM037594.1, on the reverse strand, counting down.
CTAGATCGACAAAGCTGGTTTGCTGTTGATATACTAAAAAGTCTGAAATCATTGGCAGAGTATTCTTTGAAATCATCTCTATCTGTTCATCATCAAGTATTCTGTTCCAGACCTGAGCTGCCAATGCTCTCCATCGCCCCAAGAAGTCGCTGAAGGTCTCATTTCTGGTTTTGCTTTAAACGGGCCAAATCAGACTTGCGCGGTTCAATATCAATATTATAGACATACTGTTCCTAGAACAAATGCGTCAAATCCTTTCATGTCTTCTTCAAGGATGGTTCAAGAGATGTGAACCACCTTAGGGCTGGTCCGGTCAAACTTTTCTGAAAGACTTTTATTAGCAGTCTCTCATCCCCCCCGTATTGGCACATGTCCCCACAATAGGACTTGAGGTGTGCAATCGGGTTGCCAATGCCATTATATTTGTCGAAGGCTGGCATTTTGAATTTGGGGGGCAGGGGGACCTCAGCGAACAGGCATAAGTCTGTGAAGTCCGTGGTGTGGATTTCAGTACCACCCATTTTCATTAACTGCTTCTGTATTTTGTCCAACTGTTCTTTCAGCTGCTCTGATTCTTTGGACACGGGAGCTGCTTTCTCAGCAGTTGGTTGGACTTCACTTTGGGCCACCAGGGGATAGGCAATTATGGGGGGAGGGTTGAAGCTGGTCAAAACCCCAACATAGGCCCCGCTATTCCTAATCTCGTCCTCTTCATACTGCTGGTCGGCATAATGTGCAGTGAGGACGGGATTCTCCTGTTGTTGTGGCAGGGGTTGGATGGGAATGACATGAGTGGGGGTTGGGTGAGCCCATTGGGGGTGAGGAAAGGTTTGTTGGGTGATGGGAATTTAGTTTTGGGGTGGGGCCTGATAGGGCCATTGGGTATGGGGGAAGGTTTAGAGATGGCCTTGGGGTGTGGGGCCATGGAAGACTTGGGTTTGAGGTATGGCATGGGTTTGACCCGGCTGTGAAGGTTGGTTAAATGTTGGAGGTATTGTGGAAGGTATGAGTGTGGGGTTTGGGTTTGGGCCATGAACCCTTGATCATTTTGGGCCATAGGCCATTGATGGGTTTGGGCCATGGGCCCCTGGTAGGTTTGGGTCATGAGCCCTGGATAGGTTTGGGCCAATGGGCCTGGGTAGGTTTGGGCCATGGGCCCTTGGTGAGTCTGGCCCAATGGGCCTTGATGGGTTTGGGCCATGGCCCCTGGTGGGTCTGGCCCAATGGGCCTCTGTGGGTTTGGCCCAATGGGCCTTGTTGGGTCTGAGACATGGGCCCTTGGTGGGTCTGACCTGATGAGCCTTGTTGGGTCTGGGGCATCGGCCCTTGATGGGTCTGGGCCATAGGCCATTTGTGGATTTGGGCCATGGGCCCCTGATGGGTTTGGATTTGATGGGTTTGGCCCAATGGGCCCTGGGGGATATGGGTAATGGGGGTTTGGGCCAATGGGCCTTGGGGATGATGGGTAGTGGGGTATTGGGCCATGGGGCCCTGGAGATCATGGATGGTGGGGTATTGGGCCATGGGGCCTTGAAATGTGTGGGAAAAGGGGGTTTGGGCCAATGGGCCTTGGGGTATGTGGGAGTTTGGAGGTTGGGCCATTTGGCCTTGGGGTGTATGGATGGTGGGAGGTTGGGCCATGGGGCCTTGGGGTATATGGGTGATGGGGGTTTGGATGGTGTGGATTATGGGAGGTTGGGCCATGGGGCCTTGGGGTATCTGGGTGATGGGGGTTTAGATGGTGTGGATTATGGGAGGTTGATGGGGGTCATGGGGGAGTGAAGCATAGTGGTTTGCTAAGGTATGAGATGGATTCATGGATGTGGGGTGTGGAGGAAAGATATTTTGGGAAGCCCTCCATGAGGAGTATGCTTAGAACATCTCCTCCATCATGGCCATGGAAGGGGGGTCGGATGTGGATGGTGGATTTAATGGATGATTGGGTATGGATGGGGTGGAGGTGGTGGAAAAATTAGGCATGGCCCCGGTATAATTGAGCATGGCCACGGTAGGTGGGGGTGTATGGGGTGGATGAGGGGATGTATTGGGTATGTTTTGGGATGATGGGGGGCATGATGAGAATGGATGAGGAAAATTGGGCATGACCCTGGTAAAAATAGGCATGACCCAGATGGATGGAAGAATTTACGGGGGGTTGGATAGGGTGGAAGTGGTGTATGTTAATGTGGGTAGATTGGGTCTATAGGGGGATGATGGGAATTGGGGCATGGATGTGGATTGGGAAAATGGGTTAGGGTTTTGCATGGGCATGGTTTGGGCAAAAGATGGGGAATGGGGGGTTGGACTTTGGATATTTTGGGGGGTAATGGTTGGGAATATGGGGGCGCCTAATGGGCCGATGACGGTAAAGGGCGGTTGGGTGAGGGGGATGGTAGAAAAAACTTCTCCCGAATGGGAGTGGGTTGGAGAATGTGGCGGGGATGAGTCGGGATCGGCGTAAGCCGGGCCCACTACCCACGACATTCTTCGAGAGCGGGTCGGGTAAGGATGCCTTGGATGAGGCCCAAAATATTTCCTCCTTCTTCCCCTACGGGACGGCGGAGGGCAAGATGATGCCGTTGTGCCTACACCACAAACTATCTATTTTTCGGGTTTTTGATTATATATATATTTTGAATTTTATAATTTTTTTAAAAAAAAAAACTAAGGTTCCGAGGCCCTAAAATTCCCTTTTCGGGTGGCTCTCGTACCTTAATTCAAGACCCGCGGCGACGGTTCCGATGCATTTTGAAAGAATCGAAGGAGACCCTTCGATCTATTGAAGGCACAAAAATCGAGGCAAACAACCCGATCTCCCGGAATGAGCCAAAAAGAAGTTGCCCTCTTTTGACCGGGGCGACAGGTGTCGGAGATGGCGGGCCCAAACAAGGCACTAAGCACACTAATCGGGAACTTGGGAGGTGAAGAAGGCGGCTGCTTAAACCCTTATCTTTGGGCGTATGTATTATATACGCCTGACCAAAACTAAGCAGATTTGGTTGGGCGTATATATTATATACGCCTGAGTATTTCTGGGTATTTTTTGGCTAGGCGTATTTAATATATACGCCTGGCAAAACTGTTCTTTCAGCTTGGTTTGATAGTATGCACAGCAAGCCCAAAATGAGTCTCTTTTTTTGGTTTTTGTGGAAGCTAGGCTTCCAGGAACTGAGCAGTTTTTTCCTTTTGATGATCGATTCTCTCCTCACCGCACCTAAGGGGTTTGAGTCCGATATAACTCGCTAGCGCGCTCCCCAAGGGTTTTAAGCTTTTTGGAATCGGAACCCACCCGATATACCTCCAGTGCGAGCGCCTTCTCAGATACTAGGTGGGCTGGGACTTTTCTGGATCATCACCACTAGGGTTGTCTCCATACTAAGACCCGGGTGTTTGTATGTGTGCCTAAACCCAACCCTTTAAAAATCTACCCCGTAAAAGAAACAAATTAATTAAGGTCCCTAACTTGGTTCAATTTTAATTTTTTTCAAAGCTTTTTCTTTTCTTGGAAGTTTTCCTTAGTTCAAAGACCGGGGGTGATGATCCCATGCCGCCACTACAGGCCGGCATCCACTGGCGGAATATGAGTGCTCAAGTAGGCCCGCCAATCGGCTAAGGCACTTTAAATGATGGAAATTTAAAGGAATTGAAAGACAATGCTCAAGTAGGCCGGGCAATCGGCTAAGGCACTTAAAATGACGGAAAAGTAAAGAAATTAAGAAACGATGCGCATGTAGGCCCGCCAATCGGCTAAGGCATGTAAATGACGGAAAAGTAGGGGTGAGAAAAATGACTTAATCGGAGGGGTGAGTTTAAAAAAAATAGCAAAAATAAGAAAAAAAAACACAGCAATAAATGTTAGGAAAAATAAAAAAATAAAAAGGCCTAGTTCAAGGGGAAGCTCTACTAGCTATTCCCCAGCAGAGTCGCCATTTGGGCAACCGTGGGAATCAGATCCGTCATTTACGCGCCTCTCTAACGAAAAATATAGAGTCGCCACCTGAGCTTTGTGTCCCGGGATACCTAGTTCATTTTATGAGCACCTAAGTGCTAAAAATATGACTAATCCGCCCCCACACCAAAGGCTTCGGTTATCGATCGGGAAGGTGTTAGGCACCCGATCAACCCGCTTAATGCGGTCTCTACTAATGGCCAAAAATAAAATAAAGTAAAAGAAAAAAAAATAGCTTCCTCTTGCTCGAAAGGGCTTAGAATTCTATTTGTGCCCCTCCGTTCCTACCGAAAATTTGGCGGCGTAACGGCACAAATGGGGGGATGGAGGGAGCTAGAAAGAGATAGGAGAAGAAAGGGGAGAGACGGAGCCCTCGGGCCCTTGTAGCACCGTAGAGGAGCCTTGCGTGGCTTGCTTTGATGAGCTTTTGAAGGTCTTGTATGGTGGAAAATGGGGTTCTAACTCCTAAGGCTTGAAGCTAAGAGGCAGGAAAGGGAGGCTAGGGGATCACACACACCTAACTAAGGGTTCTCTATAAAATGCTAAGGTCTAGGAGTGTTGTGAATTCTGGAATTTGTATGGGGGGTGTGCACCAAAGGGAGAATGATCTTCTCACTTTAAGCTCTTTCTCTCTTGGGCAAATTTCTCAACCTTTAAGCAAGAGGGGTGGCTCTCTATTTATAGAGAAAGGGAGGATTAGAGGGTTACTTAAGAGCTAATTGGTTTAGCAATTAGGTAATCCCCCATCTAAGGTTTTCTAGGTTTTTAGGGTTCTAGGAGTTTGGGAAACCGGTTTCAATGGTAGATGATGGGGTGAGACCATAGGTGACTTAAGGGTTGCAAATATGCTCAAAGGGGGTGCAACCAGCCTTAAGACACCCACCTCAATCAAGGGGATGGTCAAAGGGTCAAACCAAATGGAGGAAATTTGAGCATTTGATGACAGATACTGTAGCTAAGCTGGGCGTATATATTACATACGCCCAGCTTATGCACAGTAAAAATCCAAAAAACGAGGGGGAATCTGAGAAGATGGATGCCCGTGTTGGTGGCCACTTATGCTGGGCGTATGTATTATATATGCCTGGCCAAATTTGGCCCAAAAATGCCAGGCGTATATAATATATATGCCTGACCAAACTGGGGCCAAATTTGCCGGGCGTATGTAATACATACGCCTGAGTAAAAGTCATGATTTTATGTAAAACTTTAATCGACCATAACCTTTGAACCATAACTCCAAATTGGGTGATCTTTGGCTCGTTGGAAAGCTGGAGAAGTCCTCTTTCCAATGGTATATGATTTGATATTAGTAGAAGACCTCAGCGAGTCCTGGTATACCACTATTTATCCATTACCCGGGAAGGTTAGGTTTAGGGTTTGGAATGGGTTCTAAGGGTCGGGGCTGGTTTCTAAAGGTTTGGGATAGTTTCCTAAGGGATCTAGGGGGATTCCTAATGGTTTAGGGTGATTCCTAAGGATTCCATACATGCCATCAAAAGCTCAAAAATGCGCCTCTCTCGAAATGTGTTTCGATCGGGCCTTGGGCCAAATTTGGGTGTCTACAAGGGGACACTAAAAATAATTGATATCTCTAATTACTTATCGGATGTGAAAAAAATTTCTGTAAAGAATGGCACCCCGAAACTGAGGAAAACACAGCGATTTTACTTCTCAGAGACATTAATAACAAAAATGTTAGAGATGTTAGTAGCAATTACACAGTTAGTAAAAATGAAACTTAGTAAAAAAGAATGAAAATTTTATATATTACTAAGTATATACAATGACCATGAAAAGAAAATATAGAAGGAAAAATTAAAATGAAAGCTAATTACGTAGAAATATAAAACGAAGAAAAATCTAAAAAGATCATACCTGTGATGTTTATAAAGTTCTGTTATATTATTTTATTTTCTTGGTGATGACTGGTATGGTACAAAGATAAAAGTAGTAGGGTCATCTTCCGAGTCAGATACCTCAGCAATAGAATAACCATCTTATTCTTCATCTGAAGGTAAATCCCAATGTGTTTCAGGCCCTACATTTTCTGTGTTTCCCTTCTCATCAATCATTTGAAAAGAGCTTCCATCCTTACACTGTTGCTCCTTATCAGCCTTTTCTTTCAAATTCGCAGTCAGCTTATTGATCACAACAGATTTAAGTTGTATCTCCCTTCTCAGCTTTTCTGTGTTATCTTATTCTTTTGTTATGGTGACCAACCTGTTCGTTGTTATAGACTCAATGATCTACTTCTATTCTACATTAATTGAGTTTAGGGAGTCTTGAGCTTCCTACAGTTGTAGAATTTTTCCTTCAGCTATGGTTAGTAGATATTCCTTTTCACTCAGCTGTTGATGGAGTGTTTGCTGGTAGTCTTTAAGGGTTTTTTCTCTTACAATTTCTGCATCGTCAAATACTATCATTAGACCTCCAAACTATTCAAGTATAATTGTCATTTTATCTTCATACACCTTTCTTTCTTCTTCCCAGTCTTGCTGATTTTCATTCAGTCTTCTATTCTCAGCTAGTAGTTGGGTCATTTGTGTTTGAAGGGTTGAAGTGGCATCTTGGACTCTCTTCTCTATGTCTGCTGCCCATCATGCATGATGATCTTGCACAGCTCTTCTTCGCAAGTCATCCATTATTTATGTGCACTCTTGAGATGTAAGAGTAGTATCAGAGACTCTCTTCTTTGGTCTTTGAAATTCCTCCAGCCATTTCTTTACCACATTCTGTAATGGTGCCAACTTTGGGCCAAATGTATTTAACCATTGTTGTATTCCTTTAAATTTGTTCACTACATCTTGGAATGGCAATAATGTTGGTTTATGTATAAGTTGCCATTACTCTACTGCCTTTAATCTCCTTTCTAACTCGGGGATTGATGTGGTAGTGAGTAGAGGATCCCCAGGGGATACTTCTTCATTTAATAATTCTGTAAATCCCCCTCTTGGTAACTCATAGCTTGTTCTTCTTCAACAGCTTGGACGGCAAGAGTTTGGTCTGTATTGGCTGTAATTGTAGGTTGAGCAACATGCTTTATTGGTACAGGGATATGACTAGAAGTAGCCACTCCAATTATCTATTGATCAATTATGGAAGGAATTTCTTCTATTCTTTCAATATTTGAGCTCACCAGGCCTGTTTCAGTAATAGGTGGCAGTGTGTCTGCCTCAGTGGAGGGGGGCATATCAGGCCCTACTGGTGAGTCCAAAGCAGGGTCATAGAGACTGGTTTGATCTGTAACTGGGACTCCTAACTCGGTTATTATTTTTTATACTAGAGAGCTAATCTTTGCTCCCTCTTGAGGTTGAGTAGAAGTACTCACACCTTCTTCCATAACTATTTTTTTTGGGGCTTCAATTTCTATTGGCTGCTCTATGGCAGTCTCTTCTCGGTCCTCATGAATTTATGGGACTTGTGGTGTGGAGGAGGTACTTTTGGTGCAAGGAATGAACAAGATTTTCTTTTTATTTTTGGCACTTAAAGTTCTCCTATAGGCTGTGATAGTTAAACCTTCCTCAGTTCTCGGTAAAGCTTTTTCCTTGGGGTCTATACTATACCCCAAATTCATCAGCAGATTTGCGATAAGGCCTCCAAATGGTAGGGTTAATTTCTTTGTCTGGTATTTTTCTTGACTCAATTTCTCCCTCACCGTGATGATTACTTCAAAAAGATAAGAGGGCACATTGAACCAATAGCGATTTGCCATTAAATATAATACCTTGGCAAATAGTGCCCTACTCTGTATTCCATAACCCGTGGGATGAATAGTCTTATGAATTAGCACGTCGAAGAATTGAAGTGATAAACTCCTGTCCTGTGGAGGGTTTCTTAATAGTTCTGTTGCCATTTGGGCAAAGTCAGGGAGGGTATCTAATGGCATCCTCAAAAGGTTGGCCTCTGGGTTATCTTGGGACAATTGTGAAATTTCCAAGGGGGCATGCATTACCCTGGTGACCATTTCCTTTGTAATCTGGATCAGAAGCCTATCGATACTGGTGGAGAGGATTGGGGATGGTTCATGGCTAGTTTTTGTCATATTTTTGTAAAATAGCCTCACCAATCTAGGATAGACTGGTGTGACTCTTGGCTCTAAGATATAATTCAGCTCGGCATCCTTAAAATATTTGATGGCTTCTCCACTTAGTTCCAATTTTTCTAAAGACTCAACGTCTACCACAATTTTAGCTCCCATGATATGGTGTTTTATTAAAGTAGGGAGTCTATCTGCAGGTGTAGTAGAGGACGCTGACTTTTTACTTTTATCTAATTTCAGTCCCTTTTTAGGGACAGCCACAGATTCGGTTTCATTTGTGTCTTTAGGAGTTTCTCTGATAACTACCTTGGACGATTTGGGTTTCTTCTTGGGTGGGTCTGTTGCTTTTGATTTGGCCTTAAGGGCTACAAACCGTGCAATATGGTTAATTATTGGAGTGTTATCATAACTATTACCTCCTTCTTCCTCTCCCTCTTCCCTCTGTCGCTTGCCCGTCTTATTAGCTATGCTACTACTCTTTTCCTTTCCTGTAAGAATTATTAATTAACAATGAATTTCATGTATTGAGTAAAAATTTCTTGCAGAAACCCTTCCATTTGATCATTAAAATCGTCACCTTACCACTTGATGATTGAAACCCTAACTTGTAGATGCAGAATGAAATGTACATAGGGTTTCCAAAATAAAGTAGGGGAAGCAAAGGGTGTATAGGAAATTAAAATGGTTGGGCTGAGTAGGAGGACGGTTAGGATGAATAGCCTTTTGAAAAAGAGAGGGAAGGGGAGAGAGAAAAACTAGAGAAGTTGAAAATGGAGCCGACCGATCCTTTTTTCGAATATGTAGGCCCTGTTTTCAGTTACAACTTATTGAACCAGTCATCAATTGGGTTATGACCTAAAACCATCGGTTGATTCTTGTATGAACCCTCATATTAGTGAATCGTAATCACTACTTTTCACTGATAGACCTAATGACGATCAATCATACATCCATATGATTATTCGGTATAATCTACAATTGATAGGATATTACGACTCATCGTCTTTTAATGATTTGGGTCATAGTATAATACCTAAACTAAAAAGAAAGAGAAAAACATAGTTTTCATAATTTACAATTGATGCTACGGATGAGTATGTAGCTCGATGATCAACAAGGTGTCTATATTTGATTTTGAGGAGCCAATGTATCCCCCAGGAGCACTTGTCCTCTAAGATTATTGACCGGCTGCATAGGCAATTTTCCACTCTCTTCTTACCACTTGGGAACCTAGTTGGCCTATCTAGCTTTCCATCTTCATAACGGACTAGGTATGTGAATTGAGCACTTAAGAAAATTGAGCAAGCTGATGTAAATCTTTTGAGTGCTAATGCGACTGTTGCTGTAAATCTTAAAGGATTTGAACAACTGTGGCATCAGGTGCATTGCTCTGTGGTCCAAATTAGAGTTGTGCACCAGACAATTGAGGTCTTTGGTGGAAAGCTTGAGTCTGGGGAAATCGAGGTTGCACAACTGATGGTGCTAGCTGTGCAGCACCTATGGAACCATAGTTAAATCTAGGGTGGTTCCTCCATGCTGGATTATATGTGTTTCCAAAATCTCCCCTCTGGAAAGCCATTATTTATTCACTTTCCACCACCTCTTGGTGGGATTGCGCAACTGGGTTTTCATTATATGTGTGAGTTTGGCAATTAGGGTGGCTTGCCAAAGATCTATCCAGGGTGCTAGGATTGGCACCCATTAATGTTGCGATTTGTTGTTCGAGGGCCAAATCTTTCGAACTCATGTCATCCTCCTTCTTTACTTTATCATTGCCAATATCATAAAGTCCACCCCTCGCGAGCGGGGTGTGGCGAGTGACATCTGGATCAGATCTAAGCAGAGTCTACTTCTCTTTTGAGTTATTGGCCTGTTTCTCGAATAAATTCCAGGACTGCTGGCCATTCTAAGCCATAAAGGCTCCTCCACTCACGATATCGACTGTAGACTGGTTAGTCTCAGTCAACCCTTGGTAGAAGCTTTGCGCTATCCACCAATTTGGTACCTCGTGATGAGGACACTTCTGTAACAAATCTTTCATCCATGCCCAACTCTCATGAAATAATTCTCCTGGCTTTTGCCTGAAGTCTTGAATCGCTTAGCGAATCTAGTTAGTTTTACCAATTGGAAAGTACTCGCCCAAGAACTTTGACTGTAATTCCTCCCATGTGGTAATACTTCTGGTAGGTAATAAAATTAACCATGCCTTCACCCTATCCTTGAGAGAGAATGGGAACAAGCATAGTTTTACAGCCTCTTTATTAGCAGTCGATAATTGTAGCACTGTGCAAAGCTCTATGAAGTCCCTTAGATGTTGGTAGGGATCTTCTCGATCAAGCCCATGAAAGGTTGGTACAGATTGAAATGTATGGAGCTTGATTTCATAATTTTAACCCACAGGCACCTCTGATATAACTATATAAGAGGGCTCGGTCAAAGCTATTGGGCTGAAATGTGCTTGGATTGATAAATTGTCAGCCATAACTAAGGAGTCTCTTGTGGGTATATGGTGTGATGCTAAATTATACAAGAGAGTTCTTTCAATTTATGGTCTTTCAATTTATGGATCACGCACAAAGAAGTCTAGGCATCTAGATCGGGTGTGATGCAAACAAAAAGAAAAATTATATTTTTGTATATATATTTGTTTTTTTATTTTTATTCTAGAAGGCAGGGAGAGAAAATAAATTTAAGCCTTGAGCTTCTCAGATCAGGGGAAGTTGATACTCTAATTCGTCACTCCGAATAAGCCTAGAAAAGATTTAAGAAGTGATCAAAGAAAATTGAAAATATAAAAAAATATTAAAAGAGAAAGATAAAAACTTATTTTCTTAAATTAATATAAATCACCTATCCCCGACAACGGCACCAAAAATTTGGCTGGCTACTTTTATGTATATCTAATTGATCTTGCTTATTTCGTGTATTAAAATTATGTTAAACTCAAGTCTTAACCTATTGCAAACGCACAATGGAAATTATAATACTAGCATAGGATCATTCCCATGAGGAAGTTTATTTATCTAATTACTTCTTATTTATACCTTCTATTTAAATCCTTATTTTTAAAACTTTTATTTATCTTTAAGATCTAATCTATTGGAAAAATATCAATAAAAGAATGATTTCTTAATCTAAAGTGTATAAAAATAAATACAAATCCTCCTTCAGATTGAGGTCATTAATCCCAATCTTCAGCTATCGGATATTTATGAATTTAAACAGTATTATCACACTATATCTCTAGTTTTTAAGCATTGGTCGTCAATCAAGTCTAAGATCCTATCAATGCAGATTTAATCTAATCAACAACTTCCTAAAATCTGGGCATCAATCAAACCTTAGAAACTGAAGATGGAAAAGTAAAAATCGTTACACTAATCTATAAATTCTAACCTTAGTCATTAATTTAAATTAAAACTTGAAGATGTTTACAAAGCATGAAAGTAAAGTAAATAAAATCTAAACTAGAAAGCAAATAAATATATCTTTCACCCCTCAGTCGCAGTCATCAATTGCTTTTGAGAAACTAGAATATCTACACTAATCTTCAACGCCCAATTGCAGTCATCAATTGCTCTTGAGAAATCTCTGGTATCTAATCTATTTTAACTATATTACACTACTTTGATTGGAAGAAAATTCAAACTCAGGCGTCAATTGATGTTGAAATTCTTCGATGCTTATTCCTATATCGGGCTCTCTTATTTATAGATTATAAGGAGTCAGTTTATAAAGACTTCTAATTCTAATAAAATAAACTACTAAAAATAAAAGATTCCTAATATAACTATAATTCCTAATTTTATCTTTCTTTGCTTCTGGATGTAGATGTACTTCTGGATTGTTCTCCTTTATTTCAGCAATCGAGATTTCCTAAGAGCTTATCTTCATCAATCTTCTCAGATCCGTGATTCACCAGACTTTTAATTTTATATATCTTCTAATTCTGTTTATGGTAGTGTAATATGCACGTGATCAGCAGCAACAGCAACAGTAGGAAAGCTTCTTTTTTGGGAAATCATAAATCACAATTTCTCATTTTCTTCTCTTCTTAGAAAATCGTTAATCACGATTTTCTATCTTTCATATCTTCCTCATAGTTGACGATTCTCTGGATTATGATTTTTCGCTTTTCTTCTTTTATCTCTTCTACAGAATCGTAAATTACAATTTTTCGGCTTTTAGTATGCGAGAAATCATCTTTTTCGCTCAATCGTCTTTCTTACTGCTTTTTGAGTTTATTTTGACGAATATTAATACTTAGGCTTTCTTTTACTGGTTATCTCTTATATCTACACATCATCAACTTGTTAGTAGCAAACTAAAGCCTAGCATCACTAAGTTAATGGTGATAAAATGGTAAATTATGTGACTGATCACATTTCGAAACTTAAGTACCAATTTCGTAGGGAGCACGATTGCATTTAGCGGATTCAATAAGCCTTTAAACCCCTAGAGGAGGAGTTGTAGTCTTCTGAAGGTTTTCAGTGAAGCTACCTACAAACTTTTAATACTTTTAGATTTTTCAAAACTAAATTTTCAAAATATAAAGTTTTATATACTAATTACTCAGTCAATCATTATATGTTCATTATTTTTCAAAAATTTTCAAATCTTTTATCCATAGCTTTCCATCATCATAATTATCCTCTATCAGAACTCAATAATTTCAATTCGGTATAGTGTGGAGTGTGTGCATATCAGTGAAAAGTTTATTTTATCATAGATTTTTCTAAACTGTAGTTTTTGAAAAATATTTTCATCTAAACACTCACTTAATGGCATCCTCTCAAAAATAATCAAAATTTTTTGGGTTCTCATAATATTGTAGATATATATGAAAATTTCATCGAACAATTAGCTGAGAAGATAAATCTCATGGAATTGATAATCAATTCTGTTTATATAACTTCTTCATTTATTCATAGTATCTATTTTGTATATCTCTACTAGATTCATATTCTTGCAAATCGTAAATCACAAAGGTCTTTCCTTTGACTTGTAATGGGGCTTTGGGTTTTCAGAAGACTTAAAGAAAAAGGTAAAGAGGATTCAAAATTATTTATGAGAATTTAGCTCTTCCTTCTCTTCTTCTCTATATTCTTCAGCTTTAGTAAGTATTCCTTTTTTGGATAACTTCTTCCCATTTCTTTTCAACTATAAATCCCATACTTTTTTTTCTAGTTGGAAGCTTTTTGCTTCTCTATTTTTTTTTTTGGAATCGTCTTTTTACGATTTCTTCTAGTTTTTTTCCCATATTTTCATATAATTGTATTTCTTCTTACTTGTACCATTTTTAGTAGATCCTTTATCTGTTAGGCATATACTCCTTTCACTCCCTCTTCTCTCCTTTTATATTCTGAACTCTAAGAAATTGTAAGGGTCAAGGACAGAAAGTTTTGGGCAGTACATGTGGTTAAAGATTTATAAAATTTTGGTACAAAGAAATTCGGCTTTAGGCTTCTAATATGGGTTCAAAGGGTAAAATATTCTGAGAATTTTAGCTTTTTGGCTCTGATTTAATAAAAGATAGCCTTTGGTCATTTTCACGATTTACTAATATGGATGTCTTATTGCTTTGATATATTTTAATAGACAGTTCTAAATAAATAAATCATCATATTTACAGAATATCTTAATTCTAAGTTCATCTTTATGAGATTTCAAATAGTAGAGAAGTTCAAGAAAAATTTAGCCTGAATAAAAATAGTCTCTCTTTCTCAGAATAAAAGAGGAAATAGGCTCTATAGCTCACTGGTTGTATGATTTTGAAACTATAATCTAAAATATTTGTAGTTCAGATCAATCATATACTTTCAAACATTCTCCTGATATAGTATTCTAGAGATGCTTTACTTTGAATTGTAACTATTTTGATTTTGATTTTTGAACTACTACTTTAATGGGTTGCTAAGAATTTCCGATTTTCATAATTTTTATTTTTTTTCATCATTCTCATATAATGATTAACTTAAAAAAATTCTAAAGAAAACTATACTAATATAATATATTTTCAAAATTGATATGTATCCTCCCAAACTTAATTAGGACAATGTCTTCATTGTGCAAAATAGGGGATATACAAAAAAAAAACAAAAAAATAAAATATTACCTTACTTTACTACTGGGTTACTTACCGGGTTTATAATCTACAAAGAGAAATCAAAGTCTTCCCCCTAGGAGAAACATACTACCGGTTATAGGGAATAATAAAAAAATGTTAGATGTTAGTAGCACTGTTAGTAAATTAGTCAAAAACAGCAAAAAAAGAAAAAAAAAACTTTTCATATATATATATAAACTAATTACAGAAACATAGAAAGAAAACTAATTACATAAAAAGAAATCCTATGAAAAATCTAGACACACACTAAACTAAGACACTGGTAGCAACTCCCAAGAGAAATCTTCAATAAAGATTGGTCCTCCAGCTTTTTCAAAATGTTGTCGCCCCTAACAAAAAGGTAGAGACACAACCCAGGGGTGTGTGCATCCAATAGAAAAGAAAAACCTAAGAAGATGGCGGGGTGTAGATGGCGAAGGTTTCTACCACTTAGGAGATGGAGGTGGTGGATCGTCATTGTCTCCTAGTTGAGGAAGGAGAGAGATGAGTTTATTGATCAACCGCCTCTTTTCCTCTATAAGGGCGGAGATCTCTTCGACTTCCCATTGGAGGAGCCTATCAAACGCCTCATAAATTTCTACCCAACTCAGTGGTTTCGTCATGGCGAGAGGGTTGGTGATGGAAGAGGATGCAGAAAGAATGGAATAAAGGTACTGGAGATGTAAGTTCCTATTTATAAAGAATCTGAAACGTGAACAGTCGCTTTTTATGGAGGTTATGGGTGGCATTGAAGAATGCAACCGGTTGGTATACCCATTAATTGTGAACGATGTGTCTGTGCAGCGTGAATTGTGGCAATGCCTTTTGTATTGAAGGTCGCACCTTTCATAAATGTGTAGATATATCTCAGCAATCGTAATCACTACGATTAGAGACCAATCCTTTCTATCGGGTCTAACAATTCTTTCTAATATTTTCTTTATTTTACGGTTAGAGACTTCCACTTGACCACTGGTCTGAGGGTGATAGGGAGTTGCGATTTTATGTGTAACTCCATATTTCTTAAGTAAACATTCAAAATGTCGATTACAAAAATGACCGTCCCCGTCACTTATAATAGCCCGTGGGGTTCCAAACTGTGAAAATATGTTTTCCTTGATAAAAGAGACTACCACCTTATGATAAGTAGTCCTTGTGGTTGATGATTTGATCCATTTAGATACATAGTCAACAGATACCAGGATATACATGTATTCGTACGAGGGTGGAAATGGGCCCATAAAGTCTATGCCCCATACATCAAAGGGTTCTGCAACCAAAATTGGTTGTAGGGGCATCATATTCCTTTGGGATATGGCTCCTGATTTTTGGCATCGTTCGAATGCCTGACAAAAATTCTGAGCATCCTTGAATAACAATGGCCAATAAAATCCTGATTGTAGTACCTTGGCGGCCGTTTTCTTACCACCGAAGTGGCCCCCACAAGCATATGTGTGATAAAATCGTAGGATATTGTGAGTGTCACCGTCGGGCACACATTTTCTGATTATTTGGTCTGAGCATATTTTAAATAAGTTTGGGTCCTCCCAAATATAATACTTGACATTAGCAAAGAAAATATATTTATCTTGATTGGACCAGTTTGGGTTTGGGGAACCTTACCTATTGCCAAATAATTTATGATATTGGCATACCATGGAACTCTTACTTCGACTGCGAAAAGCTACTCGTCTGGAAAGGTATCGTGGAGAGGTTCTTTGCTTATGGTTTTAGGCATCTCAATTCTGGACATATGATCCGCCACTATATTTTTAACTCCTTTCTTTTCCTTTATTTCAAAGTTAAATTCCTGTAAAAGTAGGATATATCGGATTAGTCTCGATTTGGCATCCTTTTTAGCCAATAAATATTTTAGTGCAGAGTGATCTGAAAAGATGATTTTTTTATCCTAATAAATACAGTCGGAATTCGTCTAATGCAATTACGACAGCGAGAAGCTCCTTCTCAGTGGTTGTGTAATTAACTTGCACTTCAATCAAGGTACGACTCACGTAATAAACTACATGAGGGATCTTATCTTTCCACTGTCCTAAGACCGCACCTATTGCGTAGTCAAAAGCATTGCACATTACTTCAAAAGGTAGGGAATAGTCAGGAGATTGAATGATTGGTGTAGATGAGAAAAGGTCTTTGAGTTTATTGAATGCGTCAAGGCAGGCATCATCAAAGTTGAAAGGTACATCATTCACTAATAAGTGATATAAAGGTCTCGAGATTTTTGAAAAATCTTTAATAAAGCGGCGGTAGAAGCCAACATGGCCAAGGAAAGATCTAATTTGCCGCATCAAGGTAGGTGGAGGTAGATTAGCTATCAAATCAATTTTAGCCCTGTCAACTTCTATTCCTCTTTTGGAGACGATATGTCCTAAGACAATGCCTTCTTGCACCATAAAATGGCACTTCTCCCAACTTAGCACTAGATTAGTCTCTTCACATCTTTCTAAAACAAGGGCCAGGTGATCAAAACAGGAATCAAAGGTTCGGTCGAATACCAAAAAATCATCCATAAACACTTTCAGAAACCTATCTATCATGTCAGAAAAGATAGCCATCATGCATCTTTGGAATGTTGCGGGTGCATTGCATAGCTCGAAGGGCATGCGTCGGTAAACAAACGTTCCAAAAGGACACATGAAGGTGGTCATTTCTTGATCCTCCGGATATACCGGTACCTGATTGTATCCTAAATATCTGTCTAGAAAGCAAAAATATTCTTGACCCATAAGTTTTTCCAAAATTTGGTCAATGAAGGGCAATGGAAAGTGATCCTTGTGTGTCATGGAGTTAAGCTTCCGATAATCAATGCATACACGCCACCGCGTTGCTTCGAGTAATGGTACTAGTTCGCCAGATGCATTTTCTTTTACGGTAATCTCAGATTTCTTTGGAACTACCTGAATGGCACTCACCCATTGGATGTCAAAATTTGGTTAAATAATACTTGCATCTTATAATTTTAAAATTTCCTTTTGTACTACTTCCCTCATGTTTGGGTTCAACCGTCACTGACTTTTGCGTGAGGTTTTGGCATTGCCCTCCAGATGAATTCGGTGCATATAAATTGACAGATCAAGCCCCTTAAGGTTGGCGACAGTCCACCCTATTGCACATTTAAATTTTAGAAGTATGGCCAGCAACTTGCTCTCCTATTCCTTGCTAAGAGTAGATAAAATAATTACTAGGAGAGTTTCATGAGGCCCAAGAAATGCATACTTGAGGGTATTAGGAAGTGGTTTTAAGTCTAAGGACGGTGCTTTTTCAATAGATGGCTGTAACGGCTCACTAGAAGTGGTAGGTAGAGGTTCTATCCATAGTTTCCATGTTTTAGCAGTGTCCAACACAGACGTTACCACTTTTAGTTGAAGGTTTGAGTCTTCCAAATCCATATACCATAGTGCGGTTTGAAGCACATCTTTAGATATGATGAGGGGCAATGCTTCTTCTACAAATTCCTCAATTTCGTCAATGTTGAAGCATTCCTAGTCATCAATTGAAGCCATTTGGTTGGCTGCTGAGAAGACATTCAACTAGATTTGCATATCTCCAAAAGAAACTTTCATTACTCCGATTTTGCAGTTAATGCATGCATTGGCCGTAGCCAAGAATGGTTTACCGAGTATAACGGGAATTTGTGCTAGGGATTTTGAACTAGGTTTCATGTCTAATACTAAGAAATCAACAGGAAAAACAAATTTATCTACTCCAACCATGACATCTTCAATTACTCCTACCGGTCTTCTTTCTGATCTATCAGCTAACTAAAGAGTCACTGAAGTAGGCCTTATTTCTCTAAGTCCTATTTTTTTATAAACAAAGTATGGTAGCAATTTTACACTCACTCCTAGGTCTAGGAGTGCTTTGTTTAGAGCATGGTTTCCTATGATGCAAGGAATCATAGGAACTCTAGGATCTTTAAGCTTGGGAGGGGTCTTAGCTTGTAAAACTGAGCTTACTTGCTCGGTTAGGAAAACTTTTGCGAGACGTTGTTTCGTTGTTTTCATTTTTGCGTACACATCTCTTTCAACAATCGTTTATAGGCAGAGACTTGTTTAATTGTTTCTAACAGAGGTAAATTAATCTTCACTTCTTTGAAGATTTTAGTGAGTTCCTCTAGTTTTTTGGAATTTTTATCAAAATGTGATAGTGCACCAAAAGCATTAGGGAAAGGTAAGTTTGGTACATATGGTACTTTGGTTACAAATGTGGGTGTACCATCATTCTTAAATTTTTTATTTTCTAATTTTTTTGGCTTTTTTTGCAGTGGGACTTCCTTTATGGCTTCGTTTTCCTTGTTCTAAGGTTCAGGGTTGACTACTGGTGTAGGCATATCTACTTTGTTATCCACAACCTTACCACTTCCCAAAGTTTGAACAACTTGGATGTGGCATGGGGGACTGGGTATGGTCTCTTCACTCAACTTTCCTCCTAAATTGATTGCTGGTAGTGACAATCCTTCATTACTCCCTGTTTTCTCCCATTGTATAGCAATTTGTTCAATTTTTG
The DNA here is from genome assembly GCA_021018995.1 of Chloranthus sessilifolius. Taxonomy (NCBI): domain Eukaryota; kingdom Viridiplantae; phylum Streptophyta; class Magnoliopsida; order Chloranthales; family Chloranthaceae; genus Chloranthus; species Chloranthus sessilifolius. Next base: position 86,899,198 of record CM037594.1, on the reverse strand, counting down.
TTCCTAAGTTTGCAATGGTCTGAGAACAGAAATACAAGTCTTGGGAAATTTGAGAAAGTTGAGATAATTCCTTAGAACGTTGATGCGCATGTTGCTGCAGAACTTGAAGAATCTGAACAATAGTGGCATCATCGTCTGTAACGGGCTGTTGATAGAAAATTTGATTTGTGGCGTATCTTGGCTAGGAATTATAGGGGTATTGCTGATATGCGTAAGAGTAGTCTTGTTGGGTCATACGTGGAAAATCATAATGGTTTCCCCACTGAGGGTCATAGGAGTTCTCGGAGCTTCCCCATTGAGAAGCAAAGATTTGCTCAAGGATAGTTGAGTACTCTTGTGGAACATAAGTTGACTGGTAGCTTGGCCAAGATGGGTAATTATGGCCTTGTATATCTAAATGAAATATTTATTATATATATACTATTATTATTTTTATATTATTATTATTTATTCTTTTCGAAAGCAGGGAGAAATAAATCTGAGCCTCTAGTCTTTGTGGCCAGCAAAAGTGTTGAAGTTCTGATCTGTTACTCGGAGTATACCTGTAAAATCTTAATAAGTGATCAAAGAAAAACAAATATAAAGAAATATAAAAAGAGAAAGATAAATATCGGTTTCTAAAAGAGTAAAATATTAGATAAAAAATAGAAATAAAGATAAATTCCGCTTCCCCGACATCGACACCCAAAACTTGATCTTGCTTATTTCTCAGCAGAACTTCTAGTGAACGATTCTTCATAACGATCAATCCCTTTTCTCTTGTCGCCTTTCACTTTTGAACATCTTCTAGAGAATCGTAAATTACAATTTTCTATTCAGCACCCAATCGTCTTTCATGATTTTTTGGCTTTCAGTATATAGCGAATCATCTTTTTACGCTTAATCGTCTCTTTACTACTCTTTTGAGTTCATTTGGACAAATATTAACACTTTGGCTCTCTTTTACTGATTTTTCTTAATATCTGCACATCATTAACTTATTAGTAGTAAACTAAGTCCTAGCATCACTAAGTTAAGGGTAATAAAGTGGTATATTATGTGACTGATCATACCCCCAAACTTGCGTTTTGCTAGTCCCTAGCAAACAAAGAAACATAATCATCTTATACTGAAAAATAAATTGCCACTTTCGTAGGGAGCACGATTGTATTTAGCAGATGCAACTAGCCTTTAAACCCAAGGTGGTCCCTAGTGGGGGAGTTGTAGTCTTCTGAAGGTTTTCAGTGAAGTTACCTACAAACTTCAAATCTTTTTGGATTTTTCAAAAGAAAACAAAGGTTAAAAATCTAAACTAATTTTGTACACTAACTAAATTAACTAAGTTTACTAAGGTGGTCATCACAAAGTCGTTATGATTTTCTAAAATTACCAATCTTTTATGCTTACTTTCCATTATAACAGTTGTCCTTGCTTATAACTCCAACAGTTTCAATTCATAATAAGCAGAAAGTGTATACATCAGTGAACAATTTATTCTACATAAAATTTTCTAAACTTTAGATTTAGAAAATACTTTCATCCAAAAACTCACTATTGACATACTCTCAAAAAAATATCAAAACTTTTGGGTTCTCACAGTATATTATTTCAGAAAAATTCAATCAAAGATAAAAATTGTCAATCTCATAGAAAATGGTAATCTACTTTATTCATATGAATCCCTGTACAATCTATAATATCTATTTTTCATATCTCTACTAGGCTTATGCTTTTACAAATCGTAAATCAAAAAGGTTTTTCCTTCAGCTTGTAATGGGGCTTTGGGTTTCAGAAGGTACCAAAGAAAGGTAGAAAAGGATTCAAAGTTTTTCTTTTCTGAGAATTTAACTCTTCTTTCTCCTATCTTGTCAATTTCTTCTTCTTTTCTTCAGTAAGTATCCATGAATTGGATGACTTCTTCCTATTTTTTTTAAAATTGTAAATCCCATTTTAATCCTTTCTAAAATCGTCCTTTTTACGATTTTTCATCTCTTTAAAAGCTTTTTACTTAAAAATTGTTCTTCTTTTTAAGAAATCGTTCTTCATGATTTTTCATTCTTTTTCTATATATTTTTTTTTATTTCTTCAGTTGTATCCTTTTTTGCATTCCCCTTTTATCTGTTATCTTTTTACTCCTTCCACTCCCTCTTCTTCCCTTCTTTTACATTTTAAACTCTCAGAAAATATAAGGGTTAAAGGTTGAAAACTTGGATAGTATATATGGTTAAGGGTTTATAAGATTTTTGGTACAAAGAAATTCAGTTAGGCTTCTAATATGGGTTCAAAGGATAAAATTTATTCTGGGATTTGACCCTTTGACTTTTTGGCTCTGGTTTAACAAAAGATGGCCTTTGATCTCTTTAAGATTTGCTAGCATAGATGTCTTATTACTTTGATATTTTAAACAGATAGTTCTAGACAAAAAATCAGGTTATCATAGAATATTTTGATTCTAATTTCAGCAGTATGAGTTTCATAACATTATAGAAGTTCAAGGAAATTTTTAACTAAAATAAAAATAGTCTCTCTAAATAAAAGAGGAAATATGGCTCAAAATCGCACTTGTTTATAATTTTGAAACTATAGTCTAAAATTTTGCAGTTTATATCAATCTATTGTTTCAAACATTCATTCTAATACAGTGTTCAATGAGCTAAGCATGAATTGTACTGTTCTATTTTCTGAACTCCTACTATAATGGTTTGTATGTTTTCAAGATTTGTAATTTTGCTATCATAATCCTATGTAATGATTTTGAAACTAAAGATTCAAAATTTTTTTTTTTTTACAAAAATAAACTAACTAAATACTACTTTACTAATTATAAAACTACTATACAAAGAAATTGTGTATCCCCCCAAACTTAAATCGGGCAATGTCCTCATTGGCACAAAAACAGGGGACACTAAAAATTATTGATATCTTTGATTGCTTACTGGATGTGAAAAAAAATTCTGTAAAGAATGGTCCCCCAAACTTAAGGAAAACACAACGATTTTAGTTCTCAGAGACATTAATAACAAAAATGTTAGAGATGTTAATAATAGGGAAATTTGCACTTTCAGCCCTATACGTTTGCATATTTGCAGAAACGGCCCTATAGTTTCAATCCTTGCATTAATGGCCAGCTCCAAGCCTAGCCGGCTGCACGTCAGATATATATATGCTTCTCTATACAAGCATTGAATCTAGAATTTCTCTATCATTTTTTAGCACCTTCTTTCTCTCTTGGAAAGCGATTTCGAGATTCCACTACAGTTCGTATAACATAGAGAATACAACAGGCTAGGTAAGATATCGAGTACAATATCTTTTTAAGTTAATGATTTTCCAAATTTTCAATACATTGTAGGTAGTCCAAGATATGTAAGATATCGATCGATAACTTAAGTTATCGGCCGATATTTTAAGTTAGCGATCGATAACTTAAGTTATCGTTTGATAATTTAAGATATCGATCGATAACTTAAGTTATCGGCCGATAACTTAAGTTATCGATCGATAACTTAAGATAGGTTTTTTTTTTTTAGGTTTTGGTTTATGGTTGACAAAAACGCTAAAGTTTTCATTCATTTTATTTTTTAATATTTTTAAATAATTGTAGCGCTAAGTCAAGTATAACTGTTTATAAACAACCAATTTTAATTTTGTAAATATTGTAGGTTGAAATGGATGTTCCCCTTCTTTGCCATTTTGATTTCGTACACGTGGGAGATAATACTTACAACGGAGGACATCGGAGGATTGTCACTGTCACGGAGAATATATAATTTGATGAGTTTATAGAGAAAATGTACAAAGTCAGTCGGACACAACCGGAAGAACATTCTATTACACTTACTGTTTCATTACACATAGGGAATGAGCTTGTATTTGCCGAATTGTCTGACTCTGATGATCTTACAAACTTATTTAGAGCATATCGTATCGGTGATGGTGTGATAAATATTTATATCGAAAAATCATTAGTCACTACTGTAGCAGAAATTTTACCGTCTTTAGAAACATTTCAACCGTTCAAGGAAACAAACGAAGATGATCATGGTGTGAGAACAGAATATTTGATTGAAAATCAAGAAATACGGTATGAAGAGGAGAACATTATTGCACCGATGATAGTCGACGATGATAGAAATATAGGATTTCGCCCTTACAGTAAGCTTCTGGAGCAACCCTCTTCATACATTCCAATGAGTGAAGGCGATGAAGATCAAGCATATTGTCATCAAATGAATCCGATGCATGATACATCTCAGTTCAACTTCGATTCGGTAAATCAGTGGGAAACATTTTTAGTCGGCCTTAGTCCATATCAATGGCCTTCCGAACAAATAGCTTCGGAGCCAACGATAATCGAGCCTTCAATAGCACAGCCTCTTATACATCAAACATTCCCACATCGACCAACATCAATCCAAACAACTGCACAACAACCAAGCGTACATCGACGGGCTCAATCCTAATCATGTAATAACCATCCAGTCGATGACGGTGATAGTGATCCTGAAAATAATGAAGCTCCGCCGTCTCCCACTTCGCGTGTTAATACTAATAGGGGAATTGATCAACCTCTGGTGGATGAAGACTATCAGCTTAATGACTCGGAAGGAGAGTATATGAATTCAGACGATGAGGAACTGTATGAAGGGGGAATAATTACCATTGGTCAGGAGTTTAGAAATAAAAAATCATTTTAAAAAGTTCTTAAAGAATTTGCAATGACAAATAATTTTCAAATTAAACCAATAAAACCAGTCCTCTTCGAGTTACGGCGAGGTGTGTTGAAGTAGGATGTGCTTGGCGAATACATGCATCGAAGTTAGTAGGCGTAGACACGTTTATTGTGAAAACTTTCCACCCGGAACACACGTGCGGAATGCCAGCCTTTGGAAGTGGATATCACCAATGTACGACATCGTGGATAGCTTCATTTATGAGAGATAAGCTATTAAAGGGCTTTGACGAGACTCCTGCTTCAATAATTTTTTATATTTAAAAAAAATACGGTATAACAGTAGGTTACTGGAAAGCATGGAGAGGAAAAGAAATGGCGTTGAATGACATTCGAGGTAGCTGGAACGAGCAATTTAAGATGTTACCGTCATATGTTGCCAAATTACAGCGGGTCGATCCAGAAGTACAGACCGAATTGTGTCTCGACCCTGATAATGCATTTCAGAGATTCTTCGTGGCATTCGGACCTTGCATTCGAAGCTTTCGTAATACTTTACGAAGAATAATTGCGGTAGATGGAACGCATTTGCGTGGACGATACAAGGGAATGTTGTTAATAGTTACGGGCGGTGTTGTACCAAAAGAAAATGAAGACCATTGGACATGGTTTCTTGATCTATTAGGGAGACGTGTAATCGGTGAATTTGAAGAACAATTTGTTTTGATATCAGACAGACAGAAAGGTTTGATGGAAGCAGTGGAAAAAGTTTTTCCTAATGCCTTTCACAGCTACTGTATGCGACACCTGGCTCTAAATCTGTTTGATAAATATAAGGATATAATCTCTAGACCGCTTTTCTGGGTTGCTACCCGTGCATTTTTAGAAGCAAAATTTAAAAGAATTATGCGAAAAATAGAAGACGACGCCCCCCCGGAATGTACAAAATGGATTAAAGAAATTGGTGATCATTTCTGGGCACGCGCTTATTTCCAAGGGAGGTGTTATGATATGTTGACAACTAATATAGCTGAAAGCATAAATAGTGTGTTGAAAATAGCGAGAGAGGAACCGATTGTGAGCATGCTAGAAACTATTCGCACAAAAGTAGCCGAATTTTATTTTCGTCGTCAGGAGGAAGGAAATAAAATGACACATGTGTTAACACCAATGGCAGAAAAACACATAACAAAAAATTCAGGATGGGCCAGTCGAAAAAACGTCATACCATATGGTCGTGATATATTTCAAGTTAAACGTGGTGATTACACTCACAATGTCAATCTAGAATCGCGAACATGTACATGTAGACGTTGGGCTATTCTTGGATTACCATGTTCACATGCGATCGCCGCATTATTGCGCCGAAACAGAGAAAGAGAGATCCCCCAATTCTGTGAACACTGGTTTACCAGTAACTTATTTAGGGAAACTTATAAAGAACACTTTGTCCCGACCGTTGACAAGTACCAATGGACTTCGCAAAGAGACGACCTTCAAGTTTTGCCTCCCCACAAAATACGTCAAGCCGGCCGTCCGAAGAAAAGGAGAATAAGATCTAAAGGCGAAGTTCGACCACTACGATGTAAAAATTGTAACAAGTACGGTCATAACCGTCGCTCGTGTAAATTTGTTAATATTTGAAATTAACTTATATTAATTCAAAGTTTGAGAATGATAACATATTGAGATTAGATTAGACCTAGTGGCGATCGAGCTTCCAAATGATCTCATGATCGAATAGTATTTTTTTTTTCTCTTTTTCTTTCTTTCAACATCAACAGACTAGACCTCAATAAAAAAGCAATCAACATCCGCCAATTGATTAATATTTTTTTTACACTAATAATTTCGTTTTGGAATTGTGATTGAGATATATAGCTGTGCTTAATAAATCATTCACTCAATCTACTACTGATTGGCATAGAATGATTGGCATAGAGCCCTACCAAAGATATCTAGCTTCACAATTCCAATTGGTAGATGACTTAAGTCATCGGCCGATGATTTAAAATATCGTCCAATGAATTAAAATATCGGCCGATGATTTAAAATACCGGTCGATAACTTAAATCATCGTCCGATAACTTAAGTTATCGTCCATTGATTTAAAATACCGGCCGATATTTTAAATCATCGGCCGATGACTTAAGTCATCGGCCGATAACTTAAGTTATCGGCCGATGGCTTAAGATATCGGACGATGACTTAAGATATCGGACGATATTTTAAGTCATCGACCGATTGGAAAAGTAAAACTATATCTTCGATAGGGCTCAACTGAAATCTAAACATCAGTAGATAAAGAAATAAAGAATTATTTATAAGTAATTGTTAGACAATTACGACAAATTGATAACAACGAAAATAAAAATTATACAAGTTGATAAAAATTAATTAATTATTTACAATTTCATCAAAAAACATCTCTACAAAAGTCTAAAAAATTTTACAAACATATTTAACTCTTCTTCCCAAACGTGCACATTAGATGTCCGATTTTGGCTCTAAATTGTTGCATATGTTTTTCTTCGAAATCAATAGGCCGCTGTTGGGAGAAGTATTCTATATACTTCAAAACGTATACACCGCAATCCCAACCATTTTTTTGGATCGGGAGAACAACACTGTTGAGCGCCGATACCTTCCACTGTTGATCGAAAGCTGACTTCAAACCGACAGTGTAAAGAAGGCGCGGAAGATGATTCAATAGACATCCTTTATGCGCTTCAAACCTTCTTGAGCACTCTCGGTTTGCTGGATCTATTAACTTAATTTCTCGATCAACTAATGAAATTATAGCCAATGCCCAGTGGCTATGTTTTTGGCTATGTTTTTGGCTATGCATCGGAAGATAAATCTGCACATAAACGAAACCGAAATTTTAAATAATAAATTTTATTTAAAAGCCGTTAACGTTAAATAAAGCGAAGTTTAGTATTAAAAAATGTACCGTTCCACAGTCGACCGCGTGAATTCCGTGGTTATTATTTGTCAGTAGTGGTTCCTGCGGCTTTGAATTGTAACGAACCTGCCATTCGTCACAATAGGCCTGCCACTTCTCGAAGTCGCTGAGCGCAGCTATACCTTCGTTGTCGATAAATTTTTCAAATTTTTTCTCGTCTGCCATAAACAAGGTCTGAAACAGGATAATGTAGTAAGTAAATAAATTAGAAGAAGTTAATTAAGAGTCATGATTGAAAAGATAAATAAAAGAAAGGGACAAACGAGATTCCATTAAATAGTTGAAACCTTACCAGGGCAGACGCAGAAGTGAACCAGCTTTTTTTGGCATTGGCCGTAAACATTGAATCGTTTATAACTTCAAGGACTCTCGAGTACGCGTCGATGACTTCATTGTCATGCCACGAGCGTCCTTTGAGAACCTTCAAAAGAGCAACTGTGATGTCAACACCCATGATAGTATTGACGATCACATTGTCCTCGTTCTCCGACCGATTCCAAAAACTAAGCATATATTTTTGCTCCATTGTTTTTGGCTCATCCTCCTCCTCCTCCTCCTCCACAACCAATCTTGGTTTTTTAATCATTGCTTTACTAGTCGGAGACTTTCTCTTCTTACGAGCATGCAAGTCATATCCTTCGGCTTCATTTTTTCTAGTTGATAATTTCACTATAATTGATTTTAATGATGCCGGCTGTGACTCATGAGAAGGCTGCGTAAGAGCAGCACCATCATCACCCACATCCACCAATGGTTGTTTAGTAGGAGGCTGAGGAGTAGTTGGTTTTGAGGCAATAGGTTTAGATCTATGGGTAGGATGAGGAGCGGTGGGTTTTAGGGCAGTGGATTGTTGTCTTGGTTGAGGAGCAGTGGGTTTTGGGGCAGTGGATTGACGGCTAGGTTGAGGAGCAGTGGGTTTTAGGGCAGTGGCCTGATGGCTTTGTTGAGGAGCAGTGGGTTGAGGGACAGTGGATTGAGGATAAGTGGCGGAAGGAACGAACGTGTCAAATAGCACAGAGGTTAGAATATTATCCTGCATAATTACAAAAAAAAGTACATCTTTAATGAACTTTCGTTATATTACAAAAAATAAAAAAATTAACAAACGCATTATCGCGCAACCGATAATGTAAATTATCATTATCGGATCGATAATTTACATTATCGACCGATAATGTAAATTATCGATCGATAATTTATATTATCGTCCGATAATGTAAATTATCGATTGATAATTTACATTATCGGTCGATAATGTAAATTATCGATCTGATAATTTATATCATCGGACGATAAGTTACATCGTCGGACGACAAGCTAATTTTGCATTAATTTGTAAGGAATTAATTTTTTTTTTTTTTAATTTGTAAAGGGTTGGTTTGGTACCTTTCTCAAATGAGAGATGACCGCATCAAGATCCTTTCGTATTGCTTCATTTTCTTCTTGTAGGGCCTTCTTATCTCTCCCGAGTTGTTCAATGGTGAGTGCTTGCCCTTTAAGCAGGGTAAATGCACGCCGAAATTCCTTTTTCATCTCTTTTACAGTCATTCGGAGCGTCTTACATTCTTTTCTAAGCTCCGTTACTTCTTTGGTTAGCTGCGGTTGCCTAACCGGCTGCTCTCTTGTTGGGTGGGGCCTTATATCCGGTTTGCCCTTTGGTTCAATATTTTGACGTACAACGACCTCAAAATCATCATTTTCGTCGCTGTAATCATCGTCATCCTCATTGTCGTCATCGTCGTCATCTCGGTTAATCGGCTCTTCGGCTCTTTCTTCCGGACGTGTCGCATGACTTGGGATATCATCATATTCATATATATTTTCTTGGGAGTAAGGCTCTTCTCTTTCCTTGGTCTCTTCCTTCTTCTTTTCCATCTCTCTTCTCATAAAAAAGTATCGAACCGATTTATACTGTAATTCGTGCTTTTCAGCTTCAAGCTCTAAAATAACTTTAGACTTAAGAAAATTTTCTCGATATAAATTAGGATTACGGCTGAATTTCGGGCCTTCCCATTTCATTAGCCTCATAAATGTTTCTTTAAGCCCAATAGGAACGGTGGCGACTGCAAGAAAGTGCTCAAACACCCAAATCTGTAAGACAATAGTGCATCCGTAGATGTTGTATTGCCCCTTTTCTGACCTTTTCGTCATTTCCCTCCTGCCGTTCGCTTTTGATATGCTATCTAATAAATTATTGTAAACTATCAGGCCCCACGGTAACTTGTTGAACTCTTTAATGTTATCTATTAATTCTAAGTATCGTGTATCTACCTTCTGGTATGTGTCCGAAAGTAAAAAAGAACATACTAAAAACAATAATGATAGTTTCAAAAAATCATCGTTAGATAAATCAGCACTGTCAATAATTTCTTCAATACGAGATCTTTTCGCCGGCTTCCCCCGAAAGAATTTGTATCGAATAGTTGTTTCCTCTGGCACGGCCACCATCTCAGACTCAGGTTCCGCCAATATGTTGAGGCCTAAAATCAAGGCTATATCGATCTCTTGCAGGAGTACATTGGTGTTCTTGACCTTGAAAACATTATCTTTAACCCAAAAACTTAAAATAGCGTCAACCAAGTCTCCAACGAATCCTAATTTCTCATTAATCCTAAATAGATGACCGAATACTGAATCATCTAGTATCTTCTTTCTCTCTTCGTTACAGTGCATGTAAAATTTCTTAACACCAACTCCAGAACATTTCTCGATAGGCTTTAGAGTCATGGACATTTTCAATCAATTAGTAGGAACTGCAATATAAATAAAACCCAATTAATTAATGAAAGAAGTGATTTTAAAAAAACTACCGATAACTTAAGTTGTCGCCCGATAACTTAAATTATCGGGCGATAACTTAAGTTATCAATCGACAACTTAAATTATCGGGCGATAACTTAAGTTATCGATCGATAATTTAAGTTGTCGATTGATAACTTAAGTTGTCGATCGATAACTTAAGTTATCGATAGACAATTTAAATTATCGGTAAGTTATCGGTAAGTTAGCTGATTAGGTGGGAAACATTGGGGATGACTAATTGTGTTTAAGTGTAAAAAAATAAATTACCTGGAAATTTAATGTGACCTTTGTAACCTTTTTCCGCTTTGTCGTCGCTAAGTCGCCGCTCTCTTGATTTTTTCAGAAAAGATAAACTTGAATGTAAAAGTAACAAATGAAAGTAAAAAGTTACTTTTATACTATATTTTAAATTTTAAACGACGGTGCAAGTTTTCAAATATTGTATTAAATAGGCCCTTGCTGACGTGGAGCAGGCGGAGCCGACTAGGCTTGGACCTGGCCATTAATGCAAGGATTGAAACTATAGGGCCGTTTCTGCAAATACGCAAACGTATAGGGCCGAAAGTGTAAATTTCCCTTAATAATAATTACACAATTAGTAAAATTGAAAGTTAGTCAAAAGGAAAGAAAATTTTATATAAAACTGAGTATTGACAATGAACATGAAAAGAAAATATAAAAGGAAAAACTAAAATGAAAGCTAATTACGTAAAAATATAAACCTAAGAAAAATCTAAAAAGATCATACCTGTGATGTTTATAATGTTCTATTATATTATTTTACTCACTTGGTGATGACTGGTACAGTACAAAGATAGAAGTAGTAAGGTCATCTTCCGAGTCAGATACCTCAGCAGTAGGATAACCATCTTGTTCTTCATCTGAAGGTAAATCCCCATGTGTTACAGGCACTGCCTTATCTGTATTTTCTTTCTCATCAATCCTTTGACAAGAGCTTTCATCATTGTGTTGCTCCTTATCAGCCTGTTCCTTCAAATCCCCAGTCAGCTTCTTGATCACAGCAGATTTAAGTTGTATCTCCCTTCTCAACTTTTTTACGTTATCTTGTTATTTTGTTATGGCGACCAAACTGTTCTTTGTTATAAAGTCAGTAATCTACTTTTGTTCTGCATTAATTAAGTTTAAGGAGTCTTGAGCTTTTGCAATTGCAGAATTTTCCCTTCAGCTATGGTCAGTAGATGATCCTTTTCACTCAGGTGTTGATGGAGTGTTTGCTGGTAGTCTTTAAGGCTTTTTCTCTTATAGTTTCTGCATCGTCAGATACTACCATTAGACCTCCAAACTATTCAAGTATAGCTGTCATTTTATCTTTATACACCTTTCTTTCTTCTTCCCAAGCTTGCTGATTTTCGCTCAGCCTTCTATTCTCTGCTTGTAGCTAGGTGATTTGTGTTTGAAGGGTTGAAGTGGCATCTTGAACTCTCTTATCTATGTCTGCTGCCCATCGTGCATGATGATCTTGCACAACTCTTCTGCGCAAGCCATCCATTATTTCTGTGCACTCTTGAGATGTCAGAGTAGCATCAGAGACTCTCTTCTTTAGGTTTTGAAATTCCTCTACTCATTTCTTTACCACATTCAGTAGTAGTGCCAACTTTGGGCCAAATGTATTTAACCATTGTTCTACTCCTCCAAATTTGATCACTACATCTTGGAATGGCAATAATTTCATTTCATGTGTAAGTTGCCATTGGTCTACTGTCTTCAATCTCCTTTGAAACTCGGGGATTGATGTGGTGGTGACTGGAGGATCCACAGGGGATACTTCTTCTTTATTTAATAATTCTATAAATCCCCCTCTTGGTAACTCATAGCTTGGTTCCGCTTCAACAGCTTGGAGGACGAGAGTTTGGTCTGTATTGGTTGTAATTATAGGTTGAGCAACATGCTCTATTGGTGCAGGGATATGGCTTAAAGTAGCCACTCCAGTTATCTGTTGATAAATTGTGGAAGGAATTTCTTCTTTTCTTTCAATATTTGAGCTCACCGGGTCTGCTTCAGTAACAAGGGGCATAACATGCCCTACTGGTGAGTCCAAAGCAGGGTCATAGAGACTGGTTTGGTCTACAAGTGAGACTCCTGACTCGGTTATTCATTATGGTATGGGAGAGCTAATCTCTGCTCCCTCCTGAGGTTGAGTAGAAGTACTCACACCTTCTTCCATAACTATGTAATAGCCCGAAAAATCACATTGAACTATGACCTCGGGATCCGTGCCCGATTGGTCTTAGGTTTGACCATGAGATAGTTCATTGATGAACTTAAGGTGAGATGAGCAGAAGTGATGTGTGAATCAGTGTAGAAGAGTGGAGAGATAGAGGAGTTGTAGAGTTACATACACTGATGAGTGTGTATGTGCTCCACGCCGAGAAAAAGAGATAAGATAAAAAGGGTTGAAAACCCTAACTTTCATGTTTTGGTGGTTGAGAGAAGTAAAGAAGAGAGAGAAAGAGAGAGGAGTAAGAGAGGAGTTATTGCAACTGTTTGGAAGAGGGAGTCAAGCATTAAAGAGGCCGGATTCGACGCAAGGGATCCGGAACCAAAGCTAGAAACCCTAGCCTTCCAACTATTGATAGAAATCAACTTGAGGTCTATCCAAGGTAAATTTTTTTGTAAATAAGATGCATAGATTATAGGGGTTAAGTTGCAGTAAAAATGTGGGTTAAATCATAGAATAATGGCTTAGAAAGATAGAAGAAAAAGGATGGAAAAAGATTGGGAAGAACATCAAGGGGATCGACCGACAATTTCGATTAATCGAAATTGGGTTTGATTAATCGAATTGGCCGTGAAGTTGAAGAGTCGAGGATTCGATTTCGATTAATCGAATTGAATTTTGATTAATCGACTTTGATTTCGATTAATCGATTTGAGAATCGATTAATCGAGAACTCTCCAAAGATGGACCCCGGGGTTGGAGGAAATAACAGGAAAAATCGACTAATCGAAATGGGATTTCGATTAATCGATTTAGTTTCGATGTAATCGATTTGGAATCGATTAATCAACTTGTGAAAATCGACTATTCGAACTAAGGGTCTGCTTTGCGAAAAGAAGGATTTCGATTAATCGAAATTGGATTCGATTAATCGAATGAAAACTCATCGTCGACAGAATTTACTTTTATGAAGAAGAATTTCGATTAATCGAAATTGGATTCGATTAATCGAATGACAATTCAATCGTTGAGAAATCGAGAATGGACTTTGCGTTCGATTAATCGAAATTGCTTCGATTAATCGATATTGACTTTTGATTAATCGATTTTGGAAATCGATTAATCGAATCAGATTCGATTAATCGATTTTGGAGTTCGATTAATCGACTGTAGTAAACTATGTTGACTTTTGATTTGACTTTAAGATTCTTGGGGGATCTTATACCTTCTCTATAGCATCCTTTGTGATGTGTTTCACATGTTATATGGTACCATAGGTGGTACGTGAGAACGAGTGCACAAGGAGCCACGCGGGACCTTGATGCATTGATCAGCTAAAGACTTGAGGTAGGGAACACCCTGAACATGTACTTTATTTTACAAGAGCATGTATGTAATGATATCAATTCAATTCAAATGTTTTACTACTCAATGATTATGAAAAGTGTGTGTGTGTGACATTCATAAGAGAACTTAAATGGACCATCCCCAGGGGATGATGAAGTGAAGAAGTAAAGGCATCAGGTGTGATGCAAGTGAACGGATACATCCCAGGGATGTATCCATGATTGAATCATGCTTGATGAGGCCTAACTGATATAAGATAGCACAATTACACGGTGAATAACTATATGTAAGGCACCGATATTTTTGTTATTTGAGGTTTGATAGGTTACCCCACCGACGTGGCGGGATAACCACGACTGACGCGGCAGGATATCCGTGACCGATACGGCGGCTAATCCGTAGGCCAGTACGGAGGCTTATCCGTACAGAGTAAGCACACCCCAGGGGTGTTGATGAGATGTGAAACCCCGCCACCAATCCCCAGGGGAAAGGGGCTTGGGTACTATTAGTATTCCCAGGGAATACATTTAAATTGTCTATATAGATGACGATGAAGGGTATCTCGTCGGGGCTCGATGCTATATTGCTCGGGGATTATTTAAGTTGAAGTTTAAGTTTTGCTTTAGGCCTTCTCAGCGTCATTCATGATTAACTAAAAGACATGAGAAATCTACCAGTAATTGAAGCGTTTTTAACTGTTTTTCATCAACAAATGCATAGACACATCATGCATGCATATCATAGAATACATGTGAGTTATATTTTATATGTTCAATCGTGTTCTGTTCCCTATTGAGCTAGGATGTAGCTCACCCTATAGACTATACGTCGCAGGTCCACTACTAGCAGCTGCCGAGGCTTCAGGAGACGCTGACCCCGGTGAGTCGGACCTTGCGGCCGGCGAGGAGTTAGAGCCACCTCCAGAGGACTTCTTCTAGGGGACTCTCGGCAACTTTGAGGAGTTTTAGTTGGAGATTGTACGGCTTGGTATGTCAAGCCTGGTTTTTGATTAAACCTTGTGTATGTGGATATCAGAGTATTCTTTTGGGCGAACCATCCATGATGATGGTTATCATCGATGGTTCGGATCGGTTCTCCCTTCATGCAGAGGCATGAGGGTAGAACTGTCTTTTGAGAAGTGTTTTTATGTAGATTTAAATTCCGCAAGTTGTTCTTATTTATTTTATGCTTGATATACCAGTGTTCCGTGCATAGTTGAGGGGCACGGTCAAGATGATCGTGCTGATGGCGCGGGTTTCGGGGTGCCGAAATCCGGGCTGTCACAAACTACTTCTTCTGAGGCTTCAATTTCTGCTGGCTGCTCTATGGCAGTCTCTTCTCGGTCCTCATGAATTTGTGGGAGTTGTGGTGTGGAAGAGGTACATTTGGTGTGAGGAGTGAGCGGGATTTTCTTTTTATTTTTGACCCCTAAAGTTCTCTTATAGGTTGTGATTGTTAAGCCTTCCTCTGTTCTCGATAATCTTTTTCCTTGGGGTCTATACTATACCCAACATTCATCAACAGAATTGTGATACGGCCTCCAAATGGCAGGGTCAATTTCTTCATCTGGTATTTTTCTTGACTCAGTTTCTCCCTCACGGTGGTGATTACTTCAAAAAGATAAGAGGGCACAATGAACTAATAGCGATTTCCCATTAAGTACCATGCCTTGGCAAACAGTGCCCTTCTCTGTGTTCCATGACCCGTAGGGTGAATAGTCTTATGAATTAGCACGTCAAAGAATTGAAGTAATAAACTCCTTGCTTTCAGGTCCTTTCAAAGGAAAAAGGACCTGTCCCGTGGAGGGTTTCCTAATAGTTCTATTTCCATTTGGGCAAACTCAGGTAGGGTATCTGATGGCATCCTCAAAAGGTTGGTCACTGGGTTATCTTGGAATAGTTGTGGTATTTCCAAGGGGGCATGCATCACCCTGGCGACCATTTCCTTTGTAATATGGATCGAAAGTCCATCGATACTGGTGGAGAGGATTGGGGATGGTTCCTGGCTGCTTTTGGTCACATTTTTGTAAAAAGGCCTCACCAATCTATGATAGACTAGTGTGACTCCTACTCTAAGCAATAATTCAGCCCAACATCCTTAAAATATTAGATGGCTTCTCCGCTCATTTCCAATTTTTTGGAAGGTAGGACTGTACATGCAGCTCTCCGCGTATTTCACAAGAACTTTCGGCCGAGGAAGACACGTAGCTAGACCTATATGAAGCAAATAAGATCGTATAGCTATTAGAATTTAAGGATTCACTAATTAACAATGAGTAAATGAAGATCTGAAAATAAATAAATAATTCACCAAGCTCATATGCTTTAGTGGCAACATCAGCAGATATTTCGGCGGATATTTTTCTTATATTTGTGAAAGGTGGATAGATCAAATGGGCTACCACTTGCAAGTTCTCTATGCCCTGCAAATTAGGAAGAAGAAACAGAATGAGTTTTATTTATTACATATATTTGTTTAAGTTTCTTGCACAAATATTAGTAATTCTATATTTAGTAGATAGAGGAGAAATGAAATATGATGTTTACTTTACTCCACGTATAAGCTTCTTCGGCTATAGACTTAGACTGCGAAGTTGGGTTTGATAGAGCAAGAACAACAGGTTTTTGAATCACATTTATAACAACGTTTATTTTCTGCTAAATCCTCAAATTTGACTACCAAAAGCAAAAAGAAGTGTAAACCGGACACATGCTAACTTGGGGCACGCACATGCCCCTGGGATTAGTCGGGTGCTCTAAGACTAAGAGGCCCAGAAACCTAGGTCATCAGCAAAAGAAAAGGCAAAGAGAAGTGAATAAAAAAAATGGATGCTAAAATACCTGATTAAATGAGGCCATGGCCTCAACCACCTCCTTTGTGAAAGTTTTTCCTGCCCCAGACAAGCCGATCAATACAGTCGGCTTGATGTCCTAGGAAAATGAAATCATGTAATGAAGTGAATCCCTTTTATATTGGAAATATTCTTGTAAAATTGAAATAGTGCATACACAGAAGAAACTAACACCTGATCTGAGCCAAAGATTGAAGTAATGAAATTTCATTCGACTATTTCGCTAAAAAAATTAAAAAAGAAAAAAATAAACAATCATTTGACTATGATAAATTTGTATCCAGATGGAGTTTAATAGATTGGGCTAAAGGACTATAGTCTGCACTATCAATGTAATTAGATGTCCATCTTAACCACTAAAAGAGAAAGCATATGAGATTGGTCTAGGCATCTGTTGTCAAATTTTAGCTGATTCAAATGCCTTCAACTTTTTTTGGATGTACACAATCAAAACCTTTTTACATTCAACCTAAAATGACATTAATTATGTTTTGCAGCTAAAACTGCCCTTCCATTAAAAAAGGGCAGCTAACCTAGGTTGATACAAAAAATTTTATTCCATGTGATCAAAGATCACCTCAACTTGTGATTTAGCATTACATAATGAACAAGATATAGTATGACATACAAAGACAGATGTGCGTGCCTATATAATATAAAAGGCAAATATAGTAAGATACATGGAAACCAATTATGTGTTTTCAAGTCTTGTGAAAGAGATATCATATTCATACTGTTACAGCATCCAAAAGGCTTTTAATGGGTTTGTGGTCATGAGCCCAAGGCTTCTTGAAGTGTTGGAGTGATTCCTTCCTAGAGCTTACAATCAATCCCTTCATTAATATAAGGAATCACATATTAGTTGTACTGAGGTACACATAGGGAGGGAAAAATTAAAGGATGCACGGGAGTTTGATTCTCTTATTTCTAATACCTTATAGTCAACAAGCCAAATCTTCTTGCGAGTCTCCTCCAGTGGTGCTTTTGTCTGCAAAAGAACCAACCAAAATCTCCGACCTCAATATTTCTATAACCCACAACAACAAAAAAATGGAGGCAAAATATAAAAAATAAAATACTATTGAGATTTGTACCTGTTTCGACATCTCAAGTGCTATGAGTTCCGCTATACCCGTCCCAACCTGTAAATTGAAATGCTAAAACTTCCCCAATTACATACATTACTGGACCTACTAATGAAAACATGCATAACATGACCTGCTGATGACATGCATAACATGACCTGCTGATGACACCGAAAGGAGCAAAAATTTGCCGTCCTTCAAAAAATGTTCATTTGGGCTGATTGTGACTCTGAATTAAAAAAAAGGAGTTAAAAAAAAGTAATCATTTAACTAATTTGATTTTGACTTAGTATAAAGCCGCACTTAGGTCAATCTCAAATTGATGGCCTTGGTAAATGCACTAACAATTTTGAGTGCCAAATCAATGACAGATCAAACGTGAACTTTTACTGATTTGCGTGCTCAAAAACTTCAGTGCAGCTCCCAAGGCTTGACCATTTGGATGAAAGGAGAGACCATTTGGACGAGAGGAGATTGACCCGAAGATACCACCGCTGGCATTTAGGTCCGGTACCTAACATACTACTTTAAAGGTTGAGTACGGTTAAGCTACTCACTCTGTTATGTACCACAAATAGTCCTTTTTTCCCCACGTAACGCCTAATTGCTCCTTCAACCCGTTACTTGTGAATGTAGAGCCTTGAAAGGAGGCAATCTCCTCATTGTATGACTCCCAAGAGAAGCCGCTAACCGGCACCATCAAGACCTGTGACATCGGGATGCTGACCTATATGTGTACACATATGGGACAAACAGAATAGTTTGAATACAGTCAAGAAGAACAGAGTAATTTGAATATGCGGCACAATTCACAACTATTTATCACCTGTGCAGTGTTGAAAACCACTGTTTTGCAGTCGGGAAGAATGCTTATAGACCAAGGAGGGAAATCATATTTCAGACCTTGATATATCACCTCTGCAGGAGAACTTGGGTCATAGTTCCTGAGAAATGCAGCACAAGCACCTGACTTTGATCTGAAGACATGAGCATGGACATCCAATGATACGTTAAGTTCAAAACCTGAATTACCATCTTTTTTTTTTTCTTTCAAATACAAGAAGTGTACCTTTAGATTTTTCCCACCAAGTGACGTTATGGTGGGGCCTCTTGAAATCAAAGCCGGTTCGCACTGCTTAATGGCTTTATGGAAAATTTTCAAATGGCCCCATTTGGGTTCTCTTAATAATCCTAGCCAACGAAATAAAAAGCTCATATCAGATACAAAAAAAAAAAATGAACTCAGTTATGTGGCAGATACAAGATTCTCCGTACCATATTCATCAATGGGACCATCATAGTCATAGCTAGTGGCCATAAAAAGACCACCCGTTCGCTCAAATTTTGTTCCTCCATGGTACTGAAGCAGAAACAAAGAGAGAAACATCTATCAGTTCACACAAAGCCACCATGAAAACAAAGAGTTGAGCAACATTATCACATTTCCATTTCTCTTCTGGTCTGAACAACTTTTCCCGATCTTTTAACTATTTTGATCTGAGAACCCTAAAACTTAGCAGACAAGGTGGTGGCATGTTTGATAGTTCCATTGATTTACATGCCTATCATATGTTAGTTACTTATTCCTTAGCAAGAACCACAAGCCCACAGGACTGCATATTATCCCAAAATAATAAGATCACAATGCATACTTTTTCTATTACCTTGGACATCCCAAGCCTTCCGATATGTGTGAAACAAAATCCCGCATTTTCGTTGGTTCGAGATTAGTGATGAAAACTGCCTACACAAAGTTCACATTATGAAATATTTCATCAGACATGAATATGGAAAAGATTGACATGCAAAGGAGTGCCATCTTAAAGAGAATTTAACTGAAGTACCTTTCCAGCCACCGAAGCTGTCCCAATATCTAGAGCTCTCTCTGTACATATATGGCTATGGGCAACATTATCCACATAGGTGAAATAACACATATTTTTACCATCCCCTACACTAAACTGCAAAAAGAACCTTTCAGTTGCTTCTGAAATGAATTTTTGCAATTTAGATCCATAATAATTATAATGAAAAACAGTGCAACATATGTTCTAAATAGGTGCTTGGATATGCTAAAGAGAAATGGGAGATTTGCAACGATCCAAAGGACAATTTGAGATGTGATGATCACTTACAAAGATAGGTATATATGGAGCAGTAGACAGGTGTTTATCACCTTAATTAGGGTGTGGTGGTTGTATAAGGTACTAGCTCCCACAAATTCCCCATCATCTTGGATAAGTACCGGGCACATTGCAATAGCCAACAATAAAGCTAGAGAGTCAAGTGTAGCCTAGGTGGATATCAATTGGTATTGAATTTGTCAGTAGTTATGCACTACATATATTATTTGAATTTGTCACTAGTTATGCGCCTAAATCATAAAATGAAATTGGAAAAAATAGCCATGGTTGTCAGTTGATTAATCGCCATATACCCTATTTGCTAAAGGACAAAATAAGAAAAGAATACAATGTACAAACAAGGTCCAGGAACATGTTTAGGTAACTCCTATGACCTATCTATCATGCATAAACAAATGCATTATATTATGCAAATTAATTAGTTGAGAAGTTCAAAATTTAGAGATAGAAATGTATGACAAAATAGCCATTTATGTTTAACATATATTCTTGCATATAAGAAGCTAACCAAGGTTAACGTAGTACATAAATTAGAGTAAGACATGACCCTCTGACTAACTACCCCACATGGTGGGAGTTAGGTTCATAACTCCCATAGAAGAAATATTACCACATGGTAGTAGATGCCTGTGGGACAAAGAATCAACTTTTTTTTTTGTTGATAAAAAGCAATCAACTGCCACTTCTACGGCAATGTGATGACCATTAAATTTTGGATTAATATGATCTCTATAGTAAATGCAACTATGCAAATAATTCTCAAACCTTAGCCCGGCCAGATTTTGCTTCACTGACGATAAATGGAACAAAATGCATATCTCCAGGCCCAAAGGCATTGCTGGGACGTAGTGCACATGTTAATAGCCCATTACTAGTATTAGCGAACAGAACCAATGACTCTGCCTGGGCCTTCAAATCACTCAACATATCTTCGAACTGTGGAGTTGTGTTCAATAATAGAAATGAGCATTTGTATGTAAAAGAAGGTTCAAGGAAATTCAAATAAAAACCAAGCAACTTTTTACCACAGGCATGAAAAAAGAAAAGAAAAAACTCTAAAAAATACATGCTCTCCAAGGGTATGGTAAGGACTCATCATCATCATGTATATCATGTATATCATGTATATCATGTATACCATCAAAAACTATATCTACGAAACTGTTATAAATAAGCCTTTTGATTTTGCATTCTTGGCAAGCATGGATAACATTTTTCATGCCTGAAGATGGATTCATCATCAATGACTTAGTCTACATGTTTCTAATAGTGAGGAGACTGTAGATACCCAAATTTGGCCCAAGGCCCGATCGAGACACATTTCGAGAGAGGCGCACCTCTGAGCTCTTGATGACATGTATGGAACCCTTAGGAACCTTTTTGAAACCTTAGAAGTCATTCTAAACCAATAGGAATCACCCTAGATCCCTTAGGAACCTTCCCAAACCCTTAGAAACTCATCCCGACCCTTAGAACCCATTCTGAACCTAAACTTAGCTTTCCCGAGCAATGGATGAAGACTGGTGCACCAGGACTAGCTGTGACCTTTTACTACAATCTAATCTCATACCATTGAAAAGTAGAAGTCCTCAACTTTCCAACAAGCTAAGAATCACCCTAATCGGAGCTGTGTGTGAGAAGATATCGCGCTCCGAAGAGTAAAGGAAAAATGGTAAATATATTGTGACCCCGCTTTGAAATTTGGCACAAGTATTACTTGTGCCATGCCATTTCTCCCCATAAATGGCTTAGCGCAACTAATAGTTGCACCACATATGGGTGGGTCTCCCCACGGGCTTCTAACTTCCCATGCTACTGTACAACATTGTTTTACTGTACATATGCTTGGTGCAACTATTAGTTGCGCCAGGCATATGAACAGTAACTGTGAGTTTTTGCATCGAATTTCGAGATTGGGGTTTAACTTATTAACCATCTTGACCTTTGGAGTGTGTTTTGCTAGTTCTATTGTACCCATTTATTATCTATGTGCAACCCCTTAAGTGGTTTAAAGCCCCACCCTATCATCCACCATTGGAGCATCTTCTCACACTTTTCAAGGCTCCAAAAATCCTAGGAAACCTTAGATGGCTAGATTACCTAATTGTTAATCTAAATTAGCCTCTATGCACCCTCCTAACCTCTCTTTTTCATATAAATAAAAAGGCACCCCTCCCTTTACAAAGGCTTGAAAAAATTTGCAATTAAGAGATTAAGGAATCTTTTCTCTCTCTCCTCTAGTGCAACATTACCATACAAATTTCAGAACTTTAAAACTTCCTTTAGACCTTAGCATTTCACCCAAAAGCTCTAGATTAGGTGTGTGTTACCCCCTAGCCTTCCCTCTCTACCTCTTAGCTATCAAGCCCTAGGAGTTAGAACCTCATTTCTCACCATACAAGTCTTCAAAATCTCATCGAAGTAAGCCAACGCAAGGCTCGACAGTGGTGTGACAAGGGCCCGAGAGCTTCGGCTCTCCCCTCTATTCCTCTACCTTCTCAGCCCTTCCTCCATCCATTCATTTGTGTCGTTACGCCGCCGAATTTTCGGTAGGAACGGAGGGGCACAAATAAGATTTTAAGACCCTTTGGACAAGAGGAAGGCTTTTTCATTTCTTTTATATTATTTTTATTTTGGTCATAAGTAAAGACCGCATTAAGTGAGTTGATTGGGTGTCTAACACCTTCTCAATCTATAACCGAAGCCCCTACCCAAGAGCCTTTGGTGTAGATCGGATTCAGAGTCATATTTGTGGCACTTTGGTGCTTATAAATTTGATCTATGTTTCCCGGGACACCAAAAGCTCTGGGTGGCAACTCTAAATACTTATAGAAAGTGCATCGTCGTGACGGGTTTGACAAAAATCCACGGTTGCACAGATGGCGACTCTGCTAGGAAGTAGCTAGTAGAGCTTCCCCTTGAATTTGGCCTCTTTATTTTTTATTTACTAACCCTTTTTATTACTATTTTTTGTTTATTTTTTTACTCATCCCTCCGATTATGTCATTTTACCTACCCCTACTTTACGTCATTTATGAGCCTTAGCCGATTGGCGAGCCTACTTGCACACCGTCATTCAATTTCTTTACGTTTCTGTCATTTCAAGTACCTTAGCCGATCGACGGGTCTACTTGTACATTGTCATTTAAATTTCTTATATTGCCATCATTTCCAGTGTCTTAGCTGATTGGCGGGCCTACTTGCACTTTTAATTTCGCAATCATATTCCGCTAGTGAACGCCGACCCGTAGAGGTGGCACGGGATCCTTACCCCTTGTTTTTGAACTTAAGAAAACTTTCTTAAAAGTGAAAAATAAAATTGAACCAACAAAAGGGATTAAAATTATTTTTTACGGGGTAGATTTTCAAGGGTTGGGTTATTTAGGCACACATACAAACTCTCAGGTCTTAGTACGACAGCAGCCCCTAGTGGTGATAATCCGGAAAAGTTCCAGCTCACCTAGTACCTGAGAAAAGTGCTTGCACTTGAGGTATATCGAGTGGGTAACCTTCTCGTTACCAAGCTTAAAACTCAGGAAAAAGAGAGAGATAGTGAACCCAAATTGGCTTCTAAACCATTAGGATCGGTGAGGAAAGAGACGGATCATATAAACAGTCAGTCCCCAGAAGCCTAGCTTCCACAAAAAGCTAGTTTGGAGACCCATTTCGGACTGAGGTTGCTACTGTCAAAGAATCTGGAGACCCCTTTTAGTCTAGCGCCACTATTAGTTGTGCCAATGCAAAATACTCCAAAAGAACACTGGCACAACTATTAGTTATGCCAGCTTTAGTCTGGGAATTTTTGCTTTGGTGCCATTAATAGTTGCGCCAGATTGGTTCTACACAGCACTAGTCCGAATTTGTGGCATATTTCACACCCCAGACTCCCCGATCAGTGCCTTTAGTGTCTCTGTTTAGGCCCCGCAACTTCCAACACCCAATATGCCCTCACCGGTCAAAAGAATGTGACTTTTTTTTTATTCATTTTGTGGGATCGGGTTGTTTGTATTGGTCTCCTTGCCTTCAATAGATAAAGGGATTTCCCTTTGATTCTTTCGAAGCGCTTCAGAACCTTCGCTGCAGGACCTATTTAAAGGTACGAGAGCCACCCAAGAGGGAATTCAAAAGGTCCCAGAATCCTCATTTCTTTTCACTCATAAAAATTTAAAAAAAATTTAACCCCAAAATAGAGTCTTGATTGGTGTCGGCACAACGACATCATCGTACCCTTCGTCATCCCGTAGGGGAAGGAGGAAGCTTTACGGGCCCCATCCGAGGCACCCGTACCCGACCCGATACTGAGATATTTCGTGTGCTGTGGACCCGGCTTACGCCAATCCCGACTCATCCCCCCCACATTCTCTAACCCATTCCCATACGAAAGAAGCATTTACTTCCACCCCCCCTCACCCAATCAACCCTCACCATAACCGGCCTGTTCAGTGCCCCTATTTTCCCTTCTTCCCAAAATACCCAAAATCTAAATTTCCCGTCATTTTTCCAAGCCATGCCTTCATCCATGGCCATCTCCAACCCACCTCACCTTCCTTCCACACCCGTTCAAAACTCATCCTCCACCTTAACCAACATACCCTATTTTCATCCGCCCCGACCCGATCCACCCACATCCAATCCAATCCCCCACACATCCCTCCATTTACTCAAGTCATGCCCATCTTTTTTGAAACTATGACCAATTTTCCTCTCTCATTCTCCCCTCTATGCCCTATACATACATGCTTAATCCATCCACCAATGCCCCACCTCTTTCCTCCAACCCGCCTGATATCCCGCCACTTATCCGGGGCATGCCCAATTTTACTGGGGCCATGCCCCATTTTTCCTCTTCACACACCCCATCTATACATGACTCCTCAAATATTTTCACCATAGATTAGACAACTCCGCATCTCTACATGACAGCTCATTTCACTTAGGATCATCAAGGTCTTTTTCATAGGTTGTAATGTGGCTTATGGGTGAGATTTATAAAGAATGAAGGGGGGTAGAATGGATCAAAATTGAGAAATCAACAAGGTAAGGAGTGATTCATGACTTCATAACCTTTATTTCAGCACAACTCTATCTTCCTTAATATTTTCCAGAGTCAAAGTGGCCAGCTCCTTCTCCTTCTTCCAATTTCTAGATGAAGTAGTTCTCTTGACTTTTCTTCTGTATTTTTTTTCTTATATATATATATATATATATATATATATATATATATATTTACATTTCAATGATGGTTTGCCACACATAACCACTACTACACTGTTGTTTTTCAGTTGCTTTTTCTTCTCCTTCCACCAAATGTTGAACCCAGCCTACCTATCTTCAACTTCTACTCCTTTACCTCTTGAATTCTCGGAGTGACGGTAAGGTTAAAACAAGTCAATGAGGTTTAGGTGCAAGTACGCCAGTATTTATCAAAGAAAAATAGGATTTTAAAGGCTCAAAGAGTGTAAGCAAAGGGCAGTTTCAAAGGGTAGGCAATTTAAGCTCAAATTGTCCAATTGAAGGCCTTAACTCATTTCCTTAGTGTCGTGAGTGCTGTCAATCTGTTTTGATTTGGAGGTGACTAACTTCTAGTGAAAAGAATTTGAATTAATCAGTCCTTGGAGCAGAAAAAATGCCAAAACACTTCAAAAGGAATTGGATAGGCCCAAATCTCACTGTGTGTGGTCCTCAAATTAATTTATGGGGTGTATTTCTACCTTTTTCTCTCCTCCCTAGTTCACTAAGTGCTAACTGAAAAAAATTTCTGATATTAGTTTCATGATGGTGCTAAAATTTTCAAAGATTTTCAGTTTTAAAAGTCTACAAAATTTTTAAATTTTCACAAATTTCCTCATTTTCGATTCCTCATTTTCAAGTTAGGTGGGAATTGACTTTATTCATTCCAATTAAACCACACACTGCTGCACTAGAGTTAACTATTCCATTGGCAGGTCTACTCTGCTATACCCCCAAACCTAAGTTAAACAGTGTCCTCACTATTTCATGCAACATGCGTATAGGGGCAGCAGGGTAAACAATAGACAAACACCCTAAATTACAGCAGAAAATTAAGAAAAAGCTAAAGAAAAATTCAGCAAATTAAACTAGAAAGAGAAAAACATATGGTATACACAAGTGTGACACTACGACACAAATTACTAAAAATAGAAAGTAAAAATAGCAGAAATGAAATTAAAAATAGCAGATATAGACAAAACAAAAACCAATTAAACACCTAAAAACAGAGAAATCCTAAACCTAACTACCTAACATGATCTGGTATGAATCAAAATGATGGCAAAAATTTTCAGCATTGAAAGTACACATTGGAAAGCAAGATTCATACAAAAAAATCAGATCAGACCAAACAATATATACAAACAATCTGGATGGGGGTACATGAATGACAGAAATTTTAATTTCCCCATCTAGACTCAGCTGAATTGGAAAGAACTATGTAAAGTAGGAGTTAAAAGCCATACCGTTGCAACTGCATAGGCATCAAACCTGAGTTCTTCCCGCTCACAAATTTTCAGTTGTATGAGAGGTGCAGGGAGCAGCTCCAGCTCCTAGCAGGTGGATGGTCAAAATCAGAATGAGGGAGATCAGCAGGGCAGGTGTCCAAATGGACTGGTGCACTAGCCCTACTGAGCAGCCCAAGGTGGTATATTTTCTGCGCATAGGGGGGGGGCTCCTCGGTTCATTCTTCATTAAATTCATCAAATTCCTCACCCCAAGTGTGGCAATTTGGGTGAGGAATTTCCACCATCTCATCAACACAGCAACTGAACATGGTAAAAAAAAATTTCCTTTTTTTCATTTTAAATTTTTTTATAGTTTTATGTTTTTTTATTTTTTATTTCTATTTTTTTCAGTTGGGGCTCAACAACCCCATTTTATTCAGCTTATTTCCTTATGCACACTCTTTTGGCATCACTACAGTCTTGGGTAGCCACCTCCGTTCCATTCCTTGAGGCATTGATTGACCTAGTTTCTTCATGACTTGAGGAAGCTCCATCAATCAAATGTACTCCTCGTAGGTTGTTCACTATTTGGCTCGGGAACCAACCCTCTTCCAATCGCATTAGAGCATTTGAAATATGACCAAGCTAGTCCTCAATTCTGCTGATGCTCTGTGTGTGGGAATCCACCATTTGTGCAACGGAGCCTAGGGTTTGCAAAGAAGACAAAACCTGCTCCTCAAAGGAGAGGGCTCTAGGGTACTGGGGTGCTACAACTAACTGTCCTGGCTGGGAGGGCTGATGAGAAAATTGTTGTCCTTGTGCATGACCTTGGTAAGACTGCTGGTTAGTATTGTAGGGCAAAGCCTACTGCTGTTGGGTATAAGGTGAATCAGCTTATCTCCACCTCAGATTTGGGTGGTTCCTCCAACTGTACCTAGCAGGCTGATATCCATATGACTAGACAACATTGGCTTGCTCATTAAAAAAATTGGGGGACAGACTAGTAGAGGGACATTGCAAATGGGAGTGTGAAGCTGAGTGGCATATGGTGCACACCTCTATAACTTGTGCAGCCGCGTGGGGCTGCAACACACTCAAAACTTTATCGAACTTTTTCGACAATGAGTCCACTTTCCTTTCCAGGTCACTATAAACATTAACTTCATACAACTTCCCAGAAGATGTGGACTCTCTTACACCTCTAGCAGGTGGCTCAATACCATAACTGGGCAAAGCTTCCTGCTGGAGAGAATTTTCACTAATCAGCTCAAACAAATCCCATGCTTCCTCAGTAGTTTTGGTAAGGTATGTGCCACCACTCGATGCATCAATCATCGCTCTACTCCTGGCATCAAGTCCTTAGTAGAAGCTTTGTACAAGTTGTCACATAGGGATCTGGTGGTGCGGGCACTGCCTTAACAACTCCCTAAATCTATCCCATGCCTCATGCATTTGCTTAGTTGGGGATTGAGCAAAAGAGATGATGCTCTTCCTCAACTGGATCGTTTTACTGATTGGAAAAAATTTGGCCAGAAATTGGCATTGAAGATCGTTCCACGATTGTATGCTATTTGGTGGGAGCAAGGAGAGCCATGTTTAGGCCTTATTCTTTAGTGAAAAAGGAAAAAGCCTAAGCTTGGCGGCTTCCACTCCCAACCCAGCAATATTAAAAGTAGTGCACAATGATAAAAAATGGTCTATGTGCTGGTGGGGGGGGTCTTCCTTGCTCAGCCCATTAAAACTTGGTAGCATTTGGATGGTTGAGGCTTTAATCTCGTAAATGCCCATAGCATTAGGGAGCTGAATGTAAGAGGGGGATGCATATGCCCCTGATGCATTGTACTCCTTAAGTGTTTTAGGTCGCTCTCCCATCTCAGTTTCTATCAGATTTTCAGTCGGAGTGTTTGTTGCAGAACCAGGACTCAGAATTCTCTCAATTTCAGGATTTAACGGTACAAGTTCGGGATTGAGAGACCTCCTTCCCTGCATAAAACACACACCCAGCTGGACAAGGGGGTAGCTTACAACACAAAGACAAAAATTAAAACCACTAACTACACAATTGCTGAAAAATAAAGACCGCAGAATGAAAAGACAGCATAACTGAAATAAAAATAAGGGAGATAGAGATGCAAACTGATGCAGGAATGCCCCAGCTGCATCCAAGATCTCCTATTTACTGCTGCTCCAATCCTGCAAAAATCCACAATATCAGCAGGAATTTTTTGAAACTTTAAATAAGTAAAAATAAAAAATAAATGGAAAGTAAAATGATGTCACCTATATGTTATTCACACGTACCTAAGACAATAGAAAGTCCTACAAACAGAAAATAAACAAAGAAACAAAAAAAAAATCACAGAAAAATACAGCTAGCATGTATTTAAACACTAAATCAACATTAAAGACTACTAAGACACAACTAAGACACAAAATACCTAAATCAAAAAATAAAAACAAAGAGAAAAAATCAGACTTGAAATACAGCTGCATTTATTCAAATCCTACATCTACAAAACATAAAAACTAAACTTAGTTTACTACACTAGATCAAAACTCTCCGGTAGCGGCGCCAAAAATTTGTTGGTAAAAATTTGATTGTGCTTTTTTTTATTAGTTTGAAAACAGATGGGGGAAAAGAATCACATGAAATGAAAATAAAATAAAATCAAAGGATGGGTGAAACACAATCACAAAACCAAATCCACAGACCTGCAAGATACAGGGCCTGTTGTAGCAAGTTTT
Organism: Chloranthus sessilifolius; assembly: GCA_021018995.1. Classification (NCBI taxonomy): domain Eukaryota; kingdom Viridiplantae; phylum Streptophyta; class Magnoliopsida; order Chloranthales; family Chloranthaceae; genus Chloranthus; species Chloranthus sessilifolius. The sequence goes on along the minus strand of CM037594.1, from coordinate 86,869,971 downwards.
ACGAAGTAAGAGTTTGTCCCACGGAGAATATTGATCTGAACTACAAGGGTTGTGTAGTAACTCCAGATCTGGCAACTGTAAACCTAAAAGGTAAAGAGAGGAAGTCTAGGTGTCACAAAAATAAAAGAAAAAAAAACTAAAATAGAAATAAAAAGTACAGCTAAAAGCAAGGGAAAGAGAAGATGGATGTAGTGTGAGAAAATAACATAAAACGATGAAGAAGTAAACAGCTAAGGTTACATCAGTTTTGCAACTCATATTTAGAAATGGAAATGTAGCAGTCCTTCACTTGGCTAAAAGAACAAGTGCAAGGTAAATGTATCCAAATCAACCCATACCATTTAGCATGTTCTTAAGGCTATAATCTGTCCACTTAAATGGTCACAAACTATCCAAGGGAGATGGCCAAATCCCATTGATTAACTCATAAATCTAACCTAACCCAAGAGAATGGATTAATCTTAAGGCTATAATCTATCCACTTAAATGGTCACAGACTATCCAATAGATTTCATCCAATCAATGGATCAAATCAACACATGAAAACCATTGCAAACACTATGTTTGCAAGGCTACAAGCTCATGCATTCATAGGATCAAACAGATTTGGAAAATCAAGTGGAAACCACCTGAACTCCCATGCTGAATAAGGACTTAAGCACAGTTGGTCATTGCTACAAAAGGCCTGCAATGACCCAGCTCACAAGTCTGCAATCACTATAAAACTTAGATCTAAACTCTGATAATGGTGATGCAAAATAGAAGAGAGTTTGGCTCTGCACAATCTCTCACAAGGCTACAAGCTCATGTGCAGAGAAGAAAAATCCATCTCAGATCTGTGAGAAAGACCTTCCTTAAGGTTATAGTCTGTCCACTCAAATGGTCACAGACTATCATAGTGGCTACCTTCCCCAGTCCATGCTGAGACAGAACAGTAAAACAGTTATTGCCACCATGGTTGCATGTCCACAAGCTCAGGCAGCCATGGGAACACCAAACCCATAAAATCACCCATGAAAACATAGAGAAAATATAGATTTAGATGGAACATTAAAACCAGCATTTCATTGACTAATAGAAACTTACAATGATCTGCCTCAAGGTAGCAGCCTATGCAAAATAGCTCACAATGCTTATACAAAACCCATTGCAAAACATGAAATTAAACCTAACTATGACAAAAAAACCTAGCCCAACATTGTTGTTGTGCTAGGGCAAGAAGAAAAGGGGAAGAGAAAAGGAAACTAACCCTAAAAGAAACCCTAAAATAAAACCCTAAGTGAAACCCTAGATGAACCAGGCTATTCCTGGCTCCAACCCTAATTGAACTCTGGATATTCCTAGCTAAAATTACAAAATAGGAAAATAGTTCTATTTATACAATCCATAGCCTTGGTGTACCCTAGAGGCAAGGGTGAGGATGTGTGGAGTTGATTTCGCGGCCAATCCATGACCCTTGGATGCCTCAGGCTGTATGGGCATTGGTAAATGTGCCCTAGAGATGTGTGAAAATCCCAAATAGCCCCTGAGATTTGAAGTGTTGCTGTTGGAACCTGAGGTTCGCGCAGATGAGTTCCTTAAAAGCTCAACTCGCGAAGATCCACATTGCACAACACCTCAGCTCGTGAGGATAAATATACATGGGGCCCAACTCGTGAGGATCATCATACACGGAGGTTCAGGATCAGCATCTCACGAGGTTGGCATAAAATGCAGCAGCTATTGTTGCTCACAAGGCTGGAAGAATTAAATGAAGCTTTTACTATTCGCGAGGCTGGAAGAATACAACAGCTTGTAGGCTGCTCGCGAGGATCTCTTCAGCAACTCCATGCTCGCGAGGCTAAATGATATATGGAGCTTCAGGTCTTCCTTCACGCGAGGATCGTGAGACGTCCATAACACAGCAACTTTGCTGCTCGATGGGCTCCATTGTGCAGCTCCTCCATTGATTTCCACTTTTCACCTTTCTCTCTCTCAGCAAGCCTCCAAAGGTCCCACAACAAGCTAAATTTCCCTCAATGGTGTACACCATTATGGCACATTCAAAGTGAACCTATCAGCTCCATCTTGGCTCTAAAAGGATGGATTGCAGCATTAGACTCTTATTTTGTTGTTATCTACAAAACATCATTAATACACACTATTAATTAGCTCAGAGGTCTATCAAAGACTAAGTTAAGGGGTGAAAAGTAGTACTTTTCAAGCATTAACAATGATACATCCAGTACTTTAGGATTTTCTATGGTGTGTGCGGTCTTTCTCCTTCTTCTTGTCCCTCACCCAGGATAGCTATAACTTTCTCCTATGAAATGAACTTTAGTTTCTGGTGCAAGGTTGAGGGCACTGCCCTGATTTCGTGCAGCCAAGGGCGCCCTAGCAGTAAATTGAAAGTGAATTTGATATTCATAACCTGAAAGGGGATAGAGAAGGTCATTGGCCTAATGGTGAGCTCAAGATCAACTTCTCCTATCACCTCTCTCTTTGTATTATCAAAACCTCGTGCTCCTATTTTTGTTGGTCGGAACATGGACGGATCAACCACTATCTTGGTATCGGTTTTCAAAGGGAATACATTTAACATCGACCCGTTGTCTATCAACACTAACGGTATCACAAAATTCTCAGTTTCTATTGTAATATTAAGGGATCTGGAATGGTTCTCCCTTCAATCGGAGGTCGGCGTTGGAGAATGAGATTGTGGTAGGAGCCAACACCTGCGCAATCATTTGTCCCACCTCATCTGGGGAGACTTTATTGGAGACATGAGTGTCTTGCAAGGCCACCATTAGAGCTTTGAAGTGTGGCGGAGATGTCATTAGTAAGTCTCAAATGATGATGTGGGTCGGCGTTTTTCTGATCTGTGTTTCCAACGCGTACTCTCGGCTCTTTTTTTCCATGGGACGTACCGCTGTTGGTTCTCTTCTTTCCTCAGCTTGAACTGGTACTGGGACCTCGGATTGTTTGGAGATCCTCCCTGACCGGGAGATGAATTCAATTGCCCCTTCCCTACTACTGCCAGTATTAACATCTGTTTGATTATAGTTGAGCAGGACCTGATGAGGATCATAGGTTGGTTTGGGGATCTGAAATGGGGTGGATGGCAATTTCGGAGATGGGTAGATTGATGGTGTGGCGAAGCTGGGCCAAATGTTATTGATGGGAATTGAAAGTGGATGGAACAATGGGGGTGAGGTAAAATTAGTTACCATATGATTGATAGGGGTTGGTACTGGGAATGGCCGGTATGGAGGCAAGGTGAAACTGGGTTGAATATAGTTGATGGGGGCTGGTGCCGGGAAGTAAAGCCTCATATTTAGAGGTGCTGCTTGGGGTGTCGGGTTGGGGAGATAGTCAGCTAAATTGAGGGGTTCAACTACCCCTATGGTTCAGTCTCCTGATTCCTTCACCTTGGTATCACTAAGCTTTCTCCCTCAGTGATGTACTTGGAAGTATCAAATTCATTCATGTCTTCTTCCATCATGTTAATGGTTCCTTGGGCCCATTCCCCCTTGTGGGTGTGGTGGTGATGGTACCTGGAGGATATTGCTGTAAGGATTTGCTTAGGGAGGTGTTGGTGGGATGATCTTCCCTGCCTCGATCAGATCTTGTATTGCATGCTTTAAAGGAAAGCATCGATCGGTCCTTGATGGAAATTGTAGTGAATGCTTGGATCGTAGTTCCTCGGAGCGGGTTTGGTAGAGGTCGTGGCTGAAATGGCATAACCAACCCTTTCTCAATCAGTAGGGGTATCAAGACATTTAGCGATTGTCCCAGGGGAGTGAACACTCTGCTGAATCAGACCCTTCTTTGTTAGGGGGTCATCTATGCCCCTGGACCATTGTCGAGTCTCTGCATTGGCTCTGCCTGTGCTGGGGCTTGTTGTACTACCCCAAACTGGAATGGTGCTATGCTTGTGCTGGGTTGTGAGGTCATTATTGCTTAGACCTTTGTTCATGTTCTCATCTCATTTCTCTGCTCCATGAATTTGCTGGCCCCACTAGTCATAATTTTATTTAAACGTCCTTCTCTTACCGCATCTTCACAACGATTGGCATTTCTCACTAGGTCAGCATAACTAACCTGTTACTGGTACACAAGAAAATTGGATACGACTGGGAGTGTAGACTTCGCAATCATCTCTATTTGTTCCTCATCTGGTATGTGGTTCCTCACTTGGGCTGCTAGGGCCCTCCACCTTTTGAGATATTCATTAAAAGTTTCATCGGACTTTTGTTTCAATCAAGTCAGATCAGATTTGTGAGGCTCGATATCGATGTTGTACACGTACTATTCTTGAAATAGGTGAGTGAGATCTCTCCATGTTATTATCATAGATGGTTCAATCAAAGTGAACCACCTTAAAGTTGGGCCTGTGAGACTTTTTTGAAACACTTTGATGAGGAGTCATTCATCTCCGCCATACTGGCACATGTCTCCATAGTAGAATTTGAGGTGGGCAATGGGGTTGTCGGTGCCATTATATTTGTCAAACGACGACACTTTAAATTTAGGTGGCAAAGGCACCTCGAAAAATAAGCAAAGATCCAAAAAATCGGTGGCATGGATTTTGGCTCCACCCATTTTCATTAACTACTTCTAGATCTTATCCATCTACTCTCTCAGTAACTTTGACTCTCTGGATAGCAATGCTGGGGCTGCTCCCCCAATAGGCTATCCTGATTCGTTCCAGGCCATCTGCTGATTTGTGAGTGTGGGTGGTGGGGGATTGAAGCCGGTAAATGCCCGTACATAGGCCTCATTGTTTCTAGCCTCATCTTCCTCATACTAATGCCCCACATCAAAAGGTGGCAGCGGTGGAGTGAGATTTGTTGGATTTTGGAGGGGCTAAGTGGGTGCCTGATGAGGCCACTACACTTGATGGGAACTTTGAGGATTGGGTGGTGGAGTGAGGGGATGTGTAAATTGTGGATTCTGGGTGGGTCCCTGGTGAGGCCATTTTGCTTTTTAGGCATTTTAAGGATTCGATTGGGGGGTGAGAGGATGCATGAATTGGGGATGGTTGATGGTGGGTATGAAGGATATGGATGGGTAGGATTCTTGTCGGATTGGTAGGACGGGCTTGCTATTTAGGAAGAAATGGGATATGTCTGCTGGGTACGATTGTAGGTGGGAAATTGATGAACTTGTGGAGGGTTTGAAAATGTGGCCCTTGGGTTTGGGCCGGCATGGGCTTGGAATTGGACATGGGGCCTTTGTGGGCCGCTAGGATAGCTCTATGGTTGATGGTGGGGGCCTTGGGTGGTGTGGACTATGGGTGGTTGGTTGGGATTGGTGTTTTGAATGAAGGTGGTGTGGATATTTAGAGAGATTGTTGGGGGTTTGACGGCATTTGAGATGAGTTGGGAAGGCCTTGGGAGGCCTTCCATGCCGTGTATGCCCTCATCATCCCCTCCATCATGACCATGGGATCGGTCATGGATGGTTCACCAGTCAATGCCTTTTGGGTTAATGTAGGAAAATTGGGGATGCTTTAGGTTGATGTGGGAAACTTGGGGATGCTTTGGTTTGAAGTGGGAAAATTGGGGATGCTTTGGGTTGATGTGGTGGGGAAATTGGGGATGCTTTGGGTTGATGTGGTGGGGAAATTAAGGATGCTTTGGGTTGATGTGGAAAAATTGGGGCTGCTTTGGGTTGACATGGAAGGGAAAATGGGTGCACCAAAGGGTCCAGTGACATTAAATCAGGATTGGGTGGAGTGATTGGAGATGGGAATCTCGTCTATGTGGGAATCTGGTGGGGAATATGGTGGGGATGAGTCCGGATAGGCAAAGGTCGGATCGACCACCCAAGTCATATTTCGAGAGCGTGTGTGGCATGGATTCCTCGGGTATGGCCCAAAAGTCTTTTTTCTTCTTCTCCTAGGGAATGATGGCGGGTACGGTGATGCCATGGTTACGGCACCAAAAGCTCTTTGTTTATTTTTGGATGATTCTTGATTAATGATTTTTTTTTTTGTGATTATTTCTTGATGATTTTTTCTTTTTTCTTTTATTTTAGAATAACAACAATCATTTTTTTTTGGATTTCTTTCTGTTTCTTTCCTCTTGGCTCTTTCTTTCTTCCTTTACGATGCTTTTCGAGGCCTTGGAACTCCCTTCTCAGATGGTGCTCACACCCCCAACGCTTCTTACAGTGGGACCCGAATGCCCTTTTTTAGAATTGAAGAGAAAATCTCTTGATCTTTAAAGGCACGGATTTTTACACGACACCTTGATCCCTCAGAAGAGTCAATAAGAGGATGATCTCTCTTGACCGGCGAGGGCATTTTGGGTGTTAAGAGTATAGGAATTATCGGGAGCCTAAATACCAACGTACGAGGGGGGGTTTGGGGAATGGTGAAAAAGGCCCCAAATTCGAATTGCCTAGCAAATAAGCTAGGCATGCATAATGTGAACGCCTGAGTAAAAACTATATTTTTTTTAGCTAGGCGTGCAAAATATGCACTCTCGGCTTATATATATATATATATATATATATATAATTTTTTATTTTATTTTTTTCAGCAGTAGATCCGAGTTAGGCTTGATTTCGATATTTTTGAGGCAACGCCTCCTGGGACTTATCTTTTGGCCTTTTCGGGTCTCTCATCACCGTGCCTAAGGGAAACAAGGCCGATTCAATTTCACTAACGCACTCCCCAAGGTGTTTCGCTTAGTAACAAGTTTGGTCACCCACCCGATATACCTCCGGCGCGAGCGCCTTCTCAGATATTGATGGGGTGGTTCTTTTCAAGATCATCACCACTAGGTCTGCCACTCTACTTGGAACCGACTTGGGTGTATCGTTGCTTAATTCCCCCCCCCCTTTTGAAAAAGCTACCTATGAGAAATGAATTTATTATGTCCCTTGGTTCAATTTTAAATTTCAGGTTTAGGAAAGTTTGCTTAAGTCCAAAATGGGACCTTTACCATGGTCCAAATCGGGCTATGAGAGTCCCGTGCCGCCACCATGGGTCGGCGTTCAAGGGTGAAATATGACAAGTAGTAAGAAAAAGGCAAGGCCAGTCAACTAACTAGCCGAGAATGTAAAGAAATGTAAATGACAAGAATTTAAAGCTAAGTTATCAAGTAGCCTCACAAAATGACTTAGGCGGTAAATAACGGGAATTTAAATCTAAGTTATGAAGTAGGCCCGCCAAATAGCTTAGGCGATAAATGACATGGGCAGTCAAATGACTAGGTAAAAAGGTGCGAAATCGTAGGGGTGAGTAAAGAAACAAATATAAGATGCAGAATCGTAGGGGTAAGTAAGCAAAAAGTGAGGTAAAAGGGCAAAACACATGCAATGGGGTTGAAACATCAAGTAGTACCTCTGAACAATATCCCCAGCGGAGTCGTCATCTGTGTAACCGTGGACTTTGTGAGTCTGTCACGACGATGCGCTCAAAAATGGAGTTGCCACCCAGAGCTTTTGGTGTCCCGTGATATCCAAAATCAATATCTTACTCACCGATGTGCAAGATATGGCTCTGAATCACTGGTCAATGCCAAAGCCTCTAGGGTAAGGACTTCGGTTATCAATCGGGAAGGTGTTAGGCACCTGATCGACCCGCTCGTAAGCGGTCTCTACTATAGCAAAAAAAAAAAAATATATATATATATATATATATAAGAAATTGTGAGCAGCACTTCCCCTTGTCCGAAGGCACTCGGATCCTATTAGGCTCTTTGCAAACACCGAAATTTCGGCGGTGTAACGGCCTAAATCCTAGGATAGAGGAAAAGCTAAAAAAAGAAGGTAGAGGAAGAGAAGAGAGAGCTGGAGCTCTCCGACCCTTGTTGCACCGTCGTGGACCTTCGCGTCGATTCTAACACCGATGAGCTTCGGATATAACCAATGGGTTAGGGAAAGGCTCTAACTTCTAAGGTTAGGGAGGTATGGACTTGGGAGTAATGGTATGGGAGATGGGAGATAGGTTAAGGATTCTAAGGCTAAAGGCTTAGAGAGATGGATGATTAATGCTAGGGTTTCAAGATTTGGAAGGCATGAGGTTGGAGATGAGAGACAATTTTTCTAGAGTTTTGCCTCTAGGTTTAGAAAAAGGTGTCCTAAACAAGGGGGGGTCTATATTTATAAAGTTTGAGGTGATTAGGAGGGTACTTAACTACTAATGGGTTCAGAAATTAGGTAATGGAAAATCTAAGGTTTTTGGGGTTTTTTAGGGCTTAGAAGAGTGGGAATTTGGTTTTAATGGTGGATGATAGGGTGAGAATTTAAATGTCAAAAGGGTGATACATGAAGTTTAAAAGGGTACTAGGGTCCTAAAGAAACCCACCCCAAACTTTGAGGTGGATCACAAGTCAAACCTCAAATGTCAAATTCGGCCATTTTTGCAAAAATGAGGGATTTTAAGGCAGGCATATTTGGCCATTTTTAAGGTAGGCACGCCTGCTTTAAAAATCAGGCCCAAAAGGCAGAATTTGAAGACCCACCGCGGGGGGGGGGTAGTTTCTGAAATAGCCATTTTGGCTAGCCATGCATAATATGCACACCTGTGAAAAATTTTGTAAAATTTACTCAGGCATGCATAATATGCTCGCCTATGTTAAATTTTGTAAACCTTACTCATACCCATTTGATGTGTCGGCTCAAGCTTCCCCAAAACTATATATTATAATGATCAATCAGACTTTTCTATCAAAAGTTATGGCCATAAAAAATTTCCTTCGCTGTCGAGGGCTGTGTACATAATGAATCCATAAAATGCAATCTTTTGGGGCCGCGAGCCTCCGTGGGCTGACCTTGGGATTTTCTGGGGATCAGGGTTATTCCACTAAGGTCTTCCTAAGGGTATCTAGGGTTCAAAAGGGGTTTTACGGGGGATGCTCCATTATGGGTTCTAGGGGTCCGGTAATGGTTCTAAGGGTTATGGGAAATACTTTCGGAAGCTCGAAAGTATGTCATTCTTGAAGTATGGGTTATTCGAGCCTTGGGACAATTTTCGGTGTCTAGCCCAAGTTATTTTGGTTGTTTTCTGAGAAAATTGGGACCCACCCAGCAGCCAAACAATGGGTTGTTTCACTAAAATTTGTTGAAAATATAATTCGAGTTATTTTCATTTTGCAGGGAAAAGTGGGACCCACCCAGAAGCTAAAGAACTGGTTGTTTCAATTTTGTGTAAGAAACCCTTTTTTGCCAAAAAAAATCATAAAATCCACATTGCCAAACAAGGCCTTCATGAAAGAAAATCTATGTTGAGAAAAATAGAAACCCAATAGAAAGGAAAAATCATAGATATGCCAAGGAAGAATCTTGGATTGTAAAGAAGGTCGCCATTTATACTCATTCACTGCCTAACGACGCTTCCGTTTTTGCTTGAGTCCAGAGCGTAATAAGTTCATCCAAGTTATTTTTGTTTTTTTCCGGGAAAATTGTGACCCACCCAGTAGCCAAACAATGGGTTGTTTCACTAAAATTTGCTGAAAATATAATCCGAGTTATTTTCATTTTTTTTGGGCAAAAGTGGGACCCACCCAGATGCCAAAGAACGGGTTGTTTCACTTTTGTATAAAAAACCCTTGTTTGCAAAAAAAAAACCATAAAATCTACATTGCCAAACAAAGCCTTCATGAAGGAAAATCTATTAGGAAAAAATAGCAACCCAATATAAAGGAAAAATCATCTACACCATTTGTGCAACCATGGATCTTATGGACCCGTCACGACAATGGATTAAAATATGGAGTCGCCACCCGGAGTTTTGGTGTTCCGGGAAGCCAAAATAAACTTTAATCAATACCGAACCGTTAGAGTTGACTCCGATCACTAGTCTATGCAAGGACTTTGGTTACCGATTAGGAAGGTGTTAGGCACCTAGTCGGCCTACTCATAAGTGGTCTCTACTATGACCAAAATATAAACTAAAGGGAAGAAGTGGACGACAATTCCCCTTGTCCGAAGGCACTTGGATCCTATTAAGCTCTCCGTGCTATCCGAATTTCGACGGCATAACGGCTTAAATCATGGGATAAGGGAAAAGTAAGATGGAAAATAGAGAATAGAGGAAGAAGAGGAGAACCGGAGATGAACTCTCGAGCTTTTATAGCACCACCACCGGATCTTCGTGTAGGACTACTCCAGCAAGCTTCCAATTGCAAGTGGATAATGGGATTCTAAACTTTGCTCAGTATGGGAGATAAGGAACTTGGAAGTATGGAGCTATGAGAGGGGGATTGGCTAGGGTTTCACCTTTGGAAAATTAGTGTGTCCTAAATGAGGGGGTGGGGGTCTCTATTTATAGAGAAAGGGGTGATTAGTTGGCTCCTAATTAGGTTTAGAGAAAGGTGAGTTTCTTTAGAAGAAGAAGTGGGCTTTGCGTACATATTAAGCACACATAAGTTAAATTACTCATGTGTGCATAATATGCACACAGGATTGCTTATGCATGCATAATATGCACGCATAGGTTAAAACTTACCTATGCATGCACAATATGCACTTATGGGTTATTTTTCCCAGAAAATGTTATGCTTGACTTGTCAGCCCAACACAGATCGGGGATGGGCTCTAGGGGTTCTGATAGGCTCTGAAGGGTTATGGGGGGTGCTTTCAGAAGCTCGAAGGTGCATTCTTCTCGAAGAATGGGTCAATCATGCCTTGAACCAGATTTGGGTGTCTACAGATGCCCATCATTGGCATCTGATCACTAGTGAGTGCGTGCCAAAGAAATAGATGACCAAGGGGGCCCAAGGCAAATGCTCTTGGATATGTCATATTCAAGCCAATCTCAAACATCATTTGGTGGAAAAATGGAGAGTGGCGGAGGCCCTAACATTGGGTAATCATCCGTTCCTCGATGAGCGGTCCCCAAATGCTTAGCGACCTTACTAGGCATGACCGTGTGATAATACGATTGACGTCTTATGATATTCGAGTCCTGATTTGAATTAGCGGCTCCTTGAGCGGGAGGGTGATCAACCCATCTCCTCAATGATTATCATAAATAGTGAAATGCGAAGATTCGACGATAGTGTTAAATTTTGTGAGGCATTGATTACCCCATTTTGACTGGCACGGGTGGACCTACTTGATGTAGGATCCATAGTCTTTGAGCGTACTCATCAACCTTGACTATTTACTTTACCACAAATGCTTGGGTGGAGCGAATATTGATGTCAAACCATATTTTGGGACATGTGCAACTAATTATTTTGTTTTTTTTGTTTTTTTTTTTCTTGATTTTTTTTTAATATGTACACTATGCGTGCATATTATGCACGCATAGCATAAATGTTGATGACTCCCCGTGTGCTTACATTATTGGTTGGTGGTGAAAGTTATTTAAAAATCAAAGACAGAGTAAAACAGGGGGTGAATCCAGCACAACTCAGAAGTCCTAGACCTGCAAGATACAGGGTCCTTTGTAGCAAGTTTTGATAAGTAAGAGTTTGTCCCACAGGGAAAGGTGATCTAGAGCTCCAAGGGAGCCGTCTCTAGTAGTCCCTCCAAATCTGGCAGTCCTAGAAGGAGGGGAGTTTAAGGTCACTTATTCTAAGTATTTTAATATCTAAACTACAGAAAGGGTTGAGAGGATAGATGGAGCCTGAAAAATAAGTATAAAAAGGGTGAGAAGTACATTATTGAGCCAAGGTCAGAGAAGTTTTGTGACTCAGATTCAGATCTGATGTTATAGATATCCTGTCCAGAGGCTACATTATCACCACTGAGGAAAAAGGATCCAACCCATCACTCTGCCATGATTCCACCCTTAAGGCTATAACCTGTCCACTTAAATGGTCACAGATTATCCCATAGGGGAGCCACTATCCAGGGATAGGTCAAAACATAACAAGTAAATCATTGCAGGCACTATTTCATCCAGGCTACCAGCTCAAGAATCCATAGGGAACCTCAACCTCTAAAGTTCTATATGTGGTGCTAAGGCTGTAGGACCATGATAGCCCAAACACATAAAACCAGCAAGAGATTGAGTACAACCTTCGATCTAGCTATCCATTGCTTGAGCGAGGCTACAATGGTCCAGTCACCAGCCTACAATCTCTATAACCAGATCAGATCCAACATCTGATGGCGGATCTATAAAAATATAGGGGAGTCTGCCTCTGTACAATCTCTCACCAGGCTTCTACAAGCTCAGGTGTAAAGAAGAAGGATCCATCTTGGATCAGTGGATTAGAATCACCTTAAGGCTATAATCTATCCATTTAAATGGTCACAAACTATCCCAGAGGTTATCCTCCTCACGGAGCCCAAAACAAAATAAGAGTATCGCTGCTACCACCATGCTTACAAGGCTACCAGCTCAAGCTCCCATGGGGAATTCATATCTAGTGGGTCCTGTGGTGGGGCTAAGGCTGTAGGACCATGATAGCCCAGACACACAGGTCACATGGATCTGAATGGCCCTTAGAATCAGTCCTCCATTGCTTTAAAACACAGCCAAAGCAATGGCGGATCAGCAGCCTTACATAGAGAAGAAAAAGAAAATTACTTACTACTAAAAAGAAAGAGAAAAGAAAAAATGATCTGATATGGGTTCCCAGATACCTAAACCTAAGCTAGGTATGAGTGTATATAGCAGTGGGGTGGTAGCGCATTAGGGTTAGGAAACCCTAATTTTAACGATGCCACGTGGCCTAATAATGATCCTTAGATGCCTCGAGGCGCGTGCACAGAGATTTGAGCGTGGGAGTGTGTGCCCTAATCGCTGGAAATACCCAGAAGGTCCTCTGCTGAAGAGATGGAAGTTTAGGGTCAGAGCTTCGCTAGGTAGTAGTTTCGTGTCGTGGTAGCTCTTTGCTCTTCCCTAGGATGATTTGACACTGAAGCTTCAGCCGTCGCGAGGTTGCCTTGGTTTGCTCTTCAGGCAGTCGCGCGGTAGAGAATTGCGCTCTCGCTGGATTGGGCTTTGCGAGGTTGAATAGAAAACACAGTCTCAAGTGTCGCGGGGTTGAAATTCAAGCAGTCGCGAGGTCGCGAGGTCTTCGCTGGGCTGATCTTCGTGAGAGTGAATTTGAGCAGCACGAGAACTTCGTGACCACTTCTCTTTACTGGACTTCACGAGTTACCTCGCGAGGCTCTACTGAGTTCTGAACTGCGCGAGATTCTATGTCTCACTTGATCTTCGCGAGGTTGGCTTTGCCTTTGCCAGGATGTTTTCTTTCTTGAATGGCACAAGAACTGCGCGAGGCATTCTTCTTCTGATAATTGCATCCATGCATCGCGAGACAATGTACGAGGAATCTTTGACGCTCTCTCCTCGGCCTGCGAACTGCACGAGATTGAGAGAGGTCTGCTTTGAACTGCGCAACACTGCGCGATGTGTTTTACTCTTGAGCTCATGAGCTGGCAGTTGAGTTTCTGAAGCTCTTCAGTCACTCATCTGCGTGAGAGGTTGCTGTAAAGTCTTGGGAAGCTCAGTTGAACTGCGCGAGGCATATTTCTCCTGAATCCTCTAAAGCTTGGGTCAGCTACACGAGGCTCATTTCAGGTCTGGATTCAGAGTTCATTCTTCTGAGGGATATCTGGTGCCAAAGCAGGCTCCTTAACAGGATTCCTGGTCTAATTTCACTGCTGATTATTACCTACATAAAACACTTAACAAGAACTTATTAGGTGGCTAAGGGTCTAATCAAAGGTTCAGTTAAGGGGTGAAAAGTGGTACTTTTCAGGTCTTAACACACCCCAAACCTAATCTTTGCTAGTCCCTTAGCAAAGCTACATTAAATCTACTCTAAAAATTAAATGCCACTTTCGTAGGGAGCACGGATACATTTAGCATATGTACCAAGCCTTTTAAACCCCTAGGTGATCCCTAGTGGAGGAGTGAAGTCTCCTGAGGGTTTTCAGTGAAGACACCCACAAACTTCTCAAATGAAACAGTTAACAAAAGTGCAATATCATCCAATGAGCAGTTAAGGAATCAAATTTAGTCTACTCTTGAATCAGTACACATAAAAGAAATTTAATTCATTGGTTGCACAGTAACTTAAACAACATAAACTCTCATGATTGCAAAGCATTTCCAAATAGTTTGCAATCACAGAAAACTGCACGAGTGTGTGTCAGCACTGAGCTTATCCTTATGTCAAAAAAATTAGGTTAAGGTCATACATAATGCATTCAAGTTCAGACCTAAAAGAAAACTTTGCAAGGCATACTCTCATAAAGGTTTGTTGAGGGGTTCATTTTCTCACAGGCTCAAGAGCAGTTACATCCCCCAAATGGGTTTGTAAGCATGAGCATAGGCAGAGTTCTTAAGTGCTGACATCATTGGCAGTTCCTCACCATAGATTGGATAATTCCTTATCTTCACGTGACAGCTCACTCAACTTTGGATCACAAGGGCTTTTAACTGGGCTGTAATGTGGCTTATGAGATAGGGTTAAAAAGAATAGAAGGTTAAAAAGGGGTTCCAATTTGAGAAATCAGTAGGTCACAGAGGTGGTTCATGACTTCACCTTCCATAATTCAGCTCCCTTCATCTTCTTTGAGATTTTCCGATTTGAAGTGATGCTTTCTTCTTGATTTTGATTTTCCAATGAAAGTTCCTCTTGACTTCTCCCTTATTCCTCTTCATTATTATTTTTGTTTCTTTTTACTGGAGTTTCCTTCTTTTTATTTTGTTTTTGCTTTTCAGAAATGCCACCATGTTCTCAGTTACCATATTGCCAGATTTTTGAGATCCTTCTTCTCCATTCACCTAATGTTGACCATAGCTAGTCCATCTTCAACTCTTTCTCCTTTACCTTCTAAATTCTCAGAGTGAGGGTAGGTTGAATCAGGTTCATAGGTTCAGGTTCAAGTACTCAGGTTTATTTTGAAGAAATTTAGGATTTAAAGCTCAAAGGGAGGTATGGACAAGGGCAGTTGCTTTAGGATTGGTCTTTTTAGGCTCAAACTGTCCAAGAGAAGGCCTTGATCCTTTCCTAGGTCTCATGAGTACTGTTAGTTGTTTCAACTTGGAGTTACCTAACTTCTAGTGAGCACAGTGACTCAGCCAGTCCTTAGAACTAAAAGAAATGCCTTAGTTACTCCTCAAAGAATAGAAAAATTTTGTAGGCCCAATTCTCACTGGTTATGGTCATCCTTTGAACTTTCAAGTATGTCCTCACCTTTTTCTCTCTCTAATGATTCACTAAGTGCTGATACAAGTAGGTTTCCTTGGTGATATTATCATGGAAATGTGGAATATTAGAAGTTTATAATGTCCAAGGTTTGCATAAATTTTAAACTTCTTAATTTCATGATTCTTAAGTGAACAGAGGTCCATTTTCATATTGCTCAGATGAGTCAGCTGCACTTATGTTAGCTATTCCATTGGCAGGGTCTGCCTGGCACGCCCCCAAACCTATGAGGAGCAGTGTCCTCACTGGTTCAAAGTGAATGTGCAGCAGAACTAATGAGGCTAAAAGAAAAGGAAAGAACAGGGAACAAAACACACAACAGGCAAAGCAAGATAGTAAAGACAGGGGAAAAGTCTATGAAAAATTAGAAATATACAAAAAAAGAAAGCAAAAGAGAAATTCCTAGGTACAATCTAGTTAGAATCTGTCTCAAAACTTGTCCCATCCCATCTTCTTTGCATGCTCTTGCAGGAGAGCCTCTTCTTCTTTCTTCTTTCGTTCCCTCTCTGCCTTTCTTTGCTCGAGAGTTTTGGGTATGGTTGGAGCCCGGACCCTCATTTTTCTCTTCTTGGGTTCAGGAGGGATCTCCAAAGATTTAGTAGTGGTTGGCTCAGGGGGTTTGGTGGGAGATTTTCCTTTGGGGCCCTTACCTTTGGAGGCTTGCCCTTGTTGAGGCAGAGGGGGAATAAGAGGTGATTGGGCTGGTACTGGCTCAGGAGGGGCAACGGGGGATTTAGCTTGGGCTTGCACCTGAGACAGGAGAGGACTTGTCCCTTTTTCTGGTTTAGGGGGAGCCACAGGAGATGGAGCTGGTACTTTGGCTGTAGGAATGGTAGGGCTCTTCCCTTTCATGGGCTGGCTTAGTGGTGGTGCCTCCTCAGACTGGGCAGATGTTTCTTTTCCAATTTTCAAAGAGCGACTTGGGGGAGTAGTCCTCTTTGCAGCAACTTTCCTTCGCTGAGGATAGGATTGTGCAGGAGGGCCGGATGAAAGAGCAGCAACAGTAGGTTAGGCACTGGGATTCGTAGGTGGTGCAGCATCAGATTCTGAGTCAGAAGGAAAGAGCTCAGTAGGGTCTAATCCAAGGGCAGCAGCAGCCTGTCTGTGTTCTTCTTTGAAAAGTAAGCACCCATGGGGATCATCCTGAGCAGAAGCTCTTGTGACCTTTGGAGGTGGGGATGGAGGGGCCGGCCTTTTGCCTTTTTGGGTTGCAGTGGCTCTTTTAGAAGTGGGCTTTTTCTTGGAAGGGGTGCGTTTTATTTTGAAAGTAAGAGAGGGAATAGGGGGGGCACTGAGGGAGGAGCAGGAACTGCAGTAGGGATTGGAGCAGGAGCAACAGGTTGTGTAGGTATTGCAGAAGGAATTACAGTAGGCATTTGAGGAGGAATAGGAGGAGCTACCGGAGTGGGGGCTGTGGGAGTTGGGGGAACAGATTGTGTAGGGGTTGGGGTAGGGGCAGTGGAAGAAGATGGGCCTGGTTGTGTGGAAGAAGATGGGGCCTCAGGGGGAGCGATGGCGATGGGGGTGGCCTGCATAGGTTGGGACAATAGGAAGGCAACTCTCTATTCAAAGATTTCAATTTTCTTGTTAGCCCACAGGAGATTGGTATCTGCAAGCTCCTTACTGAGTCGGTTGATCTCCTAAGTATTGTTCAATTTTTTCTCTAATAGCCTGTTGTGCTTTTTCACCCTCTCTGCATTGGCCTTTTCAATCTCAGTAGTCATTCTGTAATACGTTCTTTGACCTTGTTCGCATTTGATGTCTCCAAAATTGCCTCCCACCCTTTGAAATATCTCTCACCGTGGTGAGCAAGCTTCAAGTCACTAAGTTTCGCAGAGCAAGGGGTATTCGAGGATTGGCAGTTGGGCCATGCCATTGAGAGCATCCTCTTGATATAGGGATTGTCCCTCATGGCATGGAGGAGGGTGAAGTAGGGAGGTGTAGTAGGAGTGTCGGGCAAGATTGGTAGAAATGGAGTGGAAGGAGGAGATGGTGATGGACCACTGGGGAGAAAAGTGGGGTTGTAGAAATGGTTGGGGTGGTCTAGGTTGAATGGTCGTTGAATTGAGGAGGGGTGGGAGAAGAGGGGAATGGAAGGTATGGGTGGAAAGTGAAATGAAGGAAGGGCAGCGGATGTGGATGGTTCAGGGTAAGGGAAGAAGGGGATGGTGAGGGGTTGAAATGGAAGGGGTGGGGGTGCAAATAGGGGGGGTGAACTGGGAAAGGTGGATGGGAATGGAATGGGGTTAGTTTGGGTAGAAGTGTTGGTAAATTGAGGGGGAGGTAGTATTAGAGGGGGTAGGATAGGTGGAGAGGGAAAGGAGTGGTCGGGTATGGTGTCATGGAGGAGGAAGGGTGGAGGTAAGTCAATGTGGGTGGGGCCTGTTGAAATTGGGGAGTCAGAGGTGGAAGGGGGTTGGGTCAATGGGGTGGTAGGAGGTTGTGTTGGGATTGGTGGGTTTGTCCATGTTTGAAGGGTGGATTGTATGGTGGTTATGTCAGTTTGCATTTGGGCTTGGGTCTGTGTGGTGTTGGATAGTTGGGTCTGGATGTCATGTATGAGGGAAAGGATATGAGTAAGGGTATCTGAGGTTGGTTGAGGTGGAGTATGAGGAAAAGAAGGAACGGGGGGGAAGGGGGAGGTGGGGGCATGATGGAAAGTGGTAGGGGGGAAGGTGAAGGGTCTGGCGAATGATGTGGTGAAGGGAGAGGGGACTCAGGGAGAGGGATGTCATGGGTGGGCAAGGTATCAAGCAAGGAGGTCATGAAGGCTTGATACCCTGAAGTGGTGGCTAGGTTAAAGTCCAGGTCATGGAGAGGTGGGACTAAGGGTTGGTCAATAAGGGGTGTGTTAGTGGGAAGGACAGGGGAGGTGGAAGTGGATAAAGATGAGGCAGGGGGGTAGTGAGAGGTTTTCTTTTAAGGTAGGTTATCAAGGGAGGGCTGTGGGTGTGGATGGATGATATGGGAGAGACTGGGGCTGTGTATTGAGGTATGGTGGGTGAAGGTGGAGTGTTGTCCTGAGGTTCAACACTTTCTTCCCAGGTACGGATAATAGTGGGAGGTGGAATGGAAAAAGGAGATAAAAGAGGGAAAGGGAGAGATGGAATAGGTGAAGAAGGTAGTGGAGAGGCAAGTGTGGTGGATGGAGGGATTGCTGCAGAAGCAGAGGTGACAGAAGCTCGCGCCACCTTCTTTGGGGTAGGGGTTTTAGCCTTCTTTTTGGGGGCAGGGGTGGCCTTTGCCACAGCAGCTCCCTCTCCCTGCTCGGAGACATTCTGAGCTTCAGCCTTCTTCTTCTTCTGAGGATCTATTAGATTTCTGCTGATCCCCCATTGTCTTTTGGCAAAAGTGGTGGGAGTGAGGTTAGCAGATAACTCCCCCACTGGTATCTTGTACCCTCCCCTCAGAAGTAGTCTGGTGATGAGTCTTCCATAGGGGAGAGTGTGGACCTTCTTTTGCAGCCCAAGCTTCACCATCATGTCTTTCATGGCTTCAAAAATCAACCATGCAACATTAAATCTGTGGTCCAGAGAGAAAGGGTAGAGAGCATCAGCAATTGGTGTCCTCCTTTCTTGCTGATGGCCGAAGCAGTAGATATTCTTCCTTAGCACTTGATCGATGAACAGCAGCTTGGGATCTAAATCCCTTCTTCGGATGGAGTCCCCTGTGGCCTTTAAGCCTCTGGTAATGGCTTGGGCAATGGTATCGAGAGAGGCACTCACAGGGGCACCATATCCGCAGTTGGGATCAAAAATGGCTGAGATGCCCATGACTTCAGCAATTAACTCTGGGCTAAGCAACATCTCAAAATTATCAACTAACACAAGGAGGCCTGGCTGCCCCTGTGTGTCTGGTCTGACCCTAAGGTGTTGGTAAAAGAGTTGCACTAATCTAGGATAGGCTAGTGCAGGAATCATTTGCATCAAGGGGAACAAACCAGCTATGCAAGAACTCAATGGCAGTCGACAATACTCTGATTCAAAGAAAGAGATATCAAAAATGGCTTCAGGCTCTAAGGGACTGGAAATGAGGAGCTCAGAGGGCGTAGAATAATCAGGTGTTTGTGCAGCGACCTCAGGAACCACCTCCTTCCCTTTGTGTTGTGCAGAGAGGACTTGGCTTTCTTAGGGCGTGCTCCACGGTGGCCTTGTCCTCGGCTCTCTTCATGCGCTTTTAGGAGCCATCACAACTCTCCTTGGTGAGTGTGCGGTTGAAATTTTGAAAGGAAAGATCAGAGTGAGTCTAACCCTAAAGTTAGGGTTCTATTCAATTGGACGACGGTGGATCTCAAGAGCTCTTAGCGAGGGGCAACTATTGATGGAAGCTTTAAGAACAAAATCCAGAATTTTAAAGTGAACAATGAACATGAGCAGGATCTTTGGAGGAGAGAGGTTGAGAGGAGTGGGAGCTAGGGTTTCGCTGGTAGGAGAGGAAAGAGAAAGCAGTAAAGAAAAGCAGCGCGAGGTGGGATTTCAATATCGCGAGGCTCGGCGCGCTTTGAAAATGTCCGCTCGCTGGTTGGGAATGAATGGGTCGCGAGATTAGATGTTCCTTTAAACTGCGCGAGGCAGCCCACCCAGTTATATCTGAAACTTGCGATAGCAAAACAAAGTAGTTCTTTATGAACTACGTTAGAGGGGACCAAACCCATTATTCAGAACCCCGCAATGGCTTAACCGAGTTAGAATTCACTCACCCATGAGTCAGTTGTTTGACCCTGACTTTATGGGTGGATTCTCTCACAGACTCTTCCAGGGACACCCCCAAGCATTATAAAGCATTTACAAATTCTCATACTTTCAAGGCATTAAATTCATACATCATGAAAAGCATTCAAATACTACATTATCATTCGATCACTTGAAATTATCAAACAAGGGGAGCTGGTATAAAAGTAGGCATTAAAGCACTAAACTCAGATTCCAGCAAGATCGCTAACAATTCCTATCAACTGTAGAATACATATCGTATAACGGTGCACAGTTCTTAATCATTAATTTAATGAAATATTCCCCTCAGGGTTGGAGGATCCTTCACCAATCAAAAATTGGCCCTTGGGATTAACCACTGGCTGACTGGGCAACCTTCCCTCTTCTCTTTTGGCTAAGGTGTTCGCTAGTTGTCCAATTTGTTCTTCCATCTTCTTGATGCTCTGACCATGAGAGTTCACAGTCTGAGTCAAGGAACCCAGGTTTTGCAGTGATGTCAAGACCTGGTCCTCGAAAGAAGTATTTCTAGGTTGAGAAGGGGTTAAGACCAACTGATTTTGCTGCTGATGGGGCTGCTGATGGTGTTGGAAGGTAGACCTTGGGGCATTCCCTTGATTGAATTGCTGTTGTGGCCTTTGTGGTAAGGCCAACATCTGCTGGGGCTGCATGTAGTTGTCTTGCTTCCACCTCAGATTTGGGTGGTCTCTCCATTGGTAACCAATATTTTGGTGCTGGTATCCATATGGCTGCCTATTGTAGCCCCCAGATTGTTGTTGGCCATAAGATTGAGCAGCAGCAGCATGTTCCAACATCAATTCAGGAAATTACCCTGCAGATGGGCATTCCTCCACTGTGTGCTGTGGGGACTGGCATATCAGACATGCCTCAGCCACATGAGCAGCCCTTCTGGGTTGCATCACAGTCAATAATTTATCAAACTTCATAGAGAGGTTTGCCATCTGCAGCTGTAGGTCATTATTCCCAGACACCTCATAAACTTTTCCTCTTGATCCAGCAGCAGGCACCACCTTTGACTCAGATTCCTGACTAGTTCTTGCCAGGGATGGCTTTTGAAAAGCATTCTCACTAATCACCTCAAACAGTTCCCATGCCTCCTCAGCAGTTTTGTGCATGTAGGAACCACCACAAGAGACATCGACCATATCTCTATTTTTCTCATCAATCCTATTGTAGAAGCTTTGTACAAGATGCCACTCAGGGATCTTGTGGTGGGGGCATTGTTTGAGCATCTCTTTAAACCTATCCCAGGACTGGTTAAAATCCTCAGTTGGGGATTGAGCAAATGCAAGAATCTCCTCCTCAACTAGCTAGTTTTGGTCTCAGGGAAGAACTTGGTTAGGAATCTGGTCTGCAGGTCTTTCCATGAAGCAATGCTATTGTTGGGAAGAGTGGTCAGCCAGGTACTGGCCCTATCCTTCAGAGAGAAGGGAAAGAGTCTGAGCCTAGTAGCCTCAGGTCCCAAACTAGTGATATTAAAAGTGGTGCACAAGGCCAAGAACCGGGTCAATATGCTTGTAAGGGTCCTCTAAGCCCATGGAAAGTTGGCAGCATCTGGATGATTGAAGTTTTTATCTCATAGTTCCCCTGAACATCAGGGAATTGAATGCTAAAAGGGGAGTTATAGTCATCCGGAGCATTCAACTCCTTGAGGGTTCTGGGCTGTTCTTCACCCATAATTGCTGTCACAGATTCACTTGGGGGCTCTCCTGTGGTGTGCCTGTCTCTTCTAAGTCTCCTTCCCCTTTCTAACTCAGGGTTAAGAGGCTCTAAAGCAGGGCTGAGGGATCTCCTCCCTAGCATACAAGCACACCAACAGCAAGGAAAGCTTCTTGCAAGCACATCACAAAAGAATGATTGTACACTAACAAATTTATCGAACTAGTTTACAGCTATTCAAAGAATACATTTAAACTATCCTAGATACTGCTAAAAAAAAAATTTTAAGAAAGATAGACAGACCTTTAAAAGTCAGAGAGTTTGCAAACAGAGGTAGCTAAGCTCCAATTGCAGTCCAACTATCCTTCACTGCTGCTGTCTAGATCTGCAAGAAAGGTTCAAAATTATGTCAGCAGTATCAATTATTCATATGTGCAAAGAATACTAAGAATACAAAAACTAAGGGTCTACTAATAGATCATCTGTCCCCGGCAACGACGCCAAAAACTTGTTGATGACTTCTCGTGTGCTTACATTATTGGTCTGTGGTGAAAGTTATTTAAAAATCAAAGACAAAGTAAAACAGGGGGTGAATCCAACACAACTCAGAAGTCCTAGACCTGCAAGATACAGGGTCCTTTGTAGCAAGTTTTGATAAGTAAGAGTTTGTCCCACAGGGAAAGGTGATCTAGAGCTCCAAGGGAGCCGTCTCTAGTAGTCCGTCCAGATCTGGCTACAGATCTGGCAATCTTAGAAGGAGGGGAGTTTAAGGTCACTTATTCTAAGTATTTTAATATCTAAAGTACAGAAAGGGTTGAGAGGATGGATGGAGTGTGAAAAATAAGTATAAAAAGGGTGAGAAGTACGTTATTGAGCCAAGGTCAGAGAAGTTTTGTAACTCAGATTCATATCTGATGTTATAGAAATCTTGTCCAGAGGCTACATTATCACCACTGAGGAGAAAGGATCCAACCCATCACTCTGCCATGATTCCACCCTTAAGGCTATAACCTGTCCACTTAAATGGTCACAGATTATTCCATAGGGGAGCCACTATCTAGGGATGGGTCAAAACATAACAAGTAAATCATTGCAAGCACTATGTCATCCAAGCTACCAACTCAAGAATCCATAGGGAACCTCAACCTCTAAAGTTATATATGTGGGGCTAAGGCTGTAGGACCATGATAGCCTAGACACATAGAACCAGCAAGAGATTAGTACAACCTTCGATCTAGCTGCCCATTGCTTGAGCGAGGCTACAATGGTCCAGTCACCAGCCTACAATCTCTATAACTAGATCAGATCCAACATCTGATGGCGGATCTATACAAATATAGGGGAGTCTGCCTCTGTACAATCTCTCACCAGGCTTCTACAAGCTCAGGTGTAAAGAAGAAGGATCCATCTTGGATCGGTGGATTAGAATCACCTTAAGGCTATAATCTGTCCACTTAAATGGTCACAGACTATCCCAAAGGTTATCCTCCTCACGGAGCCCAAAACAAAATAAGAGTATCGCTGCTACCACCATGCTCACAAGGCTACCAGCTCAAGCTCCCATGGGGATTTCAGATCAGGTGGGTCCTGTGGTGGGGCTAAGGCTATAGGACAATGATAGCCTAGACACACAGGTCACATGGATCTGAATGACCCTTAGAATCAGTCCTCCATTGCTTTGAAACACAGCCAAAGCAATGGCGGATCACAAGGCAGCAGCCTTGCACAGAGCATCTCACACATAAACACCAATCCCACAAAGTACAGATCCTATTACAGAACTTCCATTGATCTAATTCAAAAACACATACAAAGGCATAGCCAGCAAGTGCTAGACTATGGAGAGAAGAAAAAGAAAATTACTTACTGCTAAAAAGAAAGAGAAAAGAAAAAACGATCTGAGATGGGTTCCCAGATACCTAAACCTAAGCTAGGTATGGGTTTATATAGCAATGGGGTGGCGGCGCATTAGGGTTAGGAAACCCTAATTTTAACGATGCCACGTGGCCTAATAATGATCCTTAGATGTCTCGGGGCACGTGCACAGAGATTTGAGCGTGGGAGTGCGTGCCCTAATCCCTAGAAATACCCAGAAGGTCCTCTGCTAAAGAGATGGAAGTTTAGGGTCAGAGCTTTGCTAGGTAGCTGTAGTTTTCCAGACTTGTCGCGTGGTAGCTCTTTGCTCTTCGCTAGGATGATTTGACACTGAAACTTCAGCCATCGCGAGGTTGCCTTGGTTTGCTCTTCAAGCAGTCGCGCGGTTGAGAATTGCGCTCTCGCTGGATTGGGCTTCGCGAGGTTGAATAGAAAACACAGTCTCAAGTGTCGTGGGGTTGAAATTCAAGTAGTTGCGAGGTCGCTCGGTCTTCGCTGGGCTAATCTTCACGAGATTGAATTTGAGCAACGCGAGAACTTCACGAGCACTTCTCTTTACTGGACTTCTTGAGTTACCTCGCGAGGCTCTACTGAATTCTGAACTGTGCGAGGTTCTATGTCTCACTTGATCTTCGCGAGGTTGGCTTTGCCTTCGCCAGGATGTTTTCTTTCTTGAATGGCGCGAGAACTGTGCGAGGCGTTCTTCTTCTGATAATTGGATCCCGCGGCGACTGTGCGACAGCTACGCGAGGAATCTTCTGAAGCTCTCTCTCCTCAACCGTTATGAGCGAACTGCGCGAGATTGAGAGAGGTCTGCTTTGAACTGTGCGACACTGCACGATGTGTTCTACTCTTGAGCTTCGCGAGAGCTGCGCGAGTTTGAGTTTCTGAAGCTCTTCAGTCACTCATCTGCGTGAGAGGTTGCTGTAAAGTCTTGGGAAGCTCAGTTGAACTGCGCGAGGCATATTTCTCCTAAATCCTCTAAAGCTTGGGTCAGCTGCGCGAGGCTCATTTCAGGTCTGGATTCAGAGTTCATTCTTCTGAGGGATACCTGGTGCCAAAGCAGTCTCCTTAACAGAATTCCTGGCCTTATTTCACTGCTGATTATTACCTACACAAAACACTTAACAAGAACTTATTAGGTGGCTAAGGGTCTAATCAAAGGTTAAGTTAAGGGGTGAAAAGTGGTACTTTTCAGGTCTTAACAATAAACCAGGCTAAAACCCCTATGCGTGCATATTATGCACGTATATTGTAAATTTTTTTTTTTTTTTTTAACTCTATGCGTGCATATTATGCACGCATATCCTTCGGCCAATTTGAGCAAAACGAGGTTGCGGGTGCCTGGTTTCAAAAACCCCTTCTCCTCTATATTTTCTAATCGAAGGAAAAAAGAGTCCCCTACTGCTCCTTTTGAGATTTGAATCATTTTCCAAGGTTCCGTCGGTGTTACAGCTACCGATTGATCAAGTGTTTTTCTTACCGGAGTTAGGGTCTTTCATAAGGTGAATTTTTTTCAATGTTTTCCTTCAAATTCCTTGATTTTCTGCCAATATAGCTAGGATTTTTGAATTGAATGATGAGGAAGAAGATTCTTTTCCGTGAATGCATTTGTTTATGATTTTTATCATGATTTCTATGCAAGCTTGCGTGATTTTCGGTTAAATATTGGACGAATTGAGCTTTTTCTTTGGCAATTGCTCAAAATTTTTTGAAATCCGAATGGCTTTTCTTTGCAGCCGAAATGATGGGTGTTTGAAAAGTATATAGAATATCTTTTGAAAGATTTTTTTTTGAAGGTGAGATACGTACACACACGCATTTTTTTAGGATGATTGCCCCCTTTTTTGTGTCGTTGTTTCTCTCTTTTGTTTTGTCTTTTGTTTATACAAATTTTTTTTGTATATCTTTTTTTTTCAAAGTGAAAGGCAGGGTATTACAGCCCCTCTTCTTTTTTTTTTTTGTGTTTTTTAAAGCAAAACAAGTTTTTTTTTTTTTTTGAAATTAAAAGAGAGCATATATAGTTTTTTTTTTGGGGGGGGGGGGTTTGCAAAGCAAACAAGTTTTTTTTTTTTGAACTGTCACGACCCGAAATTCTACCCTATCCCGAGGGCCTAGAATTCCGAGTTATGACCCGCACATATCCCGGATATGTTAAGCGGACATACACCTAATCAGAGTTCTCGCGCAATAATGGTTCCACGAAATCCGTAAAATCCAACAAATAGGGTGGAATATGAATGCAATCATAAATATGGAATAAGTGTGATAAAACCACAATCCACCAATAAAATGTAAATCCAGTCAGAGACAAATCCGATAAAATAAACTATAAAATCCGTAATACTAGTATCAATAAAACTCAATACTAAGTCCACAATGATCAGTAGCCGGCACTCGAATCAAGATCAGCACCGTAGTCCTCCTGATAATTGGCAGCGTCGCCCTCCAAAGGCTCCTAGTACTCAACGCCTGCAGGATCAATGAAATCAGCGTACGAGATCTAGATGGTCGGCATCTACTCCACCAGCGTAATCACCTGCAACTGTTTGATTATCGTGGGATGAGTTTACTCAGTCACGTAAACTCAGTGGGATACACCACCAATCCACACCATACTACTCAAGTGCATTGTGGGTGCATCTTGTGAGTGATAAACATAGTATCTCAAAGCAGATAGCAAAAAAAAAAAATTATATATATATCGTGAAACTCATATCATATCATAAATGCAAGACCATGATCTAGACACTCATATCCTAACGTACCTTACCATATCTCATAACATATCATACCATGTCTTATTATCATTCTCGCACATACATCTGTACATCGCATGAGCGTAACTAACATACTCGTGAAATCCTAAGCGACTTGTGCCAGAGTCGCTGCTCGAGCTACTATGAGAGGGTCAATATAGTATCATACCACCATATCATAATGCCCTTGTGTCATACTCATACTCCACCATCTAGCCAATAGGGAGACATAATGGCCAAACTCACTCATAACATACTCATACTCATAATCTCTCCCAGAGATCCGTCTTGGCTAAAAGACATTGTTGCCCTTATGGTGGCTATACAAGGAACGACATGTACAGAGACTTAAGTTCTTTATCTTATGCTGACCTACACAGCGATGTCTTATTATCGTACTCGTATCATAACTTATCTTATCTCATACTCATATTTTATCATACTCTTAAACTTAATCCTATGACAAACTATAGTGAGGCAACTTTTCTAATTCACACTTCCCAAAAAAAAGGTTTCGTAGCAACCTGGATGTACTTCGTGTGGTAGCCCATACTACCATAGAGGGTTGCATTCGTACATGGACGCCAATATATCGAGTTTCACATGACCGTAAAAGAAACCTCACCATAGCTAAGGCCCAAAGCCTGATTCTCGTATCATATCTCATATCTTATCCTCTCGTATTAAAACTCGTGGTGATAGGATCACCATATTTGCCACCGTATACGAAGTTACACTAAATTCACACTCACCCAACTCGTCATGGGTCTCATTCCACCATGAGTTGTAAGGCATGTGAATACGGTGTATTCTTCGCTTCGATACGATCTCAGTGAGTCACCACGCCCAAGCGTAGGCATGATCTCATACACTCTCATACATATGTCCTAACTTACTCATAACTCATATAATGTAATTCAGATGGAAATACAGAAAGTCAGACGTACAAAAAGATTTATATTAGATTATCTTATATATATATAGATATATATTTATTTACACACATTCCAATACAACATAGAATAGGATAATTATAAGTGTATTATCGATAACAGGAGGGTCGGGGTTTGATGTTCACGAGGTATCGAATTCCTAACACTTTGTGTTGTCGAAGAGGTCGCGTTGAAGCGATAAATTGATATATATATATAATAATTAGTTAATTAAATTAAATGGTATTTATAATTATTAAGTTATGATTTATCATGAACATCGATCGAAAGACCTTACAATATAATATGCACAGAAACTTTGGTCATGGGAATTGGAAAAATAATATTAAATTCGAATAGCCTTGAGTCATTCAAAATTAAACCTAACTTGTTACTCTATTTTGACCTCTAAATCGTCAGATTCGTGAAATGGCTATTTCACACAAAGTTGTAAAGCTCGCTATCTTCTTTCCAATGCCGCAAGAAGCGCATTAATCCGAGATCGAAGTAAAATGATATGGCTAAAATATCGGGACAGGTGCATCAATGGTCGCGAGCTCGGGTTCGTGGACGCGAATTTGAGTTCGTAGCCGTGAGTTCGGACCCGAAACTTTAAGATGGTGTAATATATTATTCTTTTAATTAAAATAAATATATAGTTTAATTTTTTAGGCTTAATTAATTTTAAAATAAATAATAATATAGACTTACAACAATAATATATATTATTATAGTCTTAGTAGAAGGATAAATTTTTAACTATATAGATTTGGGAATAAATAATATCAATATGATATTATGCCAATTAAGTCAATCTATCAAATTTATAAATATTAAAGTTTAATTAATTTTACAGATATAAAAGAGGAAGTAACTTTATTAAATATGCAGACCTAATAGAAGGTAAAATATTAATGGCTCAAGCAAAAGGGATTCTTGAAAAGAAAAGAGAAATAACATATAAACCCAACTTACAGTTCATGCAATTTTAATAGAAAAATAAAATACTAAACATGCAGATTTATCATACTTAAAGATATTCATGTTTAATTAGTATGTAAATTTAAAAGGAAGTAGAGATATTAAATATACAGACCTAATAGAGGGTAAAATATTAATAGCCCAAACAAATGGGTTCTTAAAAAAAAAGAAGAGAAATAACATATAAATCCAACTTACAAATATACAACTTTCAAGGGAAAGCATAATATTAAACATATAGGTCTATTAATTTATGAGATATTTGGGTTTAAATAAGATTTTTAAACCCGTCGATGCGCGATCGAACGCATCCTACGTGACGGGATCTAAGAAGAACAAGATAGATTGATGGGTACCCACCTCTTGAAGCGTGAACGGAAGATCAACGGCGATTTAGGTTGAAAAGGTCGATGCCTAGGCCGTCGATTCGTCTAAGTCTTCAGAGAGAATAATTTTTTATTATAGAGAGTAGAGAGTTTTTAAAGTTTTATTTATAATGGTATAAAATTTTAGGTCAACTCTAATTAACACTTTTCGTAGGAGATTTAATACAATGGAGATTTTTACACGGAATAAGAATTCATACGTAACTTGGATAGCTTGAGAAATGGTTTCGTTCCAGTGCTTTGTATAAGCACTGAAGCAATTGGTGTTTCTCTCTCGAAATTACAGTTATATACTTTGACTTGCTTGATCACTTAAAATGGGCATAACTTTTTATATTCTTGTCAGAAGTCATCAAATTATATATCGTTGGAATCGTATCGACGAGCACTTTGCAATGAGTCTAATTTTGATATAGGAAAAATTAGAATTTTTCTATTTTAAAGGGTGGGTTTCGATTTCGATGTGGAGCGTTAGCATAATGTATAGTGTGATGGATCATCTAATACCGTTAAAATAAAGTCTAAAAATCCAGGTTGTTACAAGTGGGTATCGCTTACTTATTTTGGAGAAACAAGAATTTTTTATGAGAGAGAGAAAGTGCTTGTTTTTATTTTTTTTTCTTGTTGACATCCTCTAATGAGCGGTTATTCATTGTTTCTTTTCTAGTATGTCGCGAGGTAGACCGCGGGTGATGGTGATATCGGTTTTGGGGCTGATCCCTCCGAGGTTTTTGGAAGCAAGGGGGAGTGCCTTGTTCGGGTGCACCGATCCACGGAAAGGTGTACTGCGGAGGCAAAAAAATACTATTGGTTGGAGATGGAAGGGGATGAGGCCTGTCGCAGCCTTCTTCATCAGCAATACACTCATATTTCCAATTTCGGGATTGCCAACGAGGTAAGCATGTTTCTCACGGCTTGTGCTTTCTCATTTGTGCATCTTCCTTTTTTAGTCTTGACTCCCATGCTTTGGTGATGTAGCCCTTGTCCTCGCTCAACTTTCACAGGGGGTGGTTCGACCTGCGGCGGCTTTTTGTTGGACTGGCTTACTCTATAAGGGTCCTTGCCCAGGTTGGCTTCAGCAATTTCCTATCCTCCCCATTCATGAGAGGGTTATTCTTAAGTGATGGCTCTCCTGGAGAGATTTCAACCGAAGACCATGTCTTTCCACAAGTTGGTGGCTAAGATGACCATCAAACCATTTGATTGGACTATGATCACGGGGATCTCGGTGGGAAGGGAGTCAGTGATCTTTCCCAACTTCTTGGAGCGTGAGCTAGTGATTCAGCTGATCGGGGACTACCCCCCTCCCAGCCGTATGTCAGGGCCCGTGGTTCAATTGTCCTGGTTATTGGAGCTCTTTGATGCGGGGAGCTGATTCCAGAGGGTCAGGCGATCGCTGACCTAGATGTTTCCCCTGACTGTGCTTTGATCTTAGCCTGCATATTTTTTTATTACCTGTTGGGTAAGACAATTTTTGCTAACACCAGTGGTGGTCGTATCTAGTTATCCCTCCTACAGCTGATGGAGAAGTGGTGGGATGTGCATACATGTGATTGGAGTAGTGTCGAGTATGCCTTCTTGATGAACAGCCTCGCCCGAGCCTCGATTGGGATCCTTTCCTCTCTCTGCGGCTTCTAGCCCGTCGTGGAGGTGACCCGTTCTTGCTTTTGCTCTTTCTATCTTATATGCATATTTGTCATTTTTTATCCTATGCCTTGATCATGCTTTCAGGTTTGGGGGCATTTACACTTCTTGCTAGGCCCTCTCCTCCTTCTCGAGAGCCCACTTTCCTCTGGATGAGTTGTTGGCATGCAGACCAACGTAGAGATATGTGTATGAGCCATCTGGAGCTTGGTTTGAGGTCCCAACTGGACCTGTTGTTACCTGAGCAGGTTTGCCACATTTTTCTTTCCTTTTTTTTGAAATGTTAAGGAAACATCTTTGATCAGGTCATGCTCAACCCTTATGCGGGATCTCCTTTCCTGGAGCTGCAGGTCGTCTGGCAGTCGTGTGGGTTTGTCAATTGCCACATCATCTTTTTCTACGGCTCATCGACCCGCAACTACCTGGGAGAGAGGGTTACTCACCAAATATATGATTTCGTTTCGGTGCCTATGGACCCCCTAGTAACGTATTGACACCGAAGAGCTAACTTGATGATCTCATCGAGCAACTGGAAAGTGGGGGGACCCGGATCGAGGGCCTTACTTTTCCAGGCTTGGACTATCATGCATGGTATGACACCCTTCCCTATCGCAGCATCCTTCCTTGCTTTATACCCGGCATCAACTCTGTGGCCTCTGAAGGTCCTCGTCGTCAAGTAATCTCAGACCCTTTTCCATTTCTTAGTGATGGTTATCTTTTTCTCTAAGAGTAATACATTCCTTTTTCTTTTCAGTTTGCAGCGAAGGCTTCAAGCTCATCTTCAAGTGTGGGGCCCTCTGAGGCACCGAGATCCGAGGATTTGGATGATGGACTGATTTTGCAGTTGTTTCAAGATGTGGACGAGCGCGCCCATTTGTCTACCACGGCAATTAGAGATGTTCCTCCCTCATTGATCCCCGAGGTAACTTGTTTTTCTGTAAATGCATCGACTTTTTCATTTGGTCTCTTACACCATTTCCTTTCCTGTAGGACTACGTATCTATGGCCCAACACATGGAGTACTATCATACCATTGCGGATCTTTAGAGGGCTGAGATTGTAAGTATAAATTTGGTTAAATCTTTGCACTTTCAGGCCGTATTTCCCAATTTGACTTCTTTGGGAACCTCTTCAAGCAGCTCAAGAAAGGGAGTCGTGCGCGGTGCGCAATCGGCTGGCCCAGCTTTGGTCCCTCCTGGTGATGCCAATGTCTTCACCTATTAGAGGAGCCAGCGGCGGAGGAGAGATGCATGAGAACTTGGGCCTCTCGATTGGGATGCTTTTTTTGTTTTTATTTTGGACTCATTTGATGGACTATGTAAAGACCTTTGTAATCCTTTTCTTTTTTAAATGGAAATACCTTTTTTGGGTTTGGCAATGAATGCATGTTTCAATTTCTCCCTTTTTTTTGTTTTCCTTATGGTTGTGGTGGTCTTACCTGTAATGAAAAGCAAAGAAGTTAGATGGTACGGATAACTACCGAATGTTGCAAAATAATGGCTTCAATTGTTCTATAGGCCCTGTTTGATAGCAATGAAACTCCAAAGAGGAAATGAAATCAATTCCTTAGTTGATTTCCTAGGAAATGATTTCCTCTAGAAATGAATTTTCACTATTTGATTAGTGCGTTTGAGAAATGAATTTCATTAGAAATTGATTTATCGTGTTTGATTAGTATCTTTGAAAATGAATTTTTAAGTTTTAATCATTTATTATTAAAATCATAATTAAGGTTAAATATTAACCAATAATTTTTTTAATGATATTTTATTACATTATAAATTAATATCATTATAATCACTATTTATTATTAAGTTATATAATTCAAAGTTTGAAAAGTCAAACTCAAATAAAAAGCCAAACTTTGACCAAACTTAAAATTTTGATAAAAGAAATATGTAAAGCTAAATAACAAAGTTATAAATGCTAGTATCTAATGTAAGTTTATATGTTAAAATTAAATTAAATTTTTATAAAAGTCAAACTTTGACCAAAATTTTAACTTTGTTCAAGAGAAAATTTTACAATGTACCAATAAGTTATAAAAGTCCAACTGTAAATTACTATAACAATATTCATATATATCGTTAGATTACACTAGTCAAAATTTGATCAAATATCCACTTTTAATGAAAGTCAAACTTTGATCAAGCGTAAAACTTCTATTAATAAAAAATTTTAAGACTAAAATACAAAGTGTTATAGTAAATGCTAGTATGTATTATATATTGAAACGAAATTAAATGTTTAAACTTGAAAGAAAATTTAATTTTTTTAAAAAGTCAAACTTTGACTAATTTTGTAAACTTTGATCAATAAAAAATTTGATAATCTTTCGCCAACCTATAAATTAGCATAACAGTATTCGTATCCATCGCTAGGTTATACTAGTAAAAACTTTGACTAAATATCAACTTTTAAAAAAGTCAAACTTTGACCAAATATAAAAAAAAGTAAAATAATATTTGGTAATATACTAGAAAGTAATAAATTAAAAAAATGATAATCTCATTAGGGATACAAAAGTTCAAAAAAATTAAATTGTGTTTAAAAGTCAAAGTTTGACCAAATATCAAACTTTGACTGATTAAAATTTACATTACCAAAATATAAATAACAATAGTAATAATTACTATCTACTGTCAAGATACACTTCTCAACTTTTGACTAAAGTCAAAATTTGAATAAAAGTCAAACTTTGATCAATAAAAATGAGGCAATGTATTTTCAAGTTATAAATTAAAATATTGATAGATATTTTTAATTATAATATTTTACTAATAAAAATTTATAACATTTTATAGAAAATTGAACTTTGACCAAAAGTCAAAGTTTGACTAAGAAAAAATTGTGCTAATACGATATAAATTTATGTAGTAGTAGACTCTATCTATAAGTACGTTTCGAGTTTGACTAAAATTTTTTTTTGTGTAAAAGTCAAAGTTTGACCAAAAGTCAAAGTTTGATTAAAAGTCAAACTTTGACTAATACAATTGAGAATCTAGTATCAAATTATACATCAAAACGACAATATCTTTTTTTTTGCCATCAAATTATTGGAGTTTAAGTTTAACAAAAAATAAATTTTAATTAAAAGTCCAAGTTTGACCTTAAGTCAACATTTGACTCCTAAAAATTTGATAATATATTACTAACCTACAACTTATTATCATGTTTCAGTAGTTAAAGTTTGATCAAACGTCAAAACTTTATATAACTTATAAATCCAATTAAAATTTGATTAAAATTCAAACTTTGACCAAAGTCAAATATTAGCTGAAAAAAGTGTGATGTAGATAATGTGGTGGTCATAGTGATCGTGCCCGTATGATGATCATAGAAATTGAAGTTACTTTTTAATAGTCAAAAAATAATTTTTTTTGCTTTTAAGTTTTTTACAAGTAACTTTAGATTTGCAATAAAAAAAATTTATTATTTTGTTAGTAGGAAACTCAATTTCAGCCATTTAAATGGTTGAAATGGTTTCCTCCTAAAATGATTTGGTGTATGGAAATTCAATTTCCATGCGGGGCAACTTAATTTCATTTCCATCTCCTTAAATAGCGATCAAACAATAACAATTGAAAACTCAATTTCATTTCCACCATGAAATTACATTTCCATGTTATCAAACAAGGCCATAGGGCAAATGATAAAGCTTCACAAATGGAGGCCTGGCCAAAGGCCATAATGGCTGAAACAGCTAGGCTATGTCTTTCAAGGAGTCATGCCTCCCTCCTTTTTTTTTCTTTTTTTTTTAAAAATGGTCATCCATGCATATTATGCACTAATGTACATTCTAGAGCAATGGCTATGCATGCATAATATGGATGCATGCCCACTTCCTACCCCGTGCTTTGCTTTTCCTTTTCTTTTTTGTTTCACGCAACAGTCATGCATGCATATTATGAACACATGCCTATATAGCCATGCGTGCATATTATGCACACATGCTTAAAGCTGTTTTTTTTACAACATAAATGCATATTATGCACACATGCATTTGGGCAGCAGTGAGCTATTAATAGCTCAGGAGTGAGAGTTTTCTTCCATATTTCTTTTCTAGAGGGGCCTTTCTTATCTCTTTCTTCTTCTTTTTTTTGTTTTGATCTTTCATAGGGTGGGTTCATTGCTCTACATTGACTTGTGGTCTAACGAGACGCCTTTTTACAACCATAGACCCACCCAAAGACCCCACTCTCACGGATGATATCGTGACCTTTGTACTTCCCTCTTTGGGTGTTCGACCCGTATATCTCAAACAATGGTCCGATAGTTTGAGCGAATGTGAACTCGCGGGTTTGGATCGGCTTGGACTCGCCCGTCTCCCTTTTTTCCTTGATGTTCCTCTGTTGACCGCAATGCTCGCGAAGACACATTGCTCAAGAAAATGCGTGACTTAGAACGCGATTTGGGCCAGTGACTTGTCCTGCTCACACTTCAAAAATAGATCAAATACCAAAAGAAAGGGGTATAAAACCCCCTAACAAAATTTTTTTGGGTTATATGCATTTTTTTGTTGTTTTGTTTTTCTTTCAAAATGTAAGGGCCGAGAATACGGCACCACATGAGTGTATTTTTTTGTGATGTGGTGTATACAGAGTACAACAATGAAAGCAGGAACTTTGTGTATATTTTCTCCTCTTTTTTTTCCTTTGTTTTTTGGTGCCTTATCAGTGAGAGGAGGTAATTGGGTTCATTTTGAAAATAGCTAAACCCATTCATTAATGGTTGGGCCTTGAAGGGGTCCAGTGTTTACTAAGGTGGGAATGTCCATCCCCTTAGATTGAATCAACCTTCTATCCTTACCTTTGGTCATACGTTTGACGGTGCGGTCTGAAGATCTTCCTGGTTACGAAGCAAATTGAGCTAATATAAGCGATCCAACTAAAGACACATAATTCGACCTCGCAACCAAAAGAGTAACCGATTTTTTATTTTTTTTATAACCTTTTTACTCATAGTGCCCAAAACGGGTTTTCATCATGCCCGTTATCGCCCTCTCTTTTATCCATAACGCCCTTTCGAGTTTTCACTACGTTCATGGGTATTTCGATCTATGCTTTTTTACCCCAGGTGCCTTTTTAGGTTTTCACCTGATTCGCAAAAGCTCGCTTTTTTTACCCGTGGTGCCCTTTACAGGTTTTCACCACACTCATTTGGCTTTGAGTTTGTAGAACTCTTTTTCTTCTTTTTTTTTCAAAGACTAAAATACGTTATGGACGTCGATTCCGTCATAGCCTGCTGCACAAATCTTTTGTCTTTCAATTGGGCTTGTGCTGACTTAACAAATGCTATGACTGCTTGTAAACCTTAAAGAAGGCTTTCTATGGGGACGAAATGTGGCCATAGGTTGAGAGGGATGGGTTAGAAATTTTGAAGCTATTCTCAGATTTAAAAAGGACCTTTTGATTGGGTTTTTTCCGTTGTGATACACTTCTTCCTTGGGGAGTTTGTTATGTATGCCCCATGCTTTCTTCTTTCCTTTTCTCTTTTTTTCTTTTTTTTTCTTTCTATTTTCTCGTTTTTCAAACATCCTCTTTTTGGGATTTTTTTTTTCTGATTGAATTTTTTTTGGATTTTGATGATAACTCTCTCATATCTTCTTTTGGGGTTTCTTTTTCTTCTCTTTTCCTTGGGAGGGGTTATTTGATAGGAAAGGCTATTGGCTCAAATTGTGTAACAAATGGTGTGAGCATTCAGGTACATTTTAGCTAATTGGCTTTGAAGTGATTGCCTTTTTTAAAGGGTCCTTAAGTAGTCATGTATCCATTTTCATCAGCACTTACCTTGCCATGATGAGCTAGGAATAGAAACATCGTATGTACCCAACGTTGATTGGCTCAGGAAAATGATCTTCGTCCATCGTAGTGAGACGGAGCGCGTATCTAGAGAGTACTTGCCTGATGACATAGGTACCTTCCCATTTGGGCTTAAATTTCCTTCACGGATCTGGGTGGATGGAAGGAAAGATTTTCTCCAGTATGGTGTCAACCACTTTCAATGCTCAAACGCATACACACCTGTTGTAAGCACATGCAATTCTTCTCTAATAGATCTAGGTGTGACACAAAGCTTGGAGCCTCTTCTCATTAACTAAATTTAGTTGCTCAAAATGGGCTCTCTTTTTCGACCTCCGATAGATCGGATTTGATAAGGATACAGAGGGAGGGTACTTCAACTTCGAATGGTAACACAACCTCAATTCTGTACATAAGGGAAAATGGTGTTGCCCCTGTAGCGGTACAGATTGATGTTCGATAGGTCTGTAGTGAGAATGGTAATATTTCACTCCAGTCTCGACAAGTAACAACCATCTTCTCAAGGATGTAGATGATTGTCTTATTGGCAACTTCAACAGCCCCGTTAGTTTATGGTCGATATGATGGCGAACGATAATGCTTCATTTTGTACTACTCGCACAAAACTCTGATTCACTTATTTACAAAGTTGGTGTCGTTATCCGTGATGATATCTTTGGGCATGCCAAACGGACAAACGATGTTATTCTTGATGAATTTCTCGGCATGACTGGCCGTGATGTTTATATAAGATATTACCTCTACCCACTTTGTGAAATACTCGATAGAGACAAGGATAAATTAATGCCCATTAGATGCTTTCGGGTTGACCTTTCCGACGACTTTGAGGCGCCAGGTGGTGAATGGCCATGGAGTGTTCATGTTGTGGAGATATATAGTAGGAGCATGTATCAAACTAGAGTGTTCTTGACATTTATAGTACTTTTGAACATGCTTACAACAATCAGTCTCCATGGTGGTCCAGAAGTACCCTTGGCGTAGAATCTTTTTAGCAAGCATGTGTCCATTGACGAGGGCCCTGCATACCCCCTCATGGATCTCTTTCATGACGTTTGTGGCCGCACTTTTAGTAAGGCATTGGAGCAAGATATTTTTATGTGGTCGTTTGTAGATACACTCTCCACAGATGGCATAATTCAAAGCTAGGCGTTGGATGGTTCGCCTATCTGTCTTAGATGTGCCCTCAGCGAATGCTCGTGTTTCTAAGAAATTCTTGATATTTGAGAACCATGAAAGGTTATCATCTGGTTTTGCTAATCCTTCAATCTGGAGGCAGAAGGCCGGCTCATTCCTTTGTCCAATAATGATTAGTTTCATTTCGGCACCATAGGAAATTTTGATCATTGATGCCAAAGTCGCCAGTGCATCAGCAAAGCGATATCTTGCTCGCGGGACATAAGAGAAAGTAACATCGTCAAAGCATGCGATCAAATCTTCAAGGTGCTCATGGTACGAGATTAATTTTTCATCCTTTATTTTTTAATCTCCATTTATTTATCATATGATTAACTGCAAGTCACCAACCACCTTGAGATGAATCACATTTAGGTTAAGAGCTGCTTGCAGGTCAGCTGTGCAGGCTTCATTTTTGGCCATGTTGTTGGTGCAGGGGAAATTGAACTTGTGGGAGATCGGAATGTGGGATCCTTTCGGTGATATTAAAATAGTGCCAACTCCTTGACCTTCAACATTCGATGCCCCAACAAAGTGTATTACCCATGACTCCTCTGCCTCTTCTGTGTCGTCCTCTATCAGGAACAAGATGTCTTCATCAGGGAACTCAATTCACATGGGTTCATAATCGGGTGAGGGTTGTTCAACATGATGATCAACAAGTGCTTGTCCCTTGATCGACTTCTGGGTGACATATGTGATGTCAAATTCATATAAGATAAGTTGCCAGTGTGCGGTCTGTCTAGTGAGATTTGGCTTTTCAAACAAATATTTCAAGGGATCCATTCGTGTAAGG
Organism: Chloranthus sessilifolius; assembly: GCA_021018995.1. NCBI lineage: Eukaryota > Viridiplantae > Streptophyta > Magnoliopsida > Chloranthales > Chloranthaceae > Chloranthus > Chloranthus sessilifolius. Next base: position 86,832,107 of record CM037594.1, on the reverse strand, counting down.
AGGAGAACTGTCTGGGATAGCAGGTAGTGACAAAGCCTCTGTGTCACCCAAATGAGGGCCATGCATGCTTTCTCCAAATGAGAATAGTGTGTTTCATAATCAGTGAATTTCTTGCTCAAGTAGTAAATGGCCTACTCTTTTCCTCCGGTTTCATCGTGTTGCCCTAGGACACATCTCATTAGCCTCTTCTTTGTCTTGTTATGCATATGCACTCTCTTAGCCTTCAACTTGTACAAGTACATGAGCTGGAGCAGTCGCGCTTGGAGACACAGCGTATCCTAGCTCGTAAGGAGATTCATGAGATTCCTTCCGATGTCACAGAGCGCCACATCCAAGAAGTGACCGTAGACCTGCTGGTCGAGCGGAGGACTCGGATAGCAGAATTAGAGAGCGCTCAAGTTGTGGCTCATGCTAAGATGCAGTCAATGATAGATCTATTGCAGCACGAGTTGGCGAGAGTTGGTGGGAGAGTGTGAGAGATGATCGATCACTTTCCAGGGTTGGGATCGAGGGCTAGCAGCTCACTGGTAGAGATTCACTAAGGGGTTCGTGAGCGCATGAGGGCCTATGCTCAGGCCAATTCAACCCTAGGGCCTATGCTTGCTTTTGGCCCCCTACGTTCGCATTCTCGGTGGCCCTCCAGCCAGATGAGCGAGGGAGGTTCTGTTGCTAGGCTCTCTCCTCATAGGGAGTGTCCTTCGACTTCGAGTGCTGGGATTAAGTTGTCGGGGGGTCAAACCCCAGACTCAGGGGTTGAGGATATGGGAGATGATAGCGAGTGTCCCTCGCAGAGGCAACGAAGGGGGTAGGGCGTCTTTTCATCATTTTCATTCATTGTATATACGGGTGTATATACGGGGGTATGCCCCCAGTGGCAGATGTAAAAGAAACTTCTGATATATATATAAAAGAGATTTTTGGTTTAGATGTACCTGGCTTCACTTCATTTTCTTATTACCTTCTATATTTCAATCATCTTATTTTTAGTACCGTCGCCTGTTATTTGGACTTGGATGCTCTTTGAGTTAGCCCAATAATTGTTGAAGGTTGGTTTGTACCTGTACATGAGAGCAAAGCTGTTAGTAATTTTTATTCTCCCCCTTGCTGATTGTCAAGAGAGGAGGTGTCTTAGATTGGGATCTGGTAGGAAAAGATGTATATTTTTGTTTCTTTTCTCTCTTTTTTTTCTTTTTTTTAACTATTACAAAGAAAAGGAAAATAGTGCAACAGGGAAAGCAAATAACTAAAAGGGAATTCTAAAACTAAAAAAAATGCCCCAGCGTAAGAGCGTTGTAGAATCAGCAGTGTAGTATCTTTGGTGGCATTCCTCAGGTGGTAACTTCGTCAGTCTGCATCTTCTTTATGGGCAAGCAGGGGCCTTTAATGTGATTCTTCCTCTGAAAATAAAATAAAAATGCCCCTGTGTTAAGGTTCAATGGAGCTTCTCTGGGTTTTTTATAAGTACTTTGGGCCTATAGGTGGCCATGTGTATTTGGTGAGTTAGTTTTGAAGAAAAGCTTGTTGAGACTGTCATCGAACTAGGGGGATTGTCTAATCATATTAGCCGTATATTGGGGGTCTACCTTTGATAGTAGTCATCCTATCCCATAGTCATTATTATAGGGGGTGTGCAATAAGTATAATAGGTGATTGTATCAGTCATCATTCATCGATTTTCGGTTTCATTTTTAAGAATATCCCAAGAGGCTTCCGAGTGAAAGAGAGATAAGGCTCAATGATGTGGGGAATAGTTTGTATTTGATGCTTTCTAAAAGACACGAGTAATAGTCTTTTTCTCAAAGTGGGTATGGGATGCCATAATCGAGCTCTCCGTCATGTTTCGGCACCATCAAAGTCTTGCATTCTATATTTAACAGGAGTTTGTCATCCTCCCGCCACCTTACGATGGCATCTAGTAGTATCGGGACATCAGGGATGCACTCGCAACTTGCATATACATTTCTAGTAGAGTTACCAGAGATGTCCTCACGGCCTGCTTATGCTTCCCTAAGCTCATTGGCTAGTTCATTCATCATATTGCTCTCACTCGATCTTCTTTTTTATATGTATATGTATGTTTTTTTTAAAGCAACCTGCTAACACGAGAATAGTGAGTTTTGATTGAGCCTAGCATCTTCATTTTTTGTGCTCTAACGTCTCCTCCAATGGCGAGGAAGGGGGATGAGAATCGGGTGTTACTTATGCTTTTGAAAGAGGTCAGGTATGTCAATAGTCCTTTGATCAATTGCCCGAATAAGACGATGGACAGTAAATTAGAAGTCTTAAGGATATTCCGAGAATTGAAGACGTACGACCAACGAATGAGTCGTGATAACTACGAGAGTGATAGATATAAGTATTTGGCTATGGGGATGTGATGATCACAGGGTTAAGGGTAGTATTTTCTAAGGTACATGGCGTTCCAAGGGCTGGGGAGTTCTTCCCCATCTTGGTTCACCAACTGTATGCATTCCCTGAATATGCGGCTGCTATAATATATGGGCCCTCCCAGTTCAGTTTCAGTTTTCCCTTTGGATGAGCGTGTTTGGAGGGTATGATTTTCTTCAAGACTAATTCTCTAATGTCGAAACTTCACTCGAAGATTTTCTTATTGTAAGCCCTGGCCACTCTCCTCTGGTATACTTGAGCATGATCGGCTGACCTTAGACGCGTCTCATCGAGTTGTTCTAGCTCGGCGAGTAGAGTAATTCTCCTTTAGTCTAAGGATAGCTCATCATTGAGTTAAATTCATAAGGATAGTATCTGTATCTCATAGGATAGGACCGTTTCCATTCCGTACGTGAGGAGGTAAGGAGTTTGACTAGTGGCTGTGCAAATAGAATTCCTATAGGCCCAGAGTGCTTCTGGTAGTCGTTTAGGCCAGTCGGCTCCTTTATTCGTCTCCACTGTTCGTTTCAAAATTTGAATCAGTATTTTATTTGTAGCTTTTACTTATCCATTTCCCTGAGGGTAGAATGGTGATGAGTGGTGTAGATCAATGCCGAATTTCTTGCATAGCTTTTTCGTTTTCTTTGCGATGAATTATGGTCCATTGTCGGTGACGAACATCCTGGGCACTCCAAATCGGGTGATAATGTTTCGAATGATAAATCTTACGAGCGTCGACGCAATGATTCTAACATAGGATTCAGCTTCTGGCCATTTGGTATAGTATTCAATCGTAGTGAGTATGAACGCGTGCTTGTGAGTGTTCCCAACTGTGTCCGTGAAGGGTCCAATGATATCAAAGGCTCACATCAAGAATGGCCATAGTGAGGTTATGGGTTCAATGCAACTGATTGAGCTTTGATAAGCGCGACATGTTCTTGGCATTGTTTGTAACATTGAACATAGAGGTGATAATCTCTTATCATTGTTGACCAGAAGTAGCTTTATTGTATGATCTGATCCACGAGTCTCTGTCTACCAGTGTGAGCGCTGCAGGCACTGGCATGTGCTTCTTGGATGATGTATTGCCCTTCGACTATCGTGACGCATCGCAGTAGTACTTCTTTGGTAAAGGCTTCTTTATATAGGGTTTCACCGAGTATGCAAAATCTCACACATTGATTCCTTATGGTTTTTTGTTCGATCTGTGGCATAAGGAGGGATATATTGATGCTTTAGGAAATTCTAGATGTCAAAGTACCATGGTTGCCCATCGTCAGTTGGTGATTTTTTGAATCTGAAATGTGGCAACGGTGGCTTCTTTCTCCATAGAAGTGCTTGGGGCAGGCTGCCCTTCATCCGTGTGAGCTTCTGGTGCAATTGGTAGTTTCGATTTCACTTGTCAAGCGATTTCGTGTGTTGGCTTTGTCAACCTCTCAATGAAAAAGGATATTGTACTTTGACCGACTGGTATCTGTATGACTCAGGCTAGTTTGGCGAGAGAGTCCGCGAGCTCGTTCTCTAATCTAGGAATGTGCGTGAAAGAGATTCTTTCAAATTTCTTTATTAAAAATTGAGTTGTCTCTAGGTAGGCCATCAGCTATCTTTCCTTATTTTTCCACTCCCCGATAACTTGCGATGTACATGTTTGGAGTCGCTGATTGTCTTCAGCTGCTTGACTCCTAGTTGTAGCGCTGCTCGTAGTCCGGTGATGAAAGCTTCATATTCTACAATATTATTGGTGATTGGGAAGCTGAGTTGGAAAGCTTTCGGTATGACGACTCCTTCCTGGCTTAGTAAGACTATCCTGATACCTTTCCCTTTGTGATTAAGAGCGCCATCAAAGTATAAAGTCCATGAGGTCTTATCAGACTCTTCATCGTGAATTGAGAGCAGGTCTTCATCAGCAAAGTCTGTGTGCACAGGCTCATCGTCTGGGAGTGGTAAGACGGCGAGGTAATCAGCGATCGCTTGTCCTTTGACAAATTTTTATGTGACATAGGTGATGTCGAATTCTTGTAGTAACATGTGCCATCGGGGGATCTTCCCGGAGGTAGTGGGATTCTCAAAGATGTATTTTAGAGGGTCTGTGCATGCTAGTATTAATATTTTATGCACTCCAAAGTAGTGTCGTAGTTTCGTTGAGGCCCACACTAGTGTGAGGCAGGTCTTCTCCATCGGCATGTATTTATGTTCGTACTCAACCATCATTCTACTGAGGTAATAGATAGCCTTCTCCCTCTTGTCGTCTTCATATTATCCAAGAATTATTCCCATCGCTTTATCATTTGCTGAGAGGTAGAGGATTAGGGGTCTTCTAGGAACTGGTGGCGATAGTATTGGCGGGTTGAGGAGGTACTTCTTGATGTTGTCGAAGGCTTGCTGACATTGGTCATCCCATCTGTACTCGACTCCTCCTTTAAGTAGTCTGTAGAAAGGGTCGCATCTGTTTGATTGCTGGGAGATGAATCTCCTGATGAACTGTAACCTTCCTATCAAGCCTCGTAATTCTGTGATGTTGTGGGAGGTGGCATCTCAAGAATGAATCTGACCTTCACTAGGTCAACTTCGAGACCTCATTTGCTGACTATAAATCCCAATAGTTTTTCGGAGGTTACTCCGTATTCAGAGGTTACTCCGAATACACACTTCTTTGGATTCATCTTCAGTTGATAGTGCTCGGATCTTTATAACACCAGTCGTAGTGCTTCAACATGTCCTACTCATGTCTGAAACTTTACTAGTATGTCATCGACATAGACTTCAATGCATTTATACATCATGTCATGAAATATACCCATCATGGTGCGTTGATATGTGGCTCCTACGTTCTTGAGCGTGAAAGGCATGATGACATAGCAGTAGGTTCCTCATGGCATGGTGAACGAAGTCTTTTCTTGGTTTGATTCTACTAACTTAATCTGATTATATCTGGAGAAGCCATCCATAAAGGATAACATCTCGTGTCTGACAGTGTTGTCGACCAAGGTGTCAATGTGTGGTAGGGGGAAGTCATCTTTTGGGCACGCTTTGTTGAGATTCCGAAAATTGATACATACCTGCACTATGCCATCCTACTTGGCGATAGGTACTATGTTGGCAATCCATTTAGGGTAGAGGACGACTCAAATAAATTTCATTTTGTGTAGCTTGTCGACTTCCTCTTTGCCTTGCAACGCTTTCTGAGGCTGCATTGGGGGGTTAGTTTTGCCAGAGGTAGCCCTTCATTGGTGTAATTTATGATTGCGACATCTTTAGGGAGGTGAAGGTCAAGGCTATTTATTCTCCTCTCAAAGTCAGAGAGTATCTCATCCGGTATGATAACTAGCTTGTTATTGCATCGGGATGTCTTGCGTCCTTGCGAGGAAGAAATAGTAGAGTTGCACTAAGTGGGCTCGAGATGCGACTGGGCGACGTCGAAGGTGTCAGCAAATCTAGGTATATCAGTTGATTTTTCTTCGACTTCATTGATGCATCCGCCACTTGTAGCCTTGGGGGAAAGGTCCCCCGGTCTTTTGCTGAAGGGGTCTGGGATGGAGAGTTCCCTCTCCTTTATGAAATTTCCTAATTTTTTTAGGTTTCTATTTTTATATTTTTAGGGATTTTAGGATTTTCTATTTTTTAAATTTTTGATACTAGGTAAGGTATAGGGTCAGTTTCCTGAGGGGGAACCGGCGAGGTTACTTCTCCTAGTTGGGGAAGTGTGACAGTCGCTGAGGCCGTTCAGGCGAGTCTTCGGATGATGTGAACTCGATCTGAATTTGGCAGTTTTTTTTTGTATGATTTTCATCTAAGATGATCATCCTGATGAGCGATGCTGGCGATGGTCTGTTAAACGGTTCATCTTCCTCTTCTACTACATGAAGTGCTTTGTCGTTGAAGAGAGTCTAAAGATGATAGTCGTCCAAACTCTCATCTTGGGAATAAGATCGAAGGTTCATTTGTCACTGAGATTCTTTACTTCGTATTAATCGAAGATACTGTTCGATGAACTTAATTACCGAATTTGGGTTGCTTTCAACTATTCTCCACAGTGCGGGATTGGTCTAGCCTTCTCGTTCAAAGTCCTCTATTATTATGGTGCAGGTTTGGCAATAAGGCCGATATGGTCAAACGATGTATGAAAACTCTCGTAGGCACTCCCATGTAGTGAAGAAGTGCTCGAAAGTATCATCACTAAAGTCAGAATCTGGGAACTCCTTCCTCTGAACCTCGTAGTATGCGATGAGAAGTATATAAGCCTGACAACGAGGCTGATATGGGTGAGAGATGCAGGGATACTCCCAAGGGCATTCCCATCCTTCATGATCAGAACTGAGGTCACTATTATCAGGGTCGAGATCTCCCTCTTCGTCTAATTGTCCTTGGAAGCCATGTTCCAGCTGTTCTGCTAACTCAAGTGTGGGGAGATCTATCCAATAGTCTTTGTCATTGCTCGAAGGGGGTTACCATTCTTCTTCTAATGACATCCAGAAGATCTGGAGATGAGGTGCTTCTGGGGATTGAGATGCATCAAGTTCTAACTCCTCTTCAACTTTGATGAAGGTGATAGGAGACTCTTCTGACCTGATTGTTTGCCAAACCTCGTTCATGACGGCTTTCTGACATTACAGCGTCATAGCTATGCATCGGCCGCAGTATGGCAATTTTGGGTAGGAACATTGAAACGGGCATTGCCAATTGTCGAGCATGTACTGGTAATCGGTGTTTGAATTCCCAACTTGGGAGGGATTTTCTTGTTTGTACCATCCTAACCGATCCACTCTCAGGTGGTCTTCAAGTTTCGTGTCGTTGAGGTTTGTCCAATGGTCTTCTTCTTTACTTGTCATCGAGAAGGAGTCCCTTCGTTGTGACTTGGTCAGTTGATATGACTCTGGTTCTTCTACATCTCTAAGGGTGGTGATGTGGAAATCTTCCTCATCTGTCGATCCCCAATCTTCTTCGTGCGACTCTGGCTCTTCAGGTGTTTTGAATAATGGTCCAACTCCTTCGAGTGGCATGTCCATGTCATCACTATCACGGCTTAGGTTTTTCGGGTCGGTGAAGGCTCTAGTTATTTGCTCGATCTCGGTTGCCTGAGATTCGGTGAAGGATGGCTCCTTTCTTCTCTTCGACACATTAGCCTTCTCAGTGGTTCCATGTATGAAATGGTCATAGAGTAACCACTTTGGTGAAGTAGGTAGGATGTCGGCTTGCTTGCCGTCTGACTGGTAGCCTAATCCGATGTGTTTGCACATTTTCTTTGGGACAACCGATCTTATGCATCCTTACTTATCTTTGCTAAGTCCAGTGTGAGGGATGCATCAGGTCCCATCCTTTTACTGCGATCGAGTTTATATCGTACAGTCGGGTGAGATCAGATCTAGCTTCTCTTCTCACTACTCTTTGTTGACGGGTTAGAAGGAACAGAGGGTAGCTAACTTCTACCACTGATGTGTCATCAAGATCCTGCATTGTTTTTATATGCCCTGTGTTCAGTACCGAGTCGTGCTTTATTGGGATGCTCGTCGTGTAGTCTGTGTCAATTTTTTTAAGGGGCGTATCAGTATATATTCTGACGATGGAATCTTCGTGCGAGAATTTGATACATTGGTGATACATCGATGCTACGGCCTTCATGGATTCAAACCACTTCCTTCCCAATATCAAATTATAAGTGCTTGAGGAGTCAGAGACATGGTAGGTGACGTCCTTGGTGACGAGCTCGAGACAGACTTGCAACTTGAAGGTTCCCTTGGTGAAGCACCGAGAGCCATCATAAGAGATGAGGGATAAGGACGAAGGCCTTATATCCTGTTTGGTGTATTCAAGGATCTTCAACATCGTTATATGACAGATGTTAAGTCCTGCTGTTAATCAGTGAAAAATACCATTTTTCACCTCCTAACGTGACCTTGATGGACCTTTGAGTTGACTAATAATGTGTCTTGAGTGTGTTTTATAGTTAAGTAATAAATTACAGTCATAGTGCAGACATCCATCTAAAAATGCTAAAGAAGAGACCTGCTGCCTCAACATGTGCTCAAGCAGCCCAAAAGGTCAGCCAATCAAGCAGTTCACAGAGCCTCAGTGGTCTATGGGAATGGCATGTGTCCAACTAGGCACACATGGGAGCAAGAGCAGATGCATTGGATGAAGATTGAACCCCTCAAGAGGCTACTGTGTGCTGGACAGATGAAGGACAACACCCCAAAACTGTGTGCCAGCTGTGGAAGCAAAGAACAGGACATGTTAAGAGGTTAATTCAACCTATCGATAGGTCTGTGTGCTTGAATATGAAGAGGTCGAGAGATTCCCAGAACCTATCGAGGAGTTGAAACTGAATGAAGTAACCTGTCGAGAATACCTAAATCTAAATTATAACCCATCAGCAGGTTCTGATGAAGAAAATTAATATGTCAAGAGGTTGACATAACATATCAAAGGGTTGGAGTAGAGAAAGAGCAACCTGTCGAACGGTGCAGAACAATATGTCAAGAGGTCACCTGATACAGAGTTTTATCGTGAGGTTCAGAAAGCTAGAATTAAACCTATCGAGAGCTCCCCCTGAACCTATCGAATAGTCAAAGTGAACCTAGCGAAGACTTACCTGAAGCTGCATTCATTTTTGCGAGGAGGCTTTCAACCTGTCGAGGAGTGCTTCATCCTATCAAATAAAGGGAAAGAACCTGTCGAAGACTCACCTGGAGATGGATTGGACCTCACGAGGCTGAATTATCCTATCCAGCATTTACACATTGAATCCATCTTGTCGAGTAGTAAAAAGATCCTATCGAAGGCTACACCCAACCTGTCGAATGGAGCACCAATGAGACTTAGAACCTGTCAAGAGGTTCTTTAAACCTCTCGAAGCACAATCTGAGAACTTCTCAGTTCTAGCCACATTAGCAGCCTACCCCAGTACTCTATGCACACGTGTCCTAAGGTTGTTTAACCAGTTTGAGGGTATTTTTGGAATATATATGGGCATGAATGGGAACCCTCTAACCACCTCACATGTACTTATCCAGTTTGAACCAATTGGGGGAGTTTCTAGAAGTAAAATCAGTCACATCAGTAGCTCAGAATAACATAATTATTCCCTTGAGCTCTAATTGGTTGAAACAGATCTGAGGACAGAGGGGAAGACTATAAAAAAAAAAAAAAAAAAAAGTTTCATTGAAGAACCATCCAGAAATTGAGAGAGCACAGACCAAATTTAAAATTCCCCTTTCCTCTAAAATTTCATCCCTCTTCATTCTTCCCCATTCTCTCTTTAGACTAACTATGTTTGGCTAAACACTTTCAATAGCTAGGGTGAGGTGAGAGCTGTAAATTGAGAGGTTCAAGGCTTTGTATGGGGATTAGATGTTGTACAGATTACAGATTTGAGAATAATGTACTGTAAGTTTATATTGAATCAGTAATTTGTTAATTATAAAGCTAATTTGGATCTATAGATCTCTTGCTTTCCATTTGATTTCCCTAGATTTGATATCCCTGTGGATGCCTGAGCTTGTAGCCTTGCATCCATAGCAACTACAATAATCTATTTGTTCTAATTAAAACCTTAGGATTGGAAGAAATCCCTAGGATGATATGTGGCCATTAAAATGGATAGATCATAGCCTTAAGATCAATCCAACTCTTTGATCTAGATTGGATTCTTATACCTTGCATCTGAGCTTGTAGCCAGATGAAGGATTGTTACAAATCAATCTCTTGCATTGCCTCTGAACCATTTAGTTTTCAATGAAGACCAAAATCCCTAGCTGCTATTCTCCCGCTTTTGATTTTAATCCTTTTCTCCATTTCTTTAAATCTGTGTTTTACTCAGCTCTCAATCATTTGCATTTTACATTGTGTTTTTATAGTTTTTAGTAAAGTGACAATCCCTGAAACCTCTCCTCTTTCCTCTCTTGCCTTAGTTTAAATTAGGATAGGATAGAGTGCCAGATCTATTCTAGATCTGGAGATTTACCACATTTTGAATAATATTTCCCTGTGGACATACCCTTACTTACCCGTTTAAAGCTTGCTGCAACAGCCCTGGTTCTTACAGGTCTGGCTGCTCACCTTGGTCCCATTTGTCTGTGATGTGTCTCTTAATATGCTATTTTTAACCTCTTAATAATTACAAGGTAGGCAGTACAACAAGTTTTTGGCGCCGCTGCCAGGGATCTGTGTTTTTAGAATTGGTAGATCTAAGTTTTTCTTATTTTAGATTTTGATTTATAATTACCTGTTTTGTGTTTGACTAATTGCTACTGTAGTTATTTGTAGTTTAATTTTGTGTTACAGATTTGGATCTATAGTTCTGAGAGGAGCATTGTGCTAATTTGAGGAGCAAGTTGTGCTTAAAGTTTGCATTTCCTAACTCTTTTACATTTTTAGATCTTCAAATTTTTAGATCAGCAACAATAGTTGTTTGTTTTTGTAATTATTTTGCTGAAATCTATGCTACAATTTTGTATGTTGTATTTTGTTTTTGCTGTGTGTATGCTTGGTAAAAGATCTCTCAATCCTGAGATTGTTCCTTTAGATCTTGAAATTGAGAGGCCTCTCAGACCTAGGCAATCCCTACACACACCTGTGGTTAATTGTGATATTCTGCAATGGGTGAGCAACCTAGGACATTGAAAGAATTCAATGCACTAGGGGTATACAATTCTTCCTTCTGCATTCAATTCCCTGCTTTTCAAGGAAACTATGAGATTAAATCTTCTATCATACAGATGTTGCCCTCATATCATGACCTGAGTAAGGAAGACCCATACAAGCACATTGATAAATTCCTAGGCCTGTGTACTACTTTTAACATAGCTAGTTTGGGGGAGGAAGCAACTAGGCTAAGGCTCTTTTCTTTTTCATTAAAGCACAGAGCCAGAACTTGGCTGTCTATGCTCCCACAATCCCTTGCATCATTGGGGATCACACCATTGAAAAAGTCTTGTTAGATCTGGGAGCCAATGTGAACCTACTTCCATATTCAGTTTATGAGAAGTTAGGTTTGGGAGAATTGAAGCCCACACATGTGGTATTACAGCTGGCTGATAGATCTAAAAGGAGGCCAGTGGGAATGATAGAAGATGTGTTAGTTGTGGTTGACAAGTTTTTCTATCTAGCAGATTTTCTAGTTCTTGGCATGGAACCAAGCAAGTGCACCACCTCAATTCCTGTAATTTTGGGCAAGCCTTTCTTGGCCACTTCCAATGCTTATATACAATATAGATCAGATATAATGGAGGTATCTTTTAGCAATATGAAAGTAAAATTAAATATCTACAATGCAGCAAGTCAACTTCACTTGGATAGTGAGGACTGCTTTTTGATTTATGTGTTGGATGAGCTTGTGGAAGAGACTTTCCCCAAGCTGCTATATTGTGATGACATGTGTGATATTTTTGAAAATGTTTAGAATGAAATTTTGGAAGAGAAGGCCCCCACACCTGTGATTCAAGAGGTGAAAGCCTTAAATTTTGAAGTGGGGCCAGCAACAAGGTATCCTCCTTGGAAGCCAACTGTGTTGCCTCTTCCCCCACCTTCAAAGGCACCTTTGTTACCTTCACTCATAAGTCCACCTGATGTGGAAATATGTATTTTTGGGAGTAAATCAAAAGTTGCCTATGATAATTTCTTCTTCCCTCACTGATGAACAAGAAGAAGAATTGTTGTGTGAATTGAAAAGGCATAAGAGAGCAATAGGTTGGACTATTATTGATCTTGGAGGAATCAGTCCTGCTGCTTGTATGCATAAGATCCACTTGAAAGAGGGTTCCAAACCCTCTAGAGAGATACAGAGAAAGTTAAATTCTCACATGCAAGAAGTAGTAATGAAGGAGGTGGTTAAATTGTTAGATGCAGGAGTCATCTATCCCATTTCAGATTCTGAATGGGTGGCACCTATTCAGGTGGTACCTAAGAAATCTGGAATCACTGTGGTTAAATTAGATTCTGGTGAGCTAATTCCAATTGGAGGGTGTGCATTGATTATCGAAAGCTCAATTTAAGAACCAAAAAATACCATTTTCCTTTACCCTTTATAGACCAGATTTTGGATAAGTTGGAAGGCAAGGATTTTTATTACTTTCTTGATGGATGTTCTGGGTATAACCAAATCCCTGTGTATCCACAAAACTAAGAGAAAACCAATTTCACATGTCCATTTAGCACCTTTGCCTATAGAAGGATGCCATTTGGATTATGCAATGCCCCTGCAACTTTCCAAAGGTGTATGCATATCATCTTCTCGGATATGATTGATCAATTTTTAAAGATATTCATAGATAATTTTTCTATCTTTGGGGACAGTTTTAGCCAGTGCCTACATCATCTCAGCCTAGTGCTGCAGAGATGTGAGGAGACCAACTTGGTTTTGAGTTGGAAAAAGAGTTATTTTATGGTCAATCAAGGCATTGTCCTTGGTCATGTTATTTCCCACAGAGGCATAGAGGTAGACCAAGCTAAAATTAATTTAATTGCACATTTACCCCCACCTAAATTGTCAAAATAGGTTAGATCCTTCTTCGGGCATGCTGGTTTTTATAAGCGATTCATTAAAGATTTCAATAAAATCTCAAAACCTCTTTGTCAGCTATTGTGCCAAGAGGTTCCTTTTGTATTCAATGATGAATGTCTCACTGCTTTTGAGTTTTTGAAAGGCTATTTAACCTCTGCACTTGTCCTTCAAGCACCTGATTATTCTTTGCCATTTGAGCTAATGTGTGATGCATCAGATTTTACTTTAGGTGCAGTTTTGGGGCAAAGAAAGGACAAGTTACCTAGTGTGATTGATTATGCAAGCAAGACAATGATTGATGCTCAGTTAAATTATACCACAACTGAGAAGGAATTGTTAGCCATTGTCTATGCTTTGGAAAAATTTAGGTCTTATGTGTTAGGATCTAGGATTGTGGTGTTCACAGACCATTCAGCCCTGAAGTACCTTTTGTCTAAAAAGGATGCTAAGCCAAGATTAATCAGATGGATCCTCCTATTATAGGAGTTTGATCTTGAGATTAAAGACAAACAACAGATTGAAAATGTAGTGGTAGACCACCTATCCAGGATCCTAACTGTTGAGTTTGATAGGCTGCCTGTCAATGACTCATTTCCTGATGAACAACTATTTACTGTCAGCATGACTACACCTTGGTTTGCAAATATAGTAAACTACTTGACAGTGGGTAGGATTCCCCCACATTGGAAAAAAATGGATAAGGAACTATTCTTCTCTCAGATAAGATATTACATGTGGGAGGATTCATACCTTTTCAAGCACTGTGCAGACCAAGTTGTGAGAATGTGTGTCCCTGAGAATGAATTCCATAGCATATTAACTATGTGTCATGAACAGGCTTATGGAGGCCATTTCAGTGGAAACAAAACTGCTGTAAAGATACTTCAAAGTAGATTTTATTGGCCCACTATCTTCAAGGATATATGGCAGCATTGCAAAGCTTGTGAGAGATGTCAGAAAATGGGAAGTATTTCAAAAAGAAATTTCATGCCTTTACAGCCCATACTTGTTGAATTATTTGACATTTGGGGGATTGACTTCATGGGTCCTTTCCCTCCTTCCTATGGATATAATTTTATTCTTGTAGTTGTGAATTATGTGTCCAAATGGGTTGAAGCCATAGCCACAAGAACCAATGATCACAGAGTTGTCATCAACTTCTTGAAAGATAATATTTTCTCTAGGTTTGGTACCCCCAGATCTATCATTAGTGATGGGGGCAGTCACTTCTGTAATAGACAGTTTGAGAACTTGCTTATAAAGTACTCTATGACACACAGAATTGCCCATACCACCCACAGACCAGTGGGCAGGTGAAATTTTCTAATAGAGAACTCAAACATATTTTAGAGAAAACTGTGAGAGGAGATAGGAAGGATTGGTACCTGAAGTTGACTGATGCTCTTTAGGCTTATAGAACTGCCTATAAGACCCAATAGGGATGTCTCCCTTTAGGTTGGTGTATGGGAAGGCATGCCATTTACTAGTGGAGTTAGAACACAAAGTCTATTGGGCTATTAAATCATTGAATATTGATCTAACTTCTGCTGGTATACACAGGAGGCTGCAGCTGTCAAAATTTGAGGAGCTGAGATTGGAAGCCTACTCCAATACAAGGATTTATAAAGAAAAAGTCAAAGCTTTTTATGATAAGCACTTGCTGAGAAAGGAGTTTGTTGCAGGCAACAAGGTATGGCTGTTCAATTCTAAATTAAAAAATTTCCCTGGTAAGTTGAGATCTAGATGGGCCGGACCTTAGATTATAATGCATGTATCCCCATCTGGAGCTATTGAAATCATGGATCCAAACGATGGTAGGGTCATGAAAGTCAATGGTCAAAGGCTCAAACTCTTTGTTGAAAATGTAGTAGAGCCTGTGGTGACCATTCACCTTCAAGAACCTCCAAAGTGTGATTGATTTTCAACATTGTACACTATGTATCATAACTGTCAGTTTTATTGTTGTTGCTATTTTCAAAAGTCTCTGTCATTGTATATATGCTTCCAAATTTGCTTAGTGTTTTTTATTTATAATCATGAGTCATCTGTAATAAGAGTAGGAAGGTCTCCAAGGCATGAGAAATTAAATGGGAACAGAGTAGGATTGATATAGCTATGTGAAAGTTGGACTGGGAACTAATGAGAAATAAGTTTGGACTGAAAAACAACCTGTCGAGAGGTGTTGAGTATTTCGACAGGTACTGAGGGTTCTAATGTGCATTTCGACAAGTATTATAGCCTATCAAGAGGTGTGAAGTGATTCTCGATAGGTATTGAAGTTGTACATCTGAGATTCGATAGGATCTGTGTACCTGTCGAGGAGCTGAGGGAAAAAGTTGAGAGGTACTGAAGGTTGTTGGCTGCATTTTTGACAGGTTCTGATACTTGTCGAGACCTTAATTACTGAGAAAAATAAACATGTCGAGAGGTTCGATGAACCTCTCGACTTACAAATTCGGAAGCCTAACCTTCAGCCTGAGAAGTTTACAAATCCAAATGGTTTTAACTGTTCGACAGGTTGCTTCAACCTGTCGAAATCTTCTTTCCAATCCTATCGAAATAGCTTTTTACTTGTTTTAAACCTATCGACAAGTCGATTTATCCATTCGACACCTTGTGCTCAGAGCCTGGTTCCTCTTCTGCCCGATTTTCATTTTCTTCTTTCTCCTCCATCTCACTGGTCCCAATCCCAATTACCTTGTCATTGTTCCAAGTGCATTAGCTTTGCAAGGTCAACATTTCACACCTGGTTTGAGCTGGTTTGGTGTCGTGCACAGTAAGTTCTGAGAAACCCTAAGTTCTATGGGTAAGTTCTTCAACTTTCACTCTATGATTTTCTAGCTTTGTACTTCCCTATTTCTATGTGTGTGGTTAATTTGACTGAGAAAGGAAGATTATTGTGGGTTGTTGGGAGTTGATTGTGTCGATTGTGTGACCCATGACTGACCATGAGGATACCCTTGCTGATCTTTTCAAACCCCCTTCCAAATTCACCACAAAATCTATCAGGAAATCTAGTAGGCTAGCCACACAACCCAAAGATGACCCTCCTGCTACGAGGAAGCTCATTATGGAAAAACCCAAGAAAGCCAAGAAAGCTAAGAAAGCCAAAATAACTGAAGAGGTTGTTGAGGATGTCCCTGTGCCTGAACCTCACCCTGAGGCTGAAACTGAGATACCTGAGAACTTGACAACACCCAATGAGTTTGTGGATGCCTTAGATTTGACTCCTGAGACAATTTTTGACCTACCTTATTTTTCTAAGGTAGAGGAGTGTAAGGAGACCTAGGATTACTTGGTGAAGGCATCTGTGACACCTATGTTGACCCCATTACAAGAGGTCTACCCTATACTAGTCAAATTGTGATATCAGAACATCAGAAAAAAGATGAAGCCAGGGTCAACTAATCCTACTCTTGTAGTTTTGATTGACAATTGGGAGCTAGTTGTGGACTACAGTGATATTGGGTTGGCATTAGGGATCCCATCCATTTTTTATTCAGCTTATGGCCTAGGAGCACCTGATATTGTGTCCTTCCAAGCAATGGTCAGACATCTGACTCAAAGCATTGTGGGCTCTGAGAGTCATTGGTTAGGAGAGACCTGGACCCTAGCCTGCTTTTCGTAGATTCAATCTTGAGGAAAAATATTTATGTCAGTGGACGTCAGTAGGAGAGAAGAATTCCTATAGTGGATGCCCTTTACTTTTTCTCCAAGGGCCAATTTTTGAATGCCTCTTAGCTAATATTTGAGGCCATGATAGATGTGAATGAGAAGATAAAAAGAGGATAGTTGTTGCTAGGGTTACCCTACAGCAGACTCATAACTGCTCTGCTAAGAAAAGGGAAATATGTTATACCAAAGGATGAGCTAATGGATAAATTGAGTCCAATAGTGTTTGGGAGAAGGGCTTGATCAACAAGCATGACCCTGATTGGGAAAAGCAAGAAGAAAATAGTGGAGAGTCTTGAAAAAGAAGCCCCTCAGGTGACTAGCTTAGCAGCTGCACCTGTGATACCCACAGCCCCATTAGCCAACTCAGTGGCTGTACCTGAGATCTCTACAGTAGCCAGCTTAGAGCCTCTGCCTACATCTACTGCTACTAGCTCAATACCTCCACCTGTGACCTCTACATCCATACTCCTCCCTTTCACTGTTGTGACCTTGCGTATTGTCACCTCTGCTGTTGTCAGCATCCCAATTCCATCACCTTCCATTCCATTCATTACAGTCCCCATACCTTCCAGCAGCTCAGCCACCCCTTCCACCATCACCCCTATGTCAGCTCCTCCCACCACAAACCCAATTGTCACCTTAACTTCACTTCCCATCACAACCACCTACCAGAGAATATCCAAATCAGCCACAACCCCTCCAACTAGCCCATCCATCCCATCTGTTGAACCCTTAAGCCTTGCACCAACAGCTCTTTCTACATCATATTGCCCAGTCTCCTCTCCACTTTCCATACCTTTTGAGGCTAACCCCACTACCTCCATGTCACCTATCCAGGATGTGAAACACTTGACCACTGAGGGGTATCCATCCCTAATTGACTCCATTGTGGAGGACATTGGGCATGAGTACTCCCCTTTATCTGACTCTCCACACCCTATCTCGTTCCACCATGCTTCCATATCCCTTTTCTAGCCCATTATATCCACTCAACCTGTTACCCAAGCTCCTACCTTACCTGATGGATCTACTCAGATCCTTCCCCTTCTCACCTCCATCCTAACCCAGTTGCAAGCCAACACAGCTAACCAATCTGTGATGGTCACCTGCTTACATGCCATTCAAGCCACCCTACTTTCATCTACCTCAACCATTCAACCTCTTCCAACTCCAACTCCTACACCTACTCCTGTACCCACTCCTACTCCTTCCCCTTAGCTACCCCCCCGTAGTGGTGGCTTCCACTGCTGAGGCGGAAGAACCAATCCCTGCCCCTTCTACCCGAGACTCCTCTACTCAAACTAACTTTGAGGAAGTGGCTTTGTCCATCCCTGCTGTAACCCCAACTGACCCCTTGGAGGCTGACCTACCCTTTTTACCTTTTACCTACCCCTCCACCCCACCTGAGTCAATTGTTGTGGAAGAGGAGCTGCCACTGACCTTCATTTTACCGTTACCACCACTTCCTGAGCTGCCCATCACCCCCTCCTCCATGGATGACCCTAACCATTGGACCATTGTCCCATATGACACCAACATCTTTTCAGCTCTGCCATCCCTCACCAAAGCCATTGAGACATATGTTAAGGAGGATGTCAGATTCCTAGTGGATGCTGTCATGATTTTGCTACAGCAAGCCCATGAGGAGGATATTGGCCCTATTTTGGAGGCCCATAGGAAAGAGGAATGGAAATTATGGAAGATGGTCCTCAATTCCCTCGATCTTTACAAGATGTACAAATAGAAATCAGAATGCTAGCTAGGTTAGTAGAAACCCTCTCCCTTTACTCAACCTTGGGTCCTTCAGAATCCAAAGGCATTTCCATCAAGGAGCCTGGCACAAAGCCCAAGAAGAAGAAGCCAGCTGTAATCAAATCCACCATTGATGCTTCCAGTGCAAAGCCAATGAAGGACAAAAATTCTTATGAAGAAAAACATGCCTGGGACCCTCCTTTTGTTTTAAGTTCAGATTCTGACTCTGATTAGGTGTAGAGTATTTTGGTTGTATATAGTTTTCATTTTGCATTTTGACATCTCTGTACTCCTTTTGTATACTATCCATTATAATGAAATGTTCCTTTTCTGTGCAAATTATATATATCTTTGTTGCTCATGTGTCTCTTACTTTGTATAGTTTCACTTTACTTTTACCCTGTTGTTGTCTTTTGTTATACTTCCAAAGCAGTGAGGACACTGTTCCTCATAGGTTTGGGGGTATAGCAAGGTAATTTTGAAAAAGAAAAAAATTATATAATTTGTATGAGATAATTAAGCCAGGTGCAATGGTATGAATGAGATCAAAACAAATTTAGCAGAATTTCAAACTGAGCAATTTTGAAAAAGGAAGATTTAAAAATGTATGGTAGACTGTTTAAATTTTTGAATCTTTTTGAAAATTCATCATTTCCACGAAAGACATCATCAAGAAATTTTTATCATAATCAATGTGTAGTGAACCATTAAGGAGAGAAAAAGTAAGAACAAGTCTTGAGAGTCCTAAGGAAGACTAGACCCAGTAAGAGTTGGGCCTATGAAAATTTCTTTTGAAGTGTATTTTGGAAAAATCTCTCTGCTCTAAGGACTGTTTGAACCTGCTTTCTTTCACTAGAAGTTATGCACTCCAAGTTGAGACAAATTGACAGAACTCATGACATTAAAGACATGATATAAGGTCATCTCTTGGACAGTTTGAGCTAAAAATCCATACCCTTTAAACTGCCTTTGTATACATTGAACCTGAAAATTTTCATTCTTCTTTGACAAAAACCTAAATATATATTTTTTTTCTAAACCTCTTGACCTATTTCAGTTCACCCTCAATCTGATAATTCAGGAAGTAAAGGGAGAAGTGAGGTTAGAGGAGCAAGACTTGATATCTGGTGGAAGAAAAAGGGAGAAAATCTAAGAAAAATAGTGTTCTGTTGTGGAATTGTGGCATTCCAGCCCATAAAAAAATTTGAGAAAAAAAAATGAAAAAGAAAAGCATACAAAAAAAAAAAGAAAAAAAAAAGAGAGAGAAAGGGAAGTCCCTTCATTGAAAAGAAGATTAGAAACTGATCACTTCATATCTGAAAATTCAAAGATGAAGATTGTGCTGAGATGAAGGTGTTGTCAGGACCACCTCCTTACCTTTATTGATTTCTCAATTTTGAATCTCTCTTTACCCTTTTGTCCTTATAAACCTCACTCATAAGCCACAATACAACCCAATAAAAAGACCTTACTGATCTGAAATTGATTGAGCGCTCATGTGAAGTTGAGGAGCTATGTAATCTATGATGAAGAAAGTTAGAAGGTTTCAAGAATTAGAGCACTACCTATGCTCCTGCTTGCAATCCTATTTGAGGGTTGTAACTGCTCTTGAGTTGTGTGAAATGATACATCTTTGAAATCATTTGTGAGAGTATGTAATATCTCAAAAAATTAAGCGTTTAACTTTGACCTCGAGATCTGTGCCTGATTGGTCGTACGTTTGACCAAGTGATGGTCAAACATTGAATACATGAAGTGATGAACTGATGTGATGTAAATTTGACTAAGTGTAGTGAATGGTATTGGTTTAGAGCTACATACACCTATCTCTGGTGTATGCGCTTAACACTAAAATAGGAAGGAAGATATAAGGGTTTAATAACCTTAAAATTTCTTTTGTTGGTTGTTGAAGAGAGAGTTAAGAAGAGAGAGAGAGAGAGGGAGAAAACAAGAGGAGTTATTGAGGCAAGGAGTTAATGCAAATCAAGAAGAAGATTGAGCATTGATTGCTGGATTCAACACGTTGGGATCGTTGAAGTAAAAGCTGGAACCCTAGCCATCAAACCCAACAAATCAACCCTTTGAAGGATCTATTGAGGTATCTTGTATTAGATTTCAATACCTAGAGAATTGATGAGTTAAATTCAGTCTAGCATAGTTAATATGATAGATTAAAGACTTAGAAAAAGAGGGAAAAAGAAAAGAAATGAGTTTTGGAAGAACAGCCAGAAAGGGGGCTGAATCGGACCAAATCGATTAATCGAAATTGGTATTCGATTAATCGATTTTGGTCTAGAAGTTGAAAAGTCAAGGATGCTCTATTTCGATTAATCGAATTGGATTTCTATTAATCGATTTGAAAGGTCGATTAATCGATCTGAAAATTGAATAATCAACTGGGTACCTCCAGCAGCTAGAGAAACATGACCTGGGGAAATCGACTAATCGAGTTGAGAAATCGATTAATCAACTTTGGATTTCGATTAATCAATTTGGGATCGACTAATCGATTTCGGATTTTCGACCACTCGATTTAAGAATCGACCTCACTATGTTAGAGATTTCGATTAATCGACTTGGGATAGATTAATCGAATTTGAATCTCGATTAATCGATTTTGGGAATCAATTAATCGATTTGAGTTTTGATTAATCGATTTTGGAAATCGATTAATTGATTTGGGTTTCGATTAATCGATTAATCAACTTTGACAGTTTTACTAAACTTTCTAGATTTACCTTGTGATTCATGGAGGGTCTAGGACCTTCTTTATTACATCTTTAGTGATGTATTGCATGTGTTGTGATGTACCATAGGTGGTACGTGTGAAAGCGAGCACAAGGAGCAGCTTGGGACCTTGATGCTTGGACCTTCAGAGAATTGAGGTAGGGAACACCTTGAACATGTACTTTAACTGCAAGAGCATGTATGTAGTGATATATTTTTTAGAATTGAAAATGTTTTAACTATGAAAAGCTTTGTGAAAATGGGTGTGTGTGTGACACCAAGAATGTGATAAAGGCATCTGTGTGATGCGAGTAACTGAGACTAAGAGGACAAATGAAAATGAGATATCCTCAGGGGATGAGAAAATAATAAACGCATCAGTGTGATGCGAGTACGTTATACATCCCTGGGATGTATATATGATTGAATAATTACTGTTGAGGCCTAACTGATATAAGATAACACTTTACACGGTGAACAACTATATGTAAAGCACATGTTATTTCTGTTATTTGAGGTTTGTTTAGAATACCCCACCGACTTGGCGGGATACCCACGACTGACGCGGCAGGATATCCGTGACCAATACGGCGGCCAATCCGTACACCAATGCGGAGGTCTATCCGTACATGGTAAGCACATCCCAGAGATGTTGAGTTGAGATTTAACCCCACCGCCTATTGAGAAAGGGGCTTGGGTAGTATTCCTAGGGAATACATTTTTACAATTGTCTATTTAGGCGACGATGGTGGGTATTCCATCGGGGCTCGATACTATATTGCTCGGGGATTACTTAAGTTGAAGATTTAAGTTTTACTTTAGACCTGTTCAGTGTCATTCATGATAAATCAACAGTAAAGCAAGACATGCACATTACCAGTAAACTTGAATGCAAATCATCATCTTTTAAACTATTTTCTAGCAAATGCATAGACACATCATGCTTAGAATATCATGGAATATACGTGATGTTCAGTGTGATTGTTCCCTATTGAGCTAGGATGTAGCTCACCCTTTAGACTATATGTCGCAGGTCCTTTGTTAGCAGCGGCCGAGGCTTCGGGAGACGTAGATCCGGGTGATTCGGATTACGTGCCTGGGGACGAGTTGGAGCCTCCTCCCGAGGACTTCTTCTAAGAGACTCCATTGAGTACTTTGAGAGAGAGTTTTGTGAGCAGATTGTATGGCTTGGTATGTCAAGCCTTTTATTTTTTATGAACATGTAATTAAATTGACTTAATTCTTTTGGCGAACCATCTGGGGTGATTAGTCTATCACCGATGGTTCGGATCGGTTCTCTGTTCATGCAGTGGCATGAAAGTAGAATTGTCTTTTGTTATGCCAGATGGGCATGTTACTTTTTCACTTTATGCCATTACTTGCTTTATTTATTTATCATTGCTTGTTATACCAATGTTCCGTGCATAGTTTTAGGGCACGGTCTGGAGGATCGTGCTGATGGCACAGGTTTCGGAGTGCCAAAATCCGGGCTGTCACAGTTGGTATCAAAGCATTTTCTTTTAGAAATTCTGACAATCATTCTTTTGTCAGAGCATAGGGACTTCTGCTAATGAAAACCTTGTTTTCACATGCAGACCGTTATGTTTCCTAGAGGAAGAGGCCGACTCAAGGGCGATCATCATAGAAATTTGCGTAGTCGAGATGATCTCATCTCAGATACCAATCGAGTACCTTTGGGACACGGAGGTGCTTCAGGTAGTGGCAGTCAAGAGGGCCACGATCAAGCAGAGAACCAAGATCAAGATCGTCAGGATCGAGATCAAAGAGAGCAAGAGAGAGTCAGAGAAAGGAATGAGGATAGAGAGGAGCGTCAGAGGATGATGCACACCATGGAGACCATGGCGGCTGCTATGGCCCAACAGGCAACATCTTTGGCAGCTCATACAGCTCATGAGCAGCATCAGCCACCGATACCGCCAGTGTCTTCAGCTTTTACCGAGTTTAGGAGGATGAGACCTCCTAGCTTTTCAGGACAGGCAGACTCTATGGTAGCTGAAAACTGGTTAAGTGAGATGGAGAAGGTGTTCAGTGTGCTCACTTGTACCGAGGATGAGAGCGTCTGTTGGGCAGCCTATATGTTGGATGGGGAGGCTGGGCCTTGGTGGAAGTTCATTTCTAGGACTAGGGCTTAGGAGACTCCAGATTTGTCGTGGACTTGGGATGAGTTCGTTGAGGAATTTAATAAACAGTACTTCCCAGAAGTGGTAAGGAATCAAATGGAGATTCAATTTCTACAGCTTACTCAAGGGAAGATGACTGTGAGAGAATATGGAGTGGAGTTCATGCGACTCGCTCGCTTCGCGCCCGACTACGTCATCACAGAGATGATGAAAGCGAAGAGGTTTCAACAAGGATTGAAGTCGGACGTGAGGGGAAGAGTAGCACCATTCCAGCTGAGGACCTATGGAGAGGTCATGAGCAAGGCTTTGATAGTAGAGGAAGAAAACAATAACAAGTACCGCCAGAGAGAGAAGCAAGGAAGGTGGAATACAGATCAGAGCAAAATAGAGAATTACGACGTTATTCAAGGTGAGTTTTCTTTTAAATAAATAATTTCAATTCTTGAAAAAATTTAGATAGAAAAGGTGCATCTATATAGAAAATAGAAAAGAACTTGTTTGTAATAAATTCTAGTGTTATATATACATTATATATATATGTGTATGTATGATTAGGTGCATTACAAATATATAAGAAGGGAAGCGACGTGACATACGAAGCTCGAGTGTTGATAGACCCGAGGTCTACCCCTCGCTTCACAAAGAGGATGAAAGTCGACCCAGAGGAGTTAGACTTTGTTTTAACCGTGACTATTCCTACTGGGAAATCAGTTGATACCGAAAAGGGTTGCAACTCCGTGATCGTGAGGGTCATGGATGGAGACGTCTTTGAGCTACCGGCGAACCTAATTTTGTTAGACATGCAAGGATTCGACATGATCCTTGGCAACGGTAGATTGAAAGAATAAGGTCGTCATCTTCAGACCCAATACGAGGAGATCATTTAGATTTAGAGGAGAGAGGTCGACGCATATGCCACTTATCTCGGCAGTCAGGGCTGAACGCTTGATTAGAAAAGGATGCAGTGGATACTTGGCGTTCTTGAAGGAAGATAAGGAGGAGAAGAATGTTATCTCCGAAATAGCCGTGGTGCGAGACTTCGCTGATGTATTTTCGGAGGAATTACTCGGATTACCTCCAGAGAGAGAAGTAGAATTCGCCATCGACTTAGCACCAGGAACGAAGCCTGTTTCTAAAGCACCATACAGAATGGCTCCTGCTGAGTTGAAGGAATTGAAAGAGCAGTTGCAAGAGTTAATGGACAAGGGGTTTGTTAGACCGAGCGTGTCTCCATGGGGAGCACCAGTCTTGTTTGTAAAGAAGAAAGATGGGTCAATGTGTCTGTGCATTGACTATCGACAATTGAACAAACTTACCATTAAGAATCGATACCCTTTGCCTAGGATAGATGACCTATTTCATCAACTGCAAGGAGCAAGGTACTTCTCCAAGATCGATCTGAGATCTGGATACCATCAGTTGAGAGTCAAGGAAGAGGATATTCAGAAGACTGCATTCACGACTCGGTACAGACACTATGAATTTCTAGTGATGCCGTTTGGGTTGACAAATGCCCCGGTGTCATTCATGGATCTGATGAATAGGGTGTTTAAACCACACCTAGACTCTTGTGTCATAGTGTTTGTTGACGACATCCTAATCTATTCAAAATCAGAAGAAGAACATGAAAAGCGTTTGAGAATAGCCCTATAAACTCTACGTGAACACCAGTTATACGCCAAGCTTAGCAAGTGCAAGTTTTGGTTAGAAGAAGTTAGCTTTTTGGGACATGTCATCTCAAAGTATGGTGTCACAATAGATCTAGTAAAAATCGAAGCAGTGGTCAGTTGGGAGTAACCAAAGACCGTGGCCAACGTCCGTAGTTTCCTTGGATTGGTGGGTTACTATCGATGTTTCATTGAGGGTTTTTCAAAGATATCAGGACTACTCACGAGACTTACACAGAAAGACGCAAGGTTCGAATGGAGTGAGGCATGTGGGAAGAGTTTTCAAGAACTCAAGAAGTGACTCACTTCAGCTCCAGTACTAGCGATTCCTTCAGGCAGTGGAGGGTTCACAGTATACAGTGATGCTTTGTATACTGGTTTGGGCTGTGTGCTTAATCAATATAGATAGGTGATAGCGTATGGATCGAGGCAGTTGAAAGAGCATGAGAAGAATTATCCGACACATGACCTAGAATTAGCAGCGATCATATTTGCGCTGAAGATTTAGAGACATTACCTGTACGGTGAGACCTTTGAGATCTTCACCGATCATAAAAGCCTCAGATATCTGTTTACACAAAAGGAACTAAACATGAGGCAGCGCAGATGGATGGAGTTCCTCAAGGACTATGACTGTTCTATACAGTACCATCCAGGCAAGGCTAATGTAGTAGTCGATGCCTTGAGTTGGAAGAGTTCAGCTCAGTTGGCTAGTTTGATTTTGGGTATGCACAAATGGAAGTTGCTTGAGGATCTGGCACTATATGATGCCAACATCGAGTCGCAAGCTACAGGAGCCTTCTTGGCTAATATATCAGCGAGACCGGTGATATTTGAGCATATCCATGAGCTACAGATGAAAGACCCGACGCTAACCAAGATTCGTCAAGATGTAACTGAAGGCATTAGATCTGAATTCTCGGTCAAGGAGGATGGTTCCTTATTGTTCAAGGGTCGTCTCTGCATTCCGGACAAAGCCGATCTACGACGAACTGTCCTTGATGAGGCACACAAGTCAAGCTATGCTATTCACCCGGGAAGCATGAAGATGTATCAAGATCTGAAAAAGAATTACTGGTCGAGAGGTTTGAAGCAAGACGTGGCAGAGTACGTGTCGCGGTGTTTAACGTGCCAGCAAGTCAAGATCGATCATAGACACCCTGCGGGATTATTGCAGTCTCTACCCATACCGGAAGGGAAGTGGGAATCGATCTCTATGGATTTCATTGTTGGGCTACCGCGTACTACAAAGAAGTGCAATGCCAATTGGGTAGTGGTCGATCGATTGACCAAGTCAGCGCACTTCTTGCCTTACAACACGATGTACACGGTGGGAAAACTGGCAGAGCTGTATATGAAAGGGATTGTCTGTTTACATGGGATTTTGAGTAGCATTGTTTCAGACCGTGACCCATTATATACATCAAAGTTTTGGAAGAAATTTCAAGAAGGAATGGGAGCCCGACTAGATTTCAGTACGGCATTCCATCCACAAACCGACAGGCAAACGGAGAGGGTCAACCAAATCATTGTGGACATGCTTAGGGCATGTATGTTAGAATTGCAAGGATCGTGGGATCAGCACCAACCGTTGATTGAGTTTGCATACAACAACAGTTTTCAGATGAGCATTGGGATGGCACCATATGAAGCTCTTTACGGACGGTGATGTAGATCGCCCATCAATTAGGAAGAAACCGGGAAAAAATTTGTTTTGGGATCCGAAATACTTAAAGATAATGCCACCTATGTTCGTATGATAAGGGCAAAACTCAAAGCGGCTCAGAGCAGACAAAAAAGCTACGCCGATATCAAGCGGACGAGTGTAGACTTTAAGGTGGGTGAACATGTGTTCGTGAAAGTGTCACCTATGAAGGGGGTGATGAGATTTGGAAAGAGAGGGAAGTTAAGTCCCCGCTATCTTGGACCATTTGAGGTTCTGGGCCGAGTAGGGGAAGTTGCTTACCGCATTGGATTGCCACCGTTATTTGATCAGGTACACAATGTGTTCCACGTATCTATGCTCAGGAAGTATCTTAATGACCCTGATCACGTGTTGAGCGGAAAATCGTTTGAGATGCATGAAGATATGAGCATGATCAAAGAGCCGGTGGAGATTTTAGATCGAAAGGAACAACTGTTGCGGACAAAAGTGATTCCATTAGTACTTGTTCGATAGAAATATCATCCGACCGAGGAAGCTACATGGGAACGAGAGGCCGACGTGAAAGAATAGTATCTGGACTTGTTTGCGACAACTTGAGAGTCAAAAATTGTATCGCCGCAAGCATGATTGCGGATGTAAACCATCTATTGTAATCCAAGGTCGATCGTTTGAACATTTTATTCAAAGGAATCAGTTTCAATCCGTATAGTTTTCCAAGTACAATGTTGAGTACGTAGTTAGAACTCTTCATAGCCACAAAATGGTTGTGAGAACATGTTTCACAAGATCAATGACCAACTGGCCTTTTGTTACAAGAAAAACCAAGGAGACATGGAAAATAAGAAAATTCTGAAGAATATGATCAAAATCGATTAATCGATTTGAGAATTCAATTAATCGATTTTGGTCGATTAGTCGACTGGCATGCGCTAGTGAGGGGAAATTTAATGAAGATTCAAGGAACTAAAGAAGTGAAATTTCGATTAATCGAATTGGATTTCGATTAATCGATTTTGGATTTCGATTAATCGATCTGGAGATTCAATTAATCGAGTAACTTAAGAATTTTAGAAAATTTTGAAGAATTTATACGATTTCGATTAATGGAAGAAGAATTCGATTAATCGATTTGGGATTTCGATTAATCGATCTAGAGGTTCGACTAATCGAGTCACTTGAGAAATTGGGAAAAATTTGAAGAAACTTCATGATTTCGATTAATCGGAGTGAAATTCGATTAATCGATTTTGGGATTTCGATTAATCGAAGTGGAATTTGATTAATCGACTGGCTCACGCCAGTGAGCTCAAAAAGTTAAAATTTTAAATGACCACGATTTCGATTAATCGAAATGATTTTGCTTAATCAATTTTGAGTCTAGATTAATCGATTTTGGAAATTGATTAATCAATTTTGCGCGGCTGAACCTAGTTTTGAAACTCGATTAATCTATTTTGAAAATCGATTAATCGAACCGGGGCCTATATATGTAAATCAAGGGGGATTTCTCCCCATTCGAAATCAAATTTGTTTTTTGCTTTTGCGCGCCTTACTACTTCCTTCTTCGAGCGACTTGGAGAGCTAGGGTTTTCGGTGTTTCAGATCGATTCCAGATCGAAACCACTTACATTCGGACCAAAAACCTAAGGTAAAACCCTAGTTTTCATTCTTCTTTCCATTTCAAGCCATATAAACCCTAGTTTTTATCATATTTGTCACAAAATGCCGCCTAAAACACGTTTGTCTTCGAAGAAGGCAACGTCTAAGCTCCCGGTCCGGCGTAAGAATGCCGCACCGCCACCACCTACCCCATCGCCCGTAAGAACCCCATCACCGTCAGCATCGGATACTACATCCGGTTCGACGAGCGCGTCTTCACACGAATCTTCACCAATGCCACCACCGCCCATCAATGTACTCCAACCAAATGAGTGGTGGGCGGCTAAGACCATCGAAGATGAGTTTATCTTCGATGTGGAACTATTTACAAACCCCGATGTGGTGGGCGAGACCCAATGGGCTCGAAATTACTTAGTAAAGGCCAGCCTCGCCAACCTTTTGAAACCAATCCGCGGGTCCTACTACCCTAGGTTGGTCCGCCTGTTTTACCAAGGGTTGAAGGAGGGGCCTACCGACGACGTAGTCATGACCACCATCGAGGGTCGCGACTATACCTTCACTCCTCGCCACACGAGGTCCTCAAATGTTATTCGAACTTCGTGCCCGAGATCACCCTCTTCCCACCCTTTGCAGAAGAGGTAAAATTTGAAGAAATAATGACCCGTATGGCCAAGGGGAAAAAGGGGTCGAGATCGTCCATTAGGAGGGTCGATCTCCCCCATTATATGTGGATGCTTGATTCCATAATCAAGTGCAACCTCTACCCAATGTGCTACGACACTGAGCAG
The DNA here is from genome assembly GCA_021018995.1 of Chloranthus sessilifolius. NCBI lineage: Eukaryota > Viridiplantae > Streptophyta > Magnoliopsida > Chloranthales > Chloranthaceae > Chloranthus > Chloranthus sessilifolius. Next base: position 86,803,185 of record CM037594.1, on the reverse strand, counting down.
GTGGAGTTAGTGCAGCAGGCACTCTACGTAGCCTTCTGTGGCCGTTGGTTTGATGCTACGAAGATCATCCTCGAGGGGATGGTCTACATAAAGGGAAAGTTGATGAAGGGAAACTTGAGGCCCAAAGAAAAGATGTCGTATGCTCGCCTCATTTCGAGCATGTTGGAGTGTTACTCAGACGCTCCAGAGTATGCCATCCCGGCCCATGAGGAAAGGGCTACGAATCGTGTGAAGCATTTCTCCATTGCTTCATGGAGCCGTAGCTACAACTTCCTCAATCGGACCTTACCAGCTTAGGACCCAACAATGGCAGCACCAGTAGCACCACCACCACCACACCAGGACCCATCTGAGGGGGGAGCACACCCCGTCGATCCACCAGCAGAAGGGGCACCCTCGCATGGCACCGCTTCACCAACGCCACCATCGCAGTCAGCGGCTGCCACACCGACGTCTTCTTACCGCTGGCGAGCGGCTCACCCGGTGCCCACGATAGAGGATGTGTTGGCTCGGATGGAGGCCAACAATGAAAGGATGAACCGACGGATGAACTTTTTAATGTACTGTTGAGAACTGAAAAATACCATTTTTCACCCCTGAACTTGAGTCTTGATAGACCGTTGAGAGAACTAAATAAGTGTTTTAAGTGCTTGTGTTGCAGCTAACAATAAAGACAGGCTTAACCATAAAAGCAGCTTAAAAGTGCCAAAAAGATGACAATCCATGTCAATCCAAAGGAAGAAAGAGAAGAAACAACCTCAGTAGCTATTGAAAGGTCTGAATTGAAGAGGCAAAGACCTGGTCTCAACCCAGAAAAGAAGTGTGGAGCAATTCGAACAGAAAAATGTACTACAGTGTACTTTTCGCAAAGAACCTGAACTGTTCGTAAAGAACCTGAAACTCTGCGAAAAGAATAAAAACTCTAGGCTTAGCTTTCGAAGAGCATCTGAACTCTTCGAAGAGATGATTGACCTTTTCGAAAAGAAGAAAACTCAATTCGAACAGAACCAGAACATTGCGAAAAGAGCTTCAGGAGTTACAACACCTTGCGAAAAGCCCCCTAAGCTTTGCGAAAAGGTATTCTGGAGGTTCCCAGCTTTTGCAAGGGCAATTCAGTAATATGTTTCACAGAGCCCAATGCATTTAAAAACCTAGGGACATTCCAGAGGATTCTAAGCATGAAGCGAAGGCATATTCCACCCCACGTGAGCACCCAGAGATGAAATAACTTGGCGGGAACTTCTAGAAACTCTAACAGACTTTCAAAATGCATAATAGAATCGATGCCTTTTTCACCTGATTGGCTGAACCAGATCAAGGAATTCTGATTGGTCAGAACAGATCTGGATCCTCGTGCTCGACTACCATTGGTTAATACAGATCTGAGCACTTCTGGTTGGTTGATACACATCTGAGCTGGACTTAGGGAAAACTATAAATAGACGAACCATTTGCCCAATTTGGGCATCCAGATTTTGAGTTTCATTCCTAATTCCCCATTTTCAAATCAGATAGTTTGTCTGAAATCCCTGTAATAGCCTCACTTTTTACTTGCAATTGAGAGCTGTGAGATACTTTTGTAATTCAAAGGAGAGTTATATTCAAGACTACAAATCATTTGTTTAAATTGTAATGGTGAATTTGAAAAGGTTGCTGTAAACCGTGCATTCTCCATTGGACTCATGTTAAGGGTTCCCTCTGATCTCCTTCTTGCATTAAACTCCTTTAGATTCACTATTTTTCATGCAATTTCCCTTGATTCATTAATCCTGTGAGAGTTAGTGTTTGTAACCTAGTCTCTCACGGCATTTGTAGTGATGTTTCTTGTTCTAGATTAAGGATTTGGATTCAAGACTATTGGATGGTTTGTGGCCATTAAAGTGGACAGACCATAGCCATAAGCTTAAACCTAAACCTTGAATTAGATTTATTTCTCTTACATCTGCGCTTGTAGCCAGATGAAGATTGGATCATCTCTCAGTTGAGCTGCAGTCATTCTCATTAGATTTCAAGGACCAAATCAAAGTTAGATATTACTTCTCCCTTTTTATAAGTTTACCTCAAACGTTCCCCCCAACTCGGATCTGGATCATTTAGTTTAACTTTTACTTTTTATCATTTAGTTAATGTGACAAATTCAACCTCCCCATCTTATGTGCTTTCTAGATAGGATAAGAGGCCAGATCTGGTAGCTCAGATCTGGAGGTTTATCTTGCATTTTAGACAAATTCTCTGTGGACGATCTTTCACTCACTTACATTTAAAACTTGCTACTATTGGCCCTGATCTTGCAGGCTAATTCACTTCTATTTGTGCTAATATTTCTTTACTCTTTTCAATATTTTAAATTCATTATAACTTAGCAGTTGAAAACCTGTTTTCAAAACACAAATAAATCAAGCACACAAAGAAGCAACAACAAGTTTTTGGCGCCGTTGCCGGGGAATTTGTTCTAAAATAGGTAGACCTAAGTTTTCACTTTTATTTTTTATCAGTACTAAACTATTCTATTGTTTATACCTGTGCAGTTATTCATGTCCAATTTTTGAAGAAGGGAAACTACTTAAAAAGGAATTCTGAAGGTTTGCTGTGAATAATCAGATTTTTTGTTCTGAGTTGTATGTTTGGTAGGAGGACTCTCAGCCCTGAGATTGTCCCACTGAATTTAGAAGTTGAAAGGCTACTACGAACCAAACAAACAACACAGAATTCTGCTACTATGGGTGAAGAACCTCGACTTTTGAGGGATTACTTTGCACCTGGTGCTTACAATTCTCCCTTTTGCATTCAATTTCCTACTGTTGAAGGAAATTATGAGATCAAATCATCAACTATCCAAATGCTTCCTTCCTTCCATGGGTTGAGTAAGGAAGATCCATACAAACATGTGGATGAATTCTTAGCTCTTTACACCACATTCAACATAGCTGGACTTGGTCCAGAAGCAACCAAGCTTAGGCTCTTTCCTTTTTCATTAAAGGATAAAGCTAGAGCATGGTTATCTATGTTAGCACCAAATAGTATCACTTCTTGGAATGATTTGCAGTGTCAATTTTTAGCCAAATATTTCCCAATGTCTAAAACAAGCCAATTGAGACAAAGTATCATTTCTTTCTCACAAAACTCAACTGAAACTTTCCATGAAGCATGGGAACAATTTAAGGAACTTTTAAGGCAATGTCCTCATCATCAAATTCCCAGATATGGCACTGGTTCAAAGCTTCTATCAAGGAATTGATCAAAAGGAAAAATATGGTGGATGCCTCCGTGGAGGCACTTACTTGCAAAAAAACTTGAGGAGGTTTGGGACTTATTTGAAGTAATTGGTGAAAACTCAACTCAACAGAATCTCTGTCAAGAGATATTGAAAATCTGCTAGGTTGAACAATCAAGAATCAAGGGAAGATTTATGAGGTGAATGAGTTGGAAAGAAAGATGGTCAATTTAACCACAAAGTTTGATAGATTGATGGACTCACTTAAAAATCCAAATGTTGCAAGAGTAGAGGAGGCATGTCTGATATGCCAATCCCCTACTCATTCAATTTACCAATGTCCTGCACTACGTTCCCAGATTTAATGGTGGAACAATCTCATGCTGCTCAATCATTTGGACAGATGCAGTCAAATGAATATCCATGGAGAGGACACCCCAATTTGAGGTGGAACCAAGGGAATTATCAATCCCAACAGCAGCAACAACCAAAGAACCAAATGCCTTTCAAAACTGCACAGCCTTATCAGCAGAATTTTTATGCCAAACCAAATTTTCAGCAGCCCATTCCACAACAACCTATGCAGCAGCCTGCCCCAATTCAAGCCCCTTCCAGGTCCCCTTCTTTTGAAGATCAAGTCCTAAATTCACTCCAGAATTTAGGATCTTTAACTCAGACTGTGAATTTTCACAGCCAGAGCATAAAGAAGATTGAAGAAACATTGAGACAGCTTTCAAATACTTTGACAAAAAGAGAGGAAGGAAAGTTATCCAGCCAACCTTTGAACAATCCCAAAGGACAGTTCATGGTTGGAGAAGCTTCTAATTCACATGAAGAAGTAAAAACTGTTACCACTTTGAGAAGTGGAAGAATCATAAATAACAACATGGGTACTAAAGAAGAAAAAAATAAGGAAAATGATAAAGATATGCAGTAAGAGCAGCATAATGATAGCAGTCGATGGACCTCGGAAAATCAAAAAATGAAAACAAAAACCCAAAAAGTTTCGAAAATGCTTCCAAATCAGAGATGAAGGACTCGTTCCTCATTTACTATTTCCTCATGCAATGAAACCTGTATCCCCTTTTGATAAAGGGAGCACAAAACTAGATGAAATGATGGAGACTTTCAAGCAAGTCAAGATAAACCTACCTTTGCTTGAGGCAATCACACAAATTCCAAAGATATGCAAAATTTTGAAAGATGTTTGCACTCACAAAAGGCAGTCTAGGATACAGCTTGTCCAAGAAGGTCTTTCTTGTGGAAAGAATTAATCAGTGTAATCCATTGCCACACCTCCTAAACTTCAAGATCCGAATCCCACAATCCCTTGCATTATTGGGGAACATACCATTGAAAAGGCTTTATTAGATCTGGTGCTAGTGTCAACCTACTTCCATATTCTCAGATATGAGAAACTAGGTTTGGGAGAATTAAAACCCACTCATGTGGTGTTACAACTAGCAGAGCAGTGCGAAGGAAGCCGATTGGGATGATTGAGGATGTATTGGTGGAGTAGATAAATTTTTCTATCCTGCTGATTTTCTAGTCTTGGACATGGAACCTACCAATAGCAAAACTTCCATCACTGTCATTTTGGGAAGACCATTTTACAGCTCTGACAAATGCTTGCATTCAATGCAGTGCAGTATTATGGAAGTCTCTTTTGGAAACATGAAGGTAAAATTAAATGTTTATAATGCAACACACCTCAATTCAGCTCAAGAATGTTTTCATGTTGATCTATTGGATGAACTTGTAGAAGGGACTTTACAATGCTTTCTCTGATGTGAAGATTTCACCACAAATGTTAAAGATGCTTGGGGAAATTCTGAAGAAGAAACAGTTTGTATCTCAAATTCTGAGGAAATAAATGTTGTGCAAGGAACTCATAACCAATCAGCAAGTTTCTCTTCTTGGAAACCTGCTACTTTCCCCCTTCCACAAACAGCTAAGGTACCTTTGTTACCTTCTTTTCTCTGCCCACCTAATTTAGAACTAAAGCAGCTGCCAGAAAATTTGAAATATGTGTTTTTAGGAAATCATAAATCATTGCCTGCAATTATTTCTTTCTCCCTCACAAAGGAGCAAGAAGAAGAGTTGTTGATAGTTTTGAAAGAACATAGAAGGGCAATTGGCTGGACTATTGCTGATTTGGGAGGAATCAGTCTAGCTGTTTGCATGCACAAAATCCATTTGGAAGAAGATGCAAAGCCTTCTAGGGAAATGCAAAGGAGGCTGAACCCTTATATGCAAGAAGTGGTCATGAAAGAGGTTGTTAAGTTGTTGGATGCAGGGGTCATTTACCCCATTTCAGATTCAGCTTGGGTGGTACCTACACAGGTGGTACCTAAGAAATCTGGGATCACTGTTGTAACCTCAGATTCTGGTGAGCTTATGACAACCAGACAAACAACTGGGTGGAGAGTCTGTATTGATTACAGAAAATTAAATGCAATGACCAGAAAAGACCATTTCTCCCTCCCATTCATTGATCAGATTTTAGATAAGCTAGCAGGAAAAGCTTATTACTGTTTTCTTGATGGTTACTCTAGTTACAACCAGATTCCTGTGTATCCACAAGATCAGGAAAAGACCACATTCACTTGCCCTTTTGGCACTTTTGCCTATAGGAGAATGTCTTTTGGTCTTTGTAATGCTCCTGCTACCTTTCAAAGATGCATGTATTCTATTTTCTCTGATATGATTGACCAATTTATGGAGATTTTTATGGATGATTTTTCAATCTACGGAGACAATTTTTCCCAGTGTTTACATCATCTCAAATTGGTATTACAGAGATGTGAAGAAACCAATATAGTTTTGAGCTAGGAAAAGAGCCATTTCATGGTCACCCAAGGCATTGTCCTTGGCCATGTTGTTTCCCACAAGGGCATTGAGGTGGACAGAGCAAAAATTGATTTAATTGCACATTTACCACCTCCCAAAACTGTTAAACAAATCAGAAGTTTTCTGGGACATGCTGGATTTTACAGAAGGTTCATTAAGGACTTCAATAAAATAACCAAACCTCTTTGTCATTTGTTGTGGCAAGATGTCCCTTTTGTTTTCAATAATGAATGCATGAAGGCTTTTGAATTCTTGAAAAACTGTTTGATTTTAGCTCTAATATTACAGTCTCCAGATTATTCACTACCTTTTGAACTGATGTGTGATGCATCAGATTATGCTTTGGGAGCTGTCCTTGGACAGAGAAAAGAAAAGTTGCCTCATGTCATAGCTTATGCCAGTAGATCAATGATTAATGAGAAAGAGCTGCTGGTAATTATTTTTGCTTTAGAGAAATTCAGGTCATATGTCTTGGGTTCACAAATAGTGGTGTTCACTGACCACTCTGCCTTGAAATACCTTCTATCTAAGAAGGATACCAAACCAAGATTAATCAGGTGGATTCTCCTATTACAGGAATTTGATTTACAAATCAAAGATAAAAAGGGGGTGGAGAATGGGGTGGCTGATCACCTGTCTAGAATTTTAACTGCTGAGATTGATAGGCTGCCTATCAATGAATCTTTCCCTGATGAGCAACTTTTTGCCATTAGTGTACACACTCCTTGGTTTGCAAACATAGTCAACTTTTTGGCTACTGGAAGAATTCCTCAACATTGGAATAAAATGGATAAAGATCTTTTCTTCTCAAAGGTTAAACATTTCATCTGGGAAGATCCTTATCTATTTAAGAGTTGTGCAGACCAAATAATAAGAAAATGTGTCCCTGACCAAGAATTTCATAGAATACTTTCTATGTGTCATGAACAGGCCTGTGGAGGTCATTTTAGTGGAAATAAAACTGCTGCAAAGGTTTTGCAGTGTGAATTTTATTGGCCTACACTTTTCAAAGATGCCCTGCTGCATTGTAAGTCTTGCCAGAACTATCAGAAATTGGGCAGCATTTCCAAGAGAAACTCAATGCCTTTACAGCCTATTTTGGTAGTTGAGTTGTTTGATGTTTGGGGGATAGACTTCATGGGTCCCTTTCCTCCTTCCAATGGGTATAATTTCATTTTAGTAGCTGTGGATTATGTATTCAAATGGATTGAAGCCACAGCCACTAAAACAAACGATCACAAAGTGGTTCTTAAATTTCTTAAGGATCACATTTTTTCCAGGTTTAGTTTTCCCAGAGCCATTATCAGTGATGGGGGAAGCCATTTTTGTAATAAACATTTTGAAACTTTATTGAAAAAATACTCTGTGACTCATAGAGTAGCCACTCCATATCATCCACAAACCAGTGGACAAGTGGAGATTTCCAATAGAGAAATCAAACATATTTTGGAAAAGACTGTGAAGAAGGACAGAAAAGATTGGTCCTTTAAACTGAATGATGCATTGTGGGCATACAGGATAGCCTATAAAACCCCAATTGGTATGTCCCCATTCAGGTTGGTCTATGGCAAAGCATGCCATTTACCAGTAGAGTTAGAATATAAAGCTTTTGGGCCATTAAAACATTGAACATGGATCTAACTACTGCTGGTAATCACAGGAAACTGCAACTTCTTTGAGTTGGAGGGCGAGAATGGATGCATACACAAATTCAAGATTTTACAAAGAGAAAGTCAAAACTTTCCATGATAAAAATTTATTGAGAAAAGAGTTCACAGCTGGCTCTAAGGTATGGTTATTTAACTCAAAACTCAAGTTTTTCCCAGGAAAGCTGAGATCCAGATGGGAAGGGCCATACACTTTCATTCAGACAGCTCCTTCGGGAGCTGTTGACATCCTTGATCCAAGTAATGGAAGAATCCTTAAAGTAAATGGTCAGAGGCTCAAACCATGCATTGAAAATACCCGAGCCTGTCTATCCCATCTGTCATCACGAACCTCCAAGAATCTGATGGTAGATAACTGTACATTATGTTTTTATTTCATAGTTTTTACTTAGTTTCTTTGTTTCTCTTTTTATTCATGATTTGTCTCTTTTCGCATGGTTTAAATATGCTCCAAGTTAAGTCGCAAAGTAATAATTATCTTTTCGCAAAGTTCAATTTACTTTTCGAAAAGACTCTGGATTTGTAACGAACTGCTCGAAAGCAAGGATTTGCTTTTCGAATAGTTGGTTCTGAAGCTATTTTCTTTTCGAAAAGATATTTCTGAAGCTAGTTTCTTTTCGAAAAGATATTTCTGAAGCTATTAACTGTTCGAATGGTACTGATGCCATTCGCAGTTGTAAAAAGGTCTATTTTGAAACTTTTCGAAAACTTAAAAAAGAACTTTGCGAAATTAACTCTGAGTATATTTAAACCCTTTCGAAGTAGGGGTTTCATATTCGAAATCTTTCTGAAGAGCGACCTGTTCCACAGAAACCCTATTTCGTTCTTTCCTTGCGCGATTTGAGAAGCTTGCTACATTTTTCTTCACCTTTGTTCGATCATTTGAGTTTTCAGAGAAGGATTTTAGCCTCTAGTCTGGGGGATTTCTGCAAGCAAATAACTCATTCAATCAAAAACCCTAGATCTCGGTATTTCTCTGCACATTCCCTCTGTTTATCATTTGGAAAATTTGATTTTCTGTCAGCATCTGTTGTGGGCATTTTCATACATCAATTTAGAATGGGAAAAGCGGAGAAATCGTTGGCTGCCATGTTCCCAAAATCCTCTACTAAGAAAGTTAGCAAACCTACCCCAAAAGGAAAAGCCAAAACTTCAGCTAAAAGAAAACTATCTATGGATAAAGCGGATAGGGTGGAGAAAGGAAAGAAAGTTCGACATGAGGAACCCATCCCTGCTGCTGCTAGCCCTAAGCCTGAGCTTCCTCCTCTGCCTATACATTTGGTACTACCAAATCCATTCATTGAAGCTCGGTTAATTCTCGAAATGATTGTGATTTAAACTTTTTCACAACAAACCGTATTGCTCTATCTTTAAAATACATAAGAGATGCCTCACTAAGCAATATCCTTACCCCCCTTGCCAGAGAAAATTTACCCACGAATGGTGAAGTTATGGTACCAAAACCTAATCAAGGTCACTGAAAGAGATGTTGATGTCCCTACCCTGGTTATCTTTATTGATGATTGCGATCTTACTGTCACATTTGAAGACATAGGGAATGCTTTGGGGATACCCTTCCAATTTGATCCTTCTGGTCCATTGGCTGCTCCAAAAACAGCCTCCTTTAGAGAAATGGCGGCACATTTAACCCAAGGACTTATGGGCACTGGACAGTCCATCATGAGGAGAGACCTAGCCCCCCAATTTCTATTGATGGACTCCATTTTGAGGAAGTTTTATGTCAGAGCATGAAGAGAGGAGAACACCAATTCTGGAAGCTCTCTTTCATTTTTCTAAGGGGCAGTTTTTCAATGCCCCTATGTTAATTTTTGAAGCCATGGCTGATATTAGTGCCAAGTTGAAAAAGGAGCAGAAATTAGCTGGCCTCCCATTTGATAGATTGATCACAGCCCTCCTCAGAGCCAAGTTTGACATTGATAATGAGGAGCCATTTAAAGTCATTGCTCCTCACAATTTTGGGAAAAAGGCTTGGACTACAAGCCAAGCCATGCTGAGAAGAATGAGAGAGGAAGGTGAACTACCACACTGCAGATGGTAATGAACACACTGAACCTGCCTCTTCCTTAGAACTGGTTTTGCTGTAACTGGTGACCCTCTTTAGCTGCACCACTTCTTGAAGCAGCTCTGCCAGAACCTGTGGTGACCAGCTCTTTAGCTACACCCATTTTTGAAGAAACTATCCTTCCCATGGTGACCAGCTCTTCAGTTGCACCAATTCTTGAGGAAGTTGGCCTTTCACCCTCCTCCCCTATTCCAGCCCCTGCCACTTCACCTATCCCAACTGTCCCATCTCCCATACCCTCCATTATTCCAATTATAGATTCCCCCTCTACACCAACCACTCCAACCATACTCACACCACCAATTTCTCCCACCAATGCCCATGCTTTAGCTGCAGACTTTATTGCCCCATCTCCCTGCACTCCTCTGCTCCAAAGCCCCTCAAATTGACCTGCTCATTCAGCCCACACACCTGAACCTGAGCCTTTCACTACAGAGGCTTATTCTTCCTTAATGGGATCTATTTTTGAAACCATGGGGCTTGAACCTACCCCTATACCTGACCCTCATCATTTCACTCACTTACCTACTCCTCCCTTTACAGCCATGGCACCTCCGCCCTCCCCTTCAGTTATACCAGTCCCTTCTATGCTCACCTCTCCCCCACCTGCCTCTATTAACCAAATACTTGCCTACCGCCAATCCATCCAAGCCCAACTCCAAATCAACACAGACAACCAGTCAGTGACCAATGACCTGCTCCAAACCTTAGCCTCCACATCCCACACAACCACCATTACCCCTTTACCTACTGTTGATTCCCGTGCTACCCAAACTGAACCAGAGGTAGTATTGGTTGATCTGCCCACCCCCACCACTACTGCCCATGCAACCCAAACTGAACCTGAAGTCCCTCTGGTTGCATCCCCTTCACCACTCCCCACTTTCTCTGAGCAAGCCACTCAGACCATCCTTGTAGTCCTCCTTCTGGACACTTCTTCTCCCCCTCCCACAACTGGGACACCTTTGGTCCCCTACCATTCCATTCCCCTTCCCAAATTTGCCACCCTCAGAAGAGCCATGGAAGAAAATCCTTATATCTGTAGAGATGTTCTAAAGGGGTTAGCTGATTTACAAGCCTACATTCGAACCCCTTATGAAAACCAGATTCGGAAGTTGGAGTTATTTATGAAATTTGAGAGAGAGAAAATGAAGAACTTGCTGGGTCAAACCTTTCAGATGGTTCGAAGTGAGCAGCACAAGGTGACCATGTTGCAAGCTCAGCTTGACCAAGAAAAACTGAAGACCACTAGACTTGGCAAGTACATTGGCCTCACCAAAAAGATAAAATCAGAGGAATACACTGAGCTGCAAAACACAATCCAGGAGAAAGCTCAATCAAGTTCAAACTCCAATACTGATTCTAGTTCTGATTCTGACAGTGACTCCAGTTCTGAGCCAATTGAACCAACTTATGATACAGATTTTGACCTCAGTTATTAGATCACATTGTACTTATCTGTGTTATGAGTTTGTAATATAAAATTCTTTTTTTTTTTTTTCTTGTGTAATTACTGTGCATTTCTGTCTGTCCTCTTGTCATCATGATTTCTTTCTTGCTTATATCTTTTCTCTGCTTTGGACTAGTGTGGACCCTGCTCCCCTTTGGTTTGGGGGTGTGACAGAAATATCAATAATCAATAATGGAGTTAACATCAGTACAGCTTTTGATCAGTGGAATTTTTTTTTTTCACACCTGTTGTTTTGAAAAAAATGAAGAAGTTAAAAACTTTTTAAAATTAATTTCTAGTGTAATTCTAATACTTTCATGAGGTGAATGTCAGGAAATTTCCAAAAGAAAAATTGATGTTTTAGTAAACCTAAAAAGAAGGAAAACAGTGAGGATATACCTCAGGAATTTGATAAAAAACCACACCCAGTGAGGTTTGGGCCTGAAATGTATTCTTTAGAGGTATGAATTGGCAATTTTTTCTGCTTTTGGGACTGATTGAATCTGCTTACTTGCACTAGAAGTTACACATATCCAAATTTAAATAATTTGATAGCACTTGTGATATTAAAGACATGATGTAAGGCCTCCTTTTGGACAGTTTGAACCTTACAAAGCCCCACCTTTTGAAACTACCCTTGATACACACCATTTGAGCTGTACAAATCTATGATTCCTTTGAAACCTCATCCAATAAACCTCATCAACTTCATTTAGCCTAACCCTCACTCCGAGAAGTCAGAAGATAAAGGGAAGGAAGCTGAAGAAAGGAGAATTGAGTAACAATTTAACAAAAGAAGGGTACAAGTTGAAGGCAATGATGTAACAGCAGAGGAAATGTGGCATTCCAGTCAATGCTAATTTGAAAATATATATATATATATATATATATATATATATATTTGAGCAAAACAAAAAGAGAGAAGGCATTTCATTGGAAGTTTGAAAAAGAAAGAGAAAAAGATGGCCACTTTGGCTCTGGAAATTCAAAGAAGAAAATGAAAATATGCTAAAGTAAAGAAGGTTTGTATATCACCTCCTTACCTTGACTGACTTCTCAAATTTGAACACCATTCCACCCCTTTATTCTTGAGAAATTTCACCCATAAGCCACATTACAACCCCAGTAAAGTCCTTACTGATCAATGATGGATTGAACTATCACATGGAGATAAGAATTTGTGTAATCTATGGTAAAAGGAGCAGGGAATTCTGAACTAAAAGCAATGCCTATGCTCATGCTTACAGTCCTATTTGAGTGCTATAACTGCTCTTGAGCCGTGTGAAATAGTACAACCCTCTTACTTGCATGTTGAGTGAAAATCCTGGTGAGAGTTGGGTTTGAAATCAACTCATTGGGGTAACATCGAAGCTGGATTCCTAAATCGAAGGTAAGTTGTTCATTAATTTTTCTTGTAAATAACCTTTGACATAAATTGACTAAGTAGTAATAAGAATTACAGCAGAATTTTAGTTTTGAACTGATGTTTTTTTTCTTGAAAAATCTTCTTACAACATGACTGATGCAGGTGTGCATAAACAGATTGGATGAAAGTTAGCTGTAACAGAACTGCAGTGATCTTAACTGATTTATTGAAGAAGTTTGTGGGTACCTTCACTGAAAACCCTCAGGAGACTTCACTCCTCCACTAGGGACCACCTAGGGGTTTAAAAGGCTTGTTGCATATGCTAAATGCAACTGTGCTCCCTACAAAAGTGGCTTTTTACTTTGTTTTTAATTTTGTCTTTGCTCAGGGACTAGCAAAGCTTAGGTTTGGGGGTGAGTTGAGAACTGAAAAATACCATTTTTCACCCCTGAACTTGAGTCTTGATAGACCTTTGAGAGAACTAAATAAGTGTTTTAAGTGCTTGTGTTGCAGCTAACAATAAAGACAGGCTTAACCATAAAAGCAGCTTAAAAGTGCCAAAAAGATGACAATCCATGTCAATCCAAAGGAAGAAAGAGAAGAGACAACCTCACTAGTTGTTGAAAGGTCTGAATTGAAGAGGCAAAGACCTGGTCTCAACCCAAAAAAGAAGTGTGGAGCAATTCGAACAGAAAAATGCACTACAGAGTACTTTTCGCAAAGAACCTGAACTGTTCGCAAAGAACCTGAAACTCTGCGAAAAGAATAAAAACTCCAGGCTTAGCTTTCGAAGAGCATCTGAACTCTTCGAAGAGATGATTGACCTTTTCAAAAAGAAGAACACTCAATTCGAACAGAACCAGAACATTGCAAAAAGAGCTTCAGGAGTTACAACACCTTGCGAAAAGCCCCCTAAGCTTTGCGAAAAGGTATTCTAGAGGTTCCCAGCTTTTGCAAGGGTAATTCAGTAATCTGTTTCACGCAGCCCAATGCATTTAAAAACCTAGGGACATTTCAGAGGATTCTAAGCATGAAGCGAAGGCATATTCCACCCCACGTGAGCACCCAGAGATGAAATAACTTGGCGGGAACTTCTAGAAACTCTAACAGACTTTCAAAATGCATAACAGAATCGATGCCTTTTTCACCTGATTAGCTGAACCAGATCAAGGAATTCTGATTGGCCAGAACAGATCTGGATCCTCGTGCTCGACTACCATTGGTCAATACAGATCTGAGCACTTCTGATTGGTTGATACACATCTGAGTTGGACTTAGGGAAAACTATAAATAGACGAACCATTTGCCCAATTTGGGCATCCAGATTTTGAGTTTCATTCCTAATCCCCCATTTCTAAATCAGATTGTTTGTCTGAAATCCCTGTAATAGCCTCACTTTTTACTTGCAATTGAGAGCTGTGAGATACTTCTGTAATTCAAAGGAGAGTTATATTCAAGACTACAAATCTGAGAGTTGTTTAAGCTGTGCTCTGTAATTGTAATGGTGAATTTGAAAAGGTTGCTGTAAACCGTGCATTCTCCATTGGACTCATGTTAAGGGTTCCCTCTGATCTCCTTCTTGCATTAGACTCCTTTAGATTCACTATTTTTCATGCAATTTCCCTTGATTCATTAATCCTGTGAGAGTTAGATTAAGGATTTGTAGTGATGTTTCTTGTTCTAGATTAAGGATTTGGATTCAAGACTATTGGATGGTTTGTGGCCATGAAAGTGGACAGATCATAGCCATAAGCTTAAACCTAAACCTTGAATTAGATTTATTTCTCTTACATCTGCGCTTGTAGCCAGATGAAGATTGGATCATCTCTCAGTTGAGCTGCAGTCATTCTCATTAGATTTCAAGGACCAAATCAAAGTTAGATATTACTTCTCCATTTTTATAAGTTTACCTCAAACGTTCCCCCCAACTCGGATCTGGATCATTTATTTTAACTTTTACTTTTTATCATTTAGTTAATGTGACAAATTCAACCTCCCCATCTTATGTGCTTTCTAGATAGGATAAGAGGCCAGATCTGGTAGCTCAGATCTGGAGGTTTATCTTGCATTTTAGACAAATTCTCTATGGACGACCTTTCACTCACTTACATTTAAAACTTGCTACAATTGGCCCTGATCTTGCAGGCTAATTCACTTCTATCTGTGCTGATATTTCTTTACTCTTTTCAATATTTTAAATTCATTATAACTTAGCAGTTGAAAACTTGTTTTCAAAACACAAATAAATCAAGCACACAAAGAAGCAACAACATGTACCACACTCTACGGTACATCTATCTGTTGGACTACCAGCAACGCCTCGCAGAGGAGGAGGCATGGACTGCGGGCCGGACAGCGTTTCACATGGGTGCCGCTTTTCACGCGAGTACCTCTGCTGCTGATGCATCTGGCTCGGCACCCCAGCATCCCAAGTAGCCTACGGAGATGACCCAGCCACCACCTGAGCCGCCAGTTCCGTCAGAGCTGCCCGCCCCTGCATCAGATCAGCCTGGAGAGGGGACAGCGTGAGCGTCTGACGATGGTTTCATTTTCTGATCACTTTTTAGATATTTTAGTACTGATGTATTTAAATTTTCCCAACTGTGATTATTGAGAAAAGTTAAAGAAACTTGTAAATATTGAAAATTTTGATAATGAAATACAGATCAACTTTTTGTGGATGTAATTGCATTATATTTACTTCTCATACTGTGTGATATGTAATTCGCTTTCGTGAGTGACTACGTGACACCTCTATGTGTGTCGGATACCACACCAACGCACCTTTGGGTTATTTTTGAGGACAAAAATTCTCAAGGTGGGGAGAATGTAATATCCCAAAAAATTGAGCGTTTAACTTTGACCTCGGGATTCGTGCCCGATTGGTCATAGGTTTGACCAAGTGATGGTCAAACATTGAATACATGAAGTGATGAACTGATGTGATACAAATGTGACTAAGTGTAGTGAATGGTATTGGTTTAGAGCTACATACACCTATCTCTGGTGTATGCGCTTAACACCGAAATAGGAAGGAAGATATAAGGGTTTAATAACCCTAAAATTCCTTTTGTTGGTTGTTGAAGAGAGAGTTAAGAAGAGAGAGAGAGAGGGAGAAAACAAGAGGAGTTATTAAGGCTAGGAGTTAATGCAAATCAAGAAGAAGATTGAGCCTTGATTGCCGGATTCAACGCGTTGGGATCGTTGAAGAAAAAGCTGGAACCCTAGCCATCAAACCCAACAAATCAACCCTTTGAAGGATCTATTGAGGTATGTTGTATTAGATTTCAATACCTAGAGAATTGATGAGTTAAATTCAGTCTAGCATCGTCAATATGATAGATTAAAGACTTAGAAAAAGAGGGAAAAAGAAAAAAAATGAGTTTTAGAAGAACAGCCAGAAAGGGGGCTGAATCGGACCAAATCGATTAATTGAAATTGGTATTCGATTAATCAATTTTGGTCTGGAAGTTGAAAAGTCAAGGATGCTCGATTTCGATTAATCGAATTGGATTTCGATTAATCGATTTGGAAGGTCGATTAATCGATCTGAAAATCGACTAATCGACTGGGTACCTCCAGTGGCTGGAGAAATATGACCTAGGGAAATCGACTAATCGAGTTGAGAAATTGATTAATCAACTTTGGATTTTGATTAATCGATTTGGGATCAACTAATCAATTTCGGATTTTCGACCACTCGATTTAAGAATCAACCTCACTATGTTAGAGAATTCGATTAATCGACTTGAGATCGATTAATCAAATTTAAATCTCGATTAATTGATTTTGGGAATCGATTAATCGATTTGAGTTTCGATTAATCGATTTGGGTTTCGATTAATCGATTTTGGAAATCGATTAATCGACTTTGACAATTTTACTAAACTTTCTAGATTTACCTTGTGATTCATGGAGGGTCTAGGACCTTCCTTATTACATCTTTAGTGATGTATTGCATGCGTTGTGATGTACCATAGGTGGTACGTGTGAAAGCGAGCACAAGGAGCCGCGTGGGACCTTGATGTTTGGACCTTCAGAGAATTGAGATAGGGAATACCTTGAACATGTATTTTAACTGCAAGAGCATGTATGTAGTGATATATTTTTTAGAATTGAAAATATTTTAACTATGAAAAGCTTTGTGAAAATGGGTGTGTGTGTGACACCAAGAATGTGATAAAGGCATCTGTGCGATGCCAGCAACTGAGACTAAGAGGACAAATGAAAATGAGACATCCCCAGGGGATGAGAAACTAATAAAGGCATCAGTGTGATGCGAGTACGTTATACATCCCAGGGATGTATATATGATTGAATAATTACTGTTGAGGCCTAACTGATATAAGATAGCACTTTACACGGTGAACAACTATATGTAAAACACATGTTATTTCTGTTATTTGAGGTTTGTTTAGAATACCCCACCAACGTGGCGGGATACCCACGACTAACGCTATAGGATATCCGTGACCAGTACAGCGGCCAATCCGTACACCAGTGCGGAGGTCTATCCATACATGGTAAGCATATCCCAGGGATGTTGAGTTGAGATTTAACCCCACCGCCTATTGAGAAAGGGACTTGGGTAGTATTCCCAGGGAATATAATTTTACAATTGTCTATTTAGGCAACGATGGTGGGTATTCTATCGGGGCTCGATGCTATATTGCTCGAGGATTACTTAAGTTGAAGATTTAAGTTTTGCTTTAGGCCTGTTCAGTGTCATTCATGATAAATCAATAATAAAGCAAGACATACAAATTACCAGTAAACTTGAATGCAAATTATCATCTTTTAAACTGTTTTCTAGCAAATGCATAGACACATCATGCTTAGAATATCATGGAATATATGTGAGATTTTAATTTATATGCTGATTGTGATTGTTCCCTATTGAGCTAGGATGTAGTTCACCCTTTAGACTATACGTCGCAGGTCCTTTGTTAGCAGTGGCCGAGGCTTCGGGAGACGTAGATCCGGGTGATTCGGATTACGTGCCTGGGGACGAGTTGAAGCCTCCTCCCGAGGACTTCTTCTAGGAGACTCCGCTGAGTACTTTGAGAGAGTTTTGTGAGCAGATTGTTCAGCTTGGTATGTCAATCCTTTTATTTTTTATGAACATGTAATTAAATTGACTTAATTCTTTTGGCGAACCATCTGTGGTGATTAGTCTATCACTGATGGTTCGGATCGGTTCTCTATTCATGCAGTGGCATGAAAGTAGAACTGTCTTTTGTTATGCCAGATGGGCATGTTACTTTTTCGCTTTATTCCATTACTTACTTTATTTATTTATCATTGCTTGTTATACCACTGTTCCGTGCATAGTTTTGGGGCACGGTCTGGAGGATCGTACTGATGGCACGGGTTTCAGGGTACCAAAATTCAGGCTGTCACAGAGTATGCCTGTGAGATAATTGGGTCTGAGATTGGACTTATTTAGTCATTGTTTGAACCTAATTCTTAAATTAATGGTGAAATAAATACTGTTATGCACATAGCATTCCCTTGATGATTTCAGATTAGTTTTGATGAGTTTAAAAAAGGATGTAGGTATTAAATTTGTTTACATTTACTATTTTGAAACTTCTAAAGTCAAAAGGGTAAGGTATGGAATAAATCTGAATTTGTTGGGACCTAACTTGTACTATTTGCACTTGGTTTAATCATGTTCATATGGAAATTTATGGGTAACTTCACTGAAAACCCTCAGGAGACTTCACTCCTCCACTAGGGATCACCTAGGGGTTTAAAAGGCTTGACGCATATGCTAAATGCATCCGTGCTCCCTACAATAGTGGCATTTTCTATTTTCAATATTTGTTTTTAATTTCTCCTTTACTCAGGGACTAGCAAAGCTTAGGTTTGGGGGTGTGTTAATTAGTGAAAATACCATTTTTCACCTCTTAACCTGACCTTTGATGGACCTTTAAGTTGACTAATAATGTGTCTTGAGTGTGTTTTATGGTTAAGTAATAAATTACAGTCATAGTGCAGACATCCATATAAAAATACCAAAGAAGAGACCTGTTGCCTCAACATGTGCTAAGGCAGCCCAAAAGGCAAGCCAATCAAGCAGTTCACAAAGCCTCAGAGATCAATGGGAATGACATGTGTCCAACTGGGCATACATGGGAGCAAGAGCAGATGCATTGGATGAAGATTGAACCCCTCAAGAGGCTACTGTCTGTGCTGGATAGATGAAGGACAGCACCCTAAAACTGTGTGCCAACTGTGGAAGAAAAGAACAGGACATGTCAAGAGGTTAATTCAACCAGTTGACAGATCTATGTGCTTGAATATGAAGAGGTTGATAGGTTCCCAAAACCTATCGAGGAGTTGAAACTAAATAAAGTAACCTGTCGAGAAGACCTGAATCTGAATTATAACCCATCGACAGGTTCTGATGAAGAAAAATGAATATGTCGAGAGGTTCACAGAACCTATCGAAGGGTTGGAGCAGAGAAAGAGCAACCTGTCGAATAGTGCAGAACAATATGTCGAGAGGTCACCTGATGCAGAGTTTTCTTAGGAGGTTCAGAAAGCTAGAATTGAACCTGTCGAGAGGTTCCCATGAACCTATCGAACAATCAAAGTGAACCTAGCGAAGACTTATCTGAAGCTACATTCATTTTCGCGAGGAGGCTTTCAACCTATCGAGCAATGGTTCATCCTGTTGAACAATGGGGAAGAACCTATCGAAGACTCACCTGGAGCTGGATTGGACCTCGCGAGGCTGAATTATCCTGTCTAGAGGATAGTTGAAGCTAGTGCAGCATTTACACATTGAATCCATCCTGTCGAGCAATAAAAAGATCCTGTCAAAGGCTACACCACACCTGTCAAATGGAGCACCAATGAGACTCATAACCTATTAAGAGGTTCTCTGAACCTCTTGAAGCACGATCTGAGAACTTCTCAGTTCCAACCACATCAGTAACCCACTCTAGTATTCTGTGCACACGTGTCCTAAGGCTGTTTAGCCAGTTTGAGGGTATTTTTGGAATACATATGGGCACGAATGGGAACCCTCTAACCACCTCACATGTACTTGTCCAGTTTGAACCAATTAGGGGGAGTTTCTAGAAGCAAAATCAGTCACATCAACAGCTCAGAATAATAGAATTATTCCCTTGAGCTCTGATTGGTTGAAACAGATCTGTGGATAGAGAGGAAGACTATAAATTAAAGAGAAGTTTTATTGAAGAACCATCCAGAAATTGAGAGAGCAAAGAACAAATTTGAAATTCCCCTTTCCTCAAAAATTTTATCTCTCTTCCTTCTTCCCCATTCTATCTTTAGACCAACTATGGTTGGCTAAACACTTTTAGTAGCTAAGGTGAGGTGAGAGCTGTAAATTAAGAGGTTCAAGGCTTTGTATGGGGATTAGATGTTGCACAGATTGCAGATCTAAGAATAATATACTGTAAGTTTGTATTGAATCAGTAATTTATTGATTGTAAAGCTAATTTGGATCTATAGATCTCTTGCTTACCATTTGATTTCCCTAGATTTGATATCCCTATGGATGCCTGAACTTGTAGCCTTGCATCCACAGCATCTGCAATAATCTAATTATTCTAATTAAAACCTTAGGATTGAAAGAAATCCCTAGGATGATATGTGGCCATTAAAGTGGACAGATCATAGCCTTAAGATCAATCCAACTCTCTGGTCTAGATTGGATTCTTATACCTTGCATCTGAGCATATAGCCAGATGAAGGATTGTTGTAAATCAATCTCTTGCATTACCACTGAACCAATCAGTTTTCAGTGAAGACCAAAATCCCCAGCTGCTATTCTCCCCCTTTTGATTTTAATCCTTTTCTCCATTTCTTTAAATCTGTGTTTTACTCAGCTCTGGATCATTTGCATCTTACATTGTGTTTTTGTAGTTTTTAGTAAAGTGACAATCCCTAAAACATCTCCTCTTTCCTCTCTTACCTTAGTTTAAATTAGGATACGATAGAGTGCCAGATCTATTCTAGATCTGAAGATTTACCACATTTTGTACCACATTTCCCTGTGGACATATCCTTACTTACCACTTTAAAGCTTGCTACAACAGTCCTAGTTCTTGCAAGTCTGGCTACTCACCTTGGTCCCATTTGTCTGTGATGTGTCTGCTAATTTACTGTTTTTAACCTCTTAATAATTACAAGGTAGGTAGTACAACACCTACTCCGGTGTCGACCAATGCGTGTGGTACTGAAAATCCTCTGATTTTGACGGTCAGATAAATAGGAGCTGAACTTCCACGTAACGATTCTTTAGGCATGTCGGCTTCAGTGAAGGTAAGCATAGGGGGTTGAGTCATAATTGAGGCGATCTCATGCAATTGATCCAAGGTGGTGTCTTCATTTACATGTGTCTCATCCAATGTCGGTGATGCTCTGGCGATTTCTTGATGCGTTCAAGGATCGATATTTGTGTTCGCACCTTTGCGAGGTGTCAAAGAAGATTGTATTCCTGACCTGTTTCCAAGGCAGGTTCTTTGCCAGGTCGATGCACTCTACACCCGTTCTATTGAGTTGGTTGAGGCACTGGTGCTGGAGGCAGAGTGATTACATGAGGTGGAGGGGGCAACTTCACTCCTTATTCCTTGGTTATCTGGTAAGATGTTTGTGCGTTGTTGCCTTGCTTTTCTCGAGGGAATGGAGGTGGCAGATAGCTGATCCCAGATTTAAGGACTGGGCATGTTTGCTACTGACCTTGGAATGTTGAAGGATTCATTGCGGTACTTGCAATGAAAGGAGCAAAATTGGGCGAAGGAATGCGTACTGGAGCTATATCATTCCAAGGTGGAAGATATTGAGTGTAGTCTTCCTCTTCCAAGAATGCGGAGATTAGCACTTCTCCCTTAGTAGGTTCTTTCTCCTGCGGCCTTATCTCCATCGCTGATGGACGTTCTTCAGCTGTCTCCTTACGTTGTTGACTGGTAGTATTTCAGGTGATGTTGTCTACCCACACCGCAATTTATTCTGTAGTTTGAAGGACATGATCCTCATATTCTGGCTCAACATTATTGGGAGCTACATCAACATTCAGGGGTGTAGAAGGTTCTATGGGTTGAATAATGGGTCTTCAAGTTCAGAAAGATTGGACTCAAACTCGAGTGAAGTTTGGATACGGTGGAGGAATTGGTGGTTCAATTCGGGTTATGAAGGTAGAAGGGTGAGGTGGAGTGATGGTGGGTCTCGGAGGGTTATCCGAACTGGTTGTAGTGTCAGGATGACTAACTCGTGTGATGAGAGCAGATGGGTGAAAAGGGCCTCGGCCCGAGAGGTCTACCATGGTGACATGGGTGACCGGTCCTTGATTGTGGTTTGGCAAAGGGTTGTTGACGATTCCAAGGTTTTGCGGAGGCTGTTGGTTATTTTGGTTAGAATCTCGAAGGGATTCCCAGTCAATCTGGTTCCAGTCGTTCAGGTCGTATATCATACCTCTCAACACCCAACAGTTTCTAGGTTATATCCCGCATATTGGTGAAAAGAGCAGAACTTAGTGTAATTGAGGTTACCAGGCCAGGGCTGTGACCACTCTGGTGGGAAGCGAATGAGGTTCTGATTGCTTAAGAGACGAAAAATATTAGGGATGGTATTGGGTAATGGAGGATAATGATCTCGTCTAAGCTGATAAGGACCTCGGATCTGTTGATTAAAACTTTAGGGCGGGGGTACATTATTATAGCCTTGAGTATTTGCAGGATGGTTTCGGGCAGTGTTTTGGTTCTGGTTAGGGTACTGGTTTCGGTTAGGATATTAATTCTGATTTTGATTGGAGTACCGTTGCTAATTCTGGTACTGACTCTAACCAGAGTCCCTTTGCTGATTGTTCCCATTGCCTTTATTAGTGACAGTATTGACTTACTTAGAGCTTAAGCCTTTCTTGTTATTTCGGGGCCTTGAATTTTCGGAAGTCTAGGCCTTCAGTGTTGCGATCGAAAAGGCGAGGTCTCCTCCCTTTATGTGTCGCTGGATGCGACTGGCATGTAAGTGCAGAGTAGCGAAATATGGGCAATCACTTATGATCAGAGCGCTTCGAAGGAGCTCTCTTACGTTATTTATGATGATCCCAATTACATCTTTTTCTCTCATCTGACTTCCTGTACGAGCCGCAAGTTTCCTCCAACGCGATACAAAATCGGTGAAGTCTTCTTCGATTTCTTGCTTCATCGTCATCAAGTTGTTGAGACTGACGACCTCCTGTATCAGATGCTTATATTGATCAAAGAATTGTCCCGCTAATTCTTTGAATGTGTCAATTTTATGTAGCGGGAACTCGGCGAACCAGTCGAGGGCTTCCCCTTTGAGTGACCTCTGAAAGTAATGTATTAGAAGTCTGTGACTGTCGCGAATTGGCTGACAGTCATTGCAAAATAAGGCCAGATGGTGGTTTGGATTCCCGGAGCTGTTATATTTGCCAAATTTTGGGGGCTTGAATCTCGCAGGTAAATTGAATTCGAGGTCTCGGCAAAAACTGTCGAATCTGAATGACAAATCGGGGCGGTTTTTCTTAGTCATGTACTCGTTGATCATTTTAGGGAGATCCTCTACTCTCACAATGGCATCTTACTTAGCAATCTGGGAACAGATTTTGTCTTGACGTCCGCTGTTGAGGAGCGTGTGGAGAGTGTGCCTAGGTGGTGACACATGCGGTGAAATCGTTGTCGGAGTAGGGGTGTTCTCTCCCGTCTTAATCATTCTCGTTCTTTTGCGTCTCGTCGTTCCTTGATGGTCTCGTATGTTGCGGCTAAACCGTGGAGTTGTTCGTCATCTTCATCTCCTCCCCTTTGTAATTTTTGGATGTTGAGGTCTACGAGTTGTTGAGCTGTGAAGTTCTGCCCGATGCCGCTGTCTCTATGTCTGTCGTTGTGGCTGGCGCTTGGAGGTTTGAAGGGGGTTTCCTCACCTCCGGCCATGTTGACTTCCAGGTTGTATTGTACTGAGCCCTCGAGTGGCTGCTCATGGTACATCAGGTTATCATGGTACCCCCATAATGGTGGGTCACCGATTCAAATCCTTCGTATTTCTGACATTTCGAGCCTCTGGTGTATGCTCAAGTGCGCTCGATAGTACACTTAAATGTGAAACATAAGAAAAATAAAAGAAAACTAACTAGAAGACAAGGAAATTTAACTAAATACGGGCAGCTTAGGCGACCAGACGTCCCATCGCAATCGCCAGTATGTTGGTACGCACATCTGGGTCCCTTTCGATCCCCTAAAAGAGTGGCCCAATTCAGTCCGAGTAAACTTTGGGAAAGGCGACGCTTTTAGAGGTAATCAAGTACTGAAAATAAAGAGGTGAATCCTAGGAAAATACCTGGTTCGTTGCGATCGCCAACTGTAAATATTTATCAACGCTGCAACACGTCACTGATCATGCCTTCCGGGGTGGAGGTATGGGTTATTCTCTTTACTGAATCATCGGCCGGTCGATGTCAGCAGCACTGGGTCGCGTAGAAGTTTAGTTAAGTTAGTTTTCCTAATTCTCTTCTAACTATTTTACCTTTCCTGTACTTATTATGATTTTTGACTGCTTTATTTACTTGATATTATCAGGGATCTAATTAATCAGGGGATCCTAATTCAACTAGGTTTCCTAATCTAACTAGAAGTTTAAACCACTTAATATTCTAATTTAATTAAAAACAGATCTAATTGATATTCTAATAAAAGCCTACTCTAATTAGAGATCTAATTAATTTCCTAGTCCAAATAAAAGTCTAATTATGTCAGAGTCTAATTAAGGTTCCTAATCTTACTAGAAATACTAATCTTTCTAATTCTACTAAGACTATAATTAAATAAGCTACACTAACTATGTTAAGTAAATTAATTATATCAAAATTCTAATTAATCAAAGTATCATAATTCTATCAGAATTCTAAAAAAAGGGTTTTGGGCCACTATGCTAAGAAGGATCGGCCCCATTTCCCGGTATCCTCCGTAAGCTCCCTTGGGCAAATCGGGTGGCTAGGGATTGAAAATTTGATTTTTAATTGGGAAACTTCAGTTTTAAAGATCAAAATCATAAATTATAAAGGAATTAAAGGGCTGAAATTGAGAATTATAAACTAGAATTATGAGATCAAAACTAAAACTAGTGCATTTAGGACTGAAACTAAAATTAAGATCTAGGACTTAAAGATTAAGATTTGAGATCAAAACCCAAGCTCTAAAAAAATAAGAGAAAAGTTTGAGGCTAAAAACTAAAATCAAAACTATGAATTAGAATCTAAGATCTAAAACTATGAAAAAGCTAAAGCTAAGGACTGGCTCTAGTAACTAAGAACTAAAATCAGTGATAAGAAACTAAAAATAAAATAAAAGGAATCTAGAATTAAGATCTAAAACTAGAACCTAAAATCTAGAACTAAGAACTGGAACTAAGAACTAGATATAAGAATTAGAAGAATTAAAAACTAGAAGAAAAGTATACCTGAGACTAGGGCCGCAGAGAGGAATTTTGAAATCCTAAGCTTGAAAGTGAGGAACTCGAAAATTCGATTGCTGACTATGTTGTGATGTGTTTTTGGAACGAGGTGGTGGGTCCTATTTATAGGTATTTGGCCAATTGCGCGCTCTGTGGGGTGCGCTCAATTAGTCGGTGAATTCTAATTACATGCCCTGTCTGGGGTGCTTAATTGAATTACGCACCCTGTATCAGGCGCCCAATCATTTTGAGTCAGTGACCGACTCAGCGAGTGACCGGCTGACTGGCTCAGCCGGGTGACCCAGTGCTTGTCTAATTAAGCTAATTGTGCACCCTGATTAGTGTGCACAATCTAATTTAACGCCATGTCAACTACGTTTAATAGGGGAGTTTTGGCAGTCTAGTGAGTTAGAGACCAGGTTCGTTTGGGAACCGATTATGCGCATGTGGTGGGGCACGTAAATCGATTGCGCACACTAAATAGGCATGCAATCAGGTGTCAAGGCAGTTTCTAGAAGGGTAGAAGTCCAGTCCATATGGGACTAATTGTGCGCTGGTGGTGTAGCGTACAATGTGATCGCACGCTCCTAGCAGGGCGCGTAATCTAGGCCTAAGGCGGTCCTCACGAAATGCAATCCTGGTCCAAGAGGGACCAATTGCACACCAGCCATGGGGTGTGCAATCAAGTTACGCACGCTAGACAGGGCGCGTAATTCGAGACTTTCCTTGGTTTAAGCCGGGTTCGAGCCACAAAGCTATTGTTTCAGCCTAGGTCTCAACCATGTATTATTATTTCAGTGCATGGTCCCCGTATTAGGGTTTTAATGTCTTTGGAGAAGGTTAGTCCTTTCTCGGAGATCATGGGAAAGGTCAAAGGTTGACCAAACAAATTTGTACATTCCGAGAGGGAAAAATGGGGGTGTCTACACACGGGCGTCCGAGTAATAAATTGAACGTGGACTTGATACCATGACCTAGAAGGGGATAGAGAAGGTCATTGGCCCGATAGTGAGCTCAAGATCAACTTCTCCTATGACCTCCCTCCTAGTATTGTAAAATCCTTCGGCTCCTATCTTGGCTGGCCTGAAGGTGGACGGATCGACCCCTATCCTAGTGGCAGTTCCCAAAGGGCATACATTCAGTGTTGATCCACTATCTATCAGCACCAAGAGGATCACCAGATTCTCGATTTCTGTGGTTATGTTGAGAGGCTAGGAATAGTTAGGCCCTTCGAACGGAAGGCCGTCATCTGAGAATGAGATGGAATTAGGAGCCAGCACTTGTCCGGTCATCTACCCTATCTCGTCCGGGGAAACCTTGTAAGAGATGTAAGGGTCTTTCAGAGCCACCATTAGGGCTTTGAGATGTGGTGGGGACGTCATCAGTAGGTTCCAAATGGAGATGTGAGTCGGCATTCCTTTAAACTGTGTTTCAAGCATGTATTCTCGACTCATTCTCTCCAATGGGTGCACCGTTGCTGGTTCTTTTCTTCCCTCGACCTGGTCCAGTATTGGCATTTCTGGTTGTTTGGAGATTCTTCCTGACTGGGTGATGAAATCGATTGTCCCCTCATTCCTATTGTCGTCATTAGCATCGGTCTGGTTGTATTGAGCAGGACATGGTGTGGGTCATATGATGGCCCAAGGATATGTATAGGTGTCGGAGATGGATGGAATAGTGGAGGTGAGGCAAAGCTGGGCAGAATGGGATTGATGGGGTTGGTGATGGGAAGTACAGCCTTAAGTGTAAAGGTGCCACTTGGGGTTTAGGGTCTGGGAAGTAATCAGCCAAATTGAGCAGTTCGATCACCCCTACTGTCTCATTTACCTGATTCCATTACCTTGGTGATATAGAATTTTCTCCTCCGGTGATGAATTCAAATGGATCAAACTCCTATGTTTCTTCCTCAGCCATGTTGATTGTATACCCAGGGCCCGTCCCCCCGGGCGGGTGTGGCGGTAGTGGTGCTTGGATGATGTTAATATGATGGTTTACCTAGGGAGGTGGTGGGGGGATGATCTTTCCTACCTCAATGAGATCATGTATTGCATGCTTTAAGGGAAAGCTTTGGTAAGTCGGATGCCCCAGTCCTTGGTGGAAATTACAGTATACATTGGGATCGGAGTCTCAGGAGCAGATTCGGTGGAGGTCGCGGTTGGAATGAGGTGACCGATCCTTTTTCGATCAACAAAGGTAATAGGACATTCAGGGGTTTTCCCAGTGAAGTGAACACTCGATTGAAGCGGGCCCTTCTCTGCTCAGGGGTAAGTTGTGCCCCGGGGTTGTTGCCTTGTCTCTGCACCGGATCTGCTTGTGTCGAGACTTAGTGCACCGCCCTAAATTGGAAGGGTGTTGTAGTTGTGCTGGGCTGTGAGATCATAATTGCTAGTACCTCCACACCTGCCCTTTTTTCTATTCTCTGCTCTACAAATTTGTGACTGTCGTTGGCCATGGTCTTGTTTAGTCACCCTTCTCTGACTGCATCCTTGCATCGGTTGGCATTCCTTATGAGATCGACACAGCTTGCTTGTTGTTGATACACCAGAAAATCCGATATTACCGGTAACGCAGCTTTTGCAATCATTTCTAATTATTCTTCATCCGGTATTCGGCTTCTCACTTCGTCTTCCAGGGCCCTCCATCTTCTGAGATACTCGTTAAAATTCTCATTGGATTTTTGCTTCAGTCAGGCCAAATCTAACTTACGCAGCTCAATGTCGATGTTATAGACATACTGCTCCTGGAACAAGTGAGCGAGGTCTCTCTAGGTTTTTAACATAGACAATTCCACAGAAGTGAACCATCGCAGAGTCAGGCCTGTGAGGCTCTTTTTGAATACCTTGATGAGGAGGCGCTCATCTCCGCCATATTGGCACATATCCCTACAGTAAGATTTTAGATGGACAATTGGATTGCTCGTGCCATTGTTTTTATCGAAAGTAGGCACTTTGAATTTGGGAGGTAATGATACCTCGGAGAATAGGAACAGATTCAAAAAATCAGTGGCATGGATCTCGGTTCTTCCATTCATCAATTGCTTTTGTATTTTATCCATTTGCTCTCTTAGTAATTCGGATTCTCTACACTGCAAGGTGTGGGTTGTTCCCCCTACTAGCTCCCCCCATTCATTCCAGGTTGCCTATTGGTTTGGGAATGTGGGCTGTGGGGGATTGAAACCGGCAAATGCCCCTATGTAGGCCTCACTGCCTCTGGCCTCATCTTCCTCATATTGGTGACCTGTATCAAAGAGCGGCGGTGGTGGGATGTGATTGACTGGCGGATTTTGGATGGATTGGGTGGGTGTCTGGTAAGGCCATGGTAATTGGTGGGAATTTTGATGGTTGGGTTGGGGGTGAGAGGATGTGTGAATGGTGGATGGTTGGAAGTATGTGACGAGTTTCCGTGCTAGGTTGGGTATGACGGGTTTAGGTTGAAATTATTTATGCCGGATTGGTAGGTTAGGTGAGATGGGTTTGTCATTTGGGGGGAATGCGGTATGCTTGTGGGATAGGATTGTGTGTGGGGTATTAGGGAAATGTTGGATGGCTATAAAATGTCGTCCTCGGGCTGGAATGAGTTTGAGGTTGGAAGTATGGTCTTTGGGGGCACTTTGGGTAATTGCACGATTGATGGTGGAAGCCTTGGGAGGTGTGGATTATAGGTGGTTGGTTGGGGTCGATATTTTGGGCGAAGGATGTATGGAGGTTTTGAAGAGTTTATTGGGGGTTTAATGGCATTTGAGGGGCATTTGGAGAGCTTTGGGAGGCTTTCCATGTTGTGTATACCTTCATCATCTCCTCCATCATTAGCATGGGCTCGCGCATGGGGTGGATGTGGATGGTGATTCACTCAGCGGGATAGATGTGTGGGGTAGTGGTAGTGCTTGGGTTGAGATGGTGGAGAAATTGGGGAGACCAAATGGCCCGATGATAGTGAATGGCAGTTCGGTTGATGGGTTTGAGATGGGAATCTCTACCAGGTGAGAATGTGGTGGGGATGCTTTTTGTATTGATGGTGGTCAGCTCCACCGGCCAAACCATGATTTGGAAATGGGTGGGGTATGGGTTTCTTGGGTAAGGATCAAAAAATTTCTTCTTTCTTCCTCTTCCCCCCCGAGGTGGCGGCGGGTACGGTGATGTTGTTGTCACACGTGGTTACAAAAAGACTCTTTTCCGGATTTTGATCTTTTGATTTTTTTGGGATTTTGATTTTTTGATGATTTTTTTTATGCTTTTAATTCTTTTGATTTTTTTTTGAAATTTTGATTTTCCTTCTCTTTTTTTTTTATTTTGGGACATTGGACTTCCCTCTAGGAAGGCTTAATATCCCCATTGCCTCCTATGGAGGGACTCGAATGCCCCCTTGAAAATCAAAGAGAGGTCTCTTTTGATCTTTGAGGGCACGGAGTTGCTCCTCTATACTACGAACTCTCGAAAGAGTCAATAGCAGGGTGACCTCTTTTGACCGGTGAGAGAGTTAAGTATCAACCGTATAGGAGGTATTGACAGATTTTAAACCGACGTTCGAGGGGGGTTGTGGCTAATAAATCTCGGGCAAAAGACAGTTGTTGAGTAAAACTATGTGTGCTTATTAAAATGAGAAAACACAATGACAGAAATAAAGAAAAAAATCTACACACAGATTTAAACATAGCCTGTAAGATCAGGGCCTGTTGTAACAAGTTTTAGAAGAGTAAGAGATCGTCCCCCAGAGATTTGTGATCTAAATAGTAAATCTTCCAGATCTGCTATAGATTTGGACCTCCTAATCCTATTCTAACTTAAACTAAGGAAAACAGGGAAAAGAGTTTGAGTTTTGATTGTCACTTTAAACTAAAAAGCAGTAAATCAAATCTAATTAAAAACATAGTTTTAAACCAAACCAGAGATAACACAAAGAGAGAATTGTGAGAAATGGTAAATGTTTTGGTAAAATAAAATTCAAATATGGAGAATGAACAGCTAGGAGATAGTTTTCATTGTAAAATTGATTTGCTGAGCAGCTGAGTAGAAGGTGGATCTGCAACAATCCTTCATTTGGCTACAAGCACAAATGCAAGGTAGAAAGATCCAAATCTGCCCTGAGATATGGACTAGTCCTAGGGCTATACTATGTCCACTTGAATGGTCATAGAGTATCCCATGGATATAATCCAGTCATGGGGGAAAGAATTGAAACAGGAAAACCACTGCAAATGCTATGGATGCAAGGCTACAAGCTCAAGCATCCATACGTACATCAAATTTGTAAAAATCAATTGAAAACCAATAGATCCTACAAATTAAATGAGCATTAAAATCAGTCATTCATTGATCTACAAAAACTTACAACAAATTGACTCTCATATTTGCAGTCTCTGCAATCTCTACACTTCATACAATGCTCTCACAACTCAATTTACAAATCAACTAACCATAGCTGCTACAAAGATTTAGCCAAGCATGGCTAGGCTAAGGAGAGAATAGAGGAAGAAGAAGAAGAGTAGAAAAGGCAGGAAAACCATTCAAAAATTTCTAAGACTATGGATCCCCCATCTCTAGCTTATTCCCCTCTATTTATACACATTTCCCAACTGCCTCAGATCTGTTTTGACCAATCAGAGAAGAGGAGAATCA
The DNA here is from genome assembly GCA_021018995.1 of Chloranthus sessilifolius. Classification (NCBI taxonomy): domain Eukaryota; kingdom Viridiplantae; phylum Streptophyta; class Magnoliopsida; order Chloranthales; family Chloranthaceae; genus Chloranthus; species Chloranthus sessilifolius. Next base: position 86,772,499 of record CM037594.1, on the reverse strand, counting down.
ATTCTGTTAACAGACCTGCTGATGTGGCTCCGTTTCCTCCAAATATTGCCCCAATTCTGTTAGATCAATTCAGCACACGTGGGGCAGTTAGATCAGGTGTTCTCTGATCTGTTGAAGTTCCAAAAATTCCCTCAAAAACTAACAGACAGCTGCTGGACCCGTGCATCTGGTGATTAAAGTTTCAAGTTACTCATTCGATTAGTTGGAGCTTCAGAAATCGCACCTCGAGAAATTCAGGAATGTGTTCGAGAGGTTACAAGCTTCAAGTGTCTTCAGGTCGATAGGTTCAGAGTACCTCTCGATAGGTTGAATGAGCTTCAGATATAAATATTGACAGGTTGAAGACTTCAGCTCGACAGGTTCTTCAGCAGAATTTAAACCATTTGACAGGTTGGTCTTTCAACACATTTTATACCACTCAACAGGTTCAAGTCCGCAGACTTTATGAACTGCTCGACAGGTTCTTCATTTGCTTCAGTAAACCACTCGAAAGGTTCACTCAACTGCTCGAGTGGATCAATGTGGTGGCTGTGAACTGCTCGAGTGCCTTAATGCACAGCACTGCACTGCTCAAACTCTTCAGATTGCCACTCGACAGGTTGTTGAGTGTAAGTCTTCAACTCATGGGGTTGCTGGCATCAAATGTGAACTGCTCGAGGGCTTCAAGCAACCCCTCGACAGGATCAAAGCAGCTTCAGAATCTGCTCGAGGAGTTCTTTTCAACTGTTCGAGCACTACTTTGTTGAGCCTCTGCTGCTATTGACCTGTTACAGCCCTCTATTATGCATGGGTCTTCTCATTAGTCAATGGTTGACTCAGATCTCCCTCCTTTTGGCTTCTGCTGCATGGTTTTATGCACTTTACTGTAGATTATTGCTAACTACAAAACAACACTCAAACACACTCATTAAACAACTCTAAGGTCTAGTAAAGGCTAGGTTTGGAGGTGAAAATTAGTATTTTTCATTGATTAACACACCCCCAAACCTAATCTTTACTAGTCCTCGAGCAAAGTAAAAATTAAAAACAGTTATTCAAAATAGTAAATGGCACTTTCATAGGGTGCACAGATGCATTTAGCTAATGCATCAAGCCTTTTAAACCCTTAGGTGATGGAGGAGTGAAGTCTCCTCAGTGAAGACACCCACAAACTTCCTTATGAAGACAGTTAAAATAAGTGCACCTAGTGACAAGTCAGATGTCAACATGCAAAGCTTCATTCCACCTTACTCTTTCAAATTAGAGAAGTTTTAAAATAGTAAATGTAAACAATTTAATACCTAAATCCTTATGCATACTCATCACAACCAATCTGAAGTCATCAAGAGTGTAATGTGTGCAAATCAGTATACAGCATACCATTAATTTAAAAATCAGATTCAAACAGTGCTCCAACACATTCAATAGCAGACCCAATCCTCACTAGGGCATTCTCTCACAAATGAATTTGAAAGTTTTCAATTTCTCTCAAGCTCAAGAACAGTTACAGACCTCAAATAGGCCTGTAAGCATGAGCATAGGCATTTGCTCTAATTCCCTGACATCCCCATGTATTTTTACCATAGATTAGACATCTCATATCTATATAGCAGCTCATTTCTCTTTGGAGCAATAAGGTCTTTTTCAATGGGTTGTAATGTGGGTTATGGGTGAGGTTTATAAAAAATAAAGGGGTAAAAAGATTCAAAATTGAGAAATCAACAAGGAGAGGAGGTGGTCATGACATCACCTTCTTCATCACAGCACAATTTCACCTTCCAACAAGTTTTTGACTTCTCTTTTCTTTTTCTCTTTGTCTTTTTATTTTTTTTTATTTTTATGATGGTGGTTGTCACAGCCATACAAGTAATACACTACTGTATTTACTTAGATTTTCTCCCTTCTCCTTCTCCTTTTACCAAATATCAAACCTTGCTCCTTCATCTTCACTTCTTCTCCCTCCACCTCCTGAATTCTCATATTGAGGGTAAGGCTGAAATAGGTCAAAAGGTTCGGGTTCAATTATTCTAGTGTTTTCCCAAAGGAAAATGGGTTTTTAGGCTTAAAGAGTATATACAAAGGATATTTGAATGGGTAGGAGATTTTAAGCTCAAACTGTCCAAAGGATGGCCTCAGATCATCTCCTTAGTGTCATGAGTTCTGCTACACAGTTTCAATTTGGGAATGTTTAACTTCTAGTAAAAAGGTTTGAGTCAGCCAGTTCTTAGAGCACGAAGATTGCCAAAAATCCTCTTCAAAAGGAAAAAATGTTGTATGGGCCCAAATCTCACTGGGTATGGTCTTCAATTGAACTCATGGTGCATGTTCTCACCTTTTTCTCTCTTTACTAGTTCACTATATACTGATTGTGAAAAAATTTCTTGATGGTCTCTTCATGGAAGTGTTGAGATTTTTAAAAGATTTCAGCATTAAATAGTCTACTTTATATTTTAATTTCCCTTTTTCAAAATTACTTAGGTGGAATCTTACTTTATTTGTTTCAATCTAACTAACACTGATGCACTTAGCTTAACCATCTCATTGGTCTACCATGCCAAACCCCCAAACCTAATATAAATAGTATCCTCACTAGTACAAAGGACAGGTAGGTAGGGATAGCAGGATAGGCAAAGGAAAAACACATACAACAGAAAATAGGAATGTGCAGCAGTAAGAAAACAAAAAAAAAATACAAACAAAGAAAGAAACACAATGCAAATCAGTACACAAAGGACATTTTCATTAACAAAATTAATAGTAACCAAAACTATGTACAACATGAACAAATATACATCCATTCAAAAAAAGGAAAAGACAATCAAAACCTAAGTATAAATGCTACACTAAATCCTAATCAGAATCAAATTCAGAGTCTGAAAGTAAACTCTATGGGAAGTTTGCTTTTAGTTATTCTTTTCTTCACAGATTCGGCTTGGGCAGCACCAGCTTTGGTTCTTGTAGCAGCTGGTTTCTAAGGCTTGGTGCTGCTTTTCTGATAAACACACCCTTGGGCATTTGAGGGTGTAGGAATGACATGGTGGATGTGAGGGTTTCTACTAGCTTAGCCAACTGGATGGACTTTAACTTATACACCTTATACAGGTCCAAATAATTCAGTACCATCTTCCATAGCCTCTTCTTCTCCTTCTCCTCATCTTCCTTTATTTGGGCAATCTGACCTTCATATGGCTGCTTCACCATTACTGTGACTGACTCTATCACTGATTGGACATCCCTTTTGACATAAGGATCAGCAGCCATGGCTTTAGTGAGAGTGTAAAATGGGGAAATGGGTATGGATGAAGCAAAGACAATAGCCCTCTCATAAGGATCATCAACCCTAGGGTATAAAACAGGGGTGGTGGTAAGGTCAATGTAGGTGGGTGGAGATGATGGGGGTGGAAAGAGAGGTGCCAACTGACTTGTCTATTATTGTGTACTATAATTATAGTAAATTCAAGTCTTAATCTATTGCAAGCGCGCAATGGAAATTATAGTACTAGCATTAGGATCGTTCCCACGAGGAAGTGATTATCTAAGTTTTCTCTATTTCTATCTTCTATTCAAATCTTTATTTTTAAAAGCATCTATTTATCTTTAAGATTTCCTAATCTACTAGAGAAATATGAATAAAGAACATTTTTCTAAACTAAAGTGCATAAAAATAAATCTTAATTCTCCTTCTTCAGATTAAGGTCGTCAATCTCAATCTTCAGCTATCGGATATTTATGAAAATAAACAGTACCGTTACACCATATATCAAGTTTCCTAGCATTGGTCATCAATCAAGTCTAAGATCCTATCAACACAGATTTAATCTAATCAATAATTAATCAGAAATTTGGGCATCAATTAAACTCTAGCAAACTGAATATGGAAAAGTAAAAACCATTACACTAATCTACAAATTCTAACATGAGTCGTCAATACAAATTAAAACTTGGAGATGTTTACAAAGCAAATAAATTTAAACTAGAAAGAAAATAAATATATCTTTCACCCCTCCTCAATCGCAGTCATCAATTGCTCCTGAGAAACTATAGATATCTACACTAATCTTCAGGACTCAATTGCAGTCGTCAATTGCTCTTGAGAAACCTCTAATATCTAAACTATTCTAACTAGTATACACTACCTTGATCGGAAGAAAATCCAACCTCAAGCATCAATTGATGCTGAAATTCTTCGATGCTTATTCCTATATCGAGCCCTCTTATTTATAGATCATAAGGAGTCGATTTACAGAGATCTAACTCTAATAAAAGAAACTATTAAAAATAAAAGTATCCTAATATAATTCTAATTCCTAATTTTATCTTTCCTTGCTTCCTTTAGTTGATGCACTTCTACATTGTTCTTTACTGAGCAGCAGTAGAGTCTTTCGGAATATAAATCTTCATCAATCTTCTCATATCTATGATCCGCAAAACTTCTAATTGTATGGATCTTCTAATTCTGGATATGGCAGTGGCAATTCTCACTCACGTGATCAGCAACAGCAACACAGAGGAGAGCTTTAGATAATCGTTCTTTTTCTAGAAAATCATTAATCATGATTTTCTGTCTTTCATAACTTCTTTCTAGAGAATCGTTAATTACGACTTTCTATTTCTCACAGCTTCCTCATAGTTGACGATTTTTTGGCTTACGCTTTATTGCTTTTCTCTTTTTGTCTCTTTTGAAGAATCGTAAATTTACGATTTTCTGACTTTCAGTAGCGGCAAATCGTCTTTTTCGCTCGGTCATCTTTTTTATCGCTTTTTGAGTTTATTTTGACAAAGATTAATACTTAGGCTCTAATTTACTACTTATCTATAATATAAGTACATCAGTATCTCGTTAGTAGCAAACTATGGCCTAGCATCACTAAGCTAAGGGTGATAAAATGGTAAATTATGTGACTGATCACCACCCCAAACTTAAGTTTTGCCAGTCCCTAGCAAACAAGGAAATATAAAATATTTAAAATTTAAATTTAAATGCCACTTTTGTAGGGAGCATGATTGCATTTAGCGGATGCAGCAAGCCTTTAAACCCCTAGGTGATCCCTAGTGGAGGAGTTGTAGTCTCCTAAAGGTTTTCAGTAAAGTTACCTACAAACTTCAAATATTTTTAGATTTTGCAAAAAAAATTTCAAAACTAAAAATTTAAAATATAAACTAATTAGTCAGTTAGTCATTATATGTTCATTATTTTAAAATATTTCAAATCTTGTATCCTTAGCTTCCCATTATCGCAATCATCCTCGATCAGAACTCAACAATTTTAATTCAGTATAGCATGGAGTGGATGCATATCCGTGAAGAGTTTATTCATCATAGATTTTTCTAAACTATAATTTTTAAAAAATATTTTCATCCAAACTCTTACTTATTGGCATACTCTAAAAAATAATCAAAATTTTTGGGTTCTCTCGATATATATGATAAATTTTAGAGGACAATCAATTAAAAAGTAAATCTCATGAAAAGATAATCAATTATGTTCTTATGATTCCTTTATCTATTCATAGATAATGGGGCTTTGGATTTTTAGAAGGTTTTAAAGAAAAGATAAAGAGGATTCAAAATTATTTCTAAGAATTTCAGCTCTTCTTTTTCCTATCCTCTTCTACTATTTTTTAGCTTCAGTAAGTATCCATAAATCAAATATCTTCTTCCCATTTTTTTTTCTTTTTTTGTAAATCCCATTTTTCTTCAGTTGAAAGCTTTTTGCATCTTTTTTTTCTTTCAAAATTGTCTTTTATGATTTTTCTATTTCTTTTCTTTTCTTTTCCCATATCTTTATACATTTGTATTTTTGTTTGCTTGTGCCCTTTTCAGCAGATCCTTTATCTGTTAACTCATACTCCTTTCACTCCCTTTTCTCCCTTTCTTTTACATTCTAAACTTCTCAAAAATTATAAGGGTTAAGGATAGAAAGCTTTAGGCAGTACATATGGTTAATGGTTTAAATTCTAGTACAAAGAAATGTAGGCTTTAGGCTTCTAATATGGGTTCAAATGGTAAAATATTCTGGGATTTGGCTTTTTGGCTCTAGTTTAACAAAAGATGACCTTCGATCATTTTCACGATTTACTAATATGGATGTCTTATTGCTTTGATATTCTTAATAGATAGTTCTAAATAAATAAATCATCATCATCACAAAATATATTGATTCTAAGTTCACAGAATATATTGAATAAAAATAGTCTCTCTTTCTCAGAATAAAAGAGGAAATAGGCTCTATAGCTCACTGGTTATATAATTTTGAAACTGTAATCCAAAAAATATGCAGTTTAGATCAATCATATAGTTTCAAACATTCTCTAATACAGTGTTCTAGAGATGCTTTACTTTGAATTGTAACTATTTTTATTTTTATTTTCGAACTACTACTTTGATGGATTGCTAAGAATTTTGGATTTTTATATTTTTTTTATAAATTACATATAATGATTCACTTTAAAAAATTAAAATTTTTTAAATTTCTACGAAAAAGAAAACTAAAAAAAAAAATTTTAACTAAACTAATGTGGTGTATCCCCCCAAACTTAAATAGGACAATCTCCTCATTGTGTAAAATAGGGGACATGCAAAAATTTTTACCCTAAATTTATTAACCGGAAGAAAAACCTGATACCAGATATATACTTTCCCCCAAACTTGAGAGAAAATATTCACGACTAATGCTCAGTGTTTCAATAACAAAAATGTTAGAAATAAAAAAAAAATTGTCATTAATAAAATGTTAATGATGTTAGTAACAACAGAAAAAAAATAATGGAACATTTTTCATATGAACTAATTACAGCAATATTGAAAGAAAACTAATTGCATCGAGTAAAAATACTAGGAAGAATATAGGCACACACTAATATATATACTAGACACTAGTAGCAACGTCTAAGAGAAGGATTCTTCGATAAGGATTTGTCCTCGGCTTTTTCAAAAATGTTGTCACCCATAACAAAAAGATGGGTTCACACCTCAGGAGTAGGTGTGTCCAATAGAAAAGAAAAATGGTTAAGAAGATTTAGGGTGTTGCTGGGAAGATGAAGTGGGGTGTGGAGGAGGTGGTAGGGAAGAGAAGAGGCTGATAATTTCATTAATTATTCGTCCTCTTTCCTAGAGAATCTTCGAGAGTTCTTCCTCATGGCGTAGGAGGAGGCAAGTGAATGCTTCGGTGAATTCAGACCAGTTTGATGGGTTCGCCATTAAAACTTTTGGAAGTAGAAGAAGGATGGAGTGAAAATGCTTGGTTGTGAGATCTTATTTATAGGCGAATTAAGATTTGAACAATCCCCATAAATGGAAGTTATGGGTAGCGTTGAAGAATGTAACCAATAGGTATAGCCATTAATGGTAAGGGAAATGTCTGTGTAACATGAATTGATTCGATGCTTTGTTATCGAAGATTGTGTCCATGCGATAACTCGGTGCTCGGTTAATTCACGCTAGCATTAATTAATCATAATCACTACAATGGTATAATAAGTATGAGAAATCGTAGTCACTACGATATTTCCTATCTTCTTACTAAGTATTCTCATGGACATCTACAGGTTTTACAAAATTGCTATGGATGTGTCGGTAGCACGATGGTTGCTCATGAGCGTATCAGGCTTACTTTGGGTTTTTAAGTGATATAGTGATCATTATTTCCTTTTCTTGTAAAGTCACCATCAGTTTAAGTCTTTGCCCATTAACCTTAAAAGTGCGACTATCTCTGGAGTCCTGATAGTAACAGCTCCGTGAGGGAATGTTTCTATGACATGATAAGGTCCGTCCCAACGACTTCGTAACTTTCCTGGGAACAGTTTTAACCTTGAATTATATAACCAAAATTGTTGGCCCGACTAAAAACTTTTTCTCAAAATATTTTTGTCATAAATTGCTTTAGTTTTGGCCTTATAAATTCGAGCATTTTGATAGGCATCATTTCGGATTTCCTCTAACTCATTAAGTTCGAGTTTCCTCTGCTCACCAAATGCGGTCAGGTCAAAATTAAGTGTTTTGATTGCCTAGAAAGCTCTATGTTCCAATTCGACAGGTTAGTGACAAGCCTTACGATACACTAGTCAGAAAGGAGACATACCAATAGGGGTTTTATAGGTTGTTCCATATGCCCAAAGAGCATCATGCAGTCTCAGGGACCAGTCTTTTCTATCAGGTCTAATAGTTCTTTCTAATATTTTCTTTATTTCGTGATTAGAAACTTTCACTTGCTCGCTGCTCTGGGGGTGATAAGGAGTTGCAATTTTGTGTGTAACTCCATATTTCTAAAGTAAACTCTCAAAATATCGGTTACAAAAATGACTGCCCCCATCACCGATAATAGCACGTGGGGTTCCAAACCATGTGAATATGTTATCCCTAATAAAAGTGACTACCACCTTATGATCATTAGTCCTTGTGGTTGATGCTTCAATCCATTTGGATACGAAGTCAATGGCTACAAGAATGTATATATAACCATGCGAGGATGGGAATGGACCCATAATATCTATTCCCCATAGGTCAAAAGGTTCTGCAGCCAAGATCGGTTGCAGGGGCATCATGTTCCTTCGAGACATGGCTCCTGATTGCTGGCATCGATTGCAAGCCTGACAAAAATGATGAGCATCTTTGAATAGTGATGGCCAGTAAATTCCTGACTGTAGTACCTTGGCAGCCATTTTCTTTTCACCGAAATGGCCCCCATAAGCATATGTGTGGCAAAATTGTAGAACATTATGGGTGTCACTGTCGAGCAAACATTTTCGTATTATTTGGTCTGAGCATATTTTCTGGGTCCTCCCAAATATAATATTTGACATTAGTAAAGAAAATATATTTATCTTGATTAGACCAATATGGGGGAATCTTACCTATTGCCAAGTTTACGATATTGGCATACCAAGGAACTGTTGCTTGGATGGCGAAAACTTGTTCATCTGGGAAGGTATCATGGAGAGGTTCTTTTCTGATGGTTTTAGGTATCTCGATTCTGGACAGATGGTCTGCCACTACGTTTTCAACTCCTTTCTTATCTTTTATCTCAAAGTTAAATTTCTGTAAAAGTAGGATCCACTAGATTAGTCTTGGCTTGGCATCCTTTTTAGCTAATAAACATTTTAGGGTTGTATGATCCGAAAAAATGATAGTTTGGGATCCTAATAGGTACGGTCGGAATTTGTCTAATGCAAATACGATAGTAAGAAGTTCCTTCTCAGTGGTGGTGTAGTTAACTTATGCTTCGATCAGGGTACGACTTGTATAATAAACTACATGAGGAATCTTATTTCTTCTGCACCAATCATCCAATCACTCGATTATTCCCTACCCTTCAAAGTTATGTGTGGGGCAGAAGAGAGGAGGGCTTTGAGCTTATTGAATGTGTCAAGGCAGGCATCATCAAAGTCGAAGGATACGTCATTTGCTAATAGGTGACACAAAGGTCTCGAGAATTTTGAAAATTTTTTAATAAAGCGGCGGTAGAAACCAACATGGCCAAGGAAAGATCTAATCTGACGCACCGTAGTAGGTGGGGGTAGATTAGCTATCACATCAATTTTTGCCCTATCAACTTCTTTTCCTCTTTTGGAGACGATGTGGCCTAAGACAATGCCTTCTTGAACCATAAAATGGCTCTTCTCCCAGCTCAGCACTAAATTGGTCTCTTCTCATCTTTCTAAAACAAGTGCCAGGTGATCAAGACAAGAATCAAAGGTTCGGCCGAATACTGAGAAATTATCCATAAATACTTCAAGAAACTTGTCTATCATGTCAGAAAAGATGGCCATCATGCATCTTTAGAATGTGGCTGGAGCATTGCATTACCCAAAGGGCATGCGTCGGTATGCAAACGTTCCAAAAGGACATGTGAAGGTAGTTTTTTCCTAGTCCTCTAGATATGTTGGTACCTGATTAAACGGCAATGGAAAGTGGTCCTTGCGTGTCATAGAGTTAAGCTTCTGGTAGTCTATACATACACACCACCCTGTGATTTCGCGTAGTGGTATCAGTTCATCGGAGGCATTTTTTTTACAGTAATCTCATATTTCTTGAGAACTACCTGGATGGGGCTCACCCATTGGTTGTCAGAAATTGGGTAGATAATACCTACATCTGATAGCTTTACAATTTCCTTTTGTACCACTTCCCTCATATTTGAATTCAACCGTCGCTGACTTTCTCATGAGGTTTTGGCATTATCAACTAAATAAATTTGGTACATACAAATTAACGGATCAAGCCATTTAAGGTTAGTGACAGTCCACCCTATTTCACATTTATGCTCTATAAGTATGGCCAATAACTTATTCTCATGTTCCTTATTAAAAGCGGATGAGAAAATCACTGGGAGAGTTTCATTAGGCCCAAGAAATGCATACTTGAGGGTGTTGGGAAGTGGTTTTAATTCTAAAGATGGTGCTTTTTTAATAGATGGGTGTAACGGCTCACTAGAAGCGATGGGTAAAGGTTCTATCCATGGTTTCCAGGTTGGAGCGGTGTTCAACACAGACGTGACCTCTTTGGTTTGAAAGGTTGAATTTTCAAAGTCCGCGTACCATAGTGTGCTTTGTGGCACATCTTTAAATAGGACGAGGGGTAATGCTTCTTCCACCAATTCTTTAATTTCGTCAATGCTGAAGCATTCCTTGTCATCTATTGAGGCCATTTGGTTGGCTGCTGAGAAGACATTCAACTGGATTTGCATATCTAGAAAAGAAACTTTCATTACCCCGGTTTTACAATTTATGCCAGCGTTGGCTGTAGCCAAGAATGGTCTACCGAGTATAACGGGAGTTTGTGTTGGAGATTTTGAACTTGGTTCTATGTCTAATACTAGGAAGTCGATAGGGAAAATAAATTTGTCGACTCCAATCATAACATCTTCAATTACTCCTACTGGTCTCCTTTCTGATTTATCGACTAACTGGAGAGTCACCTAAGTAGGTCTCATTTCTCCAAGCCCCAGTTTTTCATAAACAAAGTATGGTAATAAATTTACACTCGCTCCCAGATCTAGGAGTGCTTTGTTTATAGTATGGTTTTCTATGATACATGGAATCGGAAGAACTCCTGGATCCTTAAGCTTGGGCGAGGTCCTAGCTTGTAAGATTGAGCTTACTTGCTCGATTAAGAAAACTTTTTACGAGATGTTGTTTCACTATTTTCGTTTTTGTGTACACATTTCTTTCAAAAATTGTGCATAGGCAGGGACCTATTTAATGGCTTCTAATAGAGGCAAGTTAATCTTTACCTCTTTGAAGATTTTAGTGAGTTCCTCCAGTTTGTTTGGATTTTTAGTAAAAGGTGATGGTGCACCAAAGGCATTAGGGAAGGGTAACTTTGGCACATAGGGTGTTTCAGTTACAGATGTGGGCATACCATCATTCTTATTTTTTTCTTTTTCTTTATTTTCTAATTTTTTTGGGTTTTCTGGCAGTGGGACTTCCTTTATTGTATCGTTTTCTTTTATCTGGGTCTCAGGGTTGGCTGCTGGTGTAGGCATAACTACCTTGTTATCGACAACCTTACCACTTTACAAAGTTTGAACAGCTTGGATATGGGGTCTAGAACTGGGTATAATTCCTTCAATCAACTTCCCTCCTAAATCAGTTAATGGTACTTCATATACTTCACCATTCCCAATTTCTTCCCATTGCATAGCAATCTGCTCGATTTTAGTTCCTAGGTTTGCAATGGTTTGAGAATAGGAAAATAAGTCTTGGGAGATTTGGAATAGTTGAGATAATTCTTTAGAACATTGATGCACATGTTGCTGCAAATCTTGAAGGATCTGAATAATAGTGGCATCATCGTCTGTAACAGGCTGCTGATCAAGAATTTGATTCGTGGCATATATTGGTTGAGGATTATAGGGGTATTGCTGATTTGCATAAGAGTGGTCCGGCTGGGTCATTCTTGGAAAATCGTAAGGGTTCCCCCACTAAGAGGCAAAGATTTGCTCAGCCTCTCCTAGATAAAAGGGGTTAGTGGAGTACCTCCTGTGAAACATAAGTGGGCTGGTAGCTTAGCCAAAATGCGTAATTATGGCCTTGCATATCTAATTATATATATATTATAAAAAAAATTAAAAAAATTTGTTTTTTTTTTTTTTTTTTTTAGAAAGTAGGGAGAGGAAATGAATTTGAGCCTCTAGTTTCTGTGGCCAGTAGGAATGTTAACATTCTGGTCCGTTCCTTCCAATGAACCTGTAAAAGCTTAAGAAGTGATCAAAGAAAAATAAAAATATAAAAGAGAAAGATAAAATTCAATTTCTAAAAGAATAAAAATATTAGAAAAAAAAATTGAAAGAACTAGATAAATCCGCTTCCCTGGCAGCGGCGCCAAAAATTTTACTTGTCTATTATTGTGTATTATAATTATAGTAAATTCAAGTCTTAACCTATTGCAAGCGCACAATGAAAATTATAGTACTAGCATTAGGATCGTTCCCATGAAGAAGTGATTATCTAAGTTTTCTCTATTTCTATCTTCTATTCAAATCCTTATTTTTAAAAACATCTATTTATCTTTAAGATTTCCTAATCTACTGGAGAAATATGAATAAAGAATGTTTTTCTAAACTAAAGTGCATAAAAATAAATCCTAATCCTCCTTCAGATTAAGGTCGTCAATCTCAGTCTTCAGCTATCGGATATTTATGAAAATAAACAGTACCATTATACCATATATCAAGTTTCTGAGAATTGGTCATCAATCAAGTCTAAGATCATATCAACACAGATTTAATCTAATCAACAATTAACCAAAAATTTAGGTGTCAATCAAACTCTAGCAAACTAAAGATGGAAAAGTAAAAACTGTTACACTAATCTACAAATTTTAACCTGACTCGTCAATTCAAATTAAAACTTAGAGATGTTTGCAAAGCAAATAAATTTAAATTAGAAAGTAAATAAATATATCTTTCACCCCTCAACCGCAGTCGTCAATTGATCCTGAGAAACTACAGATATCTACACTAATCTTCAGCAGTCAATTGCAGTCGTCAATTGCTCTTGAGAAACCTCTGATATCTAAACTATTCTAACTAGTATACACTACTTTGATCGGAAGAAAATCCAATCTCAGACGTCAATTAATGCTGAAATTCTTTGATGCTTATTCCTACGTCGAGCCCTCTTATTTATAGATCATAAGGGGTCGGCTTATAGAGATCTAACTCTAATAAAAGAAACTACTAAAAATAAAAGTATCCTAATATAACTCCAATTCCTAATTTTATCTTTCTTTGCTTCCTTTAGTTGATGCGCTTCTAGATTGTTCTTTACTGAGCAACAGCAGAGTCCTTCGGAATATCAATCTTCATCATTCTTCTCAGGTCCGTGATTCGCAGAACTTCTAATTGTATAGATCTTTTAATTCTGGATATGGCGGTGACAATTCTCACTCACGTGATCAACAACAGTAACACAGAGGAGAGCTTTAGATAATCATTCTAGTTCTAGAAAACCGTTAATCACGATTTTATGTCTTTCATAGCTTCTTTCTAGAGAAACGTTAATTACAACTTTCTATTTCTCATAGCTTCCTCATAGTTGATGATTTTCTGGATTACGCTTTATCACTTTTCTCTTTTTGTCTCTTTTGAAAAATCGTAAATTTACGATTTTCTGACTTTCAATAGTGGCAAATCATCTTTTTTGCTCAGTCGACTTTCTTATCGCTTTTTGAGTTCATTTTGACAAAGATTAACACTTAGGTTCTAATTTACTACTTATCTCTAATATCTGCATATCAGTATCTCGTTCGTAGCAAACTATGGCCTAGCATCACTAAGTTAAGGGTGATAAAATGGTAAATTATGTGACTAATCACCAACTCCTCATAGGTGAATGGTAACAAGGGTAACTCCTCCTCTTCAAAATCAGTTTGGGTTGCAATAGAGGTGGAGGTGGATGGGATAAGGGCCAGCTCTTCATAATCAGTTCAGTCTATGTAGCAGCAGCTGCTGTTTCCACAGAAATAAAATGTTGGGGTGAAGGAGGTGGTGTGGGGGCAGGTGTGGGTGTTGGCTGTTGGGCTGTGGGGTGTAAGGTTTGAAGGGTGGACTAGATGGAATGTAGGTTGGCTTGCATGGTGGCCTGGTGTTCAGTATTGGTAAGGAGTTGGGTTTTGAGAGAGGTAAGGAGGGAAAGAATTTGGGCAAATGTGGCTGATAAGGCTTGAGTAATAGGTTGGGTAAGTGGGATTGGCTGGAAAGGTGATGTAAGGGCATGGTGGAATTGGTCAGGTTGGGGAGAGTCAGGGAGGGGTGTGTACTCATGCCCAATATCCTCCACAATGGAGTCAATCAAGGTTGAATACCCCTTAGTGGTAAACTGCTCCAGGCCCTGGGTATGAATAGGTGATAGGGCATGGGTAGGAGAGGTAACTGGCTCAGTGGTGGTAGGTGGGTCAATGTCACTGGGTTCAGGAGCTAGAATGGAAGGACCTGTTGGAGGTAAGGAAATGGATGGGCCAGGTGGAGTGGTAGCTGGTATTGGGTGGTGGGTTCTACTTTGGTATTTTCTTTTTATGGTGGGAGTGGGAAGGGTGGATGGCAATATGAGAGGAGTAGGGACTGACACAAGGCTGGTGATGGTAATGGTGGAGGGTGTTGAAGTGAAAATGGTAGGCAAGGGAGCAAGAATGGATGATGGAATGGTGAGTGGCACTGGACTGGAAACAAAGGTCTCTACAAGGGAAGCTGCTAGATTGTCTACTGGGGAAATGGTTGGTATAGATGTTGTTACTGCTTCTGTAGTGGCTGTAGGAAATGCTGCTGAGCTGGAAGCAGAAGGTGTAACAGCTGATAAGGCTACAGTGGATGCAGTAAAGGTGACAGCAGTGGTGGCAGAAGATACATCCTCAGTCCCCTTCTTCTTCCCCATTAATGTTAAACTTGTTGTTCATAACTTCTTCCCAAACATCATAGGAGGCAAGTCTTCAGTTGGCTCACTATCCTTCCAAACATATTTCCCTCTCTTTAACAAGGCAGTGATGAGGCTGTCGTAGGGTAAATCCTGAACCATTTGTCTCTTCTTCACCTTCCCATGGATGTCACACATCCCCTCAATGATCAGCTCAGGAGCATTGAAAAAATGCCCCTTTGAGAAAGAGTAAAGGGCATCCACAAGGGGATGCCTTCTTTCTTGCTGATGTCCAGCTATAAGTACATTCTTCCTTAGAATGTTGTCCATGAATAGCAAGTTGGTGTCAAAGTCTCTCCTTCTCAATGATTCTCCAGATCCAATTAGTCCCTGAGTTAGATATTTGGAAATATCTCTAAATGAAACACTGACTGGAGCTCCTAGACTGCAAGAAGGATCATACTGGAATGGGATTCCCAGTACAAGTGCTATGTCTCTAGTGTCCACCACAGTCTCCCAGTCATCAATCAATACCACAAAAATAGGTTCAGTTGCCCCACTAGCCTCATGCACCTTGAGGTTTTGATACCAGAGCCTCACCAACCTTGGATACACAATCTCATCTAATGGGCTCAGGAGGGGTTCCAAGGAGGCCTTAGCCAAATAGGCTAGGGTTTCACTGCCCCCCTCAACCTTAGTAAAGTAAGGTACATCAAAAACTATCTCAGGTATCAGCTACAGCTCATCTACAAATTCATTGGGTGTTGTGAGCGGGTCAAATTTATCACGGGCTCAGGTACAGCAAGTACCTCCTTGTGCAACCGTGGGATTTGTGACCATCCCATCGCGGCGATGCGCTCGCTTGCAAAAAATATAGAGTCGCCACCCGGAGCTTTCAGTGTTCCAAGAAACTTAGTTCATTTTTATGAGCACTGAAGTGCTAAAAATATGACTCTGAATCCGGTCCACACCAAAGGCTCTTGGGTAGGGGGTTCAGTTATCGATCGGGAAGGTGTTAGGCACCCGATCAACCTGCTTAATGCGGTCTCTACTAATGGCCAATACAAAAATAAAGTAAAAGAAAAAAAAATGGCTTCTTCTTACCCAAATGAGCCTTAAATCCTATTTGTGCCCTCCGTTCCTAACAAAAATTCGGCGGCGTAACGGTACAAATGGGGGGATGGGAAGAGCTAAAGAAGAGATAGGAGAAGAAAGGGGAGAGCCGGAGCCCTCGGGCCCTTGTAGCACTGTAGGAGAGCCTTGCGTTGTCTTGTTTTTGATGAGCTCTTAAAGGCTTGTATGGTGGAAATAGAAGTTCTAACCTCTAAGGCTTGCTAGCTAAGAGGTAGAGAGGGAAGGTAAATGGGTAGCATGTACCTAAACTAAGGGATTTAAGGTAGAAAATATCACTCAAAGGGGGTGGTTTTGGAATTCTAGAATTTGTATGAACAATGGTGCACCAAAGGGAGATAGATCTTCTTACTTTAAGCTCTTTCTCTCTTAGGTAAAAATTCTCAACCCTTAAACCAAGGGGTGGGGGGCTCTATTTATAGGAAATTGGTAGATTAGGAAACCACTTAAGAGATAAATCGGTTTAGCAATTAGGTAATCTCACATCTAAGGATTTTTAAGGTTTTTGGAGCCTTGAGATGTGTGAGAAGGCCCTCCAATGGTGGATGATGGGGTGAGGCCTTAAGCCACTTGAAGGGTTACAAATAGGCATTAAAAGGGTGCAACAAAACTATCAAAATACACCCCAAAGGTCAAGGTAGTCAATAAGTCAAACCCCAATCATGATTTTCAAGACAAAATCTAGAGGTTACTGTTCATATATCTGGCGCAACTAATAGTTGCGCCAAGCAAATGTACAGTAAAATAGTTCTGTACAGTAGTCTGAAAGTTTGCTTCGCGAGGGGTGGGGGGACCCATTTATATTTGGCGCAACTATTAGTTGCACCAAGCCATTTCTGGGGGAAAAAAGCCTAGCGTAACTAATAGTCGTGCAAAGCAAATTTTGGGGGGAAATGGCTTGGCGCAACAATTAGTTGCGCCATGCAAATATTCCTCCAAAATAGCCCAATTTTTAAATGATCATAACTTTTGATATATAATTCTGATTGAGGTGATTTTTAGCTTGTTAGAAATCTGGAGAAGTCCTCTTTCTAATAGTATATAATTCCACTCTTGAAGAGGTCTATGTAAATTTTGGCACTCTTCTTCCCAACCACTGCTCGGGAGGATTTGACACTGGTTAGGGTTGATTTCTAATGGTTTGGGAAGGTTAGGGTTGATTTCTAATGGTTTGGGAAGGTTCCTAAGGGTTTGGAAAGGTTCCTACAGGTTTCATACATGTCATCAAAAGCTCGAAAGTGCACCTCTCTCGAAATGTGTTCCAATCGGGCCTTGGGCCAAATTTGGGTGTCTACAGATGCCCCTCTTTGGTATCCGATCACTAATAATCGAATGCCAAATAAAAAAGACATTCGAAGAGGCCCAAGGCATTACTGATGAGTTCACTGCATTCAGAACGAACTTCAAACATCAAATGAGTAATATGGTGAGAAAACAAAAACCCTGGATGTCAAGCTAAACATTCGTTTCTCAAGGTAATCGGTCCCCAAGCGCTAAGCAACATTACTGGGCATAATCGAGGTGGAATGAGCTGCAAAGTTCCTATAGTCGGGAAAGACATTCGCTTCTCAGGATGATTTTGAAGGTATTTGATGTTTAAGATTCATTCTGAATGTAACAGCTTCGTAAGTAAGAGGGGTGATCGACCCACATTCAAAGATAGGTGCGAAGTAAATATACGCAAGGCTCCACTGTTTTCGTCCAATCCTACGAGACATTTGATTGCTCCATCTTACTATTCGCGGGTGCCCCTGTTGAAAGCAGGGTTCGAGATCTTTTGGCAAACCCATCGATCCTAAAGTATATTTAACATGACTGCCCGAGCAAAGTGAATAATTGCCACAACGCTCTTTGGGGAGGACGTGCCATTTTTGAAAGCATGCCCTAGATCAACATGACCAAGAGTATCCAACTTTAACTACCTTTGAATAGATCCAACCAGACATTGAGGCATCTCCCTAAAGGGACATCCAATCCTGGTCTCTGCTGACAATGATCATAAATATCAATTAACTATGCATAAACATGCACCCATCAAGGGTAATAAGCAATAATAAAGGCGATGGAAGCCCCAACCCGGACCTGCCCAAGTATAATTTACGAGAATAAACAACCATCATACGGATACCCAGATGCATGGCGTACACTTTATAGGGATACCATTGCCTATACAGGTTTTAAGCCTGCAGAAAAATAAAAGGGAAATGAACCCTTCTGAATGTATGGTTGCACATAGTTTGATTGATACGTAATCTCATTCTCGACAGGTTGGTCTCAACCAACGATTGACCTTTTCCAACAGAGAATCTGAAGCTTAAGACACATAAGTTCATATGAATCCAAAATAGACCGCTCATCACAAAGATTTAGCAGTGGAGTCGACTCGATCGAAACATTGATTGTTTGACCAGGACTGACACTGTTGCTCCTTCCTCGAAGTAGGATCCAGAATCCAAGGCGTACCTTAGACTTAAGACGTTACTATAGCACAATGGTGTTGCTGATAAAATATTGACATTTTATCGCATCAGAACATGCATGTGCGTAGCTCTGTGGGGAAGCATAGATTTATTCTTTCTTTTTCAAAATGATTTTCTCTTTTTTTTTAATAGACCTAATGTTAGTGGTGAGATGCTTCATCTGATTTGTCCATCACTGAGAAGTTGCCCACTTCGAGGCTTTGGATCGTGTGATATTCTTGCATATTCTCGAGAAAAGGTCAGTCCCTTTTTTGTTTATACATATAAAGAATATGCATCCTAAACAACAGAAGGAAAAGTAGATTTCTACCTATATTTTTTTCATTTTCAAGATATTTTTTTGGATTTTTGTTTTCAGAGATTTTTTGTTATTTTTCTTCATTTTTTAGATTGAAATATGATGCTAGAAATATGAGTAAAAATATATGCACAATTTTTGGTATTTGGATTTTTCTTGATTTTTTGTTTTTGGCTTTCTCTCTCTTTTTTTTTTATGCCTTGACAGTCAGATGGAGTAACGGGTCCCATTTTGAGCATAGTCGAACTCTTTCATGCAGTCGGACCTGGGTGAGTTTTCAGATTTTACCAAGACCGGAATGTTAATCCTTTTGGATTGAGTTAAACCTTTCTCCTTACCTCGGGTCATACATTTGACGGTGCGGTTTCACAAAGACAATTCTGGTCGGGACCTTATTCGAACTAGCATGAGCGGCCCAGTCGGACATGAGGGTACAGAAAGAGTAACAAAAGGGTTCCTCAAACATCAATCTTCCCAATCAGTCCAAACCTTTCTTTTTTAATTTTTTCTCTTTTCTTTTTTTTTTATTTACTTCCTTTTTTTACCCATGGCGCCCTTTTGGGTTTTCACCACGTCCATGGGTTTAGCTCTCCTACCCCAAGCGCCCTTTCGGGTTTTCACCTGGTCCGCACAAGCTCGCTATTTTTACCCGTAGCACCCTTTCGAGTTTTCACCACGGCCATCTTGCTTTGAGCTTGTATTTTTATTTTTTTTCTTTCTTTTTCATTTCTTTTTTCAACAGCCACGACATAAACGTCAATTCCATCATAGCCAGCTGGACGGGGTTCTGGTGTCATCTCACAACTTGGCTTGTGTTGACTTAATAGATATTATGATTGCTTGGAAACCTAAAAGAGGGCTTTCTTCAGGGTGTAGCTTGGCCATGGGTTAGGTTAGGATTTGAAGGTATGCTGGGCTAAAAGGATTTCCTTGATACGGCTCAATTTTCTCAACATACTTTCTTCCTTGGGGGTTTTTACTATACATGCCCCGTGATTTTTTCTTTTTGCTCCATTTCAGGCAATCTCTTTTTGAGGTTTTGCTTTTCTGATTTTTTTTAGATTTTGATGGTAACTTTACTTCCTCTTTTTTGTATATGAACACACACACACACATTTTTTTGGGGGGAGGGGTTTTGTTTTTGAAAGAAAGGCCTAGGCTCAAATGGGGTAGCAAAGGATATCATCATTTTTAGGGATGCTTTTTGGCTACTGTGTTTGGAATGATGGCCTCTTTTGAGTGGTTCTTAGGCAGTCACGTATATGTTTCACCAATACTTACCTTATCACGATAGACTAAGAGTAGAACCGTCGGACGTATCCAGCATTGATGGGTTTAGGAAGATGATCTCCATCCATGGTGGCGAGGTGAATGGCGTATCCCGGTAGCATTTCTCGAATGATATAAGGTCCTTCCCAGTTCGGGTTGAACTTTCCTCTCGAATCAGCATGGAGGGATGAGAAGATCTTCTTCAGCATAGTGCCTCCTACCTTTAGATCTCGACCGCGGACACGTTTGTTGTAAGCGCGTGCGATTCACTCCTGGTATACCTGAGTGTGACACAAGGCTAGGATTCTCTTCTCATCCAATAGATTCAATTGTTCGAAGCGGGATCTCTCTCTCTCTGCTTCAGGTAAGCCAGATTCCATGAGGATTCAGAGTGAGGGTACCTCAACCTCAACTGGTAGGACGGCCTCAATTCCTTACAAAAGGGAGAATGGTGTTGCCCCTGTAGCGGTACGGATCGATGTTCTGTAGGCCCACAAAGAAAACGGTAGCATTTCACTCCAATCTCAGTAAGTGACGACCATTTTCTCGAGGATGTGAATGACTGTCATATTTGCAGCTTCCACAGCTCCATTAGTTTGAGGCCGATAAGGTGACGAGCGATGGTGCTTGATTTTGTAATGCTCACAGAAGGCTCGAATATGCTTATTTGCAAAATTTGTACCATTGTCCATGATTATATTTTTGGGGACTCCAAACAGGCACACGATATTGTTCTTGAGAAACTTCTCAACGTGACTAGCTGTGATGTTGGCATATGACGCCGCTTCCACCCACTTGGTGAAGTATTCAATGGCGACAAGGATGAACTGATGTCCTGCCCGTTCGATGCTTTTGGGTGAATCATTCCGACAATGTTTAGGCCCCAGGTAGCAAATAGCCAAGGAGTGGTCATGTAATGAAGATCGATGGCAGGAGCGTGTATTAGACTGGAGTGTTCCTGGAACTTGTAGCATTTCTAAATATGTTGGCAACAATCCGATTCCATAGTGGTCCAAAAGTATCCCTACCGCAAAATTTTCTTGGCGAGCATGTGACCACTGACATGGGATCCACATACTCCCTCGTGGATCTCCTTCATAATATTGATTGCTCCACCATCTATAAGGCACCTGAGTAAAATATTATTGTAGGATCTCTTGTAAAGGCATTCCCCGCAAATGACGTAGCCTGTCGCTAGACGTTGAATGGTTCGTCGATCCATCTTGGACGTACCCTCAAGGAAAGTTAGTGTCTCGAGGAAATTCTTGATATCTGAGAACCAAGGTGGCTCATCATCAGGCTTTATCGATTCCTTAATCTGTAGGCAGAAGGCCGGCTCACTTCTCTATTCGATCATGATCGACTTCATCTCAGCACCATACTGGATTTTTATCATTGACGCCAAAGTTGCTAGTGCATCGGCAAAACGGTTCCTTATTCGGGGGACATATGAGAATGTCACGTCTTGGAAACAAGCTATCAGATCCTCGAGGTGTTCATGATAGGGGATCAGTTTCTCGTCTTTCATCTTCCAATCACCGTTCGTCAGGCATATGATCAACTATGAATCACCAAACACTCGAAGGTGAGTTACATTTAGATCAAGAGTCGCCTATAGGCCAGTGGCACAAGCTTCGTATTCAGCCATGTTGTTTATGCAAGGGAAATTGAGCTTAATAGAGACCGGTACATGGGATCCTTTCGGTGAAATCATAATGGCGCCAACTCCCTGACCTTCTGCATTAGCTGCCCCGTCAAAGTGCATTACCCAAGAATCTTCTGCTTCTTCTGTATCGTCTTCTGTCATAGAAAAGGATGTCCTCATCAGGGAATTTAGTTCTCAAAGGCTCATAATCTGACAAAGGATTGTCGACAAGATGATCTGCGAGTGCTTGTCCCTTGATTGACTTCTGAGTAACGTACATGATGTCGAACTCAGATAATAAAAGCTGCTAGCGTACAATCCACCCAGTGAGAGCGGGCTTCTCAAACAGGTATTTCAACATATCCATGCAAGCCAGAAGTAGAACGGCCTGAGATAGCAAGTAATGGCAGGGCCTCTGAGTAGCCCATACAAGAGTCAGGCATGCTTTCTCTAAATGAGAATAGTGCATCTCATAATCAGTGAATTTCTTACTCAGATAATAGATGGCCTGCTCTCTTCTTCTTGTCTCGTCATGCTGCCCTAAGACGCATCCCATCGAGACATCCGTCATGGAGAGATACATCAAGAGTGGTCTCCCTGGCTCAGGTGGTACCAACACAAGTGGGTTAAGGAGGTAGCTTTTGATTTTATCGAATGCTACCTGACAATCATCATTCCATTCAACGTGCGAGTTCTTCCTTAGTAGCTTGAAGATCGACGTGCAGATGGGTGTTAGTTGTGCAATGAACCTACTGATATATTGTATTCTTCCCAAGAACCCTCTAACTTCCTTCTCAGTAGACGGTGGCAGCATTTCTGTGATAGCTTTAACTTTGACTGGATCGATCTCGATCCCTCTCTTGCTGATGATGAATCCTAATAATTTTTTGAACATAGCACCAAAAGCGCACTTCTGTGGATTTAGACGTAACCTGTACTTTCTTAGCCTCTCAAACAGCTTCTGAAGGTTTACCAAGTGATCGCCTCACTCCGGTGGCTTGGCTATCATATCGTCGACGTATACTTCAATATCTCGGGGCATCATGTCGTGAAACAGTGCAGTCATAGCTCTTTGGTATGTTGCACCAGCATTTTTCAGCCCAAACAGCATGACCCGATAATAAAAGTTTCCCCAGGGGGAAATGAATGCAGTCTTCTCCCGATTGGCCTCTGCCATCTTTATCTGGTTGTATCCTGAGAATCCATCCATAAAAGAAAGCATCGTGTGCTTAGCAGTGTTATCGACCAAGATGTCGATACACGACAATGGGAAATCGTCCTTCAGGCTTGCCCTGTTCAAATTTCAGAAATTGATGCACATGCGGACCTTTCCATCTTTCTTCGGTACAGGCACAATATTGGCTAGCCACTGTGGGTATTTGGATACCATGAGGAACCCTGCCTCATACTACTTGATGACTTCATCTTTGACTTTCAACATCCATTCAGGTCAGAGACGTCTCAGCTTCTACTTAACCGGCTTCATATCCGGGTAGAGAGGCAACTCATGCTCGACCAAATTGGTGTCCAAACCAGGCATGTCCTCGTACGATCAGGCAAAAATGTCTTGGTATGATCGAAGAAAGTCGATCATGCTTTTCCTTTCTTCAGGGGACAGCGACGTTCTGATTTTGGTTATTCTGGGAATCTCCTCAGTCCCTAAATTGACGTCTTCTGTCTCTTCGACAACGGGGGTAGGGCCATGCTCAAAGTTGGCGAACCGGCCAAGGAGCTCATTGGGGAGCTACTCCAAAGGACTATCCTCATCCAGACTCATAACTCCTACTTCTTATATTTTTATAGGAAAGGGGTCGATTTTACGTGGGACGGGTATTTCAATTAAGGCATCCTTTTATGGGACTTTTTCTGGAATTTTAAATGATGATATTTTTTAACTTTAGATTTTTTCAATGTTTTTGGGATTTTGTATTTTTTTAATATTTTTGAAATTTTGTTTTCTTCAATGTTTTTGGCATTTTGTATTTCTTCGGAGACGGACCCTTGACAGTGCGAGTCTGTGTATATACAAGGTATTGCCTGTCAAGGGCTTATCTCACTTTTTATAGGTTGTTTTTTTTTTGGAAACAAGTGCCAAACTTTAGGCCACTCCCTGCTTCTAGAGTTTGGGGCAAAGATGCCCAGTTGCGTACCTAAGGGGCCGCTTTTTTACCTATTTGGATGGAGGGTGTTGATTGATATGGCTCATTGGAGTCAGCCTCCATCATATTTACCCCCATTTCGTCTGAGATGATATCCTCAAATGTTAATACCACTTTGTGGTGATTTACCACAGGGGGTGTTTGTTCAGGTACTGATCGTCGTTCCTCGAAGAGGGACAATGCAGCCAAATCTATTTTCAGGCTGGGAAGGGAGATCTGGGGATTGGTGGGATGTATAGGGGCTATGAGTTTGTGTGGGGTCAAATGGGTGACCCCATTCCGATCGATCTTTACGACCCCTGTGCTGACAAAGGAATCTCTGATGTGTGGCCTAGGGCAAGGTTTCTCTTCTATGTTGATTCCTTGAGCTCTTGCAGTTGTGGTGACCCTAGCTTTCTCTTTGGCCTCTCGGACCTCTTCATCTGTGGGCTTGTACCCTAGCCCGAATCTTACTTTCTATCCCTTTGCCACCACTGGCTCTCTTCTGCCTTGTAATCTGAGCTCGAGCCCTCGGCCTTTCTAGTAGCTCCATTTTTGGAGCATATCCACCGCTGCTTCCATTCCACCGCCAGTTGTGGGAGTCATGTTTTTTGGGGCTTCTTGGCCTACTGCTAACACCTCATACTCAAAATTGTGGAGGTCGGTGTCTTTCTCAGTATGTGGCACATCCACTATCTTAGGATTTTCAATGCTATGGGTGGCCTTGTCTTTGTTGTCATGCCCTTCACCAATGATGGTGATCACCTTCTGCCCGGATATGAATTTTAGTTTTTGATGGAGGGTAGAAGGTATCTCCCCAACCTCATGCAACGAGGGGCGTCCTATCAGCAAATTAAAAGAAGATTTGATATCCATCACTTGAAAGGGTATAGAGAAGGTCATGGGCCCAATTACTAATTCTAGATCGACCTCTCCCATTATTTCTCTTCTTGCATTATCAAATCCCTGAGCGTTAGTCCTTGTCGGCCTTAGCATACAGGGGTCCACGCCGATCTTGGTGGCAGTCCTCAACGGGCACACATTCAGAGCCGACCCGTTATTAATTAGAACCAAGGGAATTATCATGTTCCCAAAATCGATAGTAATGTTGAGGGATTTAGCGTGACTGTTTCCCTCCTCCGGCAGATCTGCATCCGAAAATGAAATGGCATTGGGTGCCATTACCTGTCCGATTATTTGTCCAACCTCGTCTAGGCTCACCCATTGGGACACATGTGCATTCTTTAATGCCCCTATTAGAGCTTAGAAATGGAGTGGGAACGTCATCAAAAGATCTCAGACAGTGATATGGGCTAGCATCCTTCTTAATTGAGCCTCAAGAATGTGCTCCCGACTCATCTTCTCAAACGGGTGAACTGCACTGTCCTTCTTCCCCTCCCTACTATTGCCGCTGGTGTTGGTGCTGGTGTTGTTGCTGTTGTTGTTGCTACTGTTGTTGCCTCGGGCTGTTTTGAGATTCTCTCCGACCTAGTGACGAAGTCCACGACCCCCTCCCTACTATTACCGCTGGCATTGACATCTGTTTGCTCGTAGCTCAACGGGACTTGATGTGGATCATAGGTTGGTCCTGAGAGCTGGAAAGGTATGGCTACCGGTATCTAAAGTGCATGTACCGATGGCTCTGGGATGATAGGTAAGACCTGACTTACCTCAGTGATGGATGGGTGAGTGGCAAAATTGGGCCAGGTAGGGGTGGTGAAGCTTAACGATGGTTGTACCGGGGGCAGTGAGGTGGGCGTAGGCCATTGGTAGTTGATGGGTGCGGACGGAGGATTGGGGGTTTGATGGGCCACTAGGGAATTGACGGGGATGGTAGAATTTATGGGTGGTTGAAATGGGGATAATGGGGTGGGTGTAGGCCATTGGTAATTGATGGGTGCGGGTGGAGAATTGGGTGCCAGATGGCTTATGGGGTAATTCAAGGGGGTGGTGGAATATGGTTGATACGCATTTATTTGTACGTAGTTGATGGGGGTGGGTGATGGAAAATAAGCCCTAAGATCTAGGGGTTCAATTGCTGGTGTAGGGGTAGGAAAATAATCTGCCAGATTCAAGGGCTCAATCACCCCAATGGTTCTCTCTTCTTGGTCTCACTGCCAGGGGACCACAAAATTTTCTCTATTACTGATATAATCAGAGGGGTCGAATTCATACTCTTCCTCAATTTCCTCTACCATCCCTATGGTGGGTCTGGGACCTGCTATTCCGATAGGGTGTGGTGGCAAAGGCACTTGGTGAATATTTGCATGCTGGTTTGCTTGGGTGGGTGCAGGGGGAATGATCTTCCCAGCATCGATTAAATCTTGGATCGCGTGCTTCGATGGGAAGCAGTGATCAGTCGGGTGCCCTGAGCCCTGGTGGAAATTACAATGAGTATTCGGGTCAAAGTTATATGGAATCGGATTGGGAGGAGGTCATGGTTGGAGCGCAGTTACTAATCCCTTTTCAATTAATAAAGGTAAAAATACACTTAAAGATTACCCCAAGGGTGTAAAAATATGATCATAACAGGATCTCCTTTCCGAGGTCATTTGCATTCCCTGCCCATTCCCGGCTCTCTGTACTGGCCCTGTCCTTACGGGAGCTGGTTGCGCTGCTTGAAATTGAAACGGGGTTACGTTATTATTGGGCCTGGTATTGGCAATGTTTTGAACATCGGCCCCTATCCTCTGCTTAGTTCTTTATTCTGAAAATCTCCTAACCCCACTGGGTCCGCTCGACATGTTCTTATTCAGACGGCCCTCCCTGATGGCATCCTCACATCGGTTAGCATTTCTCACCAAATCAGCAAAGCTAGACTGCTGCTGGTACACTAAAAAGTCTGAGATCACTGGCAGAGTATTCTTTGAGATCATCTCTATCTACTCATCATCAGGTATTCTATTTCTGACCTGAGCTGCTAGTGCCCTCCATCGCCCTAGATAATCGTTGAAGGTTTCATCTGGGTTATGCCTCAGACAGGCTAAATCTGACTTATGCGGCTCAATGTCTATGTTGTAAACATATTGCTCTTGAAATAAGTGGGTCAAATCTTTCCATGTCTTCATCATGGAGGGTTCAAGAGACATGAACCACCTTAGGGTCAGATCAGTCAAACTCTTTTGAAAGACTTTTATTAGCAGTCTCTCGTCCCCCCCTGTACTGGCACATGTCCCCACAATAGGACTTGAGGTGTGCGATCGGGTTGCCCGTGCCATTATACTTGTCGAATACTGGCATTTTAAATTTGGGGAGCAGGGGGACCTCAGCAAACAGACACAAATCCGTGAAATCTGTGGCGTGGATTTCAGTACCACCCATCTTCAACAACTGTTTCTAGATCTTGTCTAGTTACTCCCTTAACTGTTCCGATTCTTTGGACATGGGGGCTACTTTTTCAACAGTCGTTCGGGACTTGCTCTGTGCTATTGGGGGTGGGGTAGCTACCGATGGAGGATTAATAGTGGCCACTGCCCCAACATAAGCACCACTATTTCTGATCTCGCCCTCCTCATACTGCTGATCTATGTAAGGTGCAGTGAGGACGGGATTCTCAAACTGTTGTTGCATGGACTGGATGGGATTGGATTGGATATGGGTTGGGTGAGCCCCTTGAATGTAAGGGAGGTGTTGTGGGGTGATGGGATGAGTGGTAGTTTTGTTTAGGGGTGGGGCCTGATGGGGCCCTTGGATATGGGAGAAGGTTTGGATATGGGGCTTGCATGGGGATTTTGGGCCATGGGCCCGCTGGAGTATAGTGATGGGGTGTTGGGCCAATGAGCCTTGGGCCTTGGGGGACCATGGGCCCTTTATGTGATGGGGTTTTGGGCCATATGGGCCTTGGTGATCATGGTGGTAGGTAAATTTGAGCCAATGGGCCTTGGGGCATATATGGGAGATGGGGGTTTGGATGGTGTGAATAAATTATAGGGGTTGATGGGGGTCATGGGGAGTGAAGCATGGAGTTGGCTGGGGTATGGGGATGGGTCCATGGATGTGGGTGTGGATGATGGGGGTGTATTTTGTGGAACCCTTCCATAAGTTTGGTAGGCTTGGGAACATCTCCTCCATCATGGGCCCATTGGAAGGAGGATCAGATTGGGCCATGGGCCCTTAGTGGTGATTTTAAGGGATGATTGGGGTATAGATGGGGTGGATGTGGAGGGAAAATTGGGCATGTGCAGTGAAGTGATGGGCATGTCCATGGTGGAATGGGTTGAATTAGATGTGGTGGTGGGCATTGACAAAGGGGATGAAGGGTAAAGTGTGGGTGTTTGAGATCATGGGTGGTGGGGTCTTAGGCCAATGGGCCTTGGGTCATGTGGGAGATGGGGTGGGTTTTGAATGGTGTAAATTATAGGGGGTTGATGGGGGTCATGGGGAGTGAAGCATGGAGATTGGCTAGGGTATGGGATGGGTCCATGGATGTGGGGTGTGGATGATGGGGGGTGTTTTGGGAACCCTTCCATAAGGAGTAGGCTTGAAACATTTCCTCCATCATGGTGATGGAAGGAGGATCGGACGCAGGTGGTGGGTTTAAGGGGTGATTGGGTATAGATGGGGTGAATGTGGAGGGAAAATTTGGTATGACCCCGGTATGATCAGGCATGTCCATGGTAGGTGGTGGGATATGAGGTGGGTTGAAGGAATGTTGTGGGACATTGGCAAAGGGGGATGATGAAGGGTAAAGTGTGGGTGTTTGGGAAAAATCGGGTATGACCCAGGTTGATGGGGGGACTTGTGGGGGGTCGGATAGGGTGGAGGTGACATAGGTAAAGGACGGTGGATTGGGTCTATATGGGGAAGATAGAAAATGGGGCATGGGTGTGGATGTGGAATTTTGGGTTGGATTCATCATGGATGGGGGTGGGAAATGTGTTGGGTTTTGAGGGGATGTGGATGGAATGAGTGGTTGGTTTGGCATGGATATGGAGGGATAAGTGGCTTGAGAAAAAGATGGAGAATGAGGGGGTTGATTTTGGATGTTTTGAGAAGTGGTGGTTGGGAAAATGGGGGCGCCAAATAGGCCGCCAACGGTAAAAGGGGATAAGGTGATAGGGATGGATGTGAAGGCTTCTCATGAATGGGAGTGGGTTGGAGAATGTGGCAGGGATGAGTCGGGATCGGCATAAGCTGGGTCCACTACCCATAACATTCTACGAGAACGGGTTGGGTATGGGTGCCTTGGATAAGGCCCAAAAATTTTCTTCCTTCTTCCCCTACAGGAGGATGGAGGGCAAGATGATGTCGTTGTGCTGACACCACAAAGGTTCTATTTTTTTAAGTTTTTTTATTTTAAATTTTTTTAAAAAAAAAAATTTTTAAAACAAAGGTTTCGAGGCCTTAGGATTCCCTTCTCGGGTGGCTTTCGCACCCTAATTTAGGACTCGCGGCGACGATTCAGACACGATTCGGAAGAATCAAAGGAAAACTTTGATCTATTGAAGGCATGAAAATCGAGGCAGACAACCTGATCCCCTGAAATGAGCCAAAAAGAAGTTGCCTTCTTTTGACTGACGGGAGCGTATTGGGTGTCGGAGATGGCGGGGCCTAATCAGAGGTACTAAACACACTAATCGGGAGACTCGGGAGGTGAAAAAGGCCACAGATACGGGCTAGTGTGCTGTTAAACAAACCTGGCGCAACTAATACATGCACCCAGGTTGCAGGACACTGTTTTTACACTAGCGCAACTATTAGTTGTGCCAAGGTAAAAACCTGGATTT
Organism: Chloranthus sessilifolius; assembly: GCA_021018995.1. Lineage (NCBI taxonomy): Eukaryota > Viridiplantae > Streptophyta > Magnoliopsida > Chloranthales > Chloranthaceae > Chloranthus > Chloranthus sessilifolius. Next base: position 86,742,984 of record CM037594.1, on the reverse strand, counting down.
TAAAGTTTGCGCAACTATTAGTTGCGCCAGTTATAAATTCCAGTTTTTTGCACTGGCGTAACTAATACATGCGCCAGGCAAAAACTGATGCTCCAGAATGTATGACAGCAGCCACCAACACCCGAAATGATTCTCTTTTTTTTGTTTTTGTGGAAGCTAGGCTTCCGGGAACTGAGTTATATTTTTTTTTGGTGATTGATTCTCTCCTCACAGCACCTAAAGGGTTTAAGTCTGGTATAACTCGCTAGCGCGATCCCCAAGGGTTTTAAGCTTCAGAATGGGAACCCACCTGATATACCTCCAGTACAAGCGCCTTCCCAGATACTAGGTAGGCTGGGACTTTTCTGGATCATCACCACTAAGGGTTGCCATCATACTAAGACTCAGGTGGTTGTATATATGCCTAAACCCAACCCTTTGAAAATCTATCCCGTAAAAAATAAATTGATTAAGCTCCCTAACTTGGTTCAATTTTATTTTTTTTCAAAGCTTTTCTCTTTTTTGTAAGTTTTCTTTAGTTCAAAGACCGGGGGTGATGATCCCATGCGGCCACTACGAGCCAGCGTCCACTGTTGGGATATGAGTGTACAAGTAGGCCCGCCAATCGGCTAAGGCACTTTAAATGACAGAAAATTAAATGAATTAAAAGACAATGCTCAAATAGACCCGTCGATCGGCTAAGGCACTTAAAATGATGGAAAAATAAAAAAATTTAAAGACTATGCGCAAGTAGGCCCGCCAATCAGCTAAGGCTCGTAAATGACGTAAAAGTAGAGGTAAGTAAAGTGACTTAATCGGAGGGGTGAATAAAAAAAAAATAGCAAAAATAAAAATAAAAAAATAGTAATAAAATGTTAGGAAAATTTTAAAAAAAAGGCATAGTTCAAGGGGAAGCACTACTAGCTACTCCCCAGCAGAGTCGCCATCTGTGAAACCATGGGATTTGTGACCATCCCGTCGCGGTGATGCGCTCGCTTACAAAAAATATAGAGTTGCCACCCGGAGCTTTCGGTATTTTGGGAAACCTAGTTCATTTTTATGAGCACCGAAGTACTAAAAATATGACTCTGAATCTGGTCCACACCAAAGGCTCTTGGGTAGGGGCTTCGGTTATCGATCGGGAAGGTGTTAGGCACCCGATCAACCCGCTTAACGCGATCTCTACTAATGGCCAATATAAAAATAAAGTAAAAGAAAAAAAATAGCTTCCTCTTGCCCAAATGGGCCTTAAATCCTATTTGTGCCCCTCCGTTCCTACCAAAAATTTGGCGTCGTAATGACACAAATGGGAGGGTGGGAAGAGCTAAAGAAGAGATAGGAGAAGAAAGGGAAGAGCCAGAGCCCCCGAGCCCTTGTAGCACCGTAGGAGAGCCTTGTGTTGGCTTGCTTTTGATGAGCTCTTGAAGGCTTGTATGATGGAAATAGGAGTTCTAACCTCTAAGGCTTGCTAGATAAGAGGTAGAGAGGGAAAGTAAATGAGTAGCATGTACTTAAACTAGAAAAAATATCTCAAAGGGGGTTTTGGAATTCTGAAATATGTATGAGCAATGGTGCACCAAAGGGAGAAAGATCTTCTTCCTTTAAGCTCTCTCTCTTAGGTAAAAATTCTCAACCCTTAAACCAAGGGGTGGGGGGCTCTATTTATAGGAAATGGGTGGATTAGGAAACCACTTAAGATCTAAATGGGTTTAGCAATTAGGTAATCTCACATCTAAGGATTCCTAGGATTGTTGGAGCCTTGAGATGTGTGAGAAGGTCCTCCAATGGTGGATGATGGGGTGAGGCCTTAAGCCACTTGAAGGGTTGCGAATAAGCATTAAAAGGGTGTAACAAAACTATCAAAACACACCCCAAAGGTCAAGGTGGACAACAAGTCAAACCCCAATCATAATTTTCGAGGTAAAATCCAAAGGTTACTGTTCATATGCTTGGCATAACTAATAGTTGTGCCAGGAAAATGTACAGTAAAACAGTTCTGTACAGTAGCCTGGAAGTTGGCTTCGCAAGGGGTTGGGGAGCCCATTTATACTTAGCACAACTATTAGTTGCATCAGGCCATTTCTAGGGGAAAAAAGCCTGGTGCAACTAATAGTCGCGCCAGGCAAATTCTGGGGGAAAATGGCTTGGCGCAACTATTAGTTGCGCCAGGCAAAAATTCCTCCAAAATAGCCCAATTTTCAAATGGTCATAACTTTTGATGTATAACTCTGATTGATGAGATTTTTATCTTGTCGAAAAGCTGGAGAAGTCTTCTTTCTAATAGTATATAATTTTGCTCCTGAAGAGGTCTGTATAAATTTTGGCACTCCTCTTTCCAACCACTTCTCGGGAGGATTTGACACTAGTCCAGGAAAGGATTCTAATGGGTTTGGAAAGGTTAGGGTTGATTCCTAAGGGTTCGAAAAGGTTCCTAAGGGTTTGGGAAGGTTCCTACGGGTTTCATACATGCCATCAAAAGTTCAGAAGTGCACCTATCTCGAAATGTGTTCCGATCGGGCCTTGGGCCAAATTTGGGTGTCTACACTCAATAATTTTCTTGCCTTTCTTAGACTTTTTAGATTTTTGGCCAACAGTTTTGGCATTCTTGGAAGGCTCAATTGAAACATCCAGCTTCCTTTTGACAGGTCAGGCTACAGGTGATGGTGGATCAGTTTGATGTTATTCTGCTAGATTTTCTCAGTGATTTTGGGGAAGGCTGAAGTAAATGGGTGAGGGAATCATCAAATTTATCAGGTTCAGCCATTTACAAATAGAAAATCCAAAATATCTTCCAACACAGCAGATCACTTTCTCAGTAGTTTAAAAACTCATACCCAAACGATAATCCACAGTGTAATGAACTAAATTCAGATAGAAATGAGCACTTAACCACAGTTGGGATGGAGAATGATGGAGTACTTACCCTACAGCTAGGGTTTCACACCAAATTGAGCACAGAAAACTAAACTGGAAGAAACGTGGTGCAAAATGATGACTTTACCAAGATAATCCAACCAGCAGAAGCAATAAGTGCATGAAGGTTCAACAGGTGAGTTGGCTAGGAAAGAAACAAAGAGCTTTCACGAGGGAGAAGGACCAGGTATCACGCAAAAGAGAGAATATGAGAAAATAAACCCCACGAAAGGTTTTAAAACCTAAAAATACGATCTCGACAGGTTGGGGAACTCCTCGAGTGGTTTCTCAAGCAATGAAGTGACACAAAGTGCAACCTATCGAAGCGTGTAAAACTCCTCGAGCAGTTCAATGAGCTTTAGAAAAATACTCCTCGACAGGTTCCTCGAGTGGTTAACAACTTGTCAGAATACAAGAAGCTTCAAAACTCAGAAGTCGAGTGGTTATCGAGTGGATTACTTTGGAAATGGGAACCTATCGAGATCACTTGGCACTCAGAACAATGAGCTCGAGAGGATACCTGATCCTCTTGAGAAGTACTTTTTCAATGTTAAAACCTCTCGAACACCACTCAGGACCTCTCAAATGAACTTAAAACCTCTCGACAACTTCAGAATTATACCTATGCTCAACATTTCTTAGTGTATTGTCCACAACCCACAATAGCAATGATTATCACTTACTATCAGCAGAAACTCAACCCCTTTTTGACCAACACAAACATGAAAGGACCCAACATTTTCAGGCCAACTAAATGAAAAAAAAACTGGGCAAAATTGACAGAAATTTTCAAAGTAAATAATAAAAACATAGTAAATGACAGCTATGTTACAAGGTTTACAAGGTTGAATATCACTCAGCAGTGGGAGGTTCTTGAAGGTCAATGGTTTCAGCAGACTCCACTATATTTTCTAAAGAAATTTTTAGCCTCTGACCATTCACTTTCATGACCCTTCCCTCAGTGGGGTCCATGATATCAACAGCTCCAGATGGGGATACATGCAGCACAATGTAAGGTCCATCCCATCCAGATTTCAATTTCCGTGGAAAAAACTTAAGTTTGGAGTTAAAAATTCATACCTTATCACCTTCAACAAATTCCTTCCTAAGAAGGTTTTTGTCATAGAAAGCCTTGGCCTTCTCCTTGTAGATTCTTGTATTGGCATAAACATCCAATCTCAGTTCCTCTAACTCGGACAACTGCAATTTCCTATTTGCACCAGCAGCAATTAGATCAAAATTGAAGGCTTTAATGGCCCAATAGGCCTTGTATTCTAACTCTACTGGCAGATGACATGCTTTGCCATAGACTAATCTGAATGGGGACATTCCAATTGGTCTTCTAGGCTGTCCTATAAGCCCACAAAGCATCATTTAACTTCACAGCACAATCCATCCTATCAGTCCTAACTGTTTTCTCTAGGATATGCTTAATTTCCCTATTGGAAATCTCCACTTACCCACTGGTCTGTGAGTGATATGGGGTAGCAATCCTATGGGTAACAGCATACTTCTTGAGCAGGCTCTCGAAGTGTCTGTTACAGAAATGGCTTCCCCCATCACTGATAATGGCTCTAAGGGTGCCAAATCTGGAGAAAATATTCTCTTTGAAAAACTTAAGGACAACTTTGTGGTCATTGGTCCTTATGGTAGTGGCTTCTACTCATTTAGACACATAATCCATAGCCACAAGAATGAAATTAAAGCCCATGGAAGGAGGAAAAGGACTCATGAAATCAATCCCCCAAATGTCAAATAGCTCCACAACAAGGATGGGTTACAGAGGCATGGAATTTCTTCTTGACAGGCCACCCATCCTTTAACATTTTAAACAGGTTCTGCAGTGTTCAAAAGCATCCTTAAATAAGGAAGGCCAATAAAATCCACACTGTAGCACCTTTACAGCAGTCTTCTTTCCACTAAAGTGACCTCCACTGGCATGTTCATGATACATTATAAGAATGTTGTGGAACTCACTTTCATGAACACATCTCCTCACAACCTGGTCTGCACAAAACTTGTAAAGGTAAGGATCCTCCCATAAAAAATATTTGACCTGAGAAAAAAATAGGTCTTTGTCCATCTTGGACCAGTGTGGGAGAATCCTACCAACAACAAGATAGTCCACAATATTGGCAAACTAGGGCACACTCACATTGATGGCAAAAAGTTGCTCATCAAGGAAAGAATCATTCACAAGCATGTTGGCACAGTCAGCAATTAAAATCCTAGACAAGTGGTCTGCAACCACATTTTCCACACCCTTTTTGTCCTTGATCTCAAGATCAAACTCCTGCAGCAGCAGGATCCATCTGATCAACTTGGGCTTTGCCTCTTTCTTAGACAACAAGTACTTCAAGGCAGAATGGTCAGTGAACACCACAATTTTAGACCCCTAAAACATAAGACCTAAATTTTTCCAAAGCAAAGACAACTGTCAGAAGATCTTTCTCAGTGGTGGTGTAGTTCAGCTGAGCATCTGTCAGTGTCCTACTTGCATAGTAAACTATACTAGGTAGTTTATCTCTTTTCTGCCCCAAGACTGCACCAATTGCCAAATTTGAGGCATCACACATTAGCTCAAAGGGAAGGGAGTAATGAGGGGCCTGGATCACAGGTGCAGAGGTCAAACATTTTTTTAATACCTCAAAAGCAGTCAAGCATTCAGCAGTGAACACAAAAGAAGCCTCCTGACATAGCAGGTGGTACAGTGGCTTAAAATTTTTGTTGAAATCCTTAATGAATCTCCTATAGAAACCAACATGTCCAAGGAATGACTTGACTTGTTTGACAATTTTTGGAGGAGGCAAGTGTGAAATTAGATCAATTTTTGCCTTGTCCACCTCAATCCCCTTTTGAGAAACTACATGACCAAGAACAATTCTTTGGGTGACCATGAAATTGCTCTTTTCCCAGCTCAAAACTAGGTTGGTTTCCTCACATCTCTAAAGCATAAGGGAGAGATGATGCAAACACTGATCAAAATCATCACCATACACAAAGAAATCATCCATAAAAAATTTCAAAAACTTATCTAGCATGTCAGAAAAGATTGCATATATGCATCTCTGGAAGGTAGCAGGAGCATTACACAGCCCAAATGACATCCTTTTGTAACCAAAGGTACCAAATGGACAAGTAAAAGTTATTTTTCCTGATCTTGTGGATACACAGGGATCTGGTTATAACCAGAGTATCCATCAAGAAAATAATAGTAAGTCTTTCCTGCTAGCTTATCCAAAATCTGGTCACTGAAGGGTAGTGGGAAGTGGTCTTTCCTAGTCTTGGAGTTCAATTTTTTGTAGTCAATGCAGACCCTCCAACCAATGACCTCCCAGGATGGCGTTAATTCTCCAGACTCATTGGGGACCACAGTGATGTCAAATTTTTTTAGAACTACCTGAGTAGGTGACGCTCATTCAGAATCTGAAATTGGATAGATTACTCCAGCATCAAGTAGTTTGACTACCTCTTTCATAACCACTTCTTGCATATGAGGATTCAACTTCCTCTGCATTTCCCTAGAGAGTTTTGGACCCTCTTTCAGATGGATCTTGTGTGCATACACATAGTTGGGTTAATTCCCCCCAAATCAGCAATGGTCCAGCCAATTGTATTCCTATGCATTCTGAGTACACATAGCAATTTATCTTCCTGCTCCTCAGTGAGGGAAGATGATATAATCACAGGCAATTTTTTATCCTGTCTCGGGAAGGCATATTTGAGAGATTTTGGGAGCTGTTTCAGCTCCAAATCAGGTGGACTGACAAGTGAAGGTAGCAAAGGTGCCTGAGAAGGTAAGGGGAGAGGTAGCATAGCAGGTTTCCAATGAAAGTGTCTTGCTGGCCCTACTGAAGAGTCTAAGGTTTACACCTCTTCAATCATATGTGTGGGGACCTCCCCTCTAACAGACTCAATCCATATCTCTCCAAATTCATCAAACACCTCATCCCAATTCAGCAGTTTGGGCAAGGTCTTCTCAACAAGCTCATCAATAACATCAACCATAAAATAGTCTTCACTCCCAAGGTGAGGCTGATTGGCTGCATTGTACACATTGAGCTTCACCTTTATATTTCTAAAGGTTACCTTCATCACCCCAAATCTGCACTGAATGCAAGCACTGGCAGTGGCCAAGAATGGCCTGCCCAATATCACAGGGATAGGGGTGGAGCATCTAGTAGGTTCCATGTCCAAAACCAGAAAATTTGTTGGGTAAAAAAATGTGTCCACCCCAGCCAGCACATCCTCAATGATACCCAAGGTCTCCTCTCAAATCTGTCAGCTAGTTGTAAAATAATATGTATGGGCTTTAACTCCCCCAAACCTAACTTCTCATACACAGAATATGGAAGTAGGTTAACACTGGCTCCCAAATCTAGGAGAGCTTTCTCTATGGTGTGGTCTCTAATGATGCAAGTGTAGCATCTCACTGCCACGCTCTTGTAACATCTCACTGTCGTGCACAGCAAGACCAACTTATCCAACCATCACTCTGATACCACCTGCCTAGAGGACGGGAACTCCTGCATCATGGTTGCCTACTCGAGGCAAACCCATTCAATGCATCGTTTCTAACCACGACACGCATGCCAGCACCTCAGTGCCACTTGGCCTACCTAGCTTCACCCTGTACAATGCACTAGCCCCTCGCTTCAGACAGTGGCATGCATCTCTTCATGTTATTAAAGCCAACCCATGTGTGTGGCCCATGCGACCAGCACACTTGGAGTAGCATGCAGCTCTTCATGCTATCCAAACTAAGCATCGTGTGTGGCCCACGCGACCGGCACACTTTCGCTTCAGGCCCTCAGCTAGTGCGCTCCACTGCGTTCCACATAGCCCTTGAGTGTCCTCGTGAGGTCACCGACCCATGTGCACCGCGACGCCGGCACGGGGCCACATGGTAACCTCACCCCAGGTGGCACATGGCATCGTCGTAGCACCGCATTGCTACAGCGATGTTTTAGGCCCACCCCTAACCTAGAAAGCCCATGCACTCGTCTCGCAACGCAGGGCCCCATGTGTGGGAGAATAGCTCCACAGCTCCCTTCCCCCTATATAAGGGTAAAACAGTCATTCAGCCAAAATGGTAGGAGAACTTCAAACCTATTGGTTTGACATACCGCAACACCTCCCGCATCTCTAGCCTAACTTGACTCAGTCGTATCCACGTCACGACCGCGTCACACCCACATGCGACCGTGTCGCGTCCTTGCAGCGCGACCACGTCGCCAGGCCCTCTTGGCCCCATGTCGCGTGCCTTCCTGGCACCACATGTCGTGCCCCAAGCACCGTGCCGCAACTATGTCGCGTCCATGTCGCATCCGCATCGCGACTACATCACGAGGTCCTCATGGCCTCATGTCCAACGTAGCACTGTGTCGCGACTATGTCGCAAGGCCCTCATGGCCTCATGTCGCGCGCCCTCATGGCACCACATGGCGTACCCTCATGGCACCGCATCACGTCTAAGTCGTGACTGTGTCTCATGTCCACTCGATACCATATCGGGTCTTGTCATTGCACCCAGATACCGCATGCACTTGGCACCGCATCACGTGCCCTCTTAGCACCACATCGCTTGCCATACAAGCTAGATGTCGCGTGCCCTCTTGGCACCACATCGCGTGCCATCCTAGCACCGCCTCACGTGCCTTGTAGCACCCAGACGTCACATGCCCCTACGTAGAGCACCGCATTACATGCCTTATGGCACTAGGACGTCGCGTGTCCTCTTGGCACCACGTCGTGTGCCCCTACACGGAGCACCGCACTACGTGCCCCCACGTGCTTCTAATCATCATTGCATCGTGTATAAGGGACACATGCACGTATTGCAGGGCCGCTTACCTCTGCGCCGACGCGTTAAACGGCTAGCTATAAGGTATGCTTGCCTTCTTGCTAACTAAGTGCCCAGTTCCAAGGTCATCATGCGTTCATGCTAGCGCACAGATTAATGAGACCATCACATCCTCCCCGACTCAATAAGGTCAACGTCCTCGTTGACGCAAAATCTCAAGGAAATTAACCATGCCCCTTCCACCAATCTAGCTGTGTCAATGTTCACACTGACACCAAGACCTGCATCAGTTCCTTGATCTCAATCTTCACTCCATGCAAGGTCTCCACCAATGTCTAGCCTCGAGGTTTATCACCTCCTCTCTTGATCAAATTGGTCAGATACACACAGTTCCACACTACGTTATCCGTCACTACGCCATGCACTGAGCATTAGTGATTACAGCTCACTCTAGTACCTCGACACTATGTGTCTTCACCCAAGAGTTCGCCTAATAAAAATTTTGAATTTGAAGCATTTTAGTGCTTCGGTCTATGTAATAGGGGCATGATTTAGTCACATTTTTCTCCCCCACTCGATGCGTTGATGCCCTCGTCAGCATCCGAACTCCTACGTCAATTCCTTGACACACGTTTTGGTCTTCACAGAAGCACAACTCGAATCTGAATCACAGTTAGTGCACTTCACTGCATTCATTCACAATTCTGTGCTAGTACTTCAACCATTTTCGGTGTCTTCACCCCACATAGTATTCTAAATAACTTGATCCAGTCAGTATTTCACCCAGGTATCTTTATATACCAGTTCCTCATACAACCAGAAGCAACTTGATCGTTAGCATCCAAGTTTGCACAACTCATTGTGCATCGCAACACTCTAGGTTCTTAACAGTCCTTCTTCACCCAGGAGTCTAGCTTTCATCCGCACTGCCGTCTAGCACCTCAACACCTCTATGTCTTCTCCCAAGAGTCTGACCTACGTCTGATTTGTAGAACTCCAGTACCTCGACATATGTTTCCAACCACGAGATTGCCACCCAAGCTACCTCAGCTTGTAGTAAGCTTGCAGCTCTAGTACCTCAGCACCACGTGTCTTCACCCAAGAGACTGCCGGTGAGCGACCACGCCCAACCTAATGAAGCACTAGGCTTCGCAATGCTGAAATCCGTAACATTGCTTATCTCTTTCGATCGTAGCAACCTACGAAACCCAGCTTTCTCGGACCTTTAGACTTGATCACCACACAAGCCCTCAACGATCCTACAGCTCTCTAGTACCTCAACACCTCGGTGTTTTCGCCCAAGAGCCTGCCATGAGCACCTTGCTCAGTCAATGAAGCAAGGTGCTCACTTTTTCACAAGAAAAGATATTCTTGGATAAATGAATCCTAGACTGTCTTTTATGGGTACACAAATCTTTCAAAAAATTTACATAGGTTGGGACTTGTTTAATGGCATCAAGCAGAGGCAAATTGATCTTAACTTGCTTAAAGGTCTCCATCATTTCCTGCACCTTAAAATTCCCCTTGTTAAAAGGAGAAGGTGCTTGAAGAGCATGAGTAAACGGCAGATGAGGTATTGTTGGGATCTCATCTGTTGCCTTTGTATTTTCATCAATTTTCTCTTTATTTTATTTTTCTATTGGGACTCAACAACAGCCCCTTTATTTTTCATATGCTGCTCCTGTTGTATACTGTCATGGATTGGGTTCTCTTGTTCTGCACTCCTTAAGTCAACATCAACTTGGTTATCCACCAGCCTGCCACTTCTCATAGTAGTGATGGACTTAGCTTCCTCATGAGTTGAAGAAGACTCACCCACCATGTACTGGCCCGTAGGATTATTTATTGGCTGGCTTGGCAGTCTGCCCTCTTCCCTCCTAGTCAGAGTATTGGAAAGTTGACCAAGGTGGTCCTCAATTTTTATAATGCTCTGGTTGTGAGAGTGCACAGTTTGTGATAAGGAGCTCAGGTTTTGCAATGAGTGCAAAATCTGCTCCTCAAATGAAGGTGCTCTTACTTGTGGTGCTGGTGGAGTTGGGTGACTTGGCTATGCCATGGGCTGTTGGTACTGAGGCCTTGGGAAAAAATGCTGCTGGTATGGCTGGGTAGGTTTATAAGGCATTGCCTGTTGTTGCTGTGATTGAAAACTGTCTTGTCTCCACCTCAGATTAGGATAGTTCCTCCAAGCATACCCAGCAGGTTGCTGCTGCCCATAAGACTGAGCAGCATTTGCATGCTCCATGACAAGCTCAGGCTGACCAGCAGAAGGACAGTCTTGAAGAGAGTGTGTGGGGACTGACATATCAGACATGCCTCCTGCACTTGTGTAGTTGTTGAGGGCTGCATCACACTCAGTAATTTACCAAACTGTTCAGACAAGTTGTCCACTTTCTTCTCCAGGTTATTGTATGCATTAACTTTATACAACTTCCCTGATGCAGTGGGTATTCTTGTAACTCTAGCAGCTGCAGGGTCAATGTCATTTCTTGATAAAGTCTCCTGCTGTGTAGAGTTTTCACTAATCACATCAAATAAATCTCATGCCTCCTCATCAGTTTTACTGAGATATGTTCCACCACATGATGGATCCACCATGTATCTACACTTACAATTAATATCTTGATAGAAGCTTTGAACAAGCTGCCATCTAGGTATTTGGTGGTGTGAACATTGTCTCAGCAGCTCATTGAATCTTTCCCATGCCTCATGAAAGTCCTCAGCTGGGAATTGAGCAAAAGAGATAATACTATTTCTCAGCTGATTGGTCGTACTCATAGGAAAAATTTTAGCCAAAATTTGAATTTGTAAATCACTCCAAGAAGTAATGTTATTTGTTGGGAGCATGTTCAGCCAATGTCTAGCCTTTTCCTTTAGTAAAAAAGGAAAGAGTCTCATTTTGGTGGCCTCCTCTCCCAGACCAGCAATTGTAAAGGTGGTACACAGGGAAAGAAACTCATCAATATATTTATATGGATCTTCCTTGCTCAGACCATGGAATGATGGTAGCATTTGAATGGTCTAAACCTTGATCTCATAGTTGTTCTCAACTATAGGGAACTGAATGCAAAATGGGGATGAATATGCCCCAGGTGAATAGTAGTCCCTTAAGGTTCTAGGAGAATCACCCATCTCAGTTGTCACACAATGATCAGCAAGGATGTGTGTTAGTTGTCTAGCTCTAAGGATCCTCTCAACTTCAAGATTTAAAGGTAAAATCTCAGGGTTAAGAGTCCTTCTACCAAACATGCAACGCACACAAACAAATTATAGCAGCAACAAACACAATGGAAAAAATCAAGCACACAAAATACTGCTACTAAATTCAAAAATGACAGAACTGAAAATGTAATCAAAAGAATAAAAAAAAATAATGCAAACTCATGCAAGATTTGCTCCAACAGCAAGAACTTTGCTCCTCTCCAGACTACAGCTCCAGATCTGCAAAAAGTTAGAAGACTACAAAACTACAGCAGTAATTATTCAAATACAACACAGATAAATAACAGATCTAAAACCTAACATAAAGAAAAACTCATATTTATCAAATCTAGATCTAAAGATTCCCGACAGCGGCGCCAAAAACTTGTTGAGTAAAACTATGTGTGCTTATTAAAATGAGAAAATACAATGGTAGAAATAAAGAAGAAAATCTACACACAGATTTAAACACAGCCTGCAAGATCAGGGCCTGTTGTAGCAAGTTTTAAAAGAGTAAGAGATCATCCCACAGAGATTTGTGATCTAAAATAGTAAATCTTTCAAATCTGCTACATATCTGAACCTCCTAATCCTATTCTAACTTAAACTAAGGAAAATAAGGAAAAGAGTTTGAGTTTTGATTGTCACTTTAAACTAAAAAGCAATAAATCAGATCTAATTAAAAATAGAGTTTAAAACCAAACCAGAGATAACAAAAAGAGAAAATTGTGAGAAATGGCAAATGTTTTGGTAAAATAAAATTCAAATATGGAGAATGAACAGCTAGGAGATAATTTTCGTTGTAAAATTGATTTGCAAAGTAGAAGAGTAGAAGGTGGATCTGCAGCAATCCTTCATTTGGCTACAAGCACAAATGCAAGGTAGAAGGATCCAAATCTACCCTGAGATATGGACTAGTCCTAGGGCTATATTCTGTCCACTTGAATAGTCACAGAGTATCCCATGGATATAATACAGTCATAGGGGAAAGAATTGAAATAAGAAAACCACTGCAAATGCTATGGATGCAAGGCTACAAGCTCAAGCATCCATAGGTACATCAAATTTGTAAAAATCGATTGAAAACCAATAGATCCTACAAATTAAATGAGCATTAGAACCAGTCATTCATTGATCTGCAAAAACTTACAACAAATTGACACTCAGATTTGCAGTCTCTACAATCTCCACACTTCATACAATGCTCTCACAACTCAATTTATAAATCAACTAACCTTAGCTGCTACAAAGATTTAGCCAAGCATGGCTAGGCTAAGGAGAGAATAGAGGAGGAAGAAGAAGAGTAGAAAAGGCGGGAAAACAATTCAAAAATTCCTACAACTCCGGATCCCTCATCTCTGGCTTATTCCCCTCTATTTATACACAATTCCCAACTGCCTCAGATCTATTTTGGCCAATCATGGAAGAAGAGAATCAATTCTGTTAATAGACCTGTTGATGTGGCTGCATGTCCTCCAAATATTGCCTCAATTCTGTTAGATCAGTTCAGCACACGTGGGGCAGTTAGATCAGGTGTCCTCTGAGCTATTGAAGTTTCAAAAATTCCCTCCAAAACTGATAGACAGCTGTTGGACCCATGCATCGAGTGATTAAAGTTTCAAGTTACTTATTCGATCAGCTGGAGCTTCAGAAATCGCACCTCGAGAGGTTCAGGCATGTGTTCGAGAGGTTACAAGCTACAGGTGTCTTCAGGTCGATAGGTTCAGGGTACCTCTCAATAGGTTGAATGAGCTTCGAACATAAATCTCGACAGGTTGAAGACTTCAGCTCGATAGGTTCTTCAGCAGAATTTAAACCGTGCTACAGGTTGGTCTTTCAGCACATTTTATACCACTCGATAGGTTCAAGTCCACAGACTTTATGAACTGCTCGACAGGTTCTTCATTTGCTTCAGCAAACCACTCGAGAGGTTCACTCAACTACTCGAGTGGATCAATGTGGTTGGTGGCTGTGAACTGCTCGAGTGCCTTAATGCACAACACTGCACTGCTCGAACTCTTCAAATTGCCACTCGATAGGTTGTTGAGTGTAAGTCTTCAACTCATGGGGTTGCTGGCATCAAATGTGAACTGCTCGAGGGTTTCAAGCAACCCCTCGACGGGATCAAAGTAGCTTCAGAATCTGCTCGAGGAGTTCCTTTCAAGTGCTCGAGCATTACTTTGTTGAGCCTCTGCTGCTGATGACAGCCTGTTATAGCCCTCTGTCATGCATGGGTCTTCTCATCAGTCAATAGTTGACTCAGATCTCCCTCCTTTTGGCTTCTACTGCATAGTTTTGTGCACTTTCCTGCAGATTATTGCTAACTAAAAAATAATACTGAAACACACTCATTAAACAACTCTAAGGTCTAGTGAAGGCTAAGTTAGGAGGTGAAAAATAGTATTTTTCACTGATTAACAACAGCCAAAAGCTATGTGTGCATAAAAAGCATGCAGGCCAAAAAAATCTGCCTCTTAAGCTATGCGTGCATATTATGCATGCAAGGCTTCTGGGATTATTTTTTAGCTATGCGCATAGTGACAAATTTCTCCAAAATTCTCCGAAATTTCTTTGAAATTTATCAAAACAGTGGTCGAGCGAAACTTTTGGCGAAATTTCAATGATTTCTCCAAAATCGCTGAAATTTCATTAATTTCAGTGAAATTAACGAAATTTCACCGAAATTAATAAATCTTTTCTAATTTTTTTCATTTTTTATATAATAAATAAAAATTTTATGAGGCTTAAATATAATTTATATTTAATATTTTTTGTACTCCTCGAAATTTTCTTGAAACTTTTCGAATTTTTCTCGAAATTTATTTGAAATGAACCAAAATGGCCCCCTACCGAAATGTTGCCAAAAGCGAAATTTGTCAATATGGCTATGCGTGCATAATATGCATGCAAAGCTTGCAGATTTCACTTTTCATATAATTTCCCAAACTGTGCCTTAAAACCTTGGTTTGTGGGGTAATCCTTCCCTGAGATTTTTTCTTAGTTATCAGGTCCCTCCTTATCGTGCCTAAGGATATAAGGTCGTTTCAATTTTATCTATCACTCTCATCGGGTTTTAGGTTTCGAGTTCCGTAGCAAGTTTGGTAACCTAACCGATATACCTCCTGTGTATACACCTTCTTAGGTACTGGATGGGGTGGTCCAATTCGAGATCATCATCACTAGGGTTGTCACTCTACTTGGGACCGGGGTTGGGTTGTTTAGTTGCCTAATTTTTGCCCCTTTGAAACAAAACTACCCTAAAAAAAAAAAAATTATTCTGTCCCTTTCTTAACACTTTATCATTCATTTTAGGGATATTCAATTAGGTCCAATGTTAAAATTTTGCCAACGTCCAAAATTCAGGCTATTAAAGTTCCTTGCCACCACCACGGGCTGGTGTCCAATGGTGAAATGTGTCTTTTAAAAAAATAAATAAACAACAATGTCAGTCAAATGACTAGGCCAAAATAAGGAGTGCGGAATCGTAGGGGTAAGTATCCAAACGAAAGTGTAAGTCAAGCGACTTGGTGGATAAAAAAAGCAATGGCACCAAATAAATTATAAGAATTAAAATGCAGGAAAGTAGAAATATTTCAATTAAGAGACTAGGCAAAAATATACGGAATCGTAGATGTTAGTAACAAGCAAAAGAATATAGTGTCAGTCAAACAACTACGCAAAAAAAGACATAATAACCAAAAATGAAAATTATGCGAAGGGGTCAAACTTCAAGTAGAAGTCAACAATGATCCTCAGTAGAGTCGTCGGTGCAACCATGGATCTTGTGGACCCGTGCGACGATGGATTAAAATATGGAGTCGCCACCGAAGCTTTTGGTGTTCCGGGAAACCAAAATCAAATATAATGAACATCGAAGTGTTAGATTAGACTCCGATCACCAGTCTACACCAAAGCCTCTAGGCAAGAACTTTGATTACCAATTAGGAAGGTGTTAGGCACCTAATCGGCCCACTCGTAAGTGGTCTCTACTAAGGCCAAAATATAAAATAAAGAGAAGAAGTGAGTGGCACTTCCCCTTGCCCGAAAGCACTTGAATTCTATTAAGCTCTCAACGATACCTGAATTACGGTAGCGTAACGGCTTAAATCATTAGAAAAGGGAAAGCAAAAGGGAAAATAGAGAATAGAGGAAGAAGAGGAGAGCTGGAGATGAACTCTCGCGCTCTTGTAGCACCACTGTCGGATCTTCACGTATGACTATTCCGGCAAGCTTCCGATTGAAGTGAGTAATGGGATTTAAACTTTGCTCAAGTTGGGAGATATGGAACTTGGAAGTATGGAGCTATGAGAAGGGGATTGGCTAGGGTTTTACCTTGGAAAAATAGTGTGTCCTAAATGAGGGGGTGGGGTCTATTTATAGAGAAAGGGGTGATTAGTAGGCTCCTAATTAGGTTTAGGGCTCTAATGGGGGCTTAAAATTAGGTAATGGGTTCATCTAAAGATTCGGGGATTTCGGGGATTTGGAAAAAGTAAAAATGGGTTCTAATGGTGGATGATGGGATAGCCACTTAAATGACAAAAGGGTGATTTTAAAGGCTTATGGAGGTCTAAAGATAGTTGGTAAACTACCCCCAAGGTTTGAGAAAGTCTACAAATCAAAAACCCATCAAGAAAACCAAGAAACTCGGATGTGCAGGTTTTTAAGGCATGCGTGCATAATATGCACGCATGCTTTAAAACTACCTGCACAGTCTCGGGTGGTTTCCTGGAGAAGTGGGCTTTGTGTGCATATTAAGCACGCATGAGTTAAATTACTTATGCGTGCATAATATGCACGCAGAATTGCTTATGCATGCATAATATGCACGCATAGGTTAAAACATACTTCTGCGTGCACAATATGCACACATGGGTTATTTTTCCCTAAAAAATTTATGCTTGGCTTGTGGACCCAAGTTGGGAATGGGCTCTAGGGGTTATGATAGGCTCAAAAGTGTTTTGGAGGTGCTTTCGGAAGCTCGGAGGTGCGTTCTTCCCAAAGAACGGGTTGATCATGCCTTGGGCAAGATTTGGGGGTCTACACCCTTGGTGTAAGAGAAACTAATAAGAAAAGAGGAAAATATTATAGTTTTTCTTTTGAAAAAATTAAGAATAAAAATATTAGTTTATTACAACTTGTTTTCTTATATAAAAATAAAAATAAAAATAAACCTAAAAACACTGGAACCCACCCAGCTGCCAAAGAATGGTTGTTTCACTTTTGTGTAAAAAACAGATTTTTTACCAAAAAAACCACCCAGTAGCCAAATAAGTTTCAGCTAAAAAAATTCGAAAATTTAATCGAAGTTATTTTCATTTTTTTCCCGTGAAAATTGGGACCCACCCAGTAGCCAAACATCGGGTTGTTTCTTTAAAATTTGCTGGAAATTTAATCGGAGTTAGTTTTGTTTTTTTCTGGGAAAAGTTGGGCCCATGCAGTATCCAAACAACGTGTTGTTTCACTTTCGTTAAACAACTCTTTTTTGCCAAAAAAAAACTGTAAAACCGACATTACCAAAAAAGGCATTCACGAAGGAAATTTTATTCGGAGAAAAACAGCAACCCAATATAAAGGATAGGCCCTTGATGAAGGAGAAACTAATAAGAAAATAGAAAACTATTATAATTTTTCTTTTTTTTAAAATAATAACAAATATTAGTTTATTACAACTTTTCTTCTTATAAAAAATCGGAAAAAAGTTAAAATCATAAAAAAAAAAAAAACTTAAATACGTTTCATAATTCAGCCAAAAACAGCAATATATAAAGGGAACTGAACATAAGAGAAAAGACCTGAAAATATTCGTTTATTACAACTTTCCCAACAAAAATTTTAAAATCACAAGAAAAATCCTTTAATATGTTTCACAATTCAACAAAAAACAGCAATATATAAAAGGGAACTGAACATAAGAGGAAATACCTGAAAATATTAGTTTATTACAACATTTTTTTATTACAAAAAAACCACAAAAAAAATATAAAATCACAAAAAAACCACAAAAAAAATATAAAATCACAAAAAAACCACTAAATACGTTTCACAATTCAGCAAAAAACAACAATATATAAAAGGGAACTGAATATAAGAGAAAATATCTGAAAATAAGTGATAAATCCTTCTTACTTTTTTAATTGATTTTACTCCTCTTTGATGAAGAACCATTGATGGAAATGGAAATGGGTTTCTTCATGGCCTGGGTTTCCTAATAAAAGAGAAAGAGGGTTTGCTAACATGAACTGAATATTTTGCAACATGAGTTAAAAGAGGATTTGCTAACTTGAATTGGATATTTTGTAAACATGAATTACTATTTGTCTCCTGACCTATTTGTCTTGTTGTAATAGAACCGAAAAATAAACCATAGAGAAAATTTATCCTTTAGTTTTCTCTTTTATATATATATATATATATATATATATATATATATATATATAAAAGTAAAGTGAAGGAATGCTGGCGTAGAATTTGAAGATTTCTTCTCTTTGAAAAAAAATAATAATAATAAGATATAGCAACATTTCCTAAACGTCACTTCTCTCATGTGGTCAGACACCTCTAAGCAAACCATCTCTCCCATGCTTAAACATCACACACCCATCATTCTCCGTACTACATGAGATCATGCCAACTCTCTCTCTTTCTCTCTCTCTCTCTCTCTCTCTCTCACTCAGTCTCAGAATTCTACTTGATCTTGATGGCCTAATATCCCGTGTCATGTCCCCACACGATTTTTAAGGCATTAAGCAAACTTACATAACTTACATGATCATAGATCAAATTGGACTCCCAAAAATTGTGAAGAAATTTTCCTCTCACATAAAACGCATCATTGGGCTTATTTAATTTTGGACCCACAATATTGAGTGACCAAAAATAAACGTACGATTGACTACTGCAAAAAATCTTTTAAATATTTAATACACATCTGACCTCGTCTCACAGTCATCCACATCATCACCCTCCTAAGTTGCATCTTCATGTACGGCTTCAACATTATCAGTGATACCGTAATTTATATCGTTACTTATAAAATTTAAATTATATGTGGACTGAGCTACGCAGTTATGTAACCTAGTGGGTTATACAATCGATCCACCACAATCTACCCGAAATAATCGTATGTGCAACTTAGTAAGTGCTTGTGATATCAATTCCTAAGTAATTATTAAAAGATCTACATCTAAGTTGTAATATCAGCATGTAAATATAAATACTGCAACACATGGTGCATGAATAAGTTACAGCATGCGCAGCTACATAAGTGAAAAGATATAAGTAATGAACATATTTTCTAACCTCTAGTTATTCTCTTGTCATCTGAACATATGTGGCATATCTTAGATTTTATCGTGACTCCTATATGTCCACTCAACGTACGGTCGTATCTTATTTATTATTAAAAATGACTTGGGTCAGAGTCAGTACTCGAGCCTAACACGCGAGGTTCATATATAAATTACCACCATAACCTCTATAACATAGCATAATATAAACTATTATCAAGCCAATATTGTCAGTGTAAAGTTTAGGTTCCCTTAAATCGAAACCCTCAGTCTCCCCATAGTGGGATACTGTTATAGCATATTCTCAGTAAGACTCATCTTAACTATAAACGTTGGATCTTGTTGTGGCACGCATTATTGTTATTCATTATTATTATTATTAAAGAGAGATTTATGTCTTGGTGGTCACTGCCACACTGTCACGACCCGAAATTCTATTCCATCCCGAGGGCCTAGAATTCAGAGTTATGACCCGCACATATCCCGGATATGCTAAGCGGACATACACCTAATCAAAGTTCTCGCGTAATAATGGTTCCACGAAATCCGTGAAATCCAACACATAGGGTAGAATATAAATGCAATCATAAATACTGAATAAGTGTGATAAAACCACAATCCACCAATAGAATGTAAATCCAGTCAGAGACAAATCCGATGAAATAAATTATGAAATCTGCAATACTAGTATCAATAGAACTCAATACCAAGTCCACAATGATCAGTAACCGGCACTTGCATCAAGATCAATACCGTAGTCCTCCTGATAACTGGCAACGTCGCCCTCCAAAGGCTCCTGGTACTCAACGCTCGCGGGATCAATGAAATCAGCGTCGGCGGGATCTAGATGGCCGACATCTACTCCACCAGCATAATCTCCTGCAATTGTTAGATTATCGTGGGATGAGTTTACTCAGTCACATAAACTCAGTGGATACACCACCAATCCATCCCATACTACTCAGGTGGATTGTGGGTGCATTAAGTGAGTAATAAACATAATAAAAGAAATAAAAAATCATATGCATATCGTGAAACTCATATCATATCATAAATGCAAGACCATGATCTAGACACTCATATCATAACGTACCTTACCATATCTTATAACATATCATATCATGTCTTATTATCATTCTCGCACATACGTCTGTACATCGCATGAGCGTAACTAACATACTCGTGAAATCCTAAACGACATGTGACAGAGTCCCTACTCGAGCTACCATGGGAGGGTTAACATAGTATCATACCACCATATCATAACGCCCTCGTGTCATACTCATACTCCACCATCCAGCCAATGGAAAGACATAATGGCCAAAGTCACTCATACTCATACTCATAATCTCTCCCAGAGATCCGTCTTGGCTGAAAGACGTTGTTGCCCTTACAGTGGATACGCAAGGAACGGCACGTACAGAGACTTAAGTTCTTTATCTTTTGTTGGCCTACACAGCGATGCCTTATTATCGTACTCGTATCATGACTTATCTTATCTCATACTCATATCTTATCATACTCTTATATTTAATTCTAGAACAAACTATAGTGAGGCAACTTTCCTAATTCATGCTTCCCAAGAAAAGGTTCCGTAGTAACCTGGATGTACTTCATGTGGCAGCCCATACTACCATAGAGGTGTTGCATCCGTACATGGACACCAATATTCTGAGTTTCACTTGACCGTAGAAGAACCTCATCATAGCTAATGCCTATGGTCGAACCTCATAACTTAACTCATAATTTATACTATCATATTTGAACTCAGGGTGATCGAGTCGCTGTATATGCCACCGTATACGAGGTTACACTGAATTCACACTCACCCTACTTATCATGGGTTCCATTCCACCATGAGTTGTAAGGCATGTGAATACGGTGTATTTCTCGCTTCGATACCATCTCAGCGAATCACCACGCCCAAGCATAGGCATGATCTCATACACTCTCGTACTCATGATCTAACATATCCTAACTCGTATAAATTGATTAAGTTATAAATACAAAAGTATCACACATACAGAATGATTTACACTTAGATTTTGATTATGTTTATATTTATATTTATTTACATACCACACCAATATAATTATAGAATATGGTTATAAGTATAATTTCGATATCGTAAATGTTAGAATTCGATTTCATAAAGGCATCGAAGTTCTAACACTTTGTGTTATCGAAGTGGTCGCGTTGAAGCGATAAAATGATACATATATAGTATACTATAATTAAATGCTCAAGTAAAAAGGGGCAGTCCAATTTAAAGTAGAGTGCATCACGGCCATCAATCGAAACCATAGAGTGATTTAAGATGTAGTGAATTTTGGTCGTGCAAATAGAATTATAGTGGAAATTAAGGTCGTCTGTTTGGACGAGGATCAATCAATCGATTTTGGAATCAATCGATCGAAAATGTAATATATAACTTATTCAACTCTTGTCTAGAATTGATCGATCGATTAATAGAATCGTTGAGTCGAATTTAAAGTAATCTAAAATACAGTGGTTCAATTATGTTCGGAATCGATCAATCGGTCACAAGGTCGATGGATTGATAATAAGAGGAAAATAAACATCTCACATAATTGTCCAATTAATAATATTAAATCAAAATATGTGAAAGTTATCTTAATATAGTAATAGGTAAATTATATTAATAAAATAATAAAACACTTGAGTGTTATTAACTTATATAGCACATAATGATTACATGTTATATATATATATAATATAATATAATATAACTCATTGATTTTATACTTAAAAATTTTATTGTCGTCAATAACTTCGATAAAATATATTATATTTAGAACCTACTATCAATCAATAGTTTAGCATCCAAAGTAAATCTACAATGAAATGATGGAATACGTAGCGGGATTTTACTACAACCACTAAGGTCTCACAATAATATTGATATGGGGCATTTCACCTACAATAGTTTGTTTTTAAGTGCAATAATAATAGTAAGCTGAAACTGAGCGTGATTACCATGCTTCTCATGCTAACAAAACCAATCACTTACTGTACATGCATCAAATAATTACTTAAATCAACGGCTCCATTATCTCCTCTCCATCGTTATCATAGAAACCAAGTGACCAAGAGCCAGCATCTGCAGCCACCCATCACACCCAACCTATAATTTAATATATATATATATATATATATATATATATATATATTAGTAAAACCCCAATTTTTTCATAAAGACAAAAGAGTCCAACCATAAAAGTTAGTGTTTATAAAAGGGACCCATGCCTTTTAACTGGTGAGAACATATCACACACATATATAGTAAAATAGTTAGGCAATATAATATAACTTGATGAGTTAATATAATCATGAGTACAAAACGTCCCATCTGATTGTATCAATATAAAATATTATAATTCGTAGCTTATTTTATTAATTCCAAAAGAAGTGTTAATAACATATTAAAACCTAAGTAGGAGCCTCGAAAGTCATCCACGTGTGATTGTGACCCTGCACCAAAGATGACTGTACACTCAAAATCTAGAGCCCTCTTTTTCTCTCTTCTATCTGTGTGTGAAAGTAGCACATGACAGGAGAGCTATTGGAATAGGTAGATGTGTAAACGTAGAAGGAAACAATAAATTAAAAAAATAATACAAAAGGCAATACTTGTCTATCAAAAGAAAAGTCGGATTTTTTATTTTTTATTTTTATTTTTGGGGTCATCATCAATTCTTTTTATCATCATCGATTAGAATTCAAACGGACGGTTTAGATATCGGCCAAGGAGCTTCTTAGCGTGTAGGATCCAAACTTTGTTCCTTTTGACCACGTCGGGTATCTATCCCCTGCCCTCGATTTGAGGGAGGTTTTTAAAGAATTTCAATAAAATAAAATAAACTCTTATCACGTTAACGTTTACCGTTTCTCATACATAAAGAAATCTAAAATATAACGAAAAAGGAATAATAATTAAAACAACGCTAAAATTAGAATTAACTATTATTCCAATCCTAACGGCATGTTTATACGAAAATAAATCTAGGATTTATTTTATAGCCCGTCGATATGCGATCAAATCATATCCTACGCGGCGGGATCTGAGAAGGATAAGATAGATTAGCGGGTACCCACCTCTTGAAGCGTGATCGGCGAATCGACGGTGGTTAGGGCGATAGAAATCGGCGTCCACACGATGGTCTGTCCACGATTACGCCACCCTCACCTCGATCTTGATGGTAGAAAAAAAAATAATCACAGTGATTCTTGTGGAAGAACACACTATAGTTTTTAGGGTGAATGATTAAGATGTTTTAGAGAAGAGGCAGGTGGAGAAGAAGATGTTGACGGCCAGAGCTCTCAAGAAGAATTCTTGTATATATGAACATTAATTCGGTGTTAAGCGGTTGCACTAAATAAGAATGTATAGGCTTTTATTTCAAGGTTTAAAATAGAGGTTTAAAACTCACGTAGGTCTATAAGCAAAGACTTTCAACCACTAGGCCACCACACAACTTGTGTCAAATAAAGACAATTTTAAATATAAAACCTTTTGAAAAATCAAAATATGTATTTTCTCAACTAGGATAAGTTCCGGTGTGTGGAGCACTAACACTATGCTTGGTGCAAAATAAATCTAACACCACAATCCAATTTAAAAATTTTAGGGTCGTTAGACACAAAATGCATGAGTACATCAAACACTATTAATACATTTACATTTACACACATTCACACACACATATATATATATATATATATATATATATATATATATAGAAGGCCTAATTAGGGCATTGAGTCTGAATTTTGGTACAAGCTCGAACTCAGGTTAGGCTTGGGATTTGGGTCGTGTGGAACACACACTCATATGTTGCATATGGGGTTCGAGTTTGGATGGGGATTTTAGGCTCGTGTTTCAATGCCAAAAAATAGAGTCCATGTGAGACTTCAACTTGGGTTCGGGTTCGAGGGTTTGAATTGCTCAAGGGTGCATACACCCTACAACATTAAAGGTAGGTCCAAGGCAATGTTACATGGGTCAAAAATTCGACTAAGGTGAAACTAGTCAAATGGTCACGTTCTCATCAAAGGTCAACGATTTAATGTTAGCAAAATTAGAATCATTACGCTCTGTCTCTCTCGTGCGAGAAGAATGATGATTAAGCAAGAAAGAGAATTTTCTGGCCACCTTCTCTTTGTTGGAGTTCCCGTTCTGGTGGCCACTAGACCACTTTCTCTCATGACTTTCAACAGCGATTGTTTCTCAAGAGTAGATACTTTTCTTTATACGGCTCCCAATCTCGTACAATAATTACTGAATAATTAAAATGTAAAAATTTTAGGGCACTTTAGAAAATAATACCTCAAAAATAAACTTTTTAGCAAAAAAGATCCGACCTCAAACATTTTAGAAAAACCGTGCTTTCATGCATTTTGGAACTTCAGAAAACCGTAAAAGCATTTTTTTTTTAAAATTGTTTTTCTGAAGTTCCAAAATCCGTGAAAGCATCGTTTTTCTAAAATGTTTGAGGTCGGGTCTTTTTTGTTAAAAAGTTTGTTTTTGAGGTATGTTTCTCTAATTATCCCAAAAAAATTTATAAATAAAAGTGAAATCCTAAACCTCACCTTCTTTAATGGGAGGATAGCATGTTTTTGGGACTAAAATGCCCTCATGTGATGGCATTTTGATATATATATATATATATATAATGTAAGATTATCCTTTTCGCTTTTTCGGAGCCAAACTTATAATTTTTTATATTTAAAAGTTTGCCACTGGAAAACGAAAAAGGCAACTTTACCCTTCACGTATTTACAGAAAGTTCATCACATGGGGCTTTTTGGTCCGGGGACAATGCTGGCCTCACGGTAAAGGGTGAGGTTAGCATTCCTCTAAATAAAATAAAAATGAAGAATAATCACAATGAATGGTGGTGTTACTACCAGATGAAATATTCTTAATTGTTGTCCCATTTTATTGCCATTGTAAGTGTGTTTAGTTGTTTCTATAAAAAAAAAATAATAATAATAATAAGTGTGTTTAGTTGTCTTTGAACACATTACAATATTTTTATCACTAGAGATCAAGAAATATATCAAAAATCTCTCACCAGAATTATAATAATAATTTTTTATCACAGTAATTATTAAGCAGGTACGGGTAGTTGCAATGGAAGATTTGGTATCTGCAACGGATGGTTTCCACCATTATATCCGGTGATTGCCTTGAATCAGATGATGAAGATCGTCTTTCATCCTCAACATTCACACAACAGATCTTGCAATCATGGCCCACCTATCAGTCGGTCAGATGTTTATTCCGAGTGGAAAGCATCCCTAAAATTGACCAGAAAACCTTTCTCACGGTATGCCATGATCATGATCACTTTTGGGAGGCGATCACACTGGACAATAGAGAAACGGAGCCCATAAAATGGTATATACTCGAAGGCCTCGTTCAGGTATTTTTCCAGTTATTTCAGAAAAGCTCAAACCTGACAACTCAGTTTCCTGCAGATTCCTATCCAACTCTGATTCCTGCCTTTTCTCAAGTTTGTTCTTTTAGGCCTCAAAAATGCTCTGATTCCTGGCATTTCACAGAAACGAAAGATTTTCTGTGTTCTTTTAATTATTCCAGAAAAGCACAGAATCGGTCTAGTCTAGGGACATCGTATGACCGTAGGAATGACGGTAGAGCATCTGATACCGTGCCGTAAATATTTGAAGGTCATTTTTGGCCGATGCATGATTGATAAGGAGTTGAACACTTTCATCGGTGCAATTGTGCAAAAAAAATTCCTACAGCTACACTGCCTGATCGCCTATCATACTAACGCTATCATAATCGTTTGTATGATTAAGAAAAGTACATAGTACATTACGCCATTACATTCAAAAGTCAGTTAATTGAAGATCCAATTACGAATTTAAAATAAATACAAGTGCACAGGAAAAGTGACATATAACCCTCAAATATGACTACGAGGTTACGTCGTTGGCACCCCCCTAGTCGGAAGAGTAGGAGGTAGTGACAGTATGAATGTGGGAGCTACTCCAGTCGTCCGAGCTATCATCGTGATGATGATGCATGGGAGGTATCCAATCGGAGTCTTCCTCATCCTCCGACTCCATCAACTGCTCTACAATATCTCCTTTTGAGTCTGAACTTAGAAGCACTAGGTTATTGTAATGTCTGGTCGTTGAATATTCGGAGGCATGGGTTGCATATGTGGTGCCCAATAAGGCGATCGGGCTAGTTGGGCAGCGCGCAGGTTAGATGGGTTTTGGAAAGGGCGTGGAACTTCTGGTGCCCTTACTCAATGGCGATGTCCAAGAGGCACAAGCGAAACTGGATGATGTTGTAGTTGTGGATGTGTCTGTGCCCCCCGATATGGAGGATCTAGGTCTATTACTTTGATCCTTCGCCTAGCTAGAGCCGCAGGCCATGATGATGAAGACCTTGTGCATAAGTGCGATGAGCCCGGAGTTCCAGATATGACTGTCAAAAATTTATAACATTGCTATTATTTTATTTAAAATCTTTAGCTTTAATAATCAATAAAAAAAAATTTAATCATGTACAAGCATCTCATTTAATATTCAATTGATAGATTCATTACATCCTTTGAAATACATAAACAATCAAAAGAGCTATAATTAAGATAATAGTAAGTCCTAAAAAAAACTCACACATTTATTGTATTTGAAGAACAGGAGTTTGTAGTAAAAGAGTCATCAGTGAAATGATACTATTGAATATTATTCTATAAAACGAACTCAATTAGATTGTGCGTGCCACATTTTATTTGTTATATCATCGCAAAAAGCATTCATCCACTGATGATTCGCAGAAGTTTGAGCACTATGAATGTTCGGGTCTTCTACTTCCACAAACCTATCACTCGGTGACACTGTTCGATCTTCAGGCCATTCACAAAAGAATGGATCATCACGGTCGTAAGTCCTTATGTAATTGTATAAGACACAACATACAACAACTATCTTATTTTGCATTTGTATAGGAAACTTCGTTTACACTTGGAAAATTAGAAAGCGTTGTTTAACTATCCCAAATGTTTGTTCTACGGCATTTCGTAATGACGCATATCGCTTATTGAATAGTTCTTGGGGAGTCGTTGGGGGGTTTGAGGTGTTAAATTCTTTAAGATGGTATCGGACGTTACGATAAGGACTCAGAAAGTCACGCATATTCAAATATCCCCCATCAACAAGATAGTAATTTCCTATTGGCACATGAAGCCTGTTTTCTCTTCTTAATAGGGCACTTGCGAGGACTTTAGAGTCCGAAGAGGATCCCTCCCATCCTGACAGTACATACTGGAATAACATGTCAAAGCTCACTACACACAGCATGTTCTGTGATGTATCTTGGTGGCGATTGTAATATCTTTGTGATTCTACCTTTGGAACCGTTACAGATACATGTGTATCATCAAGGGCACCTACTGCACGCTGAAACCACAGCCCATGGCTTGCTCAATATCTAAGGGGGTGTGGTACTAAATGCTTGCTTAACCAACTCAGGATATAACTTCAAGATTGCCTCGAACACTACATTGAAGGAGATGCATATGATTGATCCTAAACGTTGGAATCTATCATGTATCGCCCGATTTTTTTTATTTTGGGTGAGGGTATATAAAAATATTACAATATGTTCCTCAATCATCATTATTCGCGAATCATGTAACAATCTTCTAACACTGAGAGCATTGCACAAGCTTCGGAATGCAGCTGTGCGCATGCGGAAAAGCTCATAGGCAATGTCTGGATGCCTATTGAGGGTTTCTTCGACATACAAGGAACCTGTGAGGATAGAGGCATGACGCCTCTGCCTCTCGGGTTTATGTACCCTCCGGTAATAAACTGTTGCTGTCAGATGCACACCGATTGCAAGCATTCCTATGATTGCATCATCGGATAGGAGGTAGCCATTCCTATAAAAAATAAGTGATAATGTCGATTGGTTTAAGATTCATTACTATTAATATATGAGCAACTCAAAAGCAACCACAAAGGAACGACTACTATAAAGAAAATGGGTAATTAACATTTACGATTACAAAACTATTGGTACGGAGATCAGTGCCTCCCAGTCAACTTGAACAGATACCTTTGGCGGTGTTCAAGGCACATCGCCAATAGTGACTCCGCCACGCGAGACGAACTCTCAACAACTCTAAAGGTAACAACATAAAAGATATCATTGTCTATTAAGTTCATTGCCTTCATCTCGTCCAAGGCCTTCATGAATATGTCAATTGGGTTTGTTCCGATTGCACGTTGACTTATAAGACGGTCAATCAAAGAACAAAACCCTCTTAGCTCATTCAAAAGCCCATCTTCACTTTTGGGTGCCTTTTGTTTCGAGCCTGATTCAGTAGAACCTTCCCGACTAGGCCGTGGTTGTAGGTTCGGACTCAGACCACTTTCAACAGTAAAGGGAGAGTTAGCACTGTGAGGCATCTCTCCTTGGGGGCCCGATTCATCCTCGAATTGGGGATGGTACGAGCCATCATCATTTGAGTCTCACAAATCAACGACAGGCTCTTCATGATGGTGGTCTTGCGGGTGAAATTCCCATGCACCAGTGTAGATCTTATTATCATAAAGGAGGCGCAGGAGGTTGTAGTCTTGTTCTACCCTATATTTGTACTAACAAGCCCAATTGTGCCCCTGAGAGTAGATAATTATTCAAATAATTAGGCACAAGCCAATATTTTTTGTCATCGGTAAATCTCTAAACTATATAAAAATAGTGACGTTTAGACATGACTCATAGGTCGATTGCAAAAATTGGTCCATATATCGTCCTCGGCCACCACCATCTTATCACCTTCGTGTCAGCCAGAGTCGCTAGTATTTATGAGCGTGTGCATTTGTGTGTATCAGGTCCTCGCTGTTCATAGGTGGTTGTAACACTTGTCCTTCGTTAGCTAATCTAGTTTATCCTCAAAGCACTTATAAGTCCTCAATTTCAAGGCCATTTTCGGTCACACATTTTTACACTAAGTGCTGTTAGCCATTTTACGACCTATATTGTATTGGTCGACAAGCTCATTTATGTAAGCTTTGTCCATTTTATCATCCCATACGAATTTTTTCATTTCTCTTGGGAAGCATCTACCTTCTTATCCTTTTCCTTGCGACTAGTCATTGCTGTTGAAAAACATATACGACGTGTCGTTAGTGACTTGAAACCAACTGCATCGGCAATAGCAGGGGTGCTCAAAGAATAAATATAGCATTATTTGTAATATTTTTAAACTGCGAAAAGGGGATTCAATGGAGCGGATCATCATAAAATGCATGGACTGTTGTGTGCATAAGTCCATGCATTTTCATGGAACCTCTCCACTCGAGTGATTTCCAATTTGCACCCTTTGCTTATTCATGACCTTCAGTATTCATGATCTCCTCACAGTCCACAGTAAAGTATAATAGATATTGGTGGTATAAGAGAAAAAAATATTAAACAAACTCGAATATTAGAACACATTCTGCGGTCAGGTTCATCGAACCTGTTTGTTAAGGTGTCGAAACTTTTACAGATCGAAATCAGTCTTCCGTAATCTGCACAAACCATGATCAGACATTGTATTAATCTACACGTAATGATGTACAAATTAGTAAACAGTTAAACTCAAATTTGTACAATCATGAGTTACAATTTCATAACCGATGTTATATAAAATATAAATAAAAGAATCAGGAGTTACAACTCCATTTTTAATCATTAACCACCGTTAGATAAATGGTGGTTAATGCTTTCATTCTTTTTTCACTATATTGGTTCAACCTTGTACTCAAGGTCATGACACTCAAAATTGGTGTTAGGTATAATGTGGTGCCAATTTGACCATGGATCAACATTCTTGGTTGGCCCCTCATAAACTACGATAAATTAAGGTGGTGTTAGGCTATGATATATAGGAGAATTACCTATTATTTTTATAAAACTTTCTCAAAAAAAATAAAAATAAAATAAAATATAGCTAACATTATGGTTGGCATGCAAATGGGTGCATTAATGGAGATGTGCCATTAATCACAAAGACAAAATGCTCTCCTTTAGGCAACAAAGGAGCAACATCAATAACACTGTCCTCTTTATCCGTCTTTTTCCTACATAAATGCTCAAAAGACTCCATGAACACATACACACATACACCAAGTACAGAGAAGTGAAACCAATGGAGAATCACTAGAATTCACAGGAATACATCGAATGAAGCCAACTAAAATCAACACATACCTCAATTCAACTCAAAATTTTGATTTTAATTTTTCAAATATAAATACAAAAAAGGACACGTAAGCATTTATAATTCTCATACTACAGTAAAAATCCAAAAACAACAATAATTGCATAAAATTAATATCCTCACCTCAAATTTAATTTGTAAATAAATCAACCACCAAATTTAATTAGCCACCTTACCTATAATCTAGCCAAACATCGCCAATTTCAGTCAATTTCACAAAAATAATCCACCACAGATTCACAAAATATCCACGCAAAATAAGGAGAGAGAGAGAGAGAGAGAGAGAGAGTTGGAGCGTTTAAATTAGTGGAGAAGAGATGGGCGTCTTCTAACGTTCAATAGTTGAGCCTTTTATAGAAGCTGAACTCAATCGGTCAAACCTCTAGTAATGGCTTCTTCAACTTAGGAATAGTAGCTCCTATACCAAAATAGCAAAAAAATAGAGCTTCAAAACTTGATCTGATGGATGCATTCAACAGATCCACTGTTCGCCATGTGAATCTCAGTCAGCAGTTCGCTTCGGGAAGATTGTCGTTCGCAGCTACACCACGTAGCTGGTATGTGTTGTCGCATCGTGGCGAAGATGGGAGAGATTTGCGCCTTTTAATGGCAATCTGCACCTTTTAATGGCAGCCTTCAAAGCACTTTCAGTCCTCTGCTTTGCTGAGAAGAGAGAAGACGGACTCCAAAGTTATCTTTAATAGCCGTTGGAGCAGATAAGCTCTAAAGTTTTTATATTGTGCATATATTTTGAGAAGTATCCTTCACTGGCACTCAATTTCCAAGTTTTCCTAGGTAGTTTGCTAAGAAATGCACAACTGGACAAAACTCATAAACGGTTGCTTTTTCATTGGGTCTCACATGTTTTGCCAAACGCAAGAAAAGCACCGAAACAGTTGCTTTTGCCCAATTTATGAGTATTGTTCACAATTTCCTACTTTTGCTAGGTACTCGAACTGAGGCCTAAGGTAGCTTGGTACTAAGGATTGGGTACCTTACCTAGTCCTACAATAGTTTACTGTCATATGAGACCCAATGACATGATCAGGAGTCATGCAAAGGAGCGGCTCGATGATCATAACTAGTGAGACAAAATTCAAAATAAATCATATAAAGTCATGTGATCAATAGTTTCACATGGTTGACACCATTGAGCATATATATATATATATATATATATATATATATATATATATATATATATATATATATATATATATATATATATTATGTCGTAGTTATCTTTATGTGGCACCCAATTGGGTATGCCACATGATAGCAAACTAATGTGGGACTAGGTAAGTTATCGGTTGGTCCTTTGTACCATGCTACCTTTATTTACACCTACAAAATCTTTGACGGCACTTACGCTAAATACAGTTGATTGCTTTGAATCAGATGATGGAAATTGTTTTTCACCCCAATCTTCTACCGAAAGGATTTTTTATATCATGAGCATACCATTTGACGGCCAGTTTTTGGTTTCATGTGGCACACATCCAAAAAGGTGACCTGAAAATCAAGTTTGAGCATGATGTGTCACATGGTTTTTGGTCACTTTTTTTGTATGTATCCAGAGTGGAATATAAAAAATGATTGTTTGATAGTGCGCCCATGATTTCAAGATCTATTGAATGAAAGATGGGGCGAAAAAGAAATCATCATCTAATTCAAAGCCGGCAATGAATTTTGACATAAGTGCCCTCAAAGATTCAATGGGTGCAAAGAAAGGAGAAATTAGCAAAAAAAAAACAAAAAAAAAAGGATGTATACCAGAATTTATTGAAAAGAAAAAAAATTGGTCGAACGATGTGAATTCTTTCCTGCTAAACTAATTACTCTGTCATATATTGAGTGTTTTAGATTAAAATAAAATTGATTAATTTAATTGTTTTCATTCATTATATCTTATGAGGATCATTAATATGCTTTCTAAAGCATTAGGGCATAAATAATATAGATTTAACAAAGAAAATCCTCATTATTTTACTTATTCATGCGTCTTTGGAGGATTTTGGAACTTCTGTCAACTCCAAAATCTTTGCTTCTTTTTTTGGCCTAATTTTATAAAGTATTAGATAGAAAATGTAGCCTTTATATCACTAGTGGCCCAATCTTATTGGGACTTCTCTACCCAAAATAAAGGGGAAATTTACCTGATCGACCCTGTCAGATACACGTTTTACGTCAAAGACCATATATTTTAACCTATACTCAAATCGACTAGTTCCAAGCCAACTACCACAAAAAGTCTTAAATACCCTTTCTTCCACTTTTTATGGCTCTATATAGTTTAAAATTTTAAAAATTTACACTTTTTTATAGAGTACCTTTAAATCCACCCACTGAATCTTTAAGTTCACCCATGCTGAATTCTGTTGACTGCTTTGAATCCGACGATGCAGATCATTTTTCATCCCAATCTTTCATATGATGCATCTTAAGATCTTTCTCTTACCATCTATCGTTAGTGTTTGATTTCACATGGTATCCATTATAAAAAAGTGATCTTAACATCGTGTGGAACTCATCAAATTGAAATAAGGTCACTTTTTGGGATGTTTACCACACAAAATCAAAAATTTATCGCTTGATGACACACCTATGATCTCAAGATCCATTATGTGAAAGATTGGAACGAAAAATGATCAGAACCATCAGATACAAAGCAGTCAATGGGTGTCAAACTGTGTAGCAAGTAATGGCTCCCGCTGTATTACAATGGAAAGATCAATACCGCTTTCTCTCAAACACCATCTAGGCCGTCTGATTTGAAGGCTACAATGTAAAGATCAAATGTGCCAAAGATTGGCGCAAAACATGTTCTCTAACATCTGTTTTTTCACAGTTGACTATCAAATTTAATCATTGGCGCAACTAATGAATCGTCACCGATCAAATAATCAATCGTTATCGCTCGACTAAGCAATCGCCATCGATTGGATAAGCAATCGTCATCGATTGGATAAACAATCGCCATCGATTGGATACATAATCATCATCGATTCAATACGCAATCGACATTTATTAAACAGTATATAGAAAAAGGCTTATTAAAATAGCACAAGCATAGCATGTAGAGCAATGGTAAAGTGTGTCTTTGTCAACCAGGTGATCAGTGAGAGATCATGTGTCATGCAAATTTTTTGCATTTAAAATATTTAGATCATAGCCTTTGAATCAAATGGCTTAGATATGGTATTTCCACATGGCACAGGTCCCCAAAATACTAAGGCTTTCTTTTAAGAATACCTCTCTATGCGCCCACGCATGTTTTGAAACCGCTCACGTCCTAGACCCCTTGAAAACCATTGATTGTTTTTGAAATCGTCATCGACTGTTAAAAAAAAATAATAATAAATTTTCGACTATCTACATAGAATTTTATTATTATTTTTTTATTTTTTTTATAGTCGATGACGACTGTTTTCGCAATCGGTACCGACTGAGTTAAGAGTCGTCATCGATTGTTTTAAATTTTTTTTTTTTTTTTAAAGAGGCGATATCGCATTTTTTTCGTGTATATCTTTGGTGCCATCGATTTTATGTTTTGACCTTCAAATCAGACGACATAGATCCTGTTTCACACCGCATAAATATAGAAAAGTATAAATATTTAAAATTTTAAATCATATAGAACGAAAATAAGTGTAAGAAGGGGTATTTCGGACTTTTTGTGCTAGCTGAAAATGACTTGGCTAAAAACTGATCGATTTTGGTAAAGGTGAAAATATGGAGTCTCTGATATAAAAAGTGTATCTGGCATGATCGATATTGTAAATTTTCCAAAATAAAGTGCACGGTAAGGCAAATCAATTTATCTTATAATTTTCATTCAAAATAAATAAATAAATTATCTTAAAATTTCACCCTCTTTC
Organism: Chloranthus sessilifolius; assembly: GCA_021018995.1. Lineage (NCBI taxonomy): Eukaryota > Viridiplantae > Streptophyta > Magnoliopsida > Chloranthales > Chloranthaceae > Chloranthus > Chloranthus sessilifolius. The sequence goes on along the minus strand of CM037594.1, from coordinate 86,708,657 downwards.
CCTTTTTATTTTAGAAGGTTTTTGTCGCAATGGTAAATTTTTTACGCCAATTCTCTTTTTAAAGGGCTTTGTTCCACTTTCTCTTTTTATTTTAGACGGTTTTTGTCCAAATGGTCAATTTTTTACGTCAATTCTCTTTTTAAAGGCCTTTGTATGAGCGGTCAACTTTTGACCCCAATAGTCACTTTGACTATTCTTACCCACCTTCTTTGGCCATAAATTGTCATAAAAGATTTGGAAAAATAATAGTAAATCTTAACTACCTTTGGGATTTTTTCATAGTATTACAAGCTTGAGGTTTAGTTTAATCCCAGTTTATCCATAAAAAATAAAGAAACTAGTAAATAAATTTTAAAAAAAACAAATATTATTATTATTATTAATTTAAACATCCTTAATTTATAAAAAAAAAAAATCATTTTTTAAATTTCAAGATATTATTAATTCTTGCTTGAGTGACATAAAAGGACATTAAAATCGATTACAATCTCTTTATCAATAGGGCTGTCAATGGATCAGGCCGGGCTTTTGATAGGCCGAATTACCTACAACAAAAATTAAGCCCGAACATGGCCCACTTACAAAACGGGCAGGCTTTGCCCGGATATAATTTGAGCCAAGCAAAACTACTAAAACCCAAACAGAGCTGAATTGGGTTTGGGCCAAGCTGAGCTTGGGCTTTTCCATAATATAATTGGACTTGGCAGAGCTGGGAGTGGCTCAGTGTGAGCTTTTGATAGGCTCAATTATTTTCGACCTAAAAATTAACTCGGCTGCCTTCAAAATTGGGCCTGGTTTGGCCCGGGTACATTTGGGCTTGAGTTTATTATTTAAGCCCAAACCTGACCCAAGCCAGACCTATTTGTCAGTTTCCAACTTCACAGTTTTCTCAAAAGGCTTTGTGATTCAACAAACCAACAATGAAATATAGCGCACAGGCATCCAGTTGTGCTGTGAAACCAAATTTATCGGTAATCAATCAAAATATTTTATTTATTTTTTTATAAGGCCTCTTAAAGCACCTGATTAAGTCCATGGATACGTGCAAGGTACCATCCATAATTAATTACCACGTCCAATTTAAGGAAAAAATGGTACGGTAAAGAAACGTCAAAAAGGGAGAAAAGATACAAAAACATTAGGGAAAAAGTAGTGAAAATATTTTATAATTAAAAAAAAAAAACTATTTTGTTGACAAATATAAGAAAATTTTATTTTTTTTAAAAACGCATTTAAAAATCAAATATCACATTTTTTTTTTAAAAGAAAGATTTTATGGAAAAAAGAAGCATCTCGAATGTGCTCCAAACATTTTATGGAAAATAAGTGTTTGGACAAAAAACAGTAGCCAATTTTGGTAAATATGCACGAGTCAAGGTCAACCTGGAACATGTTGCATGCCGTGCACATGGCCCGTGGCAGGGTCATGCACCATTTACAACCAGATGCAATTTTCCCAAAACCTGACTTCTATCCCATTGAATCTGTCAAAAGCTGATTTCCACATATATCATGGGCCATAAAAATATGTTTAAGCCAACTCCCGACAGAATTCGGTGGCTGAAAGGTACTTGGTAAGCTTAATCACATTGGGATGCTGTCGACACCCCCAACACCTGCGCTTTGCAAGAGATGGAACCGACCACCAGTGAGAGCGGCATTGAGCATGGAGATCCGTGTACTCCTCAAATTCCTCACCGCACACAGCTCACATGTCACGTGCCAATGATCTGGCCAGAAAATATGGCCATACGTTCAGCAATAATGAGCCCCAGAGCCATGCACTACCTGTTAGAAAAATAGTAAGCACTTTTTACCCAATAATTCCTATTTAAAATTTGACCTTCAAGGATTTCAAAGCTGAACAAATAAGTGAGCCGCGCACACTTCTCGGAAAATTTTGAATTTCAACCAAATTTTACTTTGGATCAAGTGAGGCGGCTTTAACATAAAGTGATGTGGCAGTAACACCAGCCTATATTTAATTTTGAGGAAATTTACCTGATTGACCCTATCAGATATACCTTTTACGTCAGAGGCCCTATAGTTTCACCTTTACCCAAACCGACCAGCTCCGAGCCTAGCCGACCTTAAGGAGAGTAAAAAGTCTAAATTATCCCCTTCTATGACTTTCTTTATCCCTCAAAGCATCCTCTTCTTCCTCATTTTAATCTTTTAAAAAGTTAAAGGTGAGTCAGTTGACGACGTCTTCTTCCTTAGTCTGATCTGCTCCGATCTACTATTTCGAAAAAGAAAACAGAGACTTGAGAGAAGAAGCCCCTGCATTTATCCATTGTGACAAGAAGACCCTGCAGTTTGCCGTTACGACACGAGGTATCCTACTTAAACCTCATCCTCAGTTTATTAGGGTCTCTTAATAGTCCTCATTTTCAGTTTGTTAGGATCTCTTAATCGTGTAGTATAAGAAAGATTTTATTTCCTTGATAAATTTTTTGAAAAGTTAATATCGATTGTAAAAACAGCCGATATCGACTCTATACAGAGTCGATAATGATTATAATTATAATCGATATCGACTCTTTTTACAATTGATATCGACTGTATATATAGTTGATATGTGTTAAACAATCGTCAATGACGGAGGTAGGGATTCCTCTTCTCTGTCACTATGATGGCCTTCTTGTAAACGATGACGGAGGTGAGGATTCCTCTTCTCTGTCACTATGATGGCCGCCTTCTTGTAAACGATGACGGAGGTGAGGATTCCTCTTCTCTGTCACTATGATGGCCGCCTTCTTGTAAACGATGACGGAGGTGAGGATTCCTCTTCTCTGTCACTATGATGGCCTTCTTGTAAACGATGATGGCTTGTATGAAGGTGGCCGGCGGAGAATTATTAACATTTCGACCGGTATTTCGTATGAGCAATTCATGAGGCGAATGTCTGCTGTCAGTTTTGCGAGGGCAGATGAAACAGTTTTCATATGCTCCGATTGAATCGTATGATGACCCACTAAAATGTATGCATGGGTCACAACAATGTAGTCAATTGTTAGACTACACTTCAGAAAGGGTGGTGGATACCGACGATTTCAGTCATATCTTCCCTGGTGGACGGACAACTTGGTTGACTCACGAATTATGTTCTACCATACCATCGATGGGGATTACCAGAAAAGCTCAACCCCATGTCCATACACATAAGCACCCCTTCGGTGAAGGGCCTAGTGAACGACGCCAAAATCCCTTCGGTGAAAGATCTAGTCAATCACATCTGAACCCCTTCGATGAAGGATTTAGTTAACCACCTGAAAATACCGCTAGTGAATAGTATAGTCATCCTCAACCCACTAATGAAGATACCTTTGAAGAAGATTATGAAAGCGAATCGGATGGGTTTATAAAAAAGGATCCGAAAATTTTTGTGAGAGACATTGATAATACATTGATAATCCCCTAGTAGACGAAGATTACGAAATGTCAGAGACATCGGGCGACTTCTCCGATGAAGATGTGAAAACTGAATATCGAAATTGAAAGTTTAAAGTTGGAGAGATCTTCAGAGATAAACAAATATTTTAAAGAGCATTGAAAGAGCACGCAGTGGAGAAAAACTTTCAAATTCGGCCTTTAAAAACTACTAGTTATCGAGTGACAACCGGATGCTACAAACCCGATTGTTCGTGGCGAATACATGCGTCTAAATTGACTGGACTCGACTCTTTCCAAATCAAGGCATTCAATAGTACTCACACATGCGGGGCCGCTAAAATTGGATCGCACGGTCACAGTAATGCAACAATCTCCTTCATAGCCAACTATGTACGAGAGAAACTTATAAAATGATTCGATCACGCATCGGCGTCGATAATATTTGATATTGCAAAAGCTTATAATGTACAAATCTCATATGCAAAGGCTTGGAGAGGGAAAGAACTTGCCCTTAATGATATTAGAGGCAGTTAGGAAGGACAATTTGTGGATCTACCGGCCTACGTGAAGGAATCTATCGCAATACACTTCATCGCATATTGCTTGTAGATGACACACACCTACGAGGACGTTTCGAAGGGATCCTACTTATCGCGTAGGCGAAAGACGGTAATGATCATATATTACCGTTAGCATTTGTCGTCGTCGAGTTAGAAGAAGAGGATACGTGAATGTGATTTTTTTAACGAGTAGATGCATTCATGATCGGTGGGTTACCGAAGATTTCATTTTTATCACGGATAGGTCGAAGGGTTTAATAAAGGCGGTGAAACATATCTTCCCTAACGCATACCACAACTACTGCATGCAACATATGACACAAAATTTGACACACAAGTATCCCAGAAACAATGTGAAGCGTCTATGGTAGTATGTTGCGCTTGCATATTCAGTAGAGTGATTTAATTATTTGATAAATAAAATGAAGAAAGATCCTGCTAATCCTCGGGCCGTAGAGTATATTTTGAAAATAGACCCGAAGCATTGGGCACGCGCATATACGAAAGGAAGGCAGTACGATTCCCTAACTACAAATAATGCAGAAAGCTTGAACAACGTACTAAAGATAGCTCGAGAAAGATCAATTATCAACTTAATCAGAACTACTAGAGAGAAAGTCGCCGATCATTTTTAAAAGCACCAACAGATATCTGAGAAATTGATCACCCTCCTTTACCCGAAAGCAGATGAGCACATGAAGAAGGTTTTGCAATGGGCCGGTAGAAAGAGAGCTCAACCATAGTAGCGCGATCAATTCCAAATCAACTCCGAAAATTTCATTCATCACGTCGACTTGGAACACAAGACGTGTACTTGTCGTCGTTGGCACATTAATAGCTTGTCTTGCTCTCATGTCGTGGCGGCTATCAATCGAAAAAATTACGATTAGCATAACTTCTGTGAGAAGTGATTTTTCACCGCTTGCTTTAGACAAACATACGACGAACAATGGCTTCCCACCCTCGATAAAAGCCAATGGGAGTTCCAAGCAGAGCAACCCCCTGAAAATATGAAAATGAGACCACCCTATAATTGTCAAAAGCAAGTCGGTCGTCCGAGGAAGAGAATGATACGATCAAAGGGTGAGGTTAGGGCCCTACAGTGTGACAGGTGCAATGAGTATGGTCACAATTGCAGGAGTTGCATCGCAGTGGGACCGATGGGTTGATAGTGTATATTTTTAATAGCGATAAATTGAATGTAAACGAGACATTGTGTATATTTGCTCAATAGCTGGGAATCACGATATTTTATTTTATAATAGTTGTAATTTTAGAATGTACACTTGCCCAGAGACATGAATCATGGAATGTACAGATGCGCCATTCGCGAATCTATATAGAGTCGTTGACGATTGGAAAGACAGTCGATGACGATTCTATATAAAGTCGCCATCGACTATATAAATAGTCGCCATTTGCTCTATATAGAATCGCCATCGACTCTACATAGAGTCACCATCGACTCTATACAGAGTCGCCATCGACTATCTATAAAGTCGATATCGATTCAATGTAGAGTCGCTATAGACTATTTATATAATCGATAGCGACTCTATATAAAGTCGTTATCGACTATTTATATAGTCGATGAAGACTCCATATAAAATCGATAAAGACTGCTACTTCTGTAATATAATCACTGCTACTTAAAAATGTTTCATTTACATTTACAAAATATAAATGTAGCCACTGCTACTTCTGCGCCTACTCCTTTGTGTCGTCCTGCTCTAATTCTCCTCCATCATTGGTGTATTTAGCCAGTGTATGGCCAATTTTTGTCATAATCTTATCCATATCTGATTGCGCGAAGTCAAATTTCTTTCCCGACATGAAGTATTCCACATACTTCAGTACAAACACCCCACAATGACTCGAATTGGTCTGTCGGGGAAGGCCTTTGTACCAGCAGTCACTAGATGACCAAGGATAGGTCTTCACGTTCAGTGCAGTGGAGTTATCGTATGAATATGAAACCGCGGGAAGGTATTGGGTTTGTTTCGAAATAGAGAAATGTCAGATATGCTAAGCTAACAATAGTGAAAGATAAGCTAAGCAAAATATCTTACCAGCATTTGCAATTTGTTTGAATATCTTTCGTTGGAGGGCTTATTAAAAATAGGGACGACAACCAATATCGATCGTTCGACTACCTTCAAAATCGCAAGCGCCCAGTGTAATGTTTGTTGTGAATGAATTGGGATAAATATCTACAAAAAAGCAATATAATCTCAGAGGGTATGATAGAAAAAATTATAAAGAACAATTATAAAGATGTTGGAAGCATACTGTGCTGCATTCGTGAGCCCACAGATTCCGAAACTGATTGAAGAAGAAATGTTGCAGCAGCTTCTTGCCTTGGTTCTCCTCAAGTTTACGGGCAGCCCACCGTTCGACTTGAACCTCGAACGATTCTTCGTACAATTTTTCAGTGAGAAGGAACTTAAAATCGTTCATTTCAAAGCCTATGCAAGTCAGAACGGTAGGGCACATAAGGAAGCATTTGTGCTTTCGATCAGGATGAATATTGTCATCAATTACTTCCAAGTGTCTCAGGTAGGCGCTCATAATCTGAAACCAATGCAGTTACAGTTAAATAAGCAACATTTAAAAGAGTCATCTCTTGTCCTTCAATGAATAAAGTGAATGACTATATAAATAATCGGTATCGACTCTACAATGAATCGATATCAATTCTACATACAGTCGTTACCGACTATATAATTAATCGTTATCGACTCTACAATGAATTGACATCAATTCTTTATACAGTCGATACCGACTATATAATTAATCGGTATCGACTCTACAATGAATCGATATCGATTCTGCATACAGTCGTTACCGACTATAAATGCAATCGTCATCGACTCTACAAATAATCGATATCGATTCGTTGTAGAGTCGATAACGACTCTAGTTCGATTCGTCAATGTCTTTATATTGTCTATTTGGATTACTTTACTTACAAAGTTATCCAAGTACTGCGTGCCCTCCAAACATTTGAAAGATTACACCAGCAGTGTATAATTACCGACAGTACTTACGTAGTTTCTGCATAAATAAAGGCCAACATAACTAATTTTCGTAATAAATAATAAAGTGAAATATTTAGGCTTCTTCCTAGGAAGAATGACTTACTCGCCTTCAGACTCAAGCTTGTTCCACATGTCTAGCATGTATTTCTGCTCCGCTGTCAGTGCAGCAGTAGCATCATCAGCTGTAGGTCTAGGCTCAGTAGTAGCATAAGTCACCGGACCTGGCTCGGCCGTAGCATCAGCCACCGGCCCAGGCTCAACCGTAAGTCCTTCAATGGCCTCCGTTATAGGCTTTTTCACCATCGCTCCCCTTCGTTGTGTCCTAGGTTTGACAGTAGTTGATTTCACGGGTTTCCCTTGCCTAGGCATTAAGCGAGGGTCAATTTGTTGATGAGGCAATTGAGAAGAGGTTTGCTCTTCACCAGCTGGACCCTTATCAGCTTGAGACTTAGACTGCTCGTCAGCAGTTGTCGTCACCTCATCCGTGGGAGGATCCTCATGCATGGGAGCTGATGATTCTTTATCGAAGGCTGTATCACACATCTTCGATATCAGCTCCGACAGAGTAACATCCTGAACATCAAAATAATAGTGCAGTATAAGAAATAATTTTTTGTTCCCATTTTGAAAAGTCGATATCGATTATAAATATAATCGTTATCGACTCTATATACAGTCGATAATGATTGTATACAAAGTTGACTCAATATACAGTCGATATCGATTGTATATGATGAGTACTGAAAAATGATGATATTTCACCCCTAAATACCTATATTTAGCTGTCCGATGAAGGCTATCTGATGAGAATGATTAGATTTGAAGTGTTTCAGGTAAATACAAGCCAAGTATAGAAAACAGTCCAAGAATTCTGAATATAATGTCAAAACACTGCAACTTTGGGTAATCGAGAACTTGGTGCGACTTGCGGCTAAATTTGGACCTTCAAGACGGCCGAATTATGAAATTGTCAAAACATGAAAGTTGTAGATCTTTTCGTCAGCTTTCCAACGGCGCAAGAATCACCTCAATCCGAGTTCGGGACAGAAAGTTATGGCCGAAATACCGAAGCAGTGTCTGATACAAAGAAAGTGCTGAATTTCACGAATTTCTGGGGTCGATGCATCGACCCTATAGGTCAATTAATCGAGGATGAGTCAGAGTCTGACACGAAACTGACACGGTAAAGCAGATTTTTGGGACGTTTTAGCGGCTCGATGCATCGACCCTCCCTGATCGATTAATCGACCCTAAAATTTTGGCTTGGGAGACTTCCACGACGAGGGTCTATTTAAAGCGACTCAAACACTTCGGAGGGGAATAACGTAGGAATTAATTAGATAGAATTAATTTTAGGAAAGAGTTTTAGTTTTAGAGTTCTTAATTTTTAGTCATTAATTTTCATAGTTAGACATAGAAATAGGGAAATTTTATTATTCTTTTGAGAGTTTTGTTCCCTTTAATTTTTCAGTACTCATTCCTAAATTTTGTTCAAAGCTTATTCCTGCATTAATTTCGTTTCTGAAAATCATCATACTTTTGGATCAAAGCAATTTCTTTTGAAGTTTGAAGTAATTTTAATTAATGTTATTTTTCCGTCTTTATTTATTTATGTCATTTACTTACAATATGTGTGGCTAAATTTATAGAGATGGGGATCTAATGATTCCCATCCGAGGGATGTACTTTTAATAATATAAATTAAGGATTAAAATATGATATTTTATTTTATGGTTGTTGTGCTATCATGAACGGATGAAATTCCCGCCACTAACCGGGATCGCGTGTGCCTAGCCATGCCCGGGATCTCAAATCTGTTACGGTAATTTTATCCAATCATTGTTATGGTCTTTTTGCTTTCATCGTGTGGATCTAATTACGATTATGTTCTGAGATTGAGTGTGCCTAGCCATGCCCTGGATCTTGATTCTGTAATGGTAATTTTATCTTAAATACTCCCTAATCTGAATAAAGTGTGCCTAGCCATGCCCTTGATTTCAGATTTATAAGTGGTATTCTTGTTGGAATTTTCACCCACTTTTGGGATGATTTTTATTTGAACCTGAGATCATGTGTGCCTAGCCATGCCCTTGATCCCAGATCTATATATGAAAATCATCTAAGTCCTGATTGCAGGGATGCAACGTGGAGCCTATTAGGGTGTTGACCATTGATCTTCCATAAAAGATGTTTGTTACCAATGAAATATCTCATAATTTAATCCTTAGATTTATATTATAGGAAGAACGGACCAAAGATGGAAGGATTTAGTATCTTCATCTTTATCATCTTTACCTTTCCTTTTGAATTATCAATTAAGTTTTATTTTTGTAGTCAGTAATTACCATCTCATCAACCGCTTAAATCATAAAACTGGTAGAATACTGTTAGATCTTCATAGATTTCTAGAATTGCTTGTCTCTTTTGGATCTTTCAAAATTAGTCCTCGTGGGAACGATCTCGTACTCCGCACCCATTATATACAAACCGATTCGTGCACTTGCGAGTAAAACATCACATTAAAAAATCACACCAGTATATACAGTCGTTATCGACTTTATATACAGTCGATATCGATTGTGTGTAGAGTTGATAACGATTGTAATTAAAATCGTTATCGACTCTACAGACAATCGATAACGATTATATTTACAATCGATATCGACTGTATATAGAGTCGATTTATGTTAGCAATCCTTTACATATAAAAATTACGTATCAATACCGTAGGTCTCGACTCTAATAAATTTTCAAGTTCTTTTTCGATTTCCTTGGCCCTTCCTGACCAACATGTTGTAGTGAATCATCTTCTTCAACTTCGCATCCCTTGAATTGAGCCGCTCATTCAAGGAGTTGTATAGATTCTCTACGGAGGCACACGTGTCGCGAGGACCACATTCTGTTCCTCCAAATGGGTCACTCTTTGGGTGAGCTTCAAGTTATCCAGTACCAAATCGTCGATCCTCCTCAATAACGGCTCATTGAAGGAGGTCGGTGCAGTTGGGCTCCCTTTCGCAGCTAGAGTCTCCTTCGTGGCCCCCCTAATTCTCGGCCGCTCTACATCCACATAGACGGGGCCCTCTTTCGAGGAAGATTCTTCGTCCGACGTCGATTGGACGTCAAATTCTTCCTCGTTAATACTCTCGACCGGAATGTGATTTATCTTCTTCTTCGGCCGCAACTCTTCCACAGCTTTCTTGACCGGTTGTTGAACCTCTTTCCTCTTACCCCCAACGACCTTTCAACCCCGTAGATATTCTTTTAAGACAGGTATCTCTAATTCAAAGCAAACAGGCTCGAGGGGAGCGCGAACCTTTTGAATAAAAAGGAAACACGGTAAATAACAGATTAAATTGATAATATATTTCAAATGCAAAGTATCGACTATTTAATAAGTCGTTATCAATTCATTACAGAATCGATAATAAATTTTAATAAGTCGTTATCGATTCTGTGTTGAATCATTATCGACTATGTAATAAGTTGTTATCGATTCTATAATGAATTGTTATCGATTTCGTACTGAATCGTTATCGACTTATTAAATAATCGTTATCGACTTAATGACTATTTAATAAGTCGTTATCGATTCTTTACATTATCGACTTATTAAATAATCATTATCGATTCTGTAATGAATCGTTATCGATTTTATAATGAATCGATATCGATTCATTAATGAATTGGAAATTTTTTTCCAATCGACATCGGATCTCTCTACTCCTAAACTTTATAAATTTAAATTATTTAATAGACATCATATCTTGCTGTTCAACATCTGTCCGCGAGTGTAACCTTTGATCCTTAATTGCGCCTTGTCTGACCATTTCACCAATCGTGAGAAAGGATCCTTAAGGCCTGTCTAGGAAGGCGAGATATATGGCAGCATCTCGTAAGCCCAGCATTGCAGTACACATATGCGTCCATATGTATTGTACGTCTTAATAGCTTTATCCATCTCGACAGTCTTTCTATTCACCACGCCCTTCATTTTATACTCTATCAAGTCATGGTACACGTGGAGACTCCATGGAGTTCAGTTAAAATTCTCAACGTCATCGATGAGATCGATGTGGTCTTCCCCCAGTTGATGGTGAGACCCGAAAAAAAGAAATATACATAACACATATAGAAGAGACAACTTTACGAAGTCGTCATCACTTTTCGCTCACCAAATTACAGCATTTATATGAGACCGGAGAATTTTTCCATGGGACGTTCTACAAAAATATTTATATCAAATTGTTTATTCTTCCGGTGGTTTAACGGACGAGGTATACTTTTTGGAGCCAACTGCGGTAAGGCCTAGTATCAATGTAATGTCCAGCTTCCAAATATAGACATCAATCTTCCCGATTCGGAAGTGATTTTTTTCAACCCAAAAAGTCAACATCACATCAACCACATCTTCAAGAAATCCCACACCCTTAGACATATGAAATATTCCACCGAAAACTGAAACTCTCAGCAACCCCTTTCGAGTTAGGTTAGCGGTATCGTAGAGATTCGAAATGACACTAGGGGAACAATTGGCAACAGGTATGTGTACAACCATCTTGACAGCTTGTTAAAATGAACTATAGTAAAAAAGAAATGACTGAGTCTCATACTAACACAGATTGTTTAAATGTTAAATGAACTGTAATATATAAAATCGATATCAATTGTATTTTGAGTCAATATCGATTATATATAAAGTCGATATCGATTACAAATACAATCGATAGCGACTATAAATATAATCGATATCGATTCTATATGAAATCGATATCGATTTTATATAACTATAAATACAATCGATATCGATTCTATATGTAATCGATATCGATTCTATATGAAATCGATATCGATTTTATATATAATCAATATCGATTATATATAGAGTAACCTTAAAAAATTATGACAAAATATACACCAACGAAAGGAGAAAAAAAAATTCTACAGCAATAAAAGATAATTTTAATTCCAACTTACAGATTTAATAGCTTGAAGATTGAAGAACGGAACGCTAGCAGCTACGAATCGGCACCGCCTCTCCACCGACTTCGAGCGAAAAAATAAAAAATAAAAAAAGGTAAACAGTAAAGAGTTGAAAAAAGGGCGACTATTTATTACATTGGGGGTAATTTCGCCATTTCCTAAAGGCAGGCGACGGCTCGACGCACTGCGAGTCGATTTGGGTAAAGGTGAAGCTATAGGGCCTCTGACGTAAAAGGTACATCTAACAGGATCGGTCAGGTAAATTTCCCTTAATTTTGGTTTCAACTGCTCAGGTTTGGGAAACTTCCACCCTTACGAAATCACAAGATATCAGAATCTGGTATGTCAAGTTTACAAATAACTTTTTTGCCATAAGTTCCTCCTCTCAATAGCAGCTTTCACAAATTCTCAGAGGCCCTGACAACTACAGAAGCCAGCTTTTGACATGAATAATATGGTAAAGGGTAGCTGTAAAGGCACACAAATCTTGCTTTGAAAGAGACGATGGATATCGTTTTTCGCTCCAATCTTCTACACAAGGAATTTGGAGATCATGTCGCACCAATCAGACTCAGTTTTCGATTCCACATGGCATAGATCCCAAAAAAGTGGCCCTAAAATTACATGGCACATCATGCTCACACGTGACTTTAGGGCTACATTTTTGGGATCTGTGCCATATGAAATTTAAAACTTATTGTTTGATAGATGCACCATAATCTCAAGATCCTTTGTGTAGAAGATTGGAGCAAAAAAATGATCTCCATCATCAGATTTAAAGCAATCCATGATTTTTAGCATAGGTGCCCCGCAAGATTTGGTGGGTGCCTTTAAAGCTACCCTATGGTAAAATATTAGGGTATCAATATCACGCACCCATTAATCCCAAAATTATTGTTTGATATAGATGGCACCATAATCTCAAGATCCTGTGTAGAAGATTAGAACGAAAAAACGATCTCCATCGTCTGATTTAAAGCAATCCATGATTTTTAGCATAGGTGCCCCGCAGGATTTGTGGGTGCCTTTAAAGCTACCCTATGGTAAAAAAGAGTATCACGCACCCATTAATCCCAAAATTATGATAGAAAAACAACTGATTCACTGCTCACCCATAAGTCATATCACAAGCTATAAAATTAACAATTCATAACAAAAAGAACCAAAAATTTGTTGTGCATATTTAATCTACAGCTAGTACAATAAACATTGAAATAGTCTAACTTCGGGTAAACAGCCGATCACAAAAACCTTTGACGATAGCAATCATACCTGCGAACCTGCATTAACCGACCCCAGATTGATGGGATTTTAGGCAAAGGAAATGATGATGAAACCCTTACTCTTACACAGCTCCATTCCCGGTCATTGAAGATGGAAAAATCGTCACATTTTCATTCCTCTGCCAGGCCACCACGAATACAAATTGTAAGAACAAGAAGCCCATCATAGACCATAAATAGAATACAATCGGAAATCCGATTAAAGATCATAGATAGAATAAGGGGCGCTGCTATTGGCCCACCTTATGCTTATCCATGACTCAGCTTTTTCCATTCCCTGAAATCGGCTCAAACAGATTCTTTACTGCGAGCGAGAAGTGTTCTTTCCAGTCACGGGGGGGAGCAAACGGCATCAGGCCACACAAAACAGGGAGAAACAAAAGCATCAGACTGTAAAATGTGAACCGCCGAATCCAGTACGGCAATCTAACTGCAGTTTGGGTCCCTTGAGCAACAGAAACGGGTCCATGCAGGATCCAAAACAAAGGTGATGTGAAGACATTTGCGAAAAAATGCAATAAACAGATCGCCTCCCAATATAAAAGCCAATGATATCCGCTCCCTCCTAGAGTGTCCACACAAATCTTGCCTGCAAAACCACAGGCAAACCCTAATAGCAAGAGGATGAAGGTCACGGGCATCGTCTGCTTGGAAGCGGATGAACGTTGGAGGAGTGAATAAGCAATAGCCAAAATCATAAAAACACCGAATAGCATGCGGCTCATGACTTGGAGGTGGCATCTTAGCATGTGCACCACTGAACTGAAAGATGACACTGAATTTGGAACCCACCAAGATTTCCGCTCCTAAAATAGAGTTAAACACCATTAATATTTGAGATAATGGCAATTGAAAGCTACCTCTATGCTAAATTAGAAATTTAAATGTTAGTAACATGTTTGCAATCAGAGTATCAGACAACATTCGGATGTCCAGGTTTTATTCGTCCCATGATCCTAGTATCTGAATTCAATGACAGCTAACTGGACATATTTTCACCTACCAAATCCTTTTTTCCGGAAGAACAAAGAACTCAATGGACTATCATTTGGAAAGTAGTTACCAAAAATGCGTTTTTTTTAAAAAAATAAAATAAAATAAGTTTATTCCTGTATAAAACCCGTGTTCGGTCACAACATATATTTTTTATTTTCTTATAATTATTAATTTTAGTAATTTTGCTGTGTTTTCACAAAACTGCCGCAATTTACCATTTTCTCCGTATATTTCCGGAGCCATTTTATTCCCGTACCTAGACTTGGTCACTATGATTTGGGAAGGTAAAATTCTTTCTATGACGTACTGCCTGGGACAGAACACTGACCATAAAAAGTCTTAACAAAAGAGGTTAAAATATTCAGGTCCAGTGCCACCTCTGTTAAGAACCTTTGGAATCTGCCAATCATATTATTATACACACTTCTATGTCATCATCTTTATGGAACAAAGTTCTGCAGACTTTGGGGTGGACTTTTGCTTCCCCGAAACATTCCTTCAGCTGGTAGGTCAGCAGAACAGAAATGTGTCCACGATGAAAGGCCAGATTCTGTGGCTTCTATCACTTGCTGCAATCCTATGGGCATTTGGTTAGAGCGGAACAATCGGGTCTTCCAAGAAAAATCATCGCTAAATCAGAACTGTGGTCAGCTCTCCTCGAGACATATGCCTATAGGCCTCGGCACCTAAAGAGTTTGCGGACTGGGAAGTCAGAGAAATCTAAGAAGAATGGTGTAGTAGGATTTTGGCAGGAAGACCAGCTAAATATAGCAGGCAAACTGCCCGTTTGAGCTGCTGTTCCGGGTTGTTTCTTCCCTTTTCTCTTTGTTTTGCTGTCTTTTTTTTTCTGTTGTACTTTCGTTCCTTCCGAGTACCTCACTCAGGCTCTGAAACTTGCTGCAATTTTGATCCAAATGATTGAGCATGTCAGCTTACTGTTTCAAAGAAAACAGAAAAACAGAGTCTACAGAATATGAGATGCAGATATGGAATATGGCTGTCACAGGGATGGCTCTTACAGTTAAAACAGGAAATAGTAAAATGTGTTTAGCATCCATTTCACAGCTTTTCGATGACTATGTTTACACCGTCCACTCATGGATTATGTATTATATTCACTTGATATTTCATCTATATATAAGTATCTTTTTCTTATTAATATATGACAGTATTTTACAAATGCTTATTGAATTAACTGCTCCATTACAGATAAAGCCATGAAAGCCCTAGTTTTAGGCCAGTGGCACATGTTTTTGACCAATCCAATCCCTCAAATGAGTAGCTCTAAAATCACTCCTGTAATTTAAACTGCCCAATCCATGCGCTCTAATATGGACCGTTGTGCCTATTGTTTTATTGGTCAATATTAAAGCACACCAATTGGATGATTTCAATCCTCTCGTAGGCGTGATTCTCTGGATTGATCAAAGATGTATAATATTTTCTTAGAAATACAGTAGCAGCAAACATTCCATCAGATGACAGCTTAAAAGAAAATGTGCAACTAACCTTGGGAGGGTATGCACAGGAGCTCGTCGCCTCTATGATTCGTTTATGGGAATAAACATAAGTCCCGTAAACAAGGCAGCATGTCATAATCAGCAAGCCTGCAACAAGACAGTCTAAGCATTTTTTAAGCAGCTCAGCATGTTTAGTATCCAGTATCTGATTCTTCAACTTCTCCTTTTTGAAGGATGCCTTCGAAATACCCATGGATATTTTAAACCTCTCTAGAAAGTTTGCATCGGAATTGAGAGTCAGCTGTGATTCTTTCAATTTCAACTGTTTCATGATAAGAGCGATCTCAAATTCCTTGAGATCATTAGATCGAACTTGCTCCATTACAGATTTCTCGATTGTGCTCACTATGGATGCACTACATCCAAAGCCAGATGTGGTCCGGGAAACAGGAACCAGCTGTTGATTTAATCGTTCATGAAGGATAAGATTATAGTTCACCGAACTCAGCAGCGAATTTTCTTGAACATCTTCAAAGGTACTAGGCAGTTCGCTACTTCCAAAAGTAGGAAGGATTTCGGAACTACAATTTTCTATGCCCGAACTGCATATAAGATCTCTTTGTCTATCAAGGGGATAATCTCTTATATCCGAACTGAACGAAGTATCTCTTTGCCCATCAAGGGGACGATCTTTTAAATCCAAACTCCATAAAGGATCTCCTTGATCATCAAAGGATGCTTCATTGATAAATCGGAGGGTCTTCAATGTGCTATGAAATGATTGCTCAAAGTTCCTCAAGAAACAGTTGACCCTGTCCCCAAAGACCTATCCAATAACAAAACTAATCACAACCAAAGGCAAAACTAATGCATTAAAAATATACACATTCAAGGTACTCTTATATGACTAATCAGAGAAAGCATAACTTGGTTCAAACGCACAATTTAAGGCCAACACCGCACTTCATATCCTGACTTACATTCGCTACAGATTCTTTAACAGCTGAACTGCAGATCTGCAATGAACTAAATATATTCAAGTTAATCAATATTCCATACTGACATAAAAAATGAAAGCAATGGGATGAATGCATAATATGTAACTGCTTGAAAGAGGATTTAAAATGATACCATTGAAAGTTGATCCGCTGGAATTGTTCCTCCTGCAACATTCTTCCTTTCAAGAACCTGAGAAATCAATACAAACCTCCAAACAGTTAACCACCAAGGAGAAAATAAAATTACAACCATAATCATATTTTGCTTCAGTCAAAGTATCTGTATCCACCCTGGTTGTCATAGCAAGAATGTAGGTTAGGTTCAATTTACTCAGGAACACCTTGGGAAAACAAAGGGAGGATGCCTTGTTCCTAGAGTCCAAGCAACATTTTACTGGCTCAGATCCCTGTCACTAGCAGGACCTCCTCTGAAATAAAGGAACGCCTTGGTCAACCCGCATCCACAAGGCGATGTAAGATTGTCGCATACGATTCGTGGGATGAGACGTCATTCAAAGCATGAAATCATCGACTTGGTTTACTACCAATTTGCTGATTTGCTGACATGTGAATGATTATTATGAGTGTTAAGGAAATTTTGGTTATGTGATATGAGAAAAAAACTTATTTACAAAATAAGATCAAAGTTAAATCCAGTTCACTGAACCTGGTTCAGTTGGCTCACTTTGATTCACAAACCCAAATGAAGCTAGAACACATTTCTGTTTGACATAAACTGGATTCAGTAATTGAACTCAGTTTTAGCAATGAGGAAACCTAAAGCCACGAAAAGAGTGATAGTTTCTGCATTGTGCAACTAGCTAAACCGAAACGCCTTCAAAGCAAATTAGAATCTACCTCCAACAGAAGCACATGCTCTTCAGGGTTACATCCAAATCTAAGGAGGTATTGACTTATGGAAGATTGCTCACTAGTGTTTCAGCCTTCATTTGAAGACAAATTTTTTGTGGATAAATTAAGAACGAGAAACTCGTCTTGCAAAAAAAAGAACCTACGCTCTCTTGCAAAAAAGGGAGCGAAAACAGAACCTACGCTCATTTCTCTCGAGCCCTAACTCCTCTAGCGAAAACAGAACCTACGCTCTCTTGCAAAAAAAACCTTAAGCCACAGTCCCCTTGCTGTGCGAAGAAGAGGAAAAGACGAGAAATACCCTAATCCATTCTCTCTCTCTCTCGGATATAAATGACGGTAAGGAGAGTCGTCACAATGGGGATTTCTAGGGGCATTTTAAAATTTAGATGATCTTCAATATGGTAGTGTTTAAAGATTTTACACCATTAAAGATGTCAGATTTGATGATGATTATTTGGCTGTAACATATTCCAATAATGGAATAACACATGCAATATCTAGAATGATCTAAGACTCGTGTAATAACAGTAAAACCTTTTTTTTTTATATAATATTTTAAATATTTATTAAATAATTTGAGTCGGACAGAGTCATCAGAATGAGTTTCTGAATTAATTCTACTCAATTGCCTTTTGAGTGGAGTCGAGTTTTCGTGTTTTGACTACGGTCTATAATGTGCACCGTGACCATCATCACATTTGAACATAGATCAGAATCTCGTCTGATACCAATGCATATCGGACAATACGTACTGGTATCCGACCACGACGGTACAATACATACAATATGTATAAATAATTCGACTCAGACAAAGTCATCAGAATGAGTTTCTGAATTAATTCTACTCAATTGCCTTTTGAGTCGAGTCGAGCTTTTGTGTTTTAACTACGGTCTATAATGTGCATCAGAATGAGTTTATGAACTCAATTGCCTTTTGAGTCGAGTCGAGTTTTCGTGTTTTAACTACGGTCTATAATGTGCACCGTGACCATCATCACATTTGAACATAGATCAGAATCTCATTGACCGCACAAGGGTTAGAGTTTACAGTTTTTATGCGCTAGAGATTAGGGTTTGAGCTCCCAATATAAAAAATATAAAAAAAGAACTTACAGGATTAGTTGTTGTTTCTTCTTCTTCTTCTTTCTACAGTTTTTTCTGCGCTAGAGATTAGGGTTTGAGTTTTTCGGAGCCTCGAGAGGGTTTAGGGTCATGGCTATCGAATGATGGTTGGGTTGTATATAAATTGAGAACTCCACGTAAATGCCCTTTAAAACATACGAAAACCCCCGCCTATCTCTCGTTTAAGTTAGCGATTGAGTCGACTTGCCGAGCCGACAAACTTGGTCGAGTTTTCGAGTTCATTCGGTGAGTCACTATAGACGAGTCGGCTTGGCGTCGAGTCAACTCATCGAGTTTTAATGCCATTCTTTCTATAATGCAATCACTAGTCAGTCTAAGAAAAATAAGAAGTGTTTTTTTTTGGAGTAGTTATTTGAAAATTAATATCAAATCCAATTGACAATAAATAAAAAGATAGCTACCACCTTTATTTGTCTTAATTTCTCTTCTTGGAAGAAATGCACTAAAAGTACCACCAGCCTCTCTGAAGTTACAAATTTATGATAATGGTGTAATAGTAAAAGGTTATATACATAGTACAATGGAGTGTGTTCGTTACAGGTTATACGTATAGTCAAATAGACACGACACACATCAGAAACTTTCGCTTAAAGGTAAAGGTATGAGTTCCAATCACTTACATCACCCCGTTGTACATTTAGTCAATTTAAGATTTGTTTTGTTACTGGGAGTTTCACCCAACACTTTTTTTTTTTTTTGATAACCTGGGAATCCGGGCCTCTTAGAGCACCCACCTAGTCCCAAGGGCACATGCACACCCCAAATTAGCACATGTCGGGTCAGCACAGGATATAAATCCCTAGGGTGGCCTCAAGGGGGGGAGGGGATTCGAATTCAGACCTCCTGCTTTTGGAAGCAGGTACCTGGCCAGCTCACGCAACCCCTGGAGGTTAGCACCCGACACTTTAGATGCAAACATCCTCTTCAAACCTATTCATCTCTGTAGTGTGGCAAGTTGTTTAAACTCACAGTGTTGAAGCTCCGTATTATCGTGAATGTCTTCATGAGATCAACTGCAATATTACTGCTATTCACGAACATTATGATTAATCTCGTTTTTGAATCAATGCATTGACAATCTTCATATCATCGTCGACTTAAAAGTATTAGATTAATGGACACAGCGGAATATGGAACCCAATAATGAGTTCCTTTTTCTCATCAACTGGACTTCAAGCCAGTAGCAATGTAACTAGTCTCATTATCAGTCACTAATCGAACCACAACCACCCTTGAATCTTCAACTAATTCTATAATACCATTGATCAGTTGAAATAGAAATCTACATTTTCCCATTATTCGATGCATCAAGTGATTTCATGAGGCCTCAATTCTTGTAAACTAGGAAGTTTACAATTGATTTCCAAGTTTGACCACTAATCATAGAACATAATCTTACAAGTCACAACCTCTTTTCTCATGTCCTACAATATCCTTAAAGATCAGTATTCTTCTTAGTAACAACTTCACCAAAATACAGCCCACAGACTACATATGCAATAGATCCTTAACTTTTGGGCCCTCCAAGTTCAACTATCAATTGCAGGCATAGTGACTTAACTGCAAAAAATTTAATAATTTCCCTTCCAACCTTCTTCATGATAATAGGTTTTTTTATCTTTGGTTGTGTTGAACTTTGACTGCAGTAAGACCTCTCATACTATATTGCGCAGAATTTTAGGCTACAAAAAAATGACAAGAACATAGAGTGTTAGGCTAGAAAAAAAATGACAAGAACGTAGAGTGCATGGAGCTGAGAAGTGTATGTTAAAGATGGATGAGTGGAGAAACAAGAAAAGAAAAAATTAGGAATCTTGTTTTATATGGTTTGGACACGCACACCGGAGATAAAAAAAACGGACCCTATATGATGGATTGAGACATTACAAGCACAGAGAAGACAGAGAAGAAGAGGACCCGTGAAGACCTAAAGGGAAGCAGTGAGATATAAAATGGAGGATTGTGGAGTTAAGGAGAGCTTAGCTCTGAACAAAATAAGTGGAGAAACTGGATTAGCAAAGCCAACCCCAAATAGATGGGATAAGGCTATGATGATAATGGTTGCTTAGAACTTTCCATTCTGTATAACAAGATTCAATAGGTCCCTCCTTTGGTCTCTCTCATCGTCACAAATCACCATAAAACCTTTCTCTCAGTCCTAGCAGTCCTAGGTGCAGCATAACCAGAACAACCCCTGCCTCATGTTATAAGGGTCCACCACTAAACCCAAATCAATGGAAAACTACGTTGCTAATCTTCATCTCCTTGTTGTAGTCAATGCATGCTTGTCTCTTACTCTCTTCTTATCACAACCCTTTAAGAACCAAACCAGCCACCGAACTATTATAACCATTGGCTTGATTGAACAAAATTGAAGCAGACCGGTTCAATGAAGAAAATATATGATGCAAATCTGAAGTCAAGGGCAAAAAATTGGGAAGATGAAGGAGAGAGAAGAGAGTGGATTCCTAAGTTGGATTTTAAAGACCCAAGAAAAGTAAAGAGAGCCCCAAACAGTAAATTTGAAAGGGCCCAAAAAAGTGACTTAAATAAGTCACATGCAGCATGGAATGTAATTAAAGAAGGAAAGTTCAAATTTCCAGCAAAAGAAGTATCAACACGTGCGACTGTTGTTGATATACATGTAATTAGACATAGTGGTTGTGTCACTAAGAATAATTTGGGTGTGTGTCTGCAAGTATAGTAACTAACTCTTTTTTCCCTTCTTCCGGTTTCATCGTAATCAGTGATGTAATGATGGATCATATAAGTAGTTAATGCATTGAGAAGAATGCCTAAGAAAACAGTCAACCCTAATTCTCTCTAACTCTCCTCTTTCTTCTCCTTCCTCTACCTTAAACCTAATCCAATCTAACCAAATACATTTCATAGTTTTATCTGTGACTGGCTGTTGAGACAGAAGATCGATGAACTCTATGATTGGTTTAATGAATCTGGTGTCAAGTGATTGCTTATGTAGTATGTGTAACAGCAAATTATGAAAGAAAATTTGTTTTGTGACAACGGGTTTCAAGATATAATATTCACAGATCTGACTCATGAATCGACAGACTTTTGCTTAATGGACATCATGATTCAAATGGAAGGGAGAGGCCTAGTATGGGCCGACCGGTATCAATATTTTATCTCTGATGAAATGACTGATAAACAAGATATAAATGTTCAAATGGAAGGGAGAGGCCTAATATGAGTCGATTGGATAGATTTGAGTGTAACCTAGGTTGGGAACAACTCTATCCCAACAAATTACTTCATAAACTTCCAAGGCCGACTTCAAATCACGTGCCTAATCTGTTAAGCTGTAGAGAAGGGAAGTGCGATCCGATGTTGTTTATATTTGAAAATATGTGGCTTAAAACCAAGAGCACAGATGAATTGGTGGGAGGATGGTCTTAATATATCAAAGTATTTTGCCTTTTTAGAGAGTCAAGTTTCTGTATCTTCTTTTTAGTTTGAATAAAAATTCACAAGTTAATGATTACAGATATATTTATATATATATATATATATATATATATATATATATATATATATATATATATATATATCCTTTTTCAGAAGTTTCACTTCCTCAGATGCATATATATATATATATATATATATATATATATATATATATATATATATATATATCCTTTTTCAGAAATTTCACTTCCTCAGATGCAATAAAATTGCCTTCCAAACTTTGACATCAGATCAGATTAATAAAAGAAGCATTCATTCCTGTGGAGTGTCTCTTAGGGCACGTTTGTTTCAGCGGTATCCTTATTACTGTAAAATTCACTTTCCATGTACTAATATGATGACTAGATTACATGCAAAAATCACATTACAGGTATTACTTTAAGGTAAAATGTTTGTTCTTTTCACAATATACTTTAGCTTTTAAAATTCACTTTTTGATAGAATATTTACATTACGCTCAAAAGAACAATTTTTTTTAAAAAAAAATTGTTGTTCGCAGTGTTCTTAAAATCATCGGGCGGTCGGAGGGATGTTCGGGCTGAAATCGTTGGGCAGCGCCGGGCAGGCGCCCCAAGATCCGGGCGGCCGCTATGTATATATATGTATTAATGTATATATATATATATATATATATATATATATATATATATATGTTATTTCATCATAAATGTATATATTTTAATATATACATTCAATTTTATATCTATGAAAATTTTAAGAAGAAAAACAGAGGAGGAAGAAAATGAAAAAACTGAGGAAGAAGAAGAAAAAAAAAATTGAGGAAGAAGAAGAAGCACAGAGGAAGAAGGAAATTTTTTTTGAGGAAAATAGAGGAAGAAGAAGAAGAAAAAAACAAATAGAGGAGGAAGAAGAAGAAAAAAAAACTGAGGAAGAAGAAAAACAGAGGGCGAAGAAGAAAAAAAAAAACTCACCTGTCGCGGAGGGTTATCGTTGGAGCATTTGTCGGGGAGCTGTCTCCGGAGGGCCGCAGCCGCCTGAGGAGTGGAAAGGGGTTTTGGGGTCTATCAGGGTCTACATATCCTAAATATGGAGTGTAACCGCAATTGGGTCGTAGCGGAGCGGGAACCAAAGTCGCTCGAGCGACTTAGACCAGAGAAATCACCCTTAGAATAGTGCGTCGCTCGAGCGCGAAACAAAAGTTGCTCGAGTGACTTAAAAAATATTGAGGATTGGGGCAAGGAGGCCGCCTAGGTGCCCACCCGGGCAGCTTGGGCTGGCGCCCCAAATCCGGTCCGCCCCGGCCTAAATCGGGGCATCCAGGGGCCCGAACCGCCCCGGGCAACTGTCAGAACACTGGTTGTTCGTAATAAATGGATTTTTTTTTTTAATCGGTAAATAGAGTATATTGAAAAGCCAGCAAGGTGCTGGAATAAACATTACAAAGCCTGGTCGACCAACAGAGGACCACAAAACAACCAACCAATGGGACAGCAAAACTAGAAAAAGAAAACAGAGGAAACACCTAGCATCTAATCAGCATCATATCGACATTCAAGCTAACCCGACTCCTAGGGTTCCGAAGTTAGCTCACTCCCAGAAGATCGACATTCAAGCTACCCCGACTCCCAGGGTTCCGAAGTCAGCTCACTCCCAGAAGATAACCATAGTGAGACTAGGTCTTTGGCAGCTTTCACTATAAACCCCACAGGTTTCTTTCTTTGCTCAAAAATCCTCAAGTTCCTCTCCTTCCAGATACTCCAAATGACAGCAAAGGTCACTTTCCAATTATTCCTTAGCTGGCCCTCCATGCCAACTGCGCTCCAGGTCAGATAATGAACGTAAGGCGTAGCAGCCATAACCCAACTCATATCAAACAGTTTCAAAAAGATACTGCAAAACTCGGAAGCAACATCGCGATGGATGAATAGATGAGCGGCCGATTCCTCTTCCTAAGAGCACATGATGCAGCAATTAGTGATATTCTTTCCCCTACGAATGAGTAAATCCATTGTGAGCACTCTCTCTTTGAATAAGGCCCAAGCGAAGAACTTGATCTTAAGCGGGATATTAGCCTTCCACAGCATTGCTCCTTGGAATTTGATAAGCGGTCGACGAGTTAACATTCGATAGTACGATTTGACACTGAACATACCATTTTTGCTAGGGTCCCATCTCCGCCGATCTTGATTGTAGGGATTCCGAAACATCCCGTACAGCACCTGTAAAAGTCTTGCAAACTCTTCCTCTTCATCAGCACGCAGGTTACGACGAGTGTACACTTTCCACAATCTTGCTCCGTTGGATTCCGAAGCAAAATCGGCAATCCGCCTCGTCGGGTTCATGGCTATGGAGTATACATCAAACATCGCTTAAGAATCCTCTACCCATCTCTGTCCCCGAGCAGACAAGTGCCACAACCCCAATCAATCAAGCCCCGTCATGTAAGTGCTTCCAAGTACCGCAGATGTTTTGCCACTAGGGAGAGGTGCCTCTAGTAACTAAGGTATTGACGCCCCAGTTGTAATCGGACGGCCCATACTTCTCAATCAGAACCTTACGCCATAAACTGTCCATTTCATCCCCATTAGCGGCACGCCAAAACCACTTGCCCAGCAGGGATATGTTGGTCCATCTAACACTGCGAATTCCCAGTCCTCCACAATTCAGCGGTAAAAGACATGTGTCCCAATTAATGAGATGGTACTTTTTCTTCGAGCCCGGTCCCTCCCATAGGAAGTTACGTTGGATTTGTTTGATTCGAAGTATAACTCCAGTCGGGCACTTGAACATCAACATATAGAAGATCGGAAGGCTTGCAAGAACAGCCTTGAGCAGAATCAGCCGGCCACCACTGCTGAGAAGTTTACCTTTCCAAGTAGGTAACCGTTGTTGAAAGCGTTGAATCACCGGCTCCCACAATGTGGCCGTCGATTTTCGCAAACCCAAAGGCAGCCCCAGATATTTGATTGGGAAGTCTTGCCTGCCACAATTAACTGTACACGCCAACTCTTGTAAAGTCATGTTGTCTATCCCAATGCCCGTGATCTTGGATTTGTGGAAGTTAATGCGTTGTCCCGAAATGGCCTCGTACACGGATATGACCTCCGCCAGGGACCTGAACTCCTCCACCTTTGCCTTACCAAATAAGATAGTGTCATCAGCAAACTGGACAATCGAGATGGCCTGGTCATGTGTACCAACTCTGATCCCCGAGAGAAGGTTCAGATGTCTCGCCCGAGTAATAAGCTCCGCAAGTGCTTCCCCCATAAGGTTGTAAAGAAATGAGGAAAGAGGGTCTCCCTCGCGGATGCCACGAGAGCTCTTGAAATAACCCACTGGTGTTCCATTTAACAGCAACGAGAACCAAGGAGCTGAGTAGCACCCCAGCATCCAGCTCCTCCACTTAACTCCGAACCCGAACCTTCTTAGCATATAATCCAGCCCGGACCAGCTGATACGATCATACGCCTTTTCCATATCAACCTTCCACAGGGCTGCCGGTATCCACTCGAAATGAGCTAAATGGATAACTTCATGAGCCACCGCCACCTGATCCACTAGTTGTCTCCCCTGCACAAATGCACCCTGCGTGTCAGAGATCAATTTCCCCATCAATGGTCTGAGCCTGTTAGCTAGCACCTTAGCTAGGATCTTATAAAGGCAATTGATTAGGCAAATCGGACGGAAATCGGTGAGATCCTGGGCCCTGTCTTTTTTCAGAATGAGAGTGATGAAAGTGGAGTTGAGACTGCGACCAATGAAAGCAGTTTTATAGAATTCATGGAACACTTCCATCAGCTCCTCCTTGACCACCAGCCAGTACATACGAAAGAATTCCAAGGTAAAGCCGTCAAGTACCGGAGACTTGTTCTTCCCCCCTTTCTTTATGGCATTCCATACCTCTTCTACCTAAAACGGAAGTTCGATCTCGACGCTTTCATCGGCCATGATAGTATGAAAAGACACACCATTCGGTTCTGGGCGCATCATGTCATCATCCTTGTACAGCTTCGAATAGAATCATACAACCTGATCTGGTCGTAACCGACAAAGGTCACCCCCTCAACAGTAACAAAACGCAAGTAATTCTTCTTGTTTCTCGTATTGGCAATGGCGTGAAAATATTTGGTATTTAGGTCACCCTCTTTCAACCACCGCACCTTCGCCTTTTGTTTCCAAGAAACCTCCTCGGCTCTAGAAAGATTGTTGAAATTCTGCTTTTTTTGAGCCCGTTCTTCTAGCTCACTGGCTGAAAGTACCCTGCTTTCCTCCAGATTATTGAGCTCCTTCAGCTTAAAAAGAATTGCATCTTTATTGGTATGCAGTTATCCGAACACTTCTTTGTTCCAATCAATGGTTCTTTTCTTGATCCATTTTAGTTTTGATATGGAATCGGTAAGTTGTCGTTCCCCTAGGTCGAAGTTCTCTCCACCACTCCGGCACAGCAACACGGAAACGATCATCAAGCAGCCACATGTTTTCGAACCTGAACGGAGTCGGCCCTTTCCCCTAGCTTCGCACATCAGCACCACCGGCCGATGATCAGAAACTGCCCTAGCTAAGCATTCCAGCCTGGCAGTCAGATATCCAAGTATTGAAATTCTTCATCACCGCCACATCTAGCGGCCCCCCTTTTTTTCATGCCCCCATCTTATCACGTTGAAATCACCTCCCAGGCAAATCGGATAATCCCACCTAGCAGTAACAGCATCCATTTCATCCCAAAAATCTCCCTGTAGCATGACATCCAACGGCCCATAAATACCGGAGAACGTCCACCGTTTCCCGTTGTCTTTATTCCGTAGAACCACCGACGCTGAGAAGAGCCCCACCTCTTCATCAATCTTATCGAACAAGGACGACCTCCACGCTACCAAGATACCTCCCGAAGCCCCAACCGAATCGACACCCGTCCACTCCCAGTTCTTTCCTTTAAGCACTGGCGCGACTTTGCCTCTGTCACAGGAGCCCCATTTCGTCTCTTGAAGTGTGATAACAGCCGGTTGTAGCGAATCAATAACTCTCCTGACTCCGGCACGCTTAGACCCGTCACTGATACCCCTCACATTCCATGAAAGCATCTTCATGAGAGAAACAACTCATTGCCCGCCCTTCAGCCGAGATAGGGTTCAGGCACCCCCCGTCCCCCTACCATCCGTCATCCCCCATTGCAATCGCACGAGCTCCTGTGCCCCAGTCCGCCGTTTCTTCCTACTCTCATTACGAACAACCAAAATAGAGCGGAAAACCTCCCGCAGTGTCTCCTCCGGGCCTTTGAATGTCAGACCGAGTTGACGACCAACCCGGATTAGTCTATCAATTTCGGTCGAGATGTCCAACTCACCTAACCACTGAGGCATTCCCTGAGTCTCTTCCACCTCCGGTACCGGGGACGCCAAAAGGACATTATTCTCCGATTCCAGAAACTGATCAGCCAAAGGAGAAGAGGAGATGATATCAGTAGAGGACTCAAGAATCATCGTCGGGTTCTCGGTTGTGGGCGTGTAAGCCCAACTACCCTCATCCTTCTCCTCTACAGCCCATAATTCGTATTCCGGGTCCCCCTCCTCCCAGTTTAACCGGCCCAATAATCTTGGGCCTACCCGCAGACGAAACAGGATCGGTCCATTCTCCTGACCCGTATAGTAGAAGTTTAAAGTACCCCTGAAAATAAGCCTCCAGAAATCATCCCTTGCCACATGGTCTCGGTTGTCCGTAGCACCGACACGTATCAAACCCGGCACGTGCCCAACTCCCTCACTGTAAGTTAACTCTATACCCGCCCAACATCTGAGCTTTACCTTCCAATCGATGGGTTGTCTGGCTCGAGAAGGTTCCCAAGTTAAGACGTGTCTCCATCCAGCCAGAGCTCGAACCACAAGGAGGCTTACGTGTCGACAATCCAGCCATCAACAGCTAAAAGGTAGAATATATATTCTTCCTTTTACGCAAGTACACCTTGAACCCTCTAAACTTTCCTCTTGATATTTTCATAGAAGGCAAGTTCTCTGCCTCCATTTCCATGGGATCCCAGCTTCCGCCGTTGTCGGTGTCCTCGGTTGTCTGCGTCGACTGCAGTTGTACCGTCCCATCAGCATGTTGTCGCAAGTAGTCGCTTTGGAAGTACGGGTAAATCTCAACCGTTGGAGCGATCGATAGAATAAGATCCGCGGGGACCGAAAGGTGCCTACTTCGGCTATCTACTCCGACCGACGTCTAACTTTCAACATATATCATCCCCACTATCTCTCCCTCTTCAGCTACCTCGTTGTTAGGCCTCCCAACCCCTGTTGATCCCTCAACAGCTCCCGACGTCGGATCATGAGCCATTCCATGCGTCCCAGAGGAAGCACAGTCCTTAGCCGGTGCGGTCGGTCACCATTATGGCCCCAGACGAAACGACGGGTTCGTGGCTGGGCGCCTCTCCGAGTCTCTCGCCGACATCCGGCCGGTCCTTACCATCCCCCTCCCGACTAGATTGGAGATCGACTGGACTTTTTCTGTGGAACTACCGAATATGTCTACGCCGGTGACCCGAGGCCCCGCGGATTCTTCACCCGCCTGATGCGGGGGGAGCACCCGCTCCAATAACGCCACTTCTATGAAGACACGAACTATTTGACCGCCGACCAAAATTTCACAGCTTTTGGGGATGTAGTCCAAAGAGTCGATGACGACGAGGATTCTGGCATGGTCCGTGTCCCAG
This sequence comes from Chloranthus sessilifolius, assembly GCA_021018995.1. NCBI lineage: Eukaryota > Viridiplantae > Streptophyta > Magnoliopsida > Chloranthales > Chloranthaceae > Chloranthus > Chloranthus sessilifolius. The sequence continues at coordinate 86,679,780 of CM037594.1, read as the reverse complement.
AGGTCAACAGTGCACCTGTCGACCAGAATGAACCGTCTGCACCGGTCTCCGATCCCTTTGAACTCCTTCGACGACCATGCATGTATCGATAGGCCGAAGACACGGATCCAGACCCCTTCCCTGTCACGGTGGACTTGTAGATCTCCTACCATTGGCTCCCAAGGTCGGCATTCCACCAGACAATCTTGAATGTAAAATGTTTTTTGGGGCAAAAATCCTTAGCTCCCTTCTCTGATCTGAACCGCAGTAGAAATTTAGTTGTGGAAATAGTAGATACTGTAGGTCTCTCCGTAAATTCCCACTTGTTAATGATCCATCTGTGTAAAAGAAATAGTGACAATGAATCTTTATTAGTGTAAAGGACCACCTAGTAATGGCGTAGATTATTGGCGAGAGAAAGAAACTATGCGGAGTCAAAACTGAGCATCCCGAAGCTCGGTTTCGAGGGACCACTCTCACCGGCAGTTTCTGTCTTTCTTTGCCCCACAATATCAACGAAAGACGATTCGAAACGATGTTCGATCGACGCCTGGAAAGGAGCCTACATCTGGCAGTAGACCTTCCTGGCAATAGACTAACCCTACTGCACATCGCGCAACTGCGATTCATTAAGAATCGGTTGATGTAAGTTCCTCATCTTGGGAATCCGGTCGTCACCGATTTCGCTGCCTCTCGATCTGGGGAACCCGCACTCGGATGGCATACTGCGTGACGTCGAAGTTGACATTGACCGCACAAATCCATCGCCACCAGAGCACGACCGTCTCCTTCCCATTCCAGACATGCCTCCCTTCCCAAAAACAGATATCTTAGAATACCAATTCAGATCCATATGGGTTTGCAGCCAATATAGGTCTCATGCGGATCAGAGAGCTTGAAAACCATGAAATAGCTGATATAACCAAGAACTAAAGAAGTGGTCAAATCACCATGCTACGTCCCTCAAACTACATAATAAATGGATATTGGCCATGTCGCATTTGCAAGACTTCTTCGAGCATGATGTGCAAGCCAACTAAAACATTGTTTTGTCTCCTTGGAATGGTAAAATAGAAAAAATTCTCCATGGTTAGTTTCCAATCCCAAGAAAAAAAAATCTTGTATCAATAAAGGTTTGGATTTCACGTGAGATATCTTTCATTTGACATGGACAATGGCATGAATCTATACATAGATGTTTACTTTCCGTAGTTTAAAAAAGGATATGTTGAATTTGTACCAGCTCAAAGCTTGAACTTTAATGGTTGCTCGAGGTGGGCATCTACGCCCAGTGCAAAACCTCTTTTATAGACAAATGTGAACTCCATTTGCAAAGACCATAGCTTGCCCAAATTGGCAAAAGTCAATCAATCCAATGGCCACCAATGCCGCAGCTCAAATCTGCCTAAGAGTCAAAGATTCTACAAATCAAACAAATAATGAAGGCTCATCTAGAAAGGCCACGTCAAAAAGCAATCACAACAATTTCTCAACAGAGGAAGAGTCGAGAAACCATAAATTCAGATCTTACACAAGTCATTCCTCACTGAAATCTGTGAAGAAATTAATCGTGCGTCTAGAAACTCCATATTAGATAACAGAGCTCTAACAAACTCGTAACAGCTGAAGCTTCGAGAGTCTAGCTTGCCCAATCTCCCAGCGTCTATGTACTCTAATTTCTATGAATTACTCAAATTTGTAACTAATTAAGATTCCTTTTGTAACCTATATAAGGATATGATGTAAATAGCAAATAGATGACGGAAACAGAGAGTTAAAACACTTGCCATCTTCTTTTTCCTGCTTATGGTTTTCTTTAATGGTCAATTTCACACTGATCTGAGATCATCCCTTTCCCAGCTACACCATCAAGAGTTGCAGGTTCATCCAAACAAGCTCCTGCAAACCCATGATCCTAGTTGATCATCTGAGTCATGGGGAATAGGAGCTAAATTGTACGACGAGAGGAGGTCCATTAGTCAAGGGGTTCTTCTTGAACCCATAAGGAAGAAGATGGTCATTATGGTCATTGATAATTTTAAAATCCTATTTAGCAGCACTAAATAGCATTAAAAGTAGTGTAAAGAAAGTGGCCGTTACAACTTTTGCTTGTAATATTTTGGTGTTAAGAGGCATAGGGCCTCGTAAGTAAAAAAAAATTCACCTGTAAAGCAAACAGTGAATTACATCACTGTTTTACGTTGAAACGAACAGCCAAGTGCTGGCAAATTCTGACCGTTGCAGTAAAAAAGGCATTTACTCGTAATATTTGCCCAATACGGTGAAACGAGCGTGCCCTTAAAGCATCTCACAACCTTTAATACCTTGTAAAAAAACACCCAGAATACTCTGCCGGTGAGCAAATGAGCAGTCTTTAGGGAATCTAAAGACTACGAGGTTCTCAAAACACTCCTAGAAGTTTGTAAAACTGATAATGTCACAATAAATCACATAGAACACACTGAACGAGACAACAGTAAAGCTGCAGAAAGGTAAAAGCACTTACCTACACGGCTACACCTATCAGGCTAAGCAAAGAACTAAATATTTACACAAAACTTCAACTAAAAAAAGTCTCCGTAATCAATGAATTACAACATCTACAAAAAACAAAACAAAAACCCGAACCCTAACCTTAGGCATAACATTATCCACCATCAACATTTCAAGAGGAAAAGAAAAGAACTTCAAAGCATTCTCACTTCCTAGCATAGTCACCGAAATCGCCAACTTTTTGACCGATTAAATCACAATTTTTTGGTTTACCAATTAAATAGCAACTTAATCGTGAATTTTTTCTAAAAAAAAAAATCGCCAACTTTTTGACAAAAAATATGACAGTAGTGATTAATTGTCACTTTTTCAATAGATTGTGAGATTTTCAATAGTTTTTATACTTTTTCATACTCTATAATCTCTTCATTTTTTTCCCAGATTTTTCCCGATCTTTCTATTTTTTATTGCCCAAATTTTCCTCTTTCAACTTATTCCCAAACCCCGACTTGGCACTATGCCTGGGAGACGACTTAGCCAAGAAAAATCACCACGTCTGATTAAAAACTCACAGATCTCCACGGCAAAACTATAAACTACTCGCAAGGTTCTTTATCGATCACAACGATTTATCTAAAAGTGTTAACTACTTTATTTACAATTTCCATAAGAACAAAAAACCCTAACCCTAGCTCCAACACGCACCTGCGCAATTACGGCCGCAATCGACATCCCGAGAGGAAGCGCGAGCGCCTGCAAATCGTTCTCACCGTGACGCCGATTCCGAAGTCTGCTCCCGACGAGAAATCCTCCGCTATATAATGAGGAATACGAAGACGAAGTCGAAGCTCTGGAAACTTTTGAAACTCTCTTTTTCTTCTTCACCAAGATCCCTTTCCCTTTGTCGATAAGTTTCGGAGACTCCGAAACCGTCCGATTCAAGTTTGACGGGAGCGATTTGATTGTTTCGTAATCGCCGCTGGTGTTATTATCGGCTTCGTCGTCGTTGTGGCGAGAACCGCAGTTCGACGAGACGATTTCTTCGCCGTCGATTTGTTTCTTTGTGAGATGAGTTCGAGAAGAAGGGATTTGTTTGGAAGAAGAAGAACATGGAGACAGAGGTGGGAATTCCATGAGAGAGAGAGAGAGAGAGAGAGAGAGCGAGGGGAGGGGGGGGGGGGTTAATTCTTATTGGATTTAGGAAAATCAAATGGTCGAGTGCGTCATGATATAGTAAGCGCATGTGAACCATTGGATTTAGGAAAATCAAATGGTCGAGTGCGTCATGATATAGTAAGCGCATGTGAACCATTGGATATATAAGAAGATGGCATTCACAGATTTAATGGACTTGAAACCGTGGCTTTGATGTTAGAGAAAAGAATGGCGGAATGGAATTTGGGATAATGGCTCTAACCGATTTTATTTTTATTTTTTTTTTATTTTATTTTTTTTTTTGCTCTAACCGACATTTAAATACCAAATGGTTGTTAAATAATCTTACACCGCTAAAATGTTACTTTTTATCTTACACCATTGAAATATGATTTATCATTGTGTCATATGACACACATCAAAGATCAAAATTTCGACCGAAATGACCAAAATTTCGATCGAAATTTCGGCCGAAATTATCGGTTTCAGTCCCCACCGAAATAATAATTTGGACCGAAATTTCGGTCCAAATTTGTATGGGACCCAAATTATCTGCGAAAATTTCGGCTAAAATTTTACCCAAAATTTTGATCCTTGGCACACATCTATGATCAAGCTAAACTGTACAAGTGGCAATCCATCGTTGGAGCATGTCCCAGCCAAAGGATCATGATTTTAAGTGGATGTAAACCATTCGATCGGTAACCTTTAATATCAACTACCAAAATTAAGAAAACTGTTGGTATAAGAGTTCATAGATCGGATGGTTCGAATCTCCCAAAAAGTGTGATTTTTGGACCCATAGCCTTTCAATTTATGATCACTTTGACGATATGGATTTCTACAATCATTTGGTGTTGAAATGACGGAGAGAAGTAGGGGTGTATTCGGTTCTGTTTGGTTGGTTTTAGACCAAAACTACAAACCAAATCGGTCCTAATCGGTTTTTAGATTTTCAAACCAAACCAAACCGTCCAACCCTTAAACCAAACCAACCCGATTAGATTCAGTTTGATTTGGTTCGGTCGATTTCGGTTTTCCTACAAGTTCTACTTGCACATCAAAATTTTCTGAACTTCTCAACCGGTTTTCCTATAAGTTTTACTTCATTGCTTTACGATTTAGGAATAGGCTAAAGACAAGGGTAGGGTTTTATATAAAAATACGCATTTTACTTAAATGCACTTTAAAATTAATCAAACCCCCGCCTATATATATATACTTACAAACTACATTCGGTTCGGTTCGGCTTGGGGAGGCTTGGAACCGAAACCAAACCAAACCAAACTTTTCGGTTTTCCTTTTTTCCAAACCAAATCTAAACCGGTACCCGTCCAAATTGGACCAAACCCAGCGGTTTGGTCCGATTTGGTTGGTTCGGTCCAAAAAATGCACAGCCCTAGTCAAGAGGGTCGGGCTCATGTAATATTGAAGGACCTGATTTCCTTGAATCCTAGCGAAAATGGTGTTTGAATGATCGTACACCATTTATGGCTTAATTGTAGATAATCCATACCATCAAATTGATAGATCATTCATTAAAGGGCAATGGGCTCAAAAATCTCTTTTCTATATAAGTAAGATAGGCTCTAATTTGCGACCTACATTTAAATATTAAAATGGTGTTTAAACGATCTTTCAACATTAAATTTAGATTTTTGAGCATATCTCAGCCAAAGAATCATACCAATAAGTGGATGTGAATCATCCGATTGGTGAATAGCAAACATTAAATATACTAATATTTAAAGTTACTTCGTTCGATGGTTTGCTTGGTTCGAATTCAGGCTCCTAATTCACAATTCACTATTATCAAGCATACCTGGTTCGCTTAGAGTAGGATGAGTTTTAAATATATTTACTAATTTTGTAAAATAAATTTGCACTCCTAAATAAATGAAATGCAAATGATCGCGTGATTAGTTATAAAACTTAAAAATCATAAAATCTTAGGTTTGAATTAGCCTTAATGCTTTCAATACTACTTTGAAACTAAATAGTTAGCGTTACGTAGTCAATTTGCTTGTCATGTTGAACTGTATCGAATTGAATTATGAATTGCTTCGTTTTATCCAATTCGTGATTTCCTAGGTGAATGAGTGAATTAAGTAATGTAGCTAATTTTCATTCATTTAAGATATTTAATATAAATAAGGAAATACTACTCATTTGAATATAATGAAAATAGTTTCAAGTTTCAATTCTAAAATAATAAAGAATCAACTTTCAAGTTCAAAAAAATAATAATTGGAATTTGGTTAAAATTTCAACTTTCAAATTTAAACTTTTTTTGAGCCATTAAAGCCCATAAATTTTAGTACGTCAAATTTTACTAAAACACAAAAGTTCGATTAAAAAAATCTTTGAAATTTCGAAATAATCGATGATGTAACTAGCGATATAATAATGTAAATGATATAAGGAAACAATCACAACCACAAAACGAACACAGACGATTTTAACGTGCAAAACCCTTTCAAAGGTAAAAATCACGAGATCTATCTCAAATCCATTTACAACCGTTATCTCTCACGATGGTCCACTCATTTCACACGAACCAACAACAAACTTGAAACAAACAAGTTCAACCTCAGATTACAGAGGCAAAATTTTCTTTGAGATTTAGATAAATTCGGAATAATACTAAATTATCTCAAAGAGAAGGGAAAATAGGAAATTCTAAAGAAATTTTCGAAAGTGAAGATTTTTCCCAACAATTCTATCTTTCCGAATCCATAACTTCCCTTTTAACCGGTCGAACACGGACATCCGCGAATCACTCACGGATGTCCGTGAGTTCAGTAATGGACGTTCGTCCAACCGACAGGAACAATAGGCAGCCCACAGAACAATTAAAACTCCAGAAACAGATATTACTAAGAGTTGTTCTGTCACACTGACTCTACTTGACATTCTAATACATGTTGGGAGCACTTCTAGGTTTGATCATGATTATGCCAAAATAACTAACAACCTTTCATCTTAACTTTCATATACAAAAGACCGATCAGTCTCATTATAAAATCAATCGGTCTTATAATGAGATTGATCAGTCTCATAACTCAAGAACAATCAATATTATTTATATCTTAAACTGTATGGTAGTTTCAAACATCAGATAGTAGTAGGATAGTAACAGATATATGTAATGCAAATAACAGAATAACCCTCCATTGAATTCAAAATCTCACATCTTACTTTCAAGTGAGAAGGATAACAATTGAGGATTAGATCAAAATTATGTCAAATTGTAAATCTTATTTGAAAGTCAAGATGAGAGATTTTTTATCAAACTTATGTTTTTTAGTAATGTGTTGACATAATAAATTATGTGTTTAACAGTTAAGAAAAAAAACTTGGCATTTTTCATATAATTTAGGCCAAATCACAAAAAAAATTAATTTGTGTTCTTAAATTGGAAAGTTGACTTTTTATTTTTTAAAACTTCAATTTGAAACTATTTTTATTAAATTTGAGCATGACTATTCTCAATTGTCTAATGACATTAAAGAGAGTCTCATTTTTTAATTAGTCAGTCTATATAGTAATTGTTATGATGATTTCAAAAAAACCTAAAAGTTTTAAAATACACTTGCAAGAAATGGAAGTATATTGTCATCCAACTGATTTATTTACTTAAACAAGATTTAGGCACATGTCATATATCTTGATCCTATTCAATAAATACATAAAAATAGTTAAAAGGTCTGATACTATCAGGGACATAACTTTAAAACTAACGTTCGTAAGTTAGAAAATAAAAGTTTTTTGCTTTTTTTGGTACTTAATCCAAGGAATAATGATACACTACCATTTTATAATAGATGATTTTATGAACTTCTGCATGTTGGGCCATTTGGCAGATGCCTTTGAGCAATTCAAACCATCAAAAATGTTATTTTATACATGGAACTAAAGTGAGCCCAAAAATGATGGGAATCATTCAATCTATGCATTCTAAAATGAATGGTTGTTCACATTTTTAACGATTGAAATTAATATGTACTAAAATCGGATGGTTAGAATCCTCTAATAGATGTGATTGTTTGAGACATGTATAATGTACTACTTGGATTGATCAAGCAATGTCACATGGCCTTCAAGAGAAAGATCATGAGATAATCTATTTAGGAGTCAACCTCTTTAGAAAATCAAGTGACAGAGGAGGAGAAAGAAAGGAAATGGGTGTTAGAGGCATCGCTACTCACTCAGTAAGGGCTTTTTACCTATTGAATCAATTCAAAACATGACTAGCATATATTTTAATGGATTTGAAATCGTGGAAGTCATCTTTTGATCAAATTATGTAGCTCACTGACCGCTTCGTGGCATTATATATGATGCCTCTTTCTAGACAGTCGAACTCGTATTCAAAGTTTAACTATTAGATCTTTTAGTGAAGTTGAAATCCTCAAATGCATCTTCCAATAGAATTCGTCTTATTGGCACTCGCTGACATTTTGATTCTTGTCAACACAGTTTAAGTCATATACATGGTCAAATCTTGGATGTGCACAGATATTTGGAGGCGTGAAATTGGTGCAAATACATTATTGAGCATGCAAACAAACTACGGGTAGGTACATGATTTGAATATCTAATACAAATGATAACCACAAAATTAGTTTGTGGGGGATTAATTTTAATTCATTGATTTTAAAGCATTACGAATGATAGGATTTTATAAGCATTAATTAATTTTAGTGAAAGTGGGTATGGATTTCAAATGGTTATGAACTATTTGGGTACTTTTTCTATTTTTTTTGAGAAAACTACTTGGGTACTTTTGAATGCACATAATTAAGGGGCGAATTTTATGCGTTAAGTGTCCCTTTTCGGAAGACACATTATTTCATGGGGTTTACTCCAAACGAGTTAAGTCATTTTTTCGCACGATGCATGAGATTTTGGATTATGAGCTTAGGCACTTGTAAGGGTGGTCAATGACATTTTTTTCATTTGATTGAGTTGCAATATTTACAAGTAGCAATTCAAACAACATGGAGAAAGTCTATGACTTTGATCTCTAACATGTTAAGACTCTTACCATAGTGCAATTCAACGGTGCCCCTTATTTGAAAGGAAAGGTTTTGTATTATAGTCAAACTTCATCACAAAGATGGAGTATGTGGCTATTTGCCATGGATTTGACCCTCATGATCATCATTTAAACACCATTGGAGTGTTTAAATGATAGTACACCATTAAAGGTGTAATGTGAGAAATTCAAACATTTTAAGTTAGAGATCATCTATTAGGATGCAATGGGCTCGAAAATCACACTTTTTCAAAGATTTTAGCCATCTAATATGTACATTCGTATACCAACTGTTGTCATAAGATTAACAATCGATATTAAAGTTATTGATCAGATGATTTGCATTTGCTTATGAGGTGATTCTTTGGTTGAGACATGTGTAGATGATAGACTGCCACTTAGACTATATAGATTGATCACAAATTTGTGCCATGTGGCATAAAAATAAACTCTACTTTAATGGTGCAAGATTAAAATCCTACTTCAATGGTGTCATAACATTTGAATATCATTTTGGTGTTTAAAGGTCCGTCATTAGTCAATATTTTCATTTGTCATATGATTCCATAATAAAATGACTTTTATAGTCTTTAGACACTAGTACTTATTCATCCTTAAAATCCATGAAACTTTAGTTTTCCTAGATTTTTATATTTTTCTTATAAAAAATAGATGACCGACCATTGTATAACCATCACTTAAAAGGAACTCAAATATTCTTATAACATCATTTTGTAAGATTTTTCTTTATGTGCGTGAAGAGTTTTCTTAAAGGATCTTAACCGTATGAGCAAGTAGATTAGCCTGTATTCCGAGCTATTCATGTGTATTGATGCTATATATACTTTTTTTAATAAATAAATGTAAGATTTTAAAAGGATATATGATTACCAGGCCATTCTTCACTCAATCAATAATTAGAGCCATCGCCATCTCTTTGGGCAATTTAAATATACTCATATATTCCTATTCCAACATCATTAAAGGTTTCTTAATTAATTTCCAGTGGAGATATATTGAGTTGGATGATGAATTGAAAAGCTGGATTCTTTTAAACTCCAATTATACCTAACTTAATTCAACCAGTATCATTGGCTGGCCATATTTGGATGGCAATACAATTCCCAATATGCCTCAAAAGTGGAGTCATTGGACATTTAGATGCTAGACACCAGCAATATGCCTCAGATGAAGGGGTTTTGAGAAGAGTATTATATATATATAAACCTTTACATTTACTAGTTGTGTCGTCATTTGGCCAATTGCTTGTATGGGTTTGTGTTTCTGCAACCAACTATTTCTCTTCTTGTTTATCTCTCTCTTTTAGTTTTGTTGCTTTATTCTATGAGAGAATCTGAGATTTAATAAATAAAATATCTTTACTAAACTTTTGACCTCAAAAGTACAGAAGCATCTTTTCTTGACATTATTGTAAAGTGGAGCAAATTTTCTTAAAAGATTTGACTTTTTAATAAAATTTATATATATTCTTTATGTTATTTATTGTTTAATGAGATTTAAATGGTTGTCTGAGAGTCCTCATACTAATATGCCTAACCTTAGCTCAAATAGTTTGTTCTTAGACATGATTGAAATCCTTTAGGGTCTAGAAGTGGTTGTTAAGTAGTGAAAAATACCATTTTTCACCCCTAAACATGAGCCTTGAAAGACCCTTGAGAAGACTAAATAAGGGCTTTAGTGTTCATATTGCAGCTAACCAAAAAGACAGGTCCAAATCCGAAAACCATCTTAAAATGATCAAAAAGCCGACAACGCATGTCAAACTCAAAGAGGGAGTGAAGAAATAGCCTCAGCAATGGCTAAAAAGGTCCTAAAAGAGCAAGAAAAGACCTGAAAAGAAGAAGGATCCATTCGCAAAGAAGAATGGAAGCTAAAGCTCAATTCGCAAAGAATCTCTTCAATTCGCAAAGAACCTTGAACTTTGCGAAAAGAAGAAAACACTCCTCGAATAGAAGATTTACCTCTGCGAAAAGAAGAGAAGTCCTTTGCGAAAAGAACTTCTGCTTTGCAAAAAGAACTTCGCTGCGAAAAAGAACTTATGCTTATAAAAGAACTTCCGAGCCAACCTACTTTGCGAAAAGACCCTTAAACTCGCGAAATGGCATATCGGGATTTACACCACTTTGAAGGGCATTTCAAGAACTCGACGCTCAATGTAATTAAAAGCCAGAGACATTTCTACGAAGATTCCAAGCACAAACCAAAGGCATATTCCACGGAAAAAACCCAAAGATGAAATCACTTGGGAACTTAGAAGCTCAAACAAACTTTTGAATTCCCATACGTAATTGATGCTTCTAACGCTCGATTTAACCAGATCGTAGCATTTTCATTGGCCGTAATGTATCCGGATCCCCGTGCTCAATACCATTGGGCAATACAGACCGAGCACTTCGATTGGTCAATTCAAATTTTGTGCAGTGATAGAGGGAAAGCTATAAATTGAGAAGACATTTGCCCAATTGGGGCATCCAGATTTTGAGTTTTCATCTCTGCTTTCCTCCTTCCTACGATAGTCTATCTGCACTTGTAATTTCTTCCTCTGCTTTTGCTTTTGAGAGTTCCGAGAGTGCTTTTGTAACTCCAAAGAGATCGGATTCAAGATGCTAGTCCGAGGGCTTTCTAAAGCCGTGCTCAGAATTGTAAGATTGAATTTAAAAGGTTGTCAGAACTGTTTTCTCCATTGGATTCATGTCAAGGGTTCTTATTGATCACCTTAGTGCATTAGACTCCTTTAGATTCACTACTTTGCATGCAATTTCCTTGATTCATTACCCCTGCATTTAATTAGCTGCTATAACCTAGTTCGACAAAGACTTGCGGATGTTCATGTTCTAATTGAGAATAGTCAACAACTATTGGATGATCCGTGACCATTTAAGTGATGATCATAACCATAAGTTTAAACCCTTCCTTAATTCAGATTTATTTCTCTTACATCCGTCGGTAGCCGGATGAAGATTGAATCAACTCGCTTAGTTGCAGATTCTCCATTAAAATTCAAAGGCTAAATCACGAAAGTTATTATTTCTCCATTTGATTTATTTTAATCACTTCCCCAACTTGAACTGGATCATTAGTTAGTTCTTTTCTTTATTTGCTTTTAGTTAAACGTGACAAAAAACCCAACACTCTCTTTTTATCCGCTTAGATAATTATAGAGCCAGATCCGTAGCATGATCCGGAGGTCTATCTCATATTTCGCATAAATTCTCGTGGACGATCTTTAATATACTCACTTTTAAAACTTATTGGCCGATCTTGTGCTATTGTTAGCCCTCAATGTCGATATCTCTTTCATAATTTAAAATTATGTAACTTATTATTCATTAATTCGCTCTCAAAATACATATAAAAAGGCACATGTGGAGTTACAACAAGTTTTGGCGCTGTTGGAATTTGTTCTAAAATAGATAAGACCTATGTTTATTTTCATTTATTTATCAGTCATTTATTAATTCTGATGTTATTTCTGTGCAGCTTACAGCTGTATGAAGGAAAGGAAAGCACGTAATTCAACAGGTTTGCTGTACCAAATTCCTCTCTCGAGTTGTATCTTTGTCAGGAGAACCCTCAATCCTGAGATTCTCCCCTTAAATTCAGAAGTTGAAAGACTCCTAAGAAACCGACATACATCACAGCCATCTGGTGAAATGGGCGAAGACCAGAGATTGTTACGAGACTACTTTGCCCCTGGTGCTCATAATTCCCCATTTTGGATTCAATTTCCCCCAGTGGAGGGACATTCTGAAATTATGTCCTCCACCATCCAAATGTTGCCTTCATTCCATGGATTGAGTAAGGAAGACCCTTACAAACACATTGATGAATTTCGGCTTTATGCACAACATTTAACATATAGGACTTGGTCCAGAGGCAACCAAGCTTAGGCTCTTTCCTTTTCATTAAAGGACAAAGCTAGAGCATGGTTATCTATGTTAGCACCAAACAAAGATCACATCATGGAATGATTTACAATGTCAATTTTGTCAAAATATTTCCCAATGACTAAAACCAGCCAATCGAGACAAAGCATCATCTCTTTTCCCAAAACTCAATCAAACTTTCCATGAAGCATGGGAAAGGTTTAAAGAATCATAAGACAATGCCCTCACCATCAAATTCCTAAATGGCGGTGGTTCAAAGCTTCTATCAAGGAACCGATCAAGGGCAAGAACATGGTGGATGCCTCTTGTGGAGGTACCTACTTAAAACAGCTTGAAGAGGTTTGGGACCTCTTTGAGGTGATTGGAGAAAATTCAACCCAGGAATCTCCAAGGGACACCGAGAATCCATAGGATGAATAATCCCCAATTCACAAGAGGGAAAGTTTATGAAGTCAATGAGTGGAAAGGAAAGTGGATAATTTGACCACAAAATTTGATAGGTGATGGACTCATTTAAAGCTCCAAATGGGTCAAGAGTAGAGGAGGCATGTCCGATATGCCGCCCCCACTCATTCCATTGATCAATGTCCTTCGCATCACAATTTTAACTCATGATGGAACAAGCTCATGCATTCTTATGGACAGATGCAATCGAATGACTACCCATGGAGATCTCATCCTAATCTCGTGGAATCGTGGAAATTCAACAAAGAAGAAGAGCCCAAAAATCAATTACCTTTCAAACCCGCTTTCACCATATCACAGAATTTTTATAATAAATCAAATTTTCAGACTAACCAACAACAAGCCATGCAAAGAAGACCAGCCACTTTCCCCTCCTAGATCCACGACCTTTGAAGAGCGTGTCTTGAGCTCACTTCAAAATCTTGGAACTACATCTCGGTATGAACCTTCACAATGAGCATTAAAAAATTGAAGAAACGGGCCAACTCTCAAATTCATTGGCTAAGAGAGAAGAGGGTAACTACTCACCAACCCGTGAACAATCCTAAGGGACAGTTCATGGTTGGAGAATCCTCAAATGGCCATGAGGAAATCAAAGTGACTACTTTGAGAAGTGGAAGAATAATAAAAAACAGGGGTAGTGAAGAGGAAAAGATGAAGAACAAGTGCAGAACAACAAATGGATAACAATATGGTCATTGATTTACATCGAAAATTCAAAAAAATGAAAAATGAAAAATAACAAAATTGTTGAAAAGATGAGAAGGAGAAATTTGTTCCTCATCTCCCATTTCCCCATGCAATGAAGTCCTTTTGACAAAGGAAACACAAAATTGAGGAAATGATGGAGACATTCAAGCAAGTTAAAATTAATCTACCGCTTGATGCAATCAAACAGTCCTCGCTATGTAAAATTTCTCAAAGAGGTATGCACTCACAAAAGGCAATCTAGGATACATTTATCCAAGAAGGCCTTTCTTTGTGGAGAAATCAACCAAGTGCTATCAATTGCAACACCACCTAAGATGCAAGACCGAATCCCCACAATCCCTGCATCATTGGGGAGCACACCATTGAGAAAGCCTTGCTAGATCTGGTGCTAGTGTCAACTGCTTCCTATTCGCCTATGAGAAGCTAGGTTTGGGAGAATTGAAACCCACTCAAGGCAGCAGATCCGAAAGGAAACCTATGGGGTTGATTGAAGATGTTTTGGTAGGAGTAGACATGTTTTTCTACCCGACTTTTTGGTGTTGGACATGGAACCAACCAAAAGTACCACGCCATCCCTCACATTCGGGAAGACCATTCCACTCTGACTAATGCATGCATTCAATGCAGTGTCGACATCATGGAGGTGTCGTTTGGAAATATGAAAGTTAAATTGAATGTGTATAATCTTTGTTACTCAACCTCAATTCTCAGGAATGTTTCCATGTTGACATCATTGATGGTGGAGGAGTCTTTACAAACATTTCGCAAGGTAAAGACTCCACCACGAATTTAAAATGATTGGAAATCCACCGAGAAAGAAGGAAAAGGAGATCAAATTCAAAGGAGTACGCTTTGTGCAAGGCACTCACCAACGATCATCAAGTTCTCTCTCTTGGAGACTGCTCCTCTCCTCTTCCACAAGTTACCAAGGTACCTTTCTTTGCCCTCTTTTCTCAACAATTGGAACTCAACTCCCCAAAATCTGAAATATGTGTTTTGGGAGATCATCAAACACTACTGTGATTATTTCTTCCTCCCTTACAAAGGAGCAAGAAGAGGAGTCACAGGTAGTTCTAAAAGACAAGAAAGCAATTGGTGGACCATTGTGATTTAGGAGGAATAAACCCAATTGTATGCATGCATAAGATCCACTGAAGAGGATGCCAAGCCTTCTAGAGAAATGCAAAGAAGGTTGAATCCTCACATGCAAGAAGTGGTAATGAAGGAAGTTGTCAAGCGCTGAATCTTTGAGGTCATTTACCCCATTTGATTCTGCTTGGGTAGCACCCACACAGGTGGTGCCTAAGAAATCGCATCATGTAGCAGTGAATCTGGTAAACTTATGTCCACAGGACAAACAACTGGATGGAGGGTGCATAGACTACTGAAAATTAAATACCATGACAAGGAAAGACCATTTCCTCCCTTCATTGACCAAATCCTTGATAAACTTGCAGCAAAGCTTACTCGCTTCCTTGATGGGTACTCTGGTTACAACCAGATCCTGTACCCACAGGACCAAGAAAGACCACCTTCACCGCCTTTTGGCACTTTTGCCTATAGGAGGATGCCCTTTGGTCTTTGCAATGCCCTGCTACTTTTCAAAGATGCATGTATGCCATCTTTTCGACATGATTGATCGGTTCATGGAGATCTTCATGGATGACTTTTCAATTTATGGAGCGACTTTTCCCAATGCTTACACCACCTCAAGTTGGTGTTGCAAAGATGTGAAGAAACCAATTTGGTTCTAAGTCGAAAGAGTCATTTTATGGTCACCCAAGGCATTGTCCTAGGACATGTGGTCTCCCATAAAGGCATAGAGGTGGACCAAGCAAAATTGATCTAATTGCACATTTGCCTCCTCCCGTAATCTGTTAAGCAAATCAAGTTTCTTAGGGCATGCAGGATTTTATAGGAGGTTCATCAAAGATTTCGAAAATTTCCAAGCCACTCTGTCATTTCATCGTGTCAAGATGTTCCTTTTGTGTTTACTAATGAATGCATGATGCCTTTGAGGTCCTTAAGAAATGTCGATTTCAGCTCATCTTGCGGTCCCCGACTATTCGGTGCCCTTTGAGTGATGTGTGATGCATCAGACTATGCCCTAGGAGCTGTCCTAGGGGGAGAAAGATAAGCTTCCCATGTCATAGCTTATGCCACAGATCCATGATAGATGCCCAGCTCAACTACACAACTGAGAAAGAGTCGCCATTGTGTTTGCATTGGAAAAATTTAGGTCTTATGTTTTAGGTTCACAAATTGTGGTGTTCTCGACCACTCGCCCTAAAGTACCTTCTCTAAGAAGGATACCAAGCCAGTTAATCGGATGGATCCTCCTATTACGGAGTTTGATCTACTGATTAAGGATAAGAAAGGAGTGGAGAATGTGGTGATCACTTATCCGAATTCTCAATCCGAGGATGATAGCTTACCCATTAATGAATCATTTCCGATGAGCAACTTTTGCCATCAATACCCACAAATTCTTGGTTTGCAAACATAGTCAACTTCTTGGCATCGGATGATTCCTCAACATTGGAATCGAATGGATAAAGATCTTTTCTTCTCACAAGTTAAAAATTTCATTTGGGAAGATCCTTATCTATTCAAGAATTGTGCATCAAGTGATCGAAAGTGTGTCCCGGACCATGAATTCTTCGCATATTGTCAATCTGGTGGAGGCCATTTCGGCAATAAAATTTGCAAAAATTCTGCAGGTGGTTTCTATTGGCCCACAATCTTTAAATATGCCTTACAAGATCAGAAATCTTGCCGAATCGCCAAAAATCGGGCAAGATTTCAAAGAAACTCAATGCCCCTACAGCCAATCCTGGTAGTTGAGTTGTTTGATGTTTGGGGCATAGATTTTATGGGCCCCTTTCCCCCTTCTAATGGAAATAATTTCATCTTGGTAGCTGTGGACTATGTCTCCAAGTGGATTGAGGCCATAGCTACCAAATCCAATGATCACAAAGTGGTTTTAAGATTCCTCAAAGACCACATTTTTTCCAGATTTGGATTCCCCAGAGCCATCATCAGTGATGGGGGGAGCCACTTTTGCAACAGGCAGTTTGACTCTCTATTAAAAAAGTACTCTGTCACTCACAGAGTAGCCACTCCCTATCATCCACAAACCAGTGGACAGGTGGAGATTTCAAATAGAGAGATCAAACACATTTTGGAAAAAACTGTGAAGAAGGACAGAAAGGATTGGTCCTTTAAGCTTAATGATGCTTTGTGGGCATACAGAACTGCCTACAAAACTCCAATTGGAATGTCTCCTTTTAGACTGGTCTATGGCAAAGCATGTCATTTGCCAGTAGAGTTAGAATACAAAGCTTTCTGGGCTATTAAAACATTTAATATGGATCTAACTTCTGCTGGTAATCACATGAAACTTCAACTCACTGAATTGGAAGAGTCATGGATGGATGCTTATACAAGCTCCATTGTATAAGGAGAAAGTCAAATCATTTCATGATAGGAGTTTAATGAGAAAAGAGTTCATACCGGGGTCCAAGGTATGGTTATTCAACTCTAAACTTAAATTCTTTCCGCAAATTGAGATCCGGATGGGAAGGGCCATACATCATCATCAAGGCTGCCCCTCAGAGTTGTGGATATCCGTGATCCCAATGACGGAAGAGTCATTAAGGTAAATGGTCGAGGCTCCATGCATTGATAACATTCGTGAGCCTGTACGCCCATCCGTCATCACGAATCTCCAAAAATCGATGGTAGAAAATTGTATATTATGTTTGTACAACATAGTTTATCAATTTCTAATTTCTTTCTTTTCCTTTTCATAGTTTAATTACACTTAAAGTTCAAATCAAAGCAAAAATTACTTTTCGAAGTCCAAAGTCTATGAAAAGATTCGAGGCTGAATGAACGCTGAAAACAAAGATGTTCTTTTAGAATAGTTGATTATGATAACATTTCCTTTTCGAATAGACGGTTCAAGCTAAGTCCTTTGCGTAAATAATCTTTGGTTATCTACTTGTCGAAAGGCACTTTGGCCATTCAAGTAATAAGAAGGGCTCTTTTGGAACTTTTCAAAACTTAAAGGTGCTTTGCGATTTTAGCTTCAAGTATATTTAGTCGCTTTTGAAGTTAGCGTTGTATTTGCAACACACTTCCAGAGCGACGCCCACTAAAACCCTAGCTCACTCTCTTCTCACACGAGCTCCACAAGGATATCGCTTTGTTCCTAATTGTTTGAGCGTTTCCATTTTCGTAGATCAAAGTCGTGTCGGTTAGGCGATCTTTACAAACAAAGCGACTCAGTTCAAGCACAAACCCTAGATCGCGGTATTTTTTCTATCCATTCTCGCTCAATTTTTTTAGAAAAATCTAAATCTGTGTTAGCCAGTGTTTGGAGCATTTTTTCCTCCGTCAATTAAGTATGGGAAAAACTGAAAAGTCCTTAGCCTATGTTCCCCAAATCATCACCAAGAAGGCAACCAAATCGACCCCAAAGCCAAAGGCAAAGCAAAACGTGCAAAGAGAAAGCTTTCAATGGACAAGGCGATAGGGTTGAAAAGGAAAGAAAATACGCCATGAGGAGCCTACCCCTGCTGCCTCAAGCCCTGAGTCTGAGCTGCCCCCATTACCCATTCACTTAGTTTTGCCTAACCCCTTCATTGATACCCAGAAGCTCATACCTGAGCTATTGGTGGATGAAACTTTTTTCTCCTCCAAACATGATTGCCTACCATCCCTAAGATACCTCAGGGAAGCTTCTCTCAGCACTATCCTCACCCCATTACCAGAAAAAACTTATCCAAGGATGATAAAACTGTGGTATCAAAACCTCACAAAGGTCACTGAAGATGTTGCAGACGTGCCAACCTTAGTCATTTTCATAGATAACTGTGACCTAACTGTGACAGCTGAGGACATAGGGCATGCTCTGGGGATACCTTTTCAATTCAACCCCGATGGACCTTTGGCGGCTCCTGAAGCAGCCTCTTTCAGAAACATGGCTGCCCATTTAACACAAGGCATGGTGGGTTCTGGGCAATCAATAATGAGAAGAGATCTGCCCCCGCAATATCTGCTAATGGATTCCATACTCCGAGGGAGCTTTTATGTAACTGGGCATACCCAAGAGAGGCGAACTCCTATCCTCGAAGCCCTCTTTCACTTTTCTAAGGGGCAATTTTTCAATGCCCCCATGCTCATCCTGGAAGCAATGGCTGATGTGAGTGCCAAGGTAAAGAAGAAACAGAAAATTGGCCTCCCTTTGGAAGAGTAATATCAGCCCTCTTAGTAGCCAAGTTTGACATAAATAGGGAAGAGCCCTTTGAGGTACTCACCTCACAACTTTGGCAAGAAAGCTGGACCACAAGTCGTGCCATGTTAAGAAGAATGAGGGAAGTAGGAGAACCCCATGCCCCTGCTCGCTCCGCCCTATTCTTTGAACCCATAGCACTGAGCCAGAGCTAGTTCTCACGTGAGCATGACAGAACCAAGCCTCGAAAGTGTGGGTGGGCATGTCAGAAGTGAAATTGTGGAGCCTCAACCAACCCCGAGCCTCACCCCTACCACATAAGCCCAACTCCTTGTGGTGACCAGCTCTTTAGTGCACCACTTCGCACTTAGTCCACAGTCTGAGGTAGCCAGCTCTTGTTGCACCTCCTACGACCCAGATGGCCTGGTTCCCTATTCCTCCACACCCTCCCCCATCCCAGCTGGTTCATCATCCACACCTTCTATCATTCCTATTTTGGACACCCCTACCACACCAACCACCCCTACTATCCCAACACCACCCATCGCCCCAACAATAACCAGTCCTAGAGGAATTAGCCACCCCAATCCTTGCTCCATCCCCTTCCACCCCTCGCTCCAACGCCCTCACACTCCCACACCCTTCAAAGACATACACCGAGGTATCCTGCACCTCTGAACCCCAACCTTTCCCCACAGAGGCTTATTCACCCCTATTTGACACCATGGAGCTAGATCCACACTATCCTGCTCCTCCCCTTTCACCCATTTCCCCACCTCCCTTTCACACCCATTACCCCCATCCCTCCACCTCACTAATCCCAATCCCTCTAGGCTAATCTCCCCACACCGCTCCCTACACCCAGATCCTCACCTACCTCCAAAATATCCAAGCTCAGCTAAACAAATGCAATAATCACCACACATTGAGCTCATCCAATCGTTAATCGCCCCATTACCACCTACCCCATTACCCTCGCTCTCCATTTTGCCTCACAGGCAACCCAAGCAACCAGAAGTCCTAGTGCTTCCCTCCACTACCACCCAAAGCAACCAAACAGACCCCTCTTCACCACCCCCTGCTTTCGACAGCCATTCAAATGACCCTCGACCTCTCTTAACCGCCCACCCCCTCCCCTCCCACCTGGACCCCTTTAGTCCCTACCACTCCATCCCTCCCTAGATATGCCACCCTCTCCCTGGGCCATGATAGAAAATCCCTACATCCGTAGGGATGTGCAGAAGGGGCTAGCTGATTTGGAGGCCTACATCCGAACCCCTTATGAGGCCAAAATCAAGAAATTAGAGCATTTCATGCAATTTGAGAGAGAGAAGATGAGGGATCTGGTGGGACGAACATTCCAATTGGTCAAGGCTGAGCAGCACAAGGTGGCTATGCTCCAAGCTCTGTTAGCTCAAGAATGTAAGAAAACCACCAACTGACCAAACACCTTGGCCTCACCAAAGATCAAGTCAAGAGTACACCGAACTGAACTCCATTCTGAGAAACCAAAATCCAGCCTCGATTCCAACATCGATTCTAGTTCGGATTCACAAATGACTCTAGTTCGAGAGCCCATAGAACCCATCTATGATAATCGACTTTGATCCTAGTTATTAAAAAGTCGCATCTCATGTGTCTCAAATACAATGTATAAATCTTTTTGTTTTTGTATCATTGATCCAATTACATCATTTGTTTTCTTTCTTATTCCATTTTCTCGTTAATTGTTCATTTTCATTATTTTGCAATTTTTTCTTATATCTGCTCCCTACTTGTAAACAAACAAAAATAAACCCCTCACCCTTACTCCCTTTCCCCTCTTTTCTTTTATTTTCGTAAAATTTGGTTCATACAATTTGCTTTGTAATTCTCCATGCTATTATTTTTCTCATTGCTTTCCCTAATAATCGTGACTATGCCACCACCTTTGAACCGGTGAGGACACTTTGCTCCTCATAGGTTTGGGGGTGTAGCAGTGTCAAGGAATAGTTAACCTAAGGACAATAGAATCACCTAAGTAATGAAATGAATTATTTTACTTAAGAATCATGACAATGTGGAAATTTTAAAATTTTCTTTGCAAGAATTTAGACATTCTAAACCTTGCGATATTCTACATTTCCATGATGATTACACCATAAAAACATCTTGGTATCGCACATAGTAAGTCAAAAGGAAGAGAAAAGGTAAAGATATACTTAAAAGCTCAAGGAAAACCATAACCAATGAGAATTGAGCCCATATATTTTCCATCTCTGTTGAAGAGTGATCGAGGCAATTTTTTTGATTCAAAGGATTGGTCGAGGCATTAGATCCACTAGAAGTTAGGAAACTCCAAATTAAAATAAGTAATGACACTCATGAAACCGAGGAAAGATCAAGGCCTTCTTTGGACAAACTTGAACCTAATGTAACCAACCAAGAAAATCGCCTGTTTGTACCCCATTTGAGCTATAAATCCTACAATTCTTCATCAAAATACCCAAAAGTACTTGCACCAACCTATGGAAACAATTCATTCCCTCACTCGAGAATTCAGAGGTAAAGGAGAAAGAATCGAAGATGGACCATTTCGGGCAACATCAAGAAAAGAAGAGAAAATACCTCAAAAGCAGGCAATATGGTGGTGAGAAAAGAAGAGACAAACAATGTGAAAAAGTTGCAAGCAAAAAAAGGCAAAAAGGGACCTTATAATGCAAGATCAAAGAAAGAACTGATCACTGTGAATGTGAGAATCTAAAAGAAGAAGAAAGAAGCTAAACTCAAAAAGGTGGAGTCATGAACCATCTCCCTTCACTACGAGTTCTCAAATTCAAACCTCTGCTCAAATTGCCTTTCCTTGAAACTTCACTCCATAAGCCATACAAACAAACCTAGATTAAAAGCCCTTGTGATCCAAAGTTGAGTGAGTCATGTGGAGATGAGAAGTGACCCAATCTATGGTGAGGAGATGTCAATGATGCCATTGCCTAAGAATCATGCCTATGCTCATGCTTACAGATCCATTTGGGAGATGTAATCGCTCTTGAGCTTGAGTGAAAATGAACCCCTCAACAAAACACCGATGAGAGTATACCTCGTGAGTGTTTGGGTTGGAACTTGAGCACCTTAAGTATGACTTATAACCTAATTTTTATCCATAGGATGAGCTTCACTGGTACATTTGTATGATTTTCTATGACTGCTCACAGATTGGAAATATTGAAACATTCATGAGGTTTATAAATGTTTAAATTCTGCAAACAATAATCAAATTTTCTGTTTCATCATTGATTCAAGAGTAACTAACCTCCTTGATTGCTCATTTGATAATATTGGATGTTAACTGCTTTCATGGAGAAGTTTGTGGGTACCTTCATTTGAAAACCCTCAGAGACTTCACTCCTCCTCTAGGGATCACCTAGGGGTTTAAAAGGCTTGTTGCATATGCTAAATGCACTGTGCTTCCTACAAAGTGGCTCTTTATTTTGCTTTTACGTTTCTTTGCTCGGTGGACTAGCAAAGCTTAGGTTTGGGGTGTGTTAAGTAGTGAAAAATACCATTTTCACCCCTAAACATGAGCCTTGAAAGACCCTTGAGAAGACTAAATAAGTGCTTTAGTGTTCATATTGCAGCTAACCAAAAGACAGTCCAAATCCAAAACCATCTTAAAATGATCAAAAGCCGACAACGCATGTCAAACGCAAAGAGGGAGTGAAGAAATAGCCTCAGTAATGGCTAAAAAGGTCCTAAAAGAGCAAGAAAAGACATGAAAAGAAGAAGGATCCATTCGCAAAGAAGAATGGATGCTAAAGCTCAATTCAGAAGAATCTCTTCAATTCGCAAGAAAGAACCTTGAACTTTGCGAAAAGAAGAAAACACTCCTCGAATAGAAGATTTACCTCTGAAAAGAAGAGAAGTCCTCTGCGAAAAGAACTTCGCTTTGCAAAAGAACTTCGCTTATGCGAAAAGAACTTATGCTTTATGAAAAGAACTTACGAGCCAACCTACTTTGCGAAAGACCCTTAAACTCGCGAAATGGCATCTGGGATTTCTGACCACTTTGAAGGGCATTTCAAGAACTCTGACGCCCCAATGTAATTAAAAGCCCAGAGACATTTCGAAAGATTCCAAGCACAAACCAAAGGCATATTCCGCCCCACGTGAAAACCCAAAGATGAAATCACTTGGCGGGAACTTCTAAAAGCTCAAACAAACTTTTGAATTCCCATAACAGAATTGATGCTTCTAATGATCAGAACCGCATCGAGCATTTTCATTGGCGAAGCAGATCTGGATCCCCGTGCTCAAGCCATTGGGCAATACAGACCGAGCACTTCGATTGGTCAATTCAGCCTTTGCAGTGATAGAGGGAAAGCTATAAATTGAGAAGACATTTGCCCAATTGGGGCATCCAGATTTTGAGTTTTCATCTCTGCTTTCCTCCTTCCTACGGATAGTCTATCTGCACTTTATAATTTCTTCCTCTGCTTTTGCTTTTGAGAGTTGAGAGTGCTTTTGTAACTCCAAAGAGATCGGATTCAAGATCGCTAGTCCGAGGGCTTTCTAAAGCCGTGCTCAGTAATTGTAAGATTGAATTTAAAAGGTTGTCAGAATGTGTTTTCTCCATTGGATTCATGTCAAGGGTTCTTATTGATCACCTTAGTGCATTAGACTCCTTTAGATTCACTACTTTGCATGCAATTTCCCTTGATTCATTACCTCTGCATTTAATTAGCGTTGGTAACCTAGTTCGATAAAGACTTGCGATGATGTTCATGTTCGAATTGAGAATAGGTCAACAACTATTGGATGATCTGTGACCATTTAAGTGGATGATCATAACCATAAGTTTAAACTCCTTCCTTAATTCAGATTTATTTCTCTTACATCTGTGTTGGTAGCCAGATGAAGATTGAATCAACTCTGTTTAGTTGCAGATTCTCCATTAAAATTCAAAGGCGAAATCACAGAAAGTTATTATTTCTCCATTTGATTTATTTTAATCACTTCCCCAACTTGAATCTGGATCAGTTAGTTAGTTCTTTTCTTTATTTGCTTTTAGTTAAACGTGACAAAAAAACCCAACACTCTCTTTTTATCTGCTTTCTAGATAATTATAGAGCCAGATCTGGTAGCACAGATCTGGAGGTCTATCTCATATTTCAGACAAATTCTCTGTGGACGATCTTTAATATACTCACTTTTAAAACTTACTACAATTGGCCCTGATCTTGCAGGCTATTGTTAGCCCTCAATGTGCTGATATCTCTTTCATAATTTAAAATTATGTAACTTATTATTCATTAATTCGTTCTCAAAATACACATAAAAAAGGCACATGTGGAGTTACAACAGTGGTCCAAGTTAGTGTTGGGTGTAAATTTGCCCTAAACTTTTCCTTCATTTTAAGCTTTAGGATTATTTGAAGACTCAACATAAAATATGTCTCATTTTGTTTAGGCTATATATAGTCCCAAAATAATCCATTAAATGCCCATGTTGATCAAAATTTATGTGGATTTGTGAACTTCATTGATGAATTTTTTAATAAGTTTTTGGTACTTCTTATGGCCCCATGCATATTTATTTAGCATTAATTTATTATCTTGACACTTGTTAATTTAGATGATTGCATTATTTTATACATATGGCTTGTGAGCATATATTATCTCATTAAATGTGATTTGGAATAATGTGATAGAATTTGATGGGTTGGGTAACTCACCTCAATCTTGAAAAAAGAATTCTAGTTTAGAATCTTATACCAGTATTTTCATATTATTTAGTACTATATTTAGCCTTGTTATGAATGGTGACATGCCCAATGGTGTGTTGGAGGGTTACACAATAAATGATAGAAATAGATCGGAATGGCTTCAAGGCACAATTAGATCACTGTCTTTAAGACAATATTTGCCCCCTTTATACAACGGGATAACGGCAAATTCACCTCTAGGATAAAACAAAGCCTCGGTGATGCACCGATTTGTCACACACAACGTTGTATTGTAGTGTGTGACCCAATGAAATGAAAAATACAAAATTGCTCTGGTTAGCACACAAATTTCAATGACACATATGTAAGATTCAAGATTGCAAGTGAATCAAAGCCCCTCCTCTGGCCTCTATTTATAATGTCCGATTCACCTTTTTAGGGGTTGTTGTGACTGTTGGTAATGCACACATGCGGTGTATACTATGAAGGCAATCCGTGCCCAGTCAACAATTCAATCGATCGGACTATCCCATATCAAATAAGAAAGACTCCTCAAGCTCCTCGCAGTGATCCGCACGTGCGAAGTGTGTCTGAAAAGCGTCAATTGTGCCATTCACACATTGCACACGTGCGCTTGACGACAAACCACCGCTATGAGCAATATTTTCACTTTCAAGCCAAATAATATAAAAGGTAAATTTTCATATACATGTGATCATTTTAAATCAAAACCTTGCAAGTGCACAAGTTTAAATGTACTAGGGCAAGTACAAGGGTGCCGAACCACAGAGACTTGTTGTTTATCTAATCTAACCTCTATTTTATTCTAATAAAAATGTATAAAATTAAGTTTCTTAAATAAAATAAAATAAAAAGAAGACGTAACACAATGTTGAAATAAGAGATGAGAAGGCTAATCGTTTTATCTCAAAACCTTGCAAGTGTACAAGTTCAAATGTACTAGGACAAGTATAATGGTGTCGAACTACAGGGACTTGTCGTTTATCTTAGTTTAACCTCTGTTTCATATTAATACTTTGTAAATTTAGATTTTCTAAATTATTGTAAAACAAATAAAAGAAAACCTAAATAGTTTTATAATAAGAGAGGAGAAGGCAGTATGGAATCTCTCTTAGATTTCAGATCCATAAATAATAAAGTCTATTTCTTGTCAATAATGAATCTTAGGTACCCCAGCTCCTAGCTACAAGCTCAGTTGCATCGTTTATGAATTAGTGAGATCTAATCGCAAGTTAGATAACCTAATCATTAAGCATCATTGCATGTAACCAACTAAGACTAACCTATAAGGTCGTAGCCCGTCGACCGTCGATGAGTATCATATTCAATCTAGTTCCTAAGCCCTACCAAGCTAATAAGAGTAGATTAAATAGAACTAAACCATTACAATTGCTCGTTCTCGATGACTCTCGAATCCTCCAACATGCAATTGTACCATTAAAATGAAATTTAAAATAGAAAATAAAATAAAACTTTATTGTATATTTATCTGAAATTTACAAGAGATCCCAACCTGAAGCTTTAAGCGTGCATCATTCGGGAGGCCTTCATCATTGCTTAATCGGCCTTCCACCCGATGATAAAAATCAATCTCTCCTTATTTCAAAACTAATCTAACCCTAAACCTATGAGCAAGAAGCCCTAGGGTTAAAAACTATTTCATTCCTAACCTAGGGTCCTTATTTATAGATGTATAAGGCACTAGAACATTGATTTCTATTAGAAAACAAATCCTAAAATGAAGCTAATCTAAACTAGGAAGATAGAAGATTTTGGAGTCTTAATTTTAGGAAGAATCTCGATTGTTTGCGCCTAAAAATCAGCAAGAATCCCAAATTGCGCACTTGAAAATCAGCAAGAAATCCCAGTTTCGACCTACCCAGATTTGCATTTGGAGCAGTCACAAATTGCAAATATGAAGCCTCCTTCTGCTGTTGGGACCGTTCACAACTCATTCTGAAGTTGTTCTGCACTGGAATGTTCCAAATTCACGTCTGGAAGCAGTTTGGACTGGTCACAACTCATTCTCGACTGGTCAGGAAAATCCTGCACTTTCTTGTGTTTTTGTGCGAACTTCATTCGACCATAACTTTTGATATACAGCCGGAAATCCAATAATTCTTGGCTCGTTGGAAAGCTGTGAAAGTTTTCTTCTAATGGTATAGGCCTCAGCTTCACTAGATCTATATGTAAACTTTGGAACTCTTATTTCTCTCCATTGTTCTGGTAGGTTCTTGCCATAGCCTCAAAACTCCTTTAACTTGGCTCTTTTAACCACATTTGCGGTTTTAAGCCTTCAAAATCTGTTATATTCAATCTTACACTAAAATTAAATATTAGTAATTAATTGAGGCCTAATAATGCCGAGATTTTGATCTAAATTATGTAATTTTCAAGGCCGATCACACCCCCAAACCTCAACTTTTCTAGTCCTCGAGCAAAGACAATCTTCAAATCCTACTCAAAAGCAAACTACTTTAATATTATATAAGTTAATCTATAAAAATAAGAGTCACTTTCATAGGGAGCATGATTGTATTTAGCAAATATAACAAGTCTTTAAACCCCTAGGTGATCCCTAGTGGAGGAGTTTTGTCTCCTGAGGGGTTTTAGTGAAGACACCCACAAACTTCCCAAAACAGTTTTTGAAACCATCGATAAATTGAGTTTTCAAAATTAGTTTTAATAATGTATATACTTTTGAAAACAAAAATTAGTAATTGCTTTAAAATGTAAACTTTCATTATCAAACACCAATGTCATATGAATTCTATTATTGCTGTAAACATCTAAATTTGGCCTAAGGCCCGATCGACACATACTTCGAGAAAGACATACCCCCAAACTTTCAAAAGCATTTTCCAAATTCTTAGGAATCATCCCAAGACCTTTAAAATCCTTCTCGAACCCTTAGGAATCAACCCTAGCCTTCCTAGATCCATTAGAACCCTTTTCGGATCAGTCTTGAACCCTCTTGAATAGTGGTTGGAAAGAAGAGTGCCACAATTTTTATAAACAATTTACCAACCTGAGGCCTATACCATTGGAAAGTAGAGGTTCCCAATTTTCCATTGAGCTAAGAATCGCCTAATTCGGAGTTGTATATCAAAAGTTATGGGGAAATAAAGATCATAGATTTGTGCAAGAAATTACAAAATCGGACCCATAGAGCCTGTTTCAAATAATTCAAAACAGCGGATGAAAAGAGGAGTGTCACAGTTTTCATAAATAGTTGCCTAACTTGAAATATATACTATTAGAAAGTAGAGGTTCTCAGCTTTCCAACGAGCTAAGCATCGCCTAATCGGGAGTTGTACATCAAAAGTTATGGTGAAATGAAGATCGCAGATTTATGCAGAAAAATTGCAAAATCGGGCTAGGCCCCTGCAGGTCTTCAACTTCCAACAGTTTGGGCCTGATTTTCCTTCAAAAAATGGTCAAAATTGACATTAGGGGTTTAACTTGTGGACCATCCCAAAGTCTGGGGTGTATTTCTTTAGGACCTTAGTGACCCTATTAGCTTAAGTTATCACCCTTTTCCCATTCAAGTCACCACCCTATCATCTACAATTAAACCCAAATCTCTCTTCTCTAAGCTCTAGAAAACCCCAAAAACCTTAGATTGTCCATTACCTAATTTCTAAACATATTAGTAACTTAACCCTTCACTAATCACCCCTTCCTCTATAAATAGAAAGCACCCCCCCCCTTGTTTAGGGCTTGAAAAAAATTTTAAAAGAGAGAAAATGCTTTAGCTATTCCTCTCCTTTCTTTTTAGCATTTGTCCATTAAAATTCTAGAACCTAGGTTCATCCTAGAAACCCCATTTTTCATCATAAATCCCTTAGATCTTGTAGGAACAAGGCATTAGCCTCCTTCCCCTACCTCTTAGCTCTCAAGCCTTAAAGATTCAAACCTATCCTTCAATCCATTTGCTTTCGGAAGCTCATCCAAGACGCTCTCGCGCGAAGATCCACGGTACTACGAGGGCCCAAGAGCTCCGACTCTCCCCTCTTTTCCTCTACCTTCTTTGATTATCCTCTATCTTAGAATTGAGTCTTTACGTTGCCCAAATTTCGACAAGCGGGAAGGGCTCAATAAGATCGGCGTACCTTCGGTCAAGGGGAAGTGCTGCTCATTTTATTTTATTTTTTCATATATATATATATATATTATATAAATCAGCCATAGATAGACCCTGCCATAGTAAAGTGAATGACTTTTAGTATGTATATATTTAAATTAAAATCAAGCCTTAACCTATTGTAAGCGCACAATGAAAATTATAGCACTAGTGATAGGATTAATCCCATGAATAAGTGATTATCTTCTTATAAATTTTTATATTCATTTAAAAAAAAAACTATCTTTATCTTTTAAGAACTAAACTACTAGAGAAATATGAATAAAAGAATATTTTTTATACTAAGTTGCAGAAAAATAAATCCTAATCCTCTTTCAGATTGAGGTCATCAATCTCAACGTTCAGCTGTCAGATGTTTACAAATTAAAATACCGTTACACTGTATTGTAGCTTTCCAAAATTTGGTCGTCAAGCAAAAACTGAAAATTCTTTAACACAGATTTAATCTAATCAACAATCTCCTAAAATCTGGGCGTCAATCAAATTCAAGAAAATTGAAGATGAAAAAGTAAAATCATTACATTAATCTGCAAACTTTAACCTGAGTCGTCAATTCAAATCAAAATTCGAAAATGTTTATAATGCATATAAAATCTAAACTAAAAATAAAATAAAATCTAAACTAGAAAGCAAATGTAGAACCATCCAAATGGTTGATCTTTCAGCTTCCTCAACCTTGGTTGCCAGGCAAGATCTCAGAGAACTGTGGATGATATTACTTTGTAAATCCTAAACTACTTTGATCGGGAGAAAACTGTGACAGCCCGGATTTCGGCACTCCGAAACCCGTGCCATCAGCACGATCATCTTGACCGTGCCCCTTAGCTTAGCACGGAACATTGGCATATCGAGCATAAATGAAATAATAAATGAAACTGCGGAATTTAAATATATATTAAAGCAATTCTCCAAAAGACAGTTCTACCCTCATGCCTCTGCATGAATGGAGAACCAATCCGAACCATCGATGATAGCAATCATCACGGATGGTTCACCCCAAAAGAATAATCTCAAACTCAATATACACATGATTTAACCAAAACAAGGCTTGACATACCAAGCCGTCGCAAATCTCTCAAAAGCCCTCAAAGCGCACAACGGAGTCCTCTAGAAGAAGTCCTCGGAGGTGGCTCACCCGGGTCAAGTCTCCCAAGCCTCGGCGCTAGTAGTGGACTGACGATATAGTCTATAGGGTGAGCTACATCCTAGCTCAATAGGGAACAAAACATGCTTGAACATATAAATTATTACTCACATATATTCCATGATATGCCATGCATGATGTGTCTATGTAATTTCATGAAACAGCTTAAAAAGTATTATATTTACCGTAGTTTACTCGTGTCTTTATTTACTCATGAATAATGCCGAAAAGGCCTAAAGCAAAACTTAAACTTTCAACTTAAGTACTCCCCGAGCAATATAGCATCGAGCCCCGTTGCGATCCCCTTCATCGACATCTATATAGACACTTATATCGTATTCCCAGGGAATACAATTAGTACCCAAGCCCCTTTCCCCTGGGGATTGGTGACGAGGGTTCACTTGTCTCCAAACAACACCCCCGGGGTGTGTTTACTATGTACGGATAAGCCTCCGTGACCGGCTTACGGTTTCGCCAACAGACGTCACGGATATCCCGCCGTGTCGGGCCGTGGATATCCCGCCACGCCGGTGGGTACCCTATCAAACCTCAAATAACAAAAAATATCGCCTTTACATATAGTTATTCACCGTAAGTGTGCTATCTTATATCGCTTAGGCCCTATCAAACATGATTCAATCTTGATACATCCTCGGATGTATCCATTCACTTGCATCACACCATGCTCTTATCTTTACTTCTTTCTTCATCCCCTGGGGATGGCTCATTATACTTACTCTTATGGGTGTCACTCACACACACTTTTTACAATTCTTAAGCAATAAACATTTGAATTTGAATTCTATATCACTACATACATGCTCTTGTAAAAATAAAGTACATGTTCAAGGTGTTCCCTACCTCAAGTCTTTGTTTGATCAACGCATCAAGGTCCCACATGGCTCCTTGTGCACTAGTTCACATGTACCACCTATGGTACCACATAACAGGTGAAACACATCACTAAAGATGCAATAAAGGAGGTCCAAGACCCTCCATGAAGCTTAAAGTCAAACTCAAAAGTCAACAAAATTTAGCCCAGTCGATTAATCGAACTCCAAAATCGATTAATCGAAAGTCAATATCAATTAATCGATTCTCAAATCGATTAATCGAGATTTTCATTCGATTAATCGAATCCTAATTCGATTAATCGAACTTCTCTGTTCAGCTAAGTCGATTCTCAAATCGAGTAATCGAGTTCCCAAAATCGATTAATCGATCCCAAATCGATTAATCGAAATTTGAAATCGATTAATCGAAATCCCATTTCGATTAGTCGATTTTCCCCAAGTCATTTCCTCCAGCCCCTGGGGTCCACTGGAGGTTCTCAGTCGATTAATCGATACCCAAATCGATTAATCGAAAACCAAAGTCGATTAATCGAAACCCAATTCGATTAATCAAAATCGGGGTCCTCTGACTTTTCAACTTCTTGGCGAATTTTGATTAATCGAATCTCAATTTCGATTAATCGAAATTGCCAGATTCAGCCCCTTTTGAGCTGTTCTTCCCAATCTTTTTCCACACTTTTTCCTCTATTTTTCTAAACCATTATCCTATGATTTAAACCATTTTTAACTACAATTTAACCTCTACAACCTACACATTTTATTCACAAGGTTTTACCTTGAATCAATCTCAAATTGATTTCAAATCAAGTGGTTGGAAGGCTAGGGTTCCAGCTTTGCTTGAACGGATTCCTTGCGCAGAATCGGCCTCTTTAATACTTGAATCCCCCTTCCAATCACCCACAATGACTCCTTGCTTTATCACTCTCTTTACTCCTCTCTCTCTCTTCTTTACTTCTCTCTCAACAACCAAGCTATTGATTTTAGGGTTATTAAACCCTTTTATCTCCCCCTTAGCTTGTGTGTTGAGCACATGCACCTCGATAGGTGTATGTGACTTTAGATTTTCAACACACACCACATAGCCACACAACCCATCACATCTCATCCATTCATCACACCCCATGCTAACTATTGGACTTCTATTTGGTCAAACCTATGACCGATCGGGCACGGATCTCGAGGTCACAGCTTGGCGTGATTTTTCAGACTATTACATCCTGCCCACCTTGAGAATTTTCGTCCTCGAAAATAACCCAAGGTTCGTCGGTCTGGGCCTCTCCCCCCCCCCACACTCTCAGGTGAGGTGGTCCAGTTGACTCAGACGTATTTAGGTATTCACAATTACAAGCATGGAATTCAAATTTTTTTTTGACGAATTAAAATAATTAACACAAAAATTTGGATTTCTATTAATATCTAAAAATTTTACAAGGCGCCAATAAGTTGGCATACAAAATATACATGTATAAAATCATGACTGATACAAAATAAAGATAAGACTCATGCAGTCCCCTCGCCAGGCTGGTCGGGTGCTACAGGGGCTGGTGGGTCTGGAGTGGTGTGTCATGCGGTGGTGGCGATCGTGGCCGGGTGGGTAGTCTGTCATTGTGGCGTCTGAGCGGAGGTAGATGTGGAAGGAGCCGCGTCGGTAGTGGCTGTGGTAGGATGGAAGACGGGTCCTCGGTGGAAGGCGGTGCGTCCGGCTGTCCACTCCTCCTGGGCGAGGTAGTGGCGATAGTCGGTAGGGTAGATGTGGCGGAGGGTGTGGAAGAGAAGGAAGTCCATCCTCCGGTTCATCCGTTTGTTGTTAGCCTCCATACGGGCCAACACCTCCTCTATGGTCGGCCCTGATGAAGCGGCGCGCTGGCAGTAGGACGAGGTGGGTGTCGCGGGCGCGGAGTGGGCTGGCGGTGTCGGTGAGCCTGCTGTGTGAGAGGGAGCCCTCTCCACCGAAGGCTCGGCTGCCGCAGGGTGTGCCCCACCCACGGGTGGGTCCTGCTGTGGTGGTGGGGGTGGCGGTGGTGCTACTGCTGCTGCTGCTGAGCGGGACCCGAGCCGGGTAGGGTCCGCTGAGCGAGGTTGAAGCACGGGTCCATGAAGACTTCGAAAACGTCTTCACGCGATCCGTAGCCCTCACCTCGTGAGGCGAGATGATGTAGGAGGGATCGTCGGAGTAGCACTCCAACATGCTCGAGATGAGCCGAGCATATGGCATCTTCTCCTTGGGCCTCATGTTGCCCTTCATCAATTTTCCCTTGATGTACCTCATCCCTTCTAGGATGACCATGGTAGCATCAAACCATCGGCCACAGAAGGCCGCATAAAGTGCATGTTGCACTTTGTCTACGCACTCCGTATCGTGGCGCATCGGGTATAGGTTACACTTGATTATCGAATCAAGCATCCACATGTAGTGGGGAAGGTCAACCCTCTTAATGGAGGATCCCGACCCCTTTTTCCCGTTGGTCATACGGGTCATGATCTCCTCAAATTGAGGGTCCTCCTCGAAGGGTGGGAATAGGGTGGTCTCAGGGGTGAAATCGAGGTAGCACTCGAGCACCTCGTGTATATGACGACGTGTGATCGTGTAGTCGCGACCCTCGATGGTGGTCTTGATCACATCATCGGTCGGGCCGTCCACAAGCCCTTGGTAAAATAATCTCACCAATCTAGGGTAGTAAGAACCCCAGATTGGTTTGAGAAGGTTGCCAAGACCAGCGTTGTTGAGGTAGTTTCGAGCCCATTGGGTCTCGCCCGGTAAATCGAGATTTGTGAATAGGGTTGGGTCGATAATGTATTCGACCTCGAAGGTCTTGGCCGCCCACCATTCATTTGGTTGCACCACATTAGTGGGTGGTGGGGGCATTGGTGTGGACTCGCGGGAAGACTTGCGCGTAGACGCGCTCGTCGAGCCGGAGGTGGTCTCCGATGTCAACGGTGATGGAGTCCTCACCGGCGATGGGGTAGGTGGTGGTGGTGCGGCGTTCTTACACCTAACCGGCAACTTAGAGGTTGCCTTCTTCGAAGACAACCGGGTTTTGGGCGGCATTTTTAGAAAATCTAGGGTTTAGCTAGCTCAAATTGAAGGAAAAGTGCGAAATTAGGGTTTACCGTGGGTTTTGGATGCTCTAGCACGTGAATCCAATCCGAAACACCAACGAATGTGCAACCCTAGGGCGTCGGATGGTTGGAGAAGAAGGAGAAGGTCAAACGCCCAATTTCCCGAGAGCTGAAATGATTCGAATGGGGAAGAAAATCCCCAAATTTCAATATATAGGCCCCGGCTCGATTAATCGAAATCCAGAATCGATTAATCGAGATTTCAAACTAGGTTAAGCCGCGTAAAATCGATTAATCGATTTCCCAAATCGACTAATTGAGAATCAAATTCGATTAATCGAAACCATTTCGATTAATCGAAATCATATCTGCTTAAAATTTTAGGTTTTTGAGTTCACTGGCGCGAGCCAGTCGATTAATCGAAATCTATTTCGATTAATCGAAATTTCAAAATTGATTAATCGAAATTCACTTCGATTAATCGAAATCGTGCCGTAGCTTCCAAAATTTTCAGGATTCTTTAAGTTATTCGATTAATCGAATTCCACTTCGATTAATCGAAATCGTTCCTCTGACTTCATATTTCTTCCAAATCCCTTTAGTAACTCGATCAATCGAACTTCCAGTTCGATTAATCGAAATCCCAAATCGATTAATCGAATTTCCAAGATCGATTAATCGATCCCAAATTGATTAATCGAAATTATAACTCGATCAATCGAAATTGCATTTTATGTCTGTTCTAACTCTCATTCAATTTTCCAGTCACTGGCAGGTGCCAGTCGACTAATCGAACAAAATCGATTAATTGAAATTCCAAATCGATTAATCGATTTGAAATTCGATTAATCGGCTTTGCCCAATTTCTACAGATTTTCAAGTTCTTTGGTTCTTTGATTTCTTTTGGTAGTTTATGACGTCAAGTGGTTCATATTTTCATAAAAACACATACACTTGGTCATATTCATAAAAATCTGTTCGTTAAATCATACTTTGATCACAACTTCCATTGAATTACAAGCATCGTGGAGATTCCACGAATATGTTTGTGGTTTACATTGGATTCTCATGTCGTTGGAAACAAGGCTGGATATTGTTCCTTCACATCGGCCTCTCGTTCCCAAGTAGCCTCTTCTTTTGGATGATTGTTCCACCGAACAAGCACTAAGGGAATCACTTTAGTGCGCAGTACTTGTTCCTTTCGATCCATGATTTCCACAGGTTCCTCTATCGTGCTCATGTCCTCACACATCTCCATAGGTTGCTTTCCTAATATATGAGACGGATCATTCACATACTTTCTGAGCATCGATATGTGGAAAACGTTATGTACTCGATCAAACAGCGGTGGTAAACCAATGCGATACGCAACTTCACCTACGTGTCCCAAAATTTCAAATGGTCCAACATAACGTGGGCTTAACTTCCCTCTCTTGCCAAATCTCATTACGCCTTTCATAGGTGACACTTTCACAAACACGTGC
Source organism: Chloranthus sessilifolius (assembly GCA_021018995.1). NCBI lineage: Eukaryota > Viridiplantae > Streptophyta > Magnoliopsida > Chloranthales > Chloranthaceae > Chloranthus > Chloranthus sessilifolius. The sequence goes on along the minus strand of CM037594.1, from coordinate 86,644,387 downwards.
TCACCCACTTTATAGTCGACACTAGCCCGCTTCATGTCGGCGTAACTTTTTTCGCTTCACTGTGCGACTTCACCTTTTCTCCGATAATTCGAACAACGGTGGCGTTGTCTTCAAGTAGTTTTGGCCCTAACACAAATTTCTCACTGCTTTCCTCCCAATTGAGGGGTGATTTGCATCGTCGTCCATCGTAGCTTCATACGGTGCCATGCCAATGCTCGCTTGAAACCGTTATTGTATGCAATTCGAGCAGCACGTGAGATACTCATCCAAAGATCCTTGCATATCTAGCATGCACGCTCTGAGCATGTCTTCTATTACTTGGTTCACTTGCTCTGTCTGCCCATCAGTTTGAGGATGGAAAGCTGAACTAAAGTCTAGTCGTGTTCCCATTCCTTCTTGAAATTTCTTCCAAAACTTGGATGTATATAGTGGATCACGATTTGAAACTATGCTGCTTGGAATCCCATGTAATCTTACAATCTCCTTCATGTATAAGTCCGCCTTCCCGTCAGATACGTAGTATTGTAATGGCAAAAGTGCTGATTTGGTCAATCGGTCTACGACGACCCAAATGGCATTGTGTCTCTTAGCAGTACGGGGCAATCCAACAATGAAGTCCATCGAGATTGGTTCCCATTTCCATTCTGGGATTGGTAAAGGTTGCAATAGTCCAGTAGGATGTCTATGATCAACCTTCACTTGCTGACAAGTCAAACACCGCGATACGTACTCGGCCACGTCTTGCTTCAGTCCTCTCCACCAGTAGTTCTTTTTCAAGTCTTGGTACATTTTGGTGCTACCAGGGTGGATAGCATAATTTGACTTATGGGCCTCATCAAGAATCGTTCGTCTTAGATCGGCATTGTCCGGAATGCATAGACGGCCCTTAAATAATAAAGAACCATCTTCTTTAACCGAGAAGTCTGACCTGATGTCTTCACTCACGTCTTGATGAATCTTTGTTAATGCCGGATCTTTCATCTGTAGATCGTGGATATGCTCAAATATCACTGGCTTTACTGATATGTTAGCAAAAAAGGATCCGGTGGCTTTTGACTCAATGTTCGCATCATAGAATGCCAGGTCTTCCAATAATTTCCATCGGTGCATACCCAAAATCAAACAAGCTAACTGAGCTGAACCTTTCCGACTCAATGCGTCAGCTACTACATTCGCCTTGCCTGGGTGGTATTGTATGGAGCAATCATAATCCTTGAGGAATTCCATCCACTGCTACTTGCCTCATGTTGAGCTCTTTCGTAAAGAGATATCGGAGGCTCTTATGATCGGTGAAAATTTCAAAGTCTCACCATACAAGTAATGTCTCCAAATCTTCAAGCAAAATGATCGCGCTAGTTCCAAGTCATGAGTCGGGTAATTTTTCTCGTGTTCTTCAAATTGCCTTGATCCGTAAGCTATCACCTTCTTGTGTTGGTTGAGTACACAACCAAGGCCATTGTATGACGCTGTCAACAGACATCGGCGATCCTCCACTACCAAGGAATCGCTAACATCGGAGCCAAGTGAGTCTCGCTTGAGTTCTTGAAAACTCTTCTGATGCCTCACTCCACTCAAACCTTGAATCTTTTCGTGTCGCCTTTGTGAGAGGTCCCGATATCTTTGAAAACCCCTCGATTTAAACATCGATAATAGCCTCGCTAAGCCCGTAAAACTTCTGGACATCGGTCATCGTTTGGTTGCTCCCATTTAACCATCGCTTCCTATCTTCCGGATCTACAAGTGACACCATGTTTTGAGACAACATGTCCCAAAAAGCTAACCTCTTCCAACCAAAACTCACACTTGCCGAAGTTTGGCGACATAATTGGTGTTCACGAGCGCCTCAGAGAGCAATCCTCAAATGTTCTTCGTGTTCTCTTGGATTTGGAGTATATCAAGATATCATCAACAAATACTACGACGCAGAGTCCAAGTGTGGTTTAAACACTGCTCATCGATCCATAAACGACGCCGAGCATTCGCCAATCCAAACGGCATCACAAGGAATTCATAGTGTCCATACCGTGTCCTAAAGTCGTTCCTGGATGTCCTCGCCTTTGACTCGAATCGATGATATCCAGATCTCAGTCGATCTTGAAAAATACCTGCTCCTTGCTTGGTAATAGATCATCAATTCTAGGCAAAGGGTAGCGGTTCTTCATGTGAGTTTGTTCAATTGTCGATAGTCAATGCATAGTCGCATTGACCCATCCTTCTTCTTGACAAACAAGACCGGTGCTCATGGAGACACGCCCGGTCTAACAAATCCCTTGTCCATAAGTTCTTGCAGTTGTTCCTTTAACTCTTTAACTCAAACAGGAGCCATTCTATAAGGCGCTTTGAAATAGGCTCCGCCTCTGCTAAGTCAATGGCTAATTCTACTTCCCTTTCTCGAGGTAATCCAGTGCAATTCCTTCCGAAACATGTATAAGTCTCGCACAACGCTATCTCGTAAATGACATTCTTTTCTTCCTTGTCCTCCTTTAAGAAAGCCAAGCATCCATCGCAACCCTTTCTCGATCATCTTTTCGCCCTTATCAGCTGAGATCGCAGTACAGATGACGACCTCACCCTTGAAACCGAAATGATCGTCCTTGTGTTGGGTCCGAAAATGACTACCTTGTTCTTGCAATCGATGGTTGCACAATGTCAAGGCCAACCACCCATGCCAAGGATCACATCAAACCCTTGCATGTCTAACAGTATCAACCTTGCTTCCAATTCATGCACCTCTAAGTCTCGAACTGCTACAATGATGGATTTGCAAGCTAACTTCGTGTCTACTAACTCTCCAGTCGGAATAGACACAGATAGGACGAAATCCAACGCCTCTGGAACAATCTTCATCTTCTTGGCGAACGTGGAGGATTTAATGAGTGGGTAGACCCTGGGTCTATCAACACTCTAGCGTCATATCCAACAAAGCATCCTTTTTCATAAATAGTTAAAGTACCTATAGTATACATACATACATACAATAATTTACACATCAAAATACACCCTTAATTCACATATAGATTTAGTACTGAGAAAAAGAATCCATACCATTCCTAATGCATGCACCTTCTCTATCTAAAATTTTAATGAAACGGGATTTTTTTTAAATTTAAAAAAAATCTCACCTTGGATGACATCATGCACGCTCCTCGCTCGAGCAAAGGATCGATAGGCTCTCCCCTGAACGATCGGCTTCCTTGCTTGAATGGGTCGTGGCGCTGCAACTGAAGCCGTCTTTCTTTTATCCGCCTCGGAGCAATCCTTGATCAAGTGGCCCACCTTGCCATATCGGAAACAACCCCTAGTTCCCAATCTACAATCCACTGTCCTATGAGGCTTGCCACACTTTGCGCAAGTCTCCCGAGGTGCAGAAGAAATAAAGACGAGAACCTCAGGTGATAGTGGCGCCAGAGACATGGTGTGGCTCTCATAGCGTAAAGGTCTCCCCGACGCAAGTAATGGAAACCTCAGTTGGTGTGGTTGTTGCGCCGGCCTTCCGAAACCCCCTTGGAACTGTGGTCTCTGATTTTGGGCTATGAACCTCGGCTTTTTGTTCACCGGTTCGTAGGTCCCCGTCCTTCCTTGTTCATTTCCTCCTCTCACGCTTCTCCGTCGATATCTATTTGTATTCCCCCCTTCAACCACCAGTGCTTCACTCTTGACCTCTTCATAGGTCCCCAGTTGAAATGGAGCTACGCCTCCCCTAACCTCAGGCTTCAATCCTTGCTGAAACCTCTTGGACTTCATCACTTCAGTAGCGACGTAATCCGGAGCAAAACGGGCAAGTCGTAGAAACTCTACCCCATATTCTCTCACTGTCATTCTCCCTTGCACTAATTGTAAAAATTGTATCTCAAGCTGGTTCCTCACCACTTCCGGAAAATATTATTTGTTGAACTGCTCAACAAACTCCTCCCAAGTCCAAGGCAACTCTGGGGTCTCCTGAGCCCGAGTCCGTATCACGGACTTCCACCAAGGCCCAGCCTCCCCATCCAACATATAAGCTGCCCATCTCACACTCTCGTCTTCCGTGCATGTCAGCACGCTAAAGACTTTCTCCATCGGCCTTGCCATTGTGTCTGCCTGCCCATAAAATGAAGGAGGTCTCATCCTCCTAAACTCTGTAAAAGATGAGGACACAGGCAGCGCAGGTCCTATAGGTGGTGTAGGTGGCTGCTGTTCTCTTGATGCATGAGCTGCAAAGGAAGCGGCTTGTTGTGCCATGGCAGCTGCCATAGTCTCTATAGTGTGCATCATCCTTTGTCGCTCCTCTCTATCTTCTTGTCTTTCTCTCACTCTCTCCTATTCTCTTAGATCTTGATCCTGCCGATCTCGATCCTCTTCATCATGCTGTCTACTACTACTGCCCCCTGGGGCCTCAGTACCTCCTAAAGGCACTCTATTAGTAGGAGAGATGTAATCATCTCCACTACGTAGACTCCTCTGTTGGCCTCCCCTTGGTCGACCTCTTCCTCTAGATGACATTTGCGGCTACATTTGAAACTAAAGTTTCGTTAGAAGAAGCCCTTATGTTCTGACCAAAAGAACGATTGTCAGAATTGCTAAAAGAAAATAGCTTTGATACCAACTGTGACAGCCCGAATTTCGGCACTCCGAAACCCGTGCCATTAGCACAATCATCTTGACCGTGCCCCTTAGCTTAGCACGAAACATTGGCATATCGAGCATAAATGAAATAATAAATGAAACTGCAAAATTTAAATCTATATTAAAGCAATTCTCCAAAAGATGTTTCTACCTCATGCCTCGCATGAATGGAGAATCAATCCAACCATCGATGATAGCAATCATCACGGATGGTTCGCCCCAAAAGAATAATCTCAAACTCAATATACATGATTTAACAAAACAAGGCTTGACATACCAAGCCGCATAATCCTCTCAAAAGCCCTCAAAGCGTGCACAACGGAGTCCTCTAGAAGAAGTCCTCGGAGGTACCGCAAGGTCCGACTCACCGTGGCGTCATTCCCTCAAGCCTCGGCACTTAGTAGTGGACTCATGACGATAGTCTATAGGGTGAGCTACATCGTAGCTCAATAGCGTACAAAACACACTAGAACATATAAATTATTACTCATATATATTCCATGATATGCCATGCATGATGTGTCTATGCAATTATTGATGAAACAGTTAAAAGTATTACATTTTACTGGTAGTTTACTCGTGTCTTTTATTTACTCATGAATGATGCTGAAAAGGCCTAAAGCAAAACTTAAACTTTCAACTTAAGTAATCCCCGAGCAATATAGCATCGAGCCCGGCGAGATACCCTTCATCGCCATCTATATAGACACTTTTAACGTATTCCCCGAATACAATTAGTACCCAAGCCCCTTTCCCCGGGATTGGTGGCGGGTTTCACTTGTCTCAAGTGCTTACTATGTAACGGATAAGCCTCCGTGACCGGCTTACGGTTTCGCCACCAGACGGGTCACACGGATATCCTGCCGTGTCAGTCGTGGATATCCCGCCACGTTGGTGGGGTACCCTATCAAACCTCAAATAACAAAAATATCGGTGCCTTACATATAGTTATTCACCGTGTAAGTTTGCTATCTTATATCAGTTAGGCCCTATCAAACATGATTCAATCTTGGATACATCCCTGGGATGTATCCATTTACTTGCATCACACCTGATGCTCTTATCTCTTTACTTCTTCATCCCCTGGGGATGACTCATGATACTTACTCTTATGGGTGTCACTCACACACACTTTTCACAATTCTTAAGCAATAAACATTTGAATTTGAATTCTATATCACTACATACATGCTCTTGTAAAAATAAAGTACATGTTCAAGGTGTTCCCTACCTCAAGTCTTTGTTTGATCAACGCATCAAGGTCCCACGTGGCTTCTTGTGCACTAGTTCACACGTACCACCTATGGTACCATATAACAGGTGAAATACATCACTAAAGATGCAATAAAGGAGGTCCAAGACCCTCCATGAAGCTTAAAGTCAAACTCAAAAGTCAACAAAATTTAGCCCAGTCGATTAATCAAACTCCAAAATCGATTAATCGAAAGTCAATATCGATTAATCGATTCTCAAATCGATTAATCGAGATTTTCATTCGATTAATCGAATCCTAATTCGATTAATCGAACTTCTCTGTTCAGCTAAGTCGATTCTCAAATCGAGTAATCGAGTTCCCAAAATCGATTAATCGATTAATCGAAATTTGAAATCGATTAATCGAAATCCCATTTCGATTAGTTGATTTTCCCCAAGTCATTTCCTCCAGCCCCTGGGGTCCACTGGAGGTTCTCAGTCGATTAATCGATACCCAAATCGATTAATCGAAAACCAAAGTTGATTAATCGAAACCCAATTTGATTAATCGAAATCGGGGTCCTCTGACTTTTCAACTTCTTGGCGAATTTCGATTAATCGAATTGCCGATTCAAATTTCTTTGAGTCCGTTTCTTCCTAATCTTTTTTCACACTTTTTCCTCTATTTTTCTAAACCATTATCCTATGATTTAAACCATTTTTAACTACAATTTAACCTCTACAACCTACGCATTTTATTCACAAGGTTTTACCTTGAATCAATCTCAAATTGATTTCAAATCAAGTGGTTGGAAGGGTAGGGTTCCAGCTTTGCTTGAACGGATTCCTTGCGCAGAATCGGCCTCTTTAATACTTGAATCCCCCTTCCAATCACCCACAATGACTCCTTGCTTTATCACTCTCTTTACTCCTCTCTCTCTTCTTTACTTCTCTCTCAACAACCAAGCTATTGATTTTAGGGTTATTAAACCCTTTTATCTCCCCCTTAGCTTGTGTGTTGAGCACATGCACCTCGATAGGTGTATGTGACTTTAGATTTTCAACACACACCACATAGCCACACAACCCATCACATCTCGTCCATTCATCACACCCCATGCTAACTATTGGACTTCTATTTGGTCAAACCTATGACCGATCGGGCATGGATCCCGAGGTCACAGTTTGGCGTGATTTTTCGGGCTATTACAAAAACACAGACCTCAGTTGTCAATTGATGATGTGAAATTCTTCAATGATTATTTCTATACCAAGCCCTCTTATTTATAGATCATAAGGAGTCGGTTTATAAGACTTCTAATTCTAAAGAAATAACTTAAAATAAAATATTCCTAATATAATTCTAATTCTAATTTTATTCTTCCTTGCTTTCAATGGTTGATGTGTTTTGGATTTCTCTCATTGATAGCAGCAGGAAAGATCTTTGGAGTCTATCTTTATCGATCTTCTCAGATCCGTGATTAGCCAAACTTCTAATTAAAGAGTTCTTCTAATTTTGTTCTTGGCGGTGATAGTCTTCACATGATCAGCAACAATAGAAATAACAGGAAAGCTTTTATAATCATAATCATAATTCACGATTATCCTTTTTCTTCTTTTTTCTTAGAAAATCGTAAATCACGATTTTCTATCTCTCATAGCTTCCTCGTAAATTACGATTCTCTTTAATTGGTCAATACATATTTTATTATGATTTTCTAAAATTATCAATCCTTTATCCTTATTTTTCATTACAATAGTTATTCTTGATTAGAACTCAAACAATTTCAATTCACAATAAGAACAGAGTGTATATGCACTAGTGAACAGTTTATTCTTCATAATTTTTTTTAAATTACAGATTTAGAAAATATTTTCATTCAAAAACTTATTATTGACATACTCTTAAAAAGATATCGAAACTTTTGGGTTCTCTTAGCATATTTTTTCGAAGAATTCAGTCAAAGATAATTGCAAAAATGAATCTCATAGAAAAGATAATCCTATCTTATTCTTATGATTCCCTGTATAATCCATAATATTTATTATCCTCATCTCTACTAGGCTTGTGCCTTTGCAAATCGTAAATCAGAAAGGTATTTCCTTTAGCTTGTAATGGGGTTTTGGGTTTCAGAAGGTATCAAAGAAAGGTAGAAAATGATTCAAAGTTTATCTAAGAATTTAGCTCTTCTTTTTCCTATCTTTTTCTACTATTCTACTTCAGTAAGTATCCATGATTAGATATTTTCTTTCCATTTATTCTTTTTTTTTCTACATACATCCTAGTTCTGCAGTAAATTTGAAAAATCGCATTTTCACTATTTTTCCTCTTTTTGAAAGCTTTTTGCTAAATCGTAATTTTTTTCTTCTTCAAAAATCGTCTTTTACGATTTTTCTCCCTTTTTCCCATATATATATACACACACACACACACACACACCCACATATATATATATATATATATATATATTTTTTTTTTTTCTGTTGTACCTCTTCTAACATTCCCTTCTCTATTTTTGTTTTACTCCTTTCACTCCCTCTTCTTCCTTTCTTTCCTTCTAAACTGCCAAAAATTGTAAGGGTTAAAGGTAGAAAACTTTACATAGTACATATGGTTAAAGGTTTATAAAATTTCGGTATAAAGAAATTTAGTTTAGGCTTCTAATATGCGTTCAAAGGGTAAAATATTCTAGGATTTTGGTTTTTTGGCTCTGATTTAAATAAAAGATGGCCTTAAATCATTTTTACGATTATCTAGCATAGATGCCTTATTGCTTTGATATTTCTAATAGATAGTTCTAGACAAAAAAATTTGTTTATCATATTCATAGAATAATTTGATTCTAAATTCAGTAATATGAGATTTCATATCAGTATAGAAGTTTAAAGAAATTCTGCGATTTGAATGGAAACAGTCTCTCTTAGAATAAAAGAGAAAATATGGCTCAAAATCTCACTGGTTTATAATTTTTGAAACTATAGTCTAAATTTGTGCAGTTTAGATCAATCTATTATTTCAAACATTCATTCTAATACAATGTTTCAATGAGCTAAGCATGAATTATAACTGTTCTAAATTCCAATTATTAAACTTCTATTATCATGGATCGTAAGTTTTCGGGATTTTGTAATTTCTTCTATCATAATTCCTATGTACTGATTAGAAATTTTTTTAAAGTTACTAAAAATAAAACTATTATACACAAAAATTATGTATCCCCCTCAAACTTAAATCGGACAATGCCCTCATTGGCACAAAAAATAGGGGATACAAAATAAAAAATTATTGATATACTGATTAGTTATCGGAAAAAATTTGTTACTAGATATATACTCTCTCTCAAACTTGGGAGAAAATATCCGCGATTTAATCTCGGATTATCAATAACAAAAATGTTAGTAAGAAGAAAAAACTGTTAGTGATGTTAGTAACCCACACTGTTAGTAAAAAAAATAATAGTAAAAAAGAAATGTTATATATTAATTGAATATTTACATGAACATGAAAGGAAACTAAAATAATTACATAAAAGAAAATAAACCTAGGAAAAATCTAGACACAGATGAAGTTAGACATGACATTGGCAGCAACGTCCGAAGAGAAATCTTCGATAAAGATCGGTCATCGGCTTCTAACTACCTTCAAGTAGAGTCTCTCATTCCTTCCTACCAAAGGAGTATCCACACCTTGGCGGAGTCGCCACTCCAAGAGCTGTAGAAACACTTTTCTGTGCTCTTCTTTATCTTGCATCTCCCCCAAAAATGAGCATTTCATATTCCCTCCATGGAAGAAATGCAATGCCACAACGAGAGTGCATCGAAGGGTAAGGAAGTGAACACATCTCCAGATCTCATCGCTAGATCACCCTTTACCCATACTACTCTCTTGCAAAAACTATGTAAAGAGAATGTACACAGTTGGCAAGGAAGAGTATGAGCAATGGAGAAGGATGGCGAGGAGATCAAGGATGGGATGGAAAATGACAACGAAAATTACAACCCATCCTTATTGTAATGGAACATGCAATCTTGTGGGTTGCGATGGTATAAAGGTTAGGAAGTGGGGGAAGATGGGTCGTGGTATATGACTTCAAATTTGGGTTAGGTTTAGGGTCAAGGGTAGTTTTGGTGGATGATTTAGTATCTTGACTAGGTCACTGGCGCTTTAGATTTTCTACTCTTTGTTCTATAGCCAGGAGCTTAGCTCTATGTATTTCAAGAATTCTATCAAGTTTCTTGCTGAAATCACTTGAGTTATGCTCTTCCGTCATGGGATTTTAGGTATGAAAGATGGAAGACGAAAGATATTAGATTTTGGGAAGGTGAAGGCTGGTTTTATAGAGAAGGAAAGGGTTCACGTGTCAAGGTATAGGCTTGGGTGGTTGGCAAGTGGAAAAATAGAATGCGATGTGTGTCCACTTCCTCTATGAATTAAATGGGTTTGACTTCCAACGTAACTGATAAGATCGATCACTGGAACCGCCTGTTTCCCAGAATTGTCGTTTACAATTCTGTAGAACGAAAGTGAAACTCTATGACGCTTGAAATTGTACTCGCTATGATTTGACTCTATGAATCACCCGCAATCGTAAATCCATATGCTTTGAGTGATTGTGACATAACAAAAGAGACTGTTATGATTGACTGGACTTCTACATACCGTAAATTGTAGAATACTCTTTTTCTAATGTTATATACATATATTATAAGTGTTTGTTATGGATGAGTCGGTAGCTCAACAGTTTCTAGAGGGAATTAATTAAAAACAGAGGGAGTTGATGTGCCTCCCATAAATATACATCCTCTAGACATACCAACTGCATGTAAAGGTAGTGCATTACTTTCTCTCTAAAAAAGGGTTAGCTGCTCAATTTGAGCTTCTAACCTTTTGACAGATTGTTGCAGATGATTGAGTAACTGTGTCTAGATATGGCTATGTTGCACCTAGCTATCTACAATTTGCAATAAGGCATCCTCATTAGCAGTGTGGTTTTGGGCTCCTTTGAGGCAAGGAGGAACAGGTGAAGATCGGGAGACTGATTGAGTTGGGCCACGATTAGGACCACAGGCTTCTCCTTGTTGAGATTGTGGGTACGATTTTATACCCACCAGAGATTGGACTTTTATTTTCTAAAACCTCAGTCCTAGAAAATCTTTCATCATTGACTTTAATTTATATAATCTTCCTTGCTTAGGAAGTATATTTGTTAAAGTCTCCCAATCAATCTCACCCGATGTGTGGTGTTGCACCGGTTCTTCGCTAAGGGTCTCAAAGAGTTCCCAAGCTTCTTCTGCAGTCAAATTTTGAAACATACCACCACAGGCTACATCAATCCTATGCCAATTTGCATTGTTAAGGCTTTCATAAAAATGAGCACTAGGTGCCAGTGCGTAATCCCATGGTGATGAAACTTGTGTGCAGAAGATCCTTGAGACGGTTCCAACACTCCTGAAGAGATTCATTCGGAAATTGTAGAAACATTATAATAAGATTCCAGATTTTATTCGTTCTGCTGATTGGAAAGAATTTCATAAGGAACATGCGTTCCAATCCTTCCCAATTAGGGATCAAATTATGACGCAAAAAGTTTATCCACTGCTTGGCTTCATCTCTAAGGGAATATGCGAATAGCCTCAATCGAGTGGATTCTTCTGTCAAGTTCTTAATCTGAATGACAGTGCATATTTTTATGAATTTATTTAAATGCAGATAGGGGACCCATTAGCCCATGAAAAGTCAGAAGTATTTGAAGTGTATTGGGCGTAATTTCGAAGGTCCTATTACTGGCTTGAGGGTGTATTTGGATACATGGGGGAGGTGTAAGTGGTGTCAATGCATAGTATTCCCCCATGGTTTCAGCCATATATTGGTTCCTTCCTACCATACTGAGATCACAGCTGGGTGGCTAAAACCAGTTATTAAAAATATCTATTTGAATTTAATTTTATCTAATTTTTATTCTAGAAAGCAGGGAGAAAGACAAATCTGAGCCTCTAGCTTTTGTAGCCAGCAGGAGTGTTGAAACTCTGAGTTATCGCTCCGAATAAATCTGCAAAAGCTTAAGAAGTGATCAAAGAAAGTTAAAAATATAAAAAGAAAAAGATAAATATTTATTTTTAAAAAATGAGAATAAAAATAAAAATAAAAGATAAAGCGCTTTCCCGACAGCGGCGCCAAAAACTTGATCGGCTTATAGTATGTATATATTTAAATTAAAATCAAGCCTTAACCTATTGCAAGTGCACAATGAAAATTATAGCATTAGTGATAGGATTGATCCCACGAAGAAGTGATTATCTTCTTATATATTTTTATATTTCTTTAAAAAAAAAACAATCTTTATCTTTTAAGAACTAAACTACTGGAGAAATATGAATAAAAGAATATTTTTTATACTAAGCTGTTGAAAAATAAATCCTAATCCTCCTTTAGATTGAGGTCGTCCACTCAACCTTTAGCTATCGGATGTTTACAAACTTAAAATACTATTACACCATATTGTAGCCTTTCATAATTTGGTTGTCAATCAAAAACTAAAATTATTCACAACAGATTTAATCTAATCAACAATCTCCTTAAATCTGGGCGTCAATCAAATTCAAGAAACTTGAAGATGAAAAAATAAAACCATTACGCTAATATGCAAACTTTAACCTGAGTCCTTAATTCAAATCAAAATTCGAAGATGCTTACAAAGCATATAAAATCTAAACTAAAAATAAAATAAAATCTAAACTAGAAAGCAAAAGTAGAACCATCCAAAGGATTAATCTTTCCGCTTCTTCAGCCTTGGTTGTCAGGCAAGACCTCAAAGAACTGTGGATGATGCTATTTTATAAATCCTAAACTACTTTGATCGGGAGAAAACACAGACCTCAGTTGTCAATTGATGCTGTGAAATTCTTCGATGATTATTCGTATACCGAGCCTTCTTATTTATAGATCATAAGGAGTCGATTTACAAGACTTCTAATTCTAAAGAAATAACTAAAATAAAATATTCCTAATATAACTCTAATTCTAATTTTATTCTTCCTTGCTTTCAATAGTTGATGTGTTCCATATTTCTCTCCTTAATAGCAGTAGCAGAGATCTTAGGAGTCTATCTTCATCAATCTTCTCAGATCCGTGATTAGCCAAACTTCTAATTAAAGAGTTCTTCTAATTCTGTTCTTGACGGTGATAGTCTTCACGTGATCAACAACAATAGAAATAACAGGAAAGCTTCTACAATCATAATCATAATTCACAATTATCCTTTTTCTTCTTTTTTCTTAGAAAATCGTAAATCACAATTTTCTATCTCTCATAGCTTCCTCAGTAGACGATTTTCTATAACGAACGATCGCTTTCTTCGGTATCGCTTGTTACTCTTTTGTCGCTTTATAAAAAATCGTCTTTTGGAGAATCGTAAATTACGATTTCTCTTCTTTTCTTTTCTTTGGCTTCAGTATTAGCGTTCAATCATAAAATACGATTTCTCATTTTTTAATAGGTGACGAATTGTCTTCTTACACTCAATCGCCTTTTTACTACTATTTGAGTTCATTTTGATGAATATTAACACTTTTGCCTATTTTACTATTTTTCTTTAATATCTGTACATCAGCAATTTATTAGTAGCAAACTAAGTCCTAGCATCACTAAGTTAAGGGTGATAAAATAGTATATTCTGTGACTGATCATAGAGACCGCTTACGAGCGGGTCAATCGGGTGCCTAACACCTTCCCGATTGATAATCGAAGCCCCTACCCAAGAGCCTTTAGCGTGGATCGGTAAATTAGAGTCACATTTGGCACTTTGGTGCTTTTAATATTGATTTAGGTTTCCCGGGACACCAAGAGCTCCGGGTGGCGACTCTAGTTTTTTATAACAAGCACATCGTCGCGACGGATCGTTAAGATCCACGGTTGCACAGATAGCGACTTTGCTGTGGAGTTTTAGAGCTTCTACTTGAAATTGGCCCCTTTTGCATGTGTTTTTTTTTTTACTAACTTTTTTGTTTCTTTCTTGTTTTGTACTTACTCCTACGATTCTGTCATTTTTACTTACCCCTATTTTTCCATCATTTATACACCTTAGCCGATTGGTGGGCTTATTGAGCTCTTTATCACCTTAGCTGATTGGCAGATTACTTGATAGTTTCGTTTTATTTTTATCATTTAAACGTCTTAGTCATTTGACGGGCTTACTTGAACATTTACGTTTCTGTCATTTACACCGCTTAGCCGATTGGCGGGCTACTTGTTGAATTAGGGTCATATACCAACAGTGGACGTCGTCGACCCTTAGAGGCGGCACGGGATTGTCACAACCCATTTTTGAACATTAAGAAAACTCTCCTTTTAAAATTAAATTTAAAATTGAGCCTTAAAAGTGAACTAAGGGACTTAAATTCATTTTTTACATTGGGTAGATTTTGCAAAAGGGTGGGAATTTAGGCAACAATACAAACATTCCGGTTCTTAGTACGGCAGCAGCTTTAATGGTGATGATCGCAAAAAGTACCACTCCATCCAGTATCTGAGAAGGCGATTGCGCCAAAGGTATATCAGGTGGGTGACCGAACTTGCTACAAGCCTTAAAACCCTGGGGAGAGTGCTAGCGGAATCGAAAAAGCCTTGTATCCTCTAAGCACGGAATGGAGGGATCTAAAAAGTGAATAAAAAGTCCAAAGGGGCATTGCTCCGATCCCCTGCTTTGTGGTTTTTTAGACTCTCGATAAATCTCACACGCTTGACACCCAAAATGCCCTCGTCGGTCAAGAGAGGTCACCCTCTTATTGACTCTTATGAGGGATCGGGTTGTCTCGTGGATTTTCGTGCCCTTACATAGATCAAAGGATTTTCTTTGATTCTTCAAAGGTGCATCCAAATCCCACTGTGGGAGACATTGAGGGTGTGAACGGCATTCGAAAAGGGGGTTATCACCATCACCATCTAAAAATTACCACAAAAAAAAAATCAATAAAAAAAGTCAAAAAGACCCAAAAAGGGACCTTGTGGTGCCGGAACAACGACATCGCCTTACCTTCCATCATCCCGTAGGGGAACGAGGAAGAAAGTTTTTGGGCCTCACCCAAGGAATCCATACCTAACCCGCCGTCAAACCATGTTATGTGCGGTTGATCCAACCTACGCAGATCCCGATTCATCCTCACCATAGTCTCCAACTCATTCCCACATGGAGGAAATCCCCATTTTTGATTCCCCTGCCCAAACCTGGTTCAACGTCACCGAACCCTTTGGTGCACCCATATTTCCATCCACATCCTCCACATTCCCTCAAAATTCATCTCATTTCCCCCCATATCCACCCCAAATTCACCTTCCACATCCATCCAACAAACACCCCACTTCCCTTCATCCACCCCAAATCCAACCCAATTCTCTACATCAACCCAAAATTTACCCCATTTCCCTTCCACATCCCCCATGCCCAATCTTCCCCAATCCCCTCCAAATGCACCCCATTTTCCTCCACATTAGCCCAACATACACCACAATTTTCCCCATCTCCTATGCCCAACTTTCCCACATTCATCCAAACCATGCCCAATTTTCCTTCTACACCCACTCCGAATCACCCCCATTTTTTCACAGCCATCCAACATACACCCCAATTTCCCTCCACCTCAACTCAAAGCATGCCCAATCCTTCCACATCAAACCAGAATACCCCAAATTTTCCCACATCCAATCCCAATATGCCCAATTTTTCCTCCACATCTAATCTAAACAACCCCCATTCTCCCACATACACCAAAGCCATGTCCAAATTTCCCATATCCACTCCACATTTTCTCCCCAACCCAAATCCACCACATATCCCCCCTTCTACCCAGGTCATGCCCAATTTTACTAGGTCATGTCTAATTTTCCTCACCCTTTTACCCAGGTCATGCCCACATCTCTCCATACAGTGGAAGGGTTATCCCTGTTTACCCTCATAATCAACCTAATGGCCATGATGGAAGACATGGTCCAAGCCTACACCGCATGGAAGGTTTCCCAAAGCCTTCCTCATCCATCTCATACACTCTTAAATCTCCATGCCTCTTTCCTCCAAAGCTCCCATCAACCCCCCATTGTTTATACAATTCAAGACTCCCATCAACCATGGGACCATTTGAGTGGGATTCAAGGCCCAATGGTCCAAACCTACCAAAGCCCATGGCCCAAGTCCACCAAGGGCCAATATCCCAAGCCCACCAAGGCCCAACACCCCAAGCCCACCAAGGCCCAATACCCCAAGCCAACCAAGGCCCAATACCCAAGCCCATCAAGCAAATCCTCCATCATTCCTCCAATATCTCACCTTCACCTATACCCAACAGACCCCTATTCCCTCTCAAATAATAGCCCATCTCATTCACTCTATCAACCCAACATGGGCCTCATTCATCCACATCCCTCATACCCAATCCAATATGGGAATCCATCCCATACCATCAACCATCCATAAATCACCCATCAAAGCTTCCCCATATACAGTGGTCCCACCAGACACCCATCCAACCTATTCAGAACCAACATGATAATCTCACCCTCCCCTCACCATATATGGACCCACAGTATGAGGAGGATGAGATCAGGAATAGTGGAGCCTATCCAGAGGCATTCACCAGTTTCAATCCCCCACCACCCATGTTCACCAACCCACCGGCAGCCCAAAGTGAATGGAGGCAACATGTTGAGAGGCCAGCCCTACCATCCAGGGAGTCAGAACTATTAAAAGAACAAATGGACAAGATTCAAAAGCAACTGGTGAAGATGGGTGGAGTTGAAATCCATGCCACAGATTTTTCTGGCTTATGCCTATTCGCAGAGGTCCCTTTGCCCCCCAAATTTAAAGTGTCAACCTTTGATAAATATAATGGCACGGGCAATCCCATTGCACATCTAAAATCCTACTGCGGGGACATGTGCCAGTATGGCGGAGACGAACGACTCCTCATCAAAGTGTTCCAAAAGAGTCTTACGGGCCCGACTTTGAGATGGTTTACTTCCCTTGAATCATCCATGATTAAAACTTAGAAACATTTGATCAACCTATTATAAGAATAGTATGTCTACAACATAGATATTGAACCCCGCAAGTCAGATCTATCCCGACTAAAGTAGAAGCCCGACGAAGCTTTCAGTGATTACCTCAGACGATGGAGGGCATTGGCAGCTCAAGTGAGAAAAAAAATACCCGATGATGAGCAAATCGAGATGATCTTACAAAACACCCTGCCAGTCATCTCGAATTTCTTGGTGTACCAATAGCAGTCCAACTTTGTTGATTTGGTAATGTAGACACCTAAATTTGGCCTAAGACCCGATCAAAACACATTTCGAGAGAGGCGTGCCTCCGAGCTTTTGATGGCATGTATGGAACCCTTTCAAACCCTTAGGAATCATCCCGAACCCTTAGGAATCAACCATAGCCTTCTCAAACCTATTAGAACCTTTCTCGGGCACAATTCAAACCCTCTTGAACAGTGGTTAGAAAGAGAAGTGTCAAATTTTTTATAGATAGTTTCCCAACCTAAGATATATACCAGTGGAATGTAGAGCTTCCTATCTTTCCAATAAACTAAGAATCTCCTAATTTGGAGTTGTACATCAAAAGTTATGGCGAAATGAAGATCACAAATTTGTGTAGGAAATTGTAAAATCGGACCCATAGAGCTAGTTTCGAACCCTTTTTGAGCAATGGTTAAAGAAAGCAATGTCAAAATTTATACAAACTTCTTCTAAAGCTGAGTTGTACATAAAATGTTTTGGCGAAATGAAGATCATGGATTTATGCAGGAAATTGCAAAACCGAGCTGGGCCCCTACGGGTCTTCAACTTCCAATAGTTTAGGCCTGGTTTTCCTTTAAAAAATGGCCAAAATTGCCATTAGAGGTTTGACTTGTGGACCATCCCAAAGTCTAGGGTGTGTTTCTTTAGGATCCTAGTGACCCTATTAGCTTAGGTTATCTCCCTTTTTCCATTCAAGTCGCCACCCTATCATCTACCATTAAACCAAAATCCCTCTTCTCCAAGCTCTAAAAAACCCCAAAAATCTTAGATTGCCCATTACCTAATTGCTAACTCTAATTAGCGCCTAAGTAGCCTCCTAACCTACCCTTTTCCTATAAATAGAGCCTCCCTCCCCTTGGATTAGAGGTTGAGAATTTTGGCCTAAGAGAGAAAGAGCTTAAAGTGAGAAGATCTTTTTCTCTTTGGTGCACACTTTCCATATAAATTCCATATTTCAAAAAGCTCCCTTAAACCTTAGCATTTCACTAAAAGCCTTTAGGTTAGGTGTGTGTAATCCCTTAGCCTTCCCTCTCTACCTCTTAGCTTCAAGCCTTAGGAGTTAGAACTCCCTTTTCTACCATTCAAGCCTTCAAAAGCTCATCAAAGCAAGCCAACACAAGGCTCTCCTACAGTATTACAAGGGCCCGAGGGCTCCGGATCTCTCATTTCTTCTCCTATCTCTTCTTTAGCTCTTCCCATCCTCTCATTTGTGCCGTTACAACGCCAAATTTTTTGCAGGAATGGAGGAGCACAAATAGGATTTAAGGCCCATTTGGACAAGAGGAAGCCATTTTCTTTTCTTTTACTTTATTTTTATGTTAGTTATTAGTAGAGACTGCATTAAGCGGGTTGATCGGGTGCCTAACACCTTTCCAATCGATAACCGAAGCCCCTACCCACAAGCCTTTGGTGTGGACCGGATTAAGAGTCATATTTTTAGCACTTCGGTGCTCATAAAAATGAACTAGGTTTCCCTGGACATTGAAAGCTTTGGGTGGCGGCTCTATATTTTTTGCAAGCTAACGCATCGCCATGACGGGATCGTCATAAATCCCACGGTTGCACAGGTAAGGAATGCCAACCGTTGTGAGGACGCAATTAGAGAGGAACGTTTGAGCAAGAATGTGTTCAGTGGGGCCAATAGAGTTCAAAAATTCACCGAGTAGAGAAATAAGAAAAGAATCGGGAAGATGTCCAAACTATAATGAACACGCAGCCCAATACCAACATAGTACCATTCCAGTTTGGGGCAGCATCGCAAGTCCCAACACTAATAAATCAGGCTCCGAGGCAAAACAATATCTCTTGGGGGCAACAGACCCCTGAGCAGAGAAGGGCCTGATATAACCGAGTATTCACTCCCTTAGGGAAATCCTTGAATGTCCTTTTGCCTCTACTAATTAAGAAGGGTTTAGTCACTCAGCTTCAATCGCGACCTCCACCGAATATAATTCCAAAAAATTATGATCCCAACACGCATTGTAATTTCCATTAAGAGCTGGGACATCCAACCGATTTGTGCTTTCCTTTGAAGTACGCAATAGAGGATTTGATAGAGGCGGGAAAGATCATACCTTCGGCACCTCCCCAGGGTGGAATGGGCCCAAGACCCACTGCCAACATGACAAAGGAAGATAGTGAAGAGTTTAACCCTTCTGTGTATATTAGTGTTAGAGATAATTTTATAGCACCAAAGCAGAGGGATCAGGAAGATAGAAGCATAGGAGTAATCGAGCCCCTGAACTTGGCTGCTTACTTTCCCAATCCCACACTCCAGGCAAAACCCTTAGATTTAAGGATGTATTTCCCATCACTAGCTCCCGTCAGCTATGTCAAGCCCATCTCATCTTCATATCAATCATATGCAACACCACCCCCCTCCAATTGCTGGATAACTAGTGTTCCCCAGATCCCCCCTCCGACACCAGTTAATTACCAGTGGCCTAGCCCCATCACATCACCCCTAATATAGATATCCACAATCCCCATCAACCACATTTGGCCCACTTTTGCTGCCCCTTCAACCTATTCAGAGGTTAACCAAGTGTTGCCCAGCCATCTCAATCCATCAGTCCAAACACTGCCAAGGCCTGCATCAACTCCATTCTAGATCCTGAGACTAACCTACGATCCCCATCAGGTTCCCCTTAGTTATGAGCATACAGATCAATGCAGGTAGTAGCAGAGAAAGGAAAAATGATTTTGTTACCCGATCAGGAAGAATATCTAAACAACCTGAAGTACCAGTACCATCCCGATCGGAAGAGAAGAAAGAACCCACTGCGGCAAACCCCTTCGAAAAAATGAGCAGAGAGCACATATTGGAAACACAGTTGAAGAGAATGCCAGCCCACATCACCGTTTGGGACCTTTTAATGACACTCCGCTCCATTTCCAAGCTTTGATGGGAGCATTAAAAGTCTATCCAAGTAACCCTTGACGAAGTAGGACAAATAATTGGGCAGGTATTGGCTCCCAATGCCATCGCTCTTTTAGATGCTGATTTGCTAGATGAGGGAAATAATCACTCCAAACCCCTCAATATCACCGTAGAAGTTGAAAACCTGGTGATTCCATCAGTATTAATAGATAATGGATCAGCCTTGAATGTATGTCCTCTGAGAATTGCTACCAAGATAGGGGTGGATCCTTCCGCATTCAGGCCAGCAAGAACAAGTGCCAGAGGGTATGATAACACGAGAAGAGAGATAATTGGAGAAGTCGACTTGAGCTCGTCATCGGGCTAATGACCTTTTCCATACCCTTCTAAGTTATGTACATCAAATCTACATTTAATATGCTATTAGGGCGCCTTGGTTACATGAGGTCGGGGCAATACCTTCATCCCTGC
The DNA here is from genome assembly GCA_021018995.1 of Chloranthus sessilifolius. NCBI lineage: Eukaryota > Viridiplantae > Streptophyta > Magnoliopsida > Chloranthales > Chloranthaceae > Chloranthus > Chloranthus sessilifolius. The sequence goes on along the minus strand of CM037594.1, from coordinate 86,623,943 downwards.
ACCAAAAGCTTAGATTTGTTTCAGAGCAGAAAATCATCACCATTCTGGGTGAGGGGCAGGAGGAAAGAGAAAAAGCTACCCACAACATTGAGAACCCCAAAGTGTTGGGTGTGCCGCACATGATCGAAGACACAAACCTCCATAATTTTGAATATGATGTATCGACGATAATCCTTGAGCCCCTCGAGAGGATCACCATGAAGACTGGAGGCGGAATGGTCTCAACTATAGTCATGCTCCAGAAATGGGGCTATCAGAAAGGTAAAGGGTTGGGACCTCATTTTCAAGGACGAAAGGACCCAGTTAGAGCAAGAGGCGGAAAGCAGGTTAAATTCGGCTTAGGCTATAGGCCTACCGAAGAGGAAATCTGAGAGGCCAAGGAAAAGGCCCGAACCATTACTATTGTGAAAGCCCGGGGAATAGACCTGAAAGACAAACCCTGTCCGTGTCCTCACATCAGGAGTACATTTGTGAGCGCTGGGGTCATAAAAATTGATCAGAATGGGGTAGCACAGCTAACCCCGCACAAGCCGGCAGCCCCGATCCACCCAACCAATCCCCAAATCATCCCTCCCAATTTGAAATAGACCTAGCCTCCCTTTCCCTTTTTGAGGAGGAGTTTCCCATGCCTGTACAGTCCCCCCTGTGGTAAACCACCACAGAACCATACTGACGTTTGAGGGCAAGGTCCCGGACGATCCCAGAATCAACATGATGGAGGCTAACTCCCAAAAGCCATCTCAATCGGCCTCCTTCATCAGGGCAGGTAAAGGTGAGACACTACAGGTAAGAAATTGGGCAACTATGCCCCTAACTCTGGAAGCATCAAATGGCCATAAATATGACATTAGCTTCTAAAAAAAATAACCTGTAAAAAATAAGCTTAGCCCTTAGCAGACAATACCATGTATATAGGGACACATGTTACCAAGGGTTTCTCTCCGACAAAAATAAAAATACTAAAAAAATAGAAAAAATGAAAAATCCAAAAATATTATCTTTCAAAATTTTTGATGAAATCAAGAAAAATGATGCCTTAATTGAAAAACCCGTCCCACGTAAAATCGACCCCTTTTCTATAGAAATATAAGAAGAGGTAGGAGTCACGAGTCTGGACGAGGAGATCCCCTCTGAGGAGCTTCCCAATGAGCTCCTTGAGCGACATGCCAATTTTGAGCATGGCCCTACCCCGATCGTTGAAGAGACTGAAGATGTCAATCTGGGTACCAATGAGCTCCCTAGAATCACCAAGATCGGAACGACGATATCTCTCGAGGAAAGAAGTAACATGATTGATTTTCTTTGGTCATACCAGGACATCTTTGCATGGTCATATGAGGATATGTCTGGTCTGGATACCGATTTGGTCGAGCATGAGCTGCCACTATATCCAGATGTTAAACCGATCAAATAGAAGTTGAGATGCCTTAGACCCGAGTGGATGCTGAAAGTAAAAGATGAGGTCATCAAGCAGTACGATGTGAGGTTTCTCATGGTCTCCAAATACTCACAGTGGCTAGCTAACATCTTCCCAGTATCGAAGGAGGATGGAAAGGTTTGCATGTGTATTGATTTCAGAAATCTCAACAAGGCGAGCCCGAAGGATGACTTCTCGTTGCCACACATCGACATCTTGGTCGATAACACTGCTATGGGATGCTCTCATTTATGGATGGATTCTCTAAGTATAATCAAATCAAGATGGCAGAAGCAAACCACGAGAAGACAACATTCATTACTCCATGGGGAATTTTCTGTTACCGAGTCATGCCATTCGGGTTAAAAAATGCTGGGGCAACATATCAGAGAGCGATGACAACACTCTTCCACAGCATGATGTACCGAGAAATTGAAGTTTACGTTGATGACATGGTCGCCAAGTCTCAAGAAAAAGAGGATCATCTAATAAACCTCCAAAAGTTGTTTAAGAGGCTGAAGAAATACAAGTTGCGCCTGAATCCCCAAAAATGTGCATTCGGTGCCATATCAGGAAAATTACTAAGCTTCATCGTCAGTAGAAGAGGCATCGAGGTTGATCCGATCAAGGTAAAAGCCATTGTTGAAATGTCACCGCCATCTATCGAGAAAGAAGTCAGAGGCTTCTTGGGCAGGATATAGTACATCAGTCGGTTCATTGCACAACTAACTCCTATTTGCACGCCAATCTTCAAGTTACTAAGGAAAGAATTGCTAGTCAAATGGAATGACGACTGTTAGGTAGCATTTGATAAAATTATAGGTTACCTCCTCAAGCTACCAGTTTTGGTGCCGCCCAAACCCGGGAGACCACTCTTAATGTATCTCTCCCCAATGAAAGTTTCGTTGGGATGTGCCCTAGGTGAATGTGATGAAACAGGAAGAAGAGAGCAGGCCATTTATTACTTGAGCAAGAAATTTACCGATTACGAGACACGCTATTCTCATTTAGAGAAAGCATGCCTAGTTCTCGTATGGGCTACCCAGAGGCTCTGCCACTACTTGCTATCTCAAGTTGTTCTACTCTTAGCACGAATGGATCCATTGAAGTACCTATTCGAAAAGTCGGCTTTCACTGGCCGAATTACATGCTGGCAACTTCTCCTATCTGAATTTGACATCACATATGTCACACAGAAGTTGATCAAGGGGTAAGTCCTTGCTGATCATCTTGTCGAAAATCCTTTACCTGATTAAGAGCCTTTGATAACTGAATTCCCAGATGAGGATATTTTGTTCATGATAGAGGATGATATGGCAGAGACAGAGGAATCCTGGGTAGTGCACTTTGACGGGGCAACAAATGCCGAAGGTCAAGGAGTCGGTGCTATTCTGATTTCACCAAAGGGCTCTCACGTACTAGTGTCCATCAAGCTCAACTTCCCATGCACAAACAACATGGCTGAATATGAAGCCTGTGTAGCAGGCCTACAGGCAGCCTTGAACCTGAACGTAACTCATCTTAGGGTGTTTGGCAATTCATAGTTAATCATATGCCAGACCAACAGAGATTGGAAGACGAAAGATGAGAAGTTGGTCCCATACCACGAGCACCTCGAGGATATGATCGCATGCTTCAATGATATTATGTTCTCTTATGACCCACGAGTGAGAAATCAATTTGTTGATGCACTAGTGATGTTGACATCGATGATCAAAATTCCATATGGTGTCGAGATGAAGTCGATCATGATTGAGCAGAGCAATGAGCTGGCTTTCTGCCTCCAGATTGAGGGACCAAAAAAGTTAGATGATGAGCCTCCATGGTTCTCAGATATCAAGAATTTCTTTGAAATTTGAACTTTCCTTGAAGGTACGTCCAAGACGGACAGGCGGACCATCCAACGTTTAGCGACCAATTACGTCATTGGCGATGAGTGCCTCTACAAGTGGTCATATAATAATATCCTGCTCCGATGTCTAACTGAGGGCAAAGCAGTCAATATTATGAAAGAGATCCATGAGGGAGTATGTGGGGCCCACATCAGTGGGCAAATGCTCGCCAAAAAGATCACACGACAAGGATATTTCTGGACTAGCATGGAAGCTGACTGTTGCAAGCACGCTCAGAAGTGCTATAAATGCCAAGAACATTCCAGTTTGATACATGCTCCAACCATAGATCTACACATTATGACCACTCCTTGGTCATTCGCCACTTGGGGCCTCGATGTCGTCGGAAAAGTCAATCTGAAAGCTTTGAACGGGCACCAGTTTATCCTCGTCGCTATTAATACTTCACCAAATGGGTAGCAGCGACATCCTATACAAATATCACGATCAACCATGTTGAGAAGTTCATCAAGAATAATATCGTTTGTCAATTCAGTGTACCCAAAGACATCATCACAGATAATAGCACCAACTTTACAAACAAGCATATCAGAGACTTCTGCGAGCAACATAAAATCAAACATCATCACTCGTCTCCATATCGATCGCAAACCAATGGTGCCGAAGAAGCTGATAACAAAACAGTCGTCCGCATTCTTGAGAAGATGGTCGTCACATACCAAGACTGGAGTGAAATGTTACCATTCTCATTATGGGCTTACCGAACATCAATCCATACCGCTACAGGGGCAACGCCATTTTCCCTTGTGTATGGAACCGAGGCCATCCGCTAGTTGAGGTTAAAGTACCCTTGCTTCGCATTCTCATCAAATTTGATCTACCGGAAGCTGAAAGAGAGAGGTTCCATTTTGAGCAGCTGAACCTGTTGGATGAGAAAAGGCTCCTAGCCTTGTGTCACACTCAGGACTATCAGAGAAGGATCGCACGTGCTTACGATAAACGTGTTCACGTTCGAGATTTGAAAGTGGGTGATACTATACTCAAGAAAATCTTCCCGTCTCTCCACGCCGATGCATGAGGAAAATTTGAGCCCAACTGAGAGGGACCTTATGTCATCCGAGAAGTGCTCCCAGGGTACGCGCTCTGCCTCGCCACCATGAACGGAGATCACTTTCCTAAGCCCATCAATGCTAGATACGTCCGACGTTTCTATTCCTAAGTTTCCCGCGATAAGGTAAGTATTGATAAGATGGATACATGACTGCTTAAGGACCCCATAAAAAGGCCATCATTTTAAAGCTAAATAGCCAAAAAATTATCCCTAAATACTTATACCCTTGCTACACCCGTTGAGCCATTGTCTTTTCTTTCATTGTCTTTTCTTTCGTTAAACCCCTCCCCAGAAAAGAAGACGGAAAAAGTGCATATACCAAACAAAAAAAAAGGAGAAAAAGAATTACCATAAAATCTAAAAAAAACTAGAAAAGCAAAATCCCAAAAAGAGGATGTTTGAAAAAAAGCAAAAAAAAAACAAAATAGAAAAGAAAAAGTGGGTCATGCATAGTCAAAATTCTCCAAGGAAGAAGTGTATTACAACAACTGGAATCCTATCGAGGAAACCTTCTTAATCCAAGAATACCTTCAAAATTCCTAACTTATCCCATGACTAAGATACATCCAGAGAAAAAGCCCTCTTTAAGGTTTACGAGCAATCACAGTATCCATTGAGTCAGCACAAGCCTAGCTGAGGGACGATAAAAGAACTCCATCCAGCCGGCTATGACGGAATTGATGTCTATATTGTGGCCTTTGAGAAAAAAAAAAAAAAAAATACAAGCTCAAAGTAAAAAGGACGTGGTGAAAATCCGAAAGGGCGCCATGGGTAAAAATAGCAAGCTTGTACAGACCAGGTGAAAACCTGAAAAGGCGTCTGGGATAAAAATGCATGCCCATGGACGTAGTGAAAACCTGAAAGGGTGCTATGGGTAAAAAAGCGGCAACAACGGGCATGGCAAAAACCTGACTTGGGTGCTTTGAGTAAAAATGGTAGAAAAAGAAAAAGAAAAATTATTTAGTGACTCCTTTGATTGCATTTCCGAATTATCTGGTTGCCAATTGGGCTGCTCATTTTTTCTCAAATCAGATCATGATCAGGTATATCTTTAGACTGCACCATCAAACGCATGACTCGAGGTAAGAAAAAAAGGTTGATTCGATCCAAAGAGATGGATGTTTCGACTTTCGTAAAAATTTTAAACCTCACTCAGGTATGACCATATGAATGGATTCGACTATGCTCAAAATCGAACCCACTACTTTGCCTCATTGTTAAGGCATAAAAAAAAAGAAAAAAAAAGAAAAAAAAAAGAGATTCAGAAAAATCCAAAAAAAATATACTCCTTCCATGTACATATTTACAGCATCGTACTTCCCTCCCAAAAATAAAGAAAAAGAATAAAAAAATATCTGAAAATAGAAATCTAAAAAATATATAAATATTGAAAATTAAAAATGTGTAGGTAAAGGTTTGCTTCTCCTTCTGTTAATTAGGATGCATATTGTTACCTATATAAACAAAAAAGGGACTGACATTTTCTCAAGAATGTGCAGGAACATCAAATGTTTCAAAGCCTTGAAACAGGCAACCTATCAACGATGGACATATCAAATGAAGCATCTCATCACTGACGTCCAGTGTATACAAAAAAAAAGAGAAGAAGAAAGAAATCTATGTCTTCTTTGTACTTTCGTACGCACAGCTACGCACATGCGTATTTTAATGTGGTAAAATATCAATATTTTATCGGCAATGTAGCTGTGCTAAATTAATGTCCTGAGTCTAAGGTTCGCCTTAGATATTTGGATCCTACTTTAAAGTAGGAGCAGCGGTGTCAATCCCGATTAAGCAGTCAATGTTTCGATCAGGTTGATTCTATTGCTAAATCTTCGAGCTAAGCGCTCCATCTTTGGATTAATGTGAACTTTAGTGTCTTAAGCTTCAGATTTCTCAGAAAAAGATCAATTGTTGATTGAGAGCAACCTGTCAAAAAAGAAATTACCTATCAAATGGCTATGTTAAAATATGCATTTAGAAGGGCTCATCCTAGGGTGTAGGCTATGAAACATGTATTTGGATAATATCCCTGTAAAGTATACGCCATGCGTCTGAGTATCCGTTAGATGGTCACTGTTCCTGTGAATGGTCCTCGGATGGGTTCTGGGTTGGGACTTCCATTCCCCTTTATTTTTCTTGCCCCTGATGTATGCATGTTTTTACATAGTTGTTCATTAGTAAGATCATCGTTGACAGAGACTAGGGTTGAGTGCCTCCTTCGATAGACACCCAAATTTGGTTGGATCTGTTCGGTATTATTTGAAGTTGGGTACTCTAGGTCATGTTGATCCATGACACATTATCAAAAATGGCACACACTCCCAAAAAGCGTTGTGACATCAATATTCGCTCCGCTCGGGTAGTTGTGTTAAATTATCTTCGGGATCGATGGGTTTTCCTAAAAATATCGAACCCTACCTCATGTAGGGGCACCGGTGGCCAATAAAATTGGGCAATCAATGCCTCATGTGATTGGGCACAAATTATTGGATCTTCGCGTTATTGCTTTACGTCAATCTTTAAGTATGGGTCGATCACCCTCCTGCTCGCGGGGGAGTCTTGTTCAAAATGAATCTCAAACATCATGCATTTTCAAATTACACCATCTCAGTTATGCCTAGTAACGTTGCTAAGCACTTGGGGGCCGATAGCCTTTAGGAATGAAAGTTTTCCCTAAATTTTGGTGCTTCCGCTACTCCCGATTGACACACGTTTTCCCTGATGTTGGGCTTATGTCACTCTCTATTTAGTTATTTTACCTTTTGATCTTTGAAGTTTGTTTTGAATACATCGGACCCGTTAGCATGCCTTGGGCCTCTTCGGATGTCTCTTTTTTTGGCATACGATCGTTACTGATCAGATATCAAAGAGGGGCATCTGTAGACACCTAAATTTGGCTCAAGGCTCGATCGGCACATACTTCGAGAAAGGCGTACCCTCGAGCTTCCGCAAACATTTCTCAAACCCTTAGGAATCATCTCAAAACCTTTAGAACCCTTCCCAAACCCTTAGGAATCAACCCTAGCCTTCCTAGACCCATTAGAACCCTTCCTGGGCCAGTCTTGAATCCTCTTGAATAGTGGTTGGAAAGAGGAGTGCCACAATTTTTATAGATAGTTTCCCAACATGAGGCCTATACTATTGGAAAGTAGAGGCTCTAAGCTTTTCAATGAGCTAAGAATCGCCTAATTTAGAGTTGTACATAAAAAGTTATGACGAAATGAAGATCACATATTTGTATAGAAAATTGTAAAACCGGACCCATAGAGCCTGTTTCGAACCAACCAAAACAGCTGATGAAAATAAGAGTGCCACAATTTTCATAGGTAATTTCCTAACTTAAGTCCTATATCATTGAAAAGTAGAGATTCTCAGCTTTCCAAAGAGCTAAGAATCACCTAATTCGGAGTTGTACACCAAAAGTTATGGCAAAATGAAGATCGTAGATTTGTGCAAGAAATTGCAAAACCGGGTTGGGCCCCTGCGGATCTTCAACTTCCAATAGTTTGGGACTGGTTTTCCTTCAAAAAATGGTCAAAATTGATATTGGGAGTTTGACTTGTGGACCATTCAAAAGCCTGAGGTGTGTTTCTTTAAGACCTTAGTGACCCTCACCCTTTTGCCATTCAAGTCACCACCCTATCATCTACCATTAAACCCAAATCCCTCTTCTCCAAGCTCTAGAAAACCCCAAAAACCTTAGATTACCCATTACCTATTTTCTAAACCTATTAGTGACTTAATCCTTCACTAATCACCCATTCCTCTATAAATAGAGAGCCACCCCCCCCCCCCCCCCCCCCTTGTTTAGGGCTTGAAAAAAATTTCAAAAGAGAGAAAAGATTAGCTATTTCTCTCCTCCCTTTTTAGCATTTGTCCATTAAAATTTCAGAACCTAGGTTCATCCTAAAAACCCCAATTTTTTAATCATAAATCCCTTAGATCTTGTAGGAACAAGGCCTTAGCCTCCTTCCCCTACCTCTTCGCTCTCAAGCCTTAGAGATTCGAACCTATCCTTCAATCCATTTGCTTTTGGAAGCTCATTTAAGACGCTCTCGTGTGAAGATCCACGGTGCTTCAAGGGTCTGAGAGCTTCGACTCTCCTCTCTTTTTATCTATCTTATTTGCTTTTTCTCTATCCTAGAATTGAGTCGTTACACTGCCCAAATTTCAGCAAGCGGGAAGGGTTCAATAAAATTGGCATGCCTTCAGGCAAAGGGAAGTGCCACTCATTTTGTTTTATTTTTTCATATATATTTATATATATATACACCAACCACACATAGACCTGACCATAGTAGAGACTGCTTACTAGCAGGTCAATCGAGTGCCTAACACCTTCTCAATTGATAACCGAAGCCCCTATTCAAGAGCCTTTGGTGTGGATTGGTAAATCAGAGTCATATTTGACACTTTGGTGCTTTCAATATTGATTTAGATTTCTCGGGACTCCAAGAGCTCCGAGTGGCGACTCTAGTTTTTTATAACGAGCGCATCGTCAGGACGGATCGTTAAGATCTACAGTTGCACAGTTGCCTATTCAAATTAACCCAATGCTCCGATCCTTGGATAAATCCTACATTTATGCCTAGAGTATTGTGTGTGTGCTAACTCATGCTATAATCTTTTCATAGTTGGACTAATCTAAAAAAGAATCGTCGGATTTCAAATCCTGACTCAATCCTCACCTTAGGTATACACTCAAAACAGAATCGCTTCGAAGAATGGTTCATTTTTTACACACATGTGAGAGAGAGTTACAACACAAACAAAAAGGTATTATTTAATATAAGAAACACGGTGCATTGATGAATTAAAAGGAATCTCATAGTGAAAGAATATTTGTATCCTAAGCACGTCATACCAAGCACCATAGACATTACACTATCACTCTTCACAAGATATTTACCACTCAAGATTGGATAAAAAATGTCTTTTTCAAGGTTGTAATGGGGCTTAGGTAAAGGTTAAGAACAAAAGGGAAGTTGGGGATCAAATATCTCTGAGAAATTGGAAAAAAAAAATATTTTGATTTTCTCATTTTTCACTCTTTTTTCGAATTTTTCAGAACTTCTCTTTTTCTTTTTATCAACTTTCTTTTCTTCTTACTCCTTTTCCTTTTGAATTCACCTCATATTTTTCTTTTTTCTTTTCTACCTTTTTTTTTTTCTCCTTTTTTCTCCCTTTTTCCATATTTTTTTGCCATATGTTCCTAGTAAACACCATTCTTATGCCTCTCCACTTACTCTCATCCCTCGTTCCCAATTTCTCAGATATCGAAGGGAAAAGCTTAAATTTTCAGAAATGGAATCGGAGTATGGTTAACATGGCTTATCAAGAAACATATAAAGGCCAAAACTTTCAACAAGTTCAAAAAGGGTACGACAAGGTAAATCTGTATGAGGTGGGGCATTTTAGGCAGATTCGAGCCAAAGATGGCTTTCGATCATTTCCTCACAAGGTGGTAATGATGTCTATTTGTTTCAAGTTAAAGTGCAAAGTGTTCTAATACAATGATACAAAGCAATGCAAAGTAAACAAACCAAGTGAAGCATATGAGATTTAACAAGTAAGCACAAATTCAAGGATACTCCGAATTTATTTAGCACTCATCAAGAACGAGAAAACAGTTCTAAAGCTCACTGGGTATAGCCTTTTTTAGAATCTTAAGTTACAAAATTTAAACTAATCCTTTGATCTCCGAACTTAAGCATGGTAGAAGAGTAAAAATTTTCTAAACATGAAATTCAGACCTACCTTAAATGTTTCCATCAGAATAAATTTTCCTAAACAACAACAGTCCTAGCATGGCATAAATATTTTCAAATTCAAATTCACATGCATCAACAATTACAGTTTGAAAACTACTTGAAAATATAGCACATGACGGTTCAAAACTTATACAAAATTGTGGTATTGAGGGTGCCAAAATAGTGGTTGAGTAAAAGGTGCATAAATTTAGAAACACGAACCACACCATAAGCACAACACCCTCAAATCTAAATGTTGCAATGCCCTCATTGCACAAAGCAATAAACATTAAAAACAATAAGAGGGCAACTAGGGAAGAAGAAAGGATTGGGGAATTTAGGGTTTAGATCGGTCGAAAATGAAATTTTGACCGGTCACAGGGCTTTATATAGCCCCTGATTCCCTAAAACTCAAGTGGTTGAAACCACTTCGACCGGTCGAAAATATAGGAGAATTATATATTCTAAAATTAGCTTCTATTTTGAAGCTTATGCCCCGAATTCAACCGGTCAAAATCCATTTCTACCAGTCAAAACTCTTTTCCTTCTTTTCCTTCCTAAGCAACTCGACCGGTTGAAACCAGTTTCGACCGATCGAAATCTGGTGGAGAACTAATTTCTCAGCCCATATTTCACACTTTGATTTATTATATATATATATTTTTTGGCACCTCGACCAGTTGAGATCTGGACTCGATCGGTCAAAAGTGAACAGAGATTGTGGAGTCTCTATCACAAATAATCTTGACTGGTCGAGGACCCTTCCCGACCGATCGAGTTGAGGCAAAGAGCAATTTGCTCTCTGTCTCTTATTTTCCTAAAGTTGCAGAAGAGAACTTGACCGGTCGAAATGGAGTTTCGACTGGTTGAAACTCGATCGAAATGGAGTTTCGACCGATCAAGAATGGATAGAAAGCCATGGGTTTTATGTCCTCCTCGAAATACAACCCATTTTATTATTATTAATTTATTATTATTTTTAAATTTTTTTTCTTTTTATAAAAAAAACCTACTAATGGAAACCGAAAACATGCACCTTAGCCTCTCGCGGCATCCCGTGACAAGCCTTCGGTAAGTTGAAGCTTTCGATCTCCCAAGCCTTGGCCTCTTGCGGCGTCCAGTGATAAGCCTTGGGAAACTCGATCCTACAAAATAAAAACAATACTATGGTAAGTATATGATACACAAGTACAATATAAAACATAAATCAAACAAGATAAAACCGAAGTCCCCTGCAACGGTGCCAAAAACTTGATCATTTTATTACAAAACCTTGCAAGTGCACAAGTTTAGATGTACTAGGAAAGTACAAGGGTGTCTAACCATAGAGACTTGTAGTTTATCTCAGTTTAACCTCTATTTTATGTTAATACTTTGTAAAATTTGATTTTCTAAATTATCCGAAAACAAATAAAAGAAATCCTAAATAGTTTTGAAATAAGAGAGGAGAAGGAAGTTTGGAATCTCTCTTGGATTTCAGATCTATAAATAATAAAGCCTATTTCTTGTCAATAACCAATCCTAGGTACCCCAGCTACTGACTACAAGCTCAGTTGTGTTGTTTATGAATTAGCGAGATCTAATTACGAGTTAGATAACCTAATCATTAAGCATCATTGCACGTAACCAACTAACACTAGCCTACAAGGTCATAGCCTGATGGCGAGTATCCTATTCAATCTAGTTCCTAAGCCCTACCAGGCCAATAAGAGTAGATTAAATATAACTAAATCATTAAAATCGCTCATTCTCGATGACTCTCAGAACCTCTAACATGCAATCGTACCATTAAAATGAAATTCAAAATAGAAAAAGAAACAAAACTTTATTGTATACTTATATGAAATTTAAAAAAGAACCCAACCTGAAGCTTTAAGCGCACATCGATCGGGAGGCCTTCATCATTGCTGAATCGGCCTTCCTCTCGAAGATAAAAGTCAATCTCTCCCTATTTAAGAACTAATCTAATCCTAAACCTACAAGTAAGAAGCCCTAGGGCTAAAAGCTATTTTATTCCTAACCCAGGGTCCTGATTTATAGATGTATAAGGCTCTAGAACATTGATTTCTATTAGAAAACAAACCTTAGAATGAATCTAGTTTAAACTAGGTAGAAGATCTTGGAGTCTTGATTTTAGGAAGAATCCCAACTATTTGCATCTAAAAATCTGTAAGAATCCCAAACTGCATGCCTGAAAATCAACAGAAAATCCCAGTTTCGACTGGTCTAGATTTGTATTTGGACCGGTCACAAATTGCAAATATGAAGCATCCTTCTGCTGTTGGGTTTGGACTGGTCGAAATGGACATTTCAATCGCTCCAAAATCAAATTTCTGAATCTATTCTGCATTGGAACGGTCCAAATTTGCGTTTGGAAGCAGTTTGGACCAGTCACAACTCATTCTCGGCTAGTCAGGAAAATCCTGCACTTTCCTGCGTTTTTGTGCGAACTTCATTCGGCTATAACTTTTGATATACAACTCGGAATCTGACAAATCTTAGCCCGTTGCGAAATTGGGAAAGTCTTCTTTCCAATGGTGTAGGCCTTAGCTTCAGAAAATCTATATGTAAACTTTGAAACTCTTATATATTTCTGATGTTCTGGTAGGTTCTTGCCATAACCTCAAAACTCTCTTAACTTTGCTCTTTTAACCACATTTATGCTTTTAGGCTTTCAAAACCTGTTATATTAAATCTTACACTAAAAGAAAATATTAGTAATTAAATGAGGCCTAACAATGCCAATATTTGGGTATAAATTATGCAACTTTTAAGGCCGATCAAAGGCAGACTGGGATCTCTCTTGGATTTCAGACTCGTATATAATAAATTCTATTTCTTTCCTATTTTGAATTTCAGGTACCCCCGCTCCAGGCTACAAGTTTTGTCACATAATATAAGGATTAAGTCATATTCATAGTCACAGACCAGTCCTTGGATATGATCCGTCTAATCACTAGTGACCCATACATATCGTCAAAGTATTATTGCACGTAACCAACTAAAACTACCCTACAAGGCCTAGTCCGTCGGCGAATATCCTATCTAATGCAACCTCAATCCCTACAAGGCCACTAAAATTAAACAAAATTAAACCTTTACAATCGATCATTCTTGATGACTCTCGAAACCTCAAACATGCAATCGTACTATAAAACGGAATTCAAAATATAAAAAGAAATAAAACTTTATTATAAACTTATCTGAAAGTTACAAGAGATCCCAACCTGAAATTGTTTAGCCTTGCATTGATCGAAGGACCTATATCATTGTTGAATCGGTCTTCTCCCAATGATTACAATCAATCTCACTCTATTTCAAAACTGAACCTAACCTAAACTTATGAATGCTCACGCCAAAACCCTCTAGAAAAATTCTACCATCAAAATTCTCCTAAAACCTAACCCAGAGTCCTTATTTATAGATGTATAAGGCCCTAGCACAATTATACATGGCAAGTAACTAAGAAATCCCAAGAAATTAGCTTGGTGAAGAAGAATTTGGAAGAGATCTCGAAAGCCAGAGGATATCCACAGCTGGACCTATTTCTTCACGTGGAAACTCTATTTCGACCGATCGAGATTGAATCTCGACTGGTCGACCTTAAGATTGATATAGGTCATCTCTGTTGGTGCTCACTTTTTCTGGGTTCCTTTATGTCCCCGTGAATCAGTGGGCCAATTCTGTCCTGAGCGGACTCTGACAATGCGGTGTTTTGAATGTTGAAAATAAAGGGAGATTCTAGAAAGATTCCTAGTTTATTGCGATTGCCAGCTGCAGATATTTAACGACGCTGCAACACGTCAATGATCACTCTTTAGAGAGGGTGTGGGTTACTTCTTTACTGAATCGTCGACCTGCAAATGTTAGAAGCACTGGCTCTTCTTTGTAATTTAGATAGTTTAGTTTTCCTTTCCTTATTATTGCTGTAATTCTAATTGGCTTAAATTTTCTAGTTCTACTATGAGTCTAACTGTATGAATCTGTTGTGGTGAATTAATCTACTATTCTAGTGTCCTAATCCCAGTGTGAGTCTACTTGGTTTAAGTATTCTAATCTTATTAGTAGTCCAATTAGTTAAGAATCTAATTACTTTTGAGTGTCCTACCTTTATAAGAATTCTATTGTGATTAGGTGTCCTAATTCTACCATGATTCTAAAGGAGTCTCTTAATGCTATTAGAAGTCTAATTAATTTAATATTTTAATCTTATTAAAAGTCTAATTAATTAAGTCTCCTAATCGTACTAGGAGTCTAATTAATTTAGTTTCCTAATGCTACGAGAAGTCTAATTAGTTTAGTTTCCTAATCGTACTAGGAATACAAATATGTTAATTCTAATGAAACTCTAATTCAAATAAGTATACTAATTGTACTGAAATTCTAAGAAAAGCAAATATACTAATTTTACTAAAATTCTAATTAGAGCAATTATACTAATTGTATTGAAATCCTAATTAAAGCAAATAGACTAATTTTACTAAAATTCTAATTAAAATAAAGGAACTAATTTTACTAAAATTCTAATCGAAGCAAGGAAATTAATTTTACTAAAAAATTCTAATTAATGTAAATGAACTAATTTTACTAGAAAAATTGAAGAAAATAAGGTTTTGAGCTTGCTCTGCTAAGGAGGATTGGCCTCGTTCTCGAGTATCCTCCGTAAGCGCCCTTGGGCAAATCGGGTGGCTGAGATTAAAGCGAATTGAATTTTGGATTATAAGATAGTATTTTTTAGATCTTTAAAGTCGATTTTAGATTATAATTATGAAATTAGAAATTAAGAACTGAACTATAAATTAGGATTTTAGAAATTTCAAATTAAGGAATTAAAACTAGAATTTAAAATCTAAGGACTGAATTCGAGGCCGAAATAAAAAAATCAGACCGTATGATTAAGGATTGGTTCTAGAAAATAAGAACTAGACCCAAAGATTAATGATAGGACTGGACATTGAGATTTCAGGACAAAATTAAAGTCTAGGGTTGGGGATTAGGTTGTCCGATTAAGGGCTGGTTCTAGAAACTAAGAACTAGAACTAGATATTAAAATTACGGTCTAAAAAAAAGGGGTGCTATGATCTAAGACTGAAAATTTGATATTAATGGTTAAAACTAAGAAAAAACTAAGTCTAAGAACTGAAAACTAAAGTTGAAACTAAAAGCTAAATTTTTACCTAAGGTCGGGGTTGCAGAGAGGAATCTAAAAATTCGAAGCATGGATGCAAGGACTTGAAGCTAAAAGCCAGTCGCTCCCTTAGTCGGTGATCTCGAAGTCATTGCTCGGTTTCTGTCTGTGTTCGCTCTGTGTGCCCTCTCTTTTTTCGTCCTCTTTTGGGGCAAAATAAAAAGGTCTTTTATCGGTTTTTTTCCAATTACGCGCCCTTTTTCAGGCGTTTAACTGAATTGCGCGCCGATTCTCCAACACTTATTTGCTTTGAGTCAGTCACCGACTAAGGGAGCGACTGGCTGATTGGCGCAACCGAGTTCCCTAGTTCTAACCACGTTTGGACTAATTGTGTGCCTGTTTTGGAATGCGCAATCTGATTAAGCATTTCATTTGAAGCACTTAATCGTGGAATCTTGACGGTCAAGGAATGCGAGACTAGGTTGGGGATGGGCTAATTGCGTGCCTGTGATATGACTCTCAATCTGATCATTTGTGCGACATGGAGTGTGTAATCGAGTCTTGAGGTGGTTTGAAGAAAGGAGATTTGGTCGAAAAAGGGACTGATTGCACATTTGTGGGTTTGCGTGCAATCGAATTACGCGTATAATTTTTGGTTCGTAATTCGGGGTTGTCCGAGTCCGAGTCGTGTCTGAAATGCTAGACTATTATTTCAGCCTGTATTTTGACTATATACTATTGTTTTAGTATATAGTCTCCCTACGTCAGGATCTGAGCCACAGAGCTATTATTTCAACTAGTGTTTAGCCATCTATTATTGTTTCAGTGTATGGTTCCCACATTAGGGTCAAGGGTCTGAGCCACGAAGCTATTGTTTCAGCCTGTGTCTAGCCATATACTATTGTTTTAGTATATGGATCCCATACTAGGGTAAAGGGGTCTGAAATGCCAGACTATTGTTTCAGTCTATATCTCGACTATATACTATTATTTTAGTATATAGTCTCCCTACGTTGGGATCTGAGCCATAGAGCTATAGTTTCAGTGCATGGTTCCTACATTAGGGTTAAGGGGCCTGAGCCACAAAGATATTGTTTCAGCCTGTATTCAACCATATATTATTATTTTAGCATATGGTCCCCACATTAGGGTTAAGGGGCCCGAGCCACAGAGCGATTATTTCAGCTTGTGTTCAACCATATACTATTGTTTCAGCATATGGTCCCCACATTAGGGTTAAGGGGCCTGAGCCACAGAGCTATTATTTCAGCCTGTGTTCAGCCATATACTATTGTTTCAGCATATGGTCTCCACATTAGGATTGTAAAATTTCTAAAGAAGGTAAGTCCTTTCCGAAAAGTCACGGGTAAGGTCAAAGGTTGACAGAATGAAGTTGTATATTCCGAGAGGGCAAAATGAGGGTATCTACAGATGCCCCTCTTTGGCGCGCTCTTGCGAAGTAAGAACACATCGAAGAAGTAAACACCCCTCATTCGAGGTGTCTTCTCGTTTCTCTTGGGAAATTATAAATGTGAACTGGGATGCTGATATGACATATTTGATTTTCTTATTTATTAGCGCAAGCTAGTGGTAGCTGTCGAAAGACATATTTGATTGGTGCCGAAATGTGACTATATTTCACACCTTAATTCCTACATTTAGCTAGCCGATGAAAGCATCTGATGGTTGTTATGGAGTTTCAATGTTTACAGGTGTTTCTGACAGTTTGATCATTAAATAACATAAAAGAGAACAATTAAGGATTACGCAAGAACTGTGGATCAAAAAGGTCAAAAGAAGCATCAAAATTCGTGAAGTAGCTCAACATCCACTAGGAGAATGGAGACTACCCATATGTCAATCGATTGAGAACCAAGTGTCAATCGATTGACAAGAGAGATAGTTTTGCCCTCTTTTTCGAATTTGAGGTCAATCGATTGAGAAAGAATTCTCAATCGATTGAGGTAAGTAGGGAAATGTTTTGCTTGTCCCTATATAAGGAAAGCTACGGCTTTGTTTTGTGGATCTCTTCTCCATCCCTTCTCTCACTCTTGGGCTCACATTCTTTCTTTTTTTCTTTTTAGGGTTTTCTCTGGGGTAGATTGTACTTAGGCTTTTATATTTATTTTCTTTTACAGTTTATGGAATCATAGATTGTATTTAGGAAAAGCATTGTAAAAAGATCTTTGGTGATAAATAGAAAGTGCATTTTTAAGAGAATGGCTTTGAGTTTACAACGAGATCACACACCAAGGATGAGCGGCTAAATCATCTGTTCAAGGAGGATGTGATCCTTAAATAAGTAACATTTTTATGATTAATTCCAGTCTCTTAATTTCATCATGGAATCATTCTGTTAAAAAGTGTGCTTAAATTGAATATTTTTTGAATACTTTATTATGACCGTTGATCTACATTATCAACGACCATAATCGCCATATCTGTACCTGCAGGCCTATCTGGGTTGCAGAGTGATTATATGTTTATGGTCGTGATTTAAGAATCTTAAGATATGCTATGCTTTTTACATGATTCATACCGCAATGATAGGCCGAGTCATCATTTTTAGATAGGGTATGCCGGATCGATGATCATATTTTCTTATGATTCATTTTTCTAGATAAATGATGGTGTGATTGATGTGTTATGGAATTGTGGGTTTAATGATAGAAATGTTATAAATCTGGGGTAGCAAATTTCTGGATCATTCATAGAATTGTCATTTTATTTATCAGAAATTGTCTTGCTTAGATTAGTTATTTTTCTTGCATCTAGAATAGTGTGGTAATTGTTTAACAAATTAAACTTTCTCCCTTGGTACTTCCTTGGGTGTTTTAAATCTCTTTAAGGATTAGTTAAATTTCATGTTTCCCTGTGGGTTCGACACCCTTGATTTTATCATGCTACAATTGATTTTGTGCACTTGCAAGGGTATAATTTAAAACCGATCAGTATTCCATGCCATAGATACAAGTGATCCCGTTGCGTATCGCGACCCGCTGTCATAGACATCCGACAAGGGAAGTCAGTGTATCCTAATCTGCGGGTGCAAGGGGCATCCCGTCGCGTGGCGCGACCTATTGTGAGTGACAGTCAAACGGAAAGGAGAATCACCATATCCTAATCTGTGGGTGCAAGGGGCATCCCACCGCATGTCGCGACCTGCTGCAAGGGGCAGTCAAACAGAAGGATATGACGTAGTCGAGGTACTGGGAGGCGTCATACAAATGTCCATAAATAAGGTCCAGGGACCGATAATAAAGTGCAATATAATGTTGAAGGCTTTCTCAAGTCATGTCAGACAGGGCGCGTCATTGCTCACACCAATGCGCGTCAGGCGTTCCTTTTCCAATAAGCGTTTGTAAGTTCTTAGATTAAATATATTCATTGCTCGGTTTCCCAAGGGAATGGCTGATTTGGACTGGTAATCGAGGTGAATTTTGGTACGTAAAGTCTCTTTGTTTATTATTTTTTGGGTTCTTTTCTTCTTTTTTTTTGGGTTGTTATTGTTATTTTTTTTTAAAATTCTGGAAGTAAGGGGTTTTGAAAATTCAAGAATTTAACTTAAGGTCAATTCGGTGATAAATCTTTAAAAAATGTGGCTTCCAAGACGTTGCTGAGCAGATCCACCGGTACGAGATTTGTGGTCCCGACCGTTTATGTGATTGTCAAGACGACACTTGACATGCCGGATGCTCTGTCTAGCCTTTTCGACGAATACTGATGATTGTCTCTTATGGGAGGACTACAGTGATTCATGAGTCGAGAGAGACAGATTTTGAAAATATTTTGATTTAATCATAGCTAGCTATATTTTTAGGAGAAATATCGAGAGAAGAGAAGAGGGTGCTACTTACCTGGGGGTGATACTTATCTGAATTGTGTGTAGCTTGTGATGAGTTGCCGCAGTGGTACCGCGATGGGACCTTTTAGAAGATTTCTTCTCTCTTCTTCATGTTTGCTGTGGTAGGGACTTAATGGCCATTGCTGTGATGAAGTGAGTGTTGTGATGGGATGCGAGGAAGTCTTCCCTTTCTGGTTGTGTGTTGGGGTGAGTCCTGGTGGTTGCAGGCCGGGATGAGACACGAGAAAGTCCTCTCTCGTGCCTCCTATCGTGGTGGATCATAGACGTGATGGGACATTGGGGGTTTGTGTTATGCTGATAGAAGCATTTGAATCCTGATGGGGATTTTTTGTGTTTGAGATGCGATGGGATGTGGGAGGATTCCTTCTTCTGTTGGAGTCTAGCGACTGCTGCTTAGCTAGGGATTTGGAAGGTAGGTTCTCTGCTTTCGTGATGGGACATTGGTTGAGCCTAGTTAGCAATGGAATTTTTAGAAGGTTTGACTTTATGCAAGGTTTCATGATGAGGGTTTCGGGGAAGCGTGATTGGTCTCGAGGCTATAAGGCAGGATAAAGTTGCTGTGTTGCAATGGAACATGTTCGTGATGAGATCGAGTCGTAGTTACATCGCGAGGGGACATATTCATGGATGTGTGGCGGGGTTGTGTCTGGATGTTTCAGGTAGTGACGTTTGCGATGGGACATTGATGGGATGATTGCTATGTTTCTTTCTTTGGCAGATCTTGAGTTGTATGAGATCACGTTGTGGTTGTGCCATGGCGAGATTCATCTTTGGCTTTGGTCATGTGCCTGAGTTCTGGGAAGGTTTGCTTTTGGCTTTTCACGATGGCAGGTGTGGTGGCATAGCTGATTTAGATCAATGAACTTGGGTATTAGGATGACATTATATGTGTGCATCTTATTGCGATGGGACATGCGCGAGGAGGTCATGCGATGGGATTCTCCCTCTCCAGTCGGATTGTGATGGGATGAGGGATGGTGATGGTGTCAAAATAAGGCATGTATGTCTCATTGCAATGGGACTAGGGGCACAATCAATGTTTCCTGTAGGGCTACGCGATGGGATATGGGAGAATAATCTTGACCAAGATGGGATAAAAGGTGTGACGATGCAGATTTTTTCTAAAGTTGGGTATTGCGCGCCTGGTTCTGGGTGTTTAATCGAATTGCACGCTTGTTTTAAGGCGTGCGATTGAAGGCTATTTGCGCGTTTGAGTGTAAACGTGTGATTGGATTACCCGTGGTTTTATAAGCGCATAATTCATATGTCACTAGGTCACTGTGTGAGCGACCTTTCCTATTGCGCGATGAAAGTGGGTCGTGTAATAGGGTTGCGCGGTCTATAACTGGCGCGTGACCGGAGCGTCGCGCTGTCTGCGCGGGCGATGGTTTTATTGCGCGCTCTGGTCAGAGCGTACGATTCAACTTACGCGTGGTATGCTACGCACGCGATTGAGTTGCGCAGATGTGTCCTGGAGCGTGATTGAGGCCGTACTCTATATAAGTAAGGGAGTCTTCATTTGTTTTGCATCGCTCGGTTTAGTCTCGGGTTTTACTTTCTCTGAATCTTTTATGCTCTGAAATTTGTGTTTCGGCGATATTGGGTGATCTAACCGTTCGATTGAGATGCCGTTTCTTCCTATATTCATGATTTCGCGTGATCTTCATCCCGAGGTGATGCTCGGGGATGACATTATTTTGAGAATAGGCGGTATTAGAAAAGAGGAGGCTAGCCTTCACTGCTCCCTTTTAGGGAGTAGTGAAGGCTGCATTGAAGAGGCGGCAGCAGAGGAGGTGAAGATGGCGGAAGAGGAGGTGTTACGAGTGGAGGGATGTATTTCCCAACCAATCCTTCCTGAAGCCTCCAATTGGACACTCCGAGTCGGGTCAGCTCCTTGCTTTGTGTCTGTTTCGAATTCGGTCTTCGTTTTAGGTTGTTGGTTAGAGTTTTAGGTTTTCATTTTGGGCTGTATATTCAAGAGGTATGCCTCCGGTGACACTTGTAAAAGAATTTGTTATAAGAATAAAAAGATGTTTATCATATTCATTTGTGTATTTAGTACTGTTATCATTATTTTAGTTAGATTACTTAGATTAAGCTTTAAGATTTAAATTTTTGTTTGTCATGGTGAGAGGATGAGTCCCATGTTTAAGGTATTTCGTTTTGGTCTTATGTTTGATTCGACATGTCAGTTGTGTGAATCTAAGCTTTAATTTAAAATATTCTAGACGGGTGTTGGGTGCCCTAATCCTATTGGCTTATCTAGGTTTGCCATGGATTTGTGTTTCCTTAGGGTAAGTGTTGTGTGATTATTGGCTAATCTGAGTTTGTCATGGATTGTGGTCTTTTAGGGGGTATATGTTTGGTTTAGATTTAATTAGATTGGGAGGGTTTAAAAACATGACACTTATCACCTTGTGGTTTAGGAGGTATAGTTTATAAGTGTGAGCCGAAGGCTTTGGGTTTTATTTTGAATTTTATTTCAAGTTTAGGATTAAAAGTTTTGGGGTATTTTTTTGTGATTTAGGGCATTTTTTTTCGTTCATTAATGTCTTTTCTTGCTTTCTATATTGTATCCCAGGTATTGAACTAGAAGAGTTATGATTATTGAGCGAATTATTGGGAATGGACGGGATTGAGAATTCGGGGTGACGCTAGGGTTGGTGTTATCAATCCAAGTCGTAGTGTCACCCTATTGGGAGAAGAGATGGAGGAGTTGAAAGTGGTAGAAAGGAAACCCAAGGATAAGGCGGGGTCAGAGTTCTCGTGACCGACTTCTATTTTTCCTCGGTAGGCTCTGTGAATTCAGTGTTAGTTCATCCTCGTTGTTATGCTTTCCAAGGTGAGCTTCCAAAGGTGGATCTCGCAGGTCCTGGGTAGCTTTTCGTGAGCCACTCTTTCTTTTCTGCTGGCTCGGGGTGGGGGAAAGGGTGTCATTGTCAGAATTTGTTCAGGGTGCGCTCCTCCTAAAGGCTTCTTTGAGATTTCTTGTTTCTCGAATAAATCCGAATTCGGACATTGCCTGAATGTGTGGATTTTAAATTTCTTATTTTAAGTTGTATATTCAGAGGGTATGCCCTCGGTGTATTTTGTAATGATTTTTTATCTATTTATGAAGTGATCGTGTTTTCAATTCCATTTGTGGGTATTTAGTAAATTTTTTGTTTTGTTTACTTTATTTTTTTTGAGTGTGATGTTTTATATATTTTAGTTTGATTCGGTTTACTTATTATTTTTATTTTGGGGTGTGTTGGGAGCATTTTTGGTTTAGTTTAGTTTGGTCTAAGTTCAGGTGCGTAAGTGATGGGGGCATTTTTTTAGCTTTTGGCGTGTATATTTCCTAAGTTAGGAGTGTTCTAGATTGGTTTTAGCAAGGGCGTAGTTTGGGTCGATAATTAGTGTCAGAAATCTCCTAATTTTAGGCCTGTAAATATGCTTTTCTGGACATATATTTTTGGGGAATTGCTTAGGGAATTGTGCGCTTCACTCTGGGCGCATAACCAAATTGCGCGTCGGAATGGGCACGCGCGTTTGGGAGGTTTGGAAAGTCATTGCGCGTGAGCTCCCGACCATTTAACCGAATTAAATGCGTGGTATGGGACGCAGGATTAGGGCGATGCCTAGTCACTGTGCGGGTGACCTTTGGCATTTATGCGCCATGGTGTGGGCGCTCGGGATGATTACGCGTCTGGTATGCAGAGGGCAGAGCTTGCCACCGTGGGGGCTCCTGCTCAGGCATTCGATCATTCTTTAGTTGCTTCTCCAAGTCGGGAGGATCCAGCGATGGTTTAGCTATGGGCTGAGCTAGAGCACTGGGTGAGTTTCTTCAATCTTTTGATCCGTCCGTATGACTGTAGTAGTTCATTGGGTGTTATTGCTTCACTTTTCTAAATAGTTTACTGACATCATGTGGTATTTTAGCGTCAGGTCACCAAGGATTTTCAGACAAGGGAGGCGACTGCTGCCTCTTTACACCCCGAGAGTCAGGTATAGTTTCGGGTTTGGTGTAATTTAGTTTAAGTTATTTTATTTATTTTGTTCTGACATATCTTGTGTCGGTTTATTTTGTTTTTTTGTGTAGGCTGTTCCAGACTCTACTCCTGAGGCTCCCCCTCAGGGGTCTGCTCCTATTCCTTCTCAGGTATGTTTTATGTTGATGTATTTATAGTTTATTCATCATCGTAGTGTTTATCTGATGTGTTTGTTTGCTCTTATTGCAGCTGCCTACGTTTGCTGTTCCTTCCATGCCGCCTGCTGATCCAGTGATCGTTGCGACGGTTAAGCGCCTTCTTAGGGAGAGGGATGACTTGGTATGATTCTCTTCTCTTTCAATTTTTTCCATATTCGTATATATATTTGCTTTCTTTGACTCGGTGTGGTGACGCAGGTACATGTGCTTGAGGAGGCGCGTCTAGAGGCGACGCGAGCATGTGCCACTCCTGAGGCGAGACAGATCCTTGGGGACACGTAGAGCTGCGAGGACCTGTTCGTCGAGATGATGGTTGCACAGAGGACTCAGACTGAGGCGTTGGAGGCGGCGTGTCAGATGACATAGGCAGAGATGCAGGCGACCTTAGATCGGCTGCAGTATTGTCTGACGAGGGGTGAGCGGGGAGTGTACGGGATGGTTAGTCAGCTTACTGGATCGGAGTCGAAAGCTATGGGTTCCTTGGCCGGGCAGCCTTATCGTACGACACGTGATTGTGTCAGGGATTATGTTCACGAGGATTCTGTCATTCAGGAGTTTCTTGCTGGGTATCCTCCTCGTTCTTGATTGAGGCGGTCGGTTAGCCAGGTGAGTGAGGGGGGTTCAGTAGCGAGGCCTCTTCGTCTAGAGGTTCCACAGACTCTGGGTGCTGGGATTGTGTTTTCAGAGGATTAGTCTACGGACCTCCGGGCTGATGATACTGGGGACAACGGTGATCGACCAACCCAGCGGCAGCATAGGGAGTAGGGGTGCATGTGTATTTTTTTTGTGTTCATTGTGCGTGTTCATTATATATACAGGGGGTATGCCCCCGGTGACAGATGTGAAAGAAAATTTATATACGAAGATTTTGGTTTAGATGTACCTGACTGGCTCCTTTTCTTTTGGTTACCTCTTGCATTTGCCTTTCGCTTTTAGTGTCGTCAGTTACCATCGGAACTTGGATGCTTCCTGAGTTGGCCCGGAGGTGGTTGAAGGTTGCTTTGCATCTGCACATGTAAAGGCAAGGGTATCAATAATTTTTATTCTCCCCCTTGCTAGTTGTCAAGGGGAGTAAGTATCTCAGACCGAGGTCTGGTAGTAAAAGATGAATATACGGTTTTTTTTTTTTTTTTTTTTTCTCTTTTTCTTTTTTCTAAAAAATAAAAATAATGCAACAGGGAAAGTAAATAACTAAAATAAAATTAAAATAAAAATGCCCTAGTGTAAGAGCGTGGTAGGATCGACAATATAGTATCTTTGGTAGCATTCTCCGGATGGTGATTTCGTGGTTCCACATCTTCTTTATAGGTGATTCGGCGCTTCTAAGGTGATTTTCCTTCTAACAAAAAAAATGCCTCAGTGTCTAGATGCAATAGAGCTTTTCTGGATTTTAGATGAGCACTTTGGGTCTATAAGAAGCCATGGGTATTTGGTGAGTCAGTTTTGAAGAAAAGTTCCTCAGTACTTCCATCGAATCGGGGGAGGTCATTTTGATTATGTCAGTTGTATACCGGGGTCTACCTTTGGGTGGTGGTCATCTTATCCCATGGACATTATTAGGGAGGGTGTGATAGATAAAGTGATTACATTAGTCGTCATTCATCGCTTTTTGGTTTCATTCTTAGGGGTATCCTAAAGGGTCTCCGATTTATCATCCAAAAAAAAAAAAAAAAAAGTAGAAGAGGGGTAAGGCTCAGTGATGTGTGAAGTAGTTTGTAACTAATGCTTTGCAAAAGGGATGAGTAATAATCTTTTTCTCAGAGAGGATACGGGGTGCCATGATTGAGCTCTTCGTCATGTTTCGGTACCATCAAAATCTCACATTCTATAGTTAGCAGGAGTTTGTCCTCCTCCCGCCACCTTACGATGACATCTAGTAGTATGGGGACATCAGAGATGCCCTCGCAGCTTGCTTATATATTTCAATTAAAGTTACCAGAGATGTCCTCACAACCTGCTTATGCTTCCTTGAGCTCATTGACTTGTTCATTCATCATATTGCTCTCACTCGATTTTTTTGGATATATATTTTTTTGAAAGCATTCGGCTAGTACAAGAATAATAAGTTTTGATTGAACCTGACATCTTTATTTTTTTTTTGCTCTAATGTCTCCTCCAATGGCGGGGGAAGGGAAATGAGGGGTGTTACTTATAATTTTGAAAGAAGTTAGGTATGTCACTAGTCCTTTGATCAGATTGCCCGAATAAGCAAGTGGGCGATAAATTAGAGGTCTTAAGGATATTCTGAGAATTGATGACGTACGACCAGTGAATGGGTCGTGACAACTACGGGTGTGATAAGTATAAGTATTTAACCATGAGATGTGATGATCACAAGGATAAGGGTAGTATTTTCTAAAGTACATGTCGTTCCAAGGGCTAGAGAGTTCTTCCTTGTCTTGGTTCACCAGTTTGTATGCATTCCCAAGATATGCAGCTGTTATAACATAAGGGCCTTCCCAGTTCGGTTTTAGTTTTCCTTTTGGATGGCCGCGCTTGGAAGGCATGATTTTTTTCAAGACTAATTCTCTAATATTAAAGGTTCGTTCGATGACTTTCTTATCATAAGCCTTGACCACTCTCCTCTGATATACCTGAGCATGATCAACTGCCCTTAGACGTGTCTCATGAAGTTGCTCTAGCTGTGCGAGTAGGGCAATTCTCCTCTCATCTAAGGATAGCTCATCATCGAGTTGAATCCGTAAGGATGGTACTTGTATCTCATATGGTAGGACTACCTCCATCTCGTAGGTAAGGAGGTAGGGAGTTTGGCCAGTGGCCATACGAATAGAGGTCCTATAGGCCTAGAGTGCATCTGGTTGTCGTTCAGGCTAGTCGGATCCATTGCTTTTCTCTACTGTGCACTTTAGAATTCGAATCAGCATTTTGTTTGTAGCTTCTACTTGTCCATTTCCTTGAGAGTAGAACGGTGATGAGTGGTGTAGATCGATGCCGAACATCTTGCATAACTTCTTTGTCTTCTCTGCGATGAACTGCCATCCATTGTCGGCGACAAACATCCTGGATACTCCAAACTTGGTGATAATATTTCGAACGATGAACCTCACGAGTGTTGAAGCGGTGATTTTGACGTAGGATTCAGCTTCTGCCCATTTGGTGTAATATTCGATTGCCATAAGTATGAACGCGTGCTTGTGAGTGTTCCCAATTGTGTCTGTGAAAGGTCCGATGATGTCAAAGGCCCACATCGAAAATGGCCACGATGAGGTCATAGTGTTCAATGCAACTGATGGAGCTTTGATAAGTGCGGTGTGTTCTTGGCACTATTTGCAGAATTAGACGTAGAGATGGCAATCTCTTATCATTATTGGCTAGAAGTAGCCCAGTCGTATGATTTGATCGGCGAGTCTCTGTCTACCGGTGTGGGCACCGCAGGCACTGACCTGTGCTTCTCGTATGATGTATTATCCTTTAACGGTTGTGATGCATCGTAGCAGTACTCCTCTGGTGAAGGTTTCTTTATATAATATTTCGTCGAGTATGCAGAATCGGGCGCTTTGGTTCCTTATAGTTTTTCGTTCGATCTTCGTAGTATATGGAGGGACATGTTGATGCTTCAAGAACTTCCAGATGTCGAAATACCATGGCTATCCGTCATTGGTGGGTGATTTTTCAAATCTGAATATGGCGACTTTGGTTTCGGACTTGACATGATTTTCCAGAGTGATTGCTTCATTTGGTCCCGTACTTGTGGGGAGAACTGGTAATTCTCTCTTAACGGCCCATGCTACCTCGTGGGCGGGTACTGTCAATTTTTTTATGAAGAAGGTCTTGGTACTTTGTCCGATAGGTATTTGGATAACTGAGGCTAACGTGGCAAGGGAGCCTACGAGCTCGTTCTCTAATCTAGGGATATGCGTGTTGTTGCTGCCACCTTGTGATTATTAAAGAATTAAAATCAGTCAATTAAAAGGCAAAAATCACAGAGAAATGGAATCAAGGTGAGCAGCCAGTCTTGCAAGATCTAGGGCTATTGTAGAAAGTTTTAAAAGGTAAGTAAGGGTATGTCCACAGGGAAATGTGTTCTAAAGGATGGTAAATCTCCAGATCCAGAGTACATATGACACTTTATCCTAATTTAAACTAAACTAAAGCAGGAAAGAGGAGAGGTTTTATGATTTTGTCACTTTAACTACAGACTATAGAATTAAATGCTATTGATCCAGATTTAGTCTAACACAGAGAATAGAGGAAATATAGAAGAGATGAGAAATTCAAAAGGTGAGAACAACAACTAGGGGTATTGGTCTCCCACTGAAAATCAAAGGAATCAAAAGGCCTTGCATAGATCTAATTTGCTATAATCCACCATCTGGCTACAAGCTCCCCATTTCTGGCAGATGCAAGGTATAAGGATCCAATCTCAACTAGAGAATTGAAGCAATCCTAATAGACCATCCTAGAGATTGTTCAACTTCAAGGATCTTGATTAGAACAGGAAAACAATTACAGATGCTGTAGATGCCAGGCTACCAGTTCCCCATTTCTGGCTAGCATCCACAGGAGCATCCAATCTAGGAAAATCAAATACGAAAAAGTGAAATCTAGATCAGAATAACTTTTAAACTCCACAATTATATTGCAAGCTTACAATACTATTACACCCAGATTTGCAATCTGTGCAATATACAGTCTATTACAAACCTCTTAATCTCTCAATTTATAGCCTAAGACCTCACCCTAACTACTGAGAAAAGTTTAGCCACTCATGATTGGCTAAAGAGAGAATGGGAGAAGGAAGAAGGAGGGAGAATTTGGAGGGAAAAAATAGATCTCGCTCTATATTCTGGTTCTCTCCAAGTCTGGATGTTCTGTTTGTATTTTCTTCAAGCTTTTATACTCTCCTCCTCTGTCCTCAGATCCATTTCAGCCAATTAGAGCTCAAGAGAATAATTCTATTATTCTGGGCTACTGATGTGGCCGATTTCTCTTCTAGAAGTTCTCTTCCCATTGGCTCTCAACTGGTGAGTACACGTGAAGTAGTTAGGGTTTCCATGCGTGCCCAAATATGTACCAAAAATGCCCCCAAGGATTGCTGAAGTGCTTTGGAACTCGTACATAGAAATCTGGAATTGGCAACTGCTGAAGGAGGACGCTGAGAAGTTGCCAAAATGTGTGTCGAGAGGTTCAGGGGATACTATCGACAGGTTCAGAGTCTACATTATAATCACATCGCCAGGTTGCATTGGCTTCTAACAACTTTGCAGACTTCTTGACAGGATTGAAGTACTAGTTGACAGGTTTGGAATGGCTCTCGATAGGTTTGAACACATCTTGACAGGTTGATGAAGATCCTGTCGACAACTTGGGAGAATGTCTCAAGATGTTGATTTGAACTTGTCGATAGGATTGATGGCTCGTCGACAAGATGGGAAGCTCATTTCACCATTCTGTTAAGTTCTTCATTCATCCTGTCGACAGGTTATAATCAACCTGTCGTTAAGTTATACATTCTCCAGTGAAGTGCTCGACAAGTAGGCTCATTCCTCGCGAGAATGAGCGCTGCTTCAGGTAAGTCATCGATAGGTTGCCTTGTATTGCTCGACAGGTTCAGTTAAACCTTGCGATAAGTATCTTGGAACTTCTCAACTTCATCTGTACCTTGGAGTATCCTCTCAATTGGTTCATTTACACATGTTCAACCTCTCGACTGGTTCATTCCTTGTCCTCAGGATTTCTCGACAAGTGCTGGGAAGCTCTCGATAGCTTCATGGAACCTCTCGGCAGCTTATTCTCAGTGCTTCCACAGCTGGCACACCTCTTGGGTGTGTTGTTCTTCCATTGTTCAGCACTTAACGACCCCTCAGTAGGTTCAATCTTTATTTCTTGCAGCTGGACTTGGTCTCTGGCCTTTCCAATTAGGTAGCACAATGCTTCTTGGGCTCTTTTGAGTAGAAATCTATATTAACCTTGCAATTTATTGCTTAACTACAAAACATACTTAAAACACATTATTAGTTAGCTCAAGGGTTCAACAAAGGTCAGGTTAAGAAGTGAAAAATGGTATTTTTCATTGCTTAACACACCCCCAAACCTAAGCTTTACTAGTCCCTGAGCAAAGGAAAAAGTAAAAACAATTAACCTACAAAATTAAATTCCACTTTCGTAGGGAACACGGGTGCATTTGGCACATGTACCAAGCCTTTTAAACCCCTAGGTGATCCCTAGTGGAGGATTGAAGTCTCCTGAGGGATTACAGTGAAGTTACCCACAAACTTCTCCAACAAAGTTAGTTAATAATAGTGCAACATGTTAAAACAACAGTCAAGCAATATAAAATTCATTCCACACCTTGTCCATTTAGTTTAAGAGGATTCTCAGTAAAAACATGATAGTTTAAAACTAAGATCTTGCTATAATCCTTCACAATCAATCAGCTCATGTTATGGTATTTTGTATGAAAATTAATGCAAAGCTTACCTTCAAATTGAGAATCATGTTTTTGGATAGTACCTCTATCAATCTTAATTTCAGACCTAAAACTCACCAGGGCTGTCTCTCTCAATAGAAATAGAAGGGTATATCAATTCACACAGCTCAAGTGCAGTTACAACCCTCAAATAGGACTGTAAGCATGAGCATAGGCATTGCTCTAATTTATAAAATTTTCTAACTCTTTTCACCATAGATTAAACAAATTCTTATCTCCACATGACAGCTTAATCAATTTTAGATCAGTAAGTACTTTTTATTGGGTTGTAATGTGGCTTATGAGTGAAGTTGTATAAAGAATAAAAAGGGTGGATTGGGATTCAAAATTGAGAACTCAAAAAGGTAAGGAGGTGATTTGCACACTTTCTTCATTTCAGCATAGTTCCATCTACTTCTTGAATTTTCAGATTTGAAGTGATCAGTTTCTAATCTTCTTTTCAATCTTTCAATGAAATGACTTCTCTTCTTATTCTTTTATTTTACTTTTCTATTTTTCTCTTCTCTTTGTAGGCCCTTTTTTATTTTTATTTTTATTTTCCTGCATTTTTTTCTTTTTATAGGCTGGAATGCCACCATTGTTCTTCTGATACGCAATTGCCATCAAATGTGCTTTCTTCTTCTTCCACCAGATGTTGAACCAACTCCACCTTCTTCAACTTCTTCTCCTTTACCTTCTGAAATCTCAGAGTGAGGGTCAGGCTGAATCAGGTCACTGAGGTTTTGGGTTCAAATTTTCCGGTTGTTGTCAAAGAAAAATTGGGATTTTTTAAAGGCTCAAAAGGTGTGTATCAAGGGCAGTTCAAAGGGTAAGGATATTTTAAACTCAAACTGTCCAAAGGATGGCCTTACTTCATGTCCTCAATGTCATGAATACTATTAAGCTATTTCAATTCGGATTTGCCTAACTTCTAGTGAGCAGAGCTAGGTCAAATCAGCCCTTAGAGTAGAAAAAGTTACCAAGACACTCTTCAAGAATTTTTTTCTTTTATAGGCCCAAATCTCACTGGATATGGTCTTTCATTAGACTTCTGGGATATATCCTCACAATTTCCTCTCATTTCAGGTTCACTAAGCATTCATTTATAAAAATTCCTGACATTTTCTTCATGAAGGTGTTAGAACTATAACATGTTATAGTTTTAAAAAGTTTTAATTTCCGCTCTTTGAAACAAAAATCAGGTGTGAAGTTATTTCATTTCCTCAATTTTTGTTAAAAATCTTGCTGCACTACCATTAACTATCCCATTGGTAGGCTGCCACACCCCTAAACCTATGAGGAGCAGTGTCCTCACGGCTTGGAAGATAGGGAAATGTGCAATAAGAAAGACATATATAGGGAAACAAGGACAAAAAAATACACAACTAAAGTGCAGCTTAAGAAAGAACAACAATATAGACAAAAGAGGACAAGACTAAAGCAAAATTTCTATATTAACACCAAAATAAGCAAAATGTAAGGGGAAGTGGTCTACAAGTAGTGAGGTAAAAATTTCCTAACTGTACAACTCTAATCGTGACTATATACATCCTACTCAGAATCAGGATCTGAGTCAGAGCTAGATGGGGGCTTTGGCTCCCAACTTATATTCCTCTCTTAGCCTCTTCTTCCTTTGTAACTTTTCAGCTCTCTTCTCAGCCTTGGTCTGCTCTTTGATAGTAGCTACCTCCTCAGACTGGGCAGCTATCTCTCCTTCCACCTGTGGGGCAGCTATCTCTCCTTCTACCTATAGGGCAAGCTCAGCTGTCGGGGCAGGCTGGCCAGCAGTCAATATAGCAAGTTTTCTTTCCAGGATTTCAATCTTCTTTGCAGATAGTGCAACTTTAGTGTCATACAATTCCTGGGCAATCTTGTTGCAAGCTTTGGATGTAGCCAACCTCTCCTCTAATTCACCAGCTCTTGATTTCTCAGAGGCTGAAATGAGCTTTTCAGCTTCATAGTGGAGTAAAATAATTTTTCAGCCCTTGGAGATCTTCGACATTGCTCAATTATAATCCACAATCATTTACTCAATCTTTGCTTTATAAGGCATCTAAATTGATTGGTGGAGGGTTGCCATACCTCACGCAACATCCCTCATAAGATAAGGATTTTGTTTCATGTTATGGAGGAGGGTAGAGTATAATGGAGGATGGGAAAAAGAGGAGGTAGGGAGTATAGGCTGAGTGGAAGTAAGTGCCGGATCTGGGTCAGTGTGGGTGGGAAAAAGGTCCTCCACATTTGTGGCAGCATCAGCTGTAGCTACCATAGGTGGGAGAAGAGTTTGGGATTGCGACAGAGGTAAGGGAGTAATGGTAGGTTGGATGTGGTCAGGCTGGGGTTCTGGTTCAGTTTGAGTAGAGTGGTTAGTGTAGGTAGGAGAATGGATAGCAGATTGTTGGGAAGGTTTGGTTAAAAGTTGCAAGGTGGAGTGAATGGCTTGAAGTGTAGTAGGCAGGGAGGATTGACTTTGGAGGGTGGAGTTCATGGTATGGAGTGTGGCCTCAATGATGATTGGGTTTGGTTATTGGCCATCACTTAGGATTGCAGGGAAAGTAAGAGGTTTAGGATTTGGGGTAAATGGTCAGGGGGGACAGGGGTTGTGGGTTGGATTGGTGGGATTGGTGGGGTAAATGAGTGGGTAGGTTGAGGAGTGGTAGGATACGGAGAATCTGGTAAGGGAGTGTAGTCATGCCCAATATTCTCCATAATGGATTTTATCAATGATGAAAAACCCTCAGTGGTCAACTGGTCCTGGGTGTGTGGAGGTGAGATGGGAAAAGTGGAATTAAAATCAAAGGTAACAGATGGAGGGGAAGAAGTGGCTGGGCCAGTTGATGAAGTTGGTGCAGGGCTCACAGGTGGGGTAGTTAAAATGGATGGGCTGGCTGGAATGGTGAGTGAAGGTAAGGTAGGAATTGGGTCAATGATAAAAGGAATGGATAGAGGTGTTGATGTGGTGATGGTGGAAAAGGAGGCTAAGGAGCTGGGGGGTAAGGAGATTTGAATGGAAGGTAGAGAAACTGAGATGGAAGGCAAAGGAAATGAGGTGGGTGGTTGAGAGGCTGATGGGATGGGGAAACTAGGGAGATCAGCTGGAATGGAGGGAATGACTACAGGTGCTAAGGGAATCAAAGGAGCAGCTACAGAGCTAACCACTTGAGGTGCCTCCCTTTCAGGACTCTCCACAGATTTGCTTTTACTTTTCCCAATCATAGTCCTATTGGTAGACCAGGCCTTCTTCCCAAATACTTTAGGGGTCACCTTCTCCACTTCCTCCCCCTCCATGAAAATAAAATCTTTCCTCTTGAGTAGGGCAGTAATGAGCCTACTGTAAGGGAGCCCTGGTAGGGTTTGGGCCCTCCTACACTTGTCATTTACATCCACCATTGCTTCAAAAACTAGCCAGGCAACATTAAAAAACTAGCCCTTAGAAAAGGCATATAGGGCATTCACTATTGGCACTCTCCTCTCTTGCTGATGCTCGCTCACATAGATATTCTTCCTCAAAATTGTATCAAAGAAGAGCATGCTGGGGTGTAAATCTCATCTCATGATTGAAACCTTTGCTTTGAAGGAAATCCCTAGGATGATCTGTGACCATTAAAGTGGACAGATCATAGCCTTAAGATCAATTCAAACCTTTGGTCTAAATTGGATTCTTCTACTCTAATCCTTTGATTTGGAGGAAGTCCCTAGGATGATATGTGACCATTAAAGTGGACAGATCATACCCTTAAGATCAGTTCAAGCCTTTCGTTTAGAGTAGATTCTTCTACCCTGCAGCTGTGCCTATGGCCAGATGAGGGATTGGTGTACTCTAAACTCTCTGTAACCTTAGCAGCTCAACCTAATTGCAGCAAGACCAAACTCCAAGCTGCTTCTCCCCATTTTCTGTGTTTAATTCTCCCTCACTGCAAGATCTGTACTCTGGATTTAATCCTAACATCCATTTCTACAATCTTACTTGTTTTTGTAGTTTAATTTAGAAGTGACAACCCCTTAAACCTCTCCTCTTTCTTTTATTGTTTTAGCATTAGGAAGGGTGCCAGATCTACCACAGATCTGGAGATTTGCCTAATTTTGACTCAAATTTTCCTGTGGACATTCTCTTACTTACCTTTTTCAAAACTTGCTACAACAGGCCCTGAATACTTACAAGACTGTGTGTGATCCTGCCTTGGTGTGTGCTATCTATAAACTCTTTAATTGTCTGATTTAAAACCCCTTTTTGAACACAAGGCAGGATCCCAACAAGTTTTTGGTGCCGCTGCCGGGGAACTATGTGCTTAAAATTGGTAGATCTAAGTTTGTTTTAGTATAGATTGTAAAATTTGCAATAGATTGTTTAGGTTTTCACTAACTGCTATTAACAGTTTCTGTTATTTTGGTGTAGTTTTTGTTATTTGTAACAGATTGGAAGCTGTGTCTAAGGAGGAGCATTGTACTAAAGGCTGTATTAAAGTTTGCATTCCTCTACTCTTTCTATTTTTCTGATCTATGGATTTGTAGATTTGTGAATTAATTGTGTTGATTCCTGATTGTTGTGTTAAATTAGCTTTGCATTGTGTGTGCATTAAGATTGTGAGTGGTATATGTTTGGAAGGAGAACTCTTAATCCTCAGATTGTTCCATTAAATCCAGAGGTTGAAAGACTCCTTCGGACTAAACAAATTTCACCCAGATCTGCTGCATCTGGACTTGCTGAAATGGGTGAGCAATAGCAACCTAGAACCTTGAAGGAATTCAATGCACGAGGGGTTTACAATTCCCCTTTCTGCATTCAATTCCTTGCTGTTCAAGGGAACTATGAGATCAAGTCTTTCATAATCCAAATGCTACCCTCATTCCATGGACTGACCAAAGAAAACCCATATAAACACATTGATGAATTTCTAGGACTGTGCACTACCTTCAATATTATAGGTTTGGGGGAGGAAGCAACCAGGATGAGACTCTTTCCTTTTTCACTAAAGGATAGGGCCAAGACCTGGTTGTCAATGCTCCCACCCAACAGTATTCAATCCTGGGGTGACCTTCAATGTCAATTTTTGACCAAGTTTTTTCCCATGTCCAAGACAAGCTAGTTGAGGAAGGGCATTATCTCATTTGCTTAAGATCCAACTGAGGATTTTCACCAAGCTTGGGAGAGATTCAAAGAACTCCTGAAGAAATGTCCCCATCATCAAGTCCCTAAATGACAACTTGTTCAAAGTTTTTATCAAGGGATTGACTCTAAAAGCAGGGATATGGTTGATGCCTCTTGTGGTGGTACTTACCTCCACAAAATTGCTGAGGAGGCTTGGGAGTTGTTTGACATTATCAGTGAGAACTCTATGCAGAGAGAGACATTGTCCAGGGATTTGGACACTCCTAGACTGGTGAAAGAAAATATCACAAGAGGAAAGATGTATGAGGTAAGTGGGCATAATGATTTGGAAAGAAAAGTGGACAACTTGACACAGAAATTTGTTAAGCTCATGAGAGCAATGTAGTCACTCATGGTTGCTAAAGTGGAGGAGGCATGCGTTATATGCCAGTCCCCTACTCACTCCCTTGAGGAATGCCCCTCAGCTGTTCAATTTCTCGACTTTGTGATGGAGCATGTGGTTGCCACCCAGTCTTTTGGGCAACAACCTACTACTGGTTACCAATGGAGAAACCACCCAAACTTGAGGTAGAGACAAGATGGTTTTCAAAACTAGCAGCAGTAGCCACAACAGCCTATGCCCTACAAAAATGATCAGCCATACCACCAGAATTATTTCCCAAGGCCTTAATACCAACAGCCTATGGCTCAGCCTGTGCAACAATCTGCACCCTCTCTAGCTGCTAGATCCCTTTCTTTTGAGGAACAAGTTCTGACTTCATTACAGAACTTAGGACCCTTGTCTCAAACTATGCACTCTCATAGTTAAAGCATTAAAAAGATAGAAGACCATCTTGGTTAGCTATCTAATGCTTTAGCCAAGAGAGAGGAAGGGAAGCTGCCTAACCAACCCATGGACAACCCAAGGAGATAATATGTGATAGGTGAGGTTTCCTCTTCCCATGAGGAGGCAAAATCTGTCACCACATTAAGAAGTAGAAGGTTGGTAGACAATCAAATAGGCTGTGGGCCTTTGAAAAATTCAGAAAAAGAAAAAGAAGTGGTCATGAAGAAGGAACAACAGGAGCAACCTATGGTGAATAAGAAGGATAATAGTGATCCTCAAGAAAATAAAAAAATTAAAAAAAGAGATGATGAGTTGGCTAAGGCTGTAAATGGGGGAGCAGTCCCACATTTGTCATTTCCTAGGGCAATGCAAGCACCTTCCTCTTTTGATAAAGGGCATGCCAAAATAGAGGAAATGATGGAAACATTTAAGCAAGTGAAGATCAATCTGCCTCTGATTGATGCAATCAAGCAGGTTCCAACCTATGCCAAGTTTTTAAAAGGCCTTTGCACTAACAAAAGACAATCAAGGATACATTTGTCCAAGAAAGTCTTTTCAGCAGAAAAAGTACAACAAATACTGACTATTGCAACCCTAACAAAACTCCAAGACCCTGGAGTCCCCAGCATCATTAGAGATCATACAATTGAAAAGGCCTTGTTGGATCTGGGAGCTAGTATAAATTTTCTTTCATATTTAGTATATGAGAAGCTGGGCTTAGGAGAGTTGAAGCCTACACATGTGGTCTTACAACTAGCTGACAGATCTGAAAGGAAGCCTGTGGGGGTCATTGAAGATGTCTTGGTTGGGGTTGAATTTTTTTTTTATCCTGTTGATTTTTTGGTGTTGGATATGGAGCCGAGCAAGTGTGCTACTTCTATCCCTGTGATCTTAGGCAGACCCTTTTTAGCCACTGCTAA
This sequence comes from Chloranthus sessilifolius, assembly GCA_021018995.1. Classification (NCBI taxonomy): domain Eukaryota; kingdom Viridiplantae; phylum Streptophyta; class Magnoliopsida; order Chloranthales; family Chloranthaceae; genus Chloranthus; species Chloranthus sessilifolius. Next base: position 86,587,341 of record CM037594.1, on the reverse strand, counting down.
TGCTTGTATACAATGTAGATCAGGGGTCATGGAAGTATCTTTTGGTAACATGAAAGTCAACCTGAACGTGTATAATGCAGCTCATCAGTCCCACTTAGCGAATGAGGACTGCTTTTCCATTAATGTGTTGGATGAGTTTGTGCAAGAAAATTTGCTTCAGAAGTTGAGGATGGAAGCATATTCACATGCAAGGATGTACAAAGACAAAACCAAGGCCCTCATAACAAGCACCTGCTGCGGAAAGAATTCAAACCAGGTGCCAAGGTATGGTTATTCAATTCTAGATTGAAACTCTTTTCAGGCAAATTACAGTCCAGATGGGATGGGCCTTACACAGTCTAACATGTTTCCCCGTCTGGAGCTATAGAAATCAAGGATCCTAGATATGGTAGGGGTTATGAAAGTCAATGGCCAAAGGCTAAAAATCTGTGTTGAAAAAATCTGTGCGCCTGAGGAGACCATTGATCTTCAGGACCCTCCAATTTCTACCTGATTTTAGTGTGTATCATATGTACCATATTTTAGTTCTGTTTTAAATGATTACTCTTTGTTTTGATGCTTTGTTCACAATAGAATTGCCATGTCAGCATTAGGTCATCATTTCAATCTTATCAGCAGTCCAGGGACCATGGGAGTGTGTAAATAATGAAAACATAGTGAATGGAAGCACAGTAAAAGAGTTTGCTGAGTACTGAGCACTGCATGAAAATGCAGTTTTAATGGACATTTGGGACTTGTCGATAGGTCATTTGAGGATTTCGATAGGCAATGAGACTTGTTGATAGGTGAAAACAACTTTTTGATAGGTTCAAAAGGTCAGATAGACGCTTTCGATAGGATCTGGATACTTATCGGAAACCTATCGAAAGGATGAATCAGGCACTTCATGAACCTATCGATAAGAAGGATGGACCTATCGAAGTATTCCATCTGCATGCTATACTTCTATAGCGTTCGACAGGACGCTTTGACCTATCGAGATCATTCAATTCATCCTATTGAAATCATTCAGCTCATCCCATCGAAATCGTTTTTCATCCTTTATAAACCTATCGTTAGGTTAGTCTCCTCCATTCAACACCTACTGCAAACCCTAGCTCTCTCTTCCTCATTTGTCGCTGTTACCGAGCCAACCTTGTCGGAGCACATTTTCATCCTTATCCATAAATCGGGGCCTTAGCATTCATTGTGCATACTTCCTTGACGTAACTACCATTGCTAAAAATAGCCTAAGATGCAGTCCGCGCTCTATTTCCCATACAGCAACCACCGCTTTATTTATTCCCACTTTCATTTTCAACAATTAAGCCTGGAAGAATGTGAATAATTTATTATACCAATTCATATTCTACCGGCCATGCACCTTAAATATCAGCCTCATCGAATCCTTTCACATCCATTCCCTCCTGACCTCTTCAGCCCTTCCATAACCCCAATCATGGTAGACAACAAACCCAAAGACTTGCCGACCAAGTTCTACCCCGTCTGGCCACCACCGCCACCACCAGTCGAGCCTGATCCCTTGCAATTTTTATGGGATGAGTACGAAGAAGTGCAACGAATCCTCACTAAGGAGGAGAAGAAAGAGGAAAAGAGAAAGAAGGAGAGGCAGAAGACCGAACCACCTGCATCACCACCCCCATCTTCTTTAGCTACTCCACCACCCACCCCCTGACTCTTATTTTCTTATTTTCTTCTTTTTCCTTTTCTGCCCCCCCTCTTGGCTTGCAGTTCCTCTTCCACATGAAGCAGGTTGAGGATATCCCTGAGCCAGGAGGAAGGATCTTTTTATTTGTAGAAGAATATTATTCCAATATGTAGATCTTATTCTCAGATTTGTCGTGCATTTGCTTTATAACCGCTGTTTTGTCATATTTGTAATGAAATACCTTATTAGTATTCTCTTATTGTGATGGTTGTTTTATTTATGTGTACTGCATGTTTGGCAATTTCAGTGCCCCTTTGCTTTTAATACTATGTCTTGGTTGTTCACTGCTACATCCAATATGTTAAAACAGTGAGGACACTGTTTAGTTTAGGTTTGGGAGTATGGCAGGTGTGCCAATGAAATGAGTTAATGCTAGTGCAGCTATGTTGATTTTTTTTTTTTTTAAATAAAGTGATTTCCCACCTGATTTTTGGAAAAAGAGGAAATTAAAAACTTTTTAAAACTGTAATGAGCTGTAGTTTTAACATTTTTCTTGAAGCAAATGTCAAGAATTTAAAAAAAATTGATGTTTAGTGAACTTGAAATGAGAGAAAACTGTAAGGATACACCCCAGAAAATTTGATGGAAGGCCATAACCAGTGAGATTTGGGTCTGAAAAAAAAAAATATATTTTTTTTTTTCTTTGAAGAGTGTCTTGGAAATTTTTTCTACTCTAAGGACTGATGGGATCTAATTTTAATCACTAGAAGTTAGGCAAATCCAAGTTGAAACAGCTTGACAACATTCATGACATTTAGGACATGAAGTAAGGCCATCCCTTGGACAGTTTGAGCTTAAAATTTTCCCACCTTTGAACTGCCCTTGATACACACCATTTGAGCCTTTAAAATTCCAGCTTTTCTTTGATAAAAAATCAGAAAATTTGAACCCAAAACCCCTTGACCTATTTTAGTTCACCCTCAATATGAGAAACCAGGAAATAGAAGGAGAAGTGAGGTTAGAGGAGCAAGGTTTAAAATTTGGTGGAGTAAGAGGAAAGCACATTTGGTGGTATTGTGGCATTCCAGCTTGTAAAAAAAAAAAAAAAAAGAAGTCACTTCATTTGAAAATCTACAAGAAAGATAAGAAGCTGATGAAGCTGATCACTTCAATTTTCAGGCACAATGCCTTGACATGAACTAGTTGATGATGAAGGAATTACAGCAGAATTTCAGGTTTTAAACTAATGATTTTTTCTACTGAAAATCCTCTAGAATTGAATGCACTTGGTGTGGAATTTATTTTATCTCACTTAAACTCTGTTTTAGCATGTTGCACTAGTACTAACTGATTTTATTGGAGAAGTTTGTGGGTACCTTCACTGAAAACCCTTGGGAGACTTCACTCCTCCACTAGGGATCACCTAGGGGTTTAAAAGGCTTGATGCATATACTAAATGCATCTGTGCTCCCTACAAAAGTGGCATTTTAGTTTTCTTATCTTTCCTTTGCTCAGGGACTAGCAAAGCTCAGGTTTGGGGGTGTGTTAATCAGTGAAAAATACTATTTTTCACCCTTTAACCTGAGTTTTGATAGACCTGTGAATAGACTAATAAGTGCTTGTTGAGCATGTTTTGTAGATAGCAGTAATAAGTAGTTATAGTGTAGAAATCCACCCTAAAGTACTTCACAAGAAGGTCCATCTCTCACCACAACTTTGACCCAACTATGGCACACAGAAGGGCCCCACACCAATGCCCACTTGGGGCAGGCAACAACAACAAAGCAGCGTTGACAAAAGGAAAGACAGGCTGAAAACAACCCGTCGATAGGTTATTGCAACCTATCGATAGGATCTGAAGGCTGAAAAAGGAAGAAATCGTGAAGATGGGGAGAATTCGACAGGATCCAGAACCTTTCGTGCAGTCGGAAACAATAAGGGAGCATCCTATCGAATGGTTGCCGGAGCTTGAATGGAACCTATCGAAAAGTCTGAGAACCTATCAAAATCAATTGCGCAAGAGCTCAACCTGTCGAAAGGGTCCTTCAACCTATCGAAAGCATCAAATGAAGGCTGCAGATGCTAAAGCTCTAATTGCAGGATTCAACCTATCAAAACCTTTTGATAGGATCCTGAATCCTAGCGAAAGGACTAAAATACTTGATTTCAACCTATCGAAAGCCTCTTCAACCTATCGAAATCGATCTAAACACTTCCCAGAAAAGCTGCTGTGCACATGCAGCGAGTTGGTGACCTGCTACACGTAAACTGAGGCACCTTGATGACCGGTACAAGGCTTCTAGAAGTGCCCTGGGAAACCCTAAGCAACCCACATGCTCTCCCCTAATGCGAACGAACTAAAAGAGCCTTCTAGAAGGGGAATAAAAGAGGAAATAACAGAATCATTCTAGAAGCTGGGATTGGGGGGAAAAACTAGATCTGAGGCTGAAGGTGAAAACTATAAGAAGAGAGAAAGCCGTCTGAAAAAGGGGATCAATTCTTGAAACCAGAGCTTGCAGCAAAATTCTCTAATTATTTCCTTTCGCCCAACTATGGTTGGCTAATTTCTTGAGAGCAGCAAAGGGTGAGGTCGAATCTGTAATTAGGGAGAGCTGAGAGTGTTATTGAGGGTTAGATGATGCACAGACTACAAATCTGAGGACATTTCATTGTATGGTCAGTTTAATTCAATGTAATGTTGGTTTAATTATTATAATTAGATCTATAGCTCCTTTGATTTTATTTGGTGCTTGATCGGCTTTGTGCTTGATCGGCTTTGTGTAGATGACCTCTTGGATGCCATTTGGTCTCCCTAGATCTAATGCTTCTGCAATTTCCTATGTCTGTGGCCTGGTAATTGCAGTATTTGCAATTGTTATAATACTCTAATTGAAACCTTTGCTTTGAAGTAAATCCCAAGGATGATCTGTGACCATTAAAGTGGACAGATCATATCCTTAAGATCAATTCAAACCTTTGGTCTAAATTGGATTCTTCTACTTTAATCCTTTGATTTGGAGGAAGTCCCTAGGATGATCTGTGACCATTAAAGTGGACAGATCATACCCTTAAGATCAGTTCAAGCCTTTGGTTTAGAGTAGATTCTTCTACCCTGCAGCTGTGCCTATGGCCAGATGAGGGATTGGTGTACTCTAAACTCTCTGTAACCCTAGCAGCTCAACCTAATTGTAGCAAGACCAAACTCCAAGCTGCTTCTCCCCATTTTCTGTGTTTAATTCTCCCTTACTGCAAGATCTATACTCTGGATTTAATCCTAACATCCATTTCTGTAATCTTACTTATTTTTGTAGTTTAATTTAGAAGTGACAACCCCTTAAACCTCTCATCTTTCTTTTACTGTTTTAGCATTAGGAAGGGTGCCAGATCTGTCACAGATATGGAGATTTACCTAATTTTGACTCACATTTTCCTGTGGACATTCCCTTATCTTTTTCAAAACTTGCTACAACAGGCCCTGAATACTTGCAGGACTGTGTGTGAGCTTGCCTTGGTGTGTGCTATCTATAGACTCTTTAATTGTCTGATTTTAAACCCCTTTTTGAACACAAGGCAGGATCCCAACAGTCCCCAGACCCCACAATGCCTTGAGTGAGGTGCCTGGCTAATGCTTTGAAAGAGACATTCTCAAGTGCAGCCAGGTCATAAAGTGGATAAAAAATAAAAGGGACCCCCAATGTTATCCCTATATCTCTGTAATCCACTACCATCTCCATATGATCAACTAAAATTACAAGGCAGGGCTCAATGGAATCGAGCTTTGTTTGTTTCCTGAGATTCTGATACCACAACTTAACCAGCCTTGGGTAAGACTTTTCATTCAATGGGCTCAACATGGGTGTCATGCCTGCCTTCACCAGATAATTCAAAGTATCCTGACACTCCCCTAGCTTAGAGAAATAGGGGGTGTCAACAATAGTCTCTGGTATCAGATCTAATTTATCCACAAATTCATTGGGTGTGGATCTGAGCGAAGGGTTAGGTTCAGCCTCAGAAATTTCAGTCTCAAGAGTAGGTTGTGTCTCAGGGGCCTCCTCCACAATGTCTGTACTGATTTAGGCCTTCTTAGATTTCTTAGATTTATTAGATTTCACAGTTTTCTCAGCTTCCTCCATGACAAGCTTCCTTTTGGCAGGTGGGGTTTCATTAGGCTTTGTGGTTTGCCTACTGGACCTCCTAGTGGCTTTGGTGGCAGATTTAGAAGGCACCTTAAAAAGGTTCGCCAATGTGTCCTCTTGACCAGCCATTACACAATATCAATCACCACTAATGCAATAGTAATGACCACAAAAACTTCTTGAATTCAAAGCTCCAAACCAGCTCAAACTAGGTGCGAATTGTAGCTTTTGATGGATTGAAGCAATGGGAAAAGAGCTAAGAAGTTGCTGTAATGGTCAGTGAGATAGAGAGAGAAAAAACAAAATGGAAAAAATTGTCAAAGCAAACTTAACGCGCAAAGAGAAGCTGTCGAATGGAAAAAATGGAGTTGTCATTAGATTTAAAGCAGTAGAAAACGATTCTCGACAGGATTGGGGCAAGTCGTCGACAGGTTGATGCAACCTGTTGACAATTGCAAAGTGACAGATCCTCGCGAGAGGTCCACACAATCCTGTCGAAGAGTTCCAAAAATACATAAGCCATCTTTTCAAGAGGTTCATAAAACCTCTCGACAAGTTCTTTGAAATCAATAAGCAATCCTCTTGACAGGTTCTAGACTCCAGAGAAATTACTTCGAGAGGTTCTCAGAACCTCTCGATAGGTACTCTGAACCTGTCGATAACTCAACTAAAAATCTTCAGAACTTGTCGGAATGCTCCGAGATCCTATCAACAACCATTTTTACACCTTCCACACCTGTCGAGAAGTAATTCGCACTTCTCGACAGCTTCTAGATCTTGTCGAAAAGCAGACTGGGAATTCTCAAAACCTCTCGACATGTTCCTAAAACCTATTGACAGGTTGTATTTTAGTTTAAACAGATTTTCAATTCATTCCTAGTTCATTTCTTAACAAATCTAACACTCCAACTCAGGTTACTTCACCAATTCTGACTTATTTTCCTACTTGGAGTACTAACCTGCATGGAAAATTTATGTACAGTGGAATAATCAACTGAAATAAAAATAGAAAAAATTAGAAAAAATAAATAACTAAAGGACATAATTTATGATACATAGTGTACATTTGTTGGAACTTAATCATGTCATGGAGGTTCATGATAGCAAATGGTCGATACAGGATCCACCACATTCTCGAAAACATCACCAACATTGTCACAAAGATCATTACAATGCAGTAACTTAGGCAAAGCCTCTTTCACAAGCTCATCAATAAAATCAATTAAAAAGCCATCCTCATCATTCAAGTGAGGCCGAGTTGCTGCCTTGTAAACATTCAATTTAACCTTCATGTTGCCAAAGGACACCTCCATTTCTCCTGATCTATACTGAATATAAGCATTGACAGTGGCCAAGAAGGGTCTGCCCAAAATTACAGGAATAGAGGTGGTGCACTTGCTTGGCTCCATGTCAAGAACCAGAAAATCTGCTGGGAAAAAGAATTTATCAACTCCAACTAACACATCTTCTATCATTCCCACAGGCTTCCTTTTAGATTTGTCTGCTAGTTGTAGCACTACATGTGTGGGCTTTAATTCTCCCAGGCCTAACTTCTCATAAACAAAATATGAAAGTAGGTTTATACTAGCTCTCAGATCTAATAGGGCCTTCTCAATGGTATGATCCCCGATGATGTAGGGTCTTACAACTTGGTTGGGGTTACAAGAGACATCACTTGGTTCATTTTCTCAGCACAAAAAACCTTCTTGGATAAGTGTATCCTAGACTGTCTTTTGAGGGTGCACAATTCTTTTAAAAACTTTGCATAGGCTGGAACTTGCTTGATGGCATCAAGTAAAGGCAGGTTGATCTCTACTTGTTTAAAAGTCTCCATCATCTCCTCAACCTTATCATTCCCCTTGTCAAAAGGAGAAGCAACTTTCATTGCATTGGGAAATGGCAAATGGGGAACTGTCTTCCCATTTGCAACCTTAGCAAGTTCATCAGATTTTTCTGTATTTTTGTTTTCAATTTTCTGTTGAGGCATATCACCTCCTTTATTTTTTAAATGCTACCCTTGTTGCATATTTTCATTGATTGTTTCTTCCTTTTCTGCACTTGACTCATCAGGCTCATTACCAACTTGGTTATCCACCAGCTTCCCACTCCTCAAGGTGGTGACAGATTTGACTTCTTCATGAGAAGAAGTCTCACCAACCATGTATTGCCCCTTTGGATTGTTCATGGGCTGACTGGGTAGTCTCCCCTCTTCTTTCCTAGCCAAAGAATTAGATAGCTGACCAAGGTGGTCTTCTATCTTCTTGATGCTTTGACTGTGAGAGTTAACAGTTTGAGATAGAGAGCCTAAATGCTTATATGGGTCTTCTTTGCCCAGGCCATGGTATGAGGGTAACATCTGGATGATAGAAGACTTGATCTCATAGTTTCCTTGAACAGCAGGGAATTGAATGCAGAAGGGGAAATTGTAAACCCTTGGTGCATTGAATTCCTTTAATGTTCTAAGTTGTTCACCCATTGTAGAATTATTAGCTACAAAAGTGTGTACTGGGTGCTTAGGTCTGAGAAGTCTTTCAACTTCAAGATCTAAGGGAGCAATCTAAGGATTAAGAGATCTCCTCCCAAGCATACACACCACCGAAACCAAATACAAAACAGAAAATCACAACATAAAAATCAGTAAAATAATCACAGGACAGACAACTACAAAACTGCAGATCTACTCAACTACAGATCTAAGAGTGTAAACAGAGTTAAGAGATGCAAACTTAAGTAATGCTTGTTCTTCCAAGTGATGCAGAGCTCCTCTTAGCTCCACAAATCCAAATCTGAAATAGAGTAAAACTACACAAAGACTAAAGCAACAATTAATCAAACACTTAACAGTCAATGAAAAATTTAAATCTAAAAAAATAAGAAAACTTAGATCTACCACTTTTAAAAATACAGATCCCCGATAGCGGCGCCAAAAACTTGTTGTTGCTGCCACCTTGTGAGTATTAAAGAATTAAAATCAGCCAATTAAAAGGTAAAAATCATAAAAACATAGAATCAAGGTGAGCAACCAGTCTTGCAAGATCCAGGGCTATTGTAGTAAGTTTTAAAAGTTAAGGGTATGCCTATAGGGAAATGTGTTCTCAAAGATGGTAAATATCCAGATCCAGAGTAGATCTGGCACTCTATCCTAATTTAAACTAAACTAAAGCAGGAAAGAGGAGATGTTTTATGGTTTTGTCACTTTAACTACAGACTACAGAATTAAATGCTATTGATCTAGATCTAGTCCAACATAGAGAATAGAGGAGATATAGAAGAGATGAGAAATTCAAAAGGTGAGAACAACAGCTAGGGGTATTGGTCTCTCACTGAAAATCAAAGGAATCAAAAGGCCTTGCATAGATCTGATTTGCTACAATCCTCCATCTGGCTACAAGCTCTCCATTTCTGGCAAATGCAAGGTATAAGGATCCAATCTCAACTAGAGAATTGAAGCAATCCTAAGGCTATGATTTGTCCACTTTAATGGTCACAGACCATCCTAGAGATTATTCCACTCCAAGGATCTTGATGATAATAGAAAAACCATTGCGATGCTGCAGATGCCAGGCTATCAGCTCCCCGTTTCCGGCTGGCATCCATAGGAGTATCCAATCTAGGAAAATCAAATACGAAAAAGTAAAATGTAGATCAGAATAACCTTTAAACTCCATAATTATATTCCAAGATTATAATACTATTACGCCAAGATCTATAATTTGTGTAATATACGGTCTATTACAAGCCTCTGAATCTCTCAATTTATAGCTTAAAACCTTACCCTAACTATTGAGAAGAGTTGAGCCACTCATGATTGGCTAAAGAGAGAATGGGAGAAGAAGGAAGGAGGGAGAATTTGGAGGGAAAAAATGGATCTTACTCTAGGCTCTGGTTCTCTCAAAGTCTGGATGTTTTGTTTGTATTTTCTTTAAGCTTTTATACTCTCCTACTCTGTCCTCAGATCCTTTTCAGCCAATCAGAGCTCAAGAGAATAATTCGATTATTCTGGGCTACTGATGTGGCCGATTTATCTTCTAGAAGCTCTCTTTTTATTGGTTCTCAATTGGCGAGTACACATGAAGTAGTTAGAATTTCCATGCGTGCCTAAATATGTACCAAAATTACCCCTAGGGATAACTGAAGTGCTTTGGAACTCGTGCATAGAAATCTAGAATTGGCAACTACTAAAGGAGGACGCTGAGAAGTTGCTAAAATGAGTGTCGAGAGGTTCAGGGGATCCTCTCGACAGGTTCTGAATCTGCATTATAATCACATCAATAGGTTGCATTGGTTTCCGATAGCTTTGCAGACTTCTCAACAGGATTGAAGTACTAGTCGACAGGTTTGGAATGGCTCTCGATAGGTTTGAACACATCTCGATAGGTTGATAAATATCCTATCGATAGCTTGGGAGAATGTCTCGAGATGTTGATTTGAACTTATCGATAGGATTGATGGCTTGTCGATAGGATGGGAAGCTCATTTCACCATTCTGTTCAGTTCTTCATTCATCCTGTCGACAGGTTATAATCAACTTGTCGTTAAGTTATACATTCTCCAGTGAAGTGCTCGACAAGTAGGCTCATTCCTCGCAAGAATGAGCGCTGCTTCAGGTAAGTCATTGACAGGTTGTCTTGTACTGCTCGACAGGTTCAGTTGAACCTCACGATAAGTATCTTAGAACTTCTCGACTTCATCTATACCTTGGAGTATCCTCTCAATAGGTTCGTTTACACATGTTTAACCTCTCGACTGCTTCATTCCTTGCCCTCAGGATATCTTGACAAGTGTTGGGAAGATCTCGATAGCTTCATGGAACCTCTTGACAGCTTATTTTCAGTGCTTCCATAGCTGGCACACCTCTTGGGTGTGCTGTTCTTCCATTGTTCAGCACTTAACGACCCCTCAGTAGGTTCAATCTTTATTTCTTGCAGCTGGACTTGGTCTCTGGCCTTTCCAATTAGATAGCACAGTGCTTCTTGGGTTCTTTTAAGTGGAAATATGTATTAAGCTTGTAATTTATTGCTTAACTATAAAACATACTTAAAACACATTATTAGTTAGCTCAAGGGTTCAACAAAGGTCAGGTTAAGAAGTGAAAAATGGTATTTTTCATTACTTAATAATGCGTGAAAGAGATTCTTTCAAATTTCTTTACCAATTATTGAGCGGTTTCTAGATATGCCATCAGTCTTCTTTCCTTGGTTTTCCATTCTCCTATAACTTACGAGATTACGAGCTTGGAATCATCGAGGGTTTTCAACTGTTTAACACCTAATTGTAGTGCTGCTCGTAGTCCACCTATGAAAGCTTCGTATTCCATGACATTATTAGTGACATAGAAGTCTAGTTGAAAAGCCTTAGGCATGACGACTCCTTCAGGGGTTAACAGGACTATCCCGATGCCTTTTCCTTTGTGATTTAGAGCACCATTGAAATGAAGGGTCCAGGACATCTTATCAACCTCTTTTTTATAAATTGTGAGTAGGTCTTCAATGGAGAAGTTCACATGTATGGGCTCATTGCTCGAGAGTGGGAGATCTGTGAGGTAATCGATGATTGCTTGTCCTTTAATCGACTCTACGTGATGTAACTAATGTCAAACTCTTGCAATAGCATATGCCAGCGAGCAATCTTTCCTGAGGTTACGAGCTTTTCAAATACGTACTTCAGAGGGTCCATTCGGGCTAGTACTAGTATCTTATGTGCTCTGAAGTTGTGCCGTAATTTGATTAAGGTCCACACCACTGTGAGGAAAATCTTCTCTATTGAAGTATATTTTCATTCGTACTCGACCATCATCCTACTAAGGTAGTAGATAGCCTTCTCTCTCTTACCTTCTTCATATTATCCCAGAATTACTCTCATTGCTTTGTCATTTGCTAAGAGGTAGAGGATTAGGGGCCTTTCCGAAACTGGTGGCCATAGTATTGGTGGGTTAAGGAGGTTCTTTTTGATATTGTCGAAGGCTTACTGACACTGGTCATCCCATTTGTACTCAGTTCCTCCATTAAGTAGTCTATAGAAAGGATCTCATTCGTCTGAATGCTGGGAGATAAGTCTCTTGATAAATTATAATCTTTCTATCAGGCCTCATAATTCTTTAATATTACTGGGAGGTGGCATCTCAAGGATGGCTCTTACTTTTGCAGGGTTGACTTCGATTCCTCGTTTGCTGACTATGAAACCAAGTAATTTTTCGGAGGTAACTCCGAAAACACATTTCTTTGGATTTATTTTTAGCTGATACTTCTTAGCTATTTGTAGCACTAGTCGGAGTGACTCAATGTGTCCTGCTTGCGTTTGGGACTTCACTAATATGTCATCAACGTAGACTTCTACACATTTATACATCATGTCATAAAAAATAGCCATCATGGTGTGTTGATACATGGCTCCTATATTTTTGAGCCTGAAAGGCATGACGATGTAGCAATAAGTTTCCCATGGTATGGTGAAAGAAGTCTTCTCTTGGCCGGACTCTGCTAATTTGATCTGATTATACTCGGAGAAACCATCCATAAAGGATAGCATCTCATGTCCAGCGGTGTTGTCCCCTAGGGTGTCAATGTGTGGAAGTGGGAAGTCATCTTTTGGGCATTCCTGGTTGAGGTTTTGGAAGTCGATGCAAACTCGTACTCTGCCATCTTTCTTAGTGACGGGTACTATGTTGGCGACCCATTTGGGATAGAGGATGACTCGGATGAATTTGGCTTTTTGTAACTTGTCAACTTCCTCTTTAACTAGAAGGGCTATTTGTGGGTGCATCCTTGGAGTTTCTGCTTTACAGGTTTTACATCGGGTTCTAAGACAAGGCGATGTTCTACTAAACTTGGGTCTAGACTAGGCATATCTTTATAGGACCATGCAAAGGAGTCGAGGTGTTCTTGTAGGACTTGTATGATTTTTTGGTGTTCCTTAGAATTGAGCATTACGCTAATTAGTAGCTTCTTGGGTTTCTCTTCAGTGCCAAAGTTGATTTCTTCTGTAGGTTTTGCAATAGCTTGGGTTTGCTCGTCAAAATACTTGATGACCCGTTGGAAGTCCTGTGCCTCCTCGGTGACTGGTGTTCTTTCTTCATCCTCGGTAAGCTCATATACTGTAAAATTGCTACACTAGAGTTTTGATTTTGTGAAAGGTAACCCTTAATTGGCGCAATTATGACTGAGAGATCTTTGGTAAAGTGAAGGTTAAGGCTATTGATCATTTTCTCAAAGTCGCAAAGTATCTCATCTGGTATAATCACTGGCTTGTTGTTTTGCCTAGATGCCTTATGTCTTTGTGTAGGAGAGGGGATAGAAGTTTTAGGAGAGAAGTCTCCTTGTTGGTTGCAATATTGATTCGGCACGAAGGGTTCCCTTTCTTTTCTGAGATTTTTTGATTTTTTTAGATTTTATATTTATGAATTTTTAAGGTTTTCTGCTTTTTCTATTTTTTTTTTATAGTAGATATGGTACAAAGTCGGTCGCCTCAAGAGGTGCCGGGAAAGTTACTTCCTCTAACTGAGGGAGCGAGATGGCGCAGGAGCCGTTCAGGAGATTCTTCATAAAATGTGGACTTATTTTGAATTTGGCATTTTTTTTTGGAGTCCTCATTTGATGGGATCTTTTGAATAAGCGACGTTGGTGACATCGATATTGACATTCAGATTTCCTCTATCACATTGATCGCCCCATCTTCGAAGAAGCTCTGGAGATCATAATCGGTCGAACTATCATCCTCTGAGTTATAATACAATTGCCCTTCCTGTTGAGGGTGACCTCCTAAGGGACCTTCAGGAGTAGTAAGCTCTCTCCCTTGGACTTCAGAGTATGTTATGATGAACAAGCACGTTTGGCATCAAGGTTGATAATGGTGAGAAATGCAGGGAGATCCCCAAGGGCATTCCCATCCTTCCGAGCCGGAGCCAGGGCTGGTATCGAACTCGTCTTCTTGATCTGCCTAAAGTCCTTGGTTAGCTTGTTCTGCTAACTCGAGTGCAGGGAGGTCTATCCAGTATTCTTCGTCATCGCTTGGGGGAGGTTGCCACTCTTCCTCGAGAGATTTCTAGAATATTTGGAGTTGTGTGTTTGGGGATGGAGGAGTATCTAGCTCAAGTTCCTCTTCAAACTCTATGAAGGCGACGTGAGTAACTTCTTCGGGGTCGACGAGATGGCCGTCAAAATTTTCTTCTTCTTGTGTCGGTGGCGGAGTTGGTAAGTCATTACTTGCTTCTGTCGTTGCGAGGTCGAGGTTGTTCGATCCTACTATTGTTGAATGTCGGATCAAACTAACGAAATGTTCTAATATGCTGGTCCATGCCCTATAGCAGGGTTGGTATGGGTGAGCGATACAAGGGGAGTCCCACGGGCATTCCCTTCCTTCAAGGCTAAGGCTGAGGCAGACGTTATGCGAGCTAAAATTTTCTTGTGCGGTGTCATCCTCTTCTCATGTTGAGTGTAGGTGCTCTTCACCATCTTGCAAGGCAGCTATGTGAAAATCTTCGTCATTGATGGATTCTCAATCTCCTACTCGCGGCTTGAGAGGTTCTTCATTTTTCTCTTCTGTAAACTCGTTTGTGTCAAACAAGGGTTTAATTCCCTCAAGTGGTTTGTTGATATCGTCATTCAAATTCGCTAAATCAATGAGTGCTTTAGCCATTCGTTCGATCTCCGCTTCTTAGGATTTAGTGAAAGACATTTTCTTCTGCCTTGATATATCTTCTTTCTCAGTGGTCCCGTAGACGAAGTGGTCGTATAGAGACCATTTTGGTGAGGTAGGGAACAAGTCGGCTTGTGGGCCGTCAGATTGGTAGCCTAACCCTATGTGTTTGTGTATTTTCCTTGGGACGACAGGCCCTACACGACCTTACTTATTTTTATCAAGTCCGGTGTGGGGGATGTACTCAAGCTGATACATAAGGTCCCACCCTTTTGTCGCGGTTGGGTTGATGTCGTAGAGTTTGGCGAGGTCTAGGCCAACCTCTCTTCTTGTTAAGTTTTATTGCCGCGTTAGGGGAAAACTAGGAGGGTAGGGGGACAGACTTCGGCAACAGTTGTCTCGTCAGGGATTTTGGTCTTCTAGATATGGCCTGTGTTCAACACGAAATCATGGGCTGTCAGAATACTTGCCGCGTAATCAATGTCCATCTCCTGGAGGGGTGCATCAGCATATATACGGATAATAGAGTCCTCATACAGGAGTTTGACGCATTGGTGGTATGTGGATGCGACGACCTTCATAGACTCTAACCACTTTCTTCTTAAGATAAGATTATAAGTACTGGAGGAATCAGAAATATGAAAAGTGACATCTTTTGTTACAGGTCCGAGACGAACTTGTAGTTTGTTAGTTCCTTTGACAAAATGAAGTGACTCGTCATAAGCTATAAGAGAGTGCTGAGGGCTTGACATCCTGGTCCGTGTACTCGAGCGTCTTTAACATTGTGATAGGGAAAATATTGAGTCCTGCTCGTATATCGACCAACGCATGGGGTACGGAGAATCCTCTAATTCTGACCGTAAGGTATATTGGAGCTGAACTTCCTCGGAGTGACTCTTTAGACATGTCTGTGTCCGTGAAAGTGAGTGCCAGAGGTTGTGCCATAACTGAGGCGATTTGACGTAGCTCATCCAATGTTGTGTCCTCATCCACTTGTATGTCTTCAAGCGTCCTTATCAGCAGTCGGTGATGGTCAGGCGATTTCTTGATGAGTTATAGTATTGATATTTGGGCTGAGATATTTTGGAGATGCCAAAGAAGGTCATATTCTTATCCTGGCTCAAGTGCAATTTCTTTGCCTGGTCGATGACCCTTGGGTGCGGGTGGTTGGAGTGGTTGAGGTGCAGGATTGGTGGAGGGATAATGTGAAGTGGGGGAGGCAAGTTAACTTCTCTTTCTCTCATGTTCCCCTCTGGTGGTTGTGCATTAATGAAATCCTTATTTCGAGGAAAAGGTAGAGTTCGATAATTGGTTCCTGACTTAAGGATCGAGCAAGTCGGTTGTTGACTGAGCCCAGTGTGGCTCGACATTGACGTATCTGTGAAGTGAGTGAAATTCAAGGATGGAGTGCGTACTTGCACTGTGCCGCTCTAAGGTGAGAGGCACTATGTGTAATCTTCCTCTTCTAGGAAAGCAGAGACTAGTGTCTCGCACGGGTCAGGGTGTTCTTCTTGTTCAGACTCTTCTATGTTTAGTGAACACTCCGTCCTTATTTCGTCTTCCTGGCTTGGGTCTTTTGGGTGACACTCTCTACCCATGCGGTGATTTGGGCTGCTGTTTGAAGAACATGATCTCCATACTCGGGCTCTGAATCAGATGAGGGGAGAGGTAATAGTGTTGGTTCAAGATTTGGAGGGGCTGAAGGTTCTGGTGGGCGACTATGGAGGAATGGTCTTCAGGCCCTAAAGGAATGGACTCATATTTGAGTGAACTTTGGGTAAGGAGGTGGACTCGGCGGGGCGATTCAGGTGATCAAGGCCGAGGGATGTGGGGGTGGAGGAGCTCCTATAGGGATGGCAAAAGCATTGGAGGGTTGGATGCGAGTGATTAGGGTGGAGGGAAGGAAAGAGGATTGATCAAGGAGATCCACCGGGTGACCTAGGCTGGTGTTCCTTGGTTGTGGTTGGGCATGGGGTTATTAATGATTCCTAAGTTCCGTTAGGGTTGACTATTGTTAGGGTTAGAATTTCTGAGCGCTTCTCAGTCTATTTGGTTTCGGTCATTCATATCATAGATTACGTCCCGGAGGACCCAGTAGTTCTCTAGATTGTGTCCAGCATACCGATGAAATACGTAGTACTTGCTATAGTCTAGATTTGTCGGCCATGGTCGAGGTCTTTCCTGTGGGAATTCGAGGAGATTGTGAGTGTTAAGGAGACAAAAGATGTTGAGGATTGTATCAGGTAAAGGAGGATGGTGTTCCCGTCTTGGCTGATAGGGGCCTCTAGTTGGGTTGAAATTTTATGGTGGGGGTACGTTATTATAGCTTTACATGTGAGCCGGTCGATTCTGTGTTGTATTCTGGTTCTGGTAGGTGTTGGGGTATTGGTTTCTGTTCTAGTATTGGCCCTAATTTTGGTTCTGGCCTTGGTTCTGGTTCGCATATCTTTGTTGACTCGTGCCTTGCTTTTGGTTTGTATACCGTTGCTGACTTTGATTATGCCCAAAATTTCTCGGTTGGAAGTTTCCGTTCTCGAAGTTCTTTCCTTGGTTGACAATGGTGTTGACCTGCTCGGTTTATGAGGTTTTCTTACTATTTTTTGGTTTTGATTCATTGGAAGAGCCTACTCTCGATGTGACTATGCATAGGGCGAGGTCTCTGCCTTTGATGTGTCGCGCTAGTTGGGACGCCTAGGAGTGGAGTGTAGTGAAGTCGGGGCAGTCACTTATGACGAGTGCGCTCTTTAATGGTTCTCTAGTGTTATCAATGATAATGTCAACTGAGTCTTTCTCTTTCATTGAAGTGCTGATCCTAGCAGCGAGTTTCCTCCATCTGGCGACGAAGTTGGTGAACTCTTCATCGGGTCCTTTCTTTGTCACCATTAGATCACGGAGACGGACTGTCTCTTAGATCAGGTTCTTGTATTGGTCTAGGAATTGACCAGCTAAATCATTGAACGTAATCTATTTTATACAACGAGAGTCTCGCAAACCAATCTAGAGCTTCTCCTTCTAATGAGAGTTGGAAATAATGGATGAGAAGTCCTTGATTTTCACGTATGGGTTGACAATCATTGTAAAAGAGGGCCAGGTGATAATTTAGATTTCTCGTGCCGTTGTACTTGATAAAGTTTGGCAGTTTGAATCCCATTGGTAAGTTAAATTTGACATCCCGGTAAAATTTGTCGAACCCGAATGAGTGACCAGAGCGCTCTCTCTTGGCTATGTATTCATCGAGCATCTTGCGGAGATCTTCGATTTTGATGGTGCTGTCTTTTGGAGCAACCCGTGGGCAAACCTTGTCTGGAGAATCATCGTTGAAGAATGTATGAGCAGGTTGTCTCAATGGTGAGGCGCGGGCTGACACTGTGGTCGGGGTAGGCGGTGACCTTTCCTGTCGCTCTTGCTCTTCTGAATATTGTCGCACCCTAACGGTCTCGTATGTAGCAGCCAGTCCTCGAAGCAATTCCTCTGCATCATCATCTCCTCTTTGCAGTCTCTGAACACTGAGTTATATAATTTGTTGGACAGTGAGGTTTTTTCCAGTGCTACTATCTCTTTCATTGTAGTTATTACCAGTGTGCGGGGTAGAAAAGGGATTTTCCTAATCACCAGCCATGTTAATCTCTGGTTGTCATAGGCTGAAATCATGAGGTGATTCTTCCTCATATACGGGATTGTCATGATATCCCCATAATGGTGGGTCCCCTAAACTCACTCTTCATATACCAGACATCTCAAGTCTTTGGCGAAGACTCATATATTTAAAGGAATTCGAAACAATGCGATGGAAAGCAAAAGAAGGAAAATAAAAACTAACTATCTAAGAAAGAAAGAGTTTGGAAAAAGAGTCCCATCGGGATCGCTAGTCTGTTGGTGCGGCTTTTTCTGGGTTCCTTTTAGTCCTCGTGAATCAGTGGCCCAATTCTGTCCTGAGCGGACTCTGGCAATGCGGTGTTTTGAATGTTGAAAATAAAGGAGAATTCTAGGAAGATTCCTAGTTTATTGCGATCGCCAGCTGCAAATATTTAACGACACTGCAACACGTCAATGATCACGCTTTAGAGCCGGCGTGGGTTACTTCTTTACTAAATCGTCGGCCTGTCAACATCAGCAGCATTGACTCTTCTTTGTAATTTAGATAGTTTCGTTTTCCTTTCCTTATTATTGCTGTAATTCTAATTAGCTTAAGTTTCCTAGTTCTACTATAAGTTTAACTGTATGAATCTGTTGTGGTGAATTAATCTACTTTTCTAGTGTCCTAATCCTAGTGTGAGTCTACTTGGTTTAAGTGTTCTATTCTTAATAGTAGTTCAATTAGTTTAGAATCTAATTATTTTTGAGTGTCCTACCATTATTAGAATTTTGTTGTGATTAGGTGTCCTAATTCTACCGTGATTCTAAAGGGGTCTCTTAATGCTATTAGAAGTCTAATTAATTTAATATTTTAATCTTATTAAAAGTCTAATTAATTAAGTCTCCTAATCCTACTAGGAGTCTAATTAATTTAGTTTCCTAATGCTACGAGAAGTCTAATTAGTTTAGTTTCCTAATCGTACTAGAAATGCAAATATGTTAATTCTAATGAAACTCTAATTAAAGCAAGTATACTAATTGTTCTGAAATTCTAATCAAAGCAAATATACTAATTTTACTACAATTCTAATTAAAGCAATTATACTAATTGTATTAAAATCCTAATTAAAGCAAATAGACTAATTTTACTAAAATTCTAATTAAAATAAAGGAACTAATTTTACTAAAATTCTAATCGAAGCAAGGAAATTAATTTTACTAAAAAATTTTAATTAAAGTAAATGAACTTATTTTACTAGAAAAATCGAAGAAAAAGGGGTTTTGGGCCCACTATGCTAAGGAGGATTGGCCTCATTCTCGAGTACCCTCCTTAAGCTCCCTTGGGAAATCGGGTGGCTGAGATTAAAGCGAATTGAATTTTGGATTATAAGATAGTATGTTTTGGATTTTTAAAGTCGATTTTGGATTATAATTATAAATTAAATTATGAAACTATAAATTAAGAACTGAACTATAAATTGGGATTTTAGAAATTTCAAATTAGGAAATTAAAACTAGAATTTAAAATCTAAGGACTGAATTCGGGACTAAAATCAGACCGTATGATTAAGGACTGGTTCTAGAAACTAAGAACTAGAACTAGAGATTAATGATAGGACTGGAGATTGAGATATCAGAACAAAATTAAAGTTTAGGGCCGGGGATTAGGCCGTCAGAGTAAGGGTTGGTTCTTGAAACTAAGAACTAGAACCAGATATTAAAATTACAGTCTAAAAAAAGGGGTGGTGCTATGGTCTAAGACTGAAAATTTGATATTAATGGTTAAAACTAAGAAAAAACTAAATCTAAGAATTGAAAACTAAAGTCAAAACTAAAAGCTAAATTTTTACCTAAGGCCGAGGCTGCAGAGAGGAATCTCGAAATTCGAAGCTTAGATGCGGAGGACTTGAAGCTCGGATCTCGAAGTCATTGCTGGGTTTCTCTCTGTGTTTGCTCTGTGTGCCCTCTCTTTTTTCGTCCTCTTTTGGGGCGAAATAAAAAAGGTCTTTTATAGGTTTTTTTCTAATTACTTGCCATTTTCGCGCTTATTCGCTTGATCACCGGCTTCGGTGTGATGCAGGCCGACCGCTTAGCCGAGTTCCCTAGTTCTAACGATGTTAGGACTAATTACGTGCCTGATTTGGAATGGGCAATATGATTAAGCATTTTATTCAAAGCGCTTAATCATGGAATCTTGGCAGTTGAGGACTGTGAGACTTGGTCGGGGATGGGCCAATTGCGTGCCTGTGATATGGCGCTCAATCCGATCATGCGTGCCACATTTAGCGCATAATCGAGTCTCGAGGTGGTCTAAAAAAAGGAGGTTTGGTCTGAAAAGGGACTGATTGCACATTTGTTGGTTTGCATGCAATCGAATTGTGTGCGTGATTTTTGGCATGTAATTCGGGGTTGTCTGGGTTAGGTCTGAAATGCCAGACTATTGTTTCTGCCTGCATTTTGACTATATACTGTTATTTCAGTATATAGTCTCCCTATGTCGGGATCTGAGTCACATAGCTATTGTTTCAGCCTATGTTCAGCCATATACTATTGTTTCAGTGCATGAGGGTCAGGGGTTTGAGCCACGGAGCTATTGTTTTAGCCTGTGTCCAGCCATATACTATTGTTTCAGCATATGTTTCCCATACTAGGGTAAAGGGGTCTGAAATGCTAGACTATTGTTTTAGTCTGCATCTCGACTATATACTATTGTTTCAGTATATAGTCTCCTTACATCGAGATCTGAGCCACAAAGCAATTGTTTTAGTCTGTGTTCAGCCATATATTATTATTTCAGCATATGTTCCCCACATTAGGGTTGTGAAATTTCCAGAGAAGGTAAGTCCTTTCCAAAAAGTCACGGGCAAGGTCAAAGGTTGACCGAATGAAGTTGTATATTTCGAGAGGGCAAAATGGGGGTGTCTACAACCTCGTGCTCCTGCTTTGTACTTCAGAATTCAAAACTCGACTGGTTGAACTCTGGTTTCGACCGGTTGAGATTATAAGTATATAATCTCTTTCTCTGCTCTGTTCCATCTCGATCGGTCGAACTGATTTTAATCGGTCCATTTCTTAGCACCTGAAGTTCTGAGTATCTCGACCTGTCGAATATCTGCTGCGCGATCTCGACCAGTTGAGAGTGCCATCTCGACCGGTCAAAAAGACCTTTTTGTTATTTCTTCAGCTGGTTCCTTGGATTTGCTTGCCATAGCTTTGAGTTTCTTCTTAACTTTGCTCTTTTAACTCATTTCATGTTTATCCGACCTTTGCACCTGTTGCAACACAACACGAACTAAAAGCATTGATTAGTAGTTAAGCGAGGGCTAACAAGGCCAAGATTTGTGTATATTTTATACCATTTTGGAGACCGATCAGACCCCCCCTCAACTTTGCTAGTCCTCGAGCAAAGGCAACATGAAAAATATAACCCAAAAGCAAACTAACCTAATAATATACAGGCTAATCTAATAATTAAAAGCCACTTTCGTAGGTGTTGGAAGATTTTTGCTATTTCTTTTTATTATAAAAATGATAAAGAATAATGTGAGGAAAATGAAGAATGGCAAAAATAAAACAGAATGGATTGAACACAACACAAACCAAACACAGTCTTGCAAGAATTCAAGGTCTGTTGTAGCAAGTTTCAAAAGTAAGAGTTTGTCCCACAGGTATGGATGATCTAGAAACACAAGGGTTATTTAGTAGGCCTCCAGATCTAACTACAGATCTGAGAATCCTAAAGAAAGGGAGTTTTTGGGGTTGTCACAACTAAAACTAATACTAAGAAACAAATTGCAGTCCTATACTATAGAAAGGGTTTTAAAGAAGGTGCTGATGATGTGGTAAAATAAAGGTAAAATGATGAGAAGTATGCAGCTAAGATTAAGTCAGTTGTGCAACTCAGATCTAGAGGTGACTTTGCAGTGATCCTTCAAATGGCTACAAGCACATTTGTAAGGTAGAGGAATCTAAATCAACCCCTGTGAATTAGGCTGCTCTCGTAAGGCTATAATCTTTCCACTTAAATGGTCACAAACTATCCTAGGGAGATGATCAAATCACATGGATTAAACTCAGAAAACTAACCTAATCCAAGGGAATGGATTGATCTTAAGGCTATAATCTGTCTACTTAAATGGTCACAGACTATCCTAGGGATTTACTCTAACCAATGAATTAAATCAGAATATGAATACCATTGCACACACTATGTTTGCAAGGCTACAAGCTCATGGCTCATGCATTCATAGGAGCAAACAACCCTTGAAAATCTAGTGGAAACCAGAGATAATCAGAGGTTGAATTGGAACTTAGAGTTAGCTGGTCATTGCTACAAAAGGCTTGCAATGACCTAACTCACAAGTTTGCAATCTCTACAGAACATCAAATCTAAAATCTAAAAATGGCATTGCAATACAAAGGAGAGTTTGGATCTGCAACTATCTCTCACTTGCTACAAGCTCAAGTGCAGAGAAGAAGAATCTAACTCAGATTTGTGATTTAGACGAACCATAAGGCTATGGTCTGTCCATTTAAATGGTCATAGACTATCCCAGAGGTTATCTTCCTCACAGATAATGAAATAGAACAGGATAACTGCTGCTACCACCATGTTTGCAAGGCTGCAAGCTCAAGCAACCATGGGTATATCAAATCCATAGAAATTCATGTGCAAAACATAGAAAATATATAGATTCAATTAAGCTATAAGAATGGCATTGCATTAATTAAAAGGAAAATTACAATGTCTGCCCTCAAGGTAACAACCAGTGCAGAAGCTCAAACCAACCCCCAAGTTCATACAAAACCCATTATAAACTGAGATAAACTATTTACTTACAAAAGATCTTAGCCAACAAATGCTGAGCTAAGGAATAAGAAAAGAAAAATGGACGATCTAACCCTAACCCTAATGACCTAAGCACCCTCGAGCTCACAGCCAATTTTGGTTGAAGATAAGATAAGTTTCTGCTAAAATATTACAGCTTAAATACCAAGTCTCTCACTGCCTTGGCCAATAGGAGCATAAAAGAGGTAAACCCTAATTACTGGTTGAAGACATGGCTCAATTATGACCCTTGGATGCCTCGGGAAGTGGGAAATAGGTTAGAACCTCAGGATGTGTGCCCTAGAAGTTGGGAAATCCCCAAAGTGTCCCTGTGTATGGATTGAGAAGTGGGGATCTCGAGCTTCGTGTGGATGAGTGCTGCATTTTGGCCTCTTGCGAAGCTGTCGCGTGGTTGTATTTGCACTTGAATGAGCCTCGCAAGTCCCTTTTGTATTGAGTAGTAGAGCTCGCACAGATTGTTCTGCAGGTGGCTCAAGTCGTGAGGATCTCGATGGGCTGCATTGCGTCTCGCCAGGCTGTTGCGAGGATGTGCTTTGAGCTACGCGGGGTTGCTCGCCAGGATGGGATGCACATCTTGCGTGGTTGGCTCTACCTTTAAAGCGCGCGAGATCTTCACAAGAAAATATTTTGGGACTCTCTCTCCTCATGAGCTGCGTGAGATGTGTGCGAGCTTTGAGTCTACTGTAGTGCACTGCACGAGCTCCGCGCGAGCTCCTTACTGCTGCGGGATTGAGCTAAGTGAGAGCTGCGTGAGATGGCTTTTAGGCCAAATTGGACTACGCGAGCTCGACATTTCTCTTCTCTGCTGCAGTGCACACGCTGCTGCAGCAGTGTTCTCTGCTTGGCCCATCTTTCTTTCATCCATCTGACTTCTAGGGCACACCTTAGCGGCCAAAATAGTCACCATGGTGTGTTCCACCTTGGTGTATCCTTTGTTCTTCCATCAGCTGCAGCCCTTGGCTTTAAATCCCTCTCTTCTTGGCCTCCAAAACATGATAGTTTTTCTAAGCTGCAAATTTATTCTTAACCATAAAACAAACTCGAAAGAGGATTATTAAATGACTCAAAGGAGTAGTAAAGGCTAGGTTAAGAGGTGAAAAATGATATTTTTCAGTGTTTAACACACCCCCAAACCTAATATTTGCTAGTCCTCGAGCAAAGTAAAATTTAAATAACTAATCTAAATATTTAAATGCCACTTTCATAGGGAGCACAGATACATTTAGCTTATGCATCAAGCCTTTAAACCCATAGGTGATCCCTAGTGGAGGAGTGCAGTCTCCTGAGGGTTTCCAGTGAAGATACCCACAAACTTCTCAATAAAATAGTTAACACAAGTGCAAACATGATCAAATTAGATTTCAACAAATAGAGTATCAGTCTACTTTTGATCTTTCAAATTTGAGGAGTTTCAAGACATTGAATGCCAATAATTAATACCTAAATCATGCATGTATACTTGTCAAACCAATCAGGTGACAACAAGAAACACAGTGTGCAAACCAGTACTAAGCTTACCAATGATTCAAAAATTAGGTTCAAACAATGCCCAATAAGTTCAATCTCAGACCCAATGCTCACTAGGGTTGTTTCTCACAAATGATTTTAAAGGGTGTCTCAAGTCACACAAGCTCAAGAGTAGTTACAAACCCCAAATGGCTCTGCAAACATGAGCATAGGCAGTTATTGCTAATTTAGGACATTATTAAGCACTTCTCACCATAGATTAGACATTCCCTTGTCTCCACATGACAGTTCATTTCACTTAGGATCAACAAGGTCTTTTACAAGGGTTGTAATGTGGCTTGTGGGTGATGTTTGAAAAGAATGGAAGGGATAAAGGGGATTCAATACTGAGAAATCAGCAGGTGTAGGAGGTGATTCATGACTTCAACTTCTTGAATTCAGCCTACTTCATCTTCATTGACATTTTTCAGGTTCAAAGTGGCCAGCGTCTCTTCTTCCTTTCAATTTTCAGATGAAGTTATCCTCTTGACTTCTCTTTTTTACTTTTTTTTATTTTTTTAATTTTAAATTTAAATTTAAATTTTTTTGATTTTCTTTTCTTTATGAAATACCACACTATCCCAACAGATACATTGTTGTCCACATGTTGCTTTTCTTCTTCATTCACCAAATGTTGAACCCAACTTATCTACCTTCATCTCCTTTTCCTTTATCTTCTGAATTCTCTGAGTGAGGGTAAGGTTAATTAGGTCTACAGGTTTAGGTACAAGTACTCTGGTGTAGCTTGAAGAAAAATTAGAATTTAAGGCTCAAAGGGTATATGCAAAAGGGTAGTTTCAATGGGTTGGCACTTTAGGCTCAAACTGTCTAAATGAAGGCCTTGATCTTCTCCTTAGTGTCATGATTACTGTCAAACAGTTTTCAACTTGGGGTGCCTAACTTCTAGTGCAAAGAGGTTGAATCTATCGGTCCTTAGAGCAGAATAGGTTGCCATAGACACTCTAAAAAAATTTTCAGGCTCAAAGCTCACTAGGTATGGTCTTCAATTAAACCCAAGGGGTATGTTTTCACCTTTTTCTCTCATTACTGGTTCACTAAGCACTGATTGTGAAAGGTTTCTCATGATGCTTACCTCATGGAAGTACTTGAATTTTCAGTGAGTTTCAATGTTACACAGTTTGCACCAGTTTTAAATTTCCTCTTTTTCACATTGTTTAGGTAGATCCCACTCTATTTATTACACACTTAATCAAAACTATTGCACTTAGATTAACTACATCATTGGCTTATCCTACCATACCCCCAAACCTATGAGGAACAATGTCCTTATTGTTTCAAAGAATAAGACAGCAGGGGCAGCAGGGTACAATATAAAATTATTAGCACAAAACAGGAAACTAACTTGCACATAAATTATAAATGAGACAGCAAAGCAAGTAAGGCACACAGGAAAAAGAAAATTCCATGGACAAGAGCTAAATACAATAGTTACAAAACAAACAGACTACAAAGTGTAGGAAAGCACATCAATGAAATTTCAAAAATCTACCTAGACAAAAAATAATTACAACCTCTAAGTTCAATTGACAACACTACAACCTAAACTAATCTGTATCTAAATTTGAACTCAAAAAAAAAATCCGGTTGCCAGTTATATTTTTTAGAATACTTGTTCTTCTGTTTCTTCACAGTTTCAGCACTGGCAGCACCAGCCTTGGTTCTTTTAGCAGCTGACTTCTTGGGCTTGGTGCTGCCCTGTTGTTGAGAAGGCTCCTTGATTTTCACTCCTACTGCTGATGGTGGCTTTGTGACTAAGATTATTGCTGGGAGGGTGTCTGCGAGCTTTGCCAACTATTCTGCCTTCTCCTTGTATAGTTGGTATAATTTCAGGGCTTGCATCACAACTTGCTCTAGCTACCTCTTTACAACTCTATGATCCAGCTGTAGATGGGCAATCTCAGCTAGGAATGGATGCTTGATTGCAGTATCTATCTTAGCCATCCCTCCGGATGTAAGGGTTTTCATCCATTGCTCTTTTGAGGGTGAAGAATGGGGGCATTGGATTTGAGGAAGCAAGAATAATGGCCCTTTTAGTAGGGTCCTCAAATCTATGGGAAGGAGTGGCTAATGATGATGGAGGTGGAAGGGTGGGTGTCAGATCCTCCTCACTAGGCTCAGTCTAGTTGTGGGTAGAGGTGAAGGTTGGTGGGGTGGAACCATGCCCTCAGGCTTAGGGTTTGTTTGGGTAAAGGTAGATGTAAGTATGGGTAGGCTAGATGGTTCCTCTTCTACAGTTTGTGTAAAGGCAGAGGTAAAGGTAGGGAGAAGGAGGGGTAGTTCCTCTACTTGAGGGTCAGTCTGGGTAGAGGTAGAGGCCAAGGAGGGTTGACTAAGGAGGAGCTCCACAGGTTCAGGTTGACTGGCAGCAACTGCAGTGACCACTATAGGGGAAAGCTCGGGTAAGATTAGTGGAGTAGGATCAAGTCTGGGTGAAGATGAAGGTGGCTGGGGTGAGGGGGTAAATGATTGTAGGGTTGAATGGATGGATTGTAGGCTAGTTTGGAGTGTGGCCTGGTTTTGGGTGTTGGCTAACAGTTGGGTTTGAAGTGAGGATAGGAGGGAAAAAATATGGGGTAATGGATCTGGAATGGCTGGGATTTTAGGTTGAGTGGTTGGGATGGGCTGGAAAGGAGAGGTTGGGGCATGGTGAAAGTGGGTGGGCTGTGGGGAGTCAGGGAGAGGTGTGAACTCATACCTGATGTCCCTAATGATGGAGTCCATCATGGCTGAGTATCCCTCAGTGGTGTATGGGTCTAGGTCATGGAAAGGGGAAAAGTGAATGGAATGGTCAAAGGGGTCAAAGGTGTCAGATTCAATGGGTGTAGAGGTATTGGGTTGGTCAATGTCAGTGGCCAAAGGCTCACTGCCATCATAAGGAAAAGGTGTAGATAGGTCTGGAATAGAGGTGGTTATTGATGTTGGAACAAGGGCAGGTATAGGCTGGGGTAATTGAATGGGGTCTGGGCTTGGAATAGGTTGTGGGGTGAGGTCTGGTGTGTAGGTGGTTAGGGGTAAGGTGATGGGTATAGAACTAGGAGTAGGCTTAGGTATGGTAGTGGGTTGGAATGTGGTGGTTGCTTTGGATGGTTGAGAGGATTTCTTTTTATATGTTAGAGTCATGGTGGGAGTGGGTAAAGTGAAAGGAAATGTGGGTTGACTCGGGTAGGGCACAAGGGTAGGGGTGGTTATTATAAGGGGTTGATGAAGGAATGGTAGGGATGGGGATTGGGATTGTGGAAGATGTAGGGGGTGGAATGGAAGGTTGAGGAGGAACTGGCATTGGGCTGGTGGTGATGATGGAAGGTTGAGTGGTGGTGTGTGGGATGCCTGAGTTGGCAGCAGCAACAACATCTGGTGTAGCAGCAGCAACAGCTGCAGCTTGTGCTTCTTGGATGGTGGGGGCTGCCTCAGACTTTTGATCTTTCTTCTTCTTCACCATTGTTAGACTAATCCCCCAAAGCTACTTTCCAAACTAAATAGGTGGTAGTGTCTCTGTCTCCTCCCCCATCTGGAACTGCTAACCCCCTCTTTTTAGTAGTGATGTGATGAGCCTCCTGTATGGCAGTGCATGAGGCTTCTGCTTCTTTTGTACCTTGAGATGGTTGTCCATCATTCCATCAAAGACCAGATTGGTAGCATCAAAGCAATGCCCCTGAGAGAATCTAAAGAGGGCATCAGCTATGGGTGCCATTCTCTCCTGTTGGTGCCCAATCACATAGATGTTCTTTCTCAGAACATGAACCATGAAAAGCAGCCTGGGCTCTAAGTCTCTCCTCCGGATGGAGTCTCCTGAAGACTTTTTCCCTTGTGTTATCTTCTCAACAATCACAACAATGGGGGATGTTAGAGGTCAAGTTACACTCAGGGTTGAAGGCAGCTGGTATCCCTAGGACTTGGGCTATCATAGATGGATCCACTAACATTTCAAAATCATCCACTAGGATCAACAACATAGGATTTCCATCCTTATCTTTCTTGACCCTGATGTTCTGATAGAATAGTTGGACTAATGTAGGAAAGGCTAACTCCAATGGGGGCCTGAGCAGAGATACCGAGGAGGCCTTGGTAAAAAATTCTATAGATGGGGCAGTCAAGGGCTCCTTCTCAAAAAATGCCTTATCAAAGGCAATCTCAGGCTCCAATTTAATTGGCAGCTATAAACTCACTAGGATATGTCAGGAGATTAACTTCAGGGGCAACTCCTTGCCATTCTTCTATTTTTTTGACTTTTTAGGGCTCAGAGTGGCAGTCCTTGCCCTCTTCTTTGGGGCAGCCTTCTTCTTAGGGTTTTTAGATGGGGGTACAGGGGCATTAGTGCCCTCCACAGTGGAAGCCTCAGCAATCCTCACTTATTTTCTTATTGCTGTGGGGAGGTCTGTTTGAGGGGGGCTCAATAGGGCAACTAGGTTTTCTACAAAAGGGGTTTTGTCAGCCATTTGTCCAAAACCCAAGTTCTAGGTCTGGAAACACAAAACCTAGGTAGCTATAGCTCCACTGAGGTTTCACCACACAAATTCCTCCCACAAAATCAAACAACAGACCAGAGGAAATACAAATTAAATTCACAACTGAGAAAATAGAGAATTTACCCTCTGAAAGCTAGGGTTTTAGCTTAGAACATGCACAGTCAACCGATCTGCTCTTTGTCAGGTGCAAAATGCTTGGGAGCTGACGTGGAGCAAAATGACAGGAATAGGGGCAAAATGGGTAGTGAAGGTGAAGGAATGGAAATGAAAGCTCTGTGGTGTGCACTGGAAGCTAGGGCAGAGAAAATGATAGCTCGCACAGTTCAGAAGGAGCCTCGGGAGCTGAAATGAGTATAGAATTCACTACTCGCGCAGTTGAAAATGAGCTTCACAATAGGGCCAAATCCACTACTTCTTCGTGCCAGCCCACTGGCATGTTCATTTAAACTGTCATGCACCCTGCCATGGTGCACCAACACCATACTTTTATCACATTTCACCTATTTCACAGTTGTGAGACTCTTGCCCATTGCATAATTCATGCACATATATGTTCACAACGCGGATCATAGTAGTCAATCAATTCAGATCATAGTAGCCCATTGCATAAACCCATGGTTGCACAGTCTACTCTACACACTCAAATCACACATGCAGATGGCCCAATCCATGGTAGATGAAGACTCATAAATTCAGATCTAGATGATCTAAACACTTAAGCATTAACGCAAAACATTATAACATACAAGAACAAACTAAAAACAACAAATGATAGAATTTCAAAAACACACAAAATAATTATTTTACAAAGTGTACATGGTTGTGGATCACTCATGAGTGGGAGGTTCTTGAAGATACATGGTTGCGGAGGACTCCATGGAATTTTTCACACACAACTTGAGTCTCTGACCATTCATCTTCATGATTTTCCCAGAAGTGGGATCCATTATCTCCACAGCCCCAGATGGGGATGCATGAGTTACAACAAAAGGGCCATCCCGTCTGGATCTTAACTTTCCTGGGAAGAATTTCAGTTTGGAGTTGAATAGTCATACCTTGGCACTAGCCTCAAAGTCCTTTCTCAGTAGGCTTTTGTCAAAGAAAGCCTTGGCTTTCTCTTTGTAAATTCTTGAATTTGCATAGGCCTCCAATCTCAGTTCCTCTAGCTTAGCCAGCTACAATTTCCTGTGTGAATCAACAACTGCTAGATCAAAATTCAGAGTTTTAATAGCCCAGTAGGCCCAATGTTCTAACTCCACTGGTAGATGACAAGCCTTGCCATAAACCAGTCTAAAAGGGGATATTCCAATAGGGGTCTTATAGGCAGTCCTATAAGCCCACGGGGCATCCTGCAGTTTCAGGGACCAGCCCCTCCTATCAGTCCTCACAGTTTTCTCCAAAATGTGTTTGATTTCTCTGTTAGAGATCTCCAGTTACCCACTGGTCTGTGGGTGGTATGGAGTAGCCACTCTATGTGTAACAGAGTACTTTTTGAGCAGTCTCTCAAAGTACCTATTATAGAAATGACTCCCCCCATAACTAATGATAGCTCTGGGGGTGCCAAATCTGGAGAAGATATTATCCTTAAAAAATCTAAGGACAACTGTGTGGTCATTGGTTCTTGTGGCAATGACTTCTACCCATTTGGACATATAGTCCACAACCACAAGAATAAAATTAATCCCATAGGAAGTAGGAAATGGACCCATGAAATCTATTCCCCATACATCAAACAGTTCTACCACAAGGATGGGGTGCAATGGCATTGAATCTCTTTTGGATATGCCCTCCATCTGTTGACATCTTTGACAGGCCTTGTAGTGCTCCATTGCATCCTTAAACAAGAATGGCCAATAGAATCCACTGTGGAGCACCTTGGCAGTAGTTTTTCTTCTCCCAAAATGACCTCCACAGGCCTTCTCGTGGCACGTTGAAAAAATGCTGTGGAATTCATTTTCAGGAACACACCTCCAAACAATTTGATCTCCACAACACTTGTAAAGGTAAGGATCCTCCTAATGAAAATATTTGACCTGAGAGAAAAATAGGTCTTTGCCCATCTTGGACCAATGTGGGGAATTCTTCCTGCAGCAAGATAGTTTATAATGTTTGCAAACCAGGGAACACTCACAGTGATGGCAAAAAGTTTCTCATCCAGGAAAGAATCATTCACAGGTATGTTTGCACAGTCAGCAATTAAAATTCTAGACAAGTGGTCTGCAACCACATTTTCCACACCCTTTTTATCCTTGATCTCTAGATTAAACTCCTATAACAAGAAGATCCATCTGATCAACCTAGGCTTGACTTCTTTTTTACACAACAGGTACTTAGGGTTGAGTGATCAGTGAAAACAATAATTTTAGACCCTAAAATATAAGGTCTAAATTTTTCTAAGATAAAGACAACTGCCAACAGCTCTTTCTCAGTGGTGGTATAGTTCAATTGAGCATCAATCAATGCCTTGGTGACATAATAAATTACACTGGGTAACTTATCTTTCCTCTACCCCAAAATTGCACCAATTACAAAATTCGAAGCATCACACATAAGCTCAAAGGGAAGGGAGTAATCTGGGGCTTGGATGATAGGGGCAGAAGTCAAGCATTTTTTTAGAACCTCAAAGGCAGTCAAGCACTCAGCAGTGAATACAAAAGGCACATCTTGACACAGTAGGTGGCACAGAGGTTTATAAATTTTTGAAAAATTCTTGATGAACCTTTTGTAGAAACTAGCATGCCCAAGGAAAGATCTCACTTGCTTGACAGTTTTTAGAGGAGGAAAATATGAGATCAGGTCAATTTTTGCCATATCTACCTTAATTCCTTTGTTAGAAACCACATGACCAAGAACAATTCTATGGGTAACCACGAAATTGCTCTTTTCCCAGCTCAATACTAGGTTAGTTTCCTCACATCTCTGAAGCACAAGGGATGAATGATGCAAACACTGATCAAAATCATCACCATACTATAGGCACCCACAATTTTCCCTCTTGGAGTATATAAGTTTGTTCGATCAACCTTTGACCTCGACTGTGACTCTTTGGAAAAGACTTACCTTCTCTGAGGGTTTCGAAACCCTAATGCGGGGACCATATACTGAAACAATAGTATATGGCTGGACACAAGATGAAACAATAGCTTTGTGGCTCAGATCCCGTGAAGGTAGGGACCATATACTGAAACAATAGTATATGACTGAACACAGGCTAAAACAATAGCTCTATGACTCAAATCCCATAACCCTAGGGGCAAGAATTATATGCTGAAATAATAGTATATAGCTGAAACACGGGCTGAAACAATAGCCTTGTGCCTCAGACCCGACCCAGATCCGGGACAATCTCGAATTACGCACAATGAACCATGTGCGCAATTCAATTGAATGCCACACCACCAGCGCTCAATCAATCCTGTCAGACCAAACTTCCCCTCCTTCCGACTGCCTTGAGACCCGATTGCACGCCCCAACAAGCGCGC
This sequence comes from Chloranthus sessilifolius, assembly GCA_021018995.1. Lineage (NCBI taxonomy): Eukaryota > Viridiplantae > Streptophyta > Magnoliopsida > Chloranthales > Chloranthaceae > Chloranthus > Chloranthus sessilifolius. Next base: position 86,555,023 of record CM037594.1, on the reverse strand, counting down.
ACAATCGGATTAAGCGTCCCATCACCGACGCTCAATTGGTCTACTCCAGACCTGGGCTCTAACTCCTAAGATCACTAAAACTCCAAGATTAAACGCGGTTAGTATGGTATTTAATCGGATTATGCGTTCCAAACTGGGCGGGCAATTAGTCTGATCAGACTAGGACTGGGACACTCCGTCTGAGCCAGTCAGCCAGTCACTCACTGAGTCGGTCACCGACTCAAAGTGGTTATGCGCCTGATATAGGGCGCACAACTCAATTAAGCACCCAGGATTGAGCGCGTAATTGAAGTTGACCGACTAATTACATGCACCCCATAGGGCATGTAACTAGTGAAATTCCTATAAATAAATCCCCTTACCATGACCCAAAAAAAATAACAACGACTTCGAGATTCGAGTTTCGAGTTCCCTGCCTTCAAGCTTAGGATTTTTAGATTCCTCTCTGCAGACCCCGACCTTAGGTATATTTTTTCCTTCTAGTTTTTAATTTTTAGTTATAGTTTTTAATTTTCAAACTTAGATCTCAGATTTTTACTATTAGTTTATTTTTTAAATTTTCAGTCTTAGGCCGTAACACTTTTTTTAATCCATATTTTAATCTCTGGTTCTAATTCTTAGTTTTTATAATCAGTCCTTAATTCTATTCACTATTTTAAAATCTTATCTCAACTTTCAGTCCTATCATTAATCTCTGGTTCTAGTTCTTAGTTTTCTAGAACCAGTCATTAATCATACGGTCTGATTTTTTTGATTTTAGTCCCGATTTCAGTCTTTAAATTTTAGATTCTAGTCCTAATTTATCGATTCCTTATAGTTCTAGATTTTAAATCCTAATTTATTAATCTATAATTATAATAAAAAAATTATTACCTTTTCAAATCTAAAAATATTTTCTTATAATTCAAATTCAATTTACTTTAATCTTAGCCACCTGATTTACCCAAGAGAGCTTACGGAGGGTACCCAGGAACAGGGCCGATCCTCCTTAGCATAGCAGGCCAAAACCCGATTTTTTATATTTTCAGTAAAATTAATATATACATTTTAATTAGAGTTTTAATAGAATTAGTATATTTTTAATTAATTAGAGTTTCAATAGAATTAGTATATTCCTGATTAGTTCCATAGAATTAACATATTTGCCCTCCTAGTAGTATTAGGAGACTTAATTAACTAGATTTCTAATAGGATTAGGGTATTTAAATTAATTAGACCCCTAGTATGATTAGGAGATTTAATTAATTCCTAGTAAGATTAAGATATTTAAATCAATTAGACTCCTAGTAGAATTAGGAGACCTTTCTTTCAATTAGACTCCCAATAGGATTAGGAGACCAAGTTAATTAAAATCCTAGTAGGAATAGGAAAACCAAACCACTTAGACTATAGGCAACCCATAGCTGCTGACGTCAGCCGGCCGACGATTCAGTAAAGGAGTTCAACCTGCAAGCCCTCACTTCCCTTTAAAGCGTGATCAGTGACATATTGCAGCGTCGATAAATATCTGCAGTTGGCGATCGCATCATCCAGGTATTCTCCATTTAATATTCACCTCTTTAATTTTAATAATTTAATATTTCATAATTTATTACTCCATCATCGCCTTTGTCAGAGTCCACTTGGACCGAATTGGGTCACTCTTTCTGGGGATCGAAAGGAACCTAGAAAAAGCGTGTGCCAACACATACACAGAAAAATCATCCATAAAAATCTCCAAATACTTGTCTAATATGTCAGAAAAAATTACAAGCATGCATCTCTAGAAAGTAGCTGGAGCATTATACAGTCCAAAAGGCATCCTTCGATAAGCAAAGGTGCTAAAGGGACAAGTAAAAGTTGTTTTCTCCTAATCTTGTGGATACACAGGGATCTGGATGTAACCAGAGTATCCATCAAGAAAGCAATAGTAAGCTTTGCTTGCTAACTTAACCAGAATTTGGTCAATGAAGGACAGTGGGAAATGTCCCTTCCTAGTCTTGGAGTTCAATTTTTTGTAGTCAATATAAATCCTCCAACTAGTGGTCTCCCTGGTTGACATTAATTCTCCAGACTCATTGGGAACTACAGTGATGCCAAACTTCTTAGGCAACACCTGTGTAGGTGACACCCATTCAGAGTCAGAAATTGGGTATATTACTCCAGCATCAAGTAGTTTTACCACTTCCTTCATCACCACCTCTTGCATATGAGGATTTAACTTCCTTTGCATCTCCTCAGAGGATTTGGAACCCTCTTCCAGATTAGTTTTGTGCATACACACAGCTGGGTTAATTCCCTCTAGATCAGCTATTGTCCATCCAATTGCCTTTTTATGCATCTTGATCACACCAATTAGTTTCTCTTCCTGCTCCTCAGTAAGGGAAGATGAAATAATCACATGTAATTTTTTATCTTGCCCCAAGAATGCATATTTGAGAGTGCTGGGGAGCTATTTCAGCTCCAAATCTGGTGGACTGACAAGAGAAGTCAGAAAAGTGACTTTGATGGCTGAGGCAGGGGCAACAATTTGGATTTACATGTGGAATGCTGTACTAAGCCCCCTGAAGACTTTGATGTCTTGCTGTCTTCAACCAGGTAAATTGGGGCCTCCTCCTCATGAGCCTTAGTCTAAATATGTTCAAACTCCTCACCAATTATATCCCAATCCAACAGATTGGATACATTTTCATCCACTAGGTCATCTAGTACATCTATTGCAAAGCAGTCCTCATTATCCAGTTGAGCTTGTTTGGCAGTACTGTACACATTTAATTTGACCTTCATGTTCCCAAGGGTCACCTCCATTATCCCTGATCTGCATTGTATATAAGCATTGGTTGTGGCAAAAAATGGCCTGCCTAAAATGACAGGAATGGAGGTGCTACCTTTTGAAGGTTCCATATCTAAAATAAGAAAATCAGCAGGATAAAAGAATTTATCCACTCCAACCAGCACATCTTCTACCATTCCCATAGGCCTTCTCTTAGACCTATCAGCCAACTGAAGCACAACAGATGTTGGTTTCAATTCCCCCAAACCTAGCTGTTCATACACTGAGTATGACAGCAAGATGACAATGGCTCTCAAGTCTAGAAGGGCTCTGCCTATGGTATGTTCACCAATGATGCAGGGGATAGTAGGTACCACTGGGTCCTGTAATTTTGCTGGTGTGGAGATAGACAATACAGACTGGGCATTCTCAACTGTAAAAACCTTTTTGGATAAATGAACCCTAGACATCCTGTGTTGGGTATAAAGGTCTTTGAGAAACTTAGCATAGGCTGTGACCTAGTTGATGGCATCAAGCAGAGGTAAATTGATCTTAACTTGCTTGAAGGTCTCCATTATTTCCTCCATTTTAGCATGCCGCTTATCGAAAGGGGAACGACCTTTTAATGCATGAGGAAATGGAAACTGTGGAACTGCTGGTACCTCAGCTGCATGTCTAGCTATTTCATGATCAAAATTTTGTTTTTTTATTTTTTCTTCATGTATTTCTTCTTGTTGGGGCTCAACAATAGCCCCATTATTATCCTCCTGCTGCTCAGCAACAGGAGATGAATTCTTCTCCTCTTCTATAATCACATTCCTCTATTTGCCACTCTCATTTTTCTCCTCTGCTTCCCTGCCCACTTGATTATCAACCACCCTACCACTCCTTAGGGTAGTGACTGCCTTAGCCTCCTCATGACTTGAGGAGCTCTCACCAATCATAAATTGATCCTTAGGGTTGTCTAGGGGTTGACTGGGCAGTCTGCGCTCCTCTCTTCTGGCCAATGCATTTGAAATTGGGACAAGCCGGTCCTCTATCTTTTTTATGCTTTGACTGTGAGAGTTCACAGTCTGTGATAGAGAACCCAAGTTTAGTGATGATAAAACTTGATCTTCAAAGGAGGGGGCTCTAGGCTGAGATGGTGGCAGCGTTAATTTGTTAGGCTGTGGGGCTGATTGCTGGAAGGCTTGTCTTGGTGCATAGCCCTACTGATATTGTGGCTATGGCCTATAAGGTAATGCCAACTATTGCTGCTGGGTTTACTGATATGTGTCTTGTCTCCACCTCAAATGGGGTGGTTTCTCCATTGATACCCAATAGATTGCTGCCCATATGACTGGGCAACATTGGCATGTTCTATGACCAAGTCAGGATATTGGCTGGCTGATGGACATTCCTCAAGTGAATGTGTGGGAGACTGGCATATCACACATGCCTCTTCCACTTATGCAGTCAGTCAAGGCTATATCACATTCATCAATTTATCAAATTTTAGGCTTAGGCTGTCCACCTTCCTTTCCAAATCACTGGGCACACTGACTTTATGCATCCTTCCTTTAGAGATGACTTCTTTCCCCATCTTAGCAGGATTCTCAATGTCATTTCTGGACAGAGTCTCCTGCTGCATGGAATTTTCACTGATAACATCAAAAAGCTCCCAAGCCTCATCAGCAGTCTTGTGGAGGTAAGTACCCCCACATGAGGCATCCACCATGTCCCTGCTCTTAGAATCAATTCTTTGGTAGAAGCTCTGGACAAGCTGCCACTCAGGAATTTGGTAGTGGGGACATTGTTTCAAAAGATCCTTAAACCTTTCCCAAGCTTTATGGAAATCCTCAGTTGGGATTTGAGCAAAGGAAATTACGCTCTTCTTCAATTGGCTACTTTTACACATTGGAAAAAAACTTAGCCAAAAATTGGCATTGGAGATCATTCCATGATTGTATGCTATTTGTTGGGAGCATGGAAAACCAAATTCTGGCTCTATCCTTTAATAAAAAAGGAAAGAGCCTCAGTTTGGTGGCTTCCTCTCCCAAGCCAGCAATATTGAATGTGGTGCACAAAGCCAAGAACTCATCAATGTGCTTATATGGGTCTTCTTTACTTAGCCCATGAAATGATGGTAGCATTTGAATGATGGATGATTTAATCTCATAGTTTCCGTAAACAGTAGGGAATTGAATGAAAAAAGGGGAGTTATATGCCCCTGGTGCATTGAATTCCTTCAATGCTCTATGTTTCTCACCTATCTCTACTACTGGCTTAGTATCCACAACATGGGCTTGTGTGGTGTTCCTAGGTTTAAGGGTCCTCTCTATCTCACGATTTGGAGGTTCTAAGTCAGGGTTAAGGGACCTCCTACCCAGCATGCACACACACAGCAACAAGTAAAGAATAACACAAACATCACACTTAAAGAATTTATAACAAAAAAGAAACTACTAACAAGTACTACTGAACTATAAAAATCAAACATAAATGGAACTGAGATTTAGGGGAAAAGAAATGCAAACTAAAGGTAGCAAAGCTCCAACTGCAGTTCTAGCTTTTCCCTTTTGTTACTATCCAGATCTGTAAAAGCCAATATAAAATTAGTAGTACTTTTATTCAAAAATAGGCACTGCTACAAATGAATATAGTACAAAAAAAAAAAATACACTCAAGTCTACCAATTAGATTAAAGAGATCCCTGGCAGTGGCGCTAAAAACTTGTTGGAAGATTTTTGCTGTTTCTTTTTATTAGAAAAATGATAAAGAATTATGTGAGGAAAATGAAGAATGGCAGAAATAAAATAGAATAGACTGAACACAACACAAACCAAACACAGTCCTGTATGAATCTAGGGCCTCTTGTAGCAAGTTTTGAAAGTAAGAGTTTGTCCCACAGGGATGGATGATCTAGAATCACAAGGGTTATTTAGTAGGCCTCCAGATCTGACTACAGATATGGCAATCCTAAAGAAAGGGAGTTTTTGGGGTTGTCACAACTAAAACTAACACTAAGAAATAAAATGCAGTCCTATACTATAGAAAGGGGTTTTAAAGCAGGTGCTGATGGTGTGGTAAAATAAAGGTAAAATGATGAGAAATATGCAGCTAAGATTAAATCAACCCCTATGAATTAGACTGCTTTCGTAAGGCTATCGTCTGTCCACTTAAATGATCACAGACTATCCTAGGGAGATGATCAAATCACATGGATTAAACTCAGAAAACTAACCTAATCCAAGGGAATGGATTGATCTTAAGGCTATAATCTGTCCACTGAAATGGTCTCGACTGTCCTAGGGATTCCCTCCAACTAATGAATTAAATCAGAACATGAATACCATTGCAGACACTATGTTTGCAAGGCTATAAGCTCATTCATAGGAGCAAACAACCCTTGAAAATCTAGTGGAAACCATAGATAATCAGAGGTTGAATGGGGACTTAGACTCAGCTAGTCATTGCTATAAAAGGCCTACAGTGACCTAGCTCACAAGTCTACAATCTCTACAGAACATCATATCTAAAATCTAAAAATAGCATTGCAACACAAAGGAGAGTTTGGATCTGCAACTATCTCTCACTTGGTTATCCCAGAGGTTATCTTTCGCACAGATGATGAAATAGAACAGGATAACTGCTGCTACCACCATGTTTGCAAGGCTACAAGCTCAAGCAACCATGGGTGTATCAAATCTATAGAAATTCATGTGCAAAAGATAGAAAATATACATATTCAATTAAGCTATAAGAATGGCATTGCATTGATCAAAAGGAAACTTATAATGTCTGCCCTCAAGGCAACAGCCAGTGTAGAAGCTCAAACCAACCCCCAAGTTCATACGAAACCCATTGAAAACTGAGATAAACTATCTACTTACAAAAGATCTTAGCCAGCAAATGCTGAGCTAAGGAAGAAGAAAAGAAAAATGGACGAGCTAACCCTAACCCTAATGACCTAAGCACCCTCAAGCTCATAACAAATTTTGGTTGAAGATCAAATAAGTTTATGCTAAAACATTACAACTTAAATATCAAGTCTCTCACTGCCTTGGCCAATAGGAGCATAGAAGAGGCAAACCCTAATTATTGGTTGAAGACGTGGCTCAATTGTGGCCCTTGGATGCCTCGGGAAGTGAGAAATAGGTTAGAGCCTCGAGATGTGTGCCCTAGAAGCTGAGAAATCCCCAAAGTGTCCCTGTGTATGGATTGAGAAGTGGGGATCCGGAGCTTCGCACGGATGAGTGCTGCATTTTGGCCTCTCGCGAAGCTGTCATGTGATTGTCTTTGCACTTGAATGAGCCTTACGAGGTCCCTTTTGTATTGAGTAGTAGAGCTCGCACAGATGGTTCTCTAGGTGGCTCAAGTCGCGAGGATCTCATTGGGCTGCATTACGTCTCACTAGGCTATTGCGAGGATGAGCTTTGAGCTATGCGGGGTTGCTCGCCAGGATGGGATGCACATCTCGCGTGGCTAGCTCTGCCATTGAAGCGCGCGGAATCTTCGTGAGAAAATCTTCTGGGACTCTCTCTCCACATGAGCTTCGCGAGATGTGTGCGAGCTTTGAGACCGCTATAGTGCACTGCCCGAGCTCCGCGCTAGGTCCTTTACTGCTGCGAGATTGAGCTAAACGAGAGCTGCGTGAGATGGATTTTCAAGCTAAATTGGACTGCGAGAGGGCAGCGCGAGCTCGACATTTCTCTTCTCTACTGCAGTGCACATGCTGCTGCAGCAGTGTTATCTGCTTGGCCCATCTTTCTTTCATCCATTTGACTTCTAGGGCCCACCTTAGCAGCCAAAATAGTCACCATGGTGTGTTCCACCCTGGTGTATCCTTTGTTCTTCCATCAGCTACAACCCTTGGCTTTAAATCCCTCTCTTCTTGGCCTCCTAAATATGACTTTTGTATTAAGCTGCAAATTTATTCTTAACTACAAAACAAACTCAAAAGAGGATTATTAAATGGCTCCAAGGAGTAGTAAAGGCTAGGTTAAGAGGTGAAAAATAGTGCTTAACAATAGGGATGATTGCATTTAACATATGCAACAAGCCTTTAAACTCCTAGGTAAACCCTAGTGGAGGAGTTGTGTCTCCTGAGAGTTTACAGTGAAGGTGCCCACAAACTTCCAAAACAATTTTCAAAACCATCGACAAAATGGGTTTTCAAAATCGGTTTTCATGATATATATACTTTTGAAAAACAAAAAACCAGTAGTCATTTCAGGATGCAAATTTTCATTCTGAAATACCGATTTCATGTTAATCCTATTGTTGCTTATTCAAACTAAACCAATGCTCTCGATCATTTTATTTCAAAACCTTGCAAGTGCATAAGTTCGAATGTACTAGGGCAAGTATAAGGGTGTCAAACCATAGGGATTTGTCATTTATCTCCTATTTAAATCCTATTTTACAGAGAATTTTATAGCATTAGATTTTCTACATTAGTCTAAAACCAATAAATGAAATCTACATAGTTTTGGAAATAAGAAAGGAGAAGGCGAACTGGAACCCCTCTTGGATTCTAGATTCGTACATAATAAACCCTATTTCTTTTCTATCGTGAATCCCCGGTACCCCCACTCCTGGGCTAACTCCTGGATAACTCAGTCACTTCGTAATGAATTAGAGAAATCCAATCGTGAGTTAGATAAACCTATTTGTCAAGAACCATTGCACGAACCAACAAAACTACCCTACAAGGCTTAGTCCATCAATGAATATCCTATCTAGACTAACCCCAATCCCTACAAGGCCACTGGTGTAATGACCTTGATTTTCGAGGAATGTTGAATCATTGATTCTTAAGGTACGTAAATTTTGGAGGACGAAAATCCTTTAAGGTGGGAAGGATGTAACAACCCGAATATCCTGAACACCAATGTGCCCGACCATGTGTACATGCCCTGCAAGGTGCTGCACAACTCGGATTTTGTCAGAATAATTCATTTTATGGTGGGAATTTTATTTACGAGAGGTATATATATTATTTGTGTAATTAGTACACAAGCTCCATGAGAGCACCATTGGTTAAGAACTTGGTTTATAAGTGAGAGGTCTAGGGGTCAAGCAGTGTGGAAAGGAAGTTAGCCTCTATTTTTAGGCTTTTGAATACACAACTATACACCAGTTTTAATACCTCTGCTCAACACCAAATCAAACTCCACTATTATAAAGCAAGAACCATGAACGCAGAAATCACTTTGTCATTTCTGTAAGAGAGAAGCCGTGAGGAAGAGAACCCATCTCCCTCCCCAAATTTTAGTGAAACCACGGCGATCCGATTCTTTTTCCAAAACACCTTCAAGAAAAACTTTACTATTTCAAATGTAAGAAACTCGAGTGAGAAATAGAAGCATTGGATGTACGCGAAGCGTTCGCGCCATATTCCTTCAGAATTTTGATCATTTCAAACCCTGCATGCTTGATTCAAGAAGGTAAACATCGCAACATGATCGTGTGAATATCAATTTCTGAGATTTTTATTTCGATTGATGAGTAATTGGATTTGCATGCAAGGAATTCAAGGATTGGACGCATGCAAGAGTCAACACTGATATCCGCCGATTTCGTTCATTGAGGATTTTACATGCACAAATTTAAAGGTAAAATCCATGACTAGGCCTTGTAGCATAAGTTGGATTAAATCAGATGGTAGGATGAGATTATATGTGGTGAAATTAGGATTTTCGGATGTAGAAGAAGATGAAAATCTGAGACAGTCGTTGTAGCGAATAGTAACTCGGTGCAGCAAGGTTCTTGAGTCTGAACAACTCGCTACAGCGAATTGGAAGTCACTGCAGCGAGTTTGCTTTCTGAGTAATTCGCTACAATGAGTAGAAAAGTTGTTGCAGCGAGTTTGAGCAGGGTGCTAAGACAGGCTCGGTATTTCAGTCATAACGTTTGACCCCAAACTCGGATTGATGCGATTCTCATGGCGTTGGAAAGAGGACAACGAACCCTATAACTTGTGTGAATTAACAATTTCATGAACCAAAAGTTTTAAAGGTTAAAATTGAGGGAGAAGTTGGGATAAGTTCTACATGATCCAAAGTTAACATGAACTTGTCCATTCTGCCTCGATTTTGAGAAAATACTCAAGTGCGTCGAAGATATTAATAATTAGAGTCGGTCCTTAATGCATCATCGTATGTGTGATGTAGGGGAAGGAATCCATTGTCATCGATAAGGGTCATCTCACACCTTGCGATGTGAGGAATTGAGGTAGGGAAATTCAATGTAATTTGTATCTTGCTTTTGATTCATAGACTCAGTGATTCTTTGAAATTAAATTGATTTCTGTGATGGCTCGGATTTCCTTACCCCAAAATTCATGCCGTCGGATTGTAAAACCCGGTCTGATTTCAGTGTTTTCCTTGGTATCAGGGTGCTTTGATACCTTTGTGATAGCTCAATCTTCCCATAATTTGATAATTAGAAAGATTGGGCCATCAAGCATGAGGTAAGTTTATGCAATTGCGGAAGCAAAGCGATAAAATTATGGCATTATAACAATAGCATTTCCATCATTCCATACGGACCACCGGCTATGGCCGACCGTCACCTAAATAGTGGTTTAAAACTATACAAGACTGTACAATATTTAATCCAAAAGACTGTACCCAGTATCAAAAGTACAAAATAAAATCGCACCAAGCGGATTTCCAAAGAGACGAACTACGAAAAGAACTCCTCGGGTTGTTCTTCCTCCTCTTTGGGGTGTAATCAGGATCCTCTTCTTATTCTGGATCCTTTTCTAGGCCAGCACCTGCACTTGCAACATATAGTCGAGGGATGAGCTACAGTCCAAGCTCAGTAGGGAGAAAATAGTGCTAAATCATATCTTATTATTCTACTTTATGGTATTGATGCATAAGTAAAAATAGTTTAGATTAACATTATATCAAATACATCAAGAAAATAATGAACTAACCCATGAATCTCATAATAACTTATGTCATGATGCGGATGATATGCGGAATGAACACATAGCAAAGCAAGGAATCCAAACGGGTACCAAATCATGTATTTGTGAAAACAAGTGTATGAGAAACAGAAGTACATGTGTCAGAGAATCAAAATATATCGGATCATGTCCTATCTTCAAAATTTAGAAACATTAGTGTAAGTATCCTATAGCGGGAACAGGTTAGTAAAACCCGGGGACTACACCCCTATCCCGTAGCGGGAACAAGTTCGTAAACCCTAGGGACTCCACCCCTCTCATGGAGGCTCCACTCCTCTTTGCACATGATTTCGGAATCATATAACGCATACCACAGATTGAATTTCGAGAGTTTGAATTGAACGACTGATATGCATCAGTATGCCAAAGTTCTAATGCTATGATCATGTGCAAAAGTCAAATCTTAATCATTTATCGAGTTTTAATGTACATATATATATATATATATATATATCACGATACTGAAAACATAAAAGCATTTAATAATCGCATCATTAGCCATGATTCGAGAAAGCATATAATCGAGCCTCGAGATTTTCCCTACCTTAATATCGAGGTCATGTGAAATAAATAGCGTAAATTGAGGTGAAGATCTTATCTGCAGCCCCCTGCATTTATCCTAGATCAAGGTGTTCATATACTATATGTTAGTGACAAAGCCTTGCATAAAATAGGGTCCTCTTAGCTTAAACAGACCAAAAATGTACCCCTTCGAGAACGGGGGTCCTCGCTACAACGAGCTCACAGGGTTGCTACAACGAGCCCTTCAGAATCCAGCTCACTACAGCAAGCATCCCAGGTTGCTACAGCGAGCATCCAAGGTCACTACAGCGAGCCCATGAGGTACTCTCTAGCTCGCTACAACGAGTTTTCACAAAGCAGTTTTGGCCTGAAAATTCAAGAAGCACTCGCTACAACGAGCTTGACAGAATTCGAAAACCACTGGCTGCTTCTTCTTAGTCCAAAATCTTAATCCCTCGACAAATTTTCATTCTAAGCATCTAGTTTGACCTAATTTCATGCAATAAGGTGAAATCTTGGATTTCTACCTTAGAATACTGCGCATGCAACATCTGAAAACATCAGAATTGGTGACTATGCCTCTCATTCCATACGGATCTCATGCCTCCGATCTTCGAAGTTTTACTTGTATGAATTTCAGAACTGAAATAATTTGACTCTAAACTTATTTAATCAAGGTTTAAGGTCCATACCTTCATAGATTCTTCACATGCGAAGTTTTTGTCTTCGGCATTGGAATTTTTTGTCGGTTAAGCGATCTCTCATCTGATTGTTCGATCAAAGAATTTCAGAGATCGTATCTGCGTTGTGAGGATAGGAACAACAAAGATTCTCTCGTGATGGATGCTTGGTTGGAGCAGTGATCCTACGGTTGGTTTTCAAAGTGGTGAAGAGGAGTGATGGTTTCCTTTCCCTCAACAGGGTCGGTTCCTCTCTTTCAATCTAAGAACTGAAACGCATGCAATATGCGTGGGAAGGTTTGATATACAAGAGGGTACTAATTCTTTGGGTAGCCTGCACATCAAGTACGGTGTACTGGTCTTGACTAAAAGAATAAAAATAAAAGAATATCATTCAAGGTCTAATGCACTTGATAGGTTTTGATACCAAGACCATACGTCCACATCCCTAGAGTGCTTTACCAATGGTGCCCTCAAGGAGTCAGTGCACTAATTTTACAGTCTAATACACATATCCTATTGTGAAGGCATACATTTTGACCCGTTAAATAGAATGACTGGTTTCAGAACTCTAAGGTGCAGACCACTTCCAATCTTGAATACGAGTACATACCTGGTGTATTCGGGTTTGAATTTGTAGGGTGTTACATCCTCCCCCCCTTAAGAGAATTTTCATCCTAAAAAATTGGCGATGGGTATCGGGGACAGAAGGCACGCTGTCAGGCAGTATCTTTACAGATGATCTATATCATGCCGTCAAATCAACCCATGAAATTTCATAACCAGGATGTGTTTTCAAAGGTTCATACTAAGGTCACGTAACGTATGCGCGATAACCTATTTCTCGTGACATTAAGGTTTGCGTGTGCAACGGTTTATAGGTATCATGACATGCTACACATTCTTGCAAAGATGGTATTGTTTAAAATCAGCGAATTAACTAGTGACTGGTGATATTACTCATCAATCATAACATTTGACAACCATCATAATGCTACTTTGTCATTCACATCTAACTTTTCGAGTATGAATAGACTAATAATGAGTAAGCATCTATAATTTATGACCTAATTGTTAACAATACTGAACCTTCCATAATTCAAGGTATCTGAATGCAATTACAAAATTTACCAGTTCGTAAAAATTTACTGTTTATCACCGAAGTTCACCCATTCATTACAAGACTAGCACTCATAAAACTAGCATTCCCAAAACCAAAACTCACAAAACTAGCATGCAGAATTTATACATATCAGTGCCATAATCCAAAAAGTAATTCGTTTTTCTGACATCTAGAAAAAATTTAACCTGTTATAATTACAGTCCTCCAACATCATTAAAGAACACCCAAAAGACAGCTATATACCGAACATCAATGATCTATAGGCTCACCTCGCTACACTGCTGGTTGTTCCTCAGTACGCCCTGCTCCAGAGCCTGATGCACCCCGTGTATAGTCCGAGGTATACTCTCTTGCGTGAGATACAAATGGAGGGTAGCTGGTAGGGTACGCCTTTTCTATGAAACGCAAGAGCATGTCCTCGTGGAAATCTAGGCATCGGTGCAGTGTGTAGTTCTGTTGGTGCAACACGTCCATTTGCCGATTGAACTCTGAGAGTATGAGGAAGTCGCCAGGTGGGGCATGTGGCTGTTGGGGCTGAGCTGGCCCTTTTTAGGGAGGGGGCATTTTAGGTGCAGCCCCAGGTGCGGGTTATTCTGAGTCTCCTTTCTGAACTCCCTATGCCAATCTTCGGAGTTGTTGGGTTCTGACATTGTTTTAGCTCCTTTTGTAGTTCATGTGCCACATGTTCTTAGAAATTTTTTGGATGTTAACGGTTCGCAGTTCCTCATCGGCCGGTACCACATAATGGTCATCCTCTTTAGTGTCTTCATGCCCCTCAAGGAGTCAGGAGATAACTTGGGCAAATGGAATAGTAGTCAAGGGTTTAGGGGTGGTGTTCAACATCTGCTTGTGGGCATAAATGATGCCCTCCCACACACCTTATGGTGCACTAAACCACCAGCCCTCGTGTACGGCAAAAGGGCTTGTAAGAGGGTCTCTTGTCTCTCTTGGTCATGACAGAGGGGATAGAGGTTGTTTCTAAACACATCATCGAATGCCCACATCTCAGCTGGTAGCTGGGCTCTTCTAACAGATTGGTCAGAACCTTGCTCACCACCAGTCATCTTAGCTATGATGCGATGGAAGAGCACCTCCTCGGGGCGCAGTGGCAGGAGGCCCTGGTTTTCCATAAAATGTGGAAGGCAACGCATGGCTTTGGAGATGTCGGAGACATCGAGATGGAAGGTTCGTCCATCGATCTCGGTGGTCATCTGCTGGCCACCCACCCCAATTTTCAAATTTTGGAAAAATAATTTCACCAGGAGGGGGTAAAAGTGGGTGTGGAGTGGTGTAAGTAACACTTCCAATTTTACCCGTCTAATATAGTCAATCGACCATGAGGTTGTATCGTCGTCGATAAATACCTCTATGTTAAAAGACCACTCTGGTTCAGAGGCTTTAACGGTCCACCACAAGCTGGGTTATTCCCGGTTGTTCCCGAATCGGTGGGGACTCATAAATCGATCGGGTATTGGAGACCGATGGGGCTTTGCCTTTTGATTGTTTTGAAGGTTTTGCCCTAACAGGAGGGATTTTAGACGCGAGTTTCTTCTTGGAAGCCATTAATAGAGGAATTAACTTGAAACGAGAAGAATTTTGAGGGTTTACCTTGGCGTGGAGATCAAATCGGGGAACCCTAGTTGATGGAGGTGCATGCACGTCAATTCGTGAGCCTCGTTGGATGAAATGCTAAGAATCATGGGTTTTTGAAAGGAAGAAACTCCTTGTTCTTCATGAGAGAGGAGGCAAAAGGGACAGTCCTTAAGTCTGAAATCTTGAAAGTGACAGAAATTGGGGGTTTCGGCCCCCTTTTTAAAAAAACCCAAAATCCGATGGTCGCTACAGCTAGGGTTAATGGTCGCTGTAGCGAGCTTGGGTTTTTGAAGTTGTCGCTATAGCGAGGCTGTAGCGGGTTGATAGTTTTGAAACTGTCGCTACAGCAAGCCTGGGCTTCGCTTTAGTGCCCTATTGTTTGTGTTCGGGTAACTATTCTATTGATTTCTCACCATCCGTCTAGTGTGCTTTACTAACACCCTGAATTTCTATCATTATATCCACTATCGCTCATTTACATTGATATCATAGATGCATAATTAAAATTTGAATCTCACAATTAAACAAGTGTGGATGTTGGTCAGAAAAATAGAATTACGTTTAATTCTTGACATATTTTGGCATATCGGTACGCTGAGAAGTGACTGACCTTAATTGAACAGATGCCGGTATTGGTCACAGATTTTTGCCTCACGTTCCCATGTGGCTTCGGTGCTAGAGTGATTGTGCCATTGTACCAGTACCAGTGAAATCCGCTTTGTTCTCAATATTTGTTCCTTGCGATCCAAGATTTACATCCGTTCTTCGATCAGAGTTAAATTGTTTTAGATTTCTATTGACTGATAGTCCAATATGTGCGTCGGATCCTTCACATACTTCCGTAGCATCAAAATGTGGAACATGTTGTGCACACTGGACAATTGCGGAGGCAAGGCAATCTTGTATGCCACTTCATCGACCCGATCCAAAATTTTGAAGGGTCCAACGTAGCTCGAACTGAGCTTTCCACGTTGTCCTAAGAACATAATGCCCTTAGTCGGTGAAATTTTGATGAACCCACTCCGAAAAGAATACGAGCGTTAGAATGACACAAAATCAATTGGAACCATGGAACATTACTTTAGATCAAGCTTACCTGAAACTCAACGTTTGTTCTTTTAAGACCGGCATAGCTTTTTTGTCGGCTCTGAGCAACTTTCAATCTTTTACAAATGATTCGAATGGTCTCATTTGTGCTCTCAATAAGTTTTGGGCCTAACAGTACTCGTTCTCCAACCTCTTCCTAGTAGATCAGAGATTTTAATCGGTGACCATAAAGTGCTTCAAATGGGGCCATTCTGATGCTCGCTTGGTAACTGTTGCTATACGCGAATTCGATCAAGGGTAAATGTTTATCCCATGATCCTTAGAAATCTATCATACAAGCCCTGAGCATATCTTCAATCACCTAATTCACCCTTTCAGTTTGTCCGTCAATCTAGGGGTGAAATGCCAAGCTGAATTCCAATTTTGAGCCCATTCCTTCTTGGAAACATTTCCAGAACTGTGAGGTATACAGAGGATTCCTGTCTAACACAACGCTAGCAGGTATACTGTGTAATATGACAATTTCTTTAAGGTATTATTCTTCAAGTTTACTGGTTGTATATCATGTGTTGTAGGGCAGAAAATAAGCAGATTTGGTTAATCGGTTGACGATTACCCAAATGGCATTGTATCCTTTCTGTGTTCTCGGCAGTCCAAGTATAAAATCCATGGAAATATTCTTCCATTTCTATTTGGGGATTGGTAATGGCTGTAGTAAACCAGAAGGGTGTTAATGGTCGACTTTAACTTGCTGACAAACCAGACATTTTGCAACATATTCTACGACTTCCTTCTTTAACCCTCTCCACCAATAAATCTTCTTGAGGTCTTAATACATATTGGTGCTCCTAGGGTGGATAGCATACATAGATTTATGAGCTTCATAAAAAATTATGTGTTGCTGTTTGGCATCAATAGGTATGCATAATCAGCCTCTGAATACTAAAGATCTATCCTCTTTGATAGAGTAGTCAGTCTGTTTCCCATCAATTACTTCTTGTTTGATGGTCACCGGTTCTTCATCAGTCAATTGGTGCTCGCGAATTCTATTGAAGAGTGTTGATCGAATAGTGAGGTTGGCCATTAAAGCCCCAGATTCCTTTACAATAAATGTCATGTCAACCAAGGCTAAATCCTCCAGTAGATGCCATCTGTAGATTCTGGTGATAAGGTGTGATAACAGGCCAGATGATTTTTGCCTTAGCGCGTCTGCTACTACATTTGGCTTTCCTGGATGGTGTTGAATAACGCAATTGTAATATTTAAGGAATTCCATCCATCTCCTCTGCCTCAGATTCAGATCCTTCTGGGTGAACAGATACTTGAAACTTTTGTGATCGGTGAATATTTCAAATGTTTCACCGTAGATATAGTGTCTCCAGATCTTTAAGGCAAAAATGATTTTTGCCAGCTCAAGGTCGTGTGTGGGAGTAGTTCTTCTCATGGTCTTTCAACTGACGCAAACCATAGGCAATGAATTTATCATTCTGATTCAACACACAACCTAGCCTATTGTGTGACGTGTCGCTGAACACCATGAATCCCCACTACATGATGGTATTGTGAGTATTGGCGTGAAGGTTAACCTTCTCTTAAGCTTTTGAAAGCTCTGTTCACATGACTCAATCCACTCAAATTTTGCATTCTTCCTAGTGAGTTGCTGAGTGGTTCAATAATTTTGGAGAATCCTTCAACGAATCTCTGATAGTAATTAGCTAATCCTAGAAAGCTATGAATTTCCATTACGGTCCTGGGTTGCTCCCTTTTCACTACAGCCTCAATTTGACTGGGCCCACTTTTATACTAATTTCTGAGATGACATGTCCCAAAAAACTCACTTGCTCCAGTCAATTTACACTTGCTTAGCTTGGCATATAATTTGTGATCACGAAGCGTTTGTAGAGCTACTCGCAAGTGTTGTTCGTGTTCTTCCTTCATCTGCGAATAGATAAGGATATCATCCACGAAGACAACTATGAACCAATTAAGATGAGGCTTGAAAACTCTGTTCATGAGGTCCATAAAGGATGCTGGTGCATTTGTCAGCCTGAATGGCATCACTAGGAGCTCATAGTGGCCATATCTCGTGCGGAAGGCAATTTTCGATCTTCAACTTTCACCTTCAGCTGATGGTAACCAAACCTCAAATTGATTTTAGAGAAGAATCTCATCCCTTGCAACTGATCGAAGAGATCATCAATCCTCGGGATCGGGTAGCGATTCTTTATGTCAGCTTATTTAATTGTCGATAATCGATACAGAGTCACATGGATCCATCCTTCTTTTTGACAAACAGCACGGGTGCTCCCCATGACGAAACATTCGGCCTAAAAATCTCTTATCTAGAAGCTCTTGCAACTGCTCATTGAGTTCTTTCAACTCGACTGGTGCCATGTGGTATGGAGCTTTCGACACCAGTTTTGTGCTTGGAGCCAAGTCTACTGCGAATTCTACTTCTCGGTCTAGCGGTAAACCCGGTAATGGATTTTAAACTAAATTACAGAATAAAGAATGGTTTTTAAACTAAATTATAGAAAATAAATCCTAAATCCTCCTTCTCCAGATTGTGGTCGTCAATCACAATCTTCAACTATCGGATGTTTACAAATTTTAAATACCATTACACTAATATGCAAACCTTAACCTGAGTTGTCAATTCAAATTAAAATTTGAAGATGTTTATAAAGCAGGAAATTACAATAAAATAAATCTAAACTAGAAAGCAATAAAAATTATATCTTTCACCCCTCAGCTACAGTTTTCAATTGCTTCTAAGAAACTACAGATATCTGCTCTAATCTTTCAGCTCTCAACCCCAGTCGTCAATTGTGATCGAGGAACCTTGGATATCTAAACTAAACTATTCTAATTTTGATCGAAAGAAAACACAACCTCAGTTGTCACTTGATGCTGAGAATTTCTTCGATGATTAATTCCTGTACCAAGCCCTCTTATTTATAGATCATAAGGGGTCAGTTTACAAAACTCCTAATTCTAATAAAAGAAACTACTAAAACAAAAGTGTCCTAATATAATTATAATTTCCAATTTTATCTTTCCTTGCTTTAATGATTAATGTACTTCAAAATTTTCTCCTTTATTTCAGCAATAGAGTCCTTCTAAGAGTCTTCTTCGTCAATCTTCTCAGATCTGTGATTGGCCAGACTTCTAAGTCAAGAATTCTTCTAATTATACTCATGGCGGTATAAGTTCACGTGGTCAACATCGACAATAGGCTTTAATTCTGTAAAATCGTAAATCACAATTTTCTAGATTTTATTCTATGGCCGATTCTTTATGTATGATTGATCGTCTTCTGTTATATCGTACTCCACTCTTGAACGACTTTTTTGAAGAATCATAAATTTTGATTTTCTACTTTCTTTCTTCAGCAACAGCGCTCAATCGTAAAACCTAATTTATTGGCTTTCAGATTTTACGAATCGTTTTTCTCGTTTACTCATCTTTTTTTTATTGCTTTTTGAGTTCATTTTGATAAATATTAATATTTATGTTCTCTTTTACTATTTTTCTTAATATCTGCACATTAGTAACTTATTAGTAGCAAACTAAGGTTTAACATCACTAAGTTAAGGGTGGTAAAATGGTATATTATGTGGCTGATCAACCTCCAAACTTATGCTTTGCTAGTCTCTAGCAAATAAGGAAATATAAAACATCCTAAACTACGAATTTAAATGCCACTTTCGTAAGGAGCACGATTGCATTTAGCATATGGAACAAGACTTTAAAACCCCTAGGTGATCCCCTAGTGGAGGAGTTGTAGTCTTCTAAAGGTTTTCAGTGAAGTTACCTTTAAACTTTAAATATTTTTGGAATTTTAAAAATATTTTTTAAAATTTACAAAGGAAACAAAAGGTTAAAAATCTAAACTGATTTTCGTACACTAGCTAAGTTAACTAAGTTGACCATCACATGGTTGTTATGATTTTCTAAAATTACCAACCTTTTATCCTTGATTAGAAGTCCAACAATTTCAATTCATAGTAAGCACGGAGTGTATGCATTAGTAAATAATTTGTTCTTCATAGATTTTTCTAAACTGCAGTTTTTAGAAAATACTTTCATTCAAAAACTCACACTATTGACATACTCTTAGAAAAATATCGAAACTTTTGGATTCTCTCAATGTACTTAGAAAAATTCATTCAAAGGATAATTATAAATTTTTTAATCTCATGGAAAAGATAATTTATTCAATTCATATGATTCCCTGCGTAATCCATAGTATCTATTATTCATATCTCTACTAGGCTTATGCTTTTGTAAATCACAAATAAAAAAGGTCTTTCCTTCGGCTTGTAATGGGGCTTTGGGTTTCAGAAGGTGTCAAAGAAAGGTAGAAAAGATTTCAAAAATTTTCTGAGAATTTAATTCTTTCTTTATTTTCTTTTTTTCTCCTCTTTTCTACTTCAGTAAGTATCCAAAAAGTTGGATAACTTCTTCCCATTTACTAATTCTTGTTGTTAAAATCCTATTTCTTTTCTCAGACTTGTAGAATCGTGTTTTACGATTTTTCTATTCTTTTATCCCTTTGATTGCTTCTTTGTACAAAATCGTTTGTTACGATTTTTGATCTTTTCCCATTTTTTTTATTTATTATTATTTTTCTTCAGTTGTACTCTTTTTCAGCATTTCCCTTATCTGTTTTTGCTTTTACTCCTTTCACTCCCTCTTCTTCCCTTTTTTCGTATTCTAAACTCTCAAAAAATGTAAGGGTTAAAGGCTGAAAGCTTTAGGTAGTACTTATGGTTAAGGGTTTTCAAGATTTTTGGTACAAAGAAATTCAGTTTAGGCTTCTAATATGGGTTTAAAGGATAAGTTATTTTATGAGATTTTGGCTTTTTGGCTTTATTTTAAATAAAATATGACCTTTAATCATCTTTATGATTTATTAGTATAGATGACTTATTGTTTTGATGCTTCTAATAGATAGTTCTAGAAAAAAAATCAGGTTATCATAATCATAGAATATTTTGATTCTAAATTCAATAATATGAGATTTCATAAAAGAAGTAAATTAGTCTCTGATGCCCACTGGTTTATAATTTTGAAGCTATAGTCTAAATGTTGTAGTTTAGATCAATCTATTGTTTCAAACATTCAATTTAATATAGAAGCAGTAGAGAAAAAATTAGTCTCTGATGCTCACTGGTTTATAATTTTGAAACTATAGTCTAAATGTTGCAGTTTAGATCAATCTATTGTTTCAAACATTCAATCTAATATAGTGTTCAACGAGCTAAAACATGAATTGAACTGTTCTATATTATTGATTATTGAACTTCTACTATGATGGATCGTAAGTTTTCAAGATTCGTAATATTTTTTTTATCATAATTCACATATAATGATTAACTATATAAAAAAAAACTATTTTTAAAAAAGAAAAAAAATAAAATTATGCAAAAAAAATAAAATTAACTTACAAATTGATATACTAATTAACTACTATTGTACACAAGAAGTTGTGTATCCCCCCAAACTTAATTTGGACAATGCCTTCATTGGCACAAAAATAGGGGACACTCAAAATTTATTTACCTGAAAGATCATACCTATGAGGCTTGTAATGTTATGTAATTTTTACTCACTCGGTGATGAAGGATATGGTATCAGAATGGAAGCAGTAGGTGAGGATGGTGCTGGTGAGTGTAGCAGTGAGGAGGAACTGTTTCATAGGTCTTCTTTCGAGTTAGACACCACATCTGTAGAGTAATCATCTTGTTCTTCTGAAAGTGGTTCTCTATGTGTCGCAGGCTCAACCTCATCAGTGTTTTCCTTCTCATTTATCATTCTGAAAAAGTTTCCTTTCAGACTTTGTTGCTCCTTTCCAATCTTTTATTTGTTTTTCATATCCACAATCAACTTTTTAATCACGACAGATTTTAGTTGAATTTCCATTCTCAGCTTTTCTGCTTCAGTTTATTATTTTGTTACTGCGGCCCAACATTTCTTTGTGATAGACTCAATAGTTCTCATCTGTTGAGCATTGGTTAAATTGAGGGAATCATTATTTTCTTGCAGTTTCAAAATTTTCCCTTTTGCTACGATCAGTAGATGATTCTTTTCAGTCAGCTGTCTATTGAGCTCTTGCTGGCAATCTCAGAAAGCTTTTTCCTTCACACTTTCTCTAACATCCGGATCTTCAATGAATTCGCTGAATTGCTCCATCAAAGTTTTGATTTTATCTTCGTACGCCTTTGTTCAACCGTGGACCTTATTGATCCGTCATGATGATGCGCTCTTTATAAAAAACTAGAGTCGCCACCAGGAGCTTTTGGTGTCTCGGGATACCCAAATCAATTTTATAAGCACCGAAGTGCAAAAAATATGACTCTGATCTGGTCTATGCCAAATGCTCTTGGGTAGGGGCTTCGGTTATCAACATAGAAGGTGTTAGGCACCCGATCAACCCGCTCGTAAGCGGTCTCTACTATGGCTGTTTGGATGTGTATATAATAAATATATGTATATATATATATATATATATAATTATGTATATATAAAAGAAGCAAAATGGGTAGCACTTCCTCTTACTCGAAAGCATACCGATCCTATTGAGTCCTTTCCACTTGCCAAAATTTGGGCAGCGTAACGACTCAATTCTAGGATAGAGGAAAAGCAAAGAACACAGAGGAATAGAGGGGAGAGCCGGAGCCCTCGGGCCCTTGTAACACCGCTATGGACCTTCACGCGAGAGCGATACTGGTGAGCTTCCGATAGCAAACGAGTTGATGGATGGGTTTTAGCTTCTAAGGCTTGATAGCTAGGAGGTAGGAGAGGTAGGCTAAGAACTCTCTCTTACTAAAGCTAAGGATTGGATGATGGAGAATGGGGTTTTCAAGATGAACTAGGATACTGAAATTTCAATGGACAAATGCTAAAAAGGGAGGAGAGGAATAGCTAAAGCCTATTCTCTCTTTTAAAATTTTTTCAAGCCCCTAATCCATGAGGGGGCTATCTATTTTTAGAGAAAGGGAGGATTAGTGAGCGGTTAAAGTCCTAATTGAGTTAGCAATTAGGTAATGGGTAATCTAAGATTTTTGAAATTTTTTAGAGCTTGGAGAAGAGAGATTTGGGTTTAATGGTAGATGATAGGGTGGTGACTTGAATGACAAAAGGGAGATAACTTAAGCTAATAGGGTCACTAGGGTCCTAAAGAAACACATCCCAGACTTTGGGATGGTCCACAAGTCAAACCCAGAATGAAAATTTTGACCATTTTTTGAAGGAAAACTAGGCCCAAACTGTTGGAAGTTGAAGACCCACAGGGGCCCAGTTCGGTTTTACAATTTCCTGCACAACTCTGCGATCTTCATTTCGCCATAACTTTTGATGTACAACTCCGAATTAGATAATTTTTAGCTCATTGGAAAGTTGGGAACCTATACTTTCTAATGATATAGGCCTCAAGTTAAGAAATTATCTATAAAAGCTTTGGCACTCCTCTTTTCATCAGCCATTTTGGTTAATTCGAAACTGGCTCTATGGTCCGATTTGTAATTTCTTGCACAAATCTGTGATCTTCATTTCGCCATAACTTTTGATGTACAACTCTAAATTAGGCAATTCTTAGCTTGTTAAAAATTTGAGAAACTTTACTTTCTAATGGTATAAGCCTTAGGTTGGGAAACTATCTATGAAAACTTTGGCACTCCTCTTTCTAACTGTTATTCAGGAGGATTCGAATTAGGCCCGGGAAGGGTTCTAATGGGTTTGGGAAGGCTATGATTGATTCCTAAGGGTTCAGGATGATTCTTAAGGGTTTTAAGATGATTATTAAAGGTTTGGAAAATGCTTTCAGAAGCTCGGGGGTATGCCTTTCTCGAAGTATGTGTCGATCGGGCCTTAGGCCAAATTTGGGTGTCTACAGATGCCCCTCTTTGATATCCAATTAGTAACGATCGTATGTCAAAGAAAGAGACATTCGAAGAGGCCCAAGGCATGCTAATGGGTCTGCTGTATTCAAAATGAATCTCAAACATGAAAAAGTAAAACAACTAAAAGGAGAGTGACGTAAGCCCAACATCAGGGAAAATGTGCGTCACTCGAGAGTAGTGGAAGCCCCAACATTTAGGGAAAACTTTTTTTCCTCAAGGCTATCGGTCCCCAAGTTCTTAGTGACATTACTGAGCATAACCGAAATGTTTGAGTTTCATTTTGAACGAGACTACCCCGCGAGCGGGAGGGTGATCAACCCATACTTCAAGATTGGCGTAAAGCAAAGACGAGAAGATCCCTAATCTGTGTCCAATCCCATGAGGCATTGATTGCCCCATTTGATCGGTCACAGGTGCCCCTACGTGAGGTAGCGTTTGAGACTTTTGGGTGGACCTCACAATCTCGAGGATAATTTAGCACAACTACCCGAGCTGAGCGAATATTGATATCGTAACGCTTTTTGGGAGTGTGTGCCATTTTCAGTGTACCCTCGATCAACATGACCTACAGTACCTAACTTCAAATAATACTGAATAGATCGGGTCAAAATTGGGTGTCTACTGAAGGAGGCACTTAACCCTGGTCTCCGTCAACGATGATCTTACTAATAAATAACTATGCAAAAACATGCATACATCAGGGGCAAGAAAAATAAAGGGGAATATAAGTCCCGACCTAGAACCCGTTTGAGGACCATTTAAAGGAACAACGACCATCCAACAGATACCCAGACGCATGGCATACACTTTATAGGGATACCGTGCAAATACAGGTTTCGTAGCCTACACCCTAGAATGAGCCCTTCTGAATACACATTTGAAAATAGTCGTTCGATAGGTAATTTCCTTTTTGACAGGTTAGTTTTAACCAACGATTGACCTTTTTCTGAGGAATTTGAAGCTTAAGACACTAAAGTTCACATGAATCCAAAGACAAAGAGCTTAGCTCGAAGATTTAACAGTGGAATTAACCAGATCAAAACATTGATCACTTGATTGGGATTGACACTGTTGCTCCTACTTTAAAGTAGGATCCAAAGATCCAAGGCGAACCTTAAACTTAAGACATTAATTTAGCACAACTATGTTGCCTATAAAATATTGACATTTTACCGCATTGAAGAACACATATGCGTAGCTGTGCATGGCAAAAGTACCACGAAGATATAGCTATCTTTTTTTTCTTTTTCAAAATGAAATTCTTCTCTTTTTCCTTTCTCTTTTTTTGGAATAGATCAGACGTCGGTGGTGAGATGCTTCATCTGATTTGTCTATGGCTGAGGGGTTGCCTGCTTCAAGGCTTTGAACCATTTGATGTTTATGCCTATTCTTGAGAAAATGTC
The DNA here is from genome assembly GCA_021018995.1 of Chloranthus sessilifolius. Lineage (NCBI taxonomy): Eukaryota > Viridiplantae > Streptophyta > Magnoliopsida > Chloranthales > Chloranthaceae > Chloranthus > Chloranthus sessilifolius. The sequence continues at coordinate 86,530,042 of CM037594.1, read as the reverse complement.
AGTCCCTTTTTTGTTTATATAGGTAACAATATGCATCCTAATTAACAGAAGGAGAAACAAACCTTCACCTACATAATTTCAATTTTTAAGATTTATATATTTTTGGATTTTTGTTTTTAGAGATTTTTGTTTTTTTGTTCTTTTTCTTCATTTTTGAGATAGAAGTACGATGCTGTAATTATATACATGGAAGGAGTATATATATTTTTTAGATTTTTCTGAATTTCTTATTTTTGTTGTTTTTCAATTTTTTTTCTAATTCTTTTTTTATCTAATGCCTTAACAATGGGGCAAAGTAACGGGTCCCATTTTGAGCATAGTCGAACCTGCTCTTGGGGTCAGATTTGAGTGAGGTTCAAAATTTTTACCAAGGTCAGAACATCCATTCCTTTGGATCAAATCAACCTTTTCTCCTTACCTCGGGTCATACGTTTGACGGTGTAGTCTGATGATATACCTGATAAGGACCTAATTTGAGCAAACATGAGCGGCCCAATCGACGACCAGATAATTAAAAAATGTAACCGAAGGATTAGTTGAAAGATTTTTCTTTCTCTTCTATTTTTTTTTTCAACCCTTTTTTACTCAACGCACCCAAGACGAGTTTTTTTGCCATGCCCGTTGTTGCCCTCTTTTTTACCCGTAGCGCCCTTTCGGGTTTCCACTACATCCGTGGCTATGCATTTTTATGCCTGACACCTTTTCAGGTTTCACCTAGTCCGCACAAGGTCTCAGTTTTTACCCATGGCGCCCTTTCGGGTTTTCATCACGTCCTTTTCACTTTGAGCTTGTACTTTTTCTTTTTATTTTCTTCTTTATTTTTTCAAAGGCCACTACATGGACGTCGACTCCGTCATAGCTGACTAGATTTCGTCTCTCAGCTTGGCTCGTGCTGACTCAATGGATACTATGACTGCTCATAGACCTTAAAGAGGGCTTTTTCTCGGGATGTATCTTGGCCATAGGATAGGTTAGGAATTTTGAAGGTATTCTTGGGTTAAGAAGGTTTCCTCAATATGGTTTCAGTTGCCGTAATTCACTTCTTCCTTGGGAAATTTTGACTATATATGCCCCATTTTTCTTTTCTATTTTTTTTTGTTCTTTTTACTTTTTTCAGACATCCTCTTTTTGAGATTTTTCTTTTTTGATTTTTTTGGATTTGATGGTAACTCTTTTTCTCCTTTTTTTGTTTGTTATATATACTTTTTCTGTCTTCTTTTCTGGGGAGGGGTTTAACGAAAGAAAGGCCAATGACTCAACGGGTGTAGCAAGGGTATAAGTATTTAGGGACACTTTTCTGGCTACTTGGCTTTAAAATGATGGCCTCTTTTATGGGGTCCATAAGCAGTCACGTATCTATCTTATCAATACTTACCTTGTTGCGGGAGACATAGGAATAGAAGCGTCGGATGTATCCAGCGTTGATGAGCTCAGGAAAGTGATATCCGTCCATGGTGGCGAGGTGGAGCGCATACCCTGAAAGCACTTCTCGAATGACGTAAAGTTCCTCTCAGTTGGGCTTGAATTTTCCTCTTGGATCGGCGTGGAGAGAAGGAAAGATTTTCTTGAGTATTGTGTCACCCACCTTTAAATCTTGGATGCGAAGACGCTTGTTGTAAGCACGTGCGATCCTTCTCTGATAGGCCTTTGTGTGACACAAGACTAGGAGCCTTTTCTCATCTAACAAGTTCAGTTGGTCAAAGCGGGGCCTCTCTCTTTTAGCTTTCAGTAGATCAAATTCAATGAGAATACAAAGTGAAGGTACATCAACCTCAACTGGCATCACTGCCTCGATTCCATATACAAGGGAAAATGGTGTTGCCTCTGTAGTAGTACGGATCGACGTTCGATAAGCCCATAGTGCAAATGGTAATATTTCGCTCCAGTCGCAGTACGTGATGAACATCTTCTCAAGGATGTGGATGACTGTCTTGTTAGCAGCTTCTACAACACCATTGATTTGCGGCCGATATGGTGATGAGTGATGATATTTTATTTTGTATTACTCGTAGAAGGCTCTTATGCGCTTGTTTGCGGAGTTGGTGCTGTTGTCCGTGATGATGTCCTTGGGTACACCAAATTGACAAACAATATTATTCTTGATGAACTTTTCGACATGACTGGCTATGATGTTTGCATAGGATGCCGCCTCTACACATTTGGTGAAGTACTAAATGGTGGCTAGGATAAACTGATGCCCATTTGATGCTTTCGGATTGACTTTTTCTACTACGTCGAGTGGTCATGCTATATAGATCAATGGCAGGAGCGTGTATTAGACTGGAGTGCTCTTGCCATTTGTAGCATTTCTACACATGCTTGCAATAGTCAGTTTCCATGGTGGTCCAAATATACCCTTATCGTAGGATCTTTTTAGTGAGCATGTGTCCACTGACGTGGGCCCCGCATACTCCTTCGTGGATTCCTTTTATGATGTTGGCTACCTCACTTTTAGTTAGACATCGGAGCAGGATATGGTTATAAGACTGCTTGTACAGGCACTCGCCACAGATGATGTAGTTTGTAGCTAAACATTGGATGGTCTACCTTTTCATCCTAGATGTCTTCTCAAGGAAAGCTCGTGTTTTAATAAAATTCTTGATATCTGAGAACCATGGTGGTTCATCATCTTACTTTGTGGATCCCTCAACCTTGAGGCAGAAGGCTGGCTCATTCCTTTGTTCAATCATGATCGACTTCATTTCGACGCCATATAGAATTTCGATCATTGATGCCAATGTTGCTAAAGCATCGACAAATCGATTTCTCGCTCGCGGGGCATAAGAGAACGTAATATCTTCAAAACACGTGATTAGATCTTCCAAGTGCTCATGGTATGGGATGAGCTTCTCATCCTTCGTTTTCCAATCTCTGTTTGTCTGACATATGATTAATTGTGAATCGTCAAACACTCTGAGATGAGTTACGTTCAGGTCCAAGGCTTCCTGTAGGCCTATTGCACAGGCTTCATATTCGGCCATGTTGTTAGTGCAGAGGAAATTGAGTTTGATAGAAACTGGTATGTGAGATCCTTTTGGCAAAATCCGAATAGTGTCGACTCCTTGACCTTCGACATTTGTTGCCTCGTCAAAGTGCATTAGCTAAGATTCCTCTGTCCAAGCTGTATCATCCTCTGTCATGAACAAGATGCCCTCATCTGGGAATTCAAATTTTAAAGGCTCATAATCGGGTAAGGAGTTCTCGGCCAGATGATCGGTGAGTTCTTGCCCTTTTATTAACTTTTGGGTGACATATGTGATATCAAATTCTGAAAGGAGTTTTCAACGTGCAGTTTGGCCAGTGAGGGCCGGCTTTTTGAATAAGTATTTCAATGGGTTCATTCATGCAAGGAGTTGAATTGCTTGAGATAGCAAGTAGTAGCGGATCCTCTGTGTAGCCCATACGAGAGCTAGGATGCTTTCGCCAAATGAGAATAGTGCGTCTCATAGTAAACTTCTTGCTGAGATAGTAGATGACCTGCTCTCTTCTTCCTGTTTCATCATGCTGCCCTAGGACACATCCCATTGAAACTTTCATTGTAGAGAGGTACATTAAGAGTGGTCTCCCTGATTTAGGTGGTACCAACACTGGCAGGTTGAGAAGGTAGCCCTTGATTTTATCAAATGCTGCTTGACAGTCATCGTTCCATTCAATGGGTAAAAATTTTCTCAGTAACTTGAAGATCCATGTGCAAATAGGAGTTAGCTAAATAATGAACCAACTGATGTACTGTATCTTGCCTAAGAAGCCTCTGACCTCTTTCTCGATAGATGGCAGTGGCATTTCGACAATGGCTTTTACCTTGATCAGTCAACCTTGATGCCTCTTCTGCTGACAATGAAGCCTAGCAGCTTTCCTGACATGACATCGAATGCGCATTTCTGAAGGTTCAGACGCAACTTGTATTTTCTCAGCCTCTCAAATAGCTTTTGGAGGTTTATCAGATGATCACCTTTCTCTGGTGACTTGGTGATCATGTCATCGACATACACCTCAATTTCGTGGTACATCATGTCATGGAAGAGTGCTATCATTGCCCTCTAATATGTTGCCCCAACATTCTTTAACCCGAATGGCATAACCCGGTAACAGAAAGTTCCACTTGGAGTAATGAATGATGTCTTCTCGCGGTCTGCTTCTACCATCTTGATCTGATTATACCCAGAGAATTCATCCATAAATGAGAGCATCCCATGCCTAGTAGTGTTATCGACCAAGATGTCGATGTGTGGCAATGGGAAGTTATCCTTTGGGCTCGCCTTGTTAAGATTTCTGAAATTAATACACATGCGAACCTTTCCATCCTTCTTCGGTACTGAATCGATGTTGGCTAGCCACTATGGGTATTTAGATACCATAAGAAACCCCGCATCATACTGCTTGATGACCTCATCTTTTACTTTCAGCATCCACTCGGGACTGAGGCATCTCAACTTCTACTTGACCGGTTTAACATCTGGATATAGCGGCAGCTCATGCTCGAGCAAATCGGTATCCAGACCAAGCATATCCTCATATGACCATGTAAAGATGTTTTGGTATGACCGGAAGAAATCAATCATGTTGCTTCTTTCCTCGGGAGATAGTGACATTCTGATCTTGGTGATTCTAGGGATCTCCTCAGTCCCTAGATTGACGTCCTCTGTTTCTTCAACAATCGGTGTAGGTCCATGCTCAAAATTGGTAAACTGGTCAAGGAGCTCATTGGGGAGCTCCTCGGTTGGGATTTCCTTATCTAGACTCGTGACTCCTATCTCTTCTTGTATTTCTATAGGAAAGGGGTCGATTTCACGTGGGACGGGTTTTTCTATTAAGGCACCATTTTCTTTAATTTTTTTGGGAATTTTGAAAGACAATTTCTTTAGATTATTTTATATTTCTTTTATTTTTTTGGAATTTTCTTTTTCTTCAGAAATGGGCCTTCGGCAAGGTGGGTCTTTATATACACATGGTATTGCTTGCCAAGGACTCATCTCACTTTTACAGGTTGTTTTTTTTTAGGAGGGTGGTGCCATATTTGCAGCCATTTGCTGCTTCCAGAGTTAGGGGCACAATCACCAAATTTCTTACCTAGGGTGCGACCCCTTTACCTAGCCCTGTGGAGGAGGCTGAATGAGATGGCCTTTGGGGGTCAGCCTCAACCATATTTATACTAGACTCGTCCAGGACTCCATCCTCAAACATCAGTATGGATTTGCGATGGTTTACCACAGGGGGTTGCATTGACTGGGAGCTTCCTCCTCGAAGAGGGACAAGGATGCCATATCTATTTGTATAGCGGGGGGAATGATTTGGGGATTGGTTGGGTGGATAGCGGCTACCGGTTTATGTGGGGTTAGTTGTGTTACCCCATTTTGATCAATCTTTATAATCCCCGCGCTCATGAAGGTACTTCAGATGTGAGGTCTAGGGCAGGGTTCTTCCTCTAAGGCTATTCCTTGAGCTTTTGCAACAGCAATGGTTTGGGCCTTTTCCTTGGCCTCTCGGACTTCTTCTTCGGTAGGCCTATAGCCTAAACTGAATCTGACATGTTGTTCGCTCTTGGCCCTAACTGGCTCCCTTCGTCTTTGCAAATGAGGTCCCAACCCTTTACCTTTCTGATAGCCCCATTTCTGGAGCATGGCTACGATCGTGATTATTCCACCACCGGTCTTCAAAGTGATCCTCTCAAGGGCTCAGGGATTACCGTCGATACATCATATTCAAAGCTATGAATGTCAGTATCTTTGATCATGTGCGGCACATCCAACACCTTGGGATTCTCAATGCTGTGGGTAGCTTTTTCTCTTTCGTCCTGCCCCTCACCCAGAATGGTGACGATTTTCTGCTCTGACATAAATCTAAACTTTTGGTACAGGGTTGAAGGTATTACCCGACCTCATGTAACCAGGGATGCCCTAATAGCATATTAAATGTAGATTTGATGTCCATAACTTGGAAGGGTATGGAAAAGGTCATTAGCCCGATGACGAGCTCAAGGTCGATTTCTGCAATTATCTCTCTTCTCGTGTTATCAAATCCTCTAGCACTTGTTCCTGCTGGCCTGAATGCGGAAGGATCCACCCCTATCTTGGTAGCGGTTCTCAGAGGGCACACATTCAAGGCTGATCAATTGTCTGCTAATACTAATGGAAGCACCAGATTCTCGACTTCTACATTGATGTTGAGGGGTTTAGAGTAATTATTTCCCTCATCTGGCAAATTAGCATCTAAAAAAGAGATGGCATTGGGAGCCAACACCTGCCCAATTATCTGTCCCACTTCGTCTAGGGGTTACTTGGATAGACACATGTGCATCTTTTAATGCTACCATCAAAGCTTAGAAATGAAGTGGAGACATCATTAACAGGTCCCAGATCGTGATGTGGGCTAGCATTCTTTTCAACTGAGTTTCTAGTAGGTGCTCTCGGCTCATTTTTTCAAAGAGGTTCACTGCAGTAGGTTCTTTCTTCTCTTTCGATCGAGTTGGTACCGATACTTCAGGCTGTTTAGAGATTCTTTCTGACCGGGTAACAAAATCAACTACCCCTTCTCTGCTGCCGCCTGTATTGATGTTCATTTACTCATAATTAAGTGGGACTTGATGGGGATCGTAGGTTAGCCTCAGGATCTGGAATGAAGTGAATACAGGCGTCAGGGGTGCTTGGATTGGTGGATTGGTATAGGTGGATAACACTTGGTTAACTCTTGCTAGAGGTGGATAAGTCTGAAGAGTGGTAAAAGTGGGCCAGATGGGATTGATGGGGTTTGTGGATATCTGTATTAGCAGTGGTGTGGTGGGGGTAGGCCACTGGTAATTAATTAATGCCGGAGGGGGATATGGGGTAAAATCGGCCATTGGGTAATTGGTGGGGGTTGCCGTTGCATATAATTGATATAAGCTGGGTTGGAGATAGCTGACAGGAGTTGGCGGTGGAAAATACATCCTCAAATCTAAGCATTCTACTTGAGGTGTGGGATTGGGAAAGTAATCAGCCAAGTTCAGGGCCTCAATTACTCCAATGCTTTTATCCCCTGCTACGGTGCTATGAAATTTTCTCTAACACTGATATACTCAGAAGGGTCAAACTCTTCACCATCTTCCTCTATCATGTTGGCAGTGGGTCTTGGGCCCATTCCTCCCTATGGGTGCGACGTCAATGGTGCTTGCATGATGTTGGTGTGGGGATTTGTTTGGGGAGGTGTCGGAAGGATTATCTTTCTTGCCTCTATCAAATCCTTTATCGTGTGCTTCAAAGGAAAGCATTGATCGGTTGGATGTCCCGCCCCCCGACTCTTCTCTTGATTCTCTGCTCAAGAAATTTGCAGACCTCACTAGTTACTGCCCTGTTTAAACAACCCTCTCTTACTGCATCCTTGTAGCGGATAGCATTCCTTACTAAATTTGTACGGCTGGAATTTTGGTGGTACACCAGGAAATCTAAGATGACTGGCGTAGTACTTTTCGAGATTATCTCGATTTGCTCATCATCGGGTATTCTATTTCTAACTTGAGCCACCAATGCCATCCACTGTCCAAGGTAGTCATTGAATGCTTCGTCAGGCCTCTGTTTCAAACAAGCTAGATCTGTCTTGCAGGGTTCAATGTCTATGTTGCAGACATACTATTCTTGGAACAGGTGGGTTAGATCCTTCCAAGTTTTAATCATGAAAGGTTCTAAGGAAGTGAACTGCCTCAAAGCCGGACCCATAAGACTCTTCTGGAACACTTTAATGAGGAGTCATTCGTCTCTGTCATACTGACACATGTCCCCACAGTAGGACAAGAGATGTGCAATGGGGTTGCCCGTGCCATTGTATTTATCAAAGATTGACACTTTAAATGTTTGGGGCAAAGGGACTTTCACAAATAAGCACAAGTTAGAAAAGTCTGTGGCATGGATTTCAGCTCCACCCATCTTCATCAGCTATTTTTGAATCTTATCCATTTTCTCTTTTAGCAGCTCTGACTCCCCAGATGGTGGGGTTGGCCACTCAACAGGCTACCTCCATTCACTTTGGGTTGCCGATGGGTTTGTGAACACGGGTGGTGGGGGATTGAAACTGGTGAATGCCCCTGCATAGGCCCCACTATTTATGATCTCATCTTCCTCATATTGTGGGTCTATGTATGGTGGAGGAAGGGCGAGGTTATCCTGTTGGTTCTCAGTAGGTTGGATGAGTACCTGTTGTGACCATTGTATGTGGGGGAAGCTCTGATGGGTAATTTGTGGAGTGATAGGATGGGTGGATGTCAGATTTTGGGCTGGGGCCTGATGAGGCCACTGTACTTGGAGGAATCCTTGGAGAAGGGCTTGAGAGGTATGGGTGAAATGAGGGTGGTTGATGGTATGGGACAGATTCCCATATTGGATTGGGTGTGAGATATGTGGGCCTGTTGGGTGTATGAGAGATGTTGTGGAAATTGTGGCGGGTTTAAAAATGGGGCTCCTGGGTATGGGCCTTGATAAGCTTGGGGTATTGGGCTTTGATAGGCTTGGGCCTGGGCCATGGGGCCTTGATGGGCTTGGGATATTGGGCCTTGGTGGACTTGTACTATTGGGCCTTGGTGGGCTTGGGCCATTGGGCATTGGTGGGCTTGGGCTATTGGGCCTTAGAGGGCTTGGGCCATTAGGCATTGGTGGGCTTGGGTATAGGGTGTTGGGCCTTCAGGCCCACACAAATGGGTCCATGGTTGATGGGAGTCTTGAATGGTATGAACAATGGCGGTTGATAAGGGTTTTGGGGGAAAGAGGTATGGAGACTCGGGAGGGTTTGTTGGGGATTTGATATTTGGGGTGGAAGAGGATGGTTTTGGAAGGCCTTCCAAATGGTATAGGCATTCACCATGTCCTCCATCATGGACATGGGGTCGGGAATGGGGTTGGAAGTGGATGGCTCACCCAATGAGGGGGATGTATGGGAGAAAATGGGCATGACCTGGGTAGAGGTAGGAAAATTATGCATGATTGATGATGGAAAGTTGGACATTGTTTGGGTGGATTAGAGAAAATTGGGCATGACCTGGGTAGATGGAGGGAAATGTGGTAGATTTTGGGTGAATGAGGGGAAATTTGGTGTATTTAGAGGGGATTGGGATAAATTAGGCATTGCTTGGGTGTATGTGAGAAAATGGGGGTTGTTGGGGTTGGATGTGGAGAAAAAATTTGGATTGGATGTGGAGGGAATTTGGGGTGTATGGGGTGTTTGTTGGATGGATGTGGGAAAATTAAGGGCTTGTTGGATTGATGTGGGAGAATTGGGAATGGTATGGATGGATGTGGAGGTAAGATAGGGGATATTTTGAGTGGACGTGGAAGGGAAATGGGGCATGGATTGGGTAGATGGGGAAAGAATGGGTGTGTGTTGGGTGAATGAGGGCAAGGAGTTTAGATTTTGGATGGATGTGGGAGGACAATAGGGTGAAGTTTGAGGGAATGGGGAGGAAGTAGATGGGAATACGGGTGCACCGTAAGGTCCGATGACATTGAAATGGGATTGGGTGGGGGAATCGGAAATAGGAATTTCCTCCAAGTGGGAATGAGTTGGGGAATGTGGTGGGGATGAATTGAGATCGGCAAAAGTGGGATCAACCGCCCACGACAATAGCGGGTTGGATACAGATGCCTCGGGTGGGGCCCATAAAGTTTTCTCCTCCCCCCCTACGGGATGACGGAGGGTAAGGTGATGCCGTTGTGCCGGCACCACAAGTCATTCTTTTTTGGTTTTTGATTTTTTCAAATTTTTGTTTTGATTTTTAGGAAATGAAAAATGAACCTTTCTACGATGATTTACAAGGCCTTGGAGTACCCGTTTCGGGCGGTGTTCACACCCCAAATATTTCCCATGATGAGATCCCGACGCACTTCAAAAGAATAAAAGGGAAAACCCTTAATCTATGTGAAGGCACGGGAATCCATGCGATAGCCCGATCCCTAAAAAAAAGTCAATAAGAGGGTGACCTCCTTTGACCAGCGAGGGCGTAGTGGGTGTCGGAACGTGTGAGATCTATTGGAGGCCCTAAACCACTAAGTGGGGGGTCAGGGCAATGCGCCTTGAGACTTTTTCTTTACTTTTCGGGTCTCTCCTTTCCGTGCTTAGAGGATACAAAGCATTTTCGAATCTGCTAGCGCTCTCCTCAGGGTTTTAAGGCTTGTAACAAGTTCGGTCACCCACTCGATATACCTCCGGCGCAAGCACCGTCTCAGATACTGGATGGGGTGGTACTTTTAGGGATCATCACCACTAGGGCTGCCGCCGTACTAAGAACCAGGACGTTTGTATCGCTGCCTAAATTCCCACTCTTTTGTAAAATCTACCCAACATAAAAATGAATTAAGTCCCTTGTTGGTTCAATTTTAAGCTCAATTTTTTTTTAAAAGAGAGTTTTCTCAAATTCAAAAATGGGCGGTGAGAAACTCGTGCCGCATCTACGGGTCGGCATCCACTGTTGGTATATGATTGTCGAGAAATGTAAAAGCTCAAGTAGGCCCGCCAATCGGCTAAGGCGGTAAAATGCACAAGTGGCCCGCCAATCGGCTAAGGTGTGTAAATGATGGGAAAGTAGGGGTAAGTAAAAAAAATGCTCAAGTAAGCCCCCCCAATCGGCTAAGGCGTGTAAATGATGAAAAGTAGGGGTGAGTAAAAAATTGACGGAATCATAGGGGTGAGTACGAAAAGAGACAAAAAAAGTTAGTAAACGAAGAGAAAAAAAATAAACAAAAGAGGCCAACTTCAAAGAGAAGCTCTACAAGCTCTCCCCAACAAAGTCGCCATCTGTGCAACCGTGGACCTAATCGATCCATCGTGAGGATGCGCTCTTTATAAAAAACTAGAGTTTCCACCCGGAGCTTTTGGTGTCCCAGGATACCAAAATCAATTTTATAAGTACCGAAGTGCAAAAAATATAACTCTGATCCTGTCTACGCCAAAGGCTCTTGGGTAGGGGCTTCGGTTATCTATCGGAAAGGTGTTAGGCGCCCGATCAACCCACTCATAAGCGGTCTCTACTATGGCTATTTGGATGTGTATATAATATATATATAAGAAGCAAAATGGGCAGCACTTCCTCTTGTCCGAAGGCACACTGATCCTATTGAGCCCTTCGTGCTTGTTGAAATTTGGGCAGCGTAACGGCTCAATTCTAGGATAGAGGAAAAACAAAGAAGGTAGAGGAATAGAGGGGAGAGCCAGAGCCCTCGGGCCCTTGTAGCACCGCTATGGACCTTCATGCAAGAGCGATACTGGTGAGCTTCTGATAGCAAATGGGTTGATGGATGGGTTTTAGCTTCTAAGGCTTGATAGCTAGGAGGTAGGAGAGGTAGGCTAAGAACTCTCTTACTAAAGCTAAGGATTAGATGATGGAGAATGGGGTTTTTAAGATGAACTAGGGTGCTGAAATTTCAATGGACAAATGCTAAAAAGGGAGGAGAGAAATAGCTAAAGCCTTTTCTCTCTTTTAAATTTTTTTCAAGCCCCCTAATCTATGGGGGGGCTCTCTATTTATAGAGAAAGGGAGGATTAGTGAGGGGTTAAAGTCCTAATCGGGTTAGCAATTAGATAATGGGAAATCTAAGGTTCTTGGAGTTTTTTAGAGCTTGAAGAAGAGGGATTTGGGTTTAATGGTAGATGATAGGGTGGTGACTTGAATGACAGAAGGGGGATAACTTAAGCTAATAGGGTCACTAAGGTCCTAAAGAAACACATCCCAGACTTTGGGATGGTCCACAAGTCAAAACCCCAATGTCAATTTTGGCCATTTTTTAAATGAAAACTAAGCTCAAATTGTTGGAAGTTGAAGACCCGCAGGGGCCCTGTCCAGTTTTGTAATTTCTTGCACAAATCTGCGATCTTCATTTTTCCATAACTTTTGATGTACAACTCCGAATTAGGCGATTCTTAGCTAGTTGGAAAGTTGAGAACTTATACTTTATAATGATATAGGCTCAAGTTAGGAAAATATCTATAAAAACTTTAGCATTCCTCTTTTCATCAGCTGTTTCGGTTAATTCAAAACTGGCTCTATGGGTCCGATTTTACAATTTCCTGCACAAATCTGCGATCTTCATTTTCACCATAACTTTTAATGTATAACTCTAAATTAGGCTATTCTTAGCTTGTTGGAAATCTGAGAAACTCTACTTTGCAATGGTATAGGCCTTATGTTAGGAAACTATCTATAAAAACTTTGGCACTCCTCTTTCTAACCGTTATTCTGGAGGGTTCGAATCGGACCCGAGAAGGATTCTAATGGGTCTGGGAAGACTATGGTTGATTCCTAAGGATTCAGGATGATTCCTATGGGTTTTGGGATGATTCCTAAGGATTTGGGAAATGATTTCGGAAGATCGAGAGTACGCCTTTCTTGAAGTATGTGTCGATTAGGCCTTAGGCCAAATTTGGGTGTCTACTTCCTTCTTCTCTCCTTCCCGTGCTTGCTGATATTTATTTATCATTCTATTTTCTCTTTGCATTTGGGTGATTTGTTCTTAAAGGGTTAAAGTGGATTCCTGGACTCTTTTTTCTGTTTCTACCGTCCAGTGCGCATAATGATCTTTCGCAGCTTTCCGTCGTAAGCCTTCCACTATCTCTGTGCGCTTTTGCATAGTGAGTGTAGTTTCAATGACCCTGTTCTTTAGTCTGTGAAACTCTTCCATCCACTTTCATACCACACTTGGTAGTGGCATCAAATTTGGGGCATAAGTATTTTGTCATTGCTCTACTTCCCCCAGTTTTCTTACTATATCTGGTAATGGCATTAGATTTGATTCATATGTAAGTTGCCATTGTTCCACTACCTTCAATCTCCTTTCTAATTCTGGGAATGTTGTGGTGGTGACTGGAGGATCAACAGAGGGGGTACTTCCTCTCCGTTTAGTAACTCTGTGAAACCCCCTCTTGGTATTTCAAAACTTAGTCTTGCTTCTGCTGCTTGGATTGTAAGAGTCGGCTCAGTATTAGAAGGAATTGTGGGTGGAACAATATGCTCTATTAGTGCAGGAACATGGCTAGAACTAGCCATTTTAGTAATTTGCTAGTCTATTGGTGGAGGAATTTCTTCTGCTACTGCTCACAGGCTCTGCTTCTGTAACAAATGGCAGTGTGTCTGCCTCAGTTGAAGGGGGCATAGCAGGCCCTATTGGTGAGTCCAAAGCCGAGTCGTGTAGACTAGCTTGGTCCGTAATTGGTACTTCTAACTCAACTACCCTCTCATGTATTAGAGAGCCAATCTCTGCTCTCCTTTGAGGTTGAGTAGAAGTACTCATTCCCGCTTCCGTAACTACTTCTTTTACTACTATCATTTCTGTTAACTGCTCCATGGTAGACTTTTCTCTCCCCTTGGGTATAGAGGGGACACTCTCTATGCATGATGAAATAGGAATTATCTGTTTGTTTATAGCACTTAGAGTTCTCCTGTAGGTCTTGGCGGTGAGGCTATCCTCTGTTCTAGGATGAGCCTTTTCTTTGGGATCAATGTTGTATCTCACATTCATTAACAAATTGTAATTAATCCTCCAAAGGGCAGACATAATTTCTTAGTTTGATATTTTTCTTGGTTCAACTTTTCCCTCACGATGTTGATTACTTCTAGCAGGTAGGCTGGAACACTGAACCAGTAGCGATTACCATAAGATATAGGGCTCTTACGAAGAGTGCTCTTCGTTGTGTCCCGTGACCCATTGGGTGGATGGTCTTGTGAATTAAGACATCCAAGAAGTGAATTTGTAGAATATGTGATTCTACATCTTTTCTTAAGAAAAATGATCTGTCTATGGGGGGTTTCCCAGTAACTCTGTCGCCATCTAAATAAAGTTTAGAAGAAAATGGGGTTGTTCTTATAAAATATTGGCTGCCGGATTGTCAGGGGACACTTCAGGTCTTTCAAAGGGTGTATTCATCACCCCAACAGCCATTGCCTTTGTTATTGCAATTGGGAATCCGTCAATGGTTGTGGACAAAATTGGCTTTGAACCCTTGCTACTATTAACCATATTTTTATAAAATAGTCGTACCAATCTTGGGTGTACTTGTGCGACTCCGGGCTCTAGGAAGTACTGTAGCCCGACATCCTTAAAGGATTGGCTTGGCCCCCTACTTATTTCACATTCTTCCCAGAAGGCAATGTCCACTACAATTTCAGCCCCCACAATATGATGTTTCATTGATTTTGGGAGTCGTTCTATTGTAACATAGGACACTGGTTTTTTACCTTTATCAACCCCTGAGGGCTTAGCTTTCAATCTGGGTAGGTCAGCTGCTTTCGATTTAGCTTTAATGGCAGCAGACTGAGCGATGCGGTTAATAAGTGGAGAGTTATCGAAACTGTTACCTCCATCTCCTTCTTCCTCCCTCTGTCGCTTGCCCGTTACTTCCGACATGCTGCAGTTTATTTTTCTGCAAGATGTATAGAATATTATTTAGTAACTCACAACTTGCATATACAAATTTGAAATTGATTATAGAGGCTCCTCTGTTTAAGAATGGGGATTGTTACCTTGATCTTAACTAATCAACAAACCTTAATTTTAAAAAATTGCTTAGAAATCAAACAGGAGATACAAGGAAAATTTCAAAAATAAAATTAGTTGAGTCTTAGTCAATGGATTTTTGAAAAATAGAGGGAAAGACAATAGCAAAAATGGAGGGTTCGATAATGGGGCTGGCGTATCCACTCTTGAATATGTAGGCCCTATTTCAGTGATGACCTGCTGAACTGGTCATCACGCTTGTTTTAACCTAGAGTCGTCGGCCGATTTTAGCTTTTCAGTAATCGTAAATACGAACCCTCGTATCAGTTGAATCGTAGTCACTACACTTTCACTAACAGACATGACCGTAATGACAATCAATCGTAAATCCATACGATTGTTCGCTATAACATACAATAGGAGTTATGTTACAATTCATCATTTTTCAATGATTTGGGCCATAGTGTAACACCTAGGATTAAAAGAAAAAGAAAAAATTCTACATATTTTATAATGGGTGCTATGGATGAGTCGATAGCTTGATGATCCATGAGGTTTTTATATTTGATTTTGAGGAGCCGATGTCTCTCCCAAGAATACTTGTCCTCTAGGATTATTGACTGGCTGCGTCGACAATTGGCCACTCTCTCTTTTCGCCAATTGGGAAGCTAGCTGGCCTATCTAGCTTTGTGATGGACTGAGTATGAGAATAGAGCACTTGAGAGAACTAAGCAAGTTGATGTAAATCTTTCAAGTGCTGATGCGACTATTGTTGCAAATCCCAGAGGATTTGAATAATTGTGGCATCAGGTGCATTGCTCTGTGGTCTAAATTGGGGTTGCTCACCAAGCATTTAATTCTTTGGGGGCAAACTTGGGTCTGGGGGAATCGAGGTTGCGCAATCGATGGTGATAGTTGTGCTCCTCCTGTGGAATCATAGTTCAATTCGGGGTGGTTCCTCCACGTTGGATTATACGTGTTTCCATAATCTCCCCTCTGAAAGGCCATTATTTGTTCATTTTCCACCACCTCTTGGTGGGATGGTGCAGCTAGGTTTTCAATTAAATTTGGAGTCTGACAATTACAATAGCTTGCCAAGGATCTATCTGAAGTGCTAGGTTTGACAACCATTAATGTTGCGATATGTAGTTCAAGAGCCAAAACTTTTGCACTCATGTCATCCTCCTTCTTTACTTTATCTTTGCTGATATCGTAAAGTTCACCCCTCACGAGTGGGGTGTAACGAGTGACATCTGGATCAAATCTAAGCAAAGCCTATTATTGCTTTGAGTTATTGGTTAATATCTCAAATAGGTTCCAGGATTGTTGGCCATTTTGGGCCATAAAGGCTCCTCCACTCACGGCATCGACTGGTTAGTCTCAGCCAATCCTTGATAGAAACTTTGTGCAATCAACCAATTTGGTACCTCATGATGAGGACACTTCCGTAATAGATCCTTCATCCATTCCCAACTCATGAAATAGTTCTCCCGGCCTTGGCCTGAAGTCTTGAATTGCATGGAAAATTTGGTTAGTTTTACCAATTGGGAATTACTCACCCAAGAACTTGGACTGCAGTTCCTCCCATGTGGTAATACTTTTGAAAGGTAAGGAAATTAATCGTGCCTTGCCCTATCTTTGAGAGAGAATGGGAACAGACGTAATTTTGCGGCCTCTTTGTTGGCTGCTGCTAGTTGTAACATCGTTCAAAGCTCTATGAAGTTCCTCAAATGCTGGTAGGGATCTTCTCGATCAAGCCCATGAAAGGTGGGTATAGATTGAAGCGTATTGAGCTTGATTTCATAAACCCGTAGGCACCTTTGGTATAACTATGCATGAGGGCTTGATCAAACCTATTATGCTGAAATGTGCTTGTATTGACAGATTGTCAGGCATGGTTAAGGATTCTCTTGTGGGAATTCGGTTTGCTGCCAAATTACGCAGGAGAGTCCTTTCAATTTTTGGATCACACTCGAAGAAATATAGACTTTGAGATCGATTGTGATGCATACAAAAATAAAAATTATATTTTTTTTTGTGTTTTTAAATTTATTTAATTTTTATTCTAGAAGGCAGGGAGAAACAAATCTTAGCCTCTAGCTTCTCTACTTAGGGGAAGTTGAAACTTTGATTCGTTACTCCGAATAAACCTGCAAAAGATTTAAGTGATCAAAGAAAATTAAAAGTATAAAGAAATATAAAAAGAGAAAGATAAATACTTATTTTCTTAAACTAATATAAATATAATATTCACTATCCCTAGCAGCGGTGCCAAAAACTTGGTCGCTAATTACTTATGTATGTATCTAATTAAGTCTTAACCTATTACAAACGCATAATGGAAATTGTAATACTAGCATAGGATCGTTCCCACGAGAATATGTTTTATATATATTAATTTTCTGAAGAACTTATATTTATCTTTTAAGATCCTAAACTACTTGAGAAATATGAATAAAGAATGGCTTTTAAAACAAAATTACAGAAAATAAATCCGAAATCCTCCTTCTTCAGATTGTGATCGTCAATCACAATATTCAACTATCGGATGTTTACAAATTTAAAATACCGTTACACTAATCTGTAAACCTTAATCTAAGTCATCAATTCAAATTAAAATTTGAAGATGTTTACAAAGCAGGAAATTGCAATAAAATAAATCTAAACTAGAAAGTAATAAAAATTATATCTTTCAATCCACAGTCACAGTCGTCAATTGCTTCTGAAAAACTACAAATATCTACTCTAATCTTCCAGCTCTCAATCCCAGTCGTCAATTGTGATCGAGGAACCTTGGATATCTAAACTAAACTACTCTAATTTTGATCGGAAGAAAACACAACCTCAATTTTCAATTGATGCTGAGAATTTCTTCAATGATTAATTCCTATATCAAGCCCTCTTATTTATAGATTATAAGGGGTCAATTTACAAAGCTCCTAATTCAAATAAAAGAAACTACTAAAATAAAAGTGTCCTAATATAATTTTAATTCCTAATTTTATCTTTCCTTGCTTTAATGATTGATGTAATTATGGATTTTCTCTTTTATTTCAGCAACAATGTCCTTCTAAGAGTCTTCTTTGACAATCTTCTCAGATCCGTGATTGGCCAGATTTCTAAGTAAAAAATTCTTCTAATTATACTCATGGCGGTGTAAGTTCACATGATCAACAACAACAATAGGCTTTCATTCTGGAAAGTCATAAATCATGATTTTCTAGCTTTTACTCTTTGGACGATTCTTTATTTACCATTGATCGTCTTCTGTTGTATCGTACTTCACTCTTGAACGACTTTTCTGAAGAATCGTAAATTACAATTTTCTACTTTCCTTCTTTAGCAATAGCGCTCAATCGTAAACACAATTTCTTGGCTTTAGGCTTTTACGAATCGTCTTTCTCGTTTACTCATCTTTTTTTATTGCCTTTTGAGTTCATTTTGACAAATATTAATATTTTGGTTCTCTTTTTCTTAATATCTGCACATTAGTAACTTATTAGTAGCAAACTAAGGTTTAACATCACTAAGTTAAGGGTGGTAAAATGGTATATTATGTGGCTGATCAGTCGAGTGCCATAGATTTTGAATGACTTGCCTTTCCTGGGCTGAAGAGTAACTACCTTCCTACGGCAATCAACATTGGCCTGCTGGGTGGATAACCAGTCCATGCCAACGATTACATCAAATCCTTGCATATCTACCAGAACCAAATCAACTATTGTCTCATGACTTCCGATATCAACGATGACTGATCGACACACTGTATCGGTACTGATAGAGTTCCCGGTTGGAATTGACACTGCTAGGATAAACTCTAGAGGCTCAGAAGTGACACTTAATTCTGCTGCAAACTGAGGTGTGACAAAAGAGTGGGTAGGCCCTGGGTCTATCAACACTCATGCCTTATGAGAACAGATATCATTCTTCTGGTTCATGTGAATGGTACCTAATTTCATGCATATTATTTAATCAGGTGTACATGCACAATGTCATGGTTTTCAAAAGTAGCAATTTCAAAGACTATTTTATCTATGCACCTTCTTCATCTAAAATAAAAGAAATTAGATCGACAATCCAAAGGAAATCATACCTTGGATCACGTCGTTGCTGGTTTGGGCATCTTGTGCCGAAACAACATAAGCTTGACCTTGTACTATAGGCCGTGAAGGTCTCGCATGAGTGATGACTGTAGTGGTTTCCTTCTTTACTTTGGGACATTCCCTGATTCTATGTCCCATTTTCCCACAATGAAAGCATGCTCCAGTAGTTCTCCTACATTCCTCAGTCTTATGCGACTTCTCACATTTCGCACATGATTCTACCGGTGCTGATGACGCGGCTCGGGAAGTCGGTTGGGCTCTTGACACCCTAGTTGTTGTGGGAACTGTAAGGCGAAAAGGCCTGGTGGGTGTAGGATTAGGTGGCCTCGATGATACGGTTTGAGTGGTTTGAGAGGCTGGTGGCATTAATAGCTTCTGCCTTTTGTTAGCCTGTTTGAAGGCATATGATTGTGTTCGACCTCTCCTATTCTTATTTTCTTCCTCTCTTCGTTTATACATCATCTCAATATCCCTTTCCACTATAAGAGCTAACTCCATGACATCTGAGTGGGTTGTTGGCTTGAATAGGGAGATCCTTTCCTTAATCATGGGCTTCAAGCCCCTCTCAAACTTCTGAGCCTTCATTAATTCCGTGGCTATGTGCAATGGTGCAAAACAAGAGAACCTGGTAAATTCGGCCTCATACTCGTGCATTGTCATCTGACCTTGTTCCAACATTGTAAACTTCACCTCCATATGATATCTGACTTGACGAGGGAAGTACTATTCATTAAACACCCCAACAAATTCTACTCACGTCCATTGGGCATTTGGTGTCGTTTTCACCCTGGTTCTCTCGACGGATTTCCACCAAGGGTCCGCCTCTCCTTCGAGTTGGAAAGAAGCCCAAATCACCTTCTCTTCCTCGGAGCCCTTGACTCTTTGTATAATATTTTTCATTTGGTTCAACCACTTCTTCGCCTCTAGCGGATCTGTTTGCTCATAGAAGCTAGGAGGCCTTATCCTCCTGAACTCTTGGAAGCCCAATGGTTGATGTCTCTCGGCAAGTATTGCCATGGTATTCACCATGGTTTCCAGTAACTGCTGGTTATTCCAAGCATTGTTACCTACTCCGGATGTATTGCCGACATTGTTTCCGACAACAGAGACATGGTTGTTATTGACTACAGGCGTCGCATTCGGACCGATGGCTACCCCTTCCCCATTTGTTACACCTCCGGTGTGCATGGTCCTTGGTCTTCCTCTTCTTGGAGGCATACTGGCCTGTCATGATCATGCAAAGGCTTAATCAAGGTGATTGTAAGAATCTAGCCTAAGGTATGATGAAATTTAATGCCATTGCCCTGAACCTAAGCCATAGTTTTGGATTCCCATTAGACTTATAGCCTAGTCTCTGATACCACTTGTGATGACCCAGATTTCCTTACCCCAAAATCTGTGTCATCGGATCATAGAAAACGATTCGATTTTAGATATTTCCTTGGTATCGGGGTGTTTTGATACCTCTGTCACAACTCGATCTTCCCCTAATTTGTTAATTGGAAAGGTCGGGCCATCAAGCATGAAGTAAGTTTATGCAATTGTAGTAACAAAGCGGTAAAAACATGACAGTCTAACAATAGCATTTCCATCATTCCACAACATAACAAAGTTATACGGACCACCAGTGACGGTCGACCATCACCTAAACAGTGGGTTAAAACTATACAAAACTGTACAAGATTTAATCCCAAAGACTGTACCTAGTATCAAAAATACAAAATAAAATCGCACCAAGCGGATTTCCAAAGAGATGAGATAGGGAAAGAACTCATCGGGTTGTTCTTCCTCCTCTTCAAGGTTGTAATAAGGATCCTCTTCTTGTTTTGGATCCTTTTCTAGGTCGGCACCTGTAGCTGCGACATATAGTCGAGAGATGGGCTATAGTCCAAGCTCAGTAGGAAGAAAATAATGCTAAATCATATCTTATTATTCTACTTCATGGTGTTGATGCATAAGTAAAAAAAGTTCGAACATTATATCAAATATATCAAGAAAACAATGAACTAACCCATGAATCTCACAATATCTTATGTCATGATGCAAATGATATGCGGAACGAGCACATAGCAAAGCAAGGAATCCAAACGGGTACCAAAGCATGCACCAAAGCAAGGAATCCAAACGGGTACAAGTGTATGAGAAACAGAAGTACATGTGTCAGAGAATCAAAATATATAAGATCATGCCATATGTTCAAAATTTAGAAACATTAGTGTAAATATCCCATAGCGGGAACAGAGCATCCTATAGCGGGAACAGGTCCGTAAACTCTGGGGACTCCACCCCTCTCATAGAAACTCCACTCCCCTTACAACTAATGCGGGCTCAGAATATCAAGTACAGGTATCATGGCAAAGCATCCGGTAATGGGAACTGAGCATCCCATAGCGGGAATAGGTTTGTAAACGACCCCACCCCTATCATGGAGGCTCCACTCCTCTTTGCACATGATCTCGGAATCATATAACACATACCACAGATTGAATTTCGAGAGTTTGAACTAAACGATTGATTTGTATCAATATGCCAAAGTTCTAATGCTATGATCATGTGCAAAAGTCAAATCTTAATCATTTATCGAGTTTCAATGTACATATATATATCACGATACAGAAAACATAAAAGCATTTACTAATCGCATCATTATCCATGATTTGAGAAAGCATATAATCGATCCTCGAGAGTTTCCCTACCTTAATATCGAGGTCATGTGAAATAAATAGCATAAACCGAGGCGGAGATGTTATCTACGGTACCCCGCATTTATCCTAGATCAAGGTGTTCATATACTATATGTTAGTGAAAAAGCCTTGCATGAAACAGGGTCCTCTTATCTTAAACAGAGCAAAAATGTATCCCTTCAAGAACAGGGGTCCTCGCTACAGTGAGCTTACAGGGTCGCTACAACGAGCCCTTCAAAATCCAGCTCACTACAGTGACCATCCCAGGTCACTACAACGAGCCAATGAGGTACCCTCCAACTCGCTATAGCGAGTTTTCACAGAGCCATTTTAGCCTAAAAATTCAAGTAGCAATCGCTACAGTGAGGGGTTCAGAATTGACCTCGCTATAGCGAGCTTTGGAGTTCGCTACAGCGAGCCTGATAGAACTTGAAAACCACTGGCTTCTTCTTCTCAGTCCAAAATCTTAATCCCTTGACAAATTTTCATTCTAATCACCTAGTCTGACCTAATTTAGTG
This sequence comes from Chloranthus sessilifolius, assembly GCA_021018995.1. Taxonomy (NCBI): domain Eukaryota; kingdom Viridiplantae; phylum Streptophyta; class Magnoliopsida; order Chloranthales; family Chloranthaceae; genus Chloranthus; species Chloranthus sessilifolius. The sequence goes on along the minus strand of CM037594.1, from coordinate 86,508,289 downwards.
CAATAAGGTGAAATCTTGGATTTCTACCTCAAAATACTGCGCATGCAACATCTGAAAATATTGGAATCAGAGTAAATCGGTGACTATGCCTCTCACACATCCGAACTTAGGAGTTTTTCTTGTATGAATGTTAGAACCAAAATAATTTAACTCTAAACTTATTTAATCAAGGTTTACGAAATTGATTTAAGGTCTATACCTTCGTAGATTCTTCGCATGCGAAGTCTCCATCTTCGGCGTCAAAATTTTTTGTCGGTTAAGCAATCTCTCGTCCGATTGTTCGGTCAAAGAATTTCAGAGATCGTATCCATGCAGCCTACACACAGAATTAGTACCCCCTTGTATATCAAACCTTCCCACACATATTGCATGCATTTCAGTTCATAGATTGAGAGAGATTCCCATTGGTAAATTCTTCTTCACCACTTTGATACGATGGTGGTTAAGTGGGGATTCCCATCGGTAAATTCTTCAGCTCCTAATGCTATATATGCTTAGGAGATTAGTTAAGTTATGATTTAAGCCATGCATTAAGATAAGACCTGCATGTAGAACACGGAATGCATAAGAACTCAGAAACCAGATGAAACCCCGTCTTTGATTATCTGGAAAAGGTCTCTGAAATTCTATTTTACAAGTATTTTTTCTATATGAAAATGCATTGAACTCTGTATTTGAAATCATGTTTTAATACGACTTGCTCGTGAATCTTGGTAATTGAATCTATGCTTCATTAGGATAAAAAGCACATTGACATTGATATTTTCTCTACTGAGCTTAGACTGTTAGCTCACCCTGACTATACATCATAGGTTCGGAGCTTGATCAAAACCCTGAGGTTGAGGCAATCCCTGAATATGTTCCAAAAAAAGCATCAGATCTTCCAACTTAGGAGTTACACATAGACTTGTGATTTGGGACTCAGTATAGTTATTATTTTTGGACTGTGAGCTAAGTACACCTTAGTGACTTTTGTAGTTACCTTGCATACATTGTACACCACTATTTAGGTGACGGTCGGCCGTCATCGGTGGTTATTTCGTTCCTGTGCTTTCATGTTCTGTACAAAAATGGAAATCTTTCATTTTGCTATATAATATAACTGCTTTGATTTTTTGCATTTGTACGGATGTGCCAAGCGATGCTATATTCAGATTGTGACCTACAATCTGACGGTCTGGGTTTTTCCCAATTGTTCAAAAAATAAAACTGGAATTAAACTAAAGAAGATTACAGCATTACCATTGTATTCTCAATCTAGTCAGAACCTCGAAAATGCAATCGTACCAATAATGGAATTCACAAACAGAAAAAGAAAAATAGAAATTTATTAAAATACTTATCCAGAATTTACAAGAGATCTAGCTCGAAGCTTTAAGCACGCATCGATTCAGAGACCTTCATCATCACTGATGCAGGCTCTGATTGATGATTACATCCAATCTCCCTCTATCCTAGAACTATTCCTAACCTAAAAGTATGAAAACTCATGTCAGAATCCTCTAGAAAAGTTTCAGCATGCGAGTCCCCTATTTCCTAACTTTAGGATCCTTATTTATAGATTTACATGGCCCTAAAACATTATACACGACAAGTAATCTCTAGATCCTAAAAATCTTCCAAGGAAGGTGATTCTGGAAAGGAATCTGCACAATTTGGAGTTATCCAGCCTGTTGAAAGAAAATCCCAGAGAAGATCTCGACGTTAGAGCCCATCCACAGCTGCGTGAACCTAAAATTTTGCTTAGAAACTCTGTCGTGGCTGGTTGGGATTGGAGCACCACCGGTCGACTTCAAACTCCTTCTCCAGGTAGAAGACGCGTCGCTGTGCTTTAGTTTTCTTTATTTTCCTGAACGGTCCACTGGGTTCCTGACTAGTCAAGAAATTCCTCTGAGTATTCTGCATTTTGCTTGTTGCATTTTCGACCGATCGGCTGAGTCCTGATCGGTCTCATCTTGCTTTTCTAAAGCTTTCAGTGTTCTGATCGGTCGGCTATGGTGCTTCTACCAATCCATTCACTCTGTTTTCTTCCATTGGTTTGCTCCTCTGTTGCGCTAGCCTGACTGGTTGAATTTGCAATTCGACCGATCTGTTTGACCTTTCAGAGCATTCCTTTTAACTGCTTCCTTTTGGATCCTTGCCGTTTGCTTGAGTTTCTTCATAACTTTGCTCTTTTAATATTTTTAACATTTAACCCGCTTTTACACCTGTTCTAACACAACATGAACTAAAAGCACACATTAGTGGTTAAGTGATGATTAACCAAGGCGGGATTCGGGGATAATTTATACAACTTTTGAGTTCGATCATGCCCCCAAACCTCAACTTTGTTAGTCCTTGAGCAAAGACAACATTAAATCATAACCTAGAAGCAATTTATTCTAATAATATATAGACTAATCTAAGAAATTAAAAGCCACTTTCGAAGGGAACACGATTACATTTAGCGTATGTAACAAGCCTTTAAACCCCTAGGTGATCCCTAGTGGAGGGGTTGTGTCTCCTGAGGGATTTTAGTGATGACACCCACAAACTTCAAAAACAATTTCAAAAGCCATCGGTAAAAGAGTTTTCAAAATCAGTTTTTATACATTATATATATTTAAAAATCAAAACCTGTAATCATTTCAGCATGTAAATTTTTATTTCAAATACTGACATCATGACAATCCCACTGTTGTTTACTCCAATCAATCTAATGCTCCAATCCTTAGACCAATATTTCATCTGTGCTTAGAGTGTTGTGTGTGCATGTGCCAATGCTTAAATCGTTCTATCTCTGGATTAATCCAAATCAGGAATCATCGGATCCCAAGTCTTGACTCAATCCTTACTTTAGTTATATGCTCACAACAATGTCACTCTGATGGAAGGTCAATGATTTCGCTCACATGTGAGATGGAATTACAAGACAATTAAAAAAATCCCACATGATATAAGAAAGATGGTGCATCAAAGAAATTTAAAAAGTAATCTCATAGAAGAATGATGTTTGTATCTTACACATGTTATACTACGTACCATAGTCACTACCTCATCACTCTCCACAAGGCATTTACCACCCGAGATTGGATCAGAAAGGCCTTTTCAAGGTTGAAATGGGGCTCAGTGAAGGTTAAGAAAGAAGGGAAAACTAGATTCAAATTTTTCCGAGGAAATGGGAAAAGGGTACACATTTAATTTTCTTATTTTCACTCTCCCTTTTCCTGCATTTTTCAAAATTTTTCTTTTTCTCGCTCAACTTTTCTCCTTTTCATTCCTTCATCTTCTTTTTGGATACCACCTCATATATATATATATATATATATATATATATATATATATTCTCTCCCCTTTTCTTCTTTTTAGTTCTGCCATAAGCTTCTTGCAAGCATAATTTTCACTCCTTCATGCTTCTCTCTCGCTCTCATCCCTCTTTCCCAATTTCTCAGAGATTGAAGGGTAAGGTTCTTCATTTTTCGAACTAATGTGGGGAGTATTTAACATGGCTTATCAAAAAACATATAAAGGCAAAATATTTTAATAAGTCTCAAAAGGGGTGCAAAAAGGTAAATGAGTATAAGGTGGGGCATTTTGGGCACAAACGAGCCAATAGATGGCTTTTGATCATTTCCTTTCTTGGTGGTAACGATGCATATTTGTTTTGAGTTCAATTACAATAAGTTCTAATACAATCATATAAACAATGCATAATCCACAAACCAAAGTAAAACATATGAGATTTAAATCATTTAGCACGAAATCCAAGGATACTCCAAATTTATTTTCATCACTCATCAAAGATGATAGAAAAGGTTCTAAAGCTTTCCAGGTTTAGTAGATTTTTGAAATCCTAAAATTCCATATTCGAACTAATCCATTAATTTCTGGACCTAAGCATGGCAAAAAGTGTAATAATTTTCTAAGCATGAATGCGGACCAGTCCTTAAATGTTCACATTGGAATTTATTTTCCAAAACAATCGTAGTTTTATCATGGCATTGGTATTGAAAAATCAGAATTTTCATGCATCTATGATTAGTAGATTTTTGGAATCCTAAAATTCCAGATTCGAACTAATCTATTAATTTTAGGACCTAAGCATGGCAAAAAGTGTAAAATTTTCTAAGCATGAATGCGGACCAGTCCTTAAATGTTCACATTGGAAATTATTTTCCAAAACAACCATAGTTTTATCATGGTATTGGTATTGAAAAATCAGAATTTTCATGCATCTATGATTACATTTTAAAAACTACGACAAAATATTTTATGATGGTATTAAAGAAACAAGGTATTGAGGATGTATAAAATAGTGGTCAAGTATATGATGCAACAAGTAGAAATTATAACCACACATTTAACACAGACACACCCCCAAACCTAAGTGGTGTTATGTCCTTATTGCACAAAACAAAAACTACTGTACAGAACAACAAGAAACTATAAAAGAGTGCGAAATGAACATCCAAAAAGCACTGTAGCCCGATCAACCCGAGGCCAAAATGCAGCAATTAAACCGGTCAAATAGGTTAGGGCAAATCCAAAAAGCTCAACAATACCTATGAGGGCAAGGAGGCGCTCTGGGCCTCCCCCAAACCTGTTCAAAAATAATCATCCACACCTCCACAGAATATTTAGCACCCATGAGACAAGACATACAAAAATAAAGAACTATATATTTATACATTTACTATTTACAATTTGCAGACTCGTATTAGACAAAAAGTGAAAACCTAAGAAAAAGCGAGACATGTTCAAACAGTGGTAGTGAGCCATAAGATAAGCGTGACAATTCCGTGGTCTTCAAAAAGGACCCGATCCCTCCAAAAAATGTAGCTCTACCTAGCCCAAGTGGGTGCATCCAATAGAAGATGTAAAATACACCGGGCCTAGTAGAGGAGGTTACGCAGAAGGTGGCGGTGGAGGTGGAGAGTATGGGGCAGCCCTACGCCATTTTGGAGGAGGCGGAGAAGGAGGGGACACAAGGTCTAGGAATTCTGCATCCAGAATAAATAGGAGAAGAGTCTCCCATACCTCCTTCTCAGCCTCTGTCATTGTGGTTGCCTCTCTCTTCAACCGGTGGGTATAGCCCTTCGGATGTCCGACCAGCTTGGATCATTTGCCATAGTTGAAGAGGGTTTTAGAAAAAAGGGTTTGAAGATGAAGGGATGAATGGAATTGATGCTAGTTTTATAATGGAGGGTGATGGAGAATGTGAAAGGTATACAGTTAGAAGGTGAAAGGGTGCACGCCAAAGTTCAAATGACCCACACATGGCTTGAGGAAGAAGAAAACTATTTGGGAAGGGCTTTAAATAGCCTGACGCGTACAAACTCGACCGGTTGAAAACCGTTTCGACTGGTCACAAAGTTAGAGCAAACAAAGTTGCTCCAGCAGTGCCTCAGAATAGTCCCCATTTTGACCGGTCAAAACATAGTAAAAACACTGATTTCTATTGTGTTTCTTCTTTTAATGAGCAACCTGACTAGTCGAAATCTGCTTCGACCCGTCAAAATCTGTTAGAGAACTCTGTTCTCAACCCAGATTCTACCAACATACACTTAACGACTAAAATTAATAGTTTTACAAAAACTTGGGTTGCCTCCCAAGAAGCGCTACTGATGCGTCGATAGCTCGACAAGGTCAAAGCACTCATCAGAGCACTAGCAAAGGAAGACGCGGTCTCCCCAACCATTGCTTTACCTTTTTGATTGTTAACCGGTTGCATAGGCAACCCGGCCTCTATTCTTTTATTCAGAGCTATGACTAGTTTCTCAAATTGAGTTGCTAGTGCAGTTTGGGAATCCGTGAGAGCACGGAGTAAATGCTCGTGGCGTCGGCCTTGTAGTTGGCTGGTCCAGACTTCTTACAACATAACTTCCTCCAGAGAGTTACTTCCTCCAGAAATACTTGGTATACCTACATAAGTAGAGTCAAAGCAAAGACATATATATATATATATATATATATATATATATGGCAATAAAAAGAATTCTTCTATACATAACCATTAAATAAAAAAGGCCCAAAGGAAAACCACCGGTGATGACCGACCATCACCTAAATAGTGGCTTCCAAAATATACTTACAAAATAAACCTTACAGTATATTTAATCTCCGAACATACTAAGTCCTAAATCCAAGAGATCCCAAAAATCCACCATACAAACTCAAAACATAACCAGCCCATATCCTCACCGAAGGTAGAATTCCCCAATCGGAGATCCTAAGCCTTTCTCCAAAGTCCGTTCCTGATCCACTCCTGTACCTGTGATGCATAGTCGAGGGATGAGCTACATCTAAGGTCAGTAGAGAAACATCAATAACATACATATTATTACATCACGCATATATCTTATGAAAAAATCACATATGTTTTTCAAATAAATATGCACAACTTAAAGGATATTTGACTTGAAGTAAAACTAATATCAAATACGAATTTTCAAAGTTTAACACATGATTTCAAAAACTTATTCTCATAACAAAGGAAGAACTTAAATTGATCACTTAAATAGTCTCTCGAGCATAGCATCAAAACCCCGATGGGAATACCCACCATCATTGTTCACATGAACCATTTGCATGATGCCCAAGTCCCTTCGAATTATGTGACTTGTGTCGAAGGAAGTATTTTCACTTATTGAAAATTAAAGAACGGATATCCTGCCATACCGGAGCACAATTATATGGTTGGGTATCACACATAACCTTAAATCAAAGTGCACAATTAACTTATAGTTTATCACCGTGAAAAGTGGTATTTTATAAGTAGGTTTGAAGTTTCAAAGCTTCCACATCATTTATTCACATCTCACGCACGCACATAGTTAATTTTCTTTTCACATATACATGAGTTTAAGTACACATACTCACACACTTCACATTTAAAATCATAAAAGATATTCATGCTAAATAACTGACAATTTCACAAATCATACATACTTCTATCACATCACAAAATCCATGCTAAATGTAATCAAATGCACATGTTACAGAGTTTTCCCTTCCTCAAATCACGCTCATCACATGCCACACCTAACTCTCATGATATCTCACACGCAAGCTCAATACGTCCTACATTCAAAATATCCAAATACCCCTTAGGAATGCATAAGAAAAACCTAAGATATATATTTCTAAAGAATTCAGACGAAAATAAATAAAATAGATTTGACTCTGTTTCTCGTGCGAGCGAGCCCTAGAGCTCGGGAGCGCGAGCCCCATGCAAGGTCTGAAACTCGCACGACTGACTGGATTTCTAGTGCACTGGAGACAATCACGCGAGGCCTCACTCTAGTGAGCCTCTAAGTCACTTAAATCTCGCTCAAGCGAGTCTCAAAGCCTCACGGGCTTACTTATGCCTTCAGAAGATTTCTTGCCCTCAATCTACATCACACATACCATGAGGTATCAAGGATTGCATCAAATTACTAAAAATTTGACGTATTTGTGTGTTCTCTCAAAACCGACGCATAAATGGGCAAATTCGTGCTAAATCAGAACTTGACCCAAATTCCCAGAAAATTTTGACCTTCAAAATAGTTGATTCATGAGTTGGTCAATTCACAAAAGTTGTAGAGATCGTTGTCCTCTTTCTAACGCTGTAAGAATAGTGTCAATCAGAGTTCGGAATAGAAAGTTATAGCCAAAATACTGAGACCATACCAGTCGCGCAAGCGAGTCTCAGTGGCACGCCTAGCTCGGGCGAGGGACTGCGCGCGATTTTGCACGATTTGGGCTTCTTAAAACCCATTTTTACATTAAAATTTAATCTTTTTTATCCTAATCTTTTGCACATATTTAAACAACCTATATTTAGTTTAATACATGGAAGAATTTTGCTATTTACCTCTTATAATTAGGCACGAAACGTTCCCAATGATCGGATCTAAGAATGGGCTTCCACGCTTCGAAATCGTCCGATTGTTTGAAATCCTTTGCTTTCTTTCGATCGTAGTGGAGAATATCAAACTTCCTCAACCTCCTTGATGTATCCAACCACTCAACAGCTCACTCGTAAATCGGATCGTCAACTTTGTTGCAAGCAAATGGGTATCAAAACTCCATTCAGCCACAATCCACACCCTTCAACTCATCAATGTCGAAATCGACGACAAATCTCTCCTTTACACAAGCTTGCTAATTTTTCACGAAGGCCTAAAGCTTAGGAATACTCGAATCTGGCAGAGTTCTTCTTCTTCTCTTTCTTTTCTTCTTATTTCTTTCTCTCTAGAACCTAAGCTCTTTTTGCAAAACCCAAACAAAGCCCCAAGAAATGGCTTGGGTGGGACGCCTCTCCCCACTTCTTTAAAATTTTGGCTTCCTTGTAAAACACAAACAGTAAAAATGTGTGTTACACTTATCCACGTAATTTGCTCGGTGTAAAGCACATACACACCACTTGGGTGTTCTAATTCTTATCCAACAAGCTTTAGCTTTGGTGCAAAGTTTGTACACTAAAACCAAGTATTAACCATTACTCACCACACTTGCTTCGGTGTGAAACACATATACACACACGTTTTCCCTTATACCTGAGAGGTTCCGGTTAGGCATGTAGTCCACACAAAAGTCGGTAATTGTTACATATCTAAGGGTCCTAACTAAGGTCCAACGTTGGTCCAAACAGTCGACCCTATTAGTCAGCCTAATATAATCAGCCCAAATAGTTGGCCCAATTAGCCCAATAAGCTTTAATCACTAACAAACTTTCATTTATAGTCAATTTTGCCTCCAGGTTGAACACGGGCGCAAAGTGTCACCACGGGCACGCTCACTTAGTTAGTTCATGCGGTTCAAAATTTAGGGATGTTACATGGAACCCCTCTTGGATTCCAAATTTGTATTTCTTTTCTATCGTGAATCCCCGGTACCCCCGCTCCTAGGCTAACTCCTGGCTAGCTCAGTCACTTCGTAATGAATTAGAGAAATCCAATCACGAGTTAGATAAACCTAATCATCAAAGAACCATTGCACGAACCAGCGAAACTACCCTTCAAGGTCTAGTTCGTCAGTGAATATCCTATCTAAACTAACCCTAATTCGTATAAGGCCACTGGAATTAAACTAAATAAGAATGCAGCATTACCATCTGTTGGTGCGTGCTTTTTCTGGGTTCCTCTCGATCCCTAAAAAGAGTGGCCCAATTTGGTCTTTGTGAACTCTCGTGGAAAGCGATGAATGGTAAATTGAAATATAGGAGTAAAAGGTAAATTCTAAAAGGAAAATACTTGGTTTATTGCAATCGCTAGCTGTAGGTTTTTATCGACACTGTAACACATCACTGATCACGCCTTTCGGGGTGTGGGTTCGGCTTCTTTACTGAATCATCGACATTCCTAATGTTACTAAGGGTCTAATTAATCTAATCTTCTTTAATCAAACTAGTCTTCTAATCCTACTAGGAATCGAATTATCCTAAGTCTCCTGCTTCTATTAAAGGTCCAAATATTCCAAGTATCCTAATTTGATCATAACTCAAATTAATTTAAGTGTCCTAATTCTATTAGAACTCTAATTAATTGAAGTATCCTAATTCTATTAGAACTCTAATTAATTTAAGTATCCTAATTCTATTAGAAGTCTAATTAACTTAGATATCTAAGCTTATTAGAAGTCTAATTATTTTAAATATTCCATTTTACTAGAAATCTAATTATTTTAAGTTTCCCACTTCTACTAGGAATCTAAAAAAAAGGGGGGGTTTGGCCCGCAATGCTAAGGAGGATCCGCCCCGTTCCCGGGTACCCTCCGTAAGCTCCCATTGGGCAAATCAGTTGGCTAAGGGTCATTTTAAAAATAATATAGATTGAAAATTTGATTTTTGTATCGATAAATTAAGGTTTTTTTTTTTGAAGATAGAATTTAAGGTATTTTTTTAAAGATTAAGATTTAGAACTAAAAATTATGAATTAGAAGATATTGAGACTAGAATTTGAAAATATATGCTCCAATCTAGAATAATTGGAAGCTAAGACTTGATTCTAGAGATTAAGAACCAGGAACAAAAACTTAAATACTGAAATTATGGATTGGTTCTACGAACTAAGACCCAGAACCAAAAATAAAGAGATCTAAGAGTTTGAATTTTAAAAGGTAAGAATTGAGATCGAAGTTCTAAGATTTAAGAACCAGAATTAGGAACTAGAATTTAGAACAATGACTAAAACTAGAATCAAAATTTAAAGATCAAAACTAAGAAATGGTTCAAGAAGCTAAGAACCAGAGATTAATAACTACAATTAGAGACTGGAATTAAAACCTAAAATCTAAGACTAGAAATTAAAAGACTGAATTTAAAATCTAAGATCTACGAAATTAAGAACTAAAAACTAGAACTCAAGACTAGAAATTTAAAATCTGAGAGTCAATTTGTTGTAAGTTTTTATAGATCAATGAATGATTGGTTCTAATGCTCATTTAATTTGTAGGATCTATTGGTTTTCAATCGATTTTTATAGATTTGATGTACCTATGGATGCTTGAGCTTGTAGCCTTACATCCATAGCATTTGCAGTGGTTTTCCTGTTTCAATTCTTTCCCCCATGATTAGATTATATCCATGGGATACTCTGTGACCATTTAAGTAGACAGAGTATAGCCCTAGGACTAGTCCATATCTCAGGGCAGATTTAGATCCTTCTACCTTGCATTTGTGCTTGTATCCAAATGAAGGATTGCTGTAGATCCATCTTCCACTCTGCTGCTTTGCAAATCAATTTTATAATGAAAACTATCTCCTAGCTGTTCATTCTCCATATTTGAATTTTATTTTTACCAAAACATTTGCCATTTCTCACAATTCTCTCTTTCTGTTGTCTCTGGTTTGGTTTTAAACTCTATTTTTAATTAGATCTAATTTACTGCTTTTTAGTTTAAAGTGACAAACAAAACTCAAACTCTTTTCCCTGTTTTCCATTGTTTAAGTTATAATAGGATTAGGAGGTTCAGATTTGTAGCAAATTTGGAAGATTTACTATTTTAGATCACAAATCTCTGTGGGACGATCTCTTACTCTTTTAAAACTTGCTACAATAGGTCCTGATCTTGTAGGCTGTGTTTAAATCTATGTGTGTAGATTTTCTTCTTTATTTCTGCCATTGTGTTTTCTTATTTTAATAAGCACACATAGTTTAACTCAATAGATCTTCGCGACCATGTTTGACCGAAATACTTTATCAATCGTGATCGAGGTATGCCTTTAGGATCTGGGTTAGGATTTTAGATTTTGTCAAGACATGGGGTCATAATGATCATGATCATTGTTAATTGGAACCCTTATTTCATATTGACAGATCAATATGGGACCTCGCAAAAGAGCTAGGACCGCACACACCGGGGAGAATGATCATGAACAAACTAGGCAGCTATTGGAAGCAATGGTCAACACGATGGCCCAGCAGACCTCATTTCTCGCGGTGGTATTGCGAGACATTGCGCGTACCCCTCCGTTTGCACCGATTGACTCATGCTCATGGTGTGGAAGGCAACACAAGACAAGAACTGTAGATAGGCCACAGGTGCGTGTTTTAGGTGTGGACAAAAGGGACATCGCATAAGAGACTGTCCCAAGTTGAAGAGAGGGGCGACGACATTGGCAATAACTTAGGTCCCCTCTCGGTCCACAGTTTAGGATTGTGCCCCTACCATCTCCTCATCTGCACCAATTGAGACATGCGCGTGGTGTGGAAAGCGACACAAAATAGAGGAGTGTAGGCCTGCTTCAATTGTGGCCTGTTAGGACATCGGGTAAAAGATTGTCTCCTAGCGAAAATGGTAAAGATGATGTCCGCATCGACTCATGAGCCCTCTCAACCTACCATTCAAGGTATAATTTCATTATTGGTTATCGAATGTTACTTATTGCCGGTTGTTAAATATCCTTAGAGTTTCTGTTGATATTTACATTTGAGGAATAATGCAACATCACCATATGCATACCTAATTAGTTCACATACATGAAGTTTAGGTACTTTTCACATGTACTTAGGTAACGATTTTTGTCAATACAGAATAGGTACTGCCATAGACACTGCACACAAACACAGTGTATCTAGGCGTTATCATCCAATGGAAGACACTTACACGATAGAGTCGAGTTTATTGAAAAAAAATTGCAAAGATGATGTCTATATGAACGACTTAGTTGAGACGATTTCTGATTTTGAGGTATACGATTTTCTACCTTCTATTGCACAAGCTTTAAGGGCAACAAGAAGCAATGATGGCAAATTATTGCAACGAAATTTTAAGGGTTATCGATGCTTAGAAGAATTATCGATGATTAGAGGGAGTAGTAAATTTTGAGTAAACTATTCGAGAGACTACGAGAAATTGAATTTAAAGGTTGGAAGAGTAGGATAACACCCTACTGACAGGAAATTTACAAATTTCGGAAGAATAATCACTAGAACTGTCAAATATTTAAGGGAAATCGGTTCTAACAAATCTACATTACTAATAAATTGAATCTTGATATCTTGCATTAAGGGTGGATGAATCACAAGAAATAAAACAATGAGAACTTGGGAGAAAACAAACATCAGTCTTTGTTTCCATGTACAGATGATTGTGATCAAATCATACCGAAGTAATCCCATAACCATCTTCGCATACGATTGCAATGGTAACCTTAGTTTCATGTACGGTAAACCTTCCACTTACACATGTGTCATGAGGCTGCCACGTCTTTCTGGAAGCGATTTGCAAATCTCGGCAACACATCATTCAGCTCAGATCGGCCATCAAATGCATCCGGTGATATTCATTGGATGCAAGTTGATTACAAGTACTTTGAATTCAGACAAGTTCCTTAATCCGCTTCACAGCTTGACCGCTATGCTTGAGTTAGGGTGGTGAGACTACATGAATGCATGCGAGTTGCCGCATATATCAGGGGGGCTTTTACGCAAATCTCTTTAATGCCATTGTCCATCATAGTCTAACATTCTGAATTCTGTTTCGATGAATGGTAGATGAGACCCCATCAAATCAGATCTTTGTTGTTAGTAGTTAAATTTTTGTCGATACTTGGAGCTGCGACCGAATTAAGTAATCAATGGTTTAAACTCTCTTTTGTGGTTAATGGATAAGATTGTTAGACAATGATCTAGAGTTGTTCTAGGGATAAACTCTCTTCGGATTAATGGTTAAGGTAATCATTTGATGGCACTTTGATGAAAGATTTAAATCTTCCGCGTGATAATGGCACACTTTGGTTAAATTACATATTCAATTATATCTAAATTTTGGATATCTTCTAAATTGCGTATAGATGTGCCATTTTACGATTGGTTATGAGAAGGATGGCGGATCGGTTCGAGGTAGATCGTAAATCTGGTTGTGGATATGCCCTCCCGAGTAATTGAGAATCTGCTCCAATTAACCCTGTGTGTATTATTTAAATCGTTGGACGATTGAATGGTTATCGACTTTCAATATCAAATGAAAATGATGAACGATCCGCGAGACGAACCATTGGAAATCTCCAAGTACTATCAATGTATTGAATTTTGATAGAAAACACCAACTATATGGACATGCCAACAGTCACCATGAATTTTCGAGGATGAAAATTCCTTTAAGGAGAGGAGAATGTAATGACCCTGAATTTTCAAGGAGGCTAAACCACTAACTTTGGCGGAGTGTATGATTACCGATATATGGGCTATCAAGTCTTCGTACCCTCCGAATACGGCATGCCAATTTTCGAGGACGAAAATTTTGTAAGGTGGGAAGGATGTAACACCCCTGATTTTTCGCTAACGTTGAATCGTTGACTTTTGACGATGATACGATTATTCAGACCGGTTTGACTTTTGACGATGATATGCCACAAACAACCTACAAAACATGCTACTGAGCCTTTTGGTGATATCTCTAAACCTTAACCCATTACTTCCTTTTAGTGGTAAAATTTCTCTGTTAATAGAATGCCTGAATTTTTATTATTGTCCATTCCTTCTAATATATATAGATCAGGTTGTATACTTGTCACACCTTCAATGCTATCATGTTTTCAGTATAATTTAGTTTCGCATGTTAGATGGATATTTAGAACTGATGAACCCAATGAATTTGCTACTAGTTGTGGAATCAAGAAACACTGGACTCCTCACATACCTGACACCACTGTTAGAATAACTCCACACTTTCACGTAACATACAAACTGTTAGTATATAGTGTCAAACTATAATCGCATACCAAACTACTCATTGTCAACACCTTCCAACGAAACGATGTACGTCGTTGTTAAGGACACCACCTTGATGCACCTCTCAAACCCTCTCAGATTTCGTCAATTTTCGAGGATGAAAATTTATTTAAGGGGGGGAGGATGTAAAACCCGGGCAATTCTGGCTCGTAGCCACGCTGGTCTGATTAACATGTGATTGGCAAACCGGATATATCATTTCAAATAATCGAACTGGACCCTTTGGAACCAAGCCAGTAGATGAATGGACTAGTGTGTGAGGCCTGATAGATAGCACCTGATCAGGCCAATTAGTCAACAATCCAGAGTAAAGGCCCATTAGTGGAGGATGGCACCAAAACCCATTATATAAAAAGTCCATGGGCTGGACCTGTTGGGAAATGGACCCATAACTGAGAAATGGCCAGATCTATGGCCCTTGAGCCAAGTGAGTATATTTAATGAGTGTATGGGTTCCACACTTGAACCAACCCAAAGTAGGGGTTCACTAGTTAAAAACCCAAACATATGGTCCATTGATTTCAGAGCCCATGTTGGAACCATGCCAAGACCCGTTTGAATCTCATAGTGGATTGGCCCACAACTTATAAGAAACCAAATCTACGGCCTTTAGTTAAGCTAGTACACCTAAGTGGATGCATAAGCTCTACATGTGAGCCAACCCATCACATTTAAAGCCCATGCACGCAATGTATTTGCATGGAATTTGAGTGTCGGGCATCTGCAACGAAAAGAAGAACTCCTTCTTCCTTTCCTCGTCTCCACTTCAAGAAGCTCCAAGCCTGTGATTTGGACCCCTCCGATAGAGCAAATCGACCGTAAAGGCAGGAAGATTATTCCACAACCACTAAACCACCAATTCAAGGACTTGTTTAGGCGGGGATCGGAGTGATCAAACGCATCCTCTCAGGTGAAATCACACATGAAGCTTGGGAGCCCTGCATGCGAGAGTTTTGTTGCGGTAAACTCACACCACCCTACTTACAAATTCTAGTTTCTGTAGAGTAAATGGAGTCCATGCATAAGGTTGGGGAGAGGCGGACACGTGAGAGGCTTTGTAGCCAAAACCGTGGGGTCCAATACCTTGAGCTACATGCGTGATTAACTGCACTAGTGTCCAAAGGCTCAATCCGCCTTAGGCTGACCCGACTGGGTCGCATTCTAGCAATGCATGCCTTGAAACCCCACAAAATCAAACTCATGACAAACTAGGGAGTCGAATCCTTTGATTTCTAGGGGTTTTAGGCTGTGTCTCATACGAGATAAATGTGATAAGGAACTAGTAATTGTGAGACTTCGCGTTAGATGATGGGATATATTTTTCAACGATGACTGTGCACGAATTTTTGAAACCGAGGCCAGAGAACAGAACATGAGTGTGGCGAGTTTGTCAGGCTCACCGCGATGACATGGAACCTCATCGCGATGAGATTTTAGGGCAATTTCACCCCTGGAAAAACTCACTGCGGCGAGCTGCTTGCTGCATGTGGCACCTGCTCAACTCGTCGGGGAAACCTTGTATCTCACTGCGGCGAGATGCTTTGTTTTTGCTGAGTTTTGGGGTGTGTGACCCTGTGTGCCTTGCGAGATTGTGGGTTTACAGCTAGCATAGTACGTGATACATGAAAACATGTGTAATGTGTGTTCTAGGGTGATTATGAGGAACAATTAATGAAGAATTTAGCTCTGATCTATATGTGTTTACTCACAAGGTTCGACACATGAGGTAGGGAACAACACCTTGCCAAATTCTTGGTTTCTTGAATTCATGTTATTGATGTAAATAGTAAATACGAGATATTTTGGAGAATTGTTATGCGTAAGATCTCGACATTGTTTTTAAACTTATAAATTTGGATTTTGTACATGATTTTACATACCTTTGTAAACAACATCTTGTTATGTTAGTTAATTGATTTCATATGTTCCTCGCTTCTATATTTGAATTGTATCATCACCATATGTTTCGTTTACATGTTTGATCTTGTGCGTCAGTTGCGTCTCTGATCAAGTGACCCTGTTAATGTAGCTCAGGGGCTTGATGGTCTCAGTTCAAATAACCCTGTTAACTTAGCTCAGGGGCTTGAAATTTCAGTTCAAGCGACCTTGTTAACGTAGCTTAAGGGATTGACTTCTGGGCTCAAGTGAGCCTGTTAACGTGGCTCAGGGGCTTGACCTGTCTCGTTCAAGTGACCTTATTAACGTAGCTCAAGGGCCTGACTTCTGCGCTCAAGTGACCTTGTTAACGTGGCTCAGGGGCTTCACATGTCTCGTTCAAGTGACCTTGTTAACGTAGCTCAAGGGCTTCAATTCTTGGTTCAAGTGACCTTGTTAACATGCTCAGGGGCTTGACATTGGACTCGTCTGTGAAATTCTTGTTACACGTTCTTGTGACTTGTTTTGGCTAGACATGATTTCAAGTTCTTGATACAAATTCCTTGATCTGACATGCATTATTTTGAATATGATTATTTGCATCCATGAAAGAATATGCTTTAACATCAGTATTAAGTTTTATTTATTTAAACTGCTTTTATCTATGCATCAAGAATTATGAATGAGATTGATCAAATAAGTGATTTAACAATTGTTATTCCCTATTGAGCTTGGATGAAGCTCACTCCTCGACTATACGTCATAGCTGCAGGATTTGGTTTTGAATGTGATCTAGAGCAAGAGGCAAACCCAGACTACAATCTTGCAGAAGAGGAGGACTTGCCTGAGGAGCATTTCCCCTAGTTGCTCGAGTGGAGCTTGGATAGTTTTTTTTGGGATTTTGATAAATATTGAGTACTGAAAAATACCATTTTTCACCTCCTAACCTAACCTTTAATAGACCTTGGAGCTATTTAATAATGACTTTTAAGTGTGTTTGTGTAGATAACAGGATATTATAGCTTAGTGCTGCAATCCATCATTTCCAAGCCAAGAAGAAAGAATTTTGAGCTAAGTTGTAGAGCTAATGGATTCACAGTGAATGCAACATGGTGGTTCACACCATTGGGGCTATTTAGCATGCTTCGGGGACCTAGAAGGCCTGTTGAAGGAGAGAAGTGGAGCCCAAGTAGAGAGGAGTGCTGCTGCAATGTATTAAATAGAACAACAGTTGGGCACATGATAGCTACAACATTTTGTGTGTCTGCAGCAATGCAACACTTTGAATGGAACATAACATCCCCAAGAGCAGGTGCAGTGAAGCACTCAAATTTTAGACCTGCAGTCTTGAACTACTCGAGCACTTACTTGAAGCCATGAAGCACTCAAGCAATTGCTGTTCCTACAGCCAACTAAGATGTCAAGAAGTTTCAAGGCCATACAATAAAGTAGCTGCTATGCTAAAGCCAACCATCATGATGTCAAGCTGCAGAATTGAAGATATAATATACTTAAGCAGTTTATTGTTGCAAACCAAGCAGATCCAGCAGCTGTACTTGCTGATACAACAATCAACTCGAGCACCTCAATGCTGCAACAAGACCTTCCACTCAGGTTGCAACCCCACCCTCTCGACATGCAGACCTATAGCTGGAAGAACTCAAGCAGTTCTTACACCTGTATTCATCATCTCAAGCTGTAAGCTTGTTGTATTAAGTCCCACGAGCAGTTCATTAATACTGTTGAGTGATTCCCTAAGCTTAAATCAGCAACTACTCGAGCTACAGTGCGGCTGTCGAGCAGTTTATGGCTGCACATTGATCTACTCGAGCAACTCCTTTATTGTAATTGATCCTGTCGAGCTGCACAAATCAACCACTCGAGTGGTATGGCTGTCAAGTAGTTGACCATAGCTGTCGGGCAGGTGCAATTGCTGTAGAGTCAACCTCTCTACCTGCTACATTGATCCTCTTGAGCTACTAGCTGAAGCCTTATTGATCCACTCGAGTGATTCTTGGCTGAAACATAATGTTGTCGAGTGCTTTATTGCAGAAAACCTTGCACTCGAGCAGCTAAAACTAACTTGTCAAGCTCCATTAAAACCTTTCGAGCAATTTAGAGTGCAGCTTCCAACCTCTCGAGTTGGAGTGCTGAAGCCATTTAATCCACTTGAGCAGATTAGCAACCTGTCGAGTTGCAGTGCTGAAAAAAGGGCTATTTTATCCTGTCGAGATCCTCTCGAGGTACAAAATCTGAAGCTGTCTGATGCCAGTAACCTCTCGAGAACTACTCGAGAATGCAAATCTGAAGCTCATCTTGTCGAGGCACGGGTTCTAGTTGCTGTCTTCAACATGTGAGGGTATTTTTGAGATTCCACAGCCTCTAGGGCACACATCCCAATGTGCTTAGCCATCTCACACATCCCAAAGGATTACTTGGCCACAAACGGGCCATGACACTAGCTCCAAAAGTGGTTATTTTTTATTGGCTATTGCACACTAATGCTGTATGGACTGTCTATATATAGTAAATAGCTGTTTTGTAAAATTATCCAGAATAGTCGGATAACTTTTAGGTTTTCTTTTTTAGGGTTTTAGTTTCATTTTTATTTTTCCTTTCTTCCTCCTTAACTCAGCTGCAAGGTTGAGTTAAAACTCTTTGTAGCAGCTGAGTTCATTTCAGTTTTGTAATATGGTTTTGCAATTAAATAGAGAGCTGTTTTGGGAGTTTTTGCACAGACTGTTGCCTTGAAGGCAGATCATTGTAAGTCATTTTTAGGCAATGAAATGCCAGTTTTAAAGCTTCATTTCATCTTTATTTTTCTGTGTTTTCTCACATAGAGCAGTAAGGGTTTGATGCACCTATGGTTATTGAGCCTATAGCTCTGCAACCATGGTGGCAACAGTGGTATCCCTATTATATCTCCAACCTTAGTGATTAGGATAACCTCTGGGATAGCCTGTGGCCATTTAAGTGGGTAGGATATAGCCCTAAGGCTTGTCTAGATCACAAGGTTGAGATAGATTCTTTTTCTCTGCACTTGAGCTTGTAGCCAAGTGAGAGACAACTGCAAACCCAACTCCTCTATTTAGCAATCCCTTCATCAGTGAATAGACCTGAAATTTGGTAGAGATTTTAGACTTGTGAGCTGGCTCATTGCAGGCCTTTTTGTAGTCATGACCAGCTGAATCTAAGTCCCCATTCAGCCTGTGATTTCTTGTGGTTTCCATTTAATTTTTATAGACTGTTTGATCTTATGGATGCATGAGCTTATAGCCTTGCAAAATAGTGTCTGCAATGGTTTTCATATTTTGATTTAATCTATTGGTTGAATGAAATCCCTGAGACATTTTGTGACCATTTAAGTGGACAAAATATAGCCCTAAGACCAGTTCATTCTTAGGGGTTAGGTTAGATTTTTCTACCTTGTAAATGTGCTTGTAGTCATCTGAAGGACTACTACAGATCTAGTTCTTGATATGAGTTGCAGTGCTGATTTACCCACAACTGTCTACTTTTTCATCTTTTTACTTTATTTTACCAGGGGATAGTTGCAGTGCTGATTTTACCCACAACTGTCTACTTGTGCAAAGCTTCTATCAGGGGATAGATGCTAAAAGTAGATCCATGATTGATGCATCAAGTGGTGGCACATACTATAGCAAAACTGATGTAGACGCTTGGGATTTGTTCGATGTGATAAGTGAGAACTCCATACAGCAGGAGTCTTTGTCAAGCAATGACATTGAATCGGCTGCAAGAGGTTTAAAAGAACTCACTTCTACTGGGAAGTTTTATGAATTAATAGTATACAATAACCTAGAGAGGAAGGTGGACAACTTGTCTAAAAAATTTGAGAAAGTGTTAAGTGTGTTGCAGCCCCACATGGCTACACAAGTTGGAGAGGCATGTTTGATATGCCACTCACTCACACACTCCCATCTTGATTGTCCATCTACTGGTCCATTTCCAGAGTTAGTAAATGAGCAAGTCAATGCTGTCCAATCATATGGACAGCAGCCTGCTGGGTATAGTTGGAGGAACCACCTGAATTTTAGGTGGAGACAAGTTGATTTGCCTTAAACCCAGCAGTAGCAGGAATTGCCCTATAATTACAACTAGCAGTCCCCTCATGGTTATGCAGCAAGACAACATTTCTCACATCAAGCCCCCCAGTCAGGTCAATTAGCTTTTCCCCCACCATAACCTAGAGCCCTCTCCATTGAGGAGCACATTTTGTCTTCATTGCAAAACCTTAGCTCTTTATCACAGACTGTGGATTCCCATAGTCAGAGCATAAAAAAGATAGAGGACCAGCTGGGTCACATCTCAAATGCTTTGATAAGAAGGGATTAGGGCAGGCTCCCAAGCATAACTGTGAACAATCCCAAAGGGCATTACATGATTGGTGAAGCCGCTTGAACCAATGAGGATGCTAGGGCCAATCATGCCCTGAGGACTGGTAAGGTGGTGGAGCACTAAGAGGTCTTCAATGGAAAAAGGTGTGCAAGAGAGAGAGATGAATGAGTTCCTGCAGTAGTGTAGCAGGAGCTGAATAATGGGCTGCTCTTGAGCCCCATTAAAAAAAAAAAAAAAATTTAAGAAAATGAAATAAAATAATTACCATGTTGAGCCCCATTTCCTCATGCTTTTAAGGAGCCCTTTCCTTCTTACCAAGGAGAAGGCTTTGAGGGAGGAAATGAGGACTGTTGTACAGTTGTTTTCCTTGATGGATGAGATGGGCTGAGGAGTGTGAAATTGTGAAGTTTGGACTGAGGAGGCACCCACCCATGTGCCCCCCCAACCTTCTATTGATTGCCCACTTGATATGGAGCTGGAGCTGCTCCCTGCATCTAGCATGCAATTGTAAATTGCTGAGCTGGAGGATCTTAGGTTTGATGCAAAGGTAAAGGTATGGCCTTTCATTTTTTTATACAGTTCCTTCCAATTCAGCTGAGATCCAGCTGGGGTACCCAAAAATTGATGTCATTCATGCACCCCCATCTGGATTGGTTTGTAAATATTGTGTTTGTGTGATCTGATTTTGTATGAATCCTGCTTTAAAGTGTGTACCATTAATGTTGATAATTCTTTGCCATCAATTTAGATTCATGCTCAGATAATTTTTAAGAATTTGTATATAGGATTTTACTATTTTAGGTGTTTAGTATAGTTAATGTTTTGTACAAACCTGCTGTTTTTAGTGTAATTTCTGTTGTAGTTAGGTATAACTGCTATTGTACTTAGCTGTTGTTTTAGGTGTCTGTGTAGGTATTATGTCTTCTTAATTGTCATTCTTGTATATATTCTCTTTTTCTCTTTCTTAGTCTAATTTTCTGCATTCTTTTAGTTTATTTTCTCTTTAATTTTCTGCTGTAATAAAATGTGTTTTGCTATTATAAACCCTGCTGCCCCTATACATGTCTGTTAAAACAGTGAGGACACTGTTTATCTTAGATTTGGGGGTATGGCAGGGTGGTAGGCCAGTAGAATAGTTAATTCTAGTGCACCAGTGTGGGTTGAATTGAGATAAATAAAGTCCATTCCCACCCCCATGTGAGAATGAGGAAATTTAAAACATTTTAGAAACATTTAAAACTGAAAATTTTGAACAAATTAGCACCTCCATGAAGTTAACATAAATAATTATTTTTTTCAAATAAAGCTTAGTGAACAAAAGAGGAGCGAAAAAGGTGAAAATATACCCCATGGGTTAATTTGAAGACCATACCTAGTGAGATTTGGGCCTATCAGATTTCTTTTGAAGAGTGTTTTTGGCAAATTTTCCTGCTCTAAGGAATGACTGACTCAATCCCTTTTCACTAGAATTTAGGCACCCCAAGTTGAAACAGATTGACACCACTCATGACACTAAGGAGATGATTTAAAGCCTTCATTTTGACAGTTTGAGCTTAAAAGGCGTACCCATTCAACTGCACCTTTGCATACACTCGTTGAGCCTTTAAATCCTATTTTTCTTTAACAAACATTGGAGTACTTGCACCTTAACCTCATGACCTGATTCAACCTTACCCTCACTCTAAGATTTCATAAGGTAAAGGAGAAGATGTTGAAGATAGTCGAGAGGAGTTTAACATTTGGTAGAAGGAGAAGAAAAGCAACCTATAAAAAATAGTGTAGCAGTGGTATATGTGTGGCAATTCATCATAAAAATATAAAAATATAAAAAAAAAGAGAAAAAGAAAGAGAAGTCAAGTGAAGAACTTCATCTAAAATTTCATAGGAAGAGAAGAAGTTGGCCACTTCAGATTTGAAAAATATTAAGATGGAGCATTGCTAAAATGAAGGTTGTGAAGTCATGAATCACCTCCCCCCCTTGGTGATTTCTCAATTTTGAATCCATTCTACCGCTTTTATTCTTTATAAACCTCACCCATAAGTCACATTACAACTCATTGAAAAGACCTTATTTATCCAAAGTGAAATGAGTTGTCATGTGGAGATGAGGAGATGTCTAATCTATGGTGAAAGTACTCGAGGATGTCAGAACTTAGATGCAATGCCTATGCTCATGCTTGCAAGCCTATTTAAGGATTGTGACTGATCTTGAGCTGATGAGAATGTGAACACCCTAGATTTTCATTTTGAGAGACAACCCTGGTGGGGATTGGGTCTGAATTTTAATTTCATTGGGGTTATATCTACACCTGATTTTTGAATTGATAGCAAGCTTAGTCCTGATTTCTACACATTGTATTCCTAATGTGAACTGAATGGTGATGATGAAAACACATGCTGATTTGAGTTTTAAATGGTTTGCATTATTGTTGAAATTACCTTTGATTTTTAAAGAATAGATGTGGAGTGATGCTTTATTTATTGAAATCTATTTTGTCATTGGCTGCACTATACTTGACTGTTTTAATGGTGAAGTTTGTGGGTATCTTCACTGAAAACCCTCAGGAGACTTCACTCCTCCACAAGAGATCACTTAGGGGTTCAAAAGGCTTGATGCATAAGCTAAATGTATCCGTGCTCCCTATGAATGTGACATTTACTATTTTGAATAATTATTTTTAATTTTTCCTTTGCTCAAGGACTAGCAAAGATTAGGTTTGAGGGTGTATTGAGCAATAAAAAATATCATTTTTTACCTCCTAACCTGACCTTTAATAGACCTGCGAGCTAGTTAATAATAACTTTTAAGTGTGTTTGTTTAGATAACAGGAAAATATAGCTTAGTGCTATAATCCATCATTTCCAAGCCAAGAAGAAAATAAGTCAAAGAAAGGAGGGATGAAATATCACAAATCAGTAATCTAAACATAGCCTGCAAGATACAGGGCCTGTTGTAGCAAGTTTTAATAAGTAAGAGTTTGTCCCATAGGGAGTGATGATCTAAACCATAAGGGTTGTATAGTAAATCTCTAGATCTAGCTACAGATCTGGCAACTCTAAACGTAAGCTAGAAAGCAAGGTAAAGATAGGGTGTTTAGGTGTCTCAACTAAAATAAAACTAAAAATAGAAATAAACTACAGCTAAATAAAGGGGTAGAAAGATGATGATGGTGTGGTAAAATAAAGTAAAAAGATGAAGATGTAGACAGTTGTGGGTTGATCAACACTACAACTCAGATCAAGAACTAGATCTGCAGCAGTCCTTCAGATGGCTACAAGCACATTTGCAAGGTAGAAGAATCTAACTTAACCCAAAAGAATGAATTGATCTTAGGGCTGTATTTTGTCCACTTAAATGGTCACAAAATACCCTAGGGATTTCATTCAACCAATAGATTAAATCAGAACATGAAAACCATTACAGACACTATGTTTGCAAGGCTACAAGCTCACGCATCCATAGGTTCAAACAGTCTGTAAAAATAAAATGAAAACCACAAGAAATTACAGGCTGAATGGGGACTTAGATTTAGCTGGTCATTGCTACAAAAGGCCTGCTATGACCCAGCTCACAAGTCTATAATCTCTATAAAATCTCAGGTCTATTCACTGATGATGGGATTACAAAACAGAGGAGGATTTGGGTTTGCAGCTGTCTCTCACTTGGCTACAAGCTCAAGTGCAGAGAAAAAGAATCTATCTCAACCTTGTAATCTATACCAACCTTAGGGCTATACCCTACCCACTTGAATGGCCACAAGCTATCCCAGAAGTTATCCTAATCATTGAGGTTAGAGATAGAATAGGGATACCACTATTGCCACCATGGTTGTAGGGCTACAAGCTCAAGTAACCATAGGTGCATCAAACCCTTACTGCTCTACGTGAGAAAACATAGAAAAATAAAGATGAAATGAAGCATTAAAACTAGCATTTTATTGCCTAAAATTGACTTACAATGATCTACCCTCAACGCAACAGTCTGTGCAAAAACTCCCAAACAACTCTCCATTTAATTGCAAAACCAGATTACAAAACTGAAATGAACTCAGCTGCTACAAAGAGTTTTAACTCAACCTTACAGCTGAGTTAAGGAGGCAAAAAGGAAAAATAAAAAGGAAACTAAAACCCTAAAAAAAAAAACCTAAAAGTGATCGACTATTCTGGATAATTTTACAAAACAGCTATTTACTATATATAGACAGTCCATACAACATTAGTGTGTAATAGCCAATAAAAAATAACCACTTTTGGAGCTAGTGTCGTGGCCCATTTGTGGCCAAGTAATTCTTTGGGATGTGTGAGATAGCTAAGCACATTGGGATGTGTGCCCTAGAGGCTGTGGAATCCCAAAAATACCCTCACATGTTGAAGACAGTAGCTGAAACCCATGCCTCGACAAGATGAGCTTCAGATTTGCATTCTCGAGTAGTTCTCGAGAGGTTATTGGCTTCAGACAGCTTCAGATTTTGCACCTCGAGAGGATCTCAACAGGTTCTTGATGGGATAAAATAGCCCTTTTTTCATCACCGCAATTCGACAGGTTGCGTTCAGCAGCTTGACAGGTTCACTTCAGCTTCTCGACAAGTTAAAATACAGCCTATTTAAGTGCTCGACAGGCTGCTGATCTGGTCGAGTGGATTAAATGGCTTCTACACTCCAGCTTGAGAGGTTGGAAGCTGCACTCTAAACTGCTCAAAAGGTTTTAATGGAGCTTGACAAGTTGGTTTCAACTGCTCGAGTGCAAGGTTTTCTGCGATATAGCACTCGAAAGCATTATGTTTCAGCCAAAAACCACTCGAGTGGATCAAAAGTGGCTCCAGCTAGTAGCTCGAGAAGATCAATGTAGCAGGTCGAGAGGTTGATTCTGCAGCAATTGCAGCTGCCCGACAGCTGTGGTGAACTACTCGACAGCCATACCACGCAAGTGGTTGATTTGTGCAGCTAGACAGGATCAATTGTAGTAGAGTAGCTACTCGAGTAGATCAATGTGCAGCCATAAACTGCTCGACAGCTGCACTGCAGCTCGAGTAGTTGCTGTTTAAAGCTTAGGGAACCACTTGACAGTATTAATGAACTGCTCGTGGGACTTAATCCAGCAGGCCTGCAGCTTGAGATGATGAATACGGGTGCAAGAACTGCTCGAGTTCTTCCAGCTACAGGTTTGCATGTCGAGAGGGTGGGGCTGCAACTTGATTGGAAGGTCTTACTGCAGCATTGAGGTGCTTGAGTTGATTGCTGCATCAGCAAGTGCAGCTACTGAATCTGCTTGGTTTGCAATAATAAACTGCTCAAGTATATTGTATCTTCAATTCTGCAGCTCGACATCTTGATGGCTGGCTTTAGCATAGCAGCTGCTCTAGTGTATGGCCTTGAAACTTCTTGACACCTTAGTTGGCTGCAGCAACAACAACTGCTTGAGTGCTTCATGCCTTAAAGTAAGTGCTTGAGTAGTTCAAGATTGCAGGCCTACAATTCGAGTATTTCACTATAGCTGCTCTTGGGGCTGTTATGTTCCACTCAAAGTGTTGCATTGCTGTAGACACACAAAGTGTTGTAGCTATCATGTGACCAACTACTGTTCTATTTAATACATTGTAGTAGCACTCCTCTCTACTTGGGCTCCACTTCTCTCCTTCAACAAGCCTTCTAGGACCTTGAAGCATACTAAATAGCCCCAATAGTGTGAACCACCATGGTGCATTCACTGTGAATCCATTAGCTCCACAACTTAGCTCAAAATTCTTTCTTCTTGGCTTGGAAATAATGGATTGTAGCACTAAGTTATATTTTCCTGTTATCTTCACAAACACACTTAAAAGTCATTATTAACTAGCTCACAGGTCTATTAAAGGTTAGGTTAGGAAGTGAAAAATAGTATTTTTCAGTGCTCAACACACCCCCAAACTTAATTTTTGCTAGTCCTCGAGCAAAGGAAAAATTAAAAACAATTATTCAAAACAGTAAATACCACTTTCGTAGGGAGCATGGATGCATTTAGCTTATGCATCAAGCCTTTTAAACCCCTAGGTGATCCCTAGTGGATGAGTGAAGTCTCCTGAGTGTTTTAAGTGAAGATACCCACAAACTTCCCCATTAAAACAGTTAAGTATAGTACAACCAATGACAAAACAGATTTCAATAAATAAAGCATCAGTCCACACCTATTCTTTAAAAATAAGAGGAAATTACAGTAATAATGCAGACCATTTAAAATTTAAATAAGCATGTGTGTTAATCACCACCATTCAGTTAACATCAGGAATACAATGTGCAGAAATCAACACTAAGCTTGCTATCAATTCAAAAATTAGGTGTAGATAAAACCCCAATGAAATTAAAATTTAGACCCAATCCTCACCAGGGTTGTCTCTCAAAATAAAAATCCAGGGTGTTCACATTCTCATCAACTCACGATCAGTCACAGACCTCAAATAGGCCTGCAAGCATGAGCATAGGCATTGCATCTAAGTTTTGACATCCTCAAGTACTTTCACCTTAGATTAGACATCTCCTCATCTCCACATGAAAACTCATTTCACTTTGAATCAACAAGGTATTTTCAATGGGTTGTAATGTGGCTTATGGGTGAGGTTTATAAAGAATAAAAGGGGTAGTATGGATTCAAAATTGAGAAATCAACAAGGGGAGGAGGTGATTCATGACTTCACAACCTTCATTTCAGCACTGCTTCATCTTCCTTAATATTTTTCAGATCCGAAGTGGCCAACTTCTTCTCTTCCTTTCAATTTTTAGATGAAGTACTTCACTTGACTTTTCTTTCTTTTTTTTTTTTTTTTTTTAATATTTTTATATTTTTATGATGAATTGCCACACATATACCACTGCTAAACTGCGGTTTATAGGTTGCTTTTCTTCTCCTTCCACCAAATGTTGAACTCTTCTCGACTATCTTCAACATCTTCTCTTTTACCTTCTGAGATCTCAGAGTGAGGGGAAGGTTGAATCAGGTCATGAGGTTAAGGTGCAAGTACTCCGGTGTTTGTCAAAGGAAAATAGGATTTTAAAGGCTCAATGAGTGTATGCAAAGGGGTAGTTGAATGGGTAAGACTTTGAGCTCAAACTGTCCAAATGAAGGCCTTAAATTATCTCCTTAGTGTCATGAGTGTTGTCAATCAATTTCAACTTGGGGTGCCTAACTTCTAGTGAAAAGGGATTGAGTCAGTCATTCCTTAGAGTAGGAAAATTCGCTAAAAACACTCTTCAAAAGAAATCTAATAGGCTCAAATCTCACTGGGTATGGTCTTCAAATTAACCCATGGTGTATATTTTCACCTTTTTCTCTCCTCTCTAGTTCACTAAGCATTATTTGAAAAAAAATTTCTTGTTGTTAACTTCATGGAGGTGCTAATTTTTTCAAAATTTTCAGTTTTAAATGTCTGTAAATTTTTTAAAATTTCCTCATTCTCACATGGGGGTGGAAATGGACTTTATTTATCTCAATTCAACCCATACTACTGCACTAGAATTAACTATTCTACTGGCCTACCACCCTGCCATACCCCCAAACCTATGATAAACAGTGTCTTCACTGTTTCAACAGACATGTATAGGGGCAGCAGGGTTTATAACAGCAAAACACAGTTTATTACAGCAGAAAATTAAAGAGAAAATAAACTAAAAGACTGCAGAAAATTAGACTAAGAAAGAGAAAAAGAGAACATATAGAAGAATGACAATTAAGAAGACACAATAGCTACACAAACACTTAAAACAGCAGCTAAGTACAACAGCAGTTATACCTAACTACAACAGTAATTACACCAAAAATAGCAGGTATATACAAAACATTAACTATACTAAACACCTAAAACAGTAAAATCCTAAAAGCAAATTCCTAAAAATGATCTGAGTATGAATCTAAATTGATGACAAAGAATTATCAACATTAATGGAACACACTTTAAAGCAGGATTCATACAAAATCAGACCACACAAACACAATATTTACAAACTAGTCCAGATGGGGGTGCATGAATGACATCAATTTTTGATTACCCCAACTGGATCTCAGCTGAATTGGAAGGAACTGTAATAAAAAAAATAAAAGGTCATACCTTTACATTTGCATCAAACCTAAGATCCTCCAGCTCTATAATTTACAGTTGCATGCTAGATGCAGGGAGCAGCTCCAGCTCCACATCAGGTGGGCAATCAATAGAAGGCTGAGGGAGCACATGGGTGGGTGCCTCCTCAGTTTAAACTTC
Organism: Chloranthus sessilifolius; assembly: GCA_021018995.1. Lineage (NCBI taxonomy): Eukaryota > Viridiplantae > Streptophyta > Magnoliopsida > Chloranthales > Chloranthaceae > Chloranthus > Chloranthus sessilifolius. The sequence continues at coordinate 86,479,629 of CM037594.1, read as the reverse complement.
ACAATTTCACACTCCTCAGCCCATCTCATCCATCGAGGGCATCAACTGTACAACAGTCCTCATTTCCTCCCTCAAAGCCTTCTCCTTAGTAAGAAGGAAAGGGCTCCTTAAAAGCATGAGGAAATGGGGCTCAACATGATAATTTTTTTTTTTCTTAACTTAAATTTTTTTTTTTTTTTTTTAAATTTTTTATCTTTTTTTAAATGGGGCTCAAGAGCAGCCCATTATTCAACTCCTGCTTCACTATTGCAGGAACTCAGTCCTCTCTCTCTCTCTTGCACACTTTTTTCCAGTCAAGACCTCTTGGTGCTCCACCATTGGCCCTAGCATCCTCATTAGTTCAAGAGGCTTCACTAATCATGTAATGCCTTTTGAGATTGTTCACAGTTTAGCTTGGGAGCGTGCCCTCATCCCTTCTTGTCAGAGCATTTGAGATGTGACCCAGCCGGTCCTCTATCTTTTTGATGCTCTGACTGTGGGAATCCACAGTCTGTAATAAGGAGCTAAGGTTTTGCAATGAAGACAAAACCTGCTCCTCAAAGGAGGGGTTCTAGGTTGTGGTGGGGCAAAGCTAATTGACTTGGCTGGGGGGACTGATGTGGAAAATGTTGTCTTGGTGCATAATCATGAGGGGACTTGATCAGTCACATAATTTACCATTTTATCACCCTTAACTTAGTGATGCTATACTTTAGTTTGCTACTAATAAGTTACTGATGTGCAGATATTAAAGATAAATAGTAAAAGAGAGCCTAAGTGTTAATATTTATCAAAGCGAACTTAAATAGCAGTAAGAATAACGATTGAGCGTGAAAAGACAATTCTCTAAAACAAGAAAGCTGAGAAATCGTATTTAACGATTTTGCGCTACTGCTAAAGTAAAAAGAAGAAAGAAAGGAATAAAAAATCATAATTTTACGATGCTTTAAAAAGACGATTCTTCAAAAGGGACAAAAGAGTAAAGACGATACAGAAGAGAAAGGCAATGAATCGTGAATAGAAAATCATCTAGTATGAAAGCCATGAAATAAGAGAAAATCGTGATTTACGATTTTCCAAAGAAGCTATAATAAAAGAAATGATTATCTATGATTTCCAAAAAAAAGAAGCTTTCCTATTTACTGTTATTGCTACTGATCACGTGAGAGCTATCACCGCCATGAACATAATTAGAAGACTCTTAGAATTAGAAGTTCAGTTGATCACGGATCTGAGAAGATTGATGAAGATATACTCTGAAGGACTTTGCTGCTAAAGATTAAAGGGCCTTCCAGAAGCGCATCAACTAAAGAAAGCAATGAAAAGATGAAATTAGAAGTAGAGTTATATTAGGATAGTTTTTACTTCTTTCATTAGATTTAGAACTTGTAAACTGACTCCTTATGATCTATAAATAAGAGAGCTTGGTGTAGGAATAATCATCGAAGAATTTCAGCATCAATTGATGCCTGAGGTTGGTTTTTCTTTCGATCAGTAGTGTAAAATAATTAGAATAGATTAGATATCCAAGGTTTCTCAAGAGCAATTGATGACTGCAATTGAGTGCTGAAGATTAGAGTAGATATCGATAGTTTCTCTGGAGCAATTGACGACTGCGGCTGAGGAGTGAAGGATATTTTACGTTGCTTTTTAATTTAGATTTTATTTTATGCAATTTACAGCTTTGTAAACATCTCCAAGTTTAAATTTAAATTGACGACTCAGGTTAGAATTTGCAGATTAGTGTAATATTTTTTTACTTTTCCATCTTCAGTTTTCTAAGGTTTGATTGACGCCCAGATTTTAGAAAGTTGTTGATTAGATTAAATCTGTATTGATAGGATTTTAGACTTGATTGACGACCAATGCTAAGAAACTAGAGATATGGTGTAACAATATTATTTAAATTCATAAATATCCAATAGCTGAAGATTGGAATTGACGACCTCAATCAGAAGGAGGATTTAGATTTATTTTATGCACTTTAGATTAAAACAAATTCTTTTATTTATATTTCTCCAGTAGATTAGATCTTAAAGATAAATAGAAGTTTTTAAAATAAGGATTTAAATAAAAGATATAAATAAGAAGTAAATAAATAGACAAACTTCCTCGTGAGAATGATCCCATGCTTGTACTGTGATTTTCATTGTGCGCTTGCAATAGGTTAAGACTTGAATTTAACATAATCTTAATACATAAAATAAGCTGACCAGGACTGTTGATTGGAATTGTAGGGCAATGCCGCCTGCTGCTGGGTTTGAGACTAATCAACTTATCTCCACCTCAAATTTGGGTGGTTCCTCCAAGTGTACCCAACAGGCTGCTGCCTAAATAATTCGACAGCATTGGCTTGCTCATTTACTAACTCTGGAAATGGACCGGCAGATGAAAAATCAATATGGGAGTGTGTGGGTGAGTGGCAGATCAAACATGCCTCTCCAACTTGTGCAGCCATGTGGGGCTGCAAGACACTCAACACTTTCTCAAATTTTTTAGACAAGTTGTCCACCTTCCTCTCTAGGTTATTGTATACAGTTAATTCATATAATTTCCTAGTAGAAGTGGGTTCTTTTAAACCTCTTGCAGCTGGTTCAATGTCATCGTTTGACAAAGACTCATGCTGCATGGAGTTCTCACTTATCACATCGAACAAATCCAAAGCCTCTACATCAGTTTTGTCGAGCTATGTGCCACCACTGGATGCATCAATCATAGATCTACTTTTAGCATCTATCCCCTAGTAGAATCTTTGCACAAGCTGCCAGTTGGGGTTCTGGTGGTGTGGGCACTGCCTCAACAACTCTTTAAATCTATCCCAAGCTTCATGAAATTGTTCAATTGGGAGTTGAGCAAAAGAGATAATGCTCCTCCTCAACTGGCTGGTGTTACCAATTGGGAAAAATTTAGCCAAGAATTGGCATTACAGGTCATTTCAAGACTGTATGCTATTTGTCAGGAGCATGGTGAGCCAAATTTTAGCCTTATCCTTTAATGAAAAAGGAAGAAGCCTCAGTTTGGTGGCTTCATCTCCCAAACCAGCAATATTAAAAATTGTACATAGAGAAAGAAACTGATCTATGTGCTGCTAAGGGTCTTCCTTGCTCAACCCATGAAAGCTTGGTATTATCTGAATGGTTTGAGCCTTGATCTCATAATTACCTACAACATTAGGGAGTTGAATGCAAGAGGGGGATGAGTATGCCCCAGGTGCATTATATTCCCTAAGGGGTCTAGGTTGCTCACTCATCTTAGCTGCTACTAAGTTTTTAGCAGGGGTGTGTGTTGCTGGCTTAGGGCTCAGGACTCTCTCAATCTTAGGATTCAAAGGTTCTAGCTCAGGATTGAGAGACCAGCATACAACACACACACAGCAAAACAAGGGTAGCTTACAATAAATAGATAAAGAAAATTACAAGCTAACACAATTGCTGGAATTTAAAACTACAGAAATGAAACAAAAACAGGGGAGATAGAGATGCAAACTGATGCAGGAATGCTCCAGCTGTAGCTAAACTCCTCTATTTGCTATTGCTCCAAGCCTACAAAAATCAAGAACTTCAACAGAAATTTATTCAAACACTAAACAGGCAACAAATTTAAAATAGAAAAATAGCAAAATAAAAGAAAGGATTACACCTGTAATTTATACAAACACTTCAAAGACACAAAAAAACTAAAATAGACAATAAAGATAAAAAATGTAAAAATAAAACAAAAACTACAACTGTAATTTATTCAAACACAACATCTACAACAACTATATCTAAACAAAAACTCAGATTTACTACCTAGATCAAAACTCCCCGACAGTGGCGCCAAAAACTTGTTGGTCTTAGATTGATTGTGCTTTTATTTTATTAAAAAATGCGTGGGTAAAAAATAAATCAAAGAAAGGAGGGATGAAATAGGATGGAATAGCACAAATCAACAATCTAAACACAACCTGCAAGATACAGGGCTTGTTGTAGCAAGTTTTAATAAGTAAGAGTTTGTCCCACAGGGAGTGATGATCTAAACCACAAGGGTTGTATAGTAAATCTTTAGATCTAGCTATAGATCTGACAACTCTAAACCTAAGCTAGAAAGCCAGGTAAAGAGAGGATGTTTAGGTGTCACAACTAAAATAAAACTAAAAATGGGAATAAACTACAGCTAAAGAAAGGGGTAGAAGGATGATGATGGTGTGGTAAAATAAAGTGAAAAGATGGAGAAATAGACAGCTGTGGGTAAATCAGTACTGCAACCCAGTTTAAGAGATCAATATGCAGCAGTCCTTCACTTGGCTATTAGCACAAGTGCAAGGTAGAATAATCCAACCTAACCCAAAGGTATGGACTGATCTTAGGGCTGTATCTTGTCCACTTGAATGGTCACAAAATACCCTAGAGATTTCATCCAATCCAAAGGTTAAATCAGAATAAGAAAATCATTGCAGACACTATGTGTGCAAGGCTACAAGCTCATGCATCCATAGGATCAAACAGTCTGTGAAAATCAAATGGGAGCCACAAAAAATCACAGGCTGAATGAGGACTTAGATTCAGCTAGTCATTACTATAAAAAGGCTTGCAATGACCCAACTCACAAGTCTGCAATCTATGCAGAAACTCTGATCTATTCACTGATGATGGGATTGCAAAATAGAGGAGTTGGGTTTGCGGCTGCCTCTCACTTGGCTACAAGAATAAGTGCAGAGGAAAAGAATCTATCTCAACCTTGTGATCTATACCAGCCTTAGGGCTATACCCTGCCCACTAGAATGGTCACAGGCTATCCCAAGGGTTATCCAAATCACAGAGGTTAGAGATAGAAAAGGGATACCACTACTGCCACCATGGTTGCAGGGCTACAAGCTCAAGCAATCATAAGTGCATAAAACCCTTTCTGCTATATATGGGAAAACACAAAAAAATAAAGATGCAATGAAGCTTTAAAATTGACTTACAATTATTTTCTCTCAAGGCAACAGTCTGTGCAAATCCCCAAAACTTCTCTCAATTCTTATACAAAATTGAAATGTGCCTAGCTGCTACAAAGAAAATCAGCCCAACCTCGCAGTTGAGCTAAGGAGGAAGAAAGGGAAAAAGTAAAAAGAAAACTAAAACCCTAAAAAGATAAATGAACTCAGGCTAATCTTTGCTCTGATCCAGCTAATCTGGATAATTTACAAAACAACTCAAGTGTATTTATAAACTATCCATACAACTCTTTATTGCTTTAGCCGATCAGAAATCAGCATATTAGAGGCAACTGTCGTGGCTCATTTGTAGCCAAGAAGTGCCTTGAGAAGTGTGGGACAGCTAAGCACATTGGGATGCGTGCCCTAGAAACTGTGAAAACCCAAAAATGTCCTTAAATGTTGAAGGCAACAGTTGGAACCCGTGCCTCGAGCAGATGGTGCTTCAGATTTTAAATCTCGAGGGGATCTCGAGAGGTTAAGTTGCATTATGAAGGTTCCTCGAGCAGATGGGAGCTTCAGGTTCGTATAACTTGAGCAGATCTCTAATGGTTGAAGGCTTCAACATTTTAATCTCGAGAGGATGGGCAGCTTTAGAAAATGCACCTCGAGAGGATCTCGAGAGGATTTCGACAGGATAAAATATCCCTTTTTTCAGCACTGTAACTCGATAGGTTGCCTTCAGCAGCTTGACAGGTTCACTTCAGATTCTCGACAGGTTAAAATGCAGCCAATTTAAGTGCTTGATAGGCTGCTGATCTGCTCGAGTGGATTAAATGGCTTCAGCACTCCAGCTCAAGAGGTTGGAAGTTGCACTCTAAACTGCTCGAAAGGTTTTAATGGAGCTCGACAAGTTGGTTTTAGCTGCTCGAGTGTAATGCATTTTGCAATAAAGCACTTGACAGCATTATGTTTCAGCCAAGAAACACTTGAGTTGATCAATGGGGCTTCAACTAGCAGCTCGAGAGGATCAATGTAGTAGGTCGAGAGGTTGATTCTGTAGCAATTGCAGCTGCTCGACAGTTGTGGTGAACTACTCAATAGCCATAAAGTGCAACATCAGCCCACTACTCGAGCATTTAAAATACAGCTTGAGCTGCTCGAGTTCACAATAGCCAGCACTTAAAAGTGCTTGACAGGTTAGTTGTTTCAGCTCATAACTACTCGACAATAGCCATACCACTCTAGTGGTTGATTTGTGCAGCTCGACAGGATCAATTACAGCAGAGTAGCTGCTTGAGTAGATCAAGTATGCAGGTCTACAATTCGAGTGCTTCACTGCAGCTGCTCTTGGGGCTGTTATGTTCCACTCAAAGTGTTGCATTGCTGCAGACACACAAAGTATTGTAGCTATCATGTGCCCAACTGCTATTCTATTTAATACATTGGAGCAGCACTCCTCTCTACTTGGGCTCCACTTCTCTCCTTCAACAGGCCTTCTAGGTCCCCGAAGCATGCGAAATAGCCCCAATGGTGTGAACTACCATGTTGCACTGTGAATCCATTAGCTCCACAACTTAGTTCAAAATTCTTTCTTCTTGGCTTGGAAATGATGGATTGCAGCACTAAGCTATATTTTCCTGTTATCTACACAAACACACTTAAAAGTCATTATTAACTAGCTCCAAGGTCTATTAGTGGTAAGGTTAGGAGGTAAAAAATGGTATTTTTCAGTGCTCAATAATAAATGGTACATGGAGAAATTGTAATTAGACATAATAGTACATCTTGATCCATTGTTTAGATGGAGGTTGGCTTTCATTAATGGATGTATAGTTTCTTTTTGGACATGTGCATATGGTAGATAGTTTTGTGGGTTAGTTTTCCATTCTGTTAGTGATATTGCTTTGTTGTGTTTCCTCTTTTGTGAGCTTTCCATTATGAGATGACCCAATCCTTCCTATTGGTTTATGTGAGGGAAGATCGAGCTGTCAGGGAGTGATGCTTGCACAGTGATTCCATAGCATCACTGTGTTTCGAATCATATGTGTGATCCAACGGCACGGGTTTTGTGGTATGGAAAACCCGGGTTATCACTGCTAAGAAATTACCTGAAGCTAGGCGCTGAAGAGAAAGTCTCAAAATCCCTAAGCTCGGAAGAAAGACACTCAAAAAGTCGATTGCTTGATGTGTTGGATGTGTGGGGTAGGGGGTCTATTTATAGGTATTCGGGTAATTGCGCGCCCTGTAGGAGGTGTGCAATTAATCGGTCAAACCCAATTTCACTCCCTGTCTGGTGCGCTTAATCGGATTATGCGCCCTATCCCAGGCACATAATCACTTTGAGTCGCTGACTGACTTAGTGAGTGACCGACTGACTGACTCAGTCGGGTATCCGAGTTCTAATCTAATTAGAACTAATTACACGCCCTGCTGGGAGCGTGCAATTCGATTAAGCGACAGATCAGTTGCGGTTAATCGAGGAATTCAAGCGGTCAAGGGAACTAGAGTCCAGGTCTAAAGTGGACCAATTACGCACGGGTGGTGGGGCACATAATCGATTACCCACCCTATCCTAGGCACGAAATTCGATCTTAAGGTGGTCCTCAGTAAAGTAGACCTGGTCCAAGTTGGACCAATTGCGCGCCAGTTGTGTGGTGCTTAATCTAATTGCGTGCGATGTAGAGGGCCTAGAATTCGAGATCCTCCTCGGGCTAAGTCGGGTCTAAACCATCGAGATATTGCTTTAGCCTGTGCTTTGACCATATACTATTATTTCAGTATATAGTCCCCGTATTAGGGTTTTAAGACTTTCAGAGAAGATGAGTTTTTCTGAAAGAGGTGGGCAAGGTCAAAGGTTAACTGAACAGGTTCGTATATTCCGAGAGGGAAAAATTAGGTTGTCTATAAATACTCCTCTTCTGCATGTTCTTGCGAAGTTAGAATGCGTAAAAAAAGTAGACACCCCTTTTTCGAGGGTGCCTTCTCGTTTCTTTTGGGAAATCACAAATATGGACTGGGGATGCTGACATGAAATGCTTGGCTTTCTTATTATTAGCTCAAGCTAAAATGGAACATTCGGGGGCTTAGTGGTAGCTGTCGAAGGGCATATCCATTACCGCGGATGCAAGGGGCATCCTACCACATATCACAACCTGCTACGAGTGATAGTGAGATGGGGGGAAATCAACATATCCTTATCCATGGGTTCAAGGGGCATCCCGCCGCATATCACGACTTGCTGCAAGGGGCAGTCAAATGGGAGGAAAGTCGACATATCCTAGTCTATAAGTGCAAGGGGCAATCAAACAAAGGGATATTCGATACAATCGAGGTACCGGGAGGCATCATACGAATGTCCAGAGATAAGGTCAAGTGACCTAATAATAAGATGTAATATCATGCAATGGTGAAGGCTTTCACAAGTCATGTCAAACCGAGCGCGTCATTGCTCACACTAGTAGCACGTCAGGCATCCCTTTCCAGTGGACATTTGTGATTTCTCAGAGATGAGCATACTTAGTGTTCAGTTTCTCAGGGGAAGGAATGGATTGGAGTGATGAGAAGTGAAGCTTGATTATTAATATATATATATATATATATTTTTTTTTTTTAATTTTTTTTTTAAATTTGGGATTTTAACTTAAGATCAATTCGATTGTAAAACTGTGAAAAATGTGGCTTTCGAGATGTCACTAAGCAAATCCACAGGAGCGGGATTTGGGGACCCGACCATTTATGTGGTTGTCAAGATGACACTTGGTATGCCGGATACTCTGCCTAACCTTCTCATGAACACTGATGATTATCTCTTATCGGAGGACTACAGTGATTCATGTGTCAGGAGAGACGGGTTTTAAAAATTTTTGACTTAATCTTAGCTAACTATATTTTATAAGGAATATCTAGTAGGAGAAGAAGTGTTTTACTTACCTGATTTATTGTCGGCAGGAGGCTTTTTCTTGCGATGGGACTGGCTAGCTGTTGCTCCCATGGTTGTGTCCCGATGGGATTACGGGCGACTCCTCCTTCTAGTTTGAATCACCTTTGCTTGTCATGTAAGGTTACCGGATAAGACGGGAGTGTTTGGCAGGTGGGGTCGTTGGAAGGACTCGAGCTCTTTATGGAAGCATGAGAAATCACACAACCACCCAAATCATTCGTATCAATGGCTTTGTCGCCTTCAGGCTACTGAGTTTTCGTGTGAATTTTCCCACATGAACTCAAAGCCTTCTTGTTGGTGTTTATGCATTGCCAAGGTGACTTGCTGTGCCACTTCATATCCCGGTGGGAGTGTCGTGATGGGACATTTTGGAGGGGTGTGGTCTGCGATGGGACATTAGTTGCCCCTTCCCCTTCATTCTGTGGGGTCACGTGATGGGACATCAGAGGGTTTATTCTCCTTTCATTTCTGCTATAGTAGGGTCTGATGATTATCGGTGTAATGGGATATCTAAATTGCCTGATGAGATGTTCATGATGAGACTTGATAGTTGATGGGCGCGACGGGATGTCAGAGGGGTTCCTGCTTTCCTGTCAGTGAGTATTTGCTTCTGTTGTGGTGGATTCTAACGACTATTGTGTGATGGGGCATTCGGGAGTCATCGCGACGGGACGTGATGATTGTTGTGGTAAGACGTTTGGAGGGAGGTTCGGCTCTTTGCAATGGGGTGTTGGATGAGCCTTCTCTTCTGTTTGCTAGGAGGAGTAACACGTTGGGATTTCGGGGAGGCGTGACTGGCGATGGGGCATTGGTGGTCCTCCCCTTTTGTTGTGTGTCGTGGCGGTTTGTGACGGTATTTTGGGGAAGTGTAATCGATGGATCTCGATTATATGGCCAGATCGGGTCACAGCTGCATCGCGATGGGACTTGTTCATGAGCGTGTGATGGAGTATTGGTCGCTGATGACCCTTTAGTTGTCTTACGATGTGATGGGACAAGGATGGTGTCTTTCTTTAGCAGGTGATGTCTTGAGATCGTGTCGTGATGGTCTCACCCTTTGGCCTTTGTGATGGGAATTCTGAGAAGCTCATTTTTGGCTTTTTTCAATGGGACATCGGTCAAACCTACCTTCGGTTGCATGGCATGTAAGGTCGCGTGATGAGGTTTTAGTGTCATGATGAGGGCATGGCTGATTTAGGTCTATGAGCTTAGGTGTTGGGATAGCGTTGGATATGTGCATCCCATAGCAATGGGACATGGGTTATTGGGAGAATGTGTGGTGGGATATCAGTGATTACATGTACTTGTGAGTACGCGATGAGACACCTGCGAGAATAATTTTGAACGGGGTTGGACGTTAATTCGTAGTAAGTCGTCAGGGGGTGACCTGGCTGCGATGGGACTGTAGGGAGATGTCCTTACCTGTGACCACTCTTGCCGATCTTCTTGGGTTGATTTGGGTATTTAACTAGATTTATTTGGGGTTTAATCAGACTTACTTGGGCATTTTTGGGATTTAATAGATTTTATTAGATTTATTTGATTTACTTGGTTTTATTTGGTTTATTTAGGTTTTTATTTGATTTATTGATTTACTTGGTTTTATTTCACTTATTTAGGATTTTATTTGATTTATTTGGAGAGTTTATTTGGTTTTATATGGTTTATTCAGGATTTTATTTGATTTATTTAGGATTTTATTTGATTCATCGGGGAATTTATTTGATTTATTTAGGATTTTATTTGATTTATTTGGGATTTTATTTGATTTTATTTGATTTTATTTGATTTATTTGAGATTTTATTTGATTTATTTGATTTTATTTGGTTTTATTTGGGGAGTATAAGGTTCTATTTGGGAATCTTAAGGTTAAAGATGTGTTAGAATTTCACTTTAAGGAGTTTTAATGAATTTCTGCCATTTGTTTTGCTTAAGGTATGAGGTTTGTCTTGTTTTAATTTAAGGTTTAGTTTGAGGTGACATTTGTCATGGGTGTGTGAATTTAATCTCTAGAACTTTAGAGGGATGCTAGATGTTTTAATCCTATTGGCTCACCTAACTTGTTTTGGATTTGTGTTTCTGGAAGCATAAGTGTTGTGTGATTATTGGCTTATTTAAGTTTGCCATGGATTGTGGTTCTTTTAAGGGGCATGTGTACGATTTAGATTTAACTAGGTAGGGGTGCTTAGAAATGTGGCACTTGTCACATTGTGGAGAGGGGGGACTTTGCCTATAAGTAGGTATTTAGGGGCTTTTATTTTATTTTGAATTTTACTTATAATTTTGAATTTGTAATAATTTTTTTGGACTTGTAAAATTTTGGGCTTATGGAATATCTTTTCTCCCTTTTATTTTGTATCCAAGTGTTGTGCCCAAAGAAATTTGTAATTATTTATTATTTTTTTTTTGAGAATGAGCGGTATTGGGAATTAGGGGTGGTGCTAGGGTTGGTGATGCTGATTTGACCTGAAGTGCCACCCTATTGGCGGAAGAGATGGAAGAGCTAAGAGTTGGTGGAAGGAAAGAAAAGGAAAGAGCTGCGTTAGAGTTCACGTGACCGGCGCCAGTTGCTTCTTGGTAGGCTTTGCGGATTGACCTCTTGTGAGCCTTCCCTTGGGGGGTCTTTGCGATGGCTCTTCATGGGTGTTTGCATCGGATCCTGAGTGTCTTCTATGAGCTACTCTTTCTTTTCCGCCAACTCGGGGCTCTGCGATGCCAATACTTGATCGTGTAACTTGAAAGATTGCATCATAAGCGACATCTCAGGGGAATTACGGAGTGAAGACGAGATTTTTGTTAGAATTCATTCAGGGTGTGCTTCCTCCCCAGACTTTTCCATCGTCTTTCGCTAAAAAAATTCAGATTTCAGCGTGTACTGCCTGAACGCACTGATTTTCAAGTCCTTATTTTATATTGTATATTCATAGGGGACGCCCTCGAGGTAGTTTGTAATAATTTTGACATTTATGAGAAGAGTTTTTTTATAATTACTTGTATTTTGGTAAATTTTTTATTTGACTCAGTCAATTTAGTTCGGTTTACTTTATTTTGTTGAGTGCATTTTTTATTCGGTTAAAAATATTTGGGATCTAAAGTGTTTGGGTATGTTATTGATTAAGGGTCAAGTTTTAACTGACTCTAAGGTATTTAAATGTTTAAATGGCGGCGAGCTTTTGGATGTCTAAGTGTGTACCAGGGGGTATTTTCTAATTTTCGGAGTTCATGGGCATAGGTGTATAAGTTCTGGGCTGTAGGTGTGGTTTTAGATGTGGCTAAGTGTAGGAAACCATCCCTGGCTGGTGCAGCTGGGCATACATTTTTTTGGTTATGCTTGGGAAATTGCGCGCAGGTCACAAGGCGCATAATTAGATTGCGCTCCTGGTTGGGTGTGCATGAGTAAGGAGATCAGTGGGGGTATTACGCGCCTTAATGAGTGTGCATAAGTCAATTATGCGCCCCAAATTGTGCGCACAATTAGAGCATCACCTGGTCATTATGCTGGTGACCTTTGAAATTTCACCCATGGTGGCGGGCGCAGAATCTAATTTTGGGTGGGCGACAGTTTGATTGTGCGCCCTGTACAACGCGTGCAACTTATATTATGCGTTGGTGTACAGGCGCATAATTCAATTGTGCGCTTGTGTCAAGGCGCACGTTTGACGCGCGCTCTATATAAGCTGAAAAGTCTTCATTTTTGCCTACGCTTTCTAGTTTTCTCTTGATTCTCTGCTTCCCTGCTTCCTAGTACCTTGATTCTCGTGTTTTTGTGATATTTCGCAATCCGTCCATCTGTTTCTAGCGTAGTTTCTTGCATTCTTAGTTTTTCAAGCTTTTCGATTTGAGATGGATTCCGAGGGGAATGATCGACTTTACATGACCGCTTCGGAGATGGAGCGGCTGATGGGGGGCGAGCTTGCTGAGGCTTCTGAGGTTTGTACCGATGCTGATGCCATGGTGGAGGGTGATGGTGAGGTGGTGGTCTGGGAGGACACCCCAGAGGATGATGAGGAGGAGGTTGACGATGGTGCTCCGCGTCAGGGTGCGAGTGCGATGTGCATCCCACTAGAGGAGTTCTTCGCACGAGACCAGGTAGGTACCCGTGAGTAAGAGTCTTCTTTTATTACTTTGGCATTTAGGTTATAACATAGACTTCTTAGGATCTGGAAACCATTTTAATTTATGTCGAACCTGCATCTAGTGTAGTGTGCATGCGCATTCATGCATCATGTTCGTATCTTGCTTTAGGTCATGTTTATTTTCTTGTTCTGTCTTAATTTTATCATGTTGTGTGTGCTTCTCATAGATTATCATTATGATTTGTGATTATCGCATGTTTTACTACATTATTTTATTAGGATTAGGTTTACTTATTGCTTGTAGTTCTTATTAATTTTATCGTAGTTATAGGCGCTAGCCCTATTTTGTTTTCTTCTCATTTTTTGTTTATTATTTGTTAGGAGTCCCTGGTGCTGGCTATCAACACTGCATGGTCGGAGTCCCACACTTGGTATCGTGCCTTGCTTGAGTTCCAGCGGGCATGGTTGGTGTCTTTCGACTTCAGACCGATCCTGGAGTTGGAGCCCTTCCAGGTTAACCGGGGTCTGATTGGGGCGACCTTGGAGAGGTGGAGGGAGGAGCAGCAGGCACTGCTCTTCCCAGTTGGGATGTTATTACTAACCCTAGAGGACTGGGTCTGCATTACCAGACTCAGATTCGAGGGGGAGTAGGTGACCGGTCAGATGGAGGGGGAGTATCTGGCAGTATGCGAGGAGATCCTCTGAGTCGCATATCTCTTCAGCGGATCCGGATCAGGAGTGGTCCATTTCACCTGGTTTTTTGATACATTTGCTAGAAGCAGCTTTGTCCCTCCGAGATGCCACTTGAAGCTAAGAGTTTCATTCCAGGCACGTTGTGAGGCGATGGCGTGCCAAGAGCCTGTGGTGGAGCTGGGAGTGGTGGCAGACCGAGTGCTCCGGGCATTCTTGATGCACTTCCTTGAGGTAGTGCTCTTTTCTTCTACCATCCAGGGGTGTGTTACTGGGCTATTTTTTACGCTTCTTGGGGATCTAGACCGAATCCCCACCTACGCCTGGAGCACGACGGTATTAGCAGACCTCTACGCGCAGCTGTATCGTAGAGGGAGAGGTGTTGCTACCATCGAAGGTTTCCTCCCTTTCCTTTAGGAGAGTCTTGGTTAGTTGTTGGCTTCAATGTTGTCTTAGTTGCTTAACCTTTCGTCTTAATGATGGTTTCAATGTTTGTGTGTTTAGTTTTGGGCGTACAATCACTTCACCTTCTTATGCCCGTGAGTCCCAGCGGGGATCACCATTACTTTCCCGCAGATGCACGTGTGGTGGAGGGCGTTGGGGTGCCATTGCCAGTCTTCAGATCTATAGCCACATGAGGTCTCTTCTAGGACATGCATGCAGGGCAGGTACATGTTGTCTACATTATTAATGTCTTAGTTTCACTGATGATTATTTCTCTGTTTCTGGATCTAGGTGATTTGGAGGCCCTATACAGTCGGGGAGGAAGCCGAGCAGCCAGTGGTCCAGTCTGGCCAGCCCTTCTTCGATGTGGACATCTGGGTCTATTATTTTGAGAAGGTGGAGTGCATCCACCTTTCTCGGGTAGGTCAATAGTTGGGGCTCTCTCAGGGAGTCCCCTCAGAGATTCACCACAGGGTGGCGAAGAGGATGACCGGTCCCCGTAGCTGAAACTTTGTGTTAAAGATGGAGGCTCAGATTGTTGATTTAAGAGCTGGGGGGACCTGGGTGATAGGGGCACACGATGTGGCGGATGCTCGGGAGTTCGTGAGATGGTTTCGGCAGCTCAATGGTGGTCGGCTCTTCACGCGTCCTTTCCATGGGAGCGACGCTTCTACAGGTGGTTGTCCTGAGTCAGATTCGACATTAAGGGAGAGGCTGGCCGCATTAGAGGAGGGTCACCTTGACGCGGACATTCACGGAGCGTTGGATGCTCTCCACATGGAGATGGAGCATACAGGGTGCGCTCCTTATCCCGATGAGGAGATGTTGTGCTCCCTGACGTCCTCGGTCTTTCAGGTCAAGATGGCAAAGGACGAGCTAAGGGCTCCGCTGGCAAAGGTTCGATGATCTCTGGTGAGTTTGTTTATTGGCTTTAATTATCAGTGTATACTTGTTTGGTTTCTAGTTAGTTTAATGTAATTTTTTTATCTGGTTCCCTTTGTGTTTGCCAGACTGAGAGAGAGGGCGAGGTCGCTAGTCAGGCGGCACTGATTGAGCTGCTCCAGGGTCAGCAGTAGGCTAGTCGAGAGGTGGAGGCCAGCCTACATTATGAGATCGACTGACTGGTAAGTGTTTCATATTCATTTGGGTTTTATTAATCGTTAGTATCATTTATTTCATCGTTTCTAATGTGTTTGTTATGTGTCATGTTTGCAGAGGTCAGAGCTATAGGGCCTTGGGGTATCGACTCCAGCATTTGATCCTTCTTTGACTGCGTTGTCCAGTCGAGAGGATCCCATGATAGATCAGCTTCGAGCTGAGCTGGAGCATTGAGTGAGCTTCTAGTGTCTTCTGAGTTGTTATTCTATTTAGTTCATTTAGCGATTTGGCCCAAAAGAGAGAGGGAGAATACAAGCAAAGATGACAGTTGAGCCAAAGCTTGATGGAACACCTTGGTAGTGCTCACCATGGTGACTCACTGTTGCTGATCATCATTGACCAATCTAGCAGATGAATGAAGATTAGCTGAGAAGGGAGGAGACTGTGACAGCAACAAGTGCAATGCACTAGAGTAGCAAGAGATGGACTTCGCAGAGTTGAGGAGCTTCCTCGCGAAGCTAAAGATATAGTGGAAGAGGCCCTCACGGAGATAAGGCGCATAATCAAGAGGCAAGTTATAAAGCCATAGTGAAGATCTCGCAGCTTAAAATTCTTAGAATCTGCCCTTGCAAAGCTCTCACGGAGATCGAGCCCTAAAGCAGCTGTGCATAGAACACTGCAAGCTCATATGCACAAAGAACCAAAAGTCATCTCACGGAGTTCTCGCATGGCCCTGGATGAGAGAGACGCCTAAAATTCCTCTCGCGCACCCTGGAGCCTTACAAGTTACTACGCTCGCGCAGGAGCTCACCTGCGCGAGTACTTAGCGAGAAAGAGCTTCTGAAGCTCTACTGTGCGAGAAATCCTGACGCTCTAGATTATCTCTACGAAAACACGATGATGCGAAGTAACTACGTGATTCACTAAAAGTCCAACTGCGCGAATGAGCCCTTCCCATCAGCCAAAGCCAACTCTACGAAGGCAAAGCTACTGTGCGAATGAGTTAAAAGCAAATCCCAGCCCCGCGAAGCACAAGCTCTCAACTTTTCAGTTTTATTCAAGGACCTTTTGAGAATTTCCCAAGGCTAGCGCACACTTCTTGAGGTGCAGATTTCGAGGCATATGTCTCGAGGCATTCAAGGGTTGTAAGAGTGCCACGTCTGCTAAAGAAATTAAGCTTAACCTCTTAAGATCCAAGGCCATTTTCAGAGAGTATATAAGCTGTTCATAGAATTTATTATTGGCATCTTTCCTTCATCCTTTGCCGGCTGAGAGCTCTAGCAGGCTAGGGTTAGGGTTTGATCACCTCTGTTTTCCTATTTTTTTCTTCTCTCTTAGCTCAACACTTGTTGGCTAATCCCCCTGTAAGTAGTTAGGTTTAGTTTTGTTTTAGTTTTATAATAGATTTTTGTATACATTGGGATCTTAGATGAGTAGTTGTGTATGGGCTGCAGCCAAGAGACAGTTCATTGTAAGTTTTGCTGTTATCAATGAACTGCTGTTTTAATGCTTAATCAAATCTATAGATCTTATGGTTTTTTTAGATGTCTATAGCATCCATGTATTTGGGACTAACCCATTTAGTTTCTAGTAGGTCTTTTATTTATCATCTGACTTCCCTTGGTTTCATAGACACATGAAAAGCAATGTTGGATCTATAGTGAGATCCAGGGAGCTCGGAGACCTAAAGACTATGGTGGTTATAGCTGTTTTCATGTTCTTTCTTAGGCCTCTGTGAGATGGACAGACCAATGGGATACCCTGTGACCATTCAAGTGGACAGAGTATAGCCCTAAGGTTGTGTCCATCCACATGTTTGAGAAGGATTCTTCTGCCCTACACATGAGCTTCTAGAGCCTTGTGAGGAGGTTTGTACAGTAGTTGGCTCCCCTCTGTTCTACCTAATCGATATCAAATGTTAGATCTGATCTCTTGTAGTAATTACAGCTTGAGGCTGAGTCATTGTAGGCTGTTTGTAGCAATGACTAGCTGAGCTAAAGGTCTTATTCATCCTATTGCGTGGTCCTTTTTGCGGGCACTAGTGAGCAGTATGCCTTAGCAAAGCACTTAGGATCTTATGGGTTGGAATATCTATGGATGTCAGCCAGGTCTATGCGTAGATCTGGGGAGCTTGTAGCACTGACATTACATAGTACTGCAGTAGTATTCATGGCTAGAGCTGGCCTAGTGGTTAGGGAAATGATCAGTCCACTCTTCTGGATTGGACTAGCGAATTTCTGGTTTAACTAATGGGATTTGACAGACTCTATCAGATATCCTATGACCATTATAGTGGACAGAGTATAGCTCTAAGAGTGCCCTAAATGGCATGGGTTAAACTGGGAGCTTATACCTTGTTGAGGCTTTTAATAGCGTCTCAGCAAGGAGCACTGCAGAGACAGACTAAATCTGAGTTACATTACTATATCATTAACTCTAGCTTAACCTGTTTACTTCTCAGAATTTTTGTATTTTATTTTGACACACACTACCACCATCTTCTTCTCAACCCTTTCTTTAGGATAGGACTGCACTTTATTTTCCCTTTTTGTGTAAATTTAGTGTAGTCGTGACACCCAACTCCCTTCTCTTAGGATTGTCAGATCTGGAGGCTTACTATCAGTGCCCAATTTGGGCTCTTGATCATTTTCTCTATGGGACAAACTCTTATTTATCAAAACTTGCTACAATAGACCTTGAATCTTGCAGGTCTAGGATTAATTTGGTTGTGCTGAATTCATTCTTTTATATTACTTTATTTTCAATTGATTTCCACCACACAATAGCATAAGCACACTTTCACACCAAGTAAAAGAAAAGCAACAACTTTTTGGGGTCGCTGTCGGGGAATTTTGATCTTTTTAGTAGACCTGAGTTGTACTGTAATTTAGACTAACAAATCCTTTGTAGCTGTATTTAATCTAGAATAAAAGTACTACTGATTCTTTATAGAATTTTACAGAAATGGATACTAGAAGCAGGGAAAAGCTAGAGCTGCAAGTGGAGCGTAGCTAGCTCTGTTTGCACTTCCTTTCCCCTAAATTTCATGTCATTTATGTTGAATCCCTTGTTATCTTGTTTAGTGTAAATTTGTGTAGCTATTATTTTTATTGTGTGAAATTATTTTTGTGTGCTTGTAAGCATTTTCATTACTAATTGGTGAGTGTATGCTTGGGAGAAGGTCCTTAAACCCAGACTTAGAACCCCCAAATCCGGAGGTGAAAAGGATCCTTAGACCTAGACACACCACACTGAGCCCTACTGAAGCAGACACCATGGCTGAGAGGCAAAGGACATTAAAAGAATACAATGCACTTGGGGAGTACACCTCTCCCTTCTACATTCAATTTCCCTCTGTTGAGGAAAACTATAAAATTAAATCTTTCACCATCAGTATGCTACCTTCATTTCATGGGCTGAGTAAAGAAGATCCCTATAAGCATATTGACCAGTTTTTAGCACTTTACACTACCTTCAATATTGCTGGCTTGGGGCCTGAGGCCACTAAATTGAGGCTTTTTCCTTTTTCACTAAGGTACAAAGCCAGCACATGGCTATCAAAGCTCCCTGC
Organism: Chloranthus sessilifolius; assembly: GCA_021018995.1. NCBI lineage: Eukaryota > Viridiplantae > Streptophyta > Magnoliopsida > Chloranthales > Chloranthaceae > Chloranthus > Chloranthus sessilifolius. The sequence continues at coordinate 86,460,927 of CM037594.1, read as the reverse complement.
CAACAACATACAGTCATGGAGTGACCTTCAAATCAAGTTCCTAGCAAATTTTTTCTCTATGAACAAAACAAGCCAGATGAGGACAAAAATTCTGTCATTCACTCAGTCCTCAACTAAGAACTTTAATGAAGCTTGGGAAAGATTCCAGGAGATGTTAAAACAATGCCCCCACCACTAAATCCCAATGTGGCAGCTTATCTAAGTGTTTTATCAAGGAATTAATGCCAATAGTAGGGATATGGTGGATGCATCTTGTGGTGGTAGCTACCTCCACAAGATAGCTGAGGAAGCTTGGGAGCTGCTTGACATAATAGGGGAAAATTCCATGCAGCAGGAATCTCTGTCACGCAATGACAGCCAGATTTAAGCTAAAATGGTGAAATAGGTCACCCCTAGAGGTGGAATATATGAAGTAAAGGTACAGGGTGATTTGGAGAGAAAGGTGGACAACCTGAGCTTGAAGTTTGACAAATTGATGAATGTGATGCAGCCCCGGATGGTTGCACAGGTGGAGGAGGCATGTCTGATATGCCAATCTCCCACACATTCTATTCATGATTGTCCATTAGCCAATCAATTTCCAGATTTTGTTATGGAGCAAGCCAATGCTGTGCAAACCTTTGGGCAGCAACCTGCTGGGTATTCTTGGAGGAACCACCCAAATATGAGGTGGAGACAAGACTCATATCCTCAACCCCAGCAACAACAAATGGTAGCTCCTTACAGACCCCATCACCAGTTTAATCAAGGTTACCCACCAAAGAAAAATTTCCTGTTACCTGCCCCACAGTCTAACTAGTTAGCGTTTCCCCCACAACAGCCCAGATCCTCTTCATTTGAAGAGCAGATGATGGCTTCAATGCAAAATTTAGGGAGCCTGGTTCAGACTGTCAATTCTCATGGACAGAGCATAAAAAGATTGAAGACTAGCTTGGCCAAACCGGTAATGCTCTTAACATGAGAGAAGAAGAAAAATTGCTCAGTCAGCCCCTAGCCAATTCAAAAGGGCAGCTCTTGCTTAGAGAAATACCCTTCACCCGTGAGGATGCCGATGCCATAACTACCCTTAGGAGTGGCAGGGTGGTTGACAATTTAGTGGACAGTGAACAGGTGGAGGTCACAGAAAATGAAACTAAAAAAAAATGGATTGTTAGTGTCAAAGCCAAGGCTTGTTTCCCCTGTTGTGGATCAGCTAGGGCAAAATAATGGGGCTGATGTTAAGCCCCAACATAAAGAAATAAATAAAGATAAAAGAAAAAGAAAAAAATATGATCATGATGGTAGTAGGCACCCAGCAGTGCCACAACTGCCATTTCCTCAAGTTCTAGCTGGCCCACCCCCTCTTGATAAAGGGAATGCGTAGATGGAGGAAATGCTAGAGACTTTCAAGCAGGTTCGGATCAACTTGCCCCTACTTGATTCCATAAAGCAAGTCCTTGCCTATGCTAAATTTTTAAAGGACCTCTGCACTCAATAGAGGAAAGCTAGGGTGCAATTGTCTAAAAGAGTTTTTGCTGTTGAGCATGTTGAGTCAGTTATGTCCATTGCCACACCTAAAAAATTACAAGACCCAGGGATACCTACTATCCCTTGCATAATCGGAAACCACACCATCGGAAAAGCCCTCCTGGATTTAGGGGCCAGCGTGAACTTACTTCCTTATTCTATATATGAGGAATTAGGTTTGGGGGAGCTCAAACCTACATCAGTTGTGCTCCAAGTGGCTGACAGGTCTGAGAGGAGGCCTGTAGGTGTGGTAGAGGATGTCTTGATAGGGGTGGACAAATTTTATTATCCAGCTGATTTTCTTATTTTAGACATGGACCCTTGTAAAAGCAAAACCCCAATTCCTGTTATTCTTGGCAGACCATTCTTGGCTACTGCAATTGCTTACATACAATGCAGGTCAAGGGTAATGGAGGTTACATTTGGGAACATAGAGGCCCATTTAAATGTGTACCATGCTGCTACAGTGCCTCATATTAACATTGAGGACTGCTGTATAATAGATGTACTAGATGACCTGATAGAAGAAGAATTATCCAATCTGCTGGATTGGGATAATTTGATTGAATGCATGGAAAGTGTTTAGAGTCTGTTTAAGAAGGAGGCCTCAATTCCCATGACAGAAGACAGCACCAACACTGAGTCTTCTGTGGACCTAGTGCAGCACATGTTGCTGCCCCTTCCTCAAGCCACTAAGGCACCTTTGTTGCCTTCCATTGAATGTCCCCCTGAGTTGGAGCTGAAGCAACTCCCAGTTTAGGAGTTTCTTCACCTCCTCTCTCACTAGTGAGCAGGATGAGGAATTACTGAATATCCTTATGAAGTATAAAAAAGCAATTGGGTGGACAATAGCTGACCTAAAATGCCTTAGTTTGCATGCACTAGATTCACCTGGACGAGGGCGCAAATCCCTCAAGGGAGATGCAGAGAAAATTAAATCCTCACATGCAGGAGGTAGTCCTAAAGGAGAAGTAAAACTGTTGGATGCAGGGGTGATTTATCCCATTTTAGATTCCGAATGGGTGTCACCTATCCAGGTACTACCTAAAAAGTCAGGCATCAGAATTGTTACATCTAATTCTGGGGAGCTGATGCCCGCCAGAGAGACCACTGGCTGGAGAGTGTGCATTGATTATAGAAAGCTTAATTCCAAAACCAGAAAAAACCACTTCCCCCTCCCTTTTATTGACCAAATCCTAGACAAGTTGGCTAGGAAGGCATACTATTATTTTCTTGACGGATACTCAAGGTATAACCAAATCCCTATGGATCCTCAAGACCAGGAGAAAACTACTTTCACATATCCCTTTGGCACCTTTGCTTACAAAAGGATGCCTTTTGGACTATGCAATGCCCCAACCACTTTTTAGAGGTGCATATATGCAATTTTTTCTGATATGATTGACAAATTCCTGGAAATCTTTATGGATGATTTCTCTGTGTTTGGGGATAGCTTTAGCCAGTGTCTAGTCCACCTTGAAAAAGTTTTGCAAAGATGTGAGGAGACCCACTTGGTCCTAAGCTAGGAAAAGAGTCACTTCATGGTGACCCAAGGTATTGTACTAGGCCATGTGGTCTCCCACAAAGGAATTGAGGTGGACAAGGCTAAAGTAGACTTGATTTCACATTTGCCCTCACCCAGGACTGTCAAGCAAATTAGATCATTTCGTAGGCATGCTGGAATTTACAGGAGGTTCATCAAGGACTTCAGCAAGATTGTCAAACCATTGTGCTACCTGCTTTGCCAGGATGTGCCGTTCATATTTTTTGCTGAATGCCTCGAGGCCTTTGAGGCTTTGAAGAAGTGCCTCACCACTGCCCCTGTAATCCAGGCCCCAAATTGCTCACTCCCCTTTGAGCTGATGTGTGATGCTTCAGACTTGGCCATAGGTGCTGTCTTAGGATAGAGGAAAGACAAGCTACCTGTAGTGATCTATTATGCCAGCAGAGCACTAGTTGAAGCTTAGTTGAACAACAATACAACTGAGAAGGAGCTACTTACAGTCATGTTTACTGTGGACAAATTTAGACCCTACTTGTTGGGATCTAAAATTGTAGTTTTTACAGATCACTCGGCCCTAAAATACTTATTGGCTAAGAAGGATGCAAAGCCCAGGTTGATCAGATGGATTCTCCTCTTGCAGGAGTTTAATCTTGAGATCAAAGACAAGAAGGGAGTTGAGAATGTGGTGGTTGACTACCTCTCTAGGATTATTTTGGAAGAATGTGCAGCAACACCAGTTAATGAGTTGTTCCCCTATAAGCATCTTTTTGTTGTGCAATCTTGTGTGCCCTGGTTTGCACACATTGTTAATTTTCTTATTGCTGGTAGGATCCCTCCACACTGGTCTAAAGTGGACAAAGACTTGTTCTTCTCTCAGGTTAAACAATTTCTGTGAGAGGATCCATACCTTTACAAGCATTGTGCAGACCAGGTCATTAGGAGATGTGTGCCTGACAATGATTTTCACGACATTCTTTCAATGTGCCATGAGCAAGCCTGTGGAGGTCATTTCAGTGGCAAAAAGATTGCAGCAAAAGTGCTCCAATGTGCATTGTATTGGCCTTCTTTGTTTAGAGATACAAAATTGCATTGCAGGGCATGTGAGAGATGTCAAAGGATGGGAGGCATTTCGAAGAGAGACTCCATGCCATTGCAGCCCATCCTAGTTGTAGAACTTTTTGACATCTGGGGAATTGATTTTATGGGCCCCTTTCCTTCATCTATGGGATTTAATTTCATACTTGTGGTAGTGGACTATGTGTCCAAATGGGTAGAAGCCATTGCCACAAAGACCAATGACCACACAGTTGTCCTTAAATTCTTGAAGGATAATATCTTCTCACGATTTGATATCCCCAGAGCTATTATCAGTGATGGCGGGAGCCACTTCTGTAAAAAATCTTTCGAGAACCTGCTCAAAAAGTATTCTGTTACACACAGAATTGCAACTCCCTACCACCCACAGACCAGTAGGCAAGTTGAAATTTTTAATAGGAAGATTAAGTATATTCTAGAGAAAACTGTGAGGCTTGATAGAAAGGATTGGGCACCAAAGCTGAATGATGCTTTGTGGGCTTATAGGACTGCCTATAAGACTCTTATTGGCATGTCCCCATTTTGGTTGGTGTATGGCAAGGCCTGCCACTTCACTGTGGAGTTAGAGCATCGAGCCTATTGGGCTATCAAAACAATGAATGTAGATCTAACTTCTGTTGGTTCTCACAGGAAGTTGCAAATGGTAGAACTTGATGAGATGAGGCTAGAAGCTTATGCCAATGCCAGAATATACAAGGAGAGATCAAAAGCATTCTTGACAAGAAGTTGTTAAGGAAGGACTTCATTGCTGGCATCAAGGTTTGGCTTTATAACTCCAGACTTAAATTCTTTCAAGGGAAGCTGAAATCCAGATGAGATGGACCTTATACTGTCATCAAAGCCTCCCCATCTAGTGCTATGGAGATCTTGGACCCAAAGTCAGGGCAGATTATGAAAGTAAATGGGCAGAGGCTCAAGATTTATGTAGAACAACCAGTGGAGCTTCCTCGGCTCATTCACCTACATGAACCTCCCACTGATCAATGATCCACAACCTTGTATTATATGTGCCATATCTATTTTGTGTGCTTGTTTATTTTCAAATACTGTATAGGTTTTATTCTTAATATTGTTCATTTATGTCAGTAACATAGGAGATGAATATTGAGCAAAGTACTAGCACTGCAGCTGTTTAGACTCTATTTACATCAAAGTGTTTTATCATTTGGAATTTTTGCTATGCATGTACTAGTATTAGGGAAGTTATTCTCATTTGAAAAAGGAATATATGTGACGACGGGTAGATGCTGATGGCAACTGAGTGGGTGCATGACATTGTGCAAGTATAGACCTGAGCACAAATGGTTCAAAGAGGTCAAGTGTTGGTCTCGATTGCGGGGTTAAATGGCCTCATTTTTATAATTGCGGGACATGTCAGAGCTTGCTCGCGGAGTCAGGAGGGCGCGCAAAGCAGTTTTCCACATATTCTAGTGTGCGACACCTTGAAACTCTAAGAGTTTGTTCTTCGCGGAGATCACCAGCTAAGCTGCGCGAGAAATGTACAACTACTTCGTGTGCTCAATCCCAATGTATACTCTGCAAAGTACCTTCGCAAGCCACACATAGTGTTGATTCTGTACTCGCGGAGCTATGATTCTTCTGCGCGCTTTTACTTCTCATAAATGTATAGTTATACTGTGCGAGAATATTGGTCCGCGAATACCAGTATGGAGCTGCGTAAAATACGGGATTACCTTAATTACCAAGGCTAAAATTAGACCATCATTTAGTGTGAGCTCTCTTTCCCCATAATCAGTTGTGCGATTTATCATTCCCAGAACAATCATAATTTATTGCCATGCTTGGAAAGAGACAAAAAGTTAATATGGCCATCCATATTCCACCATCCAAGTACCTTAAATACAGGGATAGTTTGCCCTCTTCCCATCCTTTTTCCTCTAACCTTAGTAGTCCGTCTTTACTCACAACCATGGCGAATGACAAACCCACTGAGTTCCCAAACAAATTCTATCCTATATGGTTGGACCCCCCACTGCCTAAGGAGCTGGACCCATTAAAATTTCTTTGGGATGAGTACGAAGAAGTCCAGAGGATCCTGGCCAAGGAGGAGAAGAAAAAGGAGAGGAGAGCGAAGAAGAAGCAACAAACCGAACCACCTGCATCTCCCCCACCATCTTCTGAAAACCCCCCACCACATGCTCAACACCCATCTCCATGATCATTGTCTTCCCCCTCCTCCCGGCTTACAGTTCCTCTTCCACAGCAGGTTCAGGATATCCTTGAGCTAGGAGGAAGAATCATTTTGTCTCACAGGAAGTTTTGCTTAGATTGTTCTTAGGTTTATAATTTTCTATCTTTTTGTAAGATGTTTTCTTTTGTCTCTATAATAAAGTCTGTTACTATTTTTCTTATAAGTGTGCGCAATTCGTCGTTCGTATTGTGTTCTTTTTCTCTTTTTGTAGTTTTCGTGCTGTTAATTTTTATGTTTTATGCTTGCGGTACATCTCACCTTTGAATCAGTGGGGACACTGCTCCTCATAGGTTTGGGGGTGTGGCAAGCTCTTCCAATGAAATAGTTAACCTAAGTGCAGCAGATGCAAGTGAGCAAGACAGAAACATAACTATGTTCACCTAAGAATCATTAAAAAAATGAGAAATTTAAAACTTTTACAGACTTTTAGGCATTACAATCTTTTAAGTTTTAAATTTTCCTTGATGTGAAAACCAAGTAAACTCACCTGTTTCAGTACTGAGTGAATCATTAAAGAGAGAAAAAGGAAAGGACATACTTAAAATTTTAATGAAAGACCATAACCAGTGAGAGTTGGGCCTACAAAATTAACTTTCCTTCCTTCGAGGAGTGACTGAGGCAATTTTTCTAGCTCTAAGGACTGGCTGAGGCAATGCCCTCACTAGAAGTTAGGCACCTCCAAGTTGAAGCAACTGACATCACTCATGAAACCTAGGAAAGGATCAAGGCCTTCTCTTGGACAGTTTGAGCTTAAACAGGCCAAATCCTTCAACTGCCCTTGAGCACACACCTGTTGAGCCTTAACTCTTAATTTTCTACAAAATTCACCCGAGTACTTGTACCTGAACCTATGGACCTGATTCAAACCTACCCTCACTCTGAGAATTCAGAAGATAAAGGAGAAGGAGCTGAAGATGGACAAGATAGGGTAAACATTGGGTGAATGGAGAAGAGATACCTATAGTAGAGTAGTGTTGCAACTGAGGGAAGAGGTGGCAAGTCATAACAATAAAAACAAAAACAGAAAGAAAAATACAAGAAAAGAAAGAAAAATGATAATGAAGAAGAGTGAGAGAGGAATCAAGAGGATAAGTTCATTAGAAAAATCAGAATGAAGAGGAGAAACTGACCACTTCAAGGCTGAAAAAGTTGAAAGAAAATGAAAGGTATTGAACTACAAAGGGGTGAAGTCATGAATCACCTCCTTCACCTACTAATATCTCAAATTTTGAACCCCTTTTCAACCTTACATTCTTTATAACCCACTTCATAAGCCACATCACAACCCAGTTAAAAGACCTTGTGATCCAAAGTGAATGAGCTGTCATGTAGAGACAAGGAGTTGTCCTATCTATGGTGAGGATAGGCCAATGATGCCAGGACTTAAGTGCTTTGCCTATGCTCATGCTTACAGATCCATTTGGGGGCTATAACTGCTCTTACGCTTGAGAGAAAATGAAACCCTCAAGGTCCCTTGTGACAGTATGCCCTGAGGAGCAGTGGGTCTGATGTTGAATGTATTGGGCATAGCCTACAACCTCATTTTTGAATTAATGATGAGCTCAGTGCTGGCATCCATGTGTTGGCCCCCTTATTGTGAGCTAATTGGAAATATTGTGCACTCAGGTAGAGTTTGTGATGATTAAATGCCTGTGCTTTTCATATCCAAATTCCTCACATTTTTATTTGAATCAATGGTGAATTGATGCTCTATTTCTAGACAACTAACTTGACAATATTGCACCTTTGTTAACTATTTCATTGAGAAGTTTGTGGGTATCTTCACTGAAAACCCTCAGGAGACTTCACTCCTCCACTAGGGATCACCTAGGGGTTTAAAAGGCTTGATACATATGCTAAATGTATCCGTGCTCCCTACGAAAGTGGCTTTTCTATTTCTTAGAATAGTTGTTTTAATTTTCCCTTTACTCAGGGACTAGAAAAGATTAGGTTTGGGGGTGTGTTATTCACTGAAAAGTATCACTTTTCACCTCTTAACCTAGCCTTTGATGGACCTTGAATCCCACTAATAAACATATGCTAAGTATGTTTTGCAGTTGGTAATAAAATGTACAGCTTAATGCAAATTCCTTGCTTTTTGGCCTAAAAGAGAGGGATAATACAAGCAAAGATGACAGTTGAGCCAAAGCCTGATGGAACACCTTGGTAGTGCTCACCATGGTGACTCACTGTTGTTGATCATCATTGACCAATCTAGCAGATGAATAAAGATTAGCTGAGAAGGGAGGAGACTGTGACAGCAACAAGTGCAATGCACTAGAGCAGTAAAAGATAGACTTCGCAGAGTTGAGGAGCTTCCTCGCGAAGCTAAAGATGTAGTGGAAGAGGCCCTCACAGAGATAAGGCGCGTAATTAAGAGGCGAGTTGTAAAGCCATCGTGAAGATCTCACGACTTAAAACTCTTAGAATTTGCCCTCGCGAAGCTCTCGCGGAGATCGAGCCCCAAAGTAGCTGCACGTAGAACACTGCAAGCTCATATGCATAAAGAACCAAAAGTCACCTTGTGGAGTTCTCGCATGGCCCTAGATGAGAGAGACGCCTAGAATTCCTCTCGCACAGATCTCACGCCTAGATGAGAAAAGACTCCTAGCCTTGTGTCACACTCAAGTTTATCAGGGACGAATCGCACGCGCTTACAATAAACGTGTCCGCGGTCAAGATCTGAAGGTAGGAGACACTGTGCTGAAGAAGATCTTCCCATCCCTCCATGCCTATCCAAGGGGAAAATTTAAGCCAAACTGGGAAGGAACTTACGTCATTCGACAAGTGCTGCCGGGATACGCCATCCGCCTCGCCACCATGGACGGAGATCATCTTCCTGAGCCCATCAATGCTGGATACGTCCGACGGTTCTACTCTTAGTCCCACGCGATAAGGTAAGTATTGATGAAACAAATACGTGACTGCTTAAGAACCATCCAAAAGAGGCCATCATTCCAAGCACAATAGCCCAAAAACATCCCTAAAAATGATGATATCCTTTGCTACCCCATTTGAGCCTGGGCCTTTCTTTCAATAAACCCATTCCCCCCAATATATATATATATATATATGTGTGTGTGTGTGTGTGTGTACCTATACCAAAAAAAAAAAGAGAAAATATGCATGTGTATAAAGTTACTACCAAAATCCAAAGAAATCGAAAAAGTAAAACCTCAAAAAGAGATTGCCTGAAATGAAGAAAAAAGAACAAAAAAATGTAGAAGAATCACAGGGCATGTACAGTAAAGCCCCCAAGGAAGAAAGTATGTCAAGAAAACTAAAGCCGTATCAAGGAAATCCTTTTGACCCAGCATACCTTCAAATCCTAACCTAACCCATGACCAAGCTTCACCCTGAAGGAAGCCCTCTTTGTAGGTTTGCAAGCAGTCATAATATCTGTTAAGTCAACATGAGCAGAGTCATGAGACGACACCAGAACCCCATCCAGTCGGCTATGACGGAATCAAGGTCTATGTCGTGGCTGTTGCAAAAAAAAAAGAAAATAAAAAGAATAAAAAAAAAATAATAATAAAATAAAAATACAAGCTCAAAGCAAGATGGACGTGGTGAAAACCCGAAAGGGCATTACGGGTAAAAACAGCAGGCTTGTGCGGACCAGGTGAAAACCCAATAGGGCGCTTGGGGTAAGAGAGCTAAACCCATGACGTGGTTAAAACCCGAAAGGGTGCCACGAGTAAAAAAAGGGAAATAAATAAATAAATAAATAAGAGAGAAGAGGAATTTTTTTTTGAAAAAGAGGGGTTGGAATGATTGATTGATGTTTGAGGAACCCTTTTGTTTCTCTTCCTGTACCCTCTTATCTGACTGGGCCGCTCATGCTAGTTCAAATCGGGGCCCGACCAAAATTGTCTTTGTGAAACCTGCACCGTCAAACGTATGACCCGAGGCAAGGAGAAAGGTTTAACTCAATCCAAAGGGATCAACGTTCCGGCTTTGGTAAAATCCAGAAACTCACTCAGGTTCGACTGCATGAAAGAGTTCGACTATGCTCAAAAGGAGACCTGTTACTCCGTCTCACTATTAAGGCATCAAAAACAAAAAAAAAGAAAGAAGAAAAGCCAAAAACAAAAAAATCAACAAAAATCCAAACACCAAAAAATTGTGTATATATTTCTACTCATGTACATATTTTCAGCATCATATTTCAATCTCAAAAATAAAGAAAAATAACAAAAAATCTCCAAAAACAAAAATCTAAAAAAATATCTTGAAAATGAAAAAGTATAGGTAGAAATCTACTTTTTCTTTTATTGGTTAGGATGCATTTTCTTTTTATGCATAAACAAAAAAGGGACTGACGTTTTCTCGAGAATGTGTAGGAACATCACACGGCCCAAAGCCTCAAAGCAGGCAACTTCTCAGCGATGGACAAATCAGATAAAGCATCTCACCACCGACGTCAGGTCTAACAAAAAAATGATGAAAATCATTTTGAAAAGAAAAAGAAATCTATCTTTTCATGCGACGCACATGCATGTTTTGATGCGGTAAAATGTCAATATTTTATCGACAACGCAGATGTGCAAAATTAATGTCCTAGGTCAAAGGTTCACCTTGGATCCATGAATCCTACTTCAAAGTAGGAGCAATGGTGTAAGTCCCGGTTAAACAGTCAATGTTTCGGTTGGGTCAACTCCACTGCTAAATCTTTTGAGCAATGAGCGCTCTGTTTTGGATTCGTGTGAACTTGAGTTGTCTTAAGCTTCAGATTCTCCGTTGAAAAAGGTCAATCGTTGGTTGAGACCAACCTGTTGAGAATGAGATTATGTGTCAATCAAACTATGTGCAACCATGCATTGAAGGTTCATTTCCTTTTTATTTTACAGAGGCTTAAAACACATTGTGGGTAGCGGTATCCCTATAAAGTGTACGCCATGCGTCTGGGTATCCGTATGATGGTCGTTTGTCCCCGTAAATTGTACCTGGGTGGGTTCGGGTCGGGGCTTCCATCGCCTTTATTGTTGCTTATTGCCCCTGATGGGTGCATGATTATGCATAGTTAATTGATGATTATGATCATTGTCAATAGAGGCCAGGATTAGATGCCTCCTTTTGGGAGGTGCCTAATGTTTGGCTGGATCTGTTCAAGGAAGTCGAAACTGGATACTCTGGGTCATGTGGATCTGGGGCATATTTTGAAAAATGGCACGCACTCCTAAAAAGCATTGTGATATCTATTCACTTCGCTCAGGTGGTCATGCTAAATAAACTTTGGGATCGATGGGTTTGCCCAAAGATTTCGAACCCTGCTTTCTGCAGGGGCACCCGTGAATAATCCAATGAGGTCATCAAATGCCTTGTAGGATTGGATGCAAAATGTGGAGCCTTGCATATGTTTACTTCGCACCTATCTTTAAATGTGGGTCGATCACCCCTCTTACTTACGAAGCTGTTGCATTCATAATGAATCTCAAACATCAATCACCTTCAAATCATCTCGAGAAGCGGACATTTTTCCCGACTAACGGGCTTTTGCAACTCGAGAGGCGAATGTTTTTCCCAGCTATTGGGCTTCCGCAACTCATTCCACCTTGGTTATGCCCAGTAATGTCGTTAAGCGCTTGGGAATCGATTATCTCGAGAAATGAATGATTAGCCTGGCACCCCAGGGCTATTATTTTCTCACCGTGTTACTCACCTGATGTTTGAAGTTCGTTCTAAATGCAGCGGACCTGTCAGTAATGCCTTGGGCCTCTTTGGATGTCTCTTTTCTTTGACATACAATCATTAATGATCGAATACCAAAGAGAGGCATCTGTAGACACCCAAATTTGGCCCAAGGCCCGATCAAAATACCTTTCGAGAGAGGTATAATTCTGAGCTTTTGATGGCATGTATGGAACCCTTAGGAATCATCCTAAACCCTTAAGAATTACCCTAGATCTCTTAGGAACCTACCCTAAACCTTTAGAAACCAATCTCGAACCCTTAGGAAATAACCATACCCTTCCAAGACCTATTAGAACCCTTCCCGGGCACAATTCAAACCCCCCTGAGCAGCGATTAGAAAGAGGAGTGCTAAAATTTTTGCGGATAGTTGCCCAACCTAAGGCCTATATCATTGGAAAGAAGACTTTCTCAGCTTCCCAACAAGCTAAGAATCGCCTAATTTAGAGTTATACATCAAAAGATATGGCAGAATGAAGATCGTAAATTTGTACAAGATATTACAAAACTGGACCCATAGAGTCAATTTCGAACTAACCAAAATAGCTGATGAAAAGAGGAGTGCCAAGGTTAGTATATACAGTTTCCCAACCTAAGGCTTATACCATTAGAAAATAGACTTTCCCGGCTTTCCAACGAGCTAAGAATCGCCTAATTTGGAGTTGTACATAAAAAGTTATGGCAATTTGAAAAATGCGGATTTGTGCAGAAAATTGCAAACCGGGCCGGGCCCCTGCGGGTCTTCAGCTTCCAATAGTTTGGACCTGGTTTTCCTTCAAAAAATGGCCAAAATTGACATTGGGGGTTTGACTTGTGGACCATCTCAGAGTCTAGGGTGTGTTTCTTTAGGACCCTAGTGACCCTATTAGCTTAAGTTATCACCCTTTTGCCATTCAAGTCACCACCCTATCATCTACCATTAAACCCAAATCCCTCTTCTCCAAGCTCTAGAAAACCACAAAAACCTTAGATTGCCCATTACCTAATTGCTAATCTAATTAGGACTTTAACCCCTCACTAATCTTCCTTTTCTCTATAAATAGAGAGCCACCCCTCTTGCTTAAGGGTTGAGAGTTTTTACCTAAGAGAGAAAGAACTTAAGTGAGAAGATCTTTCTCCCTTTGATGTACCATCCCCATACAAATTCCAGAATTGAAAAATCCCCTTTAGACCTTAGTATTTCACTAAAAACCTCTAGGTTAGGTGTGTGTTACCCCCTAGCTTTCCTTCTCTACCTCTTAGTTTCAAGCCTTAGGAGTTAGAACCCCATTTCATACCATACAAGCCTTCAAAAAGCTCACCGAAGCAAACCAACGCAAGGCTCCCCAACGGTGCTACAAGGGCCCGAGAGCTCCGGCTCTCCCCTCTATTCCTCTACCTTCTTTACTTTTCCTCTATCCTAGAATTGAGTCGTTATGCTGCCCAAATTTCGGCAAGCAGGAAGGGCTCAATAGGATCGGTGTGCCTTCGGGCAAGGGGAAGTGCCGCACATTTTACTTTCTTTTATATATATATAATTATATATATATATATACTATATAAACCAGCCCCACATAGACCTGGCCTTAAGTAGAGACCGCATTTAGCGGGTTTATCGGGTGCCTAACACCTTCCCGATTGATAACCGAAGCCCCTACCCAAGAACCTTTAGTGTGGACCGAATTCAGAGTCATATTTTTAGCACTTCGGTGCTCATAAAAATGAACTAGGTATCCCGGGACACCGAAAGCTCCGGGTGGTGACTCTATTTTTTTTTTATAGTTAGAGACCGCATCGTCGCGACAAGATCGTCATGATTCCCACAGTTGCACATAGACTTTTTGTCAATGATGACCAGCAAATGAGTCACCATGGTGAGCACTATTAGGGTGTTCCATTAGGCTTTTGCTCAGCTATCATCTTTGCATGTTTTCTTTCTCTTCTTTAGACCAATAAGCAAGGATTTTGTATTTAGCTATACAGTTTATTACTAACTGTAAAACACACTTAACAAATGATTATTAGTGAGCTTCAAGGTCCAGCAAAGGCTAGGTTAAGAAGTGAAAAGTAGTACTTTTCAGTGAATAACACTCATGCATCTATAGGATCAAAGAGTCTGTGAAAATCAAATGGGAACCACAAGAAATCACAAGTTGAATGGGGACTGAGACTCTGCTAGTCATTGCTACAAAAAGGCCTGCAATGACCCAACTCACAAGTCTGCAATTGCTACAAAATCTTAGGTCTATTCACTGATGATGGGATTGCAAAATAGAGGAGGAGTTGGGTTTGCAACTGTCTCTCACTTGGCTACAAGCTCAAATGCAGAGAAGAAGAATCTATCTCAACCTAGTGATCTAGACCAGCCTTAAGGCCATACCCTACCCACTAAAATGGTCACAAGCTATCCCAAGGGTTATCCAAATCACAGAGGTTAGAGATAGAACAGGGATACCACTGTTGCCACCATGGTTGCAGGGCTACAAGCTTAAGCAACCATAGGTGCATCAAACTCTTACTACTCTATGTGAGAAAACACAGAAAAATAATGATTAAATGGAGCTTTAAAACTGGTATTTCATTGAATAAAAAAAACTTACAATGATTGCCCTCAAGGCAACAGTTTGTGCAAATCCCCAAAATAGCTCTCTATTTTATTGCAAAACCAGATTACAAAACTGAAATTTAAACTTAGCTACTACTAAGCTTTAGCCTAGCATTACTGCTGTGTTAAGGAAAGAAGAAAAGGGAAGCTAAACCCTAACCCTAACCCTAACCCTAAAAATATAATTTGATCCAGCTATTATGGATATTTTTACAAGACAACTATAGCTCAATTTATACAATCCTAATAGCTCTTTGTTGCTTTAGCCAATCTGAAATAAGATGCTTAGAGCTGTTGTTGTGGCCCTTTTGTGGCCAAGTAATTGCATTGGGATGTGTGGGATAGCTAAGCACATTAGCATGTGTGCCCTAGAAGCAGTGAAATCTCAAAAATATCCCTGAAAATTTGAATACAGCTGCTGGAACCCGTGCCTCAATAAGATGAGCTTCAGATTTTTCATCTCGAGCAGTTCTTGAGTAGTTCTCGAGAGGACGGAGGCATCAGGCAGCTTCAACATTTTGTCGTCGAGCAGATCTCAATAGGATGAAATAAAGCCCTTTTAAGTGCTCGAGTAGCTAAAATGGGGGTTGATAGGTTCACTCTGCAACTTACTCGACAGGATGTCCCTCAAAACCACTCGAGTGGATTAATTGTGCTACCTGCAGCCACTCGAGGGCATTGCTGATCTGCTCAAGTTTTGTAACTCAGCACATTAAAGTGCTCGAGTGCATGCAAATGGAACTGCTCGAGTTCATTAAACTATAGCTCCATGGACTGCTCGAGTGCAGTCTTATAGCCCAGCCAACTGCTCGTCAGCCATGAAGGCTTCAGCTCTCCAACCTTATAGCTGCTCGACTGGTTAAGAGGTGCAGCTGATGCACTACTCGACAGGTTAAGGTGTAAACCACTCCACAGCAATACTGAACTGCTCGAGTTCCTTTATAGCTTCAGGTTGCAGCTCGAGTAGTTCAACTCTGCAACTCGACAAGCTGTAATTACAACACTTGCAGCTCAAGTGGTTGAGTGTGGGGCTTCAGTAACTGCTCAAGATGTTGCAAGCAGCAGCAACAACAGCTCTTGAGATCCAACTTCTAGCTCGAGAGGATGGGAGTGCAGCAGTAACAGCTCTAGTATGATAAATCTGCAGCTTGGCATGGCTTCCATCATTGTAGCTTGAGTGATCCAAGTCTGTAGGTGCTCTAGTAGTTACTTCAACACGTCTTGAAGATTCAAACACAGCAGCAGCTCTTCTATCTTGCTTCTCCATACAGCTCATGTGGCTGGTTTTAAAGTTGCAATAGCTTGAGAGCTTGAAACTCCAGGCCTGCATCTTGTGGGGCTCAAACTCAGTTGTTGCTTGGCAGTTCAGGTATATTGCAGCAGCTATAAGATGCAGCTTGACATATCTGCTACAACAACAATGTGTTGAATAGCTGGTCCATTATCCCTCTGCAGTAGCATTCCATCAACTTTGGGTTTAACCTCTCTCTCTCAGCAGGCTTCCTAGGACCCCAATGCATGCAAAACACCTCCAATGGTGTGAACCATCATGGTGCAATCAACGTAAACTCATTAGCTCCACAGCTTAACACTAAATTCCTTCTTCTTGCACTAAAAAGATTGATTGCAGCACTAAGCAATAGTTTCCTATCATCTATAAAAATGCACTTAAAAACTCATAATTAATCAGCTCAAAGGTCCATCAAAGGCTAGGTTAAGGGGTGAAAAGTGGTATATTTTAGTACTCAACACACCCCTAAACCTAATCTTTGCTAATCCTCGAGCAAAGGAAAAATGAAGATAGTTATTCAAAATAGTAAATGCCACTTTCGTAGGGAGCACGGATGTATTTAGCATATGCATCAACCCTTTTAAACCCCTAGGTGATCCCTAGTGGAGTGAAGTCTCCTGAGGGTTTTCAGTGAAGATACTTAGAAACTTCACCATTAAAACAGTTAAGTATAGTGCAGCCTATGACAAAACAGATTTTAATGAATAAAGCATCATTCCACACACATTCTTTAAAAATCAGAGGAAATTACAGCAATAATGCATACAATTTAAACTCAAATCAGCATGTGTTTGCATCACCACCGCTCAATTCACATTAGGAATACAATGTGCAAAAATGAGTACTAAGTTTGCCTTTAATTCAAAAATCAGGTGTGGATACTACCCCAATGAAATTAAATTTCAGACCCAATCCTCACCAGGGCTATATCTCAACAATGAAAATCCAAGGTGTTCACATTCTCATCAGCTCAAGATCAGTCACAGACCTCAATAGGACTGCAAGCATGAGCATAGGCATTGCTTATAATTTCTGATATCCTCAATACTTTTTACCATAGATTAGGCATCTCCTCATCTCCACATGACAGCTCATTTCACTTTGGATCAATAAGGTCTTTTCAATAGGTTGTAATGTGGCTTATGGTTGAGGTTTACAAAGAATAGGAGGGGTAGAATGGATTCAAAACTGAGAAATCAGTAAGGCGAGGTGATTCATGACTTCAAAACCTTCATTTCAGCACTGCTTCATCTTCCTTTGATATTTTTCAGATCCGAAGTGGCCAACTTCTTCTCTTCTTTTTAATTTTCAGATGAGGTACTTCACTTGACTTCTCTTTATATATATATATATATATATAAATTATTCTTTTCTTATGAAATGTCACACATATATCACTGCTACACTGTTGTTTATAGGTTACTTTTCTTTTCCTTCCACCAAATATTGAACTCCTCTCAACTATCTTCAACAACTTCTCCTTTACCTTCTGAAATCTCAGAGTGAGGCTAAGGTTGAATTAGGTCTTGAGGTTTGGGTTTAAGTACTCTAGTGTTTATTAAAGAAAAGTAGATTTAAAGGCTCAAAGAGTGTATGCAAAAGGGCAGCTCAATGGGTAGGAAATTTTTGAGCTCAAACTGTTCAAATGAAGACCTTAGATCATCTCCTTAGTTTCATGAGTGTTGCCAATCCATTTCAATTTAGAGGTGCCTAACTTCTAGTGAAAAGGGATTGAATCAATCAGTCCTTAGAGCAGAAAAATTACCACAAACACTCTTCAAAAGAAAATTGATAAGCCCAAATCTCACTGGGTATGGTATTCAATTTGACTCATGGGGTGTATTTTCACCTTTTTCTCTCCTCTCTAGTTCACTAAGTACTAATTGAAATTTTTTTCTTGATGTTAGCCTCATGGTGGTGCTAATTTTTTAAAAAATTTCAGTTTTTAAAATGTCTGCAAAATAATTTTAAATTTCCTCATTCTCACATGGGGGTGGAAATTGACTTCATTTATCTCAATTCAACCCACACTGCTACACTAGAATTAACTATTCTACTGGCCTACCACCCTACCATACCCCCAAACCTAAGATAAACAGTGTCCTCACTATTTCAGGAAACATCTATAGGGGCAGCAGGTTGTATAAAAGAAAAAATACACTAAACTACAACAGAAAAACAAAGAGAAAACTTAACTAAGAGATTATAGAAATATATACTAGGAAAGGGAAAAACAAATCTACTACACGTACTCCTAAGATAGCAACTATATACATCAGACATTACACTAAAAACAACAGGTATACATAAAACATTGACTATACTAAACACCTAAAACAATAAAATCCTAAACACAACTACCTAGAAATAATCTGAGTATGATTTAAATTGATGGAAAAGAATTATCAACATTAATAGCACACTTGAAAGCAAGATTCATACAAAATCAGATCACACAAACACAATACTTACACAATAGTCCAGATGGGGGTACATGAATGACTGAAATTTTTGCTACCCCATCTGGAACTCAGCTGAATTGGAAGGAACTGTAAAAAGTGAAAGGCCATGCCTTTGCATTTGCATCAATCCTGAGATCTTCCAGCTCAGCAGTTGCAGTTGCATGCTAGATGTAGGGAGCAGCTCCATCTCCATAACAAGTGGGCAATCATTAGAAGGCTGAGGGAGCACATGGGTAGATGCCTCCTTGTTGAGAACTGAAAAATACCATTTTTCACCCCTTAACATGAGTCTTGATAGACCTTTGAGAGAACTAAATAAGTGTTTTAAGTGCTTGTGTTGCAGCTAACAATAAAGACAGGCTTAACCATAAAAGCAGCGTAAAAGTGCCAAAAAGATGACAATCCATGTCAATCCAAAGGAAGAAAGAGAAGAAACAACCTCACTAGCTGTTGAAAGGTCTGAATTGAAGAGGCAAAGACCTGGTCTCAACCCAGAGAAGAAGTATGGAGCAATTCGAACAGAAAAATGCATTACAGAGTACATTTCGCAAAGAACCTGAACTATTCGCAAAGGACCTGAACTCTGCGAAAAGAACTAAAACTCCAGGCTTAGCTTTCGAAGATCATTTGAACTCTTCGAAGAGATGATCGACCTTTTCGAAAAGAAGAAAACTCAATTCGAACAGAACCAGAACATTGCGAAAAGAGCTTCAGGAGTTACAACACCTTGCGAAAAGCCCCCTAAGCTATGCGAAAAGGTATTATGGAGATTCCCAGCTTTTGCAAGGGCAATTCAGTAATCTATTTCACACGTCCCAATGCATTTAAAAACCTAGGGACATTGCAGAGGATTCTAAACATGAAGCGAAGGCATATTCCACCCCACGTGAGCACCCAGAAATGAAATAACTTGGCGGGAACTTCTAGAAACTCTAACAGATTTTCAAAATGCATAACAGAATTGATGCCTTTTTCACCTGATTGGCTGAACCAGATCGAGGAATTATGATTGGCCAGAACAGATCTAGATCCTCGTGCTTGACTACCATTGGTCAATACAGATCTGAGCACTTCTGATTAGTTGCTACACATCTGAGCTGGACTTAGGGAAAACTATAAATAGACGAACCATTTGCCCAATTTGGGCATCCAGATTTTGAGTTTCATTCCTAATCCCCCATTCCAAATCAGATAGTTTGTCTGATATCCCTATAATAGCCTCACCTTGTACTTGCAATTGAGAGTTGTGAGATACTTCTGTAGTTCAAAGGAGAGTTGTATTCAAGACTACAAATCTGAGAGCTGTTTAAGCTGTGCTCTGTAATTGTAATGGTGAATTTGAAAAGGTTGCTGTAAACCGTGCATTCTCCATTGGACTCATGTTAAGGGTTCCCTCTGATCTCCTTATTGCATTAGACTCCTTTAGATTCACTGTTTTCATGCAATTTCCCTTGATTCATTAATCCTGTGAGAGTTAGTGTTTGTAACCTAGTCTCTCACGGCATTTGTAGTGATGTTTCTTGTTCTAAATTAAGGATTTGGATTAAGGACTATTGGATGATTTGTGGCCATTAAAGTGGACAGACCATAGCCATAAGCGTAAGCCTAATCCTTGAATTAGATTTATTTCTCTTACATCTGTGCTTGTAGCCAGATGAAGATTGAATCATTTCTAGTTGATCAGCAGTCATTCTCATTGTGTTTCAAGGACCAAATCAAAGTTAGATATTACTTCTCCATTTTTTTTACAAGTTTACCTCAAACGTTTCCCCAACTCGGATCTGGATCACTTAGTTTAATCTTTACTTTTATCATTTAGTTAATGTGACAAATTCAACCTCCCATCTTATGTGCTTTCTAGATAGGATAAGAGGCCAGATCTGGTAGCTCAGATCTAGAGGTTTATCTTGCATTTTAGACAAATTCTCTGTGGACGATCATTCACTCACTTACATTTAAAACTTGCTACAATTGGCCCTGATCTTGCAAGCTAATTCACTTCTACCTGTGCTGATATTTCTTTACTCTTTTTAATATTCTAGATTCAGTATAATTTAGCAGTTGCAAACCTGTTTTCAAAACACACATAAATCAAGCACACTTAGAAGCAACAACAAGTTTTTGGCGCCGTTGCCGAGGAATTTGTTCTAAAATAGGTAGACCTAAGTTTTCACTTTAATTTTTATCAGTACTAAACTATTCTATTGTTTATACCTGTGCAGTTATTCATGTCCAATTTTTGAAGAAGGGAAACTACTTAAAAGGAATTCAAGGTTTGTGAATAATCGATTTTTGTTCGAGTTGTATGTTTGGTAGGAGGACTCTCTAGAGATTGTCCCTGAATTTTGAAGTTGAAAGGCTACTACGAACCAAACAAACAACATGTAATTACTCGCTACTATGGGTGAAGAACCTCGACTTTTGAGGGATTACTTTGCACCTGGTGCTTATAATTCTCTCTTTTGCATTCAATTTCCTACTGTTGAAGGAAATTATGAGATCAAATCATCAACTATCCAAATGCTTCCTTTCTTCCATGGGTTGAGTAAGGAAGATCCATACAAACATGTGGATGAATTCTTGGCTCTTTGCACCACATTCAACATAGCTGGACTTGGTCCAGAAGCAACCAAGCTTAGGCTCTTTCCTTTTTCATTAAAGGATAAAGCTAGAGCATGGTTATCTATGTTAGCACCAAATAGTATCACTTCTTGGAATGATTTGCGTGTCAATTTTAGCCAAATATTTCCCAATGTCTAAAACAAGCCAATTGAGACAAAGTATCATTTCTTTCTCACAAAACTCAACTGAAACTTTTCATGAAGCATGGGAACGATTTAAGGAACTTTTAAGGCAATGTCCTCATCATCAAATTCCCAGATGGCAGCTAGTTCAAAGCTTCTATCAAGGAATTGATCAAAAAGGCAAAAATATGGTGGATGCCTCCTGTGGAGGCACTTACTTGCAAAAAACAGTTGAGGAGGTTTGGGACTTATTTGAAGTAATTGGTGAAAACTCAACTCAACAGGAATCTCTGTCAAGAGAAATTGAAAATCGTGCTAGGTTGAACAATCAGCAACCCACCAAAGGGAAGATTTATGAGGTGAATGAGTTGGAAAGAAAGATGGACAATTTAACCACAAAGTTTGATAGATTGATGGACTCACTTAAAAATTCAAATGTTGCAAGAGTAGAGGAGGCATGTCTGATATGCCAGTCCCCTACTCATTCAATTGACCAATGTCCCCAATGCACTACGCTTCCTGATTTAATGGTGGAACAAGCTCATGCTGCTCAATCATTTGGACAGATGCAGTCAAATGAATATCCATGGAGAGGACACCCCAATTTGAGGTGGAACCAAGGGAATTATCAATCCCAACAGCAGCAACAACCAAAGAACCAAATGCCCTTCAAAAACTTTATCGAGAATTTTTATGCCAAACCAAATTTTCAGCAGCCCATTCCACAACAACTTGTGCAACAATCTGCCCCAGTTCAAACCCCTTCCAGGTCTCCTTCTTTTGAAGATCAAGTCCTAAATTCACTCCAGAATTTAGGATCTTTAATTCAGACTGTGAATTTTCACAGCCAGAGCATAAAGAAGATTGAAGAAACATTGGGACAACTTTCAAATACTTTGGCAAAAAGAGAGAAAGGAAAGTTACCCAGCCAACCTTTGAACAATCCCAAAGGACAGTTCATGGTTGGAGAAGCTTCTAATTCACATGAAGAAGTAAAAACTGTTACCACTTTGAGAAGTGGAAGAATCATAAATAACAAAGTGGGTACTGAAGAAGAAAAAAATGAGGAAAATGATAAAAATATGTAGCAAGAGCAGCATAGTGATAGCAGTGGGGGTGCTGATGGACCTCAGAAAAATCAAAAAAATGAAAAATAAAAAATCCAAAAAGTTTCTGAAAATGCTTCCAAATCTGTAGATAAAGGACTAGTTCCTCATTTACCATTTCCTCATGCAATGAAATCTGTATCCCCTTTTGATAAAGGGAACACAAAAATAGATGAAATGATGGAGACTTTCAAGCAAGTCAAGATAAATCTACCTTTGCTTGAGGCAATCAAACAAATTCCAGCATATGCAAAATTTTTGAAAGATGTTTGCACTCACAAAAGACCCTAGGATAGTTGTCCAAGAAGGTCTTTCTTTGTGGAAAGAGTTAATCGGTGTTATCCATTGCCACACCTCCTAAACTTCAAGATCTGGAATCCCCACAATCCCTTGCATTATTGGGGAACATACCATTGAAAAGGCTTTATTAGATCTGGTGCTAGTGTCAACCTACTTCCATATTCTCAGATATGAGAAACTAGGTTTGGGAAAATTAAAACCCACTCATGTGGTGTTACAACTAGCGCATGATCTGAAAGGAAGCCAGTTGGGATGATTGAAGATGTATTGGTGGGAGTAGATAAATTTTTCTATCCTGCTGATTTTCTAGTTTTGGACATGGAACCAACCAAAAGCAAAACTTCCATCCCTGTCATTTTGGGAAGACCATTCCTGGCTACAGCAAATGCTTGCATTCAATGCAAGTCTGGTATTATGGAAGTCTCTTTTGGAAACATGAAGGTAAAATTAAATATTTATAATGCAGTCACATAGCCTCAATTCAGTTCTGAAGAATGTTTTCATGTTGATCTATTGGATGAACTGGTAGAAGGGACTTTACAACAGTTTCTGCAGTGTGAAGATTTCACCACAAATGTTAAAGATGCTTGGCGAAATTCTGAAGAAGAAACAGTTTGTATCTCAAATTCTGAGGAAATAAATGTTGTGCAAGGAACTCATAATCAATCAGCAAGTTTCTCTTCTTGGAAACCTGCTACTCTCCCCCTTCCACAAACAGCTAAGGTACCTTTGTTACCTTCTTTTCTCAAATTTCAATTCGATTTAGAACTAAAGCAGCTGCCAGAAAATTTGAAATATGTGTTTTTAGAAAATCATAAATCATTGCCTGCAATTATTTCTTCCTCCCTCACAAAGGAGCAAGAAGAAGAGCTGTTGATAGTTTTGAAAGAACATAGAAGGGCAATTGGCTGGACTATTGCTGATTTGGGGGGAATCAGTCCAACAGTTTGCATGCACAAAATCCATTTGGAAGAAGATGCAAAGCCTTCTAGGGAAATGCAAAGGAGGCTGAACCCTCATATGCAAGAAGTGGTCATGAAAGAGGTTGTTAAGTTGTTGGATGCAGGGGTCATTTACCCCATTTCAGATTCAGCTTGGGTGGCACCTACACAGGTGGTACCTAAGAAATCTGGGATCACTGTTGTAACCTCAGATTCTGGTGAGCTTATGACAACTAGACAAACAACTGGGTGGAGAGTCTGTATTGATTACAGAAAATTAAATGCAATGACCAGAAAAGACCATTTCCCCCACCCATTCATTGATCAGATTTTAGATAAGCTAGCAGGAAAAGCTTATTACTATTTTCTTGATGGTTACTCTGGTTACAACCAGATTCCTGTGTACCCACAAGATCAGGAAAAGACCACATTCACTTGCCGTTTTGGCACTTTTGCCTATAGGAGAATGCCTTTTGGTCTTTATAATGCTCCTGCTACCTTTCAAAGATGCATGTATTCTATTTTCTCTGATATGATTGACCAATTTATGGAGATTTTTATGGATGACTTTTCAATCTACGGAGACAGTTTTTCCCAATGTTTACATCGTCTCAAATTGGTATTACAGAGATGTGAAGAAACCAATCTAGTTTTGAGCTAGGAAAAGATCCATTTCATGGTCACCCAAGGCATTGTCCTTGGCCATGTGGTTTCCCACAAGGGAATTGAGGTGGACAGAGCAAAAATTGATATAATTTCACATTTACCACCTCCCAAAACTGTTAAACAAATCAGAAGTTTTCTGGGACATGCTGGATTTTACAGAAGGTTCATTAAGGACTTCAGTAAAATAACCAAACCTCTTTGTCATTTGCTGTGCCAAGATGTTCCTTTTGTTTTCAATAATGAATGCATGAAGGCTTTTGAATTCTTGAAAAACTGTTTAATTTCAGCTCCAATATTGCAGTCTCCAGATTATTCACTACCTTTTGAACTGATGTGTGATGCATCAGATTATGCTTTGGGAGCTGTCCCTGGACAGAGAAAAGAAAAGCTGCCTCATGTCATAGCTTATGCCAGTAGATCGATGATTGATGCATAGCTCAATTACACAACAACTGAGAAAGAGCTGCTGGCAATTGTTTTACTTTAGAGAAATTCAGGTCATATGTCTTGGGTTCACAAATAGTGGTGTTCACCGACCACTCTGCCTTGAAATACCTTCTGTCTAAGAAGGATACCAAACCAAGATTAATCAAGTGGATTCTCCTATTACAGGAATTTGATTTACAGATCAAAGATAAAAAGGGGGTGGAGAATGTGGTGATCACTCCTAGAATTTTAATCACGAGATTGATAGGCTGCCTATCAATGAATCTTTCCCTGATGAGCAACTTTTTGCCATTAGTGTACACACTCCTTAGTTTGCAAACATAGTCAACTTTTTGGCTACTGGAAGAATTCCTCAACATTGGAATAAAATGGATAAAGATCTTTTCTTCTCAAAGGTTAAACATTTCATCTGGGAAGATCCTTATCTATTTAAGAGTTGTGCAGACCAAATAATAAGAAAATGTGTCCCTGACCAAGAATTTCATAGAATACTGTCTATGTGTCATGAACAAGCCTATGGAGGTCATTTTAGTGGAAACAAAACTGCTGCAAAGATTTTACAGTGTGGATTTTATTGGCCTACACTTTTCAAAGATGCCCTGCAGCATTGTAAGTCTTGCCAGAACTGTCAGAAATTGGGCAGCATTTCCAAGAGAAACTCAATGCCTTTACAACCTATTTTGGTAGTTGAGTTGTTTGATGTTTGAGGGATAGACTTCATGGGTCCCTTTCCTCCTTCCAATGGGTATAATTTCATTTTAGTAGCTGTGGATTATGTATCCAAATGGATTGAAGCCACAGCCACTAAAACAAACGATCACAAAGTGGTTCTTAAATTTCTTAAGGATCACATTTTTTCCAGGTTTGGTTTTCCCAGAGCCATTATCAGTGATGGGGGAAGCCATTTTTGTAATAAATATTTTGAAACTTTATTGAAAAAATACTCTGTGACTCATAGAGTAGCCACTCCATATCATCCACAAACCAGTGGACAAGTGGAGATTTCCAATAGAGAAATCAAACATATTTTGGAAAAGACTGTGAAGAAGTCAAACATATTTTGGAAAAGACTGTGAAGAAGGACAGAAAGGATTGGTCCTTTAAGCTGAATGATGCATTGTGGGCATACAGGACAGCCTATAAAACCCCAATTGGTATGTCCCCATTCAGGTTGTTTTATGGCAAAGCATGCCATTTACCAGTAGAACTAGAATATAAAGCTTTTTGGGCCATTAAAACATTGAACATGGATCTAACTACTGCTGGTAATCACAGGAAACTGCAACTTGCTGAGTTGGAGGAGCTGAGAATGGATGCATACACAAATTCAAGATTTTACAAAGAGAAAGTCAAAATTTTCCATGATAAAAATTTATTGAGAAAAGAGTTCACAGCTGGCTCTAAGGTATGGTTATTTAACTCAAAACTCAAGTTTTTCCCAGGAAAGCTGAGATCCAGATGGGAAGGGCCATACACTGTCATTCAGACAGCTCCTTCGGGAGCTGTTGACATCCTTGATCCAAGTAATGGAAGAATCCTGAAAGTAAATGGTCAGAGGCTCAAACCATGCATTGAAAATACCCAGGAGCTGTCTTTGCCCATACATCATCACGAACCTCCAAAAATCTGATGGTAGATAACTGTACATTATGTTTTTATTTCATAGTTTTTGCTTAGTTTCTTTGTTTCTGTTTTTATTCATGATTTGTCTCTTTTTGCATGGTTTAAATATGCTCCAAGCTAATTCGCAAAGTAATAATTCTCTTTTCGCAAAGTTCAATTTACTTTTCAAAAAGACTCTGGAATTGTAACGAACTGCTCGAAAGCAAGGATTTGCTTTTCGAATAGTTGGTTCTGAAGCTATTGTCTTTTCGAAAAGATATTTCTGAAGCTAGTTTCTTTTCGAAAAGATGTTTCGTTATTAACTTTTGAATGGTAATCGATGCCATTTGTTGTCAAAAGGTCTATTTTGGAACTTTTCAAAACTTAAAAGAACTTTAGTAAATTAACTCTGAGTATATTTAAACCCTTTCGAAATAGGGGTTTCATATTCGAAAGCTTCCTGAAGAGCGACCTGTTCCACAGAAACCCTATTTCGTTCTTTCCTTGTGCGAATTGAGAAGCTTGCTACATTTTTTTCACCTTTGTTCGATCATTTGAGTTTTCAGAGAAGGATTTTAGCTTCTAGTCTGGGGGATTTCTGCAAGCAAACAACTCGTTCAATCAAAAACCCTAGATCTCGGTATTTCTCTGCACATTCTCTCTGTTTATCATTTGGAAAATTTAATTTTGTGTCAGCATCTGTTGTGGGCATTTTCATACATCCATTTAGAATGGGAAAAGCGGAGAAATCATTGGCTGCCATGTTCCCAAAATCCTCTGCTAAGAAAGTTAGCAAACCTACCCCAAAAGGAAAGGCCAAAACTTCAGCCAAAAGAAAACTATCTATGGATTAAGCGGATAGGGTGGAGAAAGGAAAGAAAGTTGGACATGAGGAACCCATCCCTGCTGCTGCTAGCCCTGAGCCTGAGCTTCCTCCTCTGCCTATACATTTGGTACTACCAAATCCATTCATTGAAGCTCAGAAGCTAATTCCTGAGCTGATTGTGGACGAAACTTTTTTTGCCAACAAACCGGATTGCCTGTTATCTTTGAAATACATAAGAGATGCCTCACTAAGCAATATCCTTACCCCCTTGCCAGAGAAAATTTACCCACGAATGGTGAAGTTATGGTACCAAAACCTAATCAAGGTCACCGAAAGATGTCTTGATGTCCTACCGTTATCTTTATTGATGATTGCGATCATCTGTCACATTTGAAGACATAGGGAATGCTTTGGGGATACCTTCCAATTTGATCCTTCGTCCATTGGTTGCTCCGAAATGCCTCCTTTAGAGAAATGGTCACATTTAACCCAAGGAATTGTGGGCACCGGATGTCCATCATGAGGAGAGACCTAGCCCCTAATTTCTATTGATGGACTCCATTTTGAGGAAGTTTTTATGTTACACAAGACACAGAAGAGGAGAACACCAATTTTAGAGGCTCTCTTCATTTTTCTAAGGCGTTTTCAATGCTCCTATGTTAATTTTGAAGCCATGGTGATATTAGTGCCAAGTTGAAAAGGAGCGTAAATTAGCCGGGCCTCCCATTTGGTAGATTGATCACAGCCCTCCTCAGAGCCAAGTTTGACATTGATAATGAGGAGCCATTTGAAGTCATTGCTCCTCACAATTTTGGGAAAGAGGCTTAGACTACAAGCCAAGCCATGCTGAGAAGAATGAGAGAGGTGGTAATGAACTCGCACCTGAACTCCGCCTCAGTTCCCTTAGAACCAGCTTTAGCAACCTGTGGTGACCAGGCTCTTAGCTGCACCACTTCTGCACTGCTGCACCTGTGGTGACCAGCTCTTTAGTTGCACCCATTGTTGAAGAAACTTTCCTTCCCATGGTGACCAGCTCTTCAGCTGCACCAATTTTTGAGGAAGTTGGCCTTTCACCCTCCTCCCCTATTCCAGCCCCTGCCACTTCACCTATCCCAGCTGTCCCATCTCCCATACCCTCCATTATTCCAATTATAGATTCCCCCTCTACACCAACCACTCCAACCATACTCACACCACCAATTTCTCCCACCAATGCCCATGTTTTAGCTGCAGATTTTATTGCCCCATCTCCCTGCACTCCTCTGCTCCAAAGCCCCTCAAATTCACCTGCTCATTCAGTCCACACACCTGAAGTATCCCATACACCTTAACCTGAGCCTTTCACTACAAAGGCTTATTCTTCCTTAATGGGATCTATTTTTGAAACCATGGGGCTTGAACCTATCCCTATACCTGACCCTCATCATTTCACTCACTTACCTACTTCTCCCTTTACAGTCATTGCACCCCCACCCTCCACTTCAGTTGTATCAGTCCCTGCTATGCCCACCTCTCTCCCACCTGCCTCTATTAACCAAATACTTGCCTACCTCCAATCCATCCAAGCCCAACTCCAAATCAACACAGAAAACTAGTCTGTGACCAATGACCTGCTCCAAACCTTAGCCTCCACATCCCACACAACCACCATTACCCCTGTACCTACTGTTGATTCCCATGCTACCCAAACTGAACCAGAGGTAGTATTGGTTGATCTGCCCACCCCCACCACTACTGCCCATGCAACCCAAACTGAACCTGAAGTCCCTCTGGTTGCATCCCCTTCACAACTCCCCACTTTCTCTGAGCAAGCCACTCAGACCGACCCTGAAGTCCTCCTTCTGGACACTTCTTCTCCCCCTCCCACAGCTGGGACACCTTTGGTCCCCTACCATTCCATTCCCCTTCCCAGATTTGCCACCCTCAGAAGAGCCATGGAAGAAAATCCTTATATCTGTCGAGATGTTCTAAAGGGGTTAGCTGATTTACAAGCCTACATTCGAACCCCTTATGAAAACCAGATTCGGAAGTTGGAGTTATTTATGAAATTTGAGAGAGAGAAAATGAAGGACTTGCTGGGTCAAACATTTCAGATGGTTCGGAGTGAGCAGCACAAGGTGACCCATGTTGCAAGCACAGCTTGACCAAGAAAAACTGAAGACCACTAGACTTGGCAAGTACATTGGCCCCACCAAAAAGATCAAATCAGAGGAATACACTGAGCTGCAAAACACAATCCAGGAGAAAGCTCAATCAAGTTCAGACTCCAATACTGATTCCAGTTCTGATTCTGACAATGACTCCAGTTCTGAGCCAATTGAACCAACTTATGATACAGATTTTGACCCCAGTAATTATATCACATCGTACTTATCTGTGTTATGAGTTTGTAATATATAATTCTATTTTTTTTTGTGTAACTCCTGTGCATTTCTATCTGTCTTTTTGTCATTATATTTTTTTTCTTGATTGCTTCTTTTCTTTGCTTTGAACCAGTGCGGACCCTGCTCCCCTTAGGTTTGGGGGTGTGGCAGAAATGTCAATAATTGAGTTAACATCAATGCAGCTTATGATCAGTGGAATTTTTGAAAATGAAGTACACTCACACCTGTTGTTTTGAAAAATAAGGAAGTTAAATTTTTTTTTTTAAATTGATTTCTAGTGTAATTCTAATACTTTCATGAAGTGAATGTCAGGAAATTTCTAAAAGAAAATTGATGTTTTAGTAAACCTAAAAAGAGAGAAAATAGTGATGATATACTTCAGGAATTTGATAAAAAACCATATCCAGTGAGATTTGGGCCTGCTGAAATGTATGCTTTGGAGGTATGAATTGGCAATTTTTTCTGCTCTAGGGACCGTTTGAACCTGCTTATTTTTACTAGAAGTTACACATATCCAAATTGAAATAATTTGATAGCACTCGTGATATTAAAGACATGATGTAAGGCCTCCTTTTGGACAGTTTGAACCTTACAAAGCCCCACCTTGTGAAACTGCCCTTGATACACACCATTTGAGCTGTACAAATCCAAGATTCCTTTGAAACCTCATCCAATAAACCTCATCAACTTCATTTAGCCTAACCCTCACTCCGAGAAGTCAGAAGATAAAGGGAAGGAAGCTGAAGAAAGGAGAGTTGGGTATCAGTTTGGTAAAAAGAAAAATAATTGAAGGCAATGATGTATCAGCAGAAGAAGTGTGACATTCCAGTCAATGTCATTTTGAAAAGAAAAAAAAAAAAAGAGAAGTCATTTCATTGGAAGTTTGAAAAAGAAAGAGAAAAAGATGGCCACTTTGGCTCTGAAAATTCAAAGAAGAAGATGAAATTGTGCTGAAATAAAGAAGGTGTCCATACCACCTCCTTACCTTGACTGACTTCCCAATTTCGAACTCCATTACACCCCTTTATTCTTGATAAATTTCACCCATAAGCCACATTACAACCCAAGTTAAAGTCCTTACTGATCAATGATGGATTGAGCTGTCACATGGAGATAAGGATTTGTGTAATCTATGGTGAAAAGAGCAGTGAATACAGAACCAAAAAGCAATGCCTATGCTCATGCTTACAGTCCTATTTGTGGGCTGTAACTGCTCTTGAGCCGTGTGAAATAGTACAACCCTCTTACTTGCATGTTGAGTGAAAACCTGGTGAGAGTTGGGTTTGAAATCGACTTATTTGGGGTAACATCAAAGCTGGATTCTCAAATAGAAGGCAAGCTGTTCATTAATTTTTCTTGTAAATAACTCTTCGACACAAATTGAGTGAATGGTAAAAGGAATTACAGCAGAATTTCAGTTTTGAACTGATGTTTTCTTAAGAAACCTCTTATAACTTGACTGATACAGGTGTGAATAATCTGATTGGATGAAAGTCTTTAAGAACTGCATTGATCTTAACTGATTTATTGGAGAAGTTTGTGGGTACCTTCACTGAAAACCCTCAGGAGACTTCACTCCTCCACTAGGGATCACCTAGGGGTTTAAAAGGCTTGTTGCATATGCTAAATGCAACTGTGCTCCCTACAAAAGTGGCTTTTTACTTTATTTTTAATTTTGTCTTTGCTCAGGGACTAGCAAAGCTTAGGTTTGGGGGTGTGTTGAGAACTGAAAAATACCATTTTTCACCCCTTAACTTGAGTCTTGATAGACCTTTGAGAGAACTAAATAAGTGTTTTAAGTGCTTGTGTTGCAGCTAACAATAAAGACAGGCTTAACCATAAAAGCAGCGTAAAAGTGCCAAAAAGATGACAATCCATGTCATTCCAAAGGAAGAAAGAGAAGAAACAACCTCACTAGCTATTGAAAGGTCTGAATTGAAGAGGCAAAGACCTGGTCTCAACCCAAAGAATAAGTATGGAGCAATTCGAACAGAAAAATGCACTACAGAGTACTTTTCGCAAAGAACCTGAACTATTCGCAAAGGACCTGAACTCTGCGAAAAGAACTAAAACTCCAGGCTTAGCTTTCGAAGATCATCTGAACTCTTCGAAGAGATGATCGACCTTTTCGAAAAGAAGAAAACTCAATTCGAACAAAACCAGAACATTGCGAAAAGAGCTTCAGGAGTTACAACACCTTGCGAAAAGCCCTCTAAGCTATGCGAAAAGGTATTCTAGAGATTCCCAGCTTTTGCAAGGGCAATTCAGTAATCTGTTTCACGTGTCCCAATGCATTTAAAAACCTAGGGACATTCCAGAGGATTCTAAACATGAAGCGAAGGCATATTCCACCCCACGTGAGCACCCGGAAATGAAATAACTTGGCGGGAACTTCTAGAAACTCTAACAGATTTTCAAAATGCATAATAGAATTGATGCCTTTTTCACCTGATTGGCTGAACCAGATCGATGAATTATGATTGGCCAGAACAGATCTGGATCCTCGTGCTCGACTACCATTGGTTAATACAGACCTGAGCACTTCTGATTGGTTGATACACATCTGAGCTGGACTTAGGGAAAACTATAAATAGACGAACCATTTGCCCAATTTGGGCATCCAGATTTTGAGTTTCATTCCTAATCCCCCATTTCCAAATCAGATAGTTTGTCTGAAATCCCTGTAATAGCCTCACCTTGTACTTGCAATTGAGAGCTGTGAGATACTTCTGTAGTTCAAAGGAGAGTTGTATTCAAGACTACAAATCTGAGAGCTGTTTAAGCTGTGCTCTGTAATTGTAATGGTGAATTTGAAAAGGTTGTTATAAACCGTGCATTCTCCATTGGACTCATGTTAAGGGTTCCCTCTGATCTCCTTATTGCATTAGACTCCTTTAGATTCACTGTTTTTCATGCAATTTCTCTTGATTCATTAATCCTGTGAGAGTTAGTGTTTGTAACCTAGTCTCTCACGGCATTTGTAGTGATGTTTCTTGTTCTAAATTAAGGATTTGGATTAAGGACTATTGGATGGTTTGTGGCCATTAAAGTGGACAGACCATAGCCATAAGCGTAAGCCTAATCCTTGAATTTGATTTATTTCTCTTATATCTGTGCTTGTAGCCAAATGAAGATTGAATCATTTCTCCGTTAATCAGCAGTCATTCTCATTGTGTTTCAAGGACCAAATCAAAGTTAGATATTACTTCTCCATTTTTTTTACAAGTTTACCTCAAGCGTTTCCCCAACTCGGATCTGGATCACTTAGTTTAATCTTTACTTTTATCATTTAGGTAATGTGACAAATTCAACCTCCCATCTTATGTGCTTTCTAGATAGGATAAGAGGCCAGATCTGGTAGCTCAGATCTTGAGGTTTATCTTGCATTTTAGACAAATTCTCTGTGGACGATCTTTCACTCACTTACATTTAAAACTTGCTACAATTGGCCCTGATCTTGCAGGCTAATTCACTTCTACCTGTGCTGATATTTCTTTACTCTTTTTAATATTCTAGATTTTGTATAATTTAGCAGTTGCAAACCTGTTTTCAAAACACACATAAATCAAGCATACTTAGAAGCAACAACACTCCTCAGTCCAAACTTCAAAATTTTCAGCACACACCATAGCCCAAGTCTAGCAGATTGGGCAAGGTCTCATCCACCATTGGCTGCAACTGTTTACAAATCTCATTTCCTCCATCATAGCCCTCTCCTTGGTAAGAAGGAAAAGGCTCCATATAAAAGTACGAGGAAATGGGGCTCAACATGGTATTTTATTTTTTTCTTAAAATTTTTTTTTTTTTTTGAATGGGGCTCAAGAGCAGCCCATTATTCAGCTCCTGCTACACTATAGCAGGAACTCAGTGTAGACACCCCCATTTTGCCTTCTCAGAATATATAAATTTGTTTGGTCAACCTTTGACCTCATAACCCTGATATGGGACTGTATGCTGAAACAATAGTATATGGCTGGACACAGGCTGAAATAATAGCTTTGTGGCTTAGGCTCCATACCCCTGACATGAGAACCATGCACTGAAATAATAGTACATGGCTAAACACAGGCTAAAATAATAACTCTGTGGCTTAGATCCCGATGTAGGGAGACTATATACTGAAACAATAGTATATAGTCGGAATGCAGACTGAAACAATATTCTCGCATTTCAGAGCACTAACCCTAATGTGGAACCATATACTGAAACAATAGTATATGGTTGGACGCAAGCTGAAATAATAGGTCTGTGGCTCAAGCCCCATACCCCTGACATGGGAACCATGCACTGACACAATAGTACATGGATGAACACAAGCTGAAATAATACCTCTGTGGCTCAGATCCCAACGTAGGGAGGCTATATACTGAAACAATAGTATATAGTCGAAATGCAGGCTAAAACAATAGCCTGATATTTTAGACCCGACCCGGTCTCTGACAACCCCGAATTAAGCGCCTAAACCAAGCGCTCAATTCGATTGCACTCCAAATCACATGCGCGCAATCAGGCCCTTCTCAGACCAGACTTCGTTTCCCCATACCAACTCGAGACTCGATCACGCGCCTGACACAAGATGTGCGATCGGATTAAGCGCCACATCATCGGTGCGCAATTGGCCTATGCCCGACCTAGCCTCACTGTCCTTGATCCCTAAGTTTCCTCGATTAAACGCTTCGAGAGTAGCACTTAATTGGATTACGCACTCCAAAATGGGCACGCAATTAGTTCTAACACTATTGGGACTAGGAAACTCGCTGAGTAAGTCAGCCGGTCGCTCACTAAGTTGGTGACCGACTCAAAGCGATTAAGCGCTGGGAGACCGACGCGTAATTTGATTAAACACCTGAAACAGGGCATTTAATTAGAGAAAAACCTATAAAAGATTTTTTTCTTAATTCGCCCAGGAGGAGGCTGGAAATTTTGAGAGAGAACAGATTTTTTTTTTTGGGATTTCGAAATTAGAGAACTCCGAGGACAAACCCATAGAGCAACCTAGTCATGATTTCGAGATTCAAGCTTCGAATCTTCGAGATTTCTCTCCGCAGCCCCGACCCTAGGTAAGGATTTAATTTTTTAATTCACGACCGTAACTTCTAGTCCCTAGATTTAGGAATTCTATTAGTTTTAATTTTCAATCTTAGACCGTAGCACCATTTTTGGACCGTAATTCTCTATATCTGGTTCTAGTTTTTCAAGTTTAGAATCAGTCCTTAATCCGACGGTCCGATGCATAGATCCTAAGCTTTAATTCCGTTCTAAAATCTCAATTTCTAGTCCTATCATTAATCTTTGGTTCTAGGTCTTAAACTCTACAACCAGTCCTTAATCATACGGTCTGATTTTCTTATTTTGGACCCGAATTCAGTCCTAGAAATTTAAATTTTAATTTAATTTCTTAGTTTAATACCACTAAAAATCCTAAATATTAATTTTAGTTTCTCAATTTCACTCATAATTATTAATCCGAAATTGACTCTGAAAAATCTAAAAATACTATTTTATCATCATAAATCTAATTTATCTTCAATCTCAGCCACCCGATTTGCCCAAGGGAGCTTACAGAGGGTACTTGAGAACGAGGCCAATCCTCCTTAGCATAGCGAGCCGAAACCCCCCTTTTTGATTTAGAATTTTAGAATTTATTAATTGTTTTAATTAGTTTTTATTTCAATATAATGGATTGATTGCATTAATTAGGTTTTTAGTACAATTCTTTAATTGCTTTAATCAGATTTTTTAGTTCAGTTAATCAATTGCTTTAAGCAGAATTTTAGGAAATTTAATTTATTTATGATTAATTAGTCTTTGGTATGATTAATTCATCGCTTCGATCATAATTCTAGTCAAATCAGTTCCTTTATTGTTAATCAGAATTTAGTATAGTTAATTCATTACTTTAATAAGAGTTTTAGCAAAATTAGTTTATTTGCTTTAATTAGAATTTTAATAAAATTAATTCATTGCCTAAATTAGAGTTTTAGTCAAATTAGTTCTCTATTTCAATTAGAATTCTGGTATGACTGTTATACTTGATTTAATTAGAATACAAATAGCATACTTGCTCAAATTTGAATTTCAGTATAACTAGCATACTCGATTTAATTAGAGTTTCACCAGAACTACTACATGCGCATTCCTAGTACAATTAGGAGACCAATGTTAATGGGACTTTTAGTAGTATTAGGACACTATATCAATTAGAATTCCAGTAGTGCTAGGAAACTAAAATTAATTAGACTCTTGATAGAATTAGAATACTATATTAAATAAACTATACTAAATTCTCATATAACTAAACTTATAACTGAATTGGGAAGTCTAAACTGATTAGAACTACAATAATAACAAGCGAAAGGAAGAAAAATTAAACTATCTAAATTATAAGAAAAGACATAGCTACTGACGTTCGCAGGCAGACGATTCAGTAAAGAAGTAACCCATACCCGCTCTAAAGCGTGATCACTGACGTGTTGCAACATTGTTAAATATCTGCAGCTGGCGATCGCAACAAACTAGGAACCTTTCTAGAAAACCCTTTACTTCTAACACTCTAAGCGCCGCATCGCTAGAGTCTACTTGGACAGAATTGGAGCCACTGATTCAACGGAGACCGAGAGGAACCTAGAAAAAGTGTGCACCAACAGACTGCCGATCAAAATGGGATACTTTTGCAAACTCTTTTTCTAGATAGTTTTCATCTTATCTCCCTATTTTTCTTTCCATCATGTCATTTAGATTCCCTTTTATATATATATATGAGTCTTCGTCAAAGACTCGAGATGTCTGGTATACAAAGAGTGAGTTTAGGAGACCCACCATTGTGGGAATATTATAACAACCCCACGTACGAAGAAGAACCATTTCACAATTCCAGCCCATGACAACTTGAGATTAACATGGCCGGCGAGCAAAAAATCCCTTCTCCACCCCACACACTGGTAATAATCATAATAGGAGAGATGGTAATATCGGACAAAACCTCACTGCTCAACAGATCTTAGAACTCAGTATTCAAAGAATGCAAAGAGGAGATGATGACTCCGAAGAATTGCTTCGAGGGTTGGCCGCCGCATACGAAATTATTAGGTCACGATCATTTTCAAAAGAACAAGAGAGACAAGAGAGGCCACCTCCTACCCTGAGCATGGTGTCAGCCCGCGCCACACCATTGAGACAACCTGCCCACACATTCTTCAACGATGACTCTTTAGACAAGGTTTGCTCACGGGTCGCTCCAAAAGACAACACCATTAAAATCGAAGATCTCCCAAAAATGCTTGATGAGTACATGGCCAAGAGAGAGCGCCCCGGTCACTAATTCGGATTCGACAAATTTTGTCGGGACGTCGAGTTTAATTTACCAATAGGATTTAAGCCACCAAAATTATCAAATATAATGGCCCGGGAAATCCGAATCATCACTTGGCCCTCTTTTGTAATGATTACCGACCCATACGTGATAATCGTGGACTTCTCATTCACTATTTCCAACACTCATTAGAAGGAGAAGCTTTAGATTAGTCTGTGGGACTCTCGCTTTATAAGATAGAAACCTTCGATGAATTAGTAGATCAATTCCTAGACCAATACAAACACTTGATCCAAGAGACAGTCAGTCTCAGCGATTTAATAGTAGCCAAGCGAGGACCTGAGGAAGAATTTACCGATTTCGTCGCCCGATGGAGAAAATTTGCTGCTAGGATCGGTACTTCAATGAAAGAGAAGGATTCGATAGACATTATCATCGATAACACTAGAGAACAGTTAAAGAGCGCACTTATCATAAGTGATTGCCCTGACTTTACTGCACTCCACTCTTGGGCATCCCGACTAGCGCGACACATTAAAGGCGGAGACCTTGCTCTATCCATAGTCACATCGAAAGTGGGCTCTTCCAACGAATCAAAATAAAAAAATAATAAGAAAGCCTTAGGAACCGAACATGTCAACACCATTGTTAATCAAGGACAATACTCTGAGAACGAAAATTTCCACCCATGAAACTTCGAGCAAAATCAAAATCAGCAACGATACATGAACCAAAACCAAGGCACTAATCAGCAAAGATTTGCAAATCAAAACCAAAACCAGAACAAGAATCAAGGCCAGTATCAGAATAGAAATCAATATCCCAATACCTACCAGAATCAGAACACGATGCAGAATTGACCGGCCCACGTGCTGAATTACAATAGTGTGCCCCCATCGCAGAACTTTAACCTAGCCAGAGGCTCCTACCAGTTAAGGCGGGAACACTATCCCCCTTTACCGGATACAATTCCCAATATCTTCTGTCTCCTTAACACTCAGAATCTCCTCTGATTCTCGTAAGAAAGACCCCGCCCATGGCCGGTGAATCTAGACTATAACAAATATTGTGCCTTCCATCGATACGCGAAACACAATCTAGAAGACTATTGGGTCCTCAGGGACGTAATCTATGACATGAGTGATCGAATTCAGATCGATTGGGAAGCGCTTAGGAATCCTAACTCTAATAATAACAAACCCCAACAAAATTTAGGGATCGTTAATAACCCCATGCCCAACCACAACCAAGCAACGCCGGCTCAGGTCACCACCGTAGATCTCTCCGGTCGATCCCCCTTCCAACCTTCCACCTTAATCACTCGCATTCAACCCTTTGCTACTTTTGCCACACCGGCGAGAGCTCCTTCACCCCTACATCCCTCGGCCTTGATCACTCGCATCGCCCCGCTGAATCCACTCCCTTATCCAAAATTCACTCAGATATGAGTCCATTCCTTTAGGTCTAGGAGACCACTCCCTCGTAGTCACCCGCCAAAACCTCCAACCCCTCTAAATCCCAAACCAACACTATTACCACTCCCTTTGTCCGAATTTGAACCCGAGTATGGAGATCACATTCTCCAAACTGCAGCCCAAATTACTGCATTGGTAGAAAGTGTCACCCAAATGACTCTAAGCCAAGACAAAGAAATAACCATCGAGCGTTTGCTAAATCTAAAAGAAAGCGAGCCAGAAGAACATCCTGAACCGTGTGAGACACTGGTCTCTGCTTTCTTAGAAGAGAAAGATTACATACAATACCTCCCACCTTGGAGCGACACCATTCAGGTACGCGTTCCAACCTCGAATTTCAGCCATTTTACAAATACATATGTGTCAAGCGATGCCGGTTTCGGTCAACAACCGACTTGCCCGATTCTCAAATCAGGAAATAATTACCCGCCTCTGCCTTTCTCTCGAAATAAGGATTTCACGAATGCACAACCACCAGAGGGGAATGAGAGAGAAAGAGAAGTTAACTTGCGTCCCCTACCTCACATCATCTCTCCACCAATTCCTGCACCTCAACCATTCCAACCACCCACACCTAAGGGTCCATCGGCCAGGCAAAGAAACTACGCTCGAGCCAGAGCAACAATACGACCTTCTGCGGCATCTCCAGAAGATCTCAGCCCATATATCCATACTAGAACTCATCAAGAAATCACTTGATCATCACCGGTTGTTAATAAGAACACTTGAAGACATACAAGTGGATGAAGATACGACCTTAGATGAGCTTCATTAAATCACTTCGGTCATAGCGCAACCTCAGGTGATCACTTTTACAGACGCAAACATGCCTAAAGAGTCACTCTACCACAGTGCGGCAACCATATATCTTACGGTCATAATTAGAGGATTCTCCATACCACACACACTCGTTGACATGGGTGCAAGACTTAAGATCTGCCCTCTCACCACGTTAAAAATGCTTAAATACATGGAGCAGGATGTTAGGCCCTCCGCGCTCTCACTCATAGCCTATGATGGGTCCCATCGCTTTGTCAAAGGAACTATCAAGCTACAGGTTTGCCTCAAACCTATAACGAAAGATGTTACCTTCCATGTTTCTGATTCTGCTAGTACATACAATCTCATTCTAGGAAGAAAATGGCTAGAGTCAATGAAGGTCGTCGCATCCACACACCATCAATGTGTCAAATTCTCATATGAGGACTCCATAATCCGTATATACATTGATGCACCTCTCCAGGAGATGGATATTGATTACGCGGCAAGCATACCAATTGCACAATTATGTGTTGAACAGGGGTCATATTCAAAAGACTTGAATCCTTGATGAGACAACCATTACGAAAGTCCGTCCCCCTACCCCTCCTAGTTCTCCACTAATGCGTCAATAAAAATTAGTGAGAAGAGAGGTTGGCCCAGACCTCGCCAAACTCTATGCCATTAACCCTACCGCAAAAAAAGGGTGGGACCTTATGTACCAACTTGGATACGTTCCCCACACCGGACTCGGTAAAAATAAGCAAGGTCGTGTAGGACCCGTTGTCCCAACACAAATACCTAAGCAAATAGGGTTAGGTTACCAATCGGACGGCCCGCA
Source organism: Chloranthus sessilifolius (assembly GCA_021018995.1). Lineage (NCBI taxonomy): Eukaryota > Viridiplantae > Streptophyta > Magnoliopsida > Chloranthales > Chloranthaceae > Chloranthus > Chloranthus sessilifolius. The sequence continues at coordinate 86,421,179 of CM037594.1, read as the reverse complement.
AGTCGACTTGTCCCCTGCCTCACCAAAATGGTCTCTATATGACCACTTCACCTATGGGACCACTGAGAAAGTAGATATGCCAAAGCATAAGGAAGTATCCTTCACTAGATCTCAAGAAGTGGAAATTGAGCGAATGACTAAAGCATTCAATGATTTAACCAATTTAAACGACAATATTGATAAACCGCTCGAAGGAGTCAAGCCCATGTTTGACACTAAGGAATTTACAGACGGGAGGCGAGAAGAACCTCCAGAACCCGATCCATGAGTAGAAGATTGGAAATCCATTAACGACGAAGATTTTCACATAGCAGTCTTGCAAGATAGTGAAGAACACTTACGCTTAACCTGGGAAAGAGATGACACTCCATAAGAAAATAATAACTCGTATAGCATCCGCCTCGGCCTTGGCCTTAAGGGATGGGAATGCCCTTGGGACTCCCCTTGTATCGTCTACCCATACCAACCCCGCTGTAGGGCATGCACCCGCATATTAGAATGCTTCACTAGTTGGATCTGACACTCTACGATAGAAGAATCGAATCACTCCAACCTCGTGACCATCAACACAAGTAATGACCAACCAGCTCAGCTGCCAGTACAAGAAGCAGAAAATCTCAACAATCCTTCAACTGACCTAGGGGGAAATACTCAACACGCCCTCATAGAGTTTGAAGAGGAACTTGAACTAGACACTTTTACATCCACAAATTCGTCGCAACTCCAAATATTTTAGAAATCTCTAAAGGAAGAGTCGCAACCTCCTCTGAGTGATGACGAGGACTACTAGATAGAACTCCCTGCACTCAAGCTAGTGGAGCGGGCCAACCTAGGACTTCAAGCACTATAAGATCAAGAAGATGAATTCAATACCATCTTCGACTCTAACCTAGAAGGATTGGAATGTCCTTCGGGATCCCCCTGCATTATTCACCATTATCAACCTCGCTGTCGAGCATGTGTGCTCATCTTAACATATTACGAAGATCAAGGAAAAGAACTTGCTACCCCTGAGGATCCTTTGGGAGACCCCCCTCTGCGGGAAGAATAATATTATTACAACCTAGAAGATGATAGTTTAATTGACTACGATCTTCAAAGCTTCTTCGAAGAAGAGGCGATCAATGCGGCAGAAGAAATCTAAGCGTTAGTGCTGCTGTCACCAGTGTCACTCATTCAAAAGATCTCATCAGATGAGGACTCCAAAATAAAATGCTAAATTCACAACAAGTCTGCATTTCCCAAGAATACCCTGAACAACTCTAGCAACTGTCTCGCTCCCTCAACTAGAGGAAGCAATTCTCCCGGCACCCCTTGAGGCGACCGACCCTATACAATATTTATTATCAAAAATAAAAAAAATAGAAAAAATAGAAAACCCTAAAAATTTATAAATATAAAATCCAAAAAAAATCAGAAAACCCCATAAAAGAAAGGGAACTCTTCGTCCTGAATCAAATTTATGGCCAACAAAGAGACTTTTCTCCTAAGGTTTCTATCCCATTCTCCGCACGAGGATGTAAAGTATTTCGGCTAAATAATAAGCCAATGATCATATCAGACGAGATACTTTATGACTTTGAGAGAAGAATTAGTAGTATTGACCTTCACCTCATTGAAGATCTCTCAGTCATAGATTGTGTCGATGAAGGGTTACCTTTCGCAAACTTAGATCCCCAGTATAAAAATTTCGCAGTATAAGAACTTACCGAGGACGAAGAAGGAGTACTAGTTGCCGAGGAGGCATTGGACTTCTAACGGGTTATCAAGCGTTTTGATGAGCAAACCCAAGCTGCCGCGGAACCCACAGAAGAACTTAACTTTCGCACTAAAGAGAAACCTAAGAAGCTACTGATTAGCATAACGCTCAACTCCAAGGAACACCAACAAATTGCACAAGTCCTGCAAGAACACCTCGATTCCTTCGCATGGTCCTACGAGGACATGCCCAGTTTAGACCCAAGTTTATTAGAACATCGCTTACTCTTAGAACCCGATGCAAAGCCTGTTAAGCAGAAACTCCGTAGGATGCACCCACAAACCGCCCTCCAAGTTAAAGAGGAAGTCGACAAGTTACACAAAGCTAAATCTATCCGAGTCATTCCTTACCCTAAGTGGGTTGCCAACATAGTACTTGTCGCCAAGAAAGACTACAGAGTACGGGTTTGCATCGACTTCTGAAACCTCAACCAGGCATGTCCAAAAGATGACTTCCCACTTCCACACATTAACACTCTAGTCGATAACACCGCTGGACATGAGATGCTATCCTTTATGGACGGTTTCTCTGGATATAATCAAATCAAATTAGCAAAGTCTTACCAAGAGAAGACTTCCTTCACCACACCATGGAGAACATACTGTTACGTCATTATGCCTTTTGGGCTGAAGAACACAGGAGCAACATATCAACGCGCCATGATGGTTATCTTTCACGACATGATGCACAAGTGTGTAGAAGTCTACGTCGATGACATACTAATGAAGTCCCAAACACAAGTAGGATATGTTGAAGCGCTCCAACTGGTGTCACAAAGAGCTAAGAAATGTCAGCTAATACGAATGATAATACTATCGCCACCGGTCCCCGAAAGACCCTAATTCTATACCTCTCAGCGAACGACAAAGCAATGGGAGTAATTCTGGGACAATATGAATAGGAAGGTAAGAGAGAGAATGCTATCTACTACCTTAGTAGGACGATGGTCAAATACGAACGAAAATACCCTTCAATGGAGAAAACTTGCCTCACATTGGTGTGGGCCTCTACTAAATTACGACACCACTTCGGAGCACATAAAATACTAGTACTACCCGAATGGACCCTCTGAAGTACGTATTCAAAAAGCTCACAACATCTGGACAGATCACTTGCTGGCATATGCTTCTACAAGAATTCGATACCACTTATATTACGCAAAAATCAATCAAAGGGCAAGCAATCGCTGATTAGCTAGCAGATCTCCCACTGCTGAGTGATGAGCCCGTGCATGCAGATTTTCTCGATGAGGACCTATTCATGATTCATAACGAAGAGCCCGATAAGACCTCATGGATCCTTTATTTTGACGACGCTCTAAATCACAAAGGAAAAGTCATTAGGATAGTCCTCCTAAGCCCAGAAGGAGTTGTCATACCTAAGACTTTTCAACTAGATTTTCCTGTCACTAATAATATCGCAGAATACGAAGCTTTTATAGCTAGACTACGAGCAACACTACAATTAGGTAATAAAATAGTTAAAAACCATTGGTGATTCCAAACTAGTAATTTCACAAGTCATAGGAGAATGGAAAACTAAGGAAAGGAGACTAATGGCATACATAGAAACCGCTCATAATTTAATAAAGAAATTTGAAAGAATGTCTTTCACGCACATCCCTAGATTAGAAAACGAGCTCGAAGATTCCTTAGCCACACTAGCCTCAGTCATCCAAATACCCATTGGGCAAAATACCAAGACCTTCATCGAAAAGCTGACAGTACCAGCCCACGAGGTATCATGGACCGTCAAGAGAGAATTACATGGTCCTCCCCACAAGTACAGGACCGAAAGAAGCAAGCACCCTGGAAAAGCACGTCAAGACAGAAACCGAAGTCGCTATGTTCAGATTTGAAAAATCACCGACCGACGATGGACAACCGTGGTATTTCGACATCTAGAACTTTTTGAAACATCAACACGTCCCTCCATACGCCATGAAGATCGAAAGAAAGACTATAAAGAACCGATGCGCCCGATTCTGCATACTCGGTGAAACATTATACAAATAAGCCTTCACTAAAGGAGTACTACTACGATGTGTCACGATTGTCGAAGGACAATACATCATCCGAGAAGCATACGCCAGTGCCTACGGTGCCCACTCCGGTAGACAAAGATTCACTGAAACATGACGAAGAGCTCGATCATGGCACCTCGTATCCCCCTGAGGAAAAGATTATTACTCATCCCTTTTGAAAAGCCTTAGATACAAACTATTTCCCACATCACTGAGCCTTAACCCCCTCTTCTATTTTTATTTCGGACAATAAATCAGAAGTCTTACAGGATGTTCTTAGAAACGAAACCAAAAGCTGATGAATGATGACTGATGCAACACCTACTATACCTACCATACTTCTCCCTAATAACCATGGGATAGGATGACCACCACCCTAAGATAAAGCCCATATACGACTGACCTAATCAAAGAGACCTCCCCGGTTCGATGACAGTACCGATCATCTTTTCTTCAAAACTAACTCACCAAATACCCATGATTGCTTATAAACCCAAAGTGCTCATCGCAAAACCAAAAAAAATGGCTCCATTGTATCTTGACGCTGGGGCATTTTTTTTAGATTAGAAGAAGAATCATATCAGAAGCGCCAGCTTGTCTATAAAGAAGATGAGGAACGACGAAGTTACCATCTGAAAAGTGCTACCGAAGATACCATACTGCCAATCCTACCATGCTCCTACACTGGGGCATTTTTATTTTTTATTATTTTATTATTATTTCTATCTTAGCTATTTGCTTTCCCTATTTCATTGTTATCATTTCAAAAAAAAATAAAAAAAGAAAGAAGAAATAAAACAAAGAAAAACAAAAAGAGCACATATCCATCTTTTACTACTAGACTCCGATCTTTTACTACCAGACTCCGGTTTGAGACACTTACCCCCCTTGACAACTAGCAAGGAGGAGAACAAAAACTATTGACAGCATTACTCTCACATGTGCAGATACGAAGCAAGCTTCAACCATCACTGGGCCAGCTCAGGAAGCATCCAAGTCCTAATGACGGTCGATGGCGCTAAAGCAACTAAAAAGTAAGAGTAGACGCAATAGGTAACTAAAAGAAAAGGAGACAATCAGGTACATCTAAACTAAAAATCTCTCTATATATATGTCAAAATCTCTTCATTTCTTTTTACACTTGTCACAGGGGGCATTCCCCCCTATATATACAACACACACATACCATGAATGCAAAAAACACACACACATCCCTACCCCCTACGCTGTCGCTAGGACGGTCGATCACCACTATCCTCGATATCATTAGCTCAGAGGTCCGTAGACTGATCCTCTGAAAATACAATCCCGGCACCCAGAGTCCTCAGAACCTCTAAACGACAAGGTCCTACTACAGAACCCCCCTCACTCGTCTGGCTAACAGTCCGTCTCGATCGAGAACGAGGAGGATACCATGCAAGAATATCACGAATGGTCGAATCCCTATGAGCATCATCCCTAGCGCGATCATATGACGTGTGACGAGACTGCCCAACTGAGGAACCCATAGCCCTCGACACCGAGCCATCAAGCTGACTAACCAACCTACGCACCCCCACTCACTCCTCGTCAGACGACACTGTAACCGATCTAGGGACACCTACATCTCCGTCCGCATTGTCTGATGGACTACCTCTAACACCTCGGTCTGAGTCCTCTGTGTGACCATCATCTCAATGACTAGATCCTCACGACTTTGCGTCTCCCTGAGGATCCGTCCGCCTCAGGAGTGGCATGTGCTCGCGCTGCCTCTAGGCACGCCTCCTCAAGCTGACGAACCTACATAACCATATCGAGTCAAAGAAAGCCAACATATATACATGAACATTAAAAGAAGAGGAAAACTTTGAAAAGGAAAACGTCATACCAAATCCAGCCTCTCCTCCAAGAGTCGCCCAACCGTCTCAGCCGTCACGGGATCAGCGGGCGGCACCCGAGGGATAGCAAACGTAGGCGGCTGCAACAAGAACAAACAAATACATCAGAGAAATACTATAATGACAAATAAATCATGAATACAATGACTAAAACATACTTGAGTAGGGATAGGAGCAGACTCCTGAGGGGGAGCCTCAGGAGCAGAGTCTGGAACAGCCTGCACAAAGAACCAACCAAACCAACACAAGACATGTCAAAATAACATAACCTAAACAAAATTATGCCACATCCAAAAAGAAACTATACCTGACTCTCCGGGCATAGAGAGGCAGTAGTCGCCTCCCTCGCCTGAAGATCCTCGGTAACTCGACGCTGAAATACCGCATGATATTAGTAAGCTACAAAGAAAGCAAGACAATGACACCCAACAAACTAATGCAATGACACAAACAAGATAAAAGATTGAATTGAACTTACCCAATGATCTAGCTCAGCCAAAAGCTGAGCCATCGCTGGATCCTCCCGACTGGAGGAAGCAATTGAAGATGGATCAAATGCTCGAGCGGGACCTCCAGCAGCGAGCTCGGCTCTCTACGAATAACAATAAATACATCAGTTGGCAAGCTCACAATGCTAACAATTAACAAAACCATATTTGTAAAGACACTTACCAATCGATCGACCTCAGAACGTAGATTGGCTGCTGCCTCCCGGTCAGCCAGCTGCTGACTGTGATAGACATCCAGCAGGGCCACCTAACGAGCAACCTCACCCTCCCTCTCAGACTGTCCAAAACAAAATAAAACAAGATACCCCAACCATGTCAGAACCACCAGAAGACCAAATCCACATAATACAAAAAAAATATATAAATTAACTCACCAGGGGTTGTCGAGTCTCCGCTAGTCGAGCCCGCAACTCATCCTTCGCCGCCCTAGCTTGAGCAATCGAGGAGGCTAAGGAGTGCAACATCTCCTCATCCGAACGAGGAGCACACCCCATTCGCTCCATCGCCCTATGGAGGGCATCTAATGCCCCCCACACACTCGTGGTTAGATGACCCTGCTCCAACCCAGCCAACCTCTCCCTCAAAGCCGATGCCGACTTCGGCCCACCGATCACGAAAGAGCCACTCCCATGGAAGGGACGTGTGAAGAGGCGCCCGCCACCCAATGCACTAAACCACCGCACATACTCCCGGGCGTCCGCCTCATCACGCGCCCCTGTAACCCTGGTCCCCCCAGCTCTAAAATCTGCTATCTGAAGTGCCATCCACTCCGTAAAATTTTGGCCAAGAGGGTCGGTCATCTTCTTCGCCACTCTATGGAGAATCTCTGGAGGGACTTCTTGAGCAAGCCCCAGTTGCCGTACCACTCGAGAAGTGTGGATCCTCTCCACCCTCTCAAAACAATGGACCACCCATATGTCCACATTAACGAAGGGTCGGCCAGATTGAATCATTGGCACGCTTGCATCCTCCTCCTCTGCATACGGCCTCCAAATCACCTACAACCAAACAAACAAGCCGACCCCTCAATGAAGACGCAGATCCTGAAAGACTAAAATGAAATGAAAAAAAAAACACACGCATGACGATCTATACCTGCCCCGCGTGCATATCCTCAAAGAGACCGCACGCGGTCTGAAGATCCGAAGACCAACGGCGACCCCTCAACGCCTCCCTCCACACATGCATCCGCGAAACTGTGAACCTCACCTCCAACGGAACCCCCGGATGAAGAAAAGAAAAGTGATCATATGCCCAAAACTAGAAAACAAAATAGAGGAAATGCTAAGTAGATGCTACCATCAAAAGACCAAGAAAAAAAAAAGAGAGACACTATGACATTAATTAACTGAAACTCACCTGAAGGAAGGGAAGGAAACCTCCGATCGTCGCGACACCCGTCTCTGACGGTAAAGTTGCTCATAGAGATGCACCAATGTGGTCACACCCCACGCATAGGTGGAGACTCGATCCAAGTCCCCAAGAACCATAAAAAATAACTCGATGACACATCCCTAAGTCAAAGAAGAGAAGAGTACCGCACCAAGGAAGTGCATCAAGAATGATCGAAGCACCCTATCCGCAGCCAACCCCGGCTCTACCACGGGCTCCCGGCCCGTCACTATCACACAACACGCCTCATAAGACGCCTTCGCCTCTGAATGGCGCCTCGGGGGAATGAAGCCACCCGCAAACGTATCGAAGAACCAGGTGACTTGAACTACACCCGACCTTGATCCACTCGATCTATACGGCACACCCAAAATCTCCTCACACGCCTTCAAATAATGTCCTGCATTCCGCCCTGTGATCAGCTCACCCTCGAAATGAAGACCGGTGATGCAGACCCAGTCCTCCAGAGTCAACAACATCATACCAACTGGAAAGAGAAGCGCCTGATGCCTTTCCCTCCACCTCTCCAAGATCGCTACGATCAGACCACGATCGACCTGAAGGGGCTCCAGTACTAGGATCAACCCAAAATCGAAAGACACCAACCACGCCCGCTGAAACTCCGGTAAGGAACGATACCAAGTATGAGACTCGGCCCATGCCGAGCTGATAGCCAGCTGCAAGGGCTCCTATTGAACAAAATACAAACAATAACGGTAAGGCTAACACATACCTATGACGAAAGACAAACGAATTTAAAACTAAAAGCAAATCAAATATGTCCCAAACACAATAACAATTTGTAACAAACACGCGTGATAAGGGCAACTGAATAGAAACATGACCTATCTCTAGATGCCGTCATGATGCATGAGTGAGCAAACAATCAAGGATCTATGTAGGTTCGACATAAATTAGAAGGGTTTGCAGAGCCTAATAAGCCTATGTCATAACCTAAATGGCTAAGAAAATGAAAGAACTCCTGCTCATGGGTGCTTACCCGGCCTCCAGCGAAGAAATCCTCCAGCGGGAAGTGCGATGCTCCTCAGCCGCACCCTGAGCTCGCTCACCCTCAGGTATCTCACCCTTAACCCTCTCCCTCATCCTCAGTGACCCCTGCTCAATCTTGAGCACCTCCTCCCTGATCCCCGATTGGTCAACCTCCAGCACCTCCTCTCTAACCACCTCCCCAACATCACCTACACACTCCAACTAATACCAAGACTAAAGAAAAACTTAAAAAAATGCCCCCCATCATTCATTCACTTGAACCTAAACTAAACCAAAAAATGTTCCTAACATGCCTCGATCCAAAATAAATAAATTAAACAAGTAAACCTCTCACTCAAAACAAATCAAATAAGTTACAAAATAAATTAAACCAGAATTTACAAATGAAATAAAAAAAATATAATCACTTCATAAATAAATAAAATAATTACAAAATACACCGAGGGCACACCCTCTGAATATACAACTTAAAATAAGAAACTTAAAATCCGCACGTTCAGGCAATGTACGAATCCGGATTTATTCGAAAAACAAAAAATCGCATCTTCCCCTCTTCCCTTAGCATGGCAGCAATTCAACTGCTACCTTGTATTCCCAATCTTGTCCATTCTCAATAATCCACATAATAAATACAACTCTTCAGGTCCAACACCCGGGATACAAAAAAGAAAGGAAGAAAAGACATTAATGAATAAGAAAATGCCCAAAATAAAAAATGCCCCAAAACTTTTAATCTCAAGCTTGGAATAAAATTCCAAACAACAAGAACCCAAAACTTTTAGCTCACACATTTATAAACTATACCCCCTGAATTACCAAATGACAAGTGTCACATCTTTAAACCCTTCCAATCTAATTAAATCCAAACCAAACACATACCCCCCTGAAAGACCACAATCCATGACAAACCCAGATGAACCAATAATCACACAACACTCACCCCTTTAAGGAAACACAAATCCCAAAGTAAAGTAAACAAGCCGATAAGATTTGAACACTTAACATCCATCCAAAACTTTTGAAAAACTCACACCTTTTTAACAAGTGTCATCTCAAATCAAATAAAAGACTAGAACAAAATACCTTAAACTTTACTATAAAAAAAAATGAAACCCTGAATTGTTCGGGACCCCGCCAAGAAAAATGCCCCAACCAAACCCGTCAGAACCAAGTAAACCCTCTAAACAAACCACATAAAAAAAAACTTAACTTCAAGCTAAACTAAATCCTAAAATAAGTCAAACAAATCAAATAACGCCAACTAATCCATTAATAAGTTTAAACGAATAAACAAGCACGACAAAACAAAAAAATGCCTCTTTATTTATAATTTAAAATTTTAAAAGTATCACCGGAGGCATACCTATTGAATTTACAACCCAAAACAAAAACCTAAAACTTTAACCTACAGCCCAAAACAAAGACTGGGTTCAAAACTGATACGAAGCGAGGAGCAGATTCTACTTAGAGTATCCAATCGAAGACTTCAGGGAGAATTAGTTGGGAAACACATCCCTCCACTTTTTACTCCTCTCCCGCCATCTTCGCCTTCTCCACCGCCGCCTCCTCAACGCTGCCTTCATCGCTCCCTAAAAAGGACCGATGAGAAGACTAGCGCTCTCATTCCTAATACCACCCACTCCCAGAATGACGCCGCCCACAAACATCACCTCAGGGCGAAGATCATGCAAAATAACGAATATAGGAAGAAACGACATCCCAATCGGACGGTTAGATCGCCAGATATCACTAAAACATGAATTTTAGAACATAAAATATCCAGAAAAAGTCAAAACTCGAGACTAAATTAGAGAATGAAAAACAAATGAAAGCTCACTCGCTTATATAGAGTACGGACTCAATCACGTGCCAGAGCACATGCGTTTAATCAAATCACGCGCTAGGCACACTGCGCACAATCCCAAACACGCGCTCTGATCCGAGCGTATAATGAAACCATCGCCCACGCCAATAGCGTGACGCTCCAATCATGAACACTCTATGAACCGTGCGATCTCATTAAAGGACACAATGCCGTCGCATGACCTGAAAGGTCACCCGTACACTGATTGGTGACGACTCGATCACGCGCTACGGTTATAGCACATAATACAATCACACACACACATACCTCCGCGCAAACAGCCCCTCAAGCCTGCGATCATATTAAGTGACCTAAAACAGGTGCACAATACCTGACTTTGGACGAAATCTATACCCTCACACCTTTGTATCCCATCTTGGCCAAAATTCTTCAGTCCCATCGCATAGCCTCACAGGCTGTTCTGGCAGAAAAGGAAGACCTACTCACCCATCCCATCGCATACCCTTGCATGAGAAGGAAGCATTTATAAACACTCCTATTTTGCCTTCTCGGAGTATACAAACTTGTTCGGTCAACCTTTGACCCTATTAACCTGTGGTGTGGCACCATGCAATAGTACATGGCTGAACGCAGGCTGAAACAATAGTTTTGTGGCTCAGATCCCAGCGTAGGAAAACTATATACTAAGCAACAATATATAGTTGGAACCCATACTGAAATAATAGTCTTGCATTTCATTCTAGAGACCATACCCGGACAATCCCGAATTACGCGCGTAAAACCTAGTGCGTAATTCGATCGCGCCCAGAACCACAAGTGCGTGATCAGTCCACCTTTCAGACCAAACTTCCTTTCCCAGACCGATTCGAGACTCGATTATGCGCCTGTAATAGAATGCGTGATCGGATTGTGTGCTTCACCACTAGCGTGCAATTAGCCTACGCCCGACTAGTCTTACTACCCTTGACCCCCACGTTTCCTTGATTAAACGCTTCAGGTTAAACGCTTAATCAGATTGACCACATGATAACATGCACACAATTAGCCCCAAGTTTTTAGGACTAGGAGACTCGCTAAGCAAGTCAACCGGTCGCTCACTGAGTCGGTAACTGACTCAAAGCGATTGAGCGCCGAAATCCAGTTGCACAATTCAATTAAACGCCCTTAAACAGGCGCGTAATTGGAGAAAAACCTATAAAATATTTTTTTCTTAATTCGCCCCAGGGTTGGACAAAAAGAGGCAACAAATTTTGAGAGAGGAGATGATAAATTTCAAAACCAAAGAACTCCGAGCACGAACCCATAGAACCCAATCATGGTTTCGAGATTCAAGCTTCTAATCTTCGAGATGTCTCTCCGCAGCCCCGACCTTAGGTAAAAATCTAATTTTCAGTTTTCGACCGTAGCATTTAGTATTTAGATTTAAGATTTCTCTTAGTCTTAATTATTAGTTCTGATTTTCAGTCTTAGACCGTAGCACCCTTTTTTTAGGCCGTAATTTTTAATATCTGGTTCCAGTTCTCAGAATCTGAGACCAGTCCTTAATCAAATTGTCTAATCTCTGACTCTAAACCCTAATTTCATTCTAAAATCTCAATCTTCAGTCCTATTATTAATCTCTGATTCTAGTTTTTAGTTTCTAGAACCAGTCCTTAATCATACGGTCTAATTTTCTGATTTCGGTCTCAAATTTAATCCTTAGATTTTTTTAGCCTTTAGTTTTAATCTCTAATTTCTTATAGTTCTAATCTTTAGATTCTAATTTTTAATTCTTAAGTTTTAGAATTCAGCCCTAAGGAAATCCCTGCCCAAATCCTTAGTCTAGAGCCAACTAGGTCTCCACAACCTTTTCTCAATTGTCAATCCGGTTACTTTTACGTTCAGTTAATTTTTAGGTATCAAATGAACTTAGATTGAGGCGATATTAGTCACGTTGGAAAGCTTATCAAAGTAGCTTTCCAACAAGCCAAAAAATGCACCATTCTAACAAGTATCGAAGAAGTTATGGTCAATTTTCAATAATTGCGTAAAAAGTAACGTTTTTCAAAACTCCTAATTGAATTAGGATTAGTATCTTTATTATATTATTTTAAAAAATAGGATTTATGGTAAAAAGCCTATAAATAAGACCTCTACCCCTCTATACAATTTCCCCCATATATAATTCTCCTCTATACAATTCTCCTCTATACAATTTCCCTTTATACAATTTTCCTCTGCACGATTTAGACGATTATTCAGGTAATTCCTTAGTCCTTAATTTTCTGGTTCTAGTTCTTAGGTTTTAGAACCAGTTCTCCTTTTTTTCATATTCTTGTTCTAGATTTAGGTTATAGCCCTCTAGTTCTTAAATTTTAGATCTTAGGTTTTAATATAAATTTCTAATTTTTCTGATTCTAGTCCTTAGGTTCTAAAACCAGTCTTTTAATTTTTAAGCCTTAGTTCTTAGGTTCTAGAATTGGTCCTTAATCTCATGGTCCAAATTTTCCTAATTTCGATCTCGATTTTAGTCCTTAGACTTTAGCTTTAGTCTTAATTTCTCATAATTCTAAATCCTAAAATTCGCTTTATAGTTTCAGTTCTTAATTCTTTTTTAGCCCTAAAATTTTAACCCTTAAATACCAATCATCAATCTTTCACAAAAAAAATACTAATTTATAATTCAAATTCAGTCTCTCTCAATTTTAGCCACCCGATTTCCTCAAGGGAGCTTACAGAGGGTACCCGAGAATGGGGCCGATCCTCCTTAGCATAACCGGCCCAAACCCCTTTTTTCTAATCAATTCAATTTCTAATTAAAATTAGGATATTTAAATTAATTAGACTCCTAGTAGGATTAGGAGACTTAATTAATTAGATTTCTAATAGGATTAAGACATTTAAATTAATTAGACTTTTAATAAGATTAGGAGACTTAATTAATTAGATTTCTAATAGGATTAAGATATTTAAATTAATTAGATTCCTAATAGAATCGGAAGTCTTTTTTAAAATTAGACTCCTAGTAGAATTAGGAGACCCTTTCTTAATTAGACTCCCAGTAGGATTAGGAGACCAAGTTAAATAAAATCCCAGCAGGAATTGGAAAACTGAACCAGTTACACTAAAGGCAATCCACAGCTGCTAACGTTCACTGGCGGATGATTCAGTAAAGGAGTTCAACCTACAAGCCTCCGCTCCCCCTTAAAGCGTGATCACTGACGTGTTGCAGCGTCGTTAAATATCTGCAGCTGACGATCACAATCAAACTAGGAACCTTCCTAGAAAAATCCCTTTTTTTATTTATTCCAAACACCGCATCGCTAGAGTCCACCTGGATAGAATTAGAGCCATTGATTCAACGGGAACCGAGAGGAACTCAGAAAAAGTGCATACCAACAGACTGGCGATTGCGATGGGACTCTTTTTCGCTAAGGTTGTCCCGGTTTAATTAATTTGGTTTTCTATTTTCTTTGCTTTATTTAATTTTGTTTCATATTTTTCGCTTTTTATTTTGATTTTTCTTTTGTTTTGCTTTATCACTTTTCTACACACACTTGCACGTGGATAAACTTTTTCAAAAATAAAATAAAATAAATAAAAAAACCAAAAAAAAACTATTTTAAAATGGCCGGCATCAGAAAATTAAACTTTAATAATAACGACCCACCTGTATGGGGCTCCCATAGCGACCTTGAGTATAACGTTAGGCTATCTCCGTGGACAGCCCAGCGTCGTACTCGGGTAAACATAGTTAATGAGAGTGAAAAATACCCCTTTGCTCCACGAAATACAAATCGTAGTGATAGCACTGAAGAAAATGGTACTGAGCGAAGCTACCCCGATAGTCAAGTTATGGACCGCACTCCTAGTGCACTCACCAAAGGAGGAAAAGAAGTCGACGCATGGCTCAGGTCCCAAAGACAAGTTACTCTAAGGGACAGACAAAAGGAAAGGACGCCGACTCCTCCACATGCTCCGACTCTCCCGACACATAACACATATACCTCTCACACCTTCTACAACAACAACTGCCGAGGACAACCCTCTCCCAAGGCACCTAGAAAAGACACCGCCATAAACGTAAACAACCTCCACTAATTTCTAGATGACTACATGGCTAACAAAGAACACTCTAGTCACACTTTTGGATTCGACAAATTTTTTCGAGACATTGACTTCACTGTACTCGCTGGTTTTAAACCTCCAAAATTCTACATATATAATAGTACGGGAAACCCAAAGCACCACTTGGCCCTATTCTGCAATGACTATCGATCAATCCGCACCAATCATGGGCTCCTGATCCATTACTTTCCCAGATCACTAGAGGGAGAAGCCCTTGACTGGTTTGTGCCCTTACCTTTAGCCGAAATTGGGACATTCAAAGACTTACCCAACAGATTCTTAGATCAATACCAGCACCTAACTCATGAAGAGGTCAGTCTCGCTGATTTGATACACACAAGACAAGAGGACGATGAGGACTTCTCGACATTCGCGAACCGTTGGAGAAATCTTGCTACTCGAACAGAGAATCAAATAAAAGAAAGCGATGCGATAGAAATCATGATTACCAATACTCGAGAGCCTCTTCGGAGCATTCTCATCGTAAGTGACTATCACGACCTCGCTAGCCTTAATCAACGCATCTGACACATAGAACGTCGACTAAAGAATGGAGACCTCAGTCTTCCTACCTTAACATCCAACGAACCCTCCTCCAACAATCCTTAGACAAACACCCTAAACGAAGCCATAGACTCCAAATAAATTAATGCGAACCAAGAACAAATCCAAACTAACCCTCAACCATACCACCTATATGACCAAGCTCAAGACCTCTATACAAACATGTATCCTGACTATAACCAACCTCCATACCCTGACCAAGACCAACCACTATACACCAACCAATGCACGAACCTATACTATGACCAAAGCCAATACCCCAATGACACGCAAACTAACATCACCTATTACAATCCATTGTTCGAGCAAACTCAACTCGCATACGAGACTGTACACTCATTCACCCCCGCCCCATTCCACCCAGGTAGCTTGATCCGAAGAATTGAACCTCCCTCAAAGCAAGACCATACTATTGACTTACAATCAACCAACCCTATCCCACGCACCTCTAAACGCGAGGTTACCTTTTGCCCTAAACCGGTTACCAAGATCACTAAAGTCCAAACTATCACCAAATCCACCCCTAAACTAACTCAACCTATCACCAAACTCATCGCCGAGCTCAACGCGCTTATCTCCGAACCAACTCAACCTACCCTTGAATCCAATAACCTACCAACAAACAAATCAACCCCCACATTCTCTGAGCAGGCCTAAACCAATGATGCAAACTACCCCGAACATACTCACATGCCGACTCTAGGAGTAGCTTTCGAACCAATTAATCGGTATTATACGACGCCATTCATACTTAAACCAATCACAAAACTATACTCTGAATCCAAACCCGTAATCCAATGTACCCCTAAAATCGCTTGCCCTCTCGCTTCCAAATCAACTCCAAAACTAACCCCTAAAACCGAACTCATTGTCAAACACATTGCCCCACCTATCTCAAAACAAGTCCCTGAATCAATCCCTACACCTACTTTAAAACTTGAATTCAACAACAAACACATCACCCCACTAACCTCATAATCAAATCTCAAATCAACTTCTACGCCCACTTTGGAACCTAAACTCACTACCACCTCACCAACTTCAGAACAAGATCTCAAACCCGAATTTGTTACCAAACATACCTCCGAACCACCCATTTCACTTACTTCAGAATCAATCATTAAACCGACCTCAAAACCAACTCATGGATCAACCCCTACAAAATTTGCCACCGAACTTATCATCCCCTCAACTCTGCAACAAGAACTTAAACCCACTATTGAACTTACCGTTCCACCAACCACAAAACTAAACCTCAAACTCAAACCTATTATAAAAACTAAACCTATTATGAAACTTAAACCTATTATCAAAACTAAACCTATTATTGAATCTAAACCTATTATTAAACCTAAACCTATCCTCGAACATTAACCTATCACCGAACCTAAACCCATAATCGAACTCGAACCTGTCATCAGACACGAAACCAAACCGATCATTGAACTTAAACCAATCATCGAATCTAAACCCGAACCTATCATTGACCTAGCACCCATCCACAAGCTCGAACCCTCCATCAAAGGCGAACCCGTCATCAAATCCGAACCCATTGTTGAACCTGAACCTATCGTCAAACCTAAACTGATCCCCAAATACAAACCTGACATCAAGTCTCCAGCTATCAGCGAATCTAAATCGACCTTCGAACCTGAACCTATCGTCGAACCTAAACCAATCACCGAACACAAACCTGTCATCAAACCTCAAACTCTCAACAAATCCAAGCCCATCATCAAACTTGAACCCATCATTGAACTCGAGCTTGTTATCGAATATGTACCCGGTACTAAAACCGAACCTATTCCTACAATGCCAACTCCACTCACCTTTGAGCCTACCACAAAGCCTATCAAGGAGTCGATCATCGCTCCCACTTTCGAAATCAAACCAAACTCAAATCTTACGATGCCAATCACCATCCAAATCAACATACCTCAAATCCCATCAAAACATGAAGTCAACGTCACAACTAAAATTGCTTCTGATCATCAAATCCAAATCTCTGTGGGCCTCACAATCAAAACCTTCACCGAACTCCAATCGGCGACAAAACTACTACGTCAAACTTTTGATACTCAACCTCCTCAAAAAATTATAAATAAAACTTTAAAACAACCTCACGATAAACCCAAAGTGCGAATCAAACCAAACAAGCATAATCAAATAAAATTGGACCACCCCACGCGTAGGAAAGGTCAACCTTGGACTACGCCTTCGCGTCTCCTCTTCCTACTCTACCTCTTCCTTATCTTATCACCACCTTTACAATACTACCGTCCCTCTCAATGGTTCCACTCAAATTTCACTCGCAAACATCTTTCCAACCACCCACAAACAACCTTGAAGAACTCTTTAACAACTCTATGCTTCATCTCTACGAGATGCCTCACTCAGTCGAAAAACAAAAGAAGATCCCTCCCGATAAGGAGACCTCAGATACAAAAGACCTATCGAAGGAAGAAATCAAACGACACCACACTTATTTTGATAAACCCTATACCATCCAAAACACAAACCTAAACATAACCTCACTCTCATCCCTCATCGATCAGATCGAAAGGGATCGAGGACCCCGAAACAATATTATCTAATCGAACGGTCACTTCAACCATCTAACATGTCCCACCAAACGGACTTCCTGAGTCAGTCCCCTGCCTAAGGAACTGATGTTGTACCATAACACAATAGTAATAATAAAAAAATTAATACAAAAAAAAAATAAGAATGTAGAAAAGTATAAAAAAAAAAACTAAAAGTATAAATGCCCATAACGTAAATACTTGAAAACAAAAATACTCTTTTATGCCCCAAACCCTTCGGATTCATACTCGACCCAGAACTCGAAGTCGGGGAGCTAGTGCTAAGAAATCATGCCTGTACAACCGCCTCACCTGGCGGAAATCAAAACCCACAAGGGAAGTCCTTATATTATCTTGGCAACACGCTCAGGAAACAGCCACAGGGGAAGGACTTTCTGACCCTCGGAATTATAACTTAATGACCATCATGTCTCGTAGCCTAAACAAACATACTTATATACCTATCATCTTCGTAGTCATCATAAGGCATTCGCCAGTCGTAGGTCATTATTTTTCAAAACCATTTTGGGTATCATTTGACTCATTAACCATCCTCCTACTCGGGCGAATTGATCGAAAGGACTAGCGGATCATGAAACTCTCTTTCTGAAATATAGAAAACTTTGGATTCTCATACACCCTTCTAGCCATTGGAGTCGATGTTAGAGCAGGAAAAATGAAAATGTAAGGTTCCATCAAACCTCACAATTCTTGCGTTAGCAGGTTGTTTCAAAAAAAATATACAGAAATGAAACATAACCGAGCGAGAGGAATACGACGAATGAACAGTCAATGAATTCGGGGAAGCATAAGCAAATTGTGAGGGCATTCCTGGTAATCGAGGGCCTCCCTGACACTTTCACACTACTAGATATCGTCGTACGGTGGTAGGAGGAGGACAAAACTCCTGCTAACCATAGAATTTGAGACTTTGATGGTGTTGGACCATGACGAAGAGCTCAATTATGGCACCGCATTACCCACCAGAGAAGAAAGTAGTTGACTACTATTTTAAAATTTAGTTGAATAAGAAGCTAGCTTCAGATCAATAAATCTTATCTCTTCTTCACCTTTTATTTTCTTTTTAGACAATGAGTCAGATGATTGTCCAAATCTCTTTCAAAATAAAACCGAAAACTCTCGAATGACAAGTGATGCAATCACTATTTATCTACCATTCCCCTCAATCCTTATTGAAAGCTATGATACATGATGATCGTTCAACACTTACAAAATCAAGCCTGCCATGTGGCCGAAATAATCGAACTACTTCCAAACATGAGATTATTATTAATACACTCCAGGACATCTGTGAGGTCGATGAAAGTCCCACCATTACTTGACACTGACATCTGTGAGGCCAATGAAAGTCCCACCGTTACTTGACACAGACATCTGTGAGGAAGATGAAAGTCCCACCGTTACTTGACACTGGGGCATTTTTTTTAACAGCGCTAGCTCCTTGGTAGCGATACTCAGGTCACAAGACCGATACCCCAAACTGGGGCTTTTTTTTTTTTTTTTTTTTTTTAGTTCTTACTTTTCTGTCATGGGACCCCAAAACGAATACCTGAAACATAACAATAGAGATACACTCAAAAAATAAATACCATACTCTAACACTACCCATTCCCCCTCTAAAGTAACATACAACGATAAACATAAACAAACATAAATGAAACAAACACAATAAGAGAAAAATATCGCTCATTCTCAACAATAAAGAAAAAATAATGTAGTTACAAACCTCTTAGGATTTAATACCTGGGATGCAAAATAAAAAAGAAGAAAATACATTAGAAACTAAAAATGCCCCAAACTTTTAAATCCTAAGTTTATAAAAAAAATTCAAAATAAAACCAAGCCCCTTAGCCTCTATTGATAACATACACCTCCTAAATCACAAAACAACAAGTGTCATCTCAAATCAAATAAAAGACTAAAACAAAATACTTTAAACTTTAAACAAAAAATAATAATTTTTTTAGAATAAGACCCTGGCTTGTTTGGGACCAAAAAAACAAATGCCCCCAACAAACCCATCAGAATCAAGTAAACCCTCTAAACAAAACTCAATAAAATGAATTAATCTTGGGATAAACCCTCAATAAATCCAAGTGAAACCCTAAACTAAATTAAATCCTAAAATAAATCAAGCAAATCAAATAAATCCAACTAATCCATTAACATGTTTAAACCAATAAACAAGCACAATGAAACAAAAAAATACCTCATTATTTATAATTTAAAATTTTATAATATCACGGGAGGCATACTCCGCCCGGAACTTACAACCCAAAACGAAAACCTAGAACCTAACCTACAACCTAAAATGAAGACTGGGTTCAAAACTGAGACGAAGCGAGGAGCATATTCCGCCTAGAGCGTCCAATCGGAGGCTTCAAGCAAGATTGGTTGGGTAATACATCCCTCCACTTGTAACTCCTTCTCTTCTGCCATCTTCGCCTCCTCCGCCGCCGCCGCTTCAACACTGCCTTCACTGCTCCCTAAAAAGGAACGGTGTGAAGACTAGCACCCTCATTCCCAATACTGCCCATTCCCAAGACAATACCATCCCCGAGCATCACCTCAGGGCAAAGATCATGCGAAATAATGAATATAGGAATAAACCCCATCCCAATCTGATAGTTAGATTGCTCAATATCGCTGAAACACGAATCTCAGAATACCAGAACACTCAGAAAAGTCAATACTCGAGACTAAACCAGAGAATGAGAAACAAATGAAGCCTCCCACGCTTATATAGAGTACGGCCCCAATCGCACGCTTAACTACGTGCGCTTAATTCGATCACGAGCCACACATATCACGCTTAATCTAAAACATGCACTAAGATTCAACCGCGCAATGAAACTGTTGCCCGCTCAAACGGCGTGACCTTTCGATCCTGTGCTTTTCAATAGCCGCGCAATCTGATCAAACAACCTGTTCATGCCGCACAATTTGAAAGGTCACTCGCGCAGTGACCTAGTGACCCACCCTTCAATCGCGCTCAAATACTAAAGCGCGCAATACAATCACACGCCCATATCGCCACGCGTACTTAGCCCCTTAGACCCTGAATTGCACACCTAAAATCAGGCGTGCAATTAGATCCCGCGACTGGAAACAAGCACGTAATTCTTGATTTTTACACAAAGTTCGGTCCCGATTCGAGGAAAATTCCCTTTGTCCCATTGCAAAGCCTTATAAGCTATCCACATCGAAGCAGGAACAACCGCTTACTCTACTCCCATCATGTAACCCTACCAAAAACGTCAACCACACCCCTGGTCCTATTACAGACAAAGCATACATGCCTTGCATGACATCGTCACCCCTGACCTACCACATTTGAAACCCTCCTGCCCCATCGTGCAGCCACCCAAGCACATCCCACAAAAAAGAACACACACGCATGACACCACCCCAATATCCGATCCTATAGCAAAAAATATGGCCATGCCCCCATGGCCCATTAAAAAATTTTGAAAATGCAAATACGTAAAAAAGCCAATACACCGCAACCACAACGTGAGCTCACCTGACCCAAGATCTGCTAAACAAAGAGATCAACATCCCAGCGTGAAAACTTCCTACCAATATCCCACCGCTAACTACGCTACACCTCCCATTGCGGACACCACTGCCTGGAAAGCTCAAACAACACGCTTATCGTGCCAAAAGAAGAAAAGGGAGAAGGCTCAATCAGGTCCCATCGCTAAAACAAAGAACCTTCCTCCCAAATTGCTCAATACAAATGGTCACCAGATACCACAGCGGACAACAGTAAAAAAAAAAGAGAAACTTGGGACTCCTCCCATGTCCCATCGCATCCCACTAATGCCAAGCTACAGCACGAACATACTGTCGAAAATTATCCAAAGTCCCATCGCGGCATCACAACAATACCACTTGTCCCATCACGACATCACCCTCCCTAAGACGCTACATCACACCGGCAACCGCCAACTACCGCAGCAGACAAAGAAAAAAAAGAAAAGACAACTTCAAAGCCCCATCGCAACAGCACCCCGCTACAATATCACAAGTCCCATCGCACAACCCAGTTAAGTATTACTCATTTTTTAATTACTCAATATTTCTTATAAATATAATTATCTATGATTAACTCCAAATGTTTCCATAACCCATCTCTCTTGACTCGTGAGTTATTGTAGTCCTCCCATAAGAGACAATCATCAGTATTCGTCGAGAAGGTTAGATGGAGTATCTGGCATGCCAAGTGATGTCTTGGCAACCATATAAATGGTCGGGTCCATAAATCCTGTATCGGTGGATCTGCTCAACGACGTCTCAATATCCACGTTTTCTGCCATTTTACCACCGAATTGATCTTAAGTTAAAATCCCTAGAATTTCAAAATCTCGAGACCCTCTTACTTGCTTTAAAACAAAAAAAATCAAAAAAAAAAAAAAAAAAAAAAAAAAAAACAACAAAGTAAATAGACCCAATTCACCCTTCTCTAAATACCAAAAAAATCGATTAAGTGCCTCATTACTCATATACCATAAAGTTGACTTTTAACTCCTGAAACCGCCTGAACTCATAATTAAGCGCATACCCACTATGCAGAATTGGATCGAGCGCATACGCCATTGCGCAGAATCACTTGTTCAGATACCTTAGGACCAAAATTCCCCAACTTAAAGACCCCCTGAACTCACAATCAAGCGCATATTCCACTACATAGAATTGGATCGAGCGCATACGCCACTGCGTAGAATCATTTGTTCAGATATATTAAGACTAGAATTCCCTACTTAAAAGACCAACCCCAGATGAATCAAGCACACACGCTACTGCGCATAATTCAAATGAGCACACCTCACAAAATTCACCTTAATTACCAGCCCAAATCGGCCCCTTTCCCCTGGGAAACTGAACAAAAAATATACTCAATCTAAGAACTTATAAACATTTATTGGAAAAAGAATGCTTGACACGCATTGGTGTGAGCAATGACGCACCCGGTCTGATATGACTTATTAAAGCCTTCGATATTATATTGCACTCTCTTTTGTATTACCAGTTCCTAGACCTTATGGACATTTGTATGACGCCCCCCGGTACCTCGATCGCGTCATATCCCTCTGTTAGCTAGTGCCATGCGATGGGATGCACCATGCACCCACAGATCCGAAAAGTGCCTTTCGACAGCCACCACTGGACCCCTGAATGCTCCATTTAAGCTTGTACTGATAGATAAGAAAGCCAAGCATGTCATTTCAGCATCCCTAATTCACATTTGTGAATGCCTAAGTGAAACGAGAAAGCACCTCGAATGATGGGTGTCTACTTCTTCAACGCGTTCTTACTTCGCAAGAGCGCGCTGAAGAGGGGCATCTGTAGACACCCCTATTTTGCCTTCTCGGAGCATACAAACTTGTTTGGTCAACCTTTGACCCTTTTAACCCGCAGTGTGGGACCATGTAAATAGTACATGGCTGAACGCAGGCTGAAATAATAGTACTATGGCTCAGATCCTAGTGTAGGGAAACTATATACTATGCAACAGTATATAGTCAGAACACAGACTAAAATAATAGTCTTGCGTTTCATTCTAGAGACCATGCCTGAACAACCCCGAATTACGCGCGTAAAACCCAGTGCACAATTCGATCGAGCGCAGAACCACAAGCGCGTGATCAATCCACCTTTCAGACCAAACTTCCTTTCCCAAACTGATTCAAGACTCGATTACGTGCCTGAAATAGAACGCGTAATTGGATTGTGTGCTTCACCACCAGCGCGCAATTGGCCTACGCCCGACCTGGTCTTACTACTCTTGACCCCTATGTTTCCTTGATTAAACACTTCAGGTTAAACACTTAATCAGATTGAGCGCATGATAACATGCACGCAATTAGCCATAATTTGTTTGGACTAGGAGACTCATTAAGCAAGTCAGCCGATCGCTCACTGAGTCGGTGAGAGACTCAAAGCGATTAAGCGCCAGAATCCAGGTGCGCAATTCAATTAAATGCCCATAAGTAGGCACGTAATTGGAGAAAAACATATAAAAGATTTTTTTCTTAATTCACCCAGGGGTTAGATGAAAAGAGGCTACAAATTTTGAGAGAGGAGACGGTAAATTTCCAAACCAAAGAACTCCGAGCATGAACCCATAGAACCCAATCATGGTTTCGAGATTCAAGCTTCTAATCTTCGAGATTTCTCTCCGCAGCCCCGACCTTAGGTGAAAATCTAATTTTTAGTTTTCAACCATAGCATTTAGTATTTAGATTTAAGATTTCTCTTAGTCTTAATTATTAGTTCTAATTTTCAGTCTTAGACCGTAGCACCCTTTTTTTAGGCCATAATATTTAATATCTGGTTCCAGTTCTCAGAATCTAAGACCAGTCCTTAATCAAGCAGTCTAATCTCTTACTCTAAACCTTAATTTCATTCTAAAATCTCAATCTTCAGTCCTATTATTAATCTCTGATTCTAGTTCTTAGTTTCTAGAACCAGTCCTTAATCATATGGTCTAATTTTTTTATTTCGATCCTGAATTTAATCCTTAGATTTTTTTTAGCCTTTAGTTTTAATCTCTAATTTCTTATAGTTCTAATCTTTAGATTCTAATTTTTAATTCTTAAGTTTTAGAATTCAGCCCTTAGAAATCCCTGCCCAAATCCTTAGTCTAGAGCCAACTAGGTCCCTAACCTTTTCTCAATTGTTAATCTGATCACTTTTATGTTTGGCTTATTTTGAGATATCAAATGAAGTTGGATTAAGGCAAAATTTGTCATGTTGGAAAGCTTATCGAAGTAGCTTTCTAACGAGCCAAAAAACATGTCATTCTAACAAGTATCGAAGTAGTTATGGTCAATTTTCGATAGCTGCACAAAAAGTAACGTTTGTCAAAACTCCTAGTTGAATTAGGATTAGTATCTTTATTATATTATTTTAGAAAATAGGATTTATGGTAAAAAGCCTATAAATAAGACCCTAACCCTCTATACAATTTCCCCCATATACAAATCTCCTCTATACAATTTCCTTTGATACAATTTCCCTCTATACAATTTCTCTCTACACGATTTAGACGATTATTCAGGTAATTCCTTACTCCTTAATTTTCTGGTTCTAGTTCTTAGGTTCTAAAACCAGTTCCCCTTTTTTTTATATTCTAGTTCTAGATTTAAGTTCTAGGCCTCTAGTTCTTAAATTTTAGATCTTAGGTTTTAATCTAAATTTCTAATTTTTCTGATTCTAGTCCTTAGGTTCTAGAACCAGTCTTTTAATTTTTAAGCCCTAGTTCTTAGGTTCTAGAATTGGTCCTTAATCTTATGGTTCAAATTTTCCTAATTTCGATCCCGATTTTGGTCCTTAGATTTTAACTTTAGTCTTAATTTCTGATAATTCTAAATCCTAAAATTCACTTTATAGTTTCAGTTCTTAATTCTTTTTTAGCCCTAAAATTTTAACACTTAAATACCAATCATCAATCTTTCACAAACAAATACTACTTTATAATCCAAATTCGGTCTCTCTCAATTTTAGCCACTCGATTTTCTCAAGGGAGCTTACGGAGGGTACTCGGGAACGGGGCCGATCCTCCTTAGCATAGCAGGCCCAAACCCTTTTTCTAATTAATTCAATTTCTAATTAAAATTAGGATATTTAAATTAATTAGACTCCTAGTAGGATTAGGAGACTTAAATAATAGATTTCTAATAGGATTAAGACATTTAAATTAATTAGACTTTTAATAAGATTAGGAGAGTTAATTAATTAGATTTCTAATAGGATTAAGATATTTAAATTAATTAGATTCCTAGTAGGATCGGAAGACCTTTTTTTAATTAGACTCCTAGTAGAATTAGGAGACCCTTTCTTAATCAGACTCCCAATAGGATTAGGAGACCAAGTTAAATAAAATCTTAGCAGGAATAGGGAAACTGAACCAGTTACATTAAATAGCCCACAGCTGCTGATGTTCGCCGGTAGACAATTCAGTAAAAGAGTTCAACCTACAAGCCCCCCTCCTCCTTAAAGCGTGATCACTGACGTGTTGCAGTGTCATTAAATATCTGCAGCCGGCGATCACAATCAAACTAGGAACCTTCCTAGAACAATCCTTTTTTATTTATTTATTCCAAATGCCGCATCGCTAGAGTCCACCTGGATAGAATTAAAGCCACTGATTCAACGAGAACTGAGAGGAACCCAGAAAAAGCGCGTACCAACAGCATCGACAACACCCATCCTCATCCCGATAATGTGTACACATACGATATCACCTCAATATCCAGCCCCATTGCAATAAATTTTCCATGCCCTCATGGCCCATTGTGAAAAGTGAAAAGCAAATCTCCCAAAAACTCGGGCACACCGCCCAAAAACTAAGCCAATCATGACGCAACCATAACATGATTCTTTCATAACCCAAGATCTGCCAAAGAAAGAAACAAGACACACTCATCGCACAAATATCCTACCAATATCCCATCACGCAAATATCTCACCAGCGTCCCATACTTAACTACCTGAAAAAGAAAAAGGAAAAAAGGGCTCAGACAGCACATGCCACGCTGTATGACGAAGAGAGGGAAAGATCGATCATGTCCCATCGCTAAGAGCGCTCTCTCTCCCGAATTGATCCCCACATCCCATCAAGACTCATCCAACACACAGCCAAAGAAAGGGAGAACCCCCAAGTCCCATCGCGATATCACTTCTACAAGACATTGCATCACAACCATCAGGCCCTGTCACAGAGGACCAGAAGAAAAGAGAAGAAATCTCCAAAGTCCCGTCGTGACACTACGACACCACCACGAACCATACAAGCTATTCACAACACAGTTAAGTATCAGCCCCAGGTAAGTACTACCCATCTTTTTTTGTTTTACTCAATATTCCTCGTATATATATAGTTAGCTATGATTAAGTCAAATGTTTTCAAAACCCGTCTCTCTCGACTCGCGAATCACTGTAGTCCTCCCATAAGAGACAATTATCAGTACTCGCTGAGAAGGTTAGACGGAGTATCCGACATGCCAAGTGTCGTCTTGACAATGATAATAACGGTCGGGTCCACAAATCTCGTACTGGTGGATCTGCTCAGTGACGTCTCGAAAGCCACATTTTTTACCATTTTACCACCGAATTGATCTTAAGTTAAAGTTTCTAAAATTTCAAATTTTCAAATTTCTCGAATCTTCAAAATCCCCTTACTAAAAGAAAAATTAAAAAAAGAGAGAAGAAAAAGAAGAACAAAGCAACAAGATAAATAGACCCAACTCACCTTTCTTTAAATAAATAAAAAAATATGATTAAGTGCCCCATCACCCGTGCACAATAAATTACACTTGAACCTGACCTTTAACTCCTAAGATTCTTGAACTCTCAATCAAGCACATATCCCACTGCGCAGAATTGGATCAAGGCACACTCCACTGCGCAGAATTATTTTTTCAGACACATTAGGACTACAATTCCCAACTAAGACCGTCTAAAGTCGCAATCAAGCACACACTCCACTGCATAGAATCATTTGTTCAGATGCATTAAGACTAGAATTCTCAACTTAGAGGCTGACTCCAAATGAATCAAGTGCACGTGCCACTGCACATAATTCAATTGAGCACACCTCACAAGACCCATACATCAATTACCAGCCCATGCCGGCCATTCCCCTGGGAAACTGAACATTGAGTATATTTAATCTAAGAACTTACAAACACCTATTGGAAAAGGAACGCCTGACGTGCATTGGTGTGAGCAATGATGCGCCCGGTCTGACATGACTTGTAAAAGCCTTCGATATTACATGATACATCATTTTATTATTATCGGTCCCTGGACCTTATTTTAGATATTTGATTGATGCCCCGGTACCTTGATTACGTAAAATCCCCCTGTTAGCTCGCGCCATGCGGCGGGATGCGCCATGCACCCACAGACCCAAAATGTGCCCTTCGACAGCTACCATTTGCCCTTCAAATGCTCTATTTTAGCTTGCGATGATAGATAAGAAAGCCAAGCAGGTCATGTCAGCATCCCCAATTCACATTTGTGATTTTCAACGAGAAACGAGAAGACACCTCGAATGAGGGGTGTCTACTTATTCGATGCGTTCTTACTTCGTAAGAGTGCACCGAAGAGGGGCATCTGTAGACACCCCTATTTTACCTTCTCAAAATATACAAATTTATTTGTCCAACCTTTGACCTCATAACCTTGATATGGGACCATATGCTGAAATAATAACTCTATGGCTCAGGCCCCATACCCCAGACGTGGGAACCATGCACTGAAACAATAGTACATGGCTGAACACAGGCTGAAACAATAGCTTTGTGGCTCAGATCCCGACATAGGGAGACTAATACTAAAACAATAGTATATAGTCGTAATGCTGACAAAAACAATAGTCTCACATTTCAGACCCCTAACCCTAATGTGGGACCATATACTGAAACATTAGTATATGGCTGGACACAGGCTGAAACAATAGCTCTGTGGCTCAGGGCCCATACCCCCGATGTGGGAACCATGCACTGAAATAATAGTACATGGCTGAATAATAGCTCTGTGACTCAAATCCCAACATAGGGAGACTATATACCGAAACAATAATATATAGTCGAAATATAGGCTGAAACAATAGCCTGGCATTTCAGACCTGACCCAAACCCGGACCACCCTGAATTAAGCTCCTAAAACTAAGCACTCAATTCGATTGCATGCCAAATGACACGCGCATAATTAGTCCCTTCTCAGACTAGACTTCCTCTCCCTAGACCAACTCGAGACTCGATCACGCGCCTGACACCAGACGCGCGATTGGATTAAGCGCCACATCACCGGCACGCAATTGGCCTATGCCCGGCCTAGCCTCACTGTCCTTGATTCCTAAGTTTCCTCGATTAAACGCTTTGAGAGTAGCGGTTAATTGGATTACGCACCCCAAAATGGACGTGCAATTAGTTCTAACGCTATTAGGACTAGGAAACTCGTTGAGCAAGTCAGTCAGTCACTCACTAAGTCGGTGACCGACTCAAAGCGATTAAGCGCCGGGAGACTGGCGCGCAATTTGATTAAACACCTGAAATAGGCATTTAATTGGAGAAAAACCTATAAAAGATTTTTTTCTTAATTCGCCCAGGAGGAGGCTGGTAATTTTGAGAGAGAACAGATTTTTTTTTTTTGGGATTTCGAAACTAGAGAACTCCGAGGACAATCCCATTGAGCAACCTAGTCATGATTTCGAGATTCAAGCTTTGAGTCTTCGAGATTTCTCTCTGCAGGCCCAACCCTAGGTAAGGATTTAATTTTTTAATTCACGACCGTAACTTCTAGTCCCTAGATTTAGGAATTCTATTAGTTTTACTTTTCAATCTTAGACCGTAGCACCCTTTTCCGACCATAATTCTCTATATCTGGTTCTAGTTTTTCTAATTTAGAATCAGTCCTTAATCTGACGGTCCGACGCACAAATCCTAGGCTTTAATTCCGTTCTAAAATCTCAATTTCTAGTCCTATCATTAATCTCTGGTTCTAGGTCTTAGACTCTAGAACCAGTCCTTAATCATACGGTCTGATTTTCTGATTTCAGACCCAAATTCAGTCCTAGAAATTTAAACTTTAATTTGATTTCTTAGTTTAATACCACTAAAAATCTTAAATATTAATTTTAGTTTCTCAATTTCACTCATAATTATTACTCTGAAATCAACTCTGAAAAATCCAAAAATACTATTTTATCATCATAAATCCAATTTATCTTCAATCTCAGCCACCCGATTTGTCCAAGGGAGCTTACAGAGGGTACTTGGGAATGAGGCCAATCCTCCTTAGCATAGCAGGCCTAAACCCCCCTTTTTTTTAGAATTTTAGAATTTATTAATTGTTTTAATTAGTTTTTATTAATTGTTTTAATCAGATTTTTTTAGTTCAGTTAATCAATTGCTTTAATTAGAATTTTAGGAAATTTAATTTATTTATGATTAATTAGACATTGGTATGATTAATTCATCACTTCGATCATATTTCTAGTCAAATCAGTTCCTTTATTTTTAATCAGAATTTAGTATAGTTAATTCATTGCTTTAATCAGAGTTTTAGAAAAATTAGTTTATTTGCTTTAATTAGAATTTTAATAAAATTAAATCATTGCCTAAATTAGAGTTTTAGTAAAATTAGTTCTCTATTTCAATTAGAATTCTGGTAAGACTGTTATACTTAATTTAATTAGAATACAACTAGCATACTTGCTCAAATTTGAATTTCAGTATAACTAGCTTGCTCGATTTAATTAGACTTTCACTCGAACTACTACATGAGCATTCCTAGTACAATTAGGAGACCAATGTTAATGGAACTTTTAGTAGTATTAGGACACTATATCAATTAGAATTCCAGTAGTGCTAGGAAACTAAAATTAATTACTCCTGATATAATTAGAATACTAGATTAAATAAACTATAATAAATTTCCATATAACTAAACTCACAACAGAATTGGGAAGTCTAAACTTATTAGACTACAATAATAACAGGGAAAGGAGGGAAAATTAAACTATCTAAATTATAAGAAAAGACATAGCTGCTGACGTTCACAGGCGAACGATTCAATAAAGAAGTAACCCATACCTACTCTAAAGCATGATCATTGACGTGTTGCAGCGTCATTAAATATCTGCACTTGGCGATGGCAACAAACTAGGAACCTTCCTAGAAAATCCTTTACTTCTAACACTCCAAACGCCACATCGCTAGAGTCCACTTGGACAGAATTGGAGCCACTGATTCAACGGGGACCGAGAGGAACCCAGAAAAAGTGCGCACCAACACTCAGTCTTCTCTCTCTCTTGCACACCTTTTTCCATTAAAAACCTCGTGGTGCTCCACCACCTTACCAGTCCTCAAGGCATGATTGGTCCTAGCGTCCTCACTGGTTGAAGAAGCTTTACTAATCATGAAATGCCCTTTGGGATTGTTCATAGTTTGGCTTGGGAGCCTACCCTCATCCCTTCTTGTCAGAGAAATTGAGATATGGCCCAACTGGTCCTCTATTTTTTTAATGCTCTGACTGTGGGAATTCACAGTCTGTGATAAGGAGCTAAGGTTTTGCAATGATGACAAAATCTACTCCTCAAAGGAGGGGGCTCTTGGGTGAGGTGGGGGCAAAGCTAATTGACCTGGCTGGGAGGACTGATATGAGAAATATTGTCTTGGTGCATAACCATGAGGGAACTGCTGGTTAGAATTGTAGGGCAGTGCCTGCTACTGCTGGGTTTGAGGCAAATCAACTTGTCTCCTGTTAATCACTGAAAAGTACCACTTTTCACCTCTTAATTTAGCCTTTTCTAGACCTTGAAGCTCACTAATAACACCTTTTTAGCTTGTTTTATTGTTAGGAATAAAGTGTGCAGCTTAACACAAAGTCTGTGCTTTTGGTGCTAAGAAGAGAGAGATTTCAAGCAAAAGATGACAGTTGAACCAGAAAATGATGAACCACCATGGTGGTATACACCATGGTGACTAATGTGCATGTCATACTGGAACCAAAAAGTCCAGTAGATGTTAAAAGAATAGGTGAGAATGGAGGAAGCTACATCAGAAGTATGTGCATAGCAGCAGAGGAGCCAGGGACCTATTTTGCGCAGCTGAGGGCAACCTCGCACTGTTCAAGTCACTAGCAGAGCTCCCTCACGCAGCTAAGACATGCAGCATGATAGAGATCGCGAAGAAGTCACGCAGTTTAAATGGCGGGAGTTACTACAAAGAAGCTCTTGCACAACAGTCGCGCACTTCAGCTGTAAGCATTATATGGAGAAACTCGCGGAGCTTTCGCACACTAAATACACCTCGCACAATTCTTGCGTGACTCTGAAGGAGAGAGACACCAAGAAAACCTCTCGCTTAGCTCTTGCGCAGCTCGTGCGCGCCTAAAAGTCTAAGTCTATACCGAGCGAGATGCGAAAGGCATCTGCACGAATACCCCGTGAGTGAAGTTTCTAAAGCTCTTCTACACGAGCAATCAATGCACTAAAAGTTCTTTTACGCGAGTGCATTCACAGCTGAAGCAACTGCACGATCATTCAAAGTTTTTCTATGGGAGACAGCAGTATTCCGCGGTAGAAGTGAAATGTAAAAGCCAGCCCCGCGAAGCTCGGGCTCTCCACTTCTCAACCTTAACTCAAGGACCTTTTGGGGATTTCCCCAGGTCTAGGGCACGTACCCCGAGGTATAGATTCTGATGCATGCATTCCAAGGAATCCAAGGGTTGTAATAGTGCTACGTTTGCTTTAAGAAAATTAGGATTTACTCTTCTCTTAGCCACAACATTGGGACTAAGTATATAAGTTGTGCTTGTAACTTAGCAAACCATCATTCGCCTTCTTCAACCTCTGTCGACTGAGACCTCAAGCAGGCTAGGGTTAGGATTTGATCACCTATTTTTTCATTTTTTTCTTCGCTCTTAGCCCAGCACTTGTTGGCTAAACCTTTGGTAAGAATTTATGTATAGTTTTATGTAAGTTTTGTAATAGTTCAGTAAACATTGGGACTCGGTGTTGAGCTGTTGTGCACAAGGCTACTGCCTTGAGGTATTTCATTGTTAATGACACCAGATTAATGGAATCTTTGTTTGAATGCTTACTCAATCTGTTATTTTCTTATTTGTCTATAGTTTTATTCAGGCTATAGCATACATTTAGGATTTGAGCTTATTGAAAGGCCCATGGAAGCTTGAGTGTGATGCCCTGGGACCATGGTGGCAGACAACAGTTTTTATGCTCTATCTTTGTATTTGTGGGTAAGGGAGCCTTTGTGGATAGCCTGTGACCATTTGAGTGGACAGACTATAGCCCTAGGGCAAACTTGGTCACAAATCTGAGATGGATTCTTCTTCTCTACACTGGGACTTGTAGCTTAGTAAGAGATTGTGCAGGAACAGACCCCCTTCTGTTTTACTTGATCACTATCAGATGTTAGTTCGCTTCTCTGTAGTAATTGCAGCTGTGAGGTCATTTGTATTTCAAGCTATTTTTAAGCAATAAATTATTAATTAAAAGTTTAATTAAATTTAAAGATCTTATGGTTTCCTTAGATGTCTATAGGATTCATGTTTTGGGGAATAACCCATTTAGTTTCTAGTAGATCTACTGTTTACCATCTAATTTCCCTTGGTTTAATACCCCTATGAATGTCAGCCAGATCTGTGTGCAGATCTGGGGAGCTCGTAGCACTTGTAAACATAGTGCTGCAATGGTATTCATGGCCTGATCTGATTCCCTGGATGAGGTTTGATCAACTTACTCCTCTGGATTAGATCAGTAACTTCTGGCTTGATCAATGGGATTTGACAGACTCTATAGGATCGTCTGTGACCATTTGAGTGGACAAACTATAGCCTTAGGAGCACTTCAAATGGCATGGGTTAAGTTGGATACTTCCACCTTGTTGAGGTTAGTAATAGCACTTCGGCAAGGACTTGCTGAAGAGAGAGCCCTAAATCTGAGTTGCATAACTAAATAAATATGTAGCCTAAGCTGCTTACTTCTCACCCTTTTAATTCTTATTTTAGCGCACCACCATCATCTTCTTTATAACCCTTTCTTAGGATAGGACTGCCCTTTCTTAGGATAGGCATGATACCAACTCCCTTTCTTTAGGATTGTCAGATCTGTAGTTAAATCTGGAGGCCTACTATTACAGCCCATTTTGGATTCTAGATCAACTTCTCTGTGGGACAAACTCTTACTCATCAAAACTTGCTACAATAGCCCTGGATCTTGCAGGCTTAGGATTTCCTTAGTTGTGTTGTTGCCATCATCTTTATTTTGCTTTACATTATTTTTATTATTTGTTCTCAGCACACAATAAGCAAGCACACTGGTAATAAAGAAAGGAAATTCGGTTCCACAATATCTCTACCTCAAATTTGGGTGGTTCCTCCAAGTGTACCCAGTAGGCTGCTGTCTAAATGATTGGATAGCATTGGCATGCTCATTTACTAACTCTAAAAATGGACCAACAGATAGATAATAAAGATGGGAGTGTGTGGGTGAGTGGCATATCAAACATGCCTCTCTAACCTGTGCAGCCATGTGGGGCTGCAACACACTTAACACTATATCAAACTTTTTCGACAAGCTGTCCACCTTCCTCTCTAGGTTATTATATATAGTTAATTCATATTATTTCTCTGTAGAAGTGGGTTCTTCTAAACCTCTAACAACTTGTTCAATGTCATTGCTTAACAAAGACTCCTACTGCATGGAGTTCTCACTTATCACATAGAACATGTCCCATGCTTCTACATCAGTCTTGCTGAGGTATGCGCCACCACTTGATGCATCAATCATGGATCTGCTTTTAGCATTGATCCCCTAGTAGAAGCTTTGTACAAGCTGCCATTTGGGGATCTGGTGATGTGGGCACTGCCTCAACTATTCTTTAAATCTATCCTAAGCTTCATGAAATTGATCAGTTGGGAGTTGAGCAAAGGACATAATACTGCTCCTCAACTGGCTGGTTTTACCAATTGGGAAATATTTAGCCAAGAATTGGCATTGCAAGTCATTCCAAGACTGTATGTTGTTGGCTAGGAGCATGGTGAGCCATGTTCTGGCTTTATCCTTCAATGAAAAAGGAAAAAGTCACAGTTTGGTGGCTTCCTCTCCCAAACCAGCAATATTAAAGGTAGTACATAGAGAAAGAAGCTGATCTATGTGATGGTAAGGGTCTTCCTTGCTCAACCCATGAAAGCTTGGTAATATTATGATGGTTTGAGCCTTGATCTCATAATTACCCACAACATTAGAGAGTTGAATACAAGAGGGGGATGAGTGTGCCCCTAGTGCATTATACTCCCTAAGGGGTCTAGATTGCTCACCCATCTTAGTTGTGTGTGTTGCTGGCCTAGGACTCAAGACTCACTCAATCTCAGGATTCAAAGGTTCTAGCTCCAGATTGAGAGACCTTCTTCCCAACATACAACACACATACACAACAAAAACAGGACAGCTACAGCAAATAGATATATAGTAAAATGCAAGCTAACACAACTACTAAAATTTAAGACAACAGCAATGAAACAAAAACAGGGGAGATAGAGATGCAAACTGATGCAGGAATGCTCCAGCTATAGCTAAACTCTCTTATTTGCTATTGCTCCAAGCTTGCAAATATGTAAAACTTCAGTAGGAATTTATTCAAACAATACACAGGCAACAACAGCAAAATAGATGAAAACTTAAATGATTACAGTTGTACTTTATTCAACATTACTAAGACGCTAAAAAGATCTAAAAATAGAAAATAAAGAAGAAAAATGTAAAAAATCACAGAAAATTACAGCTGTAATTTATTCAAACACTACATCTACAACAAATATAGCTAAAAAAACTTAGATTTACTACTTAGATCAAGCCTTCTCAGAAGTGGCGCCAAAAACTTGTTGGGGGGTTTGATTGTTTTGTTCTTATTATAAAATTGATAAAGAATAAAATGAGGCAAATAAAGAAATGCAAAAACAAAACAAAATAAAATGGATTGAACACAACACAACACCAAACTCACATAGCCTGCAAGATACAGGGTTGTTCTAACAAGTTTTAATAAGTAAGAGTTTGTCCCACAGAGAGTGATGATCTAAACCACAAGGGTTGTATAGTAAATCTCCAAATCTAGCTACAGATCTGGCAACTCTGAACCTAAACTAGAAAGCAAGGTAAAGAGAGGGTGTTTAAGTGTCACAACTAAACTAAGAATATAAATAAACTACAGCTAAAGAAGGGGAAAAAATAATGATGATGATAGAGTGGGGAAATAAAGTAAAAATAATGAGAAGTAGGCTGCTGTGGATAAATTAGCACTGCAACTCAGATCAAGAAATGAATCCGCAGCAGTCCTTCAGATGGCTACAACCACATCTGCAAGGTAGGATAATCCAATCTAATCCAAAGGTATGGACTGATCTTAGGGCTTTATTTTGTCCACTTGAATGGTCACAAAATACCTTAGGGATTTCATACAATCAATAGATTAAATCAGAACATGAAAACCATTGCAGACACTATGTTTGCAAGGCTACAAGCTCATGCATCCATAGGATCAAATAGTCTGTGAAAATCATATGGGAACCATAAGAAATCACAGGCTGAATGGGGACTTAGACTCAGCTGGTCATTGCTTCGAAAAGGCTTGCAATGACCCAACTCACAAGTTTGCAATCTCTACAAAATCTCAGGTCTATTCACTGATGATGGGATTGCAAAATAGAGGAGTTGGGTTTGCAGTTGTCTCTAACTTGGCTATGAGCTCAAGTACAGAGAAGAAGAATCTATCTCAACCTTGTGATCTAGACCCCCCTTAAGGCTATACCCTGCCCACTAAAATGGTCACGGGCTATCCCTGGGGTTATCCAAATCATACAGGTTAAATATAGAGCAGGGATACTACTACTGCCACCATGGTTTCAGGGCTACAAGCTCAAGCAACCATAGGTACATCAAATTACTGCTCTATGTGAGAAAACACAGAAAAATAAAGATTAAATGGAGCTTTAAAACTAGCATTTTATTGAATAAAAAGAACTTACAATGATTGTCCTCAAGGCAACAGTTTGTGCAAATCCCCAAAATAGCTCTCTATTTTATTGCAAAACCAAATTACAAAACTGAAATTTAAACCTAGCTTCTACAAAGCTTTAACCCAGCATTGCTGCTGTGCTAAGGAAAGAAGAAAAGGGAAAAAGAAAAAGGGAAGCTAAACCCTAACCCTAATCCTAAAAATATACTTTGATTTAGCTATTCTGGATATTTTTATTGGACAGCTATAGCTCAATTATATAATCCACACAACTCTTTGTTGCTTTAGCCAATCAGAAATAAGATGCTTGGAGCTGCTGTCGTGGCCCTTTTGTGGCCAAGTAATTGCATTGGGATGTGTGGAACAGCTAAGCACATTGGGATGTATGCCCTAGAAGCTGTGAAATCCCAAAAATATCCTTGAAAGTTCGAATACAACTGCTAGAACCCGTGCCTCGACAAGATGAGCTTCAGATTTTTCATCTCGAGCAGTTCTCGAGTAGTTCTCGAGAGGATGGAGGCTTCAGGCAGCTTCAGCATTTTGTCCTCGAGCAGATCTCGACAGGAAGAAATAAAGCCCTTTTAAGTGATAGAGTAGCTAAAATGGGGATCGACAGGTTCGCTCTGCTGCTTACTCGACAGGATGTCCCTTAAAACCACTTGAGTGGATTAATTGTGTTGTTTGTAGCCACTCGAGAGCATTGTTGATCTGCTCGAGTTTTATAACTCAGCACATTAAAGAGCTCGAGTGCATGAAATGGAACTGTGGGAGTTCATTAAACTATAGCTCCATGGACTGCTCGAGTGCAGCCTTATAGCCCAGCCAACTGCTCGACAGCCATGAAGGCTTCAGCTCTCCAACCTTGTTGTTGCTTGACCGGTTAAGATGTGCAGCTGATGCACTACTCGACAGGTTATGGTGTAAGCCACTCGACAGCAATACTGAACTGCTCAAGTTCCTTTGTAGCTTCAAGTTGTAGCTCGCGGAGTTCAACTCTGCAACTCAACAGGCTGTAATTACAACACTTACAACTTGAGTGGTTGAGTGTGGGGCTTCAGCAACTGCTCGAGACGTTGCAAGTAGCAGCAACAGTAGCTCGAGAGGATGAGAGTGCAGCAACAACACCTCTAGCAAGATAAATCTGCAGCTTGGCATGGCTTCCATCATTGTAGTTTGAGTGATTCAAGTCTGCAGGTGCTCTAGTAGTTACTTCAGCAAGTCTTGAAGATTCAAACACGGCAGCAGCTCTTGTGTCTTACTTCTCCATGCAGCTCATGTGGCTGGTTTTAATGCTGCAATGACTTGGCGACTTTGAAACTCAGCTGCATCTTGTGGGGGCTCAATCGCATTGTTGTGGCTTCAGTATATTATTGCAACAAATTATCGATGTCAGACATGAATGCTACAGCAACAATGTGTTGAACAACTGGTCCATTATCCCTCTGCAGCATCACTCCATCAACTTTGGGTTTAACCTCTCTCTCTCTCAACAAGCTTCCTAGGACCCCAACGCATGCAAAACACCTCCAATGATGTGAACCATCAAGGTGCAGTCAATGTAAACTCATCAACTCCACAGCTTAACGCAAAATTCCTTCTTCTTGGCACTAAAAAGATTGATTGCAACACTAAGCTATAGTTTCCTGTCATCTACAAAAATGCACTTAAAAACTCATTATTAATTAGCTCAAAGGTCCATCAAAGGCCTAGTTAAGGGGTGAAAAGTGGTATATTTTAGAGCTCTACACTAGGCGCTGGAGAAAGAATCCTCGAAATCTCTAAGCTTTCAAAAATTCCAAGGCTGGACGCGTTGTGATGTGTTTTGTGTACGAGGTAAGGGGGTCTATTTATAGGTATTCCAACAATTACGCACCCTGTGGGGTGCGCTTAATTGGTCGGTGGAATTCAATTGTGTGCCCTATCTTGGTCACTTAATTGAATTATGCGCCCTGCTACGGGCGCTTAATACACTTTGAGTGGTCACGACTCAGTGAGTGACTGGCTGACTAGCCCAGTTGGGTGCCCTAGTTTCAGTCCAATTGGAACTAATCGCGTGCCCTGTTAGGTGCGTGCAATCCGATTATGCGCTCTGTTTCAGGCGCATAAGCGATCTAAGGAATTAGAAGACAGATAAAAAGAAGGCAAATTGCGCGCCGAAGGTCGGGCGTGCAATCAGATTATGCCCGCAATCCACTCCTAAGGTGGTCTGTGGGAAGGGTAAGTCTGGTCTAAGGAGACCAATTGCGCGTCAGTGATAGGGCGTGCAATCGAATTGCGCGTGCATGGAAGGGCACGGAATTTTGGATTTTTCTCCGGTCTAGGTCGGGTCCAAACCACAGGGCTATTGTTTCAGCCTGTGCTTCGACCATATACTATTATTTCAGTATCTGGTCCCCATATTACGGTTGTGGCATCTGAACCATAGAGCTATTGTTTCAACCTGTGTTCAGCCATGTACTATTATTTCAGTTTATGGTTCCTATATTAGGGTCTTAAAGCTTTCAGAGAAGGTAAATCCTCTCTGAAAATCATGGGTAGGGTCAAAGGTTGACCGAACAGATTGGTATACTCTGAGAGGGCAAAATTGGGGTGTCTACATCACTGTATATAGGGTTATCATGGTAGTTCCATAGCGGAGGATCATTATGGTCAATGAGGTTTATTCTTTGTATTCTCGCCATCTCGAGCCTTTGATGAATGCTCATGCACTTTCAAGAAATCCTCGGAGGTAGAGTGGGAGGAGGGAAGAAATAGAGGGGTAAAGAAAAAGAAAATTTAACTAAATGGAGGAAACTTTGGCTATAAGAGGTCCCATCGTGATCGCCAAGCTGTTGGTGAGCTCTTTTTCTGGGTTCCTCTCGGTCCCAGGAAAGAGTGGCCCAATTTGGTCTTTGCGGACTCTGGCAGAAAGTGATGAATGGTAAATTGAAATATAGGAGTAAAAGGTAAATTCTAAAAGGAAAATACCTGGTTCGTTGTGATCGCCAACTGCAGATTGTTATTGACGCTACAACATGTCACTGATCACGCCTTTCGAGGTGTGGGTTTGACTTCTATACTGAACATCAGCCTGCCGATGTCAGCAGCACTGGGTCACCTAAAAGTTTAGTTTATAGTTTTCCTCTCCTACTCTAAGTGTAATTGCTTTAGTTTTCCTAATCTTACCGAGGGTCTAATTAATCTAATCTTTTGATTATTCTGAAAGTTTAATCAAACTAGTCTTCTAATCCTACTAGGAATCGAATTATCCTAAGTCTCCTGCTTCTATTAAAAGTCCAAATATTCCAAGTATCCTAATTTGATCAAAACTCTAATTAATTTAAGTATCCTAATTCTATTAGAACTCTAATTAATTTAAGTATCCTAATTCTATTAGAAGTTTAATTAACTTAGATATCCTAAGCTTATTAGAAGTCTAACTATTTTAAATATTCCATTTTTACTAGAAATCTAATTATTTTAAGGTTCCTACTTCTACTATGAATCTAAAAAAAGGGGGGGGGGGGCGTTGGCCTGCTATACTAAGGAGGATCGGCCCTGTTCTCGGGTACCCTCCGTAACCTCCCTTTGGGCAAATCGGGTGGCTAAGGGTCATTTTAAAAATAATATAGATTGAAAAACTGATTTTTGTATCGATAAATTAAGGTTTTTTTTTTTAAGATGGAATTTAAGGTATTTTTTTGAAGATTAAGATTTAGAACTAAAAATTATGAATTAGAAGATATTGAGACTAGAATTTGAAAATAGATGCTCCGATCTAGAGAAATTGGAAACTAAGACTTGATTCTAGAGATTAAGAACCAGGAGCAGAAACTTAAATACTGAAATTAGGGACTGGTTCTAAGAACTAAGACCTAGAACCAGAAATAAAGAGATCTAAGAGTTTGAATTTTAAAAGGTAAGAATTGAGATCGAAGATCTAAGATTTAAGAACCAGAATTAGGAACTAGAATTTAGAATAATGACTAAACCTAGAATCAAAATTTAAAGACCAAAACTAAGAACTAGTTCTAGAAGCTAAGAACTAGAGATTAATAACTAGAATTAGAGACTGGGATTAAAACCTGAAATCTAAGACTAGAAATTAAAAGACTGAATTTAAAATGTAAGATCTATGAAATTAAGAACTAAAAACTAGAACTCAAGAACTAGAACCTAGAACTAGAAAAAGTAATTAAAACCTAGAGCTAAGAAATTACTTGAAGCTAGGCGTTGAAGAGAAAGTCTTGAAATCCCTAAGCTCGAAAGAAAGGAACACAAAAACTCAACTGCTTGACGTGTTGGAAGTGTAGGGTAGGGGTTCTATTATAGGTATTCGGTAATTGCGCGCCCTGTAGGAGGTGCGCAATTAACCGGTCAAACCCAATTACGCGCCCTGTCTGATGCCCTTAATCGGATTATGTGCCCTATCCCAGGCGCATAATCACTTTGAGTCAGTGATCGACTCAGTGAGTGACCAACTGACTGGCTCAGCAGCGTATCCGAGTTCTAATCTAATTAGAACGAATTACTTGCCCTACTTGGAGCGTGCAATTTGATAAAGCGATAGATCAACTGCGCTTAATCAAGGAATTCAAGCGGTCAAGGGAACTAGAGTCTAGATCCAAAGTGGACCAAATATGCGCGGGTGGTGGGGCACATAATCGATTGCCCGCCCTATCTTAGGTGCGGAATTGGATCCTAAGGCGGTCCGCGGGAAAGTAGACCTGGTCCAAGCTGGACCAATTGCGCGCCAGCTGTGTGGCGCTCAATCGAATTGCGCGCGATGTAGAGGGCGAAGAATTCAGGATCTTCCCTGAGCTAAGTCAGGTCCGAACCAAAGAGCTATTGTTTCATCCCGTACTTCGACCATATACTATTGTTTTAGTATATAGTCCCCGTATTAGGGTTTTTAAGACTTTCAGAGAAGATGAGTCTTTTTTGAAAGAGTGGGCAAGGTCAAAGGTTGATCAAACAGGTTCGCAAATTCTGAGAGGGTAAAATTGGGGTGTCTACACCATCACATTCTCGATCTAGTCGAAACCTCGAACATGTAATCATACCAATAATGGAATTCACAAACAAAAAAAGAAAATTGAAATTTATTAAAATACTTATCCAGAATTTACAAGAGATCCAGCCCGAAGCTTTAAGAATGCATCGATTAAGAGACCTTCATCATCACTGATGTAGTCTCTGATCGATGATTACATCCAATCTCCCTCCATCCTTGAACTATTCCTAACCTAAATGTATGAAAAGTCATGTCAGAGCCCTCTAGAAAAGTTTCGACGTGCGAGTCCCCTATCTCCTAACCATAGGGTCCTTATTTATAGATTTATAAGGCCCTATAACATTGTACATTTCAAGTAATCTCTAGATCCTAAAAATCCTCCAAGGAAGATGATTCTGGAAAGGAATCTCTGTGATTTGGAGTTATCCAGCCTGTTAGAAGAAAATTCTGAAGAAGATCATGGTGTTAGAGCTCATCCACAGCTGTGCGAACCTGAAATTTCACTCATAAACTCTGTCGTGACCAGTCGGGATTGGAGCACCGACCGGTCGACTTCAAACTCCTTCTCCAAGTAGAAGACGCCCCGTTGTGCTTTAGTTTTCTTTATTTTCCTAATCGGTCGACTAGGTCCCGACCGGTCAAGAAATTCCTCTAAGTATTCTGCATTCTGCTTGTTGCATTTCTGACCGGTCAGCTGAGTCCTGACTGGTCTCATCTTGCTTTCTGAAGCTTTCAGTGTTCTGACCAGTTGGCTATGGTGCTTCGACCGGTCCGCTTTCACTGGTTTGCTCCTCTACTGTGCTAGCCTGACCGGTCAAATTTACAATTTTGAACGATCTGTTTGACCTTTCATAACATTCCTTCTAGCTGCTTCCTTTTGGAACCTTGCCGTTTGCTAGGGTTTCTCCATAACTTTTCTCTTTTAACATTTTTAGCATTTAACCTGCTTTTACACCTGTTGCAATACAACATGAACTAAAAGCACACATTAGAAGTTAAGTGAGGATTAACCAAGCCGAGATTCGAGGATAATTTATACAACTTTTGAGTCCGATCAGTTCCGATC
The DNA here is from genome assembly GCA_021018995.1 of Chloranthus sessilifolius. Taxonomy (NCBI): domain Eukaryota; kingdom Viridiplantae; phylum Streptophyta; class Magnoliopsida; order Chloranthales; family Chloranthaceae; genus Chloranthus; species Chloranthus sessilifolius. The sequence continues at coordinate 86,378,899 of CM037594.1, read as the reverse complement.
CTTAGACAAATCTTTCATTCATGCCTAGAGTGTCATGTGTGCATTTACCAATACTCAAATCGTTCTATTGCTAGATTAATCCAAACAAGGAATCGTCGGATTCGATGTCTCGACCCAATCCTCACTTTAAGTACACTCAAAATGAACTCGCTCCGATGAATGGTTCACATTTTCACACACATGTGAGAAAGAGTTGCAACACGAATTAAAAGGTCTCACACGAAATAAGAAACACGATGCATCAATGAATTGAAGAGAAATCCCATAATGAAGGATTTTTGCATCCTAAGCATATTATACTAAGCACTATAAGCATTGCATTATATCTCTCCACAAGGCATTTACCGACCGAGATTGGATCATGAAGGTCTTTTTTCAGGTTGTAACGGGGCTCGGGTGAAGGTTTAAGAAAGAAAGGGAAGTTGGATTCAAATTTCTCCGAGAAATTGAAAAAGTAGCACATTTGATTTCCTTATTTTCACTCTTCTTTTGCAAAATTTTCCTTTTTGCTTTTTCTCAACTTTTCTTTTTATTCCTTCTTTTTCTTTTTCTTTTGACATCACTTCAATTTTTCATTTTTTTCTTCATTTTTCTACCTTTTTCACATATGTATTTTTTTTTCTTTCCCCTTTTTCATTAGAATTTCTGCCCTATGTTCCCAGCAATCACCATTATCATGCCTCTCCACTTACTCTCTTTCTATTTACTCAGACCCCTCATTCCCAATTTCTCTGAGATTGACAGGTAAGGCTTAATTTTCAGAAATGGTGTCGGGGTATGGCTAGCATGGCTTAACAAGAAACATATAAAGGAAAATTTTTCCAACAAGGCTCAAAGGGGTGCTAAAAGGTAAAATGTATGAGGTGGGGCATTTTAGGTTCAAACGAGCCAAAGACGGCCTTTGATCATATCCTCACAAGGTGGTAAGGATGCCTATTTGTCTTGAGTCCAAATGCAATGTGTTCTCGCATAGTGATATACAACAATGCAAAATAACAAACCGAGATAAAGTGTATGAGATTTAAACAAGTTAAGAACGAATTCAAAGATACTTCAAATTTTTAAGCACTCATCAAGAATGAGCAAACAGTTCTAAAGCTCATGGGGTTTTAGTCTTTCCTAGGATCCTAAAATTCAAAATTCAAATTAATCCTTTGAGTTCTGGACCTAAGCATGGCAAAAAGTGAAAAAAACTTTCTAAGCATGAAATTCAGACCAATCTTTAAATGTTTACATTGGAAAAGTAATCCTAAGTAACAACAGTCTTATCATAGCATAAATATTTTCAAATTAGTCTTACATGTATCATTGACTACAGTTTGAAAACTAAGAAAAAAATGAACAAAGATGTTTTAAAAATAATATGCAAAATATGGTATTAAGGGTGCATTTAAATAGTGGTTAAGTATAAATTACATAATTTTGTAAACATAAACCACACATTAAGCACATCACCCCCAAACCTGAATGGTGCAATGCCCTAATTGCACAAAACCATAAGCAAAGAAAACATCAAGAGGGCAAACAAAAATATAAAGCATATCAGCTCAAACACCAATGAATGTCTGCCTAACGTCCCTTACGCTTTCAGGAAGACGAAGGAGGAGGTGGAGGTAGAGCGACTTCCTTCCCACGAGAGGAAGGAGATGCTCCACCCATATTAGCATCTTCGATATCGAGATCAATGGGAGACAATTGGTTACACAAGTTATTCATCTCTTTCTCCTATTGCTCCCTAGCCTCCACTTGTTTCTTAACGGCTACCTCATAGTCTTGGGTTCTGCTTCACAGAAATACCTTTCATAGTTCCATTGGAACTTCATATCGTCATAATCCTCCTTCATCTTAAACCAGTTATGCTGAAGAGAAACCATCATTGATCATTCAGCCACCAAGGCAACGTTAGATCAATTAAGTTCCTCCTTAAGGGCATCGGAGTACACACCCAATGGGTGGATGAAAGTGACATTTACGATGACCCGTGGTCAAGAAGGTTCACCTTGATAAGGCATAATGGCTCAGGTTAAAGGGTTGGAAGCAACGAGGTCATGTGGACCCTCATTGTGCATAACTAAAGCTAAAGAGGTCTCATCAGTGAGCACCTCTGAAACATCCCCCTCTAAGACTGGGGAAGAGGAGTTGGGCTCCTCAGAATCAATGGGCCTTGGAGTAGTGCTGGCCCCTGGCTCTCCTGATGAAGATGGGGGAGTCAAATCAGCGGGCTTCGAAGTATGGGCCATAGGTAGGGCTACATTTGAACCCTCCTCCATGAAAGGTTCATCAGATGGAGGTGGGGGAGGTGGATTAGGAGGAGGAGCAGGTCCATCATCATGGGAAGACTCACTCAGACATGTCCTCGATAATAAAATGGCAATCCCCCCATCACCTCATGTAATAGCCCTCTCATGGAATCGAGCTCGGCTCAAATCTCAACCTGCCTCACCTTTAACGCGAGGAGACGCTACTCCACCGTGGACTGTGAAGTACTCGAGAAAAATGAGTCCACTGATGGGCCAATGCCCCCATGAATGGCCTCATCCATGAGGCCACTAAAACTGCTGACACCAATGTTGAAGGTGTCGGTAAAGAATGTAGTGGGTGGTATAGAAGGAGTGGTAGAAATGGATGGGGCGGGTACATGCTCCAGTGTAATGGTAGGGTCTGTGAAAAGCACGGTGATCGAAGGTGCAACTGTAGATGTGGGGATGGAAAAAGTCTTGAACCATGGGAATGGAGATGAGGGTCGAGGAAACGGAGGGGAGTAAGAGGTATCCTTCATCTTAAGTGGTGGTGATGGTGATGGGATAAAAATTATAGGCTGGGCGAAGGATGGCAGGGTGGTGCTGGCTGCCCCAGCAGCAGATCTAGTGAGGTCTGGGGCAGAGACTACCGAAGTCTCTGTCAGAGGTGCAGCCGTAGAGGAAGCCACAATAGCCTGCTCTACAGTAGTGGGCCGACCTTTACTCCATTGGCTTGCCTCATAAAGCTTGGACAACGCCTTTAGGGTTGGCTCCTTTGGGTCGATCTTGTACACCTTTCGGAGTAACAAACGTGTGATCCCTCGCCCATAAGGAAGCCGAAGTGAAGCCATGCGGTATTGCGACGTCGTTAGTTTCTTCAAGGAATCAAGGAATCTGTAGAAAACTAGCTTCACTGGTTCAAACCACTAGCTCTTAATGACGTCATAAAGGACCTGTACCCCACGGCATTGGGTCTTGTGTGATATCAAAAATAGTGTTTTATATAGCACTACATCCACAAAAAATAGGTTGGGTAAGAGGGCAGCACTGGTGGTGTATGAGTGGCCAACTGGTGGCTTGCCGGAAACTGCTCGCACCAGTCCCTCGAATTTGGGGTCGTCTTGACCCATTGGCATATTACACCCCATGGGAGGTACGACTAGGAAGCCACAAGCCTCGGCCAGCTGTACCCTATCAAACGAAATGTTGACCCCGTCGACTGTCGTTGAGAATCTGCCTGGTGCGTTAGAATTGTATAAAAGATTTTGATAAAACAGTCGCACCAGGCACGAGTACACCGGTGTCAAGGAGGGCGTCAACAGGCTTGTGAGACCGGCTCGCCTAAAATAGGCCAGTGAAACTGGGGCCTCGGGAAGCTCGTCGAAATACTTCATGTCGAACACTGGTTCGACAAAAAAGTCATGGTGCATCATAGATGCACACGGTTCGTCCCTCCTCAGAGTTGGGTCATGGAGGTCACGTGGGCAGCCGGTGGTGGCTGCGACGTAATAGCCGATACCCCAGTGCCGATATTAATATGTGCAATTATGGACTTTTGTGAGTCCGTCGCGACGATGCGCTCAAAATGGAGTCACCATCTAGAACTTTTGGTGTTCCGGGATACCCAAAATAATATTGTGAGCACCGAAGTGCAATATATGACTTTAAATTACCGGTCAACACCAAAGCCTCTAGGGTAAGGACTTCAGTTATTAATCAGGAAGGTCTTAGGCACCCTATCGACCCGCTCGTAAGCGGTCTCTACTATGGCCAAGTCTATGTTTATGTATATATATATATATATATATATATATATATATATATATTATATGTATATAAAAAAGGAAAAAAAGTGAGCGGCACCTCCTCTTGCCTGAAGGCACTTCGATCCTATTGAGCTCTCTGTAACACCAAAATTTCGATGGTATAACGGTCAAATCCTAGGATAGAGGAAAAATAAAAAGAAGGTAGAGGAGAAGAGGGGAGAGCCAGAGCTCTCGGGCTCTTATAGCACCGTTGTTGGATCTTCACATGAGAGCGACATCGGTGAGCTTCCGATAGCACTTAGGGTTAGAGGAGGGTTCTAACTTGTTATGTCTAGCGAGGTATGAGCTTCGGGTGATGATGGAAGTGGTGGTATGAGTTGGGCTAAGACTTCAAGCTTTGAAAAAGTTCAAGTCTAGGCAAATGGGGAGACAAAATGCTAGAGTTTCTTCTCTTGGAAATTTCAAAAGATGTATAAACAAAGGGGGGTGACTCTCTATTTATAGATGGAGAGGTGATTAGGGGGGGGACTTAAGTTCTAATTGGTTTAGCAATTAGGTAATGCTAGATCTATGGTATTTGAGGGTTTTGGGAGCTTGGAGAAGTGTGGATTGGGTTTAATGGTAGTTGATAGGGAGATGGGTTGGATGGAAAAAGGGTAAAACTGAAAGTTTGGAGCGGTATAGCAGTCCTAAAGAAGTACACCTTGAAGTTTGGGATGGTCCACAAGTCAAACCCCAAATATGAAATCTACCATTTTTCACGAAAAACAAAGTTTTATGGCATGCATGCATAGTATGCATGCATGCCATAGGAATAGTATTTCCTAAAATAACTAAGAAGTCCAAAGCCCATTTTGGGGCTCAATTCTGAAGTGAAACCAAAATTGGCTATGCATGCATACTATGCACGCATAGCCAATTTTTGCAAGAAATTACCTATGCGTGCATAGTATCCATGCATAGCCAATTTTTGGCAGAAAAACTAAAGGCTACTTAGGGGGCTCGGCTTAGGTCCAGTATGGATCCGGTGGATTTAGTTCGGGTTTTGTGACACCCTGTAAAGTCACATGTGTAAAACTCAGGACACGTGGGGTGTTGCAGATCACGGGACCTTAAATAGGAAGAATCCATGTAAACACTAGCCCACGTGAGACGTATAGGAGAATCTTAAACGTGAGAACCCATATAAGGACTAATTGGATTGAAGGCCTATTCAAACCTAAGCCCATGGGTCTTTCAAACCAAACCCATTTGGGGGTCTATTTGGGGATTTAAATCCTTGGGGGCCACCTTGAATGCGTAAGCGGGGATGACTAGTCACTTAGGAACCATTTGAACCCATAATTGGTAGCCAAGAGATGGACCTGCATACAACTTTAGGATGTATAAGCTATACACCTAACTAGAACCCTTTCCTATTTATCCACCTCCTCACGTAACCATGCAAAACATCATTTGCATTGTGTGGAGCCAGCTGCGAGTTGGAGGAGAAATGAGAGTGTAAACACTCAAATTTGGCCTAAGGCCCGATCGAAACATGTTTCGAGAGAGGCGCACTTCCGGGCTTTTGATGGCATGTATGGAACCCTTAGGAACCTTCCCAAAACCTTAAGAGCTATACCAAATCCTTAGGGATCCCCCAGATCCCTTAGGAACCTTCCCAAAACCTTAAAAACCCATCCCGACCCTTAGAAACCATTCCGAACCTAAACCTAGCTTTCCTGAGTAATAGATAAAGAGTGGAGCACCAGGACTAACTGGGACCTTCTACTATGATTGAATCTTATATCATTGAAAAGTATAAGTTCTCAGCTTTCCAACAAGCTAAGAATCACCCCAATCGGAGTTGTACGCGAGAAGATATCGCATTCCAAAGGTTGACAGCATTTTAGGGTTTTGAGGAGGACCCTCCTAGGGTTTTGGCGCATCTATTAGATGCGCCAAGCCATTTCTCCCCAGAAATGGCTTGGCGCCACTAATAGTTGGGCCAGCCTATAGGTGGGTCCCACCTCGGGCAGCTACTTCCCAAATCCCTGTTTGCCACTATTTTATTGTATAAAAGCTTGGCGCATCTATTAGTTGCGCCAGGCGTATAAACAGTGACTGTAGGTTTTTACCTCGAAATTCAAGATTGGGGTTTGACTTGTTTACCATCTTAATCTTTGGGGTGTGTTTTGCTTGTTCTGTTGCACCCATTTCCTATCTATTTGCAGCCCCTTAAGTGGTTTAAACCTCTAACCTATCATCCACCATTAGAGCATCTTTTCACATATTTCAAGGCTCTAAAACCCTAGGAAACCTTAGATGGCTAGATTACCTATTTCCTAACTTGGTTTAGCCTCTAAACACCCTCCTAACCTCTCCTTTTCCTATAAATAGAAAGGCACACCCCCCCTTTAGACGGGCTTGAAAATTTTCTCAAATTAGCATATTCAGAACTCTCTCTCTCTCTCTCTCTCTCTCTCTCTCCTCTAGTGCTCCTTTTTACATACAAATTTCAGAACTCTCAACCTTACTTTTAGCTTATACCCTTCATCAAAACCTCTTAGTTTAGGTGTGTGCTACCCCTTAGACCTCCCTCTCTACATCTTAGCTATCCATCCTAGGAGCTAGAACCCCAATTCTCACCATACAAGCCATTGAAGCTCACCAAAACAAACCTATGTAAGGCTCCATAGCGGTGCAACAAGGGCCCGAGAGCTTCGGCTCTCCCCTCTATTCCTCTACCTTCTCAGTTCTTCCTCCATCCTCTCATTTTTATCATTACGTTACTGAATTTTTGATAGGAACGGAGGGGCACAAATAGGCTTTAAGTGCCATAAAGGCAAGAGGAAGGCTTTTTTGTTTCTTTTATGTCATTTTTGTTTTGGCCATAAGTAGAGACCGCATTAAGCGAGTTGATTGGGTGCCTAACACCTTCCCAATCGATAACCGAAGCCCCTACCAAAGAGCCTTTGGCGTAGTCCGAATTCAGAGTAAATTTTTGGCACTTCGGTGCTCTTTATATTTGATTTGGGTTTCCTGGGACACCAAAAGCTCCAGGTGGCGACTCTATAATTTTTATGAGTGTGCATCATCGTGACGGGATCGTCTTTTTCTAGCCATTTTATTACTATTTTTTACTCACCCCTACGAGTATGTTATTTTCTCACCCCTACTTTTACGTCATTTATGAGCCTTAGCCGATTGGCGGGCCTACTTGTGCACTGTCTTAAATTTCTTTACATTTTCATCATTTTAAGTACCTTAGCCAATTGGCGGGTCTACTTGTGCATTGTCCTTTAATTTTCTTTATTTTTACATCATTTTAAGTGCTTTAGTTATTTGGCGGGCCTACGTGCCCCTTTAATTTTCGCAATCATATCATAAACAGTGGACGTCGGCCCGTAGAGGCGGCACGGAATCATCACCCCCTGTCTTTGAACTCTAAGTAAACTCCCTTTAAAAGTGAAAATTAAAATTAAACCAACAAGGGGGTCTTAAATTGATTTTGTGGGGTAGATTTTTACGGGTTGGAATATTTAGGCACACATACAAATTCCCGGGTCTTAGTACGGCGGCAACCCCTAGTGGTGATGATCCAGAAAAGTCCCAGCCCACCTTGTACCTAAGAAAGTGCTTGCACTTGAGGTATATCAGGTGGGTAACCTTCTCGTTACCAAGCTTAAAACTCGGGGAAAAGTTAGCGTTAGTGGACCCGCACCGGCCTTGTAACCCTTAGGTTTAGTGAGGAGAGATCCGATTTATTAAAGCAGTCAGTCCCCGGAAGCACAGCTTCTAGAAAAACCAAGTTAGAAGATTCATTTCGGGGTGAAACCTCTACTGTCAAAGTGTCTGGAAGGCCATTTTTGCCTAGCGCCACTAATACTTGCACCAAGTCAAAAAGCCCCAGAAATACACTGGCGCATGTATTAGTTGTGCTAGTATAAAATTGGGTATTTTTTGTCTGGCGCACCTAATAGTTGCTCCAGCCTTGTGTTAGACAGTGCAGCTCGAATATGTGGCCTGTTTCACATCCCGGACTCCCCAATTAGTGTTTTTAGTGCCTCTGTTTGGGCCCTGTAATTTTTGACACCCAATACGCCCTCAACGGTCAAGAGAAGGTGACTTCTTTTTTACTCATTACGGGTGATCGAGTTGTTTACATCGGTTTTTGTGCCTTCAATAGATTAAGGGGTTTCCTTTTGATTCTTTCGAAGCGCTTCAGAGCCTTTGCCACGGGACCTATTTAGGGTACGAGAGCCACCCGAAAAGGGAATTCAAAAGGCCCCAGAATTTTTAATCTTTTCACTTATAAAAATTAAAAACAATTAAAATCAAAAACCCAAAAATAGAGTTTTGTTGGTGTTGGCATAACGGCATCATCGTACCCTCCGCCATCCCGTAGGGGAAGGCGGAAGCTTTACGGGCCCCACCCAAGGCACCCGTACCCTACCCGACACCAAGCCATGTCATGGGCCATGGATCCAGCATATGCCGACCCGAACTCATTCCCGCCACATTCCCCGACTCATTACCATGTGGAAGAAGTTTTCACATCATCCCCCTCACTCAATCCCCATTCGCCGTCACCGGACCCTTCGGTGCTCCTATCTTTCCATCCACCACCTCCTAAAATATCCAAAATCCAACCCCCCATTCCCTATTATTCTCCCAAGCCATGCCCTCATCCATGGCCATTCCCAACCCATCTCACCTTCCATCCACACCCATTCAAAGCCCCCCCTAGACCTCCACCTTCACCAATATACCCTATTTTTCATCCGCCCAACGCATACCCAATCCACCCACATCTATCCATGCCGCATCTGATCCCCCATACATCCCTCCATCTACCTAGGTCATGCCCATTTTTATCAGAGCCATGAACAGCTTTCCTCTCTCATCCTCCACATCTATGCCCCATACATCCTCCCCATACATGCCTAATCCATTCCCATTCATCAATACCCACCTCATTTTTCCAACACCCCATATCCCACCACTTACCCGAGTCATGCCCGATTTTATCGGGGCCATGCCCAATTTTTCCTCCTCATCCACCCCATCCATACCCCTCCAACCCTTAAATACCCCATCTCCATCTGATCCCCCTTCCATGGTCATGATAGAGGAGATGAGCCAAGCTTACACTAGGAGAAAAGCTTCCTAGCATGCCCCCTCTCATCCACACCACTCATCCATGGATCCATCCCATACCCTATCAAGCCTCCATGCCTCATTCCCCCATCATCCATACCCATCAAGGGCCCATGGCCTAGACCCATCAAGAGCCCATGGCCCAAACCCATCAAGGGTCCATGGTCCAGACCCACCAAGGGCCCATGGCCCAGACCCATCAATGGCCCATGACCTAGGCCCATCAAGGGACCATGGTCTAGACCTATCAAGGCCTACTGGGCCAGACCTATCATGACCAAGGCTTTATAACCCAATCTCCCAAAGGCCCCATGGGCCAAACCCAACAAACCCAAGGCCTTGTAGCCCAACCCTCCCAGAACATCATGGCCCAAACCCAAGCCCAACAAGGCCCTAACCTTGGAGCCTCACACCCATACTGTATACACCTCCATTTTGCCTTCTCGAAATATACTTTTGTTCGATCAACCTTTGACCTCATTACCCTGATATGGGAACCATGCACTGAAACAATAATACATGGCTTAACACAGGTTGAAATAATAGCTCTGTGGCTCAGATCCCGACATAGGGAGACTATATACTAAAACAATAGTATACAATCGAAATGCAAACTGAAACAATAGTCTTACATTTCAATCAAGAGACTAGAGTCGGACAACCCCGAATTAAGCGCCTGAAAACCCACGCGTAATTCGATTGCACGCCACATCACAAGCGCGCAATCAGTCCTCCTTTCAGACCAAACTTCCTTTCCCAGACCTATTCGAGACTCGATCAAGTGCCTGAAGCCAGACGCGCGATTGGATTGAGCGCTACAACACCAGCACACAATCAGCCTACGCCCGACCTAGACTTACTGTCCTTGACTCCTAAGTTTCCTCGATTGAGCGCTTCTGAAGAATCACTTAATCGGATTGCGCACGTACTAACAAGCACGCAATTAGCCCTAATGCTATTAGGACTGGGAAACTTGTTGAGCAAGTCAGCATGTCGCTCACTGAGTCGGTGACCGACTCAAAGCGATTAAGCACCGGAAAATTAGCGCGTAATTTGATTAAATGCCTGGAAAATGGTGCGTAATTGAAGAAAAACTTATAAAAGATTTTTTTCCTAATTCGCCCAAGAAGCTGGCAATTTTTCAAGAGAGAACGAATTTTTTTGGGATTCCAAAACCAGAGAACTCCGAGGACAAACCCATAGAGCACCTTAATCATGATTTCGAGATTCAAGTTTGTAATCTGCGAGATTTCTCTCCGCAGCCCCGATCCTTAGGTAATGATTTAATTTTTAGCTTTCGACCATAACTTCTAGCCTTAGATTTAGGATTTCTCTTAGTTTGATTTTAATTTTCAATCCGAGATCGTAGCACCCTTTTTAGACTTCAAATATCTTATATCTGGTTCTAATTCTCCGAATTCGGAACCAGTTCTTGGTTTGACGGTCTAAGTCATCGACCCTAGGCTCTAATTCTGTTCTAAAATCTTGATTTATAGTCCTATCACTATTTTCTTGTTATAATCCTTCGGTTTAGAACCAGCCCTTAGTCATATAGCCTAATTTTCTGATTTCGGACCCAAATTCAGTCCTAAAAATTTAGTTTTTAACTTTAATTTCTTAGTTTAATAACTCCAAAAATCCTAAATATTAATTCTAGTTTTTATAATCCTAGCTCATAATTTAATTCATAATTATTATTCTGAAATCAACTCTTAAAAGGCTAAAAATATTATTTCACAGTTCAAAAATCTAATTTACCTTTAATCTTTGCCACCCGATTTGCCCAAGGGAGCTTACGGAAGGTACTTGGGAACGAGGCCGATCCTCCTTAGCATAGCGGGCCCAAACCCCCGTTTTTTAGGAATTTTAGAATTAATTAATTGGTTTAGTTTTATCCTTTTAGTATAATTGATTAGTAGGTTTATTTTATTTCAACATATTTAATTGATTAAGTGCATTAAACTTTAGTATGACTAATTAATTGCTTTAAATTAGAATTTAATTAATTAATTCCAAGCTTTAATTAGGATTTGGTATGATTAATTTCATTGCTTTAATTAGATTTTTAGTATAATTAATTCATTGCTTTGATTAGAATTTCAATAAAATTAGTTTACTTATTTCAATTAGATTCTTAATAAAAAAATTAGTTATTTATTTTAATTAGGTTTTAATAAAAATTAATTCGTTTGCTTTAAATTAGAGTTCAGTAAAATTAGTTTTCTCCTTTAATTAGAATTCTAGTAGGACTGTTATAATTGCTTTAGTTAGAATTTCGATACAATTAGTATACTTGATTTAATTAGAATTCCAATACAACTAGCATACATGATTTAATTAGAATTCTAATATAATTGGTATGCCTGAACTAATTAGAATTTCACCAGAACTATTACATGTGCACTCCTAGTCTAATTAGGGAACCTGATCATAATCAGACTTCTAATGAGATTAGGAGACCACAATTAATTGGACTCTTAGTAGTATTAGGATACTAAATTGATTAGAATTCTAATAAGATTAGGAAGCTAAATTAACTAGACTCCTGATAGAACTAGAATATCAAATTAAATAAACTACAATAGATCACCACATAGCTAAACTCAATAGAACCAGGGAAGTCTAAACCGACCAGAATTATAACTATAACGGGAAATAAAAGGAAATTAAACTATCTAAATTAAGAAAAAGACGGTTGCTGACGTTCACAGGTGGACGATTCAGTATAGAAGTAACCCATACCCACTCTTAAGTGTGATCATTGACGTGTTGCAGCGTCGATAAATATCTGTAACTGGCAATCGCAACAAACAAAGAATCTTCCTAGAAAACCCTTTATTATTATTATTTATTTTCTCCTCAACTATTCCAAACTTCGCATCACTGATTCAACGGGAACTGAGAGGAACCCAGAAAAAGCGTGCACCAACAGACTGGCGATCGCGATGGGACCCTTTTGCAAACTCTTTTTCTAGATTGTTAGTTTACATTCCTATTTCCCCATTTTCTTCTTTCCACCGTGTTGTTTAGTTTCCCTTTTATATATATATGTGAGTCTTCGCTAAAGACTCGAGATGTCTGGTATACGAAGAGTGAGTTTAGGAAACCCACCATTGTGGGGATATCATGACAACCCCATATATGGAGAAGAACCACTTCACGGTTCTAGCCCACGACAACTTGAGATTAATATGGCTGGTGAGCAAGAGAATCCCTTCTCTACCCCACACACTGAGAAAAATCATGATGGGAGAGATGGTGGCATTAGATGAAAACTTACTGCCTAACAAATCATAGAGCTCAGTATCCAAAGAATACAAAGAGGACATGACGACTCCGAAGAATTGCTTCGAGGGTTGGTCGCTGCATACAAAACCATCATGTCACGACAATTTTCGAAAGAACAAGAGCGACAAGAGAGGCCACCGCTTACCCCAAGCACGGTGTCGACCTACGCCACCTCATTGAGACAACCTGCCCACACATTCTTCAACGATGACCCTCTGGACAAGGTTTGCTCACGAGTCGTTCCAAAAGACAGTACCATTAAAATCAAAGATCTCCCTAAAATTCTCGATGAGTACATGTCCAAGAGAGAGCGTCCCAGTCACTCATTCGAATTCAACAAATTTTGCCGAGACATCAAGTTTAATTTACCAATAGGATTTAAACCACCAAAGTTTACCAAATATAATGGCATCAAAAATCTGAATCATAACTTGGCTCTCTTTTGTAATGATTGTCGATCCATACGTGATAATCAAGGACTTCTCATTCACTATTTCTAATGCTCATTAGAAGAAGTTTTAGATTGGTTTGTGGGACTCCTGCTTTATAAGATCGAAACATTTGATGAATTAGTTGGTCAATTCCTAGACCAGTAGAAATATTTGATCCAAGAGACAGTTAGTCTCAGCGACCTAATGGCAGGCAAGCAAGGACCTGATGAAGAATTTACCGACTTCGTCGCTAGAAGGAGAAAACTCGCTACCAGGACCGGCACTTTAATGAAAGAGGACTCGGTTGATATTATTATCTACAAAACTAGGGAACCGCTAAAGAGTGCACTCATCATAAGTGATTGCCTCGACTTTACGACACTCCACTCTCGTGCATCCAGACTAGCGCAACACATTAAAGGCAAAGATCTCGCGTTATCCATAGTCATGTCAAAAATAGGCTCTTCCAACGAACCAGAATTGAAAAATAATAAGAAAGCCTCAGGAACTGAGCAAGTTAACGTCATTGTCAACTAAGGACAAAACTCTAGTGACGAAAACTTCTAACCGCAAAATTTTGGACATAATCAAAATCAACAATAGTATACCAACCAAAATCAAGGTGCTAGTCAACAGAGATACTCGAACCAAAACCAAGGCCAAAATCAAAATCAAGGCCAATACCAAAATAGGAACCAATACCCTAACACCTATCAGAATCAGAACACAACAGGGAGTCAACTAGCCCATGTGCCAAATTATAATAACGTACCCCCACTGCAAAACTTTAACCCAGCCAGAGGCCCTTACCAACCAAGGCAGGAATACTATCCCCCTTTATCGGATACGATTCCCAATATTTTTTGTCTTCTTAACACTCAAAATCTCTTTCGATTCCCGTAGGAAAAATCTCGCCCATGGCCTGCAAATCTAGACTATAGTAAATACTGTGCCTTCCATCGATAGGCGGGGCACAATCTAGAAGATTGTTGGGTCCTCAGGGACGTAATCTATGACATGAATGACCGAAATCAAATTGATTGGAAACGCTTAAAAATCCTAACCCTAATAATAACCAACCCCAATAAAATTTAGGGATTATAAACAACCCCATGCCTAACCATAACCATGCAACACTGGCCCAGGACACTACAGTGGATCTCCTCGGTCAACCTTCCTTCCAGCCCTCTACTTTAATCATTTGCATCCAACCCTCTACCGCTTTTGCCGCTCCAGCGGGAGCTCCTTTCTCACCACTACATCCCTCGGCCCTGATCACTAGCATCACCCCACCGAACCCGCCTCCGTATAAAAAATTCACTTAGATACGAGTCCATTCCTTTAGGGCCAGGAGACCATTCCTCCATCCTCACCCACCAAAAGCTTCGACCCCTCCAAACCTTGAACCAATGCCATTACCACTCCCTTTGTCTGATTCTAAACCTAAGTATGGAGATCACGCTCTCCAAACTAGGGTCCAAATTACTGCATGGATAGAAAGTGTCACCCGTAAGACTCCGAGCCGAGAGAGTGAAATAAAGACTGAGTGTTTACTGAATACAGGAGAAAGTGAGCGAGAGGAACACCCCGACCTGTGTGAGACGCTAGTCTCCGCTTTCATAGAAGAGGAGGATTACACACAATATCTCCCACCTTGGAATGGTGCCGTGCAGGCGCACACTCCGATCTCCAACTTCACTCGCTTCACAAACACATCAATGTCGAGTCATGTCAGGTTTAGCCAACAACTGACATGCCCGATTCTCAAGCCAGGAACTAATTACCCACCTCCTCCTTTCCCTCGGAGTAAGGATTTCATGAGTGCACAACCACCAAAAGGAAATGTGAGAGAAAGAGAAGTTAACTTGTCGCCCCGGCTCATATCATCCCTGCACCTCAACCACTCCAACCACCTGCACCTAAGGCCCACCGGCTAGGCAAAGAGGTGACACTCAAGCCAGGACAAGAATATAACCTTCTGCGACATCTCCAAAAGATCCCAGCCCAGATATCCATACTAGAACTCATCAAGAAATTGTCTGACCATCACCGACTGTTGATAAGGACACTTGAAGACACACAAGTAGATGAGGATACAACCCTAGATGAGCTTCATCAAATCGGCTCGGTCATCGTGCAACCTCCAACGCTTACGTTTACAGATACAGACATGCCTAAAGAGTCCCTCCGCGAAAGTGCGGCTGCCATATATCTCACAGTCATAATTAGAGGATTCTCTGTACCCCATGCATTGGTTGATACGGGAGCGGGACTCAATATTTTCCCTCTCACAACATTAAAGACTCTTGAATACATAGAGCAAAATGTCAGGCCCTCTGCACTGTCACTTATAGCCTATGATGGCTCACGTCGTTTCATGAGAGGAACTATTAAACTCCAGTTTCGCCTCGAACCTATGACGAAAGACGTTACTTTCCATGTTTTTTATTTTGCTAATATGTACAATCTTATCTTAGGAAGGAAGTGGCTAGAGTCGATGAAGGCTGTCGCATCCACATATCATCAATGCGTCAAGTTCCCATATGAGGACTCTATCGTCTGTACTTACACTGATGCACCCCTCCAAGAGATGGATACTGATTACGCGACAAGCATCTCGACAGCCCATGATTTCGTATTAAACACAGGCCATGTTCAAAAGACCCAAACCCTGGGAGAGGTAACCGTTGTGGAAGTCTGTCCCTCTGCCTGTCCTAGTTCTCCCTCAATGCGTCAACAAAAATTAGTGAGGAGAGAGGTCGGTCCGGACCTCGCCAAACTTTATGACATCAACCCCACCATGACGAAAGGGTGGGATCTTATGTACCAACTTGGATACGTCCCCCACACCGAACTCGGTAAGAATAAACAAGGTCGCATAGGACTTGTCGTCCCAATGAAAATAAACAAACACATAGAGTTAGGTTATCAATCGGACAGCCCACAAGCAGACTTATGTGCTACCTCACCGAAATGCTCTCTATATGACCACTTCATCTATGGGACCACTGAGAAAGTGAGTGTACCAAGGCAGAAGGAAGTGTCCTTCACCAAATCCCAAGAAACAAAAATTGAACAAATGGCCAAGGCATTCAACGATTTGACAAGTCTCAACGACGAAATTGATGAACCGCTCAAAGGATCAAGCCCATGTTTGACACCAAGGATTTTTCGGGAGAGAGGAGAGAAGAACTTCCAGAAATCAAGCCATAATTAGAAGATTGGGAATCCACTGACAACGAAGATTTTCACATAGCAGTCTTGTAAGATGATGAAGAGCACCTGCGCTCAACATGGGGAGAGGATGACACCCTACAAGAGAATCTTAACCCGTATAGCATCCGCCTCAGCCTCGGCCTTGGAGGGTGGGAATGCCCATGGGATTTCCCTTGTATCGTTCGCCCTTACCAGCCCCACTGTAGGGCATGCACTAGTATATTAGAACATTTCACCAAGTGGACCCGACATTCTACGATGGAGGAATCGGACCATTCCAACCCTGCGACGACAGAAGCCAGCAATGACATACCAGTTCAGCTACCGACACAAGAAGCGAAAAAACCCGACGGTCATTCGATTGTCACAGGGGGAAACAATGACACTGCCCTCATAGAATTTGAGGAGGAACTCGAACCAAACACTTCTACATCCCCCGATTCCCTGCAGCTCTAAATATTTTGGAAGTCTCTCGAAGAAGAATGGCAACCTCCCTCGAGTGATGACAAAGACTACTGGATAGATCTCCCTCTGCTCGAGTTAGCAGAATGAGCTAGTTTAGGACTTCAAGCATTATCAGATCAAGAAAGTGAGTTCGATACCGTCTTTAACTCTAACATAGAAGGATGGGAATGCCCTTGGGAATCCCCCTGTATTCTTCACCATTATCAACCTCGCTGCCGAGCATGCGCCCTTATCCTAACATATCATGAAGATCAAGGGAAAGAACTTGCTACCCCTGAGGATCCTTTGGGAGATCCCCCTCAGTGGGAAGAACAACCATATTATGACTCAGAAGCGGATAGTTTGATCAACTATGTTCTCCAGATTTTCTTCGATGAAGAGGCCATTCACGTGATAGAGGAAGTCTGAACATCGATGCCACTATCGCCTACGTCACTCATTCAAAAAGTCTCATTAGCTAAGGACTCCCAAAAAAAAATGCCAAATTCACAATAAATCCGCATTTCCCAAAGAATCGCTCGAACGGCTCCAGCAGCAGTCTCGCTCCCTCAGCTAGAGGAAGCAATTCTCCCGGCGCCCCTTGAGGCGACCGACCCTGTACCATATTTATTATCAAAATAAAAAAAATAGAAAAAATAGATAACCCTAAAAATTTAGAAATACAAAATCCAAAAAAATCAGAAAACCCTAGAAAAGAAAGGGAACTCTTCATCTCGAACCAAATTTGTGGCCAACAAGGAGACTTTTCTCCTAAGGTTTCTATCCCATTCTCTGCACAAGGACGTAAAGCATCTCAGCTAGACAATAAGCCAATGACCATACTAGACGAGATACTTCATGAATTTGAGAGAAGAATCAGTAGTCTTGATCTTCACCTTACCAAAGATCTCTCAGTCATAGATTCTACCAATGAAAGATTACCTTTCGCAAACTCAGATCCTCAGTGTAGTAATTTTGCAGTACATGAACTGACCGAGGACGAAGAAAGAACACCAGTTGCCGAGGAGGCACTGGACTTCCAACAGATTATCAAGCATTTCGATGAGCAAACCAAGCTGCCGCAGAACCCACAGAAGAACTTAACTTTGGTACTGAAGAGAAACCCAAGAAGCTACTGATGAGTGTAACGCTTAACTCCAAGGAACGCCAACAAATTACACCAGTCTTGCAAGAACACCTCAATTCCTTCATATGGTCCTACGAGGACATGCTCGATTTAGACCCAAGTTTAGTAGGACATTGCCTCGTCTTAGAACCCGATGCAAAGCCTGTTAAGCAGAAACTCTACATGATGCACCCACAAACCGCCCTTCAAGTTAAAGAGGAAGTCGACAAGTTACACAAAGCTAAATTTATCCGAGTCGTTCTTTACCCTAAGTGGGTTGCCAACATAGTACTTGTCGCCAAGAAAGACGGCAGAGTATGGGTTTACATCGACTTCCAAAACCTCAACCAGGCATGCCCAAAAGATGACTTCCTACTTCCACATATTGACACTCTAGTTGGCAATACCACTGGACATGAGATGCTATCCTTTATGGATAGTTTCTCTGGATATAATCAGATCAAATTGGCAGAGTCCGACCAAGAGAAGACTTCCTTCACCACACCAAGGGGGACTTACTATTACGTCGTCATGCCTTTTGGGCTCAAGAACGTAGGAGCCACATATCAACGTGCCATGATGACTATCTTTCACGACATGATACATAAGTGTGTAGAAGTCTACGTCGATGACATATTAGTGAAGTCCTAAATACGAGTAGGACATGTGGAAGCACTCCGACTGGTGTTAGAGAGAGCTAAGAAATTCCAGCTGAAAATGAACCCAAAGAAATGCGTCTTTGGGGTCACTTTCGGAAAATTACTCGGTTTCATAGTTAGCAAACGAGGGATCGAAGTTGACCCTGCAAAGGTCAGAGCCATCCTCGAGAGGCCGCCTCCTAGTAATATCAAAGAGTTATGAGGCCTGATAGGAAGATTGTAATTCATCAAAAGATTTATCTCCCTGCATTCGGACAAATGCGATCCTTTCTACAGACTACTTAAAGGAGGAGCTAAGTACAAATGGGATGACCAGTGTCAGCAATCCTTTGACAACATCAAGAGGTACCTCCTTAACCTGCCAATACTATCGCCACCAGCCCTCGGAAGACCCCTAATTCTATACCTCTCAGCAAACGACAAAGCAATGGGAGTAATTCTGAGACAATATAAAGAGGACAGCAAGAGAGAAGGCTATCTACTACCTTAGTAGGACGATGGTCGAATACGAACAAAAATATACTTTAATGGAGAAGACTTGCCTCACATTGGTGTGGGCCTCTACCAAATTATGACACTACTTTGGAGTACATAAAATACTAGTACTAGTCCGAATGGACCCTCTGAAGTACATATTCGAAAAGCTTGCAACATCAAAAAAGATTGCCCGCTGGCATATGCTATTTCAAGAATTCGATATCACTTATCGAATTCGATATCACTTAATGGAAAAGATAGCCCGCTGGCATATGTTATTACAAGAATTCGATGTCACGCAAAAGTTGATCAAAGGGCAGGCACTCGCTGATTACCTCGTAGACCTCCCACTCTCGAGTGATGAACCTATACACGCGAATTTCCCCGATGAAGACCTTCACGATTCATAACGAAGAGGCCGATAAGACCTCATGGACCCTTTATTTCGACGGTGCTCTAAATCACAAAGGAAAAGGCATCGAGATAGTCCTCCTAAGTCCGAAAGGAGCTATCATACCTAAAGCTTTTCAATTAGGTTTCCCTGTCACTAATAACGTCGCAGAGTATGAAGCCTTTATAGCTGGACTACGAGCGACACTTCAATTAGGTGTTAGACAGTTAAAAACCATAGGTGATTCCAAACTAGTAATGATTCCAGACAGTTAAAAGTCATAGGAGAATGAAATACTAAGGAAAGGAGACTAATGGCATATCTAGAAACTACTCAATATTTAGTAAAGAAATTTGAACGAATCTCTTTTATGAACATTCCTAGATTAGAAAATGAGCTCATAGATTCCTTAGCCACGCTAGCCTCGGTCATCCAAATACCTGTCGGATAAAATACCAAAACCTTCTTCATTGAAAAGCTGCCAGTGCCCGCTCACGAGGTAGCATGGACCGTCAAGAAAGAATTACCCGTCCTCCCCACAAGTACAGGACAGAAAGAAGTAATCACCCTAGAAAAGCATGTCAAGACAGAAATCAAAGTCGCTATATTTTGATTCGAAAAATCGCCGTCCGACGATGGACAACCATGGTATTTTGACATCTGGAACTTCTTGAAACATCAACACGTCCCTCCATATGCCATGAAGATTTAACGGAAGACTATAAGGAACCAATGCGCCCGATTCTGCATACTCGATGAAACATTATACAAGGAATCCTTCACCAAAGGAGTACTACTACGATGCGTTACAACCGCCGAAGGACAATACATTATTCGAGAAGCACACACCAGTGCCTGCGGTGCCCACTCCGATAGACAGAGACTCACCAATCAAGTTACATGGCAAGGCTACTTCTGGCTGAGAATGATCAGAGATTGCCACCTCTACGTCAAATCCTGCAAGTAATGCCAAGAAAATGCCGCACTCATCAAAGCTCTATCAGTTGCATTGAATATTATGACCTCGCCATAGCCATTTTCGATGTGGGCCTTCGATGTCATTGAACCTTTCATCGATACAGTTGGGAACACTTACAAGTATGTGTTTATACTTACAGCGACCAAATACTACACGAAATGGGCAGAAGCTGAATCCTACGTCAGAGTCATCGCTTCAACACTCGTAAGGTTTATCGTTCAGAATATCATCACCAAGTTTGGAGTACCTAAGATGTTTGTCACTGACAACGGACCACAGTTTATCATTGAGAAGACGAAGAAGTTGTGCAAGAAGTACGACATCGATTTACGCCACTCATCACTGTTCTACCCTCAAGGCAATGGACAACCAAAAGCTACAAATAAAATGCTGATTTGAATCTTTAAATGCACAGTAGAAATAAGCAATGGGGCCAACTGGCCTGAACAACTATCAGAAGCACTTTGGGCCTATAGGACCTCTATTCGTATAGCAGCTGGCCAAACTCCCTACCTCCTTACCTATGGAATGGAGGCAGTCCTACCATATGAGATGTAAGTACCATCTTTATGCATTCAACTCGATGATGAGCTATCCTTAGATGAGAAGAGAATTGCCCTACTCATGCAGTTAGAGCAGCTCAATGAAACACGTCTAAGGGTAGCTGATCACGCTCAAGTATATAAGAGGAGAGTGGTCAGGGCTTACGATAAGAAAGTCCTTGAACGAACCTTTAATATTGGAAAATTAGTCTTGAAGAAAATCATGCCTTCCAAGTACGCCTACCCAAAAGGAAAACTGAAACCGAACTGGGAAGGCCTATATGTTATAACAGCTACATACCCTGAAAATACCTACAAACTAGCGAACCAAGATGGGGAAGAATTCCTTAGCCCTTAGAACGTCATATACCTTAGAAAATATTACCCTTAGCCCTATGATCGTCATATCCTGTGGTTAAATACTTATACTTATCACTCCCGTAGTGTTAGGCTATTTTTAAGTGCTTGCTACTGACTTTATTGGGGGCAGTGATAAGAATGGGGTGAATAAAAATGAATGAAAGGTGGATTAAAAATAACAGAGCAACAAGCCTAAAATATGCACAATCCTGCAAGATACAGGGCCTGTTGTAGCAAGTTTTGATAAGTAAGAGTTTGTCCCACAGGGAAATTGATCTTAAGCTCCAAGGGAGCCATCTTTAGTAAGCCCTCCAGATCTAACTACAGATCTGGCAATCCTAAATGGAAGGGGATTTAGGGTCACTAAAATCTAAATTCTAAGGTATCCTAATGTCTAAACTATAGAAAGGGTTAAGAAAGAAGATGGAGTGAGAAAATAAATATAAAAGGGTGAGAAGTATGCTATTAGGTTCAGATCTGATGGGTTTCATGACTCAAATTTAGATCTGCTGCTATAGAAGTCCTGTCCAATGGCTACATTATCACCATTGAGGAGAAAGAATCCAACTCATCTTTGTGCCATGATCCAAACCCTTTATGGCTATAACCTGTCCACTTAAATGGACACAGACTATCCAATTGGGGAACCACAATCCAGAGATGGGTCAGAACAAGTTTATCATTATAAGCACTACTTCATCCAGGCTACAAGCACAAGAATCCATAGGGAACCTCAACCTCTAAAGTGCTATGTGTGGGGCTAGGCCTGTATAGGAGCATGTTAGCCCAGACACATAGAACCAGCAAGAGTTTGAGTGCAGCCTTAGATCCAATTTGTCCCATCGCTTAGAGAGATTGGTGATCCGATTTGCCTACAATCTCTATAACCAAACCAGATCTGCCATCTGATGGCAGGTCTATACACATACAGGGGAGTTTGTCTTAGCACAATCTCTCATAGGGCTACAAGCACAAGTGTAGAGAAGAATAATCCGTCTTGAGTCTGTGGGTTGGCTTCACCTTAAGGCTATAACCTGTCCACTTAAATGGTCACAGACTATCCCAAAGGTTATCCTCCTCACAAAGCTCAAGATAGAACAAGAAACATTGCTGCCACCACCATGTTCACAAGGCTACAAAAGCTCATTTCTCCCATGGGGACTTCAGATCTAGTGGGTCCTGTGGTGGGGCTAGGCCTGTATGGGAGCATGTTAGCCTAGACACATAGGTCACTTGGATCTAAGTAAACCATAAAATCAGTCCTCCATTACTTGTAATACGTCCTAGCAATGGAGGATCTCAAGGTAACAGCCTTGTACAGAACAACTCACAAACAAAAATCTCATAAATGTAAAACACCCTATCATAAAACTCCATTAATCTATTCCAAATAGTCATACAAAGCACAGAATGGACTATGGAGAGAAGAAAAAGTAAAAAGAAATCTACCTAAGCCTTACTAGAGATCTACAGCTACTGCAAGAAGAAGATAGACAAAATTCTATTCTAAGCAAAGAGACCCCTAAACCTAAACCAGGCTTAGGTTTATATAGCAGTTAGTTTGGCGGCGCATTAGGGTTAGGAAACCTAATTTTAATGATGCCACATGGCCTAATACTGTTCCTTAGATGTCTTAGGGAGCATGCACAGAACTTGTAGCATTAGAATGCGTGCCCTAATTACTAGAAGTTCCCAAAATGTCCTCTACAGAGGTGAGGGAGAGTTAGAGTTCAGAGCCTCGCCAGGTAGCACTGGTTTCCAAGACTGTCGCGTGGTAGCACGGTGTTTGCGAGATTGAATTAGCTTGAAATTCTAGCCGTCACGGGGTTGTCTTAGTTACAGCTGAAGCAGTCGCGCGATAGAGCATTGAATCCTCGCTGGATTCCTCTGGTCTTCGAGGGATTGCACTTTCCTTCTGAATGGCGCGGGAATCACGCGAGCAGTTTGTTTCTCAATGGATCTTCGCAAGGATCCTCACGAGAACGTGATGTGTATTGGTCTCTAACTGCGCGAGAAGTTTTTCTGAAGTTTTGCATCCCGCGGCCACTGCGCGACAGCTCCGCGCAGAGATACCTGGAGCTCTCTCTCCTCAGCTGATTTGAGTGAACTACGCGAGGTTTGAAAGCTACTTTCTTGAGCTGCGCGATCATTTATATTTGAGCTTCGCGAGAGCTGCGCGAACTATGCTGCAGGAGCTCTTCTGCCACTAAACTACGTGAGAATGGCGCAGACAATTGGTATGATGTTATGGGAAACTTGCGAGGATTGCGCGAGGCAGGTTTTCTGAATCATGTGAACCTTGCGACAGCTGTGCGAGGCTCATTTCTTTCTTTGCTGCTGTTGTGCTCTACCTTCATGCAGTCAGGCTCTCTGTCTTCCATTCTTCAGGGAGACTTCTGGGGCAAAAGTGGGCTCCTTAACAGGATTAAGGCCTTATTGCAGCTGTTGTTTATTACCTGTAGAACAGGCTTAAAGTACTTTTATTAACTGGTTAAGGGTCCAACAAAGATTAAGTTAAGGGGTGAAAAGTGGTACTTTTCAGGTCTTAACACGTAGTCGTCACGACCCATTCATTGATCATACGCCTCCAATTTTTAGAATACCCTTGAGACCTCTGATTTATTGCCCACCTTTTTTTCTCACTCGGGCAATGTGATTAAAGGACTAGTGACCTATATAACCTCTTACAAGAGCATAAGTAACACCCGATCCTTATTTCTCTTCCCCCATCATTAGAGGAGACGTTAGAGTAAAAAAAATGATGATGTTAGGTTCAATCAAAACTCATTATTCTTACGCTAGCAGGATGCTTTCAAAAATATGCCTTTATGTATCAAAATTCGAGTGAGAGCATTACGATGAGTGAATAAGTCAATGAGCCCAAGGAAGCATAAGCAGGCCGTGAGGAAATCTCTGGTAATTTTACTATAAGTGTATAAGCAAGCAGCGAGGGCACCCCTGATGTCCCCATACTACTAGATGTCGTCGTAAGGTGGCGGGAGGAGGATAAACTCCTGCTAATCATAGAATATGAGATTTTGATGGTGACGAAACATGAAGAAGAGCTCAATCATGGCATCCCATATCCCTCTGAGAAAAAGATTATTACCTACCCCTTTTGGAAAGCGTTAGATACAAATTATTCTCCCATATCATTGAGCCTTACCCCCCTCTTCTATTTTTATTTCAGACAATAAATCAGAAGCCTTACAGGGTACTCCTAGAAATGAAATCGAAAATCGATGAATAATGACTGATGCAATCACCTAATATACTTGCCATACATATCCCTAATAACCACATGATAAGATGACCACCACCCTAGAATAGCCCCCCGTATACAACTTACCTAAGCAAAGAGACCTCCCTAGTTTGGTGACAGTACCGATCAACTTTTTCTTCAAAACTAACTCACCAAATACTCATGATTGCTTATAGACCTGAAGTGCTCATCTCGAAACCCAGAAAAGCTCCATTGCATCTTGACGCTGGGGAATTTTTTTGGATTAGAAGGAGAGTCATATTAGAAGTGCCGGCTTGTCCACAAAGCAAAACAAGAAACGACAAAGTTACCACCCGGAAAGTGCTACCGGAGATACCATACTGCCAATCATACCATGCTCCCACACTGGGGCATTTTTATTTTTTATTGTTTTGTTATTATTTCTATTTTAGCTGTTTTCTTTCCCTATTGCATTATTTTTATTTCAAAAAAAAGAAAAAAAAAAGCACATATTCATCTTGTGCTACCAGACTCCGATCTGAGACACTTGCCCCCTTTGACAACTAGCAAGGGGGCGAACAAAAACTATTGACCGTATGACTCTTATGTGTGCAGATACAAAGCAGCCTTCGACCATCACTAGGCCAGCTTAGGAAGCATCCAAGTCCCAATAACGGTCGATGGCACTAAAGAAACCAAAAGCAAGAGTAGACGTAAGAGGTAACTAAAAGAAAAGGAGCCAATCAAGTACATCTAAACCAAAATTTTCTTTATATGTATATGTCAAAAATATTTCATTGCTCTTTTTACACTTGTCACTGTGGCCATCCCTCCATATATAAAACACACACACCCTCTAGATACATAAACACACACACACACACACACCTACTCCCTACGTTGCCACTAGGATGGTCGAGCACTGCTATCCCCAGTATTATCAGCTCGGAAGTCTGTAGACTGATCCTCTGAAAATACAATCTTGGCACCCGGAGTCGGCAGAACCTCTAAACGACGGGGCCCCGCCACAAATCCTCCCTCACTCATCTAGCTAACAGATCGCCTTGATCGAGAATGAGGAGGATACCTCGCAAGAACCTCATGAACCACGAGATCCTGGCGCGATCACATGACGTGTGATAAGACTTCTCGGCCGAGGAACCTACAACCCTTAAATTCGATCCACCAAGCTGATGAGCCAGCCTATATATCCCTCGCTTACTCATCATCAGACGATACTATAGCTAATCTAGGGACGCCTGCATCTCTGCCCGTGTCGTCCGACGAGGTGCCTCTAACACCTCTATCTGAGTGCTATGTGCAACCATCATCTCAATGACCAAATCCTCCCTACTCTGCGTCTCCCCAAGCACTCGCCTCGCCTCGAGAGTGGTTCGCGCTCGCGCCACCTCTAGACATGCCTCCTCTAGCTGAAGAACCTGCATAACCGCACCAAGTCAAAGGAAAACCAATATGTACGTGAATAAAATAAGAAACTTTGAAAAAAAAAAGGGGGAAAGGGTTATACCAGGGCCTGCCTCTCCTCCAGAAGTCGCTCGACCGTCTCAGCAGTCACTGGATCAGCAGGAGGCACAGAAGAAACAACAAACGTAGGCGGCTGCAACAAGAACAAACAGACACATCAAAAAATACTATAATGACAAATAAACTACGAACACAATAACTAGAACATACTTGAGTAGGGATAGAAACAGACTCCTGAGGGGGAGCCTAGGGAGTAGAGTCAAGAACAGCCTGCACGAAGAACCAAACAAACCAACACAAAATATGCCAGAACAAAATAAAGATGGAATAACTAAAATAGGATTACACCACATTAGAAACTATACCTGACTCTCCGAGCGTAGAGAGGCAGCAGTCGCCTCCCTTGTCTGAAGATCCTCGACAACCCAACGTTGAAATACCGCATGATATTAGTAAACTACTAAGAAAGCAAAACAATGACATCTGACAAGCTAATGCAATGATGCAAACAAGATTGAATGGAACTTACCCAATGATCTAGCTCGGTCCGAAGCTGAGCCATCGCTGGATCCTCCCAACTGGAGGAAGCAACTGAAGATGGATCAAATGCCAGAACGGGACCTCCAACAGCCAGCTCGGCTCTCTACGAATAACAATAAACATATCAGTTGACATGCTCACGATGCTAACAATGCTAAATTGTAAAGACACTTACCAATCGATCAATCTTAAATCATAGGCTGGTCTCCACCTCTCGGCCGGCCTGCTGCTGATCGCGTAACAACTCGATCATCGCCGTCTGACAAGCAACCTCATTCTCCCTCGCAGACTGTCTAAAATAAAATAAAATGAGACACTATAACCATATCAGCATGACTAGGAGACCAAATCCACAAAGAAAAAAAAAGTAAATTAACGCACCAGGAGCCGTCGAGTCTCCGCTAGTTGAGCCCCCAACTCATCCTCTGCTGCCCTAGCCTGAGCAACCGAAGAGGCTAAAGAGTGTAGCATCTCCTCATTCAGACAAGGAGCATACCCCATCCGCTCCATTGCCCTATGGAGAGCGTCTACTGCCCCCCGCATGCTTGCGGTGAGATGGCCCTGCTCCAACGCACCCAACCTCTCCGTCAAAGCTGGCGCCGACTCTAGCCCACCAATCGCGAAAGAGCCACTCCCATGGAAGGGACGTATGAAGAGGCGCCCGGCTCCCAATGCACTAAACCACCACACATACTCTCGAGTGCCCGCCTCGTCACGTGCCCCCTTGACCCTGGTCCCCCCGGCTCTAAAATCCACTACCTGAAGTGCCATTCGCTCCGTAAAATTCCGTCCAGGAGGGCCAGTCATCCTCTTCGTCACTTTGTGGCGAATCTCTGGAGGGACTCCCTGAGCGAGCCCCAGCTGTTGCACTACTCGAGAAGTGTGGATCCTCTCCACCCTCTCAAAATAATGAACCCATATGTCCACATCAAAGAAGGGCCGGCCAGACTGAATCACTGGCACCTCTGCATCCTCCTCGTCCGCATAAGGCCTCCAAATCACCTATAGCTAAATGAATGAGCCGACCCCTCAATGAAGATGCAGACCCTAAAAGACCAAAACAAAAAAAATGTACACGTGACAATCTATACCTGCCCTGCATGCATATCCTCAAAGAGGCCTCGCGCGGTCTGAAGATCCGAAGACCAACGGCAGCCCCTCAATGCCTCTCTCCACACGTGCATCCATGGGAATGTGGATGTCACCTCCAACGGAACTCTCGGATGAAGGAAAGCAAAATGATCATATGCCCAAAACTGAAATGAAAAATAACAACAATAATAGCGACACAGAAGGAGAAACGTTTACCATTAAATGATCAAAAATTAACCAAACTAAGGACATCATGACATTAATTAATCAAGACTCACCTGCATTAACGAAAGGAAACCTCTGATCGACGCAACGCCCTGGCCTCAACGGTAAAGTTGCTCATAGAGATGCGCTAATGCGGCCGCACCCCACGCATAGGTGGGGACTCGATCCAAGTCCCCATGTACCATCAAAAACAACCTTGTGACGCATCCCCGAGTCGAAGAAGAGAAGAGCACCGCACTAAGAAAGTGCATCAAGAATGCTCAGAGCACCCTATCCGCAGCTAACCCCGGCTCCACCACAAGCTCCCGACCCGTCACTACTGCACAACGTGCCTCTTAGGTTGCCTTCGCCTCCAAATGGTGCCTCGGGGGGACGAAGCCACTCGCAAACATATCAAAGCACAAAGTGACCCGAACTACACCTGGCCCCGAGCTGCTTGACTTATACAACACACCCAAGATCTCCTCACACACCTCTAGATAATGTCCCGCCATCTGCCCTATGATCAACTCACCCTCAAAATGAAGACCGGTGATAAGGACCCAGTCCTCTAGAGTCAGTAACATCATGCCAACTAGAAAGAGAAGCGCCTGATGCTCCTCCCTCCACCTCTCTAGAATCGCCATGATCAGGCCACGATCGACCTGAAAGGGCTCCAGCTCCAGGATCGATCCAAAACCAAAAGACACTAGCCGTGCCTGCTGAAACTCCGATAAAGCACGATACTAGGTATGAGACTCAGCCCATGCCGAGCTGATAGCCAACTGCGAGGGCTCTAATCAAGCGAAATACAAATAATAACAATAAAGCTAACACATACCTATGACGAAAGACAAGCGAATTTAAAACTAGAAAAGTAAGTCAAATGTGCCCCAAACACAATAATAATTTATAACCCACAAAACGTGATGAGAACAACTGAATAGAAACATTACCCACCTCTAGATGCCATCATGATGCATGAGTGAGCACACTATCAATCGTTAATGCAGGTTCGACATAAATTATAAGGGCTTCCAAATCCTAATAAGCCTATGTCATAACCTAAGTGGCTAAGAAAATGAAAGAACTTTTGCTCATGAGTGCTTACCCAGCCTCGAGCGAAGAAATCCTCCAGCGAGAAGTGTCTGCGATCTCGATGCTCCGCAGTCGCGCCCTCAGCTGCACCCTCAGCTCTCTTACCCCCAGGAATCACACCCTCAACCCTCTCACCCTCATCCTCAACGAGCCCCTGGTCGACCTCGAGCGCCTCCTCCCTGACCCCCAACTGGTGAACCTCTAATACCTCCTCTCCAACTACCTCCCCGACATCCGCCTCCTCGACTACGTCAGTCCGAGCCTCAGAAGTCTCACCCATCTCACCCCCTAACATCCTTTCCAACTTAAAAATAGTAAGATCGTGCCCACTAATACCCTCACCCTCCATCCTTGAATAAAGAGCTCGAAAAACTGAAGAGAACAAAAGAAATGACGCCTGAAACGGGTGATCGGATCACAAGATATCACGAAAACACGAAAATTAGAGCACAAACAAACAAGGAAACAGATAATCGAAGACTAACACAGATCGCACGACGAAAATGAAAATTTTTGAACTATTTATAGGACACCACTGAATCACGCATGTAATTCCAGGTGTTCAAACTAATCACGCCCCACTCCACCACGTTTAATTTGGATCAAGTGCCCAGCACTGAGCGCGTAACCTAATCGTCGCCCGCTCAAACTAAACCGACCATCTAGTTGCGCGCAGCCTATAAGCGCGTTATCACTTCAAGCGCTAACATAGTGACGCGCAAATTCCAATGGTTTCCTTGTAGACCAGCCACCGCCCTAATCACATGCTCGGTACCATGAGTTAAATTAGATCAAACGACAGGAAAATAACGCGTAATTATCTTCTGACGCTCTGAATGCGTGTGCTCCCTCTGCCGCGCAATTAATTTATGTGCTCAGAGTGAAGCGCGCAATCCCCCAGAAACACAAAAGAAAAAAAAAAAAAAAAAAAACACAAAAAAAATGCCCAGAACAGCACATTCACAACCCTGAATTAGTAATCTCTGACACTAATTATCAGCCTAAACCACGCCCCGGTAAGCCCGATCCAAAACATTCCAAGCCTAAAGAGATATCCACCCCGATAACTAAAAGAAAATGTACCAAAAACATAAAAAAATGCCCCAACAATACCTATACACTCTAATTAATACCAAACCCAAGAAAATAAATGCCCCCCATCATCCATTCATTTGAAGCAAAATTAAACAAACAAAAAAAACTTGCCCCAACTAAGGGGAAATTAAAATACCCCATCGTTCATACATTCAAACTAAGCCCAAACTAAGTCGAAACAAAAAAAATACTCCTAACATGCCTCGATCCAAAACAAATAAATAAACAAGTAAACCTCGCACTGAAAACAAGTCAAATAAGCTACAAAACAAACTAAACTTGAATTTACAAATGAAATAAAAAAGTATAATCTCTTCATAAATAAATAAAATAATTACAAAATATACAGAGGGCATACCCTCTGAATATACAACTTAAAACAAGAAACTTAAAAATCCACACATTCAGACAATCTCTGAATTCGGATTTACTCGGGAAACTAGAAATCTCCAAGAAACCCGGAGAAAGGGGGCACCCTGAATAAACTCTATCCGTAATAACCTCTTCCCCTTGCCCCGAGCCGGCAGAAAAGAAAGAGTGGCTCACGGAAATCCACCCAGGACCTACAGGATCCACCTTCAGAAGCTCACCTTGGAAACACTAAAAAGGAAGAGCAACTAATACGGGATCTACAGAGCCTACCGAGGAAAAATAGGCATCGATCACGAGAATTCTGACCTTACCTTTTCCTTGAGTTTTCTTTCTACCACCTTTTTCTCCTCCATCTCTTCCCTTAGCATGGCAGCAATTCAACCGCTACCTTGCATTCCCAATCCCATCCATTCTCAAGAACCCACACCATAAACACAATTCTTCGGGTCCAACACCCGAGATGCAAAAGAGAAAGGAAGAAAGGACATTAATAATAAAAAATACCCTAAGTCAAAAGCAAAAGATGCCCCAAAACTTTTAATCCCAAACTTATAATAAAATTCCAAAATAATAAGAACCCAAAACTTTTAACTCACACATTTATAAATCATACTCCCTAAACCATAGAATGACAAGTGTCACACCTTTAAATCATTCCAATCTAAATTAAATCTAAACCAGACACGTACCCCTTTAAAAGACTACAGTCCATGACAAACATAGATGAACCAATAATTACGCAATACTTAACCCCCTAAGAAACACAAATCCAAAGCAAAATGGATAAACTAATAGGATTTAAACACCCAACACCTATCTAGAACCTTTGAAAACTCACACCTTTTAGGTCTCATGTTGAATCAAACAAAAGACCAAAACTCACCTTAAACCAGACAAAACTTTAAATAAAAACAACAACTCTCTAGAATGAGACCCTGACTGGTTTAGGACAAAAAAAGAATGCCCCTAACAAACCAACAAAACTAAGTAAAACTTCTGAAAAAAATTCAATGAAACGAATTAACCCCGGGATAAGCCCTGAATAAGCTAGGAATGAATCCTAAAAAAAAACTAAACTAAATCCTAAAATATGATAAATCCAACTAATTTGCTAATAAATTTAAGCGAATAAATAAGTACGATAAAATAAAAAAATGCCCCTTCATTTATAATTTAAAATTTTACAACTATCATCAGAGGCATACCTCCTGAATTTACAACCCAAAACGAAAACCTAAAACTTTAACCTACAACCCAAAACGAAGACTGGGTCCAAAACTGAGACGAAGCAAGGAGCATATTTCGCTTAGAGCGTCCAATCAGAGACTTCAGGGAGCATTGGTTGGGAAATAAATCCCTCCACTTTTTACTCCTGCTCTTCCGCTATCTTTGCCTCATCCACCGCCACCGCTTTAATGCTGCCTTCACTGCTCCCTATAAAAGATCGATGTGAAGACAAGCGCACTCATTCCCAATATCGCCCATTCTCAGAATAACACCATCCATGAGCCCTACCTTAGGACGGAGATCACAGAAAATAGCGAACATAGGAAGAAATGACATCCCAATCAGACGGTTGGATCACTCGATATCACTAAAACATGAATTTCAGAACACAAGATATACAAAAATGGTCAAAACTCGAAACTAAATCAGAGAATGAAAAATAAATGGAGCTGTATCGCCTATATAGAGTACAGACTCAATCACATGCCAAAACATGTGTGCTTAATTAGATCACGCGCCACGCACGCGGCGCACAATGCAAAACATGCGCTCCGAGTGCGTAATAAAACCATCGCCCACGCCAACGATGCAACACTCCGATCGCGCATAGTTCATCAACTGCACAAATTAATTAAATGACCCACTTTAGACGCGCAATATGAAAGGTCACCTGTACACTGACCGTATACTGACCAGGTGACGCCTCGATCACGCGCCATCATTATGGCGCATAATCAAGTTGCACGCACACATACACACGCGTAAATAACCCATAAAGCCTGTGATCACGCGTCCGAACACAGGCGCACAATCACTTTGAGCACCCAAAAAAAAGTGCGTAATACCTGATTTTGGATGAAATTTACTCCCTCAAGACTTTTTTATCCCATTGCGGTCAAGACTTTCCTGTCCCATCATGTAGCCTCACGAGCTATCCTGACCGAAAAGAAGACCTATCCACCTGTCCTATAGCGTCAATCATCCCCTAGTCCCGTCGCGGTGAGGTATATGTCCCTTATCACAATACCCTCACAATCCCACTAGAGGAGGAGGACCCCACAGCGATAACGTGCACACATGCGACATCACCCCGATACCCAGTCCCATCAGAGTAAATTAACCATACCCTCATGACCCATCGCGAAAAGCCGAAAACAAACTGTCCAAAGACGAAGTCAATCACAATGCAATCACAATGACATGTATTTTATAACCCAAGATTGGCCAAAGAAAGACACCGACGTCCCATCGCTAACTACGTTCAGTCGACATCTCATTGCAAGCGTCACTACCTGAAAAGAGAGAAAAGCTCAGACAACACATGCCACGCCGTATGACGAAAAGAGAGAAAGACTGATCATGTCCCATCGCTAAAGCAAAGGGCTCCTTCTTTCTCTCTCCCGAATCGATCCCCACGTTCCACCAGGACTTACTCAACATGCAACCAAAGAAAGGGAGAACCCCCAAATCCCAGTGCAACATCATTTCTCCCAAAATATCACATCATAACCGCCAAGCCCTGCCACAACAAACCCAGAGCAAAGAAAGCTCCAAAGTCCCATCGCGACACTATGACACCACCACGAACCGTATAAGCTACGCACAATTTAGGTAAGTATCACCCCCAGGTAAGTACTACCCACTTTCTTATTTTTCCTCGTATTGCTCATAAATATAGTTAGCTATGATTAAATCAAACGTTTTCAAAACTCATCTCTCTTGACTCACGAATCACTATAGTCCTCCCATAAAAGACAATCATCAGTACTCGCCGAGAAGGTTAGATGGAGTATCCGGCATGCCAAGTGTCGTCTTGACAACTACAATAACGGTCGGGTTCACAAATCTCGTACCGGTGGATCTGCTCAACGACGCCATATTTTCTATCATTTTACCACCAAATTGATCTTAAGTTAAAACCCCTAAAATTTTTAAATCTCAAAACCCCCTTTATTTCACAAAGGAAAAACTTTTACTTCACCAAACAAACAAAAAAATATATAAAAAGAAAAGAGAAAAGAAAAGAAGAATAAAGCAACAAGATAAATAAACCCAACTCACCTTTCTTTAAATACCAAAAAAAAAAAAAAAAACTGATTATGTGCCCCATCACCCGCGCACAATAAATTATACTTGAACCTGACCTTTGACTCCTAAGACTGCCTAAACTCGCAATCAAGAACATGTTCTATTTCGCAGAATTGGATCAAGCGCATTTCCCATTACGCAGAATCATTTGTTCAGACACATTAGGACTAGAATACCTAATGTAGAATACACAATTCAGAACTCCTAACCTACAGACCAACCCCTGAACTCGTAATTGAGCGCATATGCCACTACATGGAATCGTTTGTTCAGATACATTAGGACTAGAATTCCCAACTTAGAGGCTGACTCCAGATGAATCAAGCGCACACGCCACTGTGCAGAATTTAACTGAGCACACCTCACAAGACCCCACATCAATTACCAACACAAACCGGCCATTCCCCTCAGAAGCCAAACATTGAGTATATTTAATCTAAGAATTTACAAATGTCTATTAGAAAAGGAACACCTGACACGCATTGGTGTGAGCAATGGCGCGCCCGGTCTGACATGACTTGCAAAAGCCTTCAATATTACATGATACTTCATCTTTTATTATCGATCCCTAGACCTTGTTTTGAAAATTTGATTGACACCTTGATACCTCGATTGCATAAAATCCCTCTATTAGCTCGCGTCATGCGACGGGATGCGCCATGCACCCACAGACCCGGAATGTGCCCTTCGACAGTTACCATTTGCCCTTCAAATGCTATATTTTAGCTTGTACTGATAGATAAGAAAGCCAAGCATGTCATGTCAGCATCACCAATTCACATTCGTGAATTCCTAAGAGAAACAAGAAGACACCTCGAATGAGGGGTGTCTACTTCTTCGATGCGTTCTTACTTCCCAAGAGCGCGCCAAAGAAGGGCATTTATAGACACTCCCATTTTACCTTCTCAGAATATACTTTTTATTCGGTCAACCCTTAACCTCATAACCCTGATATGGGAACTATGTACTAAAACAATAGTACAT
Source organism: Chloranthus sessilifolius (assembly GCA_021018995.1). Taxonomy (NCBI): domain Eukaryota; kingdom Viridiplantae; phylum Streptophyta; class Magnoliopsida; order Chloranthales; family Chloranthaceae; genus Chloranthus; species Chloranthus sessilifolius. Next base: position 86,344,433 of record CM037594.1, on the reverse strand, counting down.
GGCTGAACACAGGCTGAAATAATAGCTTTGTGGCTCAGATCCCGACGTAGGGAGACTGTTAGGCTCTTACCTTGTGTTCCAAAAGAGGTTTAAAATCACACAATTAAAGGATCTATTGGTCTCACACACCAAGGCAAGCAGACAAATAGACCTGCAAGTATTCAGGGCCTGTTGTAGTAAGTTTTAAAAGGGTAAGTAAGGGAATATCCATAGGAAAATGTGAGCTAAAAATAAAGTAAATCTCCATATCTAAAGCAGATCTGGCACCCTACCTAATACTAAAATAGCAAATGAGAGAGAAGATGTTCTAAGGGGTTGTCACTTTAAACTAAACTATAGAAATAACACTAAATGCATAAATGAATTGAGATTAAATCCAGAGTTCAGATCTTTGCAAGTGAGGGGAATTTTTGGTGAAATTAAAAAAAAAAAAGAAAATGGAGAGAAGCAACTTGGAGTTTGGTCTTGCTGCAATTGGGTTGAGCTGCCAGGGTTACAAAGAGTTCAGAGTGCACCAATCCCTCATCTGGCTATAAGCATAGCTGCAGGGTAGAAGAATTTGATCTAGGCCAGAGATTTGACTTGATAACACTCTCAACTCTCTCCAATTATAGATCCAACCTCACTCCTTACTGCTCCAAAGAAATTAGCCAACTATAGTTGGGCAAAAGGGAAGAATAGAGAATTTTGATACAAGCTCTAATCTCGAGAATTGATCCCCCCTTTTTCTGGCAGCTTCCCTCCTTATATAGCTCTCCCCTCCAGCCTCAAATCTATTTTTCCCGCCAATCACAGCTCAGCTAGAATAACTATGTTATTCCCTCTTTTATTCCCCTTCTAAAAGGCTCTCTCAGTTAGTTAGAGTTGGGGGAGAGCACGTGGGTCGATTAGGGTTTCCTAGGGCACTTCTAGAAACTTTGTATCAGTCACCAGAGTGCCTCGAATTGCATGCAGTAGGTCACCAACTTGCAACGTGTGCACAGTAGCTTTATTGAGAAGTCCTTCAGTCGATTTTGATAGGTTCTTGAGGCTTTTGACAGGTTCCAAACAGGCCTTCTATTCCTTTCGCTAGGATTCAGGATCCTTTCGATAGGTTCTGATAGGTTGGTGCTGAAAATAAAGCTCCAGCATCCAAAGCCTTCATCTGGTGTGTTCGATAGGTTAGGGGATCCTTTCGATAGGTTGATTTCTGTGTAATAACTTTTGATAGGTTCTCTTCTGGCTCCTATCGACAGGTTTTTAGACTTTTCAATAGGTTCTATTCAAGCTCAGGCAACCATTCGATAGGATGCTCCGTTTTTGTTTCCAACTGCACGATGGGTTCCAGATCCTATCGAATTCTCCCATCCTCACGACTTCTTCCTTTTTTCAGCTTTCAGATCCTATCGACAGGTTCCAGTAACCTCTTGACAAGTTACTTTTAGCCTGTTTTCACTCCTTCAAAGCTGCTTTGCTGTTGCTGCATGCTCTAAGTGGGCCATTGTTGGGTCTGAACTGCACTAAGAGATGGATTTCTGCACTATGACTGCATTTTACTGCTATCTACAAGACATACTCAACAAACATTTATTAGTCCACTCATAGGTCTATCAAAGCTCATGTTAAGGGGTGAAAAGTGGTACTTTTCAGAGAATAACACACCCCCAAACCTAAGCTTTGCTAGTCCCTAAGCAAAGGAAGAATAAAGAAAACTAAAATGCCACTTTTGTAGGGAGCACAGATGCATTTAGCATATGCATCAAGCCTTTTGAACCCCTAGGTGATCCCTAGTGGAGGAGTGGAGTCTCCTGAGGGTTTTCAGTGAAGGTACCCCAAACTTCTCTAATAAAATTAGTTAATACTCATGCAACATGCTAAAACTGAGTTCAAGTAAAATAAAATAAATTCCACATCATGTCCCTTCAGTTTTAGAGGATTTTCAGTCGAAAAATCATCAATTTAAAACCTGAAATTCTGCTATAATTCCTTCATCATCAATCAGTTCATGTCAAGCCATTGTGCCTCGAAATTAATACAGAGTTCACCTTTAATTTAAGAATTTTGTTTTGATAATGCCCCAATCAATTTTAATTTCAGACCCAAATCTTACCGGGGCTGTTCACTCATAATAAAAGTAGAAGGGTGCATCATTTCTCACACAGCTCAAGAATAGTAACAGCCCTCAAATAGGACTGCAAGCATGAGCATAGGCATTGCCCTAACTTCTGAAATTTTCTAACTCTTTTCACCATAGATTAACAAATCCTCATCTCCACATGACAACTCAATCCCTTTCAGATTAGTAGGTTCTTTTTTATTGAATTGTAATGTGGCTTATGGGTGAAATTTGTAAAAGAATAATGGGGTAAAAAGGATTCAAATTGAGAAATCAGTAAAAGTAAGGAGGTGGTCTAGACAACATTTTCTTCATTTCAGCACAATTCCATCTACTTCTTGAATTTTTAGATTTGAAGTTGCCAGTTTCTAATCCTCTTTTCAATCTTTCAATGAAATGACTTCTCTTTCTCATTCCTTTTCTTTGATTTTCTATTTTTCCTTTTCTTTTTGTATTTTCTCCATTTTTCTTTTTATGGGTTGGAATGCCACAACACCACCAAATGTGCTTTCTTCTTTCTCAACCAACCATCAAACCAGCTCTACCTTCTAAAATCTCAGAGTGAGGGTCAGGCTGTATCAGGTCACTGAGGTTTTAGGTTTAAATTTTTTGGTTTTTATCAAAGAAATTTGGGAATTTTAAGGCCCAAATGGTGTGTATCAAGGGCAGTTCAAAGGTGGGACATTTTAAGCTCAAACTGTCTAAGGAATGGCCTTACTTCATGTCTTCAATGTCATGAATGCTGTCAAGCTGTTTTAATTTGGATTTGCCTAACTTCTAGTGATCGAAACTAGATCCAATCAGTCCTTAGAGCAGAAAAATTGCTAAGACACTCTTCAAAGAAAATTTTTCAAGCCCAAATCTCACTGGGTATGGCCTTCCATCAAATTTTTGAGTGTATGCTTGCACTTTTCTCTCCTTTCAGGTTACTAAACATCACTTTTTGAAAATTCTTGACATTTGCTTCATGAAAAATGCTAAAACTACAGCTCATTTCAGTTTTAAAAAGTTTTTAATTTCCTTTTTTTTTCAAAAAATCAGGTGGGAAATCACTTTATTTTCAAAAACTTTTTCAACATTGTTGCACTAGCATTAACTCATTTCATTGGCATACTTGTCATACCCCCAAACCTAAAACAAACAGTGTCCTCACTGTGCAGAGAGCATGGTAGCAATGAACAGGGTATATGAAGAAATAGATGGAAGAATAAGCACAAAGAAAGACATAACACAGAAAAGAAATTACTATTAACATTTAAAATATGTACATGGTCCAAAGCAGTAAGAGAAAATAAACAAACAAACATAAATTATATTTATTGACAGGCATCATCAGGCCAATCATACAAATCTGCCAAAATTTTCAAATCATCCTTAGATAAAGGAGCTTTTCCTTTAGGTTGGGACTTCTTGGTGGACTGCTTGGGGGCCTCCTCAGACTGGGTAGCAGATTTCTTATCATTCTTGTAGAAGCAGCAAGAGAATCAAAATTGAAATTAGAAGGGAAGAGGGCAGTAGGATCGAGGCCAAGGACAGCAGAAGCTTGCCTTCTTTCCTCCTTAGAGAGTAGAATGGAGGAGGTGTCATGTGGGGGTGGGGGCTTAGTGGGGGCTACCTCTTCAGACTGGGTAGCAAGTTTCTTCCCTTTACTGCGAGCAGAAGCAGAGGAAACAGATCTCTTTACAGTAATTTTTCTCTTTGTATAAGTCCTCTTAGGTTTTGGTGGGGAAGGTTTAACTGCAGGAAGATTTTAGGCTGGAGGGGGGGGGGGACATCTACAGGTGGGGTAGGAGTAGGTTGAGTGGAACAAGGTGGACAGGGATGGGGGGAGGTAGGATTGTCTGGAGGAGCTGTAGCAAGAGGAGCTGGTTGATATGGTTGAGAAGTCATCAAGGCAATCCTTCTTTCTAGAAGTTTGATTTTTTTCGCAGCATGGAGCTGGTTGGTCTCTGAGAGTGCTTGGGTAGCCTTAATTATGTCCCTGGCATTGGCTAATTTTTTCTGGAGATTGTTAGCATTCTTCTTCTCAAACTCGGTAATGCAAGTCTTAGCATCAGCAAGTAGTTTAGCAGACTCATAATGAGTCAGGATTTCCTTCCACCCTTGAGAGATATCCCGGGGCTGGTTTCTTTGCTCCAATTCCATGAGAGCAATCCTCTCCTCATAGGAGACTTCCAGGGAAGCTCGGAGGGCAGCCATACCACTCAGGACATCCCGGCGAATGTAGGGGTTGTCCCTCATTACATACAGTGGAGTGAGGTAAGGGGGAATGTAGATGGGGGATCTAAGTACAATGGGCAGGGAAAGGGGTGGAGTGGAAGATGAGGAGGGAGTGGAGAAAACTAGTTCCTCAAGTGGATCAGTTTGGGTTGAGGCATCTGTTAAGACAGGGGGAGTGAGAGTGGGTGGTTGGGTGGTAGGTGACACAGCAACTTCAGTGGCTACTATTGGAGGTGATGGAGGGGTAAAAGATGGGGATGAGATAGGTATGGGGAAAAATGGAGTGGCTACCTCCTCAGACTGGGTAGCAGCTGTGGGAGATGAAACTATGGGTGAAGATGGAGGAGATAAATGGATTGGTGATTGGACAGGGGAAAGAGGGGAAGTGTGAGGGGGTTGGGGAGTTGAAGAGGATAGGGTAAGGGTGGACTGAATGGATTGAAGGCAGGAGCTCATGAGGGCTTGGTTGTTGGTGTTTGTGGTCAATTGAGTTTGGATGGACTGTAATAGGAAGAGAATTTGGGTGAAATTATCAGGCATGGTGGGATTAGAGGGGACAGATGTTTGAATAGGGTGGAAAGGGGAGGAGGGTGCATGGTTGAAATGAGGGGGGTTGGGGTGTGGGGAGTCCGAGAGTGGGGTGTACTCATACCCAACATCTTCCACAATGGATGTCATTAGGGCAGTGAACCCAGCAGTGGTAAACTGGTCTAAGCCCTGGGTATGAAGTAGGGGTTGGTGAGAGGGGAAGTCAGAAATGGGTTGGTCAAAGGTTGGAGAAGAAAGGGTAGGGGTAGGCTCTGGTATTGTTGGAGCTTCAAGGACTTCAGGTTCGAGAATTGAAGTGGTGGGTGGAGGTAAAACTGGCTCAGAGGTAGGAGGAGGGGGGTCTGTTGGAAGAGAAGCTGATACAAAGGGGAAAAGCAAAGTGGGTGGAGGTGTTGGTGATGATGTAGGTAAGGTAGGATGGATGAGGGCATCTCAACAGTAAGATCTGCTGCAATGGTAGTGGGCACCTCCTCAACCTCCTCCATCTCAGCTGGCTTACTCTTCTTTATTAGGGTCAAGCTGGTGGACCATGCCCTTTTTCCATACTCTTTTGGAGTCAACTTCTTAGTTGGCTCATTTCTCTTAGCCATATATTTCCCAGCCTTGAGCAAACATATAATGAGCCTGTTGAAAGGCAACCCGGCACCTTTAACAAATGCTTGTCTTTTAAGCACCTTATCATTAATGTCTACCATTGTCTTAAAAATCAGCTGTAGAGCACACAAAAATTGCCCTTTTGAACAGTATTACAAAGCATCTATAATTGGGGGACTTCTCTCCTGCAGATGCCCAGCGACATACACATTCTTCCTCAGAATAGTGTCAATGAATCTAAGGCTGGGTTGGAGGTCTCTTCTCATCAAAGATTCACCAGATCCCACAATTCCATTGGTGAGCTGTTTAGCCATTTCTCTAAATGCAACCCATTTGGGTGCTCCATCAAATCTAGTGGAGTCAAATTGATGCGGAACTCCTAAAGCCATCCCAATGTCCTTGCAATCCACAGTGATTTGCCAATCATCAATCAGAATTTCCAACATAGCCTCATTCCCAGGCACCAGCTTCTTTGTCAAATTTTGGTACCACAATTTAACCAACCTGGGGTACACAGTCTCCTTCAAGGGTGTAAGTAGGGGTAACAATCCCTCCTTCTTTATATACATTAGTGTCCCCTGTCACTCCTCTATCTCAATAAAGTATGCAAGATCAAAATTTATCTCAGGGATAAGGCTCAACCCATTCACAAACTCATTAGGGGTGGTTAATGCAGTGGGAAGCTCCACCGCAGGTAATATGTCAGGGTTGGGCAAAGGTGTTTCCCCAGTTGGAGCAGATCTCTCCATGGGTATTTTTTGGATTAAAATTCTGAGGTAACCAACTAGAAAAACAACAGAGTGAAAGCAGGGAGACAGCTTACCCAAAACTCCTAGGGTTTTACAGAAACAGTGATGCACAATTCCAATTTCACAAAAATCAGGTGCAAAATGCTCCTTAGTGCAGGCTGAATGAACTTGAAGAATGGAAAACTGAGTGGTGAACAGTCCTTAGAGTATTTGGCAGAAATAGACCAGCGACAAATGAGGAAGAGAGAGCTAGGGTTTTACAGAAAGTGTTGAATGGGCAAAAGTGACCTATCGACAGGTATATAAAGAGTGAAAATGGAGTTTGATAGGATGAGCTGAGTAATTTTGATAGGTCAAAGCATCCTATCGAACACTATAAAACATACAACGTGTAGATGAAATGCTTCGATAGGTCAAATCCTTCCTATCGATAGGTTCATGTAGCGCATAAATCATCCTTTCGATAGGCTCCTAATAAGTATCCAGAACCTATCGAAAACTTTTTTCCAACCTTTTGAACCTATCGAAGAGTTGTTTTCACCTATCGACAAGTCTCCGTGCCTATCGAAATCCTCAAATGCCCTATCAAAAGGTCCCATATGCTCAAAGAAACTATATTTTTATGTTGTGTTCAGCCTCAGCACCCAGCAAACTCCTTTGTTGTGCTTCCATTCACGTTGTTTTCATTATTGACATACTCTCATGGACCCTGGACTGCTGGCAAGATTGATATGTTGACCTAATTCTAGCATGGCAATTTTATTGTAAATAAACAAATCACCAAAATAGAACAAAATCAAAATATAGTGCATATGATACACACTAAAATCATGTATAAATTAGAGGGTCCTTAAGATCAATGGTCTCCTCAGGCTCACGAATTTTTTTAACACAAATTTTCAGCCTCTGCCCATTGACTTTCATGACCCTACCATCTATAGGGTCCATGATTTCTACAGCCCTGGATAGGGAAACATGTAAAACTGTGTAGGGCCCATCCCATCTAGACTGTAATTTTTTTGGGAAGAATTTTAATCTTGAATTGAACAACCATACCTTATCACCTATTTTGAATTCTTTCCGCAGCAAGTGCCTGTCATGAAAGGCTTTGGTTTTTTCCTTGTAAATCAGGGTATTTGAATATGCTTCCAACCTTAACTCATCAAGCTCAAATAATTGCAGTTTCATGTTGTTGGTTGTGTTGCCTTCCCTCAAATGAGGGTTTAAAATCAACAATAAAACTAGGCAGACACACTCATACAGACCTGCAAGTATTCAGGATCTGTTGTAGCAAGCTTTAAAAGAATGGTAAGTAAGGGAATGTCCACAGGGAGGCTGGTTAGAAATATGATAAATCTTCAGATCTGTGTCAGATCTGGCACCCTAGCTATCACTAATTTAGTTAAAAGATAGGGGAGAGGCTTCAAATGAGTTCTCACTTAAACTAAGCTACAATTTAAACATAAGCTATCTTGGATCGAGTTTGGGAGCTTAGATCTTGTAGGGGAAGAGAGTAAAAATGCAGAAAATGGAGAAGAGTAGCTTGGAGGTTGGTTTTCACTTAAATCAGATTCAATTAATCATTCTACAAAGGTTCAGAGCACACAATTCCCTCGCTGGCTATAAGCACAGCTACAGGGTATAAATTCCACTCCAAATCACAGGATCCACCTGGTCTTAAGGCTATGATATGTCCACTTTAATGGTCACAAACCATCCTATAGACTTTATCGAATCCATGGATTGCAGCAAATGAATCCAATTGAAGCCTGAGCTTAGATTTATCTTAAGGTTATGATCTGTCTGCTTTAATGGTCACAAACCATTTTGGAGATCGCCTACAAAGCCAGAGCCTCAATTAGAATAATTAAAACCACTACAGATTCTGCAATTCCCAGGTCACAGACTCAAGGAATCACAGGAGCATTAGATCCAGGGAGATCAGATGGTATCCAAGAGGTCTACCAGTTAAGTGGGTGAGCTGATCTACAACTCCTCTATACAAATCCAATCGATCACCAAATGGAACCAAAGGAAGTTTAAATCTAATTAAAGCATGAAAAACAACATTATCATTGCAAACAAGGTCACTTTACAATGGAAATACTCTCAAATCTGTAGTCTGTGTAGCTAGGAACCTATAATAGCACTCTTAACCTCACCCAATTACAGATCTAACTTCGCTCCTCACTACCCCGGGATTTAGCCAACCATGGTTGGGCTAAAGGAGAGAAATGGAATTGCTCTGCAGGCGCTAATCTCTAGAATTTTGGCTCAGATCTCGATCTCCCCCCAATGGCAATTGGGGATCTCTATATATAGCTTTCTCCTCTATTTTTCCTGCCAAAATCCCTTCTAGAAGGTTGTCAGAGTTTGTTAGAGTTCTGTTAAAGCACGTGGGTTGGTTAGGGATTTCTAGGGCATCTTCTAGAACCTCGCACCGATCACCAAAGTGCCTCAGTTTGCATGTAGCAGGTTACCAAGTCTCAGCGTGTGCATAGCATAGTTTCAAAGAAGTTCAGCACACGATTTCGACAGGTTGGAAAAGCTTTCGACAGGTTAAAAGTAAGCTTGTAGTTCCTTTCCATAGGTTCCCTGGTCTCTTCGATAGGTACTGATAGTATGAGTTTTCTCTTTGAAGCTTCAGGGTCCTCAGCCCATTATCTGGAGTATTCGATAGGTTGGCTGAGTAGTTCGATAGGTCCATAGGTCCTTTTCGACAGGTTCAGCTCTGCATGCCATCATCCCGATAGGTTGGCTCTCATTCCTATTGAAAGGCTTAAGCATCCTTCGATAGGTTCAATTCCAGCATCTTCATTTTCAATAGGTTCAGGAAGCCTTTGACAGGTTCTCTTTTTCTCCTCAGGCAAGCTTTCGATAGGATGAGCTTTCTCTTTCATTCATCTACTCGATAGGTTCAGGGATCCTGTCGAATCTCTCACTTCAGCACATCTCTTCCTCTTTCTGCCTTCAGATCCTATCGAGCCCTTATCCAACTGTATGAATTCTTCTCTTTTATCCTTCAGCTCCTATCAAAGTCTTCCAGATGCCCTTTCGATAGGTTGTTTTAAGACCTGTCTTCACTTCCTTTCCTTTGTTCTGCTGCAGCCACGCATTCCAAGGGCTCATGATGTCGCCTCGGTGTCAAGTGTCGGGTTTGCATAGTGCTGAGAGATGACTTCTTTGTGGGCATTCTTAAGTGGTTTTCTATATTATTACCAGCTTTCACTGCTATCTACAAAAGGCACTCAACAGAGGCTTATTAGTGTGCTCACAGGTCTGTCAATGGTCAGGTTAAAGGGTGAAAAGTGGCATTTTTCACCACTTAACACACCCCCAAACCTAAGCTTTGCTAGTCCTTGAGCAAAGGAGAGTTAAAATGAATTAAAAATGCCACTTTCGTAGGGAGCACGGATGCATTTAGCCTATGCATCAAGCCTTTTAAACCCCTAGGTGATCCCTAGTAGAGGAGTGAAGTCTCCTGAGGGTTTTCAATGAAGGTACCCACAAACTTCTCCAATACAACTTCGTTAATAATTGTGCAACCTGTTAAAGCAGAGTTTAAGCAAATCAAATAAATTCACATCATGCCCATTCATTAAAGGAATTTCAACAGAAAAACATCCATTTGAAGATATGAAAGTCTGCTGAAATCTCTTCATCATCACTCAGTTTGTGTCAAGGCATTTCTCTTAAAATTTGATGCATAACTCACCATCAATTTGAGGATCCTGCTCAGATACTTCCCCCATCAACTAGATTTCAGAACCAAGTCTCATTAGGGCTGTTCACTCATCAGTACAGAGAAGAGGGGTAAATCATATCACTCAACTCAAGAGCAGTTACAGCCCTCAAATAGGACTGCAAGCAGGAGCATAGGCATTGCTTGAATATCTGACTTTTCCAACTCTTTACACCATAGATTAAGCAAATTCTCATCTCTACATGATGGCTCAATCCACTTTTATATCAGTAAGGGCTTTTTATTTGGGTTGTAATGTGGCTTAGGGATGAGGTTTGTGAAAGAGCACAAGGAGTAAGCAGGGTTTACCATTGAGAAATCAGTAAAGGTAAGGAGGTGATCTAGACTCCTTTAATTTAGCACAATTCCATCTACTTCTTGAATTTTCAGAGCCAAAGTGGCCAGCTTCTTCTCTTCCTTCCAATCTTTCAATGAAATGACTTCTATTCCTTTTGCTTTATTTCTCTCTTTTTTTTTTTTTTTTTATTTATGAGCTGTGGCCACAACAATACCACATGAGTCTCCCTCTTTCTGAGCCAACAATACCCTAGCTCTACCTTCTTCCATTTCTTCACCTTTACCTTCTGAATTCTCAGAGTGAGGGTTAGGCTGCATTAGATCAAAGGGTTTCTTTTTTTTGGGTTTTGAATTTTCTGATTTTTCATCCAAAGAAAAACTGGGAATTTTAAGACTCAAAAGGTGTGTATCAAGGGCAGTTCAAAGGTGAGGAAATTTTTAGGCTCAAACTGTCCAAGGGATGGCCTTACTTTATGTCTTCCATGTTATGAATGCTGTCAAGCTTGTTTCAATTTGGATTTGCCTAACTTCTAGTGGTCAAGATTAAGTCCAGTCAGCTGTCAAAACAGAAGAAATTGCCGAGACACTCTTCAAAGAAATTTTTAGGCTCAATTCTCACTGGGTATGGCCTTCCATCCAAACTTCTAAGGAGTATCCTCACAGTCTCTTCTCATTTCTAGTTTACTACACATCAAAAAATTTCTTCAAAAATTCTTGACATTTGCTTCATGAAAAATGTTAAAACTTCAGCTTGCTTCAGTTGTAAATGGTTTTTAAGTTTCCTTAACAACAAATATAAGGTGAATTCATTCTCTTTTCAATTATTCCTTTTCAACTTGGCTGCACTACAATTAACTAGTTTATTGGCATCCATGCCACACCCCCAAACCTAAACTAAACAGTGTCCCCACTGTGAGCAGCATGAAATTAGGGGGAGGTACGGGGGGGGGGGGGGGGGGGAAAGAGATACAGAAAATCTACATGAAGATAAAATGTATTATAATGCCAAATATATACATGAGAAAAGGAGAAAAAACTAAAACAACAAGATGCCATTGCTATTTGCAGGTGTCATCTGGCCAATCATAGAGGTCAGCCAAGTTTTTCAGCTCATCCTTGATAAGGGAGCTTTGCCTTTAGATTTAGCCCTCGATTTCTGTCTTTTTGGTGCCTCCTCACACTAGGCAGCGGGCTGTTTTCCTTTGGGGTCGACAACAACAATAGAATTGGAATCAGAATTGGAATCAGAAGGAAAAAGGGCAGTGGGGTCCAAACCAAGAGCTACAGCAGTCTTCCTTCATTCTTCCTTTGTCATTAAGATGTAAGGGGCAGCAGGTTGGGTAGGGGGCTGGGTGGAAGAGGTTGTTTTAGACTGGGCAACAGGCCTCTTCCCTTTCATGGCAGGGGCAGGTCGTTTGGAAGTGACTTTCTTCTTGGGGGGAGCCCTTTTGGGTTTTTAGCGATGAGTGGCGGGGGTTCTGGGTCAAGGAGGGTGCACATCCACAGGGGGGGTGGGAGGAGGTTGAGTTGAAGGGGGGGGCAGGGTTGCGAGGCAGGAGGTGCTGGAGGAGGGGCAGTGGCAAGAGGGGTGGGTTGGAATGGCTGAGAGGTAAGGGAAGCAACCTTTTTCTCCAATATGTCAATCTATTTGACAGCATAGAGCAGGTTGGCATTAGATAGTTCTTTTGTGGCCTTGAGAATCTCTTGAGCATTGGCTAACTTTTTCTTGAGAAGCTCAGAATTCTTCTTCTCATATTTGGCAATGAGACTCTCAGCCGCTGCCACTTGTTTTGTTGACTCATAACGAGTCAAGATTTCAGACCATCCTTGAGAGATATTGCGGAGTTAAATTCGGTGTTCCAATTCGATGTTGGCAATCCTCTCTTCATAAGGGGCCTCAATGGAAGCCCGAAGTGTAGCCATACCTCTCAACACATCCCTGTGGATGTAAGGGATGTCCCTCATTGCACATAGGAGGGTGAGGTAAGGGGGTATGTACATGGATTGGCGAAGGGCAATAAGCAAAGACAAGGGTGTAGTGGATGAAGAGGAGGGGGTGGAAAGAACCAGATCCTCCCATGGATCAGTCTGGGTGGAGGCATCATGGAAAACAGGTGGGGGGGGGGGCGAAGGGTATAGGGGATTCAGGAAGTGGAGTGTACTCATGAGCGACATCCTTCACAATTGAGGTCATGAGGGCTGTGAACCCAGAAGTGGTGAACAGGTCCACACCCTGTGGATGCAGAGGGGTTGGGGATGGGGGAGAAGTAGAAATGGGTTGGGTACTGGGTGGAGGAGGGATGGTAGGGGTAAACTCGGATAATGTGGGAGGTTCCAGGATGTCAGGGTGGAGGACCGAGGAGGTGGGTGGAGGTGAAACAAGTTCAGAGGTGGATGGGGGAAGGTCTGGTTGAAGAGGGATAGATAAAAATGGGAAAAGCAAAGTGGGTGGAGGTGTGGGTAGTGGGACAGGTATGGTGGGTGGGGGGGTGGCTAAGGGTATCTCTGCAGGAGTCTCTACTGCCACGGAAGTGGTTGTCTTCTCAGCCACCTCTCTTCCAACTGGTTGGCCTTTCTTAATCAATGTGAGGCTGGTTGACCATTCTCGCTTACCATACAATTTAAAGGAGAGCTTCTCCCTTAGTTCAAATTGCTTAATCACATATTTTCCAGTCCTGAGCAGACATGTGATGAGTCTGTAAAAAGGCAGGCCACCTCCTTTAGCAAAAGCTTTCCTCTTCTGCACCTTTTCATTGATGTCCACCATTGTCTCAAAAATCAGCTTAGGTGCATTCACAAATTGCCCCTTTGAACAAAAGTATAGTGCATCTACTAAAGGGGTCCTTCTCTCTTGAAAATAGCCAGAGACAGACATTTTTCCTCAGAATGGTGTCAATGAGTCTGAGGGTAGGATGGAGGTCTCTTTTCATCAAGGATTCACTAGAGCCCACGATTCCATTAGTAAGTTGTTTAGCCATTTCCCGAAATGTGGCCTCTGTAGGTGCTCCCTTAGCTCTGGTGGAGTCAAATTGATATGGGACTCCTAAAGCTATCCCAATATCTCTGCAATCGATAGTCAGCTGCCAATCATCAATTGAGATTTCCAGTGTATCCTCAGCTCCAGGTACCACCTTCTTCGTCAGGTTCTGGTACCACAATTTCACTAATTTGGGATAGACATTTTCTTTCAAGGGTGAAAGCAGGGGTAGCAAACCTTCTTTTTTCAAATATTCTAATGTCCCCTGGCACTCCCCAATATTGGCAAAATAGGCCAGATCAAAATCTGTTTCAGGGACAAGACTCAATTTTTCTACAAACTCATTGGGGGTAGTTAACCCCGCAGGCAGTTTTACTGGAGGGGCAGCTCTTGCTGAGGTTTCTTCTACTCTAGGTTCCTGAATCTCAACAACTTTGGATTTCTTAGCTTTAGGGGTCTTTGTGGGTGAGATTTCAGTGAGCTTCCTCTTGACAAGTGGTTTGTCAACTGGCTTCAACTTTTTGGAGGATTTATGGGTGGAAGCAGTTGTTCTCCGATGAATGTTTGCGAGGGTTTCCTCCGGCTCATCCATTTTACTCTTCAGAAATTAAGCTTTCACCAACTTGAAGCAAAGTTTGAGGTTTAGAAATTAGAGGATCGACAGATTGATGGTGGGGGGGAAAGGCAATTGACCTCACAATACCTAGGTTTTAACTGAAATTGCACTGCCCAGCTCCAATGTTTCCAAAATTAGGGGCAAAATGATCCTACGTGCAAACTGAATGTTCTGACAAAAGGGGAGACTGAACAGCTGTAGGTTCTATGAGGGATTGGTGAAGGAAGAGGGAGGTGACTACAAGAGGAACAAGAGCTAGGGTTTACAGAAGGTGTGGAATGAGGCACAAATGACCTATCAACGGGTATATAAAAGGTGAAATACGATTCGGATAGGATGAACTGGATGGTTTCGATAGGTTCGTGCGTCCTGTCGAAAACATAGCAGACCAAACTTTGAAAGGGGATGATTCGATAGGATCTCGATAGGTGGAACCATCCTTTCGATCAATTTAAACAGCAGCTGAATCTTCATTTCGATAGGTTCCTGATTAGTATCTAGAACCTATGGAAATCTCCATTTTCCTATCGAAAAGTTAGTTTTACCTATCGAGAGGTTCAGTACCTATCGAAACCATCTAACATCTTGCCGAAATCCCTAACTGACCTATCGAAAGGTGAGCTTTGACCTGTAGAAGACTTCTAAAAATCAAATAAAGTTATATTTCTTGGCATTCGCAGTCTCAGTTCTCAGTAGGCTCTGCTGATGTGGTGCCCCATGATTAGATTCACTTATGAGCAGCTCCCATTACCTCAGGACAGCTGAGAATGACGGTCTAGTATTGAGCATGGCAGTTTTGTTGTTTTCTTTTAATTATTGCAAAGAGATAAAAAGAATCAAACAACAACTAAGTGAACACCTACAAACAAAAATAGAGTATTATACATATGATACATACTGATTGTGGGGGTTAATCTGGAGGGTCTGGAAGGTCCATGGTTTCCTCAGGCTCATCAAACTTGGCATTTTTCATGGATCTTTTCCTCAGCCAGTGTTCATTTCCTGGGTGCAGTTTTCCATCTGTGAACCAAGCATTTTCCTGCACCAACCAATGTGGATTATTATGCATCACCTTCTTTTGGGCATTAATGGAAAAACAAGCCTCATCAGGAGAGGGTTGAGAGTCAGTGTTATACACGTTCAGCTTAACCTTCATGTTTCCAAATGACACTTCCATGATCCCATACCTGCATTGTATGTAGGCATTAGCTATGGCCAAAAAGGGCCTGCCTAGAGTCACAGGTATGGAAGAAGCACATTTGCTTGGTTCCATGTCTAATACCAAAAAGTCAACAGGATAGAAGAATTTGTCAACTCTAACCAAAACATCCTCAAGTATCCCCACAGGTTTCCTTTCAGATCTGTCAGCCAGCTATAGGACCACATGGGTGGGCTTTAGTTGTCCCAAGCCCAGCTTCTCATATAGAGAATATGGAAGCAAATTTACGTTGGCTCCTAGATCTAATAAGGCTCTGTCAATGATGTGATCCCCAATGATGCAGGGGATTGTGGGGGTTCCAGGGTCTTGGAATTTGGTTGGAGTTGCAATCGACAAGATTTGTTTCACTTTCTCTACTGAAAAGACTTTCTTGAATATGTGTATCCTGGATTGTCTTTTATGGGTGCATACTTCTTTTAAAAACATAGCATAGGTTGGGACTTATTTAATGGCATCAAGTAAAGGCAGATTGATCTTTACTTGCTTGAAAGTCTCCATCATTTCCTCAATTTTTTCTTGCCCTTTATCAAAAGGGGAAGGTGCCTGTAGTGCCTTAGGAAATGGCAAGTGTGGGGTTGCTCCCTCACTTGCAGCCTTAGCCAATGGGGTCTTTTTCTTTTTGAATTTTTTCTTTTCTTGAGGATCCTCATTATCCTCATTATTCACAGTTGATTGTTCCTGTAAGTCCACCATTAGTGGTCTTTGTTGTGTGCTGGTAGAAATTATCTCATTTTCTTCCTCCAAGTGCCTCACAGGCTCACAGCCCACTTGGTTGTCGACTAACTTACCACTTCTCAAAGTTGTAACAGATTTAGCTTCCTCATAAGTGGAGGAAACTTCACCCACTACAAACTGCCTTCATGGATTGTCTTGTGGTTGGCTAGGCAACCTTCCTCCCTCTCTCCTAGTCAGAGCATCAGACAGTTGACCAAGTTGACCCTCTATCTTTTTGATGCTCTGGTTGTGAGAGTGCACAGTTTGGGTCAAGGTGTTCAAGCTCTGTAATGAGGATAGAACTTGCTCCTCAAAGGATGGTGTTCTCACAGTTGGAGGGGGTGCACCTTGCTGCACAGGAGGAGCTACATGTTGGGCCATGGGTTGCTGATATTGAGGCCTTGGGGCATAACCTTCTCGATAGTCTTGGTGGGGGTATCCATCTTGTCTCCACCTCAGATTGGGGTGGTTCCTCCATCGATACCAGAGGTCTGCCCATAAGACCGGTGCAGCCACATGCTCTATTATAAGATCAGGAAATTGTCAAGATGGGCATTCTTCCACGTGGATGAGCAGGACGCATATGGCACATGCCTCTTCCACTCTAGTACCACAGTGACCGTGATTGTTCCCATCAGCCTATCAAATTTCAGAGTTAAGTTGTCCACTTTCCTCTCCAACTCACTTGGCACACTCACTTCATATATCTTTCCTCTTGAGGTATTCTCTTTCATCAATTTAGGAGGCTCTAGATCTCTTGCTAAGGTTTCCCTTTGCATAGAGTTCTCACTAATGATGTCAAAGAGCTCCCATGCCTCCTCAGCAGTTTTATGGAGATAGGTGTCACCACGGGAGGCATCTATCATATCTCTGCTTTTAGCATCAATTCCTTGATAAAAGCTTTGAACCAATTGCCATTCAGGGATTTGATGGTGGGGGCATTTCTTGAGGAGTTCCTTAAATCTCTCCCAGAATTGATGAAAGTCTTCAGTTGGATCTTGGGTAAAAGAGATGATACCCTTCCTCAACTGGCTGGTCTTTGACATAGGAAAGAATTTGACCAGAAACTGACATTGGAGATCACTCCAGGACTGAATACTGTTAGGTGGAAGCAGGGACAACCAGGTCCTGGCTCTAACCTTTAATGAAAAAGGAAAGAGTCTCATCCTGGTGGCCTCCTCCCCCAAACCTGTGATATTAAATGTAGTGCACAGTCCCAAGAACTCATCAATGTCCTTATAGGGGTCTTCTTTGGTCAGGCCATGAAATGAGGGCAGCATTTGAATGATGGATAATTTTATCTCATAGTTTCCCTGAGCAGCTGGGAATTGAATGAAGAAGGGGGAATTTTAGATCCCTAGTGCATTAAACTCCTTAAGGGTTCTCGGCTGCTGTTGCTCACCCATTTCTATAGAATTAAATGCACAGAAGTGGGTGTAGTTGGTATGGATCTGAGAAATCTTTCAACCTCTGGATTTAGTGGAATAATATGAGGTTGCAAAGTTCTCCTACCAAACATACAACACTCAGATTTCGAATGCAAAACAGATCCAAACACACAACAAACAGAATCAACCAAAATTTCTAACTATTCAACAAAAATTATCAACAAATCTGAAAAGTAACAGGGGAGTAGAGGGATGCAAACTATAGAGTAGTCTCCAGCATGATTCTCCTCTCACTGGTAGCCTTAGATCTGATGAACTGAATACAAACTACTGAAAAAACAACACACCTTATAAATGCAGTTAGTAAAATCAAACAAAAACTACAAATATATGATCAAAACTTAGATCTATCAATTTCTAAACTGCCTTCTCGACAGCGGCGCCAAAAACTTGTTAGTTGTGTTGCCTTCCCTCAAATGAGGGTTTAAAATCAACAATAAAACTAGGCAGACACACTCATACAGACCTGCAAGTATTCAGGATCTGTTGTAGCAAGCTTTAAAAGAATGGTAAGTAAGGGAATATCCACAGGGAGGCTGGTTAGAAATATGATAAATCTCTAGATCTATGTCAGATTTGGCACCCTAGCTATCACTAATTTAGTTAGAAGATAGGGGAGAGGCTTGAAATGAGTTGCCACTTAAACTAAGCTACAATTTAAACATAAGCTATCTTGGATCAAGTTTGGGAGCTTAGATCTTGCAGGGGAAGAGAGTAAAAATGCAGAAAATGGAGAAGAGTAGCTTGGAGGTTGGTTTTTACTGAAATCAGATTCAATTAATCATGCTACAAAGGTTCAAAGCACACAATTCCCTCGCTGGCTATAAGCACAGCTGCAGGGTATAAATTCCACTCCAAATCACAGGATCCACCTGGTGTTAAGGCTATGATCTGTTCACTTTAATGGTCACAGACCATCCTATAGACTTTATCGAATCCATGGATTGCAGCAGATGAATCCAATTGAAGCCTGAGCTTAGATTTATCTTAAGGTTATGATCTGTCCACTTTAATTATCACAGACCATTCTAGAGATCTCCTACAAAGCCAGAGGCTCAATTAGAATAATTAAAATCACTACAGATGCTGCAATTCCCAGGTCACAGACTCAAGGAATCATAGGAGCATCAGATCCAGGGAGATCAGATGGTATCCAAGAGGTCTACCAGTTAAGTGGGTGAGCTGATCTACAACTCCTCTACACAAATCTGATCGATCACCAAATGGAACCAAAGGAAGTTTAAATCTAATTAAAGCATGAAAAATAGCATTATCATTGCAAACAAGGTCACTTTACAATAGAAATACTCTCAGATATGTAGTCTGTGCAGCTAGGAACCTACAATAGCACTCTTAACCTCACCCAATTACAAATCTAACTTTGCTCCTCGCTACCCCAAGGGATTTAGCCAACCATGGTTGGGCTAAAGCAGGGAAATGGAATTGCTCTGCAGGCGCTAATCTCCAAAATTTTAGCTCAGATCTCGATCTCCCCCCAATGGCAATTGGGGATCTCTAAATATAGCTTTCTCCTCTATTTTTCT
Source organism: Chloranthus sessilifolius (assembly GCA_021018995.1). Lineage (NCBI taxonomy): Eukaryota > Viridiplantae > Streptophyta > Magnoliopsida > Chloranthales > Chloranthaceae > Chloranthus > Chloranthus sessilifolius. Next base: position 86,325,669 of record CM037594.1, on the reverse strand, counting down.
CGTCAAAAATCCCTTCTAGAAGGTCGTCAGAGTTTGTTAGAGTTCTGTTAAAGCACGTGGGTCGGTTAGGGCTTTCTAGGGCATCTTCTAAAACCTCACGCCGGTCACCAAAGTGCCTCCAAGAAGTTACCAAGTCTCAGCATAGCATAGTTTAGAAGTTGACATGATTGTTGGAGAAAGTTAAAAGTAAGCTTGTAGTCCCTTTCGATAGGTTCCCTAGTCTCTTCGATAGGTACCGATAGTATGAGTTTTCTCTTTGAAGCTTTAGGGTCCTCAGCCCATTATCTGGAGCATGGGTTAAATATCCACGATCGTCTGAGCTCCAAAACGATATCAGACGACGATTGAATGTATCGTTCGATACATTCAATACATTTGAATGTATCGAACGATACATTCAATATATCGTTCGAGTCCAATAACCATACGTATCGTCCGATACGTATCGGTATCGGACGATATTTTGATCCATAATCTGGAGTATTCGATAGGTTGGCTAAGTAGTTCGATAGGTCCAGAGGTCCTTTTCGATAGGTTCAGCTCTGCATGCCGTCATCTCGATAGGTTGGCTCTCATTCCTATCGAAAGGCTTAAGCATCCTTCAATAGGTTCAATTCCAGCATCTTCATTTTCGATAGGTTCAGGAAGCCTTTGACGGGTTCTCTTTTTCTCCTCAGGCAAGCTTTCAATAGGATGAGCTTTCTCTTTCATTCATCTACTCGATAGGTTCAAGGATCCTATCGAATCCCTCACATCAGCACATGTCTTCCTCTTTCTGCCTTCAGATCCTATCGAGCCCTTCTCCAACTGCACGAATTCTTCTCTTTTATCCTTCAGCTCCTATCGAAGTCTTCCAAATGCCCTTTCGATAGGTTATTTTAAGACTTGTCTTCACTTCCTTTCCTTTGTTCTGCTGCAGCCACGCATTCCAAGGGCTCAGTGATGTGCTGCCCTCTGGTGTGCTGTTGTTGGGTCTACATAGTGCTGAGAGATGGTTTCTTTATGGGCATTCTTAAGTGGTTTTCTGCATTATTACCAGTTTTCACTGCTATCTACAGAAGGCACTCAACAGAGGCTTATTAGTGTACTCACAGGTCTGTCAATGGTCAGGTTAAAGGGTGAAAAGTGGCATTTTTCACCACTTAACACCTGTTCACACCAGCAAAAGTTAAGTCAGAATTTAATATTTTAATGGCCCAATATGCTCTATGTTCTCACTCAACAGGCAAGTGACATGCCTTGCCATACACTAGCTTGAATGGGGAGATCCCTATGGGGGTCTTATAGGCAATCCTATAAGCCCACAAGGCATCTGGCTATTTTATGGACCAATCTCTCCTATAAGCTCACACAGTCTTCTGTAGGATGTGTTTGATTTCTCTGTTGAAAATCTCAACTTGCCCACTGGTTTGTAGGTGGTAGGGAGTAGCAACTCTGTGGGTTATAGAGTATTTTTCCAATAGTTTTTCAAAAGGTTTATTGCAAAAGTGGCTTCCTCCATCACTAATAATAGCTTTGGGGGTGTCAAACCTAAAAAATATGTTGTCCTTTAAGAACTTAATGACAACCTTATGATCATTTGTTCTTGTAGCTATGGCCTCTACCCATTTGGACACATAGTCCACAGCTACAAGGATGAAATTATATCCATAGGAGGGGGGAAAAGATCCCATAAAATCAATTCCTCATATGTCAAATAGTTCAACAACAAGCACAGGTTGCAAGGGCATGGAGTTTCTTTTTGTAATACTTCACATTTGCTGGCATTTAGAACAAGCTTTGCAATGTTGTATGGCATCTTTGAACAGAGTGGGCCAATAGAAACCACTTTGAAGCACCTTTGCAGCGGTCTTGTTGCCACTGAAATGGCCCCCCACAAGCCTGTTCATGACACATGGTTAGAATGTTTTCAAACTCAGTTTCAGGTACACATCTTCTTATCACCTGGTCTGCACAATACTTAAAGAGGTGAGGATCCTCCCACATGTAATATCGAATTTGTGAGAAAAAAAAATTCTTATCATCCTTACTCAAATGTGGGGATACCCTTCCCACAGCAAGATAGTTTACTATGTTGACAAACTAGGGCATACTTATCTCCATAGTAAAAAGCTGCTCATCTGAGAAAGAATCATTGATAGGCAAGCTCTCTATTTCAGCATCTGAAATCCTTGATAAGTGGTCTGCAATCACATTTTTAACTCCCTTCTTGTCTTTGATTTCCAAGTTTAATTCCTGCAGAAGAAGAATCCATCTAATTAGTCTAGCTTTAGCCTCCTTCTTAGACAAGAGGTATTTCAGGGCTATATGGTCAGTAAACACAGTGATCTTGGATCCCAACACATATGATCTGAACTTTTCCAAAGCAAATATAATGGCTAGCAGCTCCTTTTCAATTCTAGTGTAATTTAATTGAGCATCAACCATTGATTTACTAGCATATGCCACCACACATGGTGCTTTATCTTTCCTTTGTCCCAACACTGCACCAATGGCAAAGTCTGATGCTTCACACATCAGCTCAAATGGCAGAGAAAAATCAGGAGCTTATAATATAGGAGCAGTAGTCAAACAGGTCTTCAGAAGTTCAAAAGCAGCTAGGCATTCATCATTGAACACAAATGAAACCTCTACGTATAGCAAGTGGCAAAGAGGCTTGGAAATTTTTCTAAAGTCTTTGATGAACCTCCTGTAGAAACCAGCATGGCCCAAGAATGACCTGACTTGTTTGATAATTTTAGGAGGGGGCAAATGTGCTATTAAATCAATTTTAGCTTGATCAACCTCTATTCCTCTTTGGGAAACAACATGTCCTAGGACAATACCTTGACTCACCATGAAATGACTCTTTTCCCAACTCAAAACTAGGTTAATCTCCTCACACCTTTGCAGCACAAGGCTGAGATGATGCAGGCATTGGCTAAAATCATCCCAAAAATAAAGAAATCATCCATAAAAATCTCTAAAAACTTGTCAATCATGTCAAAAAAAATAGCATACATACATCTTTGAAAAGTGGCATGTACATTATATAATCCAAATGGCATTCTTCTATATGCAAAGGTTCCAAATGGACAAGTAAATGTAGTTTTTTCTTGATCTTGTGGGTAAACCGGAATTTGGTTCTATCCTAAATAACCATCAAGAAAATAGTAAAAAGTCTTGCCTGCCAACTTATCTAAGATCTGATCTATAAAAGGCAATGGGATGTGATCTTTGCTAGTTTTCTCATTGATCTTGCGATAGTCTATGCATACCCTCAAACCAGTGGTCTGTCTGGTTGGAATCAGCTCACCTGAGTCTACTTGAACTACTATGATCTCAGATTTCTTGGGCACCACCTGGATAGGTGCCACCCATTGAGAATCTGAGATAGGGTAAATGACCCCAGCATCAAGAAGTTTGACTACTTCCTTCATAACAACTTCCTGCATGTGTGGATTGAGCTTCCCTTGCATCTCTCTAGAAGGTTTAGAACCTTCTTCAAGATGAATTTTGTGCATGCACACAGCTGGATTTATCCCCCTCAAATCTGCAATAGTCCACCCTATTGCTCTCTTATGCCTTTTTAGCACACAAAGCAATTCTTCTTCCTGCTCAAGAGTGAGGGAAGAAGAGATTATCACTGGCAGTTTATGATTGGCTCCTAAAAAGGCATATTTTAAAGATTTTAAGAGTTGCTTTAACTCCGCATCTGGGGGACTGATGAGTGAAGGCAATAGGGGTGCCTTAGAAGGTGGTGGAAAGGGTAGTAAAGCAGGAGTCCATGGGTGATGCTTTGCTGGCCTTACTTCAGAATTTACAATTTTCACTTGCTCAAGCTCAAGTGTGGAAGCTTTCTCTTCCACTATTTTATTCCATACTTCTTCAAAAATATTAAACAAATCATAACCATGTGTTAAGTAGTGAAAAATACCATTTTTCACCCCTAAACATGAGCCTTGAAAGACCCTTGAGAAGACTAAATAAGTGCTTTAGTGTGCATTTTACAGCTAACCAATCAGACAGGTCCAAATCCGAAAAGCATCCCAAAAAGATCAAAAAGCTGACAGCTCATGTCAAGATTAAAGAAGGAGTGAAGAAACAGCCTCAGCAATGGCTAAAGAGGGTCTAAAAGAGCAGACAAAGACCTGAAGCAAGAAAGAGAGCCATTTGCAAAGAAAAAATCAAGTTAAAAGTCAATTCGCAAAGAAGAATGGGAGCCTAGAGTTCAATTCGCAAAGAACTTCTACTATTCGCAAAGAACTTCTACTATTCGCAAAGAACTTTGAACTTTAAAAGAAGAAAACACTCATGAAAAGAAGAGAAGTCCTTGCTAAAAGATCTCCGAAGCCAAAATGCTTTTAAAAGATCTCCAAGCCAAAATGCTAAGAGAGCTTCGAGCCAAACTACTTTGAAAAAGCCCTTAAACTATGCGAAATGGCATTCGGGATTTGCAAATCGTCCAAGGGTATTTCAGAAACTTTGCACGCTACCTAATGCGCTTTTAAAACCCAAGGACATTCCGAAGATTCTCGAGCACGAACCAAAGGCATATTCCACCCCATGTGAACACCCAAAGATGAAATTACTTGGGAACTTCTTGAAGCTCAAACAGATTTTTGAATTACATAATGTAATTGATGCCTCTGCTTCGATTGGTGAACCAGGATCAAGCATTTCGATTGGCAAACAGATCTAGATCCCGGTGCTCGACTCCTATTGGTTGATCTGATCTATCCAATTGATTGGTTGATACACATCCGAGCCGGACTTAGGGAAAACTATAAATAGACGAACCATTTGCCCAATTTGGGTATCCAGATTTTAGAGTTTTCATCTCTGCTTTCTCATTCCGGTCGGATAGCTTATCCGAACCCTGTAATCCCTTCTTGTAGTTTACCTTTGAGAGCCATTGTGAGTGATTTGTACTTCCAAGTTCGGATTCAAGATCAGAATCGAGGGCTCTTCGAGAAGCTCGATGTAAGTCCGAGGGCTCTCTAAGAAGCCGTGCTCGTAATTGTAACGTTGGATTTTAAAAGGTTGTAATTTGTGTCTTCTCCATTGGAGTCATGTCGAGGGTTGAATGTTCACCTTAGTGCATTAGACTTCTTTAGATTCACTCATCCGCATCCAACTTCCCTTAATTCATCATCATCCTGTAATTAGCGTTGGTAACCTAATTCAAGCGACATTTACTGATGTTCATGTTACGAACTAAAGAATAGGCCACTAATGTAGCGGATCTGACCATTTAAGTGGATGATCATGACCATAAGTCTAAACCTATTCCTTAATTCGGATTTATTTCTCTTACATCTCTTGGTAGCCGATGAAGATTGAATCTACTGTTGAACTACGTACTCTCCATTAAAATTGAGGCTAAAGTACATGAAGCTATTATTTCGCATTTGTCTTATTTTAAACATCTCCCCAACTCGGATCCGGATCATGTAATTAGTTCTTTTCTTTATTTGCTTATAGTTAAATGTGACACAATCCAACACTCTCTTTATCTATTCTATTTTTAGATAATTATAGAGCCGATCCGTAGCAGATCTGGAGGTTTATCTCTCTTTAGACAAACTTTTACATGGGACGATCTTGAAATACTTACTTTTAAAACTTGCTACAATTGGCCACGATCTTGCGGCCGTTGTTAGTAATGTGCCGATATCCCTTTCATAAGTTAACATCCATATAACCTAGCATTCTTTAATTCTTTAATTTTTGATTCATAATGCACACAATTATGGCACACTTGGAGCGACAACAAGTTTTTGGCGCCGTTGCCGGGGAAGTTTGTTCTAAAATAGATAAACCTATGTTTATTTTCATTTATTTTAATTTTTGCTTTCAACGCACTTTGCATTCCAAGTGCTTGATTAAATGTCTATGAGCTTTTGTATAGAAAACCTTTTATCATGCAGCAGAATTTTTTTTTTTTTTTTTTCTGAGTTTTTATTCTTTGCCTTCTAGTTATTTGAATAAATGCTGCTGCCACTCTTTTGTCTTTTTGTCAAATTTGGGCAGTAGCCTGAGTTTTTCTTTTTAGTTTTGTCAATACTTGAATAAGGTACTGCTACAGTTTTTGGATGTTTGCAGATCCGAGCAATTCAACAAGGAGCATCTGGACCAAAGTGGAGCAGATCCGCTTGAGTTTGCATCCTTCTCCTTTGCATTCATTTTCTATTTTTAAATTCTTGAGAACCAAAGTAGCTCATTGTGTGTTTAATGTTTGTTTTGATTATAATTTTATTTGGCTCTTTAGGCATCTTTGATTTTTTTTACAAAACCAAATACAAAATAAAAGACGCTGAAAACACAAACAGAAAATCTCTGAGTAAAGTGGATAATTTGACCACAAAATTTGATAGGCTGATGGACTCATTTAAAGCTCCAAATGGGTCAAGAGTAGAGGAGGCATGTCTGATATGCCAGTCCCCCACTCATTCCATTGATCAATGTCCTTCTGCATCACAATTTCCAGAACTCATAAATTCTACCATTTAGATCTGTAGTGAGCCTGCTATTTTCTTTGTTTTTCCCTTACAACAACAAGTGTGGACACGGTTCCTCACACGCTTTCCCCCAATTTCGTGTTGTTACGCACTTATTGGGGAATTAAATGCAAAGTTATCTCCCACACGCATGCGCCCAATGCTACTTAATGACCCACGCTGATTCCTGGGCCATGAGCATTCCCAATGCCCTCCCATTCAAGTCCCACCCTTTCGGCTTCCCCACCTTACCTATAAATAACCAACCTCTACCAAATTCCCCCACATCTTTCCCCACCCTTCCAAAATGGCGTGACCAAGCCAATAAGCCACCACACCACTTTTTACCCCATGTGGTGGACCCACCACCACCGAAGGTGCCAGATCCGCCCAGCCTCTCGGACGAATTTGAAGAGGTCCTCGCGATTTTGGCCAAAGAAAAGGAGGCCCAACTCCAGCCTCCTCAGAAAAAACAAAAAAATCAACCTTCCCCTGCCACTTCCACCCTCCACCGCCCACCCCCTCCCCTAAAAACACCTCATTCTATTCTGTCTTTATTTTTTTATTTTTTATGTGAAATATTTCTAGTTAATAAACTTTACTTTCTCCCATTCTCCATGTCATTTTCTGCTGTTGATTTTTTTTTCTTCTTATTGTTGCTGCCTTGTTTCAATTTTTCCGGTATAAAGTGACCATGCCACCTTTGAACCAGTGAGGACACTGTTCCCCATAGGTTTGGGGGTGTGGCAGACAAGTCCTGCCTAGGGAGGCAAAAAAGGGACCTTATGTTGAAAAATGCAAGATCAAAGAAAGAACTGATCACTGTGAATGTGAGAATCTCGAAAAGAAGAAGAAAGAAGCTAAACTCAAAAAGGTGGAGTCATGAACCATCTCCTGCACTTCCTGAGTTCTCAAATTCAAACCTCTGTTCAAACTGCCTTTCCTTGAAACTTCACTCCATAAGCCATACAAACAAACCTAGATTAAAAGCCCTTGTGATCCAAAGTTGAGTGAGCTGTCATGTGGAGATAAGAAGTGACCCAATCTATGGTGAGGAGATGTCAATGATGCCATTGCCTAAGAATCATGCCTATGCTCATGCTTACAGATCCATTTGGGAGATGTAACTGCTCTTGAGCTTGAGTTGAAATAAACCCCTCAACAAAAACACTGATGAGAGTATACCCTGGTGAGTGTTTGGGTTGGAACTTGAGCACCTTAAGTATGACTCATAACCTAATTTTTATCCATAGGATGAGCTTATCGCACATTTGTATGATTTTCTATGACTGTTCACAGATTGGAAATATTGAAACATTCATGAGGTTTATAAATGTTTAAATTCCGCAAACAATAATCAAATTTTCTGTTCATCATTGATTCAAGAGTAACTAACCTGCTCCTTGATTGCTCATTTGATAATCGATGTTAACTGCTTTCATGGAGAAGTTTGTGGGTACCTTCATCGAAAACCCTCAGAGACTTCACCTCTCTAGGGATCACCTAGGGTTGAAAAGGCTTGTTGCATATGCTAAATGCACCGTGCTTCCTACAAAAGTGGCTCTTTACTTTGTTTTTTTATGTTTCTTTGCTCGTGGACTAGCAAAGCTTAGGTTTGGGGGTGTGTTAAGTAGTGAAAATACCATTTTCACCCCTAAACATGAGCCTTGAAAGACCCTTGAGAAGACTAAATAAGTGCTTTAGTGTGCATTTTATGCCTAACCAATCGACAGTCCAAATCCAAAAAGCATCCCAAAAGATCAAAAAGTCGACTCATGTCAAGATTAAAAGAAGGAGGAAGAAACAATTTCAAAGAATGGCTAAAGAGGGTCTAAAAGAGCGCATAAAGACTCGAAGCAAGAAAGATAGCCATTCAGAAGAAAATCAAGTTAAAAGTCAATTCAAGAAAGAAGAATGGGAGCCTAGAGTTCAATTCAAGAAGAACTTCTACTATTCGCAAGAAGAACTTCTACTATTCGCAAGAAGAACTTTGAACTTTGCGAAAAGAAGAAAACACTCATGAAAAGAAGAGAAGTCCTTTGCAAAAGATCTCCTCAAGCCAAAATGCTTTAAAAGACCTCTTGAAGCCAAAATGCTTTGCTAAGAGAGCTTCGAGCCAAACTACTTGCTAAAAAGCCCTTAAACTATGCGAAATGGCATTCTGGGATTTGCAACTCGTCCAAGGGTATTTCAGAAACTTTGCACGCCCAATGCATTTTAAAACCCAAGGACATTCCGAAAGATTACGAGCACGAACCAAAGGCATATTCCACCCCATGTGAACACCCAAAGATGAAATTACTTGGGGGAACTTCTAGAAGCTCAAACAGATTTTTGAATTACATAGCGTAATTGATGCCTCTTTTGATTGGTGAACCGGATCAAGCATTTCGATTGGCCGAGCAGATCCGGATCCCGGTGCTCGACTCCTATTGGTTGATACTGATCTATCCAATTCGATTGGTTGATACACATCTGGACTTAGGAAAACTATAAATACGAACCATTTGCCCAATTTGGGTATCCAGATTTTAGAGTTTTCATCTCTGTTTCCCTCATTCCGGTCGATAGCTTATCCGAACCCCTGTAATCCCTTCTTGTAGTTTACCTTTGAGAGCCATTGTGAGTGATTTGTACTTCCAAGTTCGGATTCAAGATCGAATCGAGGGCTCTCGAGAAGCTCCTGTAAGTCCTGAGGGCTCTCTAAGAAGCCGTGCTCGTAATTGTAACGTTGGATTTTAAAAGGTTCTTGTAATTTTGTCTTCTCCATTGGAGTCATGTCGAGGGTTCGAATGTTCACCTTAGTGCATTAGACTTCTTTAGATTCACTCATCCGCATCCAACTTCCCTTAATTCATCATCCTTGCGAATTAGCGTTGGTAACCTAATTCAAGCGGCATTTACAAGATGTTCATGTTCAACTAAAGAATAGGCCACGCTAGTGACGGATCTGTGACCATTTAAGTGGGATGATCACGACCATAAGTCTAAACCTATTCCTTAATTGGATTTATTTCTCTTACATCTCTTTTGGTAGCCAGATGAAGATTGAATCTGCTCTGTTGAACTACAGACTCTCCATTAAAATTCAGAGGCTAAAGTACATGAAGCTATTATTTCTGCATTTGTCTTATTTTAAACATCTCCCCAACTCGGATCTGGATCATGTAATTAGTTCTTTTCTTTATTTGCTTATAGTTAAATGTGACACAATCCAACACTCTCTTTTATCTATTCTATTTTTTAGATAATTATAGAGCCAGATCTGGTAGCACAGATCTGGAGGTTTATCTCTCAGTTTAGACAAACTTCTCTGTGGACGATCTTGAAATACTTACTTTTAAAACTTCCTACAATTGGCCCTGATCTTGCAGGCCAGTGTTAGCCCCAATGTGCCGATATCCCTTTCATAAGTTAACATCCATATAACCTAGCATTCTTTAATTCTTTAATTTTTGATTCATAATGCACACAATTATGGCACACTTGGAGCGACAACACCATGCAGCAGCTGAGGTAGATTTTTTTATACAAACTCATCCAGTATATCAATGGAAAAACAGTCCTCATTCTCTAAGTGGGGCTGATGAGCCGCATTGAACACATTCAGCTTGACTTTCATATTACCAAAAGATATTTTCATGACCCCTGATCTGCATTGTATACAAGTATTTATAGTGGCCAAAAAAGGCTTGCCTAAGATCACAGGGATAGAAGTAGCACACTTGCTTGGCTCCATGTCCAGCGCCAGAAAATCAGCAGGATAAAAGAATTTGTCAACCCCTACCAAGGCATCTTCAATGATCCCCATAGGCTTCCTTTCATATCTGTCAGCTAGTTGTAAGACCACATGTGTGGGCTTCAACTCTCCTAAGCCCAGCTTCTCATATACTAAATATGGAAGAAAATTCACACTAGCTCCCAGATCTAACAAGGCTTTTTCAATGGTATGATCCCCAATGATGTAGGGGATAGTGGGGACTCCAGGGTCTTAGAGTTTTGTTAGAGTTGTAATAGTCAGTATCTGTTTCACTTTTTTTGTTGAAAAGACTTTCTTGGATAGATGTATCCTTGATTGTCTTTTGTGGGTGCAAAGGTCCTTTAAAAACTTGGCATAGGTTGGAACCTACTTGATTGCATCAAGTAGAGGCAGGCTGATCTTCACTTGCTTAAAAGTTTCTATCATTTCCTCTATCTTGGCATGCCCTTTATCAAAAGGAGAAGGTGATTGCATTGCCCTAAGAAATGGCAAATATGGGACTGCTCCCCCATTTGCAGCTTTAGCCAACTCATCATTTCTTTTGTTGGTTTTATTATTTTCTTGAGGATTATCATTATCCTTCTTATTCAACATGGGTTGCTCCTGCTGTGCCTTCTCTATAACCACCTCTTTTTCTTTTTCTGAATTTTTCAAAGGTCCATAGCCTACTTGATTGTCCACCAGCCTTCCACTTCTTAATGTGGTGACAGATTTGGCTTCCTCATGGGAAGAAGAAACCTCACCTACCACATATTGTCTCCTTGGGTTGTCCATGGGTTGGCTAGACAGCCTCCCTTCTTCTCTCTTGGTCAAAGCATTAGATAGCTAACCAAGATGGTCTTCTATCTTTTTTATGCTTTGGCTATGAGAGTGTACAGTTTGAGACAAGGATCCTAAGTGTTGCAATGAGGCTAGAACTTATTCCTTAAAAGAAAGTGATCTAGTAGCTAGAGGGGATGCAGTTTGCTGCACAGGCTAAGCCACAGGCTGAGTCATGGGTTGTTGATAGTGGGGGGGGCCTTGGAAAGTAATTCTGATGGTATGGCTGAGTATTTTTATAAGGCATAGACTGTTGTGGCTACTACTGCTAGTTTGGAAAGGTATCTTGTCTCCACCTCAAGTTGGGATGGTTTCTCTATTGGTAACCAGTAGTAGACTGTTGTCCAAAAGACTGAGTGGCAGCCACATGCTCCATCACAAAGTCTTGAAATTGAACAGCTGAGGGGCATTCCTCAAGAGAGTGAGTGGGGGACTGGCATACAACACATGCCTCTTCCACTTTAGCAGCCATGGGTAACTGCCTTACTCCCATGAGCTTATCAAACTTCAAGGTCAAACTCTCCACTTTCCTTTCCAAATCGTTATGCCCACATACCTCATACTTCTTCCTTCTTATGGTATTTTCTTTCACCATTCTAGGGGTGTCCAAGTCCCTAGACAATGTCCCTCTCTGCATGGAGTTGTCACTGATGATGTCAAACAATTCCCAAGCCTCCTCAGCACTTTTATGGAGGTAAGTACCACCACAAGAGGCATCTATCATATCTTTGCTTTTAGAATCAATTCCCTGATAGAAACTTTGAACAAGTTGCCATTCAGGGATTTGATGATGGGAACATTTCTTTAGGAGCTCTATGAATCTCTCTCATGCTTGGTAAAAGTTCTCAGTTCGGTCTTGAGCAAATGAGATAATGCCCTTCCTCAACTGGCTTGTCTTGGACATGGGGAAAAACTTGGCCAAAAACTGACATTGAAGATCACTCTAGGACTGAATACTATTGGGTGGGAGCATTGACAACCAAGTCCTGGCTCTATCCTTTAATGAAAAAGGAAAGAGTCTCATCCTGGTTACTTCCTCCCCCAAACCTGTTATATTGAATGTAGTGCACAGTCCTAAAAACTTATCAATATGCTTATATGGGTCTTCTTTGGTCAAGCCATGGAATGAGGGTAGCATTTGGATTATGGAAGACTTGATCTCATAGTTCCCTTGAACAGCAGGGAATTGAATGTAGAAGGGGGAATTATAAACCCTTGGTGCATTGAATTTCTTCAAGGTTCTAGGTTGCTCACCCATTTTAGCAGATTTAGATGCAACAGATGTGGGTGAGATTTGTTTAAACCTAAGAATTCTTTCAACCTCTGGATTTAATGGAACAATCTGAGGATTGAGAGTTCTCCTTCCAAACATACACCACTCACAATCTTAATACACACAAGATGCAGAGAAAATTTAACACAACAATCAGGAACAAGCACAATTAACTAATAAATCTACAAATCCACATATAAGGAATATAAGAGTAGAGGGATGCAAACTTTAGAGCAACCTCTAGCACAATGCTCTTCCTTAGAAACAGCTTCTGATCTGATGAAGTAATAAAAACTACTCCAAAACAATAAAAATTTTCAAAAGCAGTTAGTGAAAACTTAAATAGGCTATTACAGATCTACAATCTATACTATAAAAACTTAGATCTACCAATTTTAAGCACATAGATCCTCAGCAACGGCAGCAAAAATTTGTTGGGCTCTTACCTTATGTTCAAAAAGAGGTTTAAAATCACACAATTAAAGGATCTATTGATTGCACACACCAAGGCAAGTAGACACACAGACCTGCAAGTATTCAGGGCCTATTGTAGCAAGTTTTAAAAGGATAAGTAAGGGAATATCCATAGGGAAATGTGAGCTGAAAATTAAGTAAATCTCCATATCTAAGGCAGATCTGGCACCTTACCTAATACTAAAATAGCAAAAGAGAGAGGGGAGGTTTTAAGGGGTTGTCACTTTAAACTAAACTACAGAAACAACATTTAATGCAGAAATGAATTGAGATTAAATCCAGAGTTCAGATCTTTGCAAGTGAGGGGAAGTTTTGGTGAAATTAAAAAAAAAAAAATGGAGAGAAGCATCTTGGAGTTTGGTCTTGCTGTACTTGGGTTGAGCTGTCAGGGTTACAAAGAGTTCAGAGTGCACCAATCCCTCATCTGGCTATAAGCACAGCTGATGGTAGAAGAATCTGATCTAGGCCAGAGATTTGGCTTGATCTTAAGGTTATGATCTGTCCACTTCAATGGTCACAGATCATCTAATAGATTCACTCCATTCTCATGCTTCCATCAGAACATTATAATCACTATAAATGCTACGACTGTCAGGCCACAGACACAGGCAATTGCAAGAACATCAGATCTAGGGAGATCAAATGGTATCGAAGAGGTCTACCAGTTAAGTGGGTGAGCTATTCCCATCTACACAAATCCGATTGAGCACCAAATGAAACCAGATGAACTATGGATCTAATTAAAATAATAAAACTAGTGTTGCATTAAAACAACCTCACTATATAATGAAACGCTCTCAGATTTGTAGTTTGTACATCATCTGACCCTCAATAATACTCTCAACTCTCCCTAATTATAGATCCAACCTCACTCCTTACTACTCTAAAGAAATTAGCCAACCATTGTTGGGCAAAAAGGAAGAGTAGAGAATTTTGATGCAAGCTCTGATCTATAGAATTGATCCCCCCTTTTTCTGGCAACTTCCCTCCTCATATAGCTCTCCCCTTCAACCTTAGATCTATTTTTCCCGCCAATCACAGCTTAGCTAGAATAACTCTATTATTCCCTCTTTTATTCCCCGTTTAGAAGGCTCTCTCAGTTAGTTAGAGTTGGGGGAGAGCACAAGGGTTGGTTAAGGTTTCCTAGGGCACTTCTAAAAACTTTGTTCTGGTCATCAGAGTGCCTCAGATTACGTGAAGTAGGTCACCAACTTGTAGCGTGTGCACAGTAGCTTTTCTGAGAAGTCCTTCAGTCGATTTCGATAAGTTCTTGAGGCTTTCGATAGGTTCCAAATAGGCCTTCTATTCCTTTCTCTAGGATTCAGGATCCTTTCGATAGGTTCTGATAGGTTGGTGTTGAAAATAAAGCTCCAGCATCCACAACCTTCATCTGGTGTGTTCGACAGGTTGAGGGATCCTTTCGATAGGTTGATTTATGCGCAATAAGTTTCGATAGGTTCTCTTCTGGCTCCTATCAATGGGTTTTCAGACTTTTCGATAGGTTCTGCTCAAGCTTAGGCAACCATTCGATAGGATGCTCCCTTTTTATTTTCGACTGCGCGATGGGTTCCGGATCGTATCGAATTCTCCCATCCTCACGACTTCTTCCTTTTTTCAGCCTTCAGATCCTATCGATAGGTTCCAGTAACCTCTCGACAGGTTGTTTTCAGCCTATTTTCACTCCTTCAAAGCTGCTCTGCTATTGTTGCATGCTCTAAGTGGGCCATTGTTGGGTCTGAACTGTACGGAGACATGGATTTCTGCACTATGACTGCCTTTTATTGCTATCTACAAGACATACTCAATAAGCATTTATTTGTCCACTCATAGGTCTATCAAAACTCATGTTAAGGGGTGAAAAGTGGTACTTTTCAAATATTAACAGAGACTATATACTGAAACAATAATATATAATCAAAATGCAGACTGAAACAATAGTCTTACATTTCAGTCTAGAGACCAGACCTGGACAACCCCGAATTAAGTGCCTGCAAACCTGTACGTAATTCGATTGCACGCCACATCACAAGCGTACAATCAGTCCCCCTTTCAGACCAAACTTCCTTTCCCAGACCTATTCGAGACTCGATCATGCACCTGAAGCCAGACGCGCGATCGGATTGAGCGCTACAACACTAGCGCACAATCGGCCTATGCCCGACCTAGCCTCACTGTCCTTAACCCCTAAGTTTCCTCAATTGAGCGCTTCTGAAGAATCGCTTAATCGAATTGTGGCCGTACTAACAAGCGCACAATTAGCCCTAATGCTATTAGGATTGGGAAACTCGTTGAGCAAGTCAGCCAATCGCTCACTAAGGCGGTGACCAACTCAAAGCGATTAAGTGTCGGGAAATTAGTGTGTAATTCGATTAAATGCTTGGAAAATGATGCGTAATTGAAGAAAAACCTATAAAATATTTTTTTCCTAATTCGCCTAAAAGGCTGGCAATTTTTCGAGAGAGAATGGATTTTTTTGGGATTCCAAAACCAAAGAACTCCAAGGACAAACCCATAGAGCACCTTAATCATGGTTAAGAGATTCATGTTTCTAATCTTCAAGATTTCTCTCCGCAACCCCGATCCTTAGGTAATGATTTAATTTTTAGTTTCCGACCATAACTTCTAGCCTATAGATTTAGGATTCCTCTGAGTTTTAATTATTAGATTTTAATTTTTAGATCGTAGAAACCTTTTTAGACCACAAATATCTTATATCTGGTTCTAATTCTCCAAATTCGGAACTAGTCCTTAATCCGACGGTCTAATTCATCGACCCTAGGCTCTAATTCCATTCTAAAATCTCGATTTATAGTCCTATCATTAATTTCTGGTTCTAATCCTTCGATTCAGAACCAGTTCTTAATCATACGGCCTGATTTTCTGATTTCAGACTCGAATTCAGTCCCAAAAATTTAGTTTTTATTTTTAATGTAGACACCCAAATTCAGCCCAAGGCCCGATCGAAACACATTTCGAGAGAAGCGCATCTCTGAGTTGTTGATGGCATGCTTGAAACCCTTAGGAGCCTTACCAATTAGAAGCCATCCTTGACCCTTAGGAATCACCCTAGATCCCTTAGGAACCTTCCAAACCCTTAGAAACCAATCCCCATCCTTAGGAACCATTCTGAACCCAACCCTAGCTTTCCCAGGCAGTGGATGAATAGTGGTGCACCAGATCTAGTTGGGCCATTCTACTATGATCAAATCTTATATCATTGGAAAGTAGAGGTCTCCAGATTTCCAACAAACCAAGAATCACCCTAATTGGAGCTGCATGTCAAAAGTTATCGCGATCCAAAGTTTGAAGCAAAATGAGCACTGTTGAACCTATCGCATGGTTCATTTGAACCTATCACATGATTCATTTGAACCTATCGCGAGGTTCATTTGAACCTATCAAGAGGATCATTGAACCTCACAATAGGTTCCTTGGTCTGGCGCAATTAATAGTTGTACCAAACCAAAATTAGAGAAATTTGGCACCAACTCTTCTCTCTCTGCAGGCTACCCACTTCTGGACTTTGGGCCAGTACTGTTTTACTGTACATATGCTTGGCGCAAGTAATAGTTGCGCCAGGCATATGAATAGTAACTATTGGTTTTTTCTTTGAAATTCATGATTAGGGTTTGACTTGTTTACCACCTGAGTCTTTGGAGTGTATTTTTGACAACACTATTGGACCCTTTTAAAACTTATTTGCAACCCCTAAGTGCCTTAAACCCCCTACCCTATCATCCACCATTGGAGCTTCATTTCACATATCTCCAAGCTCCAGAAACCCTAGAAAACCTTAGATGAAACATTACCTAATTTCTAAACCCAATTAGCATCTAAGACATCCCCCTAACCCCTCCTTTCCCTATAAAAGGAGAGGCACCCCTCCCTTATAAAGGTTGAAAAATTAAGAGAAGAAAATTTCCAAAGAGAGAGAGAGCTTTAAAGTGAGAAGATATTTCTCCCTTTGGTGTACATTTCCCATACAAAAATCAGAATTCAAAACCTCTTTCCCACCCTTGCCTTTCATGAAAAGCCTCTAGGTTAGTTGTGTATGCTACCCTAGCACCCTCCCTCTACCTCTTAGCTATCTCCCTTAAGAGTTAGAACCGATTTTCAAGCTTTGCAAGCCACCAAGAGTTCATCAAAAACAAGTCACGCAAGGCTCTCCTATGGTGCTATAAGGGCCTGAGGACTCCGGCTCTCCCCTTTCCTCTCCTATCTCTTTTTAGCATTACTCATCCTTGCATTTGTACTGTTACGCCACCGACTTTTTGGTAAGAGCGGAGGGGCACAAATAGGATCTTAGAGCCCTTTGAGTAAGAAGAATCTTATTTTGCTCTTATCATTTCTTTTTTATTCTGGCCATAAGTAGAGACCGCTTTAAGCGGGTTGATCGGGTGCCTAACACTTCCCGATCGATAACCGAAGCCCCTACCCAAGAGCCTTTGGCATAGACCGGTGAACCGGAGTCATATTTTTAGCCCTTCGGTATTGATAAAAATGAATTAGGTTTTCCGGGACACCAAAACTCTGAGTGGCAACTCCAAATTGATACTTATTTGAGAGCAAGTGTATCGCCGCGACAGGATCGTCACAAATCCCACGGTTGCACAGATGGCGACTCCGCTGGGGATAGCTTTTATAGCTTCTCCTTGAAATTTGGCCATTTCTTTTTATTTCACTAACCATTTTTGCTATTTTTTTTACTATTTTTTTATTTTTTCTTTACTTTTTCGTCATTTATATGCCTTAGCTAATCGGCGGGCTTACTTGTGCATTAGTCTTTAATTTCCTTTACATTTCCGTCATTTTTGGTGCCTTAGCCGATTGGCGGGCTTACTTGTGCATTGTAATTTAATTTCTTTATGTTTTCATCATTTAAAGGGCCTTAGCCAATTGGCGGGCCTACTTGTGTAAACTTATTCTGACAGTGGACGCCGATCAGTAGTGGCGGCAAGGGGTCATCACCCCCATCCTTAGGAACCATTCTGAATCAAGCCCTAGCTTTCCCAGGAAGTGGATGAAGAATGGTACACCAGAGCTAGTTGGGCCGCCCTTCTATTATAATCAAATATTATACCATTAGAAAGTAGAGGTCTCCAGCTTTCCAACGAACTAAGAATCACCCTAATTGGAGTTGTACGTCAAAAGTTATCGCGATCCGAAGTTTGAAGCAAAATGAGCAATGTTGAACCTATCGCAAGGTTCATTTAAACCTATCGCGAGGTTCATTTGAACCTATCAAGAGGTTCATTTAAACCTATCGAGAGGATCATTGAACCTCGCAACAAGTTCCTTGGTCTGGCACAACTAATAGTTGTGCCAAACCAAAATTGGGGAAATTTGGCCTAGCGCAACTAATAGTTACGCCAGACCAACTCTTCTCTCTTTGCGGGCTGCCAACTTCTAGGCTTTGTGCCTATACTATTTTACTGTACATATGCTTGGCACAACTAATAGTTGCGCCAGGCATATGAATAGTAACTGTTAGTTTTTGCATCGAAATTCATGATTAGGATTTGACTTGTTGACCACCTGGGTCTTTGGGGTGTATTTTGATAGCACTGTTGCACCCTTTTAAAGCTTATTTGCAACCTCTAAGTGCCTTAAATCCCCTACCCTATCATCCACAATTGGAGCTTCATTTCATATATCTCCAAGCTCCAAAAACCCTAGAAAACCTTAGATGCAATATTACCTAATTTCTAAACCCAATTAACATCTAAGACATCCCCCTAACCCCTCCTTTTCCTATAAAAGGAGAGGCACCCCTCCCTTATAAAGGTTGAAAAATTAAGAGAAGAAAATTTCCAAAGAGAGAAAGAGCTTTAAAGTGAGAAGATCTTTCTCCCTTTGGTGCACATTTCTCGTACAAAAACTAGAATTCAAAACCTCTTTCCCACCCTTTCCTTTCATGAAAAGCCTCTAGGTTAGGTGTGTGTTCTACCCTAGCACCCTCCCTCTACCTCTTAGCTATCTCCCTTAAGAGTTAAAACCGATTCTCAAGCTTCGCAAGCCACCAAGAGTTCATCAAAAGCAAGCCACGCAAGGCTCTCCTACGGTACTACAAGGGCCCGAGGGCTCCGGCTCTCCCCTTTCCTCTCCTATCTCTTTTTGGCACTTCTCATCCTTGCATTTGTACCATTATGCCGCTGACTTTTCGGTAAGAGCGGAGGGGCACAAATAGGATCTTAGAGCCCTTTGGGTAAGAAGTTTCTTTTGCTCTTATCATTTTCTTTTTATTTTGGTCATAAGTAGAGACCACTTCAAGCAGGTTGATCGGGTGCTTAACACCTTCCCGATCGATAACCGAAGTCCCTACCCAAGAGCCTTTGGCATAGACCAGTGAACCGGAGTCGTATTTTTAGCACTTCGGTGCTCAAAAAAATGAATTAGGTTTCCAGGGACATCAAAAGCTCTGGGTGACGACTTCAAATCGATACTTATTTGAGAGCGAGCGCTTCGCCACGACGGGATCGTCACAAATCCCACGGTTGCACATTTAATTTCTTAGTTTAATAACTCAAAAAATCTTAAATATTAATTCTAGTTTTTATAATCCCAGTTCATAATTTAATTCATAATTATTATTCCGAAATCAACTCTGAAAAGCTTAAAAATATTATTTCACGATCCAAAAATCTAATTTACCTTTAATCTTAGCCACTTGATTTGCCCAAGGGAGCTTATAGAGGGTACTCGAGAATGAGGCCAATCCTCCTTAGCATAACGGGCCCAAACCCCCCCTTTTTTAGGAATTTTAGAATTAATTAATTATTTTAGTTTTATCTTTTTAGTGTAATTGATTAGTAGGTTTATTTTATTTCAGCATATTTAATTGATTAAGTGCATTAAAGTTTAGTATGACTGATTAATTACTTTAAATTAGAATTTAATTGATTAATTCCTTGCTTTAATTAGGATTTGGTATGATTAATTTCATTGCTTTAATTAGATTTTTAGTATAATTAATTCATTGCTTTAATTAGAATTTCAATAAAATTAGTTTACTTATTTCAATTAAATTCTTAATAAAAAATCACTTATTTGTTTTAATTAGATTTTAATAAAAATTAATTCGTTTGCTTTAAATTAGAGTTCAGTAAAATTAGTTTTCTCCTTTAATTAGAATTCTAGTAGGACTGTTATAATTGCTTTAGTTAGAATTTTAATACAATTAGTATACTTGATTTAATTAAAATTCTAATACAACTAGCATACCTGATTTAATTAGAACCCTAATACAATTGGTATGCCCGAACTAATTAGAATTTCACTAGAACTATTACATGTGCACTCCTAGTCTAATTAGGGAACCTGATCATAATCAGACTTCTAATGGGATTAGGAGACCACAATTAATCAGTAGTATTAGGATACTAAATTGATTAGAATTCTAATAAGATTTGGAAGCTAAATTAACTAGACTCCTGATAGAACTAGAATATCAAATTAAATAAACTGCAATAGATCATCACATAGCTAAACTCACAACAGAACCAGGGAAGTCTAAATCGACCAGAATTATAACTATAACGGGAAATAAAAGGAAATTAGACTATTTAAATTAAGGAAAAGACTGCTACTGACGTTCGCAGGCGAACGATTCAGTATAGAAGTAACCCATACCCGCTCTTAAGCATGATCATTGACGTGTTGCAGCATTGATAAATATCTGCAGTTGGCGATCGCAATAAACTAGGAATCTTCCTAGAAAATCTTTTTTTATTATTATTTATTTTCTCCTCAACTATTTCAAACACCGCATCACTTGAGTCCACTAGGATTGAATTGGAAGCCACTAATTCAACGGGAATCGAGAGGAACCTAGAAAAAGCGTGCACCAACACATACCCTTCACAATTCCTCCAAAGTTTTACTCACCCATAACCCTCATACCCAGCTCAAACCCATACCTTACATCAATCCCAATTCACCCACATCCCTACATCCCACAGTCAGCTCCAAACCTTTCCCTATACCCAATGGCCTCATCAGACCCCACCCCAAAATCTGACTTCCACTCATCACATCACCCAGCAAACCTTCCCTCACATTCAGTGGACTTACCCAACCCCCATTCAGACCCTTCCCGTCCAGTCCATGCAACACCAACAAGAGAATCCCACCCTCACTACACCTTATGTAGACCAGCAGTATGAAGAGGACAAGATTAAAAATAGTGGTGCTTATGCCAGGGCATTGACCAGCATTAACCCTCCTCCTATAATTTCCCACCCCCTGGTAGCCCAGAGAGAAGCCCAACCGACTGCTGAAAGAATGGCCCCCATGTCTAAGGAATCAGAGCAGTTGAAAGAATAGTTAGACAAAATTCAGAAGCAGTTGTTGAAGATGGGTGGTGCTGAAATCCACACCACGGACTTCTCGAATTTGTGTTTGTTCGCTGAGGTCCCCTTGCCTTCAAAATTCAAAATGTCGACTTTTGACCAGTATAATGGCACCGACAATCCCATAGCACACCTCAAGTCTTATTGTGGGGACATGTGCCAGTATGGAGGAGACGAAAGACTATTAATAAATGTCTTTCAAAAGAGTTTGATTGGTCTGGCCTTAAGGTGGTTCACGTCCTTAGAACCATCTATGATAAAGACCTGGAAAGACTTAACGCATTATTTCATGAACAATATGTCTACAATATAGACATTAAATCGCGTAAGTCAGATTTGGCTCGATTAAAGTAGAACCTGAATGAAACCTTTAGCAATTATTTAGGGCATTGGAGAGCATTGGCAGCTCAGGTTAGAAATAGGATACTTGATGACGAGCAAATAGAAATGATTTCCAAGTACACTCTGCCAGTGATCTCGGACTTTCTAAAGTACCAGCAGCAATCCAGCTTTGCTGATCTGGTAAGGAACGTAAATCGCTGTGAAGATGCTATTAGGGAAGGTCGCTTGAGCAAGAGCGTCCCTGGGGGAGCCAGTGGAGTTAGGAGGTTCTCAGAGCAGAGAAGCGAGAAGAGAGCAGGGGCTGATGTCCAGAACATTGCCAACACCAGGCCCAATAATAATATGACCCCGTTCTAATTTAAGGCAGCCCAGCCAGCACCAGTCAGAACTGAGTCTACACATAGAACATAGAATAGACAAGGGATGCAGATGACTCCAGAGCAGAGGAGAGCCCATTACGATCGAGTTTTTATGCCCTTGGGGCAATCTTTGAATGTACTTTTACCTTTGCTAATAGAAAAGGAACTAGTTACCGCCCTCCAACCACGACCTCTTCCTAATCCAATCCCGAAGAATTATGACCCCAACACTCACTGTAATTTTCATCAGGGTCCGGGTCACCTGACTGATCGTTGCTTCCCATTGAAGCACGTGATATAAGATTTAATTGATGTCGTGCACCTTCCCAAGTGAACCAACATGCAAATATACATCAAGTGCCTTTACCCCCACACCCTACCGGAGGAGCAGGTCTAAGACCCACCATCGGGACGATAGAGGAATGTGAGGAGGAGTTTGAATTTGACTCGTTAGATTATATCAGTGACCGGGAAAGTTATATGGCACCATTGCAAAGAAATTGTGAAGAGAGGAGTATTGGGGTGATTGAACCCTTGAATTTGTCAGATTATTTCCCCAATCCAGCACCACAAGTTAAACCCATAGATCTTAGGGTTTATTTCCCATCACCCACACCCATCAGTTATGTGCAGATTAATGCATATCAACCATACACTACCACCCCCATTAACTACCCAATAGCCCATCAGATCCCCCATCCCCCACATCACCTATCAACTATCAGTGGTCCACTCCTACCCCATTACCCCCGGTGCAACCACTCGCAAACTTCACCACCTCCACCTGGCCCAATTTTTCCACCCACCCATCTGTCACCGAAGTTAAACAAGTCTTACCCATCCATCCTGAGACATTAGTTCAAGTGCACTAGATACCGACAGCTACTCCGTTTAAGATTTCAGGACCAACCTACAATCCTCATCAGATCTCATTGAGTTATGAGCAGACGGATGTCAACACTGGCAGCAACAGAGAAAGGGCTGTAGATTTTGTTACTCGATCAGGGAAGATTTCTAAGCAACCGAAAGCACTAGCAGCAGCACAAACCCAACCCGAGGGAAAGAAGGATAGTGCTATAAACCCTTTTGAAAAAATGAGTCGTGAACATATACTGGAGACTCAATTGAGAAGAATGTCGGCTCTTCACTTTCAAGCTTTGATGGTGGCATTAAATAATGCGCATGTATCGCTTCAGGTGTGCCCAGATGACGTCGGGTAGATCATTGGTCGAGTGATGGCTCCAAATGCCATTTCGTTTTCGAATGCCGATTTACCGAATGAGGGAAGTACTCACTCAAAATCCCTTAATATTACTGTGGAATCCGAAAATATGATAATCCCTTTGGTGTTAATTGACAATGGGTCTGCTCTGAATATATGCCCACTAAGAACCGCCACAAAGATTAGGGTAGATCCATGCATGTTGAGACCCACGAGAACCAATGCCCGAGGTTTTGACAATACGAGAAGAGAGATAATGGGAGAAGTTGGCCTTGAGCTATTGATTGGGCCAATGACCTTCTCCATATTATTTCAAGTAATGGACATCAAATTTTCATTCAATCTATTGTTAAGACGCCCATGGTTGCATGAAGTCGGAGCGATACCGTCTACGCTGCATCAAAAGCTCAAGTTTCTGTCTGGGCATAAGATTATCACTATCATTGGCAAGGGACACAGTGAGAAGGAAAAAGCCACCAACAGCATTGAGAAGCTAAAAGTGTTGGATGTGCCACACACAGCTGAGGATGTCGACCTCCACAGTTTTGAGTATGAAGTATCAACAGTGCTCCAGGAGCCCATCAAGGGCATCATTCCAAAAATCAAAGGTGGAATGATAGCGACAGTGGCCATGCTCCATAAATGGGGTAAAGGAAGAGGACTTGGGCCTAGACTGCAAGGCAGAAGAGAGCCGGTCATAGCCAAGGGTGGTCAAAAAGTAAGATTTGGGCTAGGTTACAAGCCCACTAAGTAAGAGGTTCGAGAGGATAAGGAGAAAGCCCAAGCCACAACAGCTGCAAGAGCCAGAGGGATACACTTAGAAGAGAAGCCTCGTCTCAGGCCTCACATCAGGGATTCATTTGTAAGTGTCGGGGTCATGAAAATCAATTAGAACAGGGCTACCCAATTAACCCCACTCAAGCCCACAGCACCTGTTCACCCCACCAATCCCCACATCACACTTCCCAGCCTGGAAATAAACCTGGCCTCGTTATCCCTCTTTGAGGAATGACATTTCATACCTGAACAGTCTCCCCCTATGGTAAATCACCACAAAACTATGTTGATATTTGAGGGCATAATCTTAAACGAATCCGGGATCAACATGATGGAGGCTGACTCTAAAGAGTCGTATCAGTCAGCACCCCCCATCCGAATAGGTAAAGGAGAGACATCTCAGGTACGCAATTGGGCATCTTTGCCCCAAACTCTGGAAGCAGGGAGTTGCCTAAACTTTAACACCCGTTTCCCAAAAAAAAATAAACTGTAAAAAGTGAGATAAGCCCTTGGCAAGCAATACCGTGTATATATAGGGACCTGCTTTGCCAAGGGCCCGTCTCCGAAGAAAACAAAAATTCTAAAAATATAAAGAAAATACAAAATACAAAAATATTATCTTTCAAAATTCTGAGTAAAATCTCACAAAAAGATGCCTTAATCGAAATGCCCGTCCCACGGGAAATCGACCCCTTTCCTGTAGAAATACAAAAAGAGGTAGGAATTATGAGTCTAGTTGAGGATGTCCCTTTTGAGGAGCTCCCTAATGAGCTTCTTGATCGGTTTGCCAACTTTGAGCATGACCCTACCCCCATTGGTGAAGAAACAGAGGATGTCAATCTAGGGACTGAGGAGATTCCTCAAATTTCTAAGATCTGAACGTCGATATCTTTTAAAGAAAGAAAAAGCATGATCGATTTCCTTCGGTCATACTAAGATATTTTTACCTAGTTGTACGAGGACATGCCCGGTTTGGATACCGATTTGGTCGAGCATGAGTTGCCACTATACCCTGATATGAAGCCGGTCAAGCAGAAGCTAAGACGTCTCCGACCTGAGTAGATGCTGAAAGTCAAAGACGAGGTCATCAAATAATATGATGAGAGATTTCTCATGGTATCTAAATACCTGTAATAGCTAGACAATATTGTTCTGGTACCGAAGGACGGAAAAGTCCGTATGTGCATCAATTTCCGAAACCTGAAGAAGGCGAGCCCGAAGGATGATTTTCCGTTGCCACACATCGACATCTTGGTCGATAACACTACTAGACATGGGCTTTCTTTCATGGATGGATTCTCCGGATACAACCAGATAAAGATGGCAGAGGCCGACCGAGAAAATACAGCGTTCATCACCCCCTAGGGAACCTTTTGCTATCGAGTCAAGCCATTTGGGCTAAATAATGCTAGGGCAACGTACCAGAGAGTTATGACTGCATTGGTTCACGACATGATGCATCGAGAAATTGAAGTGTATGTCGATGATATGATAGCCAAGTCACCGGAGCGAAGCGATCACTTGGTAAACCTCCAAAAGTTGTTTGAGAGGCTGAGAAAGTATAGGAGAGATATATGAAAAATTGTTAGGATTCATCATCAACAGGAGAGATATCGAAGTCAACCCAGTCAAAGTAAAGGCCATCACAAAAATGTCGTCGTTGTCTACTGAGAAAGAGGTTAGAGGGTTCTTGGGTAGGATATAGTATATCAGTCGATTCATTACACAGCTCACGCCTATCTACATGCCGATCTTCAAGCTACTTCCAAAGAACTCACCCGTTGAATGGAATGACGATTGTCAGGCAGCATTCAATAAAATCAAAAGCTACCTCCTCAATCCACCAGTGTTGGTACCACCCGAGCTGGGGAGACCACTCTTGATGTATCTCTCCACAACGGAAGTTTCGATGGGATGTGTCTTAGGGCTGCATGATGATACGGGAAGAAGGGGGCAGGCTATCAACTATCTCAGTAAGAAGTTTACCGATTACGAGACGTGCTATTCTCATCTGGAAAAAGCATGTCTGGCTCTTGTATGGGCCACCCAGAGGCTCTGCCACTACTTACCATCCCAGGCCATTCTACTTCTAGCACGCATGGATCCATTGAAGTACCTTTTCGAGGAGCCAGCCCTCACTGGGCGAACTGCACATTGATAGCTTTTATTGTCTGAGTTTGAAATCACCTACGTTGCTCAGAAATCGATCAAGGGGTAGGCACTCGTCGATCATCTCACCGATAATACTTTGCCAGATTATGAGCCTTTGAGAACTGAATTTCTTGATGAGGACATCTTGTTCATGACGGAAGACGATACTGAGGAAGCAGAAGAATCATGGGTAATACACTTCGATGGGGCAGCAAATGCCGAGGGTCAGGGAGTTGAAGCCATTTTGATTTCACCGAGGGGATCCCACGTACCGGTCTCCATCAAGCTCAACTTCCCTTTCACTAATAACATGGCCGAGTACGAAGCTTGTGTCGCTGGCCTACAGGCGGCTCTCGATCTAAATGTAACTCACCTCCGAGTATTTGGTAATTTGCAGTTGATCATTTGCCAAACGAATGGGGACTGGAAGATGAAAGACGAGAAATTGATCCCCTACCATGAGCATCTCGAGGACCTAATTGCTTGTTTCAAGGATATGACATTCTCATATGTTTCTCTAATAAGAAATTACTTCGCCGACGCGTTAGCCACTTTGGCGTCAATGGTAGAGATCTTGTACGGTGTCAAGATGAAGCTGATCATGATCAAACAGAGAAATAAGCTAGATTTCTGCCTGTAGATCGAGGAACCCCTAAAGCCTGATGATTACCCACCTTAGTTCTAAGATATCAAGAATTTTCTCGAGACTGGTGCTTTTCTTGAGGATATGTCCAAAGTAGATCGACAGACTATCCAACGTCTAACGGGAGGGTACGTCATCTGTGGCGAGTGCCTTTACAAGCGGTCCTATAACAACATTCTACTCAAATGCCTTACTGAGAGCGAAGCAGTCAATATCATGAAGGAGATCCATGAGGGATTATGCGGTGCCCACATCAGTGATCACATGCTCGCTAAGAAAATTCTACATTAGAGATACTTTTAGACTACTATGGAATTGAATTGCTACAAGCATGTTCAGAAATGCTATAAGTGTCAGGAACACTCCAGTCAGATACACGCTCTTGCCATCGATCTACACTGTATGACCACTCCTTAGTTGTTTGCTACCTGGGGCCTTGACGTCATTGGTATGATTAATCCGAAAGGCTCAAAAGGACATCAATTCATCCTCATCACCATTGAATACTTTACTGAGTTGGTAGAGGCAGCATCATATGCCAACATCACGGCCGGTCACATCGAGAAGTTTCTCAAGAATAATATTGTGTGCCGATTTGCAGTACCCAAAGATATCATCACGGATAATGGCACCAACTTTACGAATAAGCGCATCAGGGCCCTCTGCGAGCACTACAAAATCAAACACCATCGCTCGTCACCTTACCGAGTGCAAACCGATGGAGCCATGGAGGCTGCGAATAAAACAATCGTTCACATCCTTGAGAAGATGGTCGTCACCTACCGAGATTTGAGTGAAATGATACCCTTTGCATTGTGGGCCTACAGAACGTCGATCCGTACTGCTATAGGGGCAACACCATTCTCCCTTGTGTATGGAACTGAGGCCGTCTTGCCAATTGAGGTTGAAGTACCCTTGCTCCGAATCCTCCTTGAATCAGGCTTACCCGAAGCGGAGAGAGAGAGATCTCGCTTTGAACAATTGAATCTGTTGAACGAGAAAAGGCTCCTGGCCTTGTTTCATACCCAAGTTTATCAAGGGCGAATCGCACGCGCTTACAATAAGCATGTTCGCTGTCGAGATTTGAAGGTGGGAGACACTGTGCTGAAGAAGATCTTCCCATCCCTCTACGCCGATCCAAGAGAAAAGTTTAAGCCTAATTAAGAGGGACCATATGTCGTCAAGGAGGTACTGCCAAGATACGCCATCCGCCTGGCCACCATGGACAGAGATCCCTTTCCTAAGCCCATCAATGCTGGATATGTCTGACGATTCTACTCTTAGTCTCACGGCAAGGTAAGTATTGGTAAAACAGATATGTGACTGCTTAAGAACCACACAAAAGAGGCCATCATTCAAAACCCAGTAGCTAAAAAGCATCTCTGAAATGATAATATCCTTTGCTATCCCATTTGAGCCTTAGCCTTTCTTTCCATAACCCCTTCCCTGAAAAAAGAAAAGCATGTACATATACCAAAAAGAGAGGAAGTAGAATTACTATCAAAAATAAAAAAAAATCAGAAAAGTAAAACATCACAAAGAGATTGCCTGAATAAAATAAAGGAAAAAGAAAAGAAATAGAAGAATCATGGGAGCTTGTATAGTAAAAATCCCCTAAAGAAGAAGTGTGTTGTAGAAAATTGAAACCGTATCAAGGAAACCCTTTTTAGCCCAGCATACCTTCAAATCCTAACCTGACCCATGGCCAAGCTACACCCTGAAGAAAGCCCTCTTTTTAGGTTCACAAGTAGTCATAGTATCTGTTAAGTCAACACGAGCCGAGTTGTGAGACGACACCAGAACCCATCTAGCCGGCTATGACGGAATCGACGTCTATGTCGTGGCTTTCGAAAAAAAAGAAAAATAAAATAAAATAAAAATATACAAGCTCAAAGCAAGATGGACGTGGTGAAAACTCGAAAGGGCGCTACGGGTAAAAGCAGTGAGCTTGTGCGGACCAGGTGAAAACCTGAAAGGGCGCTTGATGTAAGAGAGCTAAACCCATGGATGCGGTGAAAACCCAAAAGGGTGCCACGGGTAAAAAGAGGACAAAGACGGGCACGACGAACCCACCTTGGGCGTTGTGAGCAAAAAAGGTTTAAAAGAAAAAATTAAAGAAGAAAGGTTTGAAATGATTGATAAGATTGATATTTGAGAAACCATTTTGGTTACTCTCCCTGTTACCCATTTTCTGACTGGGCCGCTCATGTTAGTTCAAATCAGGCCCCGACTAGAATTGTCTTTGTGAAACTGCTTTGTCAAACGTATGAATCGAGGTAAGGAGAACGGTTTGAATCAATCCGACGGGATAGATGTTCCATTTTTGGCAAAAACTACTGAGCTTTATTCAGATCTAGTCACAAAAGAGGTTTGACCATGCTCAGAAGAGGACCCGTCATCTCACCATGTGACTAAGGCATTCAACAAAAAAAAAGCAAAAGAAGGAAAGAAAAATAAATAGAAAAGAAAAAGAAACCATACCTTTTGGAAGATAATAGATTTCCCTTTTCCATTCACAAACTCACATCTTTGCTTACACTACATCTCAAAAAATAATCGGTGTGATAGCTAGCTTTCTTTCTTTCTTTTTTACAAAAGCAGAAAAATAATAAAAACATAAAGAAAATATGTATACCAAAAAAATGTGTATCTACAAAGGGCTTCTTACACCCCTTTTCTTTAAGTCTGATTTGTGCAGGAGGTAATCAACGGCCCAGCTCACGGTTCAAGGCATGAATCTCTATGGGAAAACCATCCTCCCAAATATTATGCTCGGTCATCCAGCAGCCATGAATGTTCTTATACCTCTTCCGAGAAGCATCGCTAGCCCCAAGAGCAACATTCAAGGCTCCTTCCAGATGAATGACCTCGCTCTCAGTTGTGCCATCTCTAGTCTCTGCTACCTCTACTCTAACTTTCGCTTATGCCAAAAGCTCTTGCAGGACCCTCTTCTCATCAATCAGCAACTCAATGCGAACTTGAAGTGCCGTCTCCTTCTTCGGCCAGGGACCTCCCACATCAATACTCTCTGCCTGATCCAGATGGTCAGCAGTAGGCTGCTTAGCTAATAGCCAAGCCTCATACTCTGGGGAAGACTGAACTGAATCCCCCTGCTCTAATTCACACATTAGCGTTGACTAACGCGTCTCCCAAAGAGCAGCAATCTGATCCATGTCCCCAGAGGACCCCCTAGAAAAGATCAAATCACATAGAAGGGGTTTCACTTCGCAAGGCACCTGCTGAGAGCAGCTGAACTGACACAACACCCGGAATGGGAAGTAGAAGGTGCTGCCAGTCAATCTTAGGAGGGTGATGCCCTCATGATCTCTCGAGCGAACTACTAGAAAGGTCCGATCCAACCAAGGGAGTCTCCATACTAGTTCTACATCAGTCAGCCAAAGCTTCAACTCTGACCAATCTCCCTATAGAATCATGTGACACCTATCTAGAAAGCATCGGACCACCTCACTTCGAACGACATAAAAGCGAGGCACGAGATGCTCACCTAACCAAACCTGGAGTAGCAAAGGACATCCCTTGAGGCTCTCCACCTTGTCCAAAGCGAATGCATCAAGGCATCAGTATAGCTCAGCAAGGACCAGGTGCATCACTGATCGGCCCTCTTCTAACTCGATCAAAACCTCGCAGAGAGCCAAAGAGAAGCTCTCTCCCCTAGTGAAGAAAAGGACTTCCGAGATGAGACTGAGAGCAAAGGCTTTCACGTTGAAGATATTCCTAACCGAAAATTTTCGAAGACTTTCGTCACCAAAAAGTTCTTTATGAAATTTGATCAAACACCTTGTGGGCCCCCCGATGAGACTTTTCTCATATTCAGATTTCTCCAAGCCCAGGGTGAGGTAAACGGCCTTAGCATAGCCCAGTTTCGGCATGACTCTTGCAAGGCCTCTGTGGAGCTTTAAGCCTGACAGAGTGGACAACTCTCCAAGAGTAGGAGATAGTTCTCGCTTCCCAAAATGAAATGCATGGGCATTTGCATCCCAAAACAAGATCGCCACATGAAGTAGGTCCCAACGTGAAGGAACCTCAAGAAAGAAGGAAAGACGGGATAGTCCAAGCCGCTCTAGATCGGCGAGCTCGCTCTCATTCAAGCTCTCAAGCCAACTTTTTAGAAAATTTGAACCCAAGCTCAAAGAAGGGAGTAAATTGGTTAAGTGCCCTCCATGTAAGGGAGGGTTGGAAAGCAAGTCCATGGACATAAAAAGATTTTTCGAGAATTTAGGTCGTCTCCGTGGGCAGCCCAGCATCATGTACGGGTAAACATGGTTAATGAGAGCGAAAAATATCCCTTCACTCCATGAAATACAAATCATAGTGATAGCACTGAAGAAAGTGGTACTGAGCGAAGCTACCCCAATAGTCAAGTTATGGACCACACTCCCAGTGCATTCACAAAAGGAGGAAAAGAAGTCGATGCATGGCTCAAGTCCCAAAGACAAGTTACTCCAAGGAACAGACAAGAGGAAAGGACGCTGACTCCTCCACATGCTTTGACTCCCCCAACACATAACACATATACCTCTCACATCTTTTACAACAACAACTGTCGAGGACAACCCTCTCCCAAGGCACCTAAAAAAGGCACCACCATAAACATAAACAACCTCCACCAATTTCTAGATGACTATATGGCTAACAAAGAACGCTCTAATCACACTTTTAGATTCGACAAATTTTGTCAAGACATCGACTTCACTGTACCCGCTAGTTCTAAACCTCCAAAATTTAACAAATATAACAGTATGGGAAATCCAAAGCACCACTTGGCCCTATTCTGCAATGACTATCGACCAATCCACACCAATCATGGGCTCTTGATCCATTACTTTTCAAGATCACTAGAAGGAAAAGCCCTTGACTAGTTCGCAGCCTTACCTTTAGCCGAAATCGAGACATTCGAAGACTTAGCTGACAGATTCCTAGATCAATACCAGCACCTGACTCATGATGAAATCAATCTCACTGACTTGATACACACAATATAAGAGGACGGTGAAGACTTCTCGACATTCGCCAACCGTTGGAGAAGACTTGCCGCTCGAACGGGGAATCAAATAAAAGAAAGCGATGTGATAGAAATCGTGATTAGCAATACCCGAGAGCCTCTTCGGAGCATTATCATCCTAAGCGACTATCATGACTTCGCTAGTCTTTATCAACGCGCCTCAAGCATAAAACGTCGATTAAAGAATGGAGACCTCAGTCTTCCTATCTTAACATCCAACGAACCCTCCTCTGACAACCACGAGACAAACACCCTAAACAAAGCCATAGACTCCAAATAAATCAATGCAAACCAAGAAAAAAACCAAACTAACCCTCAACCATACCACCTATATGACCAAGCTCAAGACCTCTACACAAACTTGTACCCTGACTATAACCAACCTCTATACCCTGAGAAAAACCAACCACTATACACCAACCAATACATGAACCCGTACTATGACCAAAATAAGTGCCCCAACGACACGCAAACTAACATCACCTATTACAAACCATTGTTTGATCAAACTCAACTTGCATACGAGACTGTACACTCATTCACCCCTGCCCCATTCCACCCAGCTAGCCTAATCCGAAGAATTAAACCTCCCTCGGAGCAAGACCATACTATTCACTTACAACCAACCAACCCTATCTCACGCACCTATAAACGCGAAGTTACCTTTCGCCCTGAACGGGTCACCAATATCACTAAATTCAAACTATCACCAAATCCACCCCTAAACTAACTCAACCCATCACCAAACTCATCGCTAAGCTCAGCACACTTATCTTCGAACCAACTCAACCTACCATTGAATCCAATAACCTACCAACAAACAAATCAACCCCCACATTCTCTGAGCAGACGCCTAAACCAATGACGCAAACCACCCCGAAACAAACTCACATGCCGACTCTAGGAGTAGCTTTCGAACCAATCAATCGGTATTAAACGATGCCATTCATACTTAAACCAATCATAAAACTAAAATCTAAATCCAAATCAGTAACCAAATCTACCCCTGAAATCACTAGCCTTCTCACTTCCAAATCAACTATGAAACACACCCCCGAAATCGAACACATTGTCCCACCAATCTCAAAACCGACCCCTAGACTAATCCCTACACCTGCTTTAAAACTTGAGCTCGACAACAAACACATCACCCCACTAACCTCAGAATCAACTCTCGAATTAACTTCTACGCCCACTTCGAAACCTAAACTCACTATCACCACACCAACCACGAAACTGAACCCCAAACTCAAACCTATTATAAGACCTAAACTTATCATCAAACCTAAACCTAAACCTAAACTTAGCATCAAACCTAAACCTACTATCAAAACTAAACCTATTATCGAATCTAAACCTATTATCAAACCTAAACCTATCCTCAAACATGAATCTATCACCGAAACTAAACCCATCATTGAACTCGATCCTGTTATTGAACACGAACGCGGTACTAAAATCGAACCTATTCCTACAATGCCAACCGCACTCACCTTTGAGCCTACCACAAAACCTATCAAGGAGTCGATCATTGCTCCCACTTTCGAAATCAAACCAAACTCAAATCTTACGATGCCAATCACCATCCAAATCAACATACCTCAAATCCAATCAAAACATGAAATCAACGTCACAACTAAAATCGCTTCTGATCATCAAATCCAAATCTCTGTGGACCTCACAATCAAAACCTTCACCGAACTCCAATCGGAGACAAAACTACTACGTCAAACTTCTGATACTCAACCTCCTCGTAGAATTATAAATAAAATTTTAAAACAACCTCACAATAAACCCAAAGTGGGAATCAAACCAAACAAGCATAATCAAGCAAAACTGGACCGCCCCACATGTAGGAAAGGTCAACCTTGGACTACGCCCTCGCGTCTCCTCTTCCTACTCTACCTCTGCCTTATCTTATCACTTCCTTTACAACACTACCATCCCTCTCAATAGTTTCCACTCCAACTTCACTCGCAAATAGCTTTCCAACCATCCTCTACGAGATGCCTCACTCTGTCAAAAAATAAAAGAAGGTCCCTCCCGATAAGGAGACCCGGGACACAAAAGACCTATCGAAGGATGAAATCAAACGACACCACACTTATTTTGATAAACCTTATACCATCCAAAACACAAACCTAAACATAACCTCACTCTCATCCCTCATCGATCAGATCGAAAGGGATCGAGAACCCCGAAACAATACTATCTAATCGAACGATCACTTCGACCATCCAACATGTCCCACCAAGCGGACTTCCTGAGTCAGTCCCCCACCTAAGGAACTGATGTTGTACCGTAACACAATAGTAATAATAAAAAAATAATATGAAAAAAATAAGAAAATAGAAAAGTATAAAAAAAAACTAAAAGTATAAATGCCTAAAACATAAATACTCGAAAACAAAAATACTCTTATATGTCCCAAACCCTTTGGACTCATGCTCGACCGAGAACTCGAAGTCAGGGAGCTAGTGCTAAGGAAACTGTGCTTATACAACCACCTCACCTGGAG
This sequence comes from Chloranthus sessilifolius, assembly GCA_021018995.1. Taxonomy (NCBI): domain Eukaryota; kingdom Viridiplantae; phylum Streptophyta; class Magnoliopsida; order Chloranthales; family Chloranthaceae; genus Chloranthus; species Chloranthus sessilifolius. The sequence continues at coordinate 86,291,481 of CM037594.1, read as the reverse complement.
GAAAACAAACCCATATAAGAAATACTTATATTATCTCGGCAACATGCTCAAGAAACAACCACAGGGGAAAGACTTTCTGACCCTTAGAATTATAACTCAATGACCATCATGTCTCGTAGCTTAAAAAAAAATACTTATATACATATCATCCTCGCAGTCATCACAAGGCATTCGCCAGTCGTAGGTCATTATTTTCGAAATCATTTAGGGTATCATCTAACTCATTGACCACCCTCCTATTCGGGCGAATTGATCAAAAGGACTAGTGGATCATGAAACTCTCTTTCTGAAATATAGAAAACTCTGAATTCTCATACACCCTTCCAACTATTAGAGTCGATGTTAGAGCAAAAAAAATGAAAATGTAAGGTTCCATCAAACCTCACAATTCTTACGTTAGGAGGTTGTTTAAAAAATATATACAAAAAAGAAGCACAACCGAGAGAGAGCAATACGACAAATGAAACAATCAATGAGTTCAGGGAAGTATAAGCCAATTGTGAGGGCATTCCTGATAATCTTATTGGGAAAGTATAAGCAAGCCGCGAGAGCATCCCTGATATCTTCACACTACTAGATATCGTTGTACGGTGGCGGGAGGAGGACAAAACTCCTGCTAACCATAGAACTTGAGACTTTGATGGTGTTGGACCATGACGGAGAGCTCAATTATGGCACCGCCACCAGAGAAGAAAGTAGTTGACTACTATTTCAAAATTAGGTTGAATAAGAAGCTACCCTCAGATCAATAAACCTTACCTCCTCTTCACCCTTTATTTTCTTTTCAGACAATGAGTCGGATGATTGTCCAAAACTCTTTTAGAATAAAACTGAAAACTCTCGAATGATAAGTGATGCAATCACTATTTATCTATCATTCCCCTCAATCCTTGTTGAAAGTTACAATACATGATGATGGTTCAGCACTTACAAAATCAAGCCTGCCATGTGGCGGAAATAATCAAACTACTTCCCAGCATGGGATCGTTACTAATACAATCTAGGGCATCTGTGAGGATGATAAAATTCCCACCATCACTTCACACTGGGGCATTTTTTTTAAGAGCACTAGCACCTTGATAGCGATACTTTGGTCACAAGACCGATACCCCAAACTAGGGCATTTTTTTTTATTTTCAATTTAGTTTTTGCTTTTCCACCGCGGATACCCCAAACTTGGGCATTTTTTTCATTTTTTATTTTTTTTTAGTTCATACTTTTCTGCCATGGGACCTCAAAACGAACACCTGAAACAGAACAACAGAGATGCACTCAAAAAAATAAACACCATACTCTAATACTACCCACTCCCCCTCTAACATAACATACAACTATAAACATAAATGAAACAAACACAATAAGAGAAAAATATCGTTCATTCTCAGCAATAAAGCAAAAAAACAATATAATTATAAACCTCTTAGGATTTAATACCCGGGATGCAAAATAAAAAGGAAGAAAAGACATTAGAAACTAAAAATGTCCCAAACTTTAAATCCTAAGTTTAGAAACAAAATCCATAACAACAAGGACCCAAAGCCCTTGCCTCACACATTTATAAACTATGCCTTCCTAAACCATGGAGTGACAAGTGTCACATCTTGAAAGCCCTCCCAATTCAATTAAATCCAAAACCAAAACACATACCCCCTAAAAAACACCAATCCACTCAAAAATAGATGAACCAATAGGATTAAAACATCTAACACTCATCTAGCATATTTAAAAAATTAAATCCAAATTTATACCTATCTAACAAGTGTCATCCTAAATCCAAACATAAGAACAAAATAAACAAACCTTAATCCTAAACACAGGGCTCATTCTCTCATCATGACAATAAAAGTTAACCAATCATAAAATTAAAGGAATAAAGCAAACATAATAAATAAAATAACTCTTTATTTAATAAACTTTTTTTTACACAATATCACCGGAGACATACCTCCTGAATATACAACCCAAAACGAAAACCTAAAACTTTAACCTACAACCCAAAGTGAAGACTGGGTTCAAAACTAATACGAAGCAAGGAGCAGATTCCGCTCAGAGCATCCAATCAGAGACTTTTGGGAGAATTAGTTGGGAAACACATCCCTCCACTATTTACTCCTTCTCTTTCGCTATCTTCACCTCCTCCACCGTCGCCTCCTCAACGCTGCCTTCACCACTCCTTAAAAAGGACCGATGTGAATACTAGCGCCGTCATTCCCAATACCGCCCACTCCCAGAATAATACCGTCCACGAGCATCACCTCGGGACAAAAATCATACGAAACAACGAATATAGGAAGAAACGACATCCCAATTGGATGGTTGGATCGCTCGATATCACCAAAACATGACTTTTAGAACACAAAACATCCAGAAAAGGTCAAAACTCAAGACTAAATCAGAAAATGAAACACAAATAAAAGCCCCCTCGCTTATATAGAGTACGGACTCAATCACATGCCAGAGCATAGGCGTTAAACCAAATCACGCGTCACACACGATGCGCACAATCCAAAACGCGTGCCCTAACCAAAGCACACAAATAAGTCATCGCCCGCGCCAACCGATGCGATGCACCGATCGCAAGCACTCCATGAACCGCACAAATTTATCAAATGACACTGCCGCCGCGCGACCTGAAAGGTCACCTGTACACTAACCTCATGATGCCGCGATCACACGCTACGGTTATAACGCATAACACAATCACACACACACTCAGAAATGGGTAAACGACCCCTCAAGCCTGAGATCAGACGCCCGAAAATAGGCACGCAATCTTATTGAGAGACCTAAAACAAGCGCGTAATACCTGACTTTGGACAAAATTTACACCCTCACACCATCGTATCCCTTCTTGACCAAAGTTCTTCTGTCCCATCACGTAGCCTCATAGGCTGTTCCGATAGAAAAGAGAGACCTATTCACCCGTCCCCATCGTGATAACGTGTACACATGTGATATAACCTCAATATCCAGTCTCATTATAATAAATTAACCATGCCCCCATGTCCCATCACAAGAAGCCGAAAGCAAATCTCCCAAGAATGCGAGTACACCACCGCTAACTACGCTCAGTCAACATCTCATCGGGAACATCACTACCTAAAAAATAAATAAATAAAGCTCAGACAGCACATGCCACGCCGTATGACGAAAATAGAGAATGCTTGATCGTGACCCATCGCTAAGGCAAAGAGCTCTCTCCCGAATTGATCCCCACGTCCCACCAAGACTCACCCAGCACGCAGCCAAAGAAAGGGAGAATCCTCAGGTCCCATCACGACATCATTTCTCCCAGGATATAACATCACAATCGCCAAGCCCTTCCACAGCAGACCTGAAGAAAAGAAATCTCTAAAGTCCCATCGCGACACTACGGTGCCACCAGACCGTACAAGCTACGCACAATCCAAGTAAGTATCACCACCAGGTAAGTACTATCCACTTATTTTATTTTATTTTTTACTCGATATTCCTCATAATTATATATAGTTAGCTATGATTAAGTCAAAGGTTTTCAAAACCCATCTCTCTCGACTCGCGAATCACTGTAGTCCTCCCATAAGAGATAATCATCAGTACTCGCCGAGAAGGTTAGACAGAGTATCCGGCATGCCAAGTGTCATCTTGAGAACCATAATAACGGTCGAGTCCATAAATCTCGTACCGGTAGATCTGCTCAACAACATCTCGGAAGCCACATTTTTCACCGTTTTACCACCGAATTGATCTTAAGTTAAAATCCCTAAAATTTCAAAATTGTAAATTTCCCGAATCTTCAAAATCCCCTTACTTCAAAAAAAAAAAGCAAAAAAAGAAAAGAAAAGAAGAACAAAGCAACAAGATAAATAGGCTTGATTCACCTTCCTTTAAATACCATAAAATTCGATCAAGCGCTCCATTACCCCCGCGTAGTAAATTACACTTAAACCCGACCTTCAACTCCTAAGACCCCCTGAACTCGCAATCAAGTGCATACCCCACTGCATAGAATTGGATCAAGCGCACATGCCACTGTGCAAAATCATTTGTTTAGATGCATTAGGATTAGAATTCCCAACTTAGAGGCTGACTCCAGATGAATCAAGCATGCATGCCACTGCGCAGAATTCAATTGAGCACACCTCACAAGACCCCCAACTAACTCTCACCCAAACCAGCCATTCCCCTGAGAAGCAAAAAGATGAGTATATTTAATCTAAGAACTTACAAATGTTTATTGGAAAAGGAACACCTGACACACATTGGTGTGAGCAATGACATGCCCGGTCTGACATGATTTGTAAAAGCCTTCGATATTACATGATACTTCATCTTATTATTATCGGTCATTGGACCTTGTTTTGGACATTTGATTGGTGCCCCGATACCTTGATTGCGTAAAATCCCTCTGTTTGCCTGCGCCATGCAGTGGGATGCGCCATGCACCCACAGATCTGGAACATGCCCTTTGACAGCTACCATTTATCCTTCAAATGCTCCATTTTAGCTTGCACTAATAGATAAGAAAGTCAAGCCTGTCATGTCAACATCACTAATTCGCATTTGTGAATTCCTAAGAGAAACGAGAAGACACCTCGAATGAGGGGTGTCTACTTCTTCGACGTGTTCTTACTTCGCAAGAGCGCGCCGAAGAGGGGCATCTGTAGACACCCTCATTTTACCCTCTCAGAATATATGAATTCATTTGGTCAACCTTTGACCTTAACCCTAATATGGGCCATATGCTAAAAAAATGGTATATGGTTGGACACAGGCTGAAATAATAGTTCTGTAGCTCAGGCCTCATGACCCTAATGTGGGAAAATACACTGAAATAATAGTACATGGTTGAACACAGGCTGAAACAATAGCTCTGTGGCTCAGATCCCAATGTAGGGAGACTATATACTGAAATAATGGTATATAGTCAGAATGCAGACTAAAACAATAGTCTGGCATTTCAGACCCCTAACCCTAATGTGGGACCATATGTTGAAATAATAGTATATGGCTGGACACAGGCTGAAACAATAGCTCTGTGACTCAGGCCCCATACCCCCGATGTGGGAACCATGCACTAAAACTATAGTACATGACTGAACACAGGCTGAAACAATAGTTATGTGGCTCAGATCCCAACGTAGGGAGACAATATACTGAAACAATGGTATTTAGTCAAAATACAAGCTGAAACAGTTGTTTGGCATTTCAAGGCCGACCCGAACCCGGACAACCCCGAATTAAGCGCCTAAACCAAGCACTCAATTCGATTACACGCTAAATCACAAGCTCGCAATCAGTCCCTTCTCAGACCAGGCTTCCTTTCCCCAGACCAACTTCAGACTCGATCACGCTTTTATCATGAGACGCGCGATCGGATTGAGCGCCCCATCACCGGCGCGCAATTGGCCTACGCCCGACGTAGCCCCATAGTCCTTGACCGCCAAACTCCGCAATTAAGCACCAGGTCTGAGGTGCTTCATTAGATTAAGCACCCCAAACTGGGAGCATAATTAATCCACAATTAAGCGGTATGAGGCGCTAAATTGGATTAAACACCCCAAATCGGGCGCGTAATTAATAATCGGTAATTAAGAACCAGGTCTGAGGTGCTTAATTGGATTAATCACCCAAAATTGGGCACGTAATTAGTCCTAACGCTCTTAAAACTAGGAAATTCACTGAGCAAGTCAGCCGGTCGCTCACTGAGTCGGTGACCGACTCAAAGCGATTAAGCACCGAGAAATCGATGCGCAATTCGATTAAACACCTGAAACAGGGCGTTTAATTGAAAAAAATATATATAAAAGATTTTTTTCTAATTCACCCCAGGAGAGACTAGACAATTTATGAGAGAGACCCAAAGTTTTTGAGATTCCAAAACCAGAGAACTCCGAGGACAAACCCATAGAGCAACCTAGTCATGATTTCGAGATTCAATCTTCGAATCTTCGAGATTTCTCTCCACAGCCCCAACCCTAGGTAAGGATTTAATTTTTTTAATTCACGACTGTAACTTCTAGTCTCTAGATTTAGGAATTCTATTAGTTTTAATTTTCAATCTTAGACCGTAGCACCCTTGTCGCACCGTAATTCTCTATATCTAGTTCTAGTCCTCTATTTCTAGAGCCCGTCCTTAATTTGACGGCCCGACGCACCGATCCTAGGCTTTAATTTCGTTCTCAAATCTTAATCTCCAGTCTTATCATTAATCTCTGGTTCTAGGTCTTAAACTCTAGAACCAGTCCTTAATTATACGGTCTGATATTCTGATTTCAGACCCGAATTTAGTCCTAAAATTTTAAATTATGGTTTTAATTCCCTATTTTAATACCTCCAAAAATCCTAAATATTAATTTTAGTTCTATAATTCTAGTTCATACTTTAATTCATAATTATCACTCCGAAATCGACTCTGAAAAGCCTAAAATATTATTTTACAGTCCAAAATCCAATTTATTTTCAATCTCAGCCACCCGATTTACCCAAGGGAGCTTATGGAGGATACTCGGGAACGAAGCCAATCCTCCTTAGCATAGCGGCCCCAAACCTCTTTTTTCTAATTAATTCAATTTCTAATTAAAATTAGGATATTTAAATTAATTAGACTCCTAGTAGGATTAGGAGACTTAATTAATTAGATTTCTAATAGGATTAGGATATTTAAATTAATTAGACTTTTAATCAAATTAGGAGACTTAATTAATTAGATTTCTAATAGGATTAATATATTTAAATTAATTAGACTCCTAGTAGAATCGGAAGACCTTTTTTTAATTAGACTCCTAGTAGAATTAGGAGACCCTTTCTTAATCAGACTCCCAGTAGGATTAAGAGACCAAGTTAAATAAAATCTCAGCACGAATAGAAAAACCAAACCAATTACACCAAAGGCAACCCACAGCTGCTGACATTCGCCGGCGGACGATTCAGTAAAGGAGTTCAACCTACAAGCCCCCGCTTCTCTTAAAGCGTGATCAGTGACGTGTTGCAGCGTCGATAAATATCTGCAGCTGGTGATCACATCTTCTCAGGTATTCTTCATTTAGAATTTACCTCTTTAATTTCAGCATTTAATATTTTCTAATCTATTACTCCATCACCACCATCGCCAGAGTCCACTCGGGACAGAATTGGGCCACTTATTCAGGGGACTAAGAGGAACCCAGAAAAAGTGCGTACCAACAATTGGGGCCCTTCGAGCGGGAAAAGACCTGAAACCTACGCTCGAGCGAGATTCCTAGGCTTATTTTGCTTGGGTAAAAGCCGCTCGAGCGTGACTGCTGGAACCATTAGAGGTACACTCGAGCGGGAATGAACCACGCTCAAACGGGAAACTCTGTTTTGGCTTGATCTCACTCGTGTGCTTAGGACTTAACTTATATACTTGTGAGTCACGCGTGTGTGAATGTATCGAATACCAGTGACTAAGACATGTATTTGGACCTTGTGATTTAGGAGAAAAGACTCAAGTGAATGACTTGATCGAGCGCGTTAAAATCCTAACACATGTGCTAAGGTAGGGAAGAACATCTCGCCAAATCCCGGCCTTCTCAAAAATTCATGTTTATTGAGTAAGTAGTATATACCGATATTTTTAGAATTTCTAAACAAGAATATTGCCATGTTTGAAAAGTATAAGCTTTGGATTTATGCACATGTTTTACATGTTTTTGTACTAGCATCTCGATATGTTATTGCATATGTCCTTGACACAAATCCAAAATTGTATATCGAAATTATGTCATTACCATCAGTTGTATACTTGTCTTTGATACGTCATCATGCTTGATCTGATAAGTTTTTGTTCTCGTTTGTTTGGTCTTGTATATGCTATGTGATTTATGCCCTTGCTTGTGGCTCTATGATTGTGAGATCCAGTTCAAGTGACCCTATTAACTTGCTCAGGGGCTTGGTAATGGCTCAAGTGACCCTGCTAACTTGCTCAGGGGCTTGGCAATCCATCTTAAGTGACATTGTTAACTTGCTTAGGGGCTTGGCAATTCGTCTCGGCCCAAGTGACCCTGTTAACGTAGCTCAAGGGCTTGGCTTTTTTATTTGAGTAACCCTGTTAACATAGCTCAGGGGCTCAATGTATTGGTTCAAGTGACCCTGTTAATGTAGCTCAAGGGCTTGACAGCTTGATACTTGATCTTATTTGTTGTTATGCATACTAATGATGTACTCTCTTGACTTGTTTCCATGCTTCTAATACGCTCGCTTGAATTGATACGCATTATTTTGAAATATTATCGCTTGCATTCATGAAAGAATAGGTTTTATTTTGTTAAAGAAAGTATTTCATGCTTTGACACTGATTTTTATTTATGTATCAAGTTTAATGAATGAGAATGATAAATTGTGATTTAGCTTTGTGATTCCCTATTGAGCTTGGATTAAGCTCACTCCTGGCTATACATCACAGCTGCAGGAGCTGATTTCGCGAGGGATTCGGAGCAAGAGCAAGATCCAGACTATAATCCTGCGGAAGAGGAGGACTTGCTTGAGGAGCATTTCCCCTAGCTGCTGGGTGGAACTTGGATAGTTTTTTAGGGTTTTGATAAACGGTATATGAAGAACATGTAATTCAATACTATGCTATGTTTGATCCACTGTTTAGATGGAGGTCAGCCTTCATCGGTGGATGTTTACTTTCTTTTGGGCATGTGCATATGATAGCTATTATGTGGAGTTTTGTGTTGCCATAATGTATTTGATATAGCTCTGATGTGTTTCTGCTTTGCACACTTTGCTTCCTCTTTTGTGAGCTTACCATTATGAGATTGGGGCCACTTGAGCAGGAAAAGATGTGAAGCCTACATTCGAGCGAGCTTCCTAGGATTATTTTGCTCGAGTAAAAGCCGCTAGAGCGTGACTGCTGGAACCATAAGAGGTACGCTCGAGCGGGAATGAACCACACTCGAGCGGAAAACTCTGTTTTAGCTTGATCTCACTCTTGTTCTTAGGACTTGACTTATGTACTTATGAGTCACGCATGTGTGAATGTATCGAATACCAGTGACTAAGACATGTATCTAGACCTTGCGATTTAGGAGAAAAGACTCGAGGAAAAGACTTGATCGAGTGCGTTAGAATCCCGACACGTGTGCTAAGGTAGGGAAGAACATCTTGCCAAATCCCAGCCTTCATGAAAATTCATGTTTATTGATGCAAGTAGTATATACCAATATTTTTATAATTTCTAAACAAGAATACTGCCATGTTTGAAAAGTATAAGCTTTGGATTTACGCATGTGTTTTGCATGTTTTTGTACAAGCATCTCGATAGGTTATTGCATATGTCCTTGACACATATCCAGAATTGTATATCGGAATTATGTCATTACCATCAGTTGTATACTTGTCTTCGATACGTCATCATGCTTGATCCGATAAGTTTTTGTTCTCATCTGTTTGATCTTGTATATGCTATGTGATTTATGCCCTTGCTTATGTCTCTGTGATTGTGGGATCCGGTTCAAGTGACCCTGTTAACTTGCTCAGGGGCTTGATAACGGCTCAAGTGACCCTGCTAACTTGCTCAGGGGCTTGGCAATCTGGCTTAAGTGACCCTGTTAACTTGCTTAGGGGGTTGGCAATCTATCTCAGCCCAAGTGACCCTGTTAACATATCTTAGGGGCTTGGCTTTTTTATTTTAGTGACCCTATTAACATAGCTCAGGGGCTCAATGTCTTGGTTCAAGTGACCCTGTTAACGTAGCTCAGGGGCTTGACAACTTGATACTTGATCTTGTTTATTGTTATACATTCTAATGATGTACTCTCTTGACTTGTTTCCATGCTTCTAATACGCTCGCTTGAATTGATACACATTATTTGGAAATATGATCGCTTGCATTCATGAAAGAATAGATTTGGTTAAAGAAAGTATTTCGTGCTTTGACATTGATTTTTATTTATGTATCAAGATTCATGAATGAGAATGATAAATTGTGATTTAGCTTTATGATTCCCTATTGAGCTTGGATGAAGCTCACTCCCGACTATACGTCACAGTTGCAAGAGCTGATTTTGCGAGGGATCCGGAGTAAGAGCAAGATCCGGACCATATTCCTACAGAAGAGGAGGACTTGCCTGAGGAGCATTTCCCCTAGCTGCTAAGTTGAACTTGGATAGTTTTTGGGGTTTTTGATAAACAGTATATGAAGAACATGTAATTAAATACTATGCTATGTTTGATCCATTGTTTAGATGGAGGTCAGCCTTCGTCGGTGGATGTTTACTTTCTTTTGGGCATGTGCATATGATAGCTATTATGTGGAGTTTTGCATTGCCATGTTGTGTTTGATATAGCTCTGATGTGTTTCCGCTTTGCGCACTTTGCTTCCTCTTTTGTGAGCTTACCATTATGAGATGGTCCGATCCTTCCTATTATTTAATGTGGGGATAGATCGAGCTGTCAGGGAGTGATGCTTGCACATTGATACCATAGCATCACTGTGATTCGGATCTTCTGTGTGATCCGACGGTGCGGGTTTTGTGGGAAAGAAAACTCGGGCTGTCACAAGTGGTATCAGAGCCCAAGCTTTAAGTACTATTGGCATACAGAGCTATGACATAGGTTAGGAGCAATGGCATTACGTTCAGCTATTAAGTTCTGAACTAGGACTTTAGTCTTAGGACTGACTTGACTTGGCGTTTGTTGGGTCATGACAGGTCAACATGCCTCCTAGAAGGGGAAGACCGAGGATAGTGAACACTAGGGGCATGACCAACAATCAGAGATTTGTCACGGAACCAAATGACACTCCACTCGGCAACAATATCAATGCCTCTGGAGTGGACAACAATTTGGGAAATGCTTCCGAAGCTTAAAGGAATGTTGGAAACATCCAGTAGTTATTGGAGGATGTCGCAAATCCCGTGACCATGCACGCAGAGAGACGCCACCCATCTGGGTTTCAGGAGTTTAGGAGATTGAGACTTCCAAGCTTCTATGGTCATCCTCTCAGTCCCCGTTGAATCAATGGCTCCAATTATGTCCAAGTAGACTCTAGCGATGCGGCATTTGGAGTGTTAGAAAGAAAGGATTTTCTAGGAAGGTTCCTAGTTTGTTGCGATCACCAGCTATAGATATTTAATGATGTTGTTATATGTCAATGATCACACTTTAGAGCGGGTGTGGGTTACTTCTTTACTGAATTGTCCGCCTGCGAACATCAGCAACTATGTCTTTTCTTATAATTTAGATAGTTTAATATTTCTTCTCTTCCCCTATTATTATTGTAGTTCTAATCAGTTTAGACTTTCCAACTCTCTTGTGAGTTTAGTTATGTGAGAATTTATTATGGTTTATTTAATTTAGTATTCTAATTCTATCAGGAGTCTAATTAATTTTAGCTTCCTATCACTACTAGAATTCTAATTAATATAGTGTCCTAATGCTACTAAAAGTCCAATTAACATCAGTCTCCTAATTATACTAGGAATGCATGTGTATTAATTTTAATAAAATTTTAATTAAACCAAGCATGCTAGTTATACTGAAATTCTAAGTAAAATACGTATACTAATTGTACCAGAATTCTAATTGACATAGAGAACTAGTTTTACTAAAACTCTAATTTAAGCGATGAATTAATTTTCATATGAATAAAATAGAAAATTCTAATTGAGGGAAACAAACTAATTTGATTAAAATTCTTATTATAGTAATGAATTAACTGTACTTGAAATCTAATTAAAGCAATGAATTAATCATACTAAATTCTAATTAAAATAAAGGACTGATTTGACTAGAATTATAATCAAAGCAATGAACTAATTATACTAAGATTCTAATTGAAATAAACGGACTGATTACTATTACTGGGGTCTAATAAAGCGAGGAATTAACTATGCTAGAATTATCTAATTAAAATAAATGAACTAATTTTAATGGAGTTTTAATCGAAGCAATTATTCTAAGGATTTAATTAAAATAAAGTATGTAAATTGACTATATTAAAATTCTAAGAAGAAATTTTGGAACTGATATTATAATCCTAATTAAAGCAACTAAGTAATTTTAAAAAAAGGGGGTTTGGGCCCGCTATGCTAAGGAGGATTGGCCTCATTCCCGAGTACCCTCCGTAAGCTCCCTTGGGAAAATTGGATGGTTGAGATTAAAGATAAATTGGATTTAGAATTATACAATAGTATTTTTAGATTTTTTCAGAGTCGATTTTGGAATAATAATTATGAATGAAATTGAGAAACTAAAATTATAGAAACTAAAATTAATATTTATGATTTTTTGAAACTATTAAACTAAGAAATTAAGATTAAAATTTAAATTTCTAGATTGAATTCAGGTCCATAATCAAAAAATCAAACCGTATGATTAAAGATTAGTTCTAGAATCCAAGGACTAGAACCAGAAATTAATGATAGGACTGGAAATTGTGATTTTAGAATGGAATTAAAGCCTAAGGTCGGTAAATTAGACCGTCGGATTAAGGACTGGTTTTAAATTCGAAGAACTAGAACTAGATATAAAAAATTTGCGGTCTAAAAAAGGGTGCTACGGTCTCGGACTGAAAATTAAAACCTATAAGTAAAACTAAGAGAAAGATTCTAAGTCTAAAACTAAGATTTTACCTAGGACCGGGGCTACGGAGAGAAAAATCGAAGATTCTGCGCTCTAATTTCAAAATCATGATTAGGCTGCTCTATGTGCTCATTTTCGGAGTTCTCTAGTTTCAGAATCCCAAAAAAGTCCGTTCTCTCTCGCCCTCTTCCCCTCTCATTTTTGGGTCAAAATTCAAAAAGCTTTTATAGGTTTTTCTTCAATTAAATACCCTATTTCAGGCGTTTAATAAAATTGCACGCCGGTCTCCCGGTACTTAATCGCTTTGAGATGGTCACCGACTCAATGAGCGACCAACTGACTTGCTCAACAAGTTTCCTAGACCTAATAGTGTTAGAACTAATTGCGCACCCATTTTAGGGTACATAATCCAATTAAGTGCCACCTCGAAGCATTTTATCGAGGAAACTTAGGGATCAAGGACGGTGAGGCTAGGCCGGGCGTAGGCCAATTGCGCGCCGGTGATGGGGCGCTCAATCCGATCACACGTCTCATGATAAGCGCGTGATCGAGTCTCTAGTTGGTCTGGGGAAAGGAAGTCTGGTCTAAGAAGGGACTGATTGCGCACTTGTGATTTGGTGTGTAATCAAATTGAGTGCTTGGTTTTAAGCGCTTAATTCGGGGTTGTCCTAGACTGGGTCAGGCTTGAAATGTTAGGCTATTGTTTCAGCCTGCATTTCGACTATATACTATTATTTCAGTATATAGTCTCCCTACGTTGGGATCTCAGCCACAGAGCTATTATTTCAGCATGTGTTCAGCCATGTACTATTGTTTCAGTGCATGGTTCCCACATTGGAGGCATGGAGCTTGAGCCACAGAACTATTATTTTAGCCTGTGTTCAATCATATACTATTGTTTCAGCGTATGGTCCCATATCAGGGTTAGGGGTCAGAAATGTGAGACTATTATTTCAGTCTGCATTCCGACTATATACTATTGTTTCAGTATATTGTCTCCCTACATCTAGATCTGAACCACAGAGCTATTATTTTAGCTTGTACTCAACCATGTACTATTGTTTCAGTGCATGGTTCCCACGTCGGGGGTATGGGGCCTGAGCCACAGAACTATTATTTCAGCCTGTGTCTAGCCATATACTATTGTTTCAGCGTATTGTCCCATATCAGGGTTATGAGGTCAAAGGTTGATCGAACAAATTTGTATATTCCGAGAGGAAAAAATGGGGGTGTCTACAGATGCCCCTCTTCGGTGCGCTCTTGCAAAGCAAGAATGAAGAAGTAGACGTCCCTCATTCGAAATTGTAGACACCTCTATTTTGCCTTCTCGAAATATATAAATTTATTTGGTCAACCTTTGACCTCATAACCCTGATATAGGACCATATGCTGAAACAATAGCTCTATGGCTCAGGCCCCATACCCCTGACATGGGAACCATGCACTGAAATAATAGTATATGGCTGAACACAGGCTGAAACAATAGCTCTGTGGCTCAGATCCCGATGTAGGGAGACTATATACTGAAACAATAGTATATAGTCGGAATGCAGACTGAAACAATAGTCCTGCATTTCAGACCCCTAACCCTAATGTGGGACCATATACTGAAACAATAGTATATGGCTGGACACAAGCTAAAACAATAGCTCTGTGGCTCAGGCCCCATACCCCCGATGTGGGAACCATTCACTGAAACAAAATAATAGCTTTGTAGCTCAGATCCCAATGTAGGGAGACTATATACTGAAATAATAGTATATAGTCAAAATGCAGGCTGAAACAATAGCCTGGCATTTCAAGCCTGACCCGGACCGAGACAGCCCCGAATTAAGCACCTAAAACCAAGTGCGCAATTCGATTGTACGCCAAATCACACGCGCGCAATCAGTCCCTTCTCAAACCAGACTTCCTTTCCCCAGACAAACTCAAGACTCGATCACGCATCGGACACCAGACGTGCGATCGGATTGAGCACCCCATCACCGGGGTGCAATTGGCCTACGCCCGGGCTAGTCTTACCGTCCGTGACCCGCAAGTTTCCTCGATTAAACGCTTCGAGAGTAGCGCTTAATTATCTTACACACCCCAAATGGGCGCGCAATTAGTTCTAACGCTATTAGGACTAGGAATCTTGCTAAGCAAGTCAGTCGGTCGCTCACTGAATCGGTGACCGACTCAAAGTGATTAAGCACCGGGAGACCGGCGCGCAATTTGATTAAACACCTGAAACAGGACATTTAATTAGAAAAAAACTTATAAAAGATTTTTTTCTAATTCGCCTCGGGAAAAGGCTGGCAATTTTGAGAGAGAACGAATTTTTTTTGGGGATTTCGAAAGCAGAGAACTCCAAGGACAAACCCATAGAGCAACCTAGTCATATTTCGAGATTCAAGCTTCGAATCTTCGAGATTTCTCTCCGCATCCCCGACCCTAGGTAAGGATTTAATTTTTTAATTCACGACCGTAACTTCTAATCCCTAGATTTAGAAATTCTATTAGTCTTGATTTTCAATCTTAGATCGTAGCACCCTTTTCGGACCGTAATTCTCTATATCTGGTTCTAGTTTTTCGAATTTAGAATCAGTCCTTAATCCGATGGTCCGACGCACAGATCCTAGGCTTTAATTTCGTTCTAAAATCTCAATTTCCAGTCTTATCATTAATCTTTGGTTCAAGGTCTTAGACTCTAGAACCAGTCCTTAATCATACAGTCTGATTTTCTGATTTCAGACCCAAATTCAGTCCTAGAAATTTAAACTTTAGTTTAATTTCTTAGTTTAATACCTCCAAAAATCCTAAATATTAATTTTACTTTCTATAATTCTAGTTCATAATTTAATTTATAATTATTACTCCGAAATCGACTCTGAAAAATCCAAAAATACTATTTTATCATCATAAATCTAATTTATCTTCAATCTCAGCCACCTGATTTGTCCAAGGGAGCTTACGGAGGGTACTCGGGAACGAGGCCAATCCTCCTTAGCATAGCGGGCCCAGACCCTTTTTTTTAGAATTTTAGAATTTATTAATTGTTTTAATTAGTTTTTATTTCAATATAATGGATTAATTGCATTAATTAGGTTTTTAGTACAATTACTTAATTGCTTTAATCAGATTTTTTTTAGTTCAGTTAATCAATTGCATTTTCAGAATTTTAGGAAATTTAATTTATTTATGATTAATTAGACTTTGGTATAATTAATTCATCACTTCGATCATAATTCCAGTCAAATCAGTTCCTTTATTTTTATTTACAATTTAGTATAGTTAATTCATTGCTTTAATCAAAATTTTAGCAAAATTAGTTTATTTGCTTTAATTAGAATTTTAATAAAATTAATTCGTTGCTTAAATTAGAGTTTTAGTAAAATCAGTCCTCTGTTCCAATTAGAATTTCAATACAACCAGCATACTTGCTTTACTTAAGAATTTCAGTATAATCAGTATGCTTAGTTTAATTAAAGTTTCATTAAAGTTAATACACCTGCATTCCTTGTACAATTAGGAGACTGATGTTAATTGGACTTTTAGTAGTATTAGGACACTATGTCAATTAGAATTCCAGTAGTGCTAGGAAACAAAAATTAATTAGACTCCTAATAGAATTATAATACTAAATTAAATAAACCATAATAAATTCCCACATAACTATATTCACAACAGAATTGGGAAGTCTAAACTGATTAGAACTACAATAACAACAGGGGAAGGGAAGGAAAATTAAACTATCTAAATTATAAGAAAAGACATAGCTACTGACGTTCACAGGTGGACGATTCAATAAAGAAGTAACCCACACCCGCTCCAAAGCGTGATCATTGACGTGTTGTAGCATCATTAAATATCTGCAGCTAGCGATCGCAACAAACTAGGAACCATCCTAGAAAACCCTTTATTTCTAACACTCCAAACGCCGCATCACTAGAGTCCACTTGGACAAAATTGGAGCCACTGATTCAACGAGGACCGAGAGGAACCTAGAAAAAGCGCGCACCAACAGGCTGGCGATCGCAATGGGACTTCACTTTTGTAAACTTTTTTTTCTAGATAGTTAGCTTTCATCTTATCCCCCTATTTCTCTTTCCATCGTGTCATTTAGATTCCCTTTTATATATGTATGAGTCTTTGTCAAAGACTCGAGATGTCTGGTATACGAAGAGTGAGTTTATGAGATGCACCATTGTGGGGATATCATAACAACCCCACATACAAAGAAGAACCGTTGCATAGTTCCAGCCCACGACAACCTGAGATTAACATGACCGGCGAGCAAGAAAATTCCTTCTCCACCCCACACACCGGTTATAATCATAATGATAGAGATGGTAACACCGAACAAAACCTCACCGCTCAACAGATCATAGAACTCAGTATTCAAAGAATACAAATAGGAGATGACAACTCCAAAGAATTACTTCGAGGGTTGGCCACCGCATACGAAACCATTAGGTCACGACAATTTTCAGAAGAATAAAAGCGACAAGAGAGGCCACCTCCTACCTCGAGCACGGTGTCAGCCCGTGCCACACCATTGAGACAACCTGCCCACACATTCTTCAACGATGACTCTTTAGACAAGGTTTGCTCATGAATGTCGCTCCAAAAGACAGCACCATTAAAATCGAAGATCTCCCTAAAATGCTTGATGAGTACATGGCCAAGAGAGAGCGCCCCAGTCACTTATTCAGATTCAACAAATTTTGTCGGGGCATCGAGTTTAATTTACCAATAGGATTTAAGCCACCAAAATTTACCAAATATAATGGCATGGGAAATATGAATCATCACTTGACCCTCTTTTGTAATGATTGTCGACCCATACGTGATAATCAAGAAATTCTCATTCACTATTTCCAACGCTCATTAGAATGAGAAGTTTTAGATTGGTTTGCGGGGCTCCCACTTTATAAGATAGAAACCTTCGATGAATTAGTCGGTCAATTCTTAGACCAATACAAACACTTGGGTCTCGGCGATCTAATGCGATAAGCAAGGACACGATGAAGAATTCTTGACTTCGTTGTCGGATGGAAAAACTTCATTTGCTAGGACCGGCACTTCAATGAAAGAGAAGGATTCGGTGGACATTATCATCGGTAAAACTAGAGAACCGTTAAAGAACGCATTTGCCATAAGTGATTGCCCTGACTTCACTGCACTCCACTCCCGGGCATCCCAACTAGCGCGACACATTAAAGGCAGAGACCTTGCTCTATCCATAGTCACATCGAAAGTGGGCTCTTCCAGTGAATCAAAATAAAAAAATAATAAGAAAGTCTTAGGAACCGAGCAGGGCAACACCATTGTTAATCAAGGAAAAAACTCTGGGAATGGAAATTTCCACCCAAGAAACTTTGAGCAAAATCAAAATCAGCAAATATACATGAACCAAAACCAAGGCATTAATCAGCAAAGATATGCAAACTAAAACCAAAGTCAGAACCAGAATCATGGCCAATATCAGAATAGAAATCAACCTCCCAATATCTACCAGAATCAGAACACGACATAGAATTAACCGGCCCATGTGCCGAATTATAATAATGTGCCCCCACCACAGAACTTTAACCCAATATCGGATATGATTCCCAATATCGGATATGATTCCCAATATCTTTTGTCTCCTTAACACACAAACTCTCCTCCAATTCTCGCAAGAAAGACCCCGCCCATGGCTTGCAAATCTAGACTACAGCAAATATTGTGCCTTCCATCGATATGCGGGACACAACCCAGAAGACTGCTAGGTCCTCAGGGACGTAATCTATGACATAAATGACCGAAGTCAAATCGATTGAGAAATGCTTAGGAATCCTAACCCTAATAATAACCAACCCCCAAAAAAATATAAGGATCGTTAATAACCCCATGCCCAACCACAACCAAGCAACACCGGCTCAAGTCACCACTGTAGATCTCTCTGATCGATCTCCCTTCCAACCTTCAACCTTAATCACTCGCATTCAATCCTCTTCTACTTTCGCCACACCGGCGAGAGCTCCTTCATCCCTGCATCCTTCGGCCTTGATCACTCGCATCGCCCCGTTGAATCCACCCCCTTATCCAAAATTCACTCAGATACGAGTCCAATCCTTTAGGGCTAGGACACCACTCCCTCGTAGTCACCTACCAGAACCTCCAACCCCTCCAAATCCTAAACCAATGCCATTACCGCTCCCTTTGTCAGATTTTGAACCCGAGAATGGAGATCACGTTCTCCAAACTACAGCCCAAATTGTTGCATGGGTAGAAAGTGTCACCCGAAAAACTTTAAGCTAAGACAACGAAATAACTATCGAGCATTCGCTGAATCTAAAAGAAAGCAAGCCAGAAGAACATCGTGACCTGTGCGAGACGCTGGTCTCTGCTTTCCTAGAAGAGGAAGATTACACACAGTACTTCCCACCTTGGAGCGACTCCATTCAGGTACGCGTTCCAACCTCAAATTTCAACCATTTTATAAATACATCCGCGTCAAGCCATGTTGGATTCGGTTAACAACCGACCTGCCCGATTCTCAAATTAAGAATCAATTACCCGCCTCCGCCTTTCCCGAATTTCATGAACGCACAACCACTAGAGGGGAATGTGAGAGAAAGAGAAGTTAACTTGCCTCCCCCACCTCACATCATCCCTCCACCAATTCTTGCACCTCAACCATTCCAACCACCCACACCTAAGGCCCATCGGCCAGGCAAAGAAACTACGCTCGAGCCAGGGAAAGAATACAACCTTCTGCGGCATCTCCAGAAGATTTCGGCCCAGATATCCATACTAGAAGTCATCAAGAAATTGCCTGACCATCACCGGTTGTTGAGAAGAACACTTGAAGACACACAAGTGGGTGAGGATATGACCTTAGATGAGCTTCATCAAATCATTTCGGTCATGGCGCAACCTTCGACGCTCACATTTATAGACGTAGGCATGCCTTAAAGAGTCACTCCACGGGAGTGCGACCGCTATATATCTTACAGTCATAATTAGAGAATTCTCTGTACCATACACACTCATTGATAGGGGAGCAGGACTTAATATCTGCCCTCTCACCATGTTAAAAACACTCGAATACACGGAGCAGGATGTCAGGCCCTCTGCACTGTCACTCATAGCTTATGATGGGTCGTGTCGCCTTATTAAAGGAACTATCAAGCTACAGGTTCGCCTCAGACCTATAACGAAAGAAGTTACTTTCCATGTTTCTGATTCTGCTAGTACGTATAATCTCATTTTAGGAAGAAAATGGTTGGAGTTAATGAAGGTCGTCGCATCCACATACCATCAATGCATCAAATTCCCATACGAGGACTCCATCGCCCGTATATACGCTGATGCACCCCTCCAAGAGATGGATACTGATTACGCGGCGAGCATACCAACCGCTCACAATTATGTGTTGAACATGGGTCATATTCAAAAGACTCGAATCCCTAATGAGACAACCATTGCGAAAGTTCGTCCCCCTCCCCCTCCTAGTTCTCCCCAAATGCGTCAACAAAAATTAGTGAGAAGAGAGGTTGGCCCAGACCTCGCCAAACTTTATGCCATTAACCCTTCCGCGACAAAAGGGTGGGACCTTATGTACCAACTTGGATACATTTCCCACACTGAACTCGGTAAAAATAAGCAAGGTCATGTAGGACTGATTGTCCCAACGTAAATACGTAAGCACATAGGGTCAGTTTACCAATCGGATGGCCCGCAAGCCGACTTGTCCCCTGCCTCACCAAAATAGTCTCTATATGACCACTTCGCCTATAGGACCACTGAGAAAGTAGATGTGCCAAAGCATAAGAAAGTATCCTTCACTAGATCCCAAGAAGTAGAAATTGAGCGAATGACTAAAGTGTTCAATGATTTAACCAATTTAAATGATGATATTGATAAACTGCTTGAAGGAGTCAAGCCCATGTTTGACACTAAGGAATTTGCAGAATGGAGGAGAGAAGAACCTCCAGAACCCGACCCACGAGTAGAACATTGGGAATCCACTGATGACGAAGATTCTCACATAGCAGCCTTGCAAGATAGTGAAGAGCACTTACGCTTAACCTGGGAAAGGGATGACACTCCATAAGAAAATACTAACTCGTATAGCATCCGCCTCAGCCTTGGCCTTGAGGGATGGAAATGCCCTTGGGACTCCCCTTGTACCGCCTACCCATGCCAACCCCATTGTAGGGCATGTACTAGCATATTAGAACGCTTCTCTAGTTGGATCCGACACTCTACGATAGAAGAATCGAATCACTCCAACCTTCTGACCATCGACACAAGTAATGACCTACCAGCTCAACTACCGACAGAAGAAGTAGAGAATTCCAACGGTCCTCCGATTGACCTAGGGGGAAACACTCAACATGCCCTCATAGAGAATCCCAACGGTCCGACAGAAGAAGTAGAGAATCCCAACGGTCCTCTAATTGTCCTAGGGGGCAACACTCAACACGCCCTCATAGATTTTGAAGAGGAACTTCAACTAGACACTTCTACATCCCCAGATTCGCTACAACTCCAAATATTTTAGAAATCTCTAAAGGAAAAGTGGCAACCTCCTCCGAGTGACGATGAGAACTACTGGATAGACCTCCGTGCACTCGAGCTAGCAGAGCGGGCCAACCTAGGACTTGAAGCAATATCAGATCAAGAAGATGAATTTGATACCGTCTTCGACTCTAACCTAGAAGGATGGGAATGTCCTTGGGGATCCCCCTGCATTCTTCACCATTATCAACCTCGATGTCGAGCATGCACGCTCATCCTAATATATTACGGAGATCAAGGAAAAGAACTCACTACCCCTGAGGATCCTTTGGGAGGCCCCCCCTTGGCGGGAAGAACATTATTACAACCTAGAGGATGATAGTTCAATTGACTATGATCTTCAGAGCTTCTTCGAAGAATAGGGGACCAATGTGGCAGTAGAAATCCATGCGTTAGTGTCGTTGTCACCAGCGTCACTCTTCAAAAGATCTCATCAGATAAGGACTCCAAAAAAAATGCCAAATTCACAATAAGTCCGCATTTCTCGAAGAATCGCCCGAATGGCTCCAGCAGTCGTCTCGCTCCCTCAACTAGAGGAAGCAATTCTCTAGGTGCCCCTTGAGGCGACCGACCCTGTACCATATCTATTATCAAAAATCAAAAAAATAGAAAACCCTAAAAATTCATAAATACAAAATCTAAAAAAATTAGAAAACCCCATAAAAGAAAGAGAACTCTTCGTCCCGAACCAAATTTGTGGCTAACAAGGAGACTTTTCTCCTAAGGTTTCTATCTCATTCCCCGCACGAGGACGTAAAGTATCCCGGCTAAACAACAAGCTAGTGATCATACCAGACGAGATACTTTATGACTTTGACAGAAGAATCAGTAGTCTTGACCTTCACCTCACTAAAGATCTCTTAGTCATAGATTGTGCCGACGAAGGGTTACCTTTCACAAACTCAGATCCCCAGTGTAGCAATTTCGCATTATACGAACTTACCTAGGACAAAGAAAGAACACTAGTTGCCAAGGAGGCATTGGGCTTCCAACGGGTTATCAAGCATGTTGATGAGCAAACCCAAGCTCTCGTGGAACCCACAGAAGAACTTAACTTTGGCACTGAAGAGAAACCAAGAAGCTACTGATTAGCGCAACACTCAACTCCAAGGAATGCCAACAAATTACACAAGTCCTGTAAGAACACCTCGATTCCTTCGCATGGTCCTACGAGGACATAACCGGTTTAGACCCAAGTTTAGTAGAATATCGCCTCGTCTTAGAACCCGATGCAAAGCCTGTTAAGCAGAAACTCTGCAGGATGCACCCACAAAACGCCCTCCAAGTTAAAGAGGAAGTCGACAAGTTATACAAAGCCAAATTTATCCGAGTCGTTCTTTACCCTAAGTGGGTCGCCAATATAGGACCTGTCGCTAAGAAAGACGAAAGAGTACGGGTTTGCATCGACTTTCAAAACCTCAACCAGACATGCCCAAAAGATGACTTCCCACTTCCACACATTGACACTCTAGTCGACAACACCGCTGGACATGAGATGTTATCCTCTATAAACGTTTTCTCTGGATATAATCAGATCAAATTAGCAGAATCCGACCAAGAGAAGACTTCCTTCACCACACCATGGGGAATATACTGTTACGTCGTTGTGACTTTTAGGCTCAAGAACGCAGGAGTCGCGTATCAACGTGCCATGATGGCTATCTCTTATGACATGATGCATAAGCGTGTAGAAGTCTATGTCGATGACATACTAGTGAAGTCCCAAACGTGAGTAGGACATGTTGAAGCACTCCGACTGGTGTTATAAAGAGCTAAGAAATATCAGCTAAAAATGAACCCAAAGAATTTATTTTCGGGGTTACTTCTGGAAAATTACTCGATTTTATAGTTAGCAAGCGAGGGATCGAAGTTGACCCTGCAAAAGTCAGAGCCATCCTCGAGATGCCGCCTCCCAGTAATATCAAAGATTTATGAGGCCTGATAGGCAGATTGCAATTCATCAGAAGATTTATCTCCCAGCATTCGGACAGATGCGATCCTTTCTACAGACTACTTAAAGGAGGAATTGAGTACAATGGGATGATCAGTGTCAGCAAGCCTTCGACAACATCAAGAAGTACCTCTTTAACCCGCCAATACTATTTCCACCGGTCCCCAGAAGACCTCTAATTCTATACCTCTCAGTGAACGATAAAGCAATGAGAGTAATTCTGGGACAATATGAAGAAGACGGTAAGAGAGAGAAGGCTATCTACTACCTCAGTAGGACGATGGTCGAATACGAATAAAAATATACTTCAATGGAGAAGACTTGCCTCACATTGATGTGGCCTCTATCAACTTATGACACTACTTCGGAGCATAAAAAATATTAGTACTAGCCCGAATGGACCCTCTGAAGTATGTATTCAAAAAGCCCGCAACATCAGGAAAGATCGCTCGCTAGCATATGCTCCTGCAAAAATCCAATATCACTTATGTCGCATAGAAATCGATCAAAGGGCAAGCAATCGCTGATTACCTAACAGATCTCCCACTTTCGAGTGATCAGCCCATGCATGCAGATTTCCCCGATGAGGACCTATTCCTGATTCTTAACGAAGAGCCTGGTAAGACCTCATGAATCCTTTCTTTTGATGACGCTCTAAATCACAATGGAAAAGGCATCGGGATAGTCCTCCTAAGCCTAAAAAGAGTTGTCATACCTAAGACTTTTCAACTAGATTTCCCTGTCACTAATAGTGTCACAAAATATAAAGCTTTTATAGCTAGACTACGAGTAACACTACAATTAGGTGTTAAAGAGTTAAAAACCATCGGTGATTCCAAACTAGTAATTTCACAAGTCATAGGAGAATGGAAAACTAAGGAAATGAGACTAATGGCATACCTAGAAACCGCTCAATATTTAGTAAAGAAATTTGAAAGAATCTCTTTCACGCATATCCCTAGATTAGAAAATGAGCTCGCAGATTCCTTAGCCACGCTAGTCTTGGTCATCCAAATACCCATCGAAAAAAATACCAAGACCTTCTTCATTGAAAAACTGGCAGTACCCGCCCACGAGATAGCATGGACCATCAAGAGAGAATTACCCATCCTCCCCACAAGTACAGGACCGAATTAACTAATCACCCCAGAGAAGCACATCAAGACAGAAACCGAAGTCACTATGTTTAGATTTTAAAAATCACCGATCGACGATGGATAACCATGGTATTTCAACATCTGTAACTTCTTGAAACATCAACACGTCCCTCCATATGCCACGAAGATCGAACGGAAGACTATAAGGAACCGATGCGCCCAATTTTACATACTCGACATAATATTATACAAAGAAGCCTTCATCAAAGGAGTACTACTACGATGTGCCACGACTGTCGAAGGATAATACATCATCTGAGAAGCACACACCAGCGCCTGCAGCACCCACTCCGATAGACAGATACTCGCCGATCAAGTTACACGACAAGGCTACTTCTGGCCGACAATGATCTGAGATTGCCACCTCTACATCCAATGCTGCAAGCAATGCCAAGAACACTCTACACTCGTCAAAGCTCCATCAGTTGCATTAAATACTATAACCTCGCCATGGCCATTTTCGATGTGGGCCTTCGATGTCATTGGACCTTTCACAGGCACCGTTGGGAACACTCACAACGACCGAATACTACACCAAATGGGCAAAAGCTGAATCCTATGTCAAAATCACCACTTCAACACTCATAAGGTTTATCATTTAGAATATCATCACCAGGTTTGGAGTACTCTGGATCTTTGGTATTGACAACAAACCACAGTTCATCGTGGAGAAGACAAAGAAGTTATGCAAGAAGTACGGCATCGATCTATGCCACTCATCACCATTCTATACTCAAGGTAATAGACAGGCAGAAGCTACGAACAAAAGACTGATTCGACTCCTAAAATGCACAGTAGAAATAAGCAATAGAGCCGACTAGCCTGAACGACTACCAGAAGCACTTTGGGCCTATAGGACCTCTATCCGTACGATCACAGACCAAACTCCCTACCTCCTTACCTACGGGATGGAGGCAGTCCTACCATATGAGATACAAGTATCATCCTTACGAATTCAACTTGATGATAAGCTATCCTTAGATGAGAGGAGAATTACCCTACTCACACAGCTAGATCAGCTCGATGAAACACATCTAAGGACAGTTGATCATGCTCAGGTATATCAAAGGAGAGTGGCTAGGGCTTACGATAAGAAATTCCTTGAATGAACCTTGAAAGTCTTGAAGAAAATCATGCCTTCCAAGCACGCCAATCCGAAAGGAAAATTGAAACTGAACTGGGAAGGCCCTTATGTCATAACAGTCGCATACCCTGGAAATGCCTACAAACTAGCGAACCGAGTTGGGAAAGAACTCCCTAGCCCTTGGAACACTATGTACCTTAGAAAGTATTACCCTTAGCCCTATGATCGTCATATCCTGTGGTTAAATACTTATACTTATCACCCCCGTAGTCGTCACGACCCATTCATTGGTCATACGCCTTCAATTCTCAGAATATCCTTAAGACCTCTGATTTATCGCCCACCTTTTCTCACTCAGGCAATCTTATTAAAGGACTAGTGACCTATCCTTTTCAAAAGCATAAGTAGCACCCGATTCTCATTTCCCTTCTCCCACCATTAGAAGTGATGTTAGAGAAAAAAAATGAAGATGCTAGGCTCAATCAAAACTCATTATTCTTGCGTTAGCAAGATGCTTTCAAAATACATATATATAAAAAAATTGAGTAAGAGCATTATGATGAATGAACAAGTCAATGAGCTCAGGAAGCATAAGCAGACCGTGAGGACATTCCTGGTAAAGTTACTAGAAGTGTATAAGCAAGTTGCGATGGCACTCCTGATGTCCCCATACTACTAGATGTCTTCTTAAGGTGGTAGGAGGAGGATAAACTCCTGCTAACCATAGAATGTGAGGTTTTTATGGTACCGAAACATGACGAAGAGCTTGATCATGGCACCCCATATCCCCCTGAGGAAAATATTGTTACTCACCCCTTTTGGAAAGCCTTAGATACAAGTTGTTCCCCACATCACTGAGCCTTACCCCCCTCTTCTATTTTTATTTCAGACGATAAATCAGAAGCCTTACAGGATGTTCCTAAAAATGAAACTAAAAACTGATGAATGATTATGGATGCAATCACCTAATATACCTACCGTACTTCTCCCTAATAACCATGAGATAGGATGAGCACCACCCTAAGATAAATCCCATATATGACTGACATAATCAAAGAGACCTCCCCGATTCGATGACAATACCGATCATCTTTTCTTCAAAACTAACTCACCAAATACCCATGATTGCTTATAGACCCAAAGTGCTCATCGTGACACCTAAAAAAAAGGCTCCATTGTATCTTGATGTTGGGGGATTTTTTAGATTAGAAGAAGAATCATATCAAAAGCGTCGACTTGTCCACAACGAAGATGAGGACCGACGAAGTTACCATCCGAAAAGTGCTACCGAAGATACCATACTGCCAATCCTACCACGCTCCTACACTGGGGCATTTTTATTTTTTTTATTATTTTGTTATTATTTCTATCTTAGCTCTTTGCTTTCCCTGTTGCATTGTGGCCATTTTAAATAAACAAAAAACAGAGAGCACATATTCATCTTTTACTACCAGACCCTGGTCTGAGACACATACCCCCCTTGACAACTAGCAAGGGGGAGAACAAAAACTACTGACAGCATTACCCTCATATGTGCAGATACGAAGCAACCTTCAACCATCATCGGGCCAACTCAGGAAGCATCCAAGTCCTAATGACGGTTGATGGCGCTAAAGCAACTAAAAAGCAAGAGTAGACACAAGAGGTAACTAAAAGAAAATGAGTCAATCAGCTACATCTAAACCAAAAATCTCTCTATATATGCCAAAATCTTTTCATTTCTTTTTACACTTGTCACCGGGGGTATTCCCCCCTGTATATACAACACACACATACCATGAATGTAAAAAACACACACATCACACATACCATGAATGTAAAAAACACACACATCTCCCTACCCCCTACACTGGGACGGTCGATCACCGCTGTCCCCGGTATCATCAGCTCGGAGGTCCGTAGATTGATCCTCTGAAAATACAATTCCGACACCCGAAGTCCTCGAAACCTCTAAATGACGAGGCCCTGCTATAGAACTCCCCTCACTCGTCTGGCTAACAGACCGTCTAAATCGAGAACGAGGAGGATACCCCGCAAGAATATCACAAACAACTGAATCCCTACGAGCATCATCCCTAACGCGATCATGTGATGTGGGACAAGACTGCCCAACCGAGGAACCCATAGCCCTTGACTCTGAGCCATCAAGGTGACTAACCAACCTTAGCACCCCTCGCACACTCCTCGTCGGACGATACTGCAACCGATCTAGGGACTCCTGCATCTCCGCCCGTGTCGTCCGACATGCCGCCTCTAATGCCTCGATCTGAGTCCTCTGTGTGACCATCATCTCAATGACTAGATCCTCGTGATTCTGTGTCTCCTCGAGGATAAGTCTCGCCTCAGGAGCAGCACACGCTCGCGCCTCCTCAAGCTTACGAACCTGCATAACCATACCGAGTCAAAGAAAGTTGACATATATACATGAACATTAAAAGAAGAGGAAAACTTTGAAAAGGAAACAGTCATACCATATCCAGCCTCTCCTCCAAGAGTCGCCCAACCGTCTCAGCCGTCACGGGATCAGCGGGCGGCACCCGAGGGACAGCAAACATAGGCGGCTGCAACAAGAACAAACAAATACATCAGAGAAATATTATAATGACAAATAAATCACGAATATAATAACTAAAACATACCTGAGTAGGGATAGGAGCAAACTCCTGAGGGGGAGACTCAGGAGCAAAGTCCGGAACACCCTGCAGAAAGAACCAGACAAACCAACACACGACATGTCAGAACAACATAAAGATGAAATAACCTAAACAGAATTACGCCACATCTAAAAAGAAACTATACCTAACTCTCTGGGCGTAGAGAGGCAATAGTTGCCTCCCTCGCCTGAAGATCCTCGGTAACTCGACGCTGAAATACTGCATGATATTAGTAAGCTACTAAGAAAGTGAAACAATGACACCCAACAAACTAATGCAATGACACAAACAAGATAAAAGATTGAATTAAACTTACCCAATGATCTAGCTCGGCCTAAAGCTGAGCCATCGTTGGATCCTCTCGACAGGAGGAAGCAACTGAAGATGGATCAAATGCACGAACAGGACCTCCAGCAGCGAGCTCGGCTCTCTACGAATAATAATAAACACATCAGTTGGCAAGCTCACAATACTAACAATTAACAAAACCATATTTGTAAAGACACTCCTCTCGATCAATGGTCAGTGCGATAGACATCCAGCTGGGTCGCCTGACGAGCAACCTCACCCTCCCTCTCAGACTGTCCAAAACAAAATAAAATGAGATACCACAACCATGTCAGAACGATCAGAAGACCAAATCCACATAATACAAAAAAAAACATAAATTAACTCACCAAGAGCCATCGAGTCTCCGCTAGCCGAGCCCCCAACTCATCCTCCGCCGCCCTAGCCTGAGAAACCGAGGAGGCTAAGGAGTGTAGCATCTCCTCATCCGAACGAGGAGCACACCCCATCCGCTCCATCGCCCTATGGAGGGTGTCTAATTCCCCCCACACGCTCATGGTGAGATGGCCCTGCTCCAACACAGCCAACCTCTCCCTCAAAGCTAGCACCGACTCTAGCCCACCGATCATGAAAGAGCCACTCCCGTGGAAGGGACGTGTAAAGAGGCACCGGCCACCCAATGCACTAAACCACCACACATACTCTCTGGCGTCTGCCTCGTCACGCACCCCTGTAACCCTGGTCCCCTAGTTCTAAAATCCGCTATCTGAAGTGCCACCCGCTCCATAAAATTTCGGCCAGGAGGGACGATCATCCTCTTCGCCACTCTGTGGCGAATCTCTGGAGGGACTCCCTAAGCAAGCCCCACTGTTGTACCACTCGAGAAGTGTGGATCTTCTCCACCGTTTCAAAATAATGAACCCATATCTCCACATCAAAGAAGGGTTGACCATACTGAATCACTGGCACGCTTTCATCCTCCTCATCCGCATACAGCCTCCAAATCACCTACAACAAAACAAACAAGCCGACCCCTCAATGAAGAATCAGATCCTAAAAGATCGAAATAAAAAAAACATATGCATGATGATCTATAACTGCCCTGCGTGCATATCCTCAAAGAGATCGCGCACGGTCTGAAGATCCGAAGACCAATAGCGACCCCTCAACGCCTCCCTCCACACGTGCATCCTCGAAAACGTGAACCTCACCTCCAACGAAACTCTCGGACGAAGAAAAGTGAAGTGATCATATGCCCAAAACTAGAAAACAAAATAAAGGAAACACTAAGTAGATGCTACTATCAAAAGACCAAGAAAAAAAAAAGAGACACTATGACATTAATTAACTAAAACTCACCTGGAGGAAGGGAAGGAAACCTCCGATTGTCGCGACACCCCGTCCCCGACGGTAAAGTTGCTCATAGACATGTGCCAATGCGACTGCACCCCACACATAGGTGGGGACTAGATCTAAGTCCCCGAGAACCATCTAAAATAACCCGAGTCGAAGAAGAGAAGAGTATCGCACCAAGGAAGTGCATCAAGATTGCTCGAAGCACCCTATCTGTAGCCAACCTTAGCTCCACCATGGGCTCTCGGCCCATCACTATCACACCACGCACCTCATAAGATGCCTTTGACTCTGAATGGCGCCTCGGGGGGGACGAAGCCACCCGCAAACGTATCGAAGAACCAGGTCACTCGAACTACACCCGGCGCCGATCCACTCGATCTATACGACACACCCAAAATCTCCTCACACACCTCCAAATAATATCCTGCCCTTCACCCTGTGATCGGCTAAACCTTGAAACAAAGACCGATGATGCGGACCCAGTCCTCCGGAGTCGGCAACATCATACCAACTGGAAAGAGAAGTGCTTGGTGCCTCTCTCTCCACCTCTCCAAGATCACTGCGATCAGGCCACGATCGACCTGAAAGGGCTCCAACGCTAAGATCGGCCCAAAACCGAAAGTCATTAGTCGCACCCGCTGAAACTCCGGCAAGACACTGTACCAAGTATAAGACTCGGCCCATACCAAGCTGATAGCCAACTGTGAGGGCTCCTATTGAACGAAACACAAACAATAACGGTAAGGCTAACACATACCTATGATGAAAGACAAACGAATTTAGAACTAAAAGTAAGTCAAATATGTCCCAAACATAATAACAATTTACAACAAACACATAAAACATGATAAGGGCAACTGAATAGAAACATGACCTATCTCTAGATGCCATCATGATGCATGAGTGAGCACACAATCAAGGATCCATATAGGTTTGACATAAATTAGAAGGGTTTTCAGAGCCTAATAAGCCTATGTCATAACTTAAATAGCTAAGAAAATGAAAGAACACTTGCTCATGGGTGCTTACTTGGCTTCCAACAAAGAAATCCTCCAACGGGAAGTGTCTGCGATCTCGATGCTCCTCAGTTGCACCTTCAGCCGCATCCTTAGCTCTCTCACCCTCAACCCTCTCACCCTCATCCTCAGCGACCCCCTGCTCAATCTCGAGCACCTCCTCCCTGATCCCTTACTAGTCAACCTCCAGCACCTCCTCTCTAACCACCTCCAAACATCCACCTCCCCAACAACGTCGGTCCGAGCCTCTGAAGTCTCACCTATCTCTGCCCCTAACATCCTCTCTAATTGATAAATAGTGAGATCGCACCCACCAATACCCTCACCCTCAATCCTAGAACGTAGAGCTCAAAAACTGAAGAAAATAAAGGAAACGACACCCAAAACGGATGGCCGGATAGCAAAATATCATGAAAACATGAAAATTAGAGCACAAAGAAATAAGGAAACAGAGAATCGAAGACCAACACGGATCGCATGACAAAAATGAAGAGTTTTGAACTATTTATAGAACATACCCAAATCGCATGCATAAATTCACGCGCTTAAACCAATCATGCACCACTCTCACCGCGCTTAATTCGGATCACACGATCGGCCTTGAGCGCATAACCTAATCGTCACCCGCTCAAACCAACCTGACCATCTGGTTGCGCGCAACCTACTGAGCGCGTAATCGCTTCAAGTATCCACACAGTGATGCGCGAATCCCAATAGTCACTCATATAGTGATCAGCCACCGCCCTAATCACGCTCCAGGTACCATGCGTTTAACTCGGTCAAACGACCGGGTACTAGCGCTTAACGACGTTCTGACGCTCTGAACTCGCGTCCACCCTATGGCGCATAATTAATTTATGCGCTCAAAGTGAAGCGCACAATTCCCCATAAACACAAAGAAGAAAAAATGCCCAGGACAGCACATTCACAGGCCTAAATTAGGTGATTTTCGATACTAATTATTAGCCTAAACCACACCCTTGTTTAGCCTGATCCAAAACATTCCAGACTTAAAGAAGTATTCATCTCGATAACTAAAAAAAATGCACTAGACCAAACCAAAAATGAAAAAAATGCCCCAACATCACCTACACACTCCAACTAATACCAAGACTAAAGAAAAACTAAAAAACTACCTCCCATCATTCATTCACTTAAACCTAAACTAAACCAAAAAATGCCCCTAACATGCTCCGATCCAAAATAAATAAATTAAACAAGTAAACCTCGCACTCAAAATAAATCAAATAAGCTACAAAATAAATTAAACCGAAATTTACAAATGAAATAAAAAAAGCATAATTACTTCATAAATAAATAAAATAATTACAAAATACATCGAGGGCATACCCTCTGAATATACAACTTAAAATAAGAAACTTAAAATCTACACGTTCAGGCAATGCACGAATTCGTATTTATTCAGAAAACCAAAAATCCCATCTTCCCCTCTTCCCTTAGCATGGCAGCAATTTGACTGCTACCTTGCATTCCCAATCCCGTCCATTCTCAATAATCCATGCAATAAACCCAACTCTTCGGGTCCAACACCCGAGATACAAAAAGAAAGGAAGAAAAGATATTCATGAACAAGAAAATGCCCAAAACAAAAAAATGCCTCAAAACATTTAATCCCAAACTTGGAATAAATTTCAAAACAACAAGAACCCAAAACTTTTAGCTCACACATTTATAAACTATACCCCCTGAATTACCAAATGACAAGTGTCACATCTTTAAACTCTTCCAATCTAATTAAATCCAAACCAAACACATACTCCCTTGAAAGACCACAATCTATGACAAACCCAAATGAACCAATAATCACACAATACACACCCCTTCAAGGAAACACAAATCCCAAAGCAAAGTAAACAAACCGAAAAGATTTGAACACTTAACACCCATCCAAAACTTTTGAAAAACTCACACTTCTAACAAGTGTCATCTCAAATCAAACAAAAGACTAGAACAAAATACCTTAAACTTCACTCTAAAAAAGAATGAGACCCTAAATAGTTCGGGACCCCACCAAGAAAAATGCCCCAACCAAACCCGTCAGAATCAAGTAAACCCCATAAAAACAAACTAAACTCCAAGCTAAACTAAATCCTAAAATAAGTCAAACAAATCAAATAACACCAACTAATCCATTAATAAGTTTAAACGAATAAACAAGCACGACGAAACAAAAAAAAATGCCCTTTTATTTATAATTTAAAATTTTACAAGTATCACCGGAGGCATACCTCCTGAATTTACAACCCAAAATGAAAACCTAAAACTTTAACCTACAATCGAAAACGAAGACTGGGTTCAAAACTGAGACGAAGTGAGGAGCAGATTCCGCTTGGAGCATCCAATCGGAGACTTCAGGGAGAATTAGTTGGGAAACACATCCCTCCACTATTTACTCCTTCTCTTCCACCATCTTCGCCTCCTCCATCGCCACCTCCTCAACGCTGCCTTCAACGCTCCCTAAAAAGGACCGATGTGAAGAGTAGCACTCTCATTCCTAATACCGCCCACTCCTAGAATGACGTTGCACATGAGCATCACCTCAGGGTGAAGATCACGTGAAATAATGAATATAGGAAGAAATGACATTCCAATCGGATGATTAGATCGCCAGATATCACTAAAACACGAATTTCAGAATACAAAATATTCAAAAAAAGGTCAAAACTCAAGACTAAACCAGAGAATGAAAAACAAATGAAGGCTCTATCGCTTATATAGAGTACGGACTCAATCATGCGTCAGAGCATAGGCATTTAACCACATCACGTGCTAGGCACACTGCGCACAATCCAAAACACGCGCTCCGATTCGAGCACGTAATGAAACCATCGCCCGTGCCAACGACACAACGCTTCGATCACGCGCACTCCATGAACTGTGCAATCTCATTAAACGACACACTGCCATCGCGTGACCTGAAAGGTCACCCGTACATTGACCTGGTGACGACTCGATCATGCGCTACGATTATAGCACATAATATAATCACACGCACAAATACCTGTCTGTAAACGGCCCCTCAAGCCTGCGATCGCACACCCAAAAATAGGCGTGCAATCATATTGAGCGACCTAAAATAGGTGCATAGTACCTGACTTTCGACAAAATCTACACCCTCACACCTTTGTATCCCATCTTGGCCAAATTTCTTCTGTCCCATCGCGTAGCCTCACAGGCTATTCTGGTAGAAAAGGAAGACCTACTCACCCATCCCATCAAATACCCTTGCATGAGAAGGAAGCATCGTCAGCACCCATCCCCATCGCGATAACGTGTACACATGCAATATCACCTCAATATCCAGCCCCATCGTAAAAAATTTGTCATGCCCTCATGGCCCATTGCGAAAAGCCAAAAGCAAATCTCCTAAAAACTCGGGCACACCGCCCAAAAACTAAGCCAATCACGATGCACCCATAACATGATTCTTTCATAATCCAAGATCTGCCAAAGAAAGAAACAAGATACACCCATCGCAAAAATATCTTACCAATGTCCCATCGCGCAAATATCTCACCAATGTCCCATCGCTAACTGCGTTCAGTCGACATCCCATCTCGAACATCATTACCTAAAAAAGAAAAAGGAAAAAAGAGCTCAGACAGCACATGCCACGCTGTATGAGGAAGAGAGGGAAAGATCGATCATGTCCCATTGCTAAGAGCTCTCTCTCTCCCGAATTGATCCCCACGTCCCACCAGGACTCGTCCAGCACACAGCCAAAAAAAGGGAGAACCCCTAAGTCCCATCATGACATCACTTCTACAAGACATCACATCACAACCACCAAGCCATGCCACAGAGGACCAGAAGAAAAGAGAAGAAATCTCTAAAGTCTCGTCACGACACTACAACACCGCCACGAACCATGCAAGCTATACACAACACAGGTAAGTATCACCCCCAGGTAAGTACTACCCACCTTTTTTTTTTTACTCAATATTCCTCATAAATATATAGTTAGATATAATTAAGTCAAATGTTTTCAAAACCCGTCTCTCTCGACTCGCGAATCACTGCAATCCTCCCATAAGAGATAATCATCAATACTCACTCAAAAGGTTAGGCAGAGTATCCGGCATGCCAAGTGTCGTCTTGACAACCATAATAATGGTCGAGTCCACAAATCCCATACCGGTGGAACTACTCAGCGACATCTTAGAAGCCACGTTTTCCACCATTTTACCACCGAATTGATCTCAAGTTAAAATCCTTAAAATTTCAAATTTTCAAATTTCTCGAATCTTCAAAATCCCCTTACTAAAAAAAAATTAAAAAAAAAAAAGAGAGAAGAAAAAGAAGAACAAAGCAACAAGATAAATAGACCCGACTCACCTTTCTTTAAATACCAAAAAAAAATTGATTAAGCGCCCCATCACCCACGCACAATAAATTACACTTAAACCTAACATTTAACTCTTAAGATTCCTGAACTCGCAATCAAGCACACATTCCACTGCGCAGAATCGTTTGTTCAGACACATCAGCACTAGAATTCCCAACCAGGACCATCTAAACTCGCAATCAAGCGCACACTCTACTGTGCAAAATCATTTATTCAGACACATTAGGACTAAAATTCCTAACTTAGAGGCTGACTCTAGATGAATCAAGCGCACGCGCCACTGCGCAGAATTCAATTGAGCACACCTCACAAGACACATACCTCAATTATCAGCCCAAACCGGCCATTCTCCTGGGAAACTAAGCATTGAGTATATTTAATCTAAGAACTTACAAATGCCTATTGGAAAAGGAACGCCTGATATGCATTGGTGTGAGCAATGACGCGCCCGGTCTGACATGACTTACAATAGCCTTCGATATTACATGATACTTCATTTTATTATTATCGGTCCCTAGACCTTGTTTTGGATATTTGATTGACGCCCCGGTACCTCGATTGCATAAAATCCCTCTGTTAGCCCATGCCATGCAGCGGGATGCGCCATGCACCCACAAACCCGGAATGTGCCCTTCGACAACTATCATTTGCCTTCAAATGCTCCATTTTAGCTTGCGCTGATAGATAAGAAAGCAAAGCATGTCATGTCAGCATCCCAAGTTTACATTTGTGATTTCCCAAGAGAAACGAGAAGACACCTCGAATGAGGGGTGTCTATTTCTTCGACGCGTTCTTACTTCGCAAGAGTGCATCGAAAAGGGGCATCTGTAGACACCCCCATTTTACCTTCTCAGAATATACAAATTTGTTAGGTCAACCTTTGACCTCATAACCCTGATATGGGACCATATGCTAAAACAATAGTATATGGCTAAACACAGGCTGAAATAATAGTTCTGTGGCTCAGGCCTCATACTCCCATTGTGGGAACCATACACTAAAACAATAGTACATGACTAAACATAGGCTGAAACAATAGCTCTGTGGCTCAAATCCTGACGTATGGAGACTATATACTAAAACAATAGTATATAGTCGGAATACAGATTGAGACAATAGTCTTACATTTCAGACCCCTAACCCTAATGTGGGACTATATACTGAAATAATAGTATATAGCTAGACACAGGCTGAAACAACAGCTCTGTGGCTCAGGCCCCATACCCCCGACGTGGGAACTATATACTGAAACAATAGTACATGGCTGAACACAGGCTGAAATAATAGCTTTGTGGCTCAGATCCCAACGGAGGGAGACTATATACAGAAATAATAGTATATAGTCAAAATGTAGGCTAAAACAATATCCTGGCATTTCAAGCCCGACCCGGACCTGGACAACCTCGAATTAAGCGCCTAAAACCAATCGCTCAATTCGATTGCACGCCAAATCACACGTGCATAATCAGTCCCTTCTCAGACCAAACTTCCTTTCCCCAGACCAACTCGAGACTCGATCACGTACCTAACACCAGACACGCGATCGGATTAAGTGCCCCATCACCGGCGAGCAATTGGCCTACACCCGGCCTAGTCTTACCATTCGTGACCCCTAAGTTTCCTCGATTAAACGCTTCAAGAGTAGCGCTTAATTGGACTACGCACCCTAAAATGAGCGCGCAATTAGTTCTAATGCTATTAGGACAAGGAAACTTGCTGAGCAAGTCAGCCGGTCGCTCACTAAGTCGGTGACCGACTCAAAGCTATTAAGCACCGGGAGACCAACGCGCAATTTGATTAAACGCCTAAAAAAGGGCATTTAATTAGAAAAAAACCAATAAAAGATTTTTTTCTAATTCGCCTCAGGAAGAGGCTGGCAATTTTGAGAGAGAAAGGATTTTTTTTTTGGGATTTCAAAACCAGAGAACTCCGAGGACAAACCCATAGAGCAACCTAGTCATGATTTCGAGATTCAAGCTTCGAATCTTCGAGATTTCTCTCCGCAGCCCCGACCCTAGGTAAGGATTTAATTTTTTAATTCACGACCATAACTTCTAATCCCTAGATTTAGGAATTCTATTCGTTTTAATTTTCAATCTTAGACCGCAGCACCCTTTTCGAACCGTAATTCTCTATATCTGGTTCTAGTTTTTCGAATTTAGAATTAGTCCTTAATCCAATGGTCCGACGCACAGATCCTAGGCTTTAATTCCATTCTAAAATCTCAATTTCCAGTCCTATCATTAATCTCTGGTTCTAGGTCTTAGACTCTAGAGTCAGTCCTTAATCATACGGTCTGATTTTCTGATTTCGGACCTGAATTCAGTCCTAGAAATTTAAACTTTAATTTAATTTCTTAATTTAATACCACCAAAAATCCTAAATATTAATTTTAGTTTCTATAATTCTAGTCCATAATTTAATTCATAATTATTACTTCGAAATCGACTCTGAAAAATCTAAAAATACTATTTTATCATCATAAATCCAATTTATCTTCAATCTCAGCCACCCGATTTGCCCAAGGGAGCTTACAGAGGGAACTCAGGACGAGGCCAATCCTCCTTAGCATAGCGGGCCGAACCCTTTTTTTAGAATTTTAGAATTTATAAATTGTTTTAATTAGTTTTTATTTCAATATAATGGATTAATTACATTGATTAGGTTTTTAGTACAATTACTTAATTGCTTTGATTAGATTTTTTTTAGTTCAGTTAATCAATTGCTTTAATCAGAATTTTAGGAAATTTAATTTATTTATGATTAATTAGACTTTGGTATGATTAATTCATCGCTTCGATCATAATTCTAGTCAAATCAGTTCCTTTATTTTTAATTAGAATTTAGTATAGTAAATTCATTGCCTTAATCAGAACTTTAGCAAAATTAGTTTATTTGCTTTAATTAGAATTATAATATAATTAATTCATTACTTAAATTACAGTTTTAATAAAATCAATCTTCTGTTCTAATTAGAATTTCAATACAACCAGCATACTTGCTTTACTTAATAATTTCAGTATAATCAGCATGCTTAGTTTAATTAAAGTTTCATTAAAATTAATACACCTGCATTCCTAGTACAATTAGGAGATTGATGTTAATTGGACTTTTAGTAGTATTAGGACACTATATCAATTAGAATTCTAGTAGTGTTAGGAAACTAAAATTAATTAGACTCCTGATAGAATTAGAATACTAAATTACATAAACCATAATAAATTCCCACATAACTAAACTCACAACAGAATTGAGAAGTCTAAACTGATTAGAACTAAAATAATAACAGGGGAAGGGAAGAAAATTAAACTATCTAAATTATAAGAAAAGACATAGCTGCTGACGTTCGCAGGTGGACAATTAAGTAAAGATGTAACCCACACCCCAAAGCGTGATCATTGACGTGTTGCAGCATCATTAAATATCTGCAGCATCATTAAATATCTGCAGCTGGCGATTGCAACAAACTAGAAACCTTCCTAGAAAACCCTTTATTTCTAACACTCCAAACACCGCATCGCTAGAGTCCACTTGGATAGAATTGGAGCTACTGATTCTACGAGGACCGAGAGGAACCCAGAAAAACCGTGCACCAACTGACTAGCGATCGCGATGGGACTTCACTTTTGCAAACTTTTTTTTCTAGATAGTTAGTTTTCATCTTGTCCCCTTATTTCACTTTCCATCGTGTCATTTAGATTCCCTTTTATATATGTATGAGTCTTCGTCAAAGACTCAAGATGTCTAGTATACGAAGAGTGAGTTTATGAGACCCACCATTGTGGGGATATCATTACAACCCCACATACGAAGAAGAACCGCTTCACAATTTCAACCCACAACAACCTGAGATTAACATGGCCAGCGTGTAAGAAAATCCCTTCTCCACCCAACACACCGGTAATAATCATAATAGGAGAGATGGTAACACCGAACAAAACCTCACCGCTCAACAGATCGTAGAACTCAGTATTCAAAGAATACAAAGAGGAGATGACTACTCCAAAGAATTTCTTCGAGGGTTGGCTGCCGCATATGAAACCATTAGGTCACGACAATTTTCAAAAAGAGCAAGAGCGACAAGTGGGGCCACCTCCTACCCCGAGCATGGTGTCAGCCCGTGCCACACCATTGAGACAACCTGCCCACACATTCTTCAACAATGACTCTTTAGACAAGGTTTGCTCATGGGTCGCTCCAAAAGACAGCACCATTAAAATCGAAGATCTCCCTAAAATGTTTGATGAGTACATGGCCAAGAGAGAGTGCCCCAGTCACTTATTCGGATTCGACAAATTTTGTCAGGACGTCGAGTTTAATTTACCAATAGGATTAAAGCCACCAAAATTTATTGGCACGGGAAATCTGAATCATCACTTGTCCATCTTTTGTAATGATTGTCGACCCATACGTGATAATCAAGGACTTCTCATTCACTCTTTCCAATGCTCATTAGAAGGAGAAGCTTTAGATTTGTTTGTGGGGCTCCAGCTTTATAAGATAGAAACCTTCGATGAATTAGTCGGTCAATTCCTAGACCAATACAAACACTTGATCTAAGAGATAGTCAGTCTCAGCGATCTAATGGCATCCAAGCAAGGACCTGATGAAGAATTTAGCGACTTCGTCAACAGATGGAGAAAACTCGCTGCTTAGACCAGCATTTTAATGAAAGAGAAGGATTCGGTGGACATTATCATCGATAACACTAACCGTTAAAGAGCGCACTTGCCATAAGTGATTGCCCCGACTTCACTGCACTCCACTCCTGGGCATCCTGACTAGTGCGACACATTAAAGGCGGAGACCTTGCTCTATCAATAGTCACATCAAAAGTGGGCTCTTCTAGCGAATCAAAATCAAAAAATAATAAGAATGCCTTAGGAACCGAGCAGGCCAACATCGTTGTTAATCAAGGATAAAACTCTAAGAACATAAATTTCCACCCACGAAACTTCGGGCAAAATCAAAATCAACAATGATACACGAACCAAAACCAAGGCATTAATTAGCAAAGATATGCAAACCAAAACCAAAGCCAAAACAAGAATCAGGGCCAGTATCAGAAGAGAAATTAATATCCCAATACCTATCAGAATCAGCACACGACACAGAATCAGTCGGCCCACATGTCGAATTACAATAGTGTGCCCCCACCGCAAAACTTTAACCCAACTAGAGGCCCCTACTAGCCGAGGCGAGAACACTATCCCCCTTTATCGGATACGATTCCCAACATCTTACGTCTCCTTAACACTCTGAATCTCCTCTGATTCCCTCAAGAAAGACCCTGCCCATGGCCGACAAATCTAGACTATAACAAATATTGTGCCTTCCATCGATACGCTAGACACAACCTAGAAGACTATTGGGTCCTCGAGGACGTAATCTATGACATGAATGATCGAAATCAAATCGATTGGGAAGCACTTAGGAATCCTAACCCTAATAATAACCAACCAAAACAAAATTTAGGGATCGTTAATAACCCCATGCCCAACCACAACGAAGCAACATCGGCTCAGGTCACCACCGTAGATCTCTCCGGCCGATCCCCCTTCCAACCTTCCACCTTAATCACTCGCATTCAACCCTCTGCTACTTCCGTCACACCGGCGAGAGCTCCTTCACCCCTGCATCCCTCAGCCTTGATCACTCGTATCGCCCCACCGAATCCACCCCCTTATCCAAAATTCACTCAGATACGAGTCCATTACTTTAGGGCTTGGAGACCACTCCCTCGTAGCCACCTGCCAGAACCTCCAGCCCCTCCAAATCCTAAACCAACGCCATTACTACTCCCTTTGTTCGATTCTGAACCTGAGTATGGAGATCACATTCTCCAAACTATAACCCAAATTGCTGCATGGGTAGAAAGTGTCACCCAAAAAACTCTAAACCAAGACAATGAAATAACTATCGAGCGTTCGCTAAATCTAAAAGAAAGAGAGCTAGAAGAACATCCTGACCCGTGCGAGACACTGGTCTCTGCTTTCCTAGAAGAGGAAGATTACACTGTATCTCTCACCTTGGAGCGGCACCATTCAAGTACGCGTTCCAACCTCAAATTTCAATCATTTTATAAATATATCTACGTCAATCCATGCCGGGTTCGGTCAACAATCGACTTGCCTGATTCTCAAATTAGGAACCAATTACCCGCCTCCGCCTTTCCCTCGAAATTAAGATTTCACAACCGCACAACCACTAAAGGGGAATGTGAGAGAAAGAGAAGTTAACTTGCCTCCCCCACCTCACATAATCCCTCCACCAATTCCTGCATCTCAACCATTCTAACCACCCACACCTAAGGCCCATAGGCTAGGCAAAGAAACTACGCTCGAGCCATGGTAAGAATACGACCTTCTGCGATATCTCCAGAAGATCCCTGCTGAGATATCCATACTAGAACTCATCAAGAAATCGCCTGACCATCATCGATTGTTGATAAGGATACTTGAAGACATGCAAGTGGATGAGGATATGACTTTAGATGAGCTTTATTTAATCACTTCGGTCATGGCGCAACCTCTGGCACTCATATTTACAGACGCAGACATGCCTAAAGAGTCATTCCACGGGAGTGCGGCCCCCATATATCTTATGATCATAAAGAGGATTCTCTGTACCACACGCACTCATTGACATAGGAGCAAGACTTAGCATCTGCCCTCTCACCACATTAAAAATGCTCAAATACACGAAACAGGATGTCAGGCCCTTCGCCCTATCACTCATAACTTATGATGGGTCGCATTGCTTTGTGAAAGGAATTAGTAAGCTACAGGTTTGCCTCAGACCTGTAACGGAAGACATTACTTTCCATATTTTTAATTCCTCTAGTACGTATAATCTCATTTTAGGAAGAAAATGGCTGGAGTTAATGAAGGTCGTCGCATCCATATACCATCAATATGTCAAATTCTCATACGAGGACTCCATCGTCCGTATATACGTTGATGCACCCCTCCAGGAGATGGATACTGATTATATGGTGAGCATACCAACCGCTCACGATTATGTGTTGAACACGGGTCATATTCAAAAGACTCGAATCCCTGATGAGACAACCCTTGCGAAAGTCCCTCCCCTACCCCTCTTAGTTCTCCCCCAACACGTCAACAAATATTAGTGAGAAGATAGGTTGGCCCAGACCTCGCCAAACTCTATGGCATTAACCCTACCGCGATAAAAGGGTGGGACCTTATGTACTAACTTGGATACGCTCCCCACACCGGAGTCGATAAAAATAAGCAAGGTCGTGTAGGACCCATTATCCCAATGCAAATACGTAAGCACATAGGATGAGATTACCAATCGGACGGCCCGCAAGCTGACTTGTCCCCTGCCTCACTAAAATGGTCTCTATATGACCACTTCGCCTATGGGACCACTGAAAAAGCAGATGTGCCAAAGCATAAGAAGTATCCTTCACTAGATCCCAAGAAGTGGAAATTGAGCGAATGACCAAAGCATTCAATGATTTAATCAATTTAAACAACGATATTGATAAACTACTAGAAGGAGTCAAGCCCATGTTTGACACTAAGGAATTTGCAGAAGAGAGGAGAGAAGAACCTCCAGAACCCGACCCATGAGTAGAAGATTGGGAATCCACTGACGACGAAGATTTTCACATAGCAACCTTGCAAGATAGTGAAGAGCACTTACGCTTAACCTGGGAAAGAGATGACACTCCATAAGAAAATACTAACTCATATAGTATTCGGCTCAGCCTTGGCCTTGAGGGATGGAAATGCCCTTGTGACTCCCCTTGTATCGCCTACCCATACCAACCCCGCTGTAGGGCATGCACCGGCATATTAGAACGCTTCGCTATTTAGATCCGACACTCTATGATACAAGAATCAAATCACTCCAACCTTGTGACTATCGACACAAGTAATGACCTACCAGCTCAGCTGTCGGCATAAGAAGCAGAAAATCCCAATGGTCCTCCAACTGACCTAGGGGGAAACACTCAATACACCCTCATAGAGTTTGAAGAGGAACTTGAA
This sequence comes from Chloranthus sessilifolius, assembly GCA_021018995.1. NCBI lineage: Eukaryota > Viridiplantae > Streptophyta > Magnoliopsida > Chloranthales > Chloranthaceae > Chloranthus > Chloranthus sessilifolius. Next base: position 86,248,513 of record CM037594.1, on the reverse strand, counting down.
CTAGACACTTCTACATCCCCAGATTCGTTGCAACTCTAAATATTTTGGAAATATCTAAAGGAAGAGTGGCAACCTCCTCCGATTGATGATGAGGACTGCTGGATAGACCTCCCTACACTTGAGCTAGCGGTGTGAGCCAACCAAAGACTTCAAGTACTATCAGATCAAGAAGATGAATTCAATACCGTCTTCGACTCTAACCTAGAAGGATGGGAATGTCCTTGGGGATCCCCTGCATTCTTCACCATTATCAACCTCGCTGTCGAGCATGCGCTCTCATTCTAACATATTACGAAGATCAAGGAAAAGAACTCGCTACCCCTGATGATCCTTTGGGAGACCCCCATCAGCGGGAAGAACAACATTATTGTAACCCAGAGGATGACAGTTCAATTAACTACGATCTTCAGAGCTTCTTCCAAGAAGAGGCGATCAATGTGGCAGAAGAAATCCAAGCGTTAGTGCCGCTGTTACCAGCGTCACTCATTCAAAAGATAATATCAGATGAGGACTCCAAAAAAAAATGCCAAATTCACAACAAGTCCGCATTTCTCGAAGAATCGCCCGAAAGGCTCTAGCAGCCGTCTTGCCTTAACTAGAGGAAGCAATTCTCCCAGCGCCCCTTGAGGCGACTAACCCTGTACCATATTTATTATTAAAAATTAAAAAAATAGAAGAAATAGAAATACCCTAAAAATTCATAAATACAAAATCCAAAAAAATCAGAAAAGCCCAAAAAAGAAAGGAAACTCTTCGTCTCGAACCAAATTTGTGGCTAACAAGGAGACTTTTCTCCTAATATTTCTATCCTATTCCCCGCACGAGGACGTAAAGTATCCTGACTAAACAACAAGCCAGTGATCATACCAAACGAGATACTTTGTGACTTTGAGAGAAGAATTGGTAGTCTTGACCTTCACCTCACCGAATATCTCTCAGTCATAGATTATGTCGATGAAGGGTTACCTTTCGCAAATTCAGATCCCCAATATAGCAATTTCAGAGTATACAAACTTACCGAGGAAGAAGAAAGAACACCAATTGTCGAGGAGGCACTGGACTTCCAATGGGTTATCAAGCGTGTTGATGAGCAAACCCAAGCTGCCGTGGAACCCACGGAAGAACTTAACTTTGGCACTAAAGAGAAACCCTAGAAGCTATTGATTAGCACAATGCTCAAATCTAAGGAACACGAACAAATTGCACAAGTCCACAAGAACACCTCGATTCCTTCGCATGGTCCTTCGAGGACATGCCCGGTTTAGACCCAAGTCTAGTAGAACATCGCCTCATCTTAGAACCCGATGCAAAGCCTGTTAAGCAGAAACTCCGCAGGATGCACCCACAAACCGCCCTCTAAGTTAAAGAGGAAGTCAACAAGTTATATAAAGCCAAATTTATCTCAGTCGTTCTTTACCCTAAGTGGGTCGCCAACATAGTACCTCTCTCCAAGAAAGACAGCAGAGTACAGGTTTGCAGCGACTTTCAAAACCTCAACCAGGAATGCCCAAAAGATGACTTCTCACTTTCACACATTGACACTCTAGTCGACAATACCGCCGGGCATGAGATGCTATCCTGATGGATGGTTTCTCTGGATATAATCATATCAAATTAGCAGAGTCCGACGAAGAGAAGACTTCTTTCACCACACCATGGGGAATATACTGTTACGTCGTTATGCCTTTTGGGGTTTAAGAATGTAGGAGCCATGTATCAACGCGCCATGATGGCTATCTTTCACGACATGATACATAAGTGTGTTGAAGTTTATGTTGATGACATACTAGTAAAGTCCCAAACACGAGTAGGACGTGTTGAAGCGCTCCAATTGGTGTTATAAAGAGCTAAGAAATATCAGCTAAAAATGAACCCAAAGAAATGTGTTTTCGGGGTCACTTCTGGAAAATTACTTGGTATTATAGTTAGCAAGCAAGAGATCGAAGTTCACCCGGCAAAAGTCAGAGCCATCCTCGAGATGCCGCCTCCCAATAATATCAAGGAGTTACGAGGCCTGATAGGAAGATTGCAATTCATCAGAAGAGTTATCTCCGAGCATTCGGATAGATGCGATCCTTTCTATAGACTATTTAAAGGAGGAACTTAGTACAAATGGGATAATCAGTGTTAGCAAGCCTTCGACAATATCAAGAAGTACCTCCTTAACCCGCCAATACTATCGCCACCGGTCCTCTTAGTGAATGACAAAGCAATGGGAGTAATTTTAGGACAATATGAAGAAGACGGTAAGAGAGAGAAGGTTATCTACTACCTCAGTAGGACGATGGTCAAACACGAACGAAAATACACTTCAATGGAAAAGACCTGCCTCACATTGGTGTAGGCCTCTACCAAATTACAACACTCCTTCAAAGCACATAAAATACTAGTACTAGCCCGAATGGACCCTCTGAAGTATATATTCGAAAAGCCCACAACATCAGGAAAGATCGCTCGCTGGCATATGCTCCTGCAAGAATTCAATATCACTTACGTCACATAGAAATCGATCAAAGGGCCAGAAATTATCAATTACCTAACAGATCTCCCACTGCCGAGTGATGAGCCCGTGCATGCAGATTTCCCCGATGAGGACCTATTCACGATTCATAACGAAGAGCCTGATAAGACCTCATGGATCCTTTATTTTGATGGCGCTCTAAATCACAAAGGAAAAGGCATCGAGATAGTCCTCCTAAGCTCAGAAGGAGTTGTCATACCTAAGGCTTTTCAATTAGATTTCCCTATCACTAATAATGTCGCGGAATATAAAGCTTTTATAGCTGAACTACGAGCAGCACTACAATTAGGTGTTAAACAGTTAAAAACCATCGGTGATTCCAAACTAGTAATTTCACAAGTCATAGGAGAATGAAAAACTAAGGAAAGGAGACTAATGGCATACCTAGAAACCGCTCAATATTTAGTAAAGAAATTTGAAAGAATCTCTTTCACGCACATCCCTAGATTAGAAAATGAGCTCACAAATTCCTTAGCCACGCTAGCCTCGGTCATTCAAATACCCATCGGGTAAAATACCAAGACCTTCTTTATCGAAAAGCTTATAGTACCCACCCACGAGGTAGCATGGACCGTCAAGAGAGAATTACCCGTCCTCCCCACAAGTACAGGACCGAAAGAAGCAATCACCCCGGAGAAGCACGTCAAGATAGAAACTGAAGTCACTATGTTTAGATTTGAAAAATCACCGATTGACGATGGACAACTATGGTATTTCAACATCTGGAACTTCTTAAAATATCAACACGTCCCTCCATACGCTACGAAGATCAAACGGAAGACTATAAGGAACTGATGCGCCCAATTCTATATACACGTCCCTCCATACGCTACTTACCTGGGGGTGATACTACCTGGATCATGCATAGCTGTACGGTCTGGTGGCACCGTAGTATCGCGATGGAACTTTGGAGATTTCTCCTCTTCAGGTCTGTTGTGGAAGGGTTTGGCGGTTGTGATGTGATGTCTTGAGAGAAATGATGTCGTGATGGGACCTGGAGATTTCTCCTCTTCAGGTCTCTATGGCAGGGTTTGGCGGTTGCGATGTGATGTCTTGGGAGAAATGATGTCACGATGGGACCTGGAGATTTCTCCTCTTCAAGCCTGTTGTGGTAGGGTTTGGTGGTTGTGATGTGATGTCTTGTTGGGACATGGGGATCAATTCGAGAGAGAGAGAGACCTTTGCCTTAGCAATGGGACATGATCAATCTTTCCCTCTTTTCATCATACAGCGTGGCATGTGCTGTTTGAGCTTTGTTTTTTTTCACATCGGTCCTTTTTAGAGAGAAGTGAAGGCAGAGTTGAGGAGGCGTCGGTAGAGGAGGTGAAGATCGCGGAAGAGGAGTAAAAAGTGGAGGGATGTGTCTCCCAACCAATTCTCCCTGAAGCCTCCGATTGGATGCTTCGAGCGGAATCTGCTCCTCGCTTCATCTCAATTATAAACCCAGTCTTCATTTTGGGTTATAGGTTAAAGTTTTAGGTTATCATTTTGGGTTGTAAATTCAGGAGGTATGCCTATGGTGATACTTGTAAAACTTTTGAATTATAAATAAAGAGGCATTTTTATTATTTTATCGTGCTTGTTTACTCGTTTAAATTTATTAGCGGATTAGTTGGATTTATCTGATTTGTTTGACTTATTTTAGGATTTAGTTTAGCTTGGAGTTCAGTTTGTTTTATGGGGTTTTTTTAGAGGGTTTACTTGGTTCCAATGGTTTGGTTGGGGTATTTTTCTTGGCGGGGTCCCAAACAATTTAGAGTTTCATTTTTTTTTAGAGTGAAGTTTAAGGTATTTTGTTCTAGTCTTTTGTTTGACTTGAGGCGACACTTGTTAAAAGGTGTTAGTGTTCCAAAAGTTTTAGATGGGTGCTAAGTGTTCAAATCTTATTGGCTTGTTTACTTTGCTTTGGGATTTGTGTTTCCTTGAAGGGGTAAGTGTTGTGTGATCATTGGTTCATCTGAGTCTGTCATGGATTGTGGTCTTTCAAAGGGGTATGTGTTTGGTTTAGATTTAATTAGATTGGAAGGGTTTAAAGGTGTGACACTTGCATTTGGTAATTCAGGAGGTATAGTTTATAAATGTGTGAGCTAACAGTTTTGGGTTTTTGTTGTTTTGAATTTTATTCCAAGTTTGGGATTAAAAGTTTTGGGGCATTTTTTATTTTGGGCAATTTCTTGTTCATTAATGTCTTTTCTTCCTTTTTTTTTGTATCCCGGGTGTTAGACCGGAAGAGTTTTGTTTATTGAGTAAATTATTGAGAATGTGAGGTAGTTGTCGAATTGCTGCCATGCTAAGAGAAGAGGTGGAGGAGAAAAAGGTGGTAGAAAGGAAACCCAAGGATAAGGTAGGGTCAGAATTCTCGTGACCAATGCCTATTTTTCCTCGGTAGGCTCTGCGAATTCTGTGTTAGTTGCTCTCCCTTGTTATGGTTTCCAAGGTGAGCTTCTAAGGGTGGATCCCGCAGGTCCTGGGTGGCTTTCTCTGAGCCATTCTTTCTTTTCTGCCAGTTCGGGGCAAGGGGAAGAGGTCATTACGGCTAGAATTCGTTCAGGACGCTTCCCCTCCGGGCTTCTCCAAAATTTCTAGTTTTCCAAATAAATCTGGATTCGAACATTGTCTGAACGGACTATTTTTTTTTTTTTAGTTTCTTGTTTCAAGTTGTATATTCAGAGGGTATGCCCTCGGTGTATTTTGTAATTATTTTATTTATTTATGAAGAGATTATGATTTTAATTTCTTTTGTAAATTTTAGTTTAATTTATTTTGTAGCTTATTTGATTTATTTTGAGTGCGAGGTTTACTTGGTTAATTTATTTATTTTGGATCGAGGCATGTTAGGAGCATTTTTTTGTTTCGACTTAGTTTGGGCTTGGTTGGAGTGTATAAACGATGGGGATATTTTTCTTGTTTAGTTTCGCCTTAGTTGGGGCAAGTTTTTTTTGTTTAGTTTTGGTTGGAGTGTGTAAACGGTGTCGGGGCATTTTTTTTAGTTTGGAGCGTTTTCTTTTAGTTATTGGGGGGCATATATTTTTTTAAGTCTAGAATGTTTTGGATTGGGCTTAACAAGGGCGTGGTTTAGGCTAATAATTAGTGTCGGAGATCACCCAATTTAGGTCTGTGAACATGCTGCCCAGGGCATTTTTTTCTGTGTTTATGAGGAATTGTGCGTTTCACTTCGAGCGCATAAATTAATTGCACGCCAAAGGGTGGACGCGCATTCAAAGTGTCAGAACGTCGTTAAGCGCTAGTTTCCGGTCATTTGGCCCAGTTAAACACATGGTACCGGGCGCGTAATTAGGGCAGTGGAGGATGAGTTGGGGGCTCGGCTAGCGGAGACTCGACGGCTCCTAGTGAGTTAATTTATGGTTTTTTTTGTATTATGTGAACTCGGTCTTCTGGTCATTCTGACATGGTTGTGGTGTCTCATTTTATTTTATTTTGGACAGTCTGAGAGGGAGGGTGAGGTTGCTCGTCAGGCGGCCCTACTGGATTTCTATCGCAGTCAGCAGTTGGCTAACCAGGAGGCAACGGCCAGTCTACATTCTAAGGTCGATCGATTGGTATGTGTCTTTACAAATATGGTTTTGTTAATTGTTAGCATCATAAGCTTGCCAATTGATGTATTTATTGTTATTCGTAGGGAGCCGAGCTCGCTGCTGGAGGTCCCGTTCGGGCATTTGATCCATCTTCAGTTGCTTCCTCTAGTCGGGAGGATCCAACGATGGCTTAACTTTGGGTCGAGCTAGATCGTTGGGTAAGTTTGATTCAATCTTTTATCTTATTTGTGTCATTGCATTAGTTTGTTAGGTATCATTATTTCGCTTTCTTAGTAGTTTACTAATATCATGCGATATTTCAGCATCAGGTTGCTGAGGATCTTCAGGCGAGGGAGGCGACTGCTGCCTCTCTACGCTCGAAGAGTCAAGTATAGTTTTTTTTTTTTGATGTGGCATAATTCTATTTAGGTTATTTCATCTTTATTTTTTTCTGACATGTCTTGTGTTGGTTTGTTTGGTTCTTTGTACAGGCTATTCCGAACTTTGCTCCTGAGGCTCCCCCTCAGGAGTCTATTCCTATCCCTACTCAGGTATGTTTTAGTTATTATGTTCATGGTTTATTTGTTATTATAGTATTTTTCTTATATATTTGTTTATTCTTATTGTAGCCGCCTATGTTCGTTGTTCCTTCCGTGCCTCCTGCTGATCCAATGACTGCTGAGACGGTTGGACGATTCCTGGAGGAGAGGCTGGATCTAGTATAATCCTTTTCTTTTTAAAGTTTCTTATTTTATTCATATATATATTAGTTTTCCTTTTACTTGGTGTGGTTATGTAGATCCTTCAACTTGAGGAGGCGCGTCTAGAGGCGGTGTGAGCGCACGCCACTCCCGAGGCGATACAAATCCTCGGGGAGACACAGAGTCGCGATGACTTGTTTGTCGAGTTGATGGCTACACAGAGGACTCAGGCTGAGGCATTGGAGGCAGCGCGTAGGATGATGCGAGCAAAGTCGCAGGTGACCCTAGATCAGCTGCAGTATCGTTTGGCGAGGAGTGAGCGGGGGATACATAGGTTGGCTCATCAGCTTTGTGGGTAGGAGTCGAGGGCTACAGGTTCCTTGGCCGGGCAATCTCATCACATGTCCCATGATAGTGTCAGGGGTGATGCTCGTGAGGATTCTATTGTTCGTGAGATTCTTATGAGGTATCATCCTCATTCACGATCGAGGCGATCTATTAGTCAGGCGAGTGAGGGGGGTTCTGTGGCGGGGCCTCGTCGTCTAGAGGTTCTGAGAACTCTAGGTGCTAAGATTGTGTTTTCAAAGGACCAGTCTACGGACCTCCGAGCTGATGATACCGGGGACAGTGGTGATCGGCCATCCTAGCGGCACAATAGAGAGTAGGGGTGCATGCGCGTATTTTTGTATCCATGGTATGTGTGTGTTGTATATATAAGGGGGATGCCCCCGGTGATAAGTGTAAAAAGAAATGAAAGGATTTTGACATATATATAGATATTTTTGGTTTAGATGTACCTGATTGGCTCATTTTCTTTTAGTTATTTCTTGCGTCTACTTTTGCTTTTTAGTTGCTTTAGTGCCATCGACCGTCATTGGGACTTGGATGCTTCCTGAGTTGGCTCGATGATAGTTGAAGGTTGCTTCATATCTGCATATGTGAGAGTAATGTCGTCAGTAGTTTTTGTTCTCCCCCTTGCTAATTGTCAAGGGGTAAGTGTCTCAGACTGAAGTCTAGTAGCAAAAGATGGATATGTGCTCTCTTTTTTTCTTCTTCTTTTTTGAAATGACAACAATGCAACAGGAAAAGCAAATAACTAAGATAAAAATAATAACAAAATAATAAAAATAAAAATGCCCCAATGTAGGAGCGTGATAGGATTGGCAGTATGGTATCTTTGGTAGCACTTTCCGGATGGTAGCTTCGTCGTTCCTCATCTTCTTTGTGGACAAGCCGGTGCTTCTGATATGATTCTTCTTCTAATCTAAAAAAAATGCCCCAGCATCAAGATGCAATGAAGCTTTTCTGGGTTTCGAGATAAGCACTTTGGGTCTATAAGAAGTCATGGGTATTTGGGTGAGTTAGTTTTGAAGAAAAGTTGATCGATACTGTCATCGAACCAGGGAGGTCTCTGTGATTAGGTTAGTTGTATACGAGGGTCTATCCTAAGGTGGTGGTCATCCTATCTTGTGGTTATTAGGGAGAAGTATGGTAGGTATAGTAGGTGATTACATTAGTCATCATTCATCAATTTTCAGTTTCATTTCTAGGAACATCCTGTAAGGCTTCTGATTTATCATCCGAAGTAAAAAATAGAAGAGGCGAGTAAGGCTCAATGATGCGGGGAATAGTTTGTATCTAATACTTCCTAAAAGGGATAAGTAACAATCTTTTTTCTCATGAGGGGATATGGGATGTCAAGATCGAGCTCTTCGCAAGTTTGCTCATGTTCTCTATGAACATTTACCTCGCAAGATTAGGTGCGCGGCTGATATGAGATCTATTCCTCATGAGAGCTTCACGAGCTAGATTTCTGAAGGCGTAGAGCGCGAGAACTTCGCGAGGACCTTGAGTAGTGAATGCAGCTGAAGTGCGCAACTGCTGCACGAGGGAATGCTCTGGGACAAACCCTTCACTGAGCTATGCGACTTCTTCGCGAGTTCCCCTGTGTTGCATGTAACATCTGCACGAGGAAGCTTTATTACAGACTTAAATAGCGCGAGGCAGCATTTCTACTATGCGAGATAATACCATTTCTACTTCTCTGCTATGAAGTTGCTACTGTTGCACATCTCTCCACTCACATTCACACTTCTCTCATCTGCTGGACTTCCTCGGTCCATCATGACATGCAAATAGTTACCATGGTGTGTACCACCATAGTGTTCCATCATTCTTTGGCTCAGCAGTTACCCTTGACTTAAATTCTCTCTTTTTGGCACCAAAGGCATGGACTTTATATTAAGTTGCATAAATTATTACTAACTACAAAACAAGCTAAACAAAGAGTTATTAGTCATCTTTAAGGTATAACAAAGGCTAAGTTAAGAGGTGAAAAGTGATACTTTTCAATGAATAACAACAAGGGATCGTCGTAGGGCATCGGCTTCTTCTCCTCCCTTCATCACCTTATCAACAGTGAAGTCCAAAATTTGGTCGTCTGTGTATCTTTGCTCGCTATCCTTTCCATTGTTGTCGCTATGATTTGTATTTTATAATTTGGTCGGCGATGTATCTTTGCTCGCTATCCTTTCCATTGTTGTCGCTGTGATTTGTATTTTATATTTTTTGCCTTCATTAATCGTATTTATCCAGGCACGATGTTGGGTTGTCCATGGGGACGGCCTAATGTTATACTCGGGATTGCTATGGGAGCCCCATGAGGGTGGGTCAATATCATTAAAGTTCAATTTTTCGATGTTGGACATTTTTTTAAAAAATTGAGAAAAAGCTAAGTATGTGGTGTGTGTGTGAAAAAGTGAGAAATAAAGTGGAAAAAATAAAAACCAACTAATTAAACCGGAGCAACCCTAGAGAAAGAAATCCCATCATGATCGCCAAACTATTGGTACGTGCTTTTTCTAGGTCCCTTTCTATCCCCGGAAGAAGTGGCAATATTCGGTCCTCGTGGACTCTGACGGAAAGCGATAGAATAATAACCTAAGAAATATTGAATGCTAAAAAGGAAAAGGCGAATTCAAAATGGAGAATACCTGGGTTGATATGATCGCCAGCTTCAAATATTTATCGACGCTGCAACACATCACTATCACGTGTGGAGATGCAGGTTGACTACTTTACTGAGTGTCGGCCGGCTGACTTCAGCATCTACGGGTAGCCTATAATCTATCTAGTTTGGTTTTCCTAATCTATCTAAAGGGAGGTTGTGGCCCTCTATGCTAAGGAGTATCGACCCCATTCTAGGGTACCCTCCATAAGCTCCCTTGGGCAAATCGGGTGGCTAGGGTTAAAAAACTGGAAAAGGTTAGGGACCTAATGGGCTCTAGGCTGAGAACTTGGGCAGGGGTTTCCTAAGGGTCTAAGGCTAAGGGCGCTTATTCCTCTAATACTCCTTCGACAGTCAGGGCTAGCTAGCGAGTGTCGCTAGCCTGACTACCTGGGGATCCTAGAGAAGAGTCTACAGTTCTTGAAGCCTAGAAAAGCAACTCAACACCTTTCTTTGGGATCCCTAGAGAGAAACTCAAAATTTTTAAGAAGAGCTAAGCTTGAGAGAGGAGAGATAGCTATGAGAAATGTCTGAAATTGGTGATGTAGGGGTCTTTGTATAGGTATTGGGCTAATTATGCGCCTGGGTATAAGTGCGCAATTCATCAATTGCGCGTTGGTACTCTAGCATTTAATTGAATTACGCGCCCTGTCTAGGGCGCGTAATCCATTTAGAGTCGGTCACTGACTCAGGGAATGACCAATAGAGTGGCTCAGCCAGGGAGCCCTAATTCCAATTCGCTTGGAACTAATTTACGCACTCTTTGGGGAGAGGGTGTAATCCGATTGCGTGCATGGGTTCATGCACATAATAGGGGAATATGGGCGGTCTAAGGATTTAGAGACCTAGTCCAACTAGGGACCAATTGCGCGTTGGTGATGGGACATGCAATAAGATCGCACGCGCTGGAGAAGGCACGAAATTAGGAACTAGGGCAGTCCTTGGAAGGGGAGACCTGGTTCAAGTGGGACCAATTATGCGCCACAAGTGATGTGTGAAATTGAATTGTGCGCCCTGGCGCAGATGCGTAATTCAGGTCTTAGGGCGGTCTGCGAGAAGCTAAAACCTGATCCAAGGGGGACCAATTGTGCGCCACAAATGTAGTGCGCAATCGAATTGTGTGCTTGTGTGCCGGCGCGTAATTCGGGATCTTTATTGTCTACTTTATGCTAGCAGAATTTATTGCTAAATGGATGGTTAAAATACAGTAGAAAATAAGATAAAATGGAATGGACTTCGGCATAAAGTAGAGCCTGCAAGATACAGGGCCTTTTGTAGCAAGTTTTAATAAGTAAGAGTTTGTCCCATAGGGAATTATGATCTAGAACCCACAAATGATTATGTTAGTAGGCCTCCAGATCTGACTACAGATTTGGCAATTCTAAAGAAAGGAAGTGTTTGTGTCACAACTAAAACTAAAACTAATCTAAGGAATAAAATGCAGTCCTATACTATAGAAAGGGTTTCAAAGAAGGGTGATGGTGATGTGGTAAAATAACAAAAATAAAATGGTGGAAAGTTTGCAGCTAAGGTCACATCAATCATACAAGTAAGATCTAGAGCTGCCTTTGTAGTAATCCTTCAGATGGCTACAAGCACATCTGTAAGGTAGGGGAATCCAACTCAACCCCTGTGATTTAAACTGGTCTCTTAAGGCTATAATCTTTCCACTTAAATGATCACAAACTATCCAAGGGCGAGGATCAAATCACAAAGATTAAATCAGAAAACTAACTTGATCTAAGAGGATGGATTGATCTTGCTATAGCCTTTCCACTTAAATGGTCACTGGCAATCCAAGAGATTTCCTCCAGTTAAATGGACCAAATCAAAACATGAACACCATTACAGACACTATGTTTGTAAATCTACAAGCACAAACATTCATAGAAGCAAACAGCTCTTGAAAAACCAATGTAAACCACAGTCATTCACAAGCTGTTTTGGGATCTAGAATCGGTTGATCATTGCTACTAAAGGCCTGCAATGACTCAACTCACAAGTCTGTAATCTCTACACAAGATCAGATCTAAGAGCTAGGTGATGGAAATGTAAAACAAAGGGTGGCCTGCCTCAGCAACAATCTCTCACAAGGCTACAAGCTCAAGGGTAGAGAAGAAGAATCTATCTCAGATATATGATTTGAACTAGCCTTAGGGCTATAGTCTGTCCACTTAAATGGTCACAGGCTATCCCAAGGGTTATCCAAATCACAGATAGTTGAGATAAAACAAGTAAACTGCTGTTGTCACCATTACTGCAAGGCTACAAGCACAAACAATAATGGGAGCACCAAATCCAAATTGATTTATGTCAAAAATATAGATAAACACGGATTCAATCAAACTATGAAAATGACATTTCATTGCATAAAGAGACTTACAATGGTGCCCTCAAGACAACAGCCTGTGCTGAGCAAACTAGAATAGCTCCCAAAATTTATACAAATCCCTTTGCAAAATTGAAGTACTATAGTTGTTTACAAAAAGGACTTAGCAAGCAAATTCGAAGCTAAGGAGGGAAGCAAAATGAAAAGATAATTTTTCACAAAACATTACAGCTTAAATACTAATTATCTCACTGCCTTGGCCAATAACAAAACAGAAGAGGAAACCCTAATTTCTGCTTGAAGACGTGGCCTAATGGTGACCCTTGGATGCCTCGAGATGTGTGTCCTAGAAGTAGGGAAATTCCTAAAGTGCCCCTGATGTTCACTGAGAAAGTAGGAACCCGAGCTTCGCGAGGTTGATGTGCTCATTTCACTTTTCGCGTGGCTCTTCGCGCGGATGGCTTGGTCGTAGAAGAAGGCCCGCGCGGTTCTATTTACATTGAGCAGCGTAGCTCGCACAGATGAACTTCAAGTGCTTTTGGTCGCAAGGGTCTCACGTGGATGGGCTAGAGCTTTGCGAGATTGCTCACCAATGTGGAACAGGTTCTTCGCGCAGCTGGCTTTGGCTTTAAAGTGCGCGAGAGCCGCGCGAGAAGTTTTCAGGGACTCTCTCTCCTATTTTAGCTGCGCAAGACTGGCTCTCTTGAACTGTCTGAACCTCGTGAGTTCTTTTTCGTTATGAGCTACGTGAGATGTGCGCGAGCTCTTTGCTATGCTGCCTCTCTGGACTACACGAGGTTGCTTCTGAGTGAACTAATCTGCGCGAGAGCCTTGCGAGTTTGATTTCTGCTACACGAGGTTTGATATTTTTCTCCTCTGCTGCAATGCACATGTTGCTGCAGTAGTGTTCTCTACTTGGCACACCTATCTCTCGTCCATTGGACTTCTAGTGCACCCTTAGGCAACCAAATTGGTCACCATGGTGTGTACAACCATGGGGTTTCAAATGTTCTTCACTGAGCTGCAACCTTTGGCTTCAAGTCCCTCTCTTTTTGGCCTCCAAAGCATGACTGTTATACTAAGCTGTAAATTTATTGCTAACTACAAAACATACTTAAAAGAGGATTATTAAATGGCTCCAAGGAGTAGTAAAGGCTAGGTTAAGAGGTGAAAAATAGTATTTTTCAGTACTTAACACACCCCCAAGCCTAATCTTTGCTAGTCATCGAGCAAAGCAGAATTTAAACAACTACTCTAAAAATATAAATGCCACTTTCATAGGGAGCACGGATGCATTTAGCTTATGCATCAAGCCTTTTAAACCCCTAAGGTGATCCCTAGAGGAGGAGTGAAGTCTCCTAAGGGTTTTCAGTGAAGATACCCAAAAACTTCTTAATAAAATAGTTAATATAAGTGCAAGCATGATTAAATTAGTTTTCAATAAATAGAGTATCAGTCCACTTTTGATCTTTCAAATTTGAGGAGTTAAAAGACATTTAATGCCAACAGTTAATGCCTAAATCATGCATGTATACTCATCAAACCACTCAACTGCCATCAAGAAACACAATGTGCAAACCAGTACTAAGCTTACCAATGATTTAAAAATTAGGTTCAAATTGTGCCCAATAAGTTCAATCTAAGACCCAATGTTCACCAGGGTTTTCTCTCATAATTGAATTTGAAGGGTGTTCCAGTTCACACAAGCTCAAGAGCAGTTACAGACCCCAAATGGGTCTGCAAGCATGAGCATAGGCATTTGCTCCTCATTTCTGGAGTCATCTACTTCTTCTCTCCATAGATCAGACAGCTCCTTGTCTCTACATGACAGTTCATTTGACTTTGGATCAACAAGGGCTTTTCATGGGTTGTAGTGTGGCTTATGGATGAGGGTTATAAAGAATGGAAGGGGTAAAAGGGGATTCAAAAATTGAGAAATTAGCAGGTGTAGGAGTGATTCATGACTTCACCTTCTTGAATTCAGCATATTTCATCTTCCTTGACATTTTTCAGATTCAAAGTGGCCAGCTTCTCTTCTTCTTTCCAATTTTTAGATGAAGGTATCCTCTTGACTTCTCTTTCCTTTTTATTTTTATTTTTCTTATTTTCATGAACTGCCACAACTGAACCACTGCTACACTTATGTTCATCTATTGCTTCTCTTTTCCATTCACCAAATGTTGCCCTTAGCTTGTCCACTTTTATCTCCTTCTCCTTTACCTTCTGAATTCTCAGAGTGAGGGTAAGGTTGAATCAGGTCTACAAGTTAAGGTGCAGGTACTCTGGTGTATCTTGAACAAAAATAGATTTGAAAGCTTAAAAAGTGTATGCAAAAGGGGCAGTTTCAATGGGTTGGTACTTTTAGCCTCAAACTGTTCAAATGAAGGTCTTGATCATCTCCTTAGTGTTATGCATGCTGTCAAAAGTTTCAACTTGGAGGTGCCCAACTGAAAAAAAAAAGGGTTTGAGTCAACCCTTAAAACAAAAAAGATTTGCCAAAGACACTCTTCAAGAAGAAAAAAAATTTGTAGGCCCAAATCTCACTAGGTAAGGTCTTCAATTGAATTCTTGGGCATGTCCTCACCTTTTTCTCTCCTCACTGGTTTACTAAGTACTGAAAAAAAAATTCTTGATGTTCACCTCATGGCAGTATTAAATGATTTTAGTGTTAACAGCTTTGCATCAGTTTAATTTTTCTCATTTTCAAATTTTCCTAGGTGAACTTCACTCTTTTTATTTCTTACTCACTTAATACTGTTGCACTTAAGTTAACTATCTCATTGGCTTACTATGCCACACCCCCAAACTTATAAGGAACAGTGTCCTCACTGTTTCAAAGAGTAAGCTCTCAGGGGCAGCAGGGTACAATCATAAAACAACACACACAAAACAGCAACATAACATGCATGAAAGAAGACAAGTAAAACTACTGCAATGAAAGGGCATAAAAGAGAAATTTGGATTCATAAAAATAATATACAAGACACTATAAAAGAAATTTCTACATGTATAAAAACAGAAACTAAAACCTCAAGAAAACTGACACACTAAAACCTAATCTAAATCTGATCTTGAGCTTGATAGATCAACTGGTGCCCATCCATAGTCATCTGCCATTTTCTAATACCTCTTTTTAAAACTTTCCTTCTTCACATTCTCAGCTTTGGCAGCACCAGCCTCTTTTGCAGCTGGCTTCTGTGGCTTGATGCTGCCTTGCTGTGGAGAGGGCTCATTAATGGACACCCCAGCTGATGAGGTTGGGTGCACTACTGAAAAGGATTTTTCGTATGTCTCTCCAACATTTCTAATTTCTTTATCTATTTTTCATATAATTTGAGGGTTTAGTGCAAAGAGTGCTCCCAGTTCCTCTTCTCCATTCTGTGGTCCAGCTATAACTGTGCAATCTTCTCTAGGAATGGCTGTTTGATGGTAGTATTAATCTCAGTCATTCCTCTGATCACATCCCTCCTGATATAGGGGTTGTCTTCCATGGCTCTTCTAAGGGTGGAAAATGGGGGCATGGTATTTGAAGAAGCCAGGACAATGGAGGAGGGTGATGGGGCAGCTGATGGAGGTGAAAGGGTGGATGTCAGCTGCTACTCACTAAGCTCAGTCTGGGTGTGGGTAGAGGTGGAGGCTAGTGGATGGATGGGCTCCTCTTCCTCAGTTTGGGTAAAGGTAGATGCAAAGGTAGGGACAAGGAGGGTTAGGTGTTGGGGATGTTTGCCTACCCTCAAATGAGGGTCTAAAATTATCAATAAAACTAGGCAGACATACTCATACAGACCTGCAAGTATTCAGGATCTGTTGTAGCAAGCTTTAAAAGAATGGTAAGTAAGGGAATGTCCACAGGGAGGCTGGTTAGAAATATGATAAATCTCCAGATCTGTAAGAGATCTGGCACCCTAGCTATCTCTACTTTAGTTAAAAGACAGGGGAGAGGTTTGAAATAAGTTGTCACTTAAACTAAACTACAATTAAAATGCAGATTATTTTAGATGAATCTGGAGCCTCAGATCTTGCAGATGGATGGTTAAAAAACTCAGAAAATGGAGAAGAACAGCTTGGAGGTTGTCTTCATTGCAATCTGGTTGAGCTAAGCATATTACAAGGGTTCAAAAGCACACAAGTCCCTCAACTGGCCACAAGCACAGCTGCAGGGTATAAATTCCACTCCAAATCACATGATCCACCTGGTCTTAAGGCTATGATCTGTCCACTTTAATGGTCATAGATCATCCTAGAGACTTTATCGAATCCATGGATTGCAATGGATGAATCCAATTGAGGCCTGAGCTTAGATTTACCTTAAGGTTATGATTTGTCCACTTTAATGGTCATAGACCATCCTAGAGATCTCCTACAAAGCCAGAGCCTCAATAAGAACAATTAAAACTACTATAGATACTGCAATTTCCAGGTCACAAACACAGGAAATTACAGGGATATCAGATCCAGGGAATTCAGATGATATCTAAGAGGTCTACCAGTTAAGTGGGTGAGCTGATCAAGCAACTCCTCTACACAAATCCAATCGAGCACCAAAAGGAATCAAAAAAGCTTTAGATCTAATTAAAATATTGAAAATAATATTTGCATTGCAAACAAGGTCACTCTTACAATGAAATGCTCTCAGATCTATAGTCTGTGCAGCAATTAACCCCAGCAACACTCTTAACCTTACCCAATTACAGATCTAACTCACTCCTTGTTGTTCCTAGGGATTTAGCCAACCATGGTTGGGCTAAAAGAGGGAAATGGAATCTCGCTGCAAGCTCTGATCTCTGGAAAATTGCTCAGAATTTCGATTCTCCCCCATGGCAATTGGGGATCTCTATATATAGCTTTCTCCTCCATTTTTCTCGCCAAAAATCCCTTCTAGAAGGTCGTCAAAGTTCGTTAGAGCTCTGTCAAAGAACGTGGGTCGGTTAGGGCTTTCTAGGGCATCTTCTAGAATGTCACCCTAGTCACCAAAGTGCCTCAGTTTGCGTGCAGTAGGTCACCAAGTCTCAGCGTGTGCATATCATAGTTTCTGAGAAGTTCAACACACAATTTTGACAGGTTGGAGAAGCTTCCGACAGGTTAAAAGTAAGCTTGTAGTTCCTTTCGATAGGTTCCCTAGTCTCTTCTATAGGTACCGATAGGATGAGTTTTCTCTTTGAAGCTTCAGGGTCCTTAGCCCATTATCTGGAGTATTCGATAGGTTGGCTCTCATTCCCATCAAAAGGCTTAAGCATCCTTCAATAGGCTCAATTCTAGCATCTTCATTTCGATAGGTTCAGGGAGCCTTCGACAGGGTGGAATCGAGCATTTTAGTCCTTTTGCTAGGTTCTCAGATCTATTCGATAGGTTCCTTTGACACTTCAGGCAAGTTTTCGATAGGATTATTTCTTCTTTCCTTTCTTTGCTCGATAGGTTCTGAAATCCTATCGAACTCCTCAATCCATATGAATTCATCCTTCTTCTGCCTTCGGATCCTATCGAACCCTTCTCCAACTGTACGAATTCTTTCCTTTTACTCCTCAGCTCCTATCGAAGTCTTTAGACATCCTCTTGATAGGATGTTTTGGACCTATCTTCACTTCTTTCCCCTTGTTCTGTTGCTGGGTCTGCATGGTGCTGAGAGATGGCTTCTTTGTGGGCATTCTTAAGTGGTTTGCTGCATTATTACCAGCTTTCCCTGCTATCTACAAAATGCACTCAACAGAGGCTTATTAGTGTGCTCACAGGTCCATGAAAGGTCAAGTTAAAGGGTGCAAAGTGGCATTTTTTACCACTTAACATTAGGTCCAAAGTTTCAAGGTCAGTTTGAGTGGCAGTAGTTGCTGTCACCATAGAAGGTAGGGGCTGATATGAGCTAGGGGAACAGGGACCATGGTCAGGTCCTCAAGATGAGGATCTGTTTGGGTGGCTACTGTGGTGATAGGCAGTGAAAGTGAAGGTTGGGGTGAAGGAGGGGGGGGGCAGAAGCAGGTATAGGTGAGGTTAAAGGTGACTGGGTTGGGGGGGTAAAGGTCTGTAATGTGGATTGGATGGAATATAGGCTAGTTTGGAGTGTGGCTTGGTTTTGGGTGTTGGCCATCAGTTGGGTGAGGGAGGCAAGTAAGGTAAGTATTTGAGGTAAGGGATCTAGGATGGTGGGGACTGTGGGTGGGGTGGATAGGATGGGCTGAAAAGGTGAGGTTGGGGCATGGTGGAATTGGGTTGGTGGTGGAGAAGGCGGGTCAAGGGTGAAATGGATATGCTGTGGTGATTCAGATAGAGGTGTGTACTCATATCTGATGTCCTCCATGATGGAGTCCATCATGGTAGTGTACCCCTCACTGGTGAATGGGTCTTGGTCATGAATGGGGGAAAGTGAGAGGAATGGGTAGGTGAGTGAGAATGGGTAAGTGGGGCAATGTGGGCAGGTTCAATGTGTGCATTGGTAGTAGGTGGGTTAATGGCAGTGACTATGGGTTGAGAGCTTGGTATGAGATCTAGTAAAAGGGGTGCAAATATAATGGTAGGGGTTCTTGGATATGAACTAGCTGAGGTAGGGGAGCAGGTTCTTGGATATGAACTGGCTGGGGAGGCTCAGTGGGAACTTTGATGGGTTTGGAGGTTCTCTTTTTGGTGTAGGTTCTTTTTATAGGTGGGCTGGGGTGGGCTGGGTAAATGGGTATTGGTGCAGTGGGAGCTGGCATATCGATAGCCTAAGAGGATGTGGGTTGTGGACTAGGGACTTGATCTTAAGGCTATGATCTGTCTACTTCAATGGTCACAAATCATCCAATAGATTCACTCCATTTTCATGCTTCCATTAGAATATTATAATCACTACAAATGTTGCGACTGCCAGGCCACAGACACAAGCAATTGTAGGAACATCAGATCTAGGGAGATCAAATGGTATCCAAGAGGTCTACCAGTTAAGTGGGTGAACTATTCCCATCTACACAAATCCGATCGAGTACCAAATGAAACCAGATAAACTATGGATCTAATTAAAACAATAAAACTAGCATTGCATTGAAACAAACTCACTATACAATGAAATGCTCTCAGATTTATAGTCTGTGTATCATCTGACCCTCAATAACACTCACAACTCTCCCCAATTATAGATCCAACCTCACTCCTTGCTTCTCCAAAGAAATTAGCCAACCATAGTTGGACAAAAAGGAAGAATAAAGAATTTCGATGCAAGCTCTGATCTCGAGAATTCATCTCCCCTTTTTCTGACAGCTTCTCTCCTTATATAGCTCTCCCCTTCAGCCTCAGATCTTTTTTTCTCGCCAATCACAACTCAACTAGAATAATTCTATTATTCCCTCTTTTATTCCCCTTCTAGAAGGCTCTCTCAGTTAGTTAGAGTTGGGGGAGAGCACGTGGGTCAGTTAGGGTTTCCTAGGACACTTTTGGAAACTTCGTGCCGGTCACCAGAGTGCCTCTGATTGCGTGTAGCAAGTCACCAACTTATAGCGTGTGCACAACAGCTTTTCTAAGAAGTCCTTCAGTCGATTTTGATAGGTTCTTGAGGCTTTCGACAGGTTCCAAACAGGCATTTTGTTCCTTTTGCTAGGATTCAGGATCCTTTCAATAGGTTCTGATAGGTTGGTGCTGAAAATAAAGCTCTAGCATCCACAGCCTTCATCTGGTGTGTTCGACAGGTTGGGGGATCCTTTTGATAGGTTGATTTCTACGAAATAAGTTTTGATAGGTTCTCTTCTAGCTCCTATCTACAGGTTTTCAGACTTTTCGATAGGTTTTGTTCAAGCTCAGGCAACCATTTGATAGGATCCTCCCTTTTTGTTTTCGACTGCGCGATAGGTTCCGGATCCTATCGAATTCTCCCATCCTCACAACTTCTTCCTTTTTTCAGCCTTCAGATCCTATCGACAGGTTCCAGTAACCTCTCGACAGGTTATTTTTAGCCTGTTTTCACTCCTTCAAAGTTGCTTTGCTATTGCTGCATGCTTTAAGTGGGCCATTGTTGTGTCTGAACTGCCCTGAGAGATGGATTTCTGCACTATGACTGCCTTTTACTGCTATCTACAAGACATACTCAACAAGCATTTATTAGTCCATCAATCAAAGCTCATGTTAAGGGGTGAAAAGTGGTATTTTTCAGAGATTAACACACCCCCAAACCTAAACTTTGCTAGTCCCTAAGCAAAGGAAGAATAAAGAAAACTAAAATGTCACTTTTGTAGGGAGCACAGATGCATTTAGCATATGCATCAAGCCTTTTGAACCCCTAGGTGATCCCTAGTGGAGGAGTGGAGTCTCCTGAGGGTTTTCAGTGAAGGTACCCCCAAACTTCTCCAATAAAATTAGTTAATACTCATGCAACATGCTAAAACAGAGTTCAAGTAAAATAAAATAAATTCCACACCATGTCCCTTCAGTTTTAGAGGATTTTTAGCAGAAAAATCATCAGTTTAAAACCTGAAATTCTGCTGTAATTCCTTTATCATCAATCAGTTCATGTCAAGCCATTGTGCTTGAAAATTAATACAGAGTTCACCTTTAATTTAAGAATTATGTTTTGATAATGCCCTAATCAATTTTTATTTCAAACCCAAATCTTACCGGGGTTGTTCACTCATAACAAAAGTAGAAGGGTGCATCATTTCTCACACAGCTCAAGAACAGTTATAGCCCTCAAATAGGACTGCAAGCATGAGCATGGGCATTGCTCTAACTTCTGAAATTTTCTAACTCTTTTTACCATAGATTAAATAAATCCTCATCTCCACATGACAGCTCAATTCATTTCAGATCAGTAGGGTCTTTTTCATTGGATTGTAATGTGGCTTATGGGTGAAATTTGTAAAAGAATAATGGGATAAAAATGATTCAAATTGAGAAATTAGTAAAAGTAAGGAGGTGGTCTGGATAACACCTTCTTCATTTCAGCACAATTTCATCTACTTCTTGAATTTTTAGATTTGAAGTGGCTAGTTTCAAATCCTCTTTTCAGTCTTTCAATGAAATGACTTCTCTTTCTGATTTCTTTTCTTTGATTTTCTATTTTTCCTTTTCTTTTTGCATGTTTTTCTTTTTGTATTTTTCTCCATTTTTCTTTTTATCGGTTGGAATGCCACAACACCATCAGATGTGCTTTCTTCTTTCTCAACCAACCATCAAATCAGCTCTACCTTCTGAAATCTCAGAGTGAGGGTCAGGCTGTATCAGGACACTGAGGTTTTGGGTTCAGATTTTTTGGTTTTTATCAAAGAAAAACTAGGATTTTTAAGGCTCAAATGGTGTGTATCAAGGGCAGTTCAAAGGTGGGAAAATTTTAGGCTCAAACTATCCAAGGGAGGGCCTTACTTCATGTCCTCAATGTCATGAATGCTGTCAAGCTATTTCAACTTGGATTTGCCTAACTTTTAGTGAGCAAAACTAGATCCCATTAGTCCTTAGAGCGAAAAAAATTGCCAAGACACTCTTCAAAGAAAATTTTTCAGGCCCAAATCTCACTGGGTATGGCCTTCCATCAAATTTCTTGGGTGTATCCTCACAGTTTTCTCTCCTTTCAGGTTCATTAAATATCACTTTTTGAAAATTCTTGACATATGCTTCATGAAAAATGCTAAAACTACAGCTTATTTCAATTTTAAAAAGTTTTTAATTTCCTTTTTTTTCAAAAAATCAGGGGGGAAATCACTTTATTTTAAAAAACTTTTTCAACATTGCTGCACTAGCATTAACTCATTCATTGGCATACCTGCCATACCCCCAAACCTAAATTAAACAGTGTCCTCACTGTGCAGAGAGCATGGTAGCAATGAACAGGGTATATGAAGAAACAGAAGGAAGAGTAAGGACAAAGAAAGACATAGCACAGAAAAGAAATTACTATTAACATCTAAAATATGTACACGGTCCAATGCAGTAAGAGAAAACAAATAAACATAAACTATATTTATTGACAGGCATCATCAGGCCAATCATACAAATCTGCCAAAATTTTCAAATCTTCCTTGGATAAAGGAGCTTTTCCTTTAGGTTTGGACTTCTTGGTGGACTGCTTTGATAGGTTAAATCCTTCCTATCGATAGGTTCATATGGTACATGATTCATCCTCTCGATAGGTTCCCGATAGGTATCCAGAACCTATCGAAAACTTCTTTCTGACCTTTTGAACCTATCGAAAAGTTGTATTCTCCAATCGACAAGTCTCAGTGCCTATCGAAATCCTCAAATGACCTATCGAAAAATTCCATATGCCCATAAAAATTGCATTTTTGTGTTGTGTTCAGTCTCAACACCCAGCAAACTCTTTTGCTGTGTTTCCATTCAATTTGTTTTCATTCTTGACATACTCCCATGATCCCTGGACTGCTGACAAGATTGATACGATGACCGAATTTTAGCATGGCAATTTTATTGTAAATGAACAAAACATCAAAACAGAAATTAATCAAAATATTAAAGTTATGATACACACTGAAATCATGTATAAATTGGAACGTCCTGAAAATCAATGGTCCCTTTAGGCTCACAAATTATTTCAACACAAATCTTTAGCCCCTGCCCATTGACTTTCATGACTCTACCATCTTTGGGTTCATGATTTCTACAGCCCCAGATGGGGAAACATGTAAAACTGTGTAAGGCCCATCCCATCTGGACTACAATTTTCCTGGAAAGAATTTTAATCTTGAATTGAACAACTATACCTTGTCACCTATTTTGAGTTCTTTCCGCAGCAAGTGCCTATCATGAAAGGCTTTGGTTTTTTCCTTGTAAATCCAGGCATTTGAATATGCTTCCAACCTTCACTCATCAAGCTCAGATAATTACAGTTTCCTGTTCACACTAGCAGAGGTTAAGTCATAATTTAATGTTTTAATAGCCCAATATGCTCTATGTTCTAACTCAACAAGCAAGTGACATGTCTTGCAATATACTAGCTTGAACGGAGACATCCCTATGGGGGTCTTATAAGCAGTCCTATAAGCCCACAAGGCATCTGACAGTTTTATGGACCAATCTCTCCTATCAGCTTGCACAGTCTTCTCTAGGATGTGTTTAATTTTTCTGTTGGAAATCTCTACTTGCCCATTGGTTTGTGGGTGGTAGGGAGTAGCAATTATGTGGGTCACAAAATATTTTTCCAACAACTTTTCAAAAGGTTTGTTGCAAAAGTGGCTTCCTCCATCACTAATAATAGCTTTGGGGGTGCCAAACTTAGAAAATATGTTATCCTTTAAGAACTTAATGACAACCTTATGATTATTTGTTCTTGTAGCTATGGCCTCTACCCATTTGGACACATAGTCCACAGCTACAAGAATGAAATTATATCCATAGGAGGGGGGAAAAGGTCCCATAAAATCAATTCCCCATATGTCAAATAGTTCAACAACAAGCACAGGTTGCAAGGGCATGGAGTTTCTTTTTGTAATACTTCCCATTTACTGGCATTTAGAACAAGCTTTGCAATGCTGTATGGCATCCTTACAGAGTGGGCCAATAGAAACTACTTTGAAGCACCTTTGCAGCAGTCTAGTTGCCACTAAAATGGCCCCCACAAGCCTGTTCATGACACATGGTTAGAATATATTCAAACTCAATTTCAGGTACACATCTTCTTACCGCCTGGTCTGCACAATACTTAAAGAGGTGAGGATCTTCCCACATATAATATCAAATTTGTGAGAAGAACAGATTCCTATCATCCTTACTCCAATGTGGGGTACCCTTCCCACAGCAAGATAGTTTACTATGTTGGCAAACCAGGGCATACTTATCTCCACAATAAAAAGTTGCTCATCTGGGAAAGAATCATTGATGGGTAAGCTCTCTATTTCAGCATCTGGAATCCTTGATAAGTGGTCTGCAACCACATTTTCAACCCCTTCTTGTCTTTGATTTCCAAGTTGAATTCCTGCAGAAGAAGAATCCATCTAATTAGTCTAGCTTTAGCCTCCTTCTTAGACGAGAGGTATTTCAGGGCTAAATGGTTAGTAGACACAGTGATCTTGGATCCCAACACATATGATCTGAACTTTTCCAAAGCAAATACAATGGCTAGCAGCTCCTTTTCAGTTGTGGTGTAATTTAATTAAGCATAAATTATTTATTTACTAGCATATGCCACCACACATGGTGCTTTGTCTTTCCTTTATCCCAGCACTGCACCAATGGCAAAGTCTGATGCATCACACATCAGCTCAAATGGTAAAGAAATATAAGGAGCTTGCAATATAGGAGCAGTAGTCAAACAGGTCTTCAGAAGTTCAAAAGCAGCTAGGCATTCATCATTGAACACAAATGGGACCTCTTGGCATAGCAAGTGGCAAAGAGGCTTGAAAATCTTGCTAAAGTCTTTGATGAACCTCCTGTAGAAACCAGCATGGCCCAAGAATGACCTGACTTGTTTGAAAGTTTTAGGAGGGGAAAAATGTGATATTAAATCAATTTTAGCTTGATCAACCTCTATTCTTCTTTGAGAAACAACATGTCCTGGGACAATACCTTGAGTCACCATAAAATGACTCTTTCCCTAACTCAAAACCAGGTTGGTCTCCTCACACCTTTGCAGCACAAGACTGAGATGGTGCAGGCATTGGCTAAAATCATTCCAAAAATAGAGAAATCATCCATAAAAATCTCTAAAAACTTGTTAATCATGTCAGAAAAAATAGTATATATACATCTTTGAAAAGTGGTAGGTACATTACATAGTCCAAATGGTATTCTTCTATATGCAAAGGTTCCAAATGGACAAGTACATGTGGTTTTTTCTTGATCTTGTGGATAAACAGAAATCTGGTTGTATCCTGAATAACCATCAAGAAAATAGTAAAAAGCCTTGTCTGCCAACTTATCTAATATCTGATCTATAAAAGACAATGGGAAGTGATCTTTGCTAGTTTTCTCATTGAGCTTGCGATAGTCTATGCATACCCTCCAACCAGTGGTCTGTCTGGTTGGAATCAACTCACCTGAGTCTGCTTGAACTACTGTGATCTAAGATTTCTTGGGCACCACCTGGGTAGGTGCCACCCATTGAGAATCTGAGATAGGGTAAATGACCCCAGCATCAAGAAGTCTAACTACTTCCTTCATAACAACTTCTTGCATGTGTGGGTTGAGCGTCCTTTGTATCTCTCTACAAGGTTTAGAACCCTCTTCAAGATGAATTTTGTGCATGCACATAACTGAATTTATCCCCCCCAAATCTGCAATAGTCCACCCTATTGCTCTCTTATGCCTTTTTAGCACACAAAGCAATTCTTCTTCCTGCTCAAGAGTGAGGGAGGAAGAGATTATCACTAGCAGTTTGTAATTGGCTCCTAAAAAGACATATTTTAAAGATTTTGGGAGTTGCTTTAACTCCACATCTGGGGGACTGATGAGTGAAGGCAATAGGGGTGCCTTAGAAAGTGGTGGAAGGGGCAGTAAAGCAGGAGTCCATGGGTGATGCTTTGCTGGCCCTGCTTTAGAATTGACACTTTTCACTTACTCAAGCTCAAATGTGGAAGCTTTCTCTTCCATTGTTTCATTCCATACTTCTTCAAAAACTTTAAACAAATCATTACCATGCAGCAGCTGAGGCAGATTTTCTTGCACAAACTCATCCAGCACATCAATGAAAAAATAGTCCTTATTCTTTAAGCGGGGCTGATGGGCTGCATTGTACACATTCAGCTTCACTTTCATATTATCAAAAGATACTTCCATGTCTCTTGATCTGTATTGTATACAAGTATTTGCAGTGGCCAAAAAGGGTCTGCCTAAGATCACAGGGATAGAAGTAGCACAATTGCTTGGCTCCATGTCTAGCACCAAAAAATCAGCAGGATAAAAAAATTTGTCAACCCCTACCAAGACGTCTTCAATGATCCCCACAGGTTTCCTTTCAGATCTATCAGCTAGTTGAAAGACCACATGTGTGAGCTTCAACTCTCCCAAACCCAGCTTCTCATATACTGAATATAGAAGCAAATTCACAATAGCTCCCAGATCTAACAAGGCTTTTTCAATGATATGATCCCCAATGATGCAGGGGATAGTGAGGACTCCAGGGTCTTGGAGTTTTGTTGGAGTTGCAATAGTCAGTATCTGTTTCACTTTTTCTGCTAAAAATACTTTCTTGGACAGATGTATCATTGATTATCTTTTATGGGTGCAAAGGTCCTTTAAAAACTTAGCATAGGCTGGAACCTGCTTGATTGCATCAAGTAGAGGTAGGTTGATCTTTACTTGCTTAAAAGTTTCCATCATTTCCTCTATCTTAACATGCCCTTTATCAAAAAAAGAAGGTGCCTGCATTGCCCTAGGAAATAGCAAATATGGGACTGCTCCCCCATTTGCAGCCTTAGCCAACTCATCATTTCTTTTTTTGGTTTTATTATTTTCTTGAGGATCATCACTATCCTTCTTATTCAATATGAGTTGCTCTTGTTGTGCCCTCTTTATAATCACCTCTTTTTCTTTTTCTGAATTTTTCAAAGGCCCACAGCCTACTTGATTGTCCACCAACCTTCCACTTCTTAATGTGGTGACAGATTTGGTTTTCTCATGGAAAGAAGAAACCTCACCTATCATATATTGTCTCCTTCGGTTGTCCATGGGTTGGCTAGGCAGCCTACTTTCTTTTATCTTAGTCAAAGCATTAGATAGCTGACCAAGATGGTCTTCTATCTTTTTGATGCTTTGGCTATGAGAGTGTACAATTTGAGACAAGGATCCTAAGTTCTGCAATGAGGCCAGAACTTGTTCCTCAAAAGAAAGTAATCTAGCAGCTGGAGGGGGTGCAGCTTGTTGCACAGGCTGAGTCATGGGTTATTGATAGTGGGGCCTTGGAAAGTAATTTTGGTGGTATGGCTGAGCATTTTTATAAGGTATGGACTGTTGTGGCTGCTGCTGTTGGTTTGGAAAAGTATCTTGTCTCCACCTCAAGTTTGGGTGATTTCTCCATTGGTAACCAGCAGTAGGCTGTTGCCCAAAAGACTGAGTGGCAGCCATATGCTCCACCACAAAGTCTGAAAATTGACCAGCTGAGGGGCATTCCTCAAGGGAGTGAGTGGGGGACTGGCATATAACACATGCCTCCTCCACTTTAGCAGCCATGGGTGATTGCATTGCTCCCATGAGCTTATCAAACTTCTAGGTCAAGTTGTCCACTTTCCTTTTCAAATCATTGTGCCCACTCACCTCATACATCTTTCCTCTTGTAGTACTTTCTTTCACCATTCTAGGGATGTCCAAATCCTTGGATAATGTCTCTCTCTGTATGGAGTTCTCACTGATGATGTCGAATAACTCCCAAGCCTCCTCAACAGTTTTATGGAGGTAAGTACCATCACAAGAGGCATCTACCATATCTCTGCTTTTAGAATCAATTCCTTGATAGAAACTTTGAATAAGTTGTCATTTAGGGATTTGATGATGGGGGCATTTCTTCAAGAGTTCTTTGAATCTCTCTCATGCTTGGTGAAAGTCCTCAGTTGGGTCTTGAGCAAATGAGATAATGCCCTTCCTCAACTGGCTTGTCTTGGACATGGGAAAAACTTGGCCAAAAATTGACATTGAAGATCACTCCATGACTGAATACAGTTGGGTGGGAGCATACAACCAAGTCCTGGCTCTATCATTTAATGAAAAAGGAAAGAGTCTCATCCTGGTTGCTTCCTCCCCCAAACCTATTATATTGAATGTAGTGCACAGTCTTAGAAATTCATCAATATGCTTATATGGGTCTTCTTTGGTCAGGCCATGGAATGAGGGTAGCATTTGAATTATGGAAGACTTGATCTCATAGTTCCCTTGAACAGCAGGGAATTGAATGTAGAAGGGGGATTTGTAAACCCCTGGTGCATTGAATTCCTTCAAGGTTCGAGGTTGCTCACCCATTTCAGCAGATTCAGATGCAGCAGATGTGGGTGAGATTTGTTTAGACCTAAGAATTCTTTCAACCTCTTGATTTAATGGAACAATCTAAGGATTGAGAGTTCTCCTTCCAAACATACACCACTCATAATCTTAATGCACACAAGAAGCAGAGCAAATTTAACACAACAATCAGGAACAAGCACAATTAACTAGTAAATCTACAAATCCATAGATCAGGAAAATAAGAGGAGTAGAGGGATGCAAACTTTAGAGCAACCTCTAGCACAATGCTCTTCCTTAGAAACAGCTTTCGATCTGATGAAATAATAAAAACTACTCCAAAACAAAAAAAAAATTCAAAAGCAGTTAGTGAAAACTTAAACAAGCTATTATAGATGTATAATCTATACTAAAACAAACTTAGATCTACCAATTTTAAGGACACAGATCCCCGACAGCGGCGCCAAAAACTTGTTGGGCTCTTACCTTGTGTTCAAAAAGAGGTTTAAAATCATAAAATTAAAGGATCTATTGGTTGCGCACACCAAGGCAAGCAAACACACAGACCTATAAGTATTCAGGGCCTGTTGTAGCAAGTTTTAAAAGGGTAAGTAAGGGAATATCCACAGGGAAATGTGAGCTGAAAATTAAATAAATCTAAAGCAGATCTGGCACCCTACCTAATATTAAAATGGCAAAAAAGAGAGGGGAGGTTTTAAGGGGTTGTCACTTTAAACTAAACTACATAAACAATATTAAATACATAAATGAATTGAGATTAAATCTAGAGTTCAGATCTTGTAAGTGAGGGGAATTTTTGGTGAAATAAAAAAAATAGAAAATGGAGAGAAGCAGCTTGGAATTTGGTTTTGCTGCAATTGGGTTGAGCTGTCAGGGTTACAAAGAGTTCAGAGTGCACCAATCCCTCATCTGGCTATAAGCACAAGTGCAGGGTAAAAGAATCTGATCTAGGCCAGAGATTTGGCTTGATCTTAAGGATATGATCTGTCCACTTCAATGGTCATAGATCATCCAATAGATTCACTCCATTTTCATACTTTCATCAGAACATTATAATCACTACAAATGTTGCGACTGCCAGGCCACAAACACAAGCAATTGCAAGAATATTAGATCTAGGGAGATCAAATGGTATCCAAGAGGTCTATCAATTTAGTGGGTGAGCTATTCTCATCTACACAAATCCGATCGAGCACCAAATAAACCAGATGAATTATGGATCTAATTAAAACAATAAAACTAGCATTGCATTGAAACAAACTCACTATATAATGAAATGCTCTCAGATTTATAGTTTGTGCATCATCTGACCCTTAATAACACTCTCAACTCCCCCCAATTATAGATCCAACCTCACTCCTTGTTGCTCCAAAGAAACTAGCCAACCATAGTTGGACAAAAAGGAAGAATAAAGAATTTCGATGCAAGCTCTGATCTCGAGAATTGATCCCCCCTTTTTCTGGCAGCTTCTCTCCTTATATAGCTCTCCCCTTCAGCCTTAGATCTATTTTTCTCGCCAATCACAGCTCAGCTGGAATAATTTTGTTATTCCCCTTCTAGAAGGCTCTCTCAATTAGTTAGAGTTGGGGGAGAGCACGTGGGCCGGTTAGGGTTTCCCAGGGCACTTTTAGAAACTTCATGTCGATCACCAGAGTGTCTCAGATTGCGTGCAACAGGTCACCAACTTGTAGCGTGTGCACAGTAGCTTTTCTGAGAAGTCCTTCAGTCAATTTTGATAAGTTCTTGAGGCTTTCGACAAGTTCCAAATAGGCCTTCTACTCCTTTCGCTAGGATTCAAGATCCTTTCGATAGGTTCTGATAGGTTGGTGTTGAAAATAAAGCTCCAGCATCCACAGCCTTCATCTGGTGTGTTTGATAGGTTGGGGGATCCTTTCAATAGGTTAATTTCTGCGCAATAAGTTTCGATAGGTTCTCTTTTGGCTCCTGTCGACAGGTTTTCAGACTTTTCGATAGGTTCTGTTCAAGCTCAAACAACCATTCGATAGGATGCTCCCTTTTTATTTTCGACTACGCGATAGGTTCTGGATCCTATCGAATTCTCCCATCCTCACAACTTCTTCCTTTTTTCAGCCTTCAGATCCTATCGATAGGTTCTAGTAACCTCTCGACAGGTTGTTTTCAACCAGTTTTCACTCCTTCAAAGCTGCTTTGCTATTACTGCATGCTCTAAGTGGGCCATTGTTGGGTCTGAACTGCACTGAGAGATGGATTTCTGCATTATGACTGCCTTTTATTGCTATCTACAAGACATACTCAACAAGTATTTATTAGTCCACTCATAGGTCTATCAAAGCTCATGTTAAAGAGTGAAAAGTGGTACTTTTTAAAGATTAACAGGGCCAAAAACTTGTTGCGATTATTTCACTATGCTGATTTATTGTGTAATGGTAAAAGTAAAATAAAATCAGATTAAAACAGAGGGTGGATTCAACACAACTAGAATCTCCTAAACCTACAAGATACAGGGTCCATTTGTAGCAAGTTTTGATAAGTAAGAGTTTGGCCTACAGGGAGTAGTGATCTAAACCTAGAAGGTGTATAGTAGACCTTTAGATCTAACTACAGATCTAGTAATTCTAAGAAGAGAGAACTTTTTAGGTTTCACTAGATCTAATTAATCTATAAAACTGAAATATAAAACTAGATCTAAAAGATGGAGGAAGATGAATGGAAAAATAAGGATCAAATGGTGAGAAATAGGCAGCTAGAGCCTAGTTTTTATTGCAAAATAGATCAAGAGCTGGGGATTTGTAGCAATCCTTCATTTAGCTACAAGCACAAATACAAGGTATAAGAATTTGATTTAAACTGGTGGTTTGGATTGATCTTAAGGCTATGATCTGTCCACTTATATGGTCACAGATCATCTAATAGATTTCCTCCATTCCGATGGCTTCAATCAGAACAAGATACACACTATAGATGTTGTGGATGTAAGGCCACAGGCACCTACAGGTATATCAAACCCAAGGAAATCAGATGGTCATCAAGAGGTCTACCGAAAAAGGGCCTGGGCTTGTGTCGAGTGCAAAAATCTGATTGAGAATCTAATGGGACCACAATATCTTTAGATTTAATTAAGCTTTAAAATCAATAATTTATTGCTTTAATTAAAAACAACTTATAATAACATTATTCCCAGATCTGTAGTCTATGCATCAATCCACATTTCTTCATGCCAAAATTACAATTACAAATCAGATCTGAGCTACTACCTAGATCTAATCCAACAGGCTAGATTAGAGAGAGAAGGGGGAAGAAAAGAAGGGAAAAATAAAACCTAAAACTAAACGTAAATGAGCTAAAGAGAATTCAGGCTATTCCTTTGTTCCTACTTTCCTTGCTGAAGAAAAACAGCAAAATAGATGGTTATTTATAGGTATGCAGTGATCCATGTGCCTTGAGTTGCAGCCAATCAGAGAGTAGAGGAGTCAGTTCTGTTATGCACAGCTGAGGTCTCTTCATTTTGGCCAAGGAAAATTGCATGTGGACTGCTGTCCCATGTGCAGAGTTTTGTGCCCAGCTGATGTGTTCTTGTAGCTCTCAAAAATGCCCCTGCCGGCCACTGATATTTGCTGATGCAGCTGCTGTAGAAATATAAGTTGCTCAGTCAATAGGTGCTACAGCAGGTTTAATAAATGGAGCATTCGATAGGTACAACTTCAACATTCGATAGGATAATGGTTTGTTGAAGAATCAGCCGATAGGTTCACTGCAACCTTGAAGAACTCGATAGGTTAGATTGCAGAAGGCAATATCCATTTGATAGGTTGGATTGCTGCTGCATTCTTTAAGCATTCGATAGGTTAAAGGTAGTGGTTGGCAAATTGCAGAAGTGAACCATTCGATAGGTTCAAGCTACTGAATTCCTAAAGCATTCGACAGGTTGAGAGGATGGCCTGCTGCTCTTCGAGAGGTCCAAGAGGCTGGGAAATCGACAGGATTGAAGATAGCTTGGTCCATCCGATAGGCTGGCAAACCTAGCTGCTGAAAAACAAATGTCGACAGGTTCAACAACCATTCGTGAGGTTTGCTTGGGAGCTCGATAGGTTGAAACTCCAGCTATTTGTGCACCTCGACAGGATGATTTGCAGCTCCATGAACTCGACAGGTTTGGAAGGTGCACGGGCTGAGAAGGTCGAGAGGTTTGAAGGGTTTGCATGCACAAGCTGTCGTGGGGATGAAGATGAGCTACAACTTGGGGTTCTGCTGATTCAGCTTGGGCCAATGTCTGCTTGCATGGGTGCAACTGCGAAGCCCTTATTTATGCACAACACTTGAAGATGTAGCTATTGCTTGATGTGTACATGGCTATTTAGATGCATTGTTGCTCAAAGGTTTGTGTGTACAGGTCATGTGAGTGCACATGCTGTAATCTTGAGCTGCTGCCACCATGCTCTTAAATGTGAAGCTACTGTGCA
Organism: Chloranthus sessilifolius; assembly: GCA_021018995.1. Lineage (NCBI taxonomy): Eukaryota > Viridiplantae > Streptophyta > Magnoliopsida > Chloranthales > Chloranthaceae > Chloranthus > Chloranthus sessilifolius. The sequence goes on along the minus strand of CM037594.1, from coordinate 86,216,122 downwards.
GGTGGGCTTAGGTTTCCATCTTACTGAATTGTTCAGGAGTAATATCCTGCTATTTTCTTCCTCAGCAGAAAGCCATAGCACCACTTCATTTATCTTTTGCTCTCAGCTGCGGATTGATTCAAAAATTCTCCTTATTGGCACTTGCTGCTAAAAAAACTGCACTAAGGCTGCAAATACCTCCTTGATGCAAAACAATACCAAAAACAAGTATTAAACACTCTAGGTCCTGGCAAACGCCGGGTTCAAAGGTGTGGAAAGTGGCAAAAATCATTGCTTAACAATTATGGGTGGTTGATTAGGATTAATGTTTTAGGTGGATAGGGTGTGGAGATTTTGGAGGGTTTGTTAGGGGTTTGTTCGATCCCCGACAGCGGCACCAAAAACTTGTTGGGCTCTTACCTTGTGTTCAAAAAGAGGTTTATTTTGATAGGTTCTCTTCTTACTTCTATCGACAGGTTTTCAGACTTTTTGATAGGTTCTGTTCAAGCTCAGACAACCATTCGATAGGATGCTCCCTTTTTGTTTTCGACTGCACGATAGGTTCCAGATCCTATCGAATTCTCCCATCCTCACGACTTCTTCCTTTTTTCAGCCTTCAGATCCTATCGACAGGTTCCAGTAACCTCTAGACAGGTTGTTTTCAGCTTGTTTCACTCCTTCATAGCTGCTTTGTTGTTGCTGCATGCTCTAAGTGGGCCATTGTTGGGTCTAAACTGCAATGAGAGATGGATTTCTGCACTATGACTGCCTTTTACTGCTATCTACAAGACATACTCAACAAGCATTTATTAGTCCACTCATAGGTCTATCAATGCTCATGTTAAGGGGTGAAAAGTGGTACTTTTCAGAGATTAACAACAGGATATGTGGCTTCAGCTTCTTTTGAACCTTCTCATGATATCCTTCATACCCTCAAAAATCAGATGGGCAACATCAATGTAATGCCCGAATGAGAAGGAATAGAGGGCATCATCTATGGGTGCCATCCTCTCTTGTTGGTGCCCAAAGCAAAAGACATTATTTCTCAAAACTGCATCCATAAACAACAGACTTGGCTCCAAATTCCCCCTCTTGATTGAATCTCCTGATGCTTTCTTTCCTCTTGTAATTGTTTTAGCTATCTCAGTGATAGAGGCAGTCAGGGGAGCTCCCAAGGCACTCTCTTGGTTGTAGGCAGCTGGTATGCCTAGGACCTTAGCAATCTCAGAGGAACCCACCAGCATCTCAAAGTTGTCAATGAGGATAAAAAATATATGGTGTCCATCATTATCCTCCTTCACCTTGATGTTCTGGTAAAACAATTGGACTAACCTAGGGTAGGCTCACTCCAATGGGGGCCTGAGCAGAGGTAACAAGGAGGCCCTAGTCTGGTATGCAATTGATGGGGCAGTCAAGGGCTCCTTCTCAAAAAATGCCTTTTGAAAGGCAATCTTCGGCTTCAATTTAATTGCAACCAAGAACTCACTAGGGGTTGTTAGTGGGTTGAACTCAGAGATAACTTCCTTGCCCTTTTTCTACTTTATGGACTTTTTAGGGCTCAGAATGGCAGTTCTTGCTCTTTTCTTTGGGGCATCCTTCTTTTTGGGATTCTCAGGTTGGGGAGTTGGGGAATCAGAGGCCTCCACAGCTGAGGATTCTGCAATCCTTACAGACTTCCTAGTGAAAGCTGGTATAGTAGTGGGTTAAGGGTTTAACAGAGCTACTAGGCCATCATTAAATGGGGATTTACCAGCCATTGCATGAAATCTGAAGGCCTAGGTTATGAAATACTCCACAGAGGGTTATCTACACAAAATCCTCCCCAATCAATGAATTAACCACAGGCAATATGAATTAAAAATCACAGTTGGGGGAGCAAAGCACTTACCCTCTGAAAGCTACGGTTTCAGTTGAAAAACTGCACAGTGAATCAATCTGTCTTTTGCTCGGTGTGAAATGATCAGAAGCTGATGTGGAGCAAAGTGACAGAGGTAGAGTGTAAGTGTTGGGTCAAAATGTGCAGTGAAGGGGAAGGAATGGAAAAGAAAACTCTGTGGTGTGCGCTGGAATTTAGGGCAGCGAGAGGAAATGAAGAAGAAGAAGCACTCGCGGGGTTTAAAAGAATGAAATCCGTGCTTCGCGAAGCTCTCGCTAGGTTGTCGCGAGGATGAGATTGGAAGAATTACCCTCGTGAGCTAAAATAAGCTTGGACAACACATGTCGCGCAGTTCTTTGCAATATAAACCACTGCTCGCACAGTTCAAATGGAGCCTTGCGACAGGTATATTCGTTGAGAACTAGAGGCCTTGCGAGGTTCTTTATGGTTCGCGCAGATGCGATTTGCGTATCTGAGCCTCGCGAGCACATTCTGTTTGCTTGAACTTTGGCTCGCGAGGTTCAGTTAGCCTCGCGAGAAGGCCAAATTTACCTCAATGATTGCTCGCGAGGGTGAAATTGGAACCATTGAGCCTTGCGACAAAGCCAAATCCACAGCTTCTTAGTGTCAGCCCACTGGACCATGCATTTAAACTGCCATGCACCCTGCCATGGTGCATCAGCGCCAAATTCCTGGCATCTCATCTATTTCACATCAATTAAATTCATGCCCTTTTCATACCTCATGCACAAATATGTTCAACCTCTCATAGCATAGCGCCAATGAAATTAAATCATAGTAGATTCAGGGTGATGCTTAGCAACTAAAATACATAGTCCACCTAGCAGGTCTAGTGTATGCACAAACCACACTGGGAGCATACTCATTAACCTAGATTCAGATTCTCTAACTCTTAAACATTCAAACAAATTTAACAGCATACCAAAAAGCAAATCAACAAATGAGAGAATTTTAAAAACACACAAAATAAAATAGCTATGGTACACAAGTTACAATGCCGTGGATCACATTTAAGTGGGAGGTTCTTGAAGGTGGATGGTCTCAGGAGGCTCTACAGAATTTTCTACACAAATTTTAAGCCTTTAACCATTCAATTTCATGATCTTCCCAGAAGTGGGGTCCATGATCTCCACAACACCAGATGGGGATGCATGAATCACAGTGAAAGGTCCATCCCATCTGGATTTTAACTTCCCTGGAAAAAACTTTAGTTTGGAGTTGAATAACCATACCTTTGCACCCTCCTTGAAGTCCTTCCTCAACAGCTCCTTGTCAAAGAATGCTTTAGCTCTCTCCTTGTAGGTCTTGGAGTTGGTATAAGCATCAAGTCTCGGCTCCTCTAACTCTGACAATTGCAGCTTCCTGTGTATACCAGCAAATGTTAGATCCATGTTTAAACTCTTGATGGCCTAATAGGCCTTGTGTTCCAACTCTACTAGCAGATGACAAGTCTTGCCATAGACTAATCTGAAAGGGGACATTCTTATTGGGGTCTTATAGGCAGTCCTATATGCCCACAATGCATCAGTCAACTTCACAGCCCAGTCCTTTCTATCTGTCCTCACTGTCTTCTCCAAGATGTGCTTAATCTCCCTATTTGAAATGTCAACTTGCCCACTGGTCTGTGGGTGGTAGGGAGTTATAATCCTGTGGGTAACAGCATACTTCTTGAGCAAGCTCTCAAAATTTTTATTACAGAAGTGGCTGCCCCCATCACTGATGATGGCTTTAGGGGTGCCAAATCTGAAGATATTTTCTATAATGAATTTCAGGATAACCTTATGGTCATTGATCTTTGTGGCAGCTGCTTCTACCCATTTGAAAACATAGTCCACAGTCACCAGGATAACATTGTAACCATTTGAAGGAGGAAAGGGCCCATAAAATCAATTCCTCAAATATCAAATAAGTCTACAACAAGGATGGCCTGCAGAGGCATTGAATTTCTTCTTGGCAAGCCACCCATCCTTTGACATCTGGCACAGGCCCTGCAGTGTCCATAGGCATCCTTGAACAAGGAAGGCCAGTAAAAACCACACTACAACACCTTAGTTGTTGTCTTCTTCCCACTGAAGTGACCCCCACAGGCATTTTCATGGCACATGCTTAGACTACTGGGAATGTCACTCTTAGAGACACACATCCCTATAATCTGGTTTGCACAGTACTTGTATAGGCATGGATCCTCCCATAAAAAGTACTTGACTTGTAAGAAGAACAAGTCCTGGTCGATTTTCGACCAATGGGGAGGGATCCTGCCAGCAGCCAAGTAATTAATAATGTTGACAAACCAAGACACAATAGATTGAATAGTAAACAGCTGCTCATCAGAGAAAATATCTCTAACAGGTGTAGCAGCAGCACATTCATCCACTAAAATCCTAGACAGGTGATCAGCCACCACATTTTCTACTCCCTTTTTGTCTCTGATCTCAAGATCAAACTCTTGTAATAGGAGGATCCATCTGATCAATCTAGGCTTGGCATCTTTCTTGGCTAGTAGGCACTTGAGGGCTGAGTGGTCAGTGAATATAACAATTTTAGACCCAAGTAGGTAAGGCCTGAATTTATCCACAGCAAAAACAACCGCCAAAAACTCCTTCTTAGTTGTGGTGTAATTGAGCTAAGCATCTGCCGGGGTTTTGCTGGCATAGTATACCACAGATGGCATCTTATCCTTTCTCTGTCCTAGGACAACACCTACAGCCAAGTCTGATGCATCACACATCAGCTCAAATGGGAGAGAGTGGTCTGGGGCTTGAATCACACGGGCAGAGGTTAGGCATTTCTTTAAGACCTCAAATGTCTCAAGACACTCAGAAGAAAAATCAAATTGCACATCCTGACAGAGCAGGTGGCATAGAGGTTTAGCAATTCTGCTGAAGTTCTTGATGGACCTCTTATAGAATCTTGCATGCCCAAGGAAAGGCCTGATCTATTTGACAGTTTTGGGTGGGGGCAAGTGGGAAATTAAGTCAACTTTAGCCCTATCAACCTCAATACCTCTGTGAAAAATCACATGGCCTAACACAATTCTTTGTGTTACTATGAAGTAGCTCTTTTCCCAGCTTAAGACCAGGTTGGTCTCTTCACATCTTTGCAGCACTAGGCTGAGGTGATTCAAGTAGTGACTAAAACTGTCCCCCAAAACTAAGAAATCATCCATAAAGATTTCTAAAAACTTGCCAATCATGTATGAGAAAATAGCATACATGCATCTCTGAAATGTGGCTAGGGCATTGCACAGCCAAATGGCATTCTTCTATATGCAAAAGTGCCAAATGGGCAGGTGAATGTGGTTCTCTTAGTCTTGAGGGTACACAGGTATTTGGTTATAACTTGAGTATCCATCAAGAAAGTAGTAGTATATTTTTCCAGCCAATTTGTCTAGAATTTGGTCAATGAAAGAGAGAGGGAAGTGGTCTTTTCTGATTTTGAAGTTGAGCTTCCTATAATCAATGCAAACTCTCCAACCAGTGATCTCCCTAGTTGGCATCAACTCCTCAGATTCAGAAGTGACAACTGTTATGCCTGACTTTTTGGGGACCACCTGAATAGGTGACACTCATTCTGAATCGGAAATGGGGTAGATTACCCCTGCATCTAACAGTTTTACTATTTCTTCTAAGACCACCTCTTGCATGTGAGGATTTAATTTCCTCTACATCTCCCAAAAGGGTTTTGAACCCTCTTCCAGGTGTATTCTATGCATGCAAACTGAGGGATCAATCCTCCCTAAATCAGCTATTGACCAGCCTATTGCTCTTCTATGCTTCCTAAGGGCATTCCATAATTCCTCTTCTTGCTCACTAGTAAGAGAGGAAGAGATGATACTGGAAGCTTTTTGTCCTGCCCCAGGAACGTATACTTTAATGTGTCTGGTAGTTGTTTAAGCTCCAGATCAGGTGGGCTCTCAATGGAAGGCAACAAAGGTGCCATGGAGGTTCGAGGTAGGGGCAGCAATGTGGGTTTCCAGCTAGAATGTTGCCTAGACCCACTGAAGACTTTGATGTGATACTGTCTTCAGTTATGAAAATTTGGGCCTCCTTCTCAACCTCACTCCAAATAGTCGTCAGATTCTCACAAACTTTATCCCAATCTAGCATAGTGGATAACTCTTCTTCTATAAGGTCCTCTAGTACATCCACTGCACAGCAGTCCTCAATGTCCAGCTGAGGTTGCTTGGCAGCATTGTACACATTTAACTAGGCCTTCATATTCCCAAAGGTTACCTCCATCACCCAAACTTGCATTGAATGCAGGCATTAGCAGTGGCCAAGAATGGCCTGCCTAAGATGACAGGAATTGGGGTTTTACTTCTGCAAGGTTTCATTTTCAAAATCAGGAAATCAACAGGGTAGTAGAACTTATCTACCCCTACCTGTTGCTACCCCAGCTGTGCTTTCTTTATTTGTTTGTGGTAAAAGAAATTTAAAATCAAAATAAAACAGGGGATGAAATCAGCACAACTAGGGAGTCCTAGACCTGCAAGATACAGGGTCCATTGTGATAAATTTTGATAAGTAAGAGTTTGTCCCACAGGGAAAGATGATCTACAGCTCCAAGGGAGCCATCTCTAGTAGTCCCTCCAGATCTGACTACAGATCTGGCAGTCCTTAAGGGAAGGGAGTTTAAGGTCACTTAGTTTACAGATCCTAAGGTAGCCTAATGTCTAAACTACAGGAAGGGTTGAGAGGATGGATGGAGTGTGGAAAATAAATATAAAAGGGTGAGAAGTATGTTATTGAGCCTAGATCAGAGAAGTTTTGTAACTCATATTCAGATCTGATGTTATAAAAATCCTGTCCAATGGCTACATTATCACCACTGAGGAGAAAGGATCCAACCCATCTCTCTGCCATGATTCAATCCCTTAAGGTTATAACCTGTCCACTCAAATGGTCACAGACTATCCCATAGGGGAACCACAATCCAGGGATGGGTCAAAATAAGTTAATCATTATAGGCACTATTTCATCCAGGCTACCAGCTCAAGAATCCATAGGGAACCTCAACCTCTAAAGCTCTATGTGTGGGGCTAAGGCTGTATAGGACCATGATAGCCTAGACACATATAACTAGCAAGAGATTGAGTACAACCTTCGATCTAGCTGTCCATTGCTTGAGTGAGGCTACAATGGTCCAGTCACAAGCCTACAATCTCTATAACCAGATCAGATCTAACATCTAATAGCGGATCTATACAAATATAGGGGAGTCTGCCTCTGTACAATCTCCCACCAGGATAATACAAGCTCAGATGCAGAGAAGAAGGATCCATCTTGGATCGGTGGATTAGAATCATCCTAAGGCTATAGCCTGTCCACTTGAATGGTCACAGACTATCCCAGAGGCTATCCTCCTCACGGAGCCCAAGACAAAATAAGAATATCGCTGCCACCACCATGGTCACAAAGCCACCAGCTCAAGCTCCCATGGGGATTTCAGACCTAGTGGGTCCTGTGGTGGGGCTAAGGCTGTATATGACCATGATAGCCCAGACACACAGGTCACTTGGATCTGAGTGGCCCTTAGAATCAGTCCTCCATTGCTTTGAATCACAGCCAAAGCAATGGCGGATCACGAGGCAGCAGCCTTGCACAGAGCAGATCATATTTAAACACAAATCCCATAAAGTACAAATCCTATTACAAAACTTCCATTAAACTAGTTCAAAATGCATACAAAGACATACCCAGCAAGTGCTGGACTATGGAGAGAAGGAAAAAGAAAAACTACTTACAGCTATAAAAGAAAAGAAAAAATGATCTCATATCAAATCTCCAAGAGATGGGATGTGTTCCCAGATCTGTTTCGAGATATTCTAAGCTATTCCAAGATGTCTAAACCTATGCTAAGTATGGGTTTATATAGAAGTGGTGTGGCGGCACATTAGGGTTAGGAAACCCTAATTTTAACGATGCCACGTGGCCTAATAGTGATCCTTGGATGCCTCAGGGTGCGTGCACAGAGATTTAAGCGTGGGAGTGCATGCCCTAATCGCTGGAAATTCCCAGAAAGTCCTCTGCTGAAGCGATGGAAGTTGGAGTTCAGAGCTTCGCTAGGTAGCTATTGTTTCCCAGAATTTCCGCGTGGTAGCTCTTGCTCTTTGCGAGGATGGTTTAACATTGAAGCTTCAACCGTCGCGAGGTTGCCTTGGTTTGCTCTTCAGGCAGTCGCGCAATAGAGAATTGCACTCTCACTAGATTGGGCTTCGCGAGGTTGAGTTGACATCAAAGCCTCAGATGTCGTAGGGTTGGAGAGCAAGCAGTCGCGAGGTAGCTATGCATTCGCTGGGTTGATCTTCGCGAGGATGGATTTGAATAGCGCGAGAACTGCGCGAGCATTTTTCTTCAATGGACTTCGCGAGTTTCCTCGCGAGGTTTTAATGAGTTCTGAACTGCGCAAGGTTCCATGTCTTAAGTGATCTTCGCGAGGATGGCTCTGTCTTCGCTTGGATGCTTTCTTCTTGAATGGTGTGAGAACTGCGCGAGGAGTTCTCTTCTGATAATTGCATCCCGCGGCGACTGCGCGATAGCTATGCGAGGAGTCTTCTGAAGCTCTCTCTCCTCAGCCTTCTGAGCAAACTGCGTGAGGTTGAGAGAGGTCTGCTTTGAACTGTGCGAGATTGCGCGATGTGTTCTACTCTTGAGCTTCACGAGAGCTGCGCGAGTTTGTGCTTCTGAAGCTCTTCAGTTACTCAACTGCGCGAGAAGTTGTTGCAAAGTCTTGGGAAGCTCAGTTGGACTACGCGAGGCATATTTCTCCTGAATCCTCTGAAGCTTGGGTCAGCTGCACGAGGCTCATTTCAGGTATGGATTCAGAGTCCATCCTTTTGAGGGACTCCTGGTACCAAAACAGGCTCCTTAGCAGGATTCCTGGCCTTATTTCACTACTGATTATTACCTACATAAAATACCTAACAAGAACTTATTAGATGGCTAAGGGTCTAATCAAAGGTTAAGTTAAGGGGTGAAAAGTGATACTTTTCAGGTCTTAACACTACCAAAACATCCTCAACCACACCCATAGGCTTTCTTTCAGACCTGTCAGCCAGCTGGAGCACAATTGGAGTTGGTTTCAGCTCCCCCAAACCTAGCTCCTCATATACTGAATATGAGAGCAGGTTGACACTGGCTCCCAAGTCCAAGAGATCTCTGCCTATAGTGTGGTCTCCAATTACACGGGGGATGGTAGGTGTCCTTGGGTCTTGCAGTTTCACAGGTGTGCCTATTAACAACACAGATTCTACTTGTTCTGCAGCAAAGACCTTCTTGGACAGCTGAACTCCTATTTTCCTCTTTTGTGTATAAAGGTCCTTTAAGAACTTAGCATAGGTACGAACCTGTTTGATGGCATTAAGTACGGGTAAATTAATCTTGACCTGCTTGAAGATCTCCAGCATTTCCTCCATCTGGGCATTCCCCTTATCGAAAGGAGAAGGGCCTTTAAGGGCATGAGGAAATGACATATGTGGTACTGCTGGTACCACAGCTGCATGCCTAGCTACAGCATGATCAAATTTTATTTTTTTATTTTTTCTTTATTTATTACTTCTTGTTGGGGCTCAAAATCAGCCCCCTTATTTTGTTCTTAGTGCTCCTCAGAAGGGGATGAGTTAATTTCTTTTTCTTCACTCACATTCTTCTCTTTATCAGTCTCATTTTTCTCCTTTGTCTCCCTGCCAACCTGATTATCAACCACCCTACCACTCCTTAGGGTAGTGACTGCCTTAGCCTCCTCATAAGTTGAGGAGCCCTCACTAATCATAAATCGACCCTTAGGGTTGGCTAGGGGTTAACTAAGCAACCTCCCCTCCACTCTTCTAGCCAATGCATTTGAAATTTGGCCCAACTGGTCCTCTATCTTCTTTATGCTTTGACTGTGAGAGTTCACAGTCAGTGATAGAGAACCCAAGTTTTGCAGTGATGATATAACTTATTCTTCAAAGGCGGGGGTTCTAGGCTGATGTGGTGGCAGTGTCAATTGGTTAGGCTGTGGGGTAAATTACTAGAGGGTCTGTCTTGGTGCATAGCTCTGCTGAAACTATGGCTGTGGTCTGTAAGTTAATGCCAATTGCTGCTGGGGTTGCTGAAATGTGTCTTGTCTCCACCTCAAATTGGGATGGTTTCTCCATTGATACCCAATAGGTTGTTGCCCATATGACTGGGCAACATTGGCATGTTCCAAGACCAACTCAGGATATTGGCTGGCTGATGGACAGTTCTCAAGTGAATGAGTGGGAGACTGGCATATTAGACATACCTCTTCTACATGTATAGCTAGTCTAGGCTGCAACCCATTCATCAATTTATCAAATTTGAGGCTCAGGTTGTCCACCTTCCTCTCCAAATCACTGGTACCACTTACTTCAAACATTCTTCCTTTAGAGCTGATCTCTTTCCCCACTTTAGCAGGAATTTCAATGTCATTGCGGGACAGAGACTCTTGTTGTATGGAATTTTCGCTTATAACATCAAACAATTCTCATGCCTCATCAGCAGTCTTGTGGAGGTAAGTACCCCCCACATGAGGCATCCACCATATCCTTATTCTTAGGATCAATTCCTTGGTAGAAACTCTGGACAAGCTGCCACTCAGGAATTTGGTGGTGGGAAAATTGTTTCAAAAGTTCCTTAAACCTTTCCCAAGCTTGATGAAAGTCCTCAATTGGAAATTGAGCAAAGGAAATTATGCTCTTCCTTAACTGGCTAGTTTTTGACATTGGAAAAAATTTAATCAAAAATTGGCTTTTGAGATCATTCCACTACTGTATGTTGTTTGCAGGGAGCATGGAAAGCCAAGTTCTGACTTTATCCTTTAATGAAAAAGGAAAGAGCCTCAGTTTGGTGGCTTCCTCTCTTAAGCCAGGAATGTTGAATGTGGTGCACAAAGTCAAGAACTCATCTATGTGCTTATATTGGTCTTCATTACTAAGCCCATAAAATAATGGTAGCATTTGAATGATGGATGATTTAATCTCATAGTTGCCTTGAACAGTAGGGAAAATAATGTAGAAAGGGGAGGTGTATACTGTTAGGCAATGATTTTTACCACATTTTATCCTTTAAACCTGGCTTTTGCTAAGCCTCAGAACATTTAGTGATTGCATTTTAGTGTTGTTTTGCAGTTAGGAAGGATTTGCATCCTTAGTACAGTTTTCCAGCAAAAAGTGTCATTTAGAGGAGTTCTAGAATCAAGCAATAGCTGGGAATGGAATGGTGATGTGCCTAGTTGATGAGGAGGCACCCAACAACTGCACATTTCAGCAGGTGCATGCACATGAACTGAACACATGCAAAGTTCCAATTCAGCATCTTCTTAAAAGTGAAAGTTGCCACCTCAAACCTTTCAGATTGGTGCTAAAAAGAAGAGTCCAGCTCCAATGCATTTCATCTCGTCGATTTCAGCAAGAGGAGTACCTCTCGAGCAATCTATGCGGTGCACCATCAGACCTCTCGAGCTGCACCCATGCAAGCAAGTGCAGCTCCCATGATAAATTGCAGCAGCATTCTCTCAAAATCAGCTGGTAACCAACATGATGACTGCTGCAAGCTAAGCCCCCGAGCCATGCAATCTGCACACCTTCAGCAACCCCACGAATGTGTATAGGCTACTAAATGGAGGCTTGGACCCGCCTACTTGAAGATCAAAAGCTAGCAGCTGCAGATGTATATATATATATATATATATATATATATATATATATATATATATATATATATATATATATATATATATATATATATATATATATATACACACACATTCTCACTTGGATACAGACTCCAGCAGTAGAAGAGATCTGCAGACCATGCCTTGCAAACCTTAAAAATGCAGCAGTTCAGCATAGCAGCAGAGGTAGACTCTCCAGCCAAACCATCGACTGGTTCAACAAGCAACTGCAGCCCTCCATTTTCTATCTTGTCAACCAGCAAGCTCCATCAGCTCCATGCAGCAACCTCACAACCAGCATCCTCTCAACCTCACGACTTGAAGTGCTTTGTACCTATCGAACAACAGTCCACCCTCCTCCCATGGTACCTGTCGACTAGCAAACCTTCAATCCTGTCGAGGTACACACCTTCCCAGCCATGCATCATCTCAAGAATACTCAATGTAGAAGCTCCCTACCCTTAGAACTTGTCGATCACTTAAGCCTTGAACTTGTCGACTATCCAAGTTGCAGCTCCCATTTTCATTAAACCTGTCGACAGGTGCATCATCAAAACCTCTCTTCAGCATCTTCAACCTCCCATTGATCCTATCGACCAGAACTCCTTGCAAACATGTCGACCAGTTGATGTCCCAATCCCATCGAGCACTTGCACCATCAACCTGTCGACAGCTTGTTGCTTGCACTCAGCCAATCCTCACGACCTGCAGCTCCTTGAACCTCTAGAAATGCTGCTGCAGTCTCCACGCCCACATCCTGTCGATAGCTCGACGCTGCAGCTAGTCCATCCTCCCATGCATCCTCTCGAGTTGCACCCCTCAATCCTCACAACAATATGCTGAAGTTGTTGCATATCCATGCACACCACAGAACCTCTCGAAATCCAGCTACCATCCTCTCAACCACGCACCTGAAGCTGCAGCCATCTAAAACTACAATCTAAGCCAACACTCCTCTATTGCAATTTATATTCTTTCCAAAGCTGATCTAGCTCGAGCCCACCAAACTCCATTGGGTTTCAACTAATAAACTAGTCGAGGCGTGCAACCATCTGATTAAACACCTTCAAGACCCCAGCAGATTAGCAAATCGGGTTCTATTTGGGGCTACTTTGGTAATAAAACAACAGAAGGTACATTGGGCTGTTCGGAAATAATGGCAACAGGGGTATTTTGGGGCAGCCAATAGAATGATTGATTTGTGAAGCATGCTCAACATTTTAGGTGCAATTATTTGAGGTGTGTGGCTACAAATATTAGTGGACATCAGGGGCAGTTTTGGGAACTTCAATACATCAAAGAATTTTGCACATGGGTGTAAACTGGTTGCTAAAATATTTGGTGGGAAGCTTCAGCTGAACACAACAGAATTAGATCCATCTCTACTCTCTAATTGGTTGGAATGCTAAGCACATGGTTTAACATCAAATCCTCTCCTCTGATTGGCCGAAATCTCATGCACACGGATCACTGCACTTGTATAAATAGAACTCCTTGCTGCTATAATTTCTCAGCAAGGAATCCATAGAATAACTTTGGTTTTCCTTAGCTCATTTAGGTTTTAGTTTTAGTTTTTATTTTCCTTTTTCTCTTCCCCCTTCTCTCCCTTGTCCAGCATGTTGGATTAGATCTAGCTAAGCAATCAAGATCTATTTTATAATTGTATTTTGAAAGCTTCAAAGAATTTGGGAATAGATTGGATGTTGCACAGATTGCAGATCTTAGCTCAATAGGCTGTAAAATATTATTACAGTAATTGTGGATTTTAAAGGTAATTCTAATATATATTTTACTCCTTCATATTTGATTTTCTTGGATTGGATATTCCTGTGGATGCCAGCCAGAAATAGGGAGTTGGTAGCTTAGCACTCGTAGCATCTATAATGGTTACCTGTTCAAATCGAGATCAATGGATTGGAACAATCTCTGGGATGAACTGTATCTAGTAGAAGGGCAGATCATAATCTTAGGATTGCTTCAATTCATTGGTGAAGATTGGATTCTTATACCTTGCATCTGCCAAAAATGGGGAGCTTGTAGTCAGATGAAAGATTGTAGCATATCAGTTCTATACAATGCCTTTAATTCAATTGACTTGCAATAAGAACTAGGTCCTGTCTGCCTATTTCTCACCATTTGATCTTTATTTTACCATCCATCTTTCTCCATCTTTTAGACTTAATTTTATATTTCTGTTTTGTAGATTAATTAGATCTAGTGACACCCGAAAAGCTCTCTTTCTTCTTATAATTACCAAACCTATAGCCAAATCTGGAGGTCTACCATACACCTTCTAGGTTTAGATCACTACTCCTTGTGGGACAAACTCTTACTTATTAAAACTTGCTACAAATTGAACCTGTATCTTACAGGTCTAGGATATTTTAGTTGTGCTGAATCGATTCTCTATTTTACTTTGTTTTTATTTTGCTTTTATCACACAATAAATTAGCACACTAGAAATTCCGCAACATATACCCCCCTGGTGCATTGAATTCCTTTAATGTTCTCTTTTGCTCACTCATCTCTACTACAGGCTCAATATCCACAGCAGAGGCTTGTGTGGTGTTCCTAGGTCTAAGGGTCCTCTCAATCTCAGAGTTTTGAGGTTCTAAATTAGGGTTGAGGGACCTCCTCCCCAGCATACACACACAGCAGCAAGTAAAGAACACACAGATAACACACTTAAAGAATTTTAAGCGAAAAAAACTGCTAACCAGTACTACTGAGCTACTGAAACTCAATACAACAGAAATGGAACTGAGATTGAAGGGGAAAGAAATGAAACTAAAGGTAGCTAAGCTCCAGTTGCAGTGCAAGCTTTTCCTTTTTTCTGCTGTCCAGTTCTACAAAAGCCAATACAAAAATTAGTAGCACTTTTTATTCAAAAACAAAAAGAAAAGGTACTTCTACAAATGAATATAGTAAATAAAAAAATATATACACTAAGGTCTACTAATTAGATCACAAATCCCTGATAGCGGCGTCAAAAACTTGTTGTCTACTTTATGCTGGCAGAATTTATTGCAAAATGGATGGTTAAAATATAGCAGAAAATAAAATAGACTTCAGTACAAAGTATAGTCTGCAAGATACAGGGCCTGTTGTAGCAAGTTTTGATAAGTAAGAGTTTGTCCTACAGGGAATTTTGATCTAGAACCCAAAAATGATTATGTTAGTAGGCCTCAAGATCTGGCAATTCTAAAGAAAGGAAGTATTGGTGTCACAACTAAAACTAAAACTAATCTAAGAAATAAAATGCAGTCCTATACTATAGAAAGGGTTTCAAAGAAGGGTGACGGTGATGTGGTAAAATAACAAAAATAAAATGGTGGAAAGTATGCAGCTAAGGTCACATCAATCATACAAGTCAGATCTAGAGCTCTCTTTGTAGTAATCCTTCAGATGGCTATAAGCACATCTGCAAGGTAGGGGAATCCAACTCAACCCCTGTGATTTAAACTAATCTCTTAAGGCTATAATCTGTCCACTTAAATGGTCACAGACTATCCAAGAGAGAGGATCAAATCACAAAGATTAAATAAGAAAATCAACCTGATCCAAGAGGATTGATTGATCTTAAGGCTATAGCCTTTGCACTTAAATGGCCACAAGCTATCCAAGAGATTTCCTTTAGTCAAATGGACAAAATCAGAACATGAATACCATTGCAGACACTTGTTTGTAAGGCTATAAGCACAAACATTCATAAGAGCAAATAGCTCTTGAAAAACCAATGGAAACCACAGTCATTCACAAGCTGTTTGGGGATCTAAAATTAGTTGGTCATTGCTACTAAAGGCCTGCAATGACTCAGCTCACAAGTCTACAATCTCTACACAAGATTAGATCTAAGAGCTAGGTGATGGAAATATAAAATAAAGAGTGGTCTGCCTCAGCAACAATCTCTCACAAGGCCACAAGCTCAAGTGCAGAGAAGAAGAATCTATCTAAGATTTGTGGTTTGAACCAGCCTTAGGGTTATAGTCTGTCTACTTAAATGGTCATAGGCTATCCCAGGGGTTATCAAAATCACAGATGGTTGTGATAAAACAGGTAAACTGCTATTGTCACCATTGTTGCAAAGCTACACGCATAAACAACAATGGGAGCATCAAATCCAAATTGATTTATGTCAAAAACACAAATAACTACGAATTCAATCAAACTATGAAAACGACATTTCATTGCATAAAAGAGACTTACAATGGTGCCCTCAAGACAACAGCTTGTGCTAAGCAAATCAAAACAACTCCCAAAATTTATACAAATCCCCTTGCAAAACTGAAGTAACTATAGTTGTTTATAAAAAGGACTTAGCCAACAAATGTTGAGCTAAGGAGGGAAGAAAAATGAAGAAGATGACCTAGTCCTAACCCTAATTTGACCAAAGCTCTCAGTCGAATTAGGTTGAGGAAAAGATAAGTTTTCACAAATATTATAGCTTATATACTAATTGTCTCACTACCTTAGCCAATAAGAAAACAAAAGAGGAAACCCTAATTTATGCTTGAAGACGTAGCCCAATGGTGACCCTTGGATGCCTCGGGATGTGTGAAATTGATGAGAACCTCGGGATGTGTGCCTTAGAAGTGGGGAAATCCCCAAAGTGTCCCTGATGTTCACTGAGAAAGTAGGAACCTGAGCTTCGTGAGGTTGATGTGCTCATTTTGCTTTTCGCGTGGCTCTTCGTGCGGATGGCTTGACCATAGAAGAAGGCTCGTGCAATTCGATTTACATTGAGTAGCGTAGCTCGCGCAAATGAACTTCAAGTGCTTCCGGTCGTGAGGGTCTCGCATGGATGGGATAGAGCTTCGCGAGATTGCTCGCCAATGTGGAATAGGTTCTTCGCCCGGCTGGCTTTGGCTTGGAAGCGCGCGAGAGCTACGTGAGAAGTTTTCAGGGGCTCTCTCTCCTATTTCAGCCGCGCGAGACTCTGACTCTCTTGAACTGTCTGAACCTCATGAGTTCTTTTCCGTTATGAGCTACGCGAGATGTGTGCGAGCTCTTTGCTATGCTGCCTCTCTGGACTACGTGAGATGCTCGCGAGGTTGCTTCTAAGTGAACTGATCTGCGCGAGAGTCTTGCGAGTTTGATTTCAGCTGCGCGAGGTTTGATATTTTTCTCCTCTACTACAATGCACATGCTGCTACAGCAGTGTTCTTTGCTTGGCACACCTATCTCTCATCCATTGAACTTCTAGTGCACCCTTAGGCAACCAAATTGGTCACCATGGTGTGTACCACCATGGGGTTTCAAATGTTCTTCACTGAGCTACAACCCTTGGCTTCAAGTCCCTCTCTTTTTAGCCTCCAAAGTATGATTGTTATGTTAAGCTGCAAATTTATTGCTAATTATAAAACACACTCAAAAGAGGATTATTAAATGGCTCTAAGGAGTAGTAAAGGCTAGGTTAAGAGGTGAAAAATGATATTTTTCAGTACTTAACAATCTTCCCGGGCTAAGTTGTGTCCGAACCTGTGAACTGAAGTTTCGGCCTGGGATTCAACCATACACTATTGTTTCAGTATATGTTTCTCGAATCATGGGTTTTCTAAGGTTTTAGGGATTTTGGAGGGAGTCAGTCCATTTCTGAGAGTCGTGGGCAAGGTCAAGGTTGACCGAACGTGTTTGTATACTTCGAGAGGGCGAAAATGAGGTGTCTACACCAACATAATCGTTAATCCCATCCAGGATCACATCTTCCAATAATTCATGATTAGTGAATTCAAAATTTGGAATTATCTGTAGATATGTTACAAGGAAGGTGAGACCAAATTATCAGGAGAAGCGACTTCTTTAAAATTTCACAGCTATAAAATAGAATTGATTGAGGTAGACTCGCAAAATACCTTAGGACTATTAAGCACTGTAAGGTAATACTTCCGATGATGAGTTTTAACGGAGACATATTTCGTATATCTTAGAAAATCATCGATAATTGAAGTCAGTGCTATGGTCAGGAAGTGCTCATATGCCTAAATCTAAAATAAATCACAAACTTCATATTTGTTAGAGAATATGTGTAATATGCGATAAACGGTATGTAAATGGATAACGTTTGCAAAAACAATAACTAACATGTAATGCAAAGGTACATCTATCAAGATTGGTATACACGTCGCTCCGCTTAAAATTTAAAGCAGTAGATCGAAGAGAGTTTAACAAACATGTGAGTAACTTTTCCTCATGCAATTCTGTTAAAGTACTCAATATTATAAACTAATCTCATGCACGTATCTTCAATTGTCTTGGAGTTATTTGGTATCATGAATGTCGCAAGAATATGCAATAAGATGAAACGAGTAAAATAGACTCTTTCTTTCTCTATACTAGCAACAATCACTACCTTTTCTATTTCACCCATACTTATATTTCCTATTGGACTAAAATATTTCTTACAAAATAAATTTATGTCTTCATTTTCGATATTCAGATCTCCCCCAAGAGTTCCCGAGATAATTCCAGCATGCTTAAGACCATATATAGTAGACATATCTAGCAAGGGTAAATCAACAGTACACCCACCAATGGAGAACCTCTCAGACTCATAATCAAAAATCTTTATTAATATATATATATATATATATATATATATATATATCAGCTCGTTGATTATAGGAAGATCTATTAGACGAAGAAGAGGCTTCACTGTAGTTGAATTAAGAGTTTCAAGCTCCATAGGTGATAAAACATCTATAAGAGTAGAGACCCTAAGGGTAGAACATGCAATTTTATTCTCTTGTGTATAATTTATGATAGTACATTATAAATAATTTATGAACATGTGCCAGAAATTTTTCAAAAAATAAATACATTTACAATTTATCATAAGTGAATTGAGTCACAATTCCTGTTTTAGACAAATATAGCTTTTTTAAAGATTACGACAGTCTCATAACAGACCTGACATAATTCATATAAAGAATAAAAAAATATACTGAGAACAATTAACAGATTTTTTGAATATTGACTGATAATTTTTTGAAAATTAAAGGCAATAATAATTTGTCATGAGTGACAAAGTAAATGATCCTTTAATAGACAAATAGAGCCTCTTTAAAGGCTATGAAAGTCTTATAACTGACCTAAAATAAGTATTACAAAGAATTAAAAACATATATTGACAACAATTAACAGATGAAGAGTTAACCAATAAATAGCAGACAATATCATCCCTTATAAATAGAAAATGTATTCTTCTATGTCACATTTAAAGGCAATAGTAACAACAACAATATTGTAAAATCGATATGAGATGTAAATGGTCTTATATGTGTCCTACAATAATGTTTTATGAGTTGCTTTTATGAGCATCCCGAGATGCAAGCTAAAAAGTTATTGGACGGTTGAAGATGTGCATGCAGAAAAGTTTAGTTATGCGTGCGCCGAAGTTGCAGACGACCGAAGGACAATAGTGCTGATTCACAGAGAGGAGAAGACTTGTAGAGCCAACCCATCAACACAGATTTGGAGCGCTGATAGCTTCACGGAGAAGATGAAGTTCCCGCTATTTGCAGAGCAACCCACTGGTACAGATTTGCAAGCGTTAGAAACTTCACGGAGAAGAATATTTAAGGGTTTAAGAGAAGAGAAGATGAAAGGGATTCACAGAAAAGCTTCACGACATCAAGATATGCAGAGTGACCCGCCACCACAGATTTTTAGGCCTAAGAAGCTTTATGGAGAAGAAGATTGAAGGGCTCTTAAGAGGAGAGAAGATGAAAGGGTTTAAGATGGGGATATTGATACTTTTAACTTTAAATTAAAACTTTAAAAGAACATGTAAAATATTGTTGGATGATATTTTGGTATTTTTAACTTTAACTTAAACTTATAAAACAACCTGTCCTAAATTGTTGGAACCCCAAGGTAAATGGAGTTTGGGGGGTCTAGATCCGGGTCATTACAAGGAGTTGGGACCCTCGCAGGTAATTTCGAAGTTATGGCCTTTTTTGGTAATCCACCCCTAAAAAGAAAAAAAAAACGGGGTGTGCGTTGTGGAGCCTCTCTTACTGTCGTGTGTTGGGGGAAAGAGAGGAGACGAGGAGACGCCGATGGCCGAGGGGGACGACGATTTGCTCCTCAAAAGCTTCTTTGCCGAAGTCAGCGAAGTCGAAAGGGACAACGAGGTTTTGAGGTCACTCTCTCTCATCTCTCTTTCTCTCTCTCGTCCATTTTATTTATGCTTAATTGTTAGAAAATTTCACTTGATTGCTCCTGCTTAAGATTTCTTAGGGTTTCATTTTCTGCGTTTTGGGTTTGATATTTATATGATTGGATGTGAAGCAACGAATCAAACGCTGTTTTTAAATTTTATTATGCTTAATTGTTAGAAAATCTCAATTGATTGCTCTTGGTTCTACTTTTTTCGAGATGGGTTTTCTGTGTTTTTTTGGTTTGTTATTTGTATGGTTGGAATTATGGGACCGAATGAATCAAATGCGGTTTTAATTCTCTTGTTGTCGTTGAAAATCATTTGATTGTAGGGCAAGCTTGAGTTCCCGTTGTTGTTAACTGGAAACGAATTGAATTTAAGTATTTGTTTAGGGGTTTGATTGGACGAATAGAGTGAATGGATTTTTGGTTTGATACCCAGCGATGGGTATATGTTGGTATATCTGATGTAAAAGATAATTTTTTTGGGGCTAAAAATAAAAAAACTGGTAGTAGTTGAGAAGCAGGAAGCAAGATGTATTTGTAGGGTTATTGAAAGTATTTGTCGTGATAAAATAAAAAATCAAGTACTTTAATAGTTTGTTGAGAACCCGGAATTATCTTTGTTAAAGAACTATGACTTTTGTAAATCTGTGAAGTCGTTTATGTGAATTTTGAGTAAATTGAAGCAATCACCTTAAACCTTTTATATCATTTCCAACACAATACACTCTTGCCTACAGTGTTATCTTGGCACTTCTTTTGTGATTTTTTCCGTGCCGACACTCGGTGGCACTTGGCACAGGGGCCGACACTTGGACACTCCTCAAAGAGCACAAAACTTCAAGACATGTATGAATATACCACATAATATCATCAAAATATAAAATGAACTTCATTTAAATTTTTTTTTGTAAAATTTAGTAACTACTAAAAAAAAGGTTTGGGTTGTTGAAAACGATTTTTATAATATAGTATGCTTTTATTTAGGTTCTTGACATATATTATTCATCTTTTCATTACATTTCTCAATTGGCTCTCTGCGATTTCCCTTCAATTTTTTTCCTATATATGTTCTATTTATTAATTTTTTTTCCTTAAGGCCGTGCCGCCGTATTAGAATCTTTAAATATTGGCGTGCCAAACATCTATTGGCACCTTGACACTTGGCACTTGTGCCACGTATCTAGGTAAAACTGCTTGCTTGTCACCTACCATTCTGTTTTAGATAGTCTTCCTTAAACCCAACACTGTATTGTATAATCTAGTCTAGATATTAAAATCTATCATATTGTTGGTGCTAAATGCTATTCTCTTTTGAGACAGAATCATCCTCCCTGCTCTCATGCTCCTTGAAGTGTCATTCCATATATTCAATCTTCATGGTTTTAATTTTCAAACTCCTCTAAACTGATGCATGACAAAACATTAAACCCTAAAGATGCAATTGGAAATCAAATTGGGATTTAATTGAGCAACGGAAATATCAAAATTATCCCAAAAGCACAGAAATATGTAATAAATTTAATTAGGCAATTAGGTCAATCCGATTGCATTCGGTCCGTTTCCAATATAGAAAATAGAGTTCTAATGGTCGGACTCGATTTTCACTCAAATTTAGGGCACCAAGCGATAATCAAGGTGATGTCCCTTGACTCCTTTCTAGGGTTTAAAGAATTTAAGGCTCAAAGGGGCTTAAATTAATCAAAAGAAAAATAATAGGTTTGGATTCAAATAAAAGGATTAAAATCAATAATGAGGATTCTAAAGAAAATTAATTCCAACAACATAAAATAGAAGAAAATGTATTTTAAGATTATAATCACAAAATAAAAGACTAAATATTACTTGACAATTATCAAGAAGATAGAAGACAAGAAACATAAAATCCAAGGAATTTCAGCAAGGAAATTATTACTTGACAATTATCAAGAAGATAGAAGACAAGAAACATAAAATCCAAGGAATTTCAGTGAGGAAATTATTAGCTTTGCACCAAACCCATCTCGGGAGATTGAATAGTCGCTCTTCAAGTTTGAAAGAATCGCTTTCTCAAGGAAATCTCTTCATAGGTTCTCAAAGTATTGCTCAAGCGAAATATTCATTCATCATAATCAATTAATTAAAATAAAATTGTTTACGTAGTTATTTATAGAGTTTAGAAACCCTAAACTAAGTCTAAACTATTAAAAATAGAAGTCTCCTAAACTATCAAAACAAGCAACAAAAACAAAAGTTTTCGACTCAAATCGTGGGCGCCGATATGGACTCGGCCCGTGTTCGCGCGCACGAGTTCTCGAGTTACTAAAATTGGGTTCTGTCTTGTTTTGCGCTCACAAGATTTGAGTTCGTGTGCATGCACGAGATTGCTGTTTCACGCACTCAAGATTGCGCATAGTCAAATTCTCTTCTTCTGGATTCTTTTCAACTCCTTTCTCCTCCAATGTGTGAGTCTTCCCAAAGTGGGATTTTCTCATGTGTCACACACGTGCACATGGGTCTTTAACCTCCTCCCAAAGTGCTATGAGAGGTCTCGATTCCTTGAACTTTTTCTTGCGCTTCTTATACACTTTGTATTGGTTGATGTCCCCATCATATACCCTTTCATTATAGTTCTGGCGTATCATTTACTTGTTTCTTGTCAAGCCAGTTAACAACATATTAAATAGAATACGACATGAGATCTCATCTTATTTTTCTTCTGTCATGTATTACGAGACAAGACAAAAGAGAAAGTAAGTGACTACACTTACTCAAACCCACACACCCGCAAATACTATTAACACACCTACTAGTATAAATACAAGTATATCACCAACACTCCCCCTCAAGTTGCAGCATGTATATCGATCATTCCCAACATGGAGGTGATATCAAACAATCTCTTTCCTCCTACACCCTTATTGAAGATGTTGGTAAGTTGGACTTTAGAGTGAACTTGAAGAATAGATATTTCATTTGATTCTCCCTTTTCTTTGATGAAGTGGGAATTCCCTATTATATGTTTTGTTCTTTCATGGTAGACAAGATTTTCGGCAATGTGGTGAGCAACCTCATTATCACCATAGAGGGTCATTGGTGAGGAAATATGAACACCAAGATCAGCCAGGATATACTTCAACCACATACCCTCATGAGCTCTTTGAGACATAGTCTGATACTCTCCTTCTGTGCTAGAGTTAGAAACCACATGTTGTTTCTTCAACCTCCACGTCACTGGATTTCCTCCCAGAAAGGTGCAATACCTAGTGGTGAATCTCCTATCAACAAGGGATTCATCCAATTGTCATCAGTAAATATCTCAATGTCCATGTGACCATGATTCCTATACAAGAGTCCCCTTCCTAGGCTTCCCTTCACATATTTGAGAATTCTATATACAACATCTAACTAGACACTCCTTAGTGAGTGCATGTACTGGCTCACCATGCTCACTACATAGGCAATATCTGGACGATCATAGTGAGATAGATTAGATATCCGGCTAATCTCTGATAGACCCTGGGATCCTTGAAAATTTCACCAACTTCTCCACTCAGCGTTGATTCTGTTCAATAGGGTTGACTATAGGCTTGCACCCCAACATTCCAAAAAGATCAAGATTGTACTTTCTTTTCTGCAATCTTGCGACCTCAATGCCCAAAAAGTATTTCATGGGGCCTAGGTCCATGATCTCAAAGGGCCGACGAAGGTAATCCTTCAAATGTAAGCCCTCATCATAATTATCACCAATAATACTTATGTCATTCACATAAACCAAAACGGCAGTAGTGTGTGCCCCTATCTTGACAAACAATGTCATCATAATGGCTTCTCTTATAACCATAACACATAACGGTTTCACTGAACTTTTGGAAACATGCATGAGGAGATTGCTTTAGTCCATAGATGGACTTTTTAAACTTTTACACTGTTCGTCTCACCTTCTTTTATGCAGCCGGGTGGGAGAGACATGTACACCTCTTCCTTGAGGTCTCCATGAAGATATGCATTTTTTACATCCAATTGAGGGAGGCCAATCTTTGAAGGCGACAAAGGACAACAAGATTCTGATAGTGTTGGATTTGGCAACAAGAGCGAAAGTATTTGGATAGTCAATTCTTTGGGTTTGAGTAAACCCTTTTGCAACCATCCATCGAGTCTATATTTTACTGTACTGACCCATTTGCAACCAACTACTTTTTTTCCTTCTGACAGATCAATCACATCCCAAGTGTGATTTTAAGGGGTTCATTTCATGGACGATAGCATCCTTCCACTATGGCTGCAACAGGGCACTTGAAACAGAGGTAGGAAATGAGGTACCATCCAAAGTTGAAACAAAAGAATAATGAGATTCAGATAAATTCTGCTAGGACACATACTTGTTAATGAGATGATGTGTGCACGACCTGGGCCATATCTGACTACAATGGGAAGATTGAGATCAGAAGGGCATGGACCTTGATCGGGAGAGGGATCCTGATCAGTGGTCTGAGAAAGAAGCTCTTCAACCTCCTCTTCTTCCTGGGCCTGCTTTTTGTTTTTCTTCCTCATATAAACAATCTTCTTGCAATATTTATCAGATACAGATTGGCTTCCTGATGCAGGAAAAAACGCTAAAACCCTGGTTATGCAATTTTGAAATCAATTTGAGATTTAATTGAGCAACGGAGATATCGAAATTATTCCCAAAACACAAAATATTTAATAACTTTATTAGGGCAATTTAATTGATTTGATTTAGCATCCGTTAGCATATGAATTTCCCAATCTAGAAAATAGGGCTAAAAATAGACTCTAGTTTCGATCTAGTTTAGGGCACCAAGCAACAATCTTGGTGTTGTCTCTTGACTCCTTGCTAGGATTTGAATAATTTAATGCTCGATGGGTTTAAATCGTTCAAAGGGAATCAACAAATAAGGGTTAGGAATTTAAGAACAAATTCCCAGCAACAATATAACAAGGAAAAAATATTTTAAATTTATGGGTTTTCAAGAGAAGAAACAAACTAGATAAATTACTTGACAATAATTAAAAGATAAAATAGAAGATCCAAGGGATCGCTCCAAGGAAGATAATTGGCCTCACACCAAACTGCACATGGAAAGAAGAATCGCTCTTCTAAGTTTTGAGAGAATTGCACCCTCAACCTCGAAGAAAACTTTGTTCAAAGCTCTTAATTTCACAAAGCAAATTTTCATTAACCGTTCGCTATTTAATAAAAGATTACAATGTGTATTTATAAAGAAACCCTAAAAATACTAAAATTAAAACTCCTATTCAACCATTAAAACTTTCTAATCTAATGGCCATAATTAATTTCACCATTAATCCCTTTTTTATTACGCGACCACTTTTGAAGGGTCAAAACGGTGTCCGATTGATGTGAAATTGGTCTTATTTGAAAGCTTATCGAAGTAGCTTTCCAACAATATAAGAATCACACAATTTCAACATATATTAATAGACTTATGACTTCTTTTCCGATGGTTACGCTGAAAGAGACGAAATTAACAGTCACATATTACATATTTGTGTCTGACCCTTAAATGATTCAAATAAAGAAACTAATACTAAAACAAACTATTTATTAAAAGAATCCTAATAAAAGGAAACCAAACTTAGATAAAATGCCTAAAATAACGTGTAATGGGTCTTTAACAGGCCTTTTAAAAACCCATTTGTGGGTCCACTTTCTCGTTCGATGTCTCCTCTTTATTCAGTCACGATCTCGACATGTAGGATTCGATTCCGCGTCATTCCCCCTACTTTGAAGAAGTTCGACCTCGAATTTTGGCTGACATGGATTTTCATTGCGGAGGTCACGGATAATATATAAGGAACCTCGATCGGGCACTTGATGAGGCATGCTTGATGTTTCTCAGATTGCTTTCTCCTTGCAGTCCCAGTGTTACCAATTTTTGGTTTATCTTTCCACCTAAGAAGATACTCTCGATATGGTTGGTGTCTTTACCTTGGTAATAAAACATGGATCTTCCAAAAGTTTTCAATCGAACCTCTTCACTAAGGTGGATGGGCATCGAGGAATGGGTCTGCAGGTTTTGTTGCTGGACCTAAAAAAGGTGTAAGATCCTCCATGTAATCATTGCATTAGTACCCATATCTAGAGGAAAATCTAGAATATCATAATGACCCATTTTAAAGATCGAAATATTTCCACTATAGCATCTGAACAAACCCTACACAATTTCTTGTGGGATTTGTTCGGATCTAAATTGAACAAAAACAAAATCACCATCCTGAAATTCATTAAACAAATTTTGTGAGTTAGAAAAGTTTTCGATACTTCAATTGCTCAACACAATCTTATCATTAATTTCATGCAACTTAGAATGAAAATCAGACGGTAACTCATAATGCAATGCATAATGTGACTCAAGACTTGACTCACAACATGACTCCGAATGTGAATAAGTATGCAACTCATGAGATGATTCAAAATGCAACTTGAGAATATGAGGTGTACGTGCATCTATGGGCTCTATATGCTCATGTGTAGGTGACAATATTGACACTAACGACTCATGTGTAATTGACTCAATTGATACTAACGACTCGTGTGAGTGCCTCGAGTGACCCATATGGGTCTAACACGGAACTATCATTCATAACGGAAATAGAGGTTTCTTCAATACAAATTAGGTCATACACTCTTCTATCTCCTCCTCACTCGTCACTCGTCACGGTATTAGGGTCATACACTTCCTCTTCTATTTTCAATTTTTCTTGCTCCTTATTTTCTTTAGCTTTAATGAATAAACTTTGAACTGAAAATTTCGCGGGACATTGATAGGCAAAATGTCCTATACCCTTGACACTTAGAGAAATCAAGACA
Organism: Chloranthus sessilifolius; assembly: GCA_021018995.1. NCBI lineage: Eukaryota > Viridiplantae > Streptophyta > Magnoliopsida > Chloranthales > Chloranthaceae > Chloranthus > Chloranthus sessilifolius. The sequence goes on along the minus strand of CM037594.1, from coordinate 86,189,576 downwards.
CTTATCCGTCTTGGTTTTCAAACTCGTAGAAGGTGATGGTGTGTTAAAGGAACATACTTTTTAATAATTCTCACCTTCATGTTCTCCCATGTGGAGATGGGTTTACTCCGAAGGAATTCAATGCGATGTTCTATACGGGACCAAAAGGTTTTGGCATTGCCCTCCAACTTTATTTTAACTAACTTGATTTTATACTCACCTGGTACGCCATACTAATCAAAATACTCCTCTACACTAGACAACCACTCCACAGAGGTTTTAGGGTTCATCCATCCCTCAAAATTTGAAACTTCATCTCGAATAGATTTTAGAAACTTCTCGGCAGGGTCGTACTCAGGTTAACGATGATGAAGGTATCTCCTAACTCTATTTGACATAACATGCAAACAAAATACAATTCCTAAAGCAAACACCCTAAACTAGAACTGTGCTTTGATACCAATTTGATGCAAGAAAAAAACGCTAAAACCCTGGCTATGCAATTTTAAAATCAATTTGAGATTTAATCGACCAGCGAAGATATCGAAATTATTCTCAAAACACATAAAATATTTAACAACTTTATTAGGGCAATTTAATTGATATGATTTAGTGTCCGTTAGCATATGAATTTCCCGATCTAGAAAATAGGTCTAAAGATAAACTCTAGTTTCGATCTAGTTTAGGGCACCAAGCAACAATCTCGATGTTGTCTCTTGACTCCTTGCTAGGATTTGAATAATTTAAGGCCCGGCGGGTTTAAATTGTTCAAAGGGAATCAACAAATAAGGGTTAGGAATTTAGGAACAAAATCCCAGCAACAATATAACAAGGAAAAAATATTTTAAATTTATGGGTTTTCAATAGAAGAAATAAACTAGATAAATTACCTGAAAATAATCATAAGATAAAATAGAAAAGGGATAGAAGATCCAAGGGATTGTTCCAAGGAAGATAATTGACCTCACACCAAACCGCACGCGGAAAGAAGAATCGCTCTTCTAAGTTTTGAGAGTATCGCACCCGCACCCTCGAAGAAATTTTTTTTCAAAGCTCTCAATTTCGCAGAGCAAATTTTCATTAACCATTCACTATTCAATAAGAGATTACAATGTGTATTTATAAAGAAAGAGACCCTAAGAATACTACTAAAATTAAAACTCCTAATCAACCATTAAAACTTTCTAATCTAACGGTCATAATTAATTTCACCATTATTCCCTTTTTTATTATGCCACCACTTTTGAAGGGTCAGACGATACCCGATTGACGTGAAATTGGTCTTATTTGAAAGCTTTTTTTTTTTATCGGTAATAGAAAAGTATATATTGCAACGCAGCAAGGTGCTGACTAAACCCAATACAACAAGACACGACCAAAAGAAGAAAAAACCGCTAAGGACAGTAGCGACCAGACCTAGCTATCCGGAGCTTAACCCGGATCCCACACATAAGCATCCCCCCCGACCCTATAGCCCCATTAGCAACCCAGAACCACATCAGATCCCTGACCTGCTTCATGATCAGCCCCACCGAGCGACTTTTCTCATCAAAGATCCTTCGGTTTCTTTCACCCCATAAGGTCTAAAAGACAGTAAAAGGGGCCACCCTCCAGTACGCAGACATCGGACCATCAGCTAGAGCGCAGTTGCACATAAAAAACAGAGAGAGGGGCGACTCCGGCATCACCCAACACATGCCGAAGGACTTAGCAACTATACACCACAGCTCATGAGCCACCTTACAGTGCATCAGAAGATGGCCGGCAGTCTCCTCCTCAACGTTACACATAACGCAGCAATTGAGGATATCCTTCCCCCGACGGATGAGCTGATCCAACGTTAAGATCCTCTCTTTGAGCGTTACCCACATGAAGAACTTAACTTTGGTCGGGACGGCTTCCTTCCACAGACCAGCCGCAGCAAACCTGATCAAAGGCCGAGAGGATAGCATGACGTAGTAAGACTTAACAGAAAACAACCCCGCAGTACTAGCCCTCCATCTGCGTTGATCCCTCCCTTCCCGATTACACTGAGCACCATAGAGCAACTGCATCAAATTGACAAACGAGATGACCTCCTCATCCCTCAAGAGCATCCTAGTATTGACGGTCCACAGACTTCCACCATCGGAGTAGGATACGAAATCGTCGATCGTACCATGAGGATTTACTGAGATAGAAAAAATATCTGGGAAGGAGAGTTTAAGGGGCTCACAGTCCACCCATATATCCTCCCAAAACCGAATGCGAGTACCGCAACCCCAACTGAAACATAAACCCTTGGAAACAGCTTCCACGTACTGCAAATGCCCTTCCACCAAGCCGAACGACGGTGACCGGCCATCGAGATGCCCCAGTTACCAACGGAATCGCCGTACTTGTCACTTAACACCACACACCATAGGCTGTTCACCTCCTCCTCCCTCCCAGCCCGCCATAGCCACTTTCCAAGCAAAGCAGTGTTAGTCGACCTCAAGTTGCGGATACCCAAACCCCCATATCTGAAAGGCAGACCAACAATATCCCAATTAACCAGATGAAACCGACGAGAAGTCCCAGACCCCTCCCATAAAAAGAGTCTTTGCAGTTGTTCAAGCCGCTTGATGATTTTCGCCGGGCATTTGAATAGGGACATGTAGAAAATAGGTAACGAAGACAAGACTGACTTAAGCAACACCAGACGACCACCACTGCTAAGCAACTTGCCTTTCCAAGATGACAGTCTCTGTTCGAACCTCTGCTCCACTGGGTCCTAATCCCTAGCATTGGGAGACCTCAATCCCAGGGGCACACCCAAATAACGGATCGACAACTGCCCCACCCCACAGTTCATAGCAAGAGCCAGCTTCTCTAAGAGAGCCTCATCGGTACCAATACCCGAAATCGCGGACTTAGCCAGATTAATCCTTTGACCCGAGACCACTTCATAGATAGAGATAACATCAGCCAAAGCCTTAAATTCGAGAACGCCGGCCTTACCAAATAACAAAGTATCATCCGCAAATTGGAGATGCGATATGTGTCTATCATGATTGCCCACTTTGATACCAGTTATAAGATTGGGAGGACTGCCCATTCAAAGACCCATAAAGCTTCTCCCACGATCTTTGAAGAAAAGGAGAAAGGGGGTCCCCTTGACGAAGGCCCCGAGAGCTCTTGAAGTATCCAGCAGGAGAACCGTTGACGATGATGGAGAACCAGGCCGAGGCGTAGCAACCCCTCATCTATTTCCTCCAAGTCTCCCCAAACCCCATCCTGCCCAGCATATACTCAAGGCAGTCCCAGCTAACCCGATCGTAGGCCTTCTCCATGTCCACCTTCCAAAGGGCAGCCGGTCTGCGTTGAAACTTAGCCGAGTGGATGGTTTCCTGAGCCACGACCACCTGGTCAAGAAGGTGACGCCCAACCACAAAGGCCCCTTGGTTGGCCGATATAATGACACCCATAACCGGCTTAAGACGATTGGCCAGGACCTTGGCGATAATTTTATAAAGACTATTAGTGAGGCTGATGGAACGAAAATCAGCAATGTCCTCATTTCTTCTCGCTTGGGGTACGAGTGATAACGTCAATTAAGGCTTCGCCCTATGAACCCCGAGGAATGGAATTCCATCATCACCTCCATCAAATCTGCCTTAAGCAACGTCCAAAAACACCGAAAGAATTCCAGAGTGAAACCGTCAGGCCCCAGTGCTCCGTTTTTAGCCCCATATTTAATAACCCGCCATACCTCCTCTTCCTTGAAAGGCAGTTTTAACGAGACCTGCTCCTCGGCAGTAATGGCCCGAAACGGGAGCCCACTCAAAACAGGCCGCAAGAAACCCTCATCCGAGTACAGCCCACGGTAGTAGTTGACGATTTTGGCACTCAGCCCCTCCTCCTCCGTATAAGCCACCCCATTGATGACAATTCTGCCCAAGAAATTGGCCTTGTTCCGCGCATTAGCAATCGCGTGAAAAAATTTAGTGTTGGAGTCCCCCTCCCGAAGCCATTTCACCTTGGACTTCTGCTTCCAGCATACCTCTTCCGCCAAGCAAACATTGCTGAACTCCACTTTCTTAAGATACCTCTCTCGACGCTCATCCACCGTAAGACATCTAGACTCCTCCAAATTGTCCAGATCCTTTAGCCTAGCCAAAAGAGTGTCCTTTTTCAAATGTACCAGCTCGTACTCTTCCGTATTCCAGGTTCTGATCCTTTCTTTAACCCTCCGCAGTTTGGTGATGAAGCGAAGCACGTCCACAGGCACACTTCACTCCACCATTCCCCCCATCCTAGTCCGAAAACCGTCATCCAAAAGCCACATATTCTCAAACCGAAATGGCGACGACCCTTTGCTCCGAGACGCACGTGTAAGCAGAAGGGGCCGATGGTCAGAGACAGCTCTAGCCAAACACTCTAACCGCGCCCCCGGGTAAAGATCCATCCATTCCCCACTGCACACAAATCTATCGAGCCTACTCATAGAGGGAGAGTCCTGGAGATTCGACCATGTAAACCGCGAGCTAGTTAGCGGCACATCCATCAAACCCCAATCAGCAAAAAAAGTATGGAAATCCCGCATCACTGCCACATTAGGCGCCCCCCCTTCCCCCCCCCCCCAACCTTCTCCCACCCCCACCTTATAACATTAAAGTCACCCCCAAGCAGAGCGGCATATCCCATCTACCCGCCAAAGCAACCAACTCCATCCAGAAGTTCGGGTGATCCCGATCATTAGACGGACCGTAAATACCCCCAAACATCCACTCCTTCCCTGAGATTTTGTGCCGGAGGACCACAGCAGCAGAGAAAAGGCCGACCTCTACATCCATTTTATTGAACTGACGATTATCCCAAGCAACCAGAATACCCCCAGAAGCGCCCTCCGAATCAGCCCCCGTCCATCCCCAATAATTCCCCCCAGCACCGAGGCAACTTTCCTACTTTCGCAAGTGCCCCATTTGGTCTCCTGCAGTGTAACTACGATCGGCTTAATCGAGGCAATCATCCTCTTAACCCCCGCCCTTTTACCGACACATTTACCACCATAGATGGCCCGCCCCAACTGAGTGAGAGGAAACTAGGCCTCCCCCACCCCCTTCCCATTGGACATTCCCCACTGTAAACGAGCGAGCTCCCACGCTCCACCTCGGATCCTCCTCTTGATCCTCGTACGGGTGACCAGAATAGACTGGAAAACCTGCCGGAGCTCCTCATCGGACCCTATGAAAGACATTCCGAGGTCACATCCCACACGAATCAGCCGCTCGATATCTTCACTCAGATCCCTCGCACAGATAATCCCATCACTCCTATCGACAACCAAGATATTCGACGGAGAGGGCACCAGCAAACCCCTCTTCCTCAAGGCCCCCACGTCCTCCTGCCCCCTCTGAAGCGGCGTCTCAGACCTCTGCTCAAAATCGAAGGGCATCTTCCATAAGATATAGGCGTAGTCTCCATATCTCCCAAGGGCAGAAGCCGTTGAGCCTCATTGTCTCTCCCATCCGACTCGACCAAATCCCTCCCAAGAAGTGAGACTTCTCTGCAGTCGGCACGAGAGGGGCATTCAAAATCCAACCCAGACCTAGCAGAGCTCTGGCCCGGTTCAAAGGTAGAAGACCCGCTTAAGATACTACTAAAGCTCAGGCCCCTCAGGTTCCTGTCCAGTATGACCCGGTTCCTAGCCCCAGATGGGTCGTGGGTCGACATAACCCGACAGCCCCACAAGTCAACATCAAGACAGGTTCCAAACCCACCCCTCACCCCGAAAAGTCATCGATCGTCTGTAATAAAGACGTGAGGCCATCACGTGACCAGACCTCAGGCCAAAGTCAACAAGCCCCGAACCTTCAGGGACACGCGTTGCACTCATGGGTTAAAATATCGGGTTACCGATACGTATCGTCCGAGCTCCAAAACGATACGTATCGGTACCGGTTTGTATCGGACGATACATTCAATGTATCGTTTGAGTCCAATACCGATACGTATCATCCGATACGTATCGGTATCGGACGATATTTTGATCCATGGTTGCACTCCCAGTAGCTCGCCCCCAGCGCCTACCTTTAAAAGGAAACACCCTTTTTGTAAACCCTAAAGGGCTTGAGCATAACAGGGGGATTGTCGGCAAAGGCAGGGGAGGAAGCCTCCATCACCATCAGATCCCAGATACGGTGACAGACCTCGTACCGTGGCCTAGGAAACTCCACATCCTCACTAACCTCGGTACCTTGCAGCAGTCCTTGGTCGGCGAAACCGTACGAGGAGATCTGAGCCGTAGGAAGCCTCGGCGGTGGTGATGAGCGTTAGCCGAAACCGGACCTCCGAAATCCGAGAACAGCGTCGTCGCCGAGGGGACAATAGCAGCTTCCGGTTGCACCGGCCTCCCGATCTTCTTAGAAAGACTTCCGCCCTCCCCACAGAACACAGCCGCATTAGGGTCGATCTCCCCTTCTTCTAAGACCCCACCCTCCCAAGGAAACTCAGCTTGTTGATCATGAACCCAGACCCCTCTAGCATCCCCGGACGAGGGCACGAACGCAGGCACGGCCGGAGAACCCTCTATACAATGACTTCGACTGACTTCCGCGCTGCCCTGAGAGCCCGAGAGCAAGCCCGGAACCGGGATAGACATGCCCCCAAAGACCTCGAGGTCGAGCCATCCAGTGAGGCTGTCCGATTGCAACATGGCCCTGGTTTCTGTGCACAATGGGTAGACTTGCGCGATTTTTTACGTGGGACAACCGAAAATGCACGTCCGGGAATCCCGGGCCTCGCGAATTCTTGATGCGCCTGGAACGGAAAGGGAACCCTCTCCACGAGCTCCACTTCTACGAAGATAGTGAATTCTTGGCCGTTGAGGCAGAGCTTGCACGTTCGGGGGATGGCCTCCCAGTCATCGGCACGCACCAATACCCGGGCGTACCGCGTCTCCCACAAGTCGTCAGTACTTCGGTCAATGAGGATGCACCCCCCACAACGATCAGCGACCCCCCGAAGGACCTCATTGGTCCAGGCCTAGAGGGGAAGGCTGAATAGTCGAATCCAACAGCCCCCCATCCAACAGTGAACCTGAGAAAGGTTGATCTCCGACCCCCACCGAGCACAAACAACCGGCTTGCCGTTGATGGAGGACACCTTTTTGTCAAGGATCGCATTGGCCGAAGCGCTCGAGGGACATCGCAATAAGAATTTCGTGTCGGAAAGAGCCGAAACTGTCGGCCTATTCAGAAAGTCCGATTGTCGCAGCCAAATGTAAATATTCTCCAAATGTAAAGATCCTTTGAAGCAATGAATGACAAGCCAGTAATCTTGAATATTATTAGCAACTGACGTAAAAATATTGCTCTGGAAACTAAGGAAACTCCCCCCACTTCCCTCAGCCGAACCAGGGGGACTCTTAGGCTCCCGTGAGACCCGAATCGGACGCCCACGGGAGTCTGCAACAGACCATCCCTTCGACAAATCCCCAAGTTGATGGACATCGACGGAGGCCGGGTGGCCCGGGGATGCTGGCCCCGAGACGACCCGCGCACTCCCGACCATCTTCCCCAACGCCCACTCCGAAGAGCAGCCTTTACGGTGGCATCGGGCTCTCAATCGGAAGTTGAGGTTACGACAACGGGAACAAAACCAATCCCCTTCCCGTAAAACCAAGACGTTAGCCATTACACCGTATAACTACTCTTAAAAAAAAGCTTGTCGAAGTAGCTTTCGAATAAGATGAGAATCACACAATTCCGACATATATTGATAGACTTATGAACACTTTTCCGATGGTTGCGCTGAAAGTGATGAAATTATCAGTCACATATTATATATGTGCCTGGACCTTAAATGATTCAAATAAGGTAACTAATCCTAAAATAAACTATTTATTTAAAAAATCCTACTAAAAGGAAACTAAACCTAGATAAAATGCCTAAAATAACGTGCAATGGTTTTTAACGGGCTTTTTAAAAACTCATTCGCGGGTTCACTTTCTCTTTCGATGTCTCCTCTTTGTCCGGCCATGATCTCGACTTGTAGGCTTCGATTCCGCATAACTTCCACTCTCATTTTCTCCACCCATCTCTTCTTCAATTACCATATCCAAGAAAGGGAGCGCCTTAGTGCTCTCTTCCTCACTAGTACTATTAAGCTCCCCCTGAAGAGGGTATTGAGGAGAATAAAAAGGTGTCTTCAAAGAGGTAACATCCATAGATACAATGATCCGACGCGAAACAAAATGAAAACACTTATACCCCTTTGGAGAAGAGGGATATCCCACAAAGATACACCGAGTGGCTCGAGGGTCTAACTTGGTTCTATGTATGGTGGGGACATGAGCAAAACAAAAAGAACCAAAGACACGAGGAGGAACTGTGAAAGGATCTTTATGAGGGAATATGAGCTCAAAGGGAGATTTCTTTTGAATAATAGGGGTGGGCATCCGATTATTGAGGTAGACGACAGTGATTAAGAATTCAAAGCTTTCATTCCAAGCAACAACGCACGTGCGACTTTGAGGAAGTGCTATTTTTCCTTTCAAAGTCTCGATTTTGTTGTGGAGTGTACGAACAAGTTGATTGCCATTCAATGCCATGGGTGCGAAGATACGGTTAAAGATGATGGGAGGTGTAGTCACCACCATATCAGATTGAAGAGCTTTCACTGTCCCATGAAATTGAGTGGCAACCAGCATATGATATAAAGGGGAAAATGAGGTATCTTCATCTTTGGTATGCATAAAAAACAACAGGGTAAACCGAGTGCAATAATCTATTGACTGTAACAAAATAATGAAATCCAAAAAAGCAGTAATCGGAGATGGCCCCCACACATTAGAATGAATAAATTCAAAAGTAACAGTACTTCTATTTCCAGTTAAAGGATATGGGGTTCTAATATGTTTGGATAATTGACAAACTTAACAGTTGAACAATGCACTATCAAAATCACTAAATTGTTCTGGAAATAAAATTTTTAAACGGGAAATGTGAATGTGACCATTGTGGGCATGCCACAATCTAGCTTCATTCATTGGTAACGCAGCAGCAACAACGAAGGGGCTTCTTTTTTTCTCTTCAAATGTGTATATCCCCTTCTCCTTGGTACCACGTCAAAGGATCCTCCCTGATTTCAGGTTCTGGAAAATACAATGAGAAGGGGAAAAGGGTTACGCTACAATTCAATGTGTTTGTAAGTTTGCTGACAGATAAGAGATTCATTTATATGAAGTGTGGATTCAAGAGCTAAATCACCTAAATAGATGGTTCCCTTTCCTGTGGCAGGAACAAGGGAGCCATCAACAATGCGAATATGACAAGAATCAGATAAGCGAGCCATAAAATGAAATAGGTCAGACATACCAGACGTGATTCGTATCCCCAGAATCAATGATCCAAGGGGACTGAGAAAAAGCAGTCACATGTGCAGATCCGTGGATACCTGTCTCAGCGATGCGGGAAGAGGATGCCTGTCCCTGAGTCGTAGTCATATGCTGAATACAGCTCTGGAGATCCTGAAGCTCTCTCTGTAAGCTCTGTATGTTAGTGGGAGGAGCAGGAACAATGGTAGTAGGAGGAATGGGTGTAGTAGATGAAGCTCCATCCTCTGAAGAAGTCTGAAAAGCACGTCCTGAACGAAATTTTGTTTTTCCATGAAGATCCCAGCACCTATCCTTGTGCGCCACTTCTTTCCACAATGGGTGCACATGAGTTTATCTCTCCCTTCCTTGGAATGACCACCACTACGTCCATCACTGCCTCCTCCACGACCTCCAGATCGGCCACCACCTCGGCCAAAGGATGAGAAGGATGGAAGAGCAGATCTCTTTGGTCCACTCCTATAAGAAAACTGTATATAATGACGAGGACTCTCCTTATGATGAAGAAGGACGAAGACAACGGGGCAATCCTCTCTGCCAGGAACATTAGCTTGAATGTTCTCATACTCAAGATTCACCCCGGGCAAGAGATAAAAACTTTCTGCTTTATTTCCTGGCTAACTTTGTCTAAACAATCTTTGCACAAGGGGAACTCATACTGGGAAAGGTCGTCCCACAAACTCCTCATCTCAATGTAGTAATCTCCAATAGATTTCTTCCCTTGGCGATGCCGTTCAATTTTATCAATAACTTCAACATTCTTTTCTAGATTTTTTCATGGGAGAAGGCATCCCTCAATGAATCTCTCAACTCTCTGGAAATTCTTGCATTTCAGAAAGAATTACTGATACTGGGCAGCATGGAATTATGTAGCCACATCATTACAGTAAGGTCAGAGCTCGTCCAATCTTCATATTTCTTATCGGTGGAAGGTGGTTCCGATATTGTTCTTAAGACAACCATATTTCTTCTTGGCCCCCAAATATATGGCTGTGGACTGGGAGTCTGGGACCATTCCAAATAATTGTTACCAGCAAATCTGACCGTGGTAATTTGTAGCCTATGGGAACTATCTCCACCATACATGGTCTCTGATTTAGTATCGTCCATCTGTAGACAATGGGAGGAAACAAAGAAAACAACGGGCAATCACCAAGCTCTTTGGGGTACACACCCTCATAAAACAAGGGTCTACAACCCAATAATGGTTATACAGCCAATAAAGAGTTAACTCAACCACCCTCTTCATTTAGAGGATCAAACACCACCAACTTCATGTCAGCCTCAACACAGATCAGCGAAAAAACAAGAATAATGGAATAACTGAAGGCATTTCGTAGGAATCCCGGAAAACTTCTCATAAAAGCAAAAAAACACTGGAAGAACTCATTAAAACAAGATCAGATCCACGATTCAGATGGATTTCCGGCAGTTCTGGCCCACAAATGGAAGGTTGCGACGACTCTGTCTCAGTTTCTGGCTGGTTTCATTGCTGACAACTCTTCACAGATCATTCAGAGATCCCGATATGCGGCGGTGTGAGATTTCCTGGTGATATCCACTTCGATATGATTCCAATAGGTTTTACCTGACCCAGACACGTGAGTCCATGCGGTGTAGCTGGTTCTCAAACCAGAATTAGGCGATGGAAGTTGTTTCGTCAGAGAAGACAGTGAAAGACCCTGTCTCTGGTGGATTTTTGAAGTCGCAGTAGAAGGGAAAATGGTCCGGAATGATCTTCTGATCAAAACCTTATTGTCGAAACTCAATTCCGAGCCGGCAGAGCATGGGTGCTGATGTCAGCATGACATCAGTGCTGACATCAGCCAAGGAAGCTGACGTATGCGATGGTGCGATCTTGTCGTAAATAGCCTGCCCTGATACCAAGTTAAATAGTGCAAGGTTGATTTAGGGTTAGGGTTAGGTATGGAGGAAGGAGAAGAAGAGAAAATAGAAGAAAGAATTAGGGTTGAGTTCCTTGGGCACGCATTCCATTGCATTAACTATTTATATAGATCTATTACATAACGGATTACGAGACAATATAAAAATGACAAAGTGTGTAGTGGCTACACTTACACGCACACACCTCAAATACTATTAACAGACTCACTAATCTAAATACAAGCATATCACCAACACTTATCCCATTTGCAAACCGTAAGAGCCCGGGACCTCTTCTCGCCTCTCCTCTTGACCAATTATTTGTGCAGTGGTGTGGTGGTAAAGGAGGAGGAGGAAGAACCAGAAATATTGAAATCTCTTGTCCCTTCTCTCTCTCATTTTTGTTTATGTTAATTCTTTTTTCAATATTTTTTTCCAATACTGTTTAGCTGCTGGTATCTTCCGCGCCAAATCAGTGAAAGGTCAAAGCCTCAAAGGTATTCTTTCACATAAATAGTTGTGCACTACAAACTCTCTCTCTCTCTCTCTCTCTCTCTCTCGATTGAATTCATTGAATTTTGTTTTGCATGGCTGGTATCTTCAGAGTCAAATCAGTGAAAGGTCAAAGGCATTCTTTCACTGGGTTTTATGTTCATAACTAGCTGGGTATTGCTGGCCTGCTGTGTCTCTCTCTTTCTCTACTGCAATTATTTTTTTTGAAGGTTTATATTTGCAGTGCCATATCAGTGAAACTGTGAAAGGTCAATGGCATACTTTCTCTGAATTTTATGCTCATATATAACTGTGCATCACGGTGCACCACTGCTGGCTTCTCTCCCTCTCTGCTTGCAACTGCAATTTCTGTTCATGGCTGATAAATATCAGCACCAAATCAGTGAAAGGTCAAAGGAATACTTTCACTGATTTTTTTGCTCCAGCGGGTTGACCATTTTGGCAGCCAATTGACCTGGCCTTTTCGTTTTTTTAAATCAGTATCTGTTATATGCAATCGGATTTAAAAACAAAAAACTGTGCAGCGGTGCTGCATAGAAGTAGAAGATTGAAAGAAACTAATAATATATTAATAATAATAAGAGCATGTTTTCTTAGGCTGCGTTTAGGTTAGCTCTTATAAGAGCAGAAGCAGCTCTCTGCCTGCTCTCTGCCAGAGCAGGCAGAGAGCAGTTTTATCACTTAAAACAGCTCCCTGCCAGAGCAAATGGGGCGAGGAGCTGTGCTACCAAATGTGAAAGCAGTTCTCTGCTGGAGCCAAACGCAAGAGAGCCGCTTTTTGGCCTGTAAAAGCTAACCCAAACGCAGCCTTAGTGATGTGGGAACTCACTAAATGCAATGTTAGGGTTGAGATTAGGATTAAAATTAATTTAATCAATTAAAAAAATAACAATTTCTCATAACAAATTATCACAGAAAATTCTAGAAATTCAATTAGGTGATTTAATTCTGGACCAAAATAGCGTTACTTTAATGTACGTTCCCTATCATAGATCTAGAAGACTAGGGTTCTTATGAACGGCTAGATCTCCGATAGTTTTAGGGCGTCGAACGAACTCGCAAGTGGGTTCTCTCGATACCAAAGGAAAATAAAAGGCTAATAAAATTAATGATTAACAAAATATTGATTTTGGACTTTTATAAGATCAATAAAATAATTAGGATTATGCTACTTACGCAAATCGTAAATCTAAAGAAGATAAAATGGAAGAAAAGTTGGCCTCACACCAAACCACAAGCAGGAATAAAAGAATCGCTATCAATTTTGAGAGAATCACATCCTCACGAAAGTTTAGAACTCTCAATTTTGTATAAGCAATTTTCATTAACCAAAAACTAATAATAAAAGTGTTTACAAGCCTTTAAATAGGTTAACCAATGCATAAAATTAGAAATCCTAGTATAACTCTAATTCCTAATAAAAGAAATATCCTAATTCTTCTAAAACAATAAAGTCCTAAAACAATAAGGAAACTAATCATATTTCTAATAAAAGAAACAACTTTTACTTTCTAAAATAAAATAATAAAAGAGACTAATTCTAATTCAATTAGGATTCTTAAAATTCGTCACTTTATGTGCAGCTTTCGAAAACTGACAATAACTTCTTCAATATTTGTCGGAATTGCTCAATTTTTGGCTCGTTGGAAAGTTACTTCGATAAATATGACCAATTTTGCATCAATCCGACTTCGTTTGATACTTTAAAATAGGCCAAAAATAAAAGTGACGAGATTAAAAGTTACTCTTCTTTCGATAAGTTACTTTTCTTCTTTTTGATCACTTTGATGTTCTTCTTTCGCCTCCGATATGTTATGGGCAGTTGCTTGAATCGGTTGTCCCCATTAACTCTCCCCGGATTAGACGGATTTTGATAGAGGTCCAAAAGATCCGGATCAAGCTGCTGAAATTCCTCTTGTGTAATCTAAGTATTCTCCGTGTCGGCCTTGTTCTTCCACTTGACCAAGTACTTCTGAAGTTCCCGTGGTTGGTGGACACAATCTGATCTTCCAGCACATCTTCGATGATCTCACGGATTTGCCGAGTAGGTGGGGGTAACGGTGTGGGAAGGAGAATAATTGGATCATCGGATGTAGAAGGCTCAAAAGGGTTGGCAGGGATAGTTGAAGGGCCATGGAATGGAACAAGGTCCTCCACATTGAAAGTCGTGCTAATCCCCAATTCCGGCGGAAGATTTATGATGTAAGCATTAGAACCGACATGCTTTAAGATCTGATAGGGTCCAGCACCACGAGCTTGTAACTTCTTTGCAACTCCTTGCGGGAATCGCTCGGGTCTGTTTCGAACCATCACAAAATCACCCTCTTGGAATTCTTTGAACTGCTTATGAGAATTTGCAGAGAATTTGTATTTTTCATTTAAATTAATTCTTTTCTTAATCTCAGCATGCAACTCATGAATGCGATGCTCAAATATGGATGCAAACTCTGATGACCTATGATGAATGGACATTGGAATGAGATCTACTGGTGTCCTAGGTTTATACCCATGCACAATTTGGAACGGACTTATGCCTGTGGTTCTATTAACCGAATTGTTATATGCAAACTCAGCGAAATGTAAGATGGAATCCCAACTCTTAATGTGCTTGCCCACTAGACACCTTAACAGATTTCCTAAACTATTATTGACAACCTCGGTTTGCCTATCAGTTTGGGGATGATAAGTAGATGAAAATTGTAGTCGGGTCCCCATTTTGTGCCATAGTATCTTTCAAAAATAACTGACAAATTTAACGTCACGATCAGACACTATCGTCTTAGGCAAACCATGTAGATGAACGACCTCGTTAAAGAACAGGGTAGCAATGTGACTAGCATTAGAGGTCTTTGCACACGCAATGAAGTGGGCCATCTTAGAGAAACGGTCCACAACAATGAACATCGAGTCATGCTTTCGGAGGGTTTTAGGGAGGCCTAACACGAAGTCTATTGATAGGTCTTGCCACGGGGTGTGTGGCACCAGTAAAGGTGTATACAATCCCGTCTTCTGCCTCTTTTGCTTTGCCAACTGGCAAACACGACACTGGCTGATAATTTTGGCAACATCTCTGCTGATAATCAGTCTTCAACTAATGCGACAGTTTTATTGCTACCAAAATGGCCAGCAACCCCTCCGGCGTGTAATTCCCAAACGAGAAAGTCTCGCAAAGAAGTGCGGGGAATACACAATCGGTGTTTCAAGAACAAATACCCATCCTGTAGGGTATATTTACTCCCTCTGACAGGTTGTCCACTCACAAGTGAGGCATACTCTTCGTCAAAATTCGGACATGTGGGGTAGTCTTCCACGAGGCGTTCGAATCCGATTACCTCAACACTTAATGAGTGCAACGCTGCCATTCTATGGCTAAGCATGTCAGCCACTCGATTCTCCACACCGGCCCTATGTTTCAGCATGAAGGTAAACCCTTGAAGTTGTTCAACCCATTTCGCATGTTGTGGGTTTAACTTCTTTTGAGAATTCAAAAATCACAGGGCTTCGTGGTTCGAGAACAAGACGAATTCATGTGGTAGTAGATAGTGTTTCCAATATTTAAGGGATTGGACTACCGCATAGAAATCTTTGCCGTAGGTCGAGTACTTTTACCTGACCTCATTTAGCTTTTCATTGAAATAAGTTATTGGATGACCCTCTTGGCTCAATACTCCGATACCTACGCCTGACGCGTCACACGCAACTTCGAAGACCTTAGAGAAGTCAGGAAGACGCATGACAGGAGCTTCAATCATTCGAGACTTAATCTCCTTGAAAGCCTTACCCGCAACAGGTGTCCATTTAAACTCCCCCTTTTTGATGCAATCAGTGATAGGGGAAGTTACTGTATTGAAGTTACGGATGAACCGCCTGTAGAACGTGGCTAACCCATGGAAGCTACAGACTTCGTGAATGTTCTGAGGTTCGGGCCATTCAACGATAGCTTTGACCTTTTCGGGGTCTGCAGTCATTCCATCAGAGGTCACGACGAACCCTAAGAAGACAACGCGATGTGACATGAACGCGCACTTCTTCAGGTTCGCATATAACTTCTCTCCTCGGAGAGTCACACAAACTTGCCTTAAATGGTCCAAATGTTGTTCCTTGTTGTGGCTGTAGATGAGGATGTCGTCAAAATAAATCACAAGAAACTTGCCGATGAAAGGCCGTAACACTTGCTTTATGATACGTATAAATGTACTCGGGGCATTTGAAAGCCCAAAAGGCATGACAAACCATTCGGACAAACCATCTTTGGTTTTGAAGGCAGTTTTCCATTTGTCCCCGGGACGAACTCGGATTTGATGGTACCCACTCTTCAAATCGATCTTTGAAAAAATTGTGGCACCTACCATCATGTCTAACATATCGTCCAATCTTTGTATCGGGAACCGATACTTGACCGTGATCTTGTTAATCGTGCGACTATCCACACACTTCCTCCAAGTTCCATCTTTCTTGGGTGTGAGTAGCACTGGTACGACATAGGGACTCAAGCTTTCCTTTATGAACCCATTTTGGAGAAGCTCATCAATTTGCCTTTTTAACTCTGAGTGTTCGGATGGATTCATACGATAGTGGGGCAAGTTGGGTAAGGTAGCTCCAAGGACCAAATCGATGGCGTGTTGGATGTCCCGTAGAGGTGATAATTCATTTGGAAGGTCTTCGGGAAAGATATCCACAAACTCATTCATGATTAGTTTGACCTCTTTTGGAACCTCAACGCCTGATTCTTTGGACTTTTTAACTGTGACAAGGACATAGACGATGTCCTCTGTCTTAGCGCCTCGTTCAAACTCAAGAGGGCTAACGATGTGAACGACCTTAGATGTCTTTTCTCTCTCTAATAGGTCTTTATCACTTGACTTTGTCGACTTCACTGTGGGTGCCTTGGGAGGTAGTGGATTGAGTTGTATTTTCTGACCTTTGTGAGTGAAGGAACACACGTTCGATCGATCGAACAGTGCAACATTCATGTCATACAACCAAGGCCTCCCGAGGATGATATGCCCGACATCCATGGGCACAACATCACACCACGAGGTGTCCTTATACGATTCGAATTGTATAGGAACCTAACACCTTTGTGAAACAGGGATGGATGATGAATTAACCCAATCAATCTTATAGGGTCGAGGGTGAGCTAAAGGCGTGAGCCCCAAATGAGAAACGTACTTTCTGAAACCACATTGGTATAGCTTCCACTGTCAACAAGGACTCGACAAGCTTTCATCCCACACGTGGCTATGGTATAAAAGATATTATCCTGTCGCCAATCATCACTCTCCTTCGATTGGGCTAAAGCACATCTAACCACAAGAGCCCGCGAGGTATTATCCTCCCCAACGGGATAGGAGATAACCCTAAGACATGCCATTGTTCGTTCCCTTACAATCTTCTTTATCACTAGAGAACGACTCAGGCTCGTAAATTTCAACAGTACCTTCATCATGCCCATTTTCGGTGTCCTCAGCTATGAACAAATTTCAGGATGGGCATTGTGCTGCAAAATGCCCGATGCCGTGACACTTATAACATTTATTTTGACCACCACTCTTAGGGCCTTCGAGCATTGGACTCTTATCCTTATCGACTCGAGTTACCGGTGTAGTAATAGGGGTTAGACCTAGAAGACGGGGCACTAATGTTGGGCTTTGACTCAGGCGCATTGGACTGATAACTAGACTTATAACTTGATGGAGTACTAGTTTTGAGGTATTGCTCTAGCTCTTCGACTGTAGAGAAACATTCGTCTAGATTATCAACAGGGTACGAAATAAGTTCCCTTTGCAGTTCTAGGCGAAGGCCCATTCGAAATCGGGATAGGGTAACCTTTTTTGGTTCAGTCACATCGGCTTGGGTCTTTAGTTCTTCGAATTTATTGATGTATTCAGTGATCGATGAATTTCCTTGACGTAATGAATGCCACTGATCAAGAATGCGTTTCTCGTAGGATAGAGGAACATATTTATCGCTCAACTGGTCCCTCATCTCTTCCCAAGTGGAAATGAGAGTAAGACCGTTAGACTGTCTTCGGCGCTCTAGACCTATCCAATAAAGTCGAGCTTGGCCTGTAAGTTTGACCTTTGCAAAGCAGACTTTTCGCTTTTTGGACATGGCATACCACTCGAAGTAGTTTTCCATACCGGTGACCCATTCGAGAAAAACTTTAGGTTGTCTTTTCCCGTCAAAAGTAGGGGCGTCCATTTTTACTGATTTCATGATTTTATCGTCCTGTTCGATGTGGATTTCACAACGATGAGGAACTTCCCTCCTACGTTCATGGGTGTGGACTCTATTGGGGTTTTCGGCGATGAGCTCATTGATTTCTTCCACGCGGGTTTCTAAAGTTTCATGTCGGGCTTGTAGGTCTTGCAACTGTTGTTGCACCTGATTGTGGTGTTCATCCATTCGGGCGGTAAGGTCTCTAATCAGGGCTTCTACCTTATTGGGATCCATGATGAGGTAAGACAAAATTAGACAAAGGCTAGACTAAATTTAGACAAAAAAAAAAAAATTAGACAAAAGTAGATGGAAATTATAAACAAAAGTCAGACGAAACTTTTCAGACAAAAGCCAGACAAAATTTTTTAGACAAAAGCCAGACGGAAATTGCAGACAAAAAGTAAGACGAAAATTTTCAGATAAAAGCTAGACAAATTTTTCAGACAAAAGCCAGACGGATCTGAAATAATGATTTTTGTTTTTTAAAAATAAACCCTAAAACTAAACTGACGCTCTGATACCAATTTGATGCGGGAACTTACTAAATGCAATGTTAGGGCTGAGATTAGGATTAAAATTAATTTAATCAATTAAAAAAATAACAATTTCTCATAACAAATTATCATGGAAAATTCTAGAAATTCAATTAGGTGATTTAATTCCGGACCAAAATAGCGTTACTTTAGTGTACGTTCCCTATCGCGGATCTAGAAGGCTAGGGTTCTTATGAACGGCTAGATCTCAGATAGTTTTAGGGCGTCGAATGAACTCGCAAGTGGGTTCTCTCGATACCAAACAAAGATAAAAGGCTAATAAAATTAATGATGAACAAAATATTGATTTTGGGCTTTTATGAGATCAATAAAATACTTAGGATTACGCTACTTACGCAAATCGTAAATCTAAAGAAGATAGAATGGAAGAAGAGTTTGGTTCGCACCAAACCGCAAGCAGGAATCGAAGAATCGCTCTCCGTTTTGAGAGAATCACACCCCCACGAAAATTTAGAACTCTCAATTTTGCATAAGCAATTTTCATTAACCAAAAACTAATAATAAAAGTGTTTACAAGCCTTTAGATAGACTAACCAATGCATAAGATTAGAAATCCTAGTATAACTCTAATTCCTAATAAAAGAAATATCCTAATTCTTCTAAAATAATAAAGCCCTAAAACAATAAGGAAACTAATCATATTTCTAATAAAAGAAACAACTCTTACTTTCTAAAATAAAATAATAAAATAGACTAATCCTAATTCAATTAGGATTCTTGAAATTCGTCACTTTATGTGCAGCTTCCGAAAACTGACCATAACTTCTTCAATACTTGTCGGAATTGCTCAATTTTTGGCTCGTTGGAAAGCTAGTTCGATAAACTTTCAAATATGACCAAATTTGTATCAATCCGACTTCGTTTGACACTTCAAAATAGGCCAAACATAAAAGTGACGGGATTACAAGTTACTCTTCTTTTGATAAGTTACTTTTCTTCTTTCTGATCACTTTGATGTTCTTCTTTCGCCTCTGATATGTTATGGGCGGTTGCTTGAATCGGATGTCTCCATCACTTAGTTTTTCAGGTGCTTGAGCTAACTTTAAAAAAGTTTTTGTGCATATAGTCATGGTGTGCATTGCTATTTATATTTTATTATGTATTTGCTCATGTAAGGCCATTACCACACTGCTGCTCCTGTACGTATGGGTGCTGGGAGGGGTGGATGGGATACAGACCTAACCTTTGAATTTTTATATACAAAGTGGCTGCTCTCCGGATTTGAGCCCATGTCTTTAAGCTTGAAAGACCAAGCCTTTTACCCTTGCACCAAGCAATGGCCCATTATATGCCTTTATGTTACATGTAAATGTTGAATCATCTCTTTTATTTATTATTATTATTTTTACTTTTTTTTGATATATAATATAATAGAAGATATTGACTTCTGACTGTAACCGACTCAAAAATTCAAACGATCCAACATGGAATTATTGGATTAATCCTATTCCTAATGACAGAGGCATTGTGGAGTGTATACTGTGTGGCCACGTGACAACGAGGGGGAGAGGGGGTGTATCCCCACAAGCATCACTTAGCAGGGAATATTATTAACGTCACTTTATTTGTTGGCTACTTTAGTTGAGGTTTTACTTGAATATTGTTGGTTTGGTAGGATGCCTTTTACTTTTTTAAAATGTTAGCTGACTAGTTGTTACATGTTAGCTATCTTGCCGTCTTACTTGGTACTTAGTAGTGTGTTGGTAGTTGGTAATGATATAATTATCATTATTGTTTTGTTTTGTTTTTATTCTCCACTTTGCATGGATGCTTTCCTACAAAGATGCAAACATTAATTTTTTTTTCCTTGCCACCTAGTCCCCATTGACCGCATTTGACAACCTTGTTATCATCAATCATCGTTTTGTCCCAATTATTTGGGGTCAGCTCATCTGTGTTTTGGAGAATCTCAATATATTCCCTTTGGATGAATTTGACAACCTTGTTATGATCATCACTGTCCCCTCCTCCCTGTTTCCTCAGCTTTTCTGGAAGTTTTTTTTTTTTTTTTGATCAGCTTTTCTGTAAGTTCTCATAAAGAAACTGACTATATTTGTTTATTTCATGCATAAATCCGAACTGCTTTTGATAAATATTTGATTCTCGTCTTTGAAGTTCTCCACTATCCTCTCAGAGAGTTTCATAGTATGAGTTTGAGAAATTTCTCTGTATGTCTGAGTTAAATTCATTTTTTCTTTTGCCTGGGACCTCTGTGTCTCGAACCATTGAAGGGAAAAATCTGGGTCTTGTTAAGTTCAAAAAAATATACAAGATACTGTCTGATCTGGGTGAGGTCAGGGTCACACCTATTCAATTGGAGGGTAATACATACGATGCCAAACATCAATGTTACTCAGAAGAAGTGTTTCTACTGCATAAGAAACTATATCACGCGTTTCTGATGAAAATGAACATTTGTCATAAGATACAATGGTTGCCGTCACACTTTGCAGCGATGTAAGGTGCCATTTTAGCATTCCAATTCTTAGTCTGATGACCAGAATGAACAACTCCTGACATGTCTTCCGAATTGTTATTTCCATTATCTCGTCATTTCTGTCTCCACTTCCTCAATTTTTTATGCTAGAATTCTCTTCTGATTGCTTATTCTTCCAAACCTGAAGTCTGGCTTCTTCTACTTGTCATAGTACTCTATGGTTTCTTATGCAGTAGAAACACTTCTTCTGAGTAACATTGATGTTTGGTATCGTATGTATTACCCTCCAATTGGACCTCACCCAGATCAGACAGTATCTTGTATATTTTTTTGAACTTAATGAGACCCAGATTTTGTATGAATGAGTCTTGAATGCCCAGTTACGCAATCTTCAATCTGTGACTCTCTCTTAGTTTCTAGTTCTGCCGGTTTGATGGCTCTAGTATGAATTAGGAGTTTTTGGTCCCTCTTATCCCCTTCGTTATACTGTTCATGACTCATTTAGTAATGAACAATTCATGGGGTGGTTGGAGTATCATAGGAGGAGCTATAACGAATCCGGGTATTTGGAGTTACAAAGGTGTGGCCGGGGCGCATATTATGTTTTCTGGCTTGAGCTTCTTGGCAGCTATCTGACATTGGGTGTATTGGGACCTAGATATATTCAACGATGAATGTATGCAAAAACCGTCTTTAGATTTGCCGAAGATTGTTGGTGTTCATTTATTTCCCAAATTGGTGGCTTGCTTTGGGTTTGGCTCATTTCATGTAACAGGCTTGTATGGTTTGGCATAAGGGTGTCCTATCCTTATCGACTAATTCGAAAATTACAATATGTAAATCCATCGTGGGGTGCGAAAGGTTTTGATTGCTTTGGGTTTGGCTCATTTCATGAAACAGGCTTGTATGGTCCTGGCATATGGGTGTCCGCCCCAGCGTGGGGTGCGGAAGGTTTTGGTCCTTTTGTTCCGAGAGGAATAACTACTCATCATATTGGAGTGGGGACATTGGGCATATTAGCGGGCCTAGTCCATCTCAGTGCCCACCCATCCCAAAGACTATATTAAGGCTTACGTATGGGCAATATGGAACCTGTCCTTTCTAGTAGTATCACTGCTCTCTTTTTCTTGAGGAGTCCTAATTTTTAGATTTATAGACATTCACTATCTTTTTTCCTGAGGAGCACTAATTATTAGATTTATTGTTTATTGTACTTAGTTACATCTATAACAAGCCCATGAGAAATAAGTATTTATGTTGCATTGCAATTCATTATCATAACACAATATCCTACGTGCTTATTTAAGTAGTAACTGTCCATTTTGGATGTTTTCCTACTTATATTAAAATACCTAGAGACATCTTTCTGAAAAGGCAAATAACTGATGCCTTGTATTTATTTTGCTTGCTTATTATTCTCTTCGAGCTGATGTTTTATTCGCACTGAAAATCAATATGAACCACTGCAGGATTCTTTCATGCTTCAAATTAAATGCTTTTGAGCATCTTAACTTATCTTTTGATTCATCACCAGACGAAGTGAAGAGACAATATCGAAAGGTAAAGTTCCCCAATACAAAAATGTTATTATAGTGGTACACCCCTTTTTTACCTCCATATATTACTAGTATGTGTTTCTTTTTTCATATTCGTCAAATTTTGTAGTTATCGTTGCTTGTTCATCCGGACAAATGTAAGCATCCACAAGCAAAGGAAGCGTTTGGAGGTATTGTAGGCATGAGTGGACTTTCTAAATTATTTCAAGTTTTGCCATATATACTTGCAAACCCTTCTTTTGTAAGACATATGTTTGATTCTTTGTAACTTTGTTGCAAATGGTACTCAGGATGCGGTTTTCAGTATCTGATATGCCTCTAGGACTCGATAGTCTATGATATACTGATTCCCAGACTCATTCATACAAAAAGGAAAAAAAAAAGACATTGTATGTTACGCTAAAAATTGCAGCTCACACATCACATGTATTCTCTAATCAAAATCCATTTGTAAAGGGATTAGAAGGTGTTAGATGCTTTTATTTTATTTTGTTTTTTAGTGCATATAGAGGTGATGTAGATATATACTGCATTAAAATTGTCTAACCCAGGATATATATGGTGTTAAGGTTGAGAATACTGCACTACATCACACCTTTGGCCGTTAAATATATGGAAAATATAAGTAATAAAGGAATTTGAAGTATTCATAGTTAAGGAATATGATGTATCATTCTGAGGCATCTAGAATGGATTTCACTTATTTTTAATAATTGTGATTTAGCATTATTTTTTTTTTGATCTGTAAGAGAATATATTGAAAGCCAGCGAGAAACTGGAAAAGCAAAACAAGCCAAGACACGAAAACAAAGAAAGCAAAACACCGTGAAGAGAGCAACACCGAGGCTGACTCAGCAACCCCCAAGCCCACCCTGGAAGACCCCGAGAAATCTAATCTAAACCTCACATAGAAAAATCACCACTTCCCTGCCCCTCATATTTATCTAAAGTGATCCAGTGGCACATCGTATCCTTAATTAGACTTAATATGTAACCAATCGGACGACGTTTCACATTCCTTTCGAGCCAGAGGTTTCATAAAACAACATTCATTCCCACCTTCCAGAAAGCTCCTTGGGTCCTTCCCACTTCAGTCCGTGCCAGGAAAGAAGAAAATCCAAGAGGTTCTCCGGGGGGGACCCAGCTAAGATTAAAGGATTGCAGAATGATGCTCCATACTTTCGTGGCAACGTCGCAGTGGATAAGCAGATGTGGGATGGACTCTTTAGAGATGAGACACAGTCGACGTCTATTCGGAAGATCTTTGCTGCAAGTGATCAACTGGTCCATTGTCAGGATGCGCCTTCTAATCGCCGTCCTTACGAAGAATTTAACTTTTGGGGGAGTCGGGGCCTTCCAAATAAAGGCCCAATTGGCTCTAATTAGCGGCTTGCCAGTGAGGGCTCGGCAGAAAGATTTTACTGAAAAGACTCCTTTTTTGCTTGCCACCCAAAGTCTCGAATCACAGCCATACTGATTTCTAGGAAGCCCATAAAGCAAAGACAACAGATTCTGGAAAGGAACCACCTCTTCATCCCTCAGAGCCCTTTTGGTGGTGACTAGAAGACGTTGAAGATCAAAGGAAACACTGATTTTAGTGGATAGAGAAGTAACCATGAGTCTTCCCAAAAGGAAATCCGAGACCCATCGCCCCAACTGAAACAAACCCAGTGCGAGAAATCCGTCCAAATTGAGCAGATATCCTTCCACCAAGCAGACACTTGCCTGGTTCGAAAAACATTGACCCCCCATCCATGGGTCAAAATATTGGGTTACTGATACGTATCGTCCGAGCTCCAAAACGATACGTATCGGTACCTGTTGGTATCGGACGATACCAATACCGATACGTATCGGTATTGGCCGAAATTTTAATGCATGCCCCCATCATCCCGGTAGGATACATGTCCCAAGCTACCATGTGATATTTTTTCTCCAGACCTGAGCCTTCCCACAGAAAATCCCTTTTAATTCTGTCAAGAGTACGAATAACCACCATAGGGCATTTGAAAGTAGACATGAAAAATATACGAATGTTGGAAAAGACCAAGTTAAGCAGCTACTGAGGTCCCCCAGTACTGAGAAATTTGCCCTTCCAAGTAGCTAACTTCCTTTGAAACCTCTGAATGACGGGATCCCAATCTCTGACTCTTGGTTTGCCAGTCCCCAAAGGGAGGCCCAGATAAGTAATAGGGAGGGAGGAAAGGGAGCAGGATACCATGTTTGACAAAAACTCAACTTCCGAAGGATTGGTATAAATTCCAGAAACCGTGGATTTCAGCAGGTTAACCCTTTGTCCTGACACTGCTTCGTATACCGTAAGGATGTTGGCGAAGGCTGAAATCTCGTCCTTGTTGGCTATGCCGAAAAGAATAGTATCATCGACGTATTGGAGGTGAGTGACCACACCACCACTGTTGCCCACCGATATGCCTGAAATCCGGTTCATATCTCGTGACTTGGATATGAGGGATCCCACAGCCTGACCAACCAAGTTGAAGAGAAATGGAGAGAGGGGATCTCCCTGTCTTAAACCTCTCGAACTTTTGAAATTGCCCGCGGGAGAACCGTTGATGATCACTGAGAACCAAGGTGAGGTGACACACGCTTTCATCCACTTCCTCCAAGTATCGCCGAACAGGAACCAATGCAGCATGTAGTCTAAGCAATCCCAATTCACTTGATCATACGCCTTCTCCATATCGGCCTTCCAAACAAAAGCAGGCAAATTGCTGGAATGAGCTGAGTGAACAACCTCATGAGCAATAATCGCTGTATCCATGAGCTGACGACCATGAACAAAGGCCCCTTGAGATTTAGAAATGATGGATCCTAATATCGGTTTAAGACGATTAGCCATCACCTTTGCCAGGATTTTATAGAGGCAATTAATTAGGCTAATGGGCCGAAAATCGCGCAAATCAGCCGTGCTCTCTTTCTTTGGAATATGGGTATGGAATGTCGAATTAAGCCTTTTGCAAACAACCGCCCGAGAGTGGAACTCCTTAAAGAACTCTAGATTGTCATTTTTAAGGATAGGCCAAAAGTTCACGTAAAATTCCATATTAAAACCGTCGAGACTCGGATATTTGTTTTTACCACTGGACTTGATGGCTTCCCAAACCTCGACTTCGGTGAAGGGTTTCTCCAGATTAAGGCGATCTTCCGGGCAGATAGAGGGTAAAGGAAGGCCGTCCAGTTGGGGTCTAGTCCATCCTTCATCTTGATACAACGTGCGGTCAAATTCAACTGTCTGCAGTTTGATCTGATCGAGATCAGAGACCTTCACACCATTCACCACTATTCTGGTCAAAAGATTTTTCTTGGATCTTGCATTAGCCACCGCGTGAAAGAATTTGGTGTTGTTGTCCCCTATCTTCAGCCAATGAGCTTTCGACTTTTGTTTCCAACTTATCTCTTCCTGAAGAACCCTCTTGCTAAGCCTGATCTTGAGGTCGAGTCTTTCGTTCTTCTCGGGATCAGAAAACCCCCGTCTTCTTCGAATAAGTCCAGCGCCTTAAGTCGTTCCAAATTCCTACAGTTTGATCTGATCTTGATCAG
This sequence comes from Chloranthus sessilifolius, assembly GCA_021018995.1. Lineage (NCBI taxonomy): Eukaryota > Viridiplantae > Streptophyta > Magnoliopsida > Chloranthales > Chloranthaceae > Chloranthus > Chloranthus sessilifolius. The sequence goes on along the minus strand of CM037594.1, from coordinate 86,163,515 downwards.
AGACCTCCACACCATTCGCCACTATTCTGGTCAAGAGATTTTTCTTGGATCTTGCATTAGCCACCGCGTGAAAGAATTTGTGTTGTTGTCCCCTACCTTTAGCCAATGAGCTTTTGACTTTTGTTTCCAACTTATCTCTTCTTGAAGACTCCTCTCGCTAAGCCTGATCTTGAGATCGAGTCTTTCGTCCTCTCGGGATAAAAAAGACCCTTGTCTTCTTCCAATAAGTCCAACACCTTAAGTCGTTCCAAAATATACGACTTCTAGACATGAGACAGTCCAAAAACATTTATATTCCAATTTTTAATGCGGTCCTTTAGGTGTCTCAATTTGAATATTAAACAAAAAGCAACCGAGCCACGAGGGTTAGATTCTTGCCATCAGATTGGAATTCGAGATCGAAAGTCCTCGTTGAGGAGCCACTGATTTTCGAATCTGAATGGAGTGGGGCCTCTTTCCATGGGTCCATAGTCAAGGAGTGGTCTGTGATCTGAGACCGCCCTAGCAGGCCCCACCAAGGAATAATGGGGGAAAATGCTAAGCCAGCTAGTAGACATGAGGATTCGGTCAAGGCGGCTAAACGCGGCAACATTATGAAGATTGGACCAAGTAAAGTGAGCCCCCAGCAGCAACAAATCAATGAGGGCCCAGTCTTGGATGAAGGAGTTGATATTAACCATGTCTGACCGGTCCGGATGACCCCCAAATGTCTCGTAGGGATATTGGATAACATTGAAATCACCTCCCACTCACCACGGCACGCCCTATCGACTCGCAACCGCAGCCAGTTCACACTAGATATCCTCTTTATTGCCAGAATCTGTTGGACCATATACTCCGGTGAAGGCCCATTTCTCACCATTATCCTTGTTCACCAATTTAACCGAGGCGGAAAACCTCCCGATTTCTTCGTCTTCCTTCTAGAAAAGAAGCGAGTTCCAAGCGAGAAGAATCCAATCCGATGCCTCCACAGAGTCCACACCAATCCAACCCCATCTATTGCCGCCCAAACCGAAGCCACTTTGGCCAGATCACAACTTCCCCATTTTGTTTCTTGCAGGGTAATGAGTGCCGGATTATAGTAGGATAAATTCTGCTTCACCGTAGCTCTTTTCTTAGGGTTATAAATGCCCTGCACGTTCCGTGATAAGATCTTCATAACAGAAAGAATAAATCAGCCCAATGACAATGGAGTGGGTCTCAATGAACCCCCGACCCTCTCCCGTCAGACATGCCCCAATCCAGTCTCGCTAACTCCCTAGATTTGGGTTTTTCCCTCGTGGATGCGGAGGAGCTAATCCGACCCTTCGTAATGAAGCGGAAAATTTCCCATAGGGCCTCATCAGAGCCCGTGAAAGTCATGCCGTGGTCCTTGCCAAAGGAGATAATCTCGTCGTTCGCATCTAAATCTGAGCTGCTATCACCAGCAGGAGTAAAGTTAGAAACTTCGATATGAGAGCAAGGATTCTCGCATAGCAAGCATCCGACCCAACAACCCTTTTCATTACACCTCAAAGAGCGGAGAGGAAGGACATCACCAGAGGAAGAGTTCGAAGAAGATGATGGAATTCCTGAAACGTCAAGTAACTCCCAGGAGGAAGGCGGATCCGAAGAAGAGTACTTGTCAGCGAAATTGGGTAACAAAGGAGGCAGACAAATGGCAGCATGTGTACCCATCCTTGGGGAGTGGGGAGAACTCATAGGATGAGATCTACCATCGAAAAGAGCATCGCAGGTCCAAGGTTCCACAAGTGGGGAGAAAGGCCGGAGTGTGGGCTGGTCCACAGAGATAGGCCCATCATTACAAGATGACGGGTAAGAATTATCCACGGATCGGTGCAAACTGAGGAAGGCTCCATTAGGCCCAAAGATCCAAGGCGAGAGAGGACACGTGGCCAACCACTAGCCGTATCTGAAATTAGGAATTCCAGCCCAACCCTCAAAACCGTGGGCCGCTTTATGAAAACCACGTTGAGATTCGAGCCCTACGCAACATTATCTTTATGGGGAATCCTCATCCAAATGCCAAGTGCCAACTCCATGGACATCGGGTCCCAAGGGTTTACCGAATTGCTATCCTTTAAACCTCTCAACAAGGACAGCTCACCATCAACAAATTCAAAATTCAAAATAGTATTCGTTGAGAGAGAGAGTGCATCTCAGCCGTCAGATTGGTGGTTGGTAAGAGATCATCCCTCATTGGATCTACTGGCCATGGTTCAAAATTTCGGTCCCCCCTGAAACCGAAACGAAAACTCAAAATTTCGGATTTTAATGTATGGTGGGGAAGATTTCGGCCGAAATTTCGGTTCAAAATTTCGGTTTTGGTCCCCACCGAAATCGAAACGAAATCTGATTTTTTGATCCTTGGACGAGACGTCGACCTCGGGTAGGAAAACTTTGGCAGGGAACGTACGTTCTCCCTGAGATTTTTGGCCTCCAATTGCAGATTCACCCGTTCATCGACCCAAAGCTCAACCTCCCCTTCTTCAAGCCCCTCATCTGCAGGATCAATAGGGCAATGACTACCCACGATCTCAATCTGTCGGCAAGGCTCTCCCGTCGTCGAGGACGACCCCCGATGGTAAGATGAGTACAAGGCCGAGCGCCCCTTCGAGGTAGGGGGAGGCCGCCAAGCACCAGCCATATCTACCCCGTCTCGGAATGGGTTGACCTCTGTCGTACCTTTTTTTGTGGAACTACCGAGCACGTTTTTGTTGGGAATCCCGGACCGCTCGGCTATGTAGTGCGGTCGACGACGGAGGACCTCCCTCTCCATCAACTCCACTTCTATGAAGATCCTATATTTTTGGCTGCTGAGGCAGATCTCGCAAGATCTGGGAATAGTCTCCCAGCGGTCGGCAACCACCAGAATCCGGGCATAGCTAGTTTCCCACATACAATTAGCACTTTTGTCGATGAGGATGAAGCGGCCACATCTTTCTCTGATCAATCGGAGGACCTCCGAGGTCCAGGCGTGAAGGGGAAGGCTGAATAGGCGGATCCAGATCCCACCATCCCATCAGTGAACCTGGAGTTCGTTCACTTTTGGTGTCCATCTACTACATTCAACCGGTTTGTCATCGATGAGGAAGGTCTTTTTGGAGCAAATCTCGTCCGCAATAGTCGTCGAAGGGCACCGAAGAACTTTTGTGTTTGTAATGGCCGATACAGTAGGTCTTTCATGTAGTGCCCACTTTTTTTGTAACCACAAGTAAATATGTAAAGGAAGAAGGGTGTCCTTAATTGTATAAAGAACAACCAAAAAATCTCTTTGGTTAAGGAATTGGGACGAGAAGTTAGTGCTTGCGAAGGAAAAGGCGTTAATGCGAGCCCTAGAAACCGTGGGGGGGGTCCACAAGGGGCCCAACGTCGGTGACCTCGGGGAAGGCGCCTCCAGAGGATCTAGTGAGGTTTTGTCGTGGACCACCCATAACGGCGCCAACAAAGGTACATCGTCTGTTGGGTGACCCCTCTTTGTGAGGAACGGACTCCGAGGCCCTACGAAACCTCCTACCTGCAATGGACCATCCAAGCGACAGATCTTTCACTTGGGATCCATTAAACACCGTCTGGTTCGTAGAGCCTGCCCTTGGAAGAGGTTCCTCGTCGCTTTTAACCACAATACCCTTAACTCTCGGCGAGGAACAGCCGTAGCGATGACAAATATCCCTATGTTTAAAGTTAATGTTACGGCAACCTAAGCAAATCCAATCGCCGGCTCTCAAAACCAGAACGCCATTAACCATTGTGCCCAAGCAGAGCTACAACCAAATTGATTTAGCATTAGTAGAACTATATATATATATATATATATATATATATATATATATATATATATATATATATATATATATATATATATATATATATGCCTCTATGCGGTCAATGGCGTCAACCGTGCGAAAATATCAACGGTGAAACAAGATATGGTTTTACCGTTCATTTTCTATGCAGTTGACATCGTTGACCGTGTGGTTTGGTATTGGGTTTTTTGAATTTTTTTAGTCAATGATGTTGATCATCGATCCGCTCCTACGTGGCGATTGATCATCTGATCACTTGCCACGTGGCAGCCAACCGACGTAGGACTAGGTAACTTACCTATTCCATAGGTACCCTTTGTGCTATATATATATATATATATATATATATATCCATGGTTATTGTGCTTTAGAAGCTTCAAGTGTGATGTCATTTCTGAAACTTTTGGGTGTGTTCTGTATTCTTATTTTGTTGGTTTTCTGCATGTGTTAATTGGAACTTACTTTCTTTCAGTAACTTGTTAGCCTTGTAAATATTTGGGTGTTTCTTTCAGATTCATGCTCTACTCAAGGAAATCCAAACTCTCCTTTATGAGTTGATGCTGCATACTGCTGTGATGATGCATCCGTTTTGTGGTTTGGTGCTGAATAAGTCCTTTGAAAGCGTGATTGATTGGCTGGTTGATCTTCCGGTTTGAGTTTCACAAAATGACCATTAATTTGGGATCAAAGGCATCAGAATCAATGAACCAGGGTTACTTGGTTTGCTCACCCAACTATCGTACTCCGAATTGGTATACGGCGATCCAGTTTGTGGTTCGGGATCAGTGGCGAACCAACTGATTTGCTGCTTTTTTAGAGGATTCGAACTCATGACCATACATAGTTAACGCCAATCACAGCAAAGCTGCTACCAAGAAGGCCCTTTTTGATTTTGTAACTAAAATTGTATATTAAAAATATAGTACTGGTGACCACAAACCTGAATTCGAACCTCGCGAACCCGCGGACCATGTAAAATTGTTATTGTTCATCTCACTGATGGCTTCTTACTCCTGCCAGCAAATGTTGGAAACGGTCTCTTGTCATAGTCTCTTGACTTTAAACAAATTATGCATGTTCTCAACCTTTCTAAAAATTGCTTGTCAGTTAGTAGCTTGAAGAAAATTCTAAATTGCTCAGTTACTTTTTAATGTTCACACTGTGTTATCCAGGACTTTATTACGAGGAAGATTTTGGGCATTGGAGACGAGAAAGGTGATTTGTATCTCTCTCTTGCCCTCAACCCTTTCACCATCCCTAAAGAGAACATTTTTATGGCATGATTGTTTGAGCGCGTACAATTGAGATGGCATGATTGTTCCAAGTATTCTACACATTGGTCTATAATCTATAATGGTATTTGGTCGGCCCCTCTACTTCCACCGTCCTCACTTGCATTGCCGTCGTCATCCAAATCGTCTCCTTCTTCAACAGATTCTTCTTCCTCGGTTTCTTCATCATCCGATTTCACTAAGACGAAATCTATATCGTCTACGCCTACAGTCATCGGTGTTGCTTCTTGTATCTCTTCTTCTTCTGGGCGCGAGCGAGAGCTACTTTTCCCCGCAATCGATCTTCTCCTCTGTCTGGTAGGAATTTCTTCTAGAAGAGCGACCTCTTCTACTTGAGGCCACATAAGATTGTCATTTGTAAAGACTCGCCCATCGGCGACATCCGCTATCCAAGGAGAATCCGATGAGAAGTCATCAAGGGAGATGAGATCATAGTGTCCCGAATTTTCACGACATTTGATGAAGCGTTGTAGCTTTTAGTTGTATTGCACAAAGACCAAGTCATTGACCTTTGGTTGCTCAAGCTTGTTTTGCTTCTTTGTGTTTATCTATTTAGGAAAAATATTTAACTAAATAATTAATATATATTAAATATAATTAAATTAAAATTAGATTAAAAATTAAATAAACACATTAATTACCATCTCGAACGCACTCTAATTTCGTTTACATGCTGAAGCCGAACATATAAGACTAAGAACATGAATGGCCAATTTCTTCAAACGTGCACAATTTGTCACTGAATTACTTCATAGACCGCCCACCAATTGACTACAATAATAAATATTAATTTTGGTATATTGTTGACTCGAAATTTTAGAATTCTAAAAAATCGAGAAGTTCTACCTTCTTTCTTCTAAGTTTTAGAGCTTAGAGAGAATGAAATAATTGAATTAATCAAGAGGGATGGTTTTATTTATAGGACTTTTACTCGAAGCGTGTTTGAATTAGGACTTAACGTCCAACTAAAGTTCATAAGGTCAAACTGAGACCCACGTAGGGATCCACCTGCATGAACCTCTCTCTCTCTCTCTCTCTCTCTTCCATGGCTCACGCAAGCCCTTCTCTCTCTCTCTCTCTCTAACTCTCTCTGTCTCTTTCTTCCCATGGTCCACATAGGCACCCATCTGCATGGGCCCTCTTTTTCTCTTTCTCTATCTTTTCCCATGGCCCATGCAGGGGACCACCCACACAAGGCAGCCCCCTTGCGTGGGCCTCTTTCCCTTCTCTCTCTCTCTCTTTCTCTTTCTCTTTCTCTCTCTTTCTCTTATCCTCTTCTCCTTTTTCTCCTCTCTCTTCTTTTACTCTCTCATTCTTCCAATCATCATGCAGGGCAGACCCCTGTGTGGGCCATCTTCTTCTCCTTTCTCTCTTAGATCACCCACACATGGGACCACCCACGTAGGGGAGAACCCCCTCTCTTAGATCACCCACACATGGGACCACCCACGCAGGGGAGAACCCCCTGCATGGGTGATCTCCTTTTTCTCTTTCTCCTCCTTTCTCGTTTCTCTCTCTTTGCCACCCACGCAGGGCAGACTCTCTGAGTGGGCCCTCTTTCTTTTTTCATTCTCTCATCACATAAGCTAGAGGCCCACCTGCGTGGGTCCCTCTTTCTCTTCTCATTCTCTCTCATCACATAAGCTAGAGGCCCACCTGCGTGGGTCCCTCTTTCTCATTCCTCTTCCTTCTCTTAAGCAGAGTATCTACCTGCGTAGGTCCCTATCTGCCCTCGTAGCTACCACATTCCATCCTTCTCCCCTTACGTGAGTCATCTCGAGAAACTTCTTTTCTCGATCTGCGTAAAGGTTAAGGTCCACACAGCTCTCTCCACCTTAGATTTTTATGAAGAGGCTACAGATACTGTCGGGTTGTAACTCCCAATCACTGCTATGGTAACTCTATAACTAACGACCTCTTCTCATTTCTCCAAATTCGAAAGTTTTAACTATGCGAGAGCCTTGCCGAAGAAATCTCCAAATTAAATACTCCCTCTTAGGTGCCAAAAGGTAATCGATTTTCTACTTCCGTCCTCTTCTCTCCTTTTGACTTTCTTTTACTTAGAGTGTACATGAGAGCTAAATCCAGATTTAATTATGGAAATTGGGATTGCTTCTGATACAGGTGGCACTTACAATAGGAATGTTGAGAAAATTGGTATTGAAAATAGCTCCTAGGCACATAGTTCACCACGTTGTCTTAAAGACAATAGAACCCTCACTTCGTCGGATAAACGAAGATGCAATTGGGTTCCATGCGAATCTGCCTTCAGGATACAATAGAGCCCGGCCTTGCCAAGAATCGTATGTTCTTTTCTAGATTGCAATTTTTAGAAAAAGAACCTGCCACACAGATTTTCCGATACAAAAAAAATTCTTAAATAAAGAAAATAAGAATGTAAGAGAGGAGAAAAAGATATTATTTCTTTTGTGTCTTTCTAACGGAGATCTTTTCTTTATTTATAGAGAAAATTCTGAACCATTGTGTCTTTTCAGATGATGGTGAAGACATTTAATTGATTTCATTTTTCTTTCCAAATATACGGTGAAGAGATGTACCAAAATCTGAAAAGACACTTCTTCGGAGAGAAATGTGAAAAGACATTACGAAAAAATTGTTTAAGATCTTTTAGCCTTTGTGTAGTGCCTCTTCGGCTTGAAGCCGTTGGAGGCAACCGTTGGGCTTAAAGACCCATTGGAAGCCACCCGCTCATTGGGCTTAAAGACGTTGGGTCATTTGGCCCGTGCCTCTTAGGCTTCTCTCTTTCTTTCTTCTTTATTTCTTTCTTATATATTATATTATATTTTATATATATATTAAAATTTATTTTTCTTATTTATTTGCACACAACGTAAATAATTTTTACAAGTTTGCCATTGAATTATCATCAATATATATAATTATAATTATAAATTTAATTTTGATATAATAAATATATATTACTACACTAATATATATAACATTCCCCTCTATCTTGTATAAATTTACTGTATATGCATCTAACGGTTTCATTTGGTTTAAAGCCAAAATCTTTTATTTTCTTATCAAATTTGTCATGCCATTGTTTTGGTGCTTGTTTTAAGCCATATGTTGATTTCACTAGTTTACATACCATATGTGTTTTTCCTGGTTCTATGTATCCTTCAAGTTGATCCATATATATTTCTTCTTCTAAATCTCTATTTAAGAATACTATTTTTACATCCATTTGATGTATGTATAAATTATATATAGATGCTAAAGCTATTAGTAGTCTAATAGATGTCATGCGTGCAACAAGAGAGAAAGTGTCAGAATAGTCTACTCCTTTTGTCTAAACCCTTTGACTACTAATCTAGTTTTAAATTTATCTAAACTTTCATTTGGTTTAAGTTTTTTCTTAAATACTCACTTCCTATAATTTTAAAAACTTAGTGGTAAATTTATTAACTCTCATGTATGATTAGCTTTAATGAATTCTATTTCATCATCTATTGCCTCATTCCAAAATATACTATCTAAAGATGTTTTAGCTTCCTTATAAGTTTTAGGATCTGCTTCTAAAACTTACGTATAAAAATATGAACCGAAATTATCAAGTGGATCTTTTTTAGTTCTTTTACTATGTCTTTGTTCTATTTTATTTCCAATTGGTCTTTTTTCTTTGATTTGATCAAAATGTGTTTCATCTTCTATTTCTAATTGGTTAGAATCTCTAAAATCCGAAACATTATCCTTAGGCTGTAGGTTTTCATAAAAATGCGCTTCTATAGACTCTATTATAACATTATCTTCTAAGTTTAAGAAGCGATATGCTTTACTGTTGTGAGCATATCCAATAAATGCACACTTATAAGTTTTATATCCTAACTTTTTAATTTTGTCATCTGATTTCCTAACATATGCTAGGCAACCCACACTCTTAAATATTTTAAGTTAGGTTTTCTATCCTTCCGTAACCCATACGGAGTCATATTATTCTTATAATAAGGTATTCTATTTAAAATTTGACATGCTGTATAAATAGCTTCACCTATAAATTCATAGGTAAGCCCAAATTTAATAACATAGAGTTAATCATCTCTAGTAAAGTTCTAGTTTTGCGTTCGGCTATACCGTTTTGTTGTGGTGTCCTAGGGACTGTCATTTCATGAACAATCCCATATTGTTCACAAAATTTAGCGAACTCATGAGAATGATATTCTCCTCTATCACTTCCACGTATTTTAATTTTCTTTTCTAACTGATTTTCAACTTTTGCTTTATAAGTTTTAAAAACTTCGAAAGCTTCTTCTTTATGTCTAAGTAAATATATATAACAATATCTACAATAATTATCTATGAATGTTATAAAATATCTCTTACCATCTCGGGTAAGCACACCATTTAATTCACAAATATCAGAATGAATTAATTCTAAGATATAATCCAAGATAGTAGTATTGCTTTCTACACTATTATGCTACTTTTTCACTATTTTAGATTTCACACATATTTGATATTTTTCATCTTTGGTAATTAAAAATTTAGGAACTAATTCTAGTTCATCATATATATTTTATGGCTTGGGAATTAATATGTCCTAATCTAGCATGCCTTAAATCAAAAGACTCCGCAATATAAGCATAGGAACTATTTTCATTGATAACATTCAACTTGATCATATTGTTTACAACATAATCCTTCCCAATGAAAACATCATTCTTGGATAATATCATCTTCCCAGAATGAAGGAACTAATTTAAACCCATTTTTGTCTAAGAGACATGCAGAAATAAGATTCTTCCTAATCTGTGAAGCATAGAGCACATCCTTTAACATGAGTCTTTCTCGAAGATAATTTTAATTCCACTATTCTGATTCCAGCAATCTCAGTGGTAGACGAATTCCTCATGTATAGTTGTTGCCCTTCTCCTTAAGGCTTGTAAGTTTTGAAGGCAAACCTATCAAAAGAGACATGTCGAGTAGCACCAGAGTCGACCCACCAATGACCTGTAGATTCAACCATGTTGACTTTTGATGCCATTGAAACAACTATATCTTTTACCACGTTAGATTCTGATTTCGATTTTTTACGAAATTTGCACTCTCATGCAAAGTGCCCCCTTTTTCCACAGACATAGCAATCTTCTTTCTTCTCATTCATCTTAGACTAAACGTTCTTTTGAAAATTCTTCTTAAAAGGTTTCTTCATAGTAGAAAACCTCTTATCCTTCTTTTCTTCAAATACCAATTCAACAACGTGGGCCCTAGCAGGCTCGGAAATAACAACTTTTTTGTCTATAATTTTATTCTCTTCAATCTTAGGACCCTTAAAAATCTCATGTAGAGTATGAGGTTATTTATTATGGGTCATAGATTTTCAATAATCTTTCCAACTAGATGGAAGCTTCGCAAGAATGACACCCACTTTATATTCTCTTCTTCCATCTTAGTGACAATAACTCTAATTCTTGAACTTGTTCAAGAATCGATTTATCCTCAGCAATCTTGAAGTCAAAATATTTAGAGACTAGAAATGCCTCTGTATCGGCATCTTCAATTAAGTACTTCTCTAAAGAATCCTATAAATCTTTGGGGTAGTGCACTTACAGAATGTGTTGAAAAACGTATCGTTCAATGCATTGAGGATGTGGTCTCGACAATCTTGATCATCTTTCAACCATTTGAGTCGAGCATCCGCTCCTTCACTAGTTGTACTTGCCGCTGCTTTCGCTACAAAAAGTGGTGGACATGGTGTAGTGAGGACGTAAGCAGTCTTGAATTGTTGCAAGATAAATTGCACATTTTGCTAACATCTTTTGAAATTTGACCCGCCAAATCAGTCAAGTTTGATGAGAAATTGATTCATGAACTTTATGCTTTAAGCCATTAGAACGATCTATTATCTTTAAATTATTGAGAAAATTGGTATTGACAAGAGCTCCGAGGCACGTAGTTTATTACGCTGTCTTAAAGACAATTGACGCCCCCACTTCGTCGGATAAATGAAGATGCAATTGGGTTCCCAACGAATCTGCCGTCAGGATACAACAGACCCCGGTCTTGCTAAGAACCGTATGTTCTTTTCTTGATTGCATTTTCTAAAAGAACCTGCCACACAAATTTTCTGATACACAAAAAAATTCTTAAATAAAGAAAATAAGAACGTAAGAGGAGAAAAAGATTTATTATTTCTTTTGTGTCTTTCTAACGGAGATCTTATTGCTATTTATAGAGAAAATTCCGACCCATTGTGTCTTTTCAGATGACGGTGAAAAGATTTAATTGATTTCATTTGTCTTTTCAAATTTACGGTGAAGAGATGTACCAAAATCTGAAAAGAAATTTCTTCGGAGAGAAATGTGAAAAGACACTACGAAAAGACTGTTTAAGATCTTTTAGTTGTTGTGTAGCACCTTTTCGACTTAAAAAGCCATTGGAGGCAACCATTTGGCTTAAGACCTATTGGAAGCCACCCGCTCATTGGGCATAAAGACGTTGGGCCTTTTGGCCCGTGCCTCTTGGGTTTCTCTCTTTCTTTTTCTTTCTTTATTTCTTTCTTATATATTATATATATATATTAAAATTTAATTTTCTTATTTATTTGCGCGCAAAGTAAATAATTTTTAAAAGTTTGCCATTGAATTAATATCAATATATATCATGATAATTATAAACTTAATTTTGAAACAGTAAATATATATTACTGCACTAATATATATAACAAGGAGTTACGACTCGTACCTATGTTTTAATTGAAGGGTTGCAATTTAGATTACGGGTTGCGACAGATACCTAATCAGTTATATACTTGGAACTGCGTTAGGTGATGTGGGTTATGTACCCCTCACCTAATTTATGGTATATTCAGATTGCAACCATGAGATTCGATACCTCGTATGGGTGGAATCACGAATCTAAAGAATGGTTCTGGATATTGACACAAAAGACACTCATAAAAAACCATTATCATCTTTTCGCACGATTATGACCTTCAGATCATATGAGTTTGGTCACATATCGATATGAGAGTTTCCGTTGCTGTTTGGGTCATCATTCCCTTAAATTAAGGGTTTGAAACTTAACCTTGAGATCAGAAATTCCTTTGAGATTATGGTCAAATTCGATGGTGGATTCGTCATACTTTAACCAAATCATAAATTTTGGTCAAATCCAATGGTGGTTGTGTCATATACTGACAAATTCATAAGATTTCAATCAAATTCGACTGTGAATTTGTCGTACTTTGACTAAATCATAGGATTATGGTCAAATCCAATGGTGAATTTGTCATCCTTTGACCAAATCATAGGATTTTGGTCATATCCAACGGTGGATTTTTCATATGATAAATAAATTACAAGATTATGGTCAGATACAATGGTGGATTTGTCACTTGTTGGCATGGATCAAAATCTCAGTTTTGGTTTCGTTCACTATCGGAACCGTAATTTTTGATAATTTTCGGAAATTTGCTCCAAACTTTACCGAACTTTATTTATTTTGTTTTTTTAAAACTCTCACATTATTAGAAGACATATTTGAATTATTGAGAATAATTTTCGATCGTTTGAAGTAATGTATGTCTATTATTATGAAATTTTCAACATAAATGTGGAGTATAAAGACGGTCATGCACTCATGCTTAAACATATATAATAACATATGCAATACAAAGTAGGCAAAAAAAGACTTTGTTACCTAAACTCAGGAAGCCAACTACTCAAACTTGGCGAGTTATTGAGAGTAATTTTCGAACGTTTGAAGTAATGTATGTCGATTATTATAGAATTTTGTATATAAATAAGGAGTATAAAGACTTTGTCATACACTTATGCTTAAACAATGTATACTAACATATGCAATACAAAGTAGGCAAAAAAGACTTTGCTATTTAAAACTCAGGAAGCCAACTACTCAAACCTAGCGATATTCTGTAAGGTACGGTAAGTTTGGGCGAGAATCCGACTAGATCCGATAACTTCCGGCAAAATTCTACGAGATTCAGTAAGTTACGGTACGATACGACAGAATTTCGTCAAGATCTTGCGAGATTTAATTATGGAAGAGGGAGAGAGGAGAGGAGAAAAATGAAAAAAAAACTAAGTGTAAAATGAAAAACACTTGAGTAAATGTATCGGGAGCAAAAAAAAAAGCAAGTAAAAATGTGAAATTCCAAATTATCGGTTGAAAACTTAAATTTTCGACTGATAATTTAAAGTTCTTGGATTATCGGCGGAAAGTTTCAAATTATCGGCTGATAATTTGAGTTTTTGGCCGATAATTTCAAAATTCCGGCCCTATGCTGAAATTCACCTAATTTTTGCTTCAAGTAGGCTTGAATCTGAATCATTTCGGCCAAAATTTTGATTCATGCTTGTTGGTAAAATCATGAGTACGATCCACGCAAATTTTGAGACTACGACCCCAAGTCGAATCGTTTCATAAGTTAGACTAAGTTTTGAGACCACGATCTGATCAAACAGTTGATTTTCCGTAAATCGACCAAATCACAAGATAACGGTTGATTTGTCATAAATTGACCAAATAATGTGATCTTTATACAATCCAACGATCAAATTGTCATAGATTTACCAAATCATATGACTATGGTCAAATCCAACAGTTAAATCATCATAAATTAACCAAATCATGAGATTATAGTTCTATCTAACGGTGAAATCGTCAGATATTGGTTCAATCCAATGGCGTAAATCCAAAATAAACCCATGATCACCGAATTCTAAGGAATTCGATGATATCTAACCAATGACTATATACCTCTGTAATCAAATGCACCAATTCTTTTGATGATCAACTACCAAGAGAAATTGATCCAGTATTTAAATCTGTCTTCCTGACAAGAGAACAAGATTTGGTCATGAGGTTCATCCATGAACTTCTCGCTCCCATAATGACCCATGCCTATCGATCAGATGAGTCCAACTTTCGAAGTAGGGGTTCTTTCATCCGCCGCGCTCTATTTCATATCTCTCGAATCTATGATGAGGACAAAATGCTACACATCTATCTTGTGACAGATTGAGGATGCCAATGAAGACTTAGATTTAAAATTTATTTTATTTATTTCTGAGATGTAATTGTTTTACTTTTGTTTAGTAGCTTTTAATCTAATATAGTCAATTTTGATGTAATTTACGGAGAATCGACTGCGATAATCGGAAGTGTAAAGTCCGCCATTTTAAATAAAACCTCTCCTCGCGAGGGGAAATTTGTTATAATTGATTTGTATTGAATTTATCTTCTACCTAAATTTATATTTTACATATGTTTTAAAAAAAGATTTAATTAGAAAAATGAAATATAGAAAAAACAAATTGAAAACATCACTTACTAAGTATTTTGGTATCTTTATGTCGAACCACTATCTCTTTTGAACATCCCTACGACCTTCTTGTATCGGTTCATAGAGTTGCTAATGCGATCTTGTTCACTTTTGTCCGGAACCATCTTTTCTAGAACGTCAAGAAAACCACTCATACGTGTTACATCCGCCGCATCTCGGTCCGGACAATATTAATAGATAGCGGGATTTATGATGAATGTGGTGGAATACAATGGACTAGACATTTTGCTACCCCATCTCCTCCCTATTATTCCAAGAATGAGTTGGTAGAGACGAAATTTGTACACATTATTTAATTTGACTTTTTCTATAAGTTTCTCCATAAAACTAGATATAACTCATAGGGTGCATCTCACCACCATCAACCAATCATAGTGCTTCTACAGATGGTTGTGTCTCTAAGTGATTGAGCAACATTAGTCTAAAATGAGGTTAAAATGGTTTGTGCCAGTCACCTTCCTTGGACAATTTTGACTAAGTTTCATTCTCCCATTGGGTGAAAGTTACGAAACTTCTAAGCTCTTCTCTTTTAGCATACATGCTTTGTAATGTCAAGAAGACCATAGCAAAACAGGTAATGACGAGGCGTTATAAATTGCCACCAATTGCTTTGCGCATATGCTGAAGTAGAAGTATATGCTTATATATGTACATTACTACCCTTCATAGCCTCAGCGACAATTTTAATGTGAACTTTGCCTATGCCATCTAAATTAGGTCTAAACAATGGGTCGCACATGGGGTCCAATATATGTGTGGTCTCTTATCCATTAGTAGCCTACCGGCAGACACATAGTTTGCTGCGTTGTCCGTGACAATTTGGACAGCAAATTCGCCATCAATATATTTTTCTATCACCTCATCTATGAGAGAAAAAAGATATTCGGTTGTGTGAGAATATGCCGAAGCATGTACGAATTTTTTGAACATTGTTTCGGTGGGACAATTTTCAAAAAGATAATTATTGACTTACTAGCCCTATCGGTTCAACCACCGGTCATTAGTAGGCACTCATATGTCTTCCAAGCAGTGTTATCATGTGCGAGTATGCGACCGCATATGCAAATTTAAGAAGCCAAATCGCATAAGCCATTGTGGGATATACGACCCAGATATGTATGCGATCGCATATTGTCGCATATGCGACAAAATGCGATCGCATACAGTGTCCAACGGTCATATTTATGTCCGTTGTACAAATTTTTATTTATTTATTGCTTTTTTACTTTTTTGCTTCCCAAACCTCTATAAATAAGGGGGGTGTCTTCCTTCCATTTACCACAATAATTGTAGATAAGTTTTGGTTCCCTTACTTTTTTTTTGAGTTTGATAATCTCTCTCTCTTGATGCTGTATTTGTTATATTTTGTAGTGAACAAGTGATTGATTAAAGAAGAGCTCATAGTCATACTGACACACACACATACTCTTCTTTCCTACATTTTCATTCTTCAAACAAAAAGGGAAGCATCACTCAAGAGCCAAGAATCAAGATTCAAGTCATCTCTTGTCTAATGGGAGGTTTGACTCGTACTAGTAGTTTGAATTTACTATGTAATGTTTTTTTAAATTTTATTTCTCCTCCTTATTATACCTCATTTCTTTGATTTTTTCCCTTTTTTGTGGATAATCTCTCCACCCAAGTGCCCAATCCCACCCCACTGTTAAGCATTACCCACTCGGTCCGCTTCTTTAAATTACATGGTCAATATGTCTATGTCTTCAAACGATCCTCTTAGACCAAAGTCTAATGATCCGGGTTGGAAATATGGACATTAAAAAAGTGTTAAAAAAAAAATAAGTGCAACGTATCCTGTTCCTCCATGTAAGCATAGGGAGAATAGGAAGACACAAGCAACATCTAGCTTGGCAACCCGAATTGAATGTGAAGGCATGTCCCAATGTTACTCCTGAGATTCGAAGGGAGTTCTTGGAGTGGATGGATAAGACTTCGAGAATTAAACATAATGACAATGTCATTTTACAAGATTACAATGAAGGGGATAATTGTGATGTTGATGAAGAAGAAGAGGAATTAGACTATAGATCTACTCCCTCCATGTCTCGTAGTAGTCGTAGTCTACGACCATCACCTCCTAAAAGAGCACGTGGTTTAAGAGGGAAGGGAATAGAGAATTCTTCTCTTGTAGACCTGATCCCCAGGATGTAATAGACTCTAGGGGGGAGGGTAAGGGCCTGACCCAAACCACTATAAAAAATAGGTTTAAATTTAAGGACCGACCCATGACCATTCAATATGTGACTAAATGGATGTATCAAGCCGGTATTGCATTCAATATCGTAAAGTTGAATAGCTTCAAAGTTATGGTTGAAGCTCTTACAATTTGGACCGAGCCTACAACCTTCCTCATATCATGAGATATGATATACATGTCTTAAAAAAGAGGTGACCTTCACAAAAACTTTCTCGAGGAGTATCGAGAGGCTTGGAAGACACATGAGTGCTTACTAATAACCGACGGTTGGACTGATAGGGCCGGTAGGTCAATAATTATCCTTTTGATAATTGTCCTACCGAAACAATGTTCATAAAATCCGTAGATGCTTTGGCCTATTCTCACACGACCGAATATCTCTCTTCTCTCATAGATGAGGTGATGGAAAAAGATATTGGTGCCGAATTTGTTGTCCAAGTTGTCACGGACAACGCGACACGCTATGTTGCCGCGGGTAGGCTATTAATAGATAAGAGACCACATATATATTGAACCCCATGTGCGGCCCATTGTTTGGACCTAATCTTAGAAGACATTGACAAAGTTCACATTAAAATCGTCTCTAAGGCTAGGAAGGTAATATTGTACATGTATAAGCATGTACTTCTACTTCACCATATGCGCAAAACAATTGGTTGCAATTTACAACACTCCGCCATTACCTGTTTTGCTACGTTCTTAACATTACAAAACATGTATGCTAAAAGAGAAAAACTTCGAAGCTTCGTAACTTTCACCCATTGGATGGCCAAAAAATGTTCAAAGGAAAGTGGGTGGCGCAAACCATTTTAACAACCTCATTTTGGAATAATGTTTCTCAGTCATTAAGAGACTCAACCATTCGTAGAAGCACTACGATTGGTTGATGGTGGTGAGAAGCCCCTTATGAACTATATATATAGTTTTATGGAGAAAGCTATAGAAAAAGTCAAATCAAGTAATATCTACAAATCCCGTCTCTACCAACTCATTCTTTACATAGTAGGGAGGAGATGAGGCAACCAAATGTCTACCTTGTTGTATTCCGCCGCAGTCATCCTAAATCCCATGGTCTATTAAACTTGTCCGGACCGAGATACGGCGGATGCAACACGTATGAGTGATTTTCTTGACGTTCTAGAAAAGATGGTTCCTGACCGAGGTGAATAAGATCGGATTAGCAACTCTGTGGACCAATACAAGAAGGTCGAGGGGATGTTCGGAAGAGATATAGTGTTTGACATAAAAATACCAAATATCTAGTAAGTGATGTTTTGGATTTTTTTTTTACTATATTTCATTCTTCAAATTAAATCTTTTTTTTTTTTAAAATATACCTAATTGATATTTATTATTGTAGCCGATTAGTGGGAGGCCTATGAAGTGATTCGGTGACAAACTGTGCACGCTTGAAGAAATTGGCCATTAAGGTTCTTGGCCTTACATGCTCGTCTTCAACATGTGAACGAAATTGTAACTACCCTTTTATTGTAATCTTGTAAAATTACATCGTTATGGTGTTTGGTTATCGAATTCTTATTCATCCACTCCAAGATCTCTCTTCAAATCTCGGCAGTGACATTAGGACATGCCTTCACTTTCGATCCTGGTTGCCAAACTAGATGTTTGTGTCTCCCTATTCCCCCTATGCTAACATGGGGGCACAAGGCACATTGTACCTTATTTTTTTTCGATAACACTTTTAATGTCATTATTTCCAACCTGGATTGTTAGACTTGGGTCTAAGAGGATCGTTTGAAGACGTTGACATATGGACATTGTAATTTAAAGAAGTGGAGTTGGGTTTGGTCACTTGGACAGAGAGATTATCCACAAAAAAAGGGTACAAAATCAAAGCAATGAGGTATAATAAGGAGGGGAAACAAAATTTAAACAATATTAAATTATAAATTTTAACTATTGTATGAGTCAAACCTCCCACAAGAGAAGAGATGACTTGAATCTTGACTCTTGAGTGATACTTCCCTTTTTGCTTGAAGAATGAACATGGAGGAGAAACAAAATTTAATCAATATTGAATAGTAAATTTTAACTATTAGTACGAGTCAAACCTCCCACAAGAGGAGATGACTTGAATCTTGACTCTTGACTCTTGAGTGATGCTTCCCTTTTTGCTTGAAGAATGAAGATGGACGAAGGAAGAGTGTGTGTATGAGTATATCTATGAGCTCTCCTTCAATCACTACTTCACTACAAAATATAACAAAAATAATATCAAGAGAGAGAGAGAGAGAGAGAGAGAGAGAGAGAGAGAGAGACCCAAAACTTACCTATCATTGTTGTGGTAAATGGAAGGAAGACACCCCCCCCATTTATAGAGGTTGGGGATGCAAAAAAGCAATAAAAATAAATAAATTTGTCCAATTGTCATAAATATGACCGTTGGACATTGTATGCGATCACATACTGTCTAGATGTATAAGGCTCGTTTGGTACCTAAAGGATTCGCACAAACTTATGTTGATTACCCTGATACATTTCTCTTGTGCAAAACTTAATTTAGTTCGGGTTCTTATATCCATTGTGCCAACTACGGTTGGTCGCTGCACGAACTTGATGTTAACAACTCATTCAGGACGTGTATATGGATTTTCCTCCAAGATTAAAGCTTAAAGGGGAGCTGGCATGGCTTGTAAGCTAAAATCAACCTATGGGCTAAAGCAGTCTCCTCACGCTTGGTTTGAGCACTTCCATTGGCTAGTTCTTCAAATGAGATTTCGACGATGTTAGACTAATCCTACAGTGTTAATTCACTCTCGCACACAGGTGAATTTTTCTGCTAGTATTTGTTGATGATATAATGATGATCACTGAGGATGAAGCTGACTCATTGATGCCAAAATCATATGATTTACGACTTGAATTTTCCGATTTAAGTCGAATCCTAGGCCGAGCGATTCAATTTTGGCACAATCGTTTTTTGGCCTGAATCCTATAATACATCTTGTGACTCTTACGATTTGACATCAATCTTGCAATTCAAGTGAATCACACGATTCACTAACTTACTTACGTGAGTTCATTTTCACGGTCCATGAAACATAAAACTTTAGAAACTTTTTTTTTTTATATACGTTTTTGCCTCTTAAAATTGTAGAAACCTTTTTCCAATGTAAGCAATAATACTCTTTATGTATCATGTGGGGTTTAAAATATGGGTTGGTTTTTTCCTCATCTTCGTCTCTAACATGGTAAAACCCCATATCTGTTCTTTCCTTCATAACTTTTTGGTATGGAATCAGAATTCAATTCTGTTTGTTGCAAATGACTACGAGTCTACTACAATGAAATGGCTCTTATATGCACGTGAAGATTTCAATTAAAATTTTGAGGATTAGTTTGTTTTTTAAGATTCATTTCAAGCCATCGGCCATGAGTTGATGACGTTCAATCAAACGTATTTGACTTGTATCTCTATACTATTTATGAATGAAATATCATGTTAGAAAATTGATTATGGACATATTTGGATATATTTCAATTTTTTTTATTTATTAGATTTTTTTTCACATTTTTTTTCTTATAAGAAAAATAGTTTTGAATCTTACGATTTAACGATTCGATTCGGTTGACAAATTTCAAAACGATTTTGCAATCCAATTCGTTTCTACAGCATTGCGTTGACTATATCAGTCATGTCAAGCGACAATTTCGTCATGGATTTGACATTTAAGGACTGGGGCCCTTAATTTTCCTAGTGGCACTGGTGGCCCTCAGTCATTCTCTTCATGCCGAGGAGGGGGATCTTTCAGATCTTGACATCTATTAGCCTCTTGTTGGCAAACTCGTATATTTGAAAATTACTCATCCAAATCTGGCTTACTCCGTATGCATGCTCCCAGGGCTTCTTATCTGAAGTCTTGTCCTAGTTATGAGATTATATATTCTCATTATGGCCACCTAGACATGTTGGGGTATACTGGTGTTGTTTATGTCGGCTATCCTATAGATCAACGCTCGATGTTTGGATATTGTACCTTACTAGGAGGTAAGCTGGTCTCATAGAAAAGCAAGAAGCAAACGGTCATACCTAAGTGCGGATGCCGAATATAGGGCTATATGTGACGGGGGCACACGGCGTGGCCATTCGGGTCAGTCGTAGGACCATTTTTCCTCTCTGCGTCATGAGCATCATTGGTGCGTCGAGGCCATGAGGTTGTGGGCCACGAGGGCGTCGCGACACGTTGGGATGAAGGGTGAAGACTTGGGCGTGACACGGCCGCGACACGGCTAGCTGGGCTAGCGTTGCGGGGCGTTGCAGTGTGAATAGTAAAGTAGGTCAAACCAAGGGGTTTGAGGTCCTCCCGTCATTTCACTTGAATTACTGTTTTACCCTTATATAGGGGGACATGAGTTGGGGTCCCCTGACCCTACACGTGCACTAGCCTCGTGGGCTTATGTGCGTGCATTCGGGCCACGCTTGGTGCGTGGTCGTCCTAGCTACGTTGTGTACTAGGGCCATCGAGTTGGTGGTTTCTAACCACCTTCGAGGTGCGGGTTTTAGCCCAAAGGGGGCTCGGTATATGCTCGTCACTGCCTATCGCTTTATCAATCGCCGTTGCCTATTACCTTAACAATCGTATTTGCCGGCTCTAACCTGCTGCGTTGTTTCGCGAGGAGAAGTCCGAACATAAAGGTTGAGGTGAAGCTTGAGTAGGACAAGCCTTCCACCCTTTGTAGCATCTGGGAATCCGCATTGCGTGACTCATTTGTTGGGCGTTAGGTGCGCGTAAATGGTGTTTCTTCGAAAGTGATCCCGTGACATTTGGTATCAGAGCCACTGTGATGGCTGAGTTGGAAGGGACCAGCGAGGATGAGAGACGCCGAATGAGGGAACGGTCAACAAGGGAACGGTTGGATAGTTTGGAAGCTTAGTCGGAACAGTTCAAGTCAGTGGTATCTGTCATGACATTGCATAGAGAACGACTGAATAGGCATGAGAGAATCAATGCCGACGTGACTGAGACCGTAGAGCAGTTGGCAGAAAAGGTACGAGATATAAAGGTCACGTTGGAGGAGGTACGTGACGAGATGAGCGTGCTGAAAAAGCTCATCCTGGCAATGCTAGTTGGGGTGCCAGAAGGGGCGCCGACTCCCCGATTCAAATTCCCCGAGCCAGAGACGTTCAAGGGCTCTCGCGAGGCGAAAGACCTCGAGAACTTTATATGGGACGTAGAGGAATACCTCAAATCGCTGGGGGACCTCGATGCTAAAGTCAAGTTAAGAATTGCATCGAGATACTTGGTTGGTGATGCCAAGTTATGGTGGAGGCACCGTGTGTCAGAGGTGCGTATGGAGAATGAAACAGTTGATTCTTGGGCCGATATGAAGAAAGAGTTGCGGGCTCAATTTCTACCTACCAACGTCGGATGGTCAGCATGAAAGACATTATCGGCGTTGAAGCATACTGGACCGTTGCACGAGTATATTAAGTCTTTTACGAGCCTGATGTTAGACGTTGATGAAATGAACGAGAAGGATTGGGTCTTCTACTTTATAGATGGCTTGGCGCCATGGGCGCAACGGGAGTTGACTCATAGAGGGTCGAAGACCCTAGATGAGAATTTGGCTGCTGCGGAGTGGCTAATTGAGCACCGCAATGAGAAAGAGAGGGCAAACCCGACATCCACTGACAATGTTGACAAGCAGGCGAAGAAGCAGAATGGTACAGTGCATGTGCGATTTGGTCAGGACAAGGGTAGTAGGTATGAAAAGAAGAGAGATGACAGGCCGAGCAAGAAGGGCTGCTTCCTGTGTGATGGGCCACATCTGGTGCGAGATTGTCCAGAGAAGGCAGCGCGGAGAAAGGGAAGAAAACAGTTGATGAGGAGCTCGTCGCCAGAGTAGGGGCGCTCCGACTGATTAACTGTTGAGAACGAATACACCGCGGTCTTGTTGGTGTGGGCCGTGGGAAGACTTAGACACCAACCGTGTACAGATTTTGAGGTGTGCAGTTTTGGTTATGTGCAGTTTTGCTACATAGGGTGAAGGCAGGGAGCTATCGAGGAACCGTGGCAGTGGACATAAAGTGTTAAACTTCAGAGTGTGTGCCTTGGCGTCAATGAGGATGTTGACGATTTTGAGTGGAGGAGGATGTGACGGGGCACGCGGCGTGGCCATCCGGGTCAATCGTAGGGCCATTTTTCCTCTCTGTGTCATGAGCATCACTGGTGCGTCGAGGCCATGAGGGCGGCACCAAGTGTGTTGGTCGTGGGCCACGAGGGCGTCGTGGCACGTTGGGATGAAGGGTGAAGACTTGGGCGTGACACGACCGCGACATGGACGCGACGTGGCTAGCTGTGTAGGGAAATAGCTCCTAGCG
The DNA here is from genome assembly GCA_021018995.1 of Chloranthus sessilifolius. Classification (NCBI taxonomy): domain Eukaryota; kingdom Viridiplantae; phylum Streptophyta; class Magnoliopsida; order Chloranthales; family Chloranthaceae; genus Chloranthus; species Chloranthus sessilifolius. The sequence continues at coordinate 86,140,531 of CM037594.1, read as the reverse complement.
ATGTGGGGCGTTATGGTGTGAATAGTAAAGTTTGTCAAACCAAGGGGTTTGAAGTCCTCCCGTCATTTTGGCTACGAACGTATATATTATAGAAGAGAGAGTTCAGAAACATATCTATCAATACAAAGACGTAAATTAATAATTTGTAAAATATCAAATAAAGTCAGATATGTCCAACACTGTGCCATCTGACACTTGATCCTCTTGCTTAGAGCATCATTAACAATGATTGCCTTACACAAAACTAAGTTGATGACAAGCTCATTTCCCAATCAGGTGGCAAACCAATCAATTTTTTCAGAAAATCACCAAGATATGTACAAATAGAAAATTCATTGTACTTAAATTTGAAACGTTAATTAAATTGAGATCAAGTGATGCGGGAACTTACTAAATGCAATGTTAGGGCTCAGATTAGGATTAAAATTAATTTAATCAATTAAAAATAACAATTTCTAATAACAAATTATCACGGAAAATTCTAAAAATTCAATTAGGGGATTTAGTTCCGGCCCAAAATAGCGTTGCTTTAGTGTACGTTCCCTATCGCGGATCTAGAAGACTAGGGTATGAACGGCTAGATCTCTGATAGTTTTAGGGCGTCGAACGAACTCGCAAGCGGTTTCTCTCGATACCAAACAAAAATAAAAGGTTAATAAAATTAATGATGAACAAAATATTGATTTTGGGCTTTTATGAGATCAATAAAATAATTAGGATTACGCTACTTACGCAAACCGTAAATCTAAAGAAGATAGAGATGGAAGAAGAGTTGGTCTCGCACCAAACCGCAAGTGGGAATCGAAGAATCGCTTTCCGATTTGAGAGAATCACACCCTCACGAAAGTTTAAAACTCTCAATTTTGCATAAGCAATTTTCATTAACTAAAAACTAATAATAAAAGTGTATACAAGCCTTTAAATAGGCTAACCAATGCATAAAATTAGAAATCCTAGTATAACTCTAATTCCTAATTCAAATAGAAGATATATCCTAATTCTTCTAAAACAATAAAGTCCTAAAACAATAAGCAAACTAATCCTATTTCTAATAAAATAAATAACTCTTACTTTCTAAAATAAAATAATAAAAGAGACTAATCCTAATTCAATTAAGATTCTTGAAATTCGTTACTTTATGTGCAGCTTTCAAAAACTGACCATAACTTCTTTAATACTTGTCAGAATTGCACGTTTTTTGGCTCGTTGGAAAGCTACTTCGATAGGCTTTCAAATATGATCAATTTCGCATCAATCCGACTTTGTTTGACACTTCAAAATAGGCCAAACATAGGATTGAAAGTTGAAGACCATAATAAATTTTGGACTTTCTTCTGTCTGATCAAACGAGTCTTTTACGGGCCATTTTTAAAAAACTCATTCATGGGTCCACTTTCTCTTTTGACGTCTCCCCTTTATTAGACCATGATTCAAACAGGCGGATCTAAAATATGCATCAATCCCCTCTACTTTGAAAAAGTTCGACCTCGAACTTTGGTTGGCATGGATTTTCACGGTCGCGATCACAAACTATATATAGGGAACCTCGTTCGGAAGCGGCTTGAATCGGACGTCTCTATCAACTCTCCCGAGTTAGAAGGATGCATTCCCGATGAATACTAGTTGTGATAGAGCTCCAAGAGATTCGGGTCAATCTGTGCTGAAACTCTTGTGTAATCCACGTGTTCTTTAAATCACTCTTGTTCTTCCACTTGACCAAATACTTTTGAAGTCCCCCTTGGTTGGTGGACACAATCTGATCTTCCAGTACATCTTCGATGATCTCACGAGTTTGCCAAGTAGGTGGGGGTAGTGGTGTTGGTAAGGGAATTATTGGTTCATCCATGGGTTAAAATATCTGGTTACTGATACGTATCGTCCGAGCTCCAAAATGATACGTATCGGACGATACGTATCGGTATCGGTCTATATCGGACGATACATTGAATGTATCGTTCGAGTCTAATACCGATACGTATCGGTATCGGACGATATTTTGATCCATGGGTTCATCAGATGTAAAAGGCTCAAACGGGTTGGCAGGGATGGTTGAAGGGCCATGGAATGGAATAAGATCCTTCACATTGGAAGTCGGGTTAATCTCCAGTTCTAGTGGAAGATGTAAGATGTAAGTATTAGAATCGGCACACTTCAAGATTTGATAGGGTCTAACACCACGAGCTTTTAACTTCTTTGCAACTCCTTGCGGGGATCGCTCGGGTCTGTTTCGAACCATCACAAAATCACCCTCTTGGAATTCTTTGAACCGTTCGTGAAAATCTGCAGAAAACTTGTATTTCTCATTCTTTAAATTAATTCTTTTCTTAATCTCAGCATGCAACTCATGAATGCAATATGCAAAAGTGGATGTAGACTCTGATGACCTTTGATGAATGCACATTGGGAGAAAAGCTGTGTTCTAGTATTCGGCTTACCCTTCCGCTGGATGAGGTATGCCTGATGTTTCTCAGATTGCGTTCTCCTTGCAGTCTAAGTGTTGTAAATTTTCGGTTTATCTTTCGACTTAAGAAGATACTCTCGATATGCTTGGTGTGTCTTTACCTTAGCAACAAAATATGGATCTCCCAAAACTTTTCCATCTAACCTATTCACATATTGTTCAGGCGGGTATTTGAAAATCAATGAGTAGATAGGATTGGGCTCAGGTGGATGGGCATCAAGGAATGAGTCTGAAGGTTTTGTTGCTAGGCTTAAAAAAGGTGTACGTGCATCTACAGACTCTATAGGCTCATGTGTAAGTGACACTACTAACACTAACGACTCTTGTGTGAATGATGCAAAGGGCACTAATGGCTCATGTACACTCGACTCGATTAACTCGTGTGTACTCGCTTCAATAAAAACCAAAGACTCTGGGGTACTCGATTCAATTGACACTAATGGTTCTTATGTACCTAGTTTGATGGACTCACATGTATTCGACCCAATGGGCACCAACAAGCTGTGTGCGCCCAACTCTATGGGTTCCAATGACTCATAGGCAAGTGGCTCGATTGGTTCAAGTGTGAGTGACTCAACATCACTGCTCACAAGGGAAATAGAAGTCTCTTTAATACAAACTAGACTTTCATCAGCTTCTTCTATCTCCTCTTCACTTAGCATGGTACTAGGGTTGTACACTTCTTTCACTTACCTATTCTCCGGCTCCTTAGGACTCACTCTTTTAGTCAATAACTTCGGAGTGAAAAATTTTGTGGGGCATTGGTATGCAAAGTGTCTGAACCCTTGACACTTAAGGCAATCAGAACACCTATCTGTCTTGGTTTTCAAATTCCGTAGAAGGTGGCGGTGTTAAAGGGACATACTTTTCGATAAGTTTCACTGTCATCTCCTCCCATGTGGAGGTGTGTTTATTCCGAAAGAGATTCAGTACGACGTTCTACGCGAGTCCAAAATTTTTTGGCATTACCCTCAAACTTTATTTTTGCTAGCCTTATTTTTTATTCGTTTGGTACGTCATACCAATCAAAATATTCCTCTACACTAGACAACTACTCTACGAAGGTTTTGGGGTTTAACCATCCCTCAAAAGTTGGAACCTTATTCCGAATAAATTTGAGAAACTTCTCGGCAGGGTCGTACTCGGGTTCACGATAATGAGGGTATCCCCTAACTCTAGTCTCATCAAGATTTTTGGGACTTTGCCAAGAATTTGGAGTGTAGCGGTTTCCTTGTTTGGCTAGTATCCTTTCACGACAGGTAAGGAATTCACGATGACATGTAAGTGACTCATACATGATGCTTGACACAAACGTAACTCAAACACAACACTAGAAAAGACATACACTATGAACCAACAAGGGATGAGGACTTTTGTCAAATACTAGACGTGCACACTAATGAAACTAAATGCAATAAGATTGAAATGACATGCAATTATGAAACTAAGTGATGCAAGAAAAAAGTTAGACGAAGGCTAGACTAAATTTAGACAAAAAAACTCAGATAAAAATTTTCAGACAAAAGTCAGACGGAAATTGCAGACAAAAGTCAGATGAAACTTTTCAGCCAAAAGGTAGAAGAAAATTTTCAGATAAAAGCTAGACAGAAATTGCAAACAAAAGTCAGACGAAAATTTTCAAACAAAAGGCATGCAAAATTTTTCAGACGCAAGCCAAACGAAAATTTTCAGACAAAAGCTAGACAGATTTGAAATAAGGATTAATTTTTTTTTTAAAAATTAATTAATTTATTAAATAAACTCTAAAACTAAACTGACGCTCTGATACCAATTTGATGCGAGAACTTACTAAATGCAATGTTAGGGTTGAGATTAGGATTAAAATTAATTTAATCAATTAAAAATAACAATTTCTCATAACAAATTATCACGGAAAATTTTGAAAATTCAATTAGGTGATTCAATTCCGGCCCAAAATAGCGTTACTTTAGTGTACGTTCCCTATCGCGGATCTAGAAGGCTAGGGTTCTTATGAACGGCTAGATCTCCGATAGTTTTAGGGCGTCAAACGAACTCGCAAGCGGTTTCTCTCGATACCAAACGAAAATAAAAGGCTAATAAAATTAATGATGAACAAAATATTGATTTTGAGCTTTTATAAGATCAATAAAATAATTAGGATTACGCTACTTACGCAAACCGTAAATCTAAAGAAGATAGAGATGGAAGAAGAGTTAGCCTCGCACCAAATCGCAAGCGGGAATCGAAGAATCACTCTCTGTTTTGAGAGAATCATACCCTCACGAAAGTTTAGAACTCCCAATTTTGCATAAGCAATTTTCATAAACCGAAAACTAATAATAAAAGTGTTTACAAGCCTTTAAATAGGCTAACCAATGCATACCAATGCATAAAATTAGAAATCCTAGTATAACTCTAATTCCTAATTCAAATAAAAGATATATCCTAATTCTTTAAAAATAATAAAGCCCTAAAACAATAAGGAAACTAATCCTATTTCTAATAAAAGAAACAACTCTTACTTTCTAAAATGAAATAATAAAAGAAACTAATCCTAATTCAATTAGGATTATTGAAATTCGTTACTTTATGTGCAGCTTTCGAAAACTGACTATAACTTCTTCAATACTTGTCAGAATTGCACGTTTTTTGGCTCGTTGGAAAGCTACTTCGATAAGCTTTCAAATATGACCAATTTCGCATCAATCCGACTTCGCTTGACACTTCAAAATAGGCCAAACATAAAAGTGACGGGATTGAAAGTTAAAGACCCTAATAAATTTTGAATTTTCTTCTTTCTAATCAAACAGGTCTTTTACGGGCCATTTTTCAAAAACCCATTCGTGGGTCCACTTTCTCTTTTGACGTCTCCTCTTTATCCGACCACGATTCAACCAGGTGGATCTAAAATACGCATCATCAAGTAATGTAACATGGTTCAATTTTGAACTTCTTAAATAACTACATTGTAAGTAGAAAACTCTCAATTCGGGAATTGTTAAATGAGACTCTTTTATCACACTTAAATTGAAAGTTCTCAAATCAGAAATTGTTAAATCTGAAATTCTTAAATAAAAACTCTTAAATCTAAAACTCTTAAACTGGAACTTTCTTATGGAAATGTACAAAGCAGACTTAATTTGGTAAGTAAATTCTTACGATGAAGAGTTTGTAAAATAGGAGAACCCTTAGAAAAACTAATGCAGGAACTTACTAAATACAATGCTAGGGCTGAGATTAAGATTGAAATTAATTTAAACAATTAATAAATAACAATTTCTCATAACAAATTATCACGAAAATTTTAGAAATCTAATTAGATGCTTTAATTCCGGCCCAAAATAGCATTACTTTCGTGTACGTTCCTTATCGCAGATTTAGAAGACTAGGGCTCTTATGAATGGCTAGATGTCCGATAGTTTTAAGGCGTCGAACGAACCCGCAAGTGGGTTATCTCGATACCAAACGAAAATAAAAGACTAATAAAGTTAATGATGAACAAAATGCTGATTTTGGGTTTTTATGAGATCAATAGGCTAGATCTGAGATTTAATGGATAAATAAATAATTAGGTTTACGCTGCTTATGCAAATCGTAGATCTAAAGAAGATAGAGATGGAAGAAGAGTTGGCCTCGCATCAAACCGCAAGCGAAAATCGAAGAATCGCTCTCCGTTTTGAGAGAATCACACCCTCACAAAATTTTAGAACACTTAATTTTGCATAAGCAATTTTCATTAACAAAAAAGTTATAATAAAGTTATTTACAAGTCTTTAAATAGGATAACCAATGCATAAAACTAGAAATCCTAGTGTAACTCTAATTCCTAGTTCAAATAAAAGAAATATCCTAATTCTTCTAAAACAATAAAATAAAGTCCTAAAACAATAAGGAAACTAATCATATTTATAATAAAAGAAATAAATCTTATTTTCTAAAATAAAATAATAAAAGAGACTAATCTTAATTCAATTAGGATTCTTGAAATTTGTCACTTTCTGTGCAGCTTCCGAAAATTGACCATAACTTCTTCAATACTTGTCAGAATTACACGTTTTTTTGCTCGTTAGAAAGCTACTTCAATAAGCTTTCAAATATGACCAATTTCGCATCAATCCGACTTTGTTTAACACTTCAAAATAGGTTAAACATAAAAGTTATGGGATTGAAAGTTGAAGACCCTAATAAATTTTGAATTTTTTTTTTCTAATCAAACGGATCTTTAACGGGCCTTCTTAAAAAACCCATTCGCGGGTCTACTTTCTCTTTTGACGTCTCCTCTTTATCCGACTACAATTCAAACAGGCGGATCTACAGTTCGCATCAAAAATATGCATCGATTGTTTAATTCTTGAATCAAAATTTTTTTATATCGAAGACTCCTTAAATCAAACTTCAGTTGCTAAATCGTTAAATTCATTATATCCTGGAATAGAAACGCCTAAAGTGGAAGCTTCTTAAAACAGAAACACAGAAGGTAGATTTAAAAAAATAAATAAATAACTTACCAAAAGAGTAAATTTAAAAAAACGAGAAATTATTAAAACTTTAGGTCTTATAAGAACCTAAAGCCTTAGGTTTTATACCAACTGTAACAATCCGAAATTCCCCTTTAAGGGCAGAAGTGAAATTTCAAGTTGCTACTCACATATCATAAGCTTAAAAAGGAATTGACATAATGGCGCGTTTGGGGAAATAGAGACATTTGTTCTTTACGTTAGCCTATGGAATTAAAATTGTAAAACATAAATGACATAAATAAATAAATGATATAAAATAAGTATAACAACTATAAGCGATAATCCATCAAGTCAATCATGTCAGTTGTATGCCATGATAATAGCCGACTATAAGTAAAATGAGAGTAAACATGGTCAGCTGCATCTTAAACAAGTCATCATAACTAATCTGCTAAAGACTGTAGCAAACAACTGAAATTTTTTTTATCACACACTCGAGAAAACTAATGAATCAAGTGGAAGGAAAACAATTCTCAGGCTGTTCGTACTCAACGTTGTCAGTAACCTCCTCAAAAGCCTCCTGCTCAGGATCATGATTTACAGAGTATGTCGCCTTAAAGTCGAAGTATGAGTGCTTGGCCATGTTGCACAATAGATTAAGTTACAACAAAGAAGAAGGCTTAGCTTCTCCATCGTAGTAGTATATTCATTTATTTCATCCTATTATGAGATCTGCCATCCAATCATGACATGATTGAGATTTTATTAATAGTAATATATCTTATAACTTATGAGCTGAACCGTAAGAGACAACTTATGTAAAACAGGAATCAAGCCTGACATAGTTCCAATCATATATTTTCAAGACATGCATATAACATGGCTAATTACACACATAAATAACAGCTCATAATGCAATAATGGTCACTGGTTGCCACTTGTTCCGATCTTAAGATCTTCTCACAATATAACCATACTCTACATCCCCAACCACATAGCATAAACACTGGGATAGAATGCCTCGAATAGGTCTCACAACAAATTTTGACCATAATTACACCATATTTAGAACATTCACATATCATAACTTAATATACATAGGAGCACATAGTTTATCATGTCTCATCACCAATGTCAGCATCATAATGCATTATCATGTCTCATCACCAATGTCAGCATCCTAATGCATTATCGGATGTGAACATCCTAATAAATCATGGGATGTGAACATCCTAAAATATAACCTATCTTATCTTAGCATGTTTGTGGGTTCATGGCTCAAGTCCCTTATCATATTCCTGACTTCTTACCTTAGTAGCATATTGTGTTCGTAGCTTATCTTAAAACAATAACTTGAAATAACTTAAGAGAGATTTATAACTATCTAAGTTTACATGTAATATGATGTCAATATAACTGTCCATAATGGACCAACCCTTATAACTGGATGATCCTAGTACATCACCGGATGCAAACATCCCTATTAAATCATCGGATGCGAACATCCTAAGAAATCAACGGATGCTAACAGCATAATAAATCATTGGATGAACATCCTAATATATCCCTGATATTGAATTCAAAATACTATAATAAGGTCACAGGTTAACCTTCGTCAATGACTACGGTCCTGTTACACTGAATGCAATACCATCACATCCATACTACCCTGGCAGTAACATCGAGGCTCTAGCATCCCAACCAAGGTTTCCTGATAACCTATGATACAAAGTGCACCATGGACGAGACATATTACTTAACTTATCATGTCATGACATAGCTTATTATAACTTATCGTAGGCATACCACAACATAGCAAACACATAATGGGTCTTTTTATTTTATAGTTTATCATGACTTGCCTTTGGTTAGCATATCATAACATATCTTTGGTTAACATTAATTATTATATAAGTCAATTAATCAGGTGACTTAATAAACCTTAATGTCCATCTGTGTACACTAGGAGGTCATATGGGCGCGCATATACATAATTTGCTGATAAATAAACATTACGTGGGAAGCATGAAAGGTAAAACACAACCTTACCGTGGGAAGCATGAAAGGTAAAACACAACTCGTAAAAACAACAATTAAATAATTTCATGTGATGACTATAAATAAAACATCAGAGGAAAAATCCTGAAACTTGTTTATCTAATAGCTTAATTATAAGTATGACAATCCATGTACAATATTATACAAATTTAGGGGGGAGTGTTACGATACATTGTTGGCATTTATTTAAGAGGGTCCATTACTTAATGCCAATGGCTGATAGAGACAGCATTCACACATTTTATTTAGTGGTCCATAGGCCTCTAGATTTCTCAGAAAAAACGAAGGGATGGTGGGTGAAGCTCAATTTTGATGGGAGCAGCAGAGGAAAACCAAGCTGGGCTAGGAATCGGATTTGCAGAAAGGGTAACTAATATAGGGTGTCTGCGAATTGGTTTTCATAGTGGGTAGAGCCAGCTTATTTTTAGTTCCTTCTATTACATATACATGTAACTTTGAGTGTTTTTGTTTGACCACTATGCTGTACTGTTCAACCAGAGATTGCTATGGTTGAATTCTCCTTATGTTATAGTGTACCTCATTTATTGTTAGTAATAAAGTAACTTCGTGTTAGAAGAAAATATAAGTGGTTCTCATGTAAACAATTAAGTGATAATATGAGCTCCAACATCTGTTTTTCATGTAACTTGTAGAACAAGAGCACTCATTCTCCTGTTCATTGTATCATGTGGTTACTTATGTGAGCTCATGGGAGGATGTTCTCCTCAAAGGGAATACTATAGTCTATTTGATGAGTTGTATGAATTTGACTTTCCTTCTTTGTACTGGTTCCCTTCCCTCTAATTTTTTTATAAGAATGTCTCATGGGCTCTTTCGATCTGTGATTCTGTGTTCTCTTTCCTTCTTTTTCTTTTATTTCATGCTCAACCAAAATAACAGGGTACACATAGCATGCATAAATTTCTGATCTGGTGTGCTTGATATATCTGTTGGCATTGCACATCATTTGACCAAGGTTAGTGCAGAGCAACATTTTTATTTTTGATAGCCAAACGAATTCGATTGGCCAATTGAAAGAATTGCATGATGGGTAAGAATAGGAGAGATCATGCAACGTGGGTATACTGTAAGAGTGTAATTTATTACTGAAGTCAATCTGTGTGGGTGGTTGTATGCATAGTCACAAAGTCAGGAGTCTGCAATAAATCGGCAAGGGTTTAAGTAGGAAAAAATCAGAGAAAATAAAAAATTCAAAAAAATATGATATAATTTTTTTTTATCATAATCTATATCAAGTTAAAAATGATGGTTTTAATGAACAAAATAGTACAAATAGGCAAAACCTAATGATTTTTTATGAACAAAAAAGTACAAAACCTAAAGTATTTTTTTTCCTTCCAAGTATCAAGAAAAAAGAGAAAAAAAATCAGATGTCACAAACATCGCCGATTAATCAGCCGAGTCACGGCTTGACCGATTAATTGAAGATAAAGTCGGGATGATTGCAAGTCGCCGACTTCCGATATTTTGAAAAAGTCAGACTTTTGGGACTATGGTTGTATGTCTATACGAGAATGCTTAATCCTCTTTCTGGTCTGTATTGTTAGCATTTTAACATATCCTTTCATACGTGGTGTTTATCATGCTGATTGAGATGTGGCTGTTTAGCGTGATCTATGGTAATCGTGCTAAATCCAATGGTTGGTGTACATGCTATGAAATTATCATTTATTCTTCTGGTTAATGTTCGAACAGTTCACTTACAGTCAATTATTTGCATGTGTGCAGCACTGGCAAAGGCCCAACAGATATTACTTGATTCACAAGAAAGAGAATATCTTCTTAGTCAAATTAATTCAGCGAAAGGTGAATTAGAGTTTCAATGTGTGTTCTTTTTTGCTGGCTAGTATCCCTTCAACTAATGGCATAATTCGGTGGAATTCCATTTCATCTACTAAGATTTCATGTGATTATAGTGCTAATGTTAAATTTTGATGTTCTTAGTGAGTGTGTGGAGTGACCAACCTGGCCACAATGGTCGGTGCCCAGGTCATTGATTCTGTACATGTGGTAGCATTTTTGGTGCCACCTGGTTAACCACACCATCATATACTTCGGATTCATCCTAAGACTGCATTAAAAAACCATCTGCACCTATATATATAGAGGTGTGTGTGTGTGTGTGTGTGTGTGTGTATATATATATATATATATATATATATATATATATATATACACACATACACACACACATAGGCTAATGATCACTGGATCTGAGTCATCAAGTGACTAGAGCGGGTGACCGTCAGATCGCAGTCAAACATTGACCGTGACGCGATCTTACATTATATATATATATATATATATATATATATATATATATATATATATATATCCTAAAAGCAATCCGGCCACCATGGTCGGTGACTGGGACATTGATTCTGTACATGTGGCACCATTTTCGGTGCCACCTGATTAACCACACCATCATATGCTGCAATCTTGGGGCTGAATCTTATCTACGTGAGGGCACCATGAACCGCATGGCACCAAAAATGGTGCCATGTGTACAAATCGATGACCCAGTCACCACATTGCTTCTGTACATGTGGCACCATTTCGGTGCCACCTGGTTAACCGCACCATCATATGCTGCAATCATGGGGCTGAATCTTATCTATGTGAGGGCACCATGAACCACGTGGCCCCAAAAATGGTGCGATGTGTACAAATTGATGACCCAGTCACCAGCCTTGGTGACTGGGTTGGTCGCTCTCTACTAACTTGTGTGTGCGCGTGTACTGGTTTGGTGGTCCGAAGGAGTACCTTCAAGTTGCCGCAAGGTCCACGTGGCACTCGAAACATTTTTAGGTGCTACGTGGAGAATGATGGCATTACTTTGATCATATTTTAAAAAAGAAATTTAAAAAATGCATCGTAACCATGTGTTTTTTGAGTCTTGAAATTTGGACCATTTATGCTCATATAAAAAAATGATTTTCACGTCAAAAAAATTTGTTTTAATTTTTTTTATTGATCTTACAACCTGCCTGTGCTCCACATGAGCTCAATGTACCTTGGGAGCGTATTTTGGAGTACGCTCCTTTATCCTCTCTCTCTCTCTTTATATATATATATATATATATATATATATATATATATATAGATATTTAACTAGATCGAAAATTACACTGGTAAAAGGGCAGTCCCCCGCCCCAAAAGATCTGCCCTTCAAAGATCTCCCAACTAGCAATAGAGCACTAACTTATGAAACTTCAAGGAATCCTCAATGAAGACAGCCTTGGCGCCCAAAACATTTTTCAGTTGCCATGTGGAGAACGATGGCATTGTTTGGATCATTTTTTAACAAAAGAATTTAAAAAATGCATCCTAACCATATGGTTTTTGAGGCTTGAAATCTAGACCATTGAAGTTCAGGAAAAAATTGACTTCCACCTTAAAAGTCTGTTTTTTTTATATATATAATTTATATTTATTTATGGAATCCTCAATGAAGACAGCCTTAGCGTATTGCATTATTTCCCATTAAAGATCTAGACACTAAAAATGGAAGTCCATCCGCATTCATGTAGACTTGATCTGAAGATGTATCGGCCTCCCATTTGGGGAGGCTATCAGCAGCAAGGAATGTGAAGCTAACCATCGAACCCTGCTAATTTCTGCTTACAGCTTTCAACCCAAAGGTAACAGGCCACTGGTATTTGTGTACATGAAGCACATCACAACAACCTAGAGACTGACTCAATCAATGACATACTACTGTCAACTGGAATGATATTCAGATATTCGGGCCTTCATATAGCTCTCTGAATTCAGCAATGTTGTTGGTTGTCTCACCATAGTATTTGCAATAACTAAGAACCATAAATGCCCATTTGAATTTCTAAGAATAACCCCCCCCCTCCCCCCTGCGGGTTATGTTAACAGCTCCATCAGATAATTGAGGGGAGGTGGATTCCGTCATAGAAATTATTCTCAGCAGCCCCAGGTTGAAGATAAGGACATCTTATTCAGTTAGTACTTTCTGTTTAGACGGGGAGCAATTACCAACGCCCAGGTGCCAACTAACAGAGCCACCTTCTAATCTTTGGGATAGTGCCAGTGATCCCACACTGTGTGCATCATGGATGACTGCATTACCGTCTTGTCACACTTGTCATAATAAGAGCCATGGAATCAATTTTTGAGTGAGAATACGGCTTTCCAGAGGGGAACGTATCTCATGACCTTGATTGTGTATGCTGATGAGATAGTTACAGGTTATTACCAGAGGAGATCAAGAGGCTTAAATATTATTTAGGCCAATTATTTGACATTAAGGGTTAGGCATAGAATTGGCTAGATCCAAGCAAGGGATTGTCATCTGGCAGTGAAAGTACTTTCCTGGGTAGCCAATCTATGCATTCACGGCGGAGTTACCTCTTAGATGCCGTATACAAGATTCTTAGATATCTGCAGTCAAGTCCAGGAAAGTTCCTCTTTTACAATGACTATAGGCACTTCGATGTAGAGATATACAGTGATGCTGACTTGGCTGGATCTCTTAGTGATATGAGGTCCACCGTAGGATACTAACATACTGTGCCTTTGTTGGAGGCAATGTAGTTACATGGAAGCTCTGTTGTCAAAAGCTGTGCCTAGGCTCCCGCTTTGCCGCCTAACCCGCATAGGGAGGGTGATCGTCTAGGCATAGCCCGCTTACGCTTTACCCACCTTGGGCGTCATAGGGAGAGGTCCTAGACTTTTGGAGGGCAATTAGGGAAGCTGACTAAGGACCGTTACAAGGTATCAACTAAGATGTAAACACTGCAACCAAGCTTTAGAAATGGTTCATTTTTTTATCTTATAATTTAAAAATAATCATAGCTGTAGATTGCGTCTTAGACCCTTGATCTCAAATTACATGTGCATCACCACTTGAGAAAAGGCCCAATCTCTTAAGAACCCAAAATTTTCATTCTTTTATTGACTAATTTGAACATTAGATCAAATCTCTATCTTGGAAAATTTTCTAAAAACTTTCTAGTTGTATCAAATTAACTTATATTTCATTCTAATTGGCTAATAGATGTCTTTAAATCCAAAAACTCGAATTCTTTTATTTCCAAACAACTGATTTACTTATTATTTTTTGTCTTTTTAATTTGTTAATTGTTGGTTGCTAGTTATGAGTTGCTATTTTACACTTTCAAACTACAATTTTATATGATGATTGATACTTAATGAGTAAATAATCACGTTTTTATCATATTATTCTGTTATTCTCACATATTTATCATTTATATAGATCCTTTATAAATTACTATAAGGGTCTGTTTGGATATTTTCCAGGAAAATCATGGAAAATAGAAAGGGAGCACCATCGTTGGTGGACATCTCCCACACCAAACCCAAATGAGGACCTTTAAATCCACCCACTAAATCTTTGAGGCACCCATGCTAAAACCCATTGACTACTTTCAATCAGATAATGGAGAATGTTTTTCGTGCTGATCTTTCACATGATCAATCTTGAGATCATGGGTGTACCATCAAACAATCAGTTTTTTATTTCACGTGGCACACATTTCAAAAATGTAACCTTAGAATCAGGTTTAAGAGTGATGAGCACCACATGATGTTAAAGTCAATGGCTTCGGGATATGCGCTGTTGGAATAAAAAAACTGACCATAAGAAGGTGAGCCCATGATCTCAAGATCACTCAAGTGAAATATTGCCGCAAAAATGATCTCCATCGTCCGATTCAAAGCAGTCAATGGGTTTTTAACATGGGTGTCCTTAAAGATTCAGTGGGTGAATTTAAAGGTATCCAACAATTTCAACTTTTCTTTGTGTGAGATTCGGTGAGAGAGAAATAGTAGAGAGAGAGAGATTATTAGAGACTAGAGATAAGGGGAGAGAAACCATAGAGAGAAATTAAGAGAGGAATCGTAGAGAGAAACCGTAGTGAGAGTAATTAAGAGAGAAATTGAGAGAGGTAGAGCAGTTAAGCAATGTTCTTAAAGTTGCTGGGGGGGTTCGGGTGATGGGATGATTGTTCGGGTGGAAGTCACTGGCCAGGCGGGCACCCCAAGATCCGTGCAGCCCCTGAAGTATATATACGTACATCTAGTGATATACATACTTTATTTCAACATAAATATATATAGGCTATCAATTTTTGAATTTGTGAAAAAGAAACATTAAAACAAAGTATTAGAATAAAAATCCTTAATTCATAACTATTAACTAAAGTAAAATACGACATTACTACTTACTACAAAACTTTAAAAGCTTATAAGATATAACATTATAGTTTATATTTAATAATTTATCACTCATAACTTATAAAGTTATAAGTTTTATAGCTTATGTTATAAGTTATATCTTATATACATATAACTTATAGTTGACAAGTTATGCAAAAAAAAATAGAAACAAAAATCAAATGGGGGGCGCTCGGGTGGAGGTTCAAGGTTGGGACGGGGTGGGCCTGGCGGGTAGGCTCCTGGGTGGCCCGAGCGGGCTCCCGAGTGGATGCCCTAGGCTTGGTCCGCATTGATGGACGCATCGGGCTAAACGGGGGCGCCTGGAGGCCCGAATCGTCCGGGCGGCCGCCTAAGTTTTGAAAAAAAACAAAAACAAAAACCAAATGATGGGTTCTCGTGCGGGCTTCAGGGCGGGGACGAGTGGCCCGGGTGGACTCCCAGGTGGCCTGAGCGAGCTCCTGGGTGGATCGAGTGGGCGCCCTAGGCCTGGTCCGCCTAGGTCGATGCCTCAAGCTAAACCGTGGTGCCAGGAGGCTTGAATTGTTTGGGCGGCCGCCCCGATCGTTTTTAGACATTGAAATTGAGAGAGAGAGAGAGAGAGAGAGAGAGAGAGAGAGAGAGAGAGAGAGAGAGAGAGAGAGGCCTAATCGTCTACCTTTTTCATTGGAAATGACAAAATCCTCTTATTTTAGGAGGATTTAGCGGTTTTCGATGGAAAGGAAGATGAATTGGTTTGGCTAATCCTATTTTTTAGCCAAACACGAGAAATCAGAGTTTGTTTTTCTTTTCCATTCGATTCCTTTCTTTTCCTGGTATCCAAACACAACCTAAGTTTGCAAAATTACTAGGCTTCACTGCCTAGGCTCCGCCTAAGCCTCATCTGGGTTCCGTTGAGCTCCAAGGGGGTTCTACTGCTTGGGCCCCGCTTGATACATTTAAAAAGTATACATGGAAGTATAAGAAGTAACATCTGTAATCTACCCTAGCGCAGAAACTGAGTATATGGCCATGTCTGAGGGTGCTCGAGAGGGGCTGTGGATCAAAATCATTTAGCAGATATCAAAATTTTAATGAAGCTTCCTATGACACTTCATGGAGACAATGAGGAGGCTACACTTCACATTTCTCCCAGCCATGGGTCAAAATATTGTTCGATACCGATACTTATCGGTTTTGGACATGAACGATACGATAAGAAGGCTTTGTATTGTATACATGGATCAAAATATCATCTAATACTGATACGTATCGTCCCGACATGTATCGGTTTTGGACTTGAACGATACGATACATTGGGTTTTTATTGCCCCCCTTAAAAAACAGTCAAATTATCGTTCAAAGTATCGTCCGTATCGTTCAATATATCGGACAATAATTTGAAATTATCGTCCGATAATTTCAAATTATCGGTTTTGTTTTTTGTTTTTGTTTTTTTGGGAGAAAATCGGAAAGTATCGTCTGCAACCGATACGTATCGTCTGGTACGTATCGATTTTGGGGCTAGACGATATGTATCGAAAATCCGAGATTTTGATCCATGATCATATACCCTTCAAAACAGTCAATTTATCGTCCGATACGGGCAAATTATCGCCCGTATCAGACGATAAATTGAAATTATCGAACGATAATTTCAATGTATCGTCCGATAATTTGATTTTTTTTCTTGTAAAGTTAAAACTTTCAAATTATTGGACGATACAAGCAAATTATCGCCCATATCGGATGATAATTTGAAATTATCAGACGATAATGTGAAATTATCGGATTGGGGCCCAGTTTCTTTTCACCTGTGAATTCAGCCCGTTTTTCTTCTTTCTTTCCCCTTTTTCTTCTTCTTTCCTAGCAGTTTTTCCAGCCAACCTTCTTCCCTAGCTTTTCTTCTTTCTTAGCCACCGGAGACCGAAATTTTTGCTACTGACCACCCGAAAAGCTCGGGATTGTCACGCTTTCGCCGGATATTTAAGAAAAGATATTATTTTCCATCATATAGCTTATTTATCTCTATTTGCTTACATTTTTTAAGTTTTTTTCACTAGATCTACCATATTTATGGGTAGATCTACCCAAAAATATGGTAGATCTTAAAATTTTAGATCTAAATTTGAGGGTTTTGTGTTAAACCCGTCCTTTTTGAGCCTATATTATCATATTTGGTAGTTATCATATTTGGGGGTTTAATTTGTTTTTAAGACTTAATTTTTTTTTTTTTTGTGCTAGTAAATTAAGTTTTAAATAAAATATTAAGTTTTTATATAATACTTAAAAATAAATTATGTTAGCAATTTAAGTTTTAAAAATAAATTAAGTATTTTTGTATTATATAAAAACTTAATTACCCTTAAAAATTAATTTATTTATTATAAACTTAATTTATTTAAAATATAAAAACTTAATTTATTTATTTTATAGAGTTATTTATAAATACTTAATAAATAATATATGTTAGTAATACATGTGTCACATGTGTCATGGGGTATGTGACACCTGTGACACATCAATTATATGTATGACACATCAATTACACATGTGTCGCATACTCCATGACACATGTAATTGTTGTGTCACATGTGACATATACCCCATAACACATGTAATTGATGTGTCACATGTGTCACACATGTGATGATGTGACACATACCTCGTGACACATACCCCATGACACATCAATTTCACATGTGGCATGGGGTATGTGATGCATGTGTCGCATGTGTCATGGGGTATGTGACACATCAATTACACATGTCACACATACCTTATGATGCATGTGAAACATCAATTTCAAATAAATATGATTTTCAAATATTTTAAAAATAAGAATAATATGATTTCTAATATTTTCAAAATTAGAATAATATTGGAAATAATATTTTCAAAATTAGAATAATATGATTTACTAAATTTCAAATGTAATCTAAAATATTTCAAAATTTCAAAATTTTTAGAATAATATGAAATAAATATGGTAAAATATAATCTAATATTTTAAAAATAAAAATAATATCAAATAAAATTTCAAAAATTAGAATAATATCAAATAAATTTGGTAAAATATAATCTAATATTTAAAAAAAAAAAATAATATCAAATAAATTTTCAAATGTAATCTAAATTTTTTAAAAATTAGAATAATATCAAATAAAATTTATTTTTAAGTGTAATATAAATGTTTTAATTTAATCCAATCGTTTGCTCAGTCATGTAGGTGAAATAAATAAATATGGTACATGGACAACATTTAGCTTGACAATACGACACAATAATAGATGGTGATAGACTCCGAATAGAATGCAAGCTTTGTGAAAAAAAATTGCTGGGAGGAGGTATCACACGGTTGAAGGAGTATTTGGCTCATGTTAAGGGAGAGACAAAAGGATGTCTCAATGTACTTAGAGAGGTGAGAGAAGCTGTCAGAGCTAGTTTACAGGCGGCAAAGGGAAAGGAAAAAGCAGAAGCCAATCGAGATAGAGAAATGTATGAGAGAATAAGGAGGGGAGATCTAAAGTTTTCTGCACCTGGACCTGAGGATGATGCGGATGAGGATAGAGATGAGCAGACAGCGAGAGTCATGAGGGAGAGTGCTAGAGAAGCACGACAACGATGAGATAAAGAAGAAGCTGATTATCGGTTTTGGTCTAAGTTGAAGGGCCCATCCATGCCTGCTGCTGCTGGTAGATCTAGTCATAGGCCACATGTTGTTGATGATGATGAGGATATTCATGAGACTGCCGGGTTGCATAGGTCAGCATTAGTGAGGGAGACCATACCGTCTACTACAGGCCGTACTACAGGTCCCATGGATCCGTTCATGTATCGGAAAGAAAACTCTAAGCAAACTAAATTGAGTGCAATTCCACTAACAAAATGGGAGAAGAGGCTTGGAAAATCGATTGCAAAGTTCGTGATATACAATCACGTTCCGAGTCAGGTTGTGGAGTCGTCGTACTTCAAAAGTATGATTGATACAAGTGCAGGAGCAGGTCCAAGAGTTAAAAAGCCTTCTGCATACGAGGTATCTGGGCCCTTATTAGATGATGAGTACAAGGAGATAGGAGCTTATGTGGACAACTTCCACGAAGTATGAGATGAGAGAGGTTGCACAATTATGTGCGATGGATAGACCGGTCTCACAAGGAAGAGTTTGATCAACTTTTTGGTCTACAGCGATGTCGAGACAGTATTTCTAAAATCAGTTGATGCTTCTAAACACGCGAAGACGGCTGATTACCTCTTCCAGCTAATGGATAAGGTAGTTGACGAGGTTGGAGAGAAGCGGGTTGTGCAGGTGGTAACAGAAAATGTCGTCAATTACAAAGCCACAGGAAGATAGTTAATGTTGAAGAGACGTCATTTGTACTGGACCCCGTGTGCCGTTCATTGCTTGGACCTCATTCTTGAGGATTTTTTGGGAAAGAGAAGCAAGGTACAGACAACTATTCAGAAGGGAAGAACGATTACTTCCTACGTGTACAATAGTGACAAGTTGGTGAATCTAATGAGAGACTTCACTAAGAACGAGCTGCCCCAGCCTGCGATTACACGATTTGCGACGCAATTTCTAGCCCTATAGAGCTGGGCTAGATATAGTCGTGAGCTGAAAAGCATGGTCAACTCCGAAGAATTGAGAAAATATGAGTTAGAGCTCCCACGATCAAAGAGACCTGCTTTGAATGAAGTTGGTGACCTGATCTACAACCCCTAGTTTTGGGCAGATGTTGACCACCTGATCGCCATCACTACCCTGTTGGTGCAAGTGTTTAGGTTGGTAGATGGTGATGAGAAACCATCGATAGGGTATGTTTACGAGTCAGTGGATAAGGCAAAACTGGCTATTAAAACCAAATGCCCTACAAAATATAAACGATATTGGGCGATTATCGACAAGAGGTGAGATGGAAAATTCCACCAGTGCTTGCATGCCGCAGATATAACATGTTAAACTGCTTATGAAGTGATGTTTATTTATTTATTATTTTTCATATTATTCACTGTTTCCAAAATACTGATGAGATTGCTCATATTTGATGTATAACATACTACTTGAATCCGGCCTTCTAGTATACGCGACGCTTCGAGTTGAGTGAGGCTGATGAAGTGTACAGCGATTTGCTTAATGTGATCCAACGAATGCTCCTTGAGTTGGCGGACCAAGGTCAAGCCATCAGAGATGTGAGTAATCATACTTTATAACTAGTAAGTCAAATGTCATATGAACATTATATTGATATGTGGGTTATTGCATTCCATCTTTGTAGATTGACATGTTCCGCAAGAGACATGGGTCATTTGGGACCCCGTTGACGCAATCCCAAATGAAGCACGATAAACCCGTTGATTGGTGGATGCACTATGGAGGTGATGGTCAGATACTGAGGCGGGTTGCAATGAGGGTTTTATCGCAAGCGTGTTCATCATCCAACTGTGAGCGAAATTGGAGCACCTTCTCTCTCATTCACAGAAGACGAGGAATAGGCTAACTATGGAACGATTGGAAAAGTTAGTCTACTGTCACTACAACATGCGATTAAGGGTCAGGAATATGCAGAGGACCAACCGTGGTAAGCAATTATATGAAGTCTTAGTTCATACAATTTTTATTTGATATAATTGATGAGGCATATACTAATTCATCTATCATATTCTACCTTACAGATAGTGAATATTTTGATCCCATCCAGTTGCATTATATATTTACGGAGGATGAGCCTTTGAATCAGGGGATCGAAGAGAGAGAAGAGCCAGTGTTGGATACTGAAGGCACTGTATGGCTAGACAATGCTGAAAGAGTAGCAGAGGAACAGACTTTCCAACTACCGAGGCAGAAAAGAAGATTGAATCGCCATTCAGTGGTTGGATCTGATGATGAAACGCAATCCGATAGTGATAATGACGATGATGGGAGTGCTGGGGGTGATGGTGGAGGCGATGAAATCCACGCTAGCACTAGTGGTGGAGGTGATGATGTTGATCCATCTTATTCTTATGGAGGTATTGCTTCATGAGATGATGAGCCGGTAACAATGTATGACACTCCTACATTTAGAGGTGGAGGGGTTGAAGGAAGATGAGTGTCAGAGTCTTACCAAACAGCACCACCACCACAACAAGGTTCACAAAATGATGTGGGTTATATGACTTCCAGATTCGGGGGATTTAGTTTGCAAAACACCGAAGATTCAACAACCAGTAACCTATACTATCGGCCTCAACCAACCTACCCTGGGCCATATGACTTCGTTAGTCAATTTTTGGAGGACCGACCTTTACTTATTACACTAAGCCATATTCGTCGCTAATTCCTCAGTTTCAAGGGGGCACATATGATCATGGGTATCAATATGGCCAACATTACAGGGAAAGCTCACGCACCAATGATGATGATCACGAGGGGGAAGAACCACCACGAAATTCAATGTGGCTTTAAAGTAAGTTTTTCATGTACGATATACCTTCTAATTTTGATTATGAGTCATGTACAATGTAATTTAAGTTTTGCATTGATAAAATTATGAAATATGCATCAAATAAGCCTAAAATAAAATTAAAAAAAGTTGAAATAAATAGAAAATCATTAAATTTAATTTTTCTAATTTTTTTAGTACTTTTCGGGATTTTTTTGAAAAAAAATAAAAATTTCAATGTATCAAACCGATACATTGAATGTATCGAACGATACCCGATACGTATCGTCCTGGAGGTCAGGACGATACGTACCAGTTTTCCGGTATTTTGGCCCATGCTCCCAACCCTATGTACCACGAAAGAATGAAACACATTTGAGGTAGATTGTTATTTCATTCGGTAGACAAAGTAATCAAATGAGTTTGCTACTCCTCAAGTGAGCTCCGAGGAACAAGTTACCAATTTACACACCAAATTTGTTGGAAGATTAAGATTAGTTGACATTCTATCTGTTGTCCTTGATTGTTATCTATGCTCTATTGGGATATGCCTGTGTATATGTACTTGGTTTAGCGGTATTTTATACATAGTATTGGGTGTGTTGTAATGTAAAGTTATTTTAGTCAATGTGATTTAATATAGAGGCCACTAGGGGATGCCAATCCTTCTAGGTCATTTGCTACTCTCTCTTTCTCTCTGTCATTCTTCTCATCCGAACTAATCCCAACCGTAATCTCTTATGTGAAGTCAATTTGCTGTCAGGGCCTTGTCGTTCCAATTTAACCTGTTGCTGGTATCACCTTGACCCTTGCAGACTGTCAACATGAAGACATGCTGATGTCAGCCAGGTTAAATGCTTGACCATAGATGATCAAAGTAAGCACCTAGATCTGATTGTTTTTCTGTTTCTGTCCACTTTTGTGAAGTGACTAGTGTTTTGAGTTCTAGATTCGGAGATTCAATGGGATTTGTGAAGAAACCCCTGTTTAACAGTTTTTTGTTGTATCATACACTGAGATCAGATCTGCCTCGCATTTCTATTCCCATTTGGATCGATTTTACGTACCTGCAATCCCTTTGAAGCAGCTTGGTGATTCATGAAGTCATACAAGAGAAATCTTATTTTTTCTATTTTGCTAGTTTAACGTGCTATCTGAACTTGATCCCCTACTCATCTTATTAGAGCCCCAGTATTGATGTGTGGAGGTATATGATCGATCAATCCGAAGTATATGCATCTTCCTGTATCAGTTTTCTTTGGTACTTGTGACTATTGTTTGGAGATGCCTCGATTTGTTTTGGGTTTTTTGCTGTTTTATGGTGTTGCAACTTGCAAGTACCATATTTCTGCATCTATAGTTTGAATCAGTGAGTACTCCAAATCAGAGATAGTTCTTTAACACTTGTCTCCTGAATAAATGTTTTTTCATGCTGGGTATTACATCAATTGAAGTGATATTGATACTGGATTGGTTGTGCTCTGCTGGCAGCATCATAATCTGGTATTTGGACTTTTTGTGGAGGTATTTCCCACATTGGATGATATTGGTGGAGGTGTTTCCCACAAAATTTGATATTTGGTATTTATTGTGGAGGTGTTTCCCACATTGATTGCTTTGTTCTTGTGATATAAAATGATTCAAATTTAAGGGCTGATGTGTAGGGTGCTGAGCTTGCCACTTCTGGGCCATCGTGTGCTCCTGCATCATCCACATATTCAGCCGTAGATTCTCATCATTCTTCTAAGTTCTACCTGGATTATTGATTACGGTCAGTGCCACAGATCATATGACGGGATGGCCGCAATTAATTCTCATCATCTGCTCCTCACACGTTATCTGGGCAAGTCCGGTTGGCAGATGGCTCTTACACTCTGATTACCAGTATGGGTGATTTTCCCTTATCCTCTTATCTCTCCCTTACTAATATTCTTCATGTTCCTCAACCTAATGTTAATCTGTTATTTATGCATCGTCTAACTAAATCTATGAACTATTCTGTGACCTCCTTCCCTATTCACTATATTCTTCAGGACTTGTGTACTAAAAGTTTATTGGCACATGATATGAAAGGGCTGGTTTCTACTATTTCGGTGATGATAGGAGTGCTGCCCTCTCTTAGAGTGTACATGTTTTGCCAAAGATACTTGAGGTGGTGGCCTGCCCATCTAGGACATGCTAATCCTCAGCACTTATGGTTGCATCTTTAAAAAACACTTGTAGTTCCCTTAACTCCAATGTCAAACTTGTCAACTCTCAAACCATGGTCGTACTTTATTTACTCCTCATATGCATCGTAGTGAGTATTTGTTTGATCTAGTGCGTAGTGATGTTCTGGGATCTGCTCCTATTACCTCTTTTGATGGCTTTCGATATTATGCCACCTTTATAAATGATCACTCCTGCTGCACTTGGGTGTAGTTGCTTAAAACTCGTGAGGATGTAGTTTCTACTTTTTATGAATTTTGTGACTATGGTCCAAATTCAGTTTGGCAAGATCATTAAGGCTCTCAGATCGGATAATGTTGGAGAGTACATTTTAGTGCTTTTAGGTCTTATCTTGAGAAAAGTAGAACCATGCAACAAATTTCCCGTCCTTATACTCCACAACAAAATGGTGTTGCGGAGCGTACCAATAAGCATTTCGTGGATGTTACAAGATCTCTTTTGCAAGGGATGCATGTTCCCCAAGCTTATTGGTCAGTAGCTTTGCTTACAGCAACCCATTTTCTTGACCGTACCCCAAGTCGATTTTGAAAGGTCAAACTCCATTTCATATTCTTAACCCCAATGTTACTTTATTTGAAGTTGAGCCTAAAGTCTTCGGATGCATTTGTTTTGTTCAAGATCTTCGTCCCCAACAACAAAATCTTGATAACAAAGCCATTTGTTGTATTTTCCTTGGGTATTCTTTCATACTTAAAGGATATCGCTGCTATGATCCTAAGACTAGAGGGTTGTTTGTTTCCATGGATGTGACCTTCATTGAGAATATTCTATATTTCTCTCATGCGTCTCATATGCAGCAATCTTCTCCATCCTCTATTCTGCAAGAACAATTTGTGGTTTATCCTCCTCCCGTGTCTTCTCCTACGGTAGGTGTTTCTCCAACCCTCCTACTTCTATGCGAGGTCGGCCTCCTATCAAGCACTCATATGAACGCTGGAGCAAGTGCCTCCCATTCAAACCTCGTGTATCACATGACCATTTACACTAAGGTCCTTCAGGTACACATACATCTTATTCTCCTGCTTTCCCCATTATTGTGCCTTCATCTATTGTTGATAACCTTTCTTTACCTATTGCGCTTCATAGATGTAAAAGGGGTTGTGTTATTGCTCATCTCATTACACAAATCTGTTTCTTATTAGACTGTATCCCCTGCATATCATTCCTATCTGGCAAGAGCTGTTGTTGCTATTTCTTGCTCCGTTTGTGAAGCCCTTCATAATCCCTGTCGATCAACTGCCATGTATTAGGAAATGAAGGCTCTTGAGAAGAATCAGACATGGGAACTTGTTGATCTTCCTTCCAACAAATGCCATGTTGGCTGTAGATGAGTGTTTGCAATCAAATATAGAGAGAAAGGTACAGTAGAGCTTTCTACAACACGCCTCGCAGGGAAAGGTTTCACTTAGATGCCTGACTTAGAGTTCACTGCAACCTTTGCTTTGCTTGCCAAGCTCATTTTTTTCGGGGCATTATCTTTTTGGGTACTCATCATCATTTCCCCTTATATCAGGTGGATATAAAAAATGCCTTCATGCATGAGCATTTGAGTGAGGAGATCCACATGGACCCCCCACCTGGCTTTCTACTTCAGGGGGAATATTCCTGGGAATGTTTGTTGCCTTTGAAAATTAAATTATGGACTGAAACAGTCTCCAAGAGCATGGTTTCAAAGGTTTAGTATTATTGTCCTGGCAATGAGATTCATCTGATGCTACTTCGGTTACACATGTTGGTATTTGTTGATGACATTATAGTTACTAGTGATGATTCTGCCTTTATCACTCGTGTTAAGGCATAGTTAAATCGAATCTTTGAGGTGAAAGGTTTGGATCGACTCAGATTTTTCCTTGGCATTGTGATTACTAGATCTTTGAGAGCGATATTCCTCTGAAAGAGAAAAATTACCTTCAATTTGCTGCAGGATACTGGTATGCTGGGATATAGACTTGCCAACTCTCTCATGGATCCTAAACATCATCTTCACGCTGACACTGGAGAGCCCTTTCTCATCCATGTCAATCAAGGTAGTTAAGGCAGTGTGGCGAGGTCCTGGCGAAGAGGTTCACGATGCCATGACGAGACTATTTATTAATTTTTAATTTTTTTATATATTTTTAAAAATTATTTGATCTATTAATTTGTAGTATTCTTTTTTTGTTTTTTATTTGTTTCTATTTTTTATAAAGGAAGAAAAACAAAAAAAATATAGAAAAAAATTCAACTACCGAAGCATCATAGTTTGATTCTAATATTGACGTTTCACGTTCTAGGTATAAACAAATATCAATAACTACAAATCAAATATGTAATATCAACAAATTTGCAACATGGTAAGTATAAATAAATAAATAAAAAATATTAACAAAAATAGAATTTTAAAGAATATTTAATATCAAGTACACATATCGTAGTGTTGCCGACTCTGAGGTTTCGTCGACCGGTAGCGCGCTGAGGTGTAGCCGACGCTAGTGTTGGTAGCTGCCTTGATGAGAGAGAGAGAGAGGGAGGGAGAGAGAGAGAGAGAGAGAGAGGATTTTGTAAGTTATTAGTTGGGATTTTGTAACTTCTAAGTTAAATTTTGTTACTTATATATTATAAAAATGTTATAACTCATAATTATTATAAGTTATAACAATGTCATACTTATAACTTATCTATTTTATAAGTATTATACGTTATTTTCCAAAAACAATCGCATTAGTGGCATAGTGATGCCATAGTGCTATTATGTCATGGCGATGCTATGACGTATTTGGTTGTATATGGTGTTTCCTATGGCCATTCGCTCGCCATGGTGATGCCATAGCGTCGCCTTGGCAACCATGGTATCAATGATTTGTTGGGCGACTTATCTATCTCACTAATACTTGACCAGACCTTACCTTTGCAATCTCTGTTGTTACTCAATTCATGCATGCACCACGGGTGCCACACATGGGAGGCAGTGCATCACATACTACATTATATTATGTCTTCTTCCAGGAGAGGACTATTCTATTCCAATGTTGTATATTTGTCTATCAACTGCTATAGTGTTCACGAATTATGCTGGGGCCCCTACAGATCGTCGATCCACGTCTGGATATTGTGCTTTCCTTAGTGGTAACCTGGTGGTGTGGAAAAGCAAAAGGCAAGGTGTTTTCTTTAAATCTAGCACATAATCGGAATATAGAGTTATGGCTCATGACACCTGTGAGTTCTTATGCATGGGTCAAAATATCAGATGATACCGATAAATATCGTTTTAGAGGGTCCCCGAAACGATAAAAATGAGTTTTATCAGGTGCCCACCAAAATAACCTAATTATTATGGACGATAATTTCAAATTACCGGATAATAATTTGAATGTATCAGACGATAATTTGGCAGACTGACAGGGCCAAATTATCTGACGATACATTCAAATTATCGGACACAGACGATAATTTGAAATTATCGTCCGATACAGACGATAATTTGAAATTATCGGACGATAATTTGATGCACGAGTTTTCTTGGGATTAAAAAAAAAAATTGTATCAAAATGATACATTCAATGTATCGCCGATACATTGAATGTATCGGACGATACGCGATACTTATCGTCCTGGAGTTCAGGACGATACGTATCGGAATTCTGATATTTTGATCCATGCTCTTTTGGCTTCGCTCTGTCCTTATTGAGCTTGGTTCTCTGTCTACTCTTATGACGTTGCATTGTGATAATCAAGCGTCTATTGATATTGCGACCGACTTCGTTCTTCATGAGAGAACAAAGCATATTGATGTAGACATTCATTTTATTTAGGAGAAGATTAAAGTTGACATTATTGATACTCCTAGAGTTACCAATGGAGATTAATTGGAAGATATTTTACTAAGGTGCTTGGTCCCATAACTTCAGAATATTCTTGTCAAACTGGGCATGATCGATATCTATGCACCAGCTTGAGGGGGACTATTAGGATATGTGTGTGTATATTTACTTGGTTTAGTGCTGTACTATACTTAATATTGGGTCTGTTGTAATGTAAGGGTATTTTAGTCTATGTGGTTTAATATCACATTTCCTGGTATTTTAGCCTGTGTTGTAATGTAAGGGTATCTTCCTAAATTTTTCCCTTCTCTAAAATTAAATTTCTCGGTTCATTTTCCATGACTTTTTCCCCCAAAGCTCGCAGGTTCAAGCATTGCTTACCTATGGGTGCAAAAAAATAAAAAATTGAAACCCGAAAATCGAGCCTTCCGAACATGGATCAAAATATTAGAATTCCGATGCGTATCGTCTTGAACTCCAGGGCGATACATTTCGCGTATCGTCCGATACATTCAATGAACTCCAGGACGATACGTATCGCGTATCGCCCAATAATTCAATGATCGGCGATACATTGAATATATCGTTTGATACAATTTTTTTTTTTTTAAATCCCAAAAAAACTCGTGCATCAAATTCTATTTGATGGACGATACAGACGATAATTTGAATGTATCGTCCGATAATTTGGCCAAATGGGGTCCCTGTCAATCTGCCAAGTTATCAGATGGTACATTCAAATTATTGTCCGATAATTTGAAATTATCGTCCGTATCGGACGATACGAACGATAATGTGAATGTATTTTCTGATAATTTGGCTAAATGGGGTCCCTGTCAATCTGCCAAATTATCGTTTGATAATTTGAAATTATTATCCGTATCGGACGATACAGACAATAATTTCAATGTATTGTCCGATAATTAGGTTATTTTGGTGGGTACCCAATAAAAATAATTTTTATCGTATCGAGGACCCTAAAAAACGATAAGTATCGGACGATACATATCGGTATCGTTTGATATTTTGACCCATGCTTCAGAAATGGCCCGAATCAGACAAAAATAATTGAAAACCGACACTGAAATTAACAGATTCAGCCTGATTTTGTTGCAGTTTTGGTGCTTGAAAATCGAAAACCAACCCGGTAGGGTGAGAAAACCGAGAAAACCTCGAAAAAACTGAAAAATAAAAAAAATAAAAAAAATAATGAGGAAAAACCGAAAGATGAACCGAACCAAACCGACCGAAACCGAAATCGGATCGGTTTTGTTTCGGTTTGGGGAGTTGAAAAGTTCGGTTAACTGAAGCCGAAATTGAAATGTTTCGGTTAGGGTTCGGTTTTGTAGAAACCGACCCGAATACCAAAATTTTGGTTTCGGTTTGGTTCAGTTAACAGAATCTCCACCCCGAAGCTTACCTATCACAAAAAGAAAAAAGGAAAAGAAAAGATGAGGGCATGGCGCCCATGCTTGCTATGCTATAACCTTGCCATCGTAAGGCCATGGCGCAAGGATACTTTTTTAAAAAAATATTGTTATCCGTTAGTATTATTTATTTTTCTTTCTATTCTATTTTTAAATTTTTTTATATAGGGAGAAATTTTTTTATTAAGTTTTTTAATGATATTATTCAAAAGTTGATTATATAATTCAAAAGTTTTTTAATGATATTATTCAAAAGTTCTACTATTCTATGATTCTAATAGTGGATGTTATTCTATTTAACTATCAAGCATCGGTGTAAGTTACGTACTCTATAATTATGTTGAATTGTTCTATAACTTATGTTTTTGTTAAAATTGCATAATTACATTAATTTTTTGTAAAAATAGAAACCTATCTTTTTTTTTTGAAACGGTCACAAAGAGCAATATATTAGAACATAAAAACGAATTACAATAGCAGCGTACCTTGGCTGGTAGTAAGGAGCTACCGAAACCAAGATACCAGCAGACAGAAAAGAAAACAAAAAAGCGGGCTACGCCCAAAGCGATCGTCCTAATCCCGTGCGCAAACGAATACACGCTTCGACGAAAACCCCTACCGACAGCAATCTTCCCACAACCTAAGGAAGTGTTGAAGCCCATCGTTGAAGATCCTTATTTGGCAGGCGTTCCAGCTGATGAGTAGATCCCTCGCATTTCTAATAATCAGCGAAAATGGTTTCGCCTTGCGATTGAAGATTCTATTATTTCTCTCCAACCAGATCGCCCATAAAATAGCGTACACCATCATAGGCCAAAGCTCTTTCCTCTGGTCACCGAACTTGGTTTCTTTCCACCCCTCCATGAGTTGGCTAGGCCATTGCGGGAAGACCCACTCTATTTTAAAAATCTGAAAATTTTTGTTCCAAATCTTGCGTGCAAACAGACAGTGTAAAAAAACATGATCCATCGATTCGGCCCCCCTCATGCAAAGCATACATTTGTTGGTGATCAGGATGTTTTTTCTGATGATTTGGTCCCTTGTAAGAATCTTTCTTTTAGCGACGAGCCAAGCAAAAAATTTAATCTTCGGCGGCATTCTGATTTTCCAATAACCGGCCCAAATATTGTTCCTAGGCGCAAATCTGTCCCGCTCTTTCTGGCTGTTGTAAAAAGACTTGACAGTGAACTGACCATTGACGTTGTACCTCCACTCCCTCATATCGGCCCGACCAGCAAGAGGTGGCATGTCCCCTACGGCTTTGAGTAGCTCCTGATGTTCCTCCTTTTCCCATTCTCGCAGACGTCGCCTTACTAGGATGTCCCGCACCCAATTTCTGTCGGCCCCTTGGGTATGAGAATAGTTTCTGATGACTGCATCTTTAGAAATGGCGAGCCCAAACATGGTAGGAAATCTCTCGCTGAAAGGCCGATCCCCGGCCCAAACATCCTTTCAGAATCTGATATTTCGCCCATCCCCCCATTTGAAAACCGTCCCCTGCATGACCTCCTGCGTGCAACTTTTGATTGCCTTCCACCACGGCAATTGTTGGTTTTGATGAGAGATATCTTGGCTAGGGGTACCATACTTAGCCGTCGTAATTTGGTGCCATAGGTTGTGTCTCTCGCCTTCATCTCCTATCCTCCAAGCCCACTTAGCTGACAAAGCTCTGTTCATTAACCGCAGATTTTTGATGCCGAGATCGCCGTCTTCTTTAGCTTCGCAACATTGGTCCCATCAAACAAGGTGAAATTTCTTCCGCTCCCCCGCTCCCTCCCAGAGGAATTCCCTAACAGTCTTCTCAAGTTTCTGTATGATACCGGCCGGGGCGTGGAGAAAAGACATCATAAAAATGGGGATGGATGCAAGCGTGGATTAAATAAGAGTTAGCCGTCCACCATAGCTTAACAGTTTACTCTTCAAAGTCGTCAACTTTCTCTGGAATTTCTGCACCACTGTGTCCCATAGCCTAACTCTCCTCCTCCCGAAGCCCAACGGTATTCCTAAGTACGATATGGGGAGCTCCGTCGAAATACAACCGATATCCCTCGCAACTGTAGCGGTGATATTAGCAGGGATATTAATTCCAGATAGGCTGGATTTGTGAAGGTTGATTCTCTGGCCCGAAACCGCCTCAAATATTGTGAAGATGTCCTTGATTATCTTTAACTCCCTGTCCCCGTTATCAGCATTACAAAAAACCAGCATATCATCAGCATACTGCAGGTGGGAAATCGTGGGCCCCGCGTCTGCCGTTGTGAGACCTCTTATCAGATTTCTAGTTTCAGCTCTGTTTATCAGCAAGTGTAATGCCTCCCCTACACAATTGAAGAGCAGCGGAGATAAAGGGTCACCTTGCCTAAGACCCTTTTTACTTCGGAAAAAACCATGAGGTGTTCCATTGATCAGCATCGAGAAGCGAATCGAAGCATAACAACCTTTCATCCACCGCCTCCACTTCTCACCAAACCCTATTTTCATCAGCATATACTCAAGGAAGTCCCATTGAACTGTGTCGTAGGCTTTTTCCGTGTCGATCTTGAAGATCCAACCTTTGTTATTACGCTTGTTGGCGGAGTATATAGTTTCCGAGTCTGCCACGACGATGTCCATAAGTTGTCTTCCAGGAATAAAAGCACCTTAGACATTGGATATTAGTTGGCCAATCACGCCCTTTAGACGGTTAACTAACGCCTTAGATATGATTTTGTACGCGCTCCCGATGAGGCTTATCGGGCGGTAATCCGTAATTGATGTGGCTCCCTCTCTTTTCGGGATCAGCGCTATGAACGAGGAATTCATACACTTATTAATCTTTCCCGTGATGTAGAAATGCTGAATCATCTTCATGTAATCAGTGGCGATGGTCTCCCAGCAGTGTCGGAAGAATTCCGTAGTGAACCCATCCGGTCCTGGCGATTTATTAAAACCCGAGCCTTTTAGCGCCCTTTTCACCTCCTCTTCGTCGAAAGGTCTTTCGAGCTCCATGGCTTCCTGATTGGGTATGGATCGAAAATGAATTCCCTCCATCTGAGGTCTGCTGATCGTGCCGCAATCGAACTGCCGCTGGAAGAAGTGAACAATTTTGGTCGATATACTATCCGGTTCCGAGTATTCTTCGCCGTTAATGCTGATGGAAGTGATATGGTTCCTTCTTCTCCCATTTGCAATCGTGTGAAAAAATCTGTTGTTCCCATCTCCCTCCCGTAGCTAATGAGCCTTTGACTTTTGTCACCATTCCTGTTCTTCCTGAAGGATCAGTCGGTTGAACTCAATCCGAAGGGCGGTTCTAATGTCTTTCTCGGTGTTGGTTAACGCCTTCACTTCCTCCGCTGAATCCAAGACAGCAATTTCTGCCAAGATTTTATTTGTAAGTATCCTTGTCTTGCCGTATACCTCCTTGCTCCATTCCTTAATTCTGATTTTCAGGTTCTTAAGTTTGGTGCAAAAAATATAATCAGGAGAGCCAACCACATAATCGTGTGTCCACCACTGGTTAACCAAGTGTTTGAACTCCTCATTCATTAGCCAAGAGTTGTTGAATCTGAAGGGGCTCGAGCAGTATCCAACCCGTCGCTGCTGCCCAGTCGAAAGTAAGATCGGTCTATGATCCGAAATCGTAGTAGACATCACGCTTACCTAGTGATCCGTCCCGATATCAAGAAAATCGACCTGACATAAGAATCTATCCAACCGGCATAGAGTGGGGCGATCTTGGCCGTTGGACCAAGTGAATCTTCTCCCTGTCATACCGAGATCAAGCAGTGCCCCTTGGGAGATATAGTTGGCAAACATGTCTGAAGCCGTAACATCGATCGAGCCCGAGTTTTTCTTCTCATTGTTTAATAACGCATTAAAATCCCCTCCGATACACATCGGTAGATCCCATTTTTCTATCACCGCGCTAAGTTCGAAAAAGAAATCCTTCCTGCTGATGTTGTCGTTGGGGCCATAAACAGTGATGGCGACCCACTCCTTTCCATTACTCTGGTCCTTTAGGTGCGCGGCGACCAGAAAATTCCCCGATTCCGAGTCCATCATCGTATGGCGATCCGTATCCCAGGCAAGAAGAATACCACCCCTAGATCCATCAACTTCCAATGTGATCCACTCCCAGGCAGGTCCAGGCAGCACCGATCGAACCATGGGAGTGTTGGGAGTTCCCCATTTGGTCTCTTGCAGCCCAATGACCTCCAGGCACCGCTGTTGAAGGAAGGCTTTCACCATCGCCCTTTTATCGGCGACTCCTAACCCTCGCACATTCCAACTTAAGAAAAGCGAATTCACCATTAACATAGAGATAGCCGAAAACCCCATCCGAAGCGGCCCCATCCTAGGAATCCATCTTCTTTGACGACCCGTTGCGGCCCTTCCCATTCCTTTGCGTCTTCTTTCCTTTGTTATAGATAATGCCATGATTTCCTCTTGTATAAATTAATCCCCATCTGGATCGGACCCCGCTCTTTCTGCCTTTTTGCCTCCGTCTTTGCCATCTATTTTCTTTTGTTCAGAATTTCCCCATCAAGTTTGATCAGCCCTTCTCGTTCTCCTTGATAGGTGATTCCCAGTTCGGACCCTATCTGATAAACCCTTTCCCCATCTGTTGCTTCTTGATCCTCCTTCTCGGCCGTTGTGTCTGTCAAACCGTCACAGTCCTCCCCTACCTCTTTGAGCATTTGATCGTCAACGGGCGAAGTAGCAGGTCCGGCGACTGGATCTTTTCCCTTAGGTACCGTGTCTCGCATAGCAAGAGAAGGAATCCTGAATGACGAAGGCCCTAGACCCATATATCTGCCCTGGACGGGTTGGCCTGCCCAAGTAGGGTCGGTTTGATCTCCCGGCGGGTCGGGTAAGGCCTTATCTGCCCGTTTGAAACGATTACACAACGGCCCATCGACCGAGAAGTTGGTCTCATTTGG
The DNA here is from genome assembly GCA_021018995.1 of Chloranthus sessilifolius. Classification (NCBI taxonomy): domain Eukaryota; kingdom Viridiplantae; phylum Streptophyta; class Magnoliopsida; order Chloranthales; family Chloranthaceae; genus Chloranthus; species Chloranthus sessilifolius. The sequence continues at coordinate 86,106,563 of CM037594.1, read as the reverse complement.
ACCCGTCGCGTGTCCCATCTTATCTCCTCTCTACCAGTTGTCCGAACAAGTAACATGTGTCACCATCTCGCCATTTAAAGAAATTCTAGCATCCTTTTCACGGTCTTTGCCGCAATGCGCAGATGAATGGTGGACGATGCCTCGGCCCAGACTATCCCAGTTTTCAGAAAAGTTGAGTGCGAACTGAATCCCCCTCTCCCTAGTCTGCCTCGGATCCTGGTTCGAAGACGACGCAGATAGATAAGCCTCTCTGGGACACATGTCGTAGCCCCTCGTAACATCATTCATAACTGTGTCCTCCCACGTGGTTGACTTGCGATGCAACAAAACCCCTCTTTTGTCGGCCTCAGCGCCAGATGTCTTGCTGCGGATAGCTGAAAAGTCACTCGCCAGCCGTCTAGAACCTTCTCTCTCCAGAGCCCTGGCGTCTGCATTTAAAATACTCCAGCGGCCTTTCGCAGAAGTGGACACGTGTCCCAGTCTCTCATTATCTCCCCCTTTTGTCTCTCTACCATCTTTAGAAGCTGGCTCCTCTACAACGACGACCCCTTTAGCCTGTTGGTCCGTTAGCTCATTGCAGCCCCCTTCCAGCTCAGCATGGCACACCGCTCGATGTTGCCGATTGATCCCCCCCATCGTGCCGACCGGCCACACGACGGTCTGCCGGTCGGTATGGAACCTGATCCGCGAACCATGGAGGCCTTGGAACTTCGTCCCATCCCAGCGATGCATTACCCTCTGAACCTCCCCCATCTGGCCGAGAACTTCACCGCCAGTGATCGATGTGTTCTGTACATCACCGGCCCCTATCCGACCGGTATTTACTACGCCATTATCTCCAACCGTCGTCCATTTCACCCGCTCCAGTTCACAGTACCACCTATACCTTGTATCGTCGATCTCGACATCTCCCCCCCGCGGTACATTGGAGAAGTTCGAGGTACGGACTACGATCCTTGTGTAATGGATGTTCATCCTATCAGCAGTGCCAACGTGAACGCCGAGAAAGATTCCGCAGAGACGTCCTATTCCGCTAAGGACCTCGTTGGTCCATCGGAAAGGTGGGAGGCCGTAGATGCGCAACCAAAGGCTGCCATCATCCTCTTTTTGTAAGCTAGATCGAAGGTTTTCATCCTCCCATCTGCGGCATCTAAAGACAAGTCCGTCTCGCTCAAACGACCTGTGAGAGACTAAACGAGCAATATCCGCCGGCCTCTGTTCCGAGAAAGCGACGAGGAAGAAATTTTTTGTAACTTTTGATTTTGTAAAAATAGTGTTAACAGTTTCTCCCAAACTCTGTAATAAAAGGTCTTTAATGCTATCTTCATTTAATGGAGGGTTGTTGGTATTAACTATTATCCATCTATTATGGTTTTCACTTTTTTGCTGGGCATCTCTCTCCCCCGAGACATGAATGGTGGGTAAGCCGCGTTCTGTTGGCAAAGTGGTAGAAGGAAACGATTTATCCATCCCGGTCGGGCCTCTGTTTCGAAAAAATCGAGCTGGTAATCCTGGTTTCCTCCCACCTTCATTCGATTGCCCCGGCGTGGCATCTCTCCCATCTCCGTGTTGAACATCCAAATGTTTGTGTCGCACGTTAATCTCTTTGAATTTCCTACCCGCTAAGCTCCATACGTTCAGAAGATTCCGTTCTTAACCTCTCGCAATGACCTTCGGGGATAGATTTCGGCGTGCCACCATCGTTGACGAATTAAAAGTGGCCGAGCAAGAGATAATCTTCCCCGAGCTCCAATGGGCATCACACCCTCCGGTGAAGCACCGGATCCGTCTTTTAAAGTTGAGATTTCCACAAGTACAACATATCCAATCCCCATTCCTGACGATAATCGGCGCTCCCCGTCTTTGAAAGTGGCCGCCGGCTGTGACCATCGGCCCGCCGTGGCTCTTCTCCGATACTTTTACTTCTCCCCATCTGTTGCTAACTCAGTTTACATAAGTTAATAGAACCCTATTTTTAATTTTGTTTTTTTTTTAAAGTACAAATTAAGGGATACTGATCTCATTGTGAAATCAAGAGATACACTTTGATTTCACGGTGAAATCAGTCAAATCATAAAGACAACAAAAGAGTTACTAATATAATAATAATAAAAAAATGTATCAGTCTTTTGAAATAAAAATTTAGTGGAATGATGGACCGTTAACGCTACTGCCTTGCCACTTATTTGCCGCCTTCTAGAGGGTTGATCAGCTGATTCGTTCTTTGACGTGTGAGTGTGTGTGTGTGAGTGAGGGAGGGAATAGTTTTTTTAGGACAAATAAGGCTTAAAAGCCCGTTAAATTTGTATAAAATAACAAACTAGCCCTTACAAACAATTAAACAGACATAAAAAGCCTTTTTGAAGATAGCCTTTATGGCAAAACAGTGGCACTAATCTCATATGGCGACACCACGACATTGCTATTTGAATATCTGCTAGCTGTTTGAGTTTTATGGCGAGATTGGTCGCCATGGAAAAGCTATAGCGGTGTTTTAACTACACTGTTTCCCTCTCTAAATCACATTTCGCAACACCCCAGGTGTCTCCCATTGTTTGGGAAACCACATGGTACTGGTTTCTCAAATGCGTCTACCGAGAAACGCTGGAACTCTTGACAGGTGCATTAGCTGGAAACTATGGTTATGCCTAAAACGGTTCAATTTAAGTGATGTCTCATGCCATCATGATGAATTCTTCAAGGCTTCTTTGTCCATTTAAGCTACTAAATATGTGTCATGGAATGGAGCCATGGCAGGTTATATCTATCTATCTATATATATATATATATTGGGTTACTCCTGCTATAATATGCTTTTCCCCTTTTTTCCGTGTGTGTGCATTGTGTGGTTGAGAGTCATTTGTCATTGTTGTGATTAGGATATTTTACTGTAATTTTCGAACTTTCTGAAATAATTTAAATGTTATGAAACCTGATATTCTATATAGCTTTTAGAAATGAAACTTGTGTTGATGCAATGAACTGCAGAAGAACTCAGAGCAAAGCGGAAGAAGCAATTGAAGAAGGATAATGCCTCTAAGATAAAATCATTAGTTGATGAGGTAATATGAGCTGCATTTGCTTCAATAAGCTTTGTGGGAATTTGCGTATTTTAGTTCCTAGTATGCATTAGTTTCTTTTCTGATAAAATCATTAATTGGTGAGGGAATATGATCTGCATTTGCTTCAATAATCTGTGGAAATTCTCTTACTGAAGTTTCTAATGTGTTAGTCATCAATATAGATCAACAATAAAATTTGTATTCTAATTTAAACTCTGTTTCATTTTGTGTTTTTTTGACATCAATGGACAATGTCTATTTCTTGTAAGCATTTTGATGATGTATTAATTAATTACTGATTCCATTTCCATTTCCTACCACTTTTCCATCAATATATTTGGCTGCCCTTGGTATGCTAGCTTTAAAGATGTTTTAAGGGTGAATTCTATGAAAGATGTATGGTAAAAAAATGAGGATCTTTTTGTTTTTAATTATTATTTTGTATTATTATTATTTTTTAGTAATAATTTCTGCTTCTACTTGAGAGTCAAAATTTCAGGAGCTTTCTTCTTTGCTGAGCAGCCTCTAGGTGCTTACTATCTTCTTTTGAGTGTTAGTGGACTCATTGTGATGTTACCTTTAAGATCGGAAAAATTTGATGAAACATACTACACTATTTGAATTCTCTTCTTCTATAATGGGTTAGGCCTACCTATACAAGGACACTTCCCTTTGAGTTACCTAGGTGGCTTGGAGGCTGCCCCCCCCCCCGTCTTTTTTTTTTTCTCCCGAATGAGTAAGTTATTAATCAAGCTAAAATAGAATACAGAAAAGCGATGAAGGCGATAACAAGTAGAAAGCCCGCTCCTGGTGGGAACAATTCCAACAAGGACTAAAACAAACATCTAGTGGAACAAGCCAACAAGGACTAAGAATAACTAGGACTACACAAATTAAAAGACGATTCCACTGAATCTCCAAGTTATCTTCTTAAAAGAATTCCCACGTTGGTCAACTCATTTGCTTTGCAGTTTCCCTCCCTATTAGTTTGGGCATGGTATCAAAACTCAGCCGATACCAATACGTATTGGCGATGTGTATCGGTTTCGTTGAGAACCGGTACCGATACCACCCCGATACCGGTATCTGGGTGGTATCGGTATTGGACCGATACTGGCTAGTATCGACTGATACTGCCTCGGTATCGACTGATACTGACCAATACAACCAATTTTTTATTTTTATTTATTTCAACTTTTCTTTTTGAAAAAAAATATTGACCAATACGGTATCAAAGATACCGTATCCTTATCGGCTGATGTCTATCAGTCCAAGATGGACCAATACCCGATACCAATACTGACACCATGAGTATGGGTAATGCAAACCTTTTGCTAGACTAGAGAAGATTCTACACATCTTTTTGAATTTTCTTTGTGTGTTTCCAAGGGGGTTGGGGGGGGGGGGGTGTGTGTGTGGTCCAAAGAAGCCCTCAAATTATGTTGACAAAGTCCCTCTCCATCCCTAAGTTGACCGACTTGAGCATTTACTGATTTGTGAGAATCTCCATAGAGCCTCTGCATCCGTAGCTAAGGTGATTTCTTTCAATCCTGCAAAGGAAAAATTGATTTCCCTCTGATGATTGTAAAAAGCCCCACCAAATTTTAAATTTATCCACTGGATATTTCCAGTGTCCCCAAAATGGTGGGGAGGATTCGATGTGCATGCAACTTTTCAATCAGAAATAATAGTAGACCACGGTGCACGTCTCTAAACAAAGTTGAATGCCTTGCTCTTTCTGTCACTTCAACTACAATTTTGAGGTAACTAAGTGCACTTAAAGAGGGATTATGGTTGAAAACCCTCAAATTTCACTCCTTGATTTGCCAATGCCCTATAAAGAAACATTTTCCCATTGGTTCTTTGTTTGAGCATTCTGCAGCCTTTGCCACTAAAAATTCTCTAGATTAATAGATGAAACACAAATTTCACTCCTTGATTTGCCAATGCCCTATGCATAAACATTTTACCATAAGTGCTTTGAGAGCTTTGCAGCCTGAAAAGGGCACAACCATTAGCAGAGCATAAACCTGCTTGCCTCCCAATGCTAGCTGGGGTTCTAATCGTCAAAGGATCTGTTATCGAGTATGTATTGGATTTGTATGGAGCCGTGACATAATTTTTGCAATTTGTGGATATTAACATGACTTCCTATATTATTGGCTTGGGAGCAGTATTTTGGATCTACTGGATAGTGTGGACCTCCATGTGTTAGAAGATAGGGGCTTATGTTTGAGATTTTTCAATGGTTCAATGTTTCTAATTAAGCCGACCCCAAATATATGGGACAAGGCTATGATGATGATTATGATTCTTTACTACATAATGATATATGTGAACCCCAAATAGATGGATCGGCTTCGGAAGTCCTATCTCAAATCGTTTCTGATCAGCACTAAGCCTCTCTATAACTTCGCTATCCTTCATGTCTTTTCTCACTGCTTCCCTCTAGGTCTTCATTGGTCTTCCTCTTCTCCTACTTTCTTGGGCTTGTAGCATCTGAGCCCTCTCTACAGGGTCTCCTTCTAGCATCCGATGAACATGTCCAAACCACCTCAAGTGACTTAATAAGAAATTAGATTTGCATTTGAATGAGTTTATATAAGAGAACATAAATCGGAGTTTACGCCCATTAATGTGTCAAAGTGAATGCTCTTTGAAATATGTCTTGATAATTGATAAATGTATATATATATTTTTTGATAATTATAATTGATAAATGTATTTGACATGGCAATACTGTAAGAGCTATTATAGAACCAAATTTTATTTCTTGGTATTTAGTTAGGGAGCTACAATTGGAACACGAGATTTGTACCGTGGCACATGGTCTAAAAAGAAAGACTTGATATTGTTTAGATTTGTGCCATGTGGAACACCAGCTAAGCCTTTTGATTTGAAGGCAATGATGTAAAGATCTTAACTACCAAAGATCGGCATGAAATGTAATCTCTATCATCTGATACTATACAGTCAAAGACCATCTTCTGATTCAATGCTGATTCAATGGTTGACTGAGATAAGTCAGATGGTAGAGCTCATGTTTCGTGCCAATCTTTGGCAGCAAAGAACTTTACATCATGGCCTTCAAATCAAATGGCTTAGATGATGTTCCAAATGGCACAAATCTAAAAAGTGTCAAGTCTTTCTTTTGATGATGTGCCACGGTACAAAACTTGTGTGCAAGTTGTAGCTCCCATTTAGTTATTATATTTATATTTCTTTCACGGAAAGATAGTGTCAGTGATTAATTATTTAATACTGGACTCTTTAGCCATAAATTATCAGATATTCTGTTAAACATGATTGTTTTAAGAAATGATGGTGGCATTCTTTAGATATTCAGAAATTAATGGCGCCATTAGTTGAAGTTTAGTTGTGAGGACTGGGATCACCTTTCTGCTGATCTCTGTTCGGTTTCTGAGATTACACTACCTGCCAGGTTTCTGTTGGGAAATTGTTCCCTTTTGATAATATTTTGATTTTAAGTATTTATTTTTAATTCTTCATGTCAACATAGTGAATATTGCAGTTCATCAATCATATCTTATTTGTGCCCATGGGACCTTTTGTGTTTGGCCTTTTTCAATTATTCTCTAACGACCAGTCAAGAGCATGATATGCTTTTCAAACCTTCCGTATTGAATCTAATGGCTTGTTGTTCATATTAAATTACAGGGAAAATATGAGCAACAGTATGAACAGTCAGAAGAGTTCCAGCAACAATTAAAACTGAAAGTGCGAGAACTGTTAACAGAACAAGAGTGGCGCCGAAGGAAAATGCAGATGAGGGTATCCTATAAGCATACTTACTTCATGGTTCTATTATCGATTTCTAGTAGTCCTAGTGTATATTCTTACTTCTGTCTCTTCTATTTAGATATCAGAAGAGGAAGGAAGATTGAAGAAGGATGAAGAAGAAACAAAGGAAATGTGGAAAAGGAAGCGCGAGCATGAAGAACAGTGGGAAGGAACAAGAGAAAATAGGGTTTGTTTCCCATCATTTACCACTTTTAAATATTGCCGTCATTTCTTTGACATAAGGACCTGTAAATCATTAATCATGCTTATCCAACTCTATTTTATTACCTATTTATTGATCTCCTAAATCAATTGCCAATATTTTTATGACACTTCCTTGATTATTGTCTTATAAGCACATGGTTGCTTCCTAATCTTTCAGTCCTCTTTAATTCTAAATTGTCTTCACTGTCCCAAAGTCAAAGCCACTTCATGTTGAATATATATATATATACACACACACACACACACACACACACACACACACATACCTATGCTACTCAATTCTCTGTTCGTCCTATAGAACCACAAAATAGTTCACGGTTTTGTTGTTCTGGTTTATCCATATAATTTTTCCATTTTTTTTATATGCCTACAAGGCGACGTGAACTCAGGTGGTCTCGTTTCTCAAGAGATGACTTAATGAACAAACTACTAAGTACATGTTCTATTGAAAGAGAAAAAGTGTTAACTGTATTACATATTTTCATCTCTATAGAAAGAGAGTGTTAACTGTATTTTATATTTTCATCTAAAACATATCCTACCCCTACTGAACCGGGCTCACACAATAGTGGAGAATTGTGAGCCATGAACCTGAATGCATGGCGAGTGAGACACAGACTTGGTAATATAGGTTTTCCCTCAATTGTAATTGTTGAATGCTGAGAGGTTTTTTTTTTCTTGATGGCATAGGGTGTCCCAACCTTTCGAGGGAAGGACTAATCCCTACCTTCTTAATGTCTCTGGCATCCAGAAACTGAATTTACACAGCTCTATGGATATTCCTCGTGGCCTTAATCTCTCAACAGTGCTCCATATATTTTTTCCCATGTGGCTCTTTTTGCTTTTCTGCTAGTTCGTACTTATTTTAGATTGCTTCTCCATCGCCCTCATTAAATAACCTTCAGCTTACTCTTTTCTCTCTACCAAAGTTACTATGGGTGATCAACTAGGGGCTTATGGTGACTCTTTGTTGATGTTCTTCATATGCCATTGCCTTAAAAGTCTCAGCAGTGACCACATTTATCTTTTGCATGTGGCCATCATTTTCATCTACTAGTCCTACTATTTTATGTTACTTCTCCATCACCGCACTCATACCCTTTACTAATTATTTGTGTCTATACATACAAGTATCCTGTTTATATTTTGAAATACTATTCTATGTATTATGAATTATGAAATTTGATTGTTTTTAATTAAATTTTATGAATGTTAGTTTCAGAGGTGAAAGGTGCACATTAGAGTTGCCCATATTGTGTTGTTCAAGGTCCACACCATATCACACAAATGCTTGTAGAGTAGGTTGTTAGAGTCATATTAGTTATGAATGTTTTATATTTCCTGATCCGGCTAGCAGGGTAGCCGCAGGCGGCGCATCGGCTCTTCTGCAGTAAATAAGATTAATGACTCCATGATTCGTGAGATCCCTCAAAAAATGATACTTCACATCTATATGTTTGCTTCGACTATGTAAAACTGGGTTGAAAGCTTTATTGCTGAATTGTTGTCACAATAAATCTGAGTAGGTCGATCCTCCTTGAAATGCTGCTCTTTAAGGATTTTCTTTAGCCAAATAGCTTGACAAGCACAAGCTGTTGCAGCAACAAATTCAGCTTCAGTGGATGATAATGTGACAATAGATTGCTTCTTTGATGACCATGAAACAGCTCCTTTCCCCATCTTGAAAACATATCCAGATGTGCTTTTTCGATCACCTAAATCTCCTGCATAATCGCTATCTGTGAAACCAAACAGATCTGATTGTTCTCTATTTTTGTAGAACAAGCCAAATTCCTTAGTACCTTGCAAGTATCGGAAAATTCGTTTTGCAGCCAAGAGATGAATCTCTGTAGGACATTCCATGTACCTGCTAATCACACTTACAGCATACATTATATCAGGTCTTGTTGCCGTCAAATACATTAAACTCCCCACTATTTGTTTGTAAAGAGTATCGTCAACCTTCCTTCCTCCATTATCTTTGTTTAGCTTCATACCAAATTCAGATGGAGTATTTACAGGATTACAATCCTTCATCTGAAACCTGTCCAAGATTTCTTGCACATACTTCTTTTGAGAAATAAAAATTCCAGTAAAAGACTGCACCACTTCAATGCCGAGAAAGTAATGCATCATGCCAAGATCAGACATCTCAAATTCAGCCATCATGGATTTCTTAAAACTACCAAACATGATTGTATTATTTCCAGTGTAGATTAAATCATCTACATATAAGCGCATGAAGCATTTTCCCCTCATCTTCAATCTTTATAAAAAGTGTATGTTCGTAAGGACATTTTTGAAATCCTTCCTTCAAAAAATAGGTTTCTATACGATTATACCAAGCCCGTGGAGCTTGTTTTAATCCATATAGAGCTTTCTTTAACTTATACACTTTATGCTCATTGCCAACTTTTACATAACCAGGAGGTTGATCGATAAATACCTCTTCTTTCAAATCTCCGTGGAGGAATGCTGATTTCACGTCCAACTGGAAGATAGGCCATGAATTTTGAGCTGCCATAGCAATCACCACTCTGATTGTATCATGCCTTGCAACCGGAGCAAAGACTTCTTTATAATCAACACCAAACTTCTGCTTGTAGCCCTTAGCTACCAGGCGTGCCTTGTGCTTGTCAACTTCACCATTTTCTTTCAACTTTGTCTTGTAAACCCACTTTACACCAATTGTCTTCTGCCCTTTTGGAAGATCACATAACTCCCATGTATCATTTCATTCAATGGCTATAATTTCAGCATCCATAGCCTTTCTCCATTTTGGTTCTTTGACAGCCACTTCAAAAATGGTAGGATCACAATCTCCATTAGAATGTGGCGTTATTGGCCCACAAATGTCGGAATGAACGAGCTCCAATGCTTTCTTCGCTCTCCAAGATTGTCCTTGTGAGAATTGAGTACGGAGTTGTTTGCTAACAACACATTCTTCACGAACTTGCGAAGAAGCTGTAATTTGAGGAAGTCCCGTCACCATGTTCTTTTGTTGTAGTGTTGGATCCTAAAGGAAATCAAGAGAAGAAAGAAATTGGAATCATGTGGTTGCGATCAAGTACAAATTCAGGACAGTATATGGGAGAATTGGAAGAAATGGAAAAAGAAGAAACAAAATCTAAGTTTTATTGATGGAAAGTCGCTGGTCGAATTGCAGCTTCCTATCCCTTCACTTTTATGGTTGTTCAATTTAAGTGTTAAATGGCGTCATATTGATGAGAAATTGCTCTTATTTGGAAGCTTTATCGAAGTACTTTTCCAATGAGCCAAGAAATGGGTTTAGGATTGAAGAAGTTATGATCAGTTTTCGGAGGCTGCGTTACAAAGTGATGACTTTTCAGACTTTTAATTGATTAGATTAGTTTCTTTTATTATTTTGTACTCGTTTGTTCTAGCCAATAGGGTTCGTTTCTTTTATTAGAAATAGGTTTAGTTTCCTTATTATTTAGGACTTGTTTAGGAAGGTTTTTAGAATTTGGGTATTTCTTTATTTACATTAGGAAGTTGATTTTGGCTAGGATATTATTTTAATTAAAGTCTATTTCAAGCCTTCTTCCATTGATGTAAGCCTTGATTTTGGAAATTAATAGAACTATTTTAGAGAGCTCTTGAGCATTGAAATCTATGAAAAAGTATTGGTGTACCTTTGATAGCCAAATGTAGGAAAATCTAGTGGATATCTCAAATCAATCACTTAGAAAGGTCTGATTCCAGCTTCCTTGCAATTTTCAATGGTTTTCACAATAATAATCAATCAGCTACCTGTCGTATTGACCATTGAATTGCATCTGTAAGCAGTTTATTAGTGTGATGGACACCAGTCACACCATTAGATAATTCTTGAATCTTGCGTTGGGCATTGATGCCAACTTCTTCCCTAATAGAGTCTTCAATTTTGTCCTAGTACCTTATCCGCGCGTTGGAAAAAAGACTAGTAAATTCCTGCTAATGTGTATAGTTTTGTTAGGTTTCATTGACAAAATCGGATCTTGACCTAGGTATAGGGAGACAAATTGTGTGAACTGTTCCATCTATCCCCACTCTAGGTGTTGGAAAAAATTGATCTCGACCACTTGTGGCACAACTGTGGACAATATTATGGAAGAGGACAACACCAATTAGAGTTAAGTATTTTGCTTGAGAGGTGGCACGAGGGCAGGTTCTCACGTGTGTGTGTAGCTAAGGAAGAGGGGTATGGAATATGGATGTTTCAGTTGAGTGTAGATTTTGTGGGGTAGCGGAGTAAATGGTAGAGCACCAATTCTTGAGATATAGTGATGGGGACATTAGATTCAAGCAACCACCAATAACTTACCGAAGGCGGAAGAAGAAAATCAGAGGTGAAAGAAAGAAAAACAATCAAATTCAGAGACTTGAAAATTGCTCAGTCGATCGATCGACTCCAGCCATCGATCGATCGAGGATGGGCAACAGATACATTTTCTGAGGCTAAGTTGTAAGCTTCATTTGATCGATCGACCCCTACCTTCGATCGATCGATTTAGGTCAAGAGTTAACAACATTTTCGAAGTGCCTCTGGACAAGTATATATTTATCTACTCGATGGATCGACCTTAGGCCTCGATGGGCCGACCAACAATGCGGATTTTGGCGGAATTTTATAATCTTGGTCAAAAGTTGCCATTTAGTGTTTTATTAGCATTAAGAGTTTTCTAATTTTGTATTAGGGTTTTGGTTAGCCTAATTAAAAGCTTGTAATCACTTTTATTATTAGTTTTTGGTTAATTAAAATTATTTTTGCAAGCTTGAGAGTTCTAAATTTTTGTGTGGGTGTGATTCTCTCAAAACGGAGAGCGATTCTTCGATTCCTGCTTGCGGTTTGGTGTGAGGCCAACTTTTCTTCCATCTCTATCTTCTTTAGATCGACGGTTTGCGTAAGTAGCGTAATTGATGCGAACTTTAGATCTGCCTGTTTGAATTGTGGTCGGATAAAGAGGAGACGTTAAAAGAGAAAGTGAACCCGTGATGGTTTTTAAAAAAAGGCCCGTTAAAGACCCGTTTGATCAGAAAGAAGAAAATTCAAAATTTATTAGGGTTTCCAACTTTCAATCCCGTCACTTTTATGTTTGGCCTATTTTGAAGTGTCAAACAAAGTCGGATTGATGCGAAATTGGTCATATTTGAAAGCTTATCGAAGTAGCTTTCCAACGAGCCAAAAAACGTGCAATTCCGACAAGTATTGAAGAAGTTTTCGAAAGCTGCACATAAAGTGACGAATTTTAAGAATCCTAATTGAATTAGGATTGGTCTCTTTTATTATTTTATTTTAGAAAGTAAGAGTTGTTTCTTTTATTAGAAATATGATTAGTTCCTTATTGTTTTAGGACTTTATTGTTTCAGAAGAATTAGGATATTTCTTTTATTAAGAATTAGAGTTATACTAGGATTTCTAATTTTATGCATTGGTTAGCTTATTTAAAGGCTTGTAAACACTTTTATTATTAAGTCTTTGGTTAATGAAAATTGCTTATGCAAAATTGAGAGTTCTAAACTTTCGTGAGGGTGTGATTCTCTAAAAAAGGAGAGCGATTCTTCGAATCCTGCATGCGGTTTGATGCGAAGCCAACTCTTCTTCCATCTCTATCTTCTTTAGATTTACGAGTTTGCGTAAGTAGCGTAACCCTAGTTATTTTATTTATTTCATAAAATCCAAAATCAACCTATTTGTTCATCAGAAATCTTTACTAGCCTTTTAGTTTTGTTCAATATCGAGAGAACCCGCTTGCGAGTTCGTTCGACGCCCTAAAACTATTGGAGATCTAGTCGTTCATAAGAACCCTAGACTTCTAGATCCGCGATAGGGAATGCATACTAAAGTAACACTATTTTGGGCCGGAATTAAATCACTTAATTGAATTTATAGAATTTTCCGTGATAATTTGTTATGAGAAATTGTTATTTTTTAATTGATTAAATTAATTTTAATCCTAATCTCAGCCCTAACATTGCATTTAGTAAGTTCCTGCATCAGTAACCCTAGTTATTTATTTCTCAATTAAATCCCAGATCTAGTCTATTTTATCATAAAAATCTAAAAATCAACCTATTTGTTCTTCATTAATTCATTGTTAGCCTTTTATATTTTGTACGGTATCGAGAGAACCCGCTTGCGAGTTCGGTCGACACCCTAAAACTATCGGAGATCTAGCCGTTCATAAGAATCAGTCGTCTAGATCTGATAGGGAACATACACGAAAAGTAACGCTATTGTGGGCCGGAATTAAATCATTTAATTGAATTTTCCATGATTATTTGTTATGAGAAATTGTTATTTTAATTGTTTGAATTGATTTTAATTCATAATCTCAGCCCTAGCATTGCATTTAGTAAGTTCCCACATCATATAGGTTCGCTAGTGAGCTTTGGGATGGTTTTCTGAACTGGTTTGTGGTTAATGGATGCCTGGGAGGAACTCCTTTCTCGGTTTTCATTGGGTGGTCGGAGTCCCCATTATAGGGAATGTGGGTACTATCTGGAATGCATTGCCCTGGACAATATTTTGGGAAATCTGGGAAGAAATAATTGGATATTCGAGAACAAACTTCAAAACCTCAAATATGTTGAAACCACATTTGCCAAGGACCTTTGTTGGTGTTGTGTATTGAGATTTTCGGGAGGCTCAGTCTGTGGCTGAGATCCTGTTGGAATGGAAGCAAATCCTATTTAGTGCTAATGTGTATGGTTTTTTTGTTTAGGTTTCATTCACCAAGTTTGAAATTGTGTGAACTATTCCATCCACCACCTCTAGATCGTGAAAAAAATGATCATGGCCTTGGAGAGTGGTAATTTACAATGCAATCTTTCTATAAAAAACTTCTATGGCAGGGTGCTTATGGCACAACTATGGATGAAGAGAACACCAATTGGAGTTAAAGTTTTTACTTCAGAGGTTGCATGAGGAAGAGAGGTATGGATATTTCGGGTGATTGTAAATTTTGTGGTGTAGCGGAGGAAACATAGAGCACCTATTCTTGAGATATAGGTTCGGTAGTAAGCTTTGGGATGGGTTTTTTGAAATGGTTTGCCGGCTAGTGGTTGCCTGGGAGAAATTTGTGCTTCGGTTTTCGCAGGGTGGCTAGAGTTCCCTGTCAAAGGGATGTCCCCCCCCCCCCCCCCCCCCCCTCTTCCAATTCCGGGTTTGATACTGCTTTTATGTTGAGGCCATGATTGTGTCTCCACCCTTGTATTTTTATTTTATGTCTTTCTTCTCTCTCTTTTTTTTTTTTGTTGTTCTCCTCCTCTGCCAAGCTTCTCGGTGTGCTATTCTTGATCTGCTGTAATCTCATTTTGTTTAATGGAATCATGGCTTTAATGTGATAAAAAGAGAGTGGCTTTCTTTAGTTCAAGCAGACAGTGCCAGGGTCAAGTACCCATTAACGACTTTAAGTAAAAACTCACATCTATGTTAAAACAATCCAATCTTCAGTTCCACAATCTTTGTTGAGTGTTAATTAATGTTTCGTGAGCATCATCTGTCTTTGAGTATCGATTACATTTTGGTTGTCAACTAGGGCACCCACAAGTCGATTCTCGAGTGATCGAGTGTATTTATGGTCAAAGAATGCCGATTATTTCTGCCAATGTGCGACATATTTCACTATATACATTTAGTTATTTGTTTGTAATGAGTTATAGTTTGATCAAAGATGTCCTCAAGATCTGTGATGAATATTTCAATATATTTTATAAAATTACGCTCTTTCAAGCTTCAACTAATGGTTAAAAGTAGTGGCATGAATAGAAGGCCATGACCCAGTGTTGGCCCCATACGTACGGGGTGCTGGGAGGGGTGGACGAGATACAGACCTAATCTCTGGCTTTTTACACACACAGTGGCTGCTCTCCGAACTCAAACCCACCTCTTCTCGCTTGACAGTCGAAACCTTTTGTCATTACACGAAGCAATAGTCCCTAAAAGTAGTGGCATGAACAATAACCACCTTTGAGTATTTTAACCATTGCAAAAAAATCAGAATTTTTGAGTATTTTGGTCTGGAGATTTATCTTAATGTTTGGGTTTGAGGTTGTCTATAATCTGATGCATGGGAACAATTTTATTATGTATTATTTATTATTATTATTATTATTATATATATTTTTATTGGTAAGCTGGGCTCGAACCTGAGACCTCGAGGTTGCCATGGGAACAATTTTTGAGTTCACGATTTTGTCTTCATAAGTAAAGATTAGTCATTTTAATGGTTTTCCTTTGCTACTTTGTTTTCTTTTTCTTCTCTCGTGATTTATGTCATATTTCCTTGTGGAGAAGAGAAGGCTCAAGTGTCTCCATCCATTAGGATGATATGAACTCAAATAGTAGAAGTGCCCAAGTAACAACATGGACACAATATCTATGGCACCGGTATGGGCTGTCAAGCTTCTACTGACCCAAAGTTCGGATTATATGGAGATGAATGTTTATATATCCTCGAAATATTATGAAAAAACCCCATAAAAATGATTCATCCATGTCAAAAATATCCAATGGTATGTTGCTTTACCTACTGGAATGGAAATCGCGTCTCTTTTTATTTTAAAGTGCCACATCGTTTTGGTATCAATGGGTATTTGGCTTAGATGGTTCAACTGTGTCATCTGGTTCAACCGGTGGAATATGGGGAACTGACTCCAAGTTTTACAATGCCATAAATCTAAATAAAATCTAATTATAATGTCAGGACTTCTTAATTCCAATTAGAAATCAATATGAATAAGCTTGACCTAATCTTATCTCATTATCTAATTATTTAAATCTCATATGGGATCATGATTTGGTGCCTTAGAAAAATGGAGACAAACAAACAGAGTATTGTGCGACCCAAGAATTCCACTTTTTGTGAAGGGATGTTTTTATAGGACATTGTTATGATCTTAATACCATATGGTGCAGATGTTGGGCTACAAAAAGTAACAACTAGCGTGCATGAGGCCGGGATGAGTTTGCTAAAATGGATGAGTTGAGCAAACAGACAGGGTAGATTTGAGAAACAGATACGGAAGAGGAAATTGGAGAGCGATACTTAAAGGAAAAAAGTTATGGAATGTCGTTTGAGATGGTTTTGTAATGTCATCGGAGGTTGAAAACATGTTCTATACGAAGGAATGAGATGTTACAAGCAGAAGGAATTGGGAGAAGATGAAGACTAGTGAGGACATGGAAGGAAGCAGTGAGAAGTGACATGAAGGATGAAGGAGTTACGTAGAGCTGAACAACTATTTCTTTTGTTCTGCTTTTCTTTTTTCTATTTTTTGTCTATTTTGTTCCTTGCTTTTGAAGTCATTTTGTAAATCTATTCTCCCAGTGAAATAACATGTTACCAATTAAAAAAAGGGGGCCTTGGTGATCCCATCTGTTTCCCTCTTGACGATGAATCTTATCCTCAGAGTCTCGCTGGATGACTCTGGCCTCTGTTATTTTGGGTCATATCTAGTATTCCGAGTTTGCCTTGATTTGGTACTAGTACTTATGGCTTGCGCCAAAACAGTGCTAGCTGGAAAATTTTAAGAGAGATATTATCTTCCATTTCAATATGATGCCTCAAGTTATATATGGTTATATTCTGTTTTATTTTATAAAAATTATTGTTTAATTATCATAGTGAACAAAAAAAATTATTATAGTGTTTAATTGTCATTTTGTTATTTTTCATTCTGGTGAGCGTAATGAGAAAGTTGGAGTTCGGTAATCAGTGAGCAAGGGAAGATTTGACAGAGTTGGGAAACATAAAAAAATGAAATTTATATTTCAAAAAGTCACTGACTTTTTGAATAAGTTGCGATTTGTTTGCGATGATTGTGATTTATTTGTTTGATGAATAAATTGTGAAAAATCAGCGACTTTTGTCATTATGCTGGTAAGGATGATGGTTTCTGCACACATAATGTGGGGTAAAGTTCGTGATAGCGTTCTTTTTGCACCTTGTTGTTGATCTAATTGTACAAGATAGGTAATATGTTGGTAATTACACTACTCATATCACGGCTCTAAAGGGAGGATAACTTTCTAGATCTGAGAAATTTATGTTGGTAATTGCACTACTCATATCATGGCTCTAAAGGGAGGATAATTTTTTGTTGGGCCAGTGACGACATGGAGGGTATTGCACTACTCATATCACTACCCCACAATATATCGGTAATTGCACTACTCATATCACGGCACTAAAGGGAGGATGATTTTTTGTTTATGAGAAATTTATGTTTATTTTTGAACCTTTGTTACCAGTGAGAACATGTGAGGATATGCTTAGCGATTTCATTTCAAAATTTCTTTTGCGGTCACTAAATTGGCATTTCTAAATCTTTCCGCATAAAGATGCATGCTTTTGATTTCCTCTGTTTTCTTGTTCCGTCTCCAGGTTTCCAGCTGGAGAGATTTCATGAAGACAGGGAAGAAGGTGATGATTCTGGTTTTATTTATTTATTTATTTTTATAAATCGTCGGCCATGACCTATTTACAGATAAAAGCCATAACTGCCTGACTTTTGGGCCACACGGCTTGTGTTTTTGAACAATCCAAGTCATCCAAATGGTAGCTCATTTGTTGAATTGAAGTGGGCCCAAAAATCACTCTGCATTCTAAAATGGACCACCATTCCTTTTTTATTCCAGTTGATATTAAAGCCCACCAATCAGATGGTTCTAATCCTCTGCCAATAGTGAGCTGCTAGTTGAAATACTTGGATTTATCAAAGATGAGCACAACGTGGCCCAAAGTGGACGCCGATTGATCAGTGATGTGCACAACGTCGGCCCAAAGTGGATGCCAATTGGCATAACATGCCATCAGAAGAGTGGCTCCCCTCCCTTGTTTATTTTATGTGAACATGGTTTTATATTTGTACTTGTAGGGTAAGAAAGGAGAGATTCGACCCCCAAAACTGAAAACAGAAGATCCCAACAAATCTTACGTACAAAGGCCCGTGAAGAAAGGGTGAAAAATGTGTTAGGCTATCGTCATTGACAGGCCGCTGCAATGTGGGATTAATCCTTGGAGGAAGGCTGCTGAAGGTCAAAAGTTCCTTTTTTCACTGGTTATTGGTAGTATAAAGGTTAACTCTTATTTTTCTCTTATAATTATTAAAAGCAAAATTGTACTTTTTTTTCTCCATTGAATGTGGCATGTTTTGCTTGTTTTGCTTGTTTCTCCGCTTTCAAAGTAAATATATGCCCATTGTAGCATATATTATGTAGGACTCAAATATTATATATATATAGGGTAGAAGATATGTGCCCAGGCGTAGAGATATCTTTGCGTCTATTGATATGGGCACGACACGTAGCGCCTTTTTGTGAAGTAATGGCATGCGAACTACTTTATTAACTAGGGTTACACTTTTAAAATATTTTAAAAGTTAAATACCCTTCCGGCTGCCTTTTTTGACTTTTTTAAGTCTCTTTTCTCTTTCTTCTCTGTATTTTTCAATAAAGTAACAGACTTACTTTTTCAAATATATTTTACTCAAAATATGTGGCCGCCTAATAGCGAAGCGTTGATACCTCGAAAAAGAGGTGTTGGTGCACCGATAGCTAGGCGCTGACGCTCCGACGGCGAAGCGCTGACACTCCAACATTAGAGTGCCGACTCCTCGTTTTAGGAGTGTCGGCGCCTCTATATCGAGTTGTCGGCGCTTTGCTAGGAAAAATAAAATTGGGGTGCCAACGCCTCGTTTTAGGGGTGCTAGCGCCTCTATATCGAGGTTTAGCGCTTTGAGAAAAAATAATAATAAAAAAATAAAATAAAATTTTAGCGAAGCGCTGACACCTATAGAGTTGTTGGTACTTTGTTAAATTTTTATTTTTTTATTATTTTTTTATCTTTTATTGAAGCGTTGACACATCGATATAGAGATGCTGATGCTAGGGTTGTCAACGAGCCGAGATCGGGTCGGGTTTTTTATAGGCCTGTTTAAGTTTTAGAGTAGAAGTAAGGCTCAAGCCGTGCCCAATATCCTATCGGGCCCGATCAAGCCCAACCAATTGTGAAATATTTGAGCTCGAGCCTAACCTAAATAAACCCGGCCCGATACTAATCGGGCCGGACAGGCCTTTTGTAGTTTTTACCTTACATTTTTTCTATTCAAGTCAATAATAAATCTGACTCGGTATTACTTGGGCCAAAACTCGGGCCGGGCGAGCATTTATGAGTTTTCCCAACAGTTTTTGCAAGGCGGCAACGATAAGGGTGTTGAGCTAGGTTGGGAGCCTAGGAATGGGATGGGATTGGGAACTTGGGAGTGGGAGGGGGAGAAGCTGGGTAGAGAGAGGTTAGGATTGGGAGAGAGAGAGAGAGGGGGTTGCGGTGGGAGCAGGGGAAGGGTTGCGGTGGGAGGGTGGCGCACTTGGAGTTGGAGAGAGAGAGAGAGGGAGAGGGGGGGGGGGGGGGGCGCTTATTAAATAAGCCTTATTTGGTTGCTGGGAATGGTAGTTGGGAGAGAGAAGTTGGGGACTCGGGTTCGAGGAGAGAATAGAGAGAGAAGTTGGGGACTCGGGTTCGAGGAGAGAATAGAGAGAGAAGTTGGGGACTGATTGCGGAGAGAGAGAAGTTGCCAAACTGAGAGAGAAGTTGGGACTGCGGGTTGCCGACGAGAGAACTGGAGAGGAGATTGGAGAACGAGCGTTGTTGAGACTTGAGTGGAGAATGGAGATAACGATTGAGATTTGATAGAGAACCCTAACTCCTGTGGTTATAAAGGGTAGCAAGTAGGAAAATTATTGTTTTAACTCTATCAATCCGTTAGAATGGTATTAAGGGGGGTTAAAATAGTAATTATGACGGGCCGAGTTCGGGCCGGGCTTGTTGGCCTTTTAATTTTAATATAAATTATGGCCCGTTTATTTCACATATCAAAGTTCAAACTCGAACCCGTTTATATTTGGACTAGCCCAACTCAACCCATTTATGAAAATTCTCAAAATTTTGGGCTCGAACCTCGCCCATCTGTGCCGGGCTCGGGCTAAAACCTGATCCATTGATAGCCTTAGTCAGTGCCACTAAAGTGAGGTGCTAACGCCCCATTTTTTTATTTTTAATTTTTTTTAGCGAAGCGTCAGCACCTTGATATAGAGGCGTCGACACCCCGGCACTGGCACCTCGGTGTTAGCGTTCGTCGTGGGAGTGTCAGTGTTTCGTTGTCGAGGTGCTAGCTCTTCGTTATTGGGTGTTCACATTTTTTGAGTAAAATATACCTGAAAAAGTAAGTCTGACACTTTCTTAGAAAATAGAGAAGAGAGAAAAGAGACTTTAAAAAAACTTTTTAAAAAGTTAATAATGCCAGCTGAAAGAGAATATAACTTTTAAAATATTTTAAAAGTTTAACCCTAGTTAGTAAAGTAGACCCCATGTCACCCATCACTTCACAAAAAAAGTGTTATGTGTCGCGCTCGTATCAATTGGCATAGAGAAATTTCTATGCTCGGGCGTATTTTACCCTTTGCCATATATATATATAGGGCAATGCTACCCTCTAATCCACTTTATTATGAGGTTAGCATCGTCTTTAGATAATAATATTTTTATTAAATGGTATTTTCATAAAATTATTAGAAACAGTTTAGTAAAGTTGACTTGATAATAAATGAGGATACCTGAATTATTATCTAGTTCAACTTTATTAAACTACATTTAATAATTTTATGAAAATGCTCTTTAGTAATGGTAATTAATGAACATTAAATGTGATGGACCATCTCACTTCTAAAACTACCTTTAGTAATTTTATGAAAATGACTTTTAATAAGGGTAATTAATGAGCATTAAATGCCATGGACCATCTCACTTCTAAAATGCTACTTTTTATAGGGCAATGGTCAGGTCCTACTTGTAGAACCAAATTTTCAATCTTACTCCATCCGCTACCTTTGGAAATAGGAGAATCTTGACTGCACGCCATGCAATAAAGAGTGAAAACCAAGAAAGTCAAGATTCTCTGATTTCCAAGGGCAGCGCATGGGGTAAGACTGCAATTCCGATTCTACCTGGTAGGACCTGACCATTCCTCACTTTTTATATTATAAAAAATGGCAAACTATTTGAAAACATTAATTTGATTGAACTTATGTTATCATTGCTTTCTTTGATTTATATATAAATCAACTAGAGAACATAAACAATACATGATAGTAGAGCCATAGTGTAATTTAGTACAACTGTTAAACTATTGTTTCTTATATCAAATATAAAAACTTAATGAGCATTAAATGTGATGGACCATCTCACTTTTAAAATGTTACTTTTTTCCCACCTACATATAAAAGAGAAGGAATTCAAACTTTGGTATTCATTTGATTCTTTTCTATTGAAAGGATATTCTTTCATTCTATTACATAAGACAATGAAGGTTAGGTGAAAGTTAGTAAAACTCATGCTTAGTGTAGCAAAATTCTAAATTATGTATACTTCATTAATGCGCAACAAATCGTGATTATTGAAATCTCATTCCTAAACTATAAAGTTTTCATTTTAGTTGGGGTCATGTATCAAAATTTTTGTTGAAATCTCAAAATTTTGGTCGAAATGCATCTGTTTCGGATCCCACTGAAATGAAAATCGCGACCTTCAAATTCTCAGCCGATAATTTAAAGTTATCAATTGATAGTTTGCTAATTACTAAGTTATCGGACGATAATTTGATGAATAGCAAATTATCGGTCGATAGTTTTGGGTTTATATATATATATATGAGTCCCGGGGATATGTGTCTGGGTGTAGAGAAATCTTTACGCCAATTGATATGAGCGCGACACGTAGTGTCCTTTTTGTGAAGTGATGAGTGGCATGGGGCCCACTTTACTAATTAGGATTACACTTTTAAAAGTTAAATACCCTTTCAGCCGTTATTCTTGATTTTTTTAAAGTCTTTTTTTTCTATTTTTTTTTAAAAGTGTCCGACTTACTTTTTCATGCATATTTAACTCAAAAAAAGTGGCACTTGGTAGCGCAGCGCTAGTACCTTGGAGAGCAAAGCGCCAATACCCCGAAATGAAGTGTCGACGCTCCAAAAACGAAGCGTCGGTGCCTCGTTTTAGATGCACGAACGCTTCATTTAGGGGTGTAGGCGCCTCGAAAAAAATAAAATAAAAATTATCGAAACGTCGGCACCTCTAAAGCGAAGCGCCGATACTTCGTTTAGGGGCGTTGATGCTTCCATAAAAAATAAATTTTTTTTGAAGTGCCAACATTCCTAAATGAAGCGTTGGCACTTCCATAATTTTTTTTTAATTTTATTTTAAATCGAAGCGCCAACGCCCCTAAAATGAGACCCCGCCGCTTCTCTGTAGAGGTGCTAACGCTTCGCTATCGGGCGGCGGGCGCTCATTTTTTGAGTAAAATATGCCTGAAAAAATAAGTATGACACTCTTAGAAAAAGAGAGGAGAAAAAAGAAAGAATTTAAAAAACTTCTTAAAAAGTCAAGAATGACGATTGAAAATGAATATAACTTTTAAAATATTTTAAAAGTTAAACTCTAGTTAGTAAAGTGAGCCCTATGCCATCCATCACTTCACAAAAGAGGTGTTACGTGTCGCACTCATATCAATTGGCGTAGAAATATCTCTACACCTGAGTGTATTTTCCCATTCTCCTATATATATATATGAGCACCGAAATTTTGGCCCGACCCACAAGATAATATCTCTACGCCCGAGCGTATTTTCCCATTCTCCTATATATATATATGAGCACCGAAATTTTGGCCTGACCCACAAGATTTCGGCAGAAATTACGTTCGGGATTTTCGGTGAAAATACTGGATTTGGTTTCGTTACCAAACGAAACTGAAATTTTGGGGCCCAATGATTTTTTTGTTTACTTATTTTTTTAAAACTCAAAATTATCAACTTTTAAATTATCGGCATATAATTTGAAGTTATCGGCCAATATTTTAGAAGTTGATAATTTTGGATGTTAAAAAAAAATATGAGCATCGAAATTTTGGCCTGACCAACAAGATTTCGGTCGAAATCCTAAAATTTCAGTGGGGTTAGAAACTGATGCAACTCAATTGCAACTCTCTTTTCTGTGGGCCGTGATGTTACCCACAGTGGTAGCGTTTTGGGCACTCCCACGAGCCTGCTAACCCAAAAAATCATTAAATTTCTCTCTTTTCATCTCTAAAAAAGGTAAAAGTCTCTTATAAAACAGGAAAAATAAATAAAAATGGCAAAATTTTACGTGTATATACTTGCAATCGATTGAGGGTGGAGAAGGCTTTGGTTTGAGTTGCTGGGAGAATAGAATGTTGCAGCATTTGCTACGAAAACGGCTGAAAAACACATAAATAAAATAATGAACAACAAAATACTTACGCGATAAGCTATGACTCTCTTTGGCATTGCTCTTTGGAAGAGTAGAAAAAAGGAGCTGCTGCTCTTTGTTGTTGCAAAAGAGCATTGGGAGAAAGAAAAAATGGAGGCTGCTCTTTGAAATAGGAAAAACAGCTCTCTTTAGAAGAGCATGATTCTTTTAAAGAGGGTTATTTGTCCTATTTCAAAGAGCAGCCTCCCTTTTATCTTCTTCCAATCCTTCTCTCTTACCACATTTATGTGTAATAACAAAGACTTGTTGTTGCTCTTTTCTACACTCCCAAACAAGGATCAAAATTTCGGTTTAAGTTTTGGTTTCGGTCCTGTCCAAAACCGAAATTTTGAAATTTTGGTGCATTTTTTTTTAAAATTCAAATTATTGAAAAATAAAATATCGGCCGATAATTTGGTGATTAGCAAATTATCGGCCGATAATTTCAAAATTTTAACCGATAACTTCCTGAAATCAAACCAATATCGAATATTTGAAGTTTTCGTTTCGGGGGCCATCGAAACTAAAGATTTTGGCTGAAATTTTGAACCATGCTCCCAAAGAGCAATGGGAAACACAACCTATCTTATGAGGATCAAATAGTTGAGAATCTTTAGTTCAAGCCCAAGGTGCAGCTACAAAGATTGTTATCCTTAGTGAGATTGCTACTAAAACCCCACCAAATGCTAAAATACCTTGCTAATCATAGCTGAAAGTCGTTGACTGCTTTGAATCATTTGAATTAGACGTTAAAGATTATTTTTCGTCCCAATCTTCCACACAATGGACCTTGTGATTATGGGCGTACTAAAACAATCATATTTTTATTCCACATGACACACATCTTGAAAAGTGATCTGACAATCATGTTAGATGTATGTTATGATAAGGTAAATTTTTTCACATGTGTGCCACGTGGAATCAAAATCTGAGCTTGTGATGTTATGCTCATGACTTGAAGGTCCGCTTGTGGGGAAGATTCGAACCAAAAACGATCTCCAATGTCTGATTCAAAGCAGTCGACAGGTTTATAGCTGTGGTTACTAGTAGCAGCCCCCTTAATTTATATTCTATGATACCGATTATGATAATGAGATATGAATATAAATTTGCTTGTTGCGCGATTTGAGATCGAGTTTTGTACCATGCTTTTCTTCATAAACCATGTCTGCATGCTGGAGTGTGAGACCATCTGAGCGATGGCTTGGGGGTTCGTCTTAAACATGAAGGAAATGTGATCGCCATCATCCATTATATATATATATATATATATATATATATATATATATATATATATATATATATATATATTACAATGTCATGGAGAAGCGTCCATGATCGCCATTGCTCTGAAGATCGTATGATGTTTTCTTATCGCGTGACGGCCGGTACGCTTTTCGCCGGTCGGTCGGCTGTAGTAGCATGTATGGTTTTTATCCATCTTTCTTCTTACAAAATACCTATATGATCGTGCTCAATACCCATCTAACGGCTCTAATTCAATGTATAATCAACAACAATTCACGCTTATAGCATCCTGTACCCAACCGCCGTCTGATTCATCTTGGTACGTCAACTCCGGGGCTATAAATTATGTTACATTGGATCTATCTAATCTCTCACTTCGCTACCCATGTGCCGGTTCTGAGAAAGTTGCTGTATGTAATGGACAATCTCTATCCATTCTCTATACTAGTAATAGTTTCCTCACCACTCCTACTTCATCTCTGAATTTAAAAAATATTTTACATGTTCCCACCATTTCAATCAATCTTTTGTCCGTAAATAAATTGGCTAAAGACAGCAATTGAATCTTATCCGTTGACTTTGATGATTTTTCTATTCAGGACAAGAATACGAGGAAGATACTTTTTCAAGGAGGCTGTGAACATGGTCTTTATCCTCTTCACCAAGGTTCACCCATTTCTTTCTCTAAAGTGCTCGTTGCTCGTCACTCTCATCTCACCACTTGGCACAATCATTTAGGACATCCTTCAAAGAATATTTTACATTTCGTTTTTAACTCTTTGTTTTTATCTCCTTTAGGCATTTCTAATTTTCAATATAATGATTGCTTTAGTGCTAAGAACCATAAGTTACCTTTTTCATTAAGTAATACATCTACAACCTCTCCTTTGGAGATTGTGCATTCTGAAGTATGGGGGCCTGCGCCTCAAAACTCATTTCGTGGATTTCGCTATTAGATAATTACTCCCGCTTCAGCTAGGTTTATCCTATAACAAATAAATCTGATGTGTTTCAAATTTTTATATCCTTTAAAAGTTTGGTTGAGAACATGCTCCAAGATAAAATTCGTACGTTTCGAATCGATGGTGGGGGTGAGCATACAAGCACTAACTTTGAGAGTTTTTTACAAACTCATGGGATTCTTAAACAAGTTATCTGTTCACACTCCTGAACAAAATGGAGTGGCGGAAAGAAAATCGCACCTCCTATGAGTTGCTCTTTAACCGTGCACCAGACTACAATGTACTTCAGGTCTTTGGCTATTGTTGTTATCCCTGACTTCGACCTTACTCCAGACACAAGTTGGAGCCCTGTTCTCGACCATGCACTTATATAGGGTATTGCTCTCGTTCAAAAGGATATAGTTGTCTTGATTGTACATCTGGGATCACATATGTCTCACGTCACGTATTATTTCTTGAAGATTTATTCCCATATAAACCCATGGATAAAGACCATGCACCTCTCCCACTTTCTCCACTCGTGGGCCTTAATCGGGTTTAATGTCAATTGGTGACCTCTCAAAAGACCCGATTCCTGAGCCAATTCCTTATCACCCACCCACTCGCACGGTTACACCTGTAGTCCATCTCCCAAAGCCAACTCACCGAACTAACAAGGCACATTTCCCATCATTTATACCTCAACCTACACCACCTATAACCACAAACCTCCCACAACCACTCAATAACGTCACCACTCAACTATCCATATCCTCTCAAATTAAAAATTCTTCTCCCCAACATTCCGTGGCTAATTCATTCCCTCTTTGGTCTCCACATGCATCATCATCTCCTACTATCATACATACCGAACAATCTCCACTCCATGCACCTCATCTCCCATCCTCATGCCAATTATCAGTCAACACAACTCCTATACCTACAACCATTAGACATGTACCTCTTCACCCTATGCAAACAAGGCCAAAAAATGTCATCTCTAAGAATAAGAAGCCTTACTGTCTCACGGCTTAAGCACCTGCACCTCCTCTTCCTGATCAATATATCCTCATTGATGAACCAGACAATTTCATCGAAGCATCTAAATTTTTGCACTGGCGTCAGGCCATGTCTGAGGAATTGAGCGCTCTTCAGAAACAAGGCACATGGACATTGGTGCCTCACCCTATCCACAGACAGATTATTGGATATAAATGAATTTTTAAGATTAAAAGAAATGCAGATGGCAAAATCGTTAGATACAAAGCGAGGCTGGTGGTTAAAGGTTTTCATCAAAAGGAAGGGTTAGACAATACAAAAACTTTTAGTCCGGTGGTAAAATATGCCACTGTGTGCATTATATTATCATTGGCTCTCCATTATAATTGACAAATTGAACAACTGGACGTTTGAAATGTCTTTCTTCACGGTAAAATTAATGAAGAAATTTACATGAGTCAACCACCTGGCTTCGCGAATCCGAACTTTCTGCAGCATGTATGTTGGTTAAATAAAGCACTTTATGGATTGAAGTAGACACCAAGAGCATGGTATGACCGTTTCTCAAATTTTCTTCTCACTAACGGATTCTTTTGTTTTACTGCCGATACCTCTTTATTCATTAGCAAGTCATAAAAGAAGATTAATGTGATTTTAATTTTATGTGAATGACATTTTAATCACTGGAAGGGAGGCAACCTTCATATATGGTTTTATATGTACTCTTACTGCTCAATTTGACATGAAATGTTTGGGTTCCTTGAATTATTTCTTGGGAATAGAAATTCAAGGACGTGGATCTCAGCTCAAGCTCTTTCAAGCACAGTACACTCACAATATTATTCACCGTGCGGGTCTTGATTCATGCAAGTCATGCAAGTCTCCATTTCAAGTGAATAAAGAATCCAAGGTCCATATAGATGCCATGTTTCATGATCTAACATTGTTTCGTAGCCTTGTCGGTGCTTTATAATATCTTACTATCACATGGCCGGACATCGCATTTGCAGTCAATACCATTTGTCAACAAATGCATGCATCAAAAGAAAGCCACTTCAAGAAGCTTAAAAGGATTCTTCGTTATCTACAGGGCATGCTTGAACATAAACTTTATTTCTCCTCTGACTCACATATTCTCTAAGGATTTTGTGATGCTGATTGGGCAGGTGATTCTAGTGATCGTCGCTCTACTACAGGTCTATGTGTTTTTTGGGGACCTAATCACGTCTATTGGAGTGCCAAAAAGCAACCTATCATGGCACGATCATTAATCGAGGCTAAGTACCGTGCCCTCGCATCTATAGCCGTTGAGATTCAATGGGTAAAAATGATTCTTCGTGACCTTTCCATTCCGTTAGCAGCAAAACCTATCATTTGGAGTGACAATATCTCTGCTATCTCGCTAACCAGTAACCCAATCTTCCATGCACGTACAACGCACATTGAGGTGGATTATCACTTCATTCGTGAGAAGGTGCTTAATAATGATCTTGAGGTTTGAAACATATTTACTGTCAATTAGCCTGCTGACATTTTCACAAAGAGTTTATCACCTGCTCGCTTCATCTATCTGCGAAGCAAGATGATGGTGAATTCTCTCATTCATCTTGAGGGGGGATAATAGCATATACACATTCTTAGTATATTAGTTTAACATGGTATCTGTGACAGCCCCAGTTTCCTTACCCAAAAACCCGCATCGTCAAATCAGGTGGAAGATCCGAAATACAGCGATGCTATGGTATTGAATGTAATCATCACAACTTGACAACTTGATCTTTCCTCACATTTAAACAATAGGAAGGATCGGGTTATCTCCCATATGGTAAGCTTACAGAAGCGGAAACAAAGTGCGCAGAACGGAAATAAAATACAGAGCATACATCGATAATAGAATGACAACATAAACCACGAACTATCATATGCATAAAAGTAAACATCCACCGATGAAGGCCGACCTCTATCTAAATAGTGGATCAAATATACCTAGTATTTAATTACAAAACTTGTTCATATACCATTTGCTGAAAACCCAAAAAATCTATCCCAGTTCCCCCACCAAGAAGCTAAGGGAAATGCCCCTCAGGCAGGTCCTCCTCTTCTTCTGGGTTGTAATCTGGGTCCTCTTCTCGCTCCGGATCACTCTCCTACTCAGCTCCTGCAACTGTAACGTATAGTTGGGAGTGAGCTTTCATCCAAGCTCAATAGAGAAAATACAGTGCTAAATCACACCTTATCGTTCTAATTGATGTTCTTGATGGATAAATAAAACCAATTGAAACTTATATTGTATCAAAATATATCGAGTGCAAAGTCAAAAACATGTATACAAAGCCTCAAACGAGTCAAATCATGATAATAGATCAACATGCTAAAATAATGCATAGAGAGATTGAAATTGAGCATTGATCGAAAATGCGTCAACGGAGCAAGTCATGAACATATGTAACAAGGATGAAATTATAAACATGAGAGGCCACATATCATGAAATCGAGACATATCATATCATATGACATTAGAGTAAGTATCCCGTAGTAGGGAACAGACCAGTCCGTATTAGGACACAAGGTCGTAACCCTAAGGACTCCACTCTCCTTACGACTAACGCACTCAGAACAAGTTACATGGCAATGCATCCCGTATTAGAAAACTGAGCACTCCGTATTAGGACACATGATTGTAACCCCGGGGACTCCACCCCTCTCATGGAGGCTCCACTCCTCATTGCACATGTTCCCATGAATTACATCACATAACATGGATTGGATACACATAGCTCGAGCAAGTTCAAGAATGAAAACACAATAGGTCGAGCACAATGCAAGTTCACAACACAAGTACGACAATCATGCAAGGTGTATGCGTAAAAGAGAAAGCACATGTTCGCATTCAAGAATTTCAAAAATACATATATGCGAAATCTCAGAAAACATAATGCATGCGATAATTACATCATAAACATGATTTCGAGAAACGTAAAATCGGGCAAGGTATTTTCCCTACCTCAGGTGTTAGATCTTGTGAGCAAACGTGCACGAATCGAAGCTAAACTCTTCTGAATAGTTCCTCATATATAGCTTAGAATATACATTACACATGTCTTCATGTATTAAGTACTATGCTAGTCGTAAGCCAAGGCCTCGTAAGGACACTAGATCACAAACCTCAAATAGCAGCAAAATAGGGCATCTCGCCGCGGCGAGATACAGGGTTGCCGTGGTGAGCTGATAAGGTGCCACATGTAGCAAAGATATCACCGCGGCGAGTTTTTTCAGAGATGAAATAACCTTGAATTCTCGCCACGGCAAGGGCTTCAGGTGTTTTCTTGCTGCGACGAGGTTCCATGTTGCTGCGGCGAGTAGTCTTAGCTCCTCAATTCTTGTGTCTGTCCTCTTGGGGTTCAGAGTCCATTTTGATGTGCAATGTTCTCCTACTTGGACCAGAACAAAGACATAGGGTATACTTTCTTGCTCGTAAGAGACTCTTATCCCATTTGCATTACACGAGCCATGCTTCGAGACTTCGAAAATCGGCTAATTTAATACTAAGTTCCTTGTATGCCTGATTTCCAGAGTTTCGAAGCACTTGAGGCTAGACTGCGACCAATCGGGTCTATTTTGCACAAATGTAGCCCTCAGACCCTCGTGTAATAATGCATGCACATAGATCGAGGCATCTGACCTCCCAATTTTGGCTACAAGGTCCCATGCATGTCCGTTTCCTCGATTTACCGCATTAAATCCCGACTCTCTTGTAATTCGGCCTTGAATCCGAGACTAAGATCTACAAATCAGAGTTAAAATAATTACCTCAATGGACTCGTTGCATGCGAAGACTATGAGCTCTTCAAGAAGAGATATGTCATGCTTCACACGCTCAACCGTCCGATTCTTTGATTTGTAAGGTTTGTAGTTTGGAGAATCTTTGCGACGATTGGAGGGTTTGACGAGATCGAATCGTCAGAAAGCTCTTCAAGAGGAAGACGATGGAAGGAGGGCAGCTTCCATCTCTTTTGTTTCAGCCGTCACATAACTTCCACGCACAACTTATGCGTGCATGGGAGTTTAAAAGGTGTGGACTTGTTCACGTGTGAGGCTGCTACACCCACTTTGGTGTACCAATTGTTTAAAGGCCATAGATTTGGGGCCCTTAAAGTCATTGGTTGGATTTCTAATGGGTTCAGTCCGATCCAGCTTATGGGCCAGATTAGGTTAACGGGTCCTAACATCTCCGGAGCAGACAACAGGTCAGTTTTGAGCCTTCTTATCACATGGTCACAATTAGTTGAGCAGTCAATTAAGAGGCCGAATACCCTAGTTCCAACTAATAGGTCTCACGCAAGAATTCTAAGAACCTCAATGGGTCTAGTTCCAAAGAAACCTAGTCCATGTGTCTTAGCATCAGGTCATCACTAATGGGTCTAGACCATGGGCTTTATAATATAATGGGTTTTATACCAAGCCTTCCACTGATGGGCTTCTACTTTAGACTGTTGACTAATGGGTCAAAGCATTGGTGCTATCTATTGGGCCTCACACACAGTCTATTTATCTACTAGCTTGGTTCCAAAGAGGTCCAGTTCAAATATTTGAACCGATGTGTCATGTCTATCAGGTGCACGTCAGTCGGACCATGGTGTGGTTACAAACTGGAATTTGGCGGGTGTTACAATATCCATCCCATATAGTTATTTTGGATTAGTTGTAACTGTTCTATCCCATATAGTTATTTTGGATGAGTTATAACTGTGTCCATGTTTGGTACATTGTGTGCACGTTTGGCCGTCTGTAAAGTCCTTGTACCCATCTCTTTATATGAGGCATTAAGCCTTAATGGAATGGCAGGTTTTGAATCCAAATCTTATTAGAGAGAACTTGAGATTTGTTTTGGTTGTGTGGCTCTCTTATTGGGTTTTGGTGAGAGTACACTTGGGTATTTATTTGGGAAAACCTTGGTATTTGTTTTGAATTTGGGGTTTTATATTTGTGCCTGGATCTTTGTAGTTCTCTTGTGTTGGATAAGATTGGAGAATACGATCTCCATTGTTTGTAACCTTTTGAGCGTCTTCTTAATAATGAAAATACTTGTTTGACTGTCCGTAGAGGTAGGCTTAGGCCGAAGCACGTAAATCTTGTTCTTATTTGTGAGACAAGATTAATCGGCAGGCTTGTGGCACAGATCGATTGTGTTTTGCAAAATATCAGAAATAGTTCGTGATGAAGGACAGTAATTGCAAAGAAGCACTGTCTAGGTAAAGCAACTACCGTTGTTGATATAAAGATTGATATTGTAAATAACCCTACAGACATTTGCAGCTTAACGCTTTCGAGTGTGGTGGAGTCTAAGGGCACATTTGACACTTTCGGGTGTATTGGTATTGGTAGTTTGGCATGTACTTTTGGGTGCATTGACAGTTTTGATACTTTCGAGTGTATTAGCATTAGTAGTTTTGACACTTTTGGGTGCATTGACAGTTTGACACTTTTGGGTGCATTTGTATCGGTAGCTTGACACTTTCGAGCGCATTGGTAGTTTGGCACTTCCGGTGCGCATTGGAGTTGGTGGGTAGATTTGAGGGCAATTTTAAAGTTGAAACTGAAGATGTTTGGTTTATTTTCTATATTTGAACGGCATGAGATTTCATGTCAAGGTGGAAGATTATTGTTGGTTTGCAAATCTCGCAAAGGTGGAGATTGTTAGGTTTTGGCTTGATTTACCATTGCAACTAGAGTTACTTATTGGAACTTGGTTCGGTCGATTGTCAAAAGATCCCATATTTGTTAGCTTTTGTTTGCGGAAAGTCACTTATTTTGGAAGCTTGTATTATTCTCTAATATAGGATCCTATTAAATATGATCTGAAAGATAGAGAATAAGAGTCCAAACAAAATTAGAAAGTAGAAAGTGGGAGGTTTTTTTGGAATGTGGGTTCTCTTGGGGCTAATAAGTGTGAGATAAAAACTTGATTTTTCGTAGCTTGAGTCTTGATTAGAAAATGAGGGTTTTGGAGAAAGGGCTTTTGGTATTGGCTTTGTAAAGCCTTTGGAAATCCCATCTAGGGTTTTTGGGGGTCTCGCTTATGGAGAGAACTTGGGATTTGTTTTGGTTGTGTAGCTCTCTTGTTGGGTTTTGGTGAGAATACACTTGGGTATTTGTTTGGGAGAACCTAATGTTTGTTTTGAACTTTGGGGT
Organism: Chloranthus sessilifolius; assembly: GCA_021018995.1. Lineage (NCBI taxonomy): Eukaryota > Viridiplantae > Streptophyta > Magnoliopsida > Chloranthales > Chloranthaceae > Chloranthus > Chloranthus sessilifolius. Next base: position 86,073,769 of record CM037594.1, on the reverse strand, counting down.
TTTGTATTTATGCGTAGATTTTTGTGGTTCTCTTGTGTTGGGTAAGATTGGAGAATACGATCTTCATTGCTTGTAGCCTTTGTGCATCGTATTTTGATAGTGGAATTACTTTGTTTGACTGTCTCGTCGATTTAGGCTTAGACCGAATCACATAAATCTTGTTCTTGTTTATGGTGTGATCTCTTCACTACAGAAAATAAGACTATTAGTGACAACTATAAACTGCCGCTATTAACAAAAAAACTGCCGCTGATACCCTTGCCGCTAATAGTCTTAATAGTTTTTTTATTAATAGTGACAGTTTTTAGCTGTAAAAAACAGTCGCTAATAGTCTTATATTTTGTAGTGCTTTCTCTTTCTATCTTCTTGTGATAATTATTATTTGATTTATTGATTTTATTTTTCGCACGTGAAGCCACTAACGAAATTGAAAGTGCAAAGACTTTTGAGGGTTTTTGCATAGTAGTGTCTTCGATACATGGCTGACATTTGTCCATTTCGTGTGCGGTGCCATTAGCGGGAGGACTTTCTGTCACACCCCACCAGATGTTTGCAGATGTCGATCCAGGTTAATGGCCATGGTCTGCAGTACTAGTAGGCTCGTGTCTTTTGGTGATTTTTTATGAGGCATGGTGTCGCATGGGATGGGACCTTGTCACTGCCCGCTAGAGCGTATGCAGATGTCAGGTGGAGACGATGGCCGTAGTCAAAGCCACAGTAGTAGAGTTAAAAGGAAATATTCGAGCAATATGTCGACAGAAGACCGTGCACCTTCTAAGCAGCAAAGCAGGTGATCAGTGCGACAAGTGTATCTATAGTCTAACGGACTGAGGTTGTGGATGATTTTGTGAATGCCACTTGGTGAGGAAGACAAAACCAATACTCCTTTCCATTGTCCGTCGACATCCCTTTTCTGTAAATCTCAAAAGCTACAAGTGAATCGACAAGTCTGACATCCCTTCACTATAAATCTGAAAAGGCACAAGTGAATCGATTTTATCTCTTTATCGTTATTTTTTTCACAAGTCTTCTATCTTTTCACTGTAAATATGAAAAGACACAAGTGAATCGATTTTATCTCTTTATAGTTATCTGAAAAGATACAATCTTTCAAGATTTGTGGCAGGTTCTTTCTCTGAAAAGTACAATCTAAAAAAGAATATACGGTTCTTGATAAAACCGAGCTTTATTGTATCATGAAGACAAATTCGCTTAGAACTATATTGCATCTTCGTTTATCCAACGAAGTGGAGGGGTCTATTGTCTTTAAAATAACATAGTAAACTACTTGCCTCGAAACTATTATCAATATAATTTATTTTTTCACTAAAAAAGATGGCAAGCAAGCTAGAAATAAAGGTTAAATAAAACAAAAGACAGATTGGTGCCGAAATATCTTCTAGAAAGGATCAAACAGTGCTTCCGTCACTTAGCCCTGCCAAGTCCCTTAGGTGAAGAACGATTTAAAGGCAATAATTTTTGTAAAAACTAACACCTAACAAACTCGATTTTAATGAAAATTGAGAATTTTTTACAACTTACTAGACGTGTGTAGTAATTTTGTACACCCCCACACAAAGAGCTGCAGACACCCTGTTTTCAGCCTTTCTAGAAGGTACAAGGTGGAATAGGGATCCCCACGGCGCTTAAGTCACACTGTGCGACCTAGGCATTGAATCTAGCTCCCCACAGCCTCGGACCCAAAAGGCTCAAAGGAGGCTCTTTGCCTCATATAGAAGGAAATTGAACGCTTCCCTTTTAGCACTTATTTGACCTTCTTCCTATCAAGGAAGTCGTAGATAGAGTTAAAAAGACACTTTGTTATGCGCACGTACAATTCCTCTTTCCGTAAGAAGTTGGATGATTGTGCGAAATTAGGCTCGACCATCAGAAAACACTTATGAATGGGGTAGCCGCAGTTCGAGAAACTCTTTGCAGAATTTATGAAGTACTCTGAGAATTAAAGTTTACGAAAAATCTCTCAAGGTTGAGTTCTTTCTCCAGTCTCAGAAAACTCAGCGCCTCATTCTTGATAGGCCACCCTTAAGAAATGAATCATTTGAACACCATAGCACCTTCATAATTTTAAAACTATGGCCATGAGCCAATATTCGTCCAAGAAGTAAATTAGGAGATTTAGATGATTAGAAAAGATCCCGTGAAACTTTTATAACATGAATCCTCTTTTGGCTAAGTGCAAAACTTCATATTTTTTTCGGTAGACTTTTTTTCTTGTAACTTTTTGGAGTTCTATATGCTTGATCGGAAGGTAGTGCCTTTGCTCTATAGTAATAAAGATGTCACAACCCAGAATCCTTACCCAATATCGAGGGCCTAGAATTTCGTGTTATGACACCGCATGCTGATTAAGGAAATAAGCGGACATACACATAATTTATAAATTGACTTAACATATAGATTGAGGTATTTAAGATAGCATTAAACGATAAATGACTCATAAATTAGTAGCGAAAATCGTAAACAATAATAATGAAGTACTTAATCCTAATCATGCATCTAGGATAAAAATTAAACCAGTTTCACATAGGGTAAAATGATCCCAAACGTAAACTCATAAAAATGTATCAAGGCTAAAACAAATCTCTCAAGAAATAAGAAAAAACTAGAGTAAAAAGGTTTTCAATGCTGATAAAAATCTGCCGGGTCTACGTTCTCATCAAGGTGGTAGCCGACATCCTCGTTTATATGAGTCGTCTCCGGATCAGCAGCTTCCGTATCATCAAGGACGGGATAAGCAGAATCTTCACCTGAAACTGTTAGATTTTGGGAGGGGGGTGAGTTTACTCAGTCGCGTAAACTCAGCGGGTTGCACAATCGATCCACCATAACTTACTCAGGTGGTCGTGTGTGCAATCGCTTGAATTGTAGTGCATTTTTTAAAAATATAACCAACATCTTAAATAAATGAAATAAACTTATCCATAATTCATATACTATCATAATCAAAACTGAAAAACATACAAATATAACATGAAGAGTGCATGATGCTTATATTTTCTTATCTCTTTTTCTATTTGTCTCATCAATTTAGCATACGCGACATATCGTAAGTCTTATTAATTACTCCATACGCCTACACAACGTACTTCGCATTTTATCTTATTTAAACGATCTGTGCCAGGATCGCTGCTCGAGCCTACCACGCAAGGTCCATGTGTAGATAACCGCCTAACCTCCATATCATAACATAAACCACCATCCAACCAGATGAGGTTGTCGGCATAGTGACTACGATGTCCCCTTAGTTCAAGACAAGGCTATAATGTCTTTAAAATCCGTCTTGGCTGCAGACGTTAGGCCCTTACGGTGGCTCGTAAGGTATGGCACGTGTAGAAACTTAATTCATATTTAGCTGGCCTTCACAGCGTATCTTAACATATCATAATATTATTCGGTTCTGGGCTTAGGTCCCCGCCCCGATTTCATATTTACGTGGGCTTAAGTCCCCACTTTCTTAACATACATGTATCTTAACATATTCTTTTCTCATTTTTTCTTAAAACTTAGTTAGAATGGGCCACAGTGCAATAGACTTCACTAAATCACGCTTTCCAAGGGACGGGTTCCATAGCAACATGGATGTACTTCGTGTGATATCCCATACTATCATAGAGGGGTTACATCTGTACATGGATGCCTACATTCCAAGTTCCACGTGACCGTAAAAGAAACCTCACCGTGACGAAGGCTTATGTCATGTGTCATATCTTATTCTTAACTTATATGCGTATGCCCTATTGTGATTTTTTTATATGATGAATGTCATATGATAATGGTGAACATATATAAGAATGAACTATAACATAAACCTTAAACATTTCATATTTTTGAAAAAAATTAATAAAGAGCATAACATACGAAATATTAAAGTAAAACAAAAAATAAAAAATATTTAACTACATTTATTTTACAATAGAGTTGAAACTATACTTCATTAGAGTTAATTGTATCCATAAAATTTAGTGATTGACTGGTATAACAATCCGACATATTTTAAAATTCTAAAGGAGCATATGTATCAATTCAAGGATTGTATGAGGCTTAAAAGAGGTAATACAATAGTAAGTTTTGAAAAACGTTAATATTTGACCCCTTAAACTTATAGATTGTTATTCGATGCAAGCTATTTAATATATTTTATGTAATTTTAGCGATATATAAGTCTGGAGATAAGTTGAGCATAAGGTAGCCCAAGAGTTAAAAAAATAATGTAAAACCCGTGCAACCTTGGATCATCTAAAATGTATCCCGACTTGCAGCTCAAATTTGACCTTAAAAATATTAGATTCGTGAAATTACTATTTTAGATAAAGTTGTAGATCTCGTTGTATTCTTTCCAATGCCGTAAGAATCACTTCAATCTGAGTTCGGAGTAAAACGCTATGGCTAAAATACCGAGGCTGTGTCTGTTGAAGAGTTTGGCCGAATTTCACGAAAATTTTGGAAAAACGATCCTATCGATTTTGGGCCTAATTTCTATGTTTTAAAGACCCGAAATTTATCAAAATTTAAGAAAAAATTAGGGTTTTCTTTTTAAGAAATAACTGAATAATTTAAGATGGATTTAGAGGCACCCACCTGTTGAAGCGTGATTCGAATCCTACGATGATTTGGGTTGATGGAGATCGGATTCGAGAGACGATATGCCCGAGTCTTTTCGCGAGAATTTCTTTCTTAAAAATCACTGCCTTAAACAGTGATTTTTTTCAAAATACCACTATCCCAAATAGTTATAAAAAAAGGAGTGATTTTTTTTCACCACTACACAAAACAGTGGTTTATGAACTTCAACAACGACTGCTCTTAACAGTCATAGAAAAAATACCACTGCTTTGAGCAGTGGTTTTTTTATAGAATTAAAAAAAAAAAAAAAATTATATTGACGATTTTTTATGCAATTTTTTTTAAACTACTATTTTTTTTTAATGCTTTTTTGAATGCTTTTTTTTAATACAATATTTTAAATATGTTTTTTAATGCTTTTTTGTTTTAATGTGGTGAATTTCTTTATAAGGTATTAAGCTACTACTTGCCAAATAAGGGATGTTCCGCGCACACCAATATTTTATTGTGCACCACTTGATGAATTTCCTTATAACACACCAATTGTTACTAACCACACATCAATAAATAAAAATAGTTTTATTTTGTAACAATAAATAAAAATATTCCTTTGTCCTATGCCTTGTCTACGGTTGTTTTTCAGTTTTGCAGCCATATGATTTTTTTACCCTTTCATTGGACATTACATACAAAGAACGTAATTAAATCAAATTTATTCTATGAATCAATCCCCTCTTCTGTGGCAACAAAGTAGCATTCTTTGCATACTCAATCCGAAGCTTACGATCCTCGTGCTCTGTCTCTGAGCGGCCCCAACATTTATAACAACTCCATCAGAAAGCTTAGCGATTTTCTCAGCCAGCTTTTCGGAAATGTAAATAGAGTCGATCTCAGCCAACTCTTTCTTTATATGTGCAATTCTGGCTTGGATCTCGTCTTTAGTTGCTGCACGTGAAACACGCGTTGAAAATAATCTTGGAATGTAAATAAGGGTACCCTTATTATTATTGCAAAAAATAAAATAATTTGATAACAATTTTTGTATTCTCTTTATGGGTGTATTCCCCATAGAATAATGATACTAGAGACTTTTGCCGATCTAAAGTGTATGTACCTTCCCAAAGGGTGATACTAGCTGATGAAGGGCTGTGATTCTGTCACTAAATTTCTCCTTCCTAACCTACATATAAAATGATAATTTTAGGTGTTTTAATCTGTAACACTTTTTTGAATTGGGAAGAAATAAAACCCAAAAATTATGTTGATAATTTGGGTGATTGGTAATCACCTTGAATGTAGATTGGGATGGAGATGATTGAATCTTAGCCTTCTTAAATACCCCACTAGTTGCTCCACTGTTGCATTTCAAATAGCATAAGGAGAAAACAAAGGCACCAAATTAGTACTATATATACCCTAATAAGAAATTACTCTAGACATAGATATTATGCATGTAACTCAACAAAAATTTTCAAAAAAGAAGGCTAAAGACAAGCCCATATAATCCATCAGATAGAACCACAGCCCTATTCCTGATAATAAGAAATAAATCATTAAATAAAATATCAATCTAGAAAATGACCTTTTGTACCTTGTGGCCTGCACCACACCTACACAATTGATGACCTGGGCACCACCAGTTTACTCAGTTCTATTCACCAAATCCAAGTGTCATTGGACGTGTAGGTAAGTAGCCCAAGTGTCATATGATTTGGTACGCGGATCACTTAATGAGATGTGTGCTTTGTGGAATCATTATTTTGCTGTCTAATAAGTGGGAGCAAAATATTAGGAGAAAAAAATTCTCCATAACATAAGTCAAAGAAGTCAAATATCTTTTTTTTTTTTTGATAATCAAAGCATCCGGACCTCGTAGAGCACCCGAGCACTCCTAATTCAGCACATTCCGAGTCAACGTAGGATATAAGTTCCTAAGATGGCCTCAAGAGGGGGAGGGAATGAAAAGCAAATGTTCACATGGGCTTAAGGAGGGCCCACAAAAGAAGCAAAGTGAATCAAGCAATGTGGTGGACTTGCTGACTATAAGAACAAGTTGTTTATTGGTGTTCCTCAAATCGTCATCCCACTTGTCTATGTTTTTTTTTATCATTATAAGTATTCTTTTCTACCTCTCAAATAAGACACCAATTGCATTTCCAAGATTCCAAATCTCTAACAATAATAATAGACAAAACTAGCGGACAAACATTCAAATTTAAGGGATATTGTGCTAAGAAAAACTAACCCAAGATTCAGGTCCTCTCGAACTGAGCAAATTTGTAAATTAAGTAACTTTAATCTAGCTACTACAATTGAGAGAATAGAGATTGGGAATTTACATTGAATTCCATATAAGAAGCACGCTTTGTGAGCCACTAAGCATCCATCATTGGAAAAGCTACATAGTACAGGTTATCAAATGCCAATGCATCTTCTCCAAGCACCTCAAGAAATCGAACACCAGCTATAGAACTCGGTGTGCCTGCAATAAACTTTCAACTGGTGTCAGATTTTTATTTTTTTCGACCCTTAACTATAAGCCATGCCCCAAGGCTACACGTAGGGATGTCAACTGGATGGGTCAGGTTGGCTTGAGCCAAAATTTTGGTCTGCTAACCCTTTGGGCACTCAAACCGACCCGATCCGTCCCTAGGTTGAACCCCAAACCATATGAGTAAAAATATATGCCCAAACCGACTTGATGAGTCAAAATCCATCACATGCTTTTTTTTATTGAAGGGAGCCAGGATAACCTCCTTTGGTTCAGACCGTCAATCTGATGAAACGACAAACGGTCAACAACTAAGATGACTTCAAAGATTGAGATCATAGAAAGTTACTACAAGCAAAAACAATATACATAGAAAAAGGTTTCCGTAGTCCTTGAGACCGCCTTCAAGCATGGTCCCAGGCCTATTGAAAAGGTGCACCTGGCACCCAAAACCTTGTTTTAGTGCCATGTGGATGCAAACTCGCACGCACGCACACACGCACGCAAACTCAGAAAAAAAGAAAAAGAAAAAAAAAAAGAACAGAGGATACGGAAAGCATTTCAAATTTTCACATGCTTACCCCCCACACTGATGGTGACTCCCTGAAATTCTGGCTCCACTGGAAATCTGAAATGGATGCTGCCAATGCCCCATAATCACTTGCAGCTTTCAGCAACAATTCTGAAAATTTTTCATGCAAAAAATGTCAGTAGCCACGGATTACAAATTATTGAATGTATACCATACCAAAGTTGGCAAATTCTAGAAACAAGCAACATACCAAAGCATCAAGACTTAGACAAAGCAAATCACCATCGAGTGAACCCCAATTAAGAAGATGAGCTTGGAGGTCCAATTATACATGAGGAGATGTCATTGATACCAAGAGTTATACAATTACTTCAATACGACCATATGTAGTTTGGGGATCAGATAAACTGATCCCAATATTGGCACCTTGCTTATGATGTTGATCAGATAAACTTACCATCAAATGTTGAGTTAGGAAGGTATTTTGCAAGCCGATATTTCTGAACACGTCACAGTAATCATGTTAAATGAAACCCTAAAATGGAATAAAGAAGATAATTATGAAGCAAAGAGTTTGGTTATAGCAGATGAGTACCTGTAAGTGGCTTTTGACATGGTATATAGTCAATCCTGGTACACCCATGGTTCTAAGGACACCTTTAGGAGTAGCTTCTGTAAGAGAGGAAAGAGGAAGAGAAGATTTAACATGAACATGGTTAGAAGTTTTGAAACTAAACCTCAGTTGAGTGTTTGCTTGAGTTCTTCAATTTCCACATGTTAAAGAAATATGGTAAACTTCTCTGTTACATGGAGAATTAAAAGAGATATTTTTATGAAATGTAGCAGCCAATATTATATTTATATTAGTATTTTTCCTGTTGGTTTCATAACAAATGGCATTTGAAAGATGGTGGTGTTCTCATAATAAATAAAAAATCTTATTGTTGATTTTAGATAACAAATACCACAACAAACTGTTTAGGGCATTTTACAACTGTTGATTTTTCCTTTTATATTACTTGACTCTAATGGGTGGTCAACATAGCATTAATGGGGATTTATATGATTCCTTGAAATCAAGGGTTCTAATTTATATTCTTGGGCTCAAAAGATGCCTAGGATCTGAAGGCCGAGGAACCTACACTTGGAAAGACAAATGGCGCACAAGAAAGAATTATTTTGTTGTTAGTCCTGTGATGAAAGAGTATTTTAATAATGCAAGGAATAATAATTGAAGTGAAGGGGTCCATTGAACCCCATCGACTACTTTGAATGAGACGATGGAGATCATTTTTTGCCCTTATCTTCAACACAACGGATCTTGAGATTTAAGTGTACCATCTGATGGTGGGTTTTTTATTCCTATTGGTATCGATACCCAAAACGTAGCCCTAAAATCATATGATACGCATCACGTTAAAACATGATTTTAGGGTCATTTTTTTTAGATCTGTGACAAGTGGAATCATAAACTTACCATCTGATGGTAAGATCGTAGTCTCGAGATTCGTTGTGTGGAATATCGGGGTGAAAAATGATCTCCGTCATTTCATTTCAAAAAGTCAATTGGTTACAGGGGGTTTCACATGTTGGCTCTTTCAATCAATCTATTTGCGCAAATAGTGGTACCCTACATGTTTAGATCTTTAGTAGTAATAGTAAAACAAAACTTATTATCATTATTGTATTTGCCCTAATGGTGATGCCTCAAATGCATATTATTTTTAAATTTTTTGATAGGTAAGGATGGGAAAAAAAGGTATAAACATGTGAGCCATAGAGTTGAACTCAACACTGGAGTCATTTAGGTGTCTCGTGGTTCCCAATCCGAGGATCAGGTGCCCAGTGCACATGCACAAGATCAATCAAAAGCCATCTAAAAAGAACCGTATTCACACAATTAATTTTACGATCAAAGGTTGAAACTAAATTTTTGAAGGTAGAATTTTTATGTGAGAAAACTCGTATCTCTAACCCCTAAAATAAGGATTAAAAAGTCTAAAAATTTCTTTTCTAAAACCTTAGAACTTATGTATGTAAATATATGAATGAACTCCCAACTCGAGTGTAGGGACCCCTTCATATTATATATTATATGTATGTAAATATATGAATGAACTCCCAACTCGAGTCATGGGATATAACTCATGACTCGAGCTCCAAATGGTTGCATGTCATTTTAGCTGACTTTAAACAGTCAACTAAAATGACATGAAGTCAATAGGATCTCGAGTCATGGCGTCCCATGACTCGAGTGGCAGCATCATTACCATATATATATATATATATATATATAATGACATGAAGTCAATAGGATCTCTAGTCATGGCGTCCCATGACTCGAGTGGCAGCATCATTACCATATATATATATATATATATATATATATATATATATATATATATATATATATATAATGACATGAAGTCAATAGGATCTCGAGTCATGGCGTCCCATTACTCGAGTGGCAGCATCATTACCATATATATATATATATATATATATATATATACATTTGTTTTCCAACCTAAACTTCAGCCAACCCTGGTTGAATTTAAGATATTGATAGCATTCTTTTGTGACAAGTGAAGGAATCCTAAACACTGAAAAATAAATTATTTAATTACTTGTAGAATGCACGTAAGCAAGCGAAAAGGGAGCGATAACCTACGGAAGTAAGTAGGAGAGATTTTTGGGATTTTGGAGAGACTTTAGGAGAAATAAATATAAAGTAGGGAACTTTAGAAAACAATGCCATTTTAAAGAAAATTAATCACTTCCTCATCCGACACAACTCTCCCTTCTCGCATTATTGTAGTAAAGTAAATAACAAAGGGTGTACAAATAAGTACAATGTAATCAAACACCATGAAAATGAACAGTGAAACCTTATTTGGTTTCACCATATACTTTCATAGCAGTTGATGTCGTTATCCTACCCCTTTTTGTTATTTTATTTTATTTTATAGTTCAGATTCAAGGTGCGCTCTTTCACATGGCACTTAAACAACTTATGATCTGTCAAGGTTGGCTAAACTTAATTGTGGCCTACTTTGTCTAACTACCGATTTTCTCTAACTAGTACGAGGAGCCTATAATCACATTTCAGACTAGAAGACTACTGTAATAGATTCAAGGCTATTTGAAGTGTGTTGCAAAGGTCAAGTTCATGCTTTTTGCGAACTCCATCAAGAAAACAATAACATTCTTGTTCAAAGGACACATCTACTGTTTAGCTCTGTGTTACACATTGCTTGGAGGTTTGGGAACGAGGAACTAGTCTCGGAGATTATCTGGTTACAGCTAGACATGGTATTGGCAGAGAACGAGAAGATGGAGACCCCATTTCACGTAGCGTGCAGGCATGGACATGTCCTAGTGTCAGAAATAATATTGTCTACCAATGCAAGTGTTGCTGCTGCTTATAAGCTGAACCGGTACAACGAGAGTGCACTCTTTTTGACTTGTGGTAGTGGGCATCTAGACATGGTGAATTTGCTCATCTCAAACCAGCGAAATTTGCTTATGTTGGAAGAACATGAAGATGGTTTCTCTACTTGTCTTCACGTGGCTGCATCAGGGGGCTACATAGGTAACTTACTTTCCCCTGTTCATTGGGAACAGATTAGTAAAGTTATGCATGTTAACATATTTAGGATCAAGGCTCAATCTTAAGATCAAAATAATGAACCATAATGCTTACTCTTTAACCCTGATTCTCTGAATCTTCACGTAAGATCTCAGAGAACACTTTGAGCCCATGTTACCTCTCTTTAACTTGGTTCACCAGCAAATGGGTATAGGTCCCAGCTTCCCCATCAAGAAAAAAAGGAAAAGATGGGGGATAAGTTGAGTTGAGTTAGAGAGGGGACGGTGGTCTCCTTTTATACCATCTCCTAACCGTCAACGAATTCTTTATATAATTAATGATTTGGTGCAGATATCGTTCGACAATTATTGAGGGTGTGTTCTAGACTGGCAAGATGTAGAGACAGCAAAGGAAGAACGGCACTCCATTGGGCCGCCATCGAAGGTCGAGAACCCATTATCGAGGAGATACTCTTGATGGATATGGAATCAGCACAATTTCTAACATGAAATAAGGAGAGTGTTCTACATTTGAGTGTCAAGAGAAACCACTATGAAAATGTCAAGTCCTTGATGAGAAGGCCTGAGATCGATAACCTTGTGAACTTGCCCGACAACGATGGCAACACTGCCTTCCATCTTGCCGCAGTAGGCAAACTCTCCCCAGTATGAAATTATCAAACGGAGTCATTATAGATTTGGGCATTCAATAATAAAGAATAATTAGGATTTAGGATTGATAAGAGAGATGCGCGTCCTGTGATGTGTATATACTGTTTTAGGCAAGATTAAGATTGATTATGACGTAAGATACAGAAACACAGGATGTATATCTCTCTTATCAATCCTGAATAGTTTCTCTATTACTCAAAACTCTCTCTCTCTCTTGTTTTAAATCTTGAAACCTTGAAACAAAAAAAAACTCTTTAGGATCACATACCTCATGGTTAAACAATATGTGTGTTTAGCACAGGGTTACTTAATCAATACCTCATGCTATAATCTGCTCATGTAGTCCCACAATCTGCCGATGCAGTCCCAAGCCCGAAAGAAAAAGGAAGAATAGTGTCAAATGAACAGCCGCACTATGAAAATCCCATTAAATCTTTTCTGGCTAATTATAAGTGCAAATCGCAACCAATTTGATATGGAGAAAGTGATGACGAGTGTTCCCTAATTCACTCAACTCGTACCAAATTGCAACCAATTTGCAGCTCGGTTCTATTTCCCGCCTTGATTTTTTTTTATTTTGAAAATGCGGATTAGAGAATTTGAATTTCAGCATTCAAATGTGTAATAATTTAGTTCCTCATGTAATCCTGCAACTAAGAGGTGTGTGCTCTGAGGTGTTTAACCTTGTGGCTCTACTATAAGACAAGGGAAAACCTCTCCTTAAGAGTAGTACTCTGTTCTAAACTTGAGAGTACCCAAGATTTTGTTCCCATATAAATGCAGAAAAAATGGACTTAACCGATCCCAAGATTTTGTTCATACCAGGGTTACCAAATTCGCTAGAGAAGGGCTAACCATAAACCGGTTCGGGGTTTGGTTTTCTTAGACCAGTTTGGTCCCATACATATCTATTTACATACAAAAAACAAGTCGTCAGGAGATGTAAACCCACCACTTCCATGATTCCAACAGGGTAGCTAAACAACATCCCATAGAAAAATTGTTGATTTATTTACAATTCAAATCTATTATATCTTTTATTTTAAAACTCATCCTACCCCTAACCAACCGGGTTTGTTCGAGAGTCACAAACAGCAAACCCGAATCCAAATTGAGCGAACCAGCAAACTTGGTAACATTGGTTCAGACTGGGACTATATGGAAGTCTATTTTCTATGGAATTTTGTGCTATAAGTTTTCTGCTTCATCTTTAGAATAGAGTAGTGAACTTAACCTCCCATTATGCCTAAAAAATTGCTTTTAGAATTGGGTTATATTTTGTCAAACATAACGGGTCAAAGCTAATTTCTTAGTCGCCTATCAGCTTGATTTTTCCATGGTCACTATTAAATCTTTGCCAAAATTTTCAGATAATAAAGCTTCCACTTAGCAAAATCAGTGTGGACATGAACGCGGTGAACAAGGGTGGGTTGACAGCTTTGGGTATCTTAAGAAACGATCCCGGTGACGTTGATGATAAAGAGATCGTACAGTTACTTAAGCATAACCCTTCATTGGCATCTTCGGGTTCGTCTTTTAAATCTCGAAGGCATGAAAATGAGGAGAGGGAGACCACGAGGTACATGCTCAATGTGTTAGTAGTGGTAGCAGCCCTCATAGCCTCAGTGACCTTTCAAGCCGGGCTAAACCCACCAGGTGGATCTTGGCAAGATTGGAACACTGCTAGTAATTCGACAGGGATAAACTCCAATACCACTGTTAAATCGACGGAGAAAAATTCGGATGATCACAGACCAGGGAAATCAATTACTGCCCAACTCCTCCGATTGGACTTTAATGCCTTCATGTACTCCAATTCTATGGCTTTCTTTCTGTTGTCAATGATCATATACTTCCGAGTATCCAATCTGAAAGGAATTACCCCGATGAAGAAGTTGACCATGATGAAGTTAGTGTTGGCGGCAGCTACCCTAGCAATGGTGCTTGCTTTCATATTTGGAGGAGCTATGGTTACTAACGATAAGATCAGAGTTTGGCTTTGGACGATGTATAATTCCAAAGTGCGATTGAACATATTTGCTGAAATTAGTGTACTCTTTTGGGGTGGTTGGAGAAGTTGGAGAGTTAAGAGTGGTCTTCAGAATTAGTGCTTCTCAAAGTGCCTTTCCACCTAGGAAATGGTTCAGTGTCATTGTTTTCTTACCTTTTGGGGAATTGGGGAGAGCATTTGTCTTCAAATTTGAATGTAGCTATGTAAATGGAATGAAAAGACTTACCAGAACAATGTGGTCTTTTAAGGAATGGTGTTAATAGTATTTCCTTTACCTCTCTACAATTGCAAAATGGTGTTAATAGCATTTGTCTTCAAATTTGATTTCAGGTGGACTACAATGAACCAAATCCCAATTTCCTTTACCTCTCTATTATTGCAAAATGGTGTTAATAGTATTTCCCTGCCATTCATTTATTATATATTACTCCATATATATATATATATATATATATATATATATAAAGTTTGAGCATACACCACATATTAGATATACAAGGCCTGTTTATGAAAACCCTCCTGTCTTTCCTCTGCCATTCATTTATTATATATTACTCCATATATATATATATAGAGAGAGAGAGAGAGAGAGAGAAATAGAGAGAGATAGAACATACCAAACATATTTTGCACAAATTGACAAAAAAATAGAGAGCAATTTAAAAAAAAAAAAAAAAAAACCTCCATGCATACCTTCTCTAGGGCTTGAATGACAGGTATTTTAGGGTTGCTTTGAATTTCAACTTGCTGTAGATAAGAGATTCAACATGGCACACATTGATTTCGACTTGCAAAAATTAGGGTCATCGATTCGCTTTGATTAAAGATCCGAATATGGACCGTGGAGATTTCGAAGCCGAAATCGAATCGAAGAGGTTAAGTTTTGTGATTGGAATTGGGGGAAAAAAATTAAATAGAAGAGGCTAGGCCGAAATCTAATCAAAAAAATGAGTTAGGGTTTGGGGAGGAGGGAGATGAGAAAATTCAAACAATTCGAAACCAAGTCCCTGATCCCTATGTGCGCAAAAAACCTCGATCTCGAGAGATCAACGGACACCAAATTGAATCTACAAAGTAAAGAGATCGCGGCTAGGGTTTCGTTGGTGATCCTAGGGCACAGTGTGAGATCGATTCGGGTGATTGAATCGAAGAGCTTAGGGTTTTGTGATTGGAATTGGGGAAAAAAAATGAATCGAAGAGGTTAGGCCGAAATCGAATCGAAATAATGAGATAGGGTTTGGGGAGGAGGGAGATGACCTTAATCTAATTGGAGAGTTAGGTTTTAATCTCTTGAGATAATCTGAAGATGATCGGTTGAGAAGATGCTAGCTCGAGGAGAGGAAGGCGAAGAGGTGAGGAGAGGAAGGCGAAGAGGTGAGGAGAGGGTTTCACAGAGAATGAAGAAGTCAGATGAAGAGGTTTGGTTTTGTTAGAGCGATATATAAAGAGAGGCCGGGTTTTTGATTTAGGGTTCATCTACGTCAGCCAGATACATTTGCTCCAACTTTACATATGACGTGTTTTAAACTGACAAGTGATGTGTTTTAAACTTTAAAAACTACTGTTTTAGGGAGGAAAACTACTGTTTTAACGAGTGAAATAGTATACCACTTTTTAAACAGTAATTTATTTTATAAAGAAATTGTGGTTTTTCCCTCCTTTTGACGTAGTGGACGGGGTTGCTTAGCAACCGCCACCGATGATTTAGGGATAGCGGTTTTGGGTGATTTGTTGAGGAAATCTTCATCATTAATAAGGTACTACTGATTGCACTTCTTCTTCTTTGAAAGAGTAGGATTTTCAGAATATATGAATGGTAGTTGGGCTAATGGTAGAGGTGGGTCTTGGGTTGACTTTTTTCAAGATATTTGTGCGAAACTTTTGACTTCTCTAATAGATTTTCTTTGCTGCAGGGTATCCAATGTGCTTACAGGGTTTGGGTTCATGATTGGGTCTAAGGAGGGAGATGGTTTCGGATATGGGGGGGGGATAGTTATTTTGGGAGTTGTAATCATTGGGGGAGAGAGATGGTATCGGGTGTGGGGGGTGGGAACCATTATTTGGGAAGTGGGTAGTTGGGCCAGTTATCTTTTATGGGGGAGTAATATTAGGAACATGGTTTGGGGAGTGGGTAGTTGGAGTAAATTTGGAACGTGGAGAATCCAACTTCTTGTCCGTGTTGGAGGAATCAACACAGATCTCAGGGGCCATAGAAATTTGTGCAAACTATTTTTGCTAAGATTTTCTCATCTTTGGTAACGCTCTGGAAATTGAGCGGTGTCATCTTCTAAGAATTCTTCCATCGAAGACTTTGCGAAGATGCTCATTCCTCTTGGATTGGCTCGAAGCCATGGTCCATATTATTTTTTATCAACAGTGGATGCCATCGTGCAATCTCGAGCATTGTGAGCAATGATACTGCAAGAGAAGCAAAAATTGGGAAGCATTGTGACCAATGACACCCTTCTCGCTTCATATAATAATATATATATATATATATATAGTTTTAGGTTGAATTATAGGCATAATTTAATTAAAATTTTAACAAACTTACAATAGATTAAAGTTTTATGTCTGTAAAAAAAAAAAAAAAAAAAATCAAATCGAGCCTAAAACGACCTTATTGCTTACACGTATCTCAGGAAACCTATCTCGGGGAGAGAGAGAGAGAGTTACATGCACAGTGCTAATCTCGCGTGATCGGAACAAAAAAGATTTGTACATGCAGTGTTGCACGTGTCATTAACATTTTCGATTTTTGTGCCCTAAAACCTTCCAGAAACTTATGATTATCACCACGTTACAAGATCAGACGATCCAAATTGTCGGACAGGATAAAACTTGCTCTCCTTGACTAGACAAGGGGCCCAGTGCCCAAAGATGATTATATTCAGCTTTTTAACATGTTACATGCAATTATTTATAGTTATAGGGAGATTAGCAATTTCTTGTATAGAGTTTGAACTGATTTTAAAAGTTACAAAAAGCAGGTGATAAAACAAGGCATTCCTCATACCTGAATGAAAACCGATGCGGAAGCATAAGATGTCCTTTCGCGATTGCCACTTTGTTCAAAGCGTAACTTTCACACAGTTTCTCTTTGCAAGAGAGCTCGATAGTGCCATGGGCTTGATAAGGGAATGATGAGAGAAGCATGATCGCCTCCTTTTGATGATTAAATAAACTGTAAAACCGTTTCTTAGTTGCCATCTTGTAGTAGATTGTGAGCTTAATTCTTATCATACAACAGCTGGCCATTAATGATACTTTCCGCTTTATTGTATTTTGTAATAACCCAGATTTTTTAACTTTATTTAACGGTATTAGATGATGTACCACACAGTGTATGGTGCTAACGCTCTACACCGAAACCTACCCACTTTAGAAATAGTTTGATTTTTTTTATATATCAATATTAGACTCATTGCGAAGTACTCATTGATACGATTCCAACGATATATAATTTGTCGATTTTTGACAAGAATGTAAAAAGTTATACCCGTTTGAAGAATAAAACAGGTTAAAGGGCACAACTGTAATTTCGGGAGAGAATCACCATTTACCATGGTGCTTACACAAAGCATTGAAACAAAACCTCATGTATGAATTCTACTTGCATGTAAAAACTAATATTTTTATTAAATCTTATACGAAAAGTCTTAATTAGAGTTAACCTAGAAAAAGAATTAAATATATATTTACTTCTTCTCTTAGTTGTTTCTCTCTATTCCCTCTTCTCTGCAAAAGCTCCGACAGTGCCATCTTTCACAATTCCTCGTCGGATCTCCATCGATTTTTAATCTTATCAGAGAATCTTACACCATTAAAGTTTCTCATCACCGTGACCGATCTATCATAAGAAAGGAATTCTCGCGAAAAGACTCGGGCATATCGTCTCTCGAATCCGATCTCTATCAACCCAAATCATCGTAGGATTCGAATCACGCTTCAACAGGTGGGTGCCTCTAAATCCATCTTAAATTATTCAGTTAGTTCTTAAAAAGAAAACCCTAATTTTTTCTTAAATTTTGATAAATTTCGGGTCTTAAAAACATGGAAATTAGGCCCAAAATCGATAGGATCATTTTTCCCAGATTTTCGTGAAATTCAGCCAAACTCTTCAACAGATATAGCCTTGGTATTTTGGTTATAAATTTTTACTCCGAACTCGGATTAAAGTGATTCTTACAACATTGGGAAAAAGACAATGAGATCTACAACTTTGTCTGAAATAGCAATTTCACGAATCTAATCTTTTTAAGGTCAAATTTGAGCTGCAAGTCGGGATACATTTTAGATGATCCAAGGTTGCACGGGTTTTACATTATTTTTTTAACTCTTGGGCTACCTTATGCTCAACTTATCTCCAGACTTATAAATCGCTAAAATTACATAAAATATATTCAATAGCTTGCATCGAATAACAATTTATAAGTTTAAGGGGTCAAATATTAACGTTCTTTAATACTTACCATTCTATTACCTCTTTTAAGCCTCATACAATCCTTGAATTGACACATATGTACCTTTAGAATTTTAAAATATGTCGGATCACTATACCAGTCAATCACCAAATTTTATGGATACAATTAACCCTAATGAAGTATAGTTTCAACTCCATTGTAAAATAAATGTAGTTAAATATTTTTTATTTTCTGTTTTACTTTAATATTTCGTATGTTATGCTCTTTATTAATTTTCTTCAAAAATATGAAATGTTTAAGGTTTATATTATAGTTCATTCTTATATATGTTCACCATTATCATATGACATTCATCATACAAAAAAATCACGATAGGGCATATGCATATAAGTTAAGAATAAGATATGATACATGACATAAGCCTTCGTCACAGTGGGATTTCTTTCACGGTCACGTGGAACTTTGAATGTAGGCATCCATGTACGGATGCAACCCCTCTATGATAGTATGGGATATCACACGAAGTACATCCATGTTACTACGGAACCCGTCCCTTGGAAAGCGTGGTTTAGTGAAGTCTATCACATCGTGGCCCATTCTAACTAAGTTTTAAGAAAAAATGAGAAATGAATATGTTAAGATACATGTATGTTAAGAAAGTGGGGACTTAAGCCCACGCAAATATGAAATTGGGGCGGGGACCTAAATCCAGAATCGAATAATATTATGATATGTTAAGATACGCTGTGAAGACTAGCTAAATATGAATTAAGTTTCTACACGTGACATACCTTAGGAGTCACCATAAGGGCCTAACGTCTGCAGCCAAGACGGGTCTTAAGGACATTATAGCCTTGTCTCGAACTAAGGGGACATCGTAGTTACTATGCCGGCAACCTCATCTGGCTGGATGGTGGTTTATGTTATGATATGGAGGTTAGGTGGTTATCTACACGTGGACCTCGCGTGGTAGGCTCGAGCAGCGATCCTGGCACAGATCGTTTAAATAAGATAAGATGCGAAGTACGTTGTGTAGGCATATGGAGAGATTAATAAGACTTACGATATGTCACGTATGCTAAGTTGATGAGACAAATAGGAAAAGAGATAAGAAAATAGAAGCATCATGCACTCTTCATGTTATTAGTATGTTTTTCAGTCTTGATTATGATAGTCTATGAATTATGGATAAGTTTATTTCATTTATTTAAGATTTGGTTATATTTAAAAAAAATGCACTGCAA
Source organism: Chloranthus sessilifolius (assembly GCA_021018995.1). Classification (NCBI taxonomy): domain Eukaryota; kingdom Viridiplantae; phylum Streptophyta; class Magnoliopsida; order Chloranthales; family Chloranthaceae; genus Chloranthus; species Chloranthus sessilifolius. Next base: position 86,054,223 of record CM037594.1, on the reverse strand, counting down.
TTCAAGCGATTGCACACACGACCACCTGAGTAAGTTATGGTGGATCGATTGTGCAACCATCTGAGTTTACGCGTCTGAGTAAACTCATCCCCCTCCCAAATCTAACAGTTTCAGGTGAAGATTCTGCTTATCTCGTCCTTGATGATACGGAAGCTGCTGATCCGGAGACGGCTCATATAAACGAGGATGTCGGCTACCACCTTCATGAGAACGTAGACCCGACAGATTTTTACCAGCATTGAGAACCCTTTTACTCTAGTTTTTCCTTATTTCTTGAGAGATTTGTTTTAGCCTTGATACATTTTTATGAGTTTACGTTTGAGATCATTTTACCCTATGTGAAACTGGTTTAATTTTTATCCTAGATGCATTATTAGGATTAAGTACTTCATTATTATTGTTTTTGGTTTTCGCTACTAATTTATGAGTCATTTATTGTTTAATGCTATCTTAAACGCCTCAATCCATATGCTAAGTCAATTTATAAATTATGTGTATGTCTGCTTATTGCCTTAACTAGCATGCGGTGTCATAACACGGAATTCTAGGCCCTCAATATCGGGTAAGGATTCTGGGTCGTGACAGAGATGGTATCAGAGCCTAGGCTTTACTTCCTTTAGGGACTGAGTCGTACGATAGCACTAACATACAACGTTTTGTGAAATCAGGAATTGATGGCTCCACAACGCAGGGAAGCAAATAGCTCTCAGGTGAATGAGGCCTCATCACATGAAGGTCCTTAAGAATTTGAAGCGATGCGCCTATTACATGAGGTGGCGACCACATTCAGTCAGCAAATGACTCAACTGACGAAGTCGCACCAACAAGAAAGGACTCGGCTACTGCACGAAATAGAGGTGCAAAGAGAACAACAAAGAGAAGCGGTCCAAGAGTTGGTTAATCAATGCCAGCCTACACCTCAACATGAGAACCCACCATACACCACCGTGACGAAGGCTTATATCATGTGTCATATCTTATTCTTAACTTATATGCGTATGCCCTATCGTGATTTTTTTATATGATGAATGTCATATGATAATGGTGAACATATATAAGAATGAACTATAACATAAACCTTAAACATTTCATATTTTTGAAGAAAATTAATAAAGAGCATAACATACAAAATATTAACGTAAAACAAAAAATAAAAAATATTTAACTACATTTATTTTACAATAGAGTTAAAATTATACTTCATTAGGGTTAATTGTATCCATAAAATTTAGTGATTGACTGGTATAACAATCCGGCATATTTTAAAATTCTAAAGGAGCACATGTGTCAATTCAAGGATTGTATGAGACTTAAAAGAGGTAATAGAATGGTAAGTATTAAAAAATATTAATATTTGACCCCTTAAACTTATAGATTGTTATTCGATGCAAGCTATTTAATATATTTTATGTAATTTTAGCGATTTATAAGTTTGGAGATAAGTTGAGCATAAGGTAGCCCAAGAGTTAAAAAAATAATGTAAAACCCGTGCAACCTTGGATCATCTAAAATGTATCCTGACTTGCAGCTCAAATTTGACCTTAAAAATATTAGATTCGTGAAATTGCTATTTCAGAAAAAGTTGTAGATCTCGTTATCTTATTTCCAATACCATAAGAATCACTTCAATCCGAGTTCGGAGTAAAACGTTATGGCTAAAATACCGAGGCTATGTCTGTTGAAGAGTTTGGCCGAATTTCACAAAAAATTGAGAAAAACGATCCTATCGATTTTGGGCCTAATTTCTATGTTTTTAAGACCCAAAATTTATCAAAATTTAAGAAAAAATTAGGATTTTTTTTTTAAGAAATAACTGAATAATTTAAGATGGATTTAGAGGCACCCACCTGTTAAAGCGTGATTCAAATCCTACGATGATTTGGGTTGATGGAGATCAGATTCGAGAGACGATATGCCCGAGTCTTTTCGCGAGAATTCCTTTCTTATGATAGATCGGTCGTGGTGATGAGAAACTTTAATGGTGTAAGATTCTCTGATAAGAGTAAAAATCGATGGAGATCCAACGAGGAATTGTGAGAGATGGCACTGTCGGAGCTTTTACAGAGAAGGGGGAATAGAGAGAGACAACTGAGAGAAGAAGTAAATATATATTTAATTCTCTTTCTAGGTTAACTCTAATTAAGACTTTCCGTATAAGATTTAATAAAAATATTAGTTTTTACACGCAAGTAGAATTCATACGTGAGGTTTTGTTTCAATGTTTTGTGTAAGCACCAAGGTAAATGGTGATTCTCTCCCGAAATTACAGTTGTGCCCTTTAACCTGCTTCATTCTTCAAACGGGTATAACTTTTTATATTATTGTCGAAAATCGACAAATTATATATCGTTGGAATCGTATCGATGAGTACTTCGCAATGAGTCTAATATTGATATATAAAAAAATCAGACTATTTCTAAAGTTGGTAGGTTCCGGTGTAGAGCGTTAGCACCATACACTGTGTGATACATCATCTAATACCGTTAAATAAAGTTAAAAAATCTCAGTTATTACATTCTCTCCCCCCCATAATATTTTCGTCCTCGAAAATTATTTAAATGAGAGAATGAGCTCGAGGTATTTCTCCCTAATCTCAGCTTCTCGTCTAAAGTCAAAGGTACAATGATAATAAAAAAAAATCATCAGGGTCGTTACATTCTCCTCCTCAAAAAAATTTCATCCCCGAAAATTACGTACCGGTTATTCAAAAAATTCAGGATGGTTTTCTTTGATGTCGTTTTCATTCTCCCAGGTCGCTTCCTTTGGCGTGTGATGTTACCATTGGACCAACATTAATCTCGTCGTTTTGTTTTTGAAGACTTGAACTTTCTGGTCGAGGATCTTGATCGGTCTCGCTATGATAGTGAGATCCTCCTTTATATCAACGAGTTCGATCTCCACGATGTGTGATGGGTCATAGATGTATCTCCTCAACATTGATACGTGAAAAACGTCATGGATTCCCGTATATTGTGGCAGTAGAGCGATTTTATACGTAACCTCACCCACACGTTTTGTGACTTCGAAAGGCCCTATGTATCTGGGGCTCAGCTTCCCGCGCTTTCCAAAGCGCATGACTCCCTTGGTTGGAGAGACGCGAATGAATACTCATTCGCCAACCTGTTAAACAAATTTTAGTGTTTAATCACGAACACAATTGCAATGAAATTTGAAGTTAAAAATTTTCAATGTGTTACCTCGAACTCTAAATTACGACAATGAGGGTCGGCGTACTTATCCTGAGCTATCTTAAGTCGTTTGCATATCAGTTTGACTTTCTCAGTCGTAGTTTGGACTAGTTCGGGTACAAGCATCTTCCTAACTCCAACTTTGTCCTAACACAACGGCGTTCTGCAACTTTTGCCATATAAAGCTTCGAAAGGGGACATTCCTATACTTACCTGGTAGCTATTATTGTAAGAGAACTCAATCAACGGGAGGTGATCGCCCCAGTTCCCTCGAAAGTCGAGCATACACGCTCGTAACATATCTTCAACTACTTGATTCACTCTTTCAGTCTGACCGTCCGTCTGTGGGTGAAAGGCAGTTCTAAAATCTAATTGAGTACCCAGAGCTTTTTGGAAGGTTGTCCAATATTTTGAAGTAAATTTTGAGTCTCTATCAGAGACAATACTGATTGGGACCCCATGTAGTTTGACAATCTCTTTCAAATATGTTTCGGCAAGTTTGTTCCCATCTGTGGTAGTCTTGAATGGTAAGAAATGAGCTGACTTGGTCAATCTGTCAACTATTACCCAGATTGCATCGTTCTTCTTCATCGTCTTTCGTAGACCTACGATGAAGTCCATAGATATGTTTTCCCACTTCCATTCCGGGATGGGTAGGGGTTGTATAAGTTCGGCCAATTTTTGATGTTCTGCCTTGACTTGTTGACACACTAAGCATCTCGACATGTATTCGGCTATTTCCTGTTTCATATTTGGCCACCAATACTAATTTCTCATATTTCGATACATCTTAGTACTGCCTGGATGTACTGAGTATCCTGATTTGTGACCTTCATCATGTATCTCCTTTTTTACTTGAGGGTCATTGGGTATGCACAGTCTTTGTCTGAAGAGTAACATCTCATCCGTCCTTAGGCTGAAATCGGGTTTTGATCCTATGGTTTCAATGATTTTGAGGATCTCTGGGTCTGTATGCTGTATTTCCCTGATTTTGTCCAAAATGAACGGACTCATCACAATTCGTGCCAAATATACACCATCGTCAATCTCTTGGAGGTAAATGTCTTCTTCAGCGAGTTCATTGAAGGGCTTCCAAATTTTTAATCTGGCTAATAGTGCTGAAGATTTTCTACTAAGTGCATCAGCGACGACATTAGCTTTTTTGGGGTGGTAATTTATGGAGCAGCCGTAATATTTCATGTATTCCATCCATCTACGTTGTCTCAAATTCAGGTCCTTTTGTGAGAAAAGGTACTTGAGACTTTTGTGATCCGTATAAATCTTGAACGTCTCATCATAGAGATAGTGTCACCATAGTTTGAGGGCGAAGATAACTGCAGCCAGTTCCAAGTCATGAACCGGATAGTTCTTTTCATGAGGTTTGAGCTGTCTTGACCCATACGCAACAGCTTTCTTACTTTGCTCAAGCACACAACCAAGTCTCTGGCGAGATGCATCTGTGAATATTTCAAATTCACTAGTGCTGGAAGTGGAAGGTAGGGTGAGGATTGGTGCAGTAGTAAGCCTCTTCTTCAGTTCTAAAAAACTTGCTTCACATTCATCGGTCCACACAAATTTGACATTCTTCTGTGTAAGGCGGGTGAGCGGTAGAGCAATGCGTGAAAATCCTTCAACAAAGTGACGGTAGTAACCCGCCAATCCGAGGAAACTCCTAACTTCAGTGACACTCATTGGTGCTTTCCATTATGTAATTGCTTCGATCTTAGAAGGATCGACGGTCACTCCTTCTGCTGATACCACGTGTCCCAGAAAGCTTACTTGTTTAAGCCAAAACTCTCACTTACTGAGTTTGGCATACAACTAGTGATCTCGGAGGGTTTGAAGTGCTAGACGCAAGTGTTCCTCATGCTCTTCTTCTGATCATGAGTAGATGAGGATGCCATCTATGAATACGATGATGAATTCATCAAGATACAGCCTGAACACTCGATTCATCAGGTCCACGAATACAGCTGGGGCATTTGTTAGTCCGAATGGCATGACTAAGAATTCGTACAACCCATTCTTGTAAGCGAAAGCTGTCTTTGGAATATCTTCTCCTCTCACTTTTAGCTGGTGATAACCCGATCTAAGATCAATCTTAGAGAAACACTTGGCACCTTGGAGATGATCGAATAAATCATCGATACGTGGGAGAGGGTATCGATTTCTGATGGTTACACTATTCAACTGACGGTAATCGATGCATAGCCTCATCGAACCATCTTTCTTCTTTACGAAGAGCACCGGGGCTCTCCATGGCGACTGACTGCGTCTAATGAATTTCTTATCTGACAGTTCCTTGAGTTGTATTTCCAGTTCCTTTAATTCTGCAGGGGCCATCCGGTATGGTGCCTTGGCAATTGGTGTGGTCCCTGGAATCAGATCGATTTTAAACTCAATTTCTCGGTTGAGTGGTACACTGGGTAAGTCTTCAGGGAATACGTCGACAAAGTCTCTGACGACTGGGATTTTGTAGGTCGACTGTCTTCTATTATTCCTCATCTAATGCTGCCAATAAAGGTACTCCCTTCCTTTTAATTCCCCGAAATCTGAATGGAGGTTCTCCGAGTGGTTGAAAGGTGACCACTTTTGAGAAGCAGTCAATCGTGGCATGATATGTGGCTAGCCAGTCCATGCCCAAAATGATATCAAAATCCTGAAATTTTAGCACGATGAGATCTATCGAAAGATCATGGCCTTTAATATTTATTATCGTGCCTCGACAGATTAAAGTAGCCATCATGGTGTTCTCGGACGGTGTCGAGATAGTCAATATCCTTTCTAAGGGTACGGGACTAGCTTGAATTTCTGACATAAACCCTGGACTGATGAAAGAATGCGTAGACCCTGAGTCTATAAGAACAAGAGGTAAGTGTTTAATGTTGCACTTATGCTGATAAACAGAGAGATTACCTGTTAGCATATGGCGTGTTAAAATATTTTCAAGTGCAATAATTTGATTTATAGTTTTATTGAATTCATACAAGAAATTTTATAAAACAAAGTTTATGGAAATAATCACTTGAAATACATAAAGAAAAATAACTGGATTTAGAGTAGTAAAGGTACCTTGAATAACTTCGTCGCTAGCCATAGTGTCCTGCTGCGACATTGCAAAGACGCGGCCTTGGCTCGTAGGATTTGCTTGAGTACTGTATTGAGAGCCTAATATCGGAGCTCTCTCGGGGCAGTCCTTAACCATGTGTCCTTATTTTTCGCACCTGAAACATTTTTCGGTGCCTTGCATGCATACTCCAGGCCTGTGTCTTCTGCCACATCTTGTGCAAGGTTCGTAAGGTCTGAACTCTCATTGAGGCTTATGTGGTTGTGGAACGACATTTCCTCCTGGGAAGGTGGAACCCACTTGTGTCTGCGGTGTGAGACGTGGCCTTTGATTTTCGTACTGAGCCTAAGGAAATAGTGTTCTCTGGGCGAAAGTTGGGATCGATCTTTGTGGGACAAAAGAGCCCCTTTGAATAGCTTTGCCCTTCTGAACCTCAAATCGGGCATTCCTTCTGTTAAGCATTTCACCTGATTCTGTTTCTTGGATCTGTGCACGATCTACAAGTTCTCCGTATGATTCTATCTTCATCACGGCCAATTTCTCGTGAAAGAATGGTCGCAAGCCGTTCTAAAATGCGAAGAGTTTATCGCCGCCATCTGTGATCAGATTCCCAGCAAATCTGGATAACTGGTCAAACTTGGCCTCGTACTCAGCACCGTCATGTTCCCTTGCCATAGGTCCATGAATTCTTTCTTCTTCTGAACTGCTGCCAAGTCCACTCTTCTTCGTTGTTTCGATCTACAGCTCTCTTGGCTGCTTTCCACCAATTCTCTGCTTCCTGATCCAGATAAAATGCTGCCCACTTCACTTTTTCGTGTTCTGCAGGTGAGGAGATCCTGAAGAATTTTTTGATAGTACTTATCCAATCTTCAACAGCGACTGGGTTAAGATGACCATGGAAATGGGGAGGTCGAGCTCTGCTGAATACTTGAAATCCGACTGTGGTGTATGGTGGGTTCTCGTGTTGAGGTGTAGGCTGGCGTTGATTAACCAACTCTTGGACCGCTTCTCTTTGTTGTTCTCTTTGCACCTCCATTTTGTGCAGTAGCTGAGTCCTTTCTTGTTGGTGTGACTGCATCAACTGAGTCATTTGCTGACTGAATGTGGTTGCCATCTCACGTAATAGGCGCATCGCTTCAGATTCTTGAGGACCTTCATGTGATGAGGCCTCATTCACCTGAGATCTATTTGCTTCCCTGCATTGTGGAGCCATCAATTCCTGATTTCACAAAACGTTGTATGTTAGTGCTATCGTACGACTTAGTCCCTAAAGGAAGTAAAGCCTAGGCTCTGATACCATCTCTGTCACGACCCAGAATCCTTACCCGATATCAAGGACCTAGAATTCCGTGTTATGACACTGCATGCTGGTTAAGGCAATAAGCGGACATACACATAATTTATAAATTGACTTAGTATATGGATTGAGGCATTTAAGATAGCAGTAAACGATAAATGACTCATAAAATAGTAGCGAAAACTGTAAATAATAATAATGAAGTACTTAATCCTAATAATGCATCTAGGATAAAAATTAAACCAGTTTCACGTAGGGTAAAATGATCCCAAATGTAAACTCATAAAAATGTATCAAGGCTAAAACAAATCTCTCAAGAAATAAGGAAAAACTAGAGTAAAAGGGTTCTCAATGCTGGTAAAAATCTGCCGGGTCTACGTTCTCATCAAGGTGGTAGCCGACATCCTCGTTTATATGAGCCATCTCCGGATCAGCAGCTTCCGTATCATCAAGGACGAGATAAGCAGAATCTTCACCTGAAACTGTTAGATTTGGGAGGGGGTTGAGTTTACTCAGTCACGTAAACTCAGCGAGTTGCAGAATCGATCCACCATAACTTACTCAGGTGGTCGTGTGTGCAATCGCTTGAATTGCAGTGCATTTTTTTTAAATATAACCAACATCTTAAATAAATGAAATAAACTTATCCATAATTCATAGACTATCATAATCAAGACTGAAAAACATACTAATAACATGAAGAGTGCATGATGCTTCTATTTTCTTATCTCTTTTCCTATTTGTCTCATCAACTTAGCATACGTGACATATCGTAAGTCTTATTAATCTCTCCATATGCCTACACAACGTACTTCGCATCTTATCTTATTTAAACGATCTGTGCCAGGATCGCTGCTCGAGCCTACCACGCGAGGTCCACGTGTAGATAACCACCTAACCTCCATATCATAATATAAACCACCATCCAGCCAGATGAGGTTGCCGGCATAGTAACTACGATGTTCCCTTAGTTCGAGACAAGGCTATAATGTCCTTAAGACCCGTCTTGGCTGCAGACGTTAGGCCCTTACGGTGGCTCCTAAGGTATGGCACGTGTAGAAACTTAATTCATATTTAGCTAGTCTTCACAGCGTATCTTAACATATCATAATATTATTCGGTTCTGGGCATAGGTGTCCGCCCCGATTTCATATTTGCGTGGGCTTAAGTCCCCACTTTCTTAACATACATGTATCTTAACATATTCATTTCTCATTTTTTCTTAAAACTTAGTTAGAATGGGCCACGATGCGATAGACTTCACTAAACCACGCTTTCCAAGGGACGGGTTCCGTAGTAACATGGATGTACTTTGTGTGATATCTCATACAATCAAAGAGGGGTTGCATCCGTACATGGATGCCTACATTCAAAGTTCCACATGACCGTGAAAGAAATCCCACTGTGACGAAGGCTTATGTCATGTATCATATCTTATTCTTAACTTATATGCGTATGCCCTATCGTGATTTTTTTATATGATGAATGTCATATGATAATGGTGAACATATATAAGAATGAACTATAACATAAACCTTAAACATTTCATATTTTTGAAGAAAATTAATAAAGAGCATAACATATGAAATATTAAAGTAAAACAGAAAATAAAAAATATTTAACTACATTTATTTTACAATAGAGTTGAAACTATACTTCATTATGGTTAATTGTATCCATAAAATTTGGTGATTGACTGGTATAGTGATCCGACATATTTTAAAATTCTAAAGGTGCATATGTGTCAATTCAAGGATTGTATGAGGCTTAAAAGAGGTAATAGAATGGTAAGTATTAAAAAACCTTAATATTTGACCCCTTAAACTTATAAATTGATATTCGATGCAAGCTATTGAATATATTTTATGTAATTTTAGCGATTTATAAGTCTGGAGATAAGTTGAGCATAAGGTAGCCCAAGAGTTAAAAAAATAATATAAAACCCGTGCAAACTTGGATCATCTAAAATGTATCCCGACTTGCAGCTAAAATTTGACCTTAGAAATATTAGATTCGTGAAATTACTATTTCAGACAAAGTTGTAGATCTCATTGTCTTTTTTCCAATGCTGTAAGAATCACTTTAATCCGAGTTCAGAGTAAAAATTTATAGCCAAAATACCGAGGCTATGTCTGTTGAAGAGTTTGGCCGAATTTCACGAAAATCTGGGGAAAACGATCTAATCGATTTTGGGCCTAATTTCCATGTTTTTAAGACCCGATATTTATCAAAATTTAAGAAAAAATTAAGGTTTTCTTTTTAAGAAATAATTGAATAATTTAAGATGGATTTAGAGGCACCCACCTGTTGAAGCGTGATTCGAATCCTACGATGATTTGGGTTGATAGAGATCGGATTCGAGAGACGATATGCCCCAGTCTTTTCACGAGAATTCCTTTCTTATGATAGATCGGTTGCGGTGATGAGAAACTTTAATGGTGTAAGATTCTCTGATAAGATCAAAAATCGATGGAGATCCGACGAGGAATTGTGAAAGATGACAGTGTCGGACCTTTTGCAGAGAAGAGGGAATAGAGAAAGGCAACTGAGAGAAGAAGTAAATATATATTTAATTCTCTTTCTAGGTTAACTCTAATTAAGACTTTCCGTATAAGATTTAATAAAAATATTAGTTTTGACACGCAAGTAGAATTCATACATGAGGTTTTGTTTCAATGCTTTGTGTAAGCACCATGGTAAATGGTGATTCTCTCCTGAAATTACAGTTGTGCCCTTTAACCTGCTTCATTCTTCAAACGGGTATAACTTTTTATATTCTTGTCAAAAATCGACAAATTATATATCGTTGGAATCGTATGGATGAGTACTTCGTAATGAGTCTAATATTGATATATAAAAAAATCAAACTATTTCTAAAGTGGGTAGGTTCCGGTGTAGAGCGTTAGCACCATACACTGTGTGGTACATCATCTAATACCGTTAAATAAAGTTAAAAAATCTGGGTTATTACAAAATACAATAAAGCGGAAAGTATCATTAATGGCCAGCCGTTGTATGATAAGAATTAAGCTCACAATCTACTACAAGATGGCAACTACGAAACGGTTTTGCGGTTTATTTAATCATCAAAAGGAGGCGATCATGCTTCTCTCATCATTCCCTTATCAAGCCCATGGCACTATCGAGCTCTCTTGCAAAGAGAAACTGTGTGAAAGTTACGCTTTGAACAAAGTGGCAATCGCGAAAGGACCTCGTATGCTTCCACATCTGTTTTCATTCAGGTATGAGAAATGCCTTGTTTTATCACCTGCTTTTTGTAACTTTTAAAATGGGTTCAAACTCTATACAAGAAATTGCTAATCTCCCTATAACTATAAATAATTGCATGTAACATGTTAAAAAGCCGAATATAATCATCTTTGGGCAGTGCCCCCTTGTCTAGTCAAGGAGAGCAAGTTTTATCCTGTTCGACAATTTGGATCATCTGATCTTGTAACGTGGTGAAAATCATAAGTTTCTGGAAGGTTTTAGGGCACAAAAATCGAAAATGTTAGTGACACGTGCAACACTGCATGTACAAATCATTTTTGTTCCGATCACGCGAGATAAGCACTATGCATGTAACTCTCTCTCTCTCCCTGAGATAGGTTTCCTGAGATACGTGTAAGCAATAAGGTCGTTTTTGGCTCGATTTGATAGTTTACGCATTCAGATTCATTTTGTTGTTCCTCAGAGTAATTGCACACATCCTTCAATGTGTGGAATCGCTGCAGAAAGCATTGGTCATGTTTTTTCTAGATTTTTTTCATCCCCTTGCCTTTAGACTATCAGGCTAGCATTGTTGTTTGTTTCTATTTGCAATTGTCAAACACAAAACTTCAAAGTTTGTTTTTATTACGAATTCAATTAAGGATCCTATCCTACCCTCAGGTTGGTAAGGGCTGTTGCGATGGCCTCCCTCTAGAGAATACGGAGAGATCTTCCTCCCTTCTTCCCCTTTCTCATGATTTCGAGACAGGGATTCTTCAAAAGCCTCATCACGGTGAGAGAGAAATTAGCATACCTTGTGTTGAATTACGTGTCGTAGCTAACCTTAGTAATTGAGAGCTTCGCATAAATATTGTCTCGTTTTCATTGTTAGCTTTCTTTTGAGTAGATTAGATCGACATCGGAAACCTTGATCCTATCCTTTTTTCGCATTTTTAATTTGATTTTTTTTTTATTTTTTTTTACAGACATAAAACTTTAATCTATTGTAAGTTTGTTAAAATTTTAATTAAATTATGCCTATAATTCAACCAAAAACGGTATATATATATATATTATATGAAGCGAGAAGGGGTGTCATTGGTCACAATGCTTCCCAATTTTTGCTTCTCTTGCAGTATCATTGCTCACAATGCTCGAGAGTGCACGATGGTGTCCAATGTTGATAAACAACAATATGGACCATGGCTTCGAGCAAGTCCATGAGGAATGAGCATCTTCGCAAAGTCTTCGATGGAAGAATTCTTAGAAGATGACACCGCTCAATTTCCAGAGCGTTACCAGAGATGAGAAAATTTTAGCAAAAATAGTTTGCACAAATTTCTATGGCCCCTGAGATCCGTGTTGATTCCTCCAACACGGACAAGAAGTTGGATTCTCCATGTTCCTAATTTACTCCAACTACCCACTCCCCAAACTATTCCAACTACCCACTCCCCAAACCATGTTCGTAATTTTACTCCCCACTATTCCATGATCCAATTGTGCCAAGCAATGTTCCTAATTTACTCCAACTACCCACTCCCCAAACCATGTTCCTAATATTACTCCCCCATAAAAGATAACTGGCCCAACTACCCACTTCCCAAATAATGGTTCCCACCCCCCACACCCGATACAATCTCTCTCCCCCAATGATTACAACTCCCAAAATAACTATCCCCCCCCATATCCGAAACCATCTCCCTCCTTAGACCCAATCATGAACCCAAACCCTGTAAGCACATTGGATAACCCGCAGCAAAGAAAATCTATTAGAGAAGTCAAAAGTTTCGCACAGATATCTTGAAAGAAGTCAACTCAAGACCCACCTCTACCATTAGCCCAACCACCATTCATATATTCTGAAAATCCTACTCTTTCAAAGAAGAAGAAGTGCAATCAGTAGTACCTTATTAATGATGAAGATTTCCTCAACAAATCACCCAAAACCGCTATCCTTGAATCATCGGCGGCGGTTGCTAAGCAACCCCGTCCACTACGTCCAAAGGAGGGAAAAACCACTATAGCTTTATAAAATAAATTACTGTTTAAAAAGTGGTATACTATTTCACTCGTTAAAACAATAGTTTTCCTCCCTAAAACAGTAGTTTTTAAAGTTTAAAACACGTCACTTGTAAGTTTAAAACACGTCATATGTAAATTTGGAGCAAATGTATCGGGCTGACGTAGACAAACCCTAAATCAAAAACCCAGCCTCTCTTTATATATCGCTCTAACAAAACCAAGCCTCTTCGTCTGACTTCTTCATTCTCTGTGAAACCCTCTCCTCACCTCTTCTCCTTCCTCTCCTCACCTCTTCGCCTTCCTCTCCTCGAGCTAGCATCTTCTCAACCGATCATCTTCAGATTATCTCAAGAGATTAAAACCTAACTCTCCAATTAGATTCAGGTCATCTCCCTCCTCCCCAAACCCTATCTCATTATTTCGATTCGATTTCGGCCTAACCTCTTCGATTCAATCACCCGAATCGATCTCACACTGTGCCCTAGGATCACCGACGAAACCCTAGCTGCAATCTCTTTACTTTGTAGATTCAATTTGGTGTCCGTTGATCTCTTGAGATCGAGGTTTTTTGCGCACATAGGGATCAGGGACTTGGTTTTGAATTGTTTAAATTTGCTCATCTCCCTCCTCCCCAAACCCTAACTCATTGTTTTGATTAGATTTCGGCCTAGCCTCTTCGATTTAATTTTTTTCCCCCAATTCCAATCACAAAACCTTAGCCTCTTCGATTCGATTTCAGCTTCGAAATCTCCACGGTCCATATTCGGATCTTCAATCAAAGCGAATCGGTGACCCTAATTTTTGCAAGTCGAAATCAATGTGTGCCATGTTGAATCTCTGATCTACAACAAGTTGAAATTCAAAGCAACCCTAAAATACCTGTCATTCAAGCCCTAGAGAAGGTATGCATGGAGGTTTTTTTTTTTTTTTTTAAATTGCTCTCTATTTTTTTGTCAATTTGTGCAAAATATGTTTGGTATGTTCTATCTCTCTCTATTTCTCTCTCTCTCTCTCTCTATATATATATATATATATATGGAGTAATATATAATAAATGAATGGCAGAGGAAAGACAGGAGGGTTTTCATAAACAGGCCTTGTATATCTAATATGTGGTGTATGCTCAAGCTTTATATATATATATATATATATATATATATATATATATATATATATGGAGTAATATATAATAAATGAATGGCAGGGAAATACTATTAACACCATTTTGCAATAATAGAGAGGTAAAGGAAATTGGGATTTGGTTCATAGTAGTCCACCTGAAATCAAATTTGAAGACAAATGCTATTAACACCATTTTGCAATTATAGAGAGGTAAAGGAAATACTATTAACACCATTCCTTAAAAGACCACATTGTTCTGGTAAGTCTTTTCATTCCATTTACATAGCTACATTCAAATTTGAAGACAAATGCTCTCCCCAATTCTCCAAAAGGTAAGAAAACAATGACACTGAACCATTTCCTAGGTGGAAAGGCACTTTGAGAAGCACTAATTCTAAAGACCACTCTTAACTCTCCAACTTCTCCAACCACCCCAAAAGAGTACACTAATTTCAGCAAATATGTTCAATCCCACTTTGGAATTATACATCGTCCAAAGCCAAACTCTAATCTTATCGTCAGTAACCATAGCTCCTCCAAATATGAAAGCAAGCACCATTGCTAGGGTAGCTGCCGCCAACACTAACTTCGTTGTGGCCAACTTTTTCATCGGGGTAATTCCTTTCAGATTGGATACTCGAAAGTATATGATCATTGACAATAGAAAGAAAGCCACAGAATTGGAGTACATGAAGGCATTAAAATCCAATCGGAGGAGTTGGGCAGTAATTGATTTCCCTGGTCTGTGATCATCTGAATTGTTCTCCGTCGAGTTAACAGTGGTATTGGAGTTTATCCCTGTCGAATTACTAGCAGTGTTCCAATCTTGCCAAGATCCACCTGGTGGGTTTAGCCCGGCTTGGAAGGTCACTTAGGCTATGAGGGCTGCTACCACTACTAACACATTGAGCATGTACCTCGTGGTCTCCCTCTCCTTATTTTCATGCCTTCAAGATTTAAAAGATGGACCCGAAGATGCCCATGAAGGGTTATGCTTAAGTAACTTTACGATCTCTTTATCATCAATGTCACCAGGATCGTTTCTTAAGATATCCAAAGCTGTCAACCCACCCTTGTTCACCGCATTCATGTCCACACTGATTTTGCTAAGTAGAAGCTTTATTATCTGAAAATTTTGGCAAAGATTTAATAGTGACCATGGAAAAATCAAGCTGATAGGCGACTAAGAAATTAGCTTTGACCCGTTATGTTTGACAAAATATAACCCAATTCTAAAAGCAGTTTTTTAGGCATAATGGGAGGTTAAGTTCACTACTCTATTCTAAAGATGAAGCAGAAAACTTGTAGCACAAAATTCCATAGAAAATAGACTTCCATATAGTCCCAGTCTGAACCAATGTTACCAAGTTTGCTGGTTCGCGCAATTTGGATTCGGGTTTGCTGTTCGTGACTCTCGAACAAACCCGGTTGGTTAGGGGTAGGATGAGTTTTAAAATAAAAGATATAATAGATCTGAATTGTAAATAAATCAACAATTTTTCTGTGGGATGTTGTTTAGCTACCCTGTTGGAATCATGGAAGTGGTGGGTTTACATCTCCTGACGACTTGTTTTTTGTATGTAAATAGATATGTATGGGACCAAACTGGTCTAGGCGAACCAAACCCCGAACCGGTTTATGGTTAACCCTTCCCTAGCGAATTTGGTAACCCTGGTAAGAACAAAATCTTGGGATCGGTAAAGTCCATTTTTTCTGCATTTATATGGGAACAAAATCTTGGGTACTCTCAAGTTTAGAACAGAGTACTACTCTTAAGGAGAGGTTTTCCCTTGTCTTATAGTAGAGCCACAAGGTTAAACACCTCAGAGCACACACCTCTTAGTTGCAGGATTACATGAGGAACTAAATTATTACACATTTGAATGCTGAAATTCAAATTCTCTAATCCGCATTTTCAAAATAAAAAAAAATCAAGGCGGGAAATAGAATCGAGCTGCAAATTGGTTGCAATTTGGTACGAGTTGAGTGAATTAGGGAACACTCGTCATCACTTTCTCCATATCAAATTGGTTGCGATTTGCACTTATAATTAGCCAGAAAAGATTTAATGGGATTTTCATAGTGCGGCTGTTCATTTGACACTATTCTTCCTTTTTCTTTCGGGCTTGGGACTGCATCGGCAGATTGTGGGACTGCATGAGCAGATTATAGCACGAGGTATTGATTAAGTAACCCTGTGCTAAACACACATATTGTTTAACCATGAGGTATGCGATCCTAAAGAGTTTTTTTTTTGTTTCAAGGTTTCAAGATTTAAAACAAGAGAGAGAGAGAGAGAGAGAGTTTTGAGTAATAGAGAAACTATTCAGGATTGATAAGAGAGATATACATCCTGTGTTTGTGTATCTTACGTCATAATCAATATTAATCTTGCCAAAAACAGTATATACACATCACAGGACGCGCATCTCTCTTATCAATCCTAAATCCTAATTATTCTTTATTATTGAATGCCCAAAACTACGATGACTCCGTTTGATAATTTCATACCGGGGAGAGTTTGCCTACTGCGGCAAGATGGAAGGCAGTGTTGCCATCGTTGTCGGGCAAGTTCACAAGGTTGTCGATCTCAGGCCTTCTCATCAAGGACTTGACATTTTCATAGTGGTTGCTCTTGACACTCAAATGTAGAACACTCTCCTTATTTTGAGTTAGCAATTGTGCTGATTCCATATCCATCAAGAGTATGTCCTCGATAATGGGTTCTCGACCTTCGATGGCGACCCAATGGAGTGTCGTTCTTCCTTTGCTGTCTCTACATCTTGCCAGTCTAGGACACACCCTCAATAATTGTCGAACGATATCTGCACCCAATCATTAATTATATAAAGAATTCGTTGACGGTTAGGAGATGGTATAAAAGGAGACCACCGTCTCCTCTCTAACTCAACTCAACTTATCCCCCATCTTTTCCTTTTTTTCTTGATGGGGAAGCTGGGACCTATCCCCATTTGCTGGTGAACCAAGTTAAAGAGGGGTAACATGGGCTCAAAATGTTCTCTGAGATCTTATGTGAAGATTCGGAGAATCAAGGTTAAAGAGTAAGCATTATAGTTCATTGTTTTGATCTTAAGATTGAGCCTTGATCCTAAATATGTTAACATGCATCACTTTACTAATCTGTTCCCAATGAACATGGGAAAGTAAGTTACCTATGTAGCCCCCTGATGCAGCCACGTGAAGACAAGTAGAGAAACCATCTTCTTGTTCTTCCAACATAAGCAAATTCGGCTGGTTTGAGATGAGCAAATTCACCATGTCTAGATGCCCACTACCACAAGCCAAAAAGAGTGCACTCTCGTTGTACCGGTTTAGCTTATAAGCAGCAACAACACCTGCATTGGTAGACAATATTATTTCTGACACTAGGAGATGCCCATGCCTGCACGCTTCGTGAAATGGGGTCTCCATCTTCTCGTTCTCTGCCAATACCATGTTTGGTTGTAACCAAATAATCTCCGAGACTAGTTCCTCGTTCCCAAACCTCGAAGTAATGTGTAACACAGAGCTAAACAGTAAATGTGTCCTTTGAGCAAGAATGTTATTGTTTTCTAGATGGAGTTCGCAAAAAGAATGAACTTGACCTTTGCAACACACTTCAAATAGCCTTGAATCTATTATAGTAGTCTTCTAGTCTGAAATGTGATTATAGGCTCCTCGTAGTAGTTAGAGAAAATCGGTAGTTAGACAAAGTAGGCCACAATTAAGTTTAGCCAACCTTGACAGATCATAAGTTGTTTAAGTGCCATGTGAAAGAGCGCACCTTGAATCTGAACTATAAAATAAAATAAAATAACAAAAAGGGGTAGGATAACAACATCAACTGCTATGAAAGTATATGGTGAAACCAAATAAGGTTTCACTGTTCATTTTCATGGTGTTTGATTACATTGTACATATTTGTACACCCTTTGTTATTTACTTTACTACAATAATGTGAGAAGGGAGAGTTGATAATGCGAGAATGGAGAGTTGTGTTGGATGAGGAAGTGATTAATTTTCTTTAAAATGGCATTGTTTTCTAAAGTGCCCTACTTTATATTTATTTCTCCTAAAGTCTCCAAAATCCCAAAAATCTCTCCTACTTACTTCCGTAGGTTATCGCTCCCTTTTCTCTTGCTTACGTGCATTCTACAAGTAATTAAATAATTTATTTTTCAATGTTTAGGATTCCTTCACTTGTCACAAAAGAATGCTATCAATATCTTAAATTCAACCAGGGTTGGCTGAAGTTTAGGTTGGAAAACAAATATATATATATATATATATATGGTAATGATGCTGCCACTCGAGTCATGGGATGCCATGACTCGAGATCCTATTGACTTCATGTCATTATATATATATATATATATATATATATATATATATATATATATGGTAATGATGCTGCCACTCGAGTCATGGGACGCCATGACTCGAGATCCTATTGACTTCATGTCATTTTAGTTGACTGTTTAAAGTCAGCTAAAATGACATGCAACCATTTGGAGCTCGAGTAATGAGTTATATCCCATGACTCGAGTTGGGAGTTCATTCATATATTTACATACATATAATATATAATATGAAGGGGTCCCTACACTAGAGTTAGAATGCAAATCATGTGCTAGGTGGCACATGATTGCATTGTGTTTCACTACATCCTCTAAGAGTTCATAAGTTCTAAGGTTTTAGAAAAGAAATTTTTAGACTTTTTAATCCTTATTTTAGGGGTTAGAGATACGAGTTTTCTCACATAAAAATTCTACCTTCAAAAATTTAGTTTCAACCTTTGATCGTAAAATTAATTGTGTGTGACAGCCCGAAATCGGCATCCCGAAATCCGTGCCATCAGCACGACCTTCAAGGCCGTGCCCTGGGTCCTTTACAACACATTGATATATACAAGCCAAAACTGAAATTGAAGCACACGTAGCTACCCTAAATCGAAATCTCAAGATAATATATTTGGTCTCGCAAGGCTGTCCTTGTCCCATGCCAATTCATGGACATAAGGACATACCCAAAAGTTAAATGATAATTATTCATCCTAGATGTTTTATCAAGAGACAGAAATTAAAGCATTTGAAATAAAGAGGCTCGATATACCAAGCCATACATAGTACTCTCTCAACTCACTCTCAGAGTATGCAGCGGGTTTCCTAGAAGAATTCCTCAGGAGGAGGTTACGACTCTTACGTGACCCACGAACAGGCCCTTGGATTAACTTCTCCGAATTCTTTCTTGCTAGTCTGGACCTGCGACGTATAGTCTAAGGGGTGAGCTACATCCTAGCTCCGTAGGGAAAACAAAAGAACATATAGATCATCCTTCACACATATGTCAGTAACCTAACCAGCATAGAATTTTCAAGAAATCACTTATGTACAACAATTTGAGTAACAGGAATAACCCAATGGTTCCGACCAATACTTAGCATATTTTTGTTTATTCTCCTTATAAGTTTGGTTGTGAATTTGGCCTAATCACTTAAATCTTAACTTAAGTAGTCCTCGAGCAATATAGCATCGAGCCCCGATGGAATACCCGCCATCGTCGTCTAACTAGACAGTTGTTATATGTATTCCACAGAATCTTGAAAACCCCTTCCTCATAGGCGTGGGTCTATTCTCAATCTACATCCTCGGATGTGTTATAAATGTATCGGATTGGCAGCCGTGCGGTCACGGATATCTGCCGAGTCGACTGGGTATCCCGCCACGCGTCGGTGGGGTATTCTAATCAACCTTAAATAATAAAAATATCAATGTGCTTTACATATAGTTATTCACCGTGATTGTGCTAAATATATTACATTAGGCCTTATCACGTTACCTTTGTTTCTCTGTTTGTTTTCTTACGCATCCCTGGGATGCCACTTGCTTCTATTTTATTTCTCGTCCCCTGGGGACCTCAGGATTTTTCCACATTGTAACACACACACACACCCTTATCATGAGGGTTTATGGAATATACACTATTTACATAGACTATACTACGCATATGAGTTCACAGAATAATGCACATGTTTCAAGAATATTCCCTACCTCGACGAATCTCAAGGCACGCCTGCCCTTAGAGGGTTATAAAGCATCAACCTACATTTGAAAAAGAAATAGTTTTAGAATGATCTAAGGTCATTGGGGTGTATGACACCCAAGTTTCTTATATTAGAAAACCAAGATCTGAGTGGTCACCAGACCTCGCTCGCGCGACTAATTATCCTCGCTCGAGCGGTCACTTGACCTCGCTCGAGCGGCCTCTTGACCTCGCTCGAGCGGTTAAATCGAGGTCGCTCGAGCGGTTAAATCGAACTTTCAAAATATGACCGTGGACCCTCGCCGGCGAGCTCCTTTAGTTTTAAGGACCTTGAGCGAGCCCAGAGTCATATTTTTCTCTGCTCATCCTCGCTCGAGCGAGCCTTTTTAGACCGCTCGAGCGAGGAACAATGATTTGTCCCTCGATCCGATCGAGAACAGATTTCCATCTCTCTTTTTTTTTTCCCTAATCTCATACAAGCACATTTATCCAACATCTTTCCTACTATTCAAAGCATTCCTAGGCATCTATCATGTTTTTAGCATTGTACCTCGGCGATGAATCAGCAGGTCCGATTTATGATTTGAATATCTACTAGGCTATCCGGCCTCCCTGGTTCTTCCCCCCGTCCTTTCCTCTAATCTCCTTTGCCGACCTAAGTCTCGACGAACCCTAGTTCTCTACTAGGCTCTTTTCTTCATTCTCTCTATATTCTCCTTCTCTCTATTTAGGTTAGAATAGAGTTACGTAAAGGTTCCTCTCTTTCTCTCTTTCACTTTTATATCTATAAGTTAGGGATATACTAGTGTGTTTCCCATGTACACACTTAATGTGTTTTGGGTCGTTTTGGTCTCCTTGTGAAACACATATACCTATGTGTGTATGCGTGCCGTGCACTCATCTCAAAAATCTGCGGTTGTGACATTGTGTGAATACGGTTCTTTTTAGATGGCCTTTGATTGATCTTGTGCATGTGCACTGGGCACCTGATCCTCGGATTGGGAACCACGTGACACCTAAATGACTCCAGTGTTGAGTTCAACTCTATAACTCACATGTTTATACCTTTTTTTCCCATCCTTACCTATCAAAAAATTTAAAAATAATATGCACTTGAGACATCACCATTAGGGCAAATACAATAATGATAATAAGTTTTGGTTTACTATTACTACTAAAGATCTAAACATGTAGGGTACCACTATTTGCGCAAATAGATTGAGTGAAAGAGCCAACATGTGAAACCCCCTGTAACCAATTGACTTTTTGAAATGAAATGACGGAGATCATTTTTCACCCCGATATTCCACACAACGAATCTCGAGACTACGATCTTACCATCAGATGGTAAGTTTATGATTCCACTTGTCACAAATCTAAAAAAAATGGCCCTAAAATCCTGTTTTAACGTGATGCGTATCATATGATTTTAGGGCTACGTTTTGGGTATCCATACCAAAAGGAATAAAAAGCCCACCATCAGATGGTACACTTAAATCTCAAGATCCGTTGTGTTGAATATAAGGGCAAAAAATGATCTCCATCGTCTCATTCAAAGTAGTCGATGGGGTTCAATGGAC
Organism: Chloranthus sessilifolius; assembly: GCA_021018995.1. Classification (NCBI taxonomy): domain Eukaryota; kingdom Viridiplantae; phylum Streptophyta; class Magnoliopsida; order Chloranthales; family Chloranthaceae; genus Chloranthus; species Chloranthus sessilifolius. The sequence continues at coordinate 86,032,692 of CM037594.1, read as the reverse complement.
CCCTTCACTTCAATTATTATTCCTTGCATTATTAAAATACTCTTTCATCACAGGACTAACAACAAAATAATTCTTTCTTGTGCGCCATTTGTCTTTCCAAGTGTAGGTTCCTCGGCCTTCAGATCCTAGGCATCTTTTGAGCCCAAGAATATAAATTAGAACCCTTGATTTCAAGGAATCATATAAATCCCCATTAATGCTATGTTGACCACCCATTAGAGGCAAGTAATATAAAAGGAAAAATCAACAGTTGTAAAATGCCCTAAACAGTTTGTTGTGGTATTTGTTATCTAAAATCAACAATAAGATTTTTTATTTATTATGAGAACACCTCCATCTTTCAAATGTCATCTGTTATGAAACAAACAGGAAAAATACTAATATAAATATAATATTGGCTGCTACATTTCATAAAAATATCTCTTTTAGTTCTCCATGTAACAGAGAAGTTTACCATATTTATTTAACATGTGGAAATTGAAGAACTCAAGCAAACACTCAACTGAGGTTTAGTTTCAAAACTTGTAACCATGTTCATGTTAAATCTTCTCTTCCTCTTTCCTCTCTTACAGAAGCTACTCCTAAAGGTGTCCTTAGAACCATGGGTGTACCAGGATTGACTATATACCATGTCAAAAGCCACTTACAGGTACTCATCTGCTATAACCAAACTCTTTGCTTCATAATTATCTTCTTTGTTCCATTTTAGGGTTTCATTTAACATGATTACTGTGACGTGTTCAGAAATATCGGCTTGCAAAATACCTTCCTGACTCAACGTCTGATGGTAAGTTTATCTGATCAACATCATGAGCAAGGTGCCAATATTGGGATCAGTTTATCTGATCCCCAAACTACATATGGTCGTATTGAAGTAATTTGTATAACTCTTGGTATCAATGACATCTCCTCATGTATAATTGGACCTCCAAGCTCATCTTCTTAATTGGGGTCCACTCGATGGTGATTTGCTTTGTCTAAGTCTTGATGCATTGGTCTGTTGCTTGTTTCTAGAATTTGCCAACTTTGGTATGGTATACATTCAATAATTTGTAATCCGTGGCTACTGACATTTTTTGTATGAAAAATTTTCAGAATTGTTGCTGAAAGCTGCGAGTGATTATGGGGCATTGACAGCATCCGTTTCAGATTTCCAGTGGAGCCAGAATTTCAGGGAGTCACCATCAGTGTGGGGGGTAAGCATGTGAAAATTTGAAATGCTTTCTGTATCCTCTGTTCTTTTTTTTTTCTTTTTCTTTTTTCTGAGTTTGCATGCGTGTGTGCGTGCGTGCGAGTTTGCATCCACATGGCACTAAAACAAGGTTTTGGGTGCTAGGTGCACCTTTTCAATAGGCCTGGGACCATGCTTGAGGGCGGTCTCAAGGACTACGGAAACCTTTTTCTATGCATATTGTTTTTGCTTGTAGTAACTTTCTATGATCTCAATCTTTGAAGTCATCTTAGTTGTTGACCGTTTCTCGTTTCATCAGATTGACGGTTTGAACCAAAGGAGGTTATCCTGGCTCCCTTCAATTAAAAAAAGCATGTGATGGATTTTGACTCATCAGGTTGGTTTGGGCATATATTTTGACTCATCAGGTCTGGGGTTCAACCTAGGGACGGATCGGGTCGGTTTGAGTGCCCAAAGGGTTAGCAGACCAAAATTTTGGCTCGAGCCGACCTGACCCATCTAGTTGACATCCCTACGTGTAGCCTTGGGGCATGGCTTATAGTTAAGGGTTGAAAAAAATAAAAATCTGACACCAGTTGAAAGTTTATTGCAGGCACGTCGAGTTCTATGGCTGGTGTTCAATTTCTTGAGGTGCTTGGAGAAGATGCATTGGCATTTGATAACCTGTACTATGTAGCTTTTCGAATGATCGATGCTCAGTGGCTCACAAAGCGTGCTTCTTATATGGAATTCAATGTAAATTCCCAATCTCTATTCTCTCAATTGTAGTAGCTAGATCAAAGTTACTTAATTTACAAATTCGTTCATTTCGAGAGGACCTGAATCTTGGGTTAGTTTTTCTTAGCACAATATCCCTTAAATTTGAATGTTTGCTCACTAGTTTTGTCTATTATTATTGTTAGAGATTTGGAATCTTGGAAATGCAATTGGTGTCTTATTTGAGAGGTAGAAAAGAATACTTATAATGATAAAAAAAACATACACAAGTGGGATGACGATTTGAGGAACACCAATAAACAACTTGTTCTTATAGTCAGCAAGTCCACCACATTGCTTGATTCACTTTGCTTCTTTTGTGGGCCCTCCTTAAGCCCATGTGAACATATGCTTTTCATTCCCTCCCCCTCTTGAGGCCATCTTAGGAACTTATATCCTACGTTGACTCGGAATGTGCTGAATTAGGGGTGCCCAGGTGCTCTACGAGGTCCGGATGCTTCGATTATCAAAAAAAAAAAAATGATATTTGACTTCTTTGACTTATGTTATGGAGAATTTTTTTCTCCTAATATTTTGCTCCCACTTATTAGACAGCAAAATAATGATTCCACAAAGCACACGTCTCATTAAGTGATCCGCGTACCAAATCATATGATACTTGGGCTACTTACCTACACGTCCAATGACACTTGGATTAGGTGAATAGAACTGAGTAAACTGGTGGTGCCCAGGTCATCAATTGTGTAGGTGCGGTGCAGGCCACAAGGTACAAAAGGTAATTTTCTAGATTGATATTTTATTTAATGATTTATTTCTTATTATCAGGAATAGGGTTGTGGTTCTAGTTGATGGATTATATGGGCTTGTCTTTAGCCTTCTTTTCTGAAATTTTTTATTGAGTTACATGCATAATATCTATGTCTAGAGTAATTTCTTATTAGGGTATGTATAGTACTAATTTGGTGCCTTTGTTTTCTCCTTACGCTATTTGAAATGCAACAGTGGAACAACTAGTGGGGTATTTAAGAAGGCTAAGATTCAATCATCTCCATCCCAATCTACATTCAAGGTGATTACCAATCACCCAAATTATCAACATAATTTTTGGGTTTTATTTCTTCCCAATTCAAAAAAGTGTTACAGATTAAAACACCTAAAATTATCGTTTTATATGCAGGTTAGGAAGGAGAAATTTAGTGACAGAATCACATCCCTTCATCAGCTAGTATCACCCTTTGGGAAGGTACATACTCTTTAGATTGGCAAAAGTCTCTAGTATCATTATTCTATGGGGAATACACCCATAAAGAGAATACAAAAATTGTTATCAAATTATTTTATTTTTTGCAATAATAATAAGGGTACCCTTATTTACAATCCAAGATTATTTTCAATGCGTGTTTCACGTGCAGCAACTAAAGACGAGATCCAAGCCAGAAGTGCACATATAAAGAAAGAGTTGGCTGAGATTGACTCTGTTTACAATTCCGAAAAGCTGGCTGAGAAAATCGCTAAGCTTTCTGATGGAGTTGTTATAAAGGTTGGGGCTGCACAGAGACAGAGCACGAGGATCGTAAGCTTCGGATTGAGTATGCAAAGAATGCTACTTTGCTGCCATAGAAGAGGGGATTGATTCATAGAATAAATTTGATTTGATTACGTTCTTTGTATGTAATGTCCAATGAAAGGGTAAAAAAATCATATGGCTGCAAAACTGAAAAACAACTGTAGACAAGGAATAGGATAAAGGAATATATTTATTTATTGTTACAAAATAAAACTATTTTTATTTATTGATGTGTGGTTAGGAACAATTGGTGTGTTATAAGGAAATTCATCAAGTGGTGCACAATAAAATATTGGTGTGCGCGGAACATCCCTTATTTGGCAAGTAGTAGCTTAATACCTTATAAAGAAATTCACCACATTAAAACAAAAAAGCATTAAAAAACATATTTAAAATATTGTATTAAAAAAAAAGCATTCAAAAAAGCATTAAAAAAATAGTAGTTTAAAAAAAATTGCATAAAAAATCGTCAATATAGTTTTTTTTTTTTTTTTTTAAATTCTATAAAAAAACCACTGCTCAAAGCAGTGGTGTTTTTTCTATGACTGTTAAGAGCAGTCGTTGTTGAAGTTCATAAACCACTGTTTTGTATAGTGGTAAAAAAAAAATCACTCCTTTTTTTACAACTGTTTAGGGTAGTGGTTTTTTGAAAAAAACCACTGTTTAAGGCAGTGATTTTTTTGGCTTTTTCACGTAGTGGTCGACAACAATGAAAATCCTCAACTGGAACTGTTGGGGGCATGGGAACCATCGAACATTTCGCCAATTTCGTCAACTTCTGATGAAAGAAGACCCCTCCATCCTATTCCTATTTGAATCTAAACTAACTTCAACTAGGATGGACAAAATAAAATGGCAACTCAAATTCAACTCAGGAATTTTCATAGATTGCATCGACAGATCGGGCAGCTTAGCTTTGTTGTGGAAAAATGATCAAATCATAGATCTACAATCATGTTCCGAGAATCATATTAATGTCACTGTCTTAGAAAATGATTCTGGTACAAAATGGCGTATGACCGACATATTTAGCAATCCCAAAGCCCACAGACAATATATGACTTGGGAACTCCTCAAAAGGCTTCATAACCAATCCTCTCTCTGTTGGCTCTGTTGTGGAGATTTTAATGAAATCTTTTTTCATCATGAGAAAAAGGGAGGATGCCCCATACCGGACCTCCAAATTACCCAATTTCGGGAATATGTTGATTTTTGCGGGTTCCGTGTCTTGGGGTACAAAGGCTCAAAATTTACTTAGAACAATGAGAGAGAGGATGGAGAAATTATCCTCGAAAGAATTGACTGCTTCCTGGTCACCTCTGATTGGATTTCCTTCCTCCCTACAACATCCATAAACCACTTTATCTATTCCGTCTCCGACCATGTAGCCCTTATCCCGTCCACCGATCCCCTTCCCGAACCCCCTAAACAACACCGGCCTTTCATCTTTCGATTTGAAGCCATGTGGTTCAAAGACCAAAGTTGTGCTCAAATCTTAGCCGTCACTGGAACATAACAGCCCACCCTTCTCCCATACCTGATTCCATTTCAAAGGTGAAATACATCTCGAGGGCCTTTTCTCATTAGGATAGCACCACTTTTGGGAATGTCAGGAGATTAATTACTATAAAATCAAAAGACCTCCAACTATCATCACCGGGAACTAAAAAAAAATTGAGACAAAATCTAAATGAGTTGTATGAGAGAAAAGAGATACTTTGGAGGTAGCGATCCAAAGATCTTTAGCTGAAAGAGGGAGATAGAAACACAACATTCTTTCATGCTAAGGCGACGCAAAGAAGGAAACATAACAAAATCCAAGGGATACGAGATTGTACGGGTGTTAAGTAGTGAAAAATGCCAGTTTTCACCCCTTAACCTGACCTTTGATGGACCTGTGAGCACATTAATAAACCTCTGTTGAGTCTATTTTGTAGATAGCAATAAAAGAGAAGAAAAATGCAGAAAACCACTTAAGAATGCCACACAAAGAAGTCCATCTCTCAGCACAATGAAGACCCAGCAACGGCACACAAGAAGGCTGCACACCATTGGGCCCTTGGAGCGCGTGGCTACAGCAAGGTAAGGCGAAGGAAGTAAAAACAGGCTGAAAACATCCTATTGAGAGTTCATCTGAAGACTTCAATAGGAGCTGAAAGCAAAGAAAGGAGGAATTCATGCAGTTGGAAAGGTTTCGATAGGATCTGAAGGCAGAAGAAGAATGAATTCGTGTGGATTGAGGAGTTCGATAGGATCTAAGAACCTATTGAGCAGCTGAAAGAAAGGAAGAAACCATCCTATCGAAAGCCTGCCTGAGGTGTAAGAGGAACCTATCGAATGGTTTCCTGAGCCTATCGAGATGGAGACGCGGGAGCAGAACCTATCGAATGGTCCTCCAACCTATCGAAAAGCTTCCCCAGCCTGTCGAATGCTCCAGGCAGAAGGCTGAGAATGCTGAAGATTTAAGTGAAGGCTCATCCTATTGGAACCTATCGAAGAGATCTGAGAACCTAGTGAAAGGACCAAAAAGCTCAATTTGAACCTATCGAAAGCTTCCTCAACCTGTCAAAATCGTGTGAAGAACTTCTCAGAAAATCGGTGATTCACACGTTGCAACTTGGTGACTTCCTGCATGCAAACCGAGGCACATTGGTAACCTGAAAAATGATCCAAAAGATGCCCTAAGAAACCTTAACCAACCCATGTGCTCTAACAGAACTCTAACAAACTCTGAGGACCTTCTAGAAGGGAAGATTGGTAGAAAAAATAAGAGAGAAAGCTATATATGGAGATCCCTAATTACAATGGAGGGAGATCAAGATTTAGATCAAATTCTGGAGATCAGAGATTGCAGCGAAAGTCCATTTTCTCTCTTTTGCTCAACCATGGTTGGCTAATTCCCTTGGAGCAGCGAAGAGAGAGGTTAGATCTGTAATTGGGTAAGGTTGAGAGTGTTATTGTGGATAAATTATTGCACAGACTACAGATCTGAGAGTATTTTATTATAGAGCGAGTTTTATTGCAATGTAAATATTGTTTCTATTGATTTAATTAGGTTTATAGTTCCTTTGGTTTCATTTAGTGCTCGATCGGATTTGTGTCGAGGAGTCTGTTGATCAGCTCACTCACTTAACTGGTAGACCTCTTGGATACCATATGAGCTCCCTAGATCTGATATCCCTATAGTTTCTTGTGTCTGTGACTTGGAAATTGCAGCATCTATAGTGGTTTTAATGCTCTGGTTGAAACCTTTGGTTTGGAGGAATGCCATAGGATGATCTGTGACCATTAAAGTGGACAGATCATAGCCTTAAGAGCAGTCCAATCTCTGGTTTCAATTGGATTCTTCTACCATAGACCTTTGGATCAGATGAAGTCTATAAGATGGTCTATGACCATTAAAGTGGACAGACCATAGCCTTAAGATCAGTTAAATCCTTTGGTTTAGAGGAACTTGTAGCCAGCTGAGGGATTTGTGTGCTTTGAAACCCCTGTAACATGATCAGCTCAACCTGATCACAGTGAGACCAATCTCCAAGCTGCTCTTCTCCATTTTCTATTTTTAAACCCTTCCATTTGCAAGATCTAGATCTCTGGACTCGATCTCAGCTAGTTTGCATTTCAAGTATAGTTTAGTTCAAGTGACAACCCTGTTTAACCTCTCCCCTCTTTCTTAGCTTCCTTAGCATTAGTTAGGGTGCCAGATCTCTTATAGATCTCGAGATTTACCATATTTTAAACTCACCTCCCTGTGAACATTCCCTTACTTATTAAAACTTGCTACAAAGGACCCTGTATCTTGCAGGCCTAGGATATTCTAGACGTGTTGAATCCATCCCCTGTTTTACTATCATCACACAATAAATCAGCACATTGAAATACCCCAACAAGTTTTAGGCGCCGCTGTCGGGGAGATGTTTTTAAAATTGGTAGATCTAAGTTTGATTTAGTTTAGACGATAGATCTACAGTAGTTTGTTTGATTTTTTTTTATTAACTCTATTTGTAAGTTTTGTTGTTTTCTAGTATTCTATTGGTATTTCACCAGATCTGAAGCTGCTACGAAAGAGGAGCATTGTACTGGAGGCTGCTCTTGAGTTTGCATCTCTCTACTCCCCTTCATTTGTCAGATCTGTTAATTTTTAGATTCAGTAGTCATTTTTTTTGTTCCTGTTTGTTGTGTTTAAAGAATTGCTCTGTATTAGATCTTGAGTGGTGTATGTTTGGGAGAAGAACTCTCCAACCTCAGATTGTCCCTTTAAATCCAGAGGTTGAAAGGCTTCTCCGATCTAGACAAACTCCATTCACATCTGTTGTAGCTGAATTTCCAGAAATGGGTGAGCAACAGCAGCCTAGAACTCTCAAGGAATTTAATACACCAGGGGTTTACAATTCCCCCTTCTACATTTAGTTCCTAGCTGCTCAAGGAAATTATGAAATAAAGTCTTCCATAATCCAGATGCTACCCTCATTTCATGGCCTGACCAAAGAGGATCCTTATAAACACATTGATGAATTCTTAGGACTCTGCACCACTTTCAACATCACAGGTTTGAGGGAGGAAGCAACCAGGATGAGACTCTGTCCTTTTTCATTAAAGGATAGAGCCAGGACCTGGTTGTCAATGCTTCCACCCAACAACATTCAGTCCTGGAGTGATCTTCAATGTCAGTTTTTAGCCAAAATTTTCTTCATGTCCAAAACAAGCCAGTTGAGGAAGGGCATCATCTCATTTGGTCAAGATCCAACTGAGGATTTTCACCAAGCTTGGGCGAGATTCAAGGAACTCCTAAAGAAATGCCCCCACCATCAAATCCCTAAATGGCAATTGGTTCAAAGTTTTTACCAAGGGATTGATTCGAAAAGCAGAGACATGGTAGATGCTTCCTGTGGTAACACCTACCTCCATAAAACTACTGAGGAGGCCTGGGAGTTGTTTAATATCGTTAGTGAGAACTCCATGCACAGGGAGACCTTGTCTAGGGATCTAGATCCTCTTAGATTGGTGAAAGAAAATACCACTAGAGGAAAGATATTTGAGGTAAATGTGCAAAGTGACTTGGAGAGGAAAGTGGACAGCCTGACACTGAAATTTGATAAGCTCATGGGAGCAATGCAGTCACCCATGGCAGCTAGGGTGAAGGGGGCATGTGCTGTCTGCTAATCCCCTACCCACCCCATTAAAGAATGCCCATCAGCTGTCCAGTTTCTAGATTTTGTTATGGAGCATGTGGCTGTCACTCAGTCCTATGGGCAACAGCCTGCTGCTAGGTATCAATGGAGGAACCACCCCAACTTGAGGGGGAGACAAGGTACATACCCAAACCAGCAGTAGCAGCCACAACAGCCCGTGCCCTACAAAAATGCTCAGCCCTACCACCAGAGTTAAGTTCCCCAGTCTCATTACTAAAAGCCCATGACCCAGCCTGTGTGCCAGCCTGTGCAGCAACCTGCACCCCCTCCAGCTGTGAGAGCACCTTCTTTCGAGGAACAAGTTTTGGCCTCACTGCAGAATTTGGGTCCCTTAACTCAAACTGTGCACTCTCATAGCCAAAGCATCAACAAGATAGAAGACCATCTTGGTCAGCTATCTAATGCATTGACTAAGATAGAGGAAGGGAGGCTGCCTAGACAACCATTGGATAACCCAAGGAGACAGTATGTAGTGGGTGAAGTTTCCTCCACCTATGAGGAAGCCAAATCCATTGCTACATTAAGAAGTGGAAGGCTGGTTAGTAACCAAGATGGCTGTGAGACTTTGAGAAATTTTGAAAAAGGCATAGAGATAGTTTTTGAATGGACACAACAAGGGCCACCATTGGTGGACATGAAGGAGCAACTAGATGAGAATAAAGAGGATAATGATGATCCTCAAGAAAAGAGAAAAATCAAAAAGAAAGTTGACCAATTGGCTGAGGCTACAAATGAAGGAGCAATCTCACATTTGCCATTTCCTAAAGCATTGCAAGCACCTTCCCCTTTCGATAAAGGGCAAGGTGAAATAGAGAAAATGATGGAAACTTTTAAGCAAGTAAAGATCAACTTGCCTTTACTTGATGTAATTAAACAAGTTCCAACCTATGCCAAGTTTATGAAGGAATTATGCACCCATAAAAGACAGTCTAGGATACACTTATCTAAGGTCTTTTCAGCAGAAAAGGTAAAGCAAATGTTGTCTATTGCTACCCCCACAAAACTTCAAAACCCTAGAGTGCCCACTATCCCCTGCATCATTGGGGATCATAAAATTGAGAAAGCCTTATTAGATCTTGGAGCCAGTGTGAATTTACTACCATATACAGTATATGAGAAGCTGGGTTTAGGAAAGTTGAAGCCCACACATGTGGTCTGACAATTGGCTGACAGATCTAAAAGGAAGTCTATGGGGGTCATTGAAGATGTCCTTATGGGAGTTGACAAGTTCTTTTACCCTGCTGACTTTGTGGTGCTAGACATGGAGCCACGCAAATGTGTTTCTTCCATACCTGTGATTTTAGGCAGGTCCTTTTTGGCCACTGTTAATGCCTGTATACAATGCAGGTCAGGAGTCATGGAAGTCTCTTTTGGCAACATGAAAGTAAAGCTGAATGTGTACAACATAACTCATCAACCTCCTCTAGATGAGACCTGTTTTTCCATTAATGTATTAGAGGAGGCTGTGCATAAAAATCCACATCCGCTGATGCAGGGCAATGTGTGGTTCACAAATACAAAACAACACCCAAGGAATGGACATTTGCTACAGAATAGATCCACGAAAGGTGTCAAATTTGATGAGCCTGAGGAAACAATGGACCTTCCAGACCCTCTAGATTAGCCCCTAAAGTTAGTATGTATTATATGTACCTTACTTTGCTTTTATTCTAGGTGTTTACTTTATTGTTAATTGATTTTTTTTTCTGCAATAAAAAAAAACCGCCATGCTAAATATTAGGCCATCATTTCAATATTACCAGCTGTCTTGAGATAATGGGTGCTTGGCCACGAGGGAAACAAACTGTAGAGCAGCACAACAGAAGAGCTTGCAGAGTGCTGAAGCCGAGAGTGCCCAGAAACGCAGCCTTATTTGGTTTTTGGGAGCCTTCGATAGGTCAAGTTCACTTTTCGTTAGGTCACATGGTGATTTCGACAGGATATTTGATGGTTTCGCTAGACACTGAGGCCTGTCGGAAGGATGGTTCCACCTATCGAGATCCTATCGAATCATCCCTTTTGAAAGCTTTGTCAGTTAAGCTTTCGGCAGGATGCATGAACCTATCGAAACCATCCAATGCATCCTATCGAAATCGTATTTCACCCCTTATATACCTATTAATAGGTCATTTGTGCCTCACTCCCTACCCTTTGCAAAAACCCTAGCTCTCTTCCTCTCTTTCGCCTCCCTCCTTCTCCACTTAATCCTCACAAAACCTTCAGCTATTCAGTCTGCCATTTCGTACATGCATTGAGCTTGCCCAGAGGAGTGTTGCGCATCTGATTTTGGAGAAATTAGAGCTGTGTATTGCGATATCTGTTAAACCCTAGGAATTTGAGGATAAGTTGCCTTTCCACCACCAATCTATTGTTGTTCTAATTGTTAACCTCTGAATTCTACTACAAGTTGGTGAGTGAACAATCCCTGAGAGTAAATGGCTGAGCTTGAGGAAACCCTAGCAAACCTACTCCGGAGACCAGCTGCTTCAACCCCTAAATCTTCGAAGAAATCGAAACCAGTTTCCAAACCACCTGTAAAGAGGAATCTCTCTAAAGAGACACCCAAGAAGGCCCCTAAGGCCAAGAAAGCCAAAGCTATAGAAATTCAGGAGCCTGTGGTGGAAACACCCTTAGAGAGAATTGCTCCTACAGTAGAGCTTCCAGCTGGGTTAACTACCCCCAATGAGTTTGTAGAAAATTTGAGTCTTGTCCTTGAGATAGATTTTGATCTAGCATATTTTGCCAACATTAGGGAGTGCCAGAGGACATTGAAATATTTGAAGAAAGAAGGATTATTGCCCTTTGTTTCACCCTTGAAGGAAAATGTGTACCCTAGGTTGGTGAAATTGTGGTACTTGAACCTGACAAAGAAGGTGGTGCCCTGGGCTGAGGATGTACTAGAAATCTTGATTGATGACTGGCAGCTGATTATCGATTGCAGAGACATTGGGATGGCTTTGGGAGTCCCATATAAATTTGACTCCACCAGAGCCGAGGGAGCACCTATAGGGGCTACATTTAGGGAAATGGCTAAACAACTTACGAACGGAATAGTGGGCTCTGGTGAATCCCTGATGAGAAGAGACCTCCATCCTACCCTAAGACTCATTGATACCATTTTTAGGAAAAATGTCTATGTCACTGGCCACTTGCAAGAGAGAAGGGCCCCATTAGTGGTGCCCTATACTACTGTTCAAAGGGACAATTTGTGAATGCACCTAAGCTAATTTTTAAAATAATGGTGGACATCAATGACAAGGTGCTGAAGAGACAAGCTTTTGCTAAGGGAGGAGGTTTGCCCTTGTGCAGACTCATCACATGCCTGCTCAAGATTGGAAAGTATGTGATCAAGAGAAATGAGCCAATGGAGAAGCTGACCATCAAAGTGTATGGAAAGTGGGAATGGTCCACCAGTCTCACTTTGATTAAGAAGAGTAAGCCAATTGGAATGGAGGAGGATGAGAAGGTACCCACTACTGTGGCAGCAGATTTTCCGGCCGAGATACCCTCATCCATCCCTCCCCCTACCATACCTGTCCCATTACCCACACCTCCACCCACATTTCTTTTTCCTTTTGTATCAATCCCTCTTCCAACAGACCCCTTTCCACCCACCTCTGAACCCGTTTTACCTTCACCCACCACTCAAGTTTTCCAACCTGAAGTCCTTGAACCTCCCACATTCTCCGAGCTTACCCCTACCATTTCTTCTCCACCCATTACCCAACCCATTTTTGATTTCCCCCCTCCACAACCCCCTCTGCATACACAGGGTGTGGACTAGTTCACCACTACCGAGTTCACTGCCCTCATGACTTCAATTGTGGAGGATGTTTCTCATGAGTACACTCCCCTTCCTGACTCCCCACGCCCCACTCCCCCTCATTTCAACCATGCACCCTCCTCTCCTTTCCATCCCATTCCATTTTGTCCGTCTACCCCCACCATGCCTGACACGTTCACCCAAATTCTCTCACTCCTACAGTCCATTCAATCTCAATTGACCATAAACACTGACAACCAAACCCTCATGAGCGCCTGCCTCCAATCAATGCAATCCACCCTTACCCCATCCTCTCCAACTCCTCAACCCCCTCCCACCTCCCTCTTTCACCTATCCACGTACCCATACATTTATCTCCTCCTCATTCACCCATAGCTTCACCACCCCGGGCTGCTGCCCAAGCTGAGGAGGTAGCAGCCCCATCTCTCCCCACACCTTCATCTGTTCTCCCATCATCACCATCTATAATTGCTTCTGCAGTGGCTGAATCACCCATAACCTACTCCCCCCTCCCACTCCACCTGTTTTCAATGATGCCTCCACCCAAACTGATCCATGGGAGGTTTTGGTTCTCTTCACCCCCTCCTCTTCATCCACTAAACCCCTGTCCTTAGACAAAACATGTACATCCCCCCTTACCTCACCCTGCTGTATGCCATGAGGGACAACCCTTACATCTAAAGGGATGTCCTGAGAGGGATGGCTGCACTCCGAGCTTCCCTTGAAGCCCCTTATGAGGAGAGGATTGCCAACATAGAATTGGATCACAAAATCAAGCTCCGAGATATCTCTCAAGGGTGGTCTGAAATCCTGACTCGTTATGAGTCCACAGAACAGTTAGCAGCTGCTGAGAGTCTAATTGCCAAATATGAGAAGAAGAATTCTGAGCTTCTCAAGAAAAAATTAGCCAATGCTCAGGAGATACTCAAGGCCACCAAGGAACTCTCTGATGCCAACCTGCTCTATGCCACAAAACAAATTGACATATTGGAGAAAAAGGTTGCTTCCTTTACCTCTCAACCCTTTAAACCTATCCCTCTAGCCACCGTACCTCTTACTGAGCCTCCCTCCACTCAATCCTTTCCCCCTTCTACAACTCGACCTCCTCCTACCCCACATGTGGATGCACACCCTCCTCCAGCCCAGGAACCTCTCCCTTCTCAACCTGCCCCTCCAAAATCTAAAAGGGCCCCCACCAAGAAGAAAGTTACTGCCAAAAGATAAGCCCCCTCTGCTGCTTCTGTCAAGAAAGGGAAGAAGCCTGCTGCCCAGTCTAAAGAGGCTCACCCCACCAAGCCCCCAACCCAACCTGACGCCTCTTTCACCTTACTCTCTAGGGAGGAAAGAAGGAAGGCTACTGCGGCTCTCAGATTAGACCTGCCCTTTTTCCTTTAGATTCAGATTCAGATTATGTTGCAGCTGTTGATCCAAAAGGAAAACAACCTGCTACCCAGTCTGAGGAGGCAGCAAAGAACCCGCGACAGAAAGCAAAATCTAAAGGAAAGCCTCCTTTATCTAAGGATGAGCTGAAAAACCTGGCTGACCTCTATGGTTGGCCAGATGATGCTTGTAAATAGATGTGGCAGTTTGTTGTTTTAGTTTCTTTCTAACTCATCTCATGTATATATTTGCCATATTAATACAATTTTGTCTTCATGTATCTTTTTTTCTTTTTTTTTTTATTGTGTCGATATTTTCTTCCCATGCCTCTCTCCTGATTTCATTGTATCAAACAGTGAGGATACTATTTAATTTAGGTTTGGGGGTATGGCAGGTATGCCAATGAAATGAGTTAATGATAGTGCAGCTAGGCTAAAAAGGAGTGTTTGGAATTAATTAGAGTAAATTCTCACTTGATTTTTTTTGGAAAAGAGGAAATTAAAAAAACTGTTGAAACTGAAATAATCTATAGTCGGCTTCATGAGGCAAATGTCAACAATTTTTGAAAAATAATTTTGATGTGTAGTAACTTGAAATGAGAGAAGATTGTGAAGATACACCCCTATAAATTTGATGGAAGGCCATATCCAGTGAGATTTGGGCCTGAGAATTTTTCTTTGAAGAGTGTCTTGGCAAATTCTTCTGCTCTAAGGGCCGATTAAACTCAATTATGCTTACCAAAAGTTAGGCAAATCCAAGTTGAAACAGCTCGACAGCACTCATGACATGGAGGACATGAAGTAAGGCCATCCCTTGGACAGTTTGAGCTTAAAGATCCTACCCTTTGAACTGCCCTTGACACACCCACTTTGAGCCTTAAAGATCCCAGTTTCTTTGATGGAAACTAGAAAATTCAAATAAAAAAAAAAAACCTTTTGACTTAATGCAGCCTAACCCTCACTCTGAGAATTCAGAAGGTATAAGTGAAGAAATGGAAGAAGGTAGAGCTGGTGTGATTTTTAGTTCAGAAAGAGGGAAACTCATTTGGTAGTATTGTGGCATTCCGGCCCATAAAAAAAATAAAATAATAATAATAATAATAAAAAAAAAAAAAAATTGAGAAAAAAAAAATACAAAAAGAAAAAAAGTATACAAAAAGAAAAAAAAAACAGAGCAAAAGGATGAGAAAGAGAAGTCACTTCATTTGAAAATCTACAAGAAGATAAGAAGCTGATGAAGCTGATCACTTCAAGTCTGAAAATTCAAAAAGAAAGTGAAGAGGTGCTGAAATGAAGAAGGTTGAGTTGCAAATCCCTTCCTTACCTTTACTAACTTCTCAAATTTGAACCCCTTTTACCCTTTCATTCTTTTACAAACCTCATCCTTAAGCCACATTACAACCTAATAAAAAGACCTTACTGATCTGAAATAAATTGAGCTGTCATAAGGATTTGTTTTAATCTATGGTGAAAAGAATTAGAAAATTTCAGGAATTAGAGCAATGCCTATGCTCATGCTTGCAGTCCTATTTGAGGGCAGTAACTGCTCTTGAGCTGTGTGAGATTCTACACCCTTCATTCTCTTTGTTGTGAGTGAACAGCCCTGGTGAGACTTGGGTCTAAAATCCAATGTGATGGGGGTAGTATCAAAACGAAATTCTCAAGTGAAAGGTGAGCCATGCATTAATTTTTAGGAGAAATGCCTTGACATGAGCTGAGTGATGGTAAAGGATCACAACAGACTTTCAAGTTTTGAACTGATTTTTTTTTCTGTTGAAATTCCTCTATTGAATTGAAAAGACATGGTGTGAATTTATTCTATTTACTGAAACTCTATTTTAGCAGGATGCACTACTATTAACTAACTTTATGGGAGAAGTTTGTGGGTACTTTCACTGAAAACCCTCAGGAGACTTCACTCCTCCACTACGGATTACCTAGGGGTTTAAAAGGTTTGATGCACATGCTAAATGCATCCGTGATCCCTACGAAAGTGGCTTTTTTATTTTTTTTAAAATTTTTCTTTGCTCAGGGACTAGTAAAGCTTAGGTTTGGGGGTCTGTTAAGTAGTGAAAAATGATAGTTTTCACCCCTTAACCTGACCTTTGATGGACCTGTGAGCACAATAATAAACCTCTGTTGAGTCTGTTTTATAAATAGCAATAAAAGATAGGAAAAATACAGAAAACCACTCAAGAATGCCACACAAAGAAGTACATCTCTCAGCACAGTGCAGACCCAGCAATGGCAAACAAGAGGGCTGCACACCATTGGGCCCTTGGAGTGCGTGGCTACAGCAGGGTAAGGCGAAGGAAGTAAAAATAGGCTGAAAACATCCTATCGAGAGGTCATATGAAGACTTCGATAGGAGCTGAAAGCAAAGAAAGGAGGAATTCGTGCAGTTGAAAAGGTTTCGATAGGATCTGAAGGCAGATGAAGAATGGATTCGTGTGGATTGAGGAGTTCGATAGGATCCAAGAACCTATCGAGCAGCTGAAAGAAAGGAAGAAACCATCCTATCGAAAGCCTGCCTGAGGTGTAAGAGGAACCTATTGAGATGGAGACACGGGAGCGGAATCTATCAAAATGGTCCTCCAACCTATCGAAAAGCTTCCCCAACCTGTCGAATGTTGCAGGCAGAGGACTGAGAATGCTGAAGCTTTAAGAGAAGGCTCATCCTATCAGAACCTATCGAAGAGATCTGAGAACCTAGTGAAAGGACCAAAAAACTCCATTTGAACCTGTCGAAAGCTTCCTCAACCTATCAAAATTGTGTGAAGAACTTCTCAAAAAATCAGCTATTCACATGCTACCACTTGGTGACCTGTTGCACGCAAACTAAGGCACATTGGTGACCGGCACGATGATCCAAAAGATGCCCTAAAAAACCCTAACCAACCCACGTGCTCTAACAAAACTCTAACAAACTCTGAGGACCTTCTAGAAGGGAAGATTGGTAGGAAAAATAAGAGAAAGCTATATATGGAGATCCCCAATTGCAATGGGGTGAGATCGAGATTTAGATCAAATTCTAGAGATCAGAGCTTGCAGTGAAAGTCCATTTTCCCTCTTTTAGCTCAACCATGGTTGGCTAATTCCCTTGGAGCAGCGAAGAGAGAGGTTAGATCTGTAATTGGGTAAGGTTGAGAGTGTTATTATGGGTAAATTATTGCACAGACTATAGATCTGAGAGCATTTCATTGTAGAGCAAGTTTTATTGTAATGTAAATGTTTTTTCTATTGATTTAATTAGATTTATAGTTCCTTTGGTTTCATTTGGCGCTCGATCGGATTTGTGTAGAGGAGTCTGTTGATCAGCTCACCCACTTAACTGGTAGACCTCTTGGATACCATCTGAGCTCTCTAGATCTGATATCACTATAGCTTCTTATGTCTGTGACCTAGAAATTGCAGCATCTGTAGTGCTTTTAATACTCTGGTTGAAACCTTTGGTTTGGAGGAATTCTATAGGATGATCTGTGACCATTAAAGTGGACAGATCATAGCCTTAAGAGCAGTCCAATCTTTGATTTCAATTGGATTCTTCTACCATAGACGTTTGGATCGGATGAAGTCTATAGGATGGTCTATGACCATTAAACTGGACATACCATAGCCTTAAGATCAGTTAAATCCTTTGGTTTAGAGTGGAACCTTCTACCCTGCAGCTGTGCTTGTAGCCAACTGAGGGATTTTTGTGCTTTGAAACCCCTGTAACATGATTAGCTCAACCTGATCACAGTGAAACCAATCTCCAAGCTGCTCTTCTCCATTTTCTATTTTTAAACCCTTTCATTTGCAAGATCTAGATCTCTGGACTCAATCTTAGCTAGTTTGCATTTCAAGTATAGTTTAGTTCAAGTGGCAACCCTGTTTAACCTCTCCCCTTTTTCTTAGCTTCCTTAGCATTAGTTAGGGTGCTAGATCTCTTACAGATTTGGAGATTTACCATATTTTAAACTCACCTCCCTGTGGACATTCCCTTACTTATTAAAACTTGCTACAAAGGACCCTGTATCTTACAGGCCTAGGATATTCTAGATGTGCTAAATCCATCCCCTGTTTTACTATCATCACACTATAATTCAGCACATTGAAATACCCCAACAACGGGTAATTGGATAAATTCTTTACAATTGATTCAACAATAATTTATGTGTTTCTTCCATGACCTATTCAAGTTCACAAATC
Organism: Chloranthus sessilifolius; assembly: GCA_021018995.1. NCBI lineage: Eukaryota > Viridiplantae > Streptophyta > Magnoliopsida > Chloranthales > Chloranthaceae > Chloranthus > Chloranthus sessilifolius. The sequence continues at coordinate 86,014,670 of CM037594.1, read as the reverse complement.
CAAAAAGCATTGATGAAGCCTTGAACGTGATCGAATCAACGGGGAATCTGAAACAAAATTGGCGGCTAATGCTACTTTTCTCAGAGTTGAAAGTTTATAAAGCACTTGAGCAAATGAAGCCACTCTCGGCCCCTGGGCCCGATGGTATGCCACCGATTTTCTACACAAAATACTGGTCTATAGTTGGTCCATTTGTTTATCGTATGGTTTTATCTTATTTAAATGGAAACATTGATTTATCCCTTCTCAATCACAAGAACATTGTCCTGATTCTAAAATTAAAAAGCCAACAAAGGTCTCTAACTTCCGTCCAATCAGTCTTTGCAATGTCATATACAAATTATGTGACAGCTCAAGTTTCCTTACCCCAAAACTCGTGCCGTCAGATCACACGTGTGATCTGAATTGCAGTGATGCTATGGTATCGGTGTGCAAGCATCACCTCCTAGCAACTTGATCTTTCCTCACGTTAAATCATAGGAAGGATCGAGCCATCCCACAATTGTCAGCTTACAAATGTGGAAGTAAAGTGCACAAGACGGAAGCAAAACAGAGCTATAGCAAGAACAAAATGAAAAAAAAACCCACACCAAAACTAACTACCATATACACATGCCCAAAAAGAAACTATACATCCACTGATGAAGGTCGTCCTTCATCCAAACAGTGGATAAGAATATACCATTGTATTTAATTACATGTTCTCACTATACCATTTATCAAAAGAGATCTAAAAAAGAAACTATCTAAACTCCACTCAAGCAACTAGGGGAAATGCTCCTCAGGAAAGTCCTCTTCATTAGGATTGTAATTCGGGTCGTCCTCTTGCTCCGGATCTCTCTCAAAATGAGCTCCTGCAGTTGAGACGTATAGCCGAGGAGTGAGCTTCATCCAAGCTCAATAGGGAATAACAAATGCTAAATTATAATTTATCATTCTCATTCATGAATCTTGATGCATAAATATAAATACATGATCAAAGCAGGAATTTCTTTAGCAAAAAGGTAAACTAAAACTTTCATGGATGCAAATAATCAAGTTTTTAAATAATGTATATAGGATCAAACTAGCGTATTAGAAACATGAGGACAAATCAAGCGAGAACATTCCAAGAAGGTGTAACAGAGATCACAATTAAGTTTTGAATATCAAGTTGTCAAGCCCTTGAGTTGCATTAACATGGTCACTTGAGCCAAGACATCGAGCCCCTGAGCTATGTTAACAGGGTCACTCAATTCTAGAAGCCAAGCCCCTGAGCTATGTTAATAGGGTCACTTGAATGAAGACATCGAGCCCCTGAGCTTTGTTACCAGGGTCACTCAATTCAAGAAGCCAAGCCCCTGTGCTATGTTAACAGGGTCACTTGGATCGAGACAGATTGCCAAGCCCCTGCGCTACGTTAACAGGGTCACTGGAGTCGGTCTGCCAAGCCCCTGAGCAAGTTAGCAGGGTCACTTGAGCCATTACCAAGCTCTTGACCAAGTTAGCAGGGTCACTTGAACCAGATCTCACAATCACAGAGACACGAATTCATGACACGAGTCACATAACATATACACGATTCATCAAACAAGAATTAACTTAGCAGATTGAGGACACGATATATATAGATGAAGGACAGGAACTAACAACAATGCTGTAAATCAATCATAGAATTTTAAATGAGTATCGAAGTTATGCAATATCATATCAAATGCATGTACAAAAACATGCAAATCAGGTGAGCAAATCCACAAATTGTATTCTTCAAAATATATCAATATTTTTGTTTAGCAGTTATGGAAAATATCATTTTAATACTTGCATCAATAACATGAACTTCAAGAAAAATACGAATTTGGCGAGATGTTCTTCCCTACCTCAAGTTAAACTTGCGAACACGATAGCTTAAATCCGGCTAATCCCTTTCAAAGGTTCTTCTTAATTATCCTAGATAATACGCTTCATATATACAGTAGGTTAATAACCAATATGAGTCATAACATTAAGTTTCTCAAGTCCATAACACTAAAAAAAACCAAGGTGCACATATCAGGGGATCTCGCTGCGGCGAGATGTGGGGTCACCGCAGTGAGGTGTCCAGGTTCCACCTGATACAAGGATCTTGTCGCGGTGAGATTTTCCTGAGGCGTTTTAGCCTTGATTTCTCGCCGCAGCAAGCCTGATGAACTCCCCAGGCTTATGTTCATGCTGCTGAGTTTCAAAGTCTCCCTTTTATGGCCTAACCTTCATCCCATATGTGTAATAGAACCACATTACGCGTGACTTTGTACGCTTGTACTTCTAACCTATTTTAATTGCATGAGTCATGATCCGAAACATCGGGGATCAAAGAGTTCGGTCTCTATGTCCAATTCTCGATGTTTCAAGGCATGCAATTCCAAAACTCGCCCAAATAGGTCTAGTCTTAGGGAAACCTGTCATTCATTCGATCATGCATGCACACATACGAGGCATCGAATTTCACAAATTTGGCTATTACGCCATTCCCGTGTCAAACTCACGATTTCTTCGCATGAAAGTCTATAATTTGCACGAATTGATCCAAAATCTAGGAAATGAGGTTTACGAGACAGGGTTAGAGTGATTACCGTAACAGATCTTTCGCATGCGAAGTCTCCGAGCTCTTCAAGAAATATATCTCGCGGATCCCACGATCAACCATCTGATTCCTCGATCGTAAGGGTTGGTACTTTGGTGAATCTTTGTGGAGATTGTGCTAGCAAGGATTCCTTTGGGGTCGATGGCTAGATTGGAGAGATCGGAGGGTTGGGGAGCTATTCCAAGAGGGAGATGAGCTGAAGGGAGTAAGGCTCTCTCTAAGTTCCTCAATCTATTCGAACCCCATACATAACTTATGCGTGTGGGAGGTAATTAAAATGTGGGTGTCTGATTTGGTGTGCAATCAGCACACACACAGTTGAGTGTATAGGGCTCTCATAAGCCACACATTGGGGTTTTAAACCTTGGGCCATACTAATGATTTGGTTCGGTTTCTCGGGCCTTTAATTGGCGGTATGTCTTGAGGCCTTCATTACTGGGTCTTACTCGTCGGATCTAATTGACCATTAGTTCCTGCTCACATGGTTCTCAACCGACGGTCCCAATTCCTGGGTTGTTGACAAATGGTTCAAAACTTTGACTAGATGATCTATGGCCCGATGATCTAATGGGTCCCATTTCATAGACACAAACACTAATCGTGAACTGGCTCACCTTGGTTACCAGGCATACATTGACTTGGGTCTTTTAGTGCCAACATCTGGACTGCACATATAAACTCGGGAAAATTTTCAGGGTGTTACATTCTCCCCTCCTTAAATGAATTTTCGTCCTAAAAAATTGACGACTATAGTGGGGATTTGGAAAATCTATTGGGATTGTGTGACTAATCTTGACGTACGTCACATCGTCGCAAGGGACTGGTGAGAGTTTGTGTACTATATGGTTATGGGGGATTCAATACCGATTTCCAATGTGTTGTAAGCTACAGTAAAAATTTTTCGTGTTATCCTATACTATGATTCTTTATTTGATAGACGTTTGAATTGTATTGATGGTAAGCTATCAACATAACTATTGTGACTTATTAGTTCTACTCATATGTAACATGCAAATAAAATTTTCATTAAGATTGTGACGACTGTGCAGAATATATATGGGTAAGAAACAAGCATATAGACTATTGATCTTCAAAGCAATTAACATATTCTAAAGGTAATTAACATGCCAAGGTTTAAAGAGCTCACCAGACGGGTCCGTTGATTGTTTGGTAGGTTGCTTGTCAAGGCGTCGAGCTCCAGTCTCAGAAGTACTAGCTCTTGGATGAGCTGCATTCTTGGTGTAATCTGAGACGAATTTGCACGCTTGAGCTACGAAAGGAGTGTGAGCAGTCGGGTACACCTTTGCCACCCATTGTTGTAGGATCTCATCATGGAAATCCAATCTTTGATGCATGATGTAGCTATTCTGGTGGAGGAGTTCAAATTGCTCCATGTTTTGTCGGTGTTGGGTCTCTAGTAGCTAAGAAAGTTGCAATTGCTACAACTCCATTTGTCGAGTGAACTCCGCGATTGCTAAGAATTTACCTTGTTGTCCCTGTGGCTGAGGCGGTTGAGCATGTATGGGTTGGACGGGTTCAGGCGTGGCATGTTCGGTAGCGCTCAATCGTAAAATACGATTTCTCAGCTTTCAGTAGGTGGTGAATCGTCTTCTTATGCTCAATCGTCTGTTTACTACTTTTTGAGTTCATTTTGATGAATATTAATACTTTGGCCTAGAATTTGGAAGTGTCATCAGTTTGACCCCACCTGTAATTGACAAATTTTCATTGTTGTTGTAATCTAGTAATGTCACCCATATTCACGATGTGCAATAGGGTAATGATAAAGGAAGTTTTATGATCGGATGTCGATTATCTATTAGTAAGCAATAGTCTAAGTGATAGTTTGGTTATGCTGGAATTTCATGCTGATTTCAAATAAGTTTCGAGCTACGCTAACATTTTCAGAGTTATCTTGACAATGACTCCACCCATGGTAGGAATTTCAAATTTTGATTCTACACTAGCCACTTAAACTATTGTGATTCATCAGTCCTAGATACGTCTACAATGTAGATTAGAATACATACAGAAAGTGTGATAATCATGCATAATCTACTTAACAACAAGTACCATACTAAATAAACATCCAATTAAGGAAAATATTGGCTTCCAAATGCAAGTAGCATATTAGGGTTCTGAGAACTCACTAGGCTAGTCCGTTGGTTGTTTTTCACACCGTCGAGCACTAGCCTCAGAGGGACCAACCGTTGAACCAACTGCGTTCTTTGTGTAGTCTGCCTCGAACTCACGTGCGTGAGCGACAAATGGGGTGTGGGCTATCGGGTATGCCTTTTCTATCAATCAGTTTAGGATCTCATCTTGGAAATCCAGCCTCTGGCGCATCAGATAATTATTTTGGTGGAGGATTTTGATCTGCCTAAGGATTTGCAGCTATTGAGTCTCTCGCTGTCTAGTAGTCTGGTGCTACTGCAACTCCATCTGCCAAGTGAACTTAGCCAGTGTAAGGAATTCACCCTGTGGAATCGATGGCCGTTGGGGTTGAGCGGGTATTTGATCTGCGGCTCTAGGTGCAACCTGTTTGGGGTTTTCTTGTTGTGCACCCCCAGCTGGTTCTCATAAATTCCGATTCCTTACACTTAACCGGCATCTTTTTAGAATCATAGTCCAATTGCTTCTTGCAAACTTCCAAACATTGTTGGTTCTAATTTCCTCACCTGTCGGTATCACATACGGCTCTTCATTGATGGCATCTTCATGCCCCTCGAGAAGTCGAGATATGATTCGGGCATAGGGCAGGGTAGTCAAAGGTTTAGGGACATTGCTCAACCATTGCTCATTAGTGTCATTCATGCCCTCGAAAAAACTGTGAGGTGTGCTGAACCATCTATCTTCATGTATGGGAAATAATGCTTGAAGCAAAGAGTCCCGACTCTCTCTCTCTCTCTCGTGTTGTAGTGGGTATAGATTATTCCAGAAAACCACATCCAAGAACCACATTTGGTCAGGTAATTGAGTTCTGGTTACAGATTGACCAGAGGCTTGAAGACCACTGGTCATTCTAGCCATGATGTGATGGAACTTGGGTTCTTTGGGTTGAGGAGCTTGCAATCCTGGGATGTTGTCATATATCGGCTGGCAGTCAATGGCGGTGGCTATATCATAAAGACCTGCGTGAAAGGTCCACCTGTCAATCCCAGTAGTAAATTTCCCATCTGTGTCACTCTTCTTAAAGTTCTGGTAGAAAAGTTTAACTAATCGGGGGTATAAGTACGGGTGTGCGGGTCGTAATAAGGGTTCCAACTTGGCCCGTCTAACATGATTTACTGACTAGGTGACCATATCGTTGTCAAATAGTTTCGGGTCGAATAACTACTCTGTTTCAAAAGCTTTATTTCACCACCAAGCTACAGGCTGCTCTCGGTCTGATGGTGGTGGTGGTGGCAGAGAAGCCGCTGGGGCTTTGCCCTTGGCAATAGTCGAGAGTTTTGGCCTAGAAACCAAAATTTTTGTAGCGGCTTTCTTTTTAGAAGCCATGCAGAAAAGAATCTGAGTGAAATAGAGGGTTTAGGGTTTGTTACCTCACGAAGTAGCTTAAATCAGGGAGAATCGGAACTGGCAAAGTTTTGGGCACGTCGATCGTCAAGTTTTGAGAGCATTGGTGTGAGAATATACCCCCTTTCAAAGAGAAATAGGTTTGATTCCACGCGGGAGAGGAGAAGAGCAACAGTCCCACACTTCAAAGGTTTTGAAAATGATACACTGAGGTTTCTCGGGCTCCCCTTTTTATTCTCTCACCGTGGTGAGCCCAAAATCTGAAGATCTTGCCACGGCGAGCTCCAATCTCGCTGCGGCAAGGGGCACAGAAATGGAATTTGTTCTGTTTTGGCTCTCAATGCTGGGGAGATATGGGTGGCCGTACTCCAGACTTGTACTAAGCACTAACAAGGTGTGCTGAGGCAAGTTTCTACAGAATTTTGGGGTCATTGCATTTATGCTACATGAAATTTGGTAAGTGTTTGAAATTGTCTAATTATTCTACATTTTTCCTTAACACATGAGCACTACTATACACTGGAGGTAGTTTACTAACAATTGTTCAATATGCATCAATTTGACTAATATATATATATATATATATATATGATAGCGACAATTGAGTCCTAGGCTCACTATAAGGTTGTCATTGAATACACATATATGAAACTTATTCAATCGCCACTACAATGATATGCTAAAGTGACTAGCCTTAGTTAAATAATCTTGGGAATTGATCTTTGATTTACGCCTCTCATTCCCATGTCGCTTCGGTGGTGGAGTGATTGCGCCATTGGACTAAGACCAAAGGAATTCACTTCGTTCTCAAAATTTGTTCCTTTTGGTCTAAAATCTTCATCGGCTCTTCAACCAGCGTCAAGTCTTCTTAGACTTCGATTGGCTGGTAGTCCAACACATGTGACGCATCTCTCACATACTTTCTTAGCATTGACACGTGGAAGATGTTGTGGATGCTAAACACTTGTGGCGGCAAGGCGATGCGATAGGTTTCTTCACTGACACGAACCAAAATTTCAAAAGGGCCAATATATCGAGGGCTGAGCTTCCCTCGCCTACCAAATTGGATCATGCCTTTGGTAAACGAGATCTTTTTCGGATACATAATCTCCAACCTGACAAGAGCATGATTGTTAGCCTTATGCATTCTAAATTGAATCTTAAGACAACACTGTGCACCTAAGTTACCTGGAATTCAATGCTCGATCTTTTAAGATCAGCATAACTTTTCTACCGGCTCTGAGATACATTAAGTCATTCACGTATGAGTAGAATAGTTTCTTTGGTGCTCTCGATGAGTTCTGGGCCTAACAATACACGTTCCCCAACCTCTTCCCAGTTTAGTGGAGATCTACATCGGTGACCATATAGAGCTTCAAAAGGAGCCAGTCCGATGCTTGTTTGGTAGCTGTTATTGTACCCAAACTCGATCAACGGCAACTGTTTATCCCATGATCCTTGGAAGTCCAACATACATGCCCGCAACATATCCTCAATAACCTGATTCACCCTTTCAGTTTGTCCGTTGGTTTGAGGGTGAAAAGCCGAGCTGAATTCTAATCTGGAATCCATCCCCTCTTAAAATTGCTGCTAGAATTGAGATGTATAGAGTGGGTCCCGATTTAATACAATGCTCATGGGTATGGTGTGTAGTCTAACTATCTCCTTCAAGTATAGTTTTGCTAATTTGCTAGCTGTGTAAAATGTACTGCAAGGCAGAAAGTGTGCTGACTTAGTTAGTCGGTCGACAATTACCCAAATAACATTGTGCCCCTTCTGAGTTCTCGACAAACCAAGAATGAAGTCCATAGAAATATTCTCCCATTTCCACTCGGGAATTGGCAGTGGTTGCAATAGACCAGAAGGGTGTCTATAGTCGACCTTAACCTGTTGGAAAACTAAGAATCTTCCTACGTGCTTGCAACATCTCTTTTCAATCCTTTCCACCAAAATTTTTCTTTAGGTCATGATACATCTTGGTGTTGCCTAGATGTATAGCGTAAATGGATCTGTGGGCTTCTTCTAATATCTCATGTCGCAAATCAATATCGGTCGGCACACATAACCGACCTCTGAACAATAAGGACCCATCTTCCATAATAGAAAACTCCGGTTGATTGCCATTAACTACCTCTCGTCGGATATCCATGAGCTCTGTATCAGTCAATTAGCTTTCTCTGATCCTATCGAAGAGAGATGATCTTATCTTGATAGTGGCTAACAGAGCTCCTGAATCTTTCACTTCAAACACAGTGTCAATGAGGCTATGTCTTCAAGTAGTTTCCATCTGTGAATTTTGGCCACTAGGTGTGACAGCTGAGCAGATGATTTTTGGCTTAGTGCGTCAGCTACCACATTTGCCTTCCCTAGATGGTGCAATCATAGTCTTTAAGAAACTCCATCCATCTCCTTTGCCTCAGATTCATGTCTTTTTGTGTGAATAAGTACTTGAGGCTCTTGTGGTCGGTAAAAATCTCAAAGGTTTCACCATAGAGGTAATGCCTTCAGATCTTTAAGGCAAAAATGATCATTGTGAGCTCCAGGTCATTGTAGGGTAGTTCTTTTCATGGTCTTTCAGCTACCTTGATCCATATGCCACAACTTTCTCATGTTGATTCAATACGCATCCTAATCAACTGTGGGACGCATCTCTGAATACTATGAATCCCCCACTGCCTGATGGTAGGGTGAGTATGGGTGTCGAGGTCAATCTCCTTTTCAACTCTTGAAAACTCTGCTCACACGACTCGCTCCACTCAGATTTAGAAGTCTTTTGGGTGAGACGTGTGAGTGGCTCAGCAAGCTTTGCAAACCCTTTCACAAATCTTCTGGAGTATCCGGCTAACCCTAGAAAACTACGAACTTTGGTTACAGTTCTGGGCTGCTCCCATTTCACTACCACTTCTATTTTAGTAGGGACCACTTCTATACCGGCCTCTGAGATAACGTACCTAAGGAAACTTACTCGTTCTAGCCAAAACTCGCACTTAATAAGCTTCACATATAATTGGGAGTCTCGAAGTGTTTGAAGTGCTAACTGTAGGTGTTGCTCATGCTCTTCTCTCGATCTTGAGTAGATGAGAACGTCGTCAATAAAAATAACTGCCCACTTATCTAAATAAGGTTTGAACACTTGGTTCATAAGGTCCATGAAAGACGCAGGCGCATTGGTTAGCCCGAATGGCATGACGAGAAACTCATAATAGTCATATCTCATGCGAAAAACTATTTTTGGAATGTCTCTAGCTTTTACTTTCATCTGATGGTAACCCGACCCCAAGTCGATCCTAGAAAAGAACTTCGCTCCTTGCAATTGATCAAACATATCGTCGATTCTTGGAAGTGGGTATCAGTTCTTTATCGACAGCTTGTTTAGCTATCTATAGTCAATGCACAGACGCATAAAACCATTCTTCATACTGACAAATAGCACAGGTGCTCCCCATGGAGACACACTCGGCCAAATAAATCCCTTGTCAAGAAGTTCTTGTAGCTGCTTGTTCAGCTCCTTTAGTTCAGTTGGTGCCATATGGTACGGCACCTTCGATACCGATTCAGTGTCGAAAGCTAAGTCCACTGCAAATTCCACCTCTCTATCAGGCGGTAGACCCGGTAATTCCTCAGGGAATATATCAAGGAAGTCGCATACGATAGGAATGTCAGAAATTTTAACTTCTCCCTCTATTCCGTCTTGTAAAAATGCTAGGTAACTCTGACATCCCTTATTTAATTGCCTTTCAGCTCTAATGGCGGATATCAAGGGTGCAACGTTCAGTTGGGTATCGTAGAACTTGAAGGATTTTCCTGTCAAGGGCCAAAAACTGATGATTTTTCGAAGACAGTCGACAATAGCATGGTGCTTGGATAACCAATCCATGCCAAGGATCACATCAAATCCTTTCATGTCCAGCATAATCAGATCCACCTTGGTCTTATGATCTTCAATAAGGGCGACCACGGACCGAGATACGTGATTTGTCCTCATAGACCTCCCGGTTGGGACTGAAACTGTCAGCATGAATTCCAATGGTTCAGGCTTAATGAACAGTTCCATCGCAAATTGAGGAGTTACAAAAGATTAGGTAGACCCCGGGTCTATTAACGCTCGAGATTTGTGAGAGAAGATATCCATCACAGTATCATTCTTGAAATACATTGATATAGTACCTAAGTTTTCATGCATATATGTAAGTATTAGAGTGATAAGTACGCAATTGTTCTAGCACTATCAGTAGTGAAATAGCAATGACAATTTCTATCTAATGCACCTTCTTCCTTTCAAATGTGAAGAAATTAATTTGACTAATATAAAGAACTTTTATACCTTGAATCACGTCATTGTTAGTCTGTGCATCTTGAACTGACACAGCATAAGCCCGGCCTTGCATCGTAGGCTGTGAGGATCTCAAGGTTGGGGCTAATGTGGTTGTACTCTCCTTCATTTATGGGCATTCTCTGATTCGGTGCCCCATATTTCAGTGGCCTTACGACACTCCTCAGCTTTATGTGGCTTCTGACTCTTGTCTTTTTATGTATTATAATTATATTAAATTCAAGTCTTAACCTATTGGAAACGCACAATAAAAATTATACTACTAGCATAGGATCATTCCCACGAGGAAGTTCATTATCTAATTATTCCTATTTCTATCTTCTATCTAGATCCCTATCTTAAAAACATTTATTTATCTTTAAGATTTTCTAATCTACTGGAGAAATATGAATAAAAGAATGGGTTATTAAACTAAAGTGCATAAAAATAAATCCTAATCCTCCTTCTGATTGAGGTTGTCAATCTCAATCTTCAGCTATCGGATATTTATGAAAATAAAGAGTACCGTTACGCCATATCTTTAGTTTCTTAGCATTGGTCGTCAATCAAGTCTAAGATCCTATTAATACAGATTTAATCTAATCAACAACTTCGTAAAATCTGGGCATAAATCAAACCTTAGAAAACTGAATATGGAAAAGTAAAAACCGTTACACTAATCTGCAAATTCTAACCTGAGTCGTCAATTCAAATTAAAACTTGGAGATGTTTACAAAACAAATAAAATTTAAACTAGAAAACAAAGTAAAATATATCTTTCACCCCTCAGCCGCAGTCGTCAATTGCTCCTAAGAAATTATAGATATTTACACTAATCATCAGCACTTAATTGCAGTCATCAATTGCTCTTGAGAAACCTCTGATATCTAATCTACTCTAACTATTTTACACTACTTTGATTGAAAGAAAATCCAACCTCAGGCGTCTATTGATGCTAAAATTCTTCAATGCGTATTCCTATGCCGAGCCCTCTTATTTATAAATCATAAGGGGTCGGTTTACAAAGATCTAGTTCTAATAAAAGAAACTTTTAAAAATAAAAGATTCCTAATATAACTCTAATTCCTAATTTTATCTTTCCTTGCTTTCTTTAGTTGATACACTTCTAGATTGTTCTTTATTGAGCAGTAGTAGAGTCCTTCGGATTTAGACCTTCATCAATCTTCTCAGATCCGTGGTTCATCATACTTCTAATTGTAGGAGTCTTCTAATTCTGAATATGACGGTGATAGTTTTCAAGTGATCCACAACAGCAACAGTAGGAAAAAGCTTCTATTTTTGGGAAATTGTAAATAACGATTTCTTTCTTTCATAGCTTATTTTCTAAAAATTGTCAATCACGATTTTTTATTTCTCAAAGCTTTCTCATAGTTGGCGATTCTTCCGAATTATGCTTTATCGCTTTTCTCCCTTTGTCTCTTTTGAAGAATCATAAATTACGATTTTTTGAATTTTAATAGGTGGAAAATGTCTTTTTCGCTTGATCATCTTTCTTTTTGCATTTTGAGTTTATTTTGACAAAGATTAACAATTGGGCTCTAATTTACTACTTATCTGTAATATCTGTATATCAGTAACTCGTTAGTAGCAAACTAAGTCCTAGCATCACTAAGTTAAGGGTGATAAAATAATAAATTATGTAGCTGATCACACCCCCAAACTTAAGTTTTACTAGTCCCTAGCAAACATGGAAACATAAAAATTTAAAATTTTAAAATTTAAATGCCACTTTCATAGGGAGCACGATTGCATTTAGCAGATGCAACAAGCCTTTAAACCCTTAGGTGATCCCTAGTAGAGGAGGTGTAGTCTCCTGAAGGTTTGCAGTGAAGTTACCTATAAACTTTAAATATTTTTGGATTTTTTGAAACTTTTTCAAAACTAAAGAAAACGTAAGTTAAAAATTAAAAATTAAAAATCTAGATTACTTTTATACACTAAGTTAAATCAGTCATCATATAGTTGTCATGGTTTTCAAATTTTACAAATCTTTCAAATTATTTCTTTCCATCATGACCGTTATCCTTGATCAAAACAAAGCAATTTTAACTCTTTAAAGCGTGGAGTGTGTGCGAATATCAGTGAACAGTTTATTCACCATAGATTTTTCTAAACTGTAGGTTTAGAAAATATTTTCATTCAAATTCTCACTACTGGCATAGTCTCAAAAAAGTGTTGAAATTTATGGTTCTCTCAATATATATATATATATATATATATATATATATATATATATATATAAACTCAGAAGGTAATTGACTAGAAAAATTAAATCTCATGGAAAGATAATAAATTCTATTTATATAATCCCTGTGCAATCCATAGTATCTATTATTCATATCTCTACTAGGCTTATACTTTTGTAAACCGTAAATCATAGAGGTCTTTTCTTCGATTTGTAATGAGGCTTTGGGTTAATTGGTTTCAGAAGAAAAGGTAAAAGGATTCAAAATTTTCTGAGAATTTAGTTCTTCTTTCTTCTTTTCTTTCTTCTGTTCTGCTTCAGTAAGTATCCAAAAAATTGGATAACTTCTTCCCATTTTATCTATTTTTCTAAATCCCATTCTTCATTTTCAGTTTGGAAGCCTTGTTTTTCCTTCTCTTTTTTATAGAATCGGATTTTCATTTTCATAAATCGCCTTTTTACGATTTTCTAATCCTTTCCCATTTTCTTTCTTTTTATTTCTTCTCAATTGTACCCATTTTGTAGCATCTCCCTTTTCCTCTTAACTTATACTACTTTCACTCCCTCTTCTTCTCTTCTTCTACAATCTAAACTCTCAGAAACTGTAAGGGTTAAAGGTAGAAAGCTTAAGGTAGCACATATGATTAAGGGTTTATAAAATTCTGGTACAAAGAAATTCTCGGTTTAGGCTTCTAATATGTGTTCAAAAGGTTATATTTTTAGGATTTTGGCTCTTTGTCTCTGGTTAGAAAAAAAAGATAGCCTTCGGTCATTTTCATGATTTACTAATATGAATGTCTTGTTGCTTTGATATATTTAATAGACAGTTCTAAATAAATAAATTATCATAATCATAGAATATTTTGATTCTAAGTTTAATATTATGAGATTACAGATAGTAGAGAAGTGCAAGGAAATTAAGCATGAATAAAAACAGTCTCTCTTTCTCTCAGAATAAAGAGAAAATGGCTCTATAGCTCACTGATTATATAATTTTGAAACTATAATCTAAAATATTTTACAGTTCAGATCAATCGTATAGTTTCAAACATTCTTCTGATACAGCGTTCTAGATGCTTTACTTTGAATTGTAACTATTTTTATTTTGATTTTTGAACTACTACTATGATGGTTTGCTAAGAAATTAGGATTTTTATATTTTTCATAATTTACATATAATGATTAACTAAAAATTAAAATTTTAAAATTTTTACAAAAAAGAAAACTAAAAAGAAAACTAAACTAATATATACAAAGGTGGTGTATCCCCCTGTTAAGTGGTGAAAAAGGCCACTTTTCACCCTTTAACCTGACCATTGATAGACCTGTGAGCACACTAATAAGCCTCTGTTGAGTGCCTTTTGTAGATAGCAGTGAAAGCTGATAATAATATAGAAAACCACTTAAGAATGCCCACAAAGAAGCCATCTCTTAGCACTATGCAGACTCAGCAATAACACACTAGAAGGCAGCACATCACTGAGCCCTTGGAATGCGTGGCTACAGTAGAACAAAAGGCTAGAAGTGAAGACAGGTCTTAAAACAACCTATTGAAAGGGCATCTGGAAGACTTCGATAGGAGCTGAAGGATAAAAGAGAAGAATTCGTGCAGTTGGAGAAGGGTTAGATAGGATCTGAAGGCAAAAAGAGGAAGACATGTGCTGAAGTGAGGGATTCGACAGGATCCCTGAACCAATCGAGCAGATGAATGAAAGAAAAAGCTCATCCTATCGAAAGCTTGCATGAGGAGAAAAAGAGAACCTGTCGAAGGCTTCCTGAACCTATCGAAATGAAGATGCTGGAATTGAACCTATCAAAGGATGCTTAAGCCTTTTGATAGGAATGAGAGCCAACCTATCAGGATGACGGCATGCAGAGCTGAACCTGTGTAAAAGGACCTCTGGACCTATCAAACTACTCAGCCAAACTATCGAATACTCCAGATAATGGGCTGAGAACCCTGAAGCTTCAAAGAGAAAACTCATCCTATTGGTACCTATCGAAGAGACCAGGGAACCTATCGAAAGGGACTACAAGCTTACATTTAACCTGTCGGAAGCTTCTCCAACCTATCAAAATCGTGTGCTGAACTCCTCAGAAACTATGTTATGCACACGCTGAGACTTGGCAACCTGTTGCACGTAAATCAAGGCACTTTGGTGACTGACGCGAGGTTCTAGAAGATGCCCTAGAAAGCCCTAACCGACCCATGTGCTTTAACATAACTCTAACAAACTCTGACGACCTTCTAGAAGGGATTTTTGGCGGGAAAAACAGAGGAGAAAACTATATATAGAGATCCCCAATTGCCATTAGGGAGAGGATCGAAATTTTGAACAATTTCCTGGAGATCAGAGATTATAGCGAGATTCTATTTTCCTTCCTTTAGCCCAACCATGGTTGGCTAATTCCCTAGGAGCAGCAAGGAGTGAGTTAGATCTGTGATTGGGTAAGGTTAAGAGTGTTGCTGGGGTTAATTGCTGCACAGACTACAGATCTGAGAGTATTTCATTATAGAGTGAGTTTGATTGCAATGTAAATATTGTTGTCAATATTTTAATTAAATCTAAAGCTCTTTTAATTCCTTTTGGTGCTCGAATGGATTTGTGTAGAGGAGTTGCTTGATCAGCTCAGCCACTTAACTGGTAGACCTCTTGGATATCACATGAATTCCCTGGATCTAATATCCCTGTAATTTCCTGCCTCTATGACCTAGAAATTGCAGCATCTGTAGTGGTTTTAATTGTTCTAATTGAGGCTCTAGCTTTGTAGGAGATCTCTAGGATGGTCTGTGACCATTAAAGTGGATAGATCATAACCTTAAGGTAAATCTAAGGTCAGGCCTCAATTGGATTCATCTGCTGCAATCCATGGATTCGATAAAGTCTATAGATGGTCTGTGACCATTAAAGTGGATAGATCATAGCCTTAAGACCAAGTGGATCCTGTGTTTTGGAGTGGAATTTATACCCTGCAGCTGTGCTTGTAGCCAGCTGAGGGACTTATCTGCTTTTGAACCCCTGTAATATGCTTAGCTCAACCCGATTACAGTGAAAACAACCTCCAAGTTGTTCTTCTCCATTTTCTGAGTTTTTAAACCCTCCATCTGTAAGATCTGAGGCTCCAGATTCGATCTAAGACAATCTGCATTTTTATTATAGTTTAGATTAAGTGAAAATCCAATCTAATCTCTCCCCTATCTTTTAGCTAGACCAACATTAGTTAGGGTGCCAGATCTCTTACAGATCTGGAGATTTACCTAATTCTAAACCACCTCTCTGTGGACTTCCCCTTACTTACTTTTAAAATTTGCTATAAAGGACCCTGTATCTTGCAGGTTTAGGATCTCCCAACTGTGCTGAACCCATCTCTGTTTTCTCTTGATGTTTACACCATAAATCGGCACACTGGAATTCCCCAGCAAGTTTGGTGCTGGATATGGAACCGGATAGGAATGCCACCTCCATACTTGTGATCCTAGGCAAACCCTTTTTGGCCATAGCTAATGCTTGTATTCAATGCAGGTCTGGAATAATGGAAGTGTCATTTGAAAATATGAAAGTCAAATTGAATGTATACAACGCAGTCAATCAACCTTATCTCGATGAGGATTATTTTTCTCTAAATGTAATTGATGAGGTTGTGCAAGAAAATATGAATATGCTGCTGCATGGTAAGGAATGGCTTAACGAGCTAGTTGAAGTATGGAAGAAACCAGAGGTAGAAAAGATTCTCACCTCTGAAATTGAGCATGTGTAACTTGTCTCTTCTAGCGCAGAACCAACAAAGCTCCATCCATGGAAGCCTGCTTTGTTACCTCTTCCACCCAGCCCCCTATCCAACCTGCTGCCCCTTACATCTTAATGACTAAGGCAGAACGAAGAAAGACTGCTGCAGCTCTTGGTTTAGACCCCACTGCCCTTTTTCCTTCCGATTCTGATTCCGATTCTGCTGTTGCTGTCGACCCCAAAGGAAAACAGCCCACTGCCTAGTCTGAGGAGGCACCAAAGAAACCGCAATCGAGGGCTAAATCTAGAGGCAAAGCTCCCTTATCCAAGGATGAGCAAAAAAACTTGGCTGACCTCTATGATTGGCCAGATGACACCTGCAAATAGCTATGGCATCTTGTTGTTTTAGTTTCTTCTCCTTTTCTCATGTACATATTTGGCATTATAATACATTTTGTCTTCATGTAGACTTTCTATATCTCTCTTTTTCCCCCCCAGTACCTCCACTTAATTTCATGCTGTTCACAGTAGGGACACTATTTATTTTAGGTTTGGGGGTGTGGCATGGATGCCAATAAACTAGTTAATTGTAGTGCAGCCAAATTGAAAAGGAATAATTGAAAAGAGAATGAATTCACCTCATATTTGCTATTAAGGAAACTTAAAAACCATTTACAACTGAAGCAAGCTGAAGTTTTAACATTTTTCAGGAAGCAACTGTCAAGAATTTTGAAGAAATTTTTTTATGTGTAGTAAACCTGAAATGAGAAGAGACTGTGAGGATACTCCCCAGAAAAGTGGATGGAAGGCCATACCTAGTGAGAATTGGGCCTGAAAATTTCTTTGAAGAGTTTCTTGGCAATTTCTTCTACTTTGAGAGAGCTGACTGAACTTAATCTTGACCACTAGAAGTTAGGCAAATCCAAATTGAAACAAGCTTGACAACACTCATGACATTGAAGACATGAAGTAAGGCCATCCCTTGGATAGTTTGAGCCTAAAATTCCCCACCATTGAACTACCCTTGATGCACACCACTTGAGCCTTAAAAGCCCCATTTTTCTTTGATGAAAACCAAAAATTCTAAACCCAAAACCTTTTGACCTATTTCAGTTCACCCTCAATTTGAGAAATCAGGAAGAGGAAGGAGGAGAAAGGTTAGAGGAGCATGGTCTTAAATCAGGTTGAAAGAAAGAAAAATGAGAAAGAGAAGTCATTCCATTGAAAGATTGAAAGGAAGAGAAGAAGCTGGCCACTTTGGCTCTGAAAATTCAAGAAGTAGATGGAATTGCGCTAAATTAAAGGAGACTAGATCACCTCCTTACCTTTACTGATTTCTCAATTTTGAACCCTGTTTACTCCTGGTGCTCTTTCACAAACCTCATCCCTAAGCCACATTACAACCCAAAAAAAAAAACCCTTACTGATCTGAAAGTGGATTGAGCCGTCATGTGGAGATGAGAACTTGCTTAATCTATGGTGTAAAGAGCTGGAAAAGTCAGAAATTCAAGCAATGCCTATGCTCCTACTTGCAGTCCTATTAGAGGGATGTAACTGCTCTTGAGCCGAGTGATATGATTTACCCTCTTCTCTATACTGATGAGTGAACAGCCCTGATGAGACTTGGGTCAGATATCCAGTTGATGGGGGAGGTATCTGAGCAGGATCCTCAAATTGATGGTGAGTTATGCATCAAATTCTAGGAAAAATGCCTTGACACAAATTGAGTGATGATGAAGAGATTTCAGCAGACTTTCATATCTTCAAATGGATGTTTTTCTGTTGAAGTTCCTTTGACGAATGGGCATGATGTGAATTTATTTGATTTGCGTAAACTTTGCTTTAACAGGTTGCACTATTATTAACTAAGTTGTATTGATGAAGTTTGTGGGTACCTTCACTGAAAACCCTCAGGAGACTTCACTCCCCCACTAGGGATCACCTAGGGGTTTAAAAGGCTTGATGCATAGGCTAAATGCATCTGTGCTCCCTACGAAAGTGGCATTTTTAATTCATTTTAACTCTCCTTTGCTTAGGGACTAGCAAAGCTTAGGTTTGGGGGTGTGTTAAGTGGTGAAAAAGGCCACTTTTCACCCTTTAACCTGACCATTGACAGACCTGTGAGCACACTAATAAGCCTCTGTTGAGTGCCTTTTGTAGATAGCAGTGAAAGCTGGTAATAATATAGAAAACCACTTAAGAATGCCCATAAAGAAGCCATCTCTCAGCACTATGCAGACCCAGCAACAGCACACCAGAAGGAAGCACTAAGCCCTTGGAATGCGTGGGTGCAGTAGAACAAAAGGCTAGAAGTGAAGACAGGTCTTAAAACAATCTATCGAAAGGGCATCTGGAAGACTTCAATAGGAGCTGAAGGATAAAAGAGAAGAATTCGTACAGTTGGAGAAGGGTTCGATAGGATCTGAAGGCAGAAAGAGGAAGACATGTGCTGAAGTGAGGGATTCGACATGATCCCTGAACCTATCGAGCAGATGAATGAAAGAAAAAGCTCATCCTATCGAAAGCTTGCCTGAGGAGAAAAAGAGAAACCTGTCGAAGGCTTCCTGAACCTATCGAAATGAAGATGCTGGAATTGAACCTATCGAAGGATGCTTAAGCCTTTCGATAGGAATGAGAGCCAACCTATCGGGATGACGGCATGCAGAGCTGAACCTGTCGAAAAGGATCTCTGGACCTATCGAACTACTCAGCCAACCTATCGAATACTCCAGATAATGGGCTGAGAACCCTGAAGCTTCAAAGAGAAAACTCATCTTATTGGAACCTATCGAAGAGACTAGGGAACCTATCGAAAGGGACTACAAGCTTACTTTTAACCTGTCGGAAGCTTCTCCAACCTGTCAAAATCGTGTGCTGAACTCCTCAAAAACTATGCTATGCACACGCTGAGACTTGGTAACCTACTGCATGCAAACCGAGACACTTTGGTGATAGGCCTGAGGTTCTAGAAAGCCCTAACAGACCCATGTGCTTTAACAGAACTCTAACAAACTCTGACGACCTTCTAGAAAGGATTTTTGGCCGGAAAAATAGAGGAGAAAACTATATATAGAGACCCCCAATTGCCATTAGGGGGAGGATCAAAATTCTGAACAATTTCCTGGAGATCAGAGCTTGCAGGGAGATTCTATTTTCCTTCCTTTAGCCCAACCATGGTTGGCTAATTCCCTAGGAGCAGCAAGGAGTGAGTTAGATCTGTGATTGGGTAAGGTTAAGAGTGTTGTTGGGGTTAATTGCTGCATAGACTACAGATCTGAGAGCATTTCATTGTAGAGTGAGTTTGATTGCAATGTAAATGTTGTTGTCAATGTTTTAATTAGATCTAAAGAACTTTTGATTCCTTTTGGTGCTCGATCGGATTTGTGTAGAGGAGTTGCTTGATCAGCTCACCCACTTAACTGGTAGACCTCTTGGATATTGTTAAGACCTGAAAAGTACCACTTTTCATCCCTTCACTTAATCTCTGTTAGACCCTTAATCATTTAATAAATGTGTTTTGAGTCTATTCTGTTGGTCATAAGCAGCAGCTATAAATAAACCCCTAATCATGCCAAGAAGCCTACTGCTAACCGAGAAGCCCCTAAGAAGTGTGAAGGTTAAACCCAGACAAAGAATTGGCTGCAGCAGAGGCACAACAAAGCAGAAGCAAATCAAGGAGAATGCCTAGCATAGATGTCACAAGGCTTAATCAAATTAGAAAGAATACATCGCGCAGTGGTCGCGGGCTTCTGAAGGGAGCACCTCAACCGGTCGCATAGTCTTCACGCTGTTCGCACGCAGATGGATGTCAGCAGGGAGTAAAAAGAATACTTCGCGAGGTTCAGTCTAAAGTGCTCACGAAGCACTCACGCAATCTTGCGCAACACAAGAGATGAGTCTTCAACCTTCACGCGATTCACTAAATAGAGAGAGCTCTAGGCATTCCAACGCGCGGCTGTCGCGTAGTGGCCGTGGGACACATACTTTCAAGGAACTGCTCGCACGATCAAGAAGCCTATGTACTTTGTTCTCTTCACGAAGATCGCCGCGGGATTCATCAAGGAACGTACTGCGCGCGCCATTCTCGCACCATTTAAATGTAAAAAGCAACCCCGCGACTGCAAGAGCCTCAAGTCAAACCAACCTCGTGACGCCAATTCTAGCATGTGGTAAGACTTGCAAACCTTTTCTATCTAGCGAGGATCGGGTTCTAAACTTCTCCCCACTTTTGCAAGGGCAATCTGGGAATCTCTAGCGATTAGGGCACGCACTCCAATGCTCTAATCTCTGAGCACACGCCCCGAGGCATCCAAGGGATAAGAATGGGCCGTAATTGCATTAATGAAATTAGGGTTTTCCTAACCCTAATTGAGAGAGAACCGACTGCTATATAAGCCTAAGCCTAGCTTAGGTTTGGAAACTTTTGATCGACTTTTGTTCTCGACTTTTGGCTTCTTCTTGAAACCGACTGTAGAATTATAGTAGGCTAAGGTTAGGGTTTAGGAGTTTTCTTTTTCCTTTTTCCTTCTCTCCATAGTTCGGCACTTGCTGGCTATGCCTTTTGTATGATTATTTGGTATAGATTTAATGGAGTTTTTGTAATAGGATCTGTTGCATGTATGGGATGGTGCTTTTGTTGTGAGTTGTGTTGTACAAGGCTGCAGCCTTGAGATCCTCCATTACTAAGTTGTTTTGTAAGCAATGGAGGATTGCTTTTTAGGTTTTATTCAGATCCAAGTGACCTGTGTGTCCAGGTTAGGCACATTGTAGGCCTTCCCCTACCATAAGATTCACTAAATCTGAATTCCCATGGGAGCTTGCGCGGGTAGCCCTATGAACATGGTGGCGGTAGTAATGTTCTTGTTCTGTCTTAGACTTCTGTGAGGTGGATAGCCTCTGTGGATAGTCTGTGACCATTCAAGTGGACAGATTATAGCTCTAGGGTGAGGCCAATTCACAGAACTAAGACAGATTCTTCTTCTCTGCACTTGTGCTTGTAGCCTTGTGAGAGATTGTGCAGAGACAGACTCCCCTATATTTGTATAGACCCACCATCGGATTGCAGATCTGATTTAGCTGTAGAGATTGTAGGCTTGTGACTGGGTCACTACTGTCTTTCTAAAGCAGTGAATAGCCAAGCTTAAAAGCTAGTACTCAAACTCTTGCTGGTCTTGTGTGTTCAGGCTCGATCACTTTGTAGGCCTAGCCCCACACACAGAACTTTAGAGGTTGAGGTTCCTATGGATTCTTGAGCTTGTAGTCTGGATGAAGTAGTGCCTACAATGATAATTTTTGTTCTGAACCATCTCTGGGTTGTGGTTCCCCTATTGGATAGTCTGTGACCATTTAAGTGGACAGGTTATAGCAATAAGGGATTGAATCATGGCACAGGGGTGAGTTGGATTCTTTCTCCTCTTTGGTGATAATGTAGCCATTGGACATGATTTCTATAGCAGCAGATCTGAATCTGAGTTATAAGACCCATCAGATCTATACCTAATAAGATACTTCTCACCCTTTTATATTTATTTTCTCACACTCCATCCTCTTTCTGAACCCTTTCTGTAGTTTAGACATTAAGTTACCTTAGGATTTAGATTATAGTGGCCTTAAATCCCCTTCCATTTAGGATTGTCAGATCTGTAATCAGATCTGGAGAGCCTACTAAAGATAGCTCCCTTGGAGCTTTAGATCAACCTTCCCTGTGGGACAAACTCTTACTTATCAAAACTTGCTACTGCTCACATATTCTGTGTGCATATTTTAGGCTTGCTGCTTTTCACTCCACCTTTCATTCATTTTCATTCACCCCATTCTTATCACTGTCTCCAATAAAGTCAGTAGCAAGCACATTAACATATCCCAACAAGTTTTTGGCGCCGCTGCCGGGGAATAATTTGATCTATTACTCGATTTTTGTATTCTTTATTCTTTGGTAGCTGTACTTGTGAATAATTGATACTGCTGATTTACATTTAGAATTTTTCTTGCAGATCTGGACCGTAGCAGAGAAGGAGAGTAGAATTGCACTGGGAGTCTAGCTCCCTTTGTTTGCACTTTTGTAACCTTCAAAACCTCAGTTTATTTCTCCTTTGAAGATTCCATAGCAGTTGATTAAGATAGTTGTAAATTTTGTTAAGTGCAATGTGCCTGCAAATAGTCTTCCATGTTGTTGGTGTGTGTGCATGTTAGGAAAGAGATCTCTCAGTCCTACATTAGAGCCTGCTAACCCTGAGATAGAAAGGGGTAGAAGACCGAGAAGGCACAGACACACCACAGTCGAGCTCCCTATTGAAATTGAGATAGCAGTTATGGGTGAAGAGCAACCTAGAACTTTGAAGGAATTGAATGCTCCGGATGATTACAATTCTCCATTCAGCATCCAATTCCCAGATATCAGGGAAACTACGAGATCAAAACTTCCATCACCCAAATGCTTCCCTCTTTCCATGGGCTTAGCAAGGAAGACCCTTACAAGCACATTGACCAGTTCTTAGCCCTGTGCACGACATTCTCCATTGCTAGTTTGGGATCAGAAGCCACTAGGTTAAGGCTCTTTCCTTTCTCCCTAAAGGACAGGGCCATGACCTGGTTATCTACTCTCCCAAACAACAGCATCACTTCCTGGAAAGACCTCCAGACAAGATTTTTGTCTAAATTTTTTCCAGAGATCAAAACCAACCAGTTGAGGAAAGGCATACTTGCTTTTGCCCAATCCCCAACTGAAGATTTTAACCAAGCCTGGGACAGATTTAAGGAGATGCTCAAACAATGTCCCCACCACAAGATCCCTGACTAGCAGCTTGTCCAGAGCTTCTACAACGAGATTGATGAGAAGAGCAGACACATGGTTGATGCCTCTTGTGGTGGAACGTACATGCATAAAACAGCTGATGAGGCATGGGACTTATTTGAGGTCATTAGCGAAAATGCTTTCCAGAAGATGTCCTCATCTAGAACTGTTCAAGAACCCTCTCCTAAGCTGGGGTTGGCTGAAACTTCTAAAGGCAAGATGTAAGAAGTTAGGGGTAAAGATGACCTGAGAATGCAAATGGCCAATCTTTCGGATAAATTTGATAAACTTTTGACTGTGGTATAGCCCAGAATGGTTGCACAAGTGATGGAGGCATGTCTGATATGCCAATCCCCACAACACACAGTGGAAGAGTGCCCATCTGCAGGACAATACTCTGAGTATGTGATAGAACAGGCTGCTGCTGCCCAATCTTTTGGACAGCAACAATCTGATGGCTATAATAAACAACCATATGGATACCAGCACCAAATTGCTGGTTACCAATGGAGAGACCACCCAAATTTGAGGTGGAGGCAAGACAATTATATGCAGCCACAACAAATGTTGGCCTTACCTCAAAGGCCACAGCAGCAGTTTAACCAGGGTTATGCCCTAAGGTCGAATTTTTAGTAGCAACAGCAACCCCAGCAACAAAATCAATTGGTAGTTCCCCCACCTCAGCCCCGAAGTGCTTCTTTCGAGGACCAGGTTTTGGCCCAATTGCAAAGCCTTGGACCCTTGAATCAAACTGTGACTTCTCACAGTCAAAGCATAAAGAAGATAGAAGATCAATTAGGCCAAATAGCCAATTCTTTGGCTAAAAGAGAAGAGGGCAGGTTGCCAAGCCAGCCAGTAGCCAACCCTAAGGGCCAGTATTTGATTGGAGAAGGCTCCTCAAATTTTGAGGGGGCTAATGCCATCACAGCCCTAAGGTCTGGCAGGTTGGTAGACAACTAGGTGGGAAAGGAACGAGAGGTCATTCCCAAGGAACTGTCGAATGAAAGTGAAAGAGACTTTATTAGAGCATAGAGTCAAGAACTACGTGCTACCCTTCAACAAGGGAAAAATAAAGAGGTTGTAGTTGAGCCTCAGCAGGAGATAAAAATAGAAAAAAAAAAAACAAAAGTTCAATCATAGGCTTGCAGCTGAGGAACCAGCAGTACCTCAGCTGCCATTTCCTCAAGCTTTGAGTGGCCCTGCCCCTTTTGATAAGGGGCAGGCACAGATCGAGGAAATGATGGAGACCTTTAAGCAGGTTAGGATAAATTTACCCCTGCTTGATGCAATTCGACAGGTCCCATCCTATGCAAAGTTTCTGAAAGACCTTTGTACTCAGAAGAGGAAGGCCAGAGGCCATTTGCCCAGAAAGGTCTTTGCAACTGATACAGTTAATTCTGTATTAATCATGACAATGCCTAAGAAGTTGCAAGACCAGGGATACCCACTATTCCCTATATTATTGGAGATCACACGATTGAAAGGGCCCTTTTAGACCTTAGAGCCAGTGTTAACCTGCTGCCATACAGTGTGTATCAGCAGCTAGGTTTGGGGGAGCTGAAGCCCACCCCCATTGTTCTATTATTGGCTGATAGGTCCGAGAGGAAACCAATAGGAGTGGTTGAGGAAGTCCTAGCGGGGGTAGACAAGTTCTTCTACCCTGCAGACTTCCTTGTTTTGGACATGGACTGCAATAAGAGTACATCCTCGATACCTGTTATTCTGGGTAGACCATTCTTGGCCACTGCCAATGCATGCATTCAATGCAGGTCTAGGATTATGGAGGTCACTTTTGGTCATATAAAAGTTGAGCTTAATGTATACAACAGTGCAAAGTACCCTCAGTTGGACAATGAGAAATGCTTTGCAGTGGATGTACTAGAAGAAGTTGTTGAAGAAGAACTGCCCACTCTGCTGGAGTGGGGCAATATTGTCACAAATTTAACTGAAGTTTGGAAAATGGTAGAGGAAGGAAGCCTAGCTTTAATGCCAGAAGACATGTCCCCATTGAGGTCTTCTGTGTGCTTAGTGCAGCATTCCAATTGGAAACCTACATTGCTGCCCCTTCCTCCAACCAACAAATTACCAATCCTGCCATCCATCCAACAAGCCCCTGATATGGAGCTTAAGAAGCTTCCAGAGATATTGAAATATGCTTTCCTCGAGAAAGACAAGAAACTTCCTGTAATTATCTCCTCTTCTCTTACCAGTGAGCAAGAGGAGGAATTGCTAACAGTTTTGAGGAAGCACAAGGAAGGAATTGGCTGGACCATTGCTGATCTAGGAGGGATTGATGCATCAATCTGTATGCATAGGATTCATCTAGAGGAGGGCTCAACACCCTCCAGAAAATGCAAAGGAAACTGAATCCTCACATGCAGGAAGTGGTCCTGAAAGAAATCATTAAATTACTGGATGCTGGGGTAATTTACCCCATTTTTGATTCTGAATGGGTGGCATCAATCCAAGTGGTGCCCAAGAAATCTGGCATAACAGTGATCACAATCGAGTCAGGAGAGTTGAGACCAGCCAGGGAGACCACTGGCTGGAGAGTTTACATCGATTATCGAAAACTCAACTCCAAGACCAGAAAAGACCACTTCCCTCTCCCCTTTATTGAACAAAATTTGGATAAATTGGCTGGGAAAGCTTTTTACTGTTTTCTTGATGGGTACTCAGGGTACAATTAGATCCCTGTGCACCCTCTTGATCAAGAGAAAACTACTTTTACTTGTCCTTTTGGCATCTTTGCTTACAGAAGGATGCCTTTTGGACTGTGTAATGCCCCAGCCACCTTTCAGAGGTGTGTGTATGCCATCTTTTCTGATATGATTGATAAATTTTTGGAAATTTTTATGGATGAT
Source organism: Chloranthus sessilifolius (assembly GCA_021018995.1). NCBI lineage: Eukaryota > Viridiplantae > Streptophyta > Magnoliopsida > Chloranthales > Chloranthaceae > Chloranthus > Chloranthus sessilifolius. The sequence goes on along the minus strand of CM037594.1, from coordinate 85,988,649 downwards.
TTTTTGGTTTATGGGGATAGCTTTGACCAATGTCTACAACACCTCCATCTAGTCTTACAAAGATGTGAGGAGACCAATTTGGTCATAAGTTGGGAAAAGAGCCACTTCATGGTAACACAAGGAATTGTGCTGGACCATGTAGTCTCTAAAGATGGAATTGAGGTAGACAAGGCCAAAGTTGACCTCATTGCAAATTTGCCCCCTCCAAGAGCAGTCAAGCAAATCAGATCTTTCCTTGGACATGCTGGATTCTACAGGAGGTTTATCAAAGACTTCAGCAAAATTGCTAAACCATTGTGCCACCTGCTCTGCCAGGATGTGCCCTTTGACTTTTCTGCTGAATGTCTGGAGGCTTTTGAAACTCTAAAAATCTGCCTCACCTCTGCCCCTGTACTCCAAACACCTGACTATACCCTACCCTTTGACATCAAAATCAAGGACAAAAAAGGTATAGAAAATGTGGTGGCTGACCACTTGTCCAGAATTATGTTGGAGAAAGGTGTTGATGACCTTGCTACAAATGATGTCTTCCCGGATGAGCAACTATTTGCCATCCAATCTTTAGTTCCTTGGTATGCACATATTGTCAATTATCTAGTTATAGGCAAGATTTCTACCCATTGGACGAAAATGGACAAAGACCTGTTTTTCTCACAGGTCAAATTTTTTTTCTGGGAGGAACCTTGCCTGTACAAGTATTGTGTCGACCAAATCATTCAGAAATGTGTTCCCAAAAGTGATGTCCCCAGTATCCTGGCCATGTGCCATGAAAATGCCTGTGGGGGTCATTTTAGTGAGAAAAACAGCTGACAAAGTGTTGCAGTGTGGGTTCTATTGGCCTTCTCTTTTCAGAGATGCCAATACACACTGCAAGACCTGTGAAAGATGTCAGAAATTGGGAGGGCTGTCCAAACGAAACTCAATGTCTTTACAACCCATCCTTGTTGTAGAACTGTTTGATGTATGGGGTATTGGCTTTATGGGCCCCTTTTCTCCTTCAAATGGGTTTCATTTCATCTTAGTGGCAGTGGATTATGTTTCCAAATGGTTAGAAGCCATTTCCACAAGAACTAATGATAATCAGGTTGTCCTCAAGTTTATAAAGCAGAATATCTTCTCGAGATTTGGCACCCCTAGAGGCATTATCAGTGATGGGGGTAGCCATTTCTGCAACAGAAATTTCGAGAGCTTGCTCAAGAAATACTCTGTCACCCATAGGATTGCTACTCCCTACCACCCACAAACAAGTGGGCAAGTTAAACTTTCAAATAGGGAGATCAAGCACATCCTAGAGAAGACTGTGAGGATTGATAGGAAAGATTGGGCTGACAAGCTTAATGATGCATTGCGGGCTTATAGGACTGCCTATAAGACTCCTATTGGTATGTCCCCATTCAGACTGATTTATGGCAAGGCCTGTCATCTCCCAGTGGAGTTAGAACATAGGGCCTATTGGGCCATTAAACATTTAAATCTAGACCTAACTTTTGTTGGTCATAACAGGTTGCTGCAGCTGTCCGAATTGGAAGAGCTATGGATGGATGCGTATGCTAATGCCAGGATTTACAAGGAAAGGCCCAAAGCTTTCTTTGACAAAGGGCTATTGAGAAAGAGTTTCATAGCTGGTGATAAGGTTTGGTTGTTAAACTCCAAACTCAAATTCTTTCCTGGCAAATTGAAATCCAGATGGGAAGGTCCCTACATTGTCATGCATGTTTTCCCATCTGGTGCTGTGGAAATCAAGGATCCCAAGTCTGGGAAAACCTTGAAGGTGAATGGTCAGAGGCTTAAGCCTTATTTTGAAAAACCTTCCGAACCCATGGACACCATTCACTTTCAAGAGGATCCTTCTTCAAACTGATCCACAGGTGTGTCATTATTGTATCATATGTACTTTATTTTTGGTAGATTTATCTTGCTTTCTTTTATTTATATTCTCTAGGATTTGTTAGTGGTCCCATCTGAATCTGGACCTATCTATTTTAAACTTTTGATGCTTGGTTTGATTCTTACTGCTCTTTAATTGATAGTTTTTATTGAATGCATAATGTGAGAGGTTGATTTTTGTTGTCCTTGCTTGAATGATTGAGTTTTCTTGTGTCTAGAGGTATCCATGGTGAGAGTCATGCCTAGGATCCAACCACAACACATATACAAAAGGGCAGAACAGAGAGCACATGCTCTTTGTTTTATACTTTGCTGTCACGGGGTTCAAAATGAGGCCGGGAGACTCTCGCGCACTACAGACAGCATACTTCATCAGCTGTCACGAGATTCTTAAGCCGTCGCGAGGTTAAAAAGGAAGTCTGGGAGAATTTTGTGCAGTTCACATGGAAACATTCAATAGCTGTCGCGAGATTCAAGTGCACCTGCGAACCTCTCGTGCAATCGCCATAGAGCTATTCTTTAGCTATCGCGAGATTCATAGGCTATTGCGAGGTTCAAATGGACACCTAGGAGACTCTCGCGCAATTCCACAGAAGTACTTCATTTGCTGTCACAAGATTCTAAGGCTGTCGCAAGATTCAAAGTGAACCTCAGAGCTTTTGACGCAATCCAAATAGAGACCTGGGAGCCACTCACCCAATTCACATGAATTTATCTCATACTGTCGCACGCTCCAAGGTTAGCCTGAGAGATTGTCGTGCAATCCAAATTCAATAAACAGCTTCGCTAGGTTCATTTCCAATTCCGTGACCAGGTGTTCCAAAGTGCACTAAGCTTTGCGATAAGTATTTTAAACCCCACGCTTGGTTCCTTTCCCAGTATTCTCTTCCTTCTTCCCTCTATGAAACCCTAGTTTATGGCGCTCTTCTCCTTCTCTCCTTCAGCATCAATCCTACAGCTCATCATTCACTCCATAAATCTACAGAGTTGTTCTTAGCATCACCCCCATCTATTGCCCTCTGATCAGAGATCTCGCAGTGCCCTGTGCATTAGACCACACCTAACCTTAGGATTTTAGGGTAAGCACTTAGATCTCCATCTCCATTCCTCTTATTCGAAGATAGCAGTTTGAAATGGCTCCCAAGAGTGCACAGAAGAGAAAGGGGAAGGATAAGACCCCTGCAGAGACCACCCCTAAAAAGGCTAAGACTTCAAAGTCACCCAAAAAAGGGAAGGAAGTGGTTGAGGAGGCGGAGGAACCAACCCCTAAGTTTTCCACTCCTTCAGAGCTCATGGCTTTGATCCCATTGGAGCCTGAAACAGATTTTGACCTACCTTTTTTTAGAAGGAACCTCTCTCTGCCCCTGCTGTGTAGTTTATGAGTAAAGCGGGCCTTACACCCTTGATGAGAGGTATTCCAGCACTAGCTTACCCTAGGCTAGTGCAACTGTTTTATCAACACATCAGGGTCAAGAAGGATAAGGATAGACAAGCTTGCTTGCTGGTGCTGATTGACGACTTTGATATGTTAGTGAGCCCCAAGGTGATTGCTGAAGTTTTAGGCATCCCGGCCGCATTCAACCCTAGCTGTGGATATGGCCACCCCCTGAGTGCATCAATTAACACAATTGCACGGGCCTTAACTAGAGGTTTAAAGGCCACAGCGGATTCGATCAGAAGGAGAGAATTGGCACCTGAACTCCTCTTCATAGACCAAGTCCTGCGAAAGAACATATACTACTCAGGACATCAGCAGGAGAGGAGAACTCCCATTGCCGATGTTTATTCGTTCTCTCTTGGCCATGGCTTTCATGCGGCCTGGCTCATATTCGAGGCAATGAAAGACATAGTGGAGAAGATAGGGCAGAAAAAGAAGCCTCACACACTACCATATGCCAGAATCATTACCTTGCTGCTACTCAAGGGGGGATACAAGATAGGAAAAACTGAGCAGACCACCACCCTTGCCCCTACTACCTTTGCCAAGAGGCAATGAGAAATCAGCAGGAGCTTGATGGAGGCCCAGAAGAAGAAGAAAGCTGAGGCTCAGGCCCTTCCAAAACAAGCAGAAGCAGCAGCTGGAGCAAGATCTACCCCTGCTACCACGGAGGTGCTCGAACTGTTCCCTGCTAGCTGTGACAACCATTTCCCCACCACATTCTCCTCCTGCATCCACTATCCCTCTTCCATCTCTCTCTCACCCTCCTCTGTCCTCATCATCTACGCCCACTCCCCCTTCACCTGTGATTGGTACCTGGGAGGACTCCCCATCCCCTACCTTACCTCAGTACACAATCACAATTCCCCCATCAGCTACACATAAACCTGCCAGCCCTCCCCTCATTTCCTTTAAAAAATGAAAAATCACTGACAAAATCTCCACCATCTCCCAGACCCCACCCTCAATCTCTTTCCTCCACACTGACACATCTCACCTTGATGAAACCACCACCCCAGCCATACCTACTACATCCCCACTCACAGACATTGACTTAACCCTTAACACCACCATAGGTTTCCAAGCCTTTCTGTCTACCTTCCTTGACATAATGCCTACCCACTACACCCCCCTCCCAGACTCCCCAACTACATCACACCATCACTCCCCTAAACCCCACTCTTTCCCCCCTTCCACTTTCCACCATGCACCTTCCTCACCTTTCCAACCAGTACCCTCTTCTTCACAGACCCAACCTCCCAGCCCTGACACACTGACCCTTATCCTATCCCTTATCCAAGACATCCAAGCCCAATTATCCTCCACTACCTAAAAATAGGACCAGATACAGATAAAAATCACATCCATCCAATCCACCCTTCAGACATTAAACAACCTCCCATCCCTCCACAACCCACTACAACACCCCTGGTCCTTTACACTGACAAACATACCCAAACTGACACCATCCCTAACTCCCAACCCCGCCCACCACCCCTAATCCCCATTACACAACCAACCCCCCCATTCCCCTTCATCCCTTTCACCATTCCCATCCCCTCTTATCCTACCCCTCCCACATTCATTGACGAATCTACCCAAACAGACCCAGAACTTATCCCCCTCCCCCCACAACAGGACTTACCCACTGTTATCCCCCCTTCCCCCTCACAGGACCACTCACAGTTTGCTCCTTCCACTCCCTATCTACCTATCGCACCAAACATTTTTTTTACAACCCTCCCTACCTCACCATCCTCCATCACATGAGGGATAATGCTTACCTTAGGAAGGATGTCCTGAGGGGAATGGCTAAACTTCGTCAGTCCATTGAGACCCCCTTGCTGGAGCAGATCGATACAATGAAGGAGGCCCACATAAAGCAACTTCTGGGCATCTCCTTGGGGTGGACTAACATTTTGGAAGCCTACCAGAAGGCCAAGGCTTCAGCTACTTATAATGAGCTGAATTGGGAGATGGAGAAAGCAAATGCTGCTACAAAGAAGGCGCGGGCCAGAATGTTTGAAAAGAGGCTCAAAAATGCCCAAGAGATCTTTAGCATCCAAAAGGATATCCATGAGGCAGACCTCCTAAAACACCAAATTCAGATTGCCTCATTGAAATCTACATTGGCTGCTGCCAAAAATGTTCCTCTGCAGCCCACCCCAATCTCTGTTCAAATGCTCGACCTAGAGCCTAAAGCTACTCCATCTACAGCTGCCCAGTCTGAGGAGGCACAACCAAAGACCCAGCAAGCGAAAGGGAAGGCCCCAGCTGCCCCTCCTCTAGAGCAGCCTCCACCTACCAAGGCCTCTGCTGCACCTTCACAAGAGCAAACTTATCCTAAGCAAAGGAATGTCACTACTAAGAGGACTGCTCCCAAAGCTGCCCCTTTAAAAATTGGCAAAGTTCCAGCTGCCCAGTCTGAGGAGGCACATTCCCCAGGCCAGCCTGAGTCCTAGCAAAAAAGAAAATCTCCAGTGGTCCCCACTGAGGAAGCCAAAGGCAAAGGAAAAGGAAAATCCCCTGCAACCCCCCCTGCAAAGCAGAAAGGAAAAGCCCCTCAAGACCCCAAGGAACCAAAATTACCCAAGCAACCAAAAGTGAGGGTGAGGGCACCTAAAGCTCCAACTGCCAATAAAACCCCAGCCAAAGCCAAAAAGGAAAGGGAGGCAAAGAAGAAATAGGACAAAGCTGCCCTTAGGGCACATGCTAAAAAGATGGGTTGGGATTTCTTTACCGATTCGAATTCAGATGATTCCTCTTAGAGTAGTTTAGATTGTACTTAGATTGTAATTACCATTGTCCATGTTTTCCAGTTAATATAATTTTTCTTTTTTTGGTATTCTTTTGATCTGTTCTGTGTGCTTTTCTACTTTTTTTTTTTAATTTTTTTTTAGTCTTCATTTTGTTTAATATTTTGTCATGGAGATGTCTGTAGGGTGGCTATAATCATTTCAAATATGACTTCATGTGCACGGTCGATTCGATGTCAATTATCAGGGGATACCATAAATTCCACTGTACAGCTGCGCGATACACAGGATCCCCTTAAATATCATGCCTATCTTTAGACCCTCATTTATTGCGCACTCTTCTTTCCCATACTCGGTTGTGCGATTCTCCTTTCCCCAAACATTCCCAATTTATTGCCAGTCTTGGAATGGGGCAAAAACTTTCAATATGCCGTTTCATTTTCCACCGCCCATATCTTTTGAATAGGCCATTACTTCCTTTTCCTCTCCTCCTTCCTCTTCTAATCGCAGCTGTCCAGCCCTCCTCACAACCATGGGGGCTGACAAACCATTCGGTTTCCCCATTAAATTCTACCCCATCTGGGAGGATCCCCCACCGCCTAAGGAGCCGGACCTATTACAATATCTCTGGGATGAGTATGACGAGGTTCAGAGGATCCTCGCCAAGGAGGAAAAGAAAAAGAGGAAGAAAGAGAAAGAGAGAAGAAGAAGAGAAAAATGGATCCACCTGCATCTCCCCCACCATCTTCCACAAACCTCCCCCCTCGACTCTCCCTTGATCCCTTCCCCCCCCCCCCCGATTTTGTCTTTTCTTTTTCCATCTTTTTGTAATCTTTTCTTTTTATTTTAAGGAAAGTCTCTTTTAGTTCCATACTATTCAGTTTGCATTTTCTATTTCTCTGCTTTCTTATGTGTTTATTTTTGTTTCTCTACCTGGAATCTACTGCATTTTCTCACCTTTGAACCAGTGAGGACACTGCTCCTCATGGTTTGGGGGTGTGGCAGGATAAGTCTGCCAATAGAATAGTTAATTTTAGTGTAGTGATGGTAGTATAACTGGGATGAATAAAGTCAATTCCCACTTAACTTGATACAATGAGGAAACTTGTAAAAATTTAAAATATTTTTGCAGACTTTTCGAAACAGAAAAAGTTAAAAAGCTTGACACCACCATGAAGCTAATATTAGAAATTTTTGTCAGTTAGTACTCAGTGAACCTAAGAGGAGAGAAATAGATGAAAATACACCCCATGGGCTAAATTTGATGACCATACCTAGTGAGATTTGGGCCCAGCATTTGCTTTTGAAGAGTGTTTTTAGCATTATTTCTGCTCTGAGGAGTGATTGAATTAAGATTTTATTCACTAGAAGTTGTGCACCTCCAAATCAAAACTAATTGATAGCAATCATGATACTAAGGAAATGACCCAAGGCCTTCATTTGGACAGTTTGAGCCTGGAAATTCAATCCTTTAAAATCTGTCCTTTTGCATACACTAATTGAGTCTTAAAATAATTTTTCTTTGACAAACACCAGAATACTTGCACCTTAACCTCATGACTTGATTCAACCTCACCCTCACTCTAAGAATTCAGAAGGTAAAGGAGGAGTTAAAGATAGTGAGAATGGTCCAACATTCTGTGGAAGGAAAAGAAAAGCAACTTGTGAACAACAGTGTACCAATGGCAGTTGTGTGGCAGTTCATCATAAAAAGTTCATAAAAAGAGAATGAATAAAAACAAAAAGAGAAAAAGAAAGAGAAGTCTAGAGAAGACATCATCTAAAAATAGAAAAGAAGAGGAGAAGCTGGCCACTTTAAGTCTGGAATATAAAAAGAAAGATGAAGTTAATGCTGAAATGAAGGTTGTGAAGTCATGAATCACTCCCTATCTTCCTGATTTCTTAATTCTGAATCCCTTTTTACCCTTTGATTCGTTGCATCCCTCACCCATAAGCCACATTACAACCCATTTAAAAAGACCTTGTGGATCCAAAGTAAAATGAGTTGTCATGTGGAGATGAGGAGTTGTCCAATCTATGGTGAAAATTCTTGAAGATGTCAGAAATTAGAAGCTTTGCCTATGCTCATGCCTGTAGGCCCATCTGGGGTCTGTAACTGCTCTTGAGCTTATATGAATGTGAACACCCTCGGATTGATAATGTTGAGAGATAGCCCAACTAAGAATTGGGTCTGAATTTAAACCTCATTGGGGTTGTATCCAACCTGAATTTTGAATTAAAAGCAAACTGGGTACTGATTTTTATACATTAAAATTCCAATGATAAATGAATGGTGGTTAGGCAAACACATGTTAACTTTTAAGTTTTAAATGGCCTGCAACATTGCTGCAGTTTCCTCTAAGTGTTAAAAAAATTGGGTGTGGAATGAAGCTTTAAACATCAAAATCTGGGTTGTCATTATCTGCACTATACTTAACTGATTCTAATGGTGAAGTTTGTGGGTGTCTTCACTGAAAACCCTCAGGAGACTTCACTCCTCCACTAGGGATCAACTAGGGGTTTAAAAGGCTTGGTACATATGCTAAATGTACCCATGATCCCTACGAAAGTGGTATTTAATTACAGCTTTGATAAGGGACTAGCAAAGATTAGGTTTGGAGGTGTGTTAAGACCGAAAAAGTACCACTTTTCACCCCTTAACTTAATCTTTGTTAGACCCTTAATCATTTAATAAATGTATTTTAAGTCTATTCTATAGGTAATAAGCAGCAGCTGCAAATAAACCCCTAACCATGCCAAGAAGCCTACTGCTGACCCAGAAGCCCCTCAGAAGTGTGAAGGTTAAACCCAGACAGAGAATTGGTTGTAGCAGAGGCACAACAAAGCAGAAGCAAATCAAGGAGAATGCCTCGCACAAATGTCACAGGGCTCAATCAAATCAGAAAGAACACATCGCGCAGTGGTCGCGGGCTTCTGAAGGGAGCACCTTAACCGGTCGCGCAGTCTTCGCGCGAAGAAGGATGTTAGCAGGGAGTAAAAAGAATACTTCACGAGGTTCAGTCTGAAGCGCTCGTGAAGCACTCGTGCAGTCTCGTGCAACTCAAGAGATGAGTCTTCAACCTTCGCGCGATTCACTAAATAGAGAGAGCTCCAGGCATTCCAGCGCGCGGCTATTGCGCAGTGGCCACGGGACACATACTTTCAAGGAACTGCTTGCGCGATACAGAAGCCTATGTACTTTGTTCTCTTCACGAGGATCGCCGCGGGATTCATCAAGGAACAAACTGCACATGCCATTCAAATGCAAAAAGCAACCTGCGACAGCCAAATCATCCCTGCGATGATCAAAGTACCAACCCCGCGACAGCAAGAGCCTCAAGTCAAACCAACCCCGTGACACCAATTCTATCATGCGGCAAGACCTACAAACCTTTTCTACCCAGCGAGGATCAGGTTCTAAACTTCTCCCCACTTCTGCAAGGGCAATCTGGGAATCTCTAGCGATTAGAGCACGCACTCCAATGCTCCAATCTCTGTGCACACACCCCGAGGCATCCAAGGGATAAGAATGGTTCGTAATTACATTAATGAAATTAGGGTTTTCCTAACCCTAATTGAGAGAGAACCGACTACTATATAAGCCTAAGCCTAGCTTAGGTTTTGAAACTTTTGATCGACTTTTGTTCTCGACTTCTGGCTTCTTCTTGAAATCGACTGTAGAATTACAGTAGGCTAAGGTTAGGATTTAGGAGTTTTCTTTTTCCTTTTTCCTTCTCTCCATAGTCCAGCACTTGCTGGCTATGCCTTTTGTATGATTATTTGGTATAGATTTTAATGGAGTTTTTATAATAGGATCTGTTGCATGTATGGGATGGTGTTTTTGTTGTGAGTTGTGCTGTACAAGGCTGTTGCCTTGAGATCCTCCATTACTAAGTTATTTTGTAAGCAATGGAGGATTGCTTTTTAGGTTTTATTCAGATCCAAGTGACCTGTGTGTCCAGGTTAGGCACATTACAGGCCTTCCCCCACCACAGGATCCACTAAATCTGAATTCCCATGGGAGCTTGCGCTGGTAGCCTTGTGAACATGGTGGCGACAGCAATGTTCTTGTTCTGTCTTAGACTTTTGTGAGGAGGATAGCCTCTGTGGATAGTCTGTAACCATTCAAGTGGATAGATTATAGCCCTAGGGTGAGGCCAATTCACAAAATTAAGACAGATTCTTCTTCTCTGCACTTGTGCTTGTAGCCTTGTGCGAGATTGTGCAGAGACAGACTCCCCTATATTTGTACCCACCATCGGATTGCAGATCTGATTTGGCTGTAGAGATTGTAGGCTTGTGACTAGATCACTGCTATCTTTCTAAAGCAGTGAACAACCAAGCTTAAAAGCTAGTACTCAAACTCTTGTTGGTCCTGTGTGTCCAGGCTCGTGCACTTTGTAGGCCTAGCCCCACACATAGAACTTAGAGGTTGAGGTTCCTATGGATTCTTGAGCTTGTAGCCTGGATGAAGTAGTGCCTACAATGATAATTTTTATTCTGACCCATCTCTGGGTTGTGGTTCCCCTATTAGATAGTCTGTGACCATTTAAGTGGACAAGTTATAGCCATAAGGGATTGGATCATGGCACAGGTGTGAGTTGGATTCTTTCTCCTCTTTGGTGATAATGTAGCCATTGGACAGGATTTCTATAGCAACAGATCTGAATCTGAGTTATAAGACCCATCAGATCTATACCTAATAACATACTTCTCACCCTTTTATATTTATTTTCTCACACTCCATCCTCTTTCTGAACCCTTTCTGTAGTTTAGACATTAAGTTACCTTAGGATTTAGATTATAGTGGCCTTAAATCCCCTTCCATTTAGGATTGTCAGATCTGTAATCAGATCTGGAGAGCCTACTAAAGATAGCTCCCTTGGAGCTTTAGATCAACCTTCCCTGTGGGACAAACTCTTACTTATCAAAACTTGCTACAACAGATCCTGTATCTCGCAGGACTGTGCATATTTTAGGCTTGCTGCTCTGTCATTTTCACTCCACCTTTCATTCATTTTCACTCACCCCGTTTTTATCACTGTCTCTAATAAAGTCAGTAGCAAGCACATTAAAATATCCCAACAGTTATCACCTGAATTCCCTAGATCTGATATCCCTGTAATTTCTTGCGTCTGTGACCTAGAAATTACAGCATCTGTGACCTGAAAATTGCAGCATCTGTAGTGGTTTTTATTGTTCTAATTGAGGCTCTGGCTTTGTAGGAGATCTCTAGTATGGTCTGTGACCATTAAAGTGGACAGATCATAACCTTAAGGTAAATCTAAGCTCAGGCCTCAATTGGATTCATCTGCTGCAATCCATAGATTCGATAAAGTCTATAGGATGGTATGTGACCATTAAAGTGGACAGATCATAGCCTTAAGACCAGGTGGATCCTGTGTTTTGGAGTGGAATTTATACCCTGCAGCTGTGCTTGTGGCCAGCTGAGGGACTTGTGTGCTTTTGAACCCCTGTAATATGCTTAGCTCAACCCGATTGCAGTGAAAACAACCTCCAAGCTGTTCTTCTCCATTTTCTGAGTTTTTAAACTCTCCATCTACAAGATCTGAGGCTCCAAATTCGATCTAAGACAATCTGCATTTTAATTGTAGTTTAGATTAAGTGAAAATCCAATCTAATCTCTCCCCTGTCTTTTAGCTAGACCAACATTAGTTAGGGTGCCAGATCTCTTACAGATTTGGTGATTTACCTAATTCCAAACCACCTCTCTGTGGACTTCCCCTTACTTACTTTTAAAACTTGCTACAAAGGATCCTGTATCTTGCAGGTCTAGGATCTCCCAGCTGTGATGAACCCATCTCTGTTTTCTCTTAATGTTTACACCATAAATCAGCACACTGAAATTCCACAACACCCCCCCAAACTTAAACAGGATAATGTCCTCATTGTGCAAAACAGGGGACATACAGGAAAATTTTACCATATTTTATTACTTTGTTAGTAATCGAGTATATAATCTGCAAAAAAAATTTCAAAATTTTTTCTCCCAAACTTGGGAGAAAATAATAAAAAAAATTATTAGAAATGTTAGTAACACTGTTAGTAAATTAGTCAAAAACAGCAAAGAGAGAAACTTTTCATATATATGAACTAATTACAGCAACATGGAAAGAAAACTAATTACAAAAGAAATCCTAGGAAAATCTAGACACACACTAGACTAAGACTCTGGCAGCAATGTCCAAAAATAAATCTTCGATAAAGGTCGGTCCTCGACTTTAAAATTTTGTGGCCCAAAAGATACGCCCTAGAAGTAGGTGCGTCAATAGAAAAGGGAAAAGGATGGTTAAGAGGATTTAGGAGGTTGCAGTGGGGGATATGAAGATGAAGTGGGGGGTGGAGGAGGTGGTAGGGAGGAGAAGAGGCTGATGATTTCATTAATTATTTGTCCTCGTTCCTCGAGGATATTCAAGAGTTCCTCCTCGTGGCATAAGAGAAAGCGAGTGAATGCTTCAGTGAATTCAGGCCAGTTTGATGGGTTCGCCATTGTGAATATGTTGAAGATGTAAATGGAATGGAATGATGGTACTGGAGATGTAGGTCTTTATTTATAGTGAATTCAAAATGTGAACAGTCTCTATTAATGGAAGTTATGGTTGGCGTTGAGGAGTATAACCGGTTGGTATATCTATTAATGGTGAAAGACGTTTCTGCGCAACGTGAATTGAGGTGACGCTTTGTTATCGGAAGTTGTGTCCATGCAATAGCTAGGTACTCGGTTAAATTTATGCTTGCACTAATTAATCGTAATCACTACGATTGTATAATAGGTACGATAAATTGTAATCACTATGATTTTTTGTATCTTTTTACTAAAAATTCATTTGGTACATCTACAAAATTGCTACGGATGAGTCGGTAGCACAACAATCGTTCAAGAGTATATTAGATATACTCTGGGTCCTCAAGAGACATAGTGACCACTGTCTCCTTTTTTTGTAAAGTCACCATCAGTTTAAGTCATTGCCCATTAACCTTAAATGTATGATTATCCTTGGGATCCTGAATAGTGGCAGTCCCGTGAGGGAATGTTTCTATGATATTATAGGGTTCATCCCAACGACTTCATAATTTTTCAGGGAACAACTTTAACCTTAAATTGTATAACCAGACTTGTTGGCCTGGCTCAAAACTTTTTATTAAAATGTGTTTATCGTGAAATGCTTTCGTTTTGGCCTTATAAATTTGAGTATTTTGGTAAGCATCATTTCGGATTTCCTCTAATTTATTAATGTCGAGTTTCCATTGTTCACCAGATGTAGTTAGTTCAAAATTAAGTGTCTTAATTGCCCAAAAAGCTCTATGCTCTAATTCGACAGGTAAATGGAAAACCTTACCGTGTACTAGTATAAAAGGTGACATACCGATGGGGGCTTTGTAGGCTGTTCTTTATGTCCATAGAGCATCATGCAGTCTTAGGAACCAGTCCTTCCTATCAAGTCTAACGGTTCTTTCTAAAATTTTCATTTCACGGTTAGAAACTTCTACTTGACCACTGGTCTGAGGGTGATAGGGGGTTGTGATTTTATGTGTAACCCCATATTTCTTAAGTAAACTTTCGAAATATCGGTTACCAAAATGACTACCCCTGTCACTTATAATAGCCCGTGGGGTTCCAAATCGTGCAAAAATATTTTCCTTAATAAAAGAGACTACCGCCTTATGATCATTAGTCTTAGTGGCTGATGCTTCTATCCATTTGGATACGTAATCAATTGCTACTAGGATATATATATATATATATATATATATATATATATACGAGGGTGGAAATGAGCCCATAAAGTCTATGCCCCATACATCAAAGGGTTTTGCGACCAAAATTGGTTGAAGGGGCATCATATTTCTTCGGGATATGGCTCCTGATTTATGGCATTGATCGCAGGCCTGACAAAAATTCTGAGCATCCTTAAATAACGATGGTTAATAAAATCCTGATTGCAATACCTTGGCAGCCATTTTCTTAGCACCGAAGTGGCCCCCACAAGCATATGTGTGCCAAACTTGTAGGATATTGTGGGTGTCACTGTTAGGCACAAATTTTTGGATTATTTGGTCTGAGTAAATTTTAAATAGGTCTAGGTCCTCCCAAATATAATATTTAACATTGGCAAAGAAAATATATTTATCTTGATTGGACCAATTTGAGGGAATCTTACCTGTTGCCAAATAGTTTACGATATTGGCATACCATGGAACTGTTACTTGGATGGCGAAAAGTTGTTCGTCTGGAAAGGTATCATGAAGAGGTTCTTTACTGGTGGCTTGAGGCATCTCTATTCTGGACAGATGAGCCACCACTATATTTTCAACTCCCTTCTTGTCTTTTATTTCGAAGTCAAATTCCTGCAAAAGTAGGATCCACCGGATTAGTCTTAGTTTGGCATCCTTTTTACCAATAAATATTTAAGTGTAGAGTGATCCGAAAAAATAATAGTTTTAGATCCCAATAGATATGATCAAAATTTGTCTAATGCAAATACGACAACGAGAAGTTCCTTCTCAGTAGTGGTCTAGTTAACTTGTGCTTCAATTAAGGTACGACTCGCATAATAAACTACATGGGAAATCTTATCTTTCTGCTATCCTAAGACGGCACCTATTGTATAGTCGGATGCATCGCACATTATTTCGAAAGGTAGGGAATAATCAGGGGATTGTATGATTGGTGCAGATGAGAGGAGGGCTTTGAGCTTATTGAATGCGTCAAGACAGGCATCATCAAAATTGGAGAGTACATCATTAGCTAATAGGTGGCATAAGGGTCTCGAGATTTTTGAAAAATCCTTAATAAAGTGGCGGTAGAAGCCGGCATGACCAAGGAAAGATCGAATCTACCGCACCGAGGTAGGTGGAGGTAGATTAGCTATTACATCAATTTTAGCCCTGTCAACTTCTATTCCTCTTTTAGAGATGATATGTCCTAAAACAATGCCTTCTTGAACCATAAAGTGGCTCTTCTCTCAGCTCAACGCTAGGTTGGTTTCTTCATATCTTTCTAGAACAAAGGCCAGGTGATCAAGGCGGGAATCTAAGGTTTGGCCACATAATAAAAAATCATCCATAAATACTTCTAGAAACCTATCTATCTTGTCAGAAAAATAGCCATCATGCATCTTTGGAAGGTTGTTGGTGCATTGTACAGCCCGAACGGCATGCGTCGATAAGCAAATGTTCCAAAAGGACACGTGAAGGTGATCTTTTCCTGGTCCTTCGAATACACCGATACTTGATTATATCCTAAATATTCATCTAGAAAGCAAAAATATTCTTGACCCGCTAGCTTTTCCAAAATTTGGTGAATAAAGGGCAATGGATAGTGATCCTTGTGTGTCATGGAGTTAAGCTTCTGGTAGTCAATACATACACGCCACCCCATGGTTTCACGTAATGACACTAGTTTGTCAGATGCATTTTCTTTCACAGTAATCCCAAATTTATTTGGAACTACTTGAATGGGCTTACCTGTTGGCTATCAAATATTGGGTAGATAATACCTGCATCTAATAACTTTACGATCTCCTTTTGTACTACCTCCCTCATATTTGGATTCAATTGTCGCTGACTTTCTCGTGAGATTTTGGCATTACCCTCCAAATGAATTCGGTGCATACAAATTGATGGATCAAGCCCTTTGAGGTCGGCGACGGTCGACCTGATTGCACGTTTAAATTTCTTTAGTATGACTAGCAACTTGTCCTCCTGTTCCTTGCTGAGAGCAGATGAAATGATTACTGGTAGAGTTTCATTAGGTCTAAGGAAGGCGTACTTAAGGGTGTTGGGAAGTAATTTCAGGTCTAAGGATGACACTTTTTCGATGGACGGTTGTAAGGGTTCATTGGAAGTAGTAGGCAAGGGTTTTATCCATGGTTTCCATATTTTGGACTGGAGTTCACACCCAGATGTGTCTAACACAAAGGTTACCTCTTTTATTTGAAAGTCTGATTCTTTTGAATCCATATACCATGATGAGGTTTGTAGCATTTCTTTAGATAGGGCGAGAGGCAATGCTTCTACTATCAGTTCTTCTATTTCATCAATGCAGAAGCATTCCTTGTCGTCTATTGAGGCCATTTGGTTGGCTACTGAGAAGACATTCAACTGGATCTGCATATCTCCAAAAGAAACTTCCATTACCTCGATTTATAATTTATGCAAGTATTAGCTGTAGCCAAGAATGGTCTATCGAGTATAATAGAAATTTGTATTGGGGATTTCGAACTTGGTTCCATGTCTAACACCAAGAAGTCGACAGGAAAAATAAATTTATCGACTCCAATCATAACATCTTCAATTACTCCTACCGGCCTTCTTTCCGATCTATTGGCTAACTGAAGAGTTACCGAGGTAGGTCTCATTTCTCCTAGTCCTAGTTTTTCATAGATAGAGTATGGTAGTAAATTTACGCTTGCTCCTAGATCCAGGAGTGCTTTGTTGATTGCGTGGTTTCCTGTAATACAGGGGATCATAGGAACTCCAGGATCTTTAAGCTTGGGAGGGGTCCTAGATTGTAAGACGAAACTCACTTGCTCAGTTACGAAAAATTTTTGTGAGACGTTGGTTCGCCGTTTTCATTTTTGTGTGCACATCTCTTTCAAAAATCGTGCATAGGTAGGGACTTGTTTGATTGCTTCTAACAGAGGTAGATTAATCTTCACTTCCTTGAAGATTTTTGTGAGTTCCTCTAGTTTTTTTTTATTTTTACTAAAACGTGATGGTGTACCAAAGGCGTTAGGGAAAGGTAACTTTGGTGCGTAGGGAACTTCAGTTGCAGGTGTGTGTGCGCCATCGTTCCCTTTTTTATTTTCTAATTTTTCTCTATTTTCTGGCAGTGGGTTATCTTTTGTTACATCGTTTTCCTTTTTCTGAGGTTCAAGGTTGTCTATTGGTTTAGGCATATCTACTTTGTTATCCACAACCTTACCACTTCGTAAAGTTTGAACAGCTTGGGCATGGGGTGTAGGGTTGTTTACCATCTCATCACTCAATTTTCCCCCTAAGTTGATCGCTAATAGTGACAATCCATCATTATTCCATGTTTCCTCCCATTTTGTAGCAATCTATTCAATTTTAGTTCCTAAGTTTGTAATAGTATGGGAACAGGAATATAAGTCTTCAGAAATTTGAAAAAGTTGAGATAACTCTTTAGAGCGTTGGTGCGCGTGTTCCTGCAGATCTCGAAGAATCTGAACAACAGAGGCATCATTGTTTGCGATAGATTGTTGGTCAGAAAATTGATCCATGGCATATATTGGTTGGGAATTATAGGAGTATTGCTGATATGCATAAGGGTAGTCTTGTTAAGTTATCCCTGGAAAATTGTAATGGTTTCCCCATTGAGAATCGTAGGAATTCTCGAAACTTCCCCATTGAGCAGCAAAGATCTGCTCAGTTGTCGTTGGATAAAAGGGGTAATCGAGTATTCCTCGGGAGCATAAGGTGACTGGTAGCTTGGCCAGAATGGGTAATTATGGCCTTGCATGTCTACAAAAAAATACTGGTTATATATTTATATATATATATATAATTTATTTTTATTTTTTTTAAGCAGGGAGAGAAATTAATCTGAGCCTCTAGTCTTTGTCGCCAGCAAAAGTGTTGAAGTTCTGATCTGTTACTCCGAATAAACCTACAAAAGCTTCAGAAGAGATCAAATAAACATAAAAATATAAAGAAATATAAAAAGAGAAAGATAAATATTAGTTTATAAACGAATAAAAATATTAGATAAAAACTTGAAAGAATTAGATAAATTCTGCTTCCCTGGCAGTGGCGCCAAAAACTTGACTCTTGTCTTTTTATGTATTATAATTATATTAAATTCAAGTCTTAACTTATTGTAAGCGCACAATGAAAATTATAGTACTAGCATAGGATCGTTCCCACGAGGAAGTTCATTATCTAATTATTCCTTTTGCTATCTTCTATCTAAATCCCTATCTTAAAAACTTTTATTTATCTTTAAGATTTCCTAATCTACTGGAGAATATGAATAAGAGAATGAGTTATTAAACTAAAGTACATAAAATAAATCCTAATCCTCCTTCTTCTGATTAAGGTCATCAATCCTAATCTTCAGCTATCGAATATTTATGAAAATAAACAATACCGTTATACCATATCTTTAGTTTTTTAGCATTGGTCGTCAATCAAGTCTAAGATCATATCAATACAGATTTAATCTAATAAACAACTTCCTAAAATTTGGGCGTCAATCAAATCTTAGAAAATTGAAGATGGAAAAGTAAAAACCGTTACACTAATCTGCAAATCTAACCTGAGTCGTCAATTCAAATTAAAACTTGGAGATGTTTACAAAGCAAATAAAATCTAAACTAGAAAGCAAAGTAAAATATATCTTTCACTCCTCAGGCGCAGTAGTCAATTGCTCCTGAGAAATTACAGATATCTACACTAATCTTCAGCACTTAATTACAGTTGCCAATTGCTCTTGAGAAACCTCTGATATCTAATCTACTATAACTGTTTTACACTATTTTGATCGGAAGAAAATCCAACCTCAAGCATCAATTGATGTTGAAATTCTTCGATACTTATTCCTATGCCGAGCCCTCTTATTTATAGATCATAAGGGGTCGATTTACAAAGATCTAATTCTAATAAAAGAAACTTCTAAAAATAAAATATTCTTAATATAACTCTAATTCTTAATTTTATTTTTCCTTGCTTTCTTTAGTTGATGTGTGTTAAGCAGTGAAAAATATAATTTTTCACCTCCTAACCTGACCTCTGTTGGACCCTTGAGCTGACTAATAAGGTGTTTTAAGTATGTGTTGTAGATAAGCAATAAAGTCTAGCCTTAATGCAGATATCAACCTAAAAAGGCCAAAGAAGCAATCTGCTCCTCATCATGTGTTCACAACAGCCCAAAGGCCTATCAGTCATGCAATCGGAGCTTTATAAATTCATGAGAAGGTAATGGGATCAATAAGGCATGCTTGAGACCAAGCACAGTTGCAAAGGAGACAGATTGAACCCACCAAGAGGTTGCTGAGTGCTAACGAATGGAAGACAACACACGAAAGATAGGTGCCAGCTGAAGAAACTCAAGGTAGAAGCTGTCAAGAAGTTCTGAAGCCCAAATGCTGATCTGCTGAGAGGATCCAGTAAGCTATCACAAGGTTTCAGTTGCTTATCGATAGATTGTGCTTGCAGCAAAAGAATCCTGTCGACACCTTACCTAAAGGTGCAGGGGAAGTCGCGAGGTTTAACTGAACCTATCGAGCAGATCGAGAGAAGCTTTCGACAGGACTGTCCAGAACTTGTCGAGATGATCCCCAACCTGTCAAACACTTCACCAAGTCAACAGGTTGATTGTAACCTGTCGACAAGATGAACGAAGAACTAAACAGAAGGTATCAAGAGCCACTTCAATCCTGTCGAGATATGTCAATCCGTAGTTTCTAAGAAGCAATTGACGCCTGTGACTAGGAGATGAATGATCTATCTTTTTGCTGCTTTCTAGTTTAGATTTACTGCTTTCATTTATTGCTTTGTAAACATCCGATAGTTCTTGATTTTAGTTAACGACTAAAGTTTTGAATTTGAAAGATTAGTGTAATCGTATTTTATTTTCCATCTTCGATTTTCTAGTGTTTGATTGATGCCCAAATTTCTGGAAAGTTATAAATTAGTATAAATTTATATTGAATAATTCTAGTTTTTGATTGACGCCCAAATTCTAGAAGACTAAGATATAGTGTAACGACATTTTTACTTTCATAAATATTTGAGAACCAAGGGAAACTGATTGATGACCAAGATCTAGAAGTTTGAATATTTAGATTTATTTTTCTTGCACTTTAGTTTAATTAAAAACTCATTATTTATTTTTTAAAGTCAAATCAAAGTTTTCAGAAATTCAGATTTCCTCGTTGGAACGATCCTATACTACGCTACAATTTCCATTGTGCGTTTGTAATAGGTTAAGACTGAGTATCAATTTAAGAGCCATCAAAACCTGCTAAAGCAGGTGAACTCTACTATAGCAGGGGCTAGCAAAGAGCTATGCCATACGCAGCCAAAGTCTCTACAATTTAAAAAACCACATTATCTCGAAAAAACATTTGATACAATCCCTTTGTGAATGAAATCTATTTTTTAAGCAAATTTGTTGTAAACAATATAAAAAAAAAGAGTCACTGCTTGGTGCAATGGTGAAAGGCTTGGATTCACATGCCCCATAGCTGATCACCCCCAAACAGGTGTTGTTTTGGATTGATCGTGTGAAGTGGCATGTGACTTGGCTTTCGGGTGAAGCCCTCTAGGTCTGCGTCGGAATGCATCCCGATTTCTCTATGTATATTATGAGTAAACTAGGATAATACCCACGACCTTTAGGCTGCATATTTTTAACCTTTTGAGTTGAGCTACATGTAAGGGTTAAAAGCTCAATGAGGGAATATATTGATAAATATAATACAAGTACATTTCAATTGCTTATTATTTTAGAAAACAAATATATATAATAACATATAAATATAATTATTCTTAAATATTGAAAACATTAGTAAAATGCCATAATGTCCAGTATATATATACCTGCAATTAGCACTAAGTGGGCTTTCACCCCAGTCACTGAGCGTAAAAATTTCAACAAATTTATCTACCTAAGTTTGACTTCGCCAAGTGTTTCATTATAGTGGTTTTACAATTAAACTAGAATTTTGATTTTAGAACATTGAATTGGGATTTATTATTATGCCACATGGCACCAGGGATTGGGTCCTAGGCCGACACGTATCTAATATATTGGATATGTATCGGCCAAACCAGCTGATATATCACACTACGTGAAAAAGCCAAAAAAACCACTACCTTAAATAGTGGTTTTTTTCAAAAAAGCACTGTCTAAACAGTTGTAAAAAAAGTAGTGGTTTTTTTTTACTACTATACAAGATAGTGGTCTATGAACTTCAACAACAACTGCTCTTAACAGTGATAGAAAAAAATCACTGCTTTTTAGAGTGATTTTTTTATGCAATTTAAAAAAAAAAAAAAATACTATTTAAAAAAAAAAATATTACGTCAACGATTTTTTATACTTTTTTTAATGAAAATTTATTATTATTTTTTTTAATGCTTTACAAAAAATTATATAAATAAAGAAAGCTATTAATCTCATATTTAAACGCATCCATTCAACTCAAATGCAAATCATTCAATGTCATTAATAAAAAAAATAGATGCCCAATTCTTTTATTCAAACAAAAGGTTGCATCTCAACCTATGATTCAACCTTTCAAATCAACCAAACATTTTAAACTCTACATTTCCAATACTTTTATTCAAACAAAAATAAGAAGAAAAGAAAGAGAGTTAACAATCTAAGGACCCCATGGCCCATTTTCAAAATAAAAGAAAAAAAACTTAAATTTGCTTTGCCTCTCCTGCCAAGTGTCCCCGTCCCCTAGTGATCCATTTGAGGTGAGCTTCAAATCAGAAACCTTCGCCTGAAATCCAAAGGAGAATATCATTAAACTAAGATATTGATGACTTCTATCTAAGGAGTCCCCATCTAATAGGCTGGATGAAAATATTGACCTGTTATATAAATAGGTTGTATTCAAGTTAGCCCAAACCCAACCCGAACCCAACATGGTACCTGTTTGCTACACAATATATAGGTATATCATTTTTTAATAGATCCAAGTCAGGTCCAAAAGTGGATAACAGGTCGGGGTCCAAAACTTAAAATGCAATTATGTCAAGTTTAGGTCAGGTTCAAGTTAGGTGAGGTCTAGGTCCAACTAGTAGTGTAGACACCCAAATTTGGCCCAAGGCCCGATCGAAACACCTTTCGAGAGAGGTGCCATTCTGAGCTTTTGATGACATGTATGGAACCTTTAGGAACCACCCTAGATCCCTTAGGAACTTGACCCAAAGCTTTAGAAATCAATCCCGACCCTTAGAACCCATTCTGAACCTAAACCTAACCTTATCAAGCAAATGGTTGAGGAGGGGTGTACTAAAACCAACTACATCCCTCTACTACAATTGAATTTCATACCATTGAAAAGTAGAGGTCGTAAGCTTTCCAATGGTCTAAGAATCACCCCAATCGGAGGTATACATCAAAAGATATGGTAAACCGAGTCCGGAGGGCATAAGTATAAATTCATGTGGGTCCCCCTAGGGATTTTGCGCCTGTTATAAGTTTGCCTGGCGCAATAGTTGCGCCAGGCCAATTCTCCCAGATTTTAAGCTTGGCACAACTATTAGTTATGCCAAGGTTAAAGGTGGGGCCCAACCTTGCGAACTAACTTCCAGACAGTGTTTAAAACTGTTTTACTGTACATTTATCTAGCGCATCTATTAGTTGTGCCAGACATATAAACAGTAATCTCAGAATTTTACCTCGAAAATCATGATTGGGGTTTGACTTGTTGACCTCCTTGACCTTTGAGGTGTGTTTTGCTAGTTCTGTTGCACCCATTCCCTACCTATTTGCAGCCCTTCAAGTGGCTCAAGGCCTCACCCCATCATCCAGAACCCATTTTGAACCTAAACCTAAACTTATCAAGCAAATGGTTGAGGAGGGGTGCACCAGAACTAGCTACGGCCCTCTATTGCAATCAAATCTTATACCATTGAAAAGTAGAGGTCGTCAGCTTTCCAACGGTCTAAGAATCCCTCCAATCGGAGGTATATATCAAAAGATACGGCAAACCGAGCCCGAAGGGTATAAGTATAAATTCATGTGGGCCCCTAGGGATTTGGCGCAACTAATAGTTGCGCCAGTTATAATTTTCCCTGGCACAACTATTAGTTGCGCCATGCCAATTCTCCCAGATTTTAAGCTTGGCACAACTATTAGTTGCACCAAGGTTAAAGGTGGGGCCCAATCTCGCTAACCAACTTTCAGGCACTATTTAAAACTATTTTACTGTACATTTGCCTGACACAACTATTAGTTGCGCCAGACATATGAACAGTAGCCTCTGGATATTGCCCCAAAAATAGTGATTGGAGTTTGACTTGTTGACGACCTTGACCTTTGGGGTGTGTTTTGCTAGTTCTGTTGCACCCATTCCCTACCTATTTGCAACCCTTTAAGTGGCTCAAGGCCTCACCCCATCATCCACCATTGGAGGACCTTCTCACATATCTCAAGGCTCCAAAAACCCTAGGAATCCTTAGATGTGAGATTACCTAATTGCTAAACCCATTTAGCTCTTAAGTGGTCTCCTAATCCACCCATTTCCTATAAATAGAGCCCCCCCACCCCTTGGTTGAGGGGTTGAGAATTTTGCTTAAGAGAGAAAGAGCTCAAAGTGAGAAGTTATTCCTCCCTTTTTTGCACCATTTTTCACCTAAATTCTAGAATTCCAAAACCTCTTTCCAAGCTTGTTCTTACATCCAAAACCCTTATCCTAGGTGTGTGTGATCCTCTAGCCTCCCTCCTCCACCTCTTCACTTTAAGTCTTAGGATTTAGAACCCTATCCCACACCATATAAATCCTTCAAGAGCTTATCAAAGTAAGCCACGCAAGGCTCTCCTATGGTGCTACAAGGACCCGAGGGCTCCGGTTCTTCCCTTTTTTTTCCTATCTCTTTCGAGCTCCCTCCATCCTCCCATTTATGTCGTTATACTGCCGACTTTTTGGTAGGAACGGAGAGGCACAAATAGGATTCTAACCCTTTTGGGCAAGAGGAAACTATTTTCTTTTCTTTTGCTTTATTTTATTTTTGGCCATAAGTAGAGACCGCGTTAAGCGGATTGATCGGGTGCCTAACACCTTCCCAATCGATAACCGAAGCCCCTACCCAAGAGCCTTTGGTGTAGACCGGATTTAGAGTCATATTTGTGGCACTTTCATGCTTATAAAAATGATATAGGTATCTCGGGACACCAAAAGCTCCAGGTGACGACTCTATATTTTTTTGCAAGGGAGTGCATCGCCACGACGGGATGGTCACAAATCCCACGGTTGCACAGATGGCGACTCTGCTGGGGATAGCTTATAGAGCTTCTCCTTGAAATTTGGCCTTTTTATTTTTATTTTACTAACCATTTTGCTGTTTTTTTATTATTTTTTTTATTTTATTTTTGTTTTACTCACCCCTACTTTTCTGTCATTTACATGCCTTAGCCGATCGGCGGGCTTACTTGTGCATTGTCTTTATTTTTTCCTTACATTTTCATTATTTTTGGTGCCTTAGAGGATTGTCGGGCCTACTTGAGCATTGTCTTTTAATTTCTTTAATTTTCCATCATTTAAAGTGTCTTAGCTGATTGGTGAGCTTACTTGTGCAAACATATTTCAATAGTGGACGTCGGCTCGTAGTGACAGCACGGGATCATCACCCCTGGTCTTTGAACTAAAGAAAACTTCCAAAAAAAAGAAGAAAAGCTTTGAAAAAAAATAAAAAATTGAACCAAGTTAGGGAGCTTAATCAATTTGTTTTTTACGGGATAGATTTTCAAAGGGTTGGGTTTAGGCACACATACAACCACCCGGGTCTTAGTATGGAGATGGCCCTTAGTGGTGATGATCCAGAAAAGTTCCAGCCCACCTAGTATCTGAGAAGGCGCTTGCGCAGGAGGTATATCGGGTGGGTTCCCATTCCGAAGCTTAAAACCCTTGGGGAGCGCGCTAGTGAGTTATACCGGACTCAAACTTTTTAGGTGCGGTGAGGAGAGAATAGATCACAAAAAAAAATAGCTCAGTTCCCAGAAGCCTAGCTTCCATAAAAAACCAAAAAAGAGACTCATTTCGGGTATTGGTGCCTGCTGTCATCAATTCTGGAGCATCAGTTTTGGCCTGGCGCAAGTATTAGTTGCACTAGTGCAAAAAATTAGAATTTATAATTGGCACAACTAATAGTTACGCCAACTTTAAAATCTAAATTTTTACCTTGGCGCAATGAATAGTTGCGCCAGCATAAAAAAGGTGTCCTGTAAACTTGGCAAATGTATTAGTTGTGCCAAGTCTGTTTAACACCACACCAGCCCGAATCTGTGGCCTTTTTCTCCTCCCGAGTCCTCCGATCAGTGTGCTTAGTGCCTTATTTGGGCCCCACCATCTCTGACACCCAATACGCCCCCGTCAGTCAAAAGAGGGCAACTTCTTTTTGGCCAATTCTGGGGGATCGGA
The DNA here is from genome assembly GCA_021018995.1 of Chloranthus sessilifolius. Classification (NCBI taxonomy): domain Eukaryota; kingdom Viridiplantae; phylum Streptophyta; class Magnoliopsida; order Chloranthales; family Chloranthaceae; genus Chloranthus; species Chloranthus sessilifolius. The sequence continues at coordinate 85,963,426 of CM037594.1, read as the reverse complement.
TTATTTGCCTCGATTTCTGTGCCTTCAATAGATCGAAAGTTCTCCTTCGATTCTTCCGAAGCGCATCGAAATCGTAGCCGTGGGACTTGAATTAGGGTACGAGTGCCACCTGAGAAGGTAAGGCCTCGGAACCTTTGTTTTTCAAAAACATTTTTTAAAAAAAATAAAAAAATAATAAAAAGTAAATCAACAACCAAAAAAATATAGTTTGTGGTGTCGGCACAACGACATCATCTTGCCCTCCGCCATCCCGTAGGGGAAGAAAGAGGAGGATTTTCGGGCCTTATCCGAGGCACCCATACGCAGCCCGATACCAAGACATGTAGTGGGTAGTGGACCCGACTTACATCGATCTCGACTCATCCCTGCCACATTCTCCAACCCACTCCCATTCGGGAGAAGTTTTTTCTACCATCCCCCTCACCCAATCACCCTTTGCCGTTATAGACCCGTTTGGCGCCCCCATTTTTCCAACCACTACCTCCCAAAATATCCAAAGCCCAACCCCCCATTCTCCATCTTTTACCCAAACCATACTCATGCCAAATCCAACCCATTTCCCATTTCCCATCCATACAAAACCCAAACTCATTCTCCCAATCCACATCCATGCCCCATTTCCCATCTTCCCCTTATAGGCCCGATCCACCCACATTCACATGCACCACTTCCTCCCTATCCAACCCCCACAAACTTCCATCTACCTGTGTCAGCCCATTTTTACCGGGGCCATGCCCGGTTTTTTTCAAGCATCCACCCCTAACATCCCTAATCCTTCCACATCCTTTGCCCTACCTCAACTCTCCAATCCACCCCATACCCTACCTCTTACCATGGCCATGCCCGATCATACTAGGGCCATGCCCAATTTCCTCTCCATCCCATCTCCACCACCCACATCCAATCCTCCCTCCATGACCATGATGGAGGAGATGTTCCAAGCCTACTCCATATGGAAGGCTTCTCAAAACACCTCCCCTCCTCCACACCCCATGTCCCTAAACCCATCTCACACCCTAGCCAATCTCCATGCCCCACTCCTCAATGACCCCCATCAACCCCCCATAATCCACACCATCCAAACTCCCATTACCCACATACCCCAAGGCCCCATAGCTCACACTACCCATACACCCCAAGGCCAAATGGCCCATTCTCCAACCTCCCACATACCCCAAGGCCCATTGGCCCAAACCCCCTTTTCCCACATATCCCAGGGCCCCATGGCCCAATACCCCACCACCCAAACCTACCCAGGGCCCATGGCCCAAACCCATCAAGGCCCATTGGGCCAAACCCATCAAGGGCCCAAGGACCAAACCCACCAAGGGCCCATGGTCTAGACCCACCAAGGGCCCATGGCCCAGACCCATCTAGGGCCCATGGCCCAACCCTACCCAGGGCCCATAGCCCAAACCCACCAAGGGCCCATGGCCTAGACCCATCTAAGGCCCATGGCACAAACCTACCCAAGGCCCATAGCCCAAACCCATCAAGGACCCTTGGCCCAAACCTACCAAGGGCCCATGACCCAAACCCATTAGTGGCCCCTGGCCCAAAACGACCAAGGCTTCATGGCCTAAACCCAAACCCCACACTAATACCTTCCATAATACCCCCAACATTTCACCCAACCTTCACAGCCGGGTCAAGCCCATGCCATATCCCAAACCCAATTTTCCATGGCCCCACACTCCAAGGCCATCTCCAAACCTTCCCCCATACCCAATGACCCCATCAGGCTCCACCCCAAAACCAAATTCCTGTCACCCAACAAACCCTCCCTCACCCCCAATGGGCTCACCCAACCCCCACTTATGTCATTCCCGTCCAACCCGTGCAGCAACAACAAGAGAATCCCGCCCTCACTGCACATTATGCCGACGAGCAGTATGAGGATGAGATTAGGAATAGTAGGGCCTACGCTGGGGCATTAACCAACCTTAACCCTCCTCCCATAATCGCCCACCCCATGGTGGCCCAGAGTGAAGTCTAACTAACAGTCGAGAAAGCGGCCCCTGTATCGAAAGAGTCAGAGCAGCTGAAAAAATAGTTGGACAAAATATAAAAGCAGCTAATGAAAATGGGTGGTGCTGAAATCCATGCCACAAACTTCACAGATTTATGTCTGTTCGCTGAGGTCCCCCTGCCCCCCAAATTTAAAATTCCTTCCTTCGACAAATATAATAGCACTGGCAATCCGATCGTGCACCTGAAGTCCTACTGTGGGGACATGTGCCAATACGAAGGGGACGAAAGACTACTAATAAAAGTCTTTCAGAAGAGTCTGACCGGTTCGGCTTTAAGATGGTTCACATCTTTAGAATCATCCATAATAAAAATGTGGAGGGACCTGACGCACCTCTTTCAAGAATAATATGTCTACAATATAGACATTGAGTCGTGAAAGTCAGACTTAGCCCGCTTGAAACAGAATGAGACCTTCAGCTATTACTTGGGACGCTGGAGTGCACTGGCAGTTCATGTCAGAAACAGAATACCGGATGATGAGCAGATAGAGATGATCTCAAAGAATACTCTGTCAGTGATCTCGGACTTTTTGGGGTACCAGCAGCAGTCCAACTTTGCTAATCTTGTGAGAAATGCTAACCGATGTGAGGATGCCATCAGGGAGGGCCGTCTAAGTAAGAACATGCCAAGTGGACCCAGTGGAGTTAGGAGGTTTTCAGAGCAAAGGAACGATAAGAGAACAGGGGGCGATGTCCAGAACATAGCGAATACTAGGCCCAATAACAATACGACCCCGTTTCAATTTCAGGCAGCCCCACTAGCACCTGTTAGGCCTGAGAAGATGCAGAGAATAGGGAATGGGCAAGGAATGTAAATGACTCCGAAGCAGAGGAGAGCCTGCTACGACCGAGCTTTCACACTGCTAGGGCAATCGTTGAGTGTACTTCAACCTTTGTTAGTGGAAAAAGGATTAGTCACTATTCATCAACCATAATCTCCTCCTCACCCGTCCCAAAGAACTATGACTCGAATACCCACTGTAATTTTCATCATGGTCCGAGTCACCCAACTGATCGTTGCTTCCCATTGAAGCACGCAATCAAGGATTTGATCAACTCCGAGAAAATCATTCCCCCTGCACCTTCTCAGCATGCTAATACTCACCAAGTGCCACTACCCCCACATCCTATCGGAGGAGCAGGTCCCAGACCCACCGTCAGAATGATAGAAGATGAGGAGGAGTTTGAATTTGACCCATCCGATTATATCAGTGATCAGGAGAGTTATGTAGCACCATTGTCAAGAAACATTGAAGAGAGGAACATTGGGGTAATTAAACCCCTAAATTTGTCATAATATTTCCCCAACCCAACCTCGCAAATTGAACCCTTGGATATCAGGGCATACTTTCCATCCACCACACCCATCAATTATGTACATATCAATGCATACCAACCATACACCACCACCCCCAACAACTACTAGATGAGCTAGCAACCCCTAATCGACGCCCGCACCCTCCAATTATCAATGGCCCGCGCCCACCCCATTTCCCCCAATTCAATTATCGGCAAACTCTACCGCCCCATCAATTACCCAATAAGCCATCAGGCCCTTAATCCCGCACCCGACAGTTATCAATGGCTTGCACCCATCCCATCACCCCAAGTTCCCCCAGCGAACTCTACCATCCTCGTCAATTCCCTAGTGGCCTATCAAACCCCCAATCCTCTGCCCGCACCCATCAACTACCAATGGCCTACGCCTACCCCACTACTCCCGGTAAAACCATTGTTAAGCTTCACCACCCCTACCCGCCCAATTTTTCCACCCACCCATCCATCCCCGAGGTAAGCCAGGTCTTACCTTTCATCCCAGAGCCATCGGTACATGCACTTCAGATATCGACAGGCATACCTTTCCAGCTCTTAAGGCCAACCTATGACCCTCATTAGGTCCTGCTAAGCTACGAGCAAACAGATGTCAATACTGGCAGTAGCAGGAGAGAAGGGGTAGTGGAATTTATCACACGGTCTGGAAGGATATCGAAGCAGCCAGAAGCGCCGACAACAGCACAAGCCTAACCAAAGGGGAAGAGAGACAGCGCTGTGAACCCCTTCAAAAAAATGAGTTGGGAACATATACTAGAGACTCAACTGAGAAGAATGCTTGCCCATATAACCGTCTGGGATCTGTTAATGACGTCCCCACTCCATTTTCAAGCATTAATGGGGGCGTTAAAAAATATGCATGTATCACTCCAAGTTAGCCCAAATGAAGTCGAGCAGATAATTGGGCAAGTGATGGTTTCGAATGTCATTTCATTCTCTGATGTTGATTTACCTGAAGAAGGGTGTAGCCACTCCAAGTCATTAAATATAACCGTTGAGTATGGAAATATGGTAATTTCCCTAGTTTTAATTGATAATGGGTTCGCATTGGACATATGCCCGTTAAGAATCGCCACTAAATCGGGGTCGATCCATTCATATTGAGGCCCACCAGAACTAGTGCAAGAGGGTTTGATAATACCAGGAGAGAAATAATTGGAGAAGTTGATCTTGAGCTGTTGATAGGGCCAATGACCTTTTCCATCTTATTTCAAGTCATGGATATCAAATCTTCATTTAATCTATTGTTGGGGCGCTCGTGGCTGCACGAGGTTGGAGCCATACCTTCCACTTTGCACCAGAAACTCAAGTTTGCATCTGTGCACAAAATTATTACAATCATTGGTGAGGGGCACAGCGAGAAAGAAAAAGCCGCCAATAGCGTCGAAAAACCCAATGTGTTGGATATAACACACACCGCTGAGGATGTCGACCTCCACAATTTTGAATATGAGGTGTCAGCGATACTCTCAGAGCCCATTGAGGGCATCATGCCTAAAACAGAAGGAGGTATGGTAGCGGTGGTGGCTATGCTCCAAAAGTGGAGCTATCAGAAAGGCCGAGGGCTCGGGGCCAGATTACAAGGCAGAAGAGAGCCAGTTGTTGCTAAGGGGCAGAAGGTCAGATTCGACCTGGGATACAAGCCCACAGAGGAAGAGGTCCGAGAGGCTAAAGAAAAAGCTAAGGTCACCGCAGCGGCAAGAGCTTGAGGAATCAACATAGAAGAGAAAACTCGCCCTAGGCCGCGCACATCAGGGATTCCTTTGTCAGCGCTGGGGTCATAAAGGTCGATCAAAATGGGGTAACCCATTTGACCCCACACAAACCCACAGCCCCAATACATCCCACCAATCCCTAGATCTCCCTTCCCATCCTAGAAATAGATTTGGCTGCGTTGTCCCTCTTTGAGGAACGACGGCCAGTACCTGAACAAACACCCCCTATGGTAAATCACCACAAAATGGTATTGACGTTTGAGGATATCATCTTAGACAAATTGGGGATCAATATGATGGAGGCTGACTCCAATAAGTCATATCAGTCAGCACCCTCCATCCCAACAGGTAAAGGAGCGGCCCCTCAGGTACACAATTAGGCATCTTTACCCCAAACCCTGGAAGCAGGGAGTGGCCTAATGTTTGGCACCTGTTTCCATAAAACAAATAACCTATAAAAAGTGAGATAAGCCCTTGGCAGGCAATACCTTGTATATATAGCAACCCGCCTTGCCAAGGGCTCCCTCTCCGAAGAAAACAAAAATCTCAAAAATATGGAAAAATACAAAATCCCAAAAACATTGAAAAAATCCAAAGTCCAAAAAAATCATCATTTAAAATTCCAGAAAAAAGTCCCACAAAATGATACCTTAACAGAAATACCCGTCCCACGTAAAATCGACCCCTTCCCTGTAGAAATACAGGAAGAGGTAGGTGTTACGAGTCTGGACGAGGATAGTCCTTTGGAGGAGCTCCCTAATGAGCTCCTTGATCGGTTTGCCGACTTTGAGCATGGCCCTACCCCCATTGTCAAGGAAACTGAAGACGTCAATTTAGGGACTGAGGAGATTCCCAGAATAACCAAAATCGAAACGTCACTGACTCCTGAAGAAAGGAAAAGCATGATCGCCTTTCTTCGGTCATACCAAGACATTTTTGCCTGGTCGTACGAGGGCATGCCTGGTTTGGACACTGATTTGGTCGAGCATGAGTTTCCTCTCTACCCTGATATGAAGCCGGTTAAGCAGAAGCTGAGATGTCTTCGACCCGAGTGGATGTTGAAAGTCAAAGATGAAGTCATCAAGCAGTATGACGCAGGGTTCCTCATGGTATCCAAGTACCCACAGTGGCTAGCCAATATTATGCCGGTGCCTAAGAAGGATGGAAAGGTCCGCATGTGCATCGATTTCTGTAATTTGAATAGGGTGAGCCCGAAGGATGACTTCCCAATGCTGCACATCGACATCTTGGTTGATAACACTGCTAAGCACGAGATGTTTTTTTATGGATGGATTCTCAGGATACAATCAGATAAAGATGGCAGAGGCCGATCGAGAGAAGACTGCATTCATTACTCCATGGGGAACCTTTTGCTATCGAGTCATGCCGTTTGGCCTAACGAATGCCGGTGCAACATACCAGAGAGCTATGACCGCACTATTTCACGACATGATGCACTGAGAGATTGAGGTGTACATCGACGATATGATAGCCAAGTCACCAAAGCAAAGCCATCACTTGGTAAGCATTCAGAAACTGTTTGGAAGGTTGAGAAAGTACAGGTTATGTATGAATCCACAAAAGTGCACTTTTGGTGCTATGTCTGGAAAATTGCTAGGGTTCATTGTCAGCAAGAGAGGGATCGAGGTCAACCTAATCAAAGTTAAAGCCATCACAGAAATGCCGCCACCATCTACTGAGAAGGAAGTTAGAGGGTTCTTGGGCAGAATACAAAGTATCAGTCAGTTCATTGCACAACTAACTCCAATCTACACATCGATCTTCAAACTACTAAGGAAGAACTCGCCCGTTGAATGGAACGATGACTGTCACGCAGTGTCCGATAAAATTAAAAGCTACCTCCTCAACCCACTTATTTTGGTACTACCCGAGCGAGGGAGACCACTCTTAATGTACCTCTCAACAACGGAAGTCTCGGTGGGATGCGTCTTAGGGCAACATGATGAGACTGGAAGAAGAGAGCAAGTCATTTACTATCTGAGCAAGAAGTTTACTAATTATGAAATGTACTATTCTCATCTAGAGAAAGCATGTTTGGCTCTTGTTTGGGCTACTCAGAGGATCCGCCATTACTTGCTATCTCAGGCCGTTCTACTTCTGGCCTGCAAGGATCCGTTGAAATACCTGTTTGAGAAGTTTGCTCTCACTGGGCGGACTGCACGCTAGCAGCTTTTATTATCTGAGTTCGACATCACGTACATCACTCAGAAGTCGATTAAGGGGCAGGCACTTGACGATCATCTCGCCGACAATCCTTAGCCGGACTATGAGCCCTTGAGAACTGAGTTCCCAGATGAAGATATCTTGTTCATGATAGAAGATGATACCGAAGAGGCAAAAGAGTCATGGGTAATACACTTTGACAGGGCAGCAAATGCCGAGAGCCAAGGAGTTGGCGCCATCCTGATTTCACCAAAAGGATCCCATGTACCGGTCTCTATCAAGCTCAACTTCCCTTGTACTAACAACATGGCTGAATACGAAGCATGTGCCGCTGGCCTGCAGGCGGCTCTCGATCTAAATATAACTCACCTTCGAGTGTTTGGTGATTCATAGTTAATCATATGCCAGACGAGCGGTGATTGGAAGATGAAAGATGAGAAACTGATCCCTTACCATTAGTCCGTCGAGGACTTGATAGCTTGCTTCCAAGATGTGACATTCTCATGTCCCCCGGATAAGGAATCGCTTTGCTGATGCACTAGTAACTTTAGCGTCAATGATAGAAATCCCATACGGTGCTAAGATGAAGCCGATCACGATCGAGCAGAGGGATGAGCCGGCCTTTTGCCTCCAGATTGAGGAGCGTACAAAGCCTAATGATGAGCCACCTTGGTTCTCATATATTAAGAATTTCCTGGAGACACTAACTTTCCCTGAGGGTACGTCCAAGACAGACTGACGAATCATTCAACGTTTAGCGGCAGGCTACGACATTTGTGGGGAATGCCTTTACAAGCGATCCTACAATAACATTCTACTCAGGTGCCTTACTGAAAGTGAAGTGATCAACATCATGAAGGAGATCCACGAAGGAGTATGCAGAGCCCATGTCAGCGGTCATATGCTTGCTAAGAAGATTCTGCGGCAGGGATACTTTTGGACCACTATGGAATCGGATTGTTGCAAATTTGTTTAGAAATGCTACAAGTGTCAAGAACACTCCAGTCTGATACATGCTCCTGCCATCGATCTTCACTGCATGACCACTCCTTGGCCATTTGCTACCTAGGGCCTTGACGTCGTCGGAATGATTAATTCAAAAGTATCGAATGGGCATCGGTTCATCCTCGTTACCATTGAATACTTCACCAAGTGGGTAGAAGCGGCATCATATGCCAACATCACGGCCAATCACGTTGAGAAGTTTCTTAAAAACAATATCATGTGTCGGTTTAGAGTCCTCGAAGATATCATCACGAACAATGGTACAAACTTTGCAAATAAGCACATCCGAGCCTTTTGCGACCAATATAAAATCAAGCACCAACGCTCGTCCCCCTATCGGCCTCAAAGTAATGGAGCTATAGAAGCTGCTAACAAGACGATCGTCCGCATCCTAGAGAAGATGGTCATCACTTACTGAGATTGGAGCGAGATGCTACAATTTGCTTTGTGGGCCTACAGAACGTCAATCCGTACCACTACAGGGGCAACACCATTGTCCCTTGTGTATGAAACTGAGGCCGTCCTCCCAGTTGAGGTTGAAGTACCCTCGCTCTGAATTCTCATAGAATCAGGCTTACCCGAAGTAAAGAGAGAGACATCCCGCTTCGAATAGCTGAACTTATTGGACGAGAAAAGGCTCCAAGCCTTGTTTCATACTCAAGTTTACCAGGGGTGAATCGCACGCGCTTACAATAAACGTGCTTGCTGTCGAGATCTAAAGGTAGGAGACACTGTGCTGAAGAAGATCTTTCCATCCCTCCATGCCGATCTGAGAGGCAAGTTCAAGCCAAACTGGGAAGGACCTTATGTTGTTCGAGAAGTACTACAGGGATATGCCATCTGCCTCGCCACCATGGATGGAGATCATCTTCCTGAGCCCATCAATGCTGGATACGTCCGACGGTTCTACTCTTAGTCTATCACAATAAGGTAAGTATTGGTGAAACAGATACGTGACTGCTTAAGAACCACCCAAAAGAGGCCATCATCCCAAACACAATAGCCAAAAAGCATCCCTAAAAATGATGATATCTTTTGCTACCCCATTTGAGCCTAGGCCTTTCTTTCAATAACCCCCTTCCCCCCCAAAAAAAAATGTGTGTTTACATATACAAAAAAGGGAAGTAAAGTTACTATCAAAATCTTAAAAAAATAAAAAAAGTAAAACCTCAAAAAAAAGATTACCTGAAATGGAGCAAAAAGAACAAAAAAAATGTAGAGAAATCACGGGGCATGTACAGTGAAAACCCCCAAGGAAGAAAGTAAGTTGAGAAAATTGAAGCCACATCAAGGAAACCCTTTTTGCCTAGCATACCTTCAAATCCTAACCTATCCCATGGCCAAGCTACACCCTGAAGAAAGCCCTCTTTTAGGTTTACAAGCAGTCATAATATTTGTTAAGTCAACACAAGCCAAGTTATGAACGACACCAGAACCCCATCTGGCCGGCTATGATGGATCGACGTCTATGTCGTGGCTTTAAAAAAAAATATGAAAAAAAAATATAAAATAAATAAAAATACAAGCTCAAAGTAAGATGGACATGGTGAAAACCTGAAAGGGCGCTACGGGTAAAAACAACGAGTTTGTGCGAACTAGGTGAAAACCCGAAAGGGCGCTTGGGGTAAGAGAGCTAAACCCATGGACGTGGTGAAAGCCCGAAAATGCACCACTTACACCACATCCCAAAAAATAGCCGGTGTGATGACTAGCGTGCTTTCCCATTTTACAAATAAAAACATAAAGAAAATATGTATACCAAAACTGTGTGTATCATTAAAGGGGTTTTTATGCCCCTTTTTTGTGTATCTGATCTGTGCAAAAAGATTTATGTGCAGGAAGGAGTTAGCAGCCCAGCTCGCGCTTCAATGCGCTAATCTCAGCATGAAGGTCATCTTCTCGAACATTCTGCTCAGTCAGCCAGCGACTATGTAGGCTCTTATACTTCTTTCGAGAAGAGTCGGCGGCTCCAAAAGCGACGCTCAGTGATCCCTTCAAACGGAGGACCTCTCTCTCTGTTGTTTCTGCTCTAACCTTTTCATGTGCCAAAAGTTCTTGCAGGACCCTCTTCTCATCCACCAGTAGCTCGATGCGGGCTTGGAGTGCTGTCTCTTTCTTTGGCCAGAGGCCTCCAGTGTCAATAATCTCTGATGAATCTGGACCATCAGCAGCGGGCCGCTTAGTCAACAGCTAGGCCTCGTACTCAGGAGAAGCCTGAACCGAATCTCCCTGCTCGATATCACACATCAGCGTCGACTGACGTGTCTCTCAAAGAGAAGCAATCTGATCTGTCTCTAGAGGACCCCCTAGAAAAGATCAAATCACATAAAGGGGGTCTGGCCTCACAAGGCACCTGCTAAGGGGAGACGAACTGACGCAACACTCAGAATGGGAAGTAAAAGGTGCTGCCAGTCAATCCTAGGAGGGTGATGTCCTCATGGTCTCTGGAGCGAACTATTAGGAAGGTCCGGTCCAACCAAGGAAGCCTCCATGTCAGCTCGGCATCGGTCAACCAAAGTTTAGAGCTAACACATCGCCCTGTGGAAGCAAATGGCACCTACCCGGAAAGCACTGAGCCGCCTCACCTTGAGCAATATAAAAGGGGGCACAGGTCCCAAGATAGCGAGGTGCTCACCCAACCAGACCTGAAGTAACAAGGGGCGCCCCCAAAGGCCCTCCACCTTGCCCAAAGCAAATGAATCAAGGCCTCGATACAGGTCGGCGAACACCAAATGCATCATGGATCGGCTAGCCTCCAGCTCCGTCAAAATGTCACCAATGAGAAGCTCTCCCCCCAGTAAAGAAGAGGATTTTAGAGATGAGACCGAGTGCTAGAGCTTTCACGTTGAAAATATTCCTAACCGGTAATCTTCGGAGGCTTTCGTCACCGAAAAGTTCTTTGAGGAATTTTAGCGAACACCTTGTGGGCCCCCAATGAGACTTTTCTCATACTCGAGTTTCTTTAAACCGAGAATAAGGTGAACGGATTTGGAGTAGCCTGGCCAAGGCATGACTCTTGCAAGGCCCCTGTGAAGCTTTAGGCCAGACAGATTGGATAGCTCCTCAAGGGTTACGGTTAGCTCCTGCTTCACAAAACGGAATACATGGGAATTCACATTCCAAAATGAAGCGGTACCAAAAAGGAGTTCCTACTGTGGAAGAACCTCTAGAAAGGAAGGAAGGCGAGATAGCCCAAGGCTCTCCAAATCGACGAGCTCACTGTCATTCAAACTCCCAAACCAGGCTGTTAGAAATATGGGCCCCAAGCCCAAGGAAGGGGGTAAATTGGCTCCAGGCCCTCCACGTAGGGGAGGGTTAGAAAGCGGGTCCATGAACATACAAAGATCTTCTGAGAAGACAAAAATTTATGTATGGTGATGGCCCCGCCTTAGAAACAACAAGAGCAAAAAGAACCAGTCAAAAGGGCCAAGACAAACAAAAAAGAAGTTATTTTTATACTAACTCAGGTATATAAGGACCCACTGCTCCCCAGGTTAAACAGGGCGCAACTATTAGTTGCGCCAGTGTTTTTCTCCCCCAGGTTGAGCCTGGCACAACTAACAGTTGCGCCATCACATTTTGGTCCCCATTTATGCCTGGCGCAACTAATAGTTGCACCAGTACATATTGTCTGGGATTTCAACATGGCGCAACTAATAGTTGTGCCACACTACAGTCCCCCCCTCTTCAGCCATCCCAGGACCCAGCTGTGGGGACTTACACCCCTTTTATTTTTTTCACACACCTCCTTTCACTAACAGTTTAGTAATTATTTTATTTATTCATATGCAGGACTGATCCTACATCAAAGCATACGCCCAAGGAGTTGCTTTCTGAGAATATTTTGGGCAAACACATCTTGCAGAGAAACAGGTCCGATGCAAAGAGATCATGACATAAAATCAAAGTAGAAATTCTAAAAATATTTTCCAAAAATAATGATCCAAAGTATCACATCAACCATCCCTAAAATGATTAAACAAATCCAAATCAAATTCCAAAGAGTACTGTGTTTTCAAAACAAAAACTAAAAGCCTATTCCTTGCTCGCGCCCTTTGATTTCTTGCGACGGCGAGAGGAGCTCTGGAAGGTCTGAATGTTCCCCACCCTGGACCACGCTTGCGAGATCCTACTAAGTAAAGAACGCGACTCCTTAGCATGAGCACGCTACAAGGCATAGTCAAAGTCAAGAGTCAGGATCAGTTAAGGGACAAATGATAATGAAATGAATGAGAGGAGTAGGGTAGCAAGGTACTCACTGTCTCCACCTCCCTAAGCTCTGCAAGATGACGATGGTACTCTGCATATTCCATGGCCGAGTTGAAATCCTATGTTCAGAACAATATAACATCAATTATCAGGGCAATCTTATAGCATGTACAATAGGAGGCTGAAATGGAAAGAGATTGGTCCGACAATAGACTTACCCCTAGAACCACCTCAGGAGGAGGGACACGGGCCACCTCAGCAGAAAGTCATGCTTGTTGATCCACGTCTGCACAGAGGCCCGAATGGAAGCTGTCATCCAGGCGCCGGAAGGTCCCATAGATCACGGGCGGATCGCCACCAGGGATACCAGCATGAGAGGTACCTGATGGACTAGCACCCGAGGAGCCCTCGCTCGAGGGACCCACACCAGAAGGGCCAACACTGGAGGGATCTTCCCCTGACATATCAGCTGTACCCATCCCGCCTTCACCATCTGAATCTTCCCCTGGAGCAAACTGTGAACAAAATAAAGATCCGCTTAGAAGGACTGAAGGACCGAACTAAAGCATAAAGGGAACTAACCCAAGCTAAGAAGAATTACCTGGTCGAGAGGGCCGCCGAACATAAGAAAATTGGTGCTAGGTACAAAGCGCGGCAAGATAAACCAGTACGGAAGGCACTCGTACCAAAGATGATAGTCCCCGGGCACATGGAGAGCATGGAAGGGAAGCCTATTATTGAAGAAGGCTGTGGTAAGCTCCTCGATACTACCAACAGGATACCAAACATCCGTTAGAGGGTCCACAGGTATGGCATAATAACCTTGGAATTGGTGCACGACTCGCTCCCTCAGATAATAGAATTTGGCCCATGCTCCATAGAAGAAAATGACGCGGCGATTGTTAAATAGGCGGGAAGTGCCTACAGCTGCTCGGTCCCAAAAGGGGGATGCAAGGTACGGGTCAGGGAGGATCTGCCTAAGTTAAAAGAAAAAAGAGAGAATCCAAGCAGTTAGCACATCAGTAAAGGGAGATTCCTGAGCTAAAAACAAATAAAGTTGAAAGAGAGTTTTACCTAATCAGGAGCCATCAAGTCGAGTTGGGACCTCAGACTTGTCTCCAAGTGCTTTAAACCTACATCGCGGCGCCGGGCCTGATTCCAGTTGCTGAGGAGGGGATAGGTGAGCACCTCCGAGAAAAGAAGCAGGCACCCAGGGTGAAAGTGATGGTATCACCATACCTGAAAAGGAGGGCATTGCACAAGAGTGGGTCAGTAGCGTATATGGATTCGAAAAAAATGGCAAAGGCAAAGGAATGAGGAATTACCTCCAGGGCGGCCCAAAATCCAACAGCAAACTTTAAATCCCCGGTCATGACCCGAGACAAATTGTACATCAGCCATGCATTCCCTGCCCCTCCCTAGTCATACCTATGGACGTCACCCCAGTTGTCTGTCACACTCAGCAGGGCTAGGCTGACTCGGCCACCGCTCGCATTGGTGAAAAGGTTCTTTCCAAGCAGGACCAAGAGAGTAATGCGGGCTAGGACGATCGCCTGCTCGGGCGTAATGTGGGTATGCTGTTGGTGAAGGAGGCCGACCTAGGAGGCCTCGCCCTGCATCTCGAGCCATGGGCCCGCTCTCCGATCTACAGAGATGAACTGCTCCCCCCGCGACCCATACACTATCTCAGGCCCCTCCTTGTGGCCCTCCTCAGGAATATGTTCACCCTTGCTTGACATGCTGGGGTAACAAAAGGCAACCACATTAGAATAGATCAGTGGTAAAGGATGGTTTTTGTGCTACATAACAAGAGAAGGTGAGTATGCTCACCCTCTCACTATTCATGGTCAGGAAGTAAAGATGCACACATACATAGGCAATAAAAAAGCACACACAAAAAATAACAAAATCCCTTTTAGGTTGAAAATGCAAAAAAATATCCCCTCCTTTCTATCTTAGAATGTAAAAAAAAAAATAACAATAATAAAAATAATAACAAAATAAACCCCCCTTTCTTTTATGTTTAAAAATAAAAGCCATTTAAAAAAAAAAAATTGTCATCAAAACCAAAGGGTCCTTCCTTTATGCCAAAAAAGGGGGGGTTTTAGAAAAAACAAACAAAAAAATCCTTTTCTTCATGGTTCATAAAATCAAAAAAAAAAAAACAAAACTCCTCCAAAAAATCCCTCCCTTTTATGCCCATAAAATCGAAAAAAAAAATCCTCTTTTACAGAAAAAAAAACTAAAACCAAAAAAATATATATAAATCAATGCCTTAGTTTTCAAACAATAAAATATTTAGAGGCAAAATCCTTTTCCTTAATTAAGTATAAGAAAGAAAATCGAAAAAAAAATTCCCCTTGATTAGTTTTCAATATATATAGGAACCAAAAATCATTTTTATTAACCTTTCAAAAAGAAACAAAAAAAAAATAACAACAAAAAAATAAACAAAATTTTTCCCTTTTCCTAAATAGTATCCTTGCTTGGTATTCAAGATAAAAACAAAGAAAAATAATAAATAAAACCCCTCTTCTAAGCACCAATAAAAACATAAGCAAAAATTATTATTGTTTACAAATATTAATAAAACCCATAAAACCACAAAAAAAGGAGGGGCATTATTCAGGAAAAACCATTCACACATCATCAATCAACATGCTTACAATGGAAATAAACTATTTTTCATCTAGGAATACAAGATCATGATCATATTTGCAAGAAAAAGCAAGAAAAATCAAAGAAAATAGGTGTTAAATGGTTACCTCTTAGAAGAAAAAAGGGTCTTTGATCTAGCGTGAGCCAACGATCGATCCACACAAGCAAAGCAACGGCAATGGGGCACGCGTAGAGGCAATGTAAAGCAACCCTAGGAGGGGGGCGGTTGTCGGTTTCAAAGAAGAAAGAGGGGGAGAAAAATTTGAAATAAAGCCCCCCTAGCTCGAACTCGGGCTGTTTAAATTCCCCCCAGCCAAGCCTGGTGCAAATAATAGTTGCGCCAGGCAAAATGTTTCCCACATTTTTCTTGGCGCAACTATTAGTTGCACCAGGCTATTTTGAGGCCCCTAGTGGCCTGGCGCAACTATAGTTGCGCCAGGCACTTAGGCCGTGTCTTGGGCCTGGTACGGGCCAGAGGGGAAGACCGGTCCCCCCACTCTTTTTGTTTGTTCTGTCGCTCCCGGCAGATGCACGGGCTCCCAAGGTGGCATTTCGATCATCCTTCGACTTGCCAAGAGAGCCGTGCTAAAATAAAAGCGAATCGAGATCAATGAGCACCCCAGTCCTACACAGGAAAATATAAAGAAAAATCCAAAAAAAACCCCACAAAGAAGCCGAAAGTATTCACAAGAAAAATTCACGTAAAATAATAGCTTCAAAATTTTCAAAAAAAATCACAGAAAATAACAGTTTAAAAATTCAAACAAAAAATTGCATAAAATGATAGAAAAATCAAAAACAGGTTTGTATTCCCCACAGAGACGCACAAGCATAAGGCGGTAAAATGTCAATAATCCGCAATGCAGTTGTGCCATACTAAAGTCCGGAGTCGGAGGTTTGCCTCAGATTTTTGGATCCTACTTTAAGGAAGGAGCAACAGTGTCGGTCTCGATCAAATAGTCAATGTTTCGATCGAGTCGACTCCACAACTAAATCTTTGTGACGAGCGTTCTGTTTTGGATTCATGTAAACTTAAGTGTCTTAAGCTTCAGATTCTCCATTGGAAAAGTTCAATCATTAGTTGAGACCAACCTGTTGAGAATGAGATTACATGTCAATCAAACTATGTGCAACCATGTATTCAGAAGGGTTCATTTCCCTTTTTATTTTCTGTAGGCTTAAAACCTGTATGGGCAGCGGTATCCCTGTAAAGTGTACCCCATGCATCTGGGTATCCGTATGATGGTCGTTTGAACCAAAAATTATACCTGGGCGGGTCCGGGTTGGGGCTTCCATCACCTTTGTTGTTGCTTATTGCCCCTGATGGGTGCATGATTATACATAGTTAATTGATGTTTATGATCATTGTCAACAGAGACCAGGATTTGATGTTCCTTCATGGAGATACCCCAATATTTGGTTGGATCTGTTCAAGGTAATCAAATTTGAATGCTCTAGGCCGTGTTAATCTAAGGCATGCTTCAATAATGGCACGCACTCCCAAAAAGCATTGTGACATCTATTCACTTCGCTTAGGCAGTCATGCTAAATAAACCTCGGGGTTGATGGGTTCGTCCAAAGACCTTGAACCCTTCTTTTAGTAGGGGCACCACGAATAGTCAGATGGGGCCATCAAATGCCTCGTAGGATTGAACGCAAACTGTGGAGCCTTGTGTATGCTTTCTTCGTGCCTATCTTTGAATGTGAGTCGATCCCCGATTTTTTTACTCACGAAGCTATTGCATTTAGAATGAATTTTAAAATATCGGATACCTTCAAAATCATCCCGAGAAGCAAATATCTTTCCCGACTATAGGGAGTTCGCAACTCATTCCACCTTGGTTATGCCCAGTAATGTCGCTAAGCGCTTGGTAACCGATT
This sequence comes from Chloranthus sessilifolius, assembly GCA_021018995.1. Lineage (NCBI taxonomy): Eukaryota > Viridiplantae > Streptophyta > Magnoliopsida > Chloranthales > Chloranthaceae > Chloranthus > Chloranthus sessilifolius. Next base: position 85,946,412 of record CM037594.1, on the reverse strand, counting down.
AGCTCGAGAAACGAATGTTTAGCCTGGCATCCCAAGGCTTTTTTTTCTCACCGTGTTACTCATTTAATGTTTGAAGTTCATTCTGAATGCAGCAGATCCGTCAGTAATGCCTTGGGCCTCTTTGGATGTCTCTTTTTCTTTGGCATTCAATCATTAATGATCAGATACTAAAGAGGGGCATCTGTAGACATCCAAATTTGGCCCAAGGCCCGATCAAAATACCTTTTGAGAGAGGTGCAATTTTGAGCTTTTGATGACATGTATGGAACCTTTAGGAACCACCCTAGGTCCCTTAGGAACCTAACCCGAAGCTTTAGAAATCAATCCCGACCCTTAGAACCCGTTCTGAACCTAAACCTAACCTTATCAAGCAAATGGTTGAGCAGGGGTGTACCAAAACCAACTATGGCCCTCTACTACAGTCGAATTTCATACCATTGAAAAGTAGAGGTCGTCAATTTTCCAACGGTCTAAGAATCGCCCCAATCAGAGGTATACATCAAAAGATACGGCAAACCGAGTCCGAAGGGCATAAGTATAAATTCATGTGGGCCCCCCTAGGGATTTTGCGCCAGTTATAATTTTGCCTAGCGCAACTATTAGTTGCGCTAGGCCAATTCTCCCAGATTTTAAGCCTGGCGCAACTATTAGTTGTGCCAAGGTTAAAGGTGGGGCCCAACCTTGCGAACCAACTTCCAGTCACTGTTTAAAACTGTTTTACTATACATTTGTCTAGCGCAACTATTAGTTGTGCCAGGCATATAAACAGTAATCTCTGGATTTTACCTCAAAAATCATGATTGGGGTTTGACTTGTTGACCTCCTTGGCCTTTGGGGTGTGTTTTGCTAGTTCTGTTGCACCCATTCCCTACCTATTTGCAACCCTTCAAGTGGCTCAAGGCCTCACCCCATCATCCACCAATGGAGGACCTTATCACACATCTCAAGGGTCCAAAAACCCTAGGAATCCTTAGATGTGAGATTACCTAATTGCTAAACCCATTTAGCTCTTAAGTGGTCTCCCAATCCACCCATTTTCTATAAATAGAGCCCCCCCACCCCTTGGTTGAGGGGTTGAGAACTTTGCTTAAGAGAGAAAGAGCTCAAAGTGAGAAGTTCTTCCTCCCTTTTGTGTACCATTTTTAACCTAAATTCCAGAATTCCAAAACCTCTGTCCAAGCTTGTTCTTATATCCAAAACCCTTAGCCTAGGTGTGTGTGATCCTCTAGAGCTTATCAAAGTAAGCCACGCAAGGCTCTCCTATGGTGCTACAAGGGCCCGAGGGCTCCGGCTATCCCCTTTCATCTCCTATCTCTTTCTAGCTCCCTCTATCCTCTCATTTGTGCCATTACACTGCTGACTTTTCGGTAGGAACTGAGAGGCACAAATAGGATTCTAATCCCTTTTAGGAAAGAGGACGCTATTTTCCTTTTTTTTGCTTCATTTTATTTTTGGCCATAAGTAGAGACCGGGTTAAGCCGGTTGATCGGGTGCCTAACACCTTCCCGATCGATAACCGAAGCCCCTACCCAGGAGCCTTTGGTGTAGACCGGATTCAAAGTCATATTTGTGGCACTTCGGTGCTTATAAAAATGATATAGGTATCCCGAGACACCAAAAGCTCTGGGTGGCCACTCTATATTTTTTTGCAAGCGAGCGCATCGCCGCGACGGGATGGTCACGAATTCCACGGTTGCACAAGTAGGTTGAGTAAAGGTCGAGCTATTTTTAACAGGTCAGATTCAGGTTTCGCTCAAGGTTTATTTAACAGGTTGGTTCAGGTTCGGGCTAAGAGAACTGATATGATCAACAGGTCAGGTTCAAGTTGACCATAAACCCGCCCCGAACCCGACCTGTTTGCATCCATGCGCATAGGTAAGCTGGAATCATATTAAACAATTCAACTGATTCTTGAAAAATTCAGCACTAGTGTAAGATTTAGGAGGAAATCTTGAATCGATCGCTCATTCATTTCGAATCATAGGATTCGAACTTGAATCGTAAGATTCAGACAACACTTTCAATGAGAGGCTCAGAGCAATCTTAAACAAGCACAAAACCGAATCTTGACATTACTTACGAGATTAATTTATTAAGAGTAAGAAAGACAAAACTTACCAAACCATAACAGATCCACCTTGTAACCAAAAGCCAAACATCACAATGCAATTGTCGACATTTCAAAATGCAGCATTATTAGTCAATATATTACACGAGCAGATTAGTAATAACAAATAAGCAGGGCAACACTGAAATCTAGAACATACTACCAATTACATATTTTAGGTACCATACTAAGAGAGGCTTTTCCCATATGCTCTTAGCAGTATAATCCACCACAATCTTGAAACAGAAATTGAAGGTACAAAAAAAAAACACCAAGTTAGGAAACATTCCAGTGAATCAAAATTATTCATAGTTACCTGGTTCGCACTAATCGAGCATGAAATGCTAACTAATTTAACAAACTTATTACCTAATTTAGGCTATATCTGTAGTAATTTCTCTAGTAATGTAGCAAACTACTAATCTATTACACCAAAATGCCAAAGCATCCTCATGCTAAAATTGAATGTCCAACATGTCCTTCCAGATATGACTCTCAAGTTGACTTGATAGATCTTTGTAAACAGATGCTTGTAATTATATCAAGAAGCCTACAAATAAATGGAATCAGGTGCTTAAATCTACTCCAATGAGGTCAATGTCTTTAGAGAAAAACAGTAACTGATCAACCTAGAAAAGAAAGGATAATAAGAAAGAAAAATAGAAAGGGAGCACCACCGTTGGTGTATATGTTACACACCAAACCAAAACTTGAATGTTCTAAGAGAGAGAAACAAAGTTGGGGAGAGAATGATTCAGAGAGAGAAAATTGAGAGTGAGAGAGATTCGTACAGAGAAAATTACTAATAATCCCAAAAGATTTCACATTTTATCGTGCGATACAAACAAATACACAATTTGCACCGAACAAGTATTGGTTATTATAATATTGGTTTTTTCTATTGTGGAAATCAACAAGCAATACAGAGAGTTCCACACTTGATTCCCAATATAGCCTTTTTATTATAAGAAACAAAATATAATTCAAACAAAAATGGCTTGTAGAGCAAGGGGGAAAAACCATACTGCATTATAAGCTTTCTTAATTTCTGATGGATTTGCATTCTTGCTAACTCCAAGTACATCGTAATAATCTTTTGAAGCCATTGATTGTGATCCTAACAAACAGTCACAAAAAAAATGCATTTTCATGGTCCATTACAAAACCAAACAAACACAGATTAAAAGCAATAAAAACATAAAAGAAAGAAACAAGAAAAAATTTAAATACCAATAGCATGAATCCATCTTGTTGTACAATGATTTCCACAAATAACTCCACTCTACATCTTGTCTCTCTGTTTCACTAATTGAGTAAACACATCCAAATCAAATACAAATACCCATGAAAACCCACACAAAAGAAAAAGTAAACTTAGGACCAGTTTGGATGTTACACAAAATTGTTACTAGTCATGATTTTGCGTGAATTTAAAACATAAAATGAGAAAATAATTGTTTATGTGACATAATCTAACTTTTTAAAGAGTCTAAGGATTGATCGTTGTTGTTCAATTTTGCCAATTTGGTGGTAAACAGATCCCAGGATCATACATTGTGTCGCGTTACAATGTATGATCCTCATTCCTTGACTTTTAAAAAAAAAATTTCTCTTCTAGATGATTTGATTATGGCATGGCAATCTCCTCCCTCCCTAATTCATCCCATAGAAGATTATAGAGCAGCAGATCTGGTTACAAATCATGGGGGTGAATGTTCTTCAGATGTTTTCCAAACACCACCAAACTTCTTGTGTGCACTTCTCCAAGAGGATGAAGTGGACACCTTTCAATTGAGAAGCATCAAATGGTTGCTTTCAGCAACCATTTAATGAATTGCCTATTTACCAATAATATATATATATATATATGTGTGTGTGTGTGTGTGTGTGTGTGTGTGTGTGTGTGACGACCTGACTTTTCCAATAATATATATATATAGGAAAGGTTGAACGATAAGCCGGACAGACAGAGTACACATCTGAGTAAAGCACAAATAATATCTAATATTAAAATAAATGCGAAAGCAAAAGGTAAATAAAAGAACCATCGATGATGGCCGACCATCATCGAAACATGGTTTAAATAGTAATCAAAAGTCAAGTATGAAACTGTAAAATCTAACTAAAAGGCCCACAACTCCAAGCCCAAACTCTCACCAAAAGTAAAATGTACTAGATCCTAAGCCAGAAAATATTCCTCAGGAGGAACCTCAGGCTCTTCCTCAAGTGCGTAATCAGGATCAGTCTTGCAGTCCCGAACAACCACATCAGTGTCTGGACCTGTGACGTATAGTCAGAGTGAGCTAACCAACAAAGCTCAGTAGAAAAATATCATCAACGACATTATATTTTAATTAGCATGGTTTGAAAACAAGTATCGGAATATTATATATCAAAACCAGAAATGCAGGTAAAAACAAAATTTAAGTGCAGAAATTATATGCAAGATCAGTTTCTAAATATGTGAAAACAGATTCAAGAATTGATGTAAGGTTCCAGTGTCTTATTATTTCTAACTTCTATATGCAAAGTTCAGTAATTCATGACTTAATCCTCAATTTAAAATACCTCCCGAGTAAACTATATCTCAAGAGCAAGAATAACCGATGGGAACCCCTACCTACCATCGTCGTTCATGAGCCCTTTTTAGGATGCAGCAAGACCTTACACTCAGGAGGGAAACTTATGTCAAGAAGATGTTCAGGAATTTTTGAGGGGTAGTTTAGGTCAATCATAAAACAAATACAGATACAAATATAAATCAGATGTAAGTTTCTTATATATAGTTTGGATTCTTGATTTCAAATTTTCAGCTTTTTAGAGCTTAAGCAGATTCAGGTTTCAGGGTTCAAGTAGATTCAGATTTTCAATTTTTCATCTCAAATTTCATTTTAAAGATATGATTTCAATGGCATATGCAAGTTCAAAGATTTTAATTCAAAATATCCATGCGAGTTAAAATAAAATACTGTAAAGATGAGATTCTCCTACCAAAATTTGGAGTTGTGCGAAGTCAAGCAAAATCCTATTGATGGCCTATCGCACTTAATCTATATCACAAATATACGACGATGCATCAAGGTTAACTCTAATAACAAATAATTTATACCTATTTAAGTATTTTCTCAAAATCGAGTCGAAACGGGCAAGTTTGTGCCAACATAGAATTTTATGTAACCTTCCCCTAATATTTTGACCTTCAAAATGATTGATTCACGAGTTGGTCAAAACATAAAAGTTGTAGAGTTTGTTGTTCTCTTTCCAACAAAAAACAAATCATGTCAATCAGAGTTTGGAGTAAAACATTACGGCTAAAATACCAAGACAGTATCGAAAAGAAAATGAAAACAAAGACAATTTGACGTAACCTTCCCCTAATTTTGTTTTACCTTTAAAACGATTGATTCATAAGTTAGTCAAAACATAAACATTGTAGAGCTTGATGTTATCTTTCTAACACAAAAAGAATCATATTAATTGGAGTTTAGAGTAAAATGTTACGGGCTAAAATACCAGGATACTATTGGAAAGAAAACGAAAATGAAGATAATTTTATGTGACCGTCCCCTAATATTTTGACCTTCAAAACGATTGATTCACTAGTTAGTCAAAACCTGAAAGTTGTAGAGTGTAATGTTATATTTCTAACTCAAAAAGAATTATATTAATTGGAGTTTAGAGTAAAAAGTTATGGATACAATACTAAGACCGTATCGGAAAGATAACGAAAGCAAAGACAAAAACCAAGTTCTGTCGTCGCTCGAGCGACGCGATTTTTCACCTCGTTTTCACCTGAATCGAATCCCACACATTCCCAAAATAAAACCCAAGTTTAATCTAATGATTCTAAACTTTAAACTCAATAAAAATCATACCTTTAATCAAGGATTTCACGCTTTGAAACGTGTCACGCAAACGGAGTTTCGAAACAAAATTGGCTGATTTCCTCGACAATTCACGCTGCGATCGCTCCTACGAGTTCACTAGGATCACTTCTATTCATTCCCAATGATCTTAACCTCTTCCAATTGTCAAAAATGAATCTAAGGGTTGATTCAATCTTGCCTTAGGTTTATGGATTTCAAACGAAAAAGGTTTTAGAGAAAAGGTTTCACAAAGCAGATCTCACAATAGGTGGCACGATAAAGGCGAAGTTTTGTAATCATAAAATGACTCAAAACGCAGCTAGATTTTTTGGCGTATGGCTCTCGTCTCCTCTTTCTCTCTAAGTAAATAAATTTTAGAAGGTCTTAACCTAAAGCATACGGGAATACCATTCCTCTTATAAAAGGGTTGCTCAATATGTTAAGCACACACACACACCTTAGTGTGTTAAACTTCTAATTCCAATAACTTAGGTCCGGTGTTGAGCGACCACACCAAGGTCAGTGCACGACTTTTGCACGAGGGTTCAAATGGCTCAAAATCAGAATCTGTCTGCACAATCACATCAAGATAAAAATCCAAACAAATGGCAACGTCGGTTGCCGAGCTGAATACGTACACAGGATCGGTTTGATTCGAGTCCAAAAATACAGGTCCTTACATTCTACCCTCCTTAGGAATCTTCGTCATAAAAAATGTAATGGGTAGCTTAAGTAAGTCTATGGTATGCCCTTATTCCAACATAGGTTCTTATCAAGACATAATCGAAATAGTCCAATGTCTAAAGAGAATGGGTCACGATGTGATACGCTTCACTAAGCATGCTTTTCAAGGGTGGCATCCCATACTGCCATAGAGGATTGTATTTGTACATGGATGCATACCTTCCCAAGTGTCACATGCCTAGAAACATACTTCACCGTGACTCAAACCTAGCACGCACACCTACCTCACCCTTCTCTCACTAGACCACATACACTATGTCGGTAAATACTCGAGTAGAAATTTTAGATGTCAAAATTGAATACTCGTTCAGAAGCGTAACCACATGCCTAGTATGCATGTCCTAACTGATGACACGGGTTCTACTGATACACGGTTCTAACCGAGAATGAATAAATATGATATTTAAGATTTTATTGTGTGATTGTTATAGATATATGTAATGTTTGTTTGAAAAAGAAGGAGTTTTAAACGTCAAAAGTACTTATATTTTTCTTAGATCTACATAGTTTATGATTTACCTTCATTCGAAAAGTTATGGGAATTGGTCGTGAATCTTTGCTTTGCGCTCCCAAGTGGCTCCCTCTGAAGAGTGGTTCCGCCACTTCACAAGTACTAAGGGAATGCTTTTCATTCTTAAGATCTGTTCTTTGCGATCCAAGATTTATACACGCTCCTCAACCAAAGATAAGTCTTCCTGAAGCTCAATGGGCTGGTAGTCTAATACATGAGTCAGATCCTTCACGTACTTTCGTAACCTGGATACATGAAACACATTGTGCATGCCCGATAGCTACGGTGGCAAAGCTACACTGTAAGCGACCTTGCTGACTCAACCCAATACCTCAAAAGGTCCAACATAGTGCGAACTCAGCTTCCCATGCATCCCAAGATGCATCACACCTTTTGTAGGAGAGATTTTGACAAAAATGTTATCTCCCACCTGAAACATAGGTATTAGTGACAAAACATAAATCACAACAATATCGAGGTGACCAGTGCTACAAAGCTCACCTGAAACTCAGCATGGTTCCATTTAAGATCAGCGTAGCTCTTCTAATGACTTTGAGCAATGTATAACCTCTCACAAATTACCCAAACTGTCTCGATCGTACTCTCCATGAACTCGGGGCCTAAAATGAGCTTCTCGCCCACTTCTTCCCAATTAAGCAGAGACCTGCACCGCTGTCCATATAAGGCTTCGTAGGGTGCCATGCCGATGCTAACCTGGTAACTGTTATTATAGGCGAACTCAATCAGTGGTAAATGTTGGTCCCATGACCCCTGAAAATCTAGCATGTAAGCACGTAGCATATCATCTATAATCTGATTCACCCTCTCAGTCTGGCCATCGGTCTGAGGATGGAATGCCATACTATAATCGAGCCTGGAACCCATCCCTTCTTGAAATCATTACCAAAACTGAGATGTGTACATCAGGTCTCTGTCGGATACGATGCTGACCAGAATACCATGCAGCCTAACTATCTCCTTGATGTATAACTCTGCGAGCTTGTTGGCGGTATACGACGTATTATAAGACAGGAAGTGTGCAGACTTAGTCAATCGATCCATAATGACCCAGATGGCATTGTGTTTTCTCAATGTCCTTGGCAACCCAAAAATAAAGTCCATTGAAATGGCCTACCATTTCTACTCGGGTATCGGTAGTGGTTACAACAGTCCTGTCGAATTTCAATGATCAACCTTAACCTACTGACATACAAGACATCTCGAGGCATACTTAGCGACATCTTTCTTTAAACCCCTCCACCAAAAGCTTTTCTTTAAGTCTTGGTATATCTTGGTACTGCCAGGATGAATAGCGTATATAGACTTATGAGCCTCTTCCAAAATGGTGTCCCGAAGCTCAGTACTAATTGTTACGCATACCCGGTCTCTAAATAACAAGGTGTCGTCAGCTTTGACGGAAAAATCTATTTTACCTCCCCCAATCACATGCCGTCTGATAGCCATAAGCTCATCATCCATCATTTGAAGTCTGTGAAAGTTCTCATAGAGAGTAGAGCGTATCACCAGTGTAGCCATTAACACACCTGAACCTTTTACATCAAATCTCATGCTACTTAGAGCCATATCTTCCAATAGTTGCCATCGTCACACCCTTGCGGTGAGATGTGATAACTGAGCAGAGAACTTCCGACTTAATGCATCTGCCACTACATTTGCTTTCTCGGGGTGGTACTGGATGATACAATCATAATCCTTCAAGAACTCCATCCATTGACGTTGTCTCATATTCAACTCCTTCTGTGAGAAGAGATACTTGAGGCTTTTATGATCAGTGAATATATCGAAGGTCTCCCCATAAAGGTAATGCCTACAGATCTTCAAGGCAAAGATCACTACAGCCAACTCAAGTTTGTGTGTCGGATAATTCTTCTCATGGTCTTTTAGCTGTCTAGATCCATAAGCAATGACTCTCTTATTCTGGTTACGCACATAGCCTAAATCCCCATACGATACATCATTGTACACTGCAAAGCCTCCCCTGCCTAACAGTATAGCAAGTACTGGTGCAGTAGTCAATCATTTTTGGAGTTTCTAAAAACTCTGCTCACACTACTCTGTCCAATCAAATTTAGTGTTCTTCTTCGTAAGTTGTGTAAGCGGACCTGATATCTTTGAGAAAAACCTTCTATAGTAACCTCTTAGACCGAGGAAACTACAAACCTCTGTAACAGTCTTCAGCTGTTCCCATTTCATTACTGACTCAATCTTTGCTGGGTCAATTGTAATACCGGTCTCAGTGACAACATGGCCTAGGAAACTGACCTAGTCAAGCCAAAACTCACACTTGCTAAGTTTTGCATATAGCTGATGGTCTCTGAGGGTTTATAAAGCTACTCGTAAGTGCTGCTCATGTTCTTCTCACGTCTTTGAAAGATGAGGATGTCATCTACAAAAGCTACTATAGACTTATAGTTAAGTAGTGAAAAATGCTAGTTTTCACCCCTTAACCTGATCTTTACAGGATCTATGAGCACATTAATAAACCTCTGTTGAGCCTATTTTGTAGATAGCAATAAAAGATAGGAAAAATGCAGAAAACCATTCAAGAATGCCACACAAGGAAGTCTATCTCTCAGCATAGTACAGACCCAGTAATAGCACACCATTGGACCCTTGGGGCGCATGGCAACAACAGGGCAAGGCGAAGGAAGTGAAAATAGGTTGAAAACATCCTATCGAGAGGTTATCTGAAGACTTCAATAAGAGCTAAGAGCCAGAAATGGAGGAATTCGTGTAGTTGGAAAGGTTTTGATAGGATCTGAAGGCAGAGAAAAGACGGATTCGTGTGGATTGAGGAGTTCGATAGGATCCAAGAACCTATCAAACAGTTGAAAGAAAGGAAGAAACCACCCTATCGAAAGCCTGCCTGAGGTGTAAGGGGAACCTATCGAATGGTTTCCTGAACCTATCGAGATGGAGACGTTAGAACATAACCTACTGAAGGGTGCTTGAGCCTTTTGAAAGGAGTGAGAGCAATCCTATCGGAATGATGGCATGTAGAGCTGAACCTATCAAAATGGTCCTCGAACCTATCGAAAAGCTTCTCCAACCTGTCGAATGCTCCACACAAAGGGCTGAAAATGCTGAAGCCTTAAGAGAAGAATCATCCTATCGAAACCTATTGAAGAGACTTGGGAACCTATCAAAATGGGCCACAAAGCTACATTTGAACCTGTCAGAAACTTCCTGAACCTATCAAAATCGTGTGAAGAACTCAGAAAATTAGCTATGCACACACTGTAACTTGGTGACCTGCTGCACGTAAATTGAGGCACGTTGGTGACAGGCACGACGATCTAAAAGATGCCCTAGGAAATCCTAACCAACCCACATGCTCTAACAAACTCTGAGGACCTTCTAGAAGGGAAGATTGGCGGGAAAAAAAAGAGAGAAAGCTTTATATTGAGATCCGCAATTGCAATTGGGGGGAGATCAAGATTTAGATCAAATTCTGGAGATCAGAGCTTGCAGCAAATTCCATGTTCCCTCTTTTAGCTCAACTATGGTTGGCTAATTCCCTAGGAGCAGCGAGGAGAGAAGTTAGATCTATAATTAGGAAAGGTTGAGAGTGTTGCTGTGGGTTAATTGCTGTACAGACTACAGATCTGAGAGCATGTCATTGAAGAGCGAGTTTTTCTTGCAATGTAAATGTTGTTTTTATTGTTTTATTTGGATCTATAGTTCCTTTGGTTCTATTTGGTGCTCGATCAGATTTGTGTAGAGGAGTCTGTTGATCAGCTCACCCACTTAACTGGTAGACCTCTTGGATACCACCTGATCTCCCTAGATCTTATATCCCTGTAATTTCTTGTGTCTGTGACCTAGAAATTGCAGCATTTGTAGTGGTTTTAAAGCTCTTGGTGAAACCTTTGGTTTGGAGGAAGTCCCTAGGATGATCTGTGACCATTAAAGTGGACAGATCATAGCCTTAAGAGCAGTCCAATCTCTGGTTTCTATTGGATTCTTATACCATAAACCTTTAGATCGGATGAAGTCTATAGGATGGTTTGTGACCATTAAAGTGGACAGACCATAGCCTTAAGATTAGTTAAATCCTTTGGTTTAAAGTGGAGCCTTCTACCCTGCATCTGTGCTTGTAGCCAGCTGAGGGATTTGTGAGCTTTGAACCCTTGTAACATGACTAGCTCAACCTGATTGCAGTGAGACCAATCACTAATCTGCTCTTCTCAATTTTCTAATTTTAAACCCTTCCATTTGCAAGATCTAGATCTTTGGACTCGATCTCAGTTAATTTGCATTTCAAGTATAGTTTAGTTCAAGTGACAACCTTGTTTAACCTCTCTCCTTTCTTTTAGCTAACTTAGCATTAGTTAAGGTGCCAGATCTCTTACAGATCTAGAGATTACCATATTTTGAACTCACCTCCCTGTGGACATTCCCTTACTTATTAAAGCTTGCTACAAAGGATCCTGTATCCTGCAGGTCTAGGATATTTTTGTTGTGCTGAATCCATCCCTTATTTTACTCTGATTTTATTTGGGTTTTAGGAGCTTTTGATAGGTCAAGCTCACCTTTCGTTAGGTCACATGGTGATTTCGACAGGATTTTTGATGGTTTCGATAGGCACTGAGGCCTATCGAAAGGATGGTTCCACCTATCGGGATCCTGTCGAATCATCCCTTTTGAAAGCTTTGTCAGCTAAGCTTTCGACAAGACGCATGAACCTATCAAAACCATCCAATTCATCCTATCAAAATCATATTTCACCCCTTATATACCTGTCAATAGGTCATTTGTGCCTCATTCCCTACCTCTGTAAAACCCTAGCTCTCTTCCTCTCTCTTTTGCCTCCCTCTTTCTCCACTAAATCCTTGTAGAACTTCAGCTATTTAGTCAGCCATTTCGTAAGCGCATTGAGCTTGCGCAGAGGAGCATTTTGCATTCGATTTTGGAAAAATTGGAGTTATGCATTGCGATCTCTGTTAAACCCTAGGAATTTTGGGGTAAGTTGCCTTCCCACCGTCAATCTGTTGTTGTTCTAATTGTTAACCTCTGAATTCCATTACAAGTTGGTGAGTGAGCAATCTCTAAGAGTAAAATGGCTGAGCTTGAGGAAACCCTAGCAAACCTACTCCAGAGACCAGCTGCTTCTACCCCCAAATCTTCCAAGAAATCGAAGCCAGCTTCCAAACCACCTGTTAAGAGGAAGCTCTCTGAAGAGACACCCAAGAAGGCCCCTAAAGGCAAGAAAGCCAAAGCTGTCGAAATTTAGGAGCTTGAGTTGGAAACACCCTTAGAGAGAGCTGCTCTTACAGTAGAGCTTCCAGCTGGGTTAACCGCTCCCAATGAGTTTGTAGAGAATTTGAGTCTTGTCCCTGAGACAGACTTTGATCTGGCATATTTTTCCAACATTGGGGAGTGCCAGGGGACATTGGAATATTTGAAGAAAGAAGGTTTGTTGCCCCTGCTTTCACCCTTGAAGGAAAATGTGTACCCCAAGTTGGTGAAATTATGGTGCTAGAACCTGACAAAGAAGGTGGTGCCTGGGGCTGAGGATGTACTAGAAATCTCGATTAATGACTAGCAGTTGATTGTCGATTGTAGAGACATTGGGATGGTTTTGGGAGTCCCATATCAATTTGACTCCACCAGAGCTAAGGAAGCACCTATAGGTTCTACATTTAGAGAAATGGCCAAATAGCTTACTAACGGAATAGTGGGTTCTGGTGAATCCCTGATGAGAAGAGACCTACATCCTACCCTAAGACTCATTGATACCATTTTGAGAAAAAATGCCTATGTCATTGGGCATTTGCAAGAGAGAAGGGCCCCATTAGTAGATGCCCTATACTACTGTTCAAAGGGGCAATTTGTGAATGCACCTAAGCTGATTTTTGATACAATGGTAGACATCAATGACAAGGTGCTAAAGAGACAAGCTTTTGCTAAGGGAGGAGGTCTGCCCTTCTGCAGACTCGTCACATGTCTGCTCAAGACTGGAAAGTATGTGATCAAGAGAACTGAGCCAATGGAGAAGCTGACCATCAAAGTGTATGGAAAACGGGAATGGTCCACCAGCCTCACCTTGATTAAGAAGAGTAAGCCAGCTGGAATGGAGGACGCTGAGAAGGCACCCACTATCGTGGCAGCAGATATTCCGGCCAAAATACCCTCATCCATCCCTCCATCTACCATACCTGTCCCATTACCCACACCTCCACTCATGTTGTTTTTCCCTTTGTATCCGTCCCTCTTCCAACATACCCCTTTCCACCCATCTCTAAACCAGTTTTACCTTCACCCGCCACTCAGGCCTTCCAACTTGCAGTCCTTGAACCCCCCACATTCTCTGAGCTTCCATCTATCATATCTTCTCCACCCATTAGCCAACCCATTGCTAATTTCCCCCCTCCGCAACCCCCTCTGCATACACTGGGTGGGGACCAGTTCACCACTACTGGTTCACTACCCTCATGACTTCAATTGTGGAGGATGTTGCTCATGAGTACACTCCACTTCCTGACTCCCCACATCCCACTCCTCATTTTAACCATGCACCCTCCTCTCCTTTCCATCCCATTCCAACACCTGTCCCCTCTACCCCCACCATGCCTGACAGTTTCACCCAAATTCTCTCACTCCTACAGTCCATTCAATCTCAATTGACCATAAACACTGACAACCAAACCCTCATGAGCTCCTGCCTTCAATCAATTCAATCCACCCTTACCCCATCCTCTCCAGCCCCTCAACCCCCTCCCACTTCCCCTCTCTCCCCTATCCACGTACCCATACATTTATCTCCTCCTCCTTCACCCATAGCTTCACCACCCCTTGCTACTACCCAGTCTGGGGAGGTATCAACCCCATCTCTCCCCCCACCTTCATCTGTTCTCCCTTCATCACCCCCTATAATTGCTTCTGCAGTGGCTGAATCACCCATCACCTACTCCCCCCTCTCTCTCCACCTATTTTCAAAGATGCCTCCACCCAAACTGATCCATGGGAGGATCTAGTTCTCTCCACCCCCTCCTCTACATCCACTACACCCTTGTCCTTGCCCATTGTCCTTAGACAAAACATATACATCTCCCCTTACCTCACCCTGCTGTATGCCATGAGGGACAACCTTTACATCCAAAGGGATGTCCTGAGAGGTATGGCTGCACTCTAAGCTTCCCTTGAAGCCCCTTATGAGGAGAGGATTGCCAACATAGAATTAGAGCACAGAATTAAGCTCCGAGATATCTCTCAAGGGTGGACTGAAATCCTGACTCGTTATGAGTCAGCAAAATAGTTGGCTGCTGCTGAGAGTCTAATTGCCAAATATGAGAAGAATAATTTTGAGCTTCTTAAGAAAAAATTAGCCAATACTCAGGAGAGACTCAAGGCCACCAAGGAACTCTCTGATGCCAACCTGCTCTATGCCGTGAAACAAATTGACATATTGGAGAAAAAGGTTGCTTCCTTTACCTCTCAGCCCCTTCAACCTACCCCTCTAGCTACCACACCTCCTACTGAGCCTCCCTCCACTCAACCCTGCCCCCCTTCTAGAACTCAACCTCCTCCTACCCCACCTGTGGATGTTCACCCTCCTCCAGCCCAGGAACCTCCCCCTACTCAACCTGCCCTTCCAAAATCTAAAAGGGCTCCCACCATGAAGAAAGTTACTGCCAAAAGATCTGCTCCCTCTGCTGCTTTTGTCAAGAAAGGAAAGAAGCCTGCTGCCCAGTCTGAGGAGGCAGCAAAGAACCCGCAACAGCAATCAAAATCTATTGGAAAAGATCCTTTATCTAAGGATGAGCTGAAAAACCTGGCTGACCTCTATGGTTGGCCAGATGATGCCTATAAATAGATGTGGCAGTATGTTGTTTTAGTTTCTTTTTCACTTATCTCATGTATATATTTGACATATTAATACAATTTTGTCTTCATGTATTTTTGTTTTTTTTACTGTGTCGATATTTTCTTCCCATGCCTCTCTACTGATTTCATAGTGTAAAATAGTGGGGACACGGTTTCAATTAGGTTTGGGGGTATGGCAGGTATGTCAATGAAATGAGTCAATGATAGTGCAACTAGGCTAAAAAGGAGTGTTTGGAATTAGAGTAAATTCTCACTTGATTATTTTTTAAAAGAGGAAATTAAAAAACTGCTTGAAACTGAAATAAGTTGTAGCCCAATATTTTTCATGAAATGTCAACAATTTTCGAAAAAAAAATAATAATCTTGAAGTGTAGTAAACCTGAAATGAGAGAAGATTGTGAAGATACACCGCTGAAAATTTGATGGAAGGCCATATCCAGTGAGATTTGGGCCTGAAATTTTTTTTTTTCTCTAAAGAGTGTCTTGGCAAATTCCTCTGCTCTAAAGACTAATTGAACTCATTTCTAGAAGTTAGGCAAATCCAAGTTGAAATAGCTTGACATCATTCATGACATGGAGGACATGAAGTAAGGCCATCCCTTGGACAGTTTGAGCCTAAAATGGCCTACCTTTGAACTGCCCTTGATACACACCACTTGAGCCATAAAAGTCCCAGTTTCTTTTGATAAAAAATCAGAAAATTTGAACCCAAAACCTCAGTGACTTGATATAGCTTGTCCCTCACTTTGAGATTTTAGAAGATAGAGCTGGTGTGATTTTTGGTTCAGAAAGAGGAAAACTCATTTGGTGGTGTTGTGGCATTCCAATACAAAAAAATAAAATAAAATAAAAAAATAGAGCAAAAGGATGAGAAAGAGAAGTCACTTCATTTGAAAATCTACAAGAAGATAAGAAGCTGATAACTTTAAGTCTGAAATTCTAAACAAAAAGTTAAGAGGTGCTGAAATGAAGAAGGTTGAGCTACAGACCACCTCCTTACCTTTACTGATTTCTCAATTTGAATCCCTTTTATCCTTTCATTCTTTTACAAACCTCATCCCTAAGCCACATTACAACCCAATAAAAAGACCTTACTGATCTGAAATGAATTGAGCTGTCATGTGGAGAGAAGGATTTGTTTAATCTATGGTATAAAGAGCTAGAAAATTTCAGGAATTAGAGCAATGCCTATGCTCATGCTTGCAGTCCTATTTGAGGGCTGTAATTGCTCTTGAGCTGTGTGAAATTCTATACCCTTCATTTTTTGTTGTGAGTGAACAGCCCTGGTGAGACTTAGGTCTAAAATCCAATTTGATGGGAGTAGTATCAAAATAGAATTCTCAAGTGAAAGGTGAGCCATGCATTAAATTTTAGGAGAAATGCCTTGGCACGAGTTGAGTGATGGTGAAGGATTACAGTAGACTTTCAAGTTTTGAATTGATGCTTTTTCTGTTGAAATTCCTCTAATGAATTGAATGGACATGGTGTGAATTTATTTTATTTACTTAAACTTTGTCTTAGCAGGATGCACTACTATTAATTAACTTTATTGGAGAAGTTTGTGGGTATCTTCACTGAAAACCCTCAGGAGACTTCACTCCTCCACTAGGGATCACCTAGGGGTTTAAAAGGCTTCATGCATATGCTAAATGCATCCGTGATCCCTACGAAAGTGGCATTTTAATTTTCTTTAATTTTCCTTTGCTCAGGGACTAGCAAAGCTTAGGTTTGGGGGTGTGTTAAGTAGTGAAAAATGTCAGTTTTCACCCCTTAACCTAATCTTTGCAGGATCTGTGAGCACATTAATAAACCTCTGTTGAGCCTATTTTGTAGATAGCAATAAAAGATAGGAAAAATGTAGAAAATCATTTAAGAATGCCACACAAGGAAGTCTATCTCTCAGCACAGTACAGACCCAACAATAGGACACCATTGGAGCCTTGGGGCACGTGACAACAGCAGGGCAAGGCGAAGGAAGTGAAAACAGGCTGAAAACATCCTATCGAGAGGTTATCTGAAGACTTCGATAGGTGCTAAGAGCCATAAATAGAGGAATTCGTGCAGTTTGAAAGGTTTCGATAGGATCTGAAGGCAGAGAAAGGACGGATTTGTGTGGATTGAGGAGTTCGATAGGATCTAAGAACCTATCGAACAGCTGAAAGAAAGGAAGAAACCATCCTATCGAAAGCCTGCCTGAGGTGTAAAGGGAACCTATCAAATGGTTTCCTAAACCTATCGAGATGGAGACGCTGGAACATAACTTACCGAAGGGTGCTTGAGCCTTTCAATAGGAGCGAGAGCAATCCTATCAGAATGATGGCATGCAGAGCTGAACCTATCGAAATGGTCCTCAAACCTATCGAAAAGCTTCTCCAACCTGTCGAATGCTACAGACAAAGGGCTGAGAATGCTGAAGCCTTAAGAGAAGAATCATCATATCAGAACCTATAGAAGAGACCTGGGAACCTATTGAAAGGGGCCACAAAGCTCCATTTGAACCTATCAGAAACTTCCTAAACCTATCAAAATCGTGTGAAGAACTTCTCAGAAAATCAGCTATGCACACGCTGCAACTTGGTGACCTGCTGCACGTAAATTGAGGCACATTGGTGACAAGCACGATGATCCAAAAGATGCCCTAGGAAATCCTAACCAACCCACATGCTCTAACAGAACTCTAACAAACTCTGAGGACCATCTAGAAGGGAAGATTGGCGGAAAAAAAAAGAGAGAAAGCCCTATATTGAGATCCCCAATTGCAATTGGGGGGAGATCGAGATTTAGATCAAATTCTAGAGATCAGAGCTTGCAGTGAATTCCATGCTCCCTCTTTTAGCTCAACTATGGTTGGCTAATTCCCTAGGAGCAGCGAGGAGAGAGGTTAGATCTATAATTAGGAAAGGTTGAGAGTGTTGCTGTGGGTTAATTGCTGCACAGACTATAGATCTGAGAGCATTTCATTATAGAGCGAGTTTTTATTACAATGTAAATGCTATTTTTATTGTTTTAATTGGATCTATAGTTCCTTTGGTTCAATTTGGTGCTCGATCGGATTTGTGTAGAGGAGTCTGTCGATTAGCTCACCCACTTAACTGGTAGACCTCTTAGATACCACCTGATCTCCCTAGATCTGATATCCCTGTAATTTATTATATCTGTGACCTGAAAATTGTAGCATCTGTAGTGGTTTTAATGTTGTGGGTGAAACCTTTGGTTTGGAGGAAGTCCCTAGGATGATCTGTGACCATTAAAGTTGACAGATCATAGACTTAAGAGCAGTCCAATCTCTAGTTTCAATTGGATTCTTCTACCATAAATCTTTGGATCGAATGAAGTCTATAGGATGGTTTATGACCATTAAAGTGGATAGACCATAGCCTTAAGATCAGTTAAATCCTTTGGTTTAGAGTGGAGCCTTCTACCCTGCAGCTGTGCTTGTAGCCAGCTAGGGGATTTGTGAGCTTGGAACCCCTGTAACATGACCAGCTCAACCTGATTGCAGTGAGACCAATCACCAAGCTACTCTTCTCCATTTTTTATTTTTAAACCCTTCGATTTGCAAGATCTAGATTTCTGGACTCGATCTCAGTTAATTTGCATTTCAAGTATAGTTTAGTTCAAGTGACAACCCTGTTTAACCTCTCCCCTTTCTTTTAGCTGACTTAGCATTAGTTAGGGTGCCAGATCTCTTACAGATCTTGGGATTTACCATATTTTAAACTCAGCTCCCTATGGACATGCCCTTACTTATTAAAGCTTGCTACAAAGGACCCTGTATCTTACAGGTCTAGGATATTTTTGTTGTGTTAAATCCATCCCCTGTTTTACTCTGATTTTATTTTGTCTTTATCATTACACAATAAATTAGCACACTGAAATCGCCCAACACTTATCCAAATGTAATTTGAATATCAGATTCATCAAGTCCATAGATGATGTGGGTGCATTTATCAACCCAAATGGCATGACCAAGAACTCGTAGTGTCCATATCGAGTTCTGAATGTTGTCTTTTGAATGTCTTCAAATTTGACTTTTAACTAATGGTAGCCTGACTTCAAGTCAATCTTTGAGAAGAACCTTACTCCTTGTAACTGATCGAACAGATCATCAATTCTCGGAAGTGAATAACGGTTCTTAATTGTCAACTTATTTAGCTGGCGGTAATCAATGTAAAGCTGCATTGAATCATCTTTCTTCTTCACAAACAAAACCAGTGCTCCCCAGGGTGATACACTCGGTCTGATAAAACCCTTATCTAGCAATTCCTGAAGCTGCTCCTTTTAACTCTTTCAATTCTGCAGGCGCCATTCGATATGGAGCTTTCGATACAGGTTCGGTGCCCGGCGCTAACTCAATCTCCCTGTCAGGTGGTAATCTAGGCAGATCTTTAAAAAAAACATCCGGATACTCGCAAGCAATCATAATATCTACAATATTTTTCTTCTCCTCATAATCTTGCAAGTATGCCAGATAACCACAAGACTCGTTCCTCATCATATGGTCTGCTCGAATGGCAATGATAAATGGTGCCACACAGGATTTGACTCCACAAAATCGGAAATATTTTCTTTTCGACAGGCGGAATGTCACAATTTTCCGAAGACAATCCATGCTAGTGTGGTAAGCAGATAACCAATCCATCCCTAGTGTCACGTCAAATCCTTCCATGCTCAAAATAATCAAATCAACTATAGTCTCATGGTCTTCAATCGTCACGTTCACAGATTGACACACGGTATCGGTGCTCACTGAGTTACCTATAGGAATTGGCATTGTCAAGATGAAATCAAGGGCCTTGGGAATGATGCCCAACTTCTCGGTGAACAACAGAGTGACAAAAGATTGGGTAGACCCGGGGTCTATCAACACTCGTGCTTTGATTTTGCTTACGTCGCCCTCACAACACATAAAAAGGGTACTTTAGTTTAGACAAACGTTTCAATTAAAACTTTCTAAGCATGTGTGTTCATCCAAGCGATTATATATATAACAAAATAAAATAAGAAAATATCTCAACTTTTAATAATACCTTGGATCACATCGTTTGACGTTCCGACTTCCTGAGCTGTCACGGCATAGGCTCGACCTTGAATAGTAGGTTGGGTCGATCTTTGAGTAGATGTCAACTAGTTCTTCCCTTATCCCCTTGAGGACAATCCTTAACCATGTGTCTGATTGCGCCACACAGGAAACACGCTCCAGTGTTTCTCCTACAATCCTCAGTCTTGTGTGGTTTCCCACACCTTAGGCACGTAGTGATCGAAATAAAAGATGGCGCCTGAGAGGATTCCTGTGCCACTGAAGCTCCACTAGCCGTAGAACCTGCTGGTCGTACAGATTGCACAGGTGATGATGCTGCCGATCTTTGATAAGGGTTCGGTCTAGAAGAAAATGTTGATCTAGAAAATGCAGGTTGAATAAGGTTCACTGGCGGCTTCATAAACTTGGCCCTCTTATTCTCATAAGCACCTGACTGCCCTTGCACAACCCTGTCCTTGTTCGGCTAACTCCTCAAGAATCGCTTATGAATTTCTTCCTCAGCTATGAGGGCCTTTGACAGTACTCCTCCATATATTTCTATTTCCCACATAGCCACGCTCTCCTGTATACTCGGCCTAAGACCCAGCTGAAATTTTTTGGCCTTCATCATATCGGTGGCCACATGTTGAGGTATATACCTTGAAAGTCGCGTGAACTCATCTCCATACTCTCGCACTGACATTGTCCCCTGCTTCAGCTCGATAAACTGGACTTCCATCTGATACCTGACGATCTTGGAAAAGTATTGATCGTTGAACGCCTCGATAAACTCAACCCATGTCCAAGGGGTATTGGGAAACTCCTGCTCCCTGTGTCTAGCCACAGACTTCCACCATGGTTCAGCTTGTCCGTCAAGTTTGAAAGTTGCCCAATGAACCTTCTCGACATCGGTGTACTGAAGTACTTCAAAGATCTTTTCCATCTCATCTAACCAACCTTCGGCCTCCATTGGATCGGTCTGTCCAGAAAAATTTGGAGGTCTCATCCTCCTGAATTCGACAAATTCGGAGGATTGTTGTTGTTGTCCAGCAGAAATTAGCTCTGCTTGCTAGGCGATGGTAGCAGTCTGCTAAGCCATAGATGTGGTCTGCTGAGCTATGTTGGTGCCCAGATTTTCTAACACTTGTTCCATTCTTCCATCCTGACCTCTTTCAACTCCAACTGGAATTGTGTTGGAGCCGGTTGCAAAAGCAACTCCCCTAGAGACATCGACGCCTTCAGGAATGCCCTCTAACAAAACTGTCCTACCTCTAACTCTGCCTCTAAGTCTTGGGGCCATACTGATCTGTCATTGTGAAAACAATAACATTGGTCAGTATTCAGATTATGACCACAGTCATGCACACAGTCATAGTGGACTCAGGACCTAACAACATAACTCTGATGCAAACTATACCGGGTCACGATTGGGTTCTCATGGGTCCTTAGAGAATCTAAAGCCATGGCTCTGATACCAACTGTGCCGACCCGACTTTTCCAATCTCTTAGGTATAGGAACGGTCGGTTCGCCAACCTATCGATTGAACGATCAGCCGAACAAACAGAGCATACATCAGAGTAAAGCGCAAATAATATCTAATATTAAAATAAATGCAGAAGTGAAAGGTAAAGGTAAATAAAAGAACCACCGATGATGGCTGACCATCACCGAAATATAGTTCAAACAGTAATCAAAAGTCAAGTATGAAACTATAAAATCCAACTAAAAGGCCCACAACTCCAAGTCTAAACTCTCACCAAAAGCAAAAATAAACTAGATCCTAAGTAAAAAAATACTCCTCAGGAGGAACCTCAGGCTCTTCCTTGAGTACATAATCAGGATCAGTCTCGCAGTCCCAAACAACCACGTCAGTGCCTGGACCTGTGATGTATAGTCGGAGTGAGCTAACCAACAAAGCTCAATAGAAAAATATCATCAACGACATTGTATTTTAACTAACATGGGTTTCAAAACAAGTATTGAAATATTATATGTCAAAACCAGAAATGCAGATAAAAACCAAGAGCAAATGTAAGGTTTCTAAATATGTGAAAATAGATTCAGTTTCTAAATATATGAAAATAGATTCAAGAACAGATTTAAGGTTTCAGTGTCTTATTATTTCTAACTTCTATATGCAAAGTTCAGTAATTCATGACTAAATCGTCAACTTAAAATATCTCTCAAGAAAACTATATCTCGAGAGCAGGAATATAGCTGATGGGAACCCCTACCTACCATCGTCGTTCATATTTCAGGATGCAACAAGCCCCTACACTCAGGAGGGAAACTTGTGTCAGAAAGATGTTCAGAAATTTTTAAGGGGTCATTCAGGTTAATCATAAAATAGATGCAGATATTAATATAAATCAGATGCAAGTTTTTTATGTATAGTTCAAATTCTTGATTTCAGATTTTCAGTGTTTCAGAGCTTAAGAAGATTCAGGTTTCAGGATACAGATAGATTTTTAGTTTTTCATCTCAAATTTTAGTTTACAGATGTGATTTCAATGGCATATACAAGTTCAAAGATTCTAATTCAAAATATCCATGTGAGTTAAAACAAAATACTGTAAAGATCAGATTCTCCTACCAAAATTTGGAGTTGCGCGAAGTCAAGCAAAATCCTATTGATGGCCTCTCGCCCTTAATCTACATCACAAATATACAACGATGCATAAAGGTTTACTCTAATCACTAATAATTTAGACCTATTTAAGTGTTTCCTCAAAATCGAGTCGAAACAGGCAAGTTTGTGCCAAGATAGAATTTGATGTAACCTTCTCCTAATTGTTTGACCTTCAAAATGATTGATTTACGAGTTGGTCAAAACACGAAAGTTATAGAGTTTGTTGTTCTATTTCCAACGCAAAAAGAATCATATCAATCAGAGTTTGGAGTAAAAATTTACAGATAAAATATCAAGATAGTATCAGAAATAAAACAAAAATGAAGACAATTTTATGTAACCTTGCCCTAATTATTTGACCTTCAAAATGATTGATTTACAAGTTAGTTGAAACACAGATATTGTAGAGCTTGAGGTTATCTTTCCAATGCAAAAAGATTCATATTAATCAGAGTTTGGAGTAAAAAGTTACAGATAAAATACCAAGATAGTATCGGAAAGAAAACAAAAACGAAGACAAAAACCTAGTTCTGTCCTCGCTCGAGCGATGCGATTTTTTGTCTCATTTTCACCTGAATCGAATCCCACACATTCCCAAAATAAAACCTAAGTTTAATCTATTGATTCTAAACTTTAAACTCAATAATAATCATACCTTTAATCAAGGATTCCACGCTTTGAAACGAGTCACGCAAACAGAGTTTCGGAACGAAATCGACGGATTTCCTCGACAATTAGCGCCGTGATCGCTCCTACGAGTTTACTAGGATCACTTCTATTTGTTTCCAATGATCTCAACCTCTTCCAATTGTCGAAAATGAATCCAAGGGTTGATTCAATCTTGCCCTAGGTTTATGGATCTCAAACAAAAAAGGTTTTAGAGAAAAGGTTTCACAAAACAGATCTCACAATTGGTGGCACGATAAAGGCGAAGTTTTGTAATGATCAAACGACTCAAAATGCAGCTAGGTTTTTCAGCATATGGCTCTCGTCTCCTCTTTCTCTCTAAGCAAATAAATTTTAGAAGGCCTTAACCTAAAGCATACGGGAATATCATTCCTCTTATAAAAGGGTTGCTCAATATGTTAAGCACACACACACCTTAGTGTGTTAAACTTCTAATTCCAATAACTTAGGTCTGGTGTTGAGCCACAGAGGTCGGTGCACGACTTTCGCACGAGGGTCCAAATGGCTCAAAATCAGAATCTGTCTGCACAATGACATCTAGATAAAAATCCAAACAAATGACAATGTCGGTTGCCGAGCCGAATACGTATACAGGGTCAGTCTGATTCAAGTTCAAAAATACGGGTCTTTACAATATATATATATATATATATATATATATATATATATATATATATATATATGGTTGCTTTCAGCTCCTATATTTAGTTCTCTCATCTAATTTCATGTTCAGGGCACATATAAAAAGAGATTATAGGAGTTTTGGATACAGATGATTGTAGGAATTTACACTTCCATATTTCCATCTCTACTCTAAGCATTTCAACATCATAAGGATAGTACTTTGGCTTGTGCAGAAAATTTCCAACATAACTGAGTCCATAAAATCAGAGCTCAAATCTGAATGTGACAGAACATTTTCATTGTGGTGAAGTAACCCCATTGTAGTTTCTAGGACTTCATATATTTGAAAACTTTTCACTTTGTAGTATCTATAGATCCCAACAAAGAAATAAGAAAGAAAAATTGCGTTGGAGAATGTCAAAGACAGCCATCATTGTTCAAAACCTCTACATAAAGCAGCAAAAATGATCTTTAATTGGTCACTAATGCTTCTTGGGTTCAAAGAGACTGATGAGTCTCCTACTTCAGTACAATTTTTAGTACAAAATGCACAATATTTTTAAATCACGCAGCAAAGTGCGCAAACTGAATTATAATTTTAAGCACAAGCATATAAGCTGATTATGAACAATATTGAAGTTTATAATGCAATTACTTATTCCAGATATGTCAGTCAGTAATAAAATAAACAAACACTGAGGGAGGTTAGGAACAAAACTATATATGGAGACCAATGCCTAAGAAACAATTTGAAACTCCAACTCTAGATCTTTGAAACATAACGTAGGGAAAGAAAGGAGGGATGTAAAACAGGGATTATCTGCCACAAGCAAATAAATAGCTGTAACTAAAAATATATAAGATTTGATTATAATGAATGGAGCAATGAGAAAATTATATACATACATATATATATATATATATATATATATATATATATATATATATATATATATATGAATTGGTTCAAGATATCAGTCAAGTGGTTTTTGGGTCTTTCTAGAGTCTCTTATGATCTCTTGAAAAGTGATCTAAGGAGTTCGGGGCCTTCTCGAGTGCACTATCAGACTTGGTCTACACTTACAATCTAGTTCACCATCCTTAAGCGCTTAATCATATGTTGACTAGGTAGGAAGTCTTG
This sequence comes from Chloranthus sessilifolius, assembly GCA_021018995.1. Lineage (NCBI taxonomy): Eukaryota > Viridiplantae > Streptophyta > Magnoliopsida > Chloranthales > Chloranthaceae > Chloranthus > Chloranthus sessilifolius. The sequence continues at coordinate 85,921,234 of CM037594.1, read as the reverse complement.
ATGATTACTTCTTAACAAGTGGTTATTGAGTCTTTTTTAGAGTCTCTTATGATCTCTTGAAGTGCTAAAAGCAAGCAACGGTTGTTCACTGCAACATCAAATCCGACTATCATGTATTGGCCCAATACTTCAACTGAGTTGGCATGGGAGTGAAGGGAGTGATTGCTGAGATATGATGTGATTGGAGGTGCTGGTGTCAGGAAACTCCGTAATATTATATTTCTTGGTAGCAACCATCACTTGAAGTTTGTGTGGAGGCTGACGGCCTTTATATGACAAATTGAGTCTATGGAAGCAATCCCAAGCAATGTGTTTAGCATGATTGTAGATCTGATAAATAGGTAGATTATTGCTCTATTTTGGATTTCCTACTGTGAGGAGTGGAATGGAAAAATTTACAGTCTTCATTGCTTTGACCTTGATTTCGATTGCGGGATGAGTATTCACAGGAGCCACCCTAGCCATATGAAGAGGACCCACTATTAGTAAAAATTGCGGTTGTAGCTTTAATATTTTTTGGCTATTATTGTGACTAAAACCGCAACTCAAATGTGAGTAGGTATCCGTATAAGTCATCAAAAGCAGTCAGATTTTCTTGATTGTTCATAGAGGTGATGAAAAGGTGATACTCATTCCCAAGGCCATGAGTACGACCAGATCATTATTCTGAAATGGGTTGAGCAATGACATCTAATGCATCAACAATAGTCTTCATCTTGTCCAAATAATCTGTGATGGACATACCTCCTCGTTTGATGGCTTATAGTTTTGGGCGTAGTTGCGTAACTATTGAATGGGTGGAGTGGTGTGATGTTGTTCAAGGCACAGCCACATATCTCGTGAGTTGGAGATACCATACTCACGGGCCAAAACAGGTTTAGTGAGACTGGTGTTGATCTATTTGAGGAGAAGAGCATCCTGTTTAATCTAGATTGAATATGTTGGGTCGATTGTTTTCGTGATCTTATCATTGACATGGTGAAGATCCATCCACATATCCTAGTAAGTCATTTATGCACAAAGTGGAGCCGAATTTGTTATGCCATTATAGATAGTTGTCGCAACTAGTTAATTATTGAAACAAGGTTGGTGATGTTTGGAAGAACAATTAACAATGAGGTTGAGGCCATGGTATGATTTTGTGGAAGGAAAAAAAAACTGAGTTATGATCATTTTAGGAGAAATCCTACAAACCATTTGATACCATGTAGAAAGAGATAAATATGGTTCTCTTCACTGTCCAATGCGTGAGAGGTTGTGAAAGATTACAACAAAATATTTAGAGAGATTTCCTCTCCGTTATTGTGTAGGATCGGAAGAGAAAATCTCTTTAGGTAATGGAGGGAGACTGGGATGGACTCTCCATTTTCTACAATGTGTAGGCAGCAACCTTAACACTTATACCCTTTTAATGAGTCCACCTCATGATCTCAATGATTAAAAGCTCGAAAAAATATAAACTTTGATATCATTCTTAAAGTCTTTAACTGCAATCACATTTGAATCGCATATGCTTAACAAGCTGAAGAAGATGAATAACAGGAAACCTAAATTGTCATGGACAAGTCTACTGTCACCTGTGGGCCTCAAATTTCTGATGCAACTACCACCAAACTATGTTTAGTTCATGGGTTGCTGGTTTAGAAAGTTTGAACTATCATAAAGGTTTTTTTAGGATGATTTTGCTGACATTTTTTGCAAGCCATTCATTTAGGTGGCTACAAACATGGCTTACACTATTTCATTACCTAGTATCCAGATTGCAGAGTAAACATGGATAAATGGTATCACGCTTGACTTTTGATCTTTTAGCCTTCTAGACACAACCGGATGAAGTTTTCCTTCATTGTTGGTCATTTTTTTTTATAGATAATATTATTATATTATATGTTTTATTATGTTATATAATTAATAAGGAATAGAGTAGATAAATAGAAGATGTTACCAACCTATTTTAGTAAATGAACTGGCTGAATAGTTATGTGGTCCCTAAGCTTCTACGCATAAGATCGAGGAAGGCCTACAATGGCAACGAGTTCAGTGGCAAAAGGTTGCAACTGCTGCTACAAAAAAAGTTGGGGAATTCCTGCCTCCAAATAGCTGATACCATGACCCACTTCGCAGAGACACTATCACCTAATCAAATACATGGAAAACAATCACCTAAACGACTGAAAAAATAGCAATCTTAATACACCATGATGCATTCAAAATATCGTATTCTTCCTCTTCAATCCTAGCTTCAAAATGTGTGAAAGCAAACTAGAAAAGGTGAGGATTCTATATCCTCTTTAGAGGAACATGTAGGCCAGTGAGTCCATTGCATAAATTATTAAATGCCCAAAATAAGAATGATTTACACTTCATATGATGACACTTGTGACAGCATATCAGAAAATGAAAGGCTGTATATTCTCTTTAGAAGCTCATATAGGCTAGAGAGTCCATTGCTTATGGGGCCTAAGAAAGAATGAGATACACTTCCATAAGATGACTGAAAAAAGATGAAAAAAGAAGGAAAATAGAATGGTGTTGTTGACCTGTATCTAGTTTGATTTTCCTAGTCCAAGTTTGATTCAAGTTGTCATCTATAGTAAGACTAAAAATTGTCTTTCGGATGATAGAAAATATCATATGGTTTTTCCAATTGGCACAGGTATAGGCACAACACATTTTAAGTTTTAAACCCATTACCCGTTTTCACCAAGAGCTGCCAATTGTTGGCTCTGAGCCTAAAAGGCCTAGCCCCCAATAGGCTCATTAATTAGTTGACCTAAAATATTAAGGTAGTGATTGGCCTGAAATAGTATCAGGGGTCTAGTAGATAGAAGGCTTAGTTTTACAAAGAAGGGCTGACTTGTATCGTAATATTAATGTTTTAGTTACCTTTCTTCAGTGGAAAAGATGTTGAGAGAAGAATACAACGTACTGTTATGTTTTGAGTACTTGTAGTTTCAACTCATCTTAGCTTAATTACTTTTATTTCTTCTAATTTTGCTTTTCCTTTTTCTATGACGGGTATCTGGGCTTCTTAGAGCACCCGAACATGCAAGTATGCAACACTCGCACATCACATTTACCAAGTAGGGAAAAATCCCTCTGGATGGCCAATAGGAGACGAGATTCGAATTCAGGGGTTGGTACCTGTTAGTTTTAGATGCAGTTTGACTATTTTAGCGTAGATGATATAGATGCAAACATCTATCCAAATTAAGAATAAAGGAACAAACATACCTGAACATGGAAGTATCTTCTATCATGATTAATCTGCAAAAAAATTTGGAAAAAAATAGCTCAATGCTATTTAAACAGAAGCTATGTCCAATTATATTGTTTTCACAACAGATAACATCTTGACACATACTTTCCATGAGGAGTCACCATAGATTTCGTGCAGCAAAGCAATGATCAAGGCTTTCTTTCCAGTGCCCGAGGGTCCCTTGAATAGTATATATTAGTTTGACTCAACTCCTCCAGATCTAAACTTACTTGGTTTGACTCACATGTTATCATTAAACATAAAAATCAAATTTAATAATGCTACAAAATATGTAACACTGTTTTTTAGTACCTATGCAAAGTGAAGGCTACTTAATATTTCTTGTATTATACAGACTTTATATATTTTAGACTACATATCAAATTTCTTAAAAGCGTACTGATAAAAAACTAAAAAGTACTTAAAAGTGTAAGTTTAGTGAGCTACATAATACACTAACATACCAAATTTATGGAATATAGGATGTGTTGTAGTTCAAAATACAACATGCAAAAACTACTTGATCTAACAGTCTACATGTTCACGTCAACAAATGTGGGCATCATTTCCCTAACTTCTCAAAGAATCCAAATCTACATAATTCATAAATTCCTACCGCCTATTTATACTATATTCCATATCACAGGAATAATTGGAGAAAGGCTCAAATTGAATTTACCAGCTTGCAATAACCTTACCATTTGTTTGAGATGTTGAACTTGTTGTTTGTGGGAAATGAATCCACTTTAGGAACTAGGTCGATGCTTATCAGCCCAAAACTGTCTCAACTTTTCCACCACAAATGCCTTCTCAATAAACGAAGTTTCATCAATCGACCTATTTTCGGGCGACTTTGATTTCCTATAAGACCCGCCTCTAACACACAAGAGAAGAACTGGACCTTTTGGTTCTTCTCTCTATTGGATGCAAACTTGGTATAACTCTTGCCGCTACTATCACTCATCTTACTACTCCCATTGCTAACTTTACTACTCTACCAACTAACAGAGCTGGAATTGGTATTAATTTGTGATAAAAGAGTACTGACCGAAACCACTTGAGGGTTCTGATCAAAGCCACTGATATCGCTATTTTGATGTTGAAGAGAAGAATTTCTTTTAGAAATCGCTATAAGTTTGGGAGTAAAGCCCTTTTCAAAAATCAAATCTCTTCAAAGCATTTTATCAAACAACTGCTATATATTAATCCAATAACATTCATAATTACCACAACATTCTAAAAAAATCATACATATATAAAAACTAGATACTAATCAGGATGCTGATTCATTACATTAATCCAATAACATGCATCCGATTATTGGACGGCTGCAAACCCTAAGTCAAATTCATACAACAAACATGATAATGTCACAATATAAATACAACAAAAGGGACACCAGCCGTCAAGGCTCTGATGCTACTATGCTACAAACATGTTTGAGACTAGGAACTAAGTCATCCTGAAAACCATCTGGATTTGCATCATTTACCTCAAAACCGCTAAAAGAATAAACAGTGTATAAAATATTAGACCTTGGTATCAGAACCTGCTGCCTTCAAAAACCTTCTCAGGACTACCAAAAGGAATTTTCTTCTCTTGCAATAACAATTAATTAAGTAAGCAACAAAGTAATTCTATATAGTCCCCAAAATTTTGCTTTTTTTAAAACCCCTCTAAAATGAATGAACAAGTACCATCTTCAAGACATCGTCTCTAGTACGACAAAGTCATCCAATTGCAGAGATCAACCTCCCAAGATCCATGATCATGTGATCCATAGAGAAGTAATAAGTCCTTTCCCTACAACTAGCCCCATAATTAACAGCCATTTCAGATCTCCCAAGCACAGACGCTCCTCTCCCACATAACCCTCACAAGGCAGCTAATTACTCCATGCTTTTATATTTTTAAAGAAAGGTCCAAATTCTTTGCAGCAAGAAAACCACATAAATGAAAAAATAAAAATAAAAATAAAAAAACAAACAAATAAAGGTGTTGACGGCTTTGAATCTAAAGAAAGAGCAAAAGGTCGTGGAACTTCAAAAATCGGGACATCAAACAACAAAATGAGTACTCAAACCTTTCAAAACCTTTCAAAGGAGTAATTTTTCCACCGAAAAAGCAATACAAGTTTGAATCTATAGATCAGTAGCAGAAGATTCAAAGATCTCTTCAGATCGAGAAGCAAAAACAAAAATCATTAACGTCTTTAACAAATCCAGCCACGAATCCTAAATCCTACGGTTCAGGCTCTTTAATTAAATCAAATGATAAAAAACAAATTAAAGCTGAAATATGACAAGGAACCATCCCGTGGAGAAAAAAGTAGCGACTTCAAACCGTAACCTCTCTAACACATAAAAAAAAATTAAAACTGAAATATTAAGTAAAATGGTTTTGATGAACACACAAAAGCCCTCAAATCCCCCTAGTTTATTTGAAGAAGCAAAAGCCTCAATATTAATTTTTTTTTTACACCTTTTCTTCACAAAAACAATTATTTTTAAAACTCAAAAATATCATTTAACAAAGAATCCAAAAACAAAGCAATACCTACAAAAACCAGAACCCATAGATCTGGATCTCTCAAACAAAATTGCAGTGTGAAGCTCTGGATCCATCATTAAAGTTCGAAATAGAGCTTTGACCCAACTGGGACGCAGAGATAGACTCAGATCACGAAATTTCTCTCCAAATCCAATAACATTTATTCCTTTAAGATTCTGCAATTTAAATCTCTAGCTAGGGTTTCGAAGAGGGAGATGGAGGCTAGGGTTTCGAACAGGGAGATGGAGGAAGAGGGGAGATCTCGTATTTCAAGCAACTAGAAGAGAGATTTCGTAGCTCACCAGAGAATTTCTGATACATTGATGAATCGAACCTCCCAAATCTCTATTTCAAGTCAAAACAAGCAGAAAATCATGCAAAATCTAGGGTTCGTCCAGAGAGAGGAAGAGGAGAGGGAGGCTACGGTTTCAGAGAGAAAAAGAAGGGTGGGTTTGAGAGGGGCATTTTGTTAGGAGATAAAGAGAGAAAAGGGAGGCCCGATGGATTTGAATGGAGGCCCGATGGATTTGCACGTGAGATAGGATCATATGCACGTGATAACTGATCTAACTTAAAAAACTACTATTTTAGGCAGTGGTATATGACACCACTATTTTAAGCAGCGATTTATTTTATGCTGCTGTAGTGGTTTTTTCCTCATTTTGACGTATTGTCAGCACTTTTTTTGTTTAAAGAAAATACAATTTGTTATAAAAAAATTATGCAAAGGACATTTTTGATATTTTGTTTGAGCCATATCCGATACATACTGGCCGATATGACTGGATATCGGCCGATATTTGACCTAATTGACCCGATTTTCAACCCTATATTAAATTGGGGGTATATATCAATGGGGCCTAAGCTAGTATATATCAGCCAATATGTATTGAAGATGGCCGCTATTTAAAATCATGCATGGCACACATCTATGATCATTTTAATTTGTCCCAATAGCAATCCATTATCAGAACGTATCTCTGTCAAAGGACCATGCCTATCGGTGGATATAAACCAACCCATTAGTGAACTTCAATGTCAGCCATTAAAAAATAAGAACTATGGTTGGTATTTTTTTTCAAGGGTACAATGGTTGGTATTTGAGTGCACATATTAGACATTTCTGGGTCTGTTGGCCTTCAATAAATGATGTCAAGAGAGTAGGGTCCTCCTTCATTAATTGGCTTGTGATCTTGAAGGGGTATAGGTCCAAAAGTCACACGTTTGGAGAGATTTGAATCATCCGATCTGTTCGCTCTAATATTAACCATTGTTCTTCATTTTAATGGCTGATATTAAAGTTCACTAATCAAATGATTTACATCCACTTATAAACATGATCATTTGGTTGGGACATGTTCCAATTATAGATTGCCACTTGGGCAATACTTGGACAATTTAGGTTGATCGAAAATATGTGCAACATGATACAATGACAAATCACACATCAATGGTATAATATAATGTAACGACCCTAAAAATTTAAAACTGAATTTGTGGTGTTAGATTTGTTTTGCACAGAGCGTGGTGTTAGTGCTCCATACCGGAACCTATCCTAGTTGAAAAGTACACATTTTGATTTTTCAAAAAGGTTTTATATTTAAAATTATCCTTATTTGACACAAGTTGTGTGGTGGCCTAGTGGTTGAAAGACTTTGGTTATAAACAAGAGGTCTAATGATCAAATCTTACTACGTGAGTTTAAACCTCTATTTTAAACCTTGAAATAAAAGCCTATACACCCTTATTTAGTGTGACCGCTTAACACCGAATTAATGCCCATATATTATAAATAAGAAAGTTACGGAGAACCCTAAATCATTATTATAAGAATTCTTCTTAAAAACCCTAGCCGTCACTCCATCTCCTTCTATAGCCACCCTTTTCTAAAAACACCCTAATCTCTTTTAAATCTCTTGTGTGTTCTTCCACAAGAACTACCGTGGTATTTTTCTATCGTCAAATCGAGGTGAAGGTGGCGTAATTGTGGACGGCCCATCGTGTGAACGCCGATCTCTATCGCCCTAACCGCCGTTGATTCTCCGAGCATGCTTCAAGAGGTGGGTACCCATCCATCCATCTCGTCCTTCTCAGATCTCGTCGCGTAGGATACGGTTCGATCATGTATCGACGGGTTAAATAAAAAGAACCTATTTTCTTTTCTAAATAATATTACTTTAGGATTGAAAGATGTTATTTATCTTTGTTCTTATATTATTTATTTATTTATATATTTAATTTATTTCGAAATCTTACTTGTTTTATTTTTAACTTAATTATTTTAATTAGAGTAAAAACAGTAAACCCAATTAATATTGCCGCTCGGTCGGTTAACTTGGTTGAATGGTGCATAGCTATTTTATATTGAATATTATATATATTAGTCTTCTTCATTATTGTCAATTCAATTGATGTGATTTCATTATATTATATGTATTGCTAGTTTCACTCAATTGGTTACATTGCCTTAAAATTTAGAAGGTAATCTGTGCGTTGCCTTTTAACCGCTATAATATGGCATCTTTTACATTATAAGAATAGTAATATATTCATGTCCAGAAAAGTGACTATCGTCTTATTGTTTATTTCTATGAGTGACAATTGCCCATAAAAACTCGTACACTTCGTGGGTTTCTTTCGTTTCCAACCGATCGCCTGATTCTGTTTTACTTTATTTGGTCGAGTTCTATTTTTCTGGGTGAATATTTAATTAGAACTTGTGCTTTTATAAGAATATATTATATTATAAACACTTATAACTTAAACTAAATATCTATTAAAATATTACATAATAAAGTGTTATACAACTTACATTTATATAATAATATATTTTTACCTAATTGTTCTACTTAAGTACCTACTTTATTGTAAAAATAAAGCAATAAAATTTTGTCTTATAAGACACATGCAAGGTCTCATTCCTTATTTCGAATTCGTACCCTTCTTAACTCATTTGATGTTGGACCGTGACCCATCTAATGTTGGACCATGACCCATCTGATGTATCGGATCATGACCCACCTGATGTGGATCTCGACACATCTGACGTTAGACTTTGACCTATCTGATGTGGACCAACTCATCTGATTTTATTTCATAGGATGATATTAAATTAATTAAAGTATCTCTTACAATATATGATGATATATTTAAAGAGAAAGTGATTTTAGATAGTAATATAAAATTAATAAATATTATACACTTATATTTTAGTATTATTTTATTCTCATATAAAATAAAAGTACTTGGTTACTACCTTATTTTAATATTATAAAATTATCTTATAAGGTACATGAGTAATAGTATCCCCTGTCAGAGTTCAATTAGTTTCCTTTCCATAGATGAGTCGACTGATTAAAACCGATCAATCGATCTTGAACTAAATGACAACTTACACCTCATTAAATCTAATCTATCGATTTTCATTTTTCGATCGATCGATTTTCATCCGAATAGACGACCTGATTCACACCAAAATTTTACTATTGTACGACCAAAAATTTAGTGCACATTAATCATTTGCATTTCCGATCGATGGTCGTGATGTACTCCACTTTAAATTGCATTGCCCCTTTTTATTTGAGCATTTAATTATAGTATACTATATATATATATATATATATATATCATTTCATCGCTTCAACGCGATCACTTCGAAAACACAAAGTGTTAGAACTTCGGTGCCTTTATGAAATCGAACTCTGACCTTTACGATTATCGAAATCACACTTATAACCCTATTCTTTAATTATATTGGTGTGTTATGTAAATAAATATAAATATAAACATAACCAAAATCTAAGTGTAAATTGTTCTATATGTGTGATATTTTTGTATTTACAACTTAATCAATTTATACGAGTTAAGAATATGTTAGATCATGAGTACGAGAGTGTATGAGATCATGCCTACGCTTGGGTGTGGTGACTCACTGAGATGGTATCGAAGCGAGGAATACACCATATTCACATGCCTTACAACTCATGGTGGAATGGGACCCATGACGAGTCGGGTGAGTGTAAATTCAGTGTAACTTCGTATACGGTGGCATATACAGTGATCTTATCATCCCGAGTTTTAATACGAGAGGATAAGATATGAGATATGATACGAGAATCAGGGCGTTGGGCCTTTAGCTGTGGTGAGGTTTCTTTTACGATCACGTGAAACTCGAAATATTGGCGTCCATGTACGGATGCAACACCTCTATGGTAGTATAAACTATCACACGAAGTACATTCAGGTTACTACGGATCCTTTTTCTTAGGAAGCGTGAATTAGGAAAGTTGTCTCACTATAGTTTGTCCTAGGATTAAGTATAAAAGTATGATAAGATATGAGTATGAGATAAGATCTGATGCGATAATAAGACATCGCTGTGTAGGCCAGCAAAAGATAAAGAACTTAAGTCTCTGTACGTGCCATTCCTTGCGTAGCCACCATAAGGGCAATAACGTCTTTCAGTCAAGACGGATCTCTGGGAGAAATTATGAGTATGAGTATGTTATGAGTGAGTTTGGCCATTATGTCTCCCTATTGGCTGGATGGTGGAGTATGAGTATGACACGAGAGCGTTATAATATGGTGGTATGATACTATGTTGACCCTCCCATAGTAGCTCGAGCAGCGACTCTGACACAGGTCGTTTAGGATTTTACGAGTATGTTAGTTACGCTCATGCGATGTACAAACGTATGTGCGAGAATGATAATAAGACATGGTAGGATATGTTATGAGATATGGTAAGGTACGTTAGGATATGAGTGTCTAGATCATGGTCTTGCATTTATGATATGAGCTTTACGATATGCATGTGATTTTGTCATTCTTTTACTATTTGCTTTGAGATATTATGTTTATCACTCACAAGATGCACCCACAATGCACCTGAGTAGTATGGGGTGGATTGGTGGTGTATCCCACTGAGTTTACGTGATTGAACAAACTCATCCCACGATAATTTAACAGCTGCATGTGACTATACCGACGGTGTGGACGTGAGTTTCTCTGATCTGATTAGTGCTGAGAACGTCGACCCAGTGAACGTTGATTACCAAGAGCCTTTGGAGGGTGACATTACCGGTTATCAGGAGGACTATAGTGTTGATTTTGATCCGAGCACCGGATATTGATTTAGTAGACTCGGTATTGGATTTTGCCTTATATCATTATCATTGACTCTATGCTTTTATTTTTATCGGATTTGTCTCTGATTTGACTTACATGTTACCTGTGGATTAATAGCATTTTATCATATTTATTCAGCATTTGTGATTATTTTATATTCCACTATGGTATGTTGGCTTTCACGGATTTCGTGGAACCATTATTGCGCGAGAACTCTGATTAGGTGTATGCCAGCTTAGCATATCCGGGATATGTGCGGGTCATAACTCGAAATTTTAGGCCATCGGGATGGGATAGAATTTCGGGTCGTAACATATAAAAATTGGCATTTTAATAATGTAAGATTATTTAAACACAATTGGCCATTGGGTGTTTACATGTAGGTTAGAAGTCATTATCCCTTTAATAAATGGGGCTGGAATTTTTCATCCCAAGCTGTAAAATCTAAATCTAAACCCGAGCTGTGGTGGGTCCGTTTTGATTCTCACCCATAATTAGTCCACTAATAGGGTATTGGACTGCACCACCACACGGTGGTGCGGTGCAAAACCACACCACTGTACCGTATCATTCCCCGACAAGAAACAAAATGGAGAACGTGGGTTGGTGATCAACTTTCCGTGCTTAATGTGCTTCGTTCACATAATCAGATGACATAAGCATGAAAAATGGGCAACTTTTGCCGGCCATTCTAACATGTGCCGCGTCCTGGTAAACCATTGAATTTTCAGTATCTAATAGTCTGACTTGTCTTTCTGGGCAAAACTAAAAAAAAAAAAATAGTCATCTTATTTTTTTTGAGAGTTTTACATTTATCCCTCTAAGTTATGTCTTATTTATACTCCACCCCATGTGTTTCACCTATTATACTGTGGTCCCTGCTTGTGTTTTCTTTGCAAATTGCCTCTTACAATGACGAATCAGCCGTTGATTATTATATAATTGAACTCTGACGGTTTGAAATCAAATGATGGAGATCATTTTTCTCATAATTTTCCATCCAATCAATCTTAAGGTCATGAGTCTACCATCATACGATCAGATTTTGATTTACATTGCACACATATTGAAAAGTGAACCAAGAACTAAGTTTGATGCACACCAACAATCATGATCACATGCTCTATCATCTACCACATGGTATCAAAATCTGACCACCTGATGGTAAACTCATGATCTCAAGATTCATGGATTAAAATATTATGGAGAAAAATAACTTCCATCATCTGATTCCAAGCAGTCAAAGTTTAGTTATATAATAGTCGACAATTGATTGGTCACTGTAGGCGGCAAAATGCAAGGGAAATACAAAAGCAGGGCCACAGTGTAGATAGGTCAAATACAAGGGGTGAAGTGTAAATATGACATATCTTAGGGGCTAAATGCAAAAATCCCTTTTTTGGCATTGCAAAGTGGAGTATACCAAATAAAATTTTTATAATAAATTCAAAGCTCCTTATTTTTGGTATTTTCGTGGCAACCCCTGCGCTTCGATGGCCTCTCATATTCAAATGCTTGATCGAGTACCTCTTTCTGAAAGGGCTCATATCTCCTTAAAAATCATTGATTCTTTCTAATCAGATAATGATGGAGATCGTTTTTTACTTAGATCTTTCACTCAATTGATCTTGAGATCATAGTGCACCTATAAGAAGGTTAGTTCTTTATTCTATATTCACAACTCCCCACAAAAAGCACCTAAAATCACTTTTGAGTGTGATATATGCCATAGGTGCATCATCTCACGAGTTATTATATAGATGATCAGGGTGAAAAACGATCTCTATAACTTGTTCACAATGAATTAATAGTTTTTAAGGGGTGTGAGATGTGACCGCTTTTAGAGTACGCACGGTAAAAGAGTTGGCATTTTAGTCCAGGGGTCAATCTCTTTCCATCTTACTGGTCAAACTTTGGAAGATGCCGACAAGCTTATTGTGTTATAAAATCGGTGAAAGTTGCTTTTCGACAGGTCTTTTATATTGGGATAAGATGGCCCCCAGATGCGCCGTTTTTTTTTTTTTTTTTTTTTCAGTTATTAGATGCACGGCTAAACCTGGGACGGGAATTCGTTCATACCAAAAGGTCAAAAGCATTCTTTTCACTAATTTTTTGTGCTTATAACATGGGCGACTGTCCTATGGTTTGACCAATTTGACAGTCGTATATTCATGGCCCGAGCATGCAGATTCCGTTAACTGAACCGAATTACGGAAACTGAAATCGGTTTTCGGTTCGGTTTATGCAAAACCGGAACATTTCGGTTTCGGTTAACCAAACTTTTCACCCCCTAAACAAAACCACATCACTCCTATTTTGGCTAATTTTTGGTTGTTGTTCATCTTTTTTCCCCCAATTTTTTATGATGTTTTGACGTTTTTCTCATCCGCCTTGGCTGATTTTTTATTTTTAGTTACCACAATCGAAACTCAATCGGGTCGAATTGGTTCAGTTCGGTATCAATTTTCTGTCTGCTTCGGTCCGATTCAGGCAGGTTCGGAAGGCTCCATTTTCGGTCGGTTTTCACGTTCGACTTTTATTTGCACCCTTACCTATGTGTCATTTGTCTCCCACCAAAGATATCCTTATCGAAACCATATTCACTAGTGGAATGCTCGTGTGTTGGACATGCACATAAGCAAGAATTCGTCTGCTGGTCTAACAACATTCATCCTTTTCTTTCACACTTTGACATTTTCTTTTGTTTGAAGGATATGTCTCTTATTTTGGTTAACTTTTTTTTAAAAAACTTACACAATTATTATTTTTATTTGCATCATCAACACCCCTTCTCTTTTTTTAAAACAAACATCAATATGCATTAATTGGAATTAAGAGTTACAACCATTATAATCTGATCAGGGACAGAGTCCCCCTGTTAGATATTACATCCCAAAATGCTTAAACTCATTTTAGATAAGAAATTCGCAACAGAATTGGTGTCACGTTTGAGCAGGTTGTATTTTACAGAGTGAAAATCCTGAAGAGAAGATTTTATCTCATTGAAGAAGAATCCCAGGACCGACCAATCCGTATCATCAACACTAATAGAATTAAGAACTACAACAGAATCTCCTTCAATCATTATGTCGGTTAGGTTCATAGACTTCGCCAAAATAATACCTGATTGGATTGCGAGAGCTTTGGAATGTTCTGGGTATGCAACATAACGTTTGCTTTTTGCTAAAGCTACCAGTAAGGATCCTTCGGAGTTTCTGATTGCAACCTCGACACCCCCTACATTGAAGTATCTACACCAATCCTCGTCAAACTCGATTTTGACAACATTTCTAGGAGAAGGCTGCCATTTAGTGGGAGGATTGGGAGTCTCCTTTTGGTAGATGGGATCAGATGATGAATTAACCCGATGAAAGTCTAGAAGATATGGCTCCACATCTTTGACAATACTTGGGATATTTGGATGGGTAGATGAGCCAGAATTCATAAGGTTTCTAGCATTCCATATGGCCCAAATAATAACGAAGAAAACTTCCATAAGCTCTTTACCCGATGCCGGTAGAAAACTGATTAATTCGCCATTGAAGTTTATATTTGGATGGGCTTCAGACCTGATACATAGAAAGGACTAAAACTAAAATTGTCTTGCCATTGTAGACACCCAAATTTGGTCCAAGGCTCGATTGACCAGTACTTCAAGAAAGGCATACCCCCGATCTTCCGAAAGTATTTTTTGAACCCTTAAGAATCATTTTAAACCCTTAGGAATCAACTCGAATCCATTATAATCCTTCTCGGGTTAGTTTCGAACCAACCAGAGCAACTGATGGAAAGAGGAGTGCCAAAGTTTATGTAGACCTCTGTTGAAGCTGAGGTCTATACCATTGGAAAGCAGAGGTTCCCAGCTTTCCAACGAACCTAGAATCACTTCATTCTGAGTTATATATCAAAAGTTATGATATTTTTAAAAATGCAAAAAAGTGTAAAATTTTACACTTGCGTATATAAAGTACATAAAGTATACACTAGGCCAAAAATTCCTAAATTTAGTTTTAAGTATATAATATATACGCAAGGCCAAATTAGTCTTCTTCCAACCCGAGAATGAACTTCTTTAGCCCAAAAATGTGTTTTTTGCTTTTTGGGGTTTGACTTATAGACCATCCCGGATTTCGGGGTTTGTTTCTTTAGGACCCTAGTGCCCTCACTAACCCGCTTTATCACCCTTTTGCCATTTAAAACCCCATCCCATCATCTTCCATTAAAAGCAAATTCTTACCTATCTAAGCTCTCAAAAACCCAAAAACCATAGATTTCTTATTACCTAATTATTAAACCCAATTAGAACTTAAAAATCCCCCTAAACACCTCTCCCTCTATAAATAGAGAGTCACCCCCCTTGTTTAGGACACTTTTCCAAATTCCTAAAACCAAAATTATACAAAAATACTCTCCCATTTCCAAGCATTAATCCTCCAAGTTTTAGAACTTGGGTTCTTCCCTTACACCCTTAGCCTAGATCATCATCATTCCTAACCTTCCAAGCTCATACCTCCCTAGCCATAGCAAGTTAGAATATTTCCCTAACCCATTGTGCTATCAGAAGCTGACCAGTATCGCTCTCGCGCAAAGATCCAACTACGGTGCTACAAGGGCCCGAGGGTTTTGGCTCTCCCATCTATTTCTCTACATCTTTGCTTTTCTTCTATCCTAGAATTGAGCCATTACGCCGCCAAAATTTTGGCGAACGTGAAGGACTCAATAGGATCGAAGTGCCTCCGGGCAAGGGGAAGTGCCACTCATTTTTTCTTCTTTCTATATATATATATATATATATATATATATATATATATATATACATCCAAGCATAGACCCAACCATAGTAGAGACCGCTAACGAGCGGGTTGATTGGGTGCCTAATATATTTCCGATCGATAATCGAAGCCCCAACCCAAGAGCCTTTGGTAAAGACCGATAAATCGGAGTCATATTTTTACACCTTAGTGCTCATATATCGATTTTGAGGTATCTTGGGTCACCAAAAGCTCCGAGTGGCGACTCCACCATTTTTTTAGTGAGCACATCGTCGCAATGGATTGATAAAATCAACGGTTACATAGATGGCGACTCCACTGGGGATAGCTAGTAGACTTCTCTTTAAGGTTTTAGCTTCTTCTTGCTTATATTCTTTTGTTTATTAACCTTTTTTGTCTCTTTTCTTTGGTAATTGCCCCTACAATTCCGCATTGTTTATACGTACCCCTACGATTCTGTTATTTATACGCCTTAGCTATTTGGCGGGCCTACTTGAGTATTTATGATTCTGTCATTTACACACTTTAACCGTTTGGCGGGCCTACTTAAGTATTTACGATTTCACATTTACCACCTTAGCCTTTGGCAGATTACTTCATAATTTAAGATCGTATATCATCAGTGGACGTAGGCGCATAGAGGCAGCACATGATACTCACCACCCGTTTTTGAACTTAAAGAAAGCTTCCCATAAAATTTGAATTTAAAATTGAATAAATAGGAGACTTAATCAATTTATTTTCGATGGTATATTTTACGAAAGGGGGGAAAATAGGTTACGATACACCCATCCCGGTCCCCGATAGAGCGGCAGGCATAGTGGTGATGATTGATCAGTCACATAATATATCATTTTATCCCCTTAACTTAGTGATGCTAGAACTTAGTTTGTTACTAATAAGTTATTGATGTATAGATATTAAGGAAAAATAGCAAAAGAGAACCTAAGTGTTAATATTTGTCAAAATGAACTCATAAACCAATAAAAGGAAGATTGAGCGAAAAGACGAATCTTCACCTAATGAAAAGTAAAAAATTGTGTTTTATGATTTTGCGGAACGCTGCAATATAGAGTAGAAATTGTAATTTATGATTCTTCAGAAAAGTCATTCAAAAGAGTAAGATACAAGAGAAAGCGATGAATCGTAATAAAAAATCTTTCTATAGGAAGTCGTGTTGAGAGAAAAGAAAAGACGAATAATCGTAAATGCAAAATCGTTCAGAGAATTAAAGCTAGAAAATCGTGATCTACGATTTTTCAGAAAAGAACACCTTTCGAAGCTGCTGATCACGTAAAAATGAACACTGCCATATACAAAATTAGAAGAATTCTTGACTTCGAAGTCTGGCGAATCACGGATCTGAGGATATTGACGAAGAAGACTCTTAAAGGACTCTACTGCTGAAATAAAGGAGAAGATTCAGAAGTACATCAACTATTGAAAGCAAGGAAATATCAAATTAGAAGTAGAGTTATATTAGGATACTTTTGTTTTAGTAATTTCTTTTATTAGAATTAGGAGTTTTGTAAATCGACCCCTTATGATCTATAAATATGAGGCTTGGTATAGGAATTATTATCGAAGAAATTCCCAGCATCAATTGACAACTGAGGTTGTGTTTTCTTTCGATCAAAATTAGATTAATTTAGTTTAGATATCTATGATTCCTCGATCACAATTGACGACTGTGATTGAGAGCTGGAAGATTAGAATAGGTATCTGCAGTTTCGCAGAAGCAATTGACGACTGCAACTGAGAGGTAAAAGATATAATTTTATTACTTTCTAGTTTAGATTTATTTTAATACAATTTACTACTTTGTAAACTTCTTCAAGTTTTAATTTAAATTGACAACTTAGGTTAGAATTTGCTATTAGTGTAATGGTTTTACTTTTCCATGTTCAATTTTCTAGAGTTTGATTGTCGCCCAAATTTTAGGAAATTGTTTATTAGATTAAATTTGTATTAAAGAATTTTAGTTTTTGATTGACGCCCAAATTCTAGAAGACTTTAATACGTGTAACGGTATTTAAAATTTGTAAACATCCGAAACTTGAAGGATTGTGATTGACGATCATAATCTGAAAAGAGAAGAATTTGGATTTATTTTCTGTAAATTAATTTAGCTAAAATCATTCTTTTCTTTATATTTCTCCAGTAGTTTAGAATCTTAAAAGATAAATAGAAGTTTTTGGAATAAGACTATAAATATAATCATATAAAGGTTAATCACTTCCTTGTGGGAACGATTCTATACTAGCTGTACAATTTCTATTGTGTGTTTACAATAGGTTAAGACTTAATTAGACACATATTAGAGCCGATCAATAATCTCGAAAGGAACCACCCCATCCAGTATTTGAGAAGGCATTCGTGCCTTAAAAACCTTTGGGGATCGCGTTAGTCATCCTAAAACAGCCTTATATCTCTAGGCATGGAAAGGAGGAGCCCGAAAAAAGAAAAAAGAAGCAGTCCCCGGAAGCGTTGCTTCTAGAAAACCAAAAAAAAAAAACCAACTCGGGTCTGCTACTGTCAAAAAATATATATGTATATAATTTTAGCCTTGCGTATATAAAGTATACGCTAGGCAAAAATCCCCCAGAAATAGCCTTGCGTATATAAACTATACGCTAAGCTAAAAATCCACAGTTTTTGCCTTGCGTATGTAAAATATACGCAAGACCAAAATTCGGAGATTTTAGCCTTGCGTATATATTATATACGCTAGCCCGCTCTGGTTGAACAGCCCGAATTTGGGGCCTTTTTCATAGTTCCTGACCCCCTCGTTTAGGTAGTTTTTTGTACTCCCGATAAAGCCCACACTTAGACGCCCAAAACGCCCTCGCCGGTTAAGAGATGTCGCCCTCTTATTTACTCTATCGAGGGATCGGGTTGTCTCGTGGATTTTCGTGTCCTTACATAGATTAAAGGACTTCCTTTGATTCTTCCAAGGTGCATCAGGATCCCGCTGTGGGAGGCGTTAGGTGTGTGAAGGCCGCCCAAAAAGAGAGCTCCAAGGCCCCGAAAAAGAATTGTAAGGAAGTTCAAATATTTTCATCCAAAATAAAAAAAAAATTTAAGAAAATCAAAAATCCCAAAAAAGAGAACTTGTGATGCCGAAACCACAACATCGCCTCACCCGCTTTCATCTCGTAAGGGAAGAAAGAAGAAGTTTTCGGGCCCTACCCAAAAAACCCATACCCCACCCGCTATCAAACCATGTCATAGGCAGTTAATCGGACTTACGCTGATCATGATTCATCCCCACACCTTCCCCATCACATTCCCATAAGGAGGAGATTACCCATCTTCGATTCCCCCACCCAATTCTGATTCAACATCACCGGATCCTTTGGTGCACCCATTTTTCCATCCACCACAACTCAAAATCCACCCCATTTTCCACCCTATTTTTCCTCCACTACCACCCAAAATTCACTCTCTTTTCCTTCCGCATTCACTCCAAATCTCCCTTATTTTTCCCAAATCACCCAAAATCCATCCTATTTTCCCTCCACATCCTTACCCAATTTTCCATCAACATCCACCCAAAATCCATCCCATTTTCCCTCCACATCCTTACCCCATTTTCCATCAACATCTACCCAAAATTTACCTCATTCTCCCTCCATGTTAACCCAACAGACACCACATTTTTTCCCACCTCCCATACCCAATTTTCCCCTATCCACCCAAATTTTACCCCATTTGTCTTCTACATCCAATATATCTAATTTCCCTCCATCCACCCAATATACACATCATTTACCCTCGACATTCAATCCAAATACACCCAATTTTCTAACATCATCTCCAAATGCCCCTCATTTTCTCTCATTCACTCAAGTCATGCCCAATTTTTTCCATCCATCCCCCTCATCGGAAGGGCCTTCCACATCCATCCCCCTAGTCGATCCCATAACCATGATGGATGACATGGTGAAGGTACAAACCGCCTGGAAGGCTTCACCAAGTCTTCCCAATCCATCCCAAAGCCTTCCTCATCCACCCCAAATACCGAATCCATCACAAGCCCTCCAGAATCTTCACACCCCATTTGTCCAAAATGCCAATCCTACCCATCCACCCATAATTCACACCACCCAACATCAACCTTGGGGCCACTCGAGTGAACCTCAAAGTCCCATCAAGGCCCAAATCCGATGGTGACATTTTCAAACCCTCCATCATTCCCCCAATTTTCCACATTCACCTACACCCAACAAATCCTCATTCCCCCTAAAATGGCAAACCCCTCTCATCCAATCCCACAAACTGGCATGAACCCTATCAATCCATACTCATCACACCCAACCCAATATGGGAATCCATCCCATACCATCAACCATCCCCAATTTACACATCCTCTTACCCCTCAACCCAATCACCAAAATTTCCTCCAAATGCAATGGCCCCATCTGGCACCCACTCAACTCCTCCAAAGTCCACCAATCACTCATCCCATCACCCCACAAACCCACCATCAAGGCTTTCCCCATGTACAATGGTCTCACTAGGCACTCGTCCAGCCCACTCATAACTAGCAGGATAGCCTCACCCTCCCTCCATGATTTGTTGATGTAGGCCATCAATATGAGGAGGATGAGGCTCGAAATAGCGAAGCCTACCTAGGGGTGGTCGCCAGTGTCAACCCTCCACCACCCACCTTTACCAATCAGCAGGCAAGTGGAAACAATTGGGGGCAACCTAGTAGGGGAGCAGCCTTGGTACTACCATCTAGAGAGTCTGAACTATTAAGAGAGCAAATGGACAAAATTCAAAAGCAATTGATGAAGTTGGGAGGGGCTGAAATCCATGCCATTAATTTTTCTGACCTATGCTTGTTTGCCGAGGTGCCACTACCCCACAAATTCAAAATGCCTACTTTCGATGAGTACAATGATACAAGTAACCCAATTGCCCATCTAAAATCTTATTGTGGGGACATGTGTCAATACGATGGAGATGAATGACTCCTCATCAAAGTATTCCAAAAGAGTCTCACGAGTCTTGCACTAAGATGGTTCACTTCTCTTGAGCCATCCATGATAAAAACTTGAAAGGACCCCACCCACCTATTCTAAGAACAATATATCTACAACATGGATATCAAGCCGCACAAATATGATTTAGCTCGATTGAAGCAAAAGCCCGATGAAATGTTTAGTGAATATCTCGGGAGGTGGAGGGCCCTAGCAGCCTAAGTGAGAAATCGAATCTCCGATGAAGAACAAATCGAGATGATCTCAAAAACAACATTACCCATTATATCGGATTTCCTCGTGTACCAACAGCAAGCAAACATTATTGATCTAGTCAGAAACGCCAACCGTTGTGAAGATGCAGTAAGAGAGGGTCAATTAAGAAAGAATGTGGCTAGTGGGGCTCGCAAATTCCTAGAACAGAGAAATGAGAAAAGAACGGGGACTGAAATCCAAGCAATAATGTCTTGACAAACCAGTACTAGCATAACACCGTTTCAATATGGGGCAGTATAGCAAGCCTCAACACAAGCACATCAGGTACAGAGACCCAGCAATGGTTCATGGGTGCAGATGACCCCTAAGCAGAAAAGGGCCTGATATAACCGAGTATTCACTCCCTTGGGACAATTCCTAAATGTCCTCTTGCCCTTGCTAATAGAGAAGGGTTTGGTTACCCCAATTCAACCTCGACCTCCACTGAATTTGATCCCAAAGAACAATGATCCCAGAACACACTACAATTTCCATCAGGAGTCGGGATATCCAACTGATCATTGCTTTCCTTTAAAGCACACGATACAAGACTTAATTAAAATAGGAAAATTTATCCCTCTAGCTCCTCCCCAAGCTAATCAGCACGCCAATATTCTTCAAGTGCCATTACCACCCCACCCACTTCCCTCAAAATACATCGACATAGAAGAGAGTTTAGAGTAACCATGGCAATGGAACCAGGAGAATGAGTTCATAGGGGTGATCGAGCCATTGAACTTAGTTGATTACTTCCAAAATCCGACACCCCAAGTAGCACCTCTAGATTTGAGAATGTATTTCCCTACACCTGTGCCTGTTTACCATGTGGAGCCCATTTTTTACTCACCCCAAATATATCAACCATTCCCGACATCAATAGCCAATCACTATATGTCACCTAATCTATCGCCAACACCAATCCAATACAGTTGGCCCAATTTTGCTCCACCCCCAATCAATCCTCCTCCAGTACCACTCCATTACAATGAGCCCAATTTTTCCATACCCTCACTAGTTTACTCATCTCCAGCACCAGCCAACCAGATCTGGCCTAGTTTTATCACGCCATCAATCCGGGCATCTCCGATAACCTCATCCACCCCATTTCAAATTCCCAAACTTGCTTATGATCCCCACCAAGTCTCGGTTGGCTATAGTCAAACGGATGTCAATGCTAGCAGCAGCAACATAGGAAAAAAATGAGCAGCCAGAGGTACCAATGCTAGCCCAACCTGAAGGAAAAAGGGAACCTGCAGCAGTAAACCCTATGGAAAAAATGAGCAGAGAGCATGCATTAGAAACACAACTCAAAAGAAGGTCGGCTCACATCACCATCTGGGACTTGCTGATGACTTCTCCTCCCCACTTCCAAGCTCTAATGGGGGCACTGAAAGACGCTCATGTCTCCGGTAAAGTTTTCCCAGAGAAGGTGGGACAAATGATTGGATAGGTCTTGCCTTCTAATGCCATCTCATTTTTAGACGCTGATCTCCTGGCCAATGGAGGCAACCATTCCAGATCCCTCAATATCATGGTCGAAATCGAAAATTTGATAATACCGCTTGTATTAGTAGACAATGGTTCAACATTAAATGTGTGCCCGCTTTGAACCACGACCAAGATTGGGGTCGACCCGTCTAGGTTCCGACTAGCCAGAACAAGCGCAAGGGGGTTTGATAGTACGAGGAGAGAAGTCATAGGAGAAGTCGATCCTGAGCTCACCATTGGGCCAATGACCTTCTCCATCCCTTTCCAAGTCATGGATATTAAATCCACCTTCAATTTATTGCTAGGGCGCCTATAGTTGTACAAAGTCAGGGTAATACCTTCGACTTTGCATCAAAAACTCAGGTTTATATCAGAGCAGAAAACCATCACTTTCATAGGCGAAGGGCGAGAAGAAAGAGAGAAAATGGCCCACATCATTGAGAACTTTACGGTGTTGGATGTGCCACACACAATTGAAGACACAGATCTCTATAGTTTTTAGTATGATGTGTCAGTAGTGGCGCCCGAACCCCTTGGATAGGTCAACCCAAAGACTGGGGGAGGAATGATTGCGACAGTGACAATGCTGCAAAAGTCGGGCTACCAAAAAGGAAAAGGGTTAGGTCCTCGCCTACAAGGAAAAAGTGACCCAGTCAGAGCCAAGGGCAAACAATGAGTCAAGTTTGAGTTAGGTTACAAGTCCACTAAAAAAGAAATCCAAGATGCCCAAGAAAAGGCTTGAAGCATCGCTATGGCCAAAGCCAAGGAGATAGACCTGGAGCACGAACCCCGCCCGTGGCCACACATCAAGAGAACCTTTGTGAGCACGGGGGTTATCAAAATTGATCAAAATAGGGCAACACAACTAACCCCACATAAGCAGATGGCCATCCACCAAGCCAACCCCCAAATTATTCCCCATGAGATTGAAATAGCTCCCTATCACTTTTTGATGACCCTTACCAATCCAGCCAACCATCCTAAACCATCCAAAACCCATGTTAACGTTTGAGAACCAGGTCTCAGATGATCCAATGGTAAACATGATTGAGGTTGACTCTCAAAATCCATCTCAATCAGCCTCCTCCACTAGACCAGGTAAAAGTACGACACCTCAGGTGAGGAATTGGACTTCAATACCCCGAGCTCTGGAAGCTTTGGTGGCTTGAAATTTGGCACCAGCTTTTCAAAAAGAAATAACCTATAAAAAGTGAGGTTATCCCTTGGCAGTCAATACCATGTGTATATAGAAACTCACCTTGCCAAGTGCCCTTCTTCGAAGAAAAGAGAATTCCTAAAAACATGAAAAAAATAGAAAAAAGTATAAAAATATTGTCTTTTAAAGAAAAATAAAGAAAATGATGCCTTAATTGAAAAGACCGTCCAACATGAAATTGATCTCTTTCCTGTAGAAATACAGGGAGAGATAGGAGTCACGGATCTGGATGATGAGGACTTAATCGAGGAGCTTCCCAATGAGCTCCTTGAATAATATGCCAATTTTGAGCATGGCCCTACCCCTATTGTTGAAGAAACTGAAGATGTCAATCTAAGTACCGAGGAGGTTCCTATAATCACTAAGATCGGAATGTCGCTATCTCTCGAGAAACGAAAAAGCATGATTGACTTCCTTCGGTCATACCAAGACATCTTCGCATGATCGTACGAGGATATGCCTGGTTTGGACACTGATTTGGTTGAGCATGAGTTACTGTTGTATCTTGATGTCAAGCCTGTCAAGCAGAAATTGAGGCGTCTCAAGCTAGAATGGATGTTAAAAGTGAAAAATGAGGTCATAAAGCAATACAATGCGGGTTTCCTCATGGTCTCCAAATACCCATAGTGGTTAGCAAACATCGTCCCAGTACCAAAGAAGGATGGAAAGGTCTGAATGTACATTAACTTCAGAAATCTAAACAAGGCAAGCCCGAAAGATGACTTCCCTTTGCCACACATCGAATCTTGGTCGATAATACTGCCAGGCATGGGATGCTCTCATTCATAGACATGTTTTCAGGATACAATCATATCAAAATGGCAGAGGCTGACTGAGAAAAGACAATGTTCATCACTCCATGGGAAGCTTCCTGTTACTAAGTAATGCCATTCGGAATGAAAATACTGGAGCAACATATCAGAGGGCGATGACAATATTGTTCCATGACATGATGCATCAGGAGATCGAGGTGTACGTTGACAACATGATCACCAAGTCACAGGAGAGAGGTGATCATCTGGTGAACCTCCAAAAGCTATTTGAAAGATTGAGAAAATATAAGTTATGTCTAAACCCTCATAAATGCGCATTCGGCTCCATGTCAGGAAAGCTACTGGACTTCATTGTCAGCAGGAGAGGCATCGAGATTGACCCCGTGAAAGTAAAAGCCATCATAGAAATGCCTCCACAGTCTACCGAGAAAGAAGTTAGAGGCTTCTCCGGTAGAATACAATACATAAGTCAATTCATCTCACAACTCACGCCTATCTGCACACCGATCTTCAATTTACTGAGGAAAGACTCGCTCGTCGAATAGAATGATGACTGTCAAGCAACATTCGACAAAATCAAAGGCTACCTTCTCAATCCTTCTATTTTGGTGCCACCAGTACTTGGAAGATCGTTCTTAATGTACCTTTCAACGATGGAAATTTCGATGGGATATGTCCTATGGTAGCACGACGAAACTAAAAGAAGAGAGCAAGCCATCTACTACCTGAGCAAGAAGTTTACTATTTATGACATGCTATTCTCATATGGAGAAAGCATGCCTGGCACTTGTATTAGCTACCCAAAGGCTTCGTCACTACTTGCTATGTCAAGCAATTCTCCTTCTGGCACAAATGGTTTGGTTGAAGTACTTATTCGAAAAGTCAGCTCTCACTGGTCGAACCGCACGCTGGTAGCTTCTCTTATCCGAGTTCCACATCACATATGTCACGCAGAAGTCAATCAAGGGGAAAGCACTTGCTGATCATTTTGCCGATAATCCTTTACTTGATTACGAGCCTTTGAGAACTGAATTCCCTGATGAGGACAACTTATTCATGACAGAAGATGACACAGACAGAAGAGTCCTAGGTAATGCACTTCGACGAGGCATCGAATACCAAAGGTCAAGGAGTTAGCGCTGTTCTAATCTCGCCAAAAGGGTCCCACGTATCGGTCTCCATCAAGCTCAATTTCTCCTACATGAAGAATATGGCCGAGTATGAAGCCTGTGCAGCTACTCTACAAGCAGCTCTCAACCTAAACATAACTCACCTCAGGGTATTCGGCGACTCACAGCTGATCCTATGTTAAACCAGCGGAGATTGGAAGACGAAAGATGAGAAATTGATCCCATACCATGAACATCTTGAGGATCCGATCACCAGCTTTGACAATGTTACTTTCTCCCATGTCCCATGAGCAAGAAATCGCTTTGCCAATGCGCTGGCCACCTTGGCATCAATGGTCGAAATTCCATATGGTGTCGAAATGAAGCCGATCATGATTAGACAGAGAAACGGGCCTGCCTTCTGCTTACAGGTCAAGGGATCAATAAAGTTAGATGATGAGCCTCCATGGTTCTCAGATATCAAGAACTTCCTCGAAGCTTGAGCTTTCCCTGAAGGTACGTCAAATATGGACATGCGGACCATCCAACATTTAGCGGCGAATTACGTCATTTGTGGCGAGTGCCTCTTCAAATGATCATATAATAATATTCTGCTCAGATGCCTAACTAAAAGTGAGGTAGTCAACATCATGAAAGAGATCCATGAAGGAGTATGTGGGTCCCACGTCAAAGGGCACATGCTCGCCAAGAAGATCCTACTGTAAAGGTATTACTGGACCACCATGGAAACTGACTGTTGTAAGCACGTTCAAAAGTGCTACAAATGCTAAGAACACTCCACTCTGATACATGCTCTAGCCATAGATTTACACAGAACGATCACTCCATGGCCATTTGCCACATGGATGTCGTCGGAAAGGTCAACCCAAAAGCTTCTAATAGACATTTGTTCATCCTTGTCGCCATCAAGTACTTCACAAAATGGGTAGACGCAGCATCCTATACGAATATTACAGTAGTCATGTCGAAAAGTTTATCAAGAAAAACATCGTTTATCGATTCGACATGCCCAAAGAAATCATCACAGATAATGGCACCAACTTTGTGAACAAGCACATTAGAGTCTTATGCGAGTAGCATAAGATCAAACATCACCGCTAATCACCATATCGGTCGCAATCCAACGGAGCTGTAGAAGCTGCCAACAAGATAGTCATTCGCATCCTCGAGAAGATGGTCATCACTTTTCGAGATTAGAGTGAAAAGTTACCATTTGCACTATGGGCCTACCGAACGTCGATCTGTATCGCTATAGGGTAACACCATTCTCCCTTGTGCATGGAATTGAGGTCGTGTTATCAGTTGAGGTCGAAGTACCCTCCCTCCGTATCCTCATCGAGTCCGATTTATCGAAAGCCGAAAGGGAAAAATTCCATTTCGAACAGCTGAACCTGATCGATGAGAAAAGGCTCCTAGCCTTGTATCACTCCTAGGCCTATCAAAGGAGGATCACATGTGCTTACAACAAGCATGTTCGCACTGAGATTTGAAAGTGGGTCATACTGTACTCAAGAAAATCTTCCCTTCTCTCCACGTTGATCCAAGAGGGAAATTCAAGCCCAACTGGGAGGACCCTACGTGATCAGAGAAGTACTCTCTGAGTATGCACTTGGTCTTGCCACCATGGATGGGGATCATTTTCCCAAGCTGATAAATGTTGGATACGTACGCCGATTCTACTCCTTAGTCTCCCACGGATAGGGAAGTACTGACAAAAATGGATATGTGACTACTTAAGAACCCCATAAAAGAGGCTATCATTTCAACGCCGAGTAGCTAAAAAGTGTCCTTGAATGCTTATACCCTTTGCTACACCCGTTGAGCCGATGACCTTTTCTTCATTAACACCTCCCAAAAAAAAGAAGAAAGTGTGTATACCAAACAAACAAAAAATGAAAAAGAGTTACCATCAAAATACAAAAAAAAAAACCCAAAAAGAGGATGTCTGAAAACAAGCAAAAAGAATAAAAAAAGAAAAAAGAAAAGAGATAGAAAAAATCATGGGGCATGTACAGTCAAAATCTTTAAGGAAGAAGTGTATTACGGCAACTGAAACCCAATCAAGAAAAACCTTTAAACACTAGAATACCTTCGAAATTTCTAACCTACCCCATGGCCACGATACATCCCTAAAGAAAGCCCTCTTTAAGGTCTACAAGCCGTCACAGTGTCCCTTAAATCAGCACGAGCCAAGCTGAGAGATAACAGAAGAACTCCATCCAGCTAGCTATGATAGAATCGATGTCCATATCGTGGCCTTTGAAACGAAAGAAAATAAAAATATATAAGCTCAAAGCAAAATGGACGTTGTGAAAACCCAAAGGGGTGCCACAGCTAAAAAGAATGAGCTTGTGTGGACCAGTTGAAAATCGAAAAAGGCGGTTGGGGTAAAAATATATACTCACGGACATAGTGAAAACTTGAAAGGGTACTATGGGTAAAAAAGAAGGTAACGACGGGCATGACAAAAACCCATCTTGAGCGCTGAGTAAAAAAGGTCATAAAAGAAAAAGAGAAAAGTCATCAGTTACTCCTTTGGTCATGTGCAAATGACCTGGTTGCCAACTAGCCCGCTCATGTTAGCTCTAATCGGGTCTTGACCAGAAATATCTGCATAACCGCACCATTAAACGTATGACCCGAGGTTAGGATAAAAGGTTGATTCAATCCAAAGGGATGGATGTTCCGACCTTCACAAAGTCTGGACCCCACCTCGGTCCAACCGGATGAACTGGTTCGGACCGAGGTGGGGTCCCATTACTTCGCTTCATTGTTAAGGCATCAAACAAAAGAAAAGAAGAAAGAAAAATAAAATAAAAATAAGAAATCTAAAAAGTCCAAAAAAAAATATATATATATATATATATATATACCCATTCCATGTATATATTTATAGCACCGTACTTCCATCTCAAAATGAAGAGAACACAAAAAGAACAAAAAAATCTAAAAATAAAAATCCAAAAAAATATATAAATCTTGAAAAATGAAAAAGTATGGGTAAAAAGTTTACTTCTCCTTCTGTTATTTAGGATGCATATTTGTTCATTGTTAAGAAATAAAAAAGGGACTGACATTTTCTTGAGAATGTGCAGGAACATCAAATGGTCCAAAGCCTCAAAGCAGGCAACCTTTCGACGATGGACAGATCAGATGAAGCATCTCAAAACTCACGTCGGTCTACTCAAGAAAAAAAAAAGAAAAAGCAATCCTTTGAAAAAGAAAAAAAGAAATCTGTATTTTTATTGTACTTTCTGTCATGCACAGCTTACGCACATGTGTGCTTAAATGCAATAAAATGTCAATATTTTGCCGGCAACACAGTTGTGCTAAATTAATGAAAGTCTAAGATTCGCTTTGGATCTTTGGATCCTAGTTCAAAGTAGGAGCGACAGTGTCAATGTTGATCAAATAGTCAATGTTTCGATCGGTTTGATTCCACCGCTAAATGAAATTACATATCGAATAACTATGTTCAGACATGGATGCAGAAGGGATCTATTCTTGTGTTTATTCTCAGTCGTAGGCTTAAAAACTTGCACGATATCCCTATAAAGTATACACCATGCGTCTGGATATCCATTAGAGAGTCGTTTATTCTGGTAAATTGTACATGGATGGGATCTGGGTCGAGACTTTCATTCGCCTTTATTATTTATTGCCCCTAATGAGTCCATATTTCTGTATAGTTTATCTGTTTGTAAGATCGTTGTCAAAAGAGGCACACACTCCCAAAAAATATTACGACATCAATATTCACTCCGCTCGGGTAGTTGTGCTAAATTAACCTTGGGATCAATGGGTTCAACCAAAGATCTCGAACCCTACCTCACGTAGGGGCACTTGTGGCCAATCAAATGGGGTAATCAATGTCTCATAAGATTGGGTACAAACCATTGGATCTTCGCATCATTGCTTTAGGACAACCTTTAAGTATGGGTCAATCACCCTCCACTCGCGGGGCAGTCTTGTTTGAAATGAATCTCAAACATCATGCATATTTAATTATACCATCATGGTTATGCCCAGTAATATCGCTAAGCATTTGGGGACTGATAGCTTTGAGAAATGGATATTTTCCCAACACATTAGGCTTCTGCTACTCTCCGTTTAGTTTTTCTTTTACCTTCGGATGTTTGAGGTTCACTTTAAATATAGTGGGCCTGATAGCATTTGCTTTGGGCCTTTTCGGATGTCTCTTTCTTTGGCATACGAGCATTAGTAATCAGATATCAAAGAGGGGCATCTGTAGACACCCAAATTTGGCCCAAGGCTCGATTGACCAATACTTCGAGAAAGGCGTACCCTCAAGCTTTTGAAAGTATTTTTTGAACCTTTAGGAATCATCCCCAAACCCTTAGGAATCATCCCAAACCGTTAGGAATCAACTCGAACCCATTAGAACCCTTCTCGGGCCAGTTTCGAACCCACCAGAGCAGCTGATGGAAAGAGGAGTGCCAATATTTATGTAAAGCTCTACTAGTTCTAAGACCTATGCCATTGGAAAGTAGAGGTTCCCAGCTTTCCAATGATCGATAACCGAAGCCCCTCCCCAAGAGCTTTTGGTAAAGACCGGTAAATTGGAGTCATTTTTTTACACCTTGGTGCTCATATATCGATTTTGAGGTATCTCAGGTTACCAGAAGCTTCGGGTGGTGACTACATTTTTTTTAGTGAGAGCATCGTCATGACGGATTGATAAAATCCCCAGTTGTATAGCCATAATACAATCTTTAAGAGAGTGTTCAATTATCTTTAGGGCTGAATCACAAACTGGGCATGACGGATCCGTGTTCTTGATTTTAAATTGAATATTCGCACATGTGGGAAGGAGATTGTTGCAAACACGCCACATAAAAATCTTAATTTTATTTGGGACCTTGTTGTTCCAAATCAGTTTCCATATTTTATCCTCCATTGATGAACTAGAGCTTGCCTGATTACTGAGATGTCTCAATGCTATATAGTAGGCTGACTTTACTGAGAATTTTCTTTTCTTATCAAAGGCCCATGTAATTCGGTCATCATCATCACTTGAGCTTAACGGGATACATAGGATATCCTTGACATCTTCTTCAAGGAAATGGCTGCGGATGAGGTCTTTGCTCCATCGAATCGGTTGGTGTAAATGTAGATCGTGTACCGATCTGATAGATTGATCCGAGTATGGTGTTATCGGCTTAAACGTTTGTGGTCTAGGATTTCCCCGATCCTCCCAAATGTCCATGTTTTTTCCATTGCCAACTCGGTGAATGAGGCCTTTGTTTATTATATTTTGTGGGGAGAAGATGCTCCATCACTTGTACGATGGAATGTGCCCCGATTTAGCATTCATGAAGGATGTAAATGGAAAATACCTTGCCTTTAGTGATCGGACCGTGAAGGAATTTGGATGGTTGATGATGCGTCAAGCTTGTTTAGCCAACATAGCCTCATTAAAGGCCGTTAGGTTTTTAAAGCCTAACCCTCCCTGAAATATCAATTTATAAAGATAATCCCAATTTTTCCAATTTATACTGTCTGCTTTGTCACTTTTACTCCACCAGAATTGAGCTATAAGCATAAAAATTGATGTTTCAAAGTCGAAGGGAGTTTGAAACAACTCATTGAATAAGTTGGGATAGCCTGAGCCACGACTTTGATCAAAATTTCTTTGCCAATGTTAGAGAGTAGACGTTCTTTCCACCCTCGAAGTTTGTGTCAGATTCGATCTTTAATCGAACTAAAAACATCTCGTTTTTATTTTTCAATAAAAGTAGGAAGACCCAAATACTTTGTCATTGCCTTTTCCTCCTAATGTTCAACACCAGAAATATGCAGTCCTTGACGGATTTTGGAACCGATTTTCCAAATGAAATCAATGATTTGTCATGATTTATTTGCTGCCCAGAAGATTGCTAATAAAGAGATAGTACTCGACTCAGTTCAGTGCATTCCTCCTCCGAGGCTTTTAGGTAGATCATACTATCATCTGCAAAAAATAAATGTGAGAGCATCGAGGTGTTTTTGCAAATTTTAAGACGTGAATTTTTCTTTGTAGCAATGGAATTAGAAATTAGGGTCGAGAACAGCTCCGTACAAATAATGAAAAGGTAAGGAGAAAGAGGGTCACCTTGTCTAAGACCTCTTGAAGGAGTTAAATGCTCAAAGATTGTGCGATTTATTAGCAATGAGAAAGAGACCGAGGAAACACAGCCTATGATTAGAGACACCCACTGATCATTAAAGCCCATTTTTTTCAACATGCCTCTAAAAATCCCCGTTCCACTCAATCATAAGCCTTGTGCATGTCAAGCTTTATGGCACACGATTCTGCCGCTTTCTTGGTACTAGATTTTAGAAAATGATTAGCCTCAAAGGCGGCTAAGACAAAATAGTCAGGTACAAAAGCACAATGAGAATCATAAATTATACTTGGGAGGATTTATTTTAATCTGTTTGCTAGAACTTTTACAATTAATTTGTAACACCTTGAAATTTTTCCCGAGTTTATGTGCACAACCAAAATGTTGGCACTAAAAGACCCGAATCGATGCATGCTTGGTAACCAAGGCGAGCCAGTTCACGATTAGTGAGTACTGTGTGTCTGTGAAATGGGACCCATTAGATCATCGGGCCATAGATCATCTGGTCAAAGTCCTGAACCATTTGTCAATAGCCCAGGAGTCGGGACCGTCGGTTGAGAACCATGTGAGTAGGAACCAATGGTCAATTAGATTTGACGAGTAAGACCCAGTCATGAAAGCCCTAAGACATATAGCCAATTAAAGGCCCAAGAAACTGGACCAAATCATTAGTATGGCCCAAGGTTGAAAACCCCAATGTGTGGGTTATGAGAGCCCTATACACTCAATTGTGTGTGTGCTGATTACACACCAAATTAGACACCCACATTTTAATTACCTTGTACACACATAAGCTATGCATGGGATTCGAATAGATTGAGAGACTTAGAGAGAGCCTTACTACCTTCAGCTCATCTCCCTCGTGGAATAGCTCCCCAACCCTTCGATCTCTCCAATCCGGCCAATGACGCCAAAGGAATCCTTGCTAGCACAATCCCCGTAAAGAATCACCAAACTACCAACCCTTACGATCGAGGAATTTGACGGTTGATCACGGGAACCGCGAGATATATTTCTTGAAGAGCTCAGAGACTTCGCATGCGAAGGATCCGTTACGGTAATCACTCAAACCCTGTCTCGTAAACCTCGTTTCCTAGATTTAGGATCAATTCATGCAAATTATAAACTTTCATGCGAAGAAATTTGAGAGTTTGACACGGGAATGGAGTAATAGCCAAATTCGTGAAATTCAATGCCTCGAATGTGTGCATGCATTGTGACAGCCCGGACTTCGGCACCCCGAAACCCGTGCCATCAGCACGATCATCTTGACCGTGCCCCTCAACTATGCACGGAACACTGGTATATCAAGCATGAAATAAATAAGAACAACTTGCGGAATTTAAATCTACATAAAAATACTTCTCAAAAGACAGTTCTACCCTCATGCCTCTGCATGAAGGGAGAACCGATCCGAACCATCGATGATAACCATCATCATGGATGGTTCGCCCAAAAGAATACTCTGATATCCATATACACAAGGTTTAATCAAAAAAAAACCAGGCTTGACATACCAAGCCGTACAATCTCCAACTAAAACTCCTCAAAATGCATGTGAGTCCTCTAGAAGAAGTCCTCCGGAGGTGGCTCTAACTCCTCGCCGGACGCAAGGTCCGACTCACGGCGTCTCTCAAGCCTCAGCTACTAGTAGTGGACCTGCGACGTATAGTCTATAGGGTGAGCTACATCCTAGCTCAATAGGGAACAGAAACACAATTGAACATATAAAATATAACTCACATGTATTCTATGATATGCATGCATGATGTGTCTATGCATTTATTGATGGAAAACAGTTAAAAACGCTTCAATTGCTGGTAGGTTACTCATGTCTTTTAGTTAATCAAGAATGATGCTGAGAAGGCCTAAAGCAAAACTTAAACTTCAACTTAAATAATCCCCGAGCAATATAGCATCGAGCCCCGACGAGATACCCTTCATCGTCATCTATATAGATAGCTTTTAAATGTATTCCCGAATACCAATAGTACCAAGCCCCTTTCCTCGGGATTGGTGGCGGGTTTCACATCTCATCAACAAGGGTGTGCTTACTCAGACGGATAAGCCTCCGTGATCGCCTACGGATTAGCCACCAGACGGTCACGGATATCCCGCGTCACATGTGGGTTATCCCGCCACGCCGGTGGGTAACCTATCAAACCTCAAATAACAAAATATCGGTGCCTTACATATAGTTATTCACCGTGTAATTGTGCTATCTTATATCAGTTAGGCCTCATCAAGCATGATTCAATCATGGATACATCCCTGGGATGTATCCGTTCACTTGCATCACACCTGATGCCTTTACCTCTTCACTTCATCATCCCCTGGGGATGGTCCATTTAAGATCTCTTATGAATGTCACACACACACACTTTTCATAATCATTGAGTAGTAAAACATTTGAATTGAATTGATATCATTACATACATGCTCTTGTAAAATAAAGTACATGTTCAGGGTGTTCCCTACCTCAAGTCTTTAACTGATCAATGCATCAAGGTCCCGCATGACTCCTTGTGCACTCGTTCTCACGTACTACGTATGGTACCATATAACATGTGAAACACATCACAAAGGATGCCATAGAGAAGGTATAAGATCCCCCAAGAATCTTAAAGTCAAACCAAAAGTCAACATAGTTTACTACAGTCGATTAATCGAACTCCAAAATCGATTAATCGAATCTGATTCGATTAATCGATTTCCAAAATCGATTAATCGAAAGTCAATATCGATTAATCAAGCAATTTCGATTAATCGAAATTCTCCTTTTCAAGAAGTCCATTCTCGGTTCGAACAATGAATTGTCATTCGATTAATCGAATCGATTTCGATTAATCGAAATTCTTCTTTTCAAAAGTAAATTTACTGCTCGAATAAATGAGTTTCCATTCGATTAATCGAATCCAATTTCGATTAATCGAAATCCTTCTTTTCGCAGCGTACCTTATTTGAATAGTCGATTTTCACAAGTTGATTAATCGATTCCAAATCGACATCGAAACTAAAATCGATTAATCAAAATCCCATTTCGATTAGTCGATTTTTCCTGTTATTTCCTCCAACCTCGGGGTCCACTGAGTTCTCGATCGATTAATCGATTCTCAAATCGATTAATCGAAATCAAAGTCGATTAATCGAAATTTAATTGATTAATCAAATCGGGTCCTCTCGACTCTTCAACTTCTCGCCAATTTCGAATCGAAATTGTCGATTCCTTCAGTGTTTCTTCCCAATCTTTTTCCATACTTTTCTTCTATCTTTCTAAGCCATTATCCTATGATTTAACCCACATTTTACTGTAACTTAACCCCTATAATCTATGCATCTTATTTACCAAAAAATTTACCTTGAATAGACCTCAAGTTGGTTTCTATCAAAAGTTGGAAGGCTAGGGTTTCTAGCTCGGTTCTAACGGATCCTCGTCGAATCCGGCCTCTTTAATGCTTGACTCCCTCTTCCAACAGCTTGCAATAACTCATCTCTTACTCCTCTCTTTTTCTCTCTCTTCTTTATTTCTCTCAACCACCAAAACATGAAGAGTAGGGTTTTCAACCCTTTCTATCTTATATCTTTTCTCGCGTGGAGCACATACACACTCATCGTTGTATGTAACTCTACAACCTCTATCTCTCCACTCTTCTACACGATTCACACATCACTTCGCTCATCTCACCTTAAGTTCATCAATGAACTATCTCATGGTCAAACCTAAGACCAATCGGGCACGGATCCCGAGGTCATAGTTCAATGTGATTTTTCTACATTACATCCTCCCCACCTTGGAAATTTTCGCCTCGAAAATCACCCAAAGGTGTGGTGGTGTACACTCTCCCCACACTTGGAGGTGAGGTGGTTCATTGACTCATACGCATTTAAGTCTCCACACATTCACACAACACAAACATGGAAGTAAAAGCTAGCAAAATTGAACAATTTATATAAAATTTAATTTGCATTAAGGATTGAATATTTTGTTACAATGCCAATAAGTTACAATAAAAAAGTACAGTATAATCAAAATGCAAAAGACATAGACGACTCAAATCTCCCTCGCCAGTCGATCTGGTGCCGAGCAGTGCTCCATCCGAGGTGGCAAGTAACAAAGGGCGGGGTGTCTGGCTGAGCTGGCTGCGTGGGGTGGTGGCCGGGCTGGCTGAGCGGATGTGGATGTGGAGGAACCGCGTCTGGTGGGATGGAAGACGGGTCCTCTATGGAAGGCGGTGCGTCCGCCCCATTCTTCTTCATGGCCAAGATATCCATGTAGGTGTGAGGGTAGATGAATCGGAGGGTGTGAAACATGAGGAAATCAATCCTCCTGCTTCATCCTCTCGTTATTTGCCCATTCGCCAACACGCCCTCTATGGTAGGACTGGATGGAGTGTAGGATGAGGTGGGAGTCACGGGAGTGTGTGTGGTGTCGGCGTGGTGTGTGTGGGAGGAACCTCTCCAGATGGCTCTGCTAGGTGTGCCCCACCCTCAAGTGGGTCCCGCTGAGGTGGTGGGGTGGTGGCGGTGCTACTGCCGTGCTGGGCTCTTGGTGGGAGCGGGACCCGAGCTGGTAGGGTCCGGCTTCAATAGGTTGAAGCTACGGGTCCATGAAGACTTGGTGAACGCCTTCACGCGATCCGTAGCCCTCACCTCGTGGGTGAAATAGTGTAGGAGGGCTCGAGTAGCACTCCAACATGCTCGAGATGAGCCGAGCATACGGCATCTTCTCCTTGGGCGCATGTTGCCCTTCATCACACTCTTGATGTACCGCATCCCTCAAGGATGACCATGGTAGCATCAAACCATCGGCCATGTAGGCGCAAAGTGCATGTTGCACTTTATCCACGCCGTGTCGTGGGCGATCGGGTAAAGGTTGCATTTTATTATGGAGTCGAGCATCCACATGTAGGGTGGAAGGTCACCCTCTTGATGGACGTGCGACCCTTCTTCCCGCTGGTCATGCAGTCATGACCTCTCAAAACGGGTTCCTTTTCAAAGGGTGGGAATAAGGTAGTCTCGGGGTAAAGTCGAGGTAGCATTCAAGCACCTCATGTATGTGTCGACGAGTGATCGTATAGAGACGACCCTCGATCTTGGTTATAATACAATCGTGCTAGGGCCATTGGTTAGCCCTTGGTAGAACAACCTCACCAATCTAGGGTAATAGGAACCCGGATTGGTTTGAGAAGGTGCCGAGTCCCAATCGTTAGGTAGTTCTGAGCCCATTGGGTCTCCCAGAAATCGGGATTTGTGAATAGGGTAGGGTCGATGGTGTATCGACCTCAAAGGTCTTGGCAGCCCACCACTGCTTTGGTTGCTCCACGTTGGTGGGTGGTGGTGGCATGGGGTGGATGGGAAGACTACAGAGATGCGCTCGTCGAACCGGGAGGTGGTCTCCGATTCGACGGGTGATGGAGTCCTCACCGCCATGGGGTGGGTAGGTGGTGGTGGTGCGGCGTTCACGCCTAACCGAAGCTTGAAGTTGCCTTCTTCAAGACAATCGGGTTTTGGGCGGCATATTGGGGAAAACTAGGTTTTAACTAGCTTAAATGGAAAGAAAACGGAAATCTAGGGTTTACCTTAGGTTTTCAAGGCGGATTCGGAAGCGAATCGATGAAAGGTCCAAACCCTAGGGCACCGCGTTGTCGGAGAAGAGAAAGAAGATCAACCGTTTAAAAACCTCAAACTGAAATGATTTCTAATGCTACAGAAAATCCCCAATTTTCAATATATAGGCTACCGATTAATCGAAATTGCTTTGATTAATCGAAATTTAAAACTAGGTTAAGTTACAGAAAATCGATTAATCGATTTCCCAAATCGATTAATCGAAAGTCAAATTCGATTAATCGAAAATATTTCGATTAATCAAAATCGCATCGCTTAAAATTTCAAATTTTTAAGCTCACTGGCGCTTGCCAGTCGATTAATCGAAATCCCTTTCGATTATTCGAAATTCCAAAATCGATTAATCGAATTTAGTTTCGATTAATCGAAATCGGGCTATAACTTCAATTTTTTTCTAAACTTTCTTAAGTATTCGATTAATCGAAATCCATTTCGATTAATCGAAATTTCAAAATCGATTAATCGAAATTACTTCGATTAATCGAAATTGTCCATTTGACTTTAATATCTCTCAAGTCCTTTAAGTAACTCGATTAATCGAAAATCCAATTCGATTAATCGAATTACAAAATCGATTAATCGAAATTTATAATTCGATCAATCGAAACTTCATTCTAGGTATATTCTAACTCAAATTTTTCATTTCCAGTCACTGGCACATGCCAGTCGACTAATCGAACAAAATCGATTAATCGAAATTCCAAATCGATTAATCGATTTGAAATTCGATTAGTCGGTTTTGCCCTATTTCTACAAAATTTCAATCTTTTTCTTTCTTTGACTATTTTTGACAATTTATGACAGATTGGATCAAAATTTCCATTGAATTTTTAAGTATAGTGGAAATTTCACAAAACGTGGTTGCGGTTTACATCGAATTCTCACGTTGTTGGAAACAAGGCCGGATATTGTTCTTTCACATCGGCCTCTCGTTCCCAAGTAGCCTCTTCTTTTGGATGATTGTTCCACCGAACAAGCACTAAGGGAATCACTTTAGTGCGCAGTACTTGCTCTTTTCGATCCAGAATCTCCACTGGTTCCTCTATCATGCTCATGTCCTCACACATCTCTATAGGTTGCTTCCCTAACACATGAGACGGATCATTCACGTACTTTCTGAGCATCGATATGTGGAAGACATTATGTACTCGATCAAATAGCGGTGGTAAACTAATGCGATATGCAACTTCACCTATTCGTCCCAAAATTTCAAATGGTCCAACATAACGTGGACTTAACTTCCCCCTCTTGCCAAATCGCATTACACCTTTCATAGGTGACACCTTCACAAACACATGCTCGCCCACTTTGTAGTCAAACACTAGTCCGCTTCACATCCGTAATTTTTCCGCTTCTCACTGTGCCGCTTCAACCTTTCTTCGATAATTCGGACAACGGTGGCGTTGTCTTCAAGCGCTTCGGTCCTAATACAAATTTCTCACCGCTTTCCTCCCAATTGAGGTGACTTGCATCAGTCCCATACAGAGCTTCATACGGTGCCATGCCAATGCTCGCTTGAAATCGTTGTTATATGCGAACTCGAGCATCGGAGATACTCATCCCAAAGATCCTTGCATATCAAGCATGCAAGCTCGAGCATGTCTTCTATCACTTGATTCACCCGCTCATCGCCCATCGGTTTTGAGGATGGAAAGCTGAACTAAAGTCTAGTCGTGTTCCCATTCCTTCTTGAAATTTCTTCCAAAACTTGACGATATAGTGGATCACGATCTGAAATGATGCCGCTTGGAATCCGTGTAATCTTACAATCTCCTTCATGTATAAATCGCGATCTTCCTCATTATATGTGGTATTATACTGACAAAAGTGCGTTGATTTGGTCAATCGTCTCTGACGACCCAAATGGCATTGTGTCTCTTGGCAGTACGGGGTAATCCAACAATGTAATCCATTGAGATCGATTCCCACTTCCATTCTGGTATTGGTAAAGGTTGCAATAGTCCCGCAGGATGTCTATGATCAACCTTCACTTGTCGACAAGTCAAACATCGTGACACATACTGCCACGCCTTGTTTCACCTCTCCACCAAAGTAATTCTTTTTCAAATCTTGGTACATTTTGGTGCTACCAGGGTGGATAGCATAATTTGACTTATGAGCTTCATCAAGAATTGTTCGTCTTAGATCGGCATTGTCCGGGATGCATAGACGGCCTTTAAACAACAAAGAACCATCTTCTTTTTCTGAGAAGTCCGACCTGATGCCTTCATTCACATCTTGATGAATCTTTGTTAATGTCGGATCCTTCATCTGTAGATCGTGGATATGTTCAAATATCACTGGCTTTACTGATATGTTAGCCTAAAAGGATCCAAAGGTCCTTTGACTCAATGTTCGCATCATAGAGTGCCAGGTCTTCCAATAATTTCCATCGGTGCATACCCAAAATCAAAGAAGCTAATTGAGCTGAACCTTTTCGACTCAATGCATCGGCTACTACATTCGCCTTGCCTGGATGGTATTGTATAGAGCAA
Organism: Chloranthus sessilifolius; assembly: GCA_021018995.1. Classification (NCBI taxonomy): domain Eukaryota; kingdom Viridiplantae; phylum Streptophyta; class Magnoliopsida; order Chloranthales; family Chloranthaceae; genus Chloranthus; species Chloranthus sessilifolius. The sequence continues at coordinate 85,881,431 of CM037594.1, read as the reverse complement.
TCGTAGTCCTTGAGGAATTCCATCCATCTGCGCTATCTCATATTGAGCTCCTTCTGTGTAAACAGATATCGGAGGCTCTTATGATCGGTGAAAATTTCAAATGTCTCACCATACAAGTAGTGTCTCCAAATTTTCAGTAAAAATGATCCGCCAGTTCCAAGTCATGAGTCGGGTAATTTTTCTCGTTTTCTTTCAACTGTCTTGATCCGTAAGCTATCACCTTCTTGTGTTGGTTGAGCACACAACCAAGGCCATTGTATGACGCGTCGCTGTACACTGCGTATCCTCCACTGCCTAAAGGAATTGCCAACACTGGAGCCGAAGTGAGTCTCATTTTGAGTTCTTGAAAACTCTTCTCGCATGCCTCACTCCACTCAAACCTTGAATCTTTACGTGTCAGCTTTGTGAGAGGTCCCGATATTTTTGAAAACCCCTCAACGAAACGTCGATAATAGCCTGCTAAGCCCAGAAAACTTTGACATCTCGTCACCGCCTTTGGTCGCTCCCATTTAACTATCGCTTCTATCTTCTTTGGGTCTACCGTGACGCCGGAGACGACATGTCCCAAAAGCTAACTTCTTCCAACCAAAACTCACACTTACCGAAGTTTGGCGTACAATTGGTGTTCACGAAGGCGTCAGAGAGCAATCCTCAAGTGTTCTTCGTGTTCTGTCTTAGATTTGGAGTATATCAGTATATCATCAACAAATACTACGACGCAGGAGTCCAAGTGTGGTTTAAACACTCGGTTCATCAGATCCATAAACGACGCTGGAGCATTCGTTAATCCAAACGGCATCACAAGGAATTCATAGTGTCCATACCGTGTCCGGAAAGCTGTCTTCTGTATGTCCTCTGTCTTGACTCGCAACTGATGATAACCAGATCTTAGGTCGATCTTGGAAAAATACCTTGCTCCTTGCAGTTGGTCGAATAGATCGTCAATTCAAGGCAAAGGGTAGCGGTTCTTCACAGTAAGTTTGTTCAATTGTCGATAGTCAATGCATAGTCGCATTGACCCATCTTTCTTCTTGACAAATAAGACCGGTGCTCCCCATGGAGACACGCTCGGTCTAACAAACCCCTTGTCCATAAGTTCTTGTAGTTGTTCCTTTAACTCCTTTAACTCAGCAGGAGCCATTCTATAAGGTGCTTTCGAAATAGGCTCCGTTCCTGGTGCTAAGTCAATGGCGAATACTACTTCTCTTTCTGGAGGTAATCCAGGCAATTCTTCTGGAAACACGTCAGCGAAGTCTCGCACAACTGCTATCTCAGAAATGATATTCTTTTCTTCCTTGTCCTCCTTTAAGAAAGCTAAATATCCACTGCAACCCTTTCTGATCATCTTTTCGGCCCTTACTGCTGAGATCAGTGGTACTGATGACGACCTCACTCCTTGAAACCGAAATGATCTTCTTGTGTTGGGTCTGAAAATAACTACACGTTTGCACAATCAATGTCATACCAACCACCCATGCCAAGGATCACATCAAACCCTTGCATGTCTAACAGTACCAACTTTGCTTCCAATTCATACACTTCTAAGTCTTGAACTGCTATGATGATGGATTTGCAAGCTAACTCCGTGTCTACTAACTCTCCAGTCGGAATAGACACAGATAGGACGAAATCCAACGTCTCTGGAACGATCTTCATCTTCTTAGCAAAACGTGGAGTGACGAATGAGTGGGTAGACCCGGGGTCTATCAACACTCGAGCGTCATGTCTAAATACACTTCCCTTCTCATACATAGTTAAAGTACCTATAATATATACACATACATATAGAAATTTACACATCAAAATGCACTCTCAGTTTATATTAAAAGAATCTACACTATTCCTAATGCATGCACCTTTTTCCATCTAAAATTCTTTATGAAACGGAATTTTTCTTTAATAAAATAAAATTTCTCACCTTGGATGACGTCGTGCACATTCCCTGCTTCGAAAGGGATCGCAGGCTCTCCCCCTAACAATCGGCTTCCTTGCTTGAATGGGTCGTGGTGCTGTAACTGAAGCCGTCTTGCCCTTGTCTGTCTCGGGGCAATCCTTGATCAAGTGGCCCACCTTGCCACATCGGAAACAACCTCTAGTTCCGATTTTGCAGTCTACAGTCCTATGCGGCTTGCCACATCTGGCACACGTCTCTCGAGGTGCGGAAGATACGGTACGAGAACCCTGTGTGACAGTAGCGCCAGTAGACATGGCAGGGCTCTCATAGCGAAAAGGTCTCCCCGACGCAAGTAATGGAAACCTCTGTTGGTGTTGCTGTTGCGCCGGCCTTCCAAAACCTCCCTGAAACTGCGGTCTCTGACTCTGACCCACGAACCTCGGCTTTTTATTCACCGGTTCGTAGTTCCCCATCCTTCCGTGGTCAAGTCCTCTCTGTTGCTCTCTCTGTCTATATCTGTTCGTGTTCTCCTCTTCTACAACCAATGCTTTGCTCATGACCTCTTCATAGGTCCTCAGTTGAAATGGAGCTACGCCTCCCCTAACCTCAGGCTTCAAACCTTGCTGAAACCTCTTGGACTTCATCACTTCAGTAGCGACGTAGTCCGGTGCAAAACGGGCAAGTCGTAGAAACTCTACCCCATACTCTCTGACTGTCATCCTCCCTTGTACTAGCTGTAGGAACTGAATCTCAAGCTGGTTCCTCACTACTTCCGGAAAATATTGTTTGTTGAATTCCTCAACGAATTCCTCCCAAGTCCAACAACTCTGGGTCTCTCCGAGCGAGTCCTTATCACGGACTGCCACCAAAGGGCAGCCACCCCATCCAACATGTAAGCTGCCCAACTCACACTCTCATCTCCCGTGCAAGTTAGCACGCTTAAAACTTTCTCCATTTCCATCACCAATTCTCGCCGCCATCGTGTTCTCGCCAAAAATGTAGGAGGTCTCATCCTTCTAAACTCAGAAAAGATGAGGGTGTGCAACGCAGTCCCATGTGTGTGTAGGTGGTCGCTGTTTCTAGACGCATGAGCCGCAAAGGATGCGGCTTGTTGTGCCATGGCACGCCATAGTCTCCATAGTGTGCATCATCCTTTGTCGCTCTTCTCTATCTTCTTATCTTTCTCTCAATCTTTCTTGCTCTCAGATCTTGATCCCGATGATCTCGATCCTCTTCCTCATGTCCTCGCACATCGCCTCGGGCCTCGTTACCTCCTAAAGGCACTCTTGGTAGGTAGAGAGATGAAATCATCTCCACTACGAAACTCCTTTGATGGCCTCCTCTTGGTCGGCCCCTCCTCTAGTCGACATTGGCGCATTTGAAACTAAAGTTTAGTTAGCGAGCCCCTATGTTCACGAAAGAACCCTTGTCAATTGCTAAAAGAAAATGCTTTGATACCAACTGTGATGGCCTGACTTCGCACTTCAAACCCGTGCCATCAAGACGATCATCTTGACTGCGTGCCCTCAACTATTCACTAACACCGGTATATCAAGCATGAAATAAATAAGAACAACTTATGAATTTAAATCTACATAAAAATACTTCTCAAAGAGCTTCTACCTCATGCCTCTCGCATGAAGGAGAACCGATCCAACCATCGATGATAACCATCATCATGGATGGTTCGCCCAAAAGAATACTCGATATCCATATACACAAGGTTTAATAAAAACCAGCTTGACATACCAAGCCGCATAATCTCCAACTAAAACTCCTCAAAGTCGCACAGAGAGTCCTCTAGAAGAAGTCCTCTGAGGTGGCTCTAACTCCTCGCCCGCAAGGTCCCACTCACCGGTCGGCGTCTCCAAGCCTCGGTAGCTACTAGTAGTGGACCACGATAGTCTATAGGGTGAGCTACATCCTAGCTCAATAGGGAACGAAACACAATTGAACATATAAAATATAACTCACATGTATTCTATGATATGCATGCATGATGTGTCTATGCATTTATTGATGGAAAAAATTAAAACGCTTCAATTGGTCGGTAGGTTACTCATGTCTTTAGTTAATCAAGAATGATGAGAAGGCCTAAAGCAAAACTTAAACTTCAACTTAAATAATCCCCGAGCAATATAGCATCGAGCCCCACGAGATACCCTTCATCGTCATCTATATAGAAGCTTAAATGTATTCCTCGAATACCAATAGTACCCAAGCCCCTTTCCTCGGGATTGGTGGCGGGTTTCACATCTCATCAACACCGGGTGTGCTTACTCAGACGGATAAGCCTCCGTCTTGATCGCCTCTGGATTAGCCGCCAGACGGTCACGGATATCCCGCCGCGTCGTGGGTTATCCCGCCACGTCGGTGGGGTAACCTATCAAACCTCAAATAACAAAAATATCGGTGCCTTACATATAGTTATTCACCGTAGTAATTGTGCTATCTTATATCGCTTAGGCCTCATCAAGCATGATTCAATCATGGATACATCCCTGGGATGTATCCGTTCACTTGCATCAGACCTGTTGCCTTTACCTCTTCACTTCATCATCCCCTGGGGATGGTCCATTTAAAGTCTCTTATGAATGTCACACACACACACTTTTCATAATCATTGAGTAGTAAAACATTTGAATTGAATTGATATCATTACATACATGCTCTTGTAAAATAAAGTACATGTTCGTGGTGTTCCTACCTCAAGTCTTTAATCGATCAATGCATCAAGGTCCCGCATGGCTCCTTGTGCACTCGTCCTCACGTACCCCCTATGGTACCATATAACATGTGAAACACATCACAAAGGATGTCATAGAGAAGGTATAAGATCCCCCAAGAATCTTAAAGTCAAACCAAAAGTCAACATAGTTTACTACTGATTAATCGAACTCCAAAATCGATTAATCGAATCGATTCGATTAATCGATTTCCAAAATCGATTAATCGAAAGTCAATATCGATTAATCAAGCAATTTCGATTAATCGAAATTCTCCTTCAGAAAGTCCATTCTCGCTCAATAGCCGAATTGTCATTCGATTAATCGAATCTGATTTCGATTAATCGAAATTCTTCTTTTCGCAAAAGTAAATTTACTGTTCGAACAGTCGAGTTTCCATTCGATTAATCGAATCCAATTTCGATTAATCGAAATCCTTCTTTTCGCAGCGCACTTATTTGAATAGTCGATTCACAAGTTGATTAATCGATTCCAAATCGACATCGAAACTAAAATCGATTAATCGAAATCCCATTTCGATTAGTCGATTTTTCCTGTTATTTCCTCCAACCCCGGGGTCCACTGGAGAGCCAATGATTAATCGATTCTCAAATCGATTAATCGAATTCAAAGTCGATTAATCGAAATTTAATTCGATTAATCAAATCGGGTCCTCGACTCTTCAACTTCTCCGCCAATTTCGATTAATCGAAACCCAATTTTGATTAATCGAAATTGTCGATTCAAATTTCTTCGTCGTTTCTTCCCAATCTTTTTCCATACTTTTTCTTCTATCTTTCTAAGCCATTATCCTATGATTTAACCCACATTTCATCAGAATTTAACCCCTATAATCTATGCATCTTATTTACCAAAAAAATTTACCTTGGATAGACCTCAAGTTGATTTCTATCAATAGTTGGAAGGTTAGGGTTTCTAGCTCTGGTTCTAACGGATCCCTTGCGTCGAATCCGGCCTCTTTAATGCTTGACTCCCTCTTCCAACAGTTGCAATAACTCCTCTCTTACTCCTCTCTCTTTCTCTCTCTTCTTTACTTCTCTCAACCACCAAAACATGAAAGTTAGGGTTTTCAACCCTTTTTATCTTATCTCTTTTTCTCGGCGTGGAGCACATACACACTCATCAGTGTATGTAACTCTACAACTCCTCTATCTCTCCACTCTTCTACACTGATTCACACATCACTTCTGCTCATCTCACCTTAAGTTCGTCAATGAACTATCTCATGGTCAAACCTAAGACCAATCGGGCACGGATCCCGAGGTCATAGTTCAATGTGATTTTTCGGGCTATTACATGCATGATCGAATGAATGACGGGAGACTCGATTTCCCTAAGACTAGACCTATTTGGACGAGTTTTGGAATTGCATGCCTTGAAACATTGAGAATCGGACGCATGAAGAACGTAGAGACCGAACTCTTAGATCCCCGATGTTTCGGATCATGACTCGTGCAATTACAATAGGTTAAAAGTATAAGTGTAACAAAGTCACGCGTAATGTGGTTCTATTACACGTATGGGATGAAGGTTAGGCCATAAAAGGGAGACTTTGAAACTCAGCAGCATGAACATAAGCCTGGAAAATTCATTAGGATCACCATGGTGACATGGAGCCTCGCCGCGGCGAGAAAAGACCTGAAGCCCTCGCCACGACGAGAAATCAAGGCTAAAACGCCTCGGGAAAATTTAACTGCGGCGAGATCCTTGTATCAGGTGGCACCTGGACACCTAACTGGGAGACCCCGCATCTTGCTGCAGCGATATCCCCTATTATGTGTACCTTGGTTTTTTTTCATGTTATGGACTTGAGAAACTTAATGTTATGATTCGTATAGGTTTTTAACCTACCATATATATGTGGCGTATGATCTAGGATAATTAAGAAGAACCTTTGAAAGGGATTAGTTCAGATTTAAGCCTTCGTGTTCACAAGTTTAACTTGAGGTAGGTGATCGGCTACTTATGTGTGTATTTAATTAAGTCTTAACCTATTGCAAGCACACAAAAGAAATTGTAGAGCTAGTATAGGATCGTTCCCACGAGGAAGTATTTATCTTATCTTTATTTCGATTTCTATTTCAAAATTTATATTTATCTTTTAAGGTTCTAAACTACTTGAGAAATATGAATAAGGAATGAGTTATTAATCTAAAGTGCATAAAAGAAATCCTAATCCTCCTTCAGATTGAGGTCATCAATCCCAATCTTCAGCCATCGAATATTTATAAAAATAAACAGTACCGTTACACCGTATTGCAGTCTTCTAGAATTTGGGCGTCAATCTAAAATATAAATTCTTTAACTCCGATTTAATCTAATCAACAATCTCCTAAAATCTGGGCGTCAATCAAATTTGAGAAAATTAAAGATGGAAAAGTAAAAATCGTTACACTAATCTGTAAATTCTAACCTGAGCCATCAATTCAAATTAAAACTTGAAGATGTTTACAAAGCAGTAAATAAAGTAAATAAAATCTAAACTAGAAAGTAAAAGTAAAACCATCTATGGGGTCGGTCTTTCAGCTTCCTCAACCTTGGTTGTCAGGGAAGACCTCAGAAAAATGTGGATGATGTTATATTATAAATCCTAAACTATTTTGATCGGGAGAAAACACATACCTCACAGTTGTCAATTGATGCTATAAAATTTTTTGATGGTTTATTCCTATACCAGGCTGTCTTATTTATAACTCATAAGGAGTCGGTTTATAAAGACTTCTAATTGTAATAAAAGAAACTGTTAAAGTAAAAAGTATCCTAATATAACTCTAATTCCTTTATTCTTCCTTGCTTTCAAATTGTAGATGTGCTTCTAGAGTGTTCTTGATAACAGTAGCAAAGATCTTCGAAGTTTATCTTCATCAATGTTCTCAGATCTGTGATTCACCAAACTTCTAATTTTAGAGAACTGCTAATTCAGTGCATGATGGTGATAGTCTTCACTCACGTGATCCGCAGCAGCAGATGTAGCAAAGGGAAAGCTTCTCTTTTGCACAATCATAAATTGCGATTGTTCTTCTTTTTTTGGAAAATTGTAAATCATGATTTCTCATTTTCACACAGCTTTCTTACTGGACGATTTTTTATTTCGAACGATCGCTTTTCTTGTATCATTTTTCTACTCTTTTGCCACTTTCTGAAGAATTGTCTTTTTTGAAGAATCGTACATTACGATTTCTTAGTTTTCTCTTTCTTTCGTCTTCAACTTTAGCGCACAATCATAAATTCTGATTTCTTAACTTTCAGCAGTGGGGAATCGTCTTCTTATCGCTCAATTGTCTTTTTACTGACTTTTGAGTTTATTTTGACAAAGATTAACACTTTAGCTCTATTTTTCTATTTTTTCTTAATATCTGCACATCGTTAACTTATTAGTAGCAAACTAAGTCCTAGCATCACTAAGTTAAGGGTGATAAAATGATAAATTATGTGATTGATCACATCCCTAAACTTATGTTTTGCTAGTCTCTAGTAAAGAAGGAAAAATAAAATATCCAAAATTATGAATTTAAATGCCACTTTCGTAGGGAGAACGATTGCATTTAGGATGCAACAAGCCTCTAAACCCCTAGGTGATCCCTAGTGGAGGAGTTATAGTCTCCTGAAGGTTTTCAGTGAAGTTATCTACAAACTTCAAATATTTTTAGATTTTTAAAAATAATTTTCAAAAAGAAATAAAATCTATACTACTACTTAAATTAATTGTCATATGTTTGGTATGATTTTCAAAATTTTCAAATCTTTCACATTTACTTTCTATCACAGTAATTATCCTTGATCAGAGCTCAACAATTTCAATTCTATACAGCGTGGAGCGTGTGCGTTTCAGTAAAAAGTTTATTCATCATTGATATTTTTAAACTGCAGATTTAGAAAATATTTTCATCCAAACTCTCACCATTGGCATACTCTCAAAAGAAATATCAAAATTTTGGGTTCTCACATATGATATGTACATGATAATTTCAAAGGACAATAAGAAAGTAAATCTCATAGAATGGATAATCAATTTTGATCATATGACTTTTCTGTTCATTCATAGTATCTATTTCATACATCTCTACTAGACTTATAATTTTACTAATCGTAAACCACAAAAGTCTTTCCTTCGGCTTATAGTAGGGCTTTGGGTTAAAAGGGTTTCAAATAAAGGTAGATAGGGTTCAAAAGTTTTTGAGAATTTAGTTCTTCCTTTTCTATCTTCTTTCCTTCTTTTTTATTTCAGTAAATATTCAAAAAGTTGGATGACTTCTTCCCATTTTTATTTTCCTTTTCTTGTGTAAATCCTATATTTTCTTTAGTCAGAAGCTTTTCGCTTCCTTTTTTTCATGAAATCGTCTTTTACGATTTTCTTTTTCTTTTCTCATCTTTTTCATATGATTGTATTTCTTCTCAGTTGTACCCTTTTCAGCAAATCCTTTATCTGTTAAGCGTATACTCCTTTTACTCTCTCTTCTTCCCTTCTTTTATATTCTAAACTCGGATAAATTATAAGGGTTAAAGGTAGTACATATGATTAAAAGTTCATAAAATTTTGGTACAAAGAAATTGATTTTAGGCTTCTAATATGGGTTCAAAGGATAAAATCTTTTTTAAGACTTTTGCTTTTTGGCTCTGGTTTAACAAAAGATGGCCTTTGATCATTTTCATGATTTACAGGTATAGATGTCTTCTTATTTTGATGTATTTAATAGATAGTTCTAAAGAAATAAATCATCATAATCACAAAATATCTTGATTCTAAGTTCAACAATATAAGATTTCTTAGTAAAAGTTCAAAGAAATTTTAAGCTTGAAAATAAAAGCAGTCTCTCTCAGAATATAAAGAGGATGTATTAGCTCAGGATCCCACTGGTTTATAATTTTGAAACTATAATCCAAATTTTACAGTTTAAATTAATCGTATAGTTTCAAACATTCATTAGATACAGTGTTCAAAGGTGCTATTCATGAATTGCAACTATTTTATTTTGATTGTTGAACTTTTGCTATGATGGATTGTAAAGTTTAATAGATTCACAATTTTTTTTTCTCTATCATACTTTGAATATAATGATTAACTCTGGACTAAAATTACTATTTTTCTAACTAAAAATAAAGAAAATAAATTTTTTTCTAATAATAAAAATAAATAAAAACTGTTACCTACTAATATATACAGATTTGTATATCCCCCTCAAACTTATATGCGATAATGTTCTCATTGTGCAAAACAGGGGACAAAAATATATTACATTAATGGTGTTGTTTAGTTTTCGGGTCTATGATCTATAAATATATTCAAAAATCTTCCCCCTAAACTTAGGAGAAAGTACTTTCGGTATAAACAAAAATTTTGCACTAGAAAGAAATAGTTAGAAATAATAAAAAAATGGTTAAAAGAAATTATCATATATATTAAACGAAATGTTTACATGAGTTAAAGAAAAGATTACATAAGGGATTAAACCTAAGAAGAATCTATACACACACTAAACTAAGACACTGCCAGCAACATCCGAAAAGAAATCTTCGATAAAAATCGGTCATCGGCTTCTAACTACCTTTAATCAGAGTCTCTCATTCCTTCCTACCAAAGGAGTACCCACTCCTTGGTAGGGTCACACCCTCTCTCTTCCATGTCCCCCCGAGCAATGCACATCACATTTCTCTATTTGGAAAGAAATGCAAGCCACTGTGAAAGTCCTTTGAAGAGTGGGAAGTGGACACATCTCCGATTCATCCTTTGCCTATACTGCTCTCTTGCGAAAACTATATGAAGGGAATATAGCGCAAGCGAAGGGAGAAGATAAGCAATGGAGAAGGGTGGCGAAGAACGGCTCAACCCACCATCATCATATGGGAGTTTGCATTTGGGGTGGATTGTGATGGTGTAAAGGTTAGGAAGTGGGGAAAGATGGGTTCTTGGTATATGGTTTCAGATTTAGGTTAGGCTTAGGGTAAGGGATAGTTTCAGTGGACGATTCAGCATCCCGAGTATTTCGCTGGCGCTTTAGATCTTCTACTTTCTTTTCTGCAACCAGGAGCTCAGCTCTATGTATTTCGAGGATTTTATCAAGTCTCTTACTGAAATCACTCTGGTTATGCTCTTTCGTCATAGGATTTTAGGTGTGGAAGGTGGAAGACAAAAGAGATGCGTTGTTGGGACGGGGAGGGTATGATTTTATAGGGACGTGGCTCGGCTTTGAACCGTCACTTCAAAGTAAATGTCGATGTGTAGGTTTCTAGGCTAAGATAGTTGGGAAGTGATAGTCTTGAATGCGACGATTGTTTGTTTCCCTTATGAATTTAATGGGTATGAATTCTAATGTAATTGATAAGACAGACCACTGGAATCGCTTGTTCCCTAGAATTGTCATTTACGATTCTAGCTAACAATGAACTATTTGAAAAGACTCTTTACCTGTTGAATCGTACTTGCTACGATTCATCATTCTTAATTACGGTTGCTCGTAAGTCCATATGTTCAAACACGATTATAAACAAAAAGAGAGATATTCATACAATTGGATGTATTTTACATATTGTAAGTCGTATGAAATTCTTGAAAAGAAAAAAAAATACTAATAATAATAATAATGATATACATATGTTACAAGATTTTGCTACAGGTGAGTCGGTAGCTCAACTGGTTTACGAGGATCTCAATAATGGTCAAGGGGAGTTGATGTACCTCCAATGATAATATGTCCTCCTGGGATGAGTATTGCCCATGAGGAATAATAGTTACTGCCTCTCGAGTTAGCCAAAATGGTTAGTTGCTCGACCTAAGCTTCTAACTGTGTAATGGATTCCAGGAGATTATTGAGTAATTGCGTGTGAATTTGGCCATGCTGCAGCCAACTTTCGACTATCTGTATCAGGGCTTCCTCAATGTCAGTATGGTCTTGGGTCTGTGTGAGGTAAAAAGGAACAGTGGGACACTGTGGAGCGGTTTGAGTTGGGCTATGGTTAGGACCACAAGCTTCACCTTGTCCAGATGTTGGGTGCGATTTTATACCCACTAGAGATTAAATTTTTTCTTTCCAAAGCTTCAGCTTTGGAAAACCTTCCTTCATTGACTTTAATTTATATAATCCTCCTTGCATAGGGGGTATATTCTTAGAAGTCTTCAAATCAATCTCACCTGGTGCATTGTGTTGCACCGTTTCCTTGCTAAGGGTCTCAAAGAGTTCCCAAGCATCCACTGTTGTTAAGTTACAAAACATACCACCACAGGCAACATCAACCATATGCCTAGTTTGGTTATTTAATCCTTTATAGAAAGTGATCACTATTTGCCATTTTGCGACCCATGATGAGGGCACATATAGAGAAGATCCTTGCGAGGCAACTTGAACTCTCTTGAACAGGTTCATCCGAAAATTGATGGAACATAAAAATAAGATGTCGGATTCTATTCGCTTTGCACATTGGGAAGTACTTCATAAGGAATTCGCGTTTCAATTCCTCTCAGATCCTTCCTAAGATAAAATTGTACATACTAGCGGAATCAGAAACATGGAAAGTAACGTCTTTCGTCACAGGTCCGAGGCGAACCTGGAGTTTAATGGTTCCTTTCACGAAGCGACGTGAGCCATCATAGGCTATAAGTGACAGTGCGGAGGGCCTGATGTCTTGCTCTGTGTATTCGAGAGTCTTTAACATTGTGAGAGGGAAAATATTGAGTCTCGCTCCCATATAAACCAAGGCATGGGGTACCGAGAATCCTCTAATTATGATCGTAAGATATATGGGGGCTGCACTTTTGCGGAGTGACTCTTTAGGCATGTCTGGATCTGTAAAAGTGAGCACCGGTGGTTATGCCATAACCGAAGTGATTTGATGAAGCTCATCTAGGGTCATATCCTGGTCCACTTGAGTGTCTTCCAGTGTCCTTATCAACAACCGGTGATGATTAGGTGATTTCTTGATGAATTCTAGTATGGATATCTGGGCCGAGATCTTCTGGAGGTGTCGCAAAAGGTCATATTCTTGTCCTGGCTCGAGTGTCACTTCTTTGCCTAGCCAGTGAGCCTTGGGTGCAGGTGGTTGTTAGGGTATTTTAAGTGCTTGCTACTGACTTTATTGAAGACAGTGATAAGAATGGGGTGAATGAAAATGGATGAAAGGTGGAGTGAGAATTACGGAGCAGCAAGTATAAAATATGCACAGTCTTGTAAGATACATGGCCTATTGTAGCAAGTTTTGATAAGTAAGAGTTTGTCCCACAGGGAAAGTTGATCAAAAGCTCCAAGGGAGCTATCTTTAGTAGGCTCTCAAGATCTGACTACAGCTCTGGCAATCCTAAATGGAAGGGGATTAAAGGTCACTATAATCTAAATCCTAAGGTAGCTTAATGTCTAAATTACAGAAAGGGTTAAGAAGAATGGTGGAGTAAGAAAATAAATATAAAAGGGTGAGAAGTATGTTATTAGGTACAGCGCTGATGGGTCTTGTAACTAAGACTCAGATCTATTGCTATAGAAATCCTATCCAATGGCTATATTATCACCAAAGAGGAGAAATAATCCAACTCACCTCTGTGCCATGGTCCAATCCCTTATGGCTATAACCTGTCCACTTTAATCATCATAGACTATCCAATAGGGAAACCGCAATCCAGAGATGGGTCAGAACAAGTTTATCATTGTAGGCACTACTTCATCCAGGCTACAAGCTCAAGAATCCATAGGAACCTCAACCTCTAAAGTTTTGTGTGTGGGGCTAGGCCTACAAAGTGCACGAGCCTAGACACACAGGACCTGCAAGAGTTTGAGTACTAGCTTTTAAGCATGGCTGTTCACTGCTTTAGAAAAACTACAGTGACCCAGTCACAAGCCTACAATCTTTACAACCATATCAGATTTGCAATCTAATGGTGGATCTATACAAATATAGGGGAGTTTGTCTCTGCACAATCTCTCACAAGGCTACAAGCACAAGTGCAGAGAAGAAGAATCTGTCTTAGATCTGTGGATTGGCTTCACCTTAGGGCTATAACTTGTCCACTTGAATGGTCAAGTGGATAGACTATCCACAGAGGCTATCCTCCTCACAGAGGTCTAAGACAGAACGAGAATATTGTTGCTGCCACCATGTTCACAAGGCTACCAGCTCAAGCTCCCATGGGGATTCAGATTTAGTGGGTCCTGTGGTGGGGGAAGGCCTGCAATGTGCCTAACCTGGACACACAGATCACTTGGGTCTAAATAAAACCTTAAAAACAATCCTCCATTGCTTAAAATACAACTTAGCAATGGGAGATCTCAAGGCAGTAGCCTTGAACAGAACAACTCACAACAAAAACATCATCCCATACATGCAATAAATCCTATTACAAAACTCCATTAAAAACTATACCTTATAATCATACAAAAGGCATAGCCAGTAAGTGCTGGACTATGGAGAGAAAGAAAAAGGAAAAAGAAATTACCTAGAACCTAACCTTAGCCTACTAAAATTTACAGCTTAATCGAGAAGACGAAGTCTGAAAAAGTCTAAGTCTAAAGTTCGTTCAAAAGTCCTCAAACCTAAGCTAGGCTTAGGCTTATATAGCAGTCGGCTGTGTGTGAATTAGGGTTAGGAAAACCCTAATTTCATCTTTTCAATTGCGGCCCATTCTTGTCCTTTGGATGCCTCGAGGCGTGTGTATGGAGATTAGAGCATTGGAGTGCGTGCCCTAGTTACTGGGAGTTCCCAAATTACCCCTGCAGAAGTGGGGAGAAATTAAGAACCCGATCCTCGCTGAGTAGAGAAGATTTGCAAATCTTTTCGTGTGGTAGAATTGGCATCGCGGGGTTGAATTGACTTAAAACTCATGCAGTCGCGGGATTGACATTTTGGGCATCGCGGGATACTAATGGCTGTCGCGAGATTGCTCTTTCAGCTTTGAATGGCACGGGAATTGCTCGCGCGGTTCGTCCCTTGATGAATCTCACGATGGATCCTTGCAAAGAAGCAATGTTCATGAGCCTATGGATCACGCGAGCATTTCCTTGAAGGTTTAGTTCCCGCAGCCACTGCGTGACAATTGCACGCGGTAGTGCCTGGAGCTCTCTCTCTTCAGTGAATCGCGCGACGATTAAAGACTCCTTTCTTGAGCTGCGTGAGACTGCGCAAGTGCTCAAGACTGAGCCTCGCAAAGTCTGCTTTTCAATTCTTTCTGGCACCAAACCGTGCGAGAACGGCGTGATGACTGCGCGACCAGTTTGTGTGCTGTCTTCATAAGCCCGCGACAACTGCGCGAAGGCATTATCTCTGGTTCAATTGAACCCTGCGACATCTACGTGAGGCGTTCTTCTTAGTTTGTTTCTACTTTGCTGTGCCTATGTTGCAGCCAACTCTCTGTCTGGGTTCATCTTTCATTCTGCTGAGGTAGTTCTGGGGAAACAGTGAGCTTCTTGGCATGGTTAGAGGTTTATTTACAGCTGCTGCTTATTACCTACAGAATAGACTTAAAATACATTTATTAAATAATTAAGGGTCTAATAGAGATTAAGTTAAGGGGTGAAAAGTGGTACTTTTCAGGTCTTAACACACCCCCAAACCTAATCTTTGCTAGTCCCTTAGCAAAGCTATAATTAAATGCCACTTTTGTAGGGATCACGGGTACATTTAGCATATGTACCAAGCCTTTTAAACCCTTAGGTGATCCCTAGTGGAGGAGTGAAGTCTCCTGAGGGTTTTCAGTGAAGACACCCACAAACTTCACCATTAAAACAGTTAAGTATAGTACAGATAATGGCAACACAGATTTCGATGTTTAAAGCTTCATTCCACACAAAAAAAATTTTACACTTAGAGGAAACTGCAGCAATGTTGCAGGCCATTTAAAACTTAAAAGTTAACATGTGTTTGCCTTACCACCATTCATTTATCATTAGAATTTCAATATATAAAAATCAATACCCAACTTGCCTTTAATTCAAAATTCAGGTTGGATATAACCCCAATGAGGTTAAAATTTAGACCCAATTCTCACTAGGGCTATCTCTCAACATTAATAACCTGAGGGTGTTCACATTCTCAATAGCTCAAGAGCAGTTGCAGACCGCAAATGGGCTTGCAAGCATGAGCATAGGTAAAGCTTCTAATTTCTGACATCTTCAAGAATTTTTACCATAGATTGGACAACTCCTTATCTCCACATGACAACTCATTTAACTTTGGATCCACAAGGTCTTTTTGAATGGGTTGTAATGTGGCTTATGGCTGAGGGATGTAAAGAATAAAGGGGTAAAAAGGGAGTCTAAATTAAGAAATCAGCAAAGTAAGGAGTGATTCATAACTTCACAACCTTCATTTCAGCAAAAACTTCATCTTTCTTTTTATATTTCAGACTCAAAGTGGCCCGCTTCTCCTCTTCTTTTCAATTTTCAGATGATGTTGTCCTCTAGACTTCTCTTTCTTTTTCTCTTTTTATTTCTTTATTCATTCTTTTGATGAAATGCCATACAACTGCCATTGATACACAGCTATTCACAAGTTGCTTTTCTTCACCTTCCACAGAATATTGGACCATTCTCAGTATCTTTACCTCCTTCTCCTTTACCTTCTGAATTCTCAAAGTGAGGGAAAGGTTGACTCAGGTCATGAGGTTAAGGTGCAAGTGTTCTGGTGTTTGTGAAGGAAAATTATGATTTTAAGGCTCAACTAGTGTATGCAAAAGGGCAGATTTTAAAAGGTTAGATTTTCAGGCTCAAACTATCCAAATGAGGGCCTTGGATCATTTCCTTAGTCTCATGAGTGCTGTCAATTAGTTTTGATTTGGAGTTGCACAACTTCTAGTGAAAAAGTCTTGATTCAATCAGTCCTTAGAGCAGAAATAATGTCAAAAACACTCTTCAAAAGAAAATGCTGGGCCCAAATCTCACTAGGTATGGTCACGAAATTTAACCCATGGGGTGTATTTTCATCTGTTTCTCTCCTCTTAGGCTCACTGAGTACTAACTGAAATATTTTTCTAATATTAGCTTCATGGTGGTGTCAAGATTTTTTTAACTTTTTCTGTTTCGAAAAGTCTGCAAAAATATTTAAATTTTTATATGTTTCCTCATTGTATTAAGTTAAGTAGAAATTATCTTTATTCATCCCAGTTATACCACCATTACTGCACTAAAATTAACTATTCTATTGGCAGACTGCCACACCCCCAAACCATTTGGAGCAGTGTCCGCACTAGCTCAAAGGTGATAAAAGGCAGTAGATTCTAATCAGACAGACAAAAATAAACACAGCAGAAGATAGAGAAACAGAAAAAATAATGCTACTGAACAGTATAGAATGAAAAGAAACTATTATTAAAAGAAAAAGAAAATGGTACAAAAAGAGGTTAAAAGAAAAGACAAAATGGGGGGGGGGGAGAGGGATCAAGGGAGAGGCGGTGGCGGAGAGTGTGAGGAAGGTGGTGTGGGAGATGCAAGTGGATCAATTTTTTTGTTTCTTTTTCTGGCTCTTCGTTTTCCTCTCCTCCTGCTTTTTCTTTTCTTCCTTGGCGAGGATCCGCTGGACCTCGTCAAACTCATCCCAGAGGAAGTGCAAGGGGTCCGGCTCCTTAGGCGGTGGGGGAACCTCCCAGATGGGGTAGAATTTGATGGGGAACTCGAAGGGTTTGTCATCCGCCATGGGTGTGAGGAGGTATGGACTGCTAGGGTTAGAATAGGAGGGATGAGATGATTTAGAGTTGGACGGTGGAACATGAATCGGCGGATTTAAAGTTGTGCCCCTTTCCAAGCTTGGCAATAAATGATCATTATGTGGGGAATGAAGAAACACACAACTGATTCTGGGAAAAGAGAATGAGCAGTAAATGAGTGGTGAAATTTAACCTGTGCAATTAAGGGGAGCCTGTGGGTCGCGCAGCTGCACAGAGGAAGGTGTGGAGTTTTGCTTTGCGCGCGGTAAGGACTCTGCGAGGAGTTCAGACAGGGCCCACAAGTACGAAAAGGAAACCACTATAATCTTATGATTGAAGTCAACCGACACCTTGATTTCGATGTGAAATGATCATAACCACTCTAAATACATCTCCCATGACAAAATGGCACAAAAATAAAAACTTAAACAACCACACAGAACAGATCAATAGATAAAAAATGAAAAATTATATTAACTATAAAAACATGTACACTGGTAATTACAATCTAAGTACAATCTAAGCTACTCTAAGAGGAATCATCTGAATCTGAATCGGTAAAGAAATCCCAACCCATCTTTTTAGCATGTGCCCTAAGGGCAGCTTTGTCCAGTTTCTTCTTTGCCTCCCTTTCCTTTTTTGCTTCGGCTGGTGTTTTCTTGGCAGTTGGAGCTTTAGGAGCCCTCACCCTGACTTTTGGTTGCTTGGGTACTTTTGGTTCCTTGGGTTCTTGAGGGGCTTTTCCTTTGCGCTTTGTCGGGGGGGTGGCAGGGGATTTGCCTTTTCCTTTGCCTTTTGCCGGGGGGGTGGCAAGGAATTTACCTTTTCCTTTGCCTTTGGCTTCCTTAGTGGGGACCACTGGGGATTTCCCTCTTTCCTGGGACTCAGGCTGGCCAGGGGAATGTGCCTCCTCAGACTGGGCAACTAGCTCTTTGCCAATTTTTAAAGGGGCACCTTTGGGAGCAGTCCTCATAGCAGTGACTTTCCTTTGCTTAGGATAAGTTTGCTCTTGTGGAGGTGTAACAGAGGCCTTGGGAGGTAGAGGCTGCTCTGTAGGAGGTGATGGAGGAGGGGCAGCTGGGGCCTTCCCTTTCTCCTGTTGGGTCCTAGGTTGTGCCTCTTCAGACTGGGCAACTGGAGATGGAGTAGTTGTCGGCTCTGGGTCGGGCATTTGAACAGAGATTGGGGTGGGCTGCAGAGGAACATTTCTGGCAGCAGCCAATGCAGATTCCAATGAGGTAATTTGAATTTGGTGTCTGAGGAGGTCAGTCTCATGGATATCTTTTTGGATGCTGAAGATCTCTTGGGCATTTTTGAGCCTCTTTTCAAACATTTTGGCCCGGGCCTTCTCTTTAGCCGCATTTGCTTTCTCTAACTCCAAATTCAGCGCATTGTACTCAGCTGTAGCCTTGGTCTTCTGATAGGCCTCCAGGATATTTTTCCACCCCAAGGAGATGCCCAGTAGTTGTTTTTTGTGGGCCTCCTTCATGTCATCAATCTGCTCCAGCAGGGGGGTCTCAATGGACTGGAGAAATTTGGCCATGCCCCTCAGGACATCCTTCCTAAGGTAAGCATTATCCCTCATGTGATGGAGGATGGTGAGGTAGGGAGGGCTATAAAAATGATGTTTTGATGCGATCGACAGATAAGAAGTGGAAGGAGCAAACTGTAATTAGTCCTTGGGGGGAGAAGGGGGGGGAACAGGGGGTAAGTCTATATGTGGGGAAGGGGATAAGTTCTGGGTCGCTTGTCTTTTGTTAGTGTAAGTTGGAGGTGGTAGGATAAGAGGTGGGATGGATGGTATAGGGGAAATGAGAATGGGGTAGGCACAGGAGTAGGGGTGATGGGGAGGAAAATGGGAATGGTGAAAGGTATGAAAGGGAACGTGGGGGGTAAAAGGTAATGTTGATGATGGGGGGGTTGTGAGTCAGGAGGGAAGTCGGTTTGGGTTTCTTTGTCAGTGGACAGGACCAGGGGGTTGTAGTAGGTGGTGGAGGGATGGGTGGGTTGGTCAAGGTGTATAGGGTGGATTGGATGGAGGTGAGTTCAGTCTGCATCTGGTCCTGTTTTTGGGTAGTGGTGGATAAATGGGCTTGGATGTCTTGGATAAGGGATAGGATAAGGGTTAGTGTGTTAGGGCTGGGAGGTTGGGTCTGTGAAGAAGAGGGCACTAGTTGGAAAGGTGAGGAAGGTGCATGGTGGAAAGTGGAAGGAGGGGAAGAGTGGGGTTCTGGGGAGTGATGGTGTGATGTAGTTGGCCAGTCTGGGAGAGGGGTGTAGTAGGTAGGCATTGTGTCAAGGAAGGTAGACAGGAAGGCTTGGAAGCCTATGGATGTGTTAAAGGTTAAGTCAATGTTGGTGAGGGGGGATGTAGTAGGTATGGCTGAGGTGGTGTCATGTTTAAGGTGTGGTGTGTCAATGGGGATAGAAGGGATTGTGGGTGGTGTCTGGGAGATGGTGGGGATAGTGTCAGTGGTTTTTGGTTTTTTGTAGGAAATGAGGGGAGGGCTGGCAGATTTATATGTAGCTGCTGGGGGAATTGTGGCTGTGTACTGAGGTAAGGTAGGGGATGGGGAGTCCTCCCAGGTACCAATCACAGGTGAAGGGGGAGTGTGCATGGATGATGTAAACAGAGGAGGGTGAGAGATAGATGGAAGGGGGGTGGTGGATGCAGGAGTAAGAGGTGGAGGGGAAATGGGGGCTGCTGTAGCAGTGGTGGCAACATGCTCTGTGGGAACCTCCTTGGTAGTAGGGGTAGACCTTGTTCCAGCTGCCTCTTCTGCTTTTTTGGGAAGGGCCTGCGCCTCAGGTTTCTTTTTCTTCTGGGCCTCCATCAGACTCCTGCTGATTCCCTATTGTCTCTTGGCAAAGGTAGTAGGGGCAAGGGTGGTGGTCTGCTCAGTTTTCCTATCTTGTATCCCCCCTTGAGTAGCAGCAGAGTAATGATCCTGGCATAAGGGAGTGTGTGAGGTTTCTTGTTTGTCCCTATCTTCTCCACTATGTCTTTCATTGCTTTAAAAATTAGCCAGCATCTGCAATGGGGGGTTCTCCTCTCCTGCTGATGTCTTGAGCAATATATGTTCTTTTGCAGGACTTGGTCAATGAATAGGAGTTCAGGTTCCAATTCTCTCCTTCTGATGGAGTCCCCTGTGGCCTTTAATCCTCTAGTTAAGGTCCGTGCAATTATATCAATTGATGCACTCAGAGGGGGGCCATATCCACAGCTTGGGTCGAATGTGGCTGTGATGCCCAAAACTTCAGCAATCACCTTAGGGCTTACTAACATATCAAAGTCGTCAATCAGCACCAGCAAGCACACTTGTCCATCTTTGTCCTTCTTGACCCTGATGTACTGATAAAACAGTTGCACTAGCCTAGGGTAGGCTAGTGCTAGAATTCCTCTCATCAATGGCATCAGGCCCGCTTTGCTCATAAACTGTACTGCAGGGGCAGAGAGAGGTTCCTTCTAAAAAAAATGGTAGATCAAAGGCTGTCTTAGGCTCCAATGGAATTGACACCATGAGCTCAGAAGGAGCAGAGAACTTAGGGGTTGGTTCCACCGCCTCCTGAACCACTTCCTTTCCTTTTTTGGGTGACTTTGAAGTCTTGACCCTTTTAGGGGTGGTCTCTACAGGGTCCTTATCCTTCCCCTTTCTCTTCTGTGCACTCTTGGGAGCCATTTCAAACTCTATCTTCTAATGTGGGGAATGGAGAGAGAGATCTAGGTGCTTACCTTAAAATCCTAGGGTTATGTTTGATCTGGCGCACAGGGCACCGCGAGATCTCTGAGCAGAGGGCAATGGATGGGGGTGATGCTAGGAACAACTCTGTAGATTTGTGGAGTGAATGATGAGTTGTAGGATTGATGCTGGAGGAGAGAGGGGGGAGAGCCCCAGAAGCTAGGGTTTCGCAAAGGGAAGAAGGAAGAAAATAATGGAAAAGGAACCAAGCGCAGGGTTAAAATACTTATCGCGAAGCTCGGCGCACTTTGGAACATCTGGTCATGGGGTTGGAAATGAACCTAGCGAAGGTGTTGATTCAATCTGGATTGCATGACAATCTCCGAGGTTGACCTTGGAGCGCGGGACAGTGTGAGATGAATTCATGTGAATTGCACGAGCGGCTCCTAGGTCTCTATTTGGATTGCGCGAAAAGCTCTAAGGTTCATTTTGAATCGCGCGATAGGCTTAGAATCTCACGACAACAAATGAAGTATTTATGTTGAATTGTGCGATAGTCTCCCAGTTTACCTTCTGAACCTCGCGATAGTCTTAGAATCTCGCGATAACTAATGAATAGCTCTATGTGGATCGTGCGAGAGGTTCTCAGGTACACATGAATCTCGCGATAGCTATTGAATGTTTCCATGTGAATTGCAAGAAATTCTCCCAGACTTCCTTTTTAACCTCATGACAGCCTTAGAATCTCGCGATAACTAATGAATAGCTCTATGTGGATCACGCGAGAGGTTCTCAGGTACACATGAATCTCGCGACAGCTATTGAATGTTTCCATGTGAACTGCGTGAAATTCTCCTAGACTTCCTTTTTAACCTCGCGACAGCCTTAAAATCTCTCGTCAGCCTTATGAAGTATGCTGTCTGTAGTGCGCGAGAGTCTCTCAGGCTTCTATTTGGACCTAGCGACAGCAAGGTATAAAACAGAGAGCATGTGCTCTCTGTTTTGCCCTTTTGCATATGCATTCAACAAAAGAACAGAAATGACACACCCCTAAACTCCCACATTATGCATTCAACAAAAGCTATCAATTAAAGAGCAGTAAGAATAAAACCAAGCATCAAAAGTTTAAACCAGATAGGTCCAGAATCAGATGGGACCACTAACAATTCCTAGAGAATTTTAACAAAAGAAAGCAAGATAAATCTACCAAAATCAAAGTACATATGATACAGTGATGACACACCTGTGGATCAGCATAAAGAAGGATCCCCTTGAAAGTGAATGGTGTCCATGGGTTCGACAGATTTTTCAGAACAAGGCTTAAGCCTCTGACCATTCACTTTCAAGGTTCTCCCAGACTTGGGATCCTTGATTTCCACAGCACCAGATGGGGAAACATGTATGATAATGCAAGGACCTTCCCATCTGGATTTCAATTTGCCAGGAAAAAATTTAAGTTTGGGTTAAACAACCAAACCTTATCACCAGCTCTGAAACTCTTTCTCAACAGCCCTTTGTCAAAGAAAGCTTTGGACCTTTCCTTGTAGATCTTGGCATTAGCATACACATCCATCCTTAGCTCTTCTAATTCGGATAGCTGCAGCAACCTGTGATGACCAGCAGAAGTTAGATCTAGATTTAAATGTTTGATGGCCCAATAGGGCCTGTGTTCTAACTCCACTGGGAGATGACAGGCCTTGCCATAAACCAGTCTGAATGGGGACATACCAATGGGAGTCTTATAGGCAGTCCTATAAGCTCACAGTGCATCATTAAGCTTGTCAGCCCAATCTTTCTTATCAGTCCTCACAGTCTTCTCAAGGATATGCTTGATCTCCCTATTTGAAATTTCAACTTTGCCCACTGGTTTGTGGGTGGTAGGGAGTAGCAATCCTGTGGGTGATAAAATATTCCTTGAGCAAGCTCTCGAAATTTCTGTTACAGAAATGGCTCCCCCCATAACTGATAATGGTTCTAGGGGTGCCAAATCTGGAGAAGATATTCTGCTTTATAAACTTGAGGACAACTTGATTGTCATTAGTTCTTGTGGTAATGACTTCTACCCATTTGAAAACGTAGTCCACTACCACTAAGATGAAATGAAAACCATTTGAAGGAGGAAAGGGGCCCATAAAATCAATACCCCACACATCAAACAGTTCTATAACAAGGATGGGCTATAAAGGCATTGAATTTCGTTTAGATAACCCTCCTAATTTCTGACATCTTTCACAACTCTTACAGTGTGTATTGGCATCTCTGAAAAGAGAAGGCCAATAGAACCCACACTGCAACACTTTGTCAGTTGTTTTTCTCCCACTAAAGTGACCCCCATAGGCATTTTCATGGCACATGGCTAGAATACTAGGGACATCACTTTCGGGAACACATTTCCGAATGATTTGGTCGGCACAATACTTGTACAGGCAAGGTTCCTCCCAGAAAAAGAATTTGACCTGTGAGAAAAACAGGTCTTTGTCCATTTTTGTCCAATGGGCAGGAATCTTGCCTATAACTAGATAATTGATAATATGTGCATACCAAGGAACTAAAGATTGGATGGCAAACAGTTACTTATCCGGGAAGACATCATTTGTAGCAAGGTCATCAACACCTTTCTCCAACATAATTCTGGACAAGTGGTCAGCCACCACATTTTCTACACCCTTCTTGTCCTTGATTTTGATGTCAAACTCTTGCAACAGGAGTATCCATCTAATCAATCTGGGCTTTGCATCCTTCTTGGACAGTAGGTACTTTAATGCTGAGTAGTCAGTGAAGATGGCAGTTTTAGACCCAAGTAGGTAGGGTCTAAACTTGTCTACAGTAAAAACCACTGCCAAAATCTCTTTCTCAGTTGTTGTGTAGTTCAGCTGAGCTTCAGCAAGTGATTTGTTGAGATATGCAATGACCACAGGCAGCTTATCTTTTCTCTGGCCCAGGACAGCACCTATTGCCAAGTCAGATGCATCACACATCAACTCAAAGGGCAGGGTATAGTCAGGTGTTTGGAGTATAGGGGTAGAGGTGAGGCAGATTTTTAAAGTTTTAAAAGCCTCAAGACATTCAGCAGAAAAGTCAAAGGGCACATCCTGGCAGAGCAGGTGGCCCAATGGTTTAGCAATTTTATTAAAGTCTTTGATAAACCTTCTGTAGAATCCAGCATGTCCAAGAAAAGATCTGATTTGCTTGACTGTTCTTGGAGGGGGTAAATTTGTAATGAGGTCAACTTTGGCCTCGTCTACCTCAATTCCATCTTTAGAGACTACATGGCCCAACACAATTCCTTGTGTTACCATGAAGTGGCTATTTTCCCAACTTAAGATCAAATTGGTCTCCTCACATCTTTGTAAGACCTGATGGAGGTGTTGTAGACATTGGTCAAAGCTATCCCTATAAACCAAAAAATATCCACAAAAATTTCTAAAAATTTGTCAATCATATCAGAAAAGATGGCATACATACACCTCTGAAAGGTGGCTGGGGTATTACACAGTCCAAAAGGCATCTTTCTGTAAGCAAAGGTGCCAAAAGGATAAGTAAAAGTAGCTTTCTCTTGATCAAGAGGGTGCACAGGGATCTGGTTATACCCTGAGTACCCATCAAGAAAACAATAAAAAGCTTTCCCAGCCAACTTGTCCAAAATTTGATCAATAAAGGGGAGAGGGAAGTGGTCTTTTCTGGTCTTGGAGTTGAGTTTTCGATAATCGATGCAAACTCTCTAGCCAGTGGTCTCCCTGGCTGGTCTCAACTCTCCAGACTCGATTGTGATCACTGTTATGCTAGATTTCTTGGGTACCACTTGCATTGGGGCCACACATTCAGAATCAGAGATGGGGTAAATTACCCCAGCATCCAGCAATTTAATGATTTCTTTCAGGACCACTTCCTGGATGTGAGGATTCAGTTTCCTCTGCATTTCCCTGGAGGGTGTTGAGCCCTCCTCTAGATGAATCCTATGCATACAGATCGATGCATCAATCTCTCCTAAATCAGTAATGGTCCAGCCAATTGCTTTCTTGTGCTTCCTAAAAACTGTTAACAATTCCTCCTCTTGCTCACTGGTAAGAGAAGAGGAGATAATTACATGAAGTTTATCATCTTTCTCGAGGAAAGCATATTTCAATGTCTCTGGAAGCTTCTTGAGCTCCAGATCAGGGGCTTGTTGGATGGATGGCAGGATTAGTGTATTGTTGGTTGGAGGAAGGGGCAGCAATGTAGGTTTCCAATTGGAATGCTGCACTATGCCCACAGAAGACCTCAATAGGGACATGTCTTCTGGCATTAAAGCTAAGCTTCCTTCCTCCACCATGTTCCAAACTTTAATTAAATCAGTGACAATGTTGTCCCACTCCAGCAGAGTGGGCAGTTCTTCTTCAACAATTTCTTCTAGTACATCCACTGCAAAGCATTCCTCATTGTCCAGCTGAGGGTACTTTGCACTGTTGTACACATTAAGCTCAACTTTCATATGTCCGAAAGTGACCTCCATGATTCTAGACCTGCATTGAATGTATGCATTAGCAGTGGCCAAGAATGGTCTGCCCAGAATAATAGGTATCGGGGATGTACTCTTATTGCAGCCCATGTCTAAAACAAGGAAGTCTACAGGGTAGAAGAACTTGTCTACCCCCACTAGGACATCCTCCACCACTCCCATGGGTTTCCTCTCGGACCTATCAGTCATCAATAGAATAATGGGGGTGGGCTTCAGCTCCCCCAAACCTAGCTGTTGATATACACTGTATGACAGCAGGTTAACACTGGCTCTAAGGTCCAAAAGGGCCCTTCCAATCGTGTGGTCTCCAATAATACAGGGAATAGTGGGTATCCTTGGGTCTTGCAGCTTCTCAGGCATTGTCATGGTTAATATAGAATTAACTGTATCAGTCGCAAAGACCTTTTTAGACAAATGGCCTCTGACCTTCCTTTTCTGAGTACAAAGGTCTTTCAGAAACTTTGCATAGGCCAGGACCTGTCGGATTGCATCAAGCAGGGGTAAATTTATCTTGACCTGCTTAAAGGTCTCCATCATTTCCTCTATTTGTGCCTGCCCCTTATCAAAAGGGGCAGGGCCACTCAAAGCTTGAGGAAATGGCAGCTGAGGTACTGCTGGTCCCTCAGCTGCAAGCCTATGACTGAACTTTTATTTTTTTCTTTTTTTCTTGTTTTATTTCCTGCTGAGGCTCAACTACAGCCTCTTTATTTTTCCCTTGTTGAAGGGTAGCAGGCAGTTCTTCACTTTGTGCTCTAACAAAGTCTCTTTCACTTTCATTCGATAGTTCCTTAGGAATGACCTCTCCTTGTTCCTTTCCCACCTAGTTGTCTACCAACCTGCCAAACCTTAGGGCTGTGATGGCATTAGCCCCCTCAAAATTTGAGGAGCCTTCTCCAATTAAATACTGGCCCTTGGGGTTGGCTACTGGTTGGCTTGGCAACCTGCTCTCTTCTCATTTAGCCAAGGCATTGGCTATTTGGCCAAGCTGCTCTTCTATTTTCTTAATGCTTTGACTGTGAGAAGTCACAGTCTGATTCAAGGGTCCAAGGCTTTACAATTAGGCCAAAACCTGGTCCTCAAAAGAAGCACTTCGGGGCTGAGGTGGGGGAACTACCAATTGATTCTATTGTTGGGGCTGCTGTTGCTGCTGGAAAATCGGCCTTGGGGCATAACCCTGGTTAAACTGCTGCTATGGCCTTTGAGGTAAGGCCAACATCTGTTGTGGCTGCATATAATTATCTTGCCTCCACCTCAAATTTGGGTGGTCTCTCCATTGGTGACCAACATTTTGGTGCTGGTATTCAATATGGTTGTTTATTGTAGCCACCAGATTGTTACTGTCCGAAAGATTAGGCAGCAACAGCCTATTCCATTACATACTCAGGGTATTGCCTCGCAGATGGGCACTCTTCTACTGTGTTTGTGGAGATTAGCATATCAGACATGCCTCCATCACTTGTGCAGCCATTCTGGGCTGCACCACAGTCAAAAGTTTATCAAATCTTTCAGTAAGATTGGCCATCTGCATTCTCAGGTCATCATTTCCCCTAACTTCATACATCTTTCCTTTAGAAGTCTCAGCAAGCCCCAGCTTAGGAGAAGGCTCTTGAACAGTTCTAGATGAAGACATCTTCTGGAAAGCATTTTCACTTATGACCTCGAACAAGTCCCATGCCTCATCAACTATTTTATGCATGTACGTTCCACCATAAGAGGGATCTACGATGTCTCTGCTCTTCTCATCAATCCCATTGTAGAAGCTTTGGACAAGCTGCCAGTCAGGGATCTTGTGGTGGGGGCATTGTTTGAGCATCTCTTTAAACCTGTCCTAGGCTTGGTTAAAATCTTTAGTTAGGGATTGGGCAAAAGCAAGTATGCCTTTCCTCAACTGGCTGGTTTTGGTCTCTGAGAAAAATTTAGACAGAAATCTTGTTTGGAGGTCTTTCTAGGAAGTGATGCTGTTGTTTGGGAGAGTAGATAACCAGGTCATGACCCTGTCCTTTAGGGAAAAAGGAAAGAGCCTTAACCTAGTGGCTTCTGGTCCCAAACCAGCAATGGAGAATGTTGTGCATAGGGCCAAGAACTGATCAATGTGCTTGTAAGGGTCTTCTTTGCTAAGCCCATGGCAAGAGGGAAGCATTTGGATGATGAAAGTTTTGATTTCGTAGTTTCCCTGAACATCTGGGAATTGAATGCTGAATGGAGAATTGTAATCATTCGGAGCATTCAATTCCTTCAATGTTCTAGGTTGTTCTTCACCCATAACTGCTGTCTCAATTTCAATAGGGGGCTCAACTGTGGTGTGTCTGTGCCTTCTCGGTTTTCTACCCCTTTCTATCTCAGGGTTAGCAGGCTCTAATGTAGGACTGAGGGATCTCCTTCCTAACATGCACACACACCAACAGCAGGGAAGACTATTTGCAGGCACATTGCACTTAACAAAAATTGCAACTATCCTAATCAACTGCTATGGAATCTTCAAAGGAGAATTAAACTGAGGTTTTGAAGGTTAGAGAAGTGCAAACAGAGGTAGCTAGACTCCCAGTGCAATTCTACTCTCCTTCTCTGTTACGGTCCAGATTTGCAAGAAAAATTCTAAATGTAAATCAGCAGTATCAATTATTCACACGTACAACTACCAAAGAATAAAGACTACAAAAATCTAGAGTCTACTAATAGATCAAATTATTCCCCGGCAACGACGCCAAAAACTTGTTAGGGTATTTTAAGTGCTTGCTACTGACTTTATTGAAGACAATGATAAGAATGGGGTGAATGAAAATGGATGAAAGGTGGAGTGAGAATTACAGAGCAGAAAGCCTAAAATATGTACAGTCCTGCAAGATACAGGGCCTGTTGTAGCAAGTTTTGATAAGTAAGAGTTTTTCCCATAGGAAAAGTTGATCTAAAGCTCCAAGGGAGCTATCTTTAGTAGGCTCTCCAGATATGACTACAGATCTGGCAATCCTAAATGCAAGGGGATTAAAGGTCACTATAATCTAAATCCTAAGGTAGCTTAATGTCTAAATTACAGAAAGGGTTAAGAAGAATGGTGGAGTGAGAAAATAAATATAAAAGGGTGAGAAGTATGCTATTTGGTACAGATCTGATGGGTCTTGTAACTCAGACTCAGATCTATTACTATAGAAATCCTGTCCAATGGCTACATTATCACCAAAGAGGAGAAAGAATCCAACTCACCCCTGTGCCATGGTCCAATCCCTTATGGCTATAACCTGTCCACTTAAATGGTCACAGACTATCTAATAGGGGAACCACAATCCAGAGATGGGTCAGAACAAGTTTATCATTGTAGGCACTACTTCATCCAGGCTACAAGCTCAAGAATCCATAGGAACCTCAACCTCTAAAGTTCTGTGTGTGGGGCTAGGCCTACAAAGTGCACAAGCCTGGACACATAGGACCAGTAAGAGTTTGAGTACTAGCTTTTAAGCATGGCTGTTCACTGCTTTAGAAAGACTGCAGTGACCCAGTCACAAGCCTACAATCTCTACAGCCATATCAGATCTACAATCTAATGGTGGATCTATACAAATATAGGGGAGTCTGTCTCTGCACAATCTCTCACAAGGCTATAAGCACAAGTGCAGAGAAGAAGAATCTGTCTTAGATCTGTAGATTGGCTTCACCCTAGGGCTATAACCTGTTCACTTGAATGGTCACAGACTATCCACAGAGGCTATCCTCCTCACAGAGGTCTAAGACAGAACGAGAACATTGCTGCTGCCACCATGTTCACAAGGCTACCAGCTCAAGCTCCCATGGGGATTCAGATTTAGTGGGTCCTGTGGTGGGGGAAGGCCTGCAATGTGCCTAACTTGGACACACAAGTCACTTGGATCTAAATAAAACCTTAAAAATAATCCTCCATTGCTTACAATACAACTTAGCAATGGGGGATCTCAAGGCAACAGCCTTGAACAGAACAACTCACAACAAAAACATCATCCCATACATGCCATAAATCCTATTGCAAAACTCCATTTAAAAATTATACCATATAATCATACAAAAGGTATAGCCAGCAAGTGCTGGACTATGGAGAGAGAAAAAAGAAAAAGAAACTACCTAGAACCTAACCTTAGCCTACTGAAATTTACAGCTTAATCGAGAAGACGAAGTCTGAAAAAGTCTAAGTCTAAAGTCTGTTCAAAAGTCCTCAAACCTAAGCTAGGCTTAGGCTTATATAGCAGTCGACTGTGTGTGAATTAGGATTAGGAAAACCCTAATTTCATCTTTTCAATTGTGGCCCATTCTTATCCTTTGGATGCCTTGGGGCATTTGCACGGAGATTAGAGCATTGGAGTGCATGCCTTAGTTACTGGGAGTTCTCAGATTACCCCTACAGAAGTGGGGAGAAGTTAAGAACCCGATCCTTGCTGAGTAGAGAAGATTTGCAGATCTTTCCGTGTGATTGAATTGGCATCGCGGGATTGAATTGACTTGAAACTCATGAAGTCGAGGGATTGACATTTTGGTCATCACGGGATACTAATTGCTATCGTGAGATTGCTCTTTCAGCTTTGAATGGCGCGAGAATTGCTCGCGTGGTTTGTCCCTTGGTGAATCTGGCGACAGATCCTCACGAAGAAGCAGTGTTCATGAGCCTATGGATCGCGCAAGCATTTCCTTGAAGGTTTGTATCCCGCGGCCACTACGCGACAATTGCGAGCGGGAGTGCCTGGAGCTCTCTCTCTTTAATGAATCGTGCGACGATTGAAGACTCCTTTCTTGAGCTGCGCGAGACTGTGCAAGTGCTCAAGACTGATCCTCGCGAAGTCTGCTTTTCAATTCTTTCTGGCACCAAACCGCGCGAGAACGACGCGACCAGTTTGTGTGTTGTCTTCAGATGCCCGTGATAACTGTGCGAAGGCATTATCTGTGGTTTAATTGAACCCTACGACATCTGCGTGAAGCATTCTTCTTGGTTTGTTTCTGCTTTGCTGTGCCTATGCTACAGCCAACTCTCTGTCTGGGTTTATCTTTAATTCTACTGAGGTAGTTCTGAGGCAACAGTGAGCTTCTTGGCATGGTTAGGGGTTTATTTGCAGCTGCTACTTATTACCTACAGAATAGACTTAAAACATATTTATTAAATGATTAAGAGTCTAACAAACATTAAGTTAAGGGGTGAAAAGTGGTACTTTTCAGGTCTTAACAGTGGTTGGAGTGGTTGAGGTGCAGGGGTTGGTGGAGGGATGATATGAGGTGGGGGAGGCAAGTTGACCTCTCTTTCCCTCACATTACCTTCTAGTGGTTGTGCGCTCGTGAAATCCTTACTCCGAGGTAAAGGAGGAGGTGGGTAATTAGTTCCTGAGTTGAGAATCGGACACGTCGGTTGCTAGCTAGACCTGACAAGAGTCAACATTGATGTGTTTGTGAAGCGAGTGAAATTGGGGGGCGAGTGAAATTCGGGGACGAAGCGTGTGCTTGCACGACACTGTTCCAAGGTGGGAGATACTATGTGTAATCCTCCTCTTCTATGAAAGCAGAGACCAGTGTCTCGCACAGGTCGGGGTATTATTCTAGCTCACTTTCTTTCGGATTCAGCGAATGCTTGGTGGTTGTTTCGCTGTTTTGGCTTGGAGTCTTACAGGTGACACTTCCTACCGATGCGACAACTTGGGCTACAGTCTGGAGAACATGATCTCCATACTCGAGTTTAGAATCTGACAAAGGGAGCTGTAATGGCATTGGTTCAGGATTTAGAGGGGTTGAAGGTTCCGACGGGTGGCGATGGAGGAATGGTCTCCTGGCCCTAAAGGAATGGACTCGTGTCTGAGTGAGCTTTGGATATGGAGGCGGGCTCGGCGAGGCGATGCGAGTGATTAGGGCCGAGGGATGTAGGGGTGAAGAAGTTTTTGCTGGTGTGGCAGAAGCGGTAGAGGGTTGAATGCGAGTGATTAAGGTGGAAGGCTGGAAGAAACGTTGACTAGGGAGATCCACGGTAATGACCTGGGCTGGTGTTGCTTGGTTGTGGTTGGGCACAGGGTTGTTTATGATCCCTAAATTCTGTTGGGATTGGTTATTACTAGGATTGGGATTTCTAAGCGCTTCCTAATCAATTTGATTTCGATCATTCATATCATAGATCATATCCCTAAGAACCCAGCAGTCTTCTAAATCGTGTCCTGCATATCAATGGAAGGCACAATATTTACTATAGTCTAGATTTGCAGACCGTAGGCGAGGTTTTTCCTGTGAGAATCAGAGGAGATTCTGAGTATTAAGAAGATGAAAAATATTAGGAATTATATCCGGTAAAGGGGGATAGTATTCCCGCCTCGGCTGGTAAGGGCCTTTGGCTGGGTTGAAGTTCAATGGTGGGGGTATGTTATTATAATTTGGCGCGTGGGCCGGTTGACTCCGTGTCGTATTTTGATTCTGATAGGTATTATGGTACTGGTTCCTATTTTGGTATTGGCCTTGATTTTGATTCTGGCCTTGATTTTGGTTCGCATATCTTTGTTGACTAGCGCCTTGATTTTGGTTGGTATACCGTTGTTGGTTTTGGTTCTATCCAAAATTTTACAACTGGAAATTTTCGTTATTAGAGTTTCGCCCTTGGTTGACAACGATGTTAACTTACTCAATTCCTAAGGCTTTCTTATTATTTTTCAATTTTGATTCGTTCGAAGAGCCTATTTTTAATGTGACTATGGATAACGTGAGATCTCTACCTTTAATGTGCCGCGCTAGTCGGGATGCCCTAGAGTGGAGTGCAGTGAAGTCGGGGCAATAACTTATGATGAGTGTGCTCTTTAACGGCTTCCTAGTGTTGTCAATAATAATATCAATCGAGTCCTTCTCTTTCATTGAAGTGTCGGTCCTAGCAGCGAGTTTTCTCCATCTGGTGATGAAGTTAGTGAATTCTTCATCAGGTCTTTGCTTGGCTGCCATTAGATCGCTGAGACTAACTATCTCTTGGATCAAGTGTTTGTATTGGTCTAGGAATTGACCAACCAATTGGTCGAAGGTTTCTATCTTATAAAGCGCGAGTCTCGCAAACAAATCTAAAGCTTCTCCTTCTAACGAACATTGAAAATAGTAAATGAGAAGTCCTTGATTATCATGTATGGGTCGGCAATCATTACAAAAGAGAGCCAAGTGATGATTCGGATTTCTGGTGCCGTTATATTTAGTAAACTTTGGTGGCTTAAATCCTATCGGTAAATTGAACTTGATGTCTCGGCAAAAGTTGTCGAATCTGAATGAATGATCGGGATGCTCTCTCTTAGTCATGTACTCATTAAGCATTTTAGGGAGATCTTCGATTTTAATGGTGCAGTCGTTGGGAGCAACTCGTGTGCTCTTTAACGGCTCCCTAGTGTTGTTGATAATAATATCAATCGAGTCCTTCTTTTTCATTAAAGTGCCAGTCCTAGCAGCGAGTTTTCTCCATTTGGTGATGAAGTTAGTGAATTCTTCATCAGGTCTTTGCTTGGCTGCCATTAGATCGCTGAGACTAACTATCTCTTGGATCAAGTGTTTGTAATGGTCTAGGAATTGACCGACTAATTAGTCGAAGGTTTCTATCTTATAAAGCGGGAGTCCCGCAAACCAATCTAAAGCTTCTCCTTCTAACGAACGTTGGAAATAGTGAATGAGAAGTCCTTGATTATCACGCATGGGTCGGTAATCATTACAAAAGAGAGCCAAGTGATGATTCGGATTTTCGGTGCCGTTATATTTAGTAAACTTTGGTGGCTTAAATCCTATCGGTAAATTGAACTTAATATCTCGGCAAAATTTGTCAAATCTGAATGAATGACTGGGACGCTCTCTCTTGGCCATGTACTCATCGAGCATTTTAGGGAGATCTTCAATTTTAATGGTACGGTCGTTGGGAGCAACTCGTGAGCAAACCTTGTCCAGAGGGTCATCATTGAATAATGTGTGGGCAAGTTGTCTTAGTAAGGTGGCGCGGGCAGACACCATGCTCAGGGTGGGTAGTGGCCTCTCTTGTCGCTTTTGTTCTTCTGAAAATTGTAATGACCTAACGGTTTCATATGCGGCGGCCAACCCTTGAAGCAATTCTTCGGAGTCGTCATCTCCTCTTTGTATTCTTTAGATACTGAGTTCTATGATTTGTTAAGCTGTAAGGTTTTTTCTGATGCCACCATCTCTCCCATCATGATTGTTCCCGGTGTATGGGGTAGAGAAGGGGTTCTCTTGCTCGCTAGCCATATTAATTTTAGGTTGTCGTGGGCTAGAATTATGAAACAGTTCTTCTCCGTATATGGGGTTGTCATGATACCCCCACAGTGGTGGGTCTCCTAGACTTGTTCTTCGTATACCAGACATCTCGAGTCTTTGGCGAAGACTCATATATTTAAAAAGGAATCTAAATGACATGATGTAGAGAAAAAAATAGGGAAATAGAATAAAAACTAACTATCTAAGAAAAAAAAGTTTGCAAAAGTGTCCCATCGCAATTGCCAGTTTTTTGATGCGCGCTTTTTCTGGGTTCCTCTCGTTCCCGTTGAATCAGTGGCTTCCAATTCTGTCCTGGTGGATTCTAGCGATGCGGCATTTGGAATGTTAAAAATAAAGAGATATTCTAATTTATTGCGATCGCCAGCTGCAAATATTTATCGATGCTGCAACACGTCAATGATCACGCTTAAGAGCGGGTATGAGTTACTTCTATACTGAATCGTTCGCTTGCAAACGTCAGCAGCATTCTTTTCCTTGGGTTAGATAGTTTAATTTCCTTTTTATTTTCCTTTATGGTTATAATTCTGGTCAGTTTAGACTTCCTTGGTTCTGTTATGAATTTGATTATATATATTTATTCCAATCCAGTTAGGAGCCCATTATGTTGATTTCCTAATTCTATTAAAAGGCTAATTAATATTAGTTTCCTAGTACTACTAAAAGTTCAGTTAGTTTCAGTCTCCTATTGGTACAAGGAGTGCTTCTGTAATAGTTTTGGTGAAATTCTAATTAGTTCGGGCACACCAATTGTATTAAGATTCTGATTAAATCAGGTATAACAATTCTATTGAAATTCTAACTAAAGCAATTATAACAGTCCTGTTAGAACTCTGATTTGAATAAAAGAATGATTTTACAGAGACTCTAATTTAAGCAAAGGAATTAATACTATTGAAATCCAATTAGAACGAATAAACTAGTTTTTTACCGAATCCGATTAAAATAGATAACCTGATTTTATAAAAATCTCTAATTAAAGCAATGAATTGATTATGCTAAAAAAATCTAATTGAAGCAACGAAATTAGTTCCATTAAATTGTAATTGAAGCAAGGAATTGATCAATTAAATTCAGGTTTAAAGAGATGAATCAGTCATACTGAGATTTAAGACACTTAACTAATTAAATATGCTGAAATAAAATAAACTTACTAATCAATTATACTATAAGTATAGAACTAAAGCAATTAATTAATTCTAAAATTCCTAAAAAAAAGGGGGTTTGGGCTCGCTATGCTAAGGATGATTGGCCTCATTCCCGAGTACCCTCCGTGAGCTCCCTTGGGCAAATCAGGTGGCTAGATTAAAGACAAATTGATTTTTTGGACCGTAAAATAGTATTTTGGGCTTTTCAGAGTTGATTTTAGAATAATAATTATGAATTATATTGTAAACTAGAATTAATATTTGAGATTTTTGAAAGTATTTAAAATAGGAAATTAAAGCTATAATTTAAATTTTGAGGACTGAATTCGGGTCCGAAATCAGAAAATCAGGACGTATGATTAAGGACTGGTTCTGAATCAAAGGATTAGAACCAAAAATTAATGATAGGATTGTATATCGAGATTTTAGAACTGAATTAAAGTCTAAGATCGGTATGTCGGATCGATAGATTAAGGATTGGTTCTAGAAACAGAGAACTAGAACCAGATATATAGAATTTCGACCCGAAAAGGGGTGCTACGGTCTAAGACTGAAAATAAAAAAATTAATAGAATTCCTAGATCTAGAGATTAGAAGCTATGATCGGAAACTAAAATTAACTCCTTACCTAGGGTCGGGACTGTAGAGGAGAATCATCCGAAGCTCGAAATTTGAATCTCGGGATCATGGCTTGGTATCTCTCTGTGTTCGTTCTATTTCCGAAGTTTTCAATCACTCAAATTTCAAAAAAGTCTAAAAAAGTCCTGCCAAAAAGTCCAACCCCCTAGGTCGAATTGAAGAAAAGCTTTTATAGGTTTTTCCTCAATTACGTGCCCAGTTTTCAGTGTTTAAACTAATTATGCGCCTGCTTACCGGCGCTTAATTACTTTGAGTTAGTCACCGACTTAGTGAGCGACCTGTTGACTTGCTCAGTGAGTTTCCCAGTCCTAACAAAATTAGGTCTAATTGCGCGTGTGATGGAAGGCGTGCAATTTGATTAAGCGTTTAGTCATAAGCGCTTAATGAAGGAAACTTAAGGGTTAAGGGTAGTGAGAGTAGGTCGGGCATAGGCTAATTGCGCGCTAGTTTTGTGGCGCTCAATCTGATTGCGCGTCTGATTTCAGGTGCGTGATCGAGTCTCGAATAGGTCTTAGAAAGGAAGTTTTGTCTGAAGGGGGGACTGATTGCGCGCTTGTTGTGTGGCGTTCAATCAAATTATGCGTGAGGTTTCATGCTCTTACTTCGGGGTGGTCCGGGTCAGGTCTCTAGACTGAAATGCAAGACTATTGTTTCAGTCTGCATTCCGACTATATACTATTGTTTCAGTATATAGTCTCCCCATGTCAGGATCTGATCCACAGAGCTATTGTTTCAGCCTGTGTTCAGCCATGTACTATTGTTTCAGTGCATGGTTCCCATATCAGGTTAAAAGGTCAAAGGTTGATCGAACAAAAAATATAGTGAGAAGGCAAAATGGAGGTGTCTACATGTAGGTGCACATGTTGAAGTAGCAGGTCTCTTGGCATTTTTAGATGGATTTCTGCACTATGAGTGTAATTTATTGCTAACTATAAAACACACTTAAGACACATGATTAGTCAACTCAAAGGTCCATCAAAGGTCAGGTTAGGAGGTGAAAAATGTTATTTTTCATTGATTAATGCTGTTGCACCCATGCTTAACCTATTTGCAACCCTTTTGTCATTTGAAACACCAAACTATCATCTACCATTGATGACCATTGCCCACTTTTCTAAGCCTTTGAAACCCTAGAAAATCTTAGATGCATTCAGCACATGTAACTGAACGAAGTAATACTGCTAAGCACCCCCCTAACCCTCTCGTTTCCTATAAATAGAGAGGCACCCCTCCCTTTACAAAGGCTTGAAAAAAATTCCTAAGAGAGAAAAGATTAAGAGAGAAGCCTTTCTCCCTTTGGTGCCCCATTGCTCATATAAATTTCAAAATCGTAAATCATCCTAAAAACCCAATCCCCCATCAAAAACCCTTGAGTTATGAGAGCACTATCCTGTAGTCCTCTCCCTCTATCACTTAGACATCAAGCCCTAGGAGCTAGAACCCTTCATTCAACCATCTGGGCCATTAGAAGCCCACTAAGGTGCACCTACGCGGAGGTCCACAGCGGTGCTACAAGGGCTCGAGAGCTCCGACTCTCCCCTCTATTCCTCTGCCTTCTTAGCTTTCGCTCTATCCTGGAATTTATACCGTTATGCCACCGAAATCTTGATAGGAATGGAGGGGCACAAATAGAATCATAGTGCCTTCGGGCAAGAGGAAGTGATTTTATTTTATTTCCGTTTTTATTTTATCTTTGGCCATAAGTAGAGACCGCTTTAGAGCGGGTTGATCGGGTGCCTAACACCTTCCCGATCAATAATCGAAGCCCCTACCCAAGAACCTTTGGTGTAGACCGGTGAATCAGACTCACATTTTTGGCACTTCGGTGCTCATAAAATTGATTTAGGTTTCCTGGAATACCAAAAGCTCTAGGTGGCGACTCTATATCTTTTAGAGGGTGTGCATTGTCGCGACGGGATCATCGAAACATCCCACGGTTGCACAACTGGCGACTCTACTGAGGAGTAGCTAGTAGAGCTTCCCCTTGAAACTTGACTTTTTCTCCTTGTTTTTACTAACGTTTGCTTGTTTTTCTCTTATTTTTCACTCACTCCTATGATTTTTTCAATTTTCTTACCCTTACTTTTCTGTCATTTATGTGGCTTAGCCGATCGACGGGCCTACTTGCGCATTATCCTTACATTTCCTTTATTTTTTCGTCATTTACATGCCTTAGCCGATTGGTAGGCTTACTTACGGTTTTATACGCCTTAGCCATTTGGCGGGCTTACTTGAGCTTTTAATTTCATCACAATCATATTCTACTAGTGGACGCCGGCCTGTAGTGGCGGCAAACTCCCCTAAAAAAAAAAATTCTGAAATTAAAATTGAACCAAGAAGGGAGACTTAATTGAATTTTTTTTACGGGGTAGATTTTCAAGGGTTGGGATTTTTAGGCAAAGATACAAACACCCGATTCTTAGTACGGTGGGAGCCCCTAGTGGTGATGATCCGAAAAAGTACCACGCCAACCAGCATCTGAGAAGGCGCTTGCACTGAAGAGGTATCGGTTGGGGAACCTATCCTGTCACAAAGCTTAAAACCCACGGGGAGGGCGCTAGTACTTTTGAAATCGACCTTGTATCCCTAGGATTCGGTGAGGAGAGACCCGTTGCAATTAAGAGAACAGTCCCCGGAGGCATTGCTTCTAGAAAACTAAAAAAATAGACTGAGTTCGGGCTTACTGTTTTGCTGTCAAGAAAATTGACCCTACTATATATACCTGGCACAACTAATACACGCGCCAAGCATATCTTTTCCAGATTTGCTTTGGCGCAACTAATACATGCGCCAAGCATAAATGGGACCAAAGTTTGTTTGACGCATGTAATACTCGCGCCGAGTATTGGTTGTCCCCACTAAGCAGAGCAGCCCGAAATCTAAGGCCTTTTTCACATCCTCGAATTCCTCGCTTAACAGTTTAGTGCCTCTGATTAGGTCCCGCACTATCCAACACCCAATACGCCCCCGCCGGTCAAAAGAGGGTAACTTTTTAGCGACTCGCTCTGGGGGATCGGGTTGTTTGAGTTGATTCTCGTGC
Source organism: Chloranthus sessilifolius (assembly GCA_021018995.1). Lineage (NCBI taxonomy): Eukaryota > Viridiplantae > Streptophyta > Magnoliopsida > Chloranthales > Chloranthaceae > Chloranthus > Chloranthus sessilifolius. Next base: position 85,842,931 of record CM037594.1, on the reverse strand, counting down.
CTTCAATAGACCAAAGGGTTCCCCTTTGATTCTTTCAAAGCGCGTCGAGGTCTCGGCACAATGGCATCGCCTTATCCTTCGTCATCCCGTAGGAGAAGAAGGAAGAAGCTTTACGGGTCCCATCCGAGGCACCCATACCTAACCCGCCGCCAAACAATGTCGTCGGTAGTGGATCTGGCGTACGCCGATCTCGACTCATCCCCGCCACATTCCCCGACTCATTCCAACACGAAAGAGATGTTCACATCTATCCCCCTCACCCAATCTCCCTTTTCCGTCACCGGCCCCTTCGGTCCACCCATATTCCAATCCACATCCACCCAAAATTAGTTCCTCCCTCCACCCACATCTACCCAAAATCCATCCACATTCACCCCACATACACCCCACTTCCCCACATCCACCCCAAGTGGACCCATAACCAACCCATCCACCGTGCACAATCTTCCCCCATTCACATCCAACATACCCCATTTTCCCTCCACCTCCAACATACCCAATTTCCCACATCCATCCACACAGCATACATCCCATCCTCCCTCCACCACCCAAGATTTAATCCATCCCCCCTCCACATCTAACATAGCTAGTTTCCCCATGTTTTCACAAAATCCAACACCTCATTCCCCATCATTTCCCCAAACCATACCCCATTTAACCCAAGCCATGCCTAATCAACCAGATATTTCCCCATCCACCCAAGTCATGCCCAATTGTACCTGGGCCATGCTCATTTTTTCCCATGCATCCTTTTAATCCATGCCCCACATCCCCCCCTCAGATGAACCATTTTCATCCCATCCCATGGCCATGATGGAGGACATGGTCAAGGCCTACACTGTGATACCCCAAATTTTCCCGATTCCATACCTTATAAAACCTGCACAATATTTTTTTTTCTTCCTTACATCATAAACTCAGGGAAAATCGGACCATCAGATCGCACATATCACGATTCGAATACAGAATTTACTTGGTATGCCAACAAATATAGAGTCAAAGTAAAATATAACAACAATAAAGGTTCTTCTATACATAAAAACTGAATAAAATGGGCCCACAAGAAAACCATCGGTGATGGCCGACCATCACCTAAACAGTGGCTTCAACAATATACCTACATAATGAGTCTTAATACAGTAATAAATCCCCGAACATACCAAGTCCATAATCCAAAAGACCTCAAAACGTCCATTATACAAACCCAAAATATAGCCATGGCCAAACCTCACCTAAGGTAAAATTCTCCAAACGAGAGATCCCAAGCCTTTCTTTGCAGCTGGATCCCGATCAACACCTGTACCTATGACGTATAGTCGAGGGATGAGCAACATCATAGCCCAATAGAGAAATAACTGAATATATAAAGCTATCTTACTCACACATATTTCATGACATAAGCGAAGCATGATCTCATAAGCTGAAAATAGTTTACAAATATTTAAATTACCAAAAGCATGAACTAAATGCACATATCACATCTTATCTTTTACTTAACTTGTTCTCATATCACATAAAGATTTGTGTCACAAACTTAAATTAAATAATTTAAATAATCCCCGAGCAATATAGCATCGAGCCCTGATGGAATACCCTCCATAGTCATTCAATTGAACTATATTTCGAACTATATTTCAATTAAATACAAGCTCAAGTTCCATTCACCGAGGTGACTTGGCATACTCATTATCCTCTTGAAAATTTCATCTCATGTTTGTACGGATTGGCCACCGTACCGGTCACAGATATTCTACTGAGTCAGTCATGGGTATACCACCGTGTCGGTGGGGTATTCTACGAACCTCAAATCCACTATGCAAAATACATATAGTTATTCATCGTGAAGTTGCGCTAAATATAATAATTTAAAGTTTTATTCAAGTCTTGTCTACATCATTTTGCATCACCTAGATGCTCACATCAAAAGAAATATATCCTTGGGATGTCACACATTTATATGCTTACTGGTTTCTTCCTTAATGTATACACACCTTAAATTCACATGCTTTAACTAAATTTTGGAAACTCATATCACAACACATTTGATTTCACGCATACATTTCACTACACACATGTTATTGTAATCAAGAGTACATGTCTAGAACTTTTCCTACCTCACGTGGTCAAATCCCAAGCACCAAGGTCAAAAATAGCTCCTCATGCTCAACTCTAAGTGTTCACACCTAAAGTACACAAGGTCATACACAAAACATCAAGAATGATGCAAAAAGGAAAGGTACAAAGCCTTCCCAAAACTCCAAAGTCCAAAACAGAACACACAGGAAAACTGTCAAAATCGATTAATCGAAATTCCATAATCGATTAATCGATCCCAATTCGATTAATCGAAGCTCCAAAATCGATTAATCAGTTTTCCAAAAAACCAAACTTTTTCAGCCACTAGCAGTGCTCAGTCGATTAATCGATTTCAAATCAATTAATCAAAAATCCAAAGTCGATTAATCAAATTAAATTCGATTAATCAGTTTTGAGCTGTAGCCTTCAGTTTTGCCTTCTGACAAAAATTGATTAATCAATTTTAAAATTGATTAATCGATTTTGACTGCAAAACAACCCCTTTCGGCTGTACATCTAACCTTCACCTTTTCTCAAAATTTTTCTTCTTTTATCTCTTTTAATCTAATATTTCTACATTAAATCAAAGCTCAAACATCACACACATCATCAATGAGCAAAACCTTACTTCAAATCTAACGTATGAGTGATTCACGGGCTTGGATCTAGTGATCTAGCGCTAAGGCTCCTAGCCTCAACTCCACGAGATCCCACGTGTGATTTTGTCAGAATTTAAAGCTCGTGTACGATCTTCAATCCGCAATCCCACACTCAAATCTTTTGCATTTGCTCTTTTTTCTCTCTAACCTCCCTCTCTCTTCTTAAATTCCTAACAACCACAAAATAGAGAACTTACTTTCTCTTATGCTATTTATTATAACCCAAACTTAGGTATAGTACACAAATACATATTGATAGGTGTATATGACCCTACTAAAAGATCTAACACGACCTAAGTGTGTATTTCTACACTAAACCTAATCTAACCTGAATCATCAAGTTGATTTTTACTTGATCAAACAAATGACCAGACAGGCACACATCCCAAGGTATACTATTCAAAGTTGGGCATGCATCCTCAGGTATACTCTTTAAGGTCAAAATTTTCAGGATGTTACATTCTTCCCACCTTATAAAATTTTCGTCCTCAAAAATTGCCTTAAGTAACCAGGTCTTACCATGTACATCAAGTTGCATACTCACGTCCAAATATGAATTGATTTATACACAAAATAAATTCAGGGTTGTTACATTCCTCCCTGCATAGGAATTTTCGTCCTCAAAAATTGACGTGACACTTCTGAACGCTAACTCACTAACAACAATTCCTATTAACAAGAACTTACACTTCTTATAATCATTCAATTAACTATCCACATTGAGTTCACAACAAAAGACAGAATTTTTTTCTTAACCAAATTATTCATCATCTTGCATGAAAATTCACATATCACAAGATCGACGTATCATCGATTATCCAATAAGGTAATCATTTGTTAAACTATATTTGTACAATATCAACTACAACATGAAATTGTCAAGCCACAACTAACCACATAGATCATAATTGAAATTTAACCATCGCCATAAAGGAAAAGAAAATCTTTCAACCATTAATTATCAATATGTACCATTAATTGCAATAAAGATCCCCACATACATATATCAACAGATGAGCTAATATCATCAATCATACATCCAAAATACCATATTAACATATTTTGAGATTAAACACACATGATAAGGTATACACAATAGTTTTCATTGATCGATGACATCTCACACCAAAGTCGTCCTATTCTTCTTTGGTTTTCTTCAATTAACTCGAAATCAATCTAATCCAAGGTCCGCGACTATTTTTCAGCGCCACCCATCTGGGTATCCTCACCAAGATTCAGCATCCTCTTGCCCAAGTCATCACAATCTCCCCACTGAAAGGAATTTTTATCCTCGAAGATGCACAGAAGATAATCTGAGTAAAAACCCAATTATCACTAATATATGAAAATATTCACAACTACAAAACCTCAAGTCACACACACTTATCCCCCTCATAGTCAACACATCGACCCAGGCCACTTGACACAATCACACACTCACTGTCATAGTCAAATTAGCTACGCCCAAAATCAGTATATCCACACATGTTCACACCGATAATCCATCCTTCAAAATCTCCGTAAAAGAGGAGAAGGTACTCCACTACCCCTCTTTAAGGAATTTTCTCCCTCAAAAGTGAACGATGTAATGCTTGGGTAGTCAATATAGTAATCATTTATTAAACTCAAATCACACACAGTGAATGCTGTAACGAAGTGGAATTACATACATTACGATGAATTGGAATTACACACGGTCAAAGCCGCAAAGTTGACTGGAGATTTGCTACAACACATCATCTAAAGATCGACCACACACTGATAAAAATCTATATTATAAGCTTTACACTAAGGATGTCCATCTCACACTAACCGGACCGGTTCTCACTCAAGAGTCGGAGTGATAGATTAGTTAACTTGTGCATAGGTAATAACAAAACCTCACTTCCACTACTTAATGAAGTATCTTTATAAATAGTTGGCAAGAATATATCCACAAAGAAGGAGATATTGACCTTGAGATTAAAACCATTAACCCAAATACTGCAATTCATATTCACCTCGAACCATCAAACGTTTACCAGCTTACTCCTAACACAACATATCATCAAATTATCCCTTAATGACTACATCACTTCGGTAACCATGTTAAAAAATTTCCAATAGATACCTCCAAATCTCAGATAATACTTATCTAGCACAGTCGCCCACTTACGAAACTTACACAATCAGTCAGAGAAAAGTTGACACACCCCTTGATGCTATATCCATTAGAATAAAATCTAACTATAATACGGGACAAGTTGAATATATCAATTTCTTATGGGCCAACTAGTCATTACCACAACGAAATTTGACACCATCACGTAACCCATGATAAAACGCATCCACAAAGCTGAAAATACACTCCCATGAAATTGGGAATTTTGATAACCATCAATTAGGAATAATCTTAACCACTAGTCTAAATGTGCGACTTCCTCCACCATTTAAATTACCATCACCATAAGCATACCATAATAAATACCATCATTAGCCATAACGTATGTCTACAAAGGTATGAAGTCATTACAAAGTGAGTTTATTATCAAGCGGCAATAATGATCTTAAAATCTCAAATTTATGCCTTCAATCATTTCTATCACACTCAATTACCACTAGGATTATAAATGAAAAGACACTCGGTCACAATGCATCCAATCATTCAAACAAGGAGATAATTCTAGATGGAAATTCTAAAGAACACCCCTTTGAGGCGTAATATTAAGGTCTTACATATATGTCAGCTTAAGATGAAATGTCTCTTCATGTGCACATACCTCAACACAATCAATAGAGTCACTAATTGTTCTTGTCGTCCCTATTGATCCATCGTCGTCAGTATGGATTTAAAGTGTTTGTAACTGTGAAATCATAACGATAAGATAAAGTCTAAGGTTATAGTAGTGATAGCTAATCCAATAGTGAATTGATAAGTCACTACGAATTCTATTTTTCCTTAATTAGCTTCCTTCAAATAAAGGGTCGGGTTCCTAATGTGGGCCATCAAAATCTATGTCAACTACCATCAATATTTTCTTAACGTTCCAAATCTTAAAGAGTTCTTTAATGTCCCAGCTCTCTAAGGATGTAACTCCCTAAGGATGTCCACTTAAAACTATAGTGTTTAACAACTGCATGCAAAGTTGGAAACAATGCTTCTGTAACGATCCCCACCTGAACCCTAAGGACCTTACTAAGTTAGACCTTCAATCTAAGAAATTTGACTTTAACTAGACACAGCCATATTAAATTAAAATATTAAACCACGTTAGCACTAATCAGTTTTATATATATACCAACAGTGGTATATACTTCTTTTGTTTTATCTGCCTATGCAAGACCGAGACCCTGTGAGGACTACATAGTATCTCAGCCTAAAATATCTCCTCAACTCAACAACATATACCCTAAATCTGTTTAAAAAAAAAAATAATAATAATAAAGGAAAGCTAGATAAGCTAATTATAAATTATATAACAAGAGCCTTGCTGTTTTGTTTTATATGCTATTTTGATCTAATTGTTGTTTTGTTTTATATAATACTCTTATCCAAGTATACTAGTTTGCATGGAAGTTTATCTTAAGTAGCTTGTAAGCTATTTGCATGTAAATTTTGGAACATGACTCCACTGAGTCATTAAGCACCCCCATGCACGCAAGGTCGATAACCGCTCTTAGAAATCAAAACTTCTTTTCGTTCCTTGGATTTTTGGTTAAAACCAGAGGTAATTAAATCAGAGAAAATTTTATCAAAATCAACAAACCGTGTGAAATATTAAAGCATCTTGCTTAGTTCTGTTCCGGCTACGAAATCAGCAAGCAATTCTTCTTCCATGCAAAGTACACCACGAATTCATCAAAAAGGTTAGTTAGTGTTTATTTTATTAACTACATGAAGTTGCAGCTCAGAAAGTAATCTCAGCATGAACTTGAGGACATATTTCTGCACCCTGATCTTCATTGAAGATCAGTGAAGATCTGTGGTTAATAAACTAGCTATATATATATATATATATCTCAAATTTATAAACTCTATATAATTCTATCTATATATGTTATATCTAGGTATATATATATAACCTATATTGTATAGCAAAGGCGCAACAGCAACCAAGAATAAAAAAAAAAAGGAAGCCTCAGCATGAACTGAAGTGCAAACTTTTGCACTTCAGATTTGTGTAGTAAATCTGTAGAGATAGATTTAAAAATCTATAAGGAATTTATAGATATATATCTATATATATATATATATATCTAAGAATATATCAAATATACCTATAAGCATAAGGGGAAGGGAAACAGGGAGACAACAAATAAAAAAGGGCCAGGAAGAAGACCACCAGAAGCCGGCAAGCCAGGCTTGCCGAGGCAACCTCAAGGGGTTGCCGCGGCAAGCACTATGTGTTGCCGCGACAACCTTCCCCAACACTGAGTTTTGGGCTGTGCTGGTACATTTCGGACACCGGGTCTAGGATAGGTTCAAATGTGTGTATAAATGGGTCTTGATACTGTTAAGCCATCTTGATACTGTTAAGTAGTGTATTAAAATACAACTAAAATTCTTTTCCTAGATTAGGTGCCACATGGAGCACTTAAACATTTTGAAGAATTTTGAAGAAATAAGACTACATGACGCTTGAACATGCATCGACGACAATGCTCGTAAGATTCAACGTATACAGGTAGGGAATCTGTATTGCTATTTTATAATGATACAAGCATGTCACTTAGTTTCATAGAAACTTTGATAAGTATGCATGTACGCACTGATCAACATAATAGAACAAAAATCTGATTTGTTTTATATTCAAACGGATAAGCTTGAATTTCTAGTAACCTGATAAGAAAAGAATTAGTAGATATTTAACATCAGTGAGTATCATGAGCATCTGGTAAAGCAAGTTAACAAATTAATGCATCATAAAGCCATACATGCAAATGCACTTCTTGGTCAATCTACGTGATTCAGTACTCAAATTCTGTTAACTTCAATGTTTTTGATATGTTATTGCTCCTGTGTAAATCAAGTGATCCCGCTAACTCGGGAGCTTGACAAGTGATCCTGCTAACTAGGGAGCTTGACATATTCTATTCCAAGTGATCCCGCTAACTCGGGAGCTTGACCTTGTTGATTTCCTGCTTTCGCCAGCATGTATTTTCCGTTCAGTTTGCTTCTCACACTTGTTATACCATGCATAATGTCAGCATTTCATCATGTTATTCATATGTTATTTAATGGTTCTCTACGAAAAAGTGATAAACTATCAATGTAAAATAACAATGCAATATTCTCTACTGAGCTTTGGATGATAGCTCATTCCTCGACTTAATTGTGTTAGCTACAGACCCTGACCCTGACCCTGAGCACGTGGCTGACCCTACATGCGTGCCAGAGGAGGAGAAGGAGGAAGACGACGATGACGACGAGGAAGACGACGTCCCAGAGGAGTTCTTCCCGTAGTTAGGTTTGTAGCTTGGGATATGGGGCATTGGGATAGAGAGAGACAGAAAAAAGGAAAAAGATATTTTTGGTCTGTATAAATGATATATGTTGGTTTTAGATTTCTGATGGGATGTTCTTAGGATGTATAGGTTTCTTTTCACTGTTTTGATGACAGGTGGCCGTCATCGGTGAGAAGCTATACATCAGATCCTTTGCTTTCTGTTTATCGCATATTTCTAGTTTCTATTTGATCAGTTATTTGCCATATTAGTTATTTGTCAGAGTTTAAATACATTGCTTCCGCATTCTGCGACACTTTGATGTAAAATAAGGAACCCCTTGATGAAAGGATCATATCAGGTGATCCGATGGCACAACCTTTCCTAGTTGATTAATTGGGAAACGCCGAGCTGTCACAGGTGGTATCAGAGCTCCCGACATTAAGTCATTGGAGACTGAACTCTGACATATACAAATATGGTAAAATATCTGTTAATAGAATAGAGATTGGAGTTAGATTGAGTTGTAGGTCTGATTAACTTTTTATCTGAAATAGGTTACGATGCCTCCGCGTCGTGGAAGAGGCAAAAGTAGACCACCGTTGCCTCATCGTACTGGACCAAATACTATTCTGATAGATGGATACGAGCATGACATTGCTTCGAGAGGTGGTGAGAATGCCCATCTGGCTGAAAGTCGAACGACAATGGAGAATGTTGCAGAGCATACTTCGCCAAAGCAAACTCCGCCAGTTATAAATACTCCACCGATGGGAAGTGTTCATGGTGTGGAACAAAATGCGCTACACCATCCGCAGTTGATGGAGACCATGGTCAACACTATGGCCATGCTTGCTGTTCGACGTCCCGAGGGCTTTACGAACTTTATTCGACTTCGACCACCAAGTTTCTACGGTCAGCATGACCCAATGGAGGCTGAGAAGTGGTTAACACAGATTGAGAAAGTACTGCAACGAGTCACTTGTATCGAAGAAGAGAAAGTAAGTTGGGCAGTGTACAAACTGGAAAGTGAGGCAGAGCCATGGTGGCAGTCTATTGAACGAACACGGATGCCTGGTGTACCATGGACATGAGCAGAATTCACTGAGGCCTTTAATGAAAAATATTTTCCAGCACCTGAGAGGTATACGCTCGAGGTACAGTTTATGACCTTGGTACAAGGGCAGATGACCGTTAGAGAATATGAATCAGAATTTACTTGTCTTTCTTACTTTGCACCGTTGTTAGTAGCCACCGAGCTGATGAAAACCAAAAAGTTTGAAAGGGGTTTGAAACCTCTGATCAAAGAGCGCATTTCATCATTTCAGGCGACGACCTATGCCCATGTGATGAAATTGGCATTGATTACGGAAACCGATGTGGATATCATGTTTAAAAGGAGAGATGAAAAGCAGAAGACCAAGAAAGCTCCACAGTCCTATAGTGTGGGTCAAATTAATAAGCGACCACGATTCCAAGGACATACCACTTTTCAACCAGCTGCAGGAGCATCTGCACGGCCTTATAATCCATCGATGTTCTCTGCACCACCAAGGATTCCACGTATTCAGAATCCATCTTTTTCTGCGGCTCAAAGTACATCTGGGTTTTCTCAAGCACGACTGACAGGATCTCGTACGAGATCTTATACGGTTTCATCAGTTGCCTCCAAAGATAATTGCGGGAGCTGTGGAAAGGCACACAAAACCGATGAGTTTCGTAAGGCTTCTGGTGCATGTTTTCGATGTGGCAAGTTGGGACATCAGATCAGAGAATGCCCGAAAATGGTCAGAATGACAACAAAGCAAGACCAATATTACGATCAGCGCGGCCTATGGTACAAGGCCGAGCTTATGCTGTTACTACAAAAGATGCGAGAACTAGCCATGATATCATTCAAGGTATGATTGTCCATTATTTTATATTAACAATTTACAATTTATGATCATTTTAGATAGAGAAGGTGCATATCATAACTTAGGAAAATTACATTCTAAATTCCTCCAGTAACATACTATTATTTGTTACTTATGAGTAATTTAGCTAACACTAGTTTGTATACCTTAGGTATCTTACAATTATACCCAAAAGATGCTTATTTGTGTTACGACGTATGAGTTTTGATAGATCCCGAATCTACACACTCATTTGTTACACCCCAGTTTGCTGAGAAATTAGAGAGGATAGGAGGTACTCTAGAACCTCTCGACTTTATTCTCGATGTTACCCTTCCGACTGGACAATTTATCACGACTGACAAAGTATACCGGTCGATTATCATTTCTATCAAGGATTATTGAGGATATGAAGCAGTAGCTGATTTGATCTTGTTACCGATGCAAGGATACGATGTGATCCTTGGCATGGATTGGTTGTTCACTCACCATGCAAATGTGGGTTATCGCAAGAAGATTGTCTCCTTTCGCCCACAAAAGAAGATATCAGCTAAATTTTATGGCGTACCATCAACGAATCTTTCGTTGATATCTGCAATTCAAGCACGGCAATTGCCTGATGATGGTGCTCAAGGGTATATTGCTTTAATACAAAGTGATGAGCAGAAAAAGAAGGAAATTTCACTTTCAAATGTACCTATTGCTTGTGAATATCCTGATGTGTTTCCTGATGAGCTGCCAGGACTACCATTTGACAGAGAAGTTGAATTCGCAATTGAGTTAGCTCCAGGTACCAACCCAGTATCAAAAGCACCATACAGAATGGCACCGACAGAATTGAAAGAACTCAAGGAGCAATTGCAAGAACTTCTTGATAAAGGCTTCATCAGACTGAGTGTCTTTGTGGGGCGCACCGATGTTATTCGTAAAAAGGAAGGACGGTTCAATGCGTCTCTGCATTGATTATCACCAACTCTACAAACAGGCAATCAAGAATAGATATCCACTTCCTCGAATCGACGATCTCTTTGATCAGCTACAAGGAGCGCAATTTTTTTCAAAGATTGATCTACGATCAGGCTATCACCAGATGAAGGTAAAAGTTGAAGATATTTCGAAGACAGCTTTTCGAACACGTTACGGTCACTATGAGTTTCTAGTCATGCCCTTTGGTTTGACCAATCCACCAGCTGCTTTTATGGACTTGATGAATAGAGTCTTTAAACCTTACCTTGATCAGTGTATCATACTATTCATCGACTATATACTCATTTATTCCAAGACAAAGAGCATGAAGATCATCTACGTCTGGCATTACAAACATTGAGAGATTCGCAGTTGTATGCTAAATTCAGTAAATGCGACTTCTGGTTGAATCAAGTTAGTTTTCTAGGGCATATTATCTCTGAAGCAGGTATCACGGTTGATCCTAGAAAGATTAAAGCTATAGTACAGTGGAAGCAGCCATAGACTGTAACCGAGATTAGAAAATTTTTAGGTCTTACAGGTTATTATCGACGCTTTGTGAAAGGATTTTCACGACTTGCTGGACCACTCATGCAGCTCACTCGAAAGAATGTTAAGTTTGAGTGGACTGAGGCATGTGAATAAGGTTTCCAAGAATTGAAAAAGAGACTCACTTCTGCACCTGTTCTAGCATTACCATCTAGCAGTGGTGGTTTTGTTGTCTCCAGTGATGCCTCATACAGTGGGTTAGGATGTGTGTTGAACCAATGGGAACGGGTAATTGCGTATGGTTTTCGTCAGTTGAAAGATCATGAGAAGAATTATCCCACTCATGACCTAGAATTAGCAGCGGTCATCTTCGCGTTAAAAATTTGGAGACACTATCTGTACGGTGAAACCTTCGAGATCTTCACCAATCACAAGAGTCTTAAATATCTCTTCACTCAGAAAGAGTTAAATTTGAGCTAGAGAAGGTGGATGGAATTTTTGAAAGACTACGACTGTTCGATTCAGTACCATCCCGGTAAAGCCAATGTTGTAGCTGATGCACTTAGCCGTAAATCTTCCGTTCAGTTATCTCATCTTGTGACACGATTACAAAGATGGAAACTACTCAATGATATTGTATCATCGAGTGCCACTCTTCGAGCAACAACAAATGGAGGTTTACTTGCTACGGTGATGATCCGAGCTCCACTTTTCGATAGGATAAGAAAGCTCCAGATGTTAGATGCAGAGCTTATTTCCATCCGACAAGGGGTACGAAGTGGGCTACAGCCACAAATTCACGATAAAGGACGATGGGTCATTATTATTTTGAGGATGAGTATGTGTCCCTGATGATCATGTTTTACGTTAAGAAATCCTCGAAGAAGCTCACAAGTCAGCATATGTTATTCACCCTGGTAGTACCAAGATGTACCAGGATCTTAAATAAACGTTTTGGTGGAACGGTTTGAAACGTGATGTAGCGGATTATGTTGCAAAGTGTTTGACTTGTCAACAAGTAAAGGTCAAGCACAAGCATCCTGCTGGTCTGCTACAGCCATTGCCTATTCCAAAATGGAAATGGGAAAATATTTCCATGGATTTCATTCTCGGTTTGCCCCGTACTCAGAAGGGTTACAACGCCATTTGGGTGATTGTTGATCGTCTCACCAAATTGGCACATTTCTTACCTTATAGTACGCGATATACAACATCGAAACTAGCCGAAATCTATCTGGGAGAGATTATACGACTACATGGGATACCCGTAAGCATCGTGTCGGATCACGATCCTTTGTATACTTCTCGATTCTGGTAAAGTTTTCAAGAAGGCATGGGTTCCAAGTTAAATTTCAGTACAACATTTCATCCTCAGACGGACGGGCAGATAGAAAGGGTGAACCAAGTGATTGAGGATATGTTAAGGGCCTGTATGCTCGATTTTCAAGGATCATGGGATAAGCATTTACCCCTAATCGAATTCGCATACAATAACAATTTCCAGTCAAGCATCGGTATGGCACCATTCGAGGCACTGTATGGATGCCGATGTAAGTCTCCGATTAACTGGGAAGAAGCTAGAGAACGGTTAATTTTAGGCCCTGATCTGATAGAAAGCACCAATATAGTTATTCACGTTATTCGGGAACGATTGAAGAGTGCTCAGAGTCAACAAAAGAGTTACGCTGATCTCAAAAGAACCAGTATTGATTTTCAGGTAATATTTGATCCTGATAAACCTTTTATCAATTGATTCAAACTATATTATTAGTTTGATGAAATAATATAATATACAGATTGGCGAGCACGTCTTTATCAAAATTTCTCCGACAAAAGGCGTGATGCGATTCGGGAAACGAGGCAAGCTAAGTCCTCGTTATGTTGGACCATTTCCTATATTGGGCAGAGTAGGAGAAGTAGCATATCGACTCGCGTTACCTCCGCATCTAGCAGGCATTCATGACGTATTTCACGTATCGATGCTGAGAAAATACGTCAGTGACCCGACGCATGTGTTGGATTTTCAACCATTGGATATCCAAGAAGATCTAACAGTAACCGAAGAACCAGGTCAGATTTTAGATCGCCGAGATCAAATTCTGAGAACAAAACGGATTCCACTCGTTTTGATTCAATGGAAGAATCATGGGTCACATGACGCTACCTGGGAGCGAGAAGCTGATATTCGTGCTCAGTACCCTCGATTATTTACATAAGGTACGTATAAATTGTACTTGCTTAGATTTTAAATATTATTGTAAATACACTCTGCACCTATAGACAAGAACATGTTGGACCTTGGTCAATTAATGTTATAAATATTAATGAGTTCTATGGACCTTGATTGAATTACCTTGCAATAACATGCTGGTAGTTAGTATTAAAATATAATATTCGTATAAAAAAAAAATTATTATAACATTACATATTCAAGATAAATGGAATAATAAATAAGTTCAAAATTTCCAAACAGTAACACCTAAGCTCCAATGTATCCCAACCTATTGCCACTTGTCCTAGGTAACTAATCCAAGAGCCCTTAGTGGACTAATATAATAAATTATATACTATTTTATAACAATTGTTAAGCTATATTGCAAAAATGGATAAAATTCCATTAAAATAAAATATTTTAACATAGAAAAATACATCAAAATCACTAATCAATATTTTTCTATAAACCCCTTATCTGTTAAGAACACACAGGTACAAAAAAATTTTGACACCACATCTTTGGAGCCCTAAAATCCGGGCCAACTCTCATCTGAACTCCCTTGCCGCGACAAGGACTAAGTGTTGCCACGGCAAGTCACTTGCCGCGGCAAGCTTAAAGTGTTGCCGCGGCAACTCTGTTGGCATATGGTGGGTCCGAAACCCATTTCTAAACCGTTTTCTGTTAGAGAAGTGTGGAGATTTCGTCTTCTTCAACCTTCCAAGCAAAGATTCATGCATGCACACCTTCAAATCAGATCCATTGCCGCTGCATTTACCTGATCTACTCAACAAACCATTCTATTTGCTGATTTTACTCTCATTTCAGACTGATTTCTGTTGAGGTAAAACAAATCAGAACTCACTCCTCTTATCTTTTCTTGTCTTTTAGATTGCACAATGCCTCCTAGAAAATCGAGAGTGTCTAAACCCCCAAAAGCTTCGGCTCAAGAAAAGGGCAAAGGCTCTTCTTCTTCCTTACGTGAGCCAATCGATCCATCGGAAGAACATGAACAGCCCATCCCGTGGTGGGCTGCGAAAGCAATGGAACCGGAATGGATCGTAGATGATAAACTTTTGACCCCGAATGACCAGACCGCATGGTCCATTCGCTACATAGAACAGGCGCAGTTAAGCGCCTTGTATCAACCATTCCATAACCAATTTTACCCTCGTTTTAGTTCATTTATTTTATCAAAATCTGGTCGTCACCCCTACTGTCGGTCAATTACAGACCGAAATTGATGGTCGTAAATTTTATTTCAATATCCTGCACATAGCCCAAGCGATGGACTGTAGTACTGACTATTACGTCACTTCTGGACTATAAATACCCTGGCAGAGGGATGTGAAATTTCATCACATCACCTCAAAAATGACTAATGGTCAGACCACTTCTGACCATAGTCTTGCCGTTCGTCGCAGCCAATTACCACAATGGATGTGGTTTTTGGATTGTATATTTAGATATAATTTGTACCCCATGCAACATGAAAGAGAGTGCCAAGATGCTCTCTTGCAAGCTCTTTTTGACGTCCATGAAGGACGATGGATAAGTGGTCCTAGGGTGGTTTGGTTAGGCATCAAGTATGCCAATAAGCATCTTCAAAGAAACGCTTCACCTCCTATGCCCTCCTGCCCCTACCCTAGACTGATCTCTCACATGTTTGAAGGACACTTTGATAGTGTCAATCTCATCCCCTTTCAAATCCCGATTGGCCAAGAGGTCCGCACCGATAACATGTGGGTCTTTAGCCCAGCAATTTGGAGAAATATTTACCAACGCTCTTTTCAGGCGGTAAATAACCACCAAGCGAAACAAATTCGTCGTCCTCCCCAAGTCCAACAAGATATACCCCAAGAAATCCCCATCCCTCCTCAACCACAACCCTAACCTCAACCCGATTCGGTCCCTCTGGCTCAAGGGACCTACACCACCTCCGACCTTGTTCAGCTCATGCGTGAAAACCATGAGCAAACCCTTCTGCAATTCGATAACTTATATCGAAACCATTATATGCTCCATCAATGTATCGATTATGTTGAAGAAGCGACTAATATCATGATGGAGAATACTTTCCAAACTGCTGCAAACCCTTACATTGGGCGGGCGCGCAACTACGTCTCCCAATACACTCGAAACGCAGTGTTATTGGTTCCGGAGTTCCAGCAAGACTTCTAACAACAACAACAGGAAGCTTGTACATCCTCAGCGGGCCAACAACAAACAGATCCTCAGCCTGGTAAAATATAAATTCACAAAATTATAGTTTATGTACTACATTATAGTTTTAGTTTTATATTTACTTGAATTAATCACAAATAAAGCATGCCTATTTATGACAAATTAGTTATTATATATCTAATGTGTAATGATTGTAGAAATTCTGATGTTTGAGATACTACATGTTTTGTTTCAATTGAACAAATTGTTTTGTTTCAATTGAACACATTGTTCCTGATATTGCCTATGGTGTATGTAAATCTTAAAATACAATTCTCTAATTTTCATTTGAATTTTGTCTTGAATAATGATTAATGATATAGGAGTAGTTCAATTGGGTTTGTATAAAGTTTAAATGATATTTTATATGTTGTGTGTGAATAATATATTTTCATTTCAAAATACATACTGATTTACTCCTCATCAGGTGCCACATGAGTGGTTAATTCCAAAAGTTCAGTTTTTCTCACAGATGTAACGTTGATTTTGGTTTTGTCGATTCATCTTGTCTTGTGATAGATTTGGTAAAAACATACCACATATAGAATGAACATTGATGGTGACATTCACCTGTTACCCAGATAGTCCCGATTTATTTTCGAGGATGAAAATTTCTAAAATAGGGGAGAATGTAACGATCCCCACCTGAACCCTAAGGACCTTACTAAGATAGACCTTCAATCTGAGAAATTTGACTTTAACTAGACACAGCCATATTAAATTAAAATATTAAACCACGTTAGCACTAATCAGTTTTATATATATACCAGCAGTGGTATATACTTGTTTTGTTTTATCTGCCCATGCAAGACTGAAACCCTGTGAGGACTACATAGTATCTCAGCCCAAAATATCTCCTCAACTCAACAGCATATAGCCTAAATCCGTTTAAAAATAATAATAATAATAATAAAGGAAAGCTGGATAGGCTAATTGTAAATTATATAACGAGAGCCTTGCTGTTTTGTTTTATTTGCTATTTTGTTCTAATTGCTATTTTGTTTTATATAATACTCTTATCCAAGTATACTGGTTTGCATGGAAGTTTATCTTAAGTAGCTTGTAAGCTACTTGCATGTAAATTTTGGAACACGACTTCACTGAGTCATTAAGCACCCCCATGCACGCAAGGTCGATAACCGCTCTTATAAATCAAAACTTCTTTTCGTTCCTTGGATTTTTGGTTAAAACCAGAGGTAATTAAATCAGAGAAAATTTTATCAAAATCAACAAACCGTGTGAAATATTAAAGCATCTTGCTTAGTTCTGTTCCGACTACGAAATTAGCAAGCAATTCTTCTTCCATGCAAAGTACACCACGAATTCATCAAAAAGGTTAGTTAGTGTTTATTTTATTAACTACATGAAGTTGCAGCTCAGAAAGTAATCTCAGCATGAACTTAAGAACAAATTTCTGCACTCTGATCTTCATTGAAGATCAGTGAAGATCTGTGGTTAATAAACTAGCTATATATATATCTCTCTCTCAAATTTATAAACTCTATATAATTCTATCTATATATGTTATATCTAGGTATATATATATAACCTATATTGTATAGCAAAGGCCCAACAGCAACCAAGAAAAAAAAAAAAAAGGAAGCCTCAGCATGAACTGAAGTGCAGATTTCTGCACTTCAGATCTGTGTAGTAAATTTGTAGAGATAGATTTAAAAATCTATAAGGAATCTATAGATATATATCTAAGAATATATCAAATATATCTATAAGCATAAGGGGAAGGGAAACAGGGAAACAACAAATAAAAAAGGGCTAGGACCTCAAGGTTGCAGCGGCAAAGCAACTCATTGAGTGGCTTGCCACGGCAACCTCAAAGGGTTGCCGCGGCAAGCACTATGTGTTGCCGCGGCAACCTTCCCCAGCACTGAGTTTTGGGTTGTGCTGGTACATTTCGGACACCGGGTCTAGGATAGGTTCAGATGTGTGTATAAATGGGTCTTGATACTGTTAAGCCATCTTGATACTAGTAAGTAGTGTATTAAAATACAACTAAAATTATTTTCCTAGATTAGGTGCCACATGGAGCACTTAAACATTTTGAAGAATTTTGAAGAAATAAGACTACATGACGCTTGAACATGCATCGACGACAACGCTCGTAAGATTCAACGTACACAAGTAGGGAATCTGTATTGCTATTTTATAATGATACAAGCATGTCACTTAGTTTCATAGAAACTTTGATAAGTATGCATGTATGCACTGATCAACATAATAGAAGAAAAATCTGATTTGTTTTGTATTCAAACGGATAAGCTTGAATTGCTAGTAACCTGATAAGAAAAGAAATAGTAGATATTTAACATCAGTGAGTATCATGAGCATCTGGTAAAGCAAGTTAACAAATTAATGCATCATAAAGCCATACATGCAAATGCACTTGTTGGTCAATCTACGTGATTCAGTACTCAGATTCTGTTAACTTTAATGTTTTTGATACGCTATTGCTCCTGTGTAAATCAAGTGATCCCGCTAACTCGGGAGCTTGACAAGTGATCCCGCTAACTCGGGAGCTTGACATATTCTAGTCCAAGTGATCCCGCTAACTCGGGAGCTTGACAAGTGATCCCGCTAACTCGGGAGCTTGACCTTATTGATTTCCTGCTTTTGCCAACATGTATTTTCCATTCAGTTTGCTTCTCACACTTGTTATACCATGCATAATGTCAGCATTTCATCATGTTATTCATATGTTATTTAATGCTTCTCTATGAAAAAGTGATAAACTGTCAATGTAAAATAACAATGCAATATTCTCTACTGAGCTTTGAATGATAGCTCATTCCTCGACTTAATTGTCTTAGCTGCAGACCCTGACCCTGAGCACGCGGCTGACCCTACATACGTGCTAGAGGAGGTGGAGGAGGAAGACGAGGAAGACGACGTCCCAGAGGAGTTCTTCCCGTAGTTAGGTTTGTAGCTTGGGATATGGGGCATTGGGATAGAGAGAGACATAAAAAAGGAAAAAGATATTTTTGGTCTGTATAAATGATATGTGTTGGTTTTAGATTTCTGATGGGATGCTCTTAGGATGTATAGGTTTCTTTTCACTGTTTTGATGACAGGTGGCCGTCATCGGTGAAAAGCTATACATCAGATCCTTTGCTTTCTGTTTATCGCATATTTCTAGTTTCTATTTGATCAGTTATTTGTCAGAGTATAAATACATTGCTTCCACATTCTGCAACACTTTGATGTAAAATAAGGAACCCTTTGATGAAAGGATCATATCAGGTGATCCGATGGCGCGACCTTTCCAAGTTGATTAACTGGGAAACGTCAGGCTTTCATAGCTTCCGAACACAATTCACTCATGGTCTATTAGTTGGAAAGAAGAACATTACGATTAGATCCATTAAGTGTAAATTTACAAGTCTTAATTGAATCATCATTACTCATAATGTCCACTCAATATAATATTACTAAACAATCTATCTTTAAGTAATTTCACCCTAACTGTCAAGAGTTATTCAAATCCCGTCCTTACGTTGGTCACCTACTTAATTAATCTTTTGAAAGTGAAATTCATTTATGTCATACAGGTGATTTAATCAAATGCATATTTGATGGTGTCATAACTTTTCCCATTTGCTAAAAACAAACACAATTCCTAAGGACATTCATCATCGAAAAATTAGAATTAAATCTTGACAATAGATAATGAATTTATACCTTGGGGAACTTCATTTTCCTGTTGGGCATCTCGTGTCGATGCATCACTAGTACCACCCTCAGTCGTAGGAAGAATTGATCTTGAAGTAGACGTCACCGTTATCTGTCCCGCGATATTTATTGGGACATTTCTTCACCAGATGTCCTGCCTGACCACATCTAAAGCATGCATGCAAGGTTGGCCTACACTTCTCCGTTTTATGATGTTTCCCACATTGCATGCATGTATCTATCGGTGTAGGATCCGAAGAGTGAGAGGGTACGTGGAAAAATAAAGGGGTGGTAAGTGCACGATCCTACTGTGGATTGAGAAGTATCCTGAGTTATTTCCGAGGTTGTCGCCCCCTTCTTCAATGCTGGACAATGTTTTATCAGGTGTCCCATTTGCCCACACTTGAACCACCCTCTCATGCCTCGCCTACAGTCAAATGTCTTGTGTCATTTTCCACACCTTGAACATGACTTAACCTGTGTTAATGGAGAGAGGTGAGTCATCTCTCTCAACATTATCGTGAGTAATGTAGTCTGCTGAGCAATTGTGTTGATCATCATCTCAAGCAACTACCTATTCTGCTCATTTTCTTTGGTGCATCTAGTTCTTGCTCTTTTGCGTGGTGCCATTGCGATTTGTCAAAATAAAATAAAGGTTTCAATCAATAGTGATCATGATCATTATGGCTCTATATTCTGAAAAAATATCTAAAACATCTGTTGTATCCTATCACCGCACCTCTATCACGATCATCTATTACCTCCACTATAAGAGATCATGAAGATCCACAACCCAAGTTCTAAACGGAACTTACTGCCACGACTTGAGACTTCAAGAACCTAAAGCCTAAGGTTTCCATCAACTGTGATACCAACTGTGACAGAGTCCTATTTGGATCTCCTATACCCTAACAGAATCTACTGCCATAGTCTTGAGTCCCAACAAGTCCTAAGCCAAGACCTAATGCTTAAGCTCTACTGCCACATTGTCCCTAGAAGACCTAACGCCTAAGCTCTGATACCAACTGTGATAGCCCGATTTTACCCGATTCCACACCTTATAAACCCTGCACAATATTTTTTTTTCTTCCTTACATTATAAACTCAGGGAAAATCGGACCGTCGGGTCGCACATATCACGATCTGAATACAGAATTTACTTGGTATGCCAACAAAGGTAGAGTCAAAGTAAAATATAATAATAATAAAGGTTCTTCTATACATAAAAACTGAATAAAATGGGCCCACAAGAAAACCACCGGTGATGGCCGACCATCACCTAAACAGTGGCTTCAATAACATACCTACATAATGAGTCTTAATACAGTAATAAATCAGTGGACATACCAAGTCCATAATCTAAAAGACCTCAAAACGTCCATTATACAAACCCAAAATATACCCATGTCCAAACCTCACCTAAGGTAAAATTCTCCAAACAGGAGATCCCAAGCCTTTCTCTACAGCTGGATCCCGATCAACACCTGTACTTGTGACGTATAGTCGAGGGATGAGCTACATCCTAGCCTAATAGGAAAATAATTGAACATGTAAAGCTATCTTACTCACACATATTTCATGACATAAGCGAAGCATGGTCTCATAAGCTGAAAATAGTTTAAAAGTATTTAAATTACCAAAAGCATGAACTGAATGCACATATCACATCTTATCTTTTACGTAACTTATTCTCATATCACACAAAGATTTGTGTGATAAATCGATTCATATCTGGACGTGAGTATTCAACTTGATGTGCATGATAAGACCTGGTTACTTAAGGCAATTTTCGAGGACGAAAATATTATAAGGTGGGAAGAATATAATATCCTAAAAATTATAACTTTAAAGAGTGTACCTCGTGATGTGTTCCCGACTTTGAATAGTATACCTTGGGATGCATGCTCATCTGGTCATTTGTTTGATCACGTGAAAATCAACTTGATGATTTAGGTTAGGTTAGGTTTGGTATAGAAATACACACTTGGGTGGTGTTAGATCTTTTAGTAGGGTCATATACACCTATCAATGTGTATGTGTGTTCTATACCCAAGTTTGGGTTATAATAAATAGCATAAGAGAAAGTAAATTCTCTATTTTGTGGTTGTTAGGAATTTAAGAAGGGAGAGAGGGAGGTTAGAGAGAAAGAAGAGTAAATGCAAAAGATTTGTGCGTGGGATTGCATATTGAAGACCGTACACGAGCTTTAAATTCCGACGAAATTGCACGTGGGATCTCGTGGAGTTGAGGCTAGGAGCCCTAGCTCTAGATCTAGGCCCTTGAATCACTCATATGTTAGATTTGAGGTAAGGTTTTGTTGATGATGATGTGTGTGATGTTTGAGCTTTGATTTAATGTAGAAATGTTGGATTAAAAGAGATAAAAGAAGAAAAAATTTGAGAAAAGGCGAAGGTTAGATGTACAACTGAAAAGGGCTATTTTACAGTCAAAATCGATTAATCGATTTGAAAATCGATTAATCACTTTTTGTTAGAAAGAAAAACTGAAGGCTACAACTCGAAACCGATTAATCGAATTTAATTCGATTAATCAATTTTTAATTTTTGATTAATCGATTTGAAATCGATTAATCGACTAAGCACTGCCAGTGGCTGGAAAAGTTTGGTTTTTTGGAAAACCAATTAATCGATTTTGGATCGATTAATCAATTTTTGGATCTTCGATTAATCGAATTGAGATCGATTAATCGATTTTGGAATTTCGATTAATTGATATTAGGACCGATTAATCGATTTTGACATTTTTCCTGTGTGTTCTATTTTGGACTTTGGTGTTTTGGGAAGGCTTTGTACCTTTCCTTTTTGCATCATTCTTGATACTTTGTGTATGACCTTGTGTACTTTAAGCGTGAACACTTGGAATTGAGCATGAGGAGCTATTTTGGACCTTGATGCTTGGGATTTGACCACGTGAGGTAGGGAAAGTTCTGGACATGTACTCTTGATTACAATAGTATGTGTGTAGTGATATGTGTGTGTGAAATCAAATTTGTTGTGATACGAGTTTTCAAAATTTAGGTAAAGCATGTGAATTTAAGGTGTGTGTACACTAAGGAAGAAACCAATTAGCATATAAACGTGTGACATCTTAGGGATGTATTTCTTTTGATGTGAGCATCTAGGTGATGCAAAATGATGTAGACAAGACTTAAACAAAACTTTAACTTATAATATTTAGCACAACTTCACGGTGAATAACTATATGTATTTTGCACAGTTGATTTGAGGTTCGTAGAATACCCCACCGACACGACGGTATACCCGTGACTGACTCGGTAAAATATCCGTGACTGGTACGACGGCCAATCCGTACAAACATAAGATGAAATTACCAAAAGGGTAATGAGTATACCAAGTCGCCTCGGTGAATGGGACATAAGCTTGTATTTAGTTCAAATATAGTTCAATTGAACGATGATGGAGGGTATTCCATTGGGGGCTCGATGCTATATTACTCAGAGATTATTTAAGTTATTTGATTTAAGTTTGTGACACAAATCTTTGTGTGATATGAGAACAAGTTAAGTAAAAGATAAGATGTGATATGTGCATTCAGTTCATGCTTTTGGTAATTTAAATGCTTTTAAACTGTTTTCAGCTTATGAGATCATGCTCCGCTTATGTCATGAAATATGTGTGAGTAAGATAACTTTACATGTTCAGTTATTTCCCTATTGAGCTAGGATGTAGCTCATCCCTTGACTATACGTCAAAGGTACAGTTATTGATCGGGATCCAGCTGCGGAGAAAGGCTTGGGATCTCCCATTTGGAGAATTTTATCTTAGGTGAGGTTTGGACATGGGTATGTTTTGGGTTTGTATAATGGACGTTTTGAGGTCTTTTAGATTATGGACTTGGTATGTCTGGGGATTTATTACTGTATTAAGCCTCATTATGTAGGTATGTTGTTAAAGCCATTGTTTAGGTGATGGATGGCCATCACCGGTGGTTTTCTTGTGGGCCCGTTTTATTCAGTCTTTATGAATAGAAGAACCTTTATTGTTGTTATATTTTACTTCGACTCTACCTTTGTTGGCATACTAAGTAAATTCTGTATTCGGATCGTGATGTGTACGACCCGACGGTTTGATTTTCCCTGAGTTTATGATTAAAGGAAGAAAAAAAAATATTGTGTAGGTTTTATAAGGTGT
Source organism: Chloranthus sessilifolius (assembly GCA_021018995.1). Taxonomy (NCBI): domain Eukaryota; kingdom Viridiplantae; phylum Streptophyta; class Magnoliopsida; order Chloranthales; family Chloranthaceae; genus Chloranthus; species Chloranthus sessilifolius. The sequence continues at coordinate 85,819,131 of CM037594.1, read as the reverse complement.
GGACTCGAGGAAAATCGAGCTGTCACATACACCACTTGGAAGGCCTCCCAAAACTACCCCCATCCATCCCACATATCTCTAAACCCATCCCACACCCTCCAAAGTCTCCATGCCTCTTTTCCCCAAAACACCAAGCAATCCCCCATCATTCATACCACTCAAGCCCCCCCCACCAACCATGGGGTCATGTGAGTGGGCACCAAGGCCCAATAGCCCATACTTACCAAAATCCAATGGCCCAAACCACCCAACAGCCCATACCCACCCAAGGCCCCATGGGCCAAACCCATTAAGGCCCAATGGGCCAGACCTACCAGGGCCCAATAGCCCCAAAGCCAACATAGCCCAATGGGCCAAATCTCCCAAGGCCTTATGACCTAAACCCCTTCAAATCCCCCATCCAATACCCAAGCCGAACAAGGCCCAAACCTTGGGTCCACATACCCATACCCTCCATAATTCCCTCAATACCTCCATCACACACAAGCCTCACACCCAGCCCAAGGCGGAAGCCTGGCACCTATCCTCTATCAACCCCAATTCACCCACGTCCCAGCACCCCAAGGCCATCTCCAAGCTTTCCCTCAAACCCAATGGCCCTATCAGGGCTTCACCCAAAATCCAAATTCCACTCATCCTATCACTCCACAAAATTTCCCCCTCCAATGGTCCCACTTGGCACCAATCCAGCCCAGCCAACACCAATAAGAAAATCTCACCCTCACTACACCATATATAGACCCACAATATGAGAAAGATGAGATCAGGAATAGGGAGGCTTACGCTGGGGCATTTCCCAACATCAATCCCCCACCCATAATCACCAACCCTCCGATAGGACAAAGTGAATTAAGGCTGACCGTTGAAAAAATTGCCTCGCTGTCCAAAGAGTCTGAGCAGTTGAAAGAGCAATTGGGCAAAATCCAGAAGCAGCTGTTAAAGAAGTGTTGAGTCAAAATCCATGCCACGGACTTCTCAGATTTGTGCTTATTTGCAGAAGTCCCCTTGCCCCCAAAATTCAAAATGTTGGTCTTTGATAAATATAACAGTACGGGTAACCCCATTGCACTCCTCAAGTCCTACAGTGGGGACATATGCCAATATGGGGGGGAGAGCGCCTACTTATAAAGGTCTTCCAGAAAAGCCTGACAAGCCCGACCTTGAGGTGGTTCACATCCCTAGAACCATCCATGATAACGACATGGAAGGATCTGACTCATCTGTTTCAAGAACAATATGTCTATAATATAGACATCGAGCCTCGCAAGTCGAATCTAACACGGTTAAAGTAGAACCCTAATGAGACGTTCAACGATTACCTTGAGAGCTGGAGAGCGTTGGCAGCTCAGGTAAGAAATAGAATACCTGACGATGAGCAAATAGAAATGATATCAAAGTCATCTAAGACTTTTTAGTATACCAACAACAATCCAATTTTGTTTATTTGGTTAGAAGCGCCAATCGCTATGAGAACGCGATAAGTGAAGGGCGTTTGAGCAAAAATGTGTTCGGTGGGGCTGGTGGAGTTAGGAGATTCGTCAATCAAAGAAATGAAAGAAGAGCCGGGGCAGATGTGCAAACAGTCAGTAATGCACGACCCAATACAAGCACGACCCCCTTCTAATTCAGGGCAGCCCAGCCAGCCCCAACCAGAATCGAGCCAATGCAGAGAATTGGAAATGGCCAGGGGCCATAAATGACCTCGGAATAAAGGAAAGCCCACTTTGACCGAGTCTTGACGCCCTTGGGGCAATTGTTGAATGTCTTATTGCCCTTACTAATTGAAAAGGGTCTTGTCACAGCACTCCAACCATGACCTCCGCCAAATCCCATCCATAGGAACTATGACCCTAACACCGATTGTAACTTCCACCAGGGGCCAGGTCACCCAACTAATTGCTGCTTTCCATTGAAGCACGCAAAACAAGATTTGATCGAGGCCGATAAAATCATTCCCCCTGAAACATCCTCAAGCCACCTAGCATGCCAACATACACCAAGTATCATTTCCCCCACACCCTCTCAAAGGGGCGGGTCCGAGACCCATTGTCGGTATGATCGAAGAAGGTGATGAAGAATATGAGTTTAACCCATTAGACTACATTTATAGTCAGGGCACTTTTATGGCCCAAAAGTATTGGGTGATTAAACCTCTAAATTTAGCAGATTAATTCCCCAATCTCGCACCACAAATAGAACCCTTAGATCTTAGGGCATATTTCCCAGCACCCGCTCCCATTAATTATGTCCAAATAAACTCCTACAAACCATACGCTGCATCCTCCACCAGTTACCCGATGGCCAATTATGTCCCCCATCCCCTGCCATCTCCCATCAGTTATCAATGGCCCTCCCAGGTCCCATCACCCCTGATGCAGTCACCCACAATCCTGGCCAACCCCACTTTTTCCACCTACCTGACTCTTACAGATGCTAACCAAGTTTGGCCCGCCCATCCCAGTCCATCAACACCAATAGCTCCAACACCCCCGATTACCCCATTCTAGATCTCGGGACCAACACATGATCCTCATTAGGTCACCCTCAGTTATAATCCAACGAGCGTTAATACAGGCAGTAGCCAGGAAATGGCAGTCGATTTTGTCACTCGGTCGGGAAAGATATCCAAACAGCTAAACGCGCCTGCACCAGCACCAGCCCAACCAGAGGGGAAGAAAGATACAAGTGGAGTGAACCCGTTCAAAAAAAATGAGCATATAACACATACTGGAAATCCAGTTGAGAAGGATGACGGCCCACATCACGGTCTAAGACCTATTGATGACATCCCCACTTCATTTTCAAGCACTAATGGGGGCATTAAAGAATGCGCATGTGTCTACAAGTAAGCCCAGATGAAGTCGGGCAGGTGATGGCCCCCAATGCCATCTCTTTTTTAGATACAGATTTACTAGAAGAGGGTAATAATCATTCTAAATCCCTCAACATCACTGTGGAAACTGGAAATATGATATTCCCCTTGGTATTAATTGATAATGGGTCTGCTCTGAATGTATGCCCTCTGAGAACCGCAACCAAAATAGGTAAAGATCCGTGCATGTTGAGGCCAATAAGATATAATGCCAGAGGTTTTGAAAATACGAGAAGAGAAATAAATGGAGAAGTTGATCTTGAGCTAGTAATTGGGCCAATGACTTTCTCCATACTATTTCAAGTAATGGACATCAAATCTTCCTTCAATCTGTTATTAGGGCGACCTTGGTTACATGAAGTCGGGGCAATACCATCGACGCTGCATCAGAAGCTCAAGTTTGTGTCCGGGTAGAAAATTATCACCATCATAGGTGAGGGACATGATGAGAAGGAAAAGGTCACCCACAACATTGAGAACCTAAAAGTGATGGATGTGCCACATACAGTTGAGGATACCGACCTCCACAGTTTTGAATACAAGGTATCAACTGTAGTCCCGGATCCCCCCTGGAAAGCATCACTCCAAAAACTAGAGGCGGAATGATAGCGTAAGTGGCCATGCTCCAGAAATGGGGCTATCAAAAGGGTAGAGGACTAGGTCCCCGACTACAAGGCAGGAGGGAACCGGTCAAGGCCAAAGGTGGACAGTAGGTGAGGTTTGGGCTAGGTTATAAGCCCACAGAAGAAGAAGTGCAAGAGGCCAAAGAGAAAGCCCGAGCCACAGTAGCTGCTAGAGCTCGAGGAATCAACTAAAAAGAGGAGCCCTGTCCCAGACCTCACATTCAGAACACCTTTGTAAGTGCAGGGATCATAAAAATAGACCAGAATGGGGCCACACAATTAATCCCGCACAAACCAACACCCCCTATCAACCTTACCAATCCTCATATCATCCCTCGCAGCCTGGAAATAGACCTGGTCGCTCTGTCCCTATTTGAAGAGCAATGTTCCATAACTGCATAATCTCCCCCTGTGGTAAACCACCACAGGACTTTACTGACATTTGAGGACAGGATCTCAGATGAACCCATGATCAGCATGATGGAGGCTGACTCCAAAGAATCACATCAACCACCCTCCTCCATCAAAAAGGTAAAGGAGCGACACCACAGGTATGAAATTGGGCGTCTGTGCTCCAAACTCTAGAAGCGGTGAGTGGCCTGAAATACGACACTCATTTCCTAAAGAAAATAACCTATAAAAAGTGAGATAAGCCCTTGGCAGGCACCACCATATATATATAGGGACTCACTTTGCCAAGAGCCCATTTTCAAAGAAAACAAAAATCCTAAAAACATAGAAAAAATACAAAATCTAAAAATATTGTCTTTCAAAATTCTGAATAAAGTCAAAGAAAATGATGCCTTAATAGAAAAGCCTGTCCCACATGAAATCGACCCCTTTCCTGTAGAAATACAAGAAGAGGTAGGAGTCACGAGTCTGGATGAGGAAATCCCTACTGAGGAGCTTCCTAATGAACTCCTTGAACGGTTTGCCGACTTTGAGCATGGCCATACCCCTATTGTTGAGGAAACAAACGACGTCAATCTATGGACTGAGGAGGTTCCTAGAATCACTAAGATCGGAACGTCGCTGTCTCCTGAGGAAAGAAAATGCATGATTGATTTCCTTAGGTCATACCAAGACATTTTCGTATGATCATACGAGGACATACCTGGTTTGGACACCGATTTGGTGAAGCATGAGTTGCCACTCTACCCTGATGTCAAGCAAAAATTGAGGTGACTCAGACCTCAAGGGGATGTTGAAAGTGAAAGATGAAGTCATCAAGCAATATGACGCAGGATTTCTCATGATCTCCAGGTACTCGTAGTGGTTAGCTAATATCATCCCAGTGCCAAAGAAAGACGGAAAGGTCTGCATGTGCATTGATTTCAAAAACCTCAATAGGACAAGCCCGAAGGATGACTTCCCCTTGCCACACATCGACATCTTGGTCGATAACACTGCTAAGCACGGGATGCTCTTGTTCATGGACGGATGCTCCGGATATAATAAAATCAGGATGGCAGAGGCAGAACGAGAGAAGACAACATTCATCACCCCTTAGGGAATCTTCTGCTAGTGTGTCATGCCATTTGGGTTAAAGAATGTCGGGGCAATGTATCAGAGAGCTATTACCGACTATTTCATGATATGATGCATCGATAAATTGAAGTATACATCGATGACATAATCGCCAAGTCACTAGAGAGGAGTGTCCATCTGATAAACCTCCAAAAGTTGTTTGAGAGGCTGAGAAAGTATAGGTTACTTTTGAATTCTCAGAAGTGCGCATTCAGTGCCATGTTAGGAAAGTTGCTAGGATTCATTGTCAGCAGGAGAGGTATTGAGGTCGACCCAGTCAAAGTAAAGGCCATCACGAAAATACCACCACCGTCTATCGAGAAAGAGGTCAGAGGGTTTTTGGGCAGGACACAGTATATCAGTCGGTTCATTGCATAACTCACTCCTATCTGCACACCAATCTTTAAATTGCTAAGGAAAGATTCGCCTGTTGAATGGAACAATGATTGTCAGGCAGCATTTGATAAAATCAAAAGTTATCTCCTCAATCTGTCGGTTTTAGTACCACTCGAGCTGGGGAGACCGTGTTGGTAAACTGCCTTGCATTCAAAAAGGGGTTTAAATTCACTCAATTCAAGGTAGATCACACACACAGACTTGTAAGTATTCAGGGCCTGTTGTAGCAAGTTTTAAAAGAGTAAGTAAGGGAATGTCCACAGGGAGGTGAGTTTAAAATATGGTAAATCTTCAAATCTAAAAGAGATCTGACACCCTACCTAATACTAGGTTAGTAAAAGAAAAGGGAGAGGTTTTAAAGGGTTGTCACTTAAACTAAACTACAAATAAAATACAGAATTAACTAGGATCGAGTCTAGAGTTGAGATCTCACAATTGGAAGGGATTAAAAATAGAAAATGGAGAAGAACAGCTTGGAGTTTGGACTTACTGCAATTGGGTTGAGCTGATCGCGTTACAGGGGATTCAAAACACACCAATCCCTCAGCTGGCTACAAGAACAACTGCAGAGTAGAAGAATCTACTTTAAACCAAGGGATTTGACTGATCTTAAGGCTATGATCTGTCCACTTCAATGGTCACAGACCATCCTATAGACTTCATCCGACCCATAGGTTTAAGGTGGAAGAATCCAAGTGAAACCAGAGATTGAACTGATCTTAAGGCTATGGTCTGTCCACTTCAATGGTCACAGACCATCCTATAGATTTCCTCCAACTCAATGGTTTCAATCAGAGCATTAAAATCACTACAGATGCTACAATTACCAGGTCACAAGTATAAGAAATTGCAGGGATATCAGATCTAGGGAGATCAAATGATATCCAAGAGGTCTACCAGTTAAGTGGGTGAGCTGATAAGCAAACTCTACACAAATCCAATTGAGCACCAAATGAAACCAAGGGAACTATAGATCTAATTAAAATAATAAAATAAACATTTACATAACATAAAACTCACTCTACAATGAAATGCTCTCAGATTTGTAGTCTGTGCAGCAATTAACCCACAAATAACACTCTCAACCTTACCCAATTACAGATCAGACCTCACCCCTTGCTGCTCCGAGGGAGTTAGCCAACCATCGTTGAAAGGAGGGAAAACAGAATTTTATTGCAAGCCCTAATCTCCAGATTTTGATCTTCCCTAATTACAATTAGGGATCTCATTATATAGCTTTTCCCTCTCGTTTCTCCCGCCAATATTCCCTTCTAGAAGATCCTTAGAGTTTGTTAGAGTTCTGTCAGAGCACATGGGGTTGGTTAGGATTTCCTATGATATCTTCAGGATCGTCGTGACCAAAGTGCCTCGGGTTGTGTGCAATAGGTCACCAAGTTAAAGCATGTGAATAGCTTATTTTTTGAGAAGTTCTTCACACGATTTCGACAAGTTGAGGAAGCTTTTGACAGGTTCAAATAGAGCTTTTTGGTCCTTTCGCTAGGTTCTAGATCTCTTCGATAGGTTCCGATAGGATGAGCCTTCTCTTAAAGCTTCAGCGTTCTCTGCCCCTTTATTTGGAGCATTCAACAGGTTAGGAAAGCTTTTCGACAGGTTCAACTCTGCATGCCAGCATTTCGATAGGATTGCTCTCATTCCTGTCGAAATGTTCAAGTACCTTCCGATAGGTCTGAGCTCCAGCTTCTCTGTCTCGATAGGTTCAGGCAAGCATCCTATAGGTTCCCTTTGCACCTCAGGCAGGCTTTCGATAGGATGATTTCTTTCTTTCTTTTAGCTGCTCGATAAGTGCTTGGATCCTATCGAAACCCTTCCATCTACACGAATTCCTTCATTTTTAGCCCTCAGCTCCTATCGAAGCCTTCTAGATAACCTCTCGATAGGATGTTTTCTGCCTGTTTTCACTTCCTTAACTCTGCCCTGCTGTTGCCACATGCCCCAAGTGGCCAATGGTGTGCAACCCTCTTATGTGCCATTGCTGGGTCTACATTGTTTTGAGAGATGGACTTCTTTGTGCAGCATTTTTGAGTGGTTTTCTGCAGCATTCTTGTCTTTTATTGCTATCTACAAAACAGACTCAACAGGTGCTTATTAGTGTGCTCACAGGTCCATCAAAGGTCAGCTTAAGGGGTGAAAACTAGCATTTTTCACTACTTAACACACCCCCAAACCTAAGCTTTGCTAGTCCCTGAGCAAAGGAAAAACAAAGAAAATTAAAATGCCACTTTCGTAGGGATCACAGATGCATTTAGCATATGCATCAAGCCTTTTAAACCCCTAGGTGATCCCTAGTGGAGGAGTGAAGTCTCTTGAGGGTTTTCAGTGAAGGTACCCATAAACTTCTCCAATAAAATCAGTTAATACTTATGCATCATGTTAAAATAGAGTTTAAGTAAATAAAATAAGTTCCACACCATGTACCTTCAACTTAAAAAGATTTTTACCATAAAAATCACCAGTTCAAAACATGAAATTCTGCTGTAATTCATTTATCATCAATCAGTTCATGTCAAGGCCTTTCTCCTAAAAATTTATGTAGAGCTCCCCATTCACTTAAGAATTCTGTTTTGATACTACCCCGATCAAATCGGATTTCAGACCCAAGTCTCACCAGGGTTGTTCACCCATAATAAAAATAGAAGGGTGCATCATTTCTCAAAGCTCAAGAGCAATTACAGCGGCCCTCAAATAGGACTGCAAGCATGAGCATAGGCATTGCTTTAATTTCTGAAATTTTTTAATTCTTTGCACCATAGATCAAACAAATCCTCATCTCCACATGACAGCTCAATCCATTTCAGATCAGTAAGGTCTTTTTATTGGGTTGTAATGTGGCTTATGGGTGAAATTTACAAAAGAATAAAGGGGTAAAAAGGATTCAAATTGAGAAATCAGTAAAGGTAAGGAGGTGATTTGCAACTCAGCCTTCTTCATCTCAGCACAATTTCATCTGCTTCTTGAATTTTCAGAATTGAAGTGGTCAGTTTCTAATCTTCTTTTTCAAAATATCAAATGAGATAACTTCTCTTTCTCATTCTTTTTGTTTGATTTTTTTTCTATTTTTTCTTTTTTTTTTGTATGTTTTTCTTTTTTTTTGTATTTTTCTCCATTTCTCTTTTTATGGGCAGGAATGCCACAATACCACCAAATGTGCTTCCTTATTTTTCAACCAATCATCGAACCTTGCTTCTCTAATCTCACTTCTCATTTTTCCTGATTTCTCAGATTGAGGGTGAACTGAAATAGGTCAAAAGGTTTTGGGTTTATATTTTCTGGTTTTCATCAAAGAAAACTGGGGTTTTTATGGCTCAAATGGTGTGTATCAAGGGCAGTTCAAAGGTGGGACATTTTAAGTTCAAACTGTCCAAGGGATGACCTTACTTCATGTCCTCAATGTCATGAATGCTATCAAGTTGTTTCAACTTGGATTTCCCTAACTTCTAGTGATCGAAACTAGATCCAATCAGTCCTTAGAGCAGAAAAAATTGCCAAGACACTCTTCAAAGAAATTTATTTTTATTTTTATTTTATTTTTATTATTATTTTTGGCCCAAATCTCACTGGATATGGCCTACCATCAAAATTTTTTGGGGGGCATCCTCATAGTCTTTTCTCATTTCAGGTTTACTACACATCAAAATTTTTTCAAAAATTATTGACATTTGCTTCATGAAGACTGTTAGACTATAGCTTATTTCAGTTTTCAAAAGTTTTTAATTTCCTCTTTTTCTAAAAAATCAGGTGGGAAATCACTTTATTTTCAAAAAAAATTTCAACATAGCTGCACTAGCATTAACTCGTTTCATTGGTTGGCACACCTACCACACCCCCAAACCTAAACTAAACAGTGTCCTCACTGTGGGGAGCATGGTAGTACACAGAAAGGGAAAATGTAAAAGGAAATGACTATTTAATTAGTAAAAATATGTACAAAGGGCATAACAGAAAAACTAAACTACATTTATTTACACGCATCATCAGGCCAATCATATAAATCTTGCAGATTTTTCAAATCATCCTTTGATAAAGGAGTTTTGCTTTGTGGTTGGGACTTCTTGGTGGACTGCTTAGGGGCCTCCTCAGACTGGGCAACATATTTCATACTTTTCTTTGCAGAGGCAGCAAGAGGAATGGACCAATCATCTGAATCAGAATCAGATGGGAAAAGGGCAATAGGATTGAGTCCAAGGGTAGCAACAGTCTGTCTTCTTTCTTCCGTGGAGAGTAGAGTGGAGTAGGTGTCATGTGGGGACCTGGTGGGGGCTACCTCCTCAGACTGGGTAGCAGGCTGCTTCCCTTTTTTTGTGAGCAGAAGCATGGGACGCATTTTTCATTGCAGTGACCTCCCTCTTTGTATAAGTCCTCTTAGGTTTTGGAGGGGTAGGTTGTACAGGAGGAGGAACTTGGGATGGAGGAGGGGGAACAACTACAGGTGGGGTAGGAGTAGGTTGAGGGGGGACATCTACAGGTTGTGGAGGAGTAGGCTGAGTGGAAGAAGGTGGACAAGGTTGGGTGGAGGTAGGATTGCCTGGAGGGGCTGAAGCAAGAGGAGCTGGTTGATAAGGTTGAGAAGTCATCAAGGCAATCCTTCTCTCCAGCATTTCAATTTTTTTCGTAGCATAGAGTTGAGTGGTCTCAGCGAGTTCCTAAGTGGCCTTAATGACATCCCTGGCATTGGCTAATTATTTTTGAAGATTGTCAGCATTCTTCTTTTCAAACTCGGCAATATGAGTCTGAGCCTCAACAATGAGTTTGGCCGACTGATAACGAGTGAGGATTTCCTTCCATCCTTCAGAAATATCACGCAGCTGGATCCTCCGCACCAATTCTAGGAGAGCAATCCTTTCCTCATAAGAGACCTCCAGGGAAACACGGAGGGCTGCATACCACTCAGGACATCTCTACGGATGAAGGGGTTGTCCCTCATTGCATACAGCAGGGTGAGGTAAGGGGGAATGTAGATGTGGGACTTGGGGATAATGGGTAAGGAAGGGGATGGAGTGGAAGAAGAGGAGGGGGTGGAGGAAACCAAATCCTGACAAAGCTCTTTTTGCGTGGAGGCCTCTTTGAATACAGGAGGGACAAGAGTGGGTGAATGGGTGATGGGTGATGCAGTAGCTGTAGTAGCTACTACTGCTGGGGAGGAAGGAGTAAAGGATGGTGAAGAAGGAGGTATGGGAAAAGGTGGAGCTGCTACCTCCACAGACTGGGTAGCTGCTGTGGAAGGTGAAGCAATGGGGGAAGACGGAGGAGATAAATGGAGAGGTGAAGGAACCGGGGAGAGTGGAGAAGTGTGAGAGGGTTGGGGAGCTGGAGAGGGTGGACATAGTGTGGATTGAATGGATTGAAGGCAGGAGCTCATGAGGGCTTGATTGTCGGTATTGATTGTCAATTGAGTTGGAATGGACTGTAAGAGGGAGAGAATTTGGGTGAAAGTGTTAGGCATGGTGGGGGTAGAGGGGACAGGTGTTTGGATGGGATGGAAAGGAGAAGAGGGTGCATGGTTAAAATGAGGGGGAGTGGGGTGTGGGGAGTCAGGAAGTGGGGTGTAATCATGAGCAACATCCTCCATAATTGAAGTCATGAGGGCAGTGAGCCCAATGGTGGTGAACTGGTCCACACTCTGTGTATGCAGAAGGGGTTGAGGAGGGGAGCAATCAGAAATGGGTTGGTTAATGGGTGGAGAAGACATGGTAGGGGTGGGCTCTGAGAATGTAGGAGGTGCAAGGACTTCAGGTAGGAAAACCTGAGTGGTGAGTGAAAGTAAAATAGGTCCAGAGGTGGGTGGAAAGAGGTCTGTTGGAAGAGGGACAAATACAAAGGGAAAAAGCAACGTGGGTGGAGGTGTGGGTAATGGGACAGGTAGGGTAGGTGAAGGGATGGATGGTGGTATCGCAGCAGGAAGATTTGCTGCGATGGTAGTGGCCACCTCCTCAGCCTCCTCCATTCCAGCTGACTTACTCTTCTTAATTAAGGTGAGGCTGGTGGACCATTCTTGTTTCCCATATACTTTTGTGGTCAGCTTCTCCATTGGCTCATTCCTCTTGACCACATAGTACACAACCTTGAGCAAGCATGTAATGAGCCTGCTAAAAGGCAGTCCACCTCCTTTAGCAAATGCCTGTCTTTTCAGCACTTTGTCAGTGATGTCCACCATTGTCTCAAAAATCAACTGAGATGCACTCAAAAATTGCCCTTGTGAACAGTAGTACAAGGCATCTACAATTGGGGGCCTTCTCTCCTGCAGGTGTCCAGTGACATAAGCATTTTTCCTCAAAATGGTATCAATGAATCTGAGACTGGGTTGGAGATCTCTTCTCATCAAGGATTCACCAGATCCCACAATTCCATTAGTGAGCTCCTTAGCCATTTCTTTGAATGTAACCCATTTGGGTGCTCCCTCAGATCTATTGGAGTCAAATTTGTGTGAAACTCCCAAAGCCATCCCAATATCCTCGCTATTCTTTGTGATTTGCAAATCATCAATCAAAATCTCCAGCACAACTTCTTTCCCAGGCACCACCTTCTTTTTCAAATTTTGGTACCACAATTTAACCAGCCTAGGGTACACATTCTCCTTCAAGGGTGTAAGTAGGGGTAGCAAACCTTCCTTCTTCAAATATTCCAGTGTCCCTTGGCACTCTCCAATGTTAGCAAAGTATGCCAGATCAAAGTCTGTCTTAGGGACAAGACTCAAATTATCCACAATCTCATTGGGGGTGTGTGCAACCGTGGGAATCGTGACGATCCCGTCGTGACGATGCGCTCTCTAAAGAAAAATATAGAGTCGCCACCCGGAGCTTTCGGTGTCCCGGGATATCTAGTTCATTTTTATAAGCACCGAAGTCCTAAAAATATGACTCTGCATCCGGTTCACACAAAAGGCTCTTGGGCAGGGGCTTCGGTTATCGATCGGGAAGGTGTTAGGCACCCAATCAACCCACTTAGTGCGGTCTCTACTAATGGCCAAAAATAAAATGAAGTGAAAGAAAAGAAAATATCTTCCTCTTGCCCAAAAGGGCTTAGAATCCTATTTGTGCCCCTCCGTTCCTATCGAAAAGTTGGCAGTGTAACGACACAAATGGGAGGATGGAGGGAGCTAAAAAGAGATAGGAGAAGAAAGGGGAGAGCCGGAGCCCTCAGGCCCTTGTAGCACCGTAGGAGAGCCTTGCGTTGGCTTGCTTTGATGAGCTCTTGAAGGCTTTGTATGGTGGAAAGTGGGGTTCTAACTCTTAAGGCTTGAAGCTAAGAGGTAGGGAAGGGAGGCTAGGAGATCACACACACCTAACCTAAGGGTTTTCTATGAAAAGCTAAGGTGTAAAGGGGTTTTGTGAATTCTGGAATTTGTATGGGGGGTGTGTACCAAAGGGAGAAAGATTTTCTCACTTTAAGCTCTTTCTCTCTTAGGTAGAAATTCTCAACCCTTAAACAAGAGGGGTGGCTCTCTATTTATAGAGGAAGGGAGGATTTGTGAGGGGTTAAAATCCTAATTGGATTAGCAATTAGGTAATGGGCAATCTATGGTTTCCTAGAGTTTTTGGAGCCTTGAAATATGTGGGAAGGTCCTCCAATGGTGGATGATGGGGTGAGGCCTTAAGCCACTTAAAGGGGTGAAAATAGGCTTCAAAATGGTACAACAGAACTTGCTAAACATACTCCAAAGGTAGAGGTGGTCAACAAGTCAAACCCTAGTCACAAATTTTGAGGTAAAAACCAATAGTTACTCTTCATATGCCTGGCGCAACTATTAGTTGCGCCAAGCAAATGCACAGTAAAATAGTGCAGAACAGTGCCTGAAAGTCAGCTCGCGAGGATGGGGCCCACTTTTGAATCTGGTGCAACTATTAGTTACGCCAGGCTTAAAATGAGGGAGAATTGGCCTGGTGCAACTAATTAGTTGCGCCAGACAAAGTTTATTACTGGTGCAACTATTAGTTGCGCCAAGTCCCTAAGGGGCCCACATGACTTTAACTTTTTGCCCCTGAATTCGGTTTGCCATATCTTTTGACGTATACCTTCGATTGGGGTGTTTCTTGGACCGTTGGAAAGCTGACGACCTTTACTCTTCAATGGTATGGGACTTGATTATCGTAGAGGGCTATAACCAATTCCAGTGCACCCCTCCTCATCCGTTATCCAAGAAGGTTAGGTTTGGGGTTTGAAAAGGGTTTTAAAGGTCGGGACTGGTTTCTAAAGGTTTGGGATAGGTTCCTAAAGGATCTAGGGTGATTCCTAAGGGTTTAGGGTGATTCCTAAGGGTTCTATACATGCCATCAAAAGCTCAAAATTGCACCTCTCTTGAAAGGTATTTCGATTGGGCCTTGGGCCAAATTTGGGTGTCTACAGATGCCCCTCTTTGGTATCCGATCACTAATGATCGTATGCCAAAGAAAAGAGACATCCGAAGAGGCCCAAGTCATTACTGACGGGTCCGCTGTATTTAGAACGAACTTCAAACATCAGGTGAGTAACACGGTGAGAAAACGAATGCCCTAGGGTGCCAGGCTAATCATCCGTTTCTCAAGGTAATCGGTTCCCAAGCGCTTAGTGACATTACTGAGCATAACCAAGGTGGAATGAGTTTGCGAAAGCCCAATAGCTAGGAAAAATGTTCGCCTCTCAAGTTGTGAATGCCTGTTAGTCAGAAAAAACATCTGCTTCTCAAGATGATTTGAAGGTGATTGATGTTTGAGATTTATTCTGAATACAACAGTTTCGTAAGTAAGAGGGGTGATCGACCCACATTCAAAGATACGCGCGAAGTAAACACACGCAAGGCTCCATAGTTTGTGTCCAATCCTACGAGGCATTCGATGGCCCCATCGAACTATTCGTGGGTGCCCCTGCTGAAAGCAGGGTTCGAGATCTTTGGGCGTACCCATCGATCCCAAAGTTTATTTAGCATGACCACCCGAGCAAAGTGAATAGATGTCACAACGCTTTTTGGGAGTACATGCCATTTTTTTGAAAATGTGCCTAGATCAATATGAGCTAGAGCATCCAGCTTCAACTACCTTGAACAGATCCAACCAAACATTGGGTGTCTCCCACAAAGGGGCATCCAATCCTGGCTTCCGCCGATAATGATCATAAACATTAATTAACTATGCATAATCATGCACCCATCAGGGGCAATAAGCAACAACAAAGGCGATGGAAGCCCCGACCCAGACTCGCCCTGGTACAATTTACGGGGACAAACGACCATCATACGGATACCCAGACACATGGCGTATACTTTATAGGGATACTGTTGCCCATACAGGTTTTAAGCCTGCAGAAAATAAAAAGAGAAATGATCCCTTCTGAATGCATGGTTGCACATAGTTTGATTGACACATAATCTCATTCTCAACAGGTTAGTTTCAACAAATGATTGACCTTTTCCAAAGGAGAATTTGAAGCTTAAGACACTTAAGTTCACATGAATCGAAAATAGAGCGCTCATCGCAAAGATTTAGTAGTGGAGTCGACTCGATCGTAATATTGACTGTTTGATCGGGACCGACACTGTTGCTCCTTCCTTGAAGTAGGATCTAGAATCCAAGGCGTGCCTTAGACTTAGGACATTATTATAGCACAGTGGTGTTGCTGATAAAATATTGACATTTTACCACATCAGAACACGCATGTGCGTAGCTCTGTGGGGAAGCACAGATTTATTCTTTTTTCAAAGATTGCTTTTTTTTATCATCATTTTTATCATTTTTTTTTTAACAAGCATTATCTGGACCTCGAACCCCATAGGGCGCACGCCCAGACTGCGAGGACTAAGAGTCTACACCTCTGAAAATATCATGTGACGAACTTGAAGTACAAGGCACTCAAGTTCACCTGAAACCAAAATATGGAGCGATCAGGAAGAAGATTTAGCGATGGAATCAATCTAATCCAAGGATTGACTGTTTGACCGAAATTGACACCGTCGCTCCTATTTTGAAATAGGATCCATGGATCCAAGGCGAACCTTAGACCTAAGACATTAATTTTGCATAGCTGCGTTGCCGGTAAAATATTGACATTTTACCGCATCAAAAATATGAGAGTGCGTAGCTATGCGTAGCATGAAAACATAGATTTCTTTATCTTTTTAAAATGATTTTCATCATTTTTTTGTTAGACCTGACGTCGGTGGTGAGAAGCTTTATCTGATTTGTCCATCGCTGAGAAATTGCCTGCTTCGAGGCTTTGGACCGTGATGTTCCTGCACATTCTCGAGAAAACGTCAGTCCCTTTTTTGTTTATACATATAAAGAAAATGCATCCTAAATAATAGAAGAAAAAGTAGATTTCTACCTACACTTCTTCATTTTTAAGATATTTTTTGGATTTTTGTTTTTGGAGATTTTTTGTTATTTTTCTTCATTTTTGTGATTGAAATATGATGCTGGAAATATGTATATGAAAATGAGTAGAAATATATATACAGTTTTCGGTGTTTGGATTTTTCTTGATTTTTTTATTTTTGACTTTTCTTCTTTTTGTTTTTGTTTTTGATGCCTTGATAGTGAGACAAAGTAACGGGTCCCATTTTGAGCATAATCAAACTCTTTCATGCAGTCGGACCTGAGTGAGTTTTTGAATTTTATCAAGGCCGAAACATTGATCCCTTTGGATTGAGTTAAACCTTTCTCCTTGCCTCGGGTCATACGTTTGACGGTGCGGGTTTCACAAAGACAATTTTGGTCGGGACTCGATTCGAACTAGCATGAGCGGCCCACTCGATTCAAACCTTTCTTCTTCAATTTTTTTCTCTCTCTTTTTTTATTTATTTATCTCATTTTTTTACCTGTGGTGCTCTTTCAGGTTTTCACCACGTCCATGGGTTTAGCTCTTTTACCCCAAGCGCCCTTTCAGGTTTTCACCTGGTCCACACAAGCTCGCTATTTTTACCCGTCATGCCCTTTCGGGTTTTCACCACATCCATCTTGCTTTGAGCTTGTATTTTTATATTTATTTTTATTTTATTATATATATATATTTATATATTTTATATATTTTTTTCAAAAGCCACGATATAGACGTCGATTCCGTCATAGCCGGCTAGATGGGGTTCTGGTGTTGTCTCGCGACTCAGCTCATGTTTGACTTAATAGATATTATGACTGCTTGTGAACCTACAAAGAGGGCTTCCTTCAGGGTCTAGCTTGGCCATGGGTTAGGTTAGGATTTGAAGGTATGTTGGGCTAAAAGGGTTTCCTTGATACAACTTCAGTTTTCTCAACATACTTTCTTCTTTGAGGGTTTTGTTGTACATGCCCCGTGATTCTTCTATACATATTTTTTATTATTCTTTTTGCTCCATTTTAGGCAATCTCTTTTTGAGGTTTTACTTTTTCATTTTTTTTGGATTTTGATGGTAACTTTACTTTCCCTTTTTCTATATATATATAAACACATTTTTTTTGGAAAAGGGGTTTATTGAAAGAAAGCCCAAGCTCAAATGGGGTAGCAAAGGATATCATCATTTTTAGGGATGTTTTTTGGCTACTGTATTTAGAATGATAGCCTCTTTTGGGTGGTTCTCAAGCAGTCATGTATCTGTTTCATCAATACTTACCTTATCGCGATAGACTAAGAGTAGAACCGTCAGACGTATCCAACGTTGATGGGCTCAGGAAGATGATCTCCATCCATGGTGGCAAGGCGGATGGCATATCCCTGTAGCACTTCTCGGATGACGTAAGATCCTTCCCAATTTGGCTTGAACTTTCCTCTTGGATCGACATGAAGGGATGGGAGATCTTCTTCAGCACAGTGTCTCCTACCTTTAGATCTCGACCGCGAACACGTTTATTGTAAGCGCGTGCGATTCACCCTGGTAAACTTGAGTGTGACACAAGGCTAGGAGTCTCTTCTCATCCAATAAGTTTAACTGATCAAAGCGTGATCTTTCTCTTTCTGCTTCAGGTAAGCCTAATTCTATGAGGATTCAGAGAGAGGGTACTTCAACCTCTACTGGGAGGACGACCTCGGTTTCATACACAAGGGAGAATGGTGTTGCCCCTGTAGCGGTACAGATTGACATTCGATAGGCCCACAAAGTAAATGGCAGCATTTTGCTCCAATCTCGATAAGTGATGACCATTTTCTCAAGGATGCGGATGATTGTCTTGTTCGCGGCTTCCACGGCCCCATTAGTTTGAGGCCGATAAGGGGATGAGCGATGGTGCTTGATCTTGTATTACTCGTAGAAGTCTCGGATGCGCTTATTCGCAAAGTTTGTGCCGTTGTCCGTGATGATATCTTTGGGTACTCCAAATCAGCACACAATATTATTCTTGAGAAACTTCTCAACGTGATTGACCGTGATGTTGGCATATGACGCTGCTTCTACCCACTTTGTGAAGTATTCAATGGCGACGAGGATGAACCGATGTCCGTTTGATGCTTTTAGATTAATCATTCTGATAACGTCAAGGCCCCAGGTAGCAAACGGCCAAGGAGTGGTCATGCAGTGAAGATCAATGGTAGGAGCGTGCATCAGACTGGAGTGTTCTTGACACTTGTAGCATTTTTGAACATGTTTACAACAATCCAATTCCATGGTGGTCCAAAAGTATCCCTATCGTAGGATTTTCTTAGCGAGCATGTGCTTGCTGATGTGGGCTCCGCATACTCCCTCATGGATTTCTTTCATAATATTGACCGCTTCACTTTCAGTGAGGCACCTAAGTAAGATGTTATTGTATGATCGCTTGTAGAGGCATTCCCCACAAATGACATAACCCGCCGCTAAACGTTGAATGGTTCGTCGGTATGTCTTGGATGTACCCTCTAGGAAAGTTAGGGTCTCGAGGAAATTCTTGATATCTGAGAACCAAGGTGGCTCATTATTAGGCTTTGTAGGTTCCTCAATCTGGAGGTAAAAGGCCGGCTCATTTCTCTACTCGATCATGATCGGCTTCATCTCAACACCATAGGGGATTTCAATCATTAATGCCAAAGTTGCTAATGCATCGGCAAAGCGATTCCTTATCTGGGGGATGTATGAGAAAGTCACATCTTAGAAGCAGGCTATCAGATCCTCAAGTGTTCATGATAGGGGATCAGTTTCTCGTCTTTCGTCTTCCAGTCACCATTCGTCTGGCATATGATTAAATGTGAATCGCCAAATACTCGAAGGTGTGTTATATTCAGATCGAGAGCCGCCTGCAGACCAGTGACGCAAGCTTCGTACTCAACCATATTATTAGTGCAAGGGAAGTTGAGCTTGACAGAGATCAATACATGGGATCCTTTCGGTGAAATCAGGATGCTGCCAACTCCTTGGCCCTCGACATTTGTTGCCCCGTCAAAGTGCATTACCCATGATTCTTCTGCTTCTCTTGTATCATCTTCTGTCATGAACAAGATGTCCTCATCGGGGAACTCAGTTCTCAAAGGCTCATAATCAGGTAAAGGATTGTTGGCAAGATGATCAGCAAGTGACTGCTCCTTGATCAACTTCTGAGTGATGTACGAGATGTCAAATTCAGATAATAAAAGTTGCCATCATGCGGTTCGTCCAGTGAGAGCTGGCTTTTCAAATAGGTATTTCAATGGGTCCATTCAGGCCAAGAGCAAAACTGCCTGAGATAGCAAGTAGTGGCGGAGCCTTTGAGTAGCCCATATAAGAGCCAGGCATGATTTCTCCAGATGAGAGTAGCGCGCTTCATAATCAGTAAACTTCTTGCTCAAATAGTAAATGGCCTGCTCTCTTCTTCCTGTTTCATCGTGCTGCCCCAAGACACATCCCATCGAAACTTCCGTCGTGGAGAGATACATCAAGAGTGGTCTCCCTGGCTCAGGTGGTACCAAAATAGGTGGATTAAGGAGGTAGCTTTTGATATTTTCGAACGCTCCATGACAATCATCATTCCATTCAATGGGCGAATTCTTCCTTAGTAACTTGAAGATCCGCATGCAGATTAGAGTTACCTATGTAATAAACCGATTGATATACTATATTCTGCCCAGAAACCCTCTAATCTCTTTCTCAGTAGACAGCAGTGGAATTTCAGTGATGGCTTTGACTTTGGTTGGGTTGACCTCGAGCCCCCTCCTGCTGACGATGAACCCTCAAAGTTTCCCTAACATGGCACCAAATGCTCACTTCTGTGGATTCAGACGTAGTCGATACTTCCTCAACCTTTCAAATAGCTTCTGAAGGTTTACCAGATGGTCGCTTTGCTTGGGTGATTTGGCTATCATGTCGTTGACATATACCTCAATCTCTTGGTGTATCATGTCATGAAATAGTGCAATCATAGTTCTCTGGTACATTACACCGGCATTCTTCAGCCCGAATGGCATGACTCGATAGCAAAAGGTTCCCCAGGGGGTAATGAATGTTGTCTTCTCATGATCAACCTCTGACATTTTGATATGATTGTGTCCTGAGAATCCATTCATAAAAGAAAGCATCCCGTGCTTAGCTGTGTTGTCTACCAAGATGTCGATGTGTGGTAGTGGGAAATCATCCTTTGGGCTCGCTCTATTCAAATTGCAGAAATCGATATATATGAGGACCTTCCCGTCCTTCTTCGGCACAGGTACGATATTGGCTAGCCAGTGCAGGTATTTTGATACCATGAGAAACCCCACGTCATACTGCTTAATGACCTCGTCTTTGACTTTCAACATCCACTCGGGTCGGAGACGTCTTAGCTTTTGCTTAACTGACTTCATATCAGGGTAGAGGGGCAACTCATGCTCGACCAAATTAGTATTCAGACCAGGCATGTCCTTGTATGACCAGGCAAAAATGTCTTCGTATGATCGAAGGAAGTCGATCATGCTTTTTCTTTCCTCAGGAGACAGTGACGTTTCGATTTTGGTTATCCTAGGAACCTCCTCAGTTCCTAGATTGACGTCTTCGGTCTCTTCGGCAATGGGGGTAGGGCCATACTCAAAGTTGGCAAATCGGTCAAGGAGCTCATTGGGGAGCTCTTCGAAGGGGACATCCTCATCCAGACTCGTGATCCCTACCTCTTCTTATATTTCTACAGGGAAGGGGTGGATTTCACGTGGGACGGGCATTTTGATTAAGGCATCCTTTTGTGGGACATTTTCTGGAATTTTAAATATTTTTGGACTTTAGATTTTTTCAATATTTTTGGGATTTTGTGTTTTTTTCATGTTTTTGAGATTTTGTATTTTTTTCATGTTTTTGAGACTTTTTTTTTCTTCGGAGACTGACCCTTGGCATGGCGGGTTGCTATATACACAAGGTATTGTTTGCCAAGGGCTTCTCTCACTTTTTATAGGTTGTTTTTTTTTTTGAAAACGGGTACCAAACGTTAGGCCACTCCCCGCTTCTAGGGTTTGGGGCAAAGATGCCCAGTTGGGTACTTAAGGGGCCGCTTCTTTACCTATTGGGATGGAGGGTGCTGACTGGTATGGCTCATTGGAGTCAGCCTCCATCATATTGATCCCCATTTCGTCTGAGATCATGTCCTCAAATGATAACTCAATTTTGTGATGATTCACCACAGGGGGGTTTGTTCAGGTACCGACCGCCGTTCCTTGAAAAGGTATAATGCAGCCAAATCTATCTCCATGCCGGGAAGGGAGATCTGGGGATTGGTGGGATGGACTGGGGCTATGGGTTTGTGTGGGGTCAAATGGGTTACCCCATTTCGATTGATCTTTATGACCCCTACGCTAACAAAGGAATCCCTGATGTGCGGCCTCGGGCGAGGTTTCTCTTCTATGTTGATTCCTCAGGCTCTTGCAGCCACGATGACCCTGACTTTCTCTTTGGCCTCTCAGACCTCTTCTTCTGTGGGCTTGTATCCTAACCCGAATCGGACCTTCTACCCCTTGGCGACAACTGGCTCTTTTCTCCCTTGTAATATGGGTCCCAGACCCCTTCCTTTTTTATAGTCCCACTTTTGGAGCATGGCTACTGCTGCTACCATGCCACCTCTGGTTCTTGGAATGATACCCTCGATGGGCTCTGGGAGTATTGCCGACACCTTGTACTCGAAACTATGGAGGTCGACGTCCTCAGCGGTGTGTGGTATGTCCAGCATATTGAGTCTTTTGATGCTATTGGCAGCCTTTTCTTTCTTACTGTGCCCCTCCTTGATGATTGTGATAATCTTATGCCCAGATGTAAATTTGAGTTTCTGGTGCAATGTGGAAGGTATGTCTCCGACCTCGTGCAACCATGGGCGCCCCAATAACAGATTAAATGAGGATTTGATATCCATGACTTGAAACAAGATGGAAAAGGTCATTGGCCCTATCAACAGCTCAAGATCAACTTCTCCCATTATTTCTCTCCTGGTATTGTCAAACCCCCTCGCGCTGGTTCTGGTGGGCCTTAACATGCACGGATCAACCTTGATCTTGGTGGCAGTTCTTAATGGGCATATATTCAATACAGGCCCATTATCAATTAGTACCAAGTGGAAAATCATATTTTCGGACTCAACGGTTATATTCAAAGATTTTTAGTGACTACCTCCTTCCTCAGGTAAATCGACATTCGAAAATCAAATGGCATTTGGAGCCATCACTTGACCAATTATCTACCCGACTTCATCCAAGC
Source organism: Chloranthus sessilifolius (assembly GCA_021018995.1). NCBI lineage: Eukaryota > Viridiplantae > Streptophyta > Magnoliopsida > Chloranthales > Chloranthaceae > Chloranthus > Chloranthus sessilifolius. The sequence goes on along the minus strand of CM037594.1, from coordinate 85,797,161 downwards.
TATCTTGAAGTGATACATGCACATTTTTTAACGCCCCCATTAATGCTTGGAAATGGAGTGGGGACGTCATCAACAGATCCCATACAGTGATATGGGTAGGCATTCTTCTCAGCTGAGTCTCCAGTATATGTTCTCGACTCATCTTCTTGAAGGGGTTCACCGCGCTGTCTTTCTTTCCTTCGGGTTGGGCTTGTGCTGCTACTGGTGCTTTTGGCTGCTTTGATATCCTCCCTGACCTAGTAACAAAATTTACTACCCCTTCTCTGTTGTTGCTGCCGGTATTGACATCTGTTTGTTCGTAGCTTAGCGGGACCTAATGAGGATCATATGTGGGTCCCGAGAGCTAGAAAGGTATGACTGCCGGTACTTGAAGCACTTCTACTGCGGGCTCAGAGGGTGTGGGCAACACCTGATTCACCACAGTGGTAGCGGGTTGGGTGGAAAGATTGGGCCAAATGGGGGTGGTGAAGCTTGAGGGTAGTGGCATTGGAGGGAAGGAGGTAAAAGTAGGCCATTGATAGTTGGTGGGTGCTGGCAGCAAATGGGGGGTCTGATGGGCCGTTAGGTGATTGACCGGGGTGGTGGAGTTTGCCGGTGGCTGAACTGGGGGTGATCGGGTGGGAGCAGGCCATTGGTAATTTATTGGAGGTGGAGGATTGGGGGCTTTTGGTTTACTGGGTAATTGCCGGGGGTGGTGGTGTATGGTTGATATGCATTTATGTGCACATAATTGATGGGTGTGGGTGATGGAAAGTATGCCCTGAGATCCAAGGGTTCAATTTGTGGAGTCGGGTTGGGGAAATAATCTGACAAATTTAGGGGTTCAATTACCCCGACATTCCTTTCTTCATCATTCCTCGGCAATGGTGCCACATAATTCTCTCGATCACTGATATAATTGGACGGATCGAATTCAAATTCCACCTCACTTTCTTCTACCATTTCGATGGTGGGTCTGGGACCTGCTCCTCCGATAGGATGTGGGGGTAACGGTACTTGGTGAATATTAACATGCTGAGAGGGTGTAGAGGGAATATTTTCCCGGCATCGATCAAATCCTGGATGGCATGCTTCAATAGGAAGCAGTTATCAGTTGGGTGACCCAGACCCTGATGGAAATTGCAGTGAGTATTGGGGTCAGAATTATATTGAATTGGATTGGGAGAAGGTCGTGGTTGGAGAACAGTTATTAAACCCTTTTCGATTAATAATGGTAAAAGTACACTCAAGGATTGCCCCAAGGGCGTAAAAACTCGACCATAGCGGGCTCTCCTCTCTGGGGTCATTTGCATTCCTTGCCCATTCCTTGCTCTCTGTATCGGCTCAGTTCTGACAGGCACTGGCTGTGCGGCTTGAAATTGAAACGGGGTTATATTGGTAATATGGGGCCTAGTGTTGGCAATGTTCTGAACATTGACCCCTGTTCTCTTCTTGTTCCTTTGCTCTGAAAATCTTCTAACCCCACTGGGTCCACTTGGTACATTCTTATTCAGACGTCCTTCCCTGATGGTGTCCTCGCATCGGTTAGCATTTCTCACTACATCAGCAAAGCTGGTCTGCTGCTGAAATACCAAAAAGTCTAAAATCACTGGCAGAGTGTTCTTTGAAATCATCTCTATTTGTCCATCATCAGGTATTCTGTTCCTGACCTGAGCTGCCAATGCTCTCCATCTCCCCAAGTAGTCGCTGAAGGTCTCGTTCTGGTTCTACTTTAAACGGGCCAAGTCGGACTTACGAGGCTCGATGTCTATATTGTAGACATACTATTCTTGAAAGAGATGCGTCAAGTCCCTCCATGTTTTCAGCATAGACGGTTTTAGAGATGTGAACCATCTTAAAGCTGGTTCAGTCACACTCTTTTGAAAGACTTTTATTTGCAGTCTTTCATCCTCCCTGTATTGGCACATGTCCCCATAGTAGGACTTTAGGTGAGCAATAGGATTGCCAGTGCCATTATATTTGTCGAAGGCTGACATTTTAAATTTAGGGGGCAGGGGGACCTCAGCGAACAAACATAAGTTTGTGAAGTCTGTGGCATGGATTTCAGCACCACCCATTTTCATCATCTGCTTTTGTATTTTGTCTAACTGTTATTTCAGCTGTTCTGACTCTTTTGATACAGGGGTTGCTTTCTCGGCCGTCAGTTGGACTTCACTGTGGGCCACCACGGGGTGGGCAATTATGGGAGGAGGGTTGAGGTTGGTCAAAGCCCTAGCATAGGCCCCACTATTCCTAATCTCATCCTCTTCATACTGCTGGTCGGCATAGTGTGCAGCGAGGGCAGGATTCTCCTGTTGTTGTTGCATGGGTTGGATGAGAGTGACATGAGTGGGGATTGGGTGAGCCCAATGGGAGTGGGTTAAGGTTTGTTGGGTGATGGGAATTTGGTTTTGAGGTGGGGCCTGATAGGGCCATTAGGTATGGGGGAAGGTTTGGATGGCCTTGGGGTGTGGGGCCATGGGAGAATTGGGTTTGAGGTATGGCATGGGTTTGACCTGCCTATGAAGGTTGGGTTAAATATTGGGGGTATTATTGAAGGTATGAGTGTGGGGTTTGGGTTTGGGCCATGAACCCTTGGCCATTTTTAGCCACAAGCCATTGATAGGCTTGGGCCATGGCCCCTTGGTAGGTTTGGATCATGGGCCCTTGGTGGGTGTGGGGCAGTGGGCCTGGGTAGGTTTAGGCCAAGGGCCCTTGAGGGGTTTGGCCCAATAGGCCTTGTTGGGTCTGTGTCATGGGCCCTTGGTGGGTCTGGCCCAATGGGCCTTGACGGGTTTAGGCCATGGGCCCTTGGTGGGTTTGGCCCAATGGGCTTTGATGAGTCTAGGCTATGGGCCCTTGGTAGGTCTGGGCCATGGGCCCTTGGTGGGTCTGGCCCAATGGACCCTTGGTGGGTCTGGACCATGGGGTATTGGGCCATGGGCCCTTGGGATATGTGAGAAAAGGAGGTTTGGGCCAATGGGCCTTGGGGTACGTGGGTAATGAGGGTTTGGGTGGTGTGGATTATGGGGGGTTGATGGGGGTCATGGGGCAGTGAGGCATGGAGATTGGCGAGGGTATGAAACGGGTTTAGGGATATGGGGTGTGAAGGAGGGGGGGTGTTTTGAGAAGCCTTCCACATGGAATAGGCTTGGAACATCTCCTCCATCATGGTCGTGGAGGGAGGATCAGATGTAGATGGTGGGTTTAAGGGATGATTGGGTATAGATGGGGTGGAGGTGACCGAAAAATTGGGCATGGCCCCGGTATAATCAGGCATGACCATGGTAGGTGGGGGGGTATGGGGTGGATGAGGGGATGTATTGGGCATGTTTTGAGATGATGGGGGGCATGATGAGGAGGGATGAGGAAAGTTGGGCATGTCCCCGATAAAAATGGGCATGACCCGGTGTTAAGACATGAAAAGTACCACTTTTCACCCCTTAACTTAGCCTCTGTTAGACCCTTAGCCATCTAATAAATGTGTGTTAAGTCATTTCTGTAGATAATAAACAGCAGCTGCAATAAGGCCTGAACCTTGTTAAGGAGCCCACTTTTACCCCAGAAGTCCCTCAGAAGGATGAAAGCTGAACCCAGACAAGAATTGAACCTCGCACAGCTTTCACAAGCTTCAAAGGATTCAAAAATTAAGCCTCGTGCAGTCCTCGCGAGTTTTGCAAAACTTCATTTCCAATTGCCTGCACTGTTCTCGCGCAGTTGAGTGACAGAGGGACTTCAGAATCATACTTCGCGCAGCTCTTGCGAAGCTCAAATATAAATGCTCGTGCAGTCTCACGCAGCTCAAGAAAGCAGCTCCCAAACCTTGCGCAGTTCACTCAAATCAATTAAGGAGAGAGAGCTCCAGGTATTTCGACGCGCAGCTGTCGCGCAGTGGCCGCGGGATGCAAAACTTTAGAAAAAACCTCTCGCGCAATTCAGAGACCAATGCACATCACGTCCTCGCGAAGATCCTCACGAAGATCCATTGAGAAACAAATTGCTCGCGCGATTCCCACACCATTCAAAAGGAAAGTGCAATCCCGCGAAGACCAGAGCAATCCAGTGAGGATTCAATGCTCTATCACGCGACTGCTTCAGCTGCAACTAAGACAACCCCGCGACGGCTAGAATTTCATGCTAATCCAATCTCGCCAAGACCATGCTACCACGCGACAGTCTTGGAAACCATTGCTACCTGGCGAGGCTCTAAACTCTAACTCTCCCTCACCTCTGTAGAGGACATTCTAGGAACTTCCAGCAATTAGGGCACACATTCCAATGCTCTAAGTTTCATGCACGTGCCCCGAGGCATCCAAGGGACAGTATTAGGCCATGTGGCATCATTAAAATTAGGGTTTCCTAACCCTAATGCGCCGCCACACTAACTGCTATATAAACCTAAGCCCAGTTTAGGTTTAGGGGACTCTGTGCTTAGAATAGAATTTAGTTTATCTTCTTGCAGTAGCTGCAGATATCTAGGAAGGTTTAGGTAGTTTTCTTTTTACTTTTTCTTCTCTCCATAGTCCAACATTTGCTGGCTATGCCTTTGTATGACTATTTGGAATAGATTAATGGAGTTTCATGATAGGGTGTTTTACTTTTATGGGATTTCTATTTGTGAGTTGTTCTGTGCAAGGCTGCTACCTCGAGATCCTCCATTGCTAGAACGTATTGCAAGCAATGGAGGACTGATTTTATGGTTTATTCAGATCCAAGTGACCTGTGTGTCTGGGCTAACATGCTCCCATACAGTCCTAGCCCCACCACAGGACCCACTAGATCTGAAGCCCCCATGGGAGCAATGAGCTTTTGTAGCCTTGTGAACATGGTGGTGGCATCAATGTTTCTTGTTCTATCTTGAGCTTTGTGAGGAGGATAGCCTCTGGGATAGTCTGTGACCATTTAAGTGGACAGGTTATAGCCTTAGGGTGAAGCCAACCCACAGACTCAAGACAGATTATTCTTCTCTGCACTTGTGCTTGTAGCCCTGTGAGAGATTGTGCTGAGACAAACTCCCCTGTATGTGTATAGACCTGCCATCAGATGGCAGATCTTATTTGATTATAGAGATTGTAGGCTTGCGACTGGATCACTGTAGTCTCTCTAAAGCAGTGGACAGCTGGATCTAAGGCTGCACTCAAACTCTTGCTGGTTCTATGTGTCTGTGCTAACATGCTCCCATACAGGCCTAGCCCCACACATAACACTTTAGAGGTTGAGGTTCCCTATGGATTCTTGTGCTTGTAGCCTGGATGAAGTAGTGCCTACAATGATAAACTTGTTCTGACCCATCTCTGGACTGTGGTTCCCCAATTGGATAGTTTGTGACCATTTAAGTGGACAGGTTATAGCCATATAGGGATTGGATCATGGCACAGAGATGAGTTGGATTCTTTCTCCTCAGTGGTGATAATGTAGCCATTGGACAGGACTTCTATAGCAGCAGATCTGAATTTGAGTCATGAAACCCATCAGATCTGAACCTAATAGCATACTTCTCACCCTTTTATGTTTATTTTCTCACTCCATCTTCTTTCTTAACCCTTTCTATAGTTTAGACATTAGGATACCTTAGAATTTAGATTTTAGTGACCCTAAATCCCCTTTCATTTAGGATTGCCAGATCTGTAGTCAGATCTGGAGGGCCTACTAAAGATGGCTCCCTTAGAGCTTAAGATCAATTTCCCTGTGGGACAAACTCTTACTTATCAAAACTTGCTACAACAGGCCCTGTATCTTGCAGGATTGTCCATATTTTAGGCTTGCTGCTCAGTCATTTTCTATCCACCTTTCATTCATTTTCATTCACCCCATTCTTATCACTATCTTCAATAAAGTCAGTAGCAAGCACTTAAAAAAATCCTAACACCCAGATAGATGGGGGATTTTGTGGGGGGTTGGATAGGGTGGCAGTGGTGTATGTGAATGTGGGTGGATCGGGTCTATTGGGGGATGATGGGAATTGGAGCATGGATGTGGATTGCGAAAATGAGTTTGGGTTTTGTATGGATGTGGACGGGAGATGAGTTGGACTTGGCATGGGCATGGCTTGGGCAAAAGATGGAGGGTTGGATTTTGGATATTTTGGGGGGTAGTGGTTGGGAAAATGGGGGCGCCAAATGGGTCGGTAACGGTAAAGCAGGGTTGGGAGAGGGGGATGGTGGAAAAGACTTCTCCCGAATGGGAGTGGGTTGGAGAATGTGGTGGGGATGAGTCGGGATCGGCGTAAGTCGGGTCCACTACCCACGACATTCTATGGGAACGGGTTGGGTAAGGGTGCCTTGGATAAGGCCCAAAAATTCACCTCCTTCTTCCCCTACGGGAAGGGGGAGGGCAAGATGATGCCGTTGTGCCGGCACCACAAACTATATATATATTTTTTGGTTTTGATTATATATAGTTTTTGAATTTTTTGAAAAAGTTTTGAAAAAACAAAGGTTTCGAGGCCTTGGAATTCCCTTCTCAGTTGGCTCTCGTACCTTAATTCAAGACCTACAGCGACGATTTTGATGCACTTCGGAAGAATCGAAGGAGAACCTTCAATCTATTGAAGGCACGGAAATTGAGGCAAATAACCCGATCCCCTGGAATGAGCCAAAAAGAAGTTGCCCTCTTTTGACTGGCGGGGGCGTATAGGGTGTCGGAGATGGCGGGGCCTAAACAAGGCACTAAGCACACTGATCGGGGGACTCGAGAGGTGAACAAGGCCACAGATTCGGGTTGGGGAACTGTTAAACAGACCTGTCGCAACTAATACATGCGCTCGGGTTGTAGGGCACTATTTTTACACTGGCGCAACTATTAGTTGCGCCAAGGTAAAAATGTGAATTTTAAAGCTAGCGCAACTATTAGTTGTGCTAGTTATAAATTCTAGTTTTTTGCACTGGCGCAACTAATACTTGCGCCAAGCAAAAACTTATGCTCCAGAATTGATGACAGCAACTACCAACACCTGAAATGAGTCACTTTTTTGGTTTTTTATGGAAGCCAGGCTTCCGGGAACTGAGCTATTTTTTGGTGATCGATTCTCTCCTCACCGCACCTAAAGGGTTTGAGTTCGGTATAACTCGCTAGCGCGCTCCCCAAGGGTTTTAAGCTTTTAGGAATGGGAACCCACCCGATATACCTCCGGCGCGAGCGCCTTCTCAGATAATAGGTGGGCTAGGACTTTTCTGGATCATCACCACTAAGGGCTGCCGCCATACTAAGACCCGGGTGTTGCCTAAACCCAACCCTTTGAAAATCTATCCCGTAAAAAAATAGATTGATTAAGCTCCCTAACTTGGTTCAATTTTATTTTTTCCAAAGCTTTTCTCTTTTTTTTGAAAGTTTTCTTTAGTTCAAAGACCGGGGGTGATTATCCCGTGCCGCCACTACGGGTCGGTGTCCACTGATGGAATATGAGTGCACAAGTAGGCCCGCCAATCGGCTAAGGCACTTTAAATGACAGAAAAGTAAGGGAATTGAAAGACAATGCTATAGTAGGCCTGCCAATCGGCTAAGGCACTAAAATGACATAAAAGAAAGGAATTTTAAAAGACAATGCGCATGTAGGCCCGCCAATCGGCTAAGGCTCGTAAATGACAGAAAAGTAGGGGTAGGTAAAATGACTTAATCGGAGGGGTGAGTAAAAAAAATAGCAAAAATAAACTAAAAAAAATAGCAATAACATGTTAGTAAAAATAAAAAATAACAAGGCCAAGTTCAAGGGGAAGCTCTACAAGCCATCCCCAGCAGAGTCACCATCTGTGCAACCGTGGGAATCGTGACGATCCCGTCGTGATGATGCGCTCTCTAAGGAAAAATATAGAGTCGCCACCCAGAGCTTTCGGTGTCCCAGGATACCTAGTTCATTTTTATGAGCACCAAAGTGCTAAAAATATGACTCTGAATCCGGTCCACACCAAAGGCTCTTGGGTTGGGGCTTCAACTATCGATCGGGAAGGTGTTAGGCACCCGATCAACCCGCTTAACGCGGTCTCTACTTTTGTGACCGTGGATCCTCTCGAACCCGTCGCGGTGATGTGCTCGCCTTAGATAAAATGTAGAGTCGCCACCCGGAGCTTTTGGTGACCAGAGAAACCTTCAAATCGATATTTTGAGCACCGAAGTGCTAAATATGACTCTGATTTACCGGTCTTTGCCAAAGGCTCTAGGGTAGGGGCTTCGGTTAACGATCGGGAAGGGTTTAGGCACCCGATCAACCCACACGTAGCGGTCTCTATCTATGGCCAAAATGAAAATAAAAAGGGCGGAGTTTCCCCTTGCCCGAAGGCAATACGGTCCTATCAAGCTTTGAGCCAAACCGAAATTTCGGCGGCGTAATGGCTTGAATCCTTGGACGGAGGAGATACCAAGAAGGTAGAGGAAGAGAGGGGTGAGCCGGAGCTCACGGGCCCTTGTTGCACCGTGGAAGATCTTCGCTTTGGCGTGCTTCCGATGGCTTAAATGGTGTGAAAATGGGTTCTAATGCTAGGATTCAATAAAGTAAGGGGTGTAGAGTGAAGCTAGAGGCTAGGTTTTAGATAAAGGGAGTGATCTAATGGTGGAAATGGATTGGAAAAGATGAACTAAGCTTGCTGGAATTCTGGAAAATGAGTGCACTTTCTCTCACTAGGGTTCTCTCTTGGGCTCCAAATCCTTAACCTACAATTTCTTCCAACCCTTAAGGAAGAGGGAGGCCTCTCTATTTATAGAGAAGGGATGGGTTAGGGGCTTACTTAAGAGCTAATTGGTTTAGCAATTAGGTAATCCCCCATCTAAGGTTTTTTGGGTTTTCAAGGTCCTAGGGTTTTGGGAAACTGGTTTCAATGGCGGATGATGGGGTGAGACCATGGGTGACTTAAGGGTTGCCAATAAGCTCAAAGGGGGTGCAACCAATCTCAAGACACCAACCTCAGCCAAGGGGATGGTCAAAGGGTCAAACTAGATGGAGTACTGATGGCGATTCATGAGCTATTAGGACGTATATATATATCAGATTTAGGAAACGATAATTTTCACCAAAATCAGGGGAGTTTTGAGAAGATGAAACCCGTGGTGGGTCCCACCTATACTGGGCGTATATATTATATACGCCCGGCCAAATTTTCCTCAAAATAGGCAGGCGTATATAATATATACGCCTGAGTAATCTGGGGTAAAAATGGCTGGGCGTATGTAATATCTACGCCTGAGTAAAATTCATGATTTTATGTGAAACTTAAAACAGCCATAACTTTTGAACCGTAGCTCCAAATTGGGTGATCTTTGGCTTGTTGGAAAGCTGAAGAAGTCCTCTTTCCAATGGTATATGGCTCATCCATGGAACTGGTATGTGTGAAATTCTGTATCTCTCCTCCCATCAACCGCCAGAAGGGTTTAAGTTAGGTATGGGAAGGGATTCTAGGGTGTAGGGGTGACTTCTAAGGATTGGGGGAATGGCTCTAAAGGTCTTAGGGTGATTCCTACTGGTCTAGGTAGGTTCCTAAGGGTTCAGGGGGGGTGCCATCGGAATCACAGGGTACATCTCTCTCGAAGTACAGATTGATCGGGCCTTGGGCCGAATTTGGGTGTCTACAGATGCCCCTCTTTGGTATTTGATCACTAATGATCGGATGCCAAAGACGAGAGACATCCGAAGAGGTACAAGGCAAGTTTGATGGGTCCGCCTGGTTCAACTCAATTCTCAAACATTCATGGTGATGGTGACTGTACGTAAGCCCTCTCATTTCGAGATATCGTCCGTACCTCAAAGCTAACAGTCTCAAAGCGCATTGCGACATTACTGGGCATAACTGCGATGATCACAAAAAGTGTAAGCCCGCTAGCCGGGATATCGTCCACTTACTGAGGGAAATTATAGATTTGTGATGTTGAGTCTTAATCTGAACCAGACAGCTTCATGAAACGGGATGATCGATCTATGCTTCGGAATTTATGTGAAGCACACAAAGCGAAGGCCTTCAAACTGTGTCCAACCCTATGGGATAATGACAGCTCCATTGGGTTGGCCACAGGTGCCCTTACCTAGGTAAGGCTCGGAATTTCTGGGCGAACCCATCAACCTCGAGGTTGCTTTAGCATGATTTACCCGAGTGGAGCGAATATTGATGTCGCAACACCTCTTGGGAATGCATGCCCATTTTTCGAATAATTTTTTTTTGTGTCATTTTCCGAATTTTCTTTTGTTTCGAGGCCTCTAAGCAGAACTCGATGACCTCTGACAACTTTATTTTCGCACAACTCTTTCAGTGGATCAAATGTCAATTGATACGCTTTAAGAATGCGTGCGCTTTGCCAGGGATAGGTGCACCTAGGGGATGTGCTCGTTCCAGTGGTGAGGTGCCCCTGATTCACACGGATCAGAGTGCTTTAACTCGAGACAAAGCTAAAGATCGAGCTAGAACCAAAAATCCCTTGAAAGAGATGGCTAATTTCTAGCCTCCGTCCCTACTGAAATCACATCTTACTAACTATGCACAAACAGACACCCATCAGGGGCGGTAAGCAGCAAATAGGTGCGAACAGAAGCCTCGACCCTAAGGTACAATTTACGAGGACAACGACCATCCTGCGAATACCCAGACGCAAGTGCGTACATTCAACAAGGACACCGTGCCTATACAGGTTTTAAGCCTGTGTAAAAGGAAATAAAAAGGGAAAAGAGCCCTTTGGTCTGTATGTTTGCACATAGTTTGGTTGCTTGTAATTTCATTTTTGGCGGGTCAGTTTCGACTGACAATAGACTCTTCGAATGGTCTGAATTTGGGGGTACTCTTGGTCAATATAAATCCGAAGGTGGATGACCAGAGTGAATGCGTGGAAGGTGGGGTCAACCCACTCAGGGTTTTCACTAAGCAGCAACAAGTTGTCATTTATTCTCCTTTTCTTTCCTTTTTTTCTTCTTTTTTGTTTTGATTGAGACTCCGGGCATGCTCAAGCTGCCTTTATTTTTGCACGTATCCTTGGGCGAATCAACTTGCCATGTCGATATTCCTTAGGGACGTGTGCATTCCGGTGATGGGTTCTTGGTTTGCCTGCCGGATCAGGCCTTGACTTCTGCTGGGGGAGATCTGGGGCTAAGTGTATGCTCCCGGTGATGAATGAAATTCATTTGCCTGCTGGATCAGGTACAAAGTGTCCCTGCATGAGACGGGGTTCGAGAACTTTCGGGTGAACTCGATCATTCCGAATTGATTTAACACGGCTCTCGGGGTGGGGCAAACAGACGTTGCGACGCCCTTGTGAGAACCAGCATTGTATTTTTTTTTTTCTCGTTTATTTTTTTCCTCTTTTTTTTTTATTTTGTGGGCGCATTAGGTGGGCGCCTACGGATTCGGAACCGTTTGTATAACACGGTCCCTTTGGGCCAATCGAAGGAAACTCGAAGGGTCATTTGGGGATGCGTGCACCATGGCCAACGACACGTAGGCCTCGAAGGGGGTCCGAATCGAGGTCCATAGCATACAAGGGGGCCGTTGGGCCTTAAAATCGAAAAAGGGAGGTCGGGCAGTTTAAAAACTGCCATTTTTGGTCGGGCGTATATAATATATACGCCTGACCAAAATCTGACAAAAAATGGTCGAGCGTATATATTATATACGCCCGTCTAAAATCTTGCAGTTACGAACTGCCCGAGCCCGAGCACAAAAGGGGCTCCCCTTTTCAAATTCTCTCCTCCTCCCTCCTTTCTTCTTGAGTCCGGGACAACCCCTTAGGGTTTTTATTGATTTGGCTTGAATTACATTACCGGTGGTCGCGGGTGTGGATCGAAAGGCGCTTACCCTCCGCCGCTCTTCGTTTTTCTCCCCCATTGAAGGTAACCATTACCTTCCCTTACTTTCTCTTTGTATTTTGATAACATTATTGTTTTTCTTTTTCTCTCCCTTTTTTTTTCTTTTATGGTGAAATGCTTTTTCTTTTTTTCATTTCCATTTAAACATATGTGATGCCTATGTTCCTTTTCTCTCGGTTTTGTTGTTTTTTTTTTTTGTTTTCCTTAGGCCTATTTTTTTCATCTATTATTTATTCATCTCATCCTATTTTCTCTTTCTTTTTTTGTTTTCGATGGATTAGTGCATCTTATTTTTTTTGGATTAGCACACTCGCACATGGTTTTGTTTTTTTTTATTTTTTTTTATACACACATATCTCTTTTTTGGATTAGTACCCACACACACATGATTTTTTTGTTTTTTTCTTTTAGTACACACACCCATCTTTTCTTTCGGATTAGTATATACATATGAGTTTTTTTTTTTTTTTTTTAGTACGCACACAGATATTTTTTTTTGTTTTGGATTAGTATACATATACACATGTTGTTTTTTTTTTTTTAGTTTAGTACACACACACACATCTCTCTTTTTTTTTTGGTTTTGGATTAGTATTCATACATGCATGTTTTTTTTTTTTTTTTTTAGTTTAGTACACACACACACACACACATCTCTCTTTTTTTTTTGGTTTTGGATTAGTATTCATACACACATGTTTTTTTTTTAGTTTAGTACACACACACACACATCTCTCTTTTTTTTTTTGGTTTTGGATTAGTATTCATACACACATGTTTTTTTTTTTTTTTTTTTTTAGCACACACACACACACCTCTTTTTTTTTTGGTTTTGGATTAGTATTCATACACATGTTTTTTTTTTTTTTTTTTTATAGTTTAGTACACACACACATCTCTCTTTTTTTTTTGGTTTTGGATAAGTATTCATACCCACATGTTTTTTTTTTGGTTTTTTTTTTTTAGCACACACACACACACATCTCTTTTTTTGTTTTGGATTAGTATACATACACACATGGTTGTTTTTTTTTTTTTTTTTTGTTATTATTCTTTGAATTAGTGCATATACATATTTTTCTCTTTCTTCTTTTTTTGTTGGCAACCCCTCATATGCCGATGCGTCTCATGTTTTCAGGATGTCTGGTGATGAGGGGCATGATCAGCAAGAAGGGCCGGAAATGGCCTACGGCCCCCGTGGGGAATAGTTCATTGTGTCTCAGCGCTCCTCCCAGCCTTGGTATGAGATGTAAGGTGAGGCCACCCACACCAGCCTCCTCTACTGCCAGCACACCCATATGTCCAACTTCGGGATCGTTGGTCAGGTAAACAGATGGACCCCCTCCTCCTTTCCGCTTTTGTTTTCCTTTGATGCCCTCATTGTACCTCCCTGCCCCTATCTGATTGATGCCTTTTGCTTGCAGCCCCTGCTGCACATTATGTTCCGAGGCAGTTGGTTTGACCTCTAGCGCCTTGTGCTTTACCTTCCCCCAGTGGTGAAGGACCTACTTACTACTGCCGATTTTGGGGACTTCATTTCGTGCCCCACTGTAAGAGCTGATACGGCCTATTTAAAAGCACTGATAGAGCGTTTTCGCCCCGAGACGATGACATTCCACACGGCTGTGGCAGAGATGGTCTTCACTCCGGCGGACTGGTCCATGATCACTAGGGTCCATATCGGAGGTGTGCCCGTGGTATCTACCCGCACACCAGGTAGGGAGGAGGTGATTCAGCTGCTAGGGGCCTACCTGTCCTCAGGGAACGTTCGGGGCTCGGAGGTCAAGCTATCCTGGTTGGTTGATCAGTTTGGGCCTAATGAGTTGGTGGACCAGGCACTGACATGGACATTTACATCAAGCTACAAGGCACTTATCTTGGCCCGCATCTCTCATCGCTCTCCCGGGCAAGACTCTCCTCTCGAACACCAGTGGAGGGCGAGTCTCTTTGTCCCTGCTCAGCTTGATGGTGAACTGGGAGACCGTGCATTGATTCGATTGGGGCGGCGCTGGCTATGCCATACTCATGTCCAGCCTAAAGTGGGCCGTTCTTGGGGAGTCTAGCTCCATTGTGGGTTTCTGGCCTGCCATCGAGGTATTTTATCTTTTGATTTTAGTTTACTCAATTTTCTTTTATAGCATACCTGTCCTCATCCGCTTTCGTGTCCTGGGTACCTTCACTTTCAATCGGTGCCCTCGCTTGATCGACATTGCTACGTTCTCCCCTTATGAGTAATCGCACGTGGGTCGCCATCGGACGTAGGTATGAAGCATTTGGAGTTAGGATCGCTCTCATCGACCTATTTGATCCCAGAGCAGTGTAAAACAATTCTTTTGTAAATTTGGTAGCTCACTTGGTGCTAGGGGTTCGATCAAATGTGCCTCCTTCCAATTTTTTCTTCTTTTGCAGGTCATCCTCGACCCTTACATAGGATCCCCCTTCTGGAATTTGGCCTCGGTGGGCCCCTCTCATCTTTTGCTGGACCGTCGTATCATCTTTCTCTACGGGTCCTGGACTAGGGCCTACTATTTAGGGGAGAGAGCAGTTCATCAGTATCGCCCTCTCTTTGCCGTGCCCCAAGCTCCTCCCGCCGATGTGTTGGCCCCAGAGGGCTCCATTGATGAGCTCACTGCTCACTTTCTTCATCATGGGGTTCCTATCGATGACCTTCTCCTGCCTGGGGGGTATCAGTCTTGGTACGACTCCCTGCCATATCATTTCTTGTTGCCTCGCTTCGTTCCTGGTGCTAACTTTTTAGCTTTTGGCAGGCCGCGATCTCAGGTAATGTCCCTTTTCTTCTTTCATTCAGCAGCTTTCATATGGTTACTTTGATTGACCTGTCGCCCTTAATGATAAAACATTTCTCTCTGATTTGAGCGGTGACTCGAGATGAGGAGAAGAGGAGGCCGTTCCTATGATGCAACAGTCTTTGGACCTTCCGATCCTTCCGTGGTGCTCTGGCGTGGCTTTGGTCTTGGACCCTCTGACCCTTCTGGTGCCGGTGCTTCTGGTAGCTCGCCCGTCGAGGTCCAGGGGACCTTCAAGCGCCTGGATGATGCCTTTTTGTCACGCATGTGTGCCTACATGGCTGAAAAGGCACGGATTTCTGCTGAAGCTACCTAGGTCCCACCTCCCGAGCTGATTCCTAGGGTAATCTCTATCTTGTTGCTCTGTTCTTTTTCCCCTTTGAATTATGTTGATGGCCTGCGTGACTAACACCTCCTTTTTCTTACTGGTCAGGATTATGAGTCGGCAGTGAGTCAGGCCGAGTACTACCGTAACCTCGTTGGGCTTAGGGAGACCGAAGTGGTGAGTGAATGATGGCCTAACCTAGTCATTTTCCTAGTTTACTTTCTGCCTGTTTCTCTATCTGATGGCTTTTGGTGTGCCTCTGCAGCGTGCTCGTGAAAAGGAGTCGCGCTCCTTGCTTAGCCATATCTCCCAGGCATGGACTCGGGTGGGGGAGACCTGTACCTTTCAAAGTGCGAGCCGACGTCGGAAGAAGTCGAAGGGGGCTGCCCAGGACTAGTTTATTTCCTGCAAATTTGACATAATAAAACAGCTTAGACTTGGCTTTATTTGGGGATATGTAATAACAACAAATTTTTTTTGTTTGGATGGTTTATAATTTTCATGGTTTATGTGAATGCATTATTTGGGTATTCCTTTGCTTCGGTGGTTTCCTTCCTCTTTTCCTTTCTTGGGATGAACTGGCACCTCTCCAATGATGAGGTTGATCATGCAGGTGACCCTTCGTATGTGACCTACGGGCGGCACGCCACCCGGGTGTTTCTCCCGGGTGTGGCATGGCCGCCCATGTGCGCTCTTGCGACAAAAAGGTGGGTCAAAATAACTACGTCCCTCCTTGGGAAAAGAAATAGACCAGTGAAGGGGGGGGGGGGCCTTACCAGCCTCGGCTTAAATCGGGTGTATATATTATATACGCCAGGCCAAATTTGTTCAAAATTTGCCTTGGCATATATAATATATACGCCTGCTATAGGCTATACCCAGTGGACTCCTTATAACCCGCGCCTGGTTCCATCCTTGTCTCCTCTTTTACTTTGGTTTGGCTGTTTTGCCCCTCCTTTTATTTTCTTTCTCTCCCCTCTTTTTCTAGCGGGCCCATCGCCATATATTGACCGATAAAGAACCTCTTTGCACGCCGATGGACCTGCCGTCAAAAGGGGGCCCAAGCTATTATACGGGGACCGGTATACTTCCCTGTTTGGACCTGGGGCCCAGCTTTTTGCAAAAATGGCATGATAGTTTGGCCGAGAGAGAGCTTGCTATTCTGAATGGCCTCGGGTTGTCCCATCTTTCTTCTCTCCTCGCTGTTCCTCCGTGTCTGACTACTACCATAGGGCCCATGTTTTTAAATTTGGGTCTAGGGAGCTGACCCCAACTTTGGAAGAGTTAGCCTCCCTCACTGGCTTGAAGATGCATCGAGGCCTTGCCAAAGTAGTGCCCAAACCGGGGTATGCAAAGGCAGTCCACGCGGTCCTTGGCTTGAAGAAGGGTGGATATGAGAAATGTTTCACCGGAGGGCCCACTAGGTGTTCGGTGAAATTCCTGAGAGAACTTTTCGGTGACTCGAGCCTTCGAAAGTTGCCTATTCGAGATCCCTTCAATGTGAAGGCCTTTGCTCCTTATTTATTTGCTTCGGAAGTTCTCTTCTTCACCGGGGTGAGAGCTTTTCCCTTGGGCTATGTGATGTTTTGACCAAATTGGAGGGAGGTCGCTCATTGGTACACCTAGTCTTGGCAGATGTATCGAGGCTTGATGTCACCTCGGGCAGTTGGGATTTTCGGAGCCCGCTTTGTTTAGATCTGGTTAGGAGAGCATTTGGCTATCATGGGGCTGTGCCAAGATTACCTTGATTAGAGGATGTGGCTCGGGGTTTTCGTCCGGAGTTTGAGGCGCACTGGTGGGAGCGTCGAGGCGAGCACTGTAGCTATCGATGCTGAGCCGACACAGCGGCTTCCACGGATGGATGGCACCTTTCCGATTGTCCGCTCTCGGGATTGTGAGGGCATCACACTTTTGGGGTTTGACGGTAGATACTACTTCCCATCTCGGTGCTTCATCAATTGGTATACTCGGCATGTCTTGCATGTATGAGGCCACCCCTGTGCTCTCTGATATTCTCTCGCTGTTCTCTTAGTGATCTTGATCGCATAGCTGCCCTCTGGGAAACCCACGAATCGACGCATATGTGTAGCTTGGTTCCGGGGGGCGTTGTCTCTTCGGGTTACGAGGGTTGGCTGGTATCTGAGGAATTACCTACTCCTAGCCCAGCTTCGGTAGATGTGGTAGAGACAGGGCCCTGGCCATGTAAGGAAGCGATGCTTCGGACCCGGATCGAGTCCCTTTCTGTAGAGAGGCTGGCTTTGATCGAGACTTTGGAGAAAGAAAGGGTCAGAACTGATATTGCGGAGGTGAGAGCACTACGAGAGGAGGTTCTTGATTGTTGGTCTTTTGGTGAGTCCTGGTCTGATTGAAGCTTCACGGACACTGCAGAAGAGTCTTCATGGTAGGTGCATGTCTGATTTAAATGCCCGCGAGGACTCCCTGCTTGGAGAGATTAGCGCTTTGAAGCGTGCTCCCGGCCCTTGACCTGTTCCTGTACATATCATAGATCATATACACGGGGGGGAAAGCCCCCTATCAGAGATCTCTTTTTGGGTTATCTCTTTTTGTTCTTTTCTTCTTCTTTTTTCATATATACACAGCTATATACATTTTGGGTTTTGCTTTTTGTTGTAAAGAAAGCAACAAAAATAGGAAGTGTGTCATGTCGTTGTCTTTTTGGGACGTGACACTCAGCGGGCAACACTTATAAAGGAAGGGAATGAAATCTATACATGCGCTCTTATTTTTCTTTTTGTAATCCTGCAATGTAAGACTTTTTATGGGATTTTTTCTTCTTCTTTTTTTTTTCACCTGGTGGGGTTTCTCTTTTTTTTGTTTTTGGAATTTTCTCCTCCACAGTGTGAGGCATTTTATGGAAAAGGGAAATCTATTTTCTTTTTGGAATTTTCTTCCTCACAGGGTGAGGCTTTTTGTGGAAAAGGGAAATCTATTTTCTTTTTGGAATTTTCTTCCTCACAGGGTGAGGCTTTTTTGTGGAAAAGGGAAATCTATTTTCTTTTTTGGAATTTTCTTCCTCACAGGATGAGGCTTTTTATGGGAAAGGGAAATCTATTATCTTTTTTGGAATTTTCTTCCTCACAGGGTGAGGTTTTTTATGGGAAAGGGAAATTCATTATCTTTTTCAGAATTTTCTTCCTCACAGGGTGAGGTTTTTTATGGGAAAGGGAAATCTATTATCTTTTTTAGAATTTTCTTCCTCACAGGGTGAGGTTTTTTTATGGGAAAGGGAAATCTATTATCTTTTTTAGAATTTTCTTCCTCAGTGGTGAGGTTTTTTATGGAAAGGAAATCTATTATCTTTTGAATTTTCTTCCTCACGGTGAGGTTTTTATGGAAAGGGAAATCTATTATCTTTTTGAATTTTCTTCCTCACGGTGAGGTTTTTTATGGGAAAGGAAAATCTATTATCTTTTTGAAATTTTCTTCCTCCTTTGTGAGGTTTTTATGGGCCAAACCAAGAGGGTCCTATTTTGAGCATGGTCGAACCCTGTTGGTGAGGCACAGGTTTTTTCCTTTAAACATGGGAAGGTTAGCTGCCCTGGGATTGGTTCAGTCCTCTGTCTTTCCCTTTGGTCATGCATCGAGATCATGCGGTAGAGCGACATACTTGAGGATCGATCCAATTTCCAACATGGCCCATCAAAGGAGAAGAGGCTTGAGGATCAAAGCCCGAAATAGGCGGGCTAGGACAGATCTTCTCCTAATCTCTCTTTTCTTGACATTTTTTGCTCATAGCGCCCAAGCGGGTTTCATGCCTGTCATCCCTGTTTTTACCCGTAGCGCCCTTTCGGGTTTTCACCACATCCATGGGTTCGCTCTCTTACCCCAGGTGCCCTTTCAGGTTTTCACTTGGTCCGCGTGAGTTCGTGTTTTTACCCGTGGCGCCCTTTCGGGTTTTCACCACGTCCGTCTTGCTTTGAACTCAAATTAATTTTTTCTTCTTTTTTTTTCTTTTTTTTCTCTTTTCTCTCAGGAACCAGAAAGCGACGACATGGGCGTCAATTCTGTCGTAGCCTGTTGAATGAAGTTCTGTGTGGTTTGTTAACTCGGCTTGTTCTGATGCAGTAGATGTTATAACCGCTTGTGGACCTTAAAGAGGGCTTTCTTCCGAGTTGTAATGTGGTTGGGGTTCAAATAGGTTGGGTTTTTCTGGGGATTTGGATCTAAGTTTGGGGTGATTTCTAGATTCGGGGACTCCTTTTTCTTTTTTTTTTGGGGACTTTTTATGCCCCAGTCATCATTCATTTTTTTTTTTTGGGTTTTTTGTTTTTTTTTTTGTCTTTTTAGGGTACCCCTCTTTTTCTTTGTTGCTTCTTTTTTTGGGGGGGCGCCTTCTCCTTCTTTTTTTTTGGTTTGGATTTTTCCTCCCTTCTCTTCTTCTTCTTTTTTGGAATTTTGGGTGGGGTATATGAAAGAAATGGTTGTTGGCCCGAAGTGTGTAGCAAAAAGGGGTGAAGGTTTTCAGGGAAAATTTTTTTTTGGCCACTTGACTTTGAAATGATGGCCTCTTTTATGGGGCCCTTAAGCGGTCACACATCTACTTTTATCAAAACTTACCTTGTCCCAATACCTACGAGTAGAACTTACGGAGGTATCCAGCGTTGATGGGCTCAGGAAAGTGATCTCCATCCATGGTGGCGAGGCGAACAGCGTATCCTGGCAGAACCTCTCGGATGACGTAGGGTCCTTCCCAATTTGGCCTAAACTTCCCTCTCGAATCGGCGTGGAGAGACGGAAAAATTTTCTTCAGTACAGTGTCTCCTATCTTACGGCCTCGACCGCGGACGCGCTTATTGTAAGCACGTGCAATTCTCCTCTGATAGACCTGAGTGTGGCACAAGGCTAGGAGTCTTTTCTCGTCAATTAGGTCTAGCTGTTCAAAATGGGCTCTTTCCCTCTCAGCTTCAGGTAGATGGGATTCTAAAAGGATACGGAGTGATACTCGACCTCAAGCAGTAGCACCTCGGTCCCATACACAAGGGAGAATGGTGTTGCCCCTGTTGCGGTGCGGATAGACGTTCTATAGGCCCAAAGTGTGAAGGGTAGCTGCTCACTCCAATCTCTGTAAGTAACTATCATCTTCTCCAGGATGCAGATAAGAGTTTTGTTGGCTGCCTCAACTGCTCCATTCGTCTGAGGCCTGCACGGGGATGAACGATGATGCTTGATCTTGAACCACTCACACAAGGCCCGGATGCGCCTATTAGCGAAATTAGTGCCATTATCAGTGATGATATCTTTGGGTATGCCAAATCTATAAATGATGTTGTTCTTGATGAACTTCTCAACATGGCTAGCCTTAATGCTCATATAGGAGGCCGCCTCTACCCATTTTGTAAAGTATTCCACAGCGACGAGGATGAATTGATGTCCATTGGAAGCCTTAGGATTGACCTTGCCGACGACGTCGAGACCCTGTGTGGCTAATGGCCAAGGGGTGGCTATGCGCAAGTCAATGGCGGAGCGTGTATTAGGCGGAGTGCTCTTGGCATTTCTAGCACTTCAGACGCGTTCGCAAAGAATCGGTCTCCAAGGTAACCCAAATGTATCCTTGCCTTAGAATTTTCTTAGCCAGCATGTGACCGCTGACGTGGGCTCCGTAGACCCCCTCATGAATCTCCTTCATGATCTCAACCGCCTCTTTCTGGGTTAGGCATCGGAGCAGAATATTGTCGTGAGACCGTCTATACAGGAGATCGCCGCAGATGACGTAGTTTGTTGCCAATCGCTGGATGGTGCGTTTGTCTACCGTTGATGTTCCTTCTGGGACAGTTCGGGTCTCGAGGAAATTCTTGATGTCTGAGAACCAGGGTGGTTCATCATCTATCTCTGTAGGTCCTTCGATCAGGTGACAGAAAGTCGGTTCGTTCCTTTGCTCTATCATGATCGGCTTCATCACCACTCCATATGGAATCTCAACCATAGAGGCCAGGGTAGCCAGGGCATCAGCAAACCGATTTCTTGCTTGTGGCACATAAGAGAAGGCGACTTCCTCAAAGCAAGTTATCAGATCCTCCAGATGTTCATGGTATGGGATCAGTTTCTCATCCTTGGTCTTCCAATCCCCGTTGGTTTGGCATATAATTAACTGTGAATCTCCAAAGACCCTAAGGTGAGTTATATTTAGATCAAACCAGATGCATGTGCCTCATACTCGACCATATTATTGGTGCATGGGAAGTTCAATTTGATTGAGATGGGTATATGGGATCCTTTAGGTGAGATAAGAATGGCGCCAACTCCTTGGCCTTCAACATGCGATGCCCCATCGAAGTGCATTACCCAGGGCTCCTCTGTTTCCTCTGTATCCTCGTCGGACATGAACAAAATGTCTTCATCGGGGAATTCGGTCCTTAGAGGCTCATAGTTCGGCAAAGGGTTCTCAACAAGATGATCGGCGAGTGCTTACCCCTTAATCGACTTCTGGGTGACATAAGTAATGTCAAACTCGGACAGGAGTAGTTACCAACGTGCGGTTCGGCCAGTGAGAGCAGGTTTCTCGAATAGGTACTTCAACGGATCCATCCGTGCTAGAAGTAGAATGACCGATAAGTAGTGTCAAGTCTCGAGTAGCCCAAACGAGCGCTGTGCATGCTTTCTCCGATGAGAATAGCGCCTCGTAATCAGTGAATTTCTTGCTTAGGTAATAGATGGCCCGCTTCTCTTCTTCCTCTTCATCATGCTGTCCTAACACACATGGAAAACTCAGTCGTGGACAAGAACATTATCAGGGGTCTATCGGGTATGGGTGGTACCAATACCGGAGGTTTCAGGAGATAACCTTTAATCTTGTTGAATGCAGCCTAGCAGTCATCATTCCATTCAATCGGTGAGTCCTTTCAAGAGCTTGAAGATTGGTGCGATATCGGAGTTAATCGTGCGATGAATCGGCCGATGTATCGGATCCCGCCAAAAAGCCTCGACTTCCTTCTCTCAGAGATGGTGGTGGCATCTCATTGATGGCCTTGATCTTGGTCGGATCGACCTCGATCCCTCTCCTCATCGACAATAAAGCCCAACAACTTTCTCGGACATAGCGCCAAACGCATTTCGGGATTCAACCGCAATCGTATTTTCTCAACCTCTCAAATAGCTTCTGAAGGTTTATCAAGTGGTCCTCCCTTTCTGGTGATTTGGCAAATATGTCGACGACGTACACTTCGATCTCTCAGTGCATCATGTCGTGGAACAGGGTCGTCATTGCTCTTTGGTAGGTTGCCCAAAGATTCTTCACCAATGGCATTACTTTGTAGCAGAAGGTTCCCCAGGGGGTAATGAACGCTGTCTTCTCGCGATCAACCTCTGCCATCTTTATCTGATTGTATCCTGAGAATCCATCCATAAATGGGAGCATCCCGTGCTTTACAGTGTTATCGACCAAGATGTCGATGTGTGGTAGTGGGAAATCATCCTTAGGGCTCGCCGTATTGAGATTTCGAAAGTCGATACACATTCGAACCTTTCCATCCTTCTTTGGTATGGGGACGATATTGGCTAGCCACTGCGGGTACTTGGATACCATGAGGAAACCTACGTCATACTGTTTAATGACCTCATCCTTCACCTTCAACATCCATTCGGGTCGGAGTCATCTCAGCTTTTGTTTCATTGGCTTAACATCGGGGTAGAGTGGCAACTCATGCTCAACCAGATCGGTATCCAAACCAGGCATGTCTTCATACGACCATGCGAAGATGTCTTGGTATGACCGAAGGAAGTCTATCATACCTTTCCTCTCCTCAGGGGACAACGACGTTCCAATTTTGGTTATTCAGGGGGCCTCTGTGGTGCCCAAATTGACGTCCTCTGTCTCTTCGACGATCGGGGTAGGGCCATGCTCAAAATCGGCAAATTGTTTGAGGAGCTCATTGGGGAGCTCGTCGGTTTGGCCTTCCTCGTCCAGACTCGTGACTCCTACCTCTTCTCGTATTTCTACAGGGAAGGGGCTGGCTTCACGTGGGACGGATATCCCGACATTGATTTTAACTTTATTGGGAATTTTAAAGGACAATATTTTTAGAATTGGTATTTTTTCTATTTTTATGATCTTTTGTATTTTTTCGAAGGTTAGCCCCTGGCGAGGTGGATCTCTATATATACAAGGTAGAGTGGTCCATAGGCTAACCTCACTTTTTACAGGTTGTTTTTTTTTAGAGAGTCGGTGCCATTTTCATGGCATTTGGCGGCTCTCAAGAGTTGGGGCAAGGATGTCCAGTTACTCACCTGCGAGGCTTGGCCTTTACCTCTTTGATCAGGAGCGGCATCGGTAGGCTCTTGCATTTCTTCCCTCAACATATTTACAGAGGGATCCTCTGGGACCTTATCCTCTACGGTTAGGAGGGGCCCAGAGTGGTTGGTGCTGAAGTGAGGGGTGGATCGGGGCACTTCTTCCTCAAACAAGGAAAGGGTGGCTAAGTCCATTTCGAATGCAGGGGGATGATGTAGGGATTGGTGGGGTGGATTGAAGTAGGCTTATGTGGGGTTACCCTCGTCTCCCCATTGAGATCAATTTTACTAGGCGCTCACAAAGGTTTCCACGGATGTGGGGGCGGCGTGAGGTTCCTCTTCAAGATGATTCCTCGGCCTTGGCGGCTGCGGCTCTCATCTTCTCCTTGGCTTCTCGACTTCCTCTTCTCTGGGCACAGCCTGTTGCCCCTTGGCCTTGGCGGGGTCTCTTCTTCCTTGAAAGGCGTGGGCCCGATCCTTTCCCTTTGGCCCCATCTCAGGAGCATGAACACACTGCATCCATTCCTCCTCCATTTTATTGGGGTCTTTTCAGTTGGTTCGAGGGTAACATTTGAGAAGTCAGACTCAAATCGATGGAGATCGGCGCCCTCAAAGCGGTATGTTCAAGACTTTTGATTCTCAATGTGCAGAGCGCTCTTCCCCATGTCTTCTCTGCTCTCACCTAAGATGGTGACAATTTTTCCTTCTGAAATGAATCAGAGCTTTTGGTGTAGAGTAGATGGTATCGCTCCGAGCTTATGTATCCATGGCCGGCCCAATAGCAGATTGAAGGTAGACTTGATGTCCATCACTTGAAAGGGGGTGGTGAAGGTTTACGGTCTGAGGATCAGGTCAAGGTCTACTTCTCCTATGATTTCCCTTCTAGTATTGTCGAATCCCTGTGCGCTTGATATGGATAGCTGGAAGGTGTCGGGGTTCGCCCCAATTTTGATTGCCGTCCTTAAAGGGCATACATTCAACGCTGACCCGTTGTCGATTAGGACCAACGACACCACCAAGTTCCCTACTTCCACTGTTATATTCAAGGGTTTAGAATGGTCATTCCCCTCGATTGGTAGGTTTGCATCTGTGAAAGAGATGGCGTTTGGGGCCAATACTTGCCCTATTATTTCCCCTACTTCATCTGGAGTTACATGGGTGGAGACATGCGCGTCCTTGAGCGCTCCCATTAAGGCTTGAAAGTGGAGTGGAGACGTGATCAATAAATCCCACACGATAATATGTGGGGGCGTTCTCTTGAGCTGTGTCTCCAGTATATATTCCCTGGCCATTTTTTCAAAGGAATTTCGTGGGCTTTGCTTCTTTCTTCTCTCCTCTCGATCGCCTCGATGCTTCGGTCAAAAAATCCAGCCCGATTGAGTGACAAATTCAACAGCCTCTTCTTGGTTGCACCCGGCATTCATGTCCGTCTGTTCATAGCTCAATGGTACCTGATGCGGGTCATAAGCAGGTTTTGGGATGAGAAATGGAGTGCGTGAGGATTCCGGGGAGGATTGGGCCGGATATACTGGTTTCTCGGGTCCGACCAGGTTAACTCCAATGGGGGGTGGAATGGTAGTGGGGGGAATTGACAGAATTGGAGTTATGGGCACGGAGGGGGCTTGTACTGGTGTTACCTGGGCATGGTAGGACCAGTGGTGATTGGGTGATGAGGGGATTGGGTGAGGGGTTGCTTGTCCGGGTGGTGGTGGAGTTGGATTAGGGCCAAAATAGCAAAGGGATGGCGAGAGTGTGACTGGGCTGGAGGGATGGGGAGACGTTTGAGGTGTGGTGGGCGTGGGATGATGGGGGTATGTAGGATTTGTATATGGGGAGGTATGATGGGATGGTGGCGGGTTTGTGGATGAAGTGGGGTAAATTGGGGCATGGAGTTGTGCATTGAGGGGGAGGAGGGGGACAGGGGGGGGTAGGGGGTGGATTGGGGGGATATAAAGGGTTTGTGGCATGGTGGGATGATGATGGGTTGGTAGATAAAATGGGATAGATTGAGGATGACGGAGTGGTGCATGGAGCGGGGTAATTCGGGGGTGATGGAGGGTGTATGGGGTAAATTGGGTATGGACTTTGAAGGCGTGTATGGCATGGGGTAACTTGAGGATGGCGGAGCATTGTATTGGGTAGAGGGACTTGAGGGTGTGTATGGGGTAGGATAATATGGGGATGGCAGAATTGCATAAGGAATAGGATGATTTATGTGTGACGGAGGGGTGTATGGGATGAATTGGGCGTGGGGTGGATATGTGTATGGGGTAGGATAATATGGGGATGGCGGAATTGCGTAAGGAATAGGATGATTTATGTGTGATGGAGGGGTGTATGGGATGAATTGGGCGTGGGGTGAATGTGTATGATTGCAAGGGTTGTGTCTGCTTGATTTGATAGGCGGAGCGGTGGTGGAAAAATACCGCCTAAATCTAAGGGCCTCTTGGCAAGTCGGTGGGAAAATAATCGGCAAGATACAAGGGCTCGATCACCCCAACAAATAGTTCATCTTCGCTTTGACCTGGGAGTGAAAATTCTCCCGATTGCTAATATAATCAAGGGTCAAACTCTTCTTCTTCTTCCTCTATCCAATGTATGTTAGGCCCTGGGCCTCCGGGTGTGGTGGTAGAGGGCTTGATGGATATTCGGTTCGCCCTTTGGGGAAGTGGCGGGGTATGATCTTTCCGCCTATCGATTTTTTGGACCTGTGCTTTTAACGGAAGCACCGGTCCGTAGGGTGACCCGTCCTCGTGGAAATTGCAATGCGATTCGGATCATAATTCCTTGGTATTGGGTGGGTGGGGGGCGAGGTTGGAGTAAATTGACTGTGCCTTCAGAGTAACACCGGCAAGAAGACACTCAAGGATTGCCCTAACGGGTGAATACTGCTCAAGCGCTTTCATCTATTCCGGTAAATGGGGCTCTTGGTCCGTTGTTGGCCTTGTACTTGCTCGAAATGGGTGTGGTTGTGTAACCGGAGTTGTATCGGGGCGTTGGTATTGGCCTAGGGTAAATAATGTTCGTACCTCTATCCTCGGTCTTCTTTCAATTCTTGGCTCGACGTTGAACCCTGGGCCCATTGGCCTCATTCCTTCCTAACCTGCCTCTCTAATGGCGTCTTCAGAACGGTTTGGCATTTCGGACGATCGAAAAAACTTGATCCGGATATACTAAAAAATCAGCGATGACTGGGAGGGCTCCCTTGGTTATCAATTCAATCTGCTCATCATCAGGAATTCGATGAGTTACCTGAGCGGCTAAGGCCCTCCACCTCCCTAAGTAAGCACTGAATGTTTCAACATGTCTTTGCTTTAATCGGGCCAAGTCCGACTTCCTTGGTTCTATGTCCATGTTATAGACATATTGTTCTTGAAATAAGCGTGTCAGATCTTTCCAATTTTTTATCATGGATGGTTCGAGGGATGTGAACCATCTCAGTGCCAGGCCCGTCAAGCTCTTCTGGAACACTTTGATGAGGAGTCGTTCATCTCCGCCATACTGGCACATATCCCCGCAGTAGGATTTCAAGTGGGCGATGGGGTTGCCAGTGCCATTATACTTATCAAATGATGGCATCTTGAATTTCTGTGGCAGGGGGACGTAAGAGAACAGACATAAGTCTGAAAAGTCTGTTGAGTGTAGTTCCATTCCTCCCATCTTCATTAGCTGCTTCAGTATTCTGTCTATCTGTTCTTTCAACTGCTCTGGTTCCTTCGAGGTTGTGGCGGGGACCACTTCCCCTTGATTTGGTTCGACCCTAGGTGTGATGATGGTAGGCCCTGGAGGGCTAAAACTGGCAGTTCCTCCACTGTTGCGGTTCTCATCCTCCTCGTACTGTTGGTCGTGGTATTGGTGAGGGGCGAGCTCTGCTATTTGGACTTGGGGGGTGATGGGTTGGATGACTTGGTGGGGCCACATCATTTATAGGGGATGAGAAGGGATAAATGGGTGAGCGTTTTGTGGGTAAGTGATGTGCTGAGTTGGTGGCACATTCTGGGGGTGATGGGGGTGTGATTGAGATGGCGGGATGTTGTGGTTTTGAGGAATGGAATGGATTGGATTTCCCATTGGAGGTGGGATGGAGGCGTAAGGGGTATAGGTGAATGAAGGGTATTGGTGGGGGGGTATGGGGTTAGTGAATGGGTCTTGATGAGCGTGGGCGGATGGGCCTTGGGTTTGAGGGACTTGGGTTTGAAGGTTTAATCGAATCGGGCCTCGGCCGGTGTGGGGATTAATATGGCTTTGGGCCAATGGGCCTTGTTGAGTTTGGGCTACTGGGGCATGAGGGGGCTGGGTTTGGGTCCATGGGCCCTGGGTTTGAGTTTGGTAGGTTTGGGTCCATGGGCCCTGGGGGGCTTGGACTTGGGTCTGGGTCTGGTGGGCTTGGGCCCATGGGTTTTGAGGGTCTTGGGTCTGGGCCTGGGTTTGGTGGGCTTGGGCTCGGGCCCAACGGTTTTGAGGTGTTTGGGCTGGGGCCTGGGCTTGATAGGTTTGGGCTCGAGCCCATGGGTTTGGAGGTGTTTGGGCTGGGGCCTGGGCTTGATAAGCTTGGGCTTGGGCCCATGGGTCGTGAGGGTTTTGGGCCTGAGCCCATGTCTCTAGTGGTGTTTGGGCTGGGGCCCATGGATTTGTGTGGGTTTGGGTCTAGAATTGAGGCGGGGGATTCTGGGAGGTATGGACGATGGGTGGTTGGGCATGGTTGGGAGGGAATGGGGTATGGAGGTTTTGGAAATTTGGATGCGGGGTTTGAGAGGTAGGGTTGTGAGAAGCACCACAGTGGCATACATCGTTCTCATGTCCTCCATCGAGGCATGGATTCCTGTGTGAGATTTGGCGGTGATGGATTACTTAAGGATGGAGGTGGTTGGGAGAAATTGGGCAGGACGGGGGTAAATGGGGGGGTATGTTGGGATGTGGATGGTATGTGAGATGGGGTGGATGAGATGTAGGATGTTGGGGGCATGGGTGATGAGAGGAATGGAATGTGGGTAGTAGGCGGGGGATGGGACTCCCTGGGGGGTCTTTGGAAGTATGGGGATGCGGTAACGGTGTTTGGATGGGAGATGGGGATGTAAGGATAGAATGGGAAATGAGGGGTTTCAGTAGGGGATGAAAAGGGGGTATTTTGGGGGAATGTAAGGGAAGGGGGTGAGGTGGAAGTGAACACGGGCGCTCCAAATGGGCCCTTGATATCGAACCTGGCTTGGGTGAAGGTGTCAGAGACCGGGTCTTCTCCTATACGGGAATGGGATGGGGATGATGGTGGGGATGTATCGGCTCTTGACATGATCCGCCGATGAGTGTTGTATTGATGTCGCGGATAAGGGCCGAATACCTTCCTGGTTCTTCTCCTACGGGCTGGGTTTGAGGTCGCCGTAGTGCCGGTCACTCCAAGGTATATTTTTGATTGTTTTTCTGTGTGTTTTTTTTTTTTTTTTGGGTTTTGGAAAATGATGATTTCTTTTCTTTTTGGTTTTGAAAAGTGAGTTTTGTGATTTTTGATTTTTGATTTTGATTGATTTTTCCCTCTTTTTTGAAGGTGGATTTTTTTGAAGATGAGGATTTTCTTTCTCTTTTTTTACAATTAACTCCCCTCTACTTAGATGACTGATGACCGATGCCTGTGGTCAACTCTGCTTCAAGCGATATATGTACCTTTAGTAGGTCCCACGGCGATCCAACACTTGGAAGAAGTGAAAGGAACCCTTTCGCTCTATTGAAGCGAGGAATCCACGAATGACCCGATCCCGGAGCAAATCAATAAGCTTCTTTTGATCGGGGCATATTGGGCATTAGAGAATGTGGAGGCTACCGCGACACTAATACCGCTAATCGGGAATTGGGGTGGTGGATTGGGCCCGAGGTCGGTTGCTGCAGCCCAGTATATACTGGGCGTATATATTATGCACGCCCAACCAAAAAGTACAAATTTGGCGGGGCGTATATATTATATACTGCTTAAATCGATTTTGGTCGGGCGATATATTATATACCGTGTAAATCTGGGGTTATTTTGCCGGGCGATATATTATATACGCCGCAAAAGGTTCTATGATAAAGGATGCAAGCCCGAATGTGGGTCTTTGAACGGTTTCTTGGGAGAAATGCTCCGGATCGCTATGTTTGTTATCGGGTCCTCCTTTCCGCTTCCTAGGATACAATGAATTTTGGGTTTTCTACGCTCTCACCAATGTAGGTTTTACGGCTTGATCGGAATTGGCAACCCAACCGATATACCTTCGGCGCAAGCGCCTTCTCAGGTACTGGAAGGGGTGGTTCTTTTCAGGATCATCACCACTAGGGCTGCCACCATCGAACCGGGTAAATTGTATTCGTGCTAAACCCCTAAAACTACCCAAAAATGCAAAATAAATTCAATTATGTCCCCATACTGTTGGTTCACTTTTAATTACAAATTTTTATAGGGGAGTGAAATTAAGTCCAAAATCGGTGGGATGATGACAAACCGCGCTCAACCAAGGCGTTCAAAGGTGAAATATGATGACCGAAATAAAGTGTCCAAGTAGGCCCGCCAAACGGCTAAGGCTTGTAAATGACCAAAATTTAAATGACGTGAAAATAAATGAGACCTAAACGGCTAAGGCGGCTTAAATGACTAGAATCGTAAAAACTGAAATTTAAGGCGCAAGTAGGCCCGCCAAACGGCTAAGGCACTTAAAGGACTGAATCGTAGGGGTGAGTACGTTAGTTAAAACAACAAAAAATAGCGAAAAATAGTAGCAAATTAGAACAAAAAACCGCCATGGTTAGTAAAATAACAAAATAAAATGAAAGGCCAATAAGAGGGGAAGCGCTAGGGTGAAGTCCCCAGCAGAGTCGCCATCTGTGCGACCGTGGATCCTCTCGAACCCGTCACGGCGATGCGCTCGCCTTGGATAAAATGTAGAGTCGCCACCCGGAGCTTTTAGTGACCCGGGAAACCTTCAAATCGATATTTTGAGCACTGAAGTGCTAAATATGACTCTGATTTACCGGTCTTTGCCAAAGGCTCTAGGGTAGGGGCTTCGGTTATCGATCGGGAAGGGTTTAGGCATCCGATCAACCCGCACGTAGCGGTCTCTATTTATGGCCAAAATGAAAATAAAAAGGGCGGAGTTTCCCCTTGCCCGAAGGCAATACGGTCCTATCAAGCTTTGAGCCAAACCGAAATTTCGATGGCGTAACGGCTTGAATCCTTGGACGGAGGAGACACCAAGAAGGTAGAGGAAGAGACGGGTGAGCCGGAGCTCACGGGCCCTTGTTGCACCGTGGAAGATCTTCGCTTTGGTGTGCTTCTGATGGCTTAAATGGTGTGAAAATGGGTTCTAATGCTAGGATTCAATAAAGTAAGGGGTGTACAGTGAAGCTAGAGGCTAGGTTTTAGATAAAGGGAGTGATCTAATGGTGGAAATGGATTGGAAAAGATGAACTAAGCTTGCTGGAATTCTGGAAAATGAGTGCACTTTCTCTCACTAGGGTTCTCTCTTGGGCTCCAAATCCTTAACCTCCAATTTCTTCCAACCCTTAAGGAAGAGGGAGGCCTCTCTATTTATAGAGAAGGGATGGGTTAGGGGCTTACTTAAGAGCTAATTGGTTTAGCAATTAGGTAATCCCCCATCTAAGGTTTTTTGGGTTTTCAAGGTCCTAGGGTTTTGGGAAACTGGTTTCAATGGCGGATGATGGGGTGAGACCATGGGTGACTTAAGGGTTGCCAATAAGCTCAAAGGGGGTGCAACCAATCTCAAGACACCAACCTCAGCCAAGGGGATGGTCAAAGGGTCAAACTAGATGGAGTACTGATGACAGTTACTGTAGCTAAGCTGGGCGTATATATTATATACGCCCAGTTTAGGAACAGTAATTTTCACCAAAATCAGGGGAGTTTTGAGAAGATGAAACCTGTGGTGGGTCCCACCTATACTAGGCGTATATATTATATACGCCCGGCCAAATTTTCCCCAAAATAGGCAGGCGTATATAATATATACGCCTGAGTAATCTGGGGTAAAAATGGCTGGGCGTATGTAATATCTACGCCTGAGTAAAATTCATGATTTTATGTGAAACTTAAAACGACCATAACATTTGAACCGTAGCTCCAAATTGGGTGATCTTTGGCTTGTTGGAAAGCTGGAGAAGTCCTCTTTCTAATGGTATATGGCTCATCCATGGTACTAGTCTGTGTGAAATTATGTAGCTCTCCTCCCATCAACCGCCAGAAGGGTTTAAGTTAGGTCTGGGAAGGGATTCTAGGGTGTAGGGGTGACTTCTAAGGATTGGGGGAATGGCTCTAAAGGTCTTAGGGTGATTCCTACTAGTCTAGGTAGGTTCCTAAGGGTTCAGGGGGGGGTGCCATCGGAAGCACAGGGGTACATCTCTCCCGAAGTACAGATTGATCGAGCCTTGGGCCGAATTTGGGTGTCTCACTACTAATGGCCAAAAATAAAATGAAGTGAAAGAAAAGAAAATAGCTTCCTCTTCCCCAAAAGGGCTTAGAATCCTATTTGTGCCCCTCCGTTCCTACCGAAAAGTCGGCGTCGTAATGGCTCAAATGGGAGGATCGAGGGAGCTAGAAAGAGATAGGAGAAGAAAGGAAAGAGCCGGAGCCCTCGGGCCCATGTAGCACCATAGGAGAGCCTTGCGTTGGCTTGCTTTGATGAGCTCTTGAAGGCTTTATATGGTGGAAAGTGGGGTTCTAACTCTTAAGGCTTGAAGCTAAGAGGTAGGGAAGGGAGGCTAGGGGATCACACACACCTAATCTAAGGGTTTTCTATGAAATGCTAAGGTCTAAAGGGGTTTTGTGAATTCTGGAATTTGTATGGGGGGTGTGCACCAAAGGGAGAAAGATCTTCTCACTTTAAGCTCTTTCTCTCTTAGGTAGAAATTCTCAACCCTTAAACAAGAGGGGTGGCTATCTATTTATAGAGAAAGGGAGGATTAGTGAGGGGTTAAAGTCCTAATTGGATTAGCAATTAGGTAATGGGAAATCTAAGGTTTCCTAGGGTTTTTGGAGTCTTAAAATGTGTGGGAAAGTCCTCCAATGGTGGATGATTGGGTGAGGCCTTAAGCACTTAAAGGGGTGCAAATAGGCTTCAAAAGGGTGCAACAAAACTAGCTAAATATACCCCAAAGGTCGAGGTGGTCAACAAGTCAAACTCTAGTCATGAATTTCGGGGCAAAAACCAACAGTTACAGTTCATATGCTTGGCGCAACTATTAGTAGCGCCAGGCAAATGCACAATAAAATAGTGCAGAACAATGCTTGGAAGTCAGCTCGCGAGGATGGGGCCCACTTTTGAATCTGGTGCAACTATTAGTTACACCAGGCTTAAAATGAGGGAGAATTGGCCTGACATAACTATTACTGGTGCCAGGCAAAGTTTATTACTGGGGCAACTAAAGTTTATTACTGGCGCAACTATTAGTTGCGCCAAGTCCCTAAGGGGCCCCACATGACTTTAACTTTCTGGCCCCGAATTCGGTTTGCCATATCTTTTGACGTATACCTCCGATTGGGGTGACCCTTGGACCGTTGGAAAGCTGACGACCTCTACTCTTCAATGGTATGGGACTCGATTATTGTAGAGGGCCGTAACCAGCTTCGGTGCACCCCTCCTCATCCGTTATTCGGGAAGGTTAGGTTTGGGGTTTGAAAAGGGTTCTAAGGGTCGGGACTAGTTTCTAAAGGTTCGGGATAGGTTCCTAAGAGATCTAGGGTGATTCCTAAGGGTTTGGGGTGATTCCTAAGGGTTCCATACATGCCATCAAACGCTCAAAATTGCACCTCTCTTGAAAGGTGTTTCGATTGGGCCTTAGGCCAAATTTGGGTGTCTATAGGGTGGTTAACACAGCTGGAAGCTCTACTGTAGGTGGCCTGTCAAGGGCGGGCAAAGGGGCTTCCGCAGCTGGAGTAGCCCTCTTTAAGGGTGTTTCTACCTCAGGCTCCTGAATTTTGATAGCTTTTACTTTCTTGGCCTTAGGAGCCTTCTTAGGCGTCTCCTCAGAGAGCTTCCTCTTCACGGGTGGTTTGGTAGCTGGCTTCGATTTCTTAGAGGATTTGGGGGTAGAAGCGGCTGATCTCCGGAGTAGGTTTGCTAGGTTTCCTCAGGCTTAGCCATTTTACTCTCAGGAATTGCTCACTCACCAACTTGTAATGAAATTCAGAGGTTAATAATTAGAGCAACAACAGCTTAGCAGTGGGAAGGCAACTTTCCCAAAAACTCCTATGGTTTTACAGATATCACAATGCACAGCTCCAATTTCTCTAAAATCAGGTGCAAAATGCTCCTCTACGCAAGCTCAATGTACTTACAAAATGGCAGACTGAGTAACTGAAGGTTCTGTGAGGATTTAGGGGAGGAGGGAGGCGAAAGATGAGGAAGAGAGCTAGGGTTTTGCAGAAGGTATCGAATGGGGTGAAAATGACCTATCGTCAGGTATATAAAGGGTGAAATACGATTTCGATAGGATGAAATGGATGGTTTCGATAGGTTAATGTGTCCTATCGAAAGCTTAGCAGACAAAGCTTTCAAAAGGGATGATTCGATAGGATCTTGATAGGTGGAACCATCCTTCCAATAGTTTTAAATAGTACACGATTCATCTTTTCGATAGGTTCCCGATAGGTATCCAGAACCTATCAAAATCTTCGTTTTGCTCCTTTTAACCTATCATGAAGTTGGTTTCACCTGTCGAAAAGCGTTAGTGCCTATCGAAACCATCAAATATCCTGTCAAAATCACCATGTGACCTAACAAAGGGTGAACTCTCAGTCTCAGTACTCAGCAGGCTTTGTTGTTGTGCTGCCCTACGATTTGGTTCCCTTGTGGACAAGCTCCCATTATCTCAGGACAACAGGCAATATTGAAATGATGGCCTAGTATTTATCATGGATTTTTTATTGCAAAAGAACATTAATCAAAACACAAAGTAAACACCTAAAATAAAAGCAAAATATGGTACAGATGATACATACTGAACTCAGGGGCTAGCTTGGAGGATCTGGAAGGTCAACGGTCTCCTCCGGCTCATCAAACTTGTCACCTTTTGTGGATCTTTTCTGTAGCAGATGTCCATCCCCTGAGTGCTGCTTTGCCTTTGTAGACCAACCATTGCCCTGCAACAGCTGATGTTGGTTTTCAGGCACAACCTCTTCTAGTATATCAATGAAAAAGTAGGCCTCATCTAGAGGGGGTTGATGGACTGTGTTGAACACATTTAGCTTTATTTTCCGATTTTGGATCCAGTGCTTTGTAGCAATACGTAACTGGAACGAAGTGCATTAGTGGCCAAAAGGGCCTGTTTAAAATCACTGGTATGGAAGACACACATATGCTTGACTCCATGTCTAGCACTAAAAAGTCAACAGGGTAAAAGAACTTGTCAACTCCCACCAGGACATCTTCAATGACCCCTACAGGCTTCCTTTCAGATCTGTCAGCCAGTTGCAAGACCACATGTGTGGGCTTCAACTCTCCTAAGCCCAGCTTCTCATATACTGTATATGGTAGTAAATTCACACTGACTCCCAGATCCAATAAGGCTTTCTCAATTTTATGATCCCTAATGATGCAGGGGATAGTGGGGACTCTAGGGTCTTGAAGTTTTATGGGGGTTGCAATAGACAAAATTTGCTTTACCTTTTCTATTGAAAAGACCTTCTTGGATAAATGTATCCTAGACTGTCTTTTATGGGTGCATAGCTCCTTTAGAAACTTGGCATAGGTTGGAATTTGCTTGATTGCATCAAGTAAAGGCAAGTTGATCTTCACTTGCTTATAAGTTTCCATCATTTCCTCTATTTTACCTTGCCCTTTGTCGAAAGGGGAGGTGCTTGCAATGCCTTGGTAAATGGAAAATATGGGACTACTCTCTTATTTGCAGCCTTAGCCAATTGGTCATCTTTCTTTTTAATTTTTTTATTTTCTTGAGAATCCTCATTCTCTTTCTTATTCAAATTGGGTTGTTCCTGGTTGTCCACCATTGGTGGCTCTTGTCCTTTCGAAAACCACTTCTTTTTCTTTTTCCAAATCTCTGACAGGCTCACAGCCTACTTGATTATCCACCAGCCTTCCACTCCTCAATGTAGTAATAGATTTAGCTTCCTCATAGGTGAAGGAAACTTCACCCACTACAAACTGATTCCTTGAGTTATCCAATGGTTGGGTAGGCAGCCTCCCTTCCTCTCTCTTAGTCAAAGAATTAGACAGCTGACCAAGATGGTCTTCTATCTATTTAATACTTTGGCTGTGAGAGTGCACAGTTTGAGATAAGGGACCCAAATTCTGTAATGAGGCCAGAATTTGTTCCTCAAAAGAAAGTGATCTCATAGATGAAGGGGGTGCAGGTTGCTGCACAGGTTGGGCCACAGGCTAGGTCATGGGCTACTGGCAATGAGGCTTGGGAACATAACTTTGGTGGTAGGGTTGAGCATTTTTGTAGGGCATGGGCTGCTATGGTTCCTGCTGCTAGTTTGGGTAGTATCTTGTCTCCACCTCAAGTTGGAGTGGTTTCTCCATTGGTACCCAGCAGCAGACTGTTGCCCATAGGACTGGGTGGCAGCCACATGCTCTAGAACAAAATCTAAAAATTGGATAGCGGAGGGGCATTCCCTCAAGGGAGTGAGTGGGGGACTGGCATATAGCACATGCCTCCTCCACTCTAGCAGCCATGGGTGACTGCATTGTTCCCATGAGCTTATCAAATCTCAATGCCAAACTATCCAACTTTCTTCTCTAAATCACTATGCACATTTACCTCATACATCTTCCCCCTGGTAGTATTCTCCGTCACCATTCTAGGAGGATCTAAATCCCTAGACAAAGTCTCCCTTTGCATGGAGTTCTCACTAATGATATCAAACAACTCCCAAGACTCCTCAGCAGTTTTGTGGAGGTAAGTACCACCACAAGAGGCATCAACCATATCCCTGCTTTTGGAGTCAATCCCTTGATAGAAACTCTGGACAAGTTGCCATTCAGGGATTTGATGATTGGGACATTTCTTCAGGAGTTCTTTGAATCTCTCCCAAGATTGGTGAAAATCCTCAATTGGATCTTGAGAAAATGAGATAATGCCCTTCCTCAATTGGCTTGTCTTGGACAGGGGGAAAAATTTGGCCTAAAATTGACATTAAAGATCACTCCAGGATTGAATGGCCAAAAATTGGCTCTATCCTTCAATGAAAAATGAAAGAGTCTCATCCTGGTTGCCTCCTCCCCCAAACCTGTGATATTGAAAGTGGTGCACAGTCCTAAGAATTCATCAATGTGTTTGTATGGATCCTCTTCGGTCAGGCCATAGAATGAGGGTAGCATCTGGATTATGGAAGTCTTAATTTCATAATTTCCTTGAGCAGCAGGGAATTGAATGCAGAAGGGGGTATTGTAAACCCCTAGGCTGTGTTGCTCACCCATTTCGACAGATTCATTTAGAGTTTTAGGCTGTGTTGCTCACCCATTTCGACAGATTCTGCTATAACAAATGTGGGTGAAATGTGTCTAGATCTGAGAATTCTTTTAACCTCTAGATTTAATGGAACAATCTGAGGGTTTAGAGTTCTCCTTCCAAATATACACCACTCACAATCTTACTGCAGAGCAAATCTTCAAACACAATAATTCGGAACAAAAATAAATGACCAATGAATCTAAAACAAAATCAACAGATCTGACAAATTAACAGGGGTAGAGGGAAGCAAACTCAAGAGCAGCCTCTAGCACAATGTTCTTCCTTAGCAGCAGCTACAGATCTGATGAAATGACAAAAAGAACTAGAAAACAATAAGACTTACAAACACAGTTAGTGAAAAATCAAATAAACTATCACAGATCTATGATCTAAACTAAAACAAACTTAGATCTACCAAATTAAAAGCACACCTCCCCGGCAGCGGTGCCAAAAAACTTGTTGGTAAACGGCCTTGCATTCAAAAAGGGGTTTAAATTCACTCAATTCAAGGCAGATCACACACACAGACCTACAAGTATTCAGGGCCTATTGTAGTAAGTTTTAAAAGAGTAAGTAAGGGAATGTCCATAGGGAAGTGAGTTCAAAATATGGTAAATCTCTAGATCTGAAAAAGATCTGGCACCCTACCTAATACTAGGTTAGTAAAAGAAAGGGGAGAGGTTTTAAAGGGTTGTCACTTAAACTAAACTACAAATAAAATGCAGAATTAACTGATATCGAGTCCAGAGTTCAGATCTCACAATTGGAAGGGATTAAAAATATAAAATAGAGAAGAACGGCTTGGAGTTTGAACTTACTGCAATTGGGTGGAGCTGATCATGTCACAGGGAATTCAAAGCACACCAATCCCTCAGCTGGCTACAAGCACAACTGCAGAGTAGAAGAATCTACTATAAACCAAGGGATTTGACTGATCTTAAGTCTATGATCTATCCACTTCAATGGTCACAGACCATCCTATAGACTTCATCCGACCTAAAGGTTTAAGGTGAAAGAATCCAAGTGAAACCAGAGATTGAACTGATCTTAAGGCTATGGTCTGTCCACTTCAATGGTCACAGACCATCTTATAGATTTCTTCCAACTCAACGATTTTAATCAGAGCATTAAAACCACTACAGATGTTGTAATTATCAGGTCACAGACATAGGTAATTGCAGAGATATCAGATCTAGGGAGTTCAAATGGTATCGAAGAAGTCTACTAGTTAAGTGGGTGAGCTGATCAGTAAACTGTTCTTGCTTCTTAGTGTGCTTGATTTATTTGTGTTTTGAAAACAGGTTTGCAACTGCTATGTTATAATGAATCTAGAATATTAAAAAGAGTAAAGAAATATCAGCATAGATAGAAGTGAATTAGCCTGCAAGATCAGGGCCAATTGTAGCAAGTTTTAAATGTAAGTGAGTAAAAGATCGTCCACAGAGAATTTGTCTAAAATGCAAGATAAACCTCCAGATCTGAGCTACCAGATCTGGCCTCTTATCCTATCTAGAAAGTACATAAGATGGGAGGTTGAACTTGTCACATTAACTAAATGATAAAAGTAAAAATTAAACTAAATGATCCAGATCCGAGTTGGGGGAACGTTTGAGGTATAAAAAATGGAGAAGTAATATCTAACTTTGATTTGGTCCTTGAAATCTAATGAGAATGACTGCAGCTCAACTGAGAAATGATCCAATCTTCATCTGGCTACAAGCGCAGATGTAAGAGAAATAAATCTAATTCAAGGATTAGGTTTAAGCTTATGGCTATGGTCTGTCCACTTTAATGGCCACAAACCATCCAATAGTCTTTAATCCAAATCCTTAATTTAGAACAAGAAACATCACTACAAATGCCGTGAGAGACTAGGTTTCAAACACTAACTCTCACAGTATTAATGAATCAAGGGAAATTGCATGAAAAATAGTAAATCTAAAGGAGTCTAATGCAATAAGGAGATCAGAGGGAACCCTTAACATGAGTCCAATGGAGAATACACGGTTTATAGCAACCTTTTCAAATTTACCATTACAATTACAGAGCACAGCTTAAACAACTCTCAGATTTGTAGTCTTGAATACAACTCTCCTTTGAATTACAGAAGTATCTCACAGCTCTCAATTGCAAGTAAAAGTGAGGCTATTACAGGGATTTCAGACAAACTATCTGATTTGGAAATGAGGGAATAGGAATGAAACTCAAAATCTGGATGCCCCAAATTGGGCAAATGGTTCGTCTATTTATAGTTTTCCCTAAGTCCAGCTCAGATGTGTATTAACCAATCAGAAGTGCTCAGATCTGTATCGACCAATGGTAGTCGAGCACAAGGATCCAGATCTGTTCTGGCCAATCAGAATTTCTCGATCTGGTTCAGCCAATTAGGTGATAAAAGCATCAATTATGTTATGCATTTTGAAAGTCTGTTAGAGTTTCTAGAAATTCCCGTTAAGTTATTTCATCTCTGGGTGCTCAGGTGGGGTGGAATATGCCTTAGCTTCATGCTTAGAATCCTCTGGAATGTCCCTAGGTTTTTAAATGCGTTGGGATGCGTGAAACAGATTACTGAATTGCCCTTGCAAAAGCTGGGAATCTCCAGAATACCTTTTCGCATAGCTTAGGGGACTATTCGCAAGGTGTTGTAACTCCTGAAGCTCTTTTCGCAATGTTCTGGTTCTGTTCGAATTGAGTTTTCTTCTTTTCGAAAAGGTCAATCATCTCTTCGTAGAGTTCAGGTGCTTTTCGAAAGCTAAGCCTGGAGT
Source organism: Chloranthus sessilifolius (assembly GCA_021018995.1). Taxonomy (NCBI): domain Eukaryota; kingdom Viridiplantae; phylum Streptophyta; class Magnoliopsida; order Chloranthales; family Chloranthaceae; genus Chloranthus; species Chloranthus sessilifolius. The sequence continues at coordinate 85,757,810 of CM037594.1, read as the reverse complement.
TTTAGTTCTTTTCGCAGAGTTCAGGTTCTTTAGTAACGTGTGTTCTTTCGAAAGTACTCTGTAGTGCATTTTTCTGTTCGAATTGCTCCATACTTCTTTTCTGGGTTGAGACCAGGTCTTTGCCTCTTCAATTCAGACCTTTTAATAGCTAGTGAGGTTGTCTCTTCTCTTTCTTCCTTTGGATTGACATGGATTGTCATCTTTTTGGCACTTTTAAGCTGCTTTTATGGTTAAGTCTGCCTTTATTGTTAGTTGAAATACAAGCACTTAAAACACTTATTTAGTTCTCTCAAAGGTCTATCAAGACTCAGGTTAAGGGGTGAAAAATGGTATTTTTCAGTTCTCAACACACCCCCAAACCTAAGCTTTGCTAGTCCCTGAGCAAAGACAAAAAAAAACAAAGTATACTGCCACTTTTGTAGGGAGCACAGTTGCATTTAGCATATGCAACAAGCCTTTTAAACCCCTAGGTGATCCCTAGTGGAGGAGTGAAGTCTCCTGAGGGTTTTCAGTGAAGGTACCCACAAACTTCTCCAATGAATCATTTAAGATTACAGCAGCTTACATACAATAACTTTCATCCAATCTGCTTATTCACACCGTGATCACTATGTTGTAAGAAGATTTTTCAAAAAAAACATCAGTTCAAAACTAAAATTCTGCTGTAATTCTTGTTACTACTCAGTTAATTTATGTCAAAGGTTATTTACAAGAAAAATTAATGAACAGCTTGCCTTCTATTTAGGAATCCAGCTTCGATGTTACCCCAATGAGTTGATTTCAAACCCAACTCTCACCAGGATTTTCACTCAACATGCAAGTAAGAGGGTTGTACTATTTCACATGGCTCAAGAGCAGTTACAGCCCTCAAATAGGACTGTAAGCATGAGCATAGGCATTGCTTTTAGTTCGGAATTCACTGCTCTTTTCACCATAGATTACACAAATTCTTATCTCCATGTGATAGCTCAATCCATCATTGATCAGTAAGGACTTTACTGGGGTTGTAATGTGGCTTATGGGTGAAATTTGTCAAGAATAAAGGGGTGGAATGGTGTTCAAATTTGAGAAGTCAGTCAAGGTAAGGAGGTGATATACAAACCTTCTTTACTTCAGCATATTTTCATTTTCTTCTTTGAATTTCCAGAGCCAAAGTGGCCATCTTTTTCTCTTTCTTTTTCAAACTTCCAATGAAATGCCTTCTCTCTTTTTGTTTTGCTCAAATATATATATATATATATATATTTTATTAGCATTGACTGGAATGCCACATTTCCTCTGCTGTTACATCATTGCCTTCAACTTGTACTCTTCTTTATCAAATTGTTACTCAATTCTCCTTTCTTCAGCTTCCTTTCCTTTATCTTCTGACTTCTCGGAGTGAGGGTTAGGCTAAATGAAGTTGATGAGGTTATTAGATGAGATTTCAAAGGAATCTTAGATTTGTACAGCTCAAATGGTGTGTATCAAGGGCAGTTTCAAAAGGTGGGGCTTTGTAAGGTTCAAACTGTCCAAAAGGAGGCCTTACATCATGTCTTTAATATCATGAGTGCTATCAAATTATTTCAATTTGGATATGTGTAACTTCTAGTGCAAGTAAGCAGATTCAATTAGTCCTAAAACTAAAAAAAATTGCCAATTCATACCTCCAAAGAATACATTTCAGGCCCAAACCTCACTGGGTGTGGTTTTTTTATCAAATTCCTGAGATGTATCCTCACTGTTTTCCTTCTTTTTAGGTTTACTAAAACATCAATTTTCTTTTGAAAATTTCCTGACATTCACTTCATGAAAGTATTAGAATTACACTAGAAATTAATTTCAAAAAGTTTTTAACTTCATCATATTTTTCTTTTTTCAAAACAGTAGGTGTGAAATTACTTTATTTTCAAAAATTCCACTGATCATAAGCTGTACTGATGTTAACTCAATTATTGATTATTGACATTTCTGTCACACCCCCAAACCAAAGGGGAGCAGGGTCCACACTAGTCCAAAGCAGAGAAGAGACATAAGTAAGAAAAAAAAAATAATCATGATGACAAGAGGACAGACAGAAATGCACAGTAATTTCACAAGAAAAACCAGAATATATATTACAAACTTATACCACAGATAAGTACAAAGTGCTTTAGTAACTGGGGTCAAAATCTGTATCATAAGTTGGTTCAATTGGCTCAGAACTGGAGTCACTGTCAGAATCAGAACTAGAATCAGTATTGGAGTCTGAACTTGAGTGAGCTTTCTCCTGGATTGTGTTTTGCAGTTCAGTGTATTCCTCTGATTTGATCTTTTTGGTGAGGCCAATGTACTTGCCAAGTCTAGTGGTCTTCAGTTTTTCCTGGTCAAGCTGTGCTTGCAACATGGTCACCTTTGTGCTGCTCACTCCGAACCATCTGAAAGGTTTGACCCAGCAAGTCCTTCATTTTCTCTCTCTCAAATTTCATAAATAACTCCAATTTCTGAATCTGGTTGTCATAAGGGGTTCTAATGTAGGCTTGTAAATCAGCTAACCCCTTTAGAACATCTCTACAGATATAAGGATTTTCTTCCATGGTTCTTCTGAGGGTGGCAAATCTGGGAAGGGGAATGGAATGGTAGGGGACCAAAGGTGTCCCAGCTGTGGGAGGGGGAGAAGAAGTGTCCAGAAGGAGGACTTCAGGGTTGGTCTGAGTGGCTTGCTCAGAGAAAGTGAGGAGTGGTGAAGGGGACGCAACTAGAGGGACTTCAGGTTCAGTTTGGGTAGCATGGGCAGTAGTGGTGGGGGTGGGCAGATCAACCAATACTAGCTCTGGTTCAGTTTGGGTAGCATGGGAATCAACAGTAAGTACAGGGGTAATGGTGGTTGTGTGGGATGTGGAGGCTAAGGTTTGGAGAAGGTCATTGGTCACAGACTGGTTTTCTGTGTTGAGTTGTAGTTGGGCTTGGATGGATTGGAGGTAGGCAAGTATTTGGTTAATAGATGCAAGTGGGGGAGAGGTGGGCATAGCAGGGACTGGTACAACTGAAGTGGAGGGTGGAGGTGCAATGGCTGTAAAGGGAGAAGTAGGTAAGTGAGTGAAATGATGAGGGTCAGGTATAGGGATAGGTTCAAGCCCCACGGTTTCAAAAATAGATCCCATTAAGGAGGAAAGGCCTGTTCAGTGGTGTATGGGATACTTCAGGTGTGTGGGCTGAATGAGCAGGTGAATTTGAGGGGCTTTGGAGCAGAGGAGTGCAGGGAGATTGGGCATTAAAGTCTGCAGCCAAAACATGGGCATTGGTGGGAGAACTTGGTGGTGTGAGTATGGTTGGAGTGGTTGGTGTAGAGGGGGAATCTATAATTGGCATAATGGAGGGTATGGGAATGGGACAACTGGGATAGGTGAAGTGGCAGGGGCTGGACTAGGGGAGGAGGGAAAAAGGCCAACTTCCTCAAGAATTGGTGCAACTGAAGAGCTGGTCACCATGGGAAGGATAGTTTCTTCAAAAATGGGTGCAGCTAAAGAGCTGGTCACCACAGGGTCTGGCAGAGCTGCTTCAAGAAGTGGTGCAGCTAAAGAGCTGGTCACCTCAGGATCTGGCAAAACCGGTTCTAAGGGTGCTGCAGGGGCAGGTTCATTAACAAACAGAGTGCAGGCAGTGCAAGTTCATTAACATGCAGTGCAGTGTGTTCACCTTCCTCTCTCATTCTTCTCAGCATGGCTTGGCTTGTAGTCCAAGCCTTTTTCCCAAAATTGTGAGGAGCAATGACTTCAAATGGCTCCTCGTTATCAATGTCGAACTTGGCTCTGAGGAGGGCTGTGATCAATCTACCAAATGGGAGGTCAGCTAATTTCTGCTCCTTTTTTAACTTAGCACTAATATCAGCCATGGCTTCAAAAATTAACATAGGGGCATTGAAAAGCCGCCTTAGAAAATGAAAGAGAGCCTAATTGGTGTTCTCCTCTCTTGGTTGTGCCCGTTGACATATAAACTTCCCCTTAAAATGGAATCCATCAATAGAAATTGGGGGCAGGTCTCTCCTCATGATGGGTATCCGGTGCCAACAATTCCTTGGGTTAAATGTACCATTTCTCTAAAGGAGGCTATTTCTGGAGCAGCCAATGGACCAGAAGGATCAAATTGGAAGGGTATCCCCAAAGCATTCCCTATGTCTTCAAATGTGACAGTAAGATCGCAATCATCAATAAAGATAACCAGGGTAGGGACATCAGCATCTCTTTCAGTGACCTTCACTAGGTTTTGGTACCATAACTTCACCATTCGTGGGTAAATTTTCTCTGGCAAGGGGGTAAGGATATTGCTTAGTGAGGCATCTCTTATGTATCTTAAAGATAACAGGCAATCCGGTTTGTTGACGAAAAACGTTTTGTCCACAATCAGCTCAGGAATTAGCTTCTGAGCTTCAATGAATGGATTTGGCAGTACCAAATGTATAGGCAGAGGAGGAAGCTCAGGCTCAGGACTAGCAGCTGCAGGGATGGGTTCCTCATGTCTCACTTTCTTCCCTTTCTCCACCCTATCCGCTTTATCCATTGATAGTTTTCTTTTGGCTGAAGTTTTGGTTTTTCCTTTTGGGGTAGGTTTGCTAACTTTCTTAGCAGAGGATTTTGGGAACATGACAGCCAACGATTTCTCCGCTTTTCCCATTCTAAATTGATGTATGAAAATGCCCACAACAGATGCTGACACAAAATCAAAATTTTCAAATGATAAACAGAGAGAATGTGCAGAGAAATACCGAGATCTAGGGTTTTTGATTGAACGTGTTGTTTGCTTGCTGAAATCCCCCAGACTAGAAGCTAAAATCCTTCTCTGAAAACTCAAATGATCTAACAAAGGTGAAGAAAAGTGTAGCAAGATTCTCAAATCGCGCAAGGAAAGAAAGAAATAGGGTTTCTGTGGAACAGGTCGCTCTTCAGAAAGCTTTCGAATATGAAACCCTTACTTCTAAAGGGTTTAAATATGCTCAGAGTTAATTTCGGAAAGTCCTTTTTAAGTTTTCAAAAAGTTCCAAAATAGACCTTTTGACAACTGCGAATGGCATCGCATTCATTCAAAAGTTAATAGCTTCAAACATCTTTTCAAAAAGAAACTAGCTTCGTAAATATCTTTTCGAAAAGAAAATAGCTTCAGAATCCAACTATTCAAAAGCAAATCTAAATTGAACTTTGAAAAGATAATTATTACTGCGACTTAACTTTTCACATATTTAAACCATATGAAAAGAGACAAATCATGAATAAAAACAAAAAAAGAAACTAAGCAAAACTATGAAATAAAAACATATTATGATTGTATCTACCATCGATTTTGGGAGGTTCTTGATGATAGATGGGCAGACAGTTCTCGGTATTTTCAATGCATGGTTTGAGCCTCGACCATTTACTTTCAAGATTCTTCCATTACTTGGATCAAGGATGTTGCCTCAATGATGATATATGGCCCTTCCCATCTCGGATCTCAGACTTTCTGAAAAAATTTGAGTTTTGAGTTAAATAACCATACCTTAGAGCCAGCTGTGAACTCTTTTCTCAATAAATTTTTATCATGGAAAGTTTTGACTTTCTTTGTAAAATCTTGAATTTGTGTATGCATCCATTCTCAGCTCCTCCAACTCAGCAAGTTGCAGTTTCCTGTGATTACCAGCAGTAGTTAGATCCATGTTCAATGTTTTAATGGCCCAAAAGGCTTTATATTCTAACTCCACTGGTAAATGGCATGCTTTGCCATAGACCAACCTGAATGGGGACATGCCAATTGGGGTTTTATAGGCTGTCCTGTATGCCCACAATGCATCATTCAGCTTAAAGGACCAATCCTTTCTGTCCTTCTTCACAGTCTTTTCCAGTATATGTTTGATTTCTCTATTGGAAATCTCCACTTGTCCACTGGTTTGTGGATGATATGGAGTAGCTACTCTATGAGTCACAGAGTATTTTTTCAATAAAGTTTCAAAATGTTTATTACAAAAATGGCTTCCCCCATCACTGATAATAGCTCTGGGAAAACCAAACCTGGAAAAAATATGATCCTTTAGAAATTTAAGAACCACTTTGTGATCATTGGTTTTAGTGGCTGTGGCTTCAATCCATTTGGATACATAATCCACAGCTACTAAAATGAAATTATACCCATTGGAAGGAGGAAAGGGACCCATGAAGTCTATCCCCCAAACATCAAACAACTCAACTACCAAAATAGGCTGTAAAGGCATTGAGTTTCTCTTGGAAATGCTGCCCAATTTCGATTCGGCAAGACTTACAATGCTACAGAGCATCTTTGAAAAGTGTAGGCCAATAAAATCCACTGTAAAACCTTTGCAGCAATTTTGTTTCCACTAAAATGACCTCCACAGGCCTGCTCATGACACATAGAAAGTATTCTATGAAATTCTTGATCGAGACACATTTTCTTATTATTTGTCTCGCACAACTCTTAAGCAGATAAGGATCTTCCGGATGAAATGTTTAACCTTTGAGAAGAAAAGATCTTTATCCATTTTATTCCAATGTTGAGGAATTCTTCCAAAGAAAAAGTTGACTATGTTTCGCAAACCAAGGAGTGTGTACACTAATGGCAAAAGTTGCTCATCGTGGAAAGATTCATTGATAGGCAGCCTACCAATCTGAGCTGTTAAAACTCTATACAGGTGATCAACGACCACATTCTCCACGCCCTTTTTATCTTTTATCTGTAAATCAAATTCGTGTAATAGGAGAATCCACTGATTAATCTTGGTTTGGTGTCCTTCTTAGATGAAGGTATTTCAAAGCGAGTGGTCGATGAACACCACTATTTGTGAACCCAAGACATATGACTGAATTTCTCTAAAGCAAAAAAAATTGCCAGAGCTCCTTCTCGCTTGTTGTGTAATTGAGTTGTGCATCAATCATTGATCTCTGGCATAAGCTATGACATGAGGCAGTTTTTCCTTTCTGCCCAAGGACATCCCAAAGCATAACTGATGCATCACACATCGCTCAAAAGGTAGTGAATAATTTGGAGGCGCAATATTGGAGCTGAAATCAAACAGTTTTTTAAGAATTCAAAAGCCTTCATGCATTCATTATTGAAAACAAAAGGGACATCTTGGCACAACAAATGACAAAGAGGCTTGGTTATTTTACTGAAGTCCTTAATGAACCTTCTGTAAAATCCAGCATGTCCTAGAAAACTTCTGATTTATTTAACAGTTTTGGGAGGTGGTAAATGTACAATTAAATCAATTTTTGCTCTGTCCACCTCAATGCCCTTGTGGGAAACAACATGGCCAAGGAAAATGCCTTGGGTGACCATGAAATGGCTCTTTTCCCAGCTCAAAACTAGATTGGTTTCTTCACATCTCTGTAATACCAATTTGAGATGATGTAAACACTGGGAAAAACTGTCTCCGTAGATTGAAAAATCATCCATAAAAATCTCCATAAATTGGTCAATCATATCAGAGAAAATGGAATACATGCATCTTTGAAAGGTAGCAGGAGCATTACAAAGACCAAAAGGCATTCTCCTATAGGAAAAAGTGCCAAAAGGGCAAGTGAATGTGGTCTTTTCCTAATCTTGTGGGTACACAGGAATCTGGTTGTAACCACAGTAACTATCAAGAAAACAGTAATAAGCTTTTCCTGCTACCTTATCTAAAATCTGATCAATGAATGGGAGGGGGAAATGGTCTTTTCTGGTCATTGCATTTAATTTTCTGTAATCAATACAGACCCTCCACCCAGTTGTTTGTCTGGTTGACATAAGCTCACCAGAATCTGAGGTTACAACAGTGATCCCAGATTTCTAAGGTACCACCTGTGTAGGTGTTAAGTAGTGAAAAATACCATTTTTCACCCCTAAACATGAGCCTTGAAAGACCCTTGAGAGGACTAAATAAGTGCTTTAGTGTTCATATTGCAGCTAACCAAAAAGACAGGTCCAAGTCCGAAAACCATCCTAAAATGATCAAAAAGCTGACAACGCATGTCAAGCTCAAAGAGGGAGTGAAGAAATAGCCTCAGCAATGGCTAAAAAGGTCCTAAAAGAGCAAGAAAAGACCTGAAGAAGAAGAATGGGAGCCTAGAGTTCAATTCGCAAAGAACTTCTACTATTCGCAAAGAACCTTGACCTTTGCGAAAAGAAGAAAACACTCTGCGAAAAGAAGAAAAATGCTTTGCGAAAAGATCTCCTGAAGCCAAAATGCTTTGCGAAAAGATCTCCTGAAGCCAAAATGCTTTGCGAAAAGATCTCCTGAAGCCAAAATGCTTTGCGAAAAGATTTCCTGAAGCCAAAATGCTTTGCGAAGAGAGCTTCTGGAGCCAAATTACTTTGCGAAAAGACCCTTAAACTCTGAAATGGCATATCGGGATTCTGACCACTTTGAAGGGCATTTCAAGAACTCGACGCAATTCCCCAATGCATTTAAAAGCCCAGAGACATTCCAGAAGATTCCAAGCACGAACCAAAGGCATATTTCACCCCACGTGAAAACCCAAAGATGAAATCACTTGGCGGGAACTTCTAAGAAGCTCAAACAGATTTTTGAATTCCCATAATGTAATTGATGCTTCTAACGCTGATTGGCTGAACGGATCGAGCATTTTCATTGGCCGTAAGATCCGGATCCCGGTGCTCGACTCTATTGGTTGATACAGATCTATCCAATTCGATTGGTTGATACACATCCGAGGGCTTAGGGAAAACTATAAATAGGCGAACCATTTGCCCAATTTGGGTATCCAGATTTTAGAGTTTTCATCTCTGCTTTCATTCGGCCGATAGCTTATCCGAACCCCTGTAATCCCTTCTTGTAGTTTACCTTTGAGAGCCATTGTGAGTGATTTGTACTTCCAAGTTCGGATTCAAGATCAGAATCTGAGGGCTCTTCGAGAAGCTCATCGTAAGTCCGAGGGCTCTCTAAGAAGTGCTCGTAATTGTAACGCTGGATTTTAAAAGGTTGTCAGTAATTTGTGTCTTCTCCATTGGAGTCATGTCGAGGGTTCCGAATGATCACCTTAGTGCATTAGACTTCTTTAGATTCACTTATCCACATCCAACTTCCTTAATCCAATTCAAAAGTCTCCCCATAAGGATGTCAAGCAATACGTAACTGGAACGAAGTACATCTTCATGTTACGAACTAAAGAATAGGCCACAACTAGGCAGCGGATCTGTGACCATTTAAGTGGGGATGATCACACCATAAGTCTAAACCTATTCCTTAATTCGATTTATTTCTCTTACATCTGTCTTTGGTAGCCGGATGAAGATTGAATCTGCCTGCTTGAACTACAGACTCTCCATTAAAATTGAGGCTAAAGTACATGAAGCTATTATTTCTGCATTTGTCTTATTTTAAACATCTCCCCAACTCGGATCTGGATCATGTAATTAGTTCTTTTCTTTATTTGCTTATAGTTAAATGTGACACAATCCAACACTCTCTTTTATCTATTATTCTTTTTAGATAATTATAGAGCCAGATCTGGTAGCACAGATCTGGAGGTTTATCTCTCAGTTTAGACAAACTTCTCTGTGGACGATCTTGAAATACTTACTTTTAAAACTTGCTACAATTGGCCCTGATCTTGCAGGCCAGTGTTAGCCCCAATGTGCTGATATCCCTTTCATAAGTTAACATCCATATAACTTAGCATTCTTTAATTCTTTAATTATTGATTTATAATGCACATAATTTTGGCACACTTGGAGCGACAACAAGTTTTTGGCGCCGTTGCCGGGGAAGTTTGTTCTAAAATAGATAAACCTATGTTTATTTTCATTTATTTTAATTTTTGCTTTAAACCTGCACTTTGCATTCCAAGTGCTTGATTAAATGTCTCTGACAGATTTTGTATAGAAAACTTTTATTTCTTTTATGAAATTTTTTTATTTTTTATTTTATTTTTATTTTGAGTTTTTATTCTTTGCCTTCTAGTTATTTGAATAAATCTGCCACTCTTTGTCTTTTGTCAAATTTGGGCGATAGCTTGAGTTTTTCTTTTATTTTTGTCAATACTTGAATAAGGTCTTGCTGCGGTTTTGGATGTTTGCGGATCTGGGCGTGATCCAAAGAATCTCTGGACCAAAAGTTGGAGCAGATCTGCTTGAGTTTGCATCCTTCTCCTTTGTATTCATTTTCTATTTTTAAATTCTTGAGAACCAATTCTGAATTGTGTTTAATACATTTTGATTTACATCGAAAATTCAAAAAAAAAAAAAAAAAAAAATGAAAAACGAAAAATAACAAAATTGTTGAAAAAGATGAGGAGGAGAATTTGTTCCTCACCTCCCATTTCCCCATGCAATGAAGTCAGTTCTCCTTTGACAAAGGAAACACAAAAATTGAGGAAATGATGGAGACATTCAAGCAAGTTAAAATTAATCTACCTGCTTGATGCAATCAAGCAGTCCACTATGCAAAATTTCTCAAGGGTGTGCACCCACAAAAGGCAATCTAGGATACATTTATCCAAGAAGGCCTTTCTTGTGGAAAAATCAACCAAGTGCTATCAATTGCAACACCACCTAAGATGCAAGACCACAGGAATCCCCACAATCCCTGCATCATTGGGGAGCACACCATTGAGAAAGCCTTGCTAGATACAGGTGCTAGTGTCAACTGCTTCCCTATTACATCTATGAGAAGCTAGGTTTGGGAGAATTGAAACCCACTCAAGTGGTGTTCTGACTATGTGAATCTGAAAGGAAACCTATGGGGTTGATTGAAGATGTTTTGGTAGGAGTAGACAAGTTTTTCTACCTAGACTTTTTAGTGTTGGACATGGAACCAACCAAAAGTACCATTGCCATCCCTGTCATTAGGAAGACCATTCACAGCTCTGACTAATGCATGCATTCAATGCAGTCGGCATCATGGAGGTGTCTTTTGGAAATATGAAAGTTAAATTGAATGTGTATAATCATTACTCAACCTCAATTCTCTCTGAGGAATGGTTCCATGTTGACATCATTGATGAGCTGGTGGAGGAGTCTTTACAAACATTTACGCAAGGTAAAGACTCCACCAATTTAAAAATAATTGGGGATCCGAGAAAGAAAGAAAAGGAGATCAAATTCAGCAGAGTCTGCTTTGTGCAAGGCACTCACCTGTGATCATCAAGTTCTCTCTCTTGGAGACTGCTCCTCTCCCTCTTCCACAAGTTACCAAGGAAGCTTCAACTCACCTTTGGAAGAAGGCGAGGATGGATGCCTACACTAGCTCCAGTTGTACAAAGAAAAGGTTAAATCATTCCATGATAGGAGCCTCATGAGAAAAGAGTTCATACCGGGGTCCAAGGTATGGTTATAATTTCTGCTGTCTTTTAGGCATGCTGTTTTTTCTCCATTTGCATCCACTTTTCCCATCTGGACTTGCTGAGATCATTTTTTTTTTTTTTTTTTTTTTTAGGAATCATATAGGATAATGAGTAGTGAATCATAGGCTGTTTTGAATATTCAATGGACCCACTAATTTTATTTTCCTTCGAGATTTCTTCATCATAAAGGGTCTCTGTGTGAACCTTTTTTTAATATGTGCTCCCATGCTTCATTTTTTTTTTTCATACACATCATCAACAAAAGGGTCAATCTTATGAATCTTACTTTTCACGTATTCACCTAATCATTTTATAATCACTTAGATTCATAAGTATCTCAGGGCTTTTGGGTTTTGTTTCTTTGGGCTTAGGATACATCATCGGCATTAGATTTTTACATGTTTTAGGAATTTTAGTTTCAAATTCTGTTTTTAGATCACTGATTTTGTTTTCTTTCTTAGGTTAATGTGTCCTCGTTTTCTTGATTTTCGTCATTTTTACTGAGTACAGTTAGTTTGTAACTTTGTTTTCCTATTTGCATTAACAAATTCTGTTTTGTATCAACACTTTTCTATTTTTTTCAACTTTGTATTCAGTCCCTTACCTTGTTTTTACTGTTTCTCTGTTATTAGCATTAGTTTCCTTCCATTTGCATAGTAATCCTTCTATTTGTTAGATTTTATTTAGCAGTTCTAGCGTTGTTTTGTTGATTTTTCTTGCATTTGTATATCATGTTTTTCATTTCCTTGCTCATATCTTCAGTTTTACATTTTTTTGCTGCATATAGTTTAGATTTTTTTTTTTTCTGTTCTTAGTTTTTCTTTCTTCTTTTACCCTGCTGCTCCCAGTCTCTCATTGTCTAGAACATTGAGGACAATGTTCATCTTAGGTTTGGGGGTGTGGCAGACAAGTCCTGCCTAGGGAATAGTTAACATAAGGGCAGCAGAATCACCTAAGTAATTAGGAAATGTATTAATTTACTTAAGAATCATGACAACTAGAAAATTTAAAATTCCTTTGCCAAATTTAGACATTCTAAACCTTGCGATATTCTACATTTCCATGATGATTACACCATAAAAACATACTGGTATCAGCACATAGTAAGTCAAAAGGAAGAGAAAAAGGTAAAGATATACTTAAAAGCTCAAGGAAAAACCATAACGGTGAGAATTGAGCCCATATATTTTCCATCTCTGTTGAAGAGTGACTAAGGCAATTTTTACGATTCAAAGGATTGGTGAGGCATTAGATCCACTAGAAGTTAGGAAACTCCAAATTAAAACAAATGCACTCATGAAGCGAGGAAAAGATCAAGGCCTTCTTTGAATGACTTGAACCTAAGAACCAACCAAGAAAAAATCTGCCTGTTTGTACCCCATTTGAGTACATAAATCCTACAATTCTTCATCAAAAATACTCAAAAGTACTTGAACCTATGGAACCAATTCAGCCTTTCCCTCACTCGAGAATTCGGGAGGTAAAGGAGAAAGAAGCGAAGATGGACCATTTCTGGGCAACATCAAGAAAATGAAGAGAAAATACCTCAAAAAGCAGGCAATATGGTGGTGAGAAAAGAAGAGACAAACAATGTAAAAAAGTTGCAAGCAAAAGGCAAAAAAAGGGACCTTATGTTGAAAATGCAAGATCAAAGAAAGAAGGATCCTTTGTGAATGTGAGAATCTCTGAAAAGAAGAAGAAAGAAGCTAAACTCAAAAGGTGGAGTCATGAACCATCTCACTGCACTTCGAGTTCTCAAATTCAAACCCCTGTTCAAAGCGCCTTTCCTTGAAACTTCACTCCATAAGCCATACAAACAAACCTAGATTAAAAGCCCTTGTGATCCAAAGTTGAGTGAAAGTCATGTGGAGATAAGAAAGTACCCAATCTATGGTGAGGAGATGTCAATGATGCCATTTCCTAAGAATCATGCCTATGCTCATGCTTACAGATCCATTTGGGAGATGTAAGCGCTCTTGAGCTTGAGTGAAATGAACCCTCAACAAAAACAGATGAGAGTATACCACAGTGAGTGTTTGGGTTGGAACTTGAGCACCTTAAGTATGACTTATAACCTAATTTTATCCATAGGATGAGCTTCTTCTTGGCACATTTGTATGATTTTCTATATATCACAGATTGGAAATATTGAAACATTCATGAGGTTTATAAATGTTTAAATTCTGCAAACAATAATCAAATTTTCTGTTTCATCATTGATTCAAGAGTAACTAACCCTTGATTGCTCATTTGATAATATTTGCATTGATGTTAAGCTGTTTCATGGAGAAGTTTGTGGGTACCTTCTTGAAAACCCTCAGAGACTTCACTCCTCCTCTAGGGATCACCTAGGGGTTGAAAAGGCTTATTGCATATGCTAAATGCACAATGCTTCCTACAAAAGTGGCTCTTTACTTTGTTTTTTATGTTTCTTTGCTCAGGGACTAGCAAAGCTTAGGTTTGGGGGTGTGTTAAGTAGTGAAAAATACCATTTTTCACCCCTAAACATGAGCCTTGAAAGACCCTTGAGAGGACTAAATAAGTGCTTTAGTGTTCATATTGCAGCTAACCAAAAAGACAGGTCCAAGTCCAAAAACCATCCTAAAATGATCAGAAAGCTGACAACGCATGTCAAGCTCAAAGAGGGAGTGAAGAAATAGCCTCAGCAATGGCTAAAAAGGTCCTAAAAGAGCAAGAAAAGACCTGAAGAAGAAGAATGGGAGCCTAGAGTTCAATTCGCAAAGAACTTCTACTATTCGCAAAGAACCTTGACCTTTGCGAAGAGAAGAAAACACTCTGCGAAAAGAAGAAAAATGCTTTGCGAAAAGATCTCCTGAAGCCAAAATGCTTTGCGAAAAGATCTCCTGAAGCCAAAATGCTTTGCGAAGAGAGCTTCTGGAGCCAAATTACTTTGCGAAAAGACCCTTAAACTCTGCAAAATGGCATCTTTGAGATTCTGACCACTTTGAAGGGCATTTCGATAAACTCTGCCAGCGCAATGTAATTAAAGCCGAGACATTCGAAAGATTCCAAGCACAAACCAAAGGCATATTCATGAAAACCCAAAGATGAAATCACTTGGCGGGAACTAGAAGCTCAAACTTTTGAATTCCCATAACAATTGATGCTTCTAACGCTTTGATTGGTGAACGAGATCGAGCATTTTCATTGGCGAACAGATCTGGATCACGGTGCTCGACTCCTATTGGTTGATACGGATCTATCCAATTACGATTGGTTGATACACATCTGAGGTGGCTTAGGAAAACTATAAATAGCGAACCATTTGCCCAATTTGGGTATCCAGTTTTAGAGTTTTCATCTCTGTTTCCCTCATTCCGGTCGGATAAACTTATCTGAACCCCTGTAATCCTTCTTGTAGTTTACCTTTGAGAGCCATTGTGAGTGATTTGTACTTCCAAGTTCGGATTCAAGGCATCAGAATCTGAGGGCTCTCTCGAGAAGCTCGAGTAAGTCGAGGGCTCTCTAAGCCGTGCTCGTAATTGTAACGTTGGATTTTAAAAAGGTTCTTTGTAATTTGTGTCTTCTCCATTGGAGTCATGTCGAGGTTACGAATGATCACCTTAGTGCATTAGACTTCTTTAGATTCACTTATCCACATCCAACTTCCTTAATTCATCATCCTGCGAATTAGCGTTGGTAACCTAATTCAAGCGGCATTCTGATGATGTTCATGTTACGAACTAAAGAATAGGCCCTGACTAGCGTGATATCTGTGACCATTTAAGTGGATGATCACGACCATAAGTCTAAACCTATTCCTTAATTCGGATTTATTTCTCTTACATCTGTGCTGGTAGCCAGATGAAGATTGAATCTGCTCTGTTGAACTACAGACTCTCCATTAAAATTCAGAGGCTAAAGTACATGAAGCTATTATTTCTGCATTTATCTTATTTTAAACATCTCCCCAACTCGGATCTGGATCATGTAATTAGTTCTTTTCTTTATTTGCTTATAGTTAAATGTGACACAATCCAACACTCTCTTTTATCTATTATTCTTTTTAGATAATTATAGAGCCAGATCTGGTAGCACAGATCTGGAGGTTTATCTCTCAGTTTAGACAAACTTCTCTGTGGACGATCTTGAAATACTTACTTTTAAAACTTGCTATAATTGGCCCTGATCTTGCAGGCCAGTGTTAGCCCCAATGTGCTGATATCCCTTTCATAAGTTAACATCCATATAACTTAGCATTCTTTAATTCTTTAATTATTGATTTATAATGCACATAATTTTGGCACACTTGGAGCGACAACAAGTTTTTCCACCCAAGCTGAATCTGAAATGGGGTAAATGACCCCTGCATCCAACAACTTAACAACCTCTTTCATGACCACTTCTTGCATATGAGGGTTCAACCTCCTTTGCATTTCCCTAGAAGGCTTTGCATCTTCTTCCAAATGGATTTTGGGCATGCAAACAGCTGGACTAATTCCTCCCAAATCAGCAATACTCCAGCCAATTGCCTTCTATGTTCTTTCAAAACAATCAACAGCTCTTCCTCTTGCTCCTTTGTGAGGGAGGAAGAAATAATTGCAGGCAATGATTTATGATCTCCTAAAAACACATATTTCAAATTTTTTGGTAGTGAGTTCTAAATCTTGAAATTTGAGAAAAGAAGGTAACAAAGGTACCTTATTTGTTTGTGGAAGGGGAAGAGTAGCGGTTTCAAGAAGAGAAACTTCGATTGATTATGAGTTCCTTGCACAACATTTATTTCCTCGAATTTGAGATACAAAGCTATTTCTTCCTTAGAATTTCCCCAAGCATCTTTAACATACATGGTGAAATCTTCACCTTCGAGACTTATAAAGTCCCTTCTACCAGTTCATCAATAGATCAACATGAAAACATTCTTGAGCTGAATTGAGGTTGTGTATTGCATTATAAACATTTAATTTTACCTTCATGTTTCCAAAGAGACTTTCCATAATACTGGACACTGCATTGAATGCAAGCATTTTTTGTAGCCAGGAATGGTCTTCCCAAAATGACAGGTATGGAAGTTTTGCTTTTGGTAGGATCCATGTCCAAAACTAGAAAATCAGCAGGATAGAAAAATTTATCTACTCCCACCAATACATCTTCAATCATCCCAACTGGCTTCCTTTCAGATCTGTCTGCTAGTTGTAACACCACATGAGTGGGTTTTAATTCTCCCAAACCTAGTTTCTCATATCTGAATATGGAGTAGGTTGACACTAGCACCCGGATCTAATAAAGCCTTTTCAATGGTATGTTCTCCAATAATGCAAGGGATTGTGGGGATTCCGGGATCTTGAAGTTTAGGAGGTGTGGCAATGGATAACACGATTAACTCTTTCCACAAAGAAAGACTTTCTTGGATAAGCTGTATCCTAGGCATCTTTTGTGAGTGCAAACATCTTTCAAAAATTTTGCATATGCTGGAATTTGTTTGATTGCCTTAAGCAAAGGTAGATTTATCTTGACTTGCTTGAAAGTCTCCATCATTTCATCTATTTTTGTGTTCCCTTTATCAAAAGGGGATACAGATTTCATTGCATGAGGAAATGGTAAATGAGGAACTAGTCCTTCATCTATAGCTTTGGAAGCATTTTCAGAAATTTTTTGAATTTTTTGTTTTTCATTTGTTTGATTTTTCTGAGGTCCATCAGCACCCCCACTGCTATCATTATGCTGCTATTGCTGCATATCTTTATCTTTTTCCTCATTTTTTTCTTCTTCAGTACCCACTTTGTTATTTATAATTCTTCCACTTCTCAAAGTTGTGACAGTTTTTACTTCTTCATGTGAATTAGAAGCTTCTCCAACCATGAACTGTCCTTTGGGATTGTTCAAAGGTTGGCTGGGTAAGTTTCCTTCTTCTCTTTTGGCCAAAGTATTTGAAAGCTGTCCCAATGTTTCTTCAATCTTCTTTATACTCTGGCTGTGAAAATTCACAATCTGAGTTAAAGATCCTAAATTCTGGAGTGAATTTAGGACTTGATCTTCAAAAGAAGGGGACCTGGAAGGGGTTTGAACTGGAGCAGATTGCTGCACAGGTTGTTGTGGAATGGGTTGCTGAAAATTTGGTTTGGCATAAAAATTCTGCTGATAAGGCTGTGCAGTTTTGAAAGGCATTTGGTTCTTTGGTTGTTGCTGCTGTTGTGATTGATAATTCCCTTGGTTCCACCTCAAATTGGGGTGCCCTCTCCATGGATATTCATTTGACTGCATCTGTCCAAATGATTGAACAGCATGAGCTTGTTCCACCATTAAATCTGGGAACTGTGGTGCGGTAGGACATTGGTCAATTGAATGAGTAGGGGACTGGCATATCAGACATGCCTCCTCTACTCTTGCAACATTTGAATTTTTAAGTGAGTTCATCAATCTATCAAACTTTGTGGTTAAATTGTCCATCTTTCTTTCCAACTCATTCACCTCATAAATCTTCCCTTTGGTGGGTTGCTGATTGTTCAACCTAGCAGGATTTTCAATATCTCTTGACAGAGATTCCTGTTGAGTTGAGTTTTCATCAATTACTTCAAATAAGTCCCAAACCTCCTCAACTATTTTTTGCAAGTAAGTGCCTCCACAGGAGGCATCCACCATATTTTTGCCTTTTTGATCAATTCCTTGATAGAAGCTTTGAACTAGCTACCATCTGGGAATTTGATGATGAGGACATTGCCTTAAAAGTTCCTTAAATCGTTCCCATGGTTCATGGAAAGTTTCAGTTGAGTTTTGTGAGAAAGAAATGATACTTTGTCTCAATTGGCTTGTTTTAGACATTGGGAAATATTTGGCTAAAAATTGACACTGTAAATCATTCCAAGAAGTGATACTATTTGGTGCTAACATAGATAACCATGCTCTAGCTTTATCCATTAATGAAAAAGGAAAGAGCCTAAGCTTGGTTGCTTCTGGACCAAGTCCAGCTATGTTGAATGTGGTGCAAAGAGCCAAGAATTCATCCACATGTTTGTATGGATCTTCCTTACTCAACCCATGGAAGGAAGGAAGCATTTGGATGGTCAATGATTTGATCTCATAATTTCCTTCAACAGTAGGAAATTGAATGCAAAAGGGAGAATTATAAGCACCAGGTGCAAAGTAATCCCTCAAAAGTCGAGGTTCTTCACCCATAGTAGCAGAATTCTGTGTTGTTTGTTTGGTTCGTAGTAGCCTTTAAACTTCTAAATGCAGTGGGACAATCTCAGGGCTGAGAGTCCTCCTACCAAACATACAACTCAGAATAAAAAAATCTGATTATTCATAGCAAACCTTCATAATTCCTTTTTAAGTAGTTTCCCTTCTTCAAAAATTGGATATGAATAACTGCACAGGTATAAACAATAGAATAGTTTAGTACTGATATAAAAATAAAAGTGAAAACTTAGGTCTACCTATTTTAGAACAAATTCCCCGGCAACGGCGCCAAAAACTTGTTGTTGCTTCTTAGTGTGTTTGATTTATTTGTGTTTTGAAAACAGGTTTGCAACTGCTAAGTTATAATGAATCTAGAATATTAAAAATAGTAAAGAAATATCAGCACAGATAGAAGTGAATTAGCCTGCAAGATCAGGGCCAATTGTAGCAAGTTTTAAATGTAAGTGAGTAAAAGATCGTCCACAGAGAATTTGTCTAAAATGCAAGATAAACCTCCAGATCTGAGCTACTAGATCTGGCCTCTTATCCTATCTAGAAAGTACATAAGATGGGAGGTTGAACTTGTCACATTAACTAAATGATAAAAGTAAAAGTTAAACTAAATGATCCAGATCCGAGTTGGGGGAACGTTTGAGGTATAAAAAATGGAGAAGTAATATCTAACTTTGATTTTGTCCTTGAAATCTAATGAGAATGACTACAGCTCAACTGAGAAATGATCCAATCTTCATCTGGCTACAAGCGCAGATGTAAGAGAAATAAATCTAATTCATGGATTAGGTTTAAGCTTATGGCTATGGTCTGTCCACTTTAATGGCTACAAACCATCCAATAGTTTTTAATCCAAATCCTTAATTTAGAACAAGAAACATCACTACAAATCTGCATGAGAGATTAGTTACAAACACTAATTCTCACGGGATTAATGAATCAAGGAAATTGCATGAAAATGTAAATCTAAAGAGTCTAATGCAATAAGGAGATCGGAGGAACCCTTAACATGAGTCAATTGAGAATATACGGTTTCGGCAACCTTTCAAATTCACCGTACAATTCCTGAAGCGCTTAAACAACTCTCAGATTTGTAGTCTTGAATACAACTCTCCTTTGAATTACAGAAGTATCTCACAGCTCTCAATTGCAAGTAAAAGTGAGGCTATTACAGGGATTTCAGACAAACTATCTGATTTGGAAATGGGGGAATAGGAATGGAACTCAAAATCTGGATGCCCCAAATTGGGCAAATGGTTCGTCTATTTATAGTTTTTCCTAAGTCCAGCTCAGATGTGTATCAACCAATCAGAAGTGCTCAGATCTGTATCGACCAATGGTAGTCGAGCACAAGGATCCAGATCTTCGATCTGGTTCAGCCAATCAGGTGACAAAAGCATCAATTATGTTATGCATTTTGAAAGTCTGTTAGAGTTTCTAGAAGTTCCCGCCAAGTTATTTCATCTCTGGGTGCTCACGTGGGGTGGAATATGCCTTCGCTTCATGCTTAGAATCCTCTGAAATGTCCCTAGGTTTTTAAATGCATTGGGATGTGTGAAATAGATTACTGAATTGCCCTTGCAAAAGCTGGGAATCTCCAGAATACCTTTTCGCATAGCTTAGGGGACTTTTCGCAAGGTGTTGTAACTCCTGAAGCTCTTTTCGCAATGTTCTGGTTCTGTTCGAATTGAGTTTTCTTCTTTTCGAAAAGGTCAATCATCTCTTCGAAGAGTTCAGGTGCTCTTCGAAAGCTAAGCCTGGAGTTTTAGTTCTTTTCGCAGAGTTCAGGTTCTTTGCGAACAGTTCAGGTTCGTTGCGAAAAGTACTCTGTAGTGCATTTTTCTGTTCAAATTGCTCCATACTTCTTTTCTGGGTTGAGACCAGGTCTTTGCCTCTTCAGTTCAGACCTTTTAACAACTAGTGAGGTTGTCTCTTCTCTTTCTTCCTTTGGATTGACATGGATTGTCATCTTTTTGGCACTTTTAAGCTGCTTTTATGGTTAAGCCTGTCTTTATTGTTAGCTGAAACACAAGCACTTAAAACACTTATTTAGTTCTCTCAAAGGTCTATCAAGACTCAGGTTAAGGGGTGAAAAATGGTATTTTTCAGTTCTCAACACAAACTCCTCTACACAAATCCGATTGAGCACCAAATGAAACCAAAGGAGCTATAGACCTAATTAAAATAATAAAATCAACATTTACATTGCATAAAACTCACTCTACAATGAAATGCTCTTAGATTTGTAGTCTTTGCAGCAATTGACCCACAAA
Organism: Chloranthus sessilifolius; assembly: GCA_021018995.1. NCBI lineage: Eukaryota > Viridiplantae > Streptophyta > Magnoliopsida > Chloranthales > Chloranthaceae > Chloranthus > Chloranthus sessilifolius. The sequence goes on along the minus strand of CM037594.1, from coordinate 85,737,097 downwards.
TAACACTCTCAACCTTACCCAATTAAAGATCAGTCCTCACCCCTTGCTGCTCCAAGGGAGTTAGCCAACCATCACTGAGCTAAAGGAGGGAAAACATAATTTTATTGCAAGCCCTAATCTCCAAATTTCGATCTTCTCCAATTACAATTGGAGATTTCCTTATATAGCTTTTCCCTCTCATTTCTCCCGCTAATATTCCCTTCTAGAAGGTCCTCAGAGTTTGTGAGAGTTCTGTCAAAGCACGTGGGGTTGGTTAGGATTTCCTAGGGCATCTTCAGGATCGTCGTGCCAATCACCAAAGTGCCTCGAGTTGCGTGTAGTAGGTCACCAAGTTGCAGTGTGTGAACAGCCTATTTTCTGAGAAGTTCTTCACACGATTTCGACAGGTTGAGGAAGCTTCTGACAGGTTCAAATGGAGCTTTTTAGTCCTTTCGCTAGGTTCTTAGATCTCTTCGATAGGTTCTGATAGGATGAGCCTTCTCTTGAAGCTTCAGTGTTCTCTGCCCCTTTGTCTGGAGTATTCAACAGGTTGGGAAAGCTTTTCGACAGGTTCATCTATGCATGCCAGCATTTCGATAGGATTGCTCTCACTCCTGTCGAAATGTTCAAGTACCTTTCGATAGGTCTGAGCTCCGGCTTCTTCGTCTCGATAGGTTCAGGCAACCATCCTGTAGGTTCCCTTTACATCTCAGGTAGGCTTTCGATAGGATGATTTCTTTCTTTCTTTCAGCTGCTCGATTGGTTCTTGGATCCTATCGAAACCCTTCCATCTGCACGAATTCCTCCATTGTTAGCCCTTAGCTCCTATCGAAGCCTTTAGATAACCTCTCGATAGGATGTTTTCTGCTTGCTTTCACTTCCTTAACTATGCCCTATTGTTGCCACATGCCCCAAGTGGCCATGGTGTGCAGCCCTTTTATGTGCCATTGCTAGGTCTGCACTGTGCTGAGAGATGGACTTCTTTGTGCAGCATTTTTGAGTGGTTTTCTGCACTATTCTTGTCTTTTATTGCTATCTACAAAACAGACTCAACAGGTGTTTATTAGTGTGCTCACAGGTCCATCAAAGGTCAGGTTAAGGGGTGAAAACTAGCATTTTTCACTACTTAACAGACCGCTCCTAATGTATCTCTCCATGACATGAAGTTTTAATGGGATGTGTCCTAGGGCAGCATGATGAGACAGGAAGAAGAGAGCACGCCACTGTTGCTATTCTAAGTGTGCATGATTTATTTGTATTTTGAAAACAGATTTGCAAATGACAAATTATATTGAATCTGGAAAATTAAAAAGAATAAGAAATATCAGCACAGAGAGAAATTAATTAACCTGCAAGATCAAGGCCAATTATAGCAAGTTTTAAATGTAAGTGAGTAAAAGATCGTCCACAGGGAATTGATTTAAAATGAATGGTAAACCTCCAGATCTGAACTACCAGATCTGGCCTCTATCCTATCTACAAAGCGAATAAGATGAGAGGTTGAATTTGTCACATTAACTAAATTATCTAAAAGTAGAATTTAAACTAAGTGATCCAGATCCGAGTTAGGGGAATTGGATGTAAAATTAATAAGCATGGAGAAATAATAGTTGACTTAAGCTTAGTAACTGATTACAGAATGAGAACTAGTGTAGCACAGTCGAGAAAGTCTTAAATCTTCATCTGGCTACCAGCTCAGATGTAAGAGAAAATAATCCAACTCAAGGATTAGGATCGAGTAGAACTTATGGCTATGATCTGTCCACTGTCATGGACACAGATCATCCAATAGTCTTCAATCTGGATTCTTGATTCAGAACATGAGAACCACTACAAATGCTGTAAGAAATTAGGTTACAAACGCAGATTCTCACAGGGGTAATGAATTAAGGGAAATTGCTTTAAAAACAGTAAATCTAAAGGAGTCTAATGAGTAAGGAGATCACAAGGAACCCTCAACATGAATCTGATTGAGAACGTACTGTTGAAAGCAACCTTTTCAAATCCACCATTACAATTAGAGCCGCACTGAACACAATTCTCACTTGAATTACATAAGTATCTCACAGTTCTCAATTACAAACAAAAGCTAGGCTATTACAGTGGTTTCAGACAAGTTATCTGAATTGGAAATGGGGCAGCAGAAATGAAACTCAAACTCTGGATACCCAAATTGGGCAAATAGTTCATCTATTTATAGTTTTTCCCCAAGTCCATTTCAGATGTGCATTAACCAATCAGAATTGGTTAGATCCATATCAGCCAATAGGAGTCGAGGACAAGGATCTAGATCTATTCTAGCCAATCAGAATTGCTTGATCTGGTTCAGCCAATCAGGCGACAGAAGCATCAATTCTGTTATGTAATTCAAAAATCTGTTTGAGCTTCTAGAAGTTCCCGCCAAGTAATTTCATCTTTGGGTGTCCACATGGAGTGGAATATGCCTCTGGTTCGTGCTCAGAATCTTTCAAAATGTGCCTGGATTTTCTAATGCATTGGGGCACGTGCAAAGATTATTGAATTGCCCTTGCGGATGCTGGGAATCTTCAGAATATCATTTCGCATAGTTTGGAGACCTTTTTGAAAGGCATTGTAACTTTTGAAGCTCTATTCGCATAGATCTGGTGCTATTCGCAAGGAATTTTCTTCTTTTCGAATAGGTTAGGAATCTTTTCGAATACATCAGGTGCTCTTCGAACACTAAGCCTGGAGCTTTTAGTTTTTCGCAGAGTTCAGGTTCTTTTTGAATAGTTCAGGCATCCTATTGAAAAGCATTTTGTAATGCATTCTTCTTTTCAAGTAGCTCTTAACGTCTTTCTAGGTTGAAACCAGGCCTTTGTCCTCTTTAGTTTAGGCATTTGGACAGCCAGTGGGGCTGTCCCTTCTCTTTCTTCCTCTAGATCAAAATTGATCATCTTTTTGGCACTTTTAAGCTGCTTTCAGGGTTAAGCCTGCCTTTATTGTTAGCTGTAAAACAAACACTTAAAACACTTATTTAGTTCTCTCAAAGGTCTATCAAGGCTCAGGTTAAGGGGTGGAAAATGGTATTTTCCAGTTCTCAACACACCCTCAAACCTATGGTTTGCTAGTCCTTGAGCAAAGACAAAATTTAAAAACAGAATGAAAAGCCATTTTTGTAGGGAGCACAGTTGCATTTAGCATATGCAACAAGCCTTTTAAACCCCTAGGTGATCCCTAGTGGAGGAGTGAAGTCTCCTGAGGGTTTTCAGTGAAGGTACCCACAAACTTCTCCAATAAATCAGTTAATATCAATGCAGTTCTGTTAAAGCAGACTTTCATCCATTCAGATTATTCACACCTGCATTAGTCAGGCTGTAAGAGGAATCTCAAGAAACTATCAGTTCAAAACTAAAATTCTGCTGTAATTCCTTTTACCATTCACTCAGTTTGTGTCAAAAAGTTTTTACAAGACAAATTAATGAAAAGCTTGCCTTCTATTTGAGAATTCAGTTTTGATGTTACCCCAATGAGTTGATTTCAAACCCAACACTCACTAGGATTTTCACTCAACATGCAAGTAAGAGGGTTGTACTATTTCACGCAGCTCAATAGCGATTCTGACCCTCAAATAGGACATGGTATGGCATTGCTTTTTAGTTCGGAATTCACTGCTCTTTTCACCATAGATTACACAAATCCTTATCTCCATGTGACAGCTCAATCCATTATTGATCAGCAAGGACTTTAACTTGGGTTGTAATGTGGCTTATGGGTGAAATTTATCAAGAATAAAAGGGTTAGAATGGATTTCACAATCTAGAAGTCAGTCAAGGTAAGGATGTGACAGACACACCTTTTTTTTTTTTTTTTAATTAATCACAATTTCATTTTCTCCTTTGAATTTTCAGAGCCAAAGTGGCCATCTTTTTCTCTTTCTTTTTCAAACTTCAAATGAAATGACTTTTCTTCCCCCCTTTTTTTTTTTTTGCAAACTGTTACCCAACTCTCCTTTCTTCAGCTTCCTTTCCTTTACCTTCTGAATTTTCAGAGTGAGGATTAGGCTAAATGAGGTTGATGAGGTTTCAAAGAAATCTTGAATTTATAAAGCTCAAATGGTGTGTATCAAGGGAAGTTTCCAAAAGGTGGGGCTTTTTGAAGCTCAAACTGTCAAAGAGGAGGCCTTACATCATGTCTATAATATCATGATTACTGTCAAATTATTTCAATTTGGATATGTGTAACTTCTAGTGAAAGTAAGCAGGTTCAAACAGTCCTAGAGCAAAAAAAAATGCCAATTCATACCTCCAAAGAATACATTTCAGGCCCAAATCTCATTGGGTGTAGTTTTCTATCAAATTCCTGAGGTATATCATCACTGTTTTCTATCTTTTTAGGTTTACTAAAACATCATTTTCTTTTGGAAATTTTCTGACATTCACTTCATGAAAGTATTAGAATTACACTAGAAATCAATTTTAAAAAGTTTTAACTTCCTCATTTTTCAAAACAACAAGTGTGAAATTACTTTATTTTCAAAAATTATGCTGATCATAAGCTACACGGATGTTAACTAAACTATTGGCAGTTCTGCCACACCCCCAAACCTATGATGAGTAGTGACCTCACTGGTTCAGAAGTGAATAAGCAAAAAGAAAAGAACAAAAAATAAAAAGCATATTGACAGAGAAAAAAGAAAAGAAATGCACAGTAATTGCAAATTAACAAAAGTCAACAGTAAACATTAATTACACACTCCAGAACCAACAAAACATACATGTACAAGATATTCTAATAACTAGGGTCAAAGTCTGTATCATAAGTTGGTTCAATGGGGTCAGAACTGGAATCACTGTTAGAGTCAGAACTTGAGTCAGCATTGGAGTTTGAGCTCGATTTAGCTTTCTCTTGGATTGTGGCTTGAAGTTCGGTGTACTCCTCAGATTTGATCTTTTTGGTGAGGCTAATATATTTTGCAAGTCTATCAGTCCTCAGTTTTTCTTGTGCCAGACTCTCTTGTAACATGGTAACTTTGTGCTGCTCACTCCTAACCATCTGAAATGTTTGGCTCAATAGGTCTCGCATCTTATTTCTCTCAAATTCCATAAACAGCTTCAGCTTCCAAATCTGTTCTTCATAAGGGGTTTTGATGTAAGTGTGGAAATCTGCAATCCCCTTAAGGACATCACGAAAGATGTAAGGGTTCTCTTCCATAGCCCTTTTAAGAGTGGAAAAACGTGGGATGGGAATGGAGTGGTAGGGGACCATATGTATTCCAGCAGTGGGGGAAGGGGAAGATGAATTCACAAGCACTACCTCAGGGTCAGTTTGGGTGGCTTGATCAGAGACTTTAAGGATGGGTGGATCTAAAACTATTACCTCCGGATCTGTTTGGGTAGCTTGGTCAGAAACAGAAGGTACTGTGGCTACGGTGGTTGTTTGGGATGTGGAGGCCAAGGTTTGGAGAAAGGAATTTGTCACAGACTGGTTGTCTATGTTGATCTGTAGCTGGGCATGGATAGATTGAAGGAAGGTAAAGATTTGGCTAATTGTGTCAGGTGTGGGTGAGGTAGGCAGAGTAGGGACTGGTATAATTGATGTAGATGGTAGAGGGGCAATGGGTGAAATGGCTGTAAAGGTGGAAGTAGCCAAATGGGTGAAATGAGGAGGGTCAGTTATGGGAACAGATTCAAGCACAATATTCTCCAAGATAGATCCCATCAAACATGAATAGGCCTCTGTTGTGAATATCTCAGGTTTAGGGGTATGGGTGATTTCAGGTGTATGAGTTGAATGATCAAGTGAACCTGAGAAGCTATGGAGGAGGGGAGTGCTAGGAGAGTGTTCAACAAAATCTGTGGCAATATCTTGGACATTGTTAGGTGAAATTGGTGGTGTAAGTATGGCTGGAGTGGTTGGTGTAGAGCGAGTCTGCAATTGGGATTATGGTGGTGATGAGTGATGGGACTGCTGGAATGGGTGAAGGAATAGGAGCTGCGCTAGGTGAAGTGGGTAAGATGATGACCTCTTCAACAATGGGTATAGCTAAAGAGCTGGGTATCTCCTCAATAGTAGTATGTTCAATGTCAGCTGCAGGTGCAGCTAAAGAGCTGGTCACCTCTGTTTCCGGTATGGCAGGTTCACTGGCAATTGTAGGGGCAATGGGTGCAGCTAAAGAGCTGGTCACCTCCGGTGCAGGTATATCAGGTTCTTGAGCTAGCTCAGCTTCCTCCCTCATTTTATTCAACATGGTTTGGCTTGTAGTCCAAGCCCTCTTCCCAAAAGTATGAGGGGATACAATTTCAAATGGCTCTTGTTCATCAATGTCAAATTTGGCCCTATGTAGGGCCGTGATTAGCCTTCCAAATGGTATTCCAGCTATTTTTTATTCCTTCTTCATCTTGGCACTAATGTCAGCCATGGCTTCAAAAATCAGCATAGGGGCATTGAAGAATTGCCCTTTTGAAAAATGAAAGAGGGCCTCCAAAATGGGTGTCCTTCTTTCCTGACTGTGCCTAGTGACATAAAAACATCCTCTCAAAATGGAATCCATCAGCAAAAATAGAGGTGCTAAGTCTCTCCTCATGATGGACTGTCTAGTTCCAACTATGCCTTGGGTTAGATGTGCAGCCGTATCTCTAAAAGAAGCTGTCTCTGGTCCAGCCAACGGACCAGTCGGATCATGCTGAAATGGTATTCCCAAGGCATTTCCAATGTCTTCATAAGTGACTGTTAAATCACAATCATCAATGAAAATTACAAGAGTTGGGACATCAGCATCCTTCTTAGTAACTTTCACCTTGTTTTGGTACCATAATCTCACCATTCTTGGATAAATTTTCTCTGGAAGAGGGGTTAGGATATTGCTCAGTGAAGCATCCCTGATGTAGTTTAAGGATAGCTTACATTCAGGTTTGGTCAAGAAAAAATTCTCATCAACAATAAGCTCTGGGATCAGCTTCTGGGCTTCAATGAAAGGGTTTGACAGTACCAAATGCATAGGAAGAGGAGGAAGCTCAGGCTCAGGACTAGGGTCAGCTGCTGGGATGGGTGTTAAGACCTAAAAAGTACCACTTTTCACCCCTTAACTTAGCCTTTGATTAGACCCTTAGCCATCTAATAAATGCTTGTTAAGTGTTTCCTGTAGGTAATAAACAGCAGGGCAATAAGGCCATGAATCCTGCTAAGGAGCCTGTTTTGGCACCAGAAGTCTCTCAGAAGAATGAACCATGAATCCAGACCATAGAAGAGCCTCGTGCAGCTGACAAAGCTCCAGAGGATTCAGAAAAATACACTTCGCGCAATCCTCGTAAAGTCCCAAAACTTCACAAATAAGTTCTCGCGCAGTAGAGTGACAGAAGAACTTCAGAAGCCTTGAGTCGCACAGCTCTCGCAAAGTTTAGAAGTTAAAGGTCGCGCAGCTCCCCTGCAGTTCAAAATGACCCCTCTCACCCTTACGCGGTTCGCTCAGAATAGCTGAGGAGAGAGAGCTTAATCCTCGCCAGACAAGACAGCATCCATGAGATGCAAATATCAAGAGAACCTGTCACGCAGTTCTCACGCTGTTCAAAAAGAAAGTAGCCTCGCGAAAGCCAGAATTAGCCTCGTGAAGTGAAGAGGAAAGCTCGCGCAGTTCCCGCGCTATTTCACAAATTATCAATCCAACTGTGCGAAGCCCAACCCAGCGAGAGCTTAACTGTCTACCTTGTGACTGCTCAAAGCATCAAGAAGCTGTAACCACGCGACGTCTGAAGATTTAATGTTAAACTCAACCACACGAAGACTGGGGCTACCACACGACAAGTCTGGGAATCGACTGCAACCTGGCGAAGCTCTGAACTCTAACTTCCAACATTCTGCAAAGGACTTTCTGGGGATTTCCAAAGATTAGGGCACACACTTCCATGCTCAAATCTCTGTGCACGCACCTCGAGGCATCCAAGGATCATTAATGTGCCACGTGGCATCGCTAAAATTAGGGTTTCCTAACCCTAATGCGCCACCATAGCCACTGCTATATAAACCTAAGCTTGGTTAGGTTTAGGGGGGATCTTTCTTTTGGGAATCCTTGAGACTTTTTGATCGGAGATCATTTTCTTTTCTGTTTCTCTGTAGTTGTAAGTAGTTTTCTTTTTTTTTTTCTTTTTCTTCTCTCCATGGCTCAGCACTTGCTGGCCATGCCTTTGTATGTATATTGAGATTAGATTAATGGAGTTTGTGTAACAGGATTTGTACTCTTATGGGATTTGTGTATTTGTGAGTTGTTCTGTGCAAGGCTGCTGCCTTGTGATCCGCCATTGCTTTGGCTGTGTTTCAAAGCAATGGAGGACTGATTCTAAGGACCCATTCAGATCCAAGTGACCTGTGTGTCTGGGCTATCATGGTCCTTTACAGCCTTAGCCCCACCACAGGACCCACTAGATCTGAAATCCCCATGAAAGCCTGAGCTGGTAGCCTTGTGACCATGGTGGTAGCAGCAATTAACTTGTTTTGTCTTGGGTTCCGTGAGGAGGATAGCCTCTGGGATAGTCTGTGACCATTTAAGTGGACAGGTTATAGCCTTAGGGTGAATCCAACCTGCCGATCCAAGATGGATCCTTCTTCCCCGAGCCTGAGCTGTTAAGCCTAGTAGGAGATTGTGCAGAGGCAGACTCCCCATATATTTGTATAGACCCGCCATCAGATGTTAGATCTGATCTGGTTATGGAGATTGTAGGCTTGTGACTGGACCATTGCAGCCCCACTTAAGCAATGGACAACTGCATCGAAGGTGGTACTCAACCTCTTACTGGTTCTATATGTCTGGGCTATCATGGTCCTATACAGCCTTAGCCCCACACATAGAGCTTTAGCGGTTGAGGTTCCCTATGGATTCCTGAGCTTTTATAGCCTGGATGAAGTAGTGCCTACAATGATTAATTTGTTTTGACCCATCTCTGGACTGTGGTTCCCCTATGGGATAGTCTGTGACCATTTAAGTGGACAGGTTATAACCTTAAGGGATTGGATCATGGCACAGGGATGAGTTGAATTCTTCCTCCTCTTTGGTGATAATGTAGGCATTGGACAGGATTTCCATAACATCAGATATGAATCTGAGTTACAAAAACTTCTCTGATCTCGACTCAATAATCTACTTGTCACCCTTTTATATTTATTTTCCACAATCCATCCATCTTCTCAACCCTTTCTGTAGTTAACTCATTAGACTATCTTAGAATACTTAGAATAAGTGACCTTAAACTCCCCTCCTTTTAGGACTGCCAGATCTATAGTCAGATCTGGAGAGACTACTAGAGATGGCTCCTTTGGAGCTGTAGATCACCTCTCCCTGTGGGACAAACTCTTACTTATCAAAACTTGCTACATATGGACCCTGTATCTTGCAGGTCTAGGATTTCTCAGTTGTGCTGATTCCATCCCCTGTTTTACTCTTTCTTTGATTTTAAATTATTTTTACCACTAACACATAAAGCAAGCACACTGAGATTTCGCAACAATGGGTTCCTCATGTCTAACCTTCATCCCTTTCTCAATCCTATCAGCTTTATCCATCGATAATTTCCTCTTGGCTGAGGTTTTAGCCTTTTCTTTTGTGGAGGGTTTGCTAATTCTCTTAGCAGAAGATCTAGGGAACATTTTAGCCAGCGATTTTTCAGTTCTCCCTATTCTAAAACTTTGTTGAATCTCACACAATGTATGCTGACACAGAAATCAACTTTGTAAAACACAAACAGAGGATATGCAAAGAAAAAATACCGAAATCTAAGGTTTTGCTTGAAATCTTTGATCGCTTGATTGAATCCACCAGGATCAGAAGCAATGGGTCCTTCTCTTCAAGCTTACTCAGAGGAACAGAAATGAAGGAAATTTGATCTGAGCTCCAAAAGCACGCAGGGATAGAAGGAAAATGGGTTTTCTGTGAAACAGGACACTCTGGGAATGCTTTCGAATATGAAACCCTTGCTTCGAAAGGGTTTAAATATGCTTAAGATTTTCGCAAAGCATTATTGAAGTTTTCGAAAAGTTCAAAAAAGTCCTTTTCAAAAAGGAGAATGGCATCAGTACCATTCGAAAAGTAAATGACTTAAGAGACAACTTTTCGAAAAGCAAAAGGCTTCAAAACAAACTATTCGAAACGTTTATCATTCTTTTCGAGTAGTTGGTTATAGGTCCAGATCCTTTTCGAAATGAATGTTTTCTTTGCGAATTGATTTTTCACATACTGTAAACTTCTCGAATTGAGTGTAAAACATGACTAAAACAGAGAGAAATAAAACTATGCAAAAATTATAAAACAAACACAATTAAAATACATATGATACAGTTGTTTATTATCAGATTCATGGAGGCTCTTAATGATAGATGGTCAGCACAGGCTCCAGGATATTTTCAATGCATGGTTTGAGCCTCTGACCATTTACTTTCAAGGTTCTCCCATCACTTGGGTCCATTATTTCAACAGCCCCAGAAGGAGATGCTTGAATGACAGTATATGGCCCTTCCCATCTAGATCTTAGCTTTCCAGGAAAAAACTTGAGTTTTGAGTTGAATAGCCATACCTTGGTGCCAGCTATGAACTCTTTTCTCAGCAGATTTTTGTCATAGAAAGCCTTAACTTTTTCTTTGTAAGATCTTGCATTGGTGTATGCATCCATTCTCAGCTCCTCCAACTCAGCAAGCTGCAGTTTCCTGTGATTACCAGCAGTAGTAAGATCCACGTTCAAAGTTTTAATAGCCCAAAAGGCCTTATATTCTAACTCCACTGGTAAATGGCATGCTTTACCATAGACCAATCTGAATGGGGACATGCCAATTGGGGTTTTATAGGTTTTCCTATATGCCCACAATGCATCATTTAGCTTAAAGGACCAATCCTTTCTATCCTTCCTCACAGTCTTTTCCAGTATATGTTTGATTTCTCTGTTGGAAATCTCCACTTGTCCACTGGTCTGTGGATGATATGGGGTAGCTACTCTGTGAGTCACAGAGTACTTTTTCAATAGAGCTTCAAGATGCTTATTACAAAAATGGCTCCCCCCATCACTGATAATGGCTCTAGGGGAACCAAACTTGGAAAAAATGTTATCTTTTAAGAATTTAAGGACAACTCTATGGTCATTGGTTTTAGTGGTTGTGGCTTCAACCCATTTGGATACATAATCCACAGCTACTAAAATGAAATTAAAACCATTTGAAGGAGGAAAAGGTCCCATGAAATCTATCCCCCAAATATCAAACAATTCCACTACCAAAATAGGCTATAAAGGCATTGAATTTCTCTTGGAAATGCTGCCCAATCTCTGGCAATTCTGACAAGACTTACAAGAGTGTGGGCCAATAAAATCCACCTTTGTAAAACCTTTGCTGACTTTGTTTCCACAAAAATGACCTCCACAGGCCTGTTCATGACACATGAAAAGTATGCTATGAAAGTCTTCTTCATGGACACATCTTCTAATTATTTGGTTTGCACAAATCTTGAACAGATAAGGATCCTCCCAAATAAAATGTTTAACCTTTGAGAAGAAAAGATCTTTATCCATTTTATTCCAGTGTTGAGGGGTCCTTCCAGTAGCCAAAAAGTTGACTATATTTGCAAACCAAGGGGTGTGTACATTGATAGCAAAAAGTTTCTCATCAGGGAAAGATTCATTGATAGGCAACCTATCAATCTCAGCAGTTATAATTCTAGAAAGGTGATCAGCCACCACATTTTCCACACCCTTTTTATCTTTAATCTGTAAATTAAACTCCTGTGATAGGAGGATCCACCTGATTAATCTTGGTTTGGTATCCTTCTTAGACAGAAGGTATTTCAGGGCTGAGTGATTAGTGAACACCACAATTTGTGAACTCAAAACATATGACCTGAATTTCTCCAAAGCAAAAACAACTGCCAGCAGCTCTTTCTTAGTTGTTGTGTAATTGAGCTGTGCATCAATCATCGATCTACTAGCATAAGCTATGACATGAGGCAGCTTATCCTTTCTCTGCCCAAGAACAGCTCCCAAAGCATAATCTGATGCATCACACATCAGCTCAAAAGGCAGTGAATAATCTGGAGACTGTAATATTGGAGCTGAAATCAAACAATTTTTTAAGAATTCAAATGCCTTAAGGCAGTCATTATTGAAAACAAACGGAACATCTTGGCACAATAAATGGCAAAGAGGCTTGGATATTTTACTGAAGTCCTGAATGAACCTCCTGTAAAATCCGGCATGCCCCAGAAAACTTCTGATTTGCTTAACAGTTTTAGGAGGAGGCAAATGTGCAATTAAATCAATTTTTGCTCTATTCACCTCAATGCCCTTGTGGGAGACAACATGGCTAAGGACAATGCCTTGGGTGACCATGAAATGGCCCTTCTCCCAGCTCAAAACTAAATTAGTTTCTCACATCTCTTTAACACCAAGCTGAGATGATGTAAACACTGGGCAAAACTATCTCCATATATTGAAAAGTCATCCATAAAAATCTCCATAAATTGGTCAATCATATCAGAGAAAATGGAGTACATACATCTTTGAAAGGTAGCAGGAGAATTACAAAGACCAAAAGGCATCCTCCTATAGGCAAAAGTGCCAAAGGGGTAAGTGAATGTGGTCTTTTCCTGATCTTGTGGATACACAGGAATCTGGTTGTAACCAGAGTAACCATCAAGAAAATAGTAATAAGCTTTTCCTGTTAGCTTATCTAAAATTTGATCAATGAATGGAAGAGGGAAGTGGTCTTTTCTGGTCATTGTGTTGAGCTTTCTGTAGTCAATACAGACCCTCCAACCAGTTGTTTGTCTGGTTAAAATGAGCTCACCAAAATCTGAGGTTACCACAGTAATCCCCGATTTCTTAGGTACCACCTGTGTAGGTGCCACCCAAGCTGAATCTGAGATGGGGTAAATGACCCCTACATCCAACAACTTAACAACCTCTTTCATGACCACTTCTTGCATATGAGGATTCAGCCTCCTTTGCATTTCTCTAGAAGGTTTTGCATCTTCTTCCAAGTGAATTTTATGCATGCAAACAGCTGGACTGATTCCTCCCAAATTAGCAATAGTCCAGCCGATTTCCCTCTTATGCTGTTTCAATACAATCAGCAACTCTTCCTCCTGCTCCTCAGTGAGGGAAGAAGAAATAATCACAGGCAATGTTTTATGGTCTCCTAAAAATACATATTTTAAATTTTCTGGCAACTGTTTCAGCTCTACATCAGGTAGGCTGAGAAAAGAAGGTAACAAAGGTACCTTGGCTGTTTGTGGAAGGGGAAGAACAGTAGGTTTCCATGAAGAAGACCTTGCTGATTGATCATGAGTTCCTTGCACAGCATTAACCTCCTCAGACTTTGAGGTACAAACTATTTCTTCCACAGCATTTCTCGAAGCATCTTTAAAATCTGTGGTTAAATCTTTACACTGCAAAAACTGTGGTAAAGTTTCTTCTACCAGTTCATCCAACAAATCAATAAGAAAGCATTCCTCAGAACTGAATTGGGGCTGTGTAACTGCATTGTAAACATTTAACTTTACCTTCATATTTTTAAAAGATACTTCCATAATACCAGACCTGCATTGAATGCAAGCATTGGCTGTAGCCAGGAATGGTCTCCCCAAAATGATAGGGATGGAAGTTCTGCTTTTTGTAGGTTCCATGTCCAATACCAAAAAATTAGTAGGGTAGAAGAACTTATCTACCCCTACCAATACATCCTCAATCATCCCAACTGGCTTTCTTTCAGATCTGTCTGCTAGTTGTAACACCACATGAGTGGGTTTTAACTCTCCCAAACCTAGTTTCTCATATACAGAATATGGAAGCAGGTTGACACTAGCACTCAAATCTAATAAAGCCTTTTCAATGGTATGTTCCCCAATAATGCAAGGGATTGTGGGGATTCCAGGATCTTGAAGTTTAGGAGGTGTGGTAATGGACAAAATCTGATTAACTCTTTCCATAGCAAAGACCTTCTTGGATAACTGGATCCTAGATTGTCTTTTGTGTGTGCAAATGTCCTTCAAAAATTTTGCATAGGCTGGGACTTGTTTGATTGCATGAAGCAAAGACAGATTTATCTTGACTTGCTTGAAAGTCTCCATCATTTCGTCTATTTTTGTATTCCCTTTATCAAAAGGGGATGCAGATTTCATGGCATGGGGAAATGGTAAATGAGGAACTAGTCCTTCATTTACAGCTTTAGAATCATCACAAGAATATTTTTGACTTCTCTATTTTTCATTTTTTTGATTTTTCTGAGGTACATCAGTACCCCCAATGCTATCATCATGCAGCTCCTGCTGCATATCTCTAGCATTTTCCTCAATTTTTTCTTCTTCCTTTTCAGTACCTACATTGTTATTTACAATTCTTCCACTTCTCAAGGTAGTGATAGCTTTTACTTCTTCATGTGAAACAAAAGCCTCTCCAACCATGAACTGTCCTTTAGGATTGTTCAAGGGTTGGCTGGGTAACCTGCCTTCCTCTCTTTTGGCCAAAGTATTTGAAAGTTGACCCAATGTTTCTTCAATCTTCTTTATACTCTAACTGTGAAAGTTTACAGTCTGAGTTAAAGACCCTAAATTCTAGAGTGAAGTTAGAACTTGGTCTTCAAAAGAAGGGGATCTGGAAGGGGTTTGAACTGGAGCAGATTGCTGCACAGGTTGTGCCATCTATTGTGGAATGGGCTGCTAAAAATTTGGCTTGGTATAAAAATTCTGCTAGTAAGGCTGAGCAGTTTTGAAGGGTATTTGGTTCTTTGGTTGCTGCTACTGTTGTGATTGATAATTTCCCTGGCTCCACCTTAAATTGGGATGTCCTCTCCATGCATATTCATTAGATTGCATCTGTCCAAACGATTGGGCAGCATGAGCTTGCTCCACCACTAGATCTGGGAACTGTGGTGCAGCTGGACATTGATCATGGGAATGAGTAGGGGACTAGCATATCAGACATGCCTCCTCCACTCTTGCAACCATTGGATTTTTAAGTGAGTCCATCAATCTGTCAAACTTGGTAGTTAAATTATCCATCTTCCTTTCCAACTCATTCACCTCATAAATCTTCCCCTTGGTGGTCTGCTGATTGTTCGACCGAGCAGGATTCTTAATGTCTCTTGACAAAGATTCCTGTTGAGTTGAATTTTCACCAATAACTTCAAATAGGTCCCAGACCTCCTCAACTATTTTTTGCAAATAGGTGCCTCCACAGGAAGCATCTACCATATTCTTGCCGTTTTGATCAATTCCCTGATAGAAGCTTTGAACCAGCTGCCATCGGGGAATTTGATGATGAGGACATTGCCTTAAAAGTTCTTTAAACCTTTCCCATGCCTCATGAAACGTTTCAGTTGAGTGTTGTGAGAAGGAAACAATATTTTGTCTCAACTGGCTAGTCTTAGACATAGGAAAGTATTTGGCTAAAAATTGACATTGCAAATCATTCCAAGAAGTAATACTGTTTGGTGGCAACATGGACAGCCATGCTCTAGCTTTGTCCTTTAATGAAAAAAGAAAGAGCTTGAGCTTGGTTGCCTCTGGACCAAGTCCAGCTATGTTGAATGTTGTACAAAGAGACAAGAATTCATCCGCATGCTTGTATGGATCTTCCTTACTCAAATCATGGAAGGAAGGAAGCATCTGGATAGTTGATGATTTGATCTCATAATTTCCTTCAACAGTACGAAATTGGATACAAAATGGGGAATTATATGCACCAGGTGCAAAGTAATCCCTCAAAAGTCTAGGTTGCTCACCCATAGTAGCAGTCTCAGCAAAATTCTGTGATGTTTGTTTGGTTCTTAGTAGCCTTTCAACTTCTAAATTCAGAGGGACAATCTTAGGATTGAGATTCCTCCTACCAAACATACAACACAGAAATAAAGAAAAAAATTATGCAAAGCAAACCTTCAAAACTGAGTAGATTCCAAGCTCAAATGTAACAATTTTAAAATCTATTCCCCGGCAGCGGTGCCAAAAACTTGTTGCTATTCTAAGTGTGCATGATTTATTTGTATTTTGAAAATAGATTTGCAAATGATAAATTACATTGAATCTGGAAAATTAAAAAGAATAAGAAATATCAGCACAGAGAGATTAATTAACCTGCAAGATCAGGGCCAATTGAAGCAAGTTTTAAATGTAAGTGAGTAAAAGATCGTCCATAGGGAATTGATTTAAAATGAATGGTAAACCTCCAGATCTGAGCTACCAGATCTGGCCTCTAATCCTATCTACAAAGCAAATAAGATGAGAGGTTGAATTTGTCACATTAACTAAATTATCTAAAAGTAGAATTTAAACTAAGTGATCCAGATCTGAGTTGGGGGAATTGGATGTAAAATTAATAAGAATGGAGAAATAATAGTTGACTTAAGCTTAGTAACTGATTACAGAATGAGAACTCAGAGTACGCCGAAAGTCTCAAATCTTCATCTGGCTACCAGCTCAGATGTAAGAGAAAATAATCCAACTCAAGGATTAGGATCGAGTAGAACTTATGGCTATGATCTGTCCACTGTCATGGACACAGATCATCCAATAGTCTTCAATCCGGATTTTTGATTCAGAACATGATCACCACTACAAATGCTGTAAGAAATTAGGTTACAAACGCAGATTCTCATAGGGGTAATGAATTAAGGGAAATTTCTTTAAAAACAGTAAATCTAAAGGAGTCTAATGAGTAAGGAGATCACAAGGAACCCTCAACATGAATCCGATTGAGAACGTACTATTGAAAGCAACCTTTTCAAATCCACCATTACAATTATAGAGCACAACTTTAACAGCTCTCAGATTTGTAGTCTTGAATACAATTCTAACTTGAATTACATAAGTATCTCACAGTTCTCAGTTACAAACAAACGCTAGGCTATTACAGAGGTTTCAGACAAGTTATCTGAATTGGAAATGGGGCAGCAGAAATGAAACTCAAACTCTAGATACCCAAATTAGGCAAATAGTTCATCTATTTATAGTTTTTCCCCAAGTCCATTTCAGATGTGCATTAACCAATCAGAATTGGTTAGATCCATATTAGCCAATAGGAGTCGAGCACAAGGATCCAGATCTATTCTGGCCAATCAGAATTGCTTGATCTGGTTCAGCCAATCAGGCGACAGAAGCATCAATTCTATTATGTAATTCAAAAATCTGTTTGAGCTTCTAGAAGTTCCCGCCAAGTAATTTCATCTTTGGGTGTTCACATGGAGTGGAATATGCCTCTTGTTCGTGCTCAAAATCTTCCGAAATCTCCCTGGGTTTTCTAATGCATTGGGGCACATGCAGAGATTACTGAATTGCCCTTGCGGATGCTGGGAATCTTCAAAATATCATTTCGCATAGTTTAGAGACCTTTTCGAAAGGCATTGTAACTTCTGAAGCTCTATTCGCACAGATCCGGTGCTGTTCGCAAGGAATTTTCTTCTTTTCGAATAGGTCAGGAATCCTTTCGAATAGATCAGGTGCTCTTCGAACACTAAGCCTGAAGCTTTTAGTTCTTTTCGCAGAGTTCAGGTTCTTTTCGAATAGTTCAGGCATCCTATCGAAAAGCATTCTGTAATGCATTCTTCTTTTCGAGTAGCTCTAAACCTCTTTCTAGGTTGAAACTAGGCCTTTGTCCTCTTTAGTTTAGGCATTTGGACAGCCAGTGGGGTTGTCCCTGCTCTTTCTTCCTCTAGATCAAAATGGATCATCATCTTTTTGGCACTTTTAAGCTGCTTTCAGGGTTAAGCCTGCCTTTATTGTTAGCTGTAAAACAAACACTTAAAACACTTTTTTAGTTATCTCAAAGGTCTATCAAGACCCAGGTTAAGGGGTGGAAAATGGTATTTTCCAGTTCTCAATAGCCACCTACTATCTGAGCAAGAAATTTACCGACTATGAGACGTTATTCTCGTCTGAAGAAAGCATGCCTGGCTCTCATATGGGCCCAGAGGCTCCGCCATTACTTGTTATCCCAAGCCGTTCCACTCTTTGCCCATATGGATCCATTGAAGTACCTATTTAAAAAGCTGGCTCTCACTGGGTAGACTGCATGTTGGCAGCTTCTACTATCTAAATTCAATATCATGTACGTCACTCAGAAATCAATCAAGGAGCAAGCACTCGCCGATCATCTTGCCGAGAATCCTTTACCCGATTATGAGCCTTTAAGAACTGAATTCTTGAATGAAGACATCTTGTTCATGACAGAGGATGATATAGTAGAGACAGAGGAATTTTGGGTAACGCACTTTGATGGGGCAGCAAATGCTGAGGGCTAGGGAGCTGACGCTATTCTGATTTCGCCAAAAGGGTCTCATATACCAATTTTCATCAAACTCAACTTCCCCTGTACTAATAATATGGCCGAGTATGAGGCTTGTGCAGTTGGACTGCAAGCGGCACTTGACCTGAATGTAACCCACCTCAGGGTATTTGGCGATTCGCAGTTGATCATATGCCAGGAAAATGGAGATTGGAAGAGAAAGGATGAGACATTGATCCCTTACCATGAACATCTCAAGGATCTAATAGCCTACTTCGAAGACATCACATTCTCCTACATCTCGTGAATAAGGAATCGCTTCACCGACGCGCAAGCAACTTTGGCATCAATGGTAGAAATTCCGTATGGTGTCGAGGTGAAATCAATCATGATTGAACAGAGGAACCAGCCGGCCTTCTGCCTACTGATTGAGAAACCTACAAAGCCTGATGATGAGCCACCATGGTTCTCAGATATTAAGAATTTTCTTGAAACCCACACTTTCTTGAAGGGGACATCTAGAGAGGACAGACGGACCATCCAACGTTTGTAGCAAACTATGTCATTTGCGGCGAGTGTCTCTACAAGCAATCATATAACAACATCCTGCTCTGATGCCTAACAAAAAGCGAGGCAACGAACATCATAAAGGACATTCACGAGGGAGTATGCGGTGCCCACGTCAATGGCCATATGCTCACTAAGAATATTTTACGCCAAGCGTACTTCCGGACCACTATGGAATCTGATTGTTGCAAGCACATTCAAAAAGTCTACAAATGTCAAGAGCACTTTAGTCTGATACACGCTTCAGCTATAGATCTATACAGCATGACCACTTCATGGCCCTTCGCCAGCAAGGGCCTCGACACCATCGAAAAAGTCAATCCAAAAGCATTAAATAGACATCAATTCATCTTGGTTGCCCTTGAATACTTCATCAAATGGGTAGAGGCAGCGTCTTACACGAACATCACGACCCAGCATGTTGAGAAATTCATCAAAAGTAACATAGTTTGCCGGTTTGGCATGCCCAAGGATATCATTACTTATAACGGCACTAATTTTGTGAACAAGCGCATCAGGGCCTTCTACGAGCAATACAAGACCAAACATCATCACTCGTCACCGTATCAGCCGTAAACCAATGGGGCCGTGGAGGCCGCCAATAAGGCAGTCATCCACATCCTTGAGAAGATGGTCGCCACTTATTAAGATTGGAGTAAAATGTTGCTGTTTACTTTATGGGCCTACCGAACGTCAATCCGCACCCCTATGGGGGCAACACCATTCTCCCTTGTATATGGAACTGAGGTTATCCTGCTAGTTGAAGTTGAAGTATCGTCACTCCACATTCTCATGGGGTCTGGCTTATGTGAAGCTGAGAGAGAGATCCTGCTTTGAGCTGTTGAACTTGCTAGACAAGAAAAGGCTCCTTGCCTTATGTCATACCCAGGTGTACCAAGGGCGAATCGCACGCTCTTACAACAAATGTGTCCCCGGTCAAGATCTGAAGGTGGGAGACACCGTACTCAAGAAAATCTTCCCATCCCTCCACGCCGACCCAAGAGAGAAGTTCAAACCCAATTGGGAGGGACCTTACGTCATCCAAGTGGTTCTCCCAAGATACACCATCCACCTCGCCACCATGGACGGAGATCACTTTCCTGAGCCCATCAACGCTGGATACATCCGATGATTCTACTCCTAGGTCTCCGCGGCAAGGTAAGTATTGACAGACTAGATGCATGACTGCTTAAAGATACTTTAAAAAAGAGGCCATCATTTCCAAGTTCAGTAGCCAAAAAGTGTCCCTAAATGACCATACCCTTTGCTACCCTCGTTGAGCCATCGACCTTTCTTTCGTAAACCCCTCTAAAAAAAAAAATGTGTGTATATTACCAATAAAAAAGGCGAGAAAAAGAGTTACTATCAAATCCGAAAAAATTAGTAAAGCAAAATCCCAAAAAGAGGATGTCTAAAAAGAAAAGAATAAATAGAAAAGAAAAAGTGGGGCATGTACAGTTAAAATCCCCCAAGGAAGAAGTGTATTAGGACAGTTGGAACCTAATCAAGGAAAAGTTTTAAACCCAGAATACCTTCAAAAAATCCTAACCTTACCCATGGCTAAGATACATCCCTGAATAAAGCCCTCTTTAAGGTCCACGAGCAGTCACAGTATCCGTTGAGTCAGCACGAGCCAAGCTGTGAGACAATCAAAGAATTTCATCCAGCCGGCTATAACAGAATCGGCATACATGTCGTGGCCTTTAAAAAATAAAAGAGGAAACAGATAAAAGAAAATAAGAATATACAAGCTCAAAACAAAAAAGACGTGGTGAAAACCAGCAAGGGTGCTACGGGTAAAAAGAGCGAACTTGTGCGGACCAGGTGAAAACCCGAAAGGGTGTTGGGGGTACAAATATAAACTCATGGACGTAGTGAAAACTCGAGAGGGCACTACTAGTAAAAACAGGGAAACAACAGGAACGAGGAAAACCCACCTTGGGCGTTGTAAGTAAGAATGTTGAAAAGGAGAAAGGGTTGATAGAAGATAGGAATGAATCCTTTGGTCACCCTCCCGCATTACTCGATTACCGACTGGGCCTCTCATGTTTGCTCAAATCCAAGTCCCGACCAAGAATATCCTCATAGGCCGCACCGTCAAACGTATGACCCGCAGTAAAGATAAAATGAGGATTCGATCTAAAGGGATAGGTGTTTCGGCCTTGGTAGAAATTGTTGAACTTCACTCAGGACCCAGTCACATGAAGGGGGTCCGACCATGCTTAAAAGGGGACCCGTCATCTCACCGATAATTAAGGCATCAAATTAAAAAACAAAGAGAGAAAGAAAAAGAAAAACCACAAAAAAAGTTAATAATCTTCTCTTCCCAGCACTGTGGACGGCCCACTCCAGGATGATTGGGTTGATGACCGGAAAGGCAACTTTAGTAAATGATAATACATTTTCCTTTCTCACACCCACACTGTGCGCACCACCACTGACGGAGAGGCCACTATCGCAAAATATAATAAATTTTCCTTTCTCATTTCAGGCCAGCACTGTGTGCGCCACAGGAATAGCCGGCACAACACCCCAGTTTCTCATTTTACGAAAACAAAACAAAGAAGATAAAATCCTTGTAAAAAAATAGAATTCCTTTTGTTCTTCTTACAAGTCTATATGTTGCTGACACCACACCCCAAAAGATAATGTATGATGTCCAGCTTCCTTCTTTCTTTCTTTACAAAAGTATAAAAACAATAAAAACATAAAGAAAATATGTATACAAAAAAGATGTATCTAATTAGGGGTTTCTTATGCACATTCCTATGGTTTGATCTATGCAGAAAGTATGTGCAGGAGGGAATCAACGACCCAACTCGTGCTTCAAGGCACGGATCTCTATGGGTAAAGCATCCTCCTGTATATCTCGCTCCATCATCCAATGACCATGGAGACTCCTATACCACTTCCGGGAAGCGTCAGTGGCACCAAGAGCATCACTTAAGGATCCTTCCAGACGAAGGACCTCACACTCGGCTGCATCAGCCCTAACCTCTGCCACCTCTGCTCTTACCGCCTGTTTCTCTAAATTTTCATGCAGGATGCGCTTCTCATCCATTAGTAGCTCAATACGCCTCTGAAGCATCGAATCCTTCCTTGGCCAAGGCCTCGCCGTATCACTGCCCTCTGCTTGATCCAAGGGACCAACAGAAGACTTCTCAGATAACAACCAGGCCTCATACTCATGGGAGGACAGAACCGAACCCCCTTGCTCTAAGTGGCACATGAGCGTCGACTAACGCGTATCCCAGAGAGCAGCTATCCTGCCCATGTCCCCAGAAGACCCTCGAGAAAAGATCAGGTTGCACAAGGGAGGTTTATCCACACAAGGGACTTGCTGAGAGCAACCAAACTGACACAGCACCCGAAAAGGGAAGTAGTAGGTATTGACAATCAGGCCGAGGAGAGTGATGCCCTCATGACCTCTAGAACGGACCACCGGGAAAGTCTAGTCTAACCAAGGGAGCCTCCACACCAACTCAGCATTCTCCAGCCATAGCTTCTATCCTTGGAAATTCCCTTGGGGTAGCATGTGTCATCTGCCTAAAAAGCAGTGGGCCACCTCACCACGAGTAGCATAAAAGGGAGGCATCGGTAGCCAAAAATGGCAAGGTGCTCCCCTAGCCAAACCTGGAATAGAAGTGGACATCCCTAAGGCACTTCACCTTGCCCAGAGTAAAGGAGTCAAGGCATCGGTAGAGCTCCACTAGGACTAGATGCATCACAGAGCGACCTGCCTCCAATTCTGCCAAAATGTCGCAAAAGTGCCAATGAGAAGCTCTCACCCCCGTATAGAAGAGAACCTCATAGATGAGACTGAGAGTGAAATCCTTCACATTATAAGTGTTCCTAGTCAGCAACTTCCACAGGCTTTCATTGCCGAGAAGTTCTCTTAGGAATTTCATTGAACACTTGTGGGTCCACTAATGAGACTTTTCTCATAATCATATTTTTTCAAGCCTAAAGTCAAGTGAACAACTTTAGCATACCCAAGTTTTGATGTTACTTTGGCAAGGCCTCTACGCAGCTTCAAACCTAACAAATTGGAGAGCTCTTCTAGTGTAGGGGTCAATTCACAACACCCGAAACGCAGAACATGGGTATCCACTTCCCAAGAGGAGGCCGCGAAACTGAGAAATTACCCAAGTTTTGATGTTACTTTGGCAAGGCCTCTACACAGCTTCAGACCTAACAAATTGGAGAGCTCTTCTAGTGTAGGGGTCAATTCACAACACCCGAAATGCAGAACATGGGTATCCACTTCCCAAGAGGAGGCCGCGAAACTGAGAAAATACCCAAGTTTTGATGTTACTTTGGCAAGGCCTCTACGCAGCTTCAGACCTAACAAATTGGAGAGCTCTTCTAGTGTAGGGGTCAATTCACAACACCCGAAACGCAGAACATGGGTATCCACTTCCCAAGAGGAGGCCGCGAAACTGAGAAAATACCCAAGTTTTGATGTTACTTTGGCAAGGCCTCTACGCAGCTTCAGACCTAACAATTTGGAGAGCTCTTCTAGTGTTGGGGTCAATTCACAACACCCGAAACGCAGAACATGGGTATCCACTTCCCAAGAGGAGGCCGCGAAACTGAGAAATTATAGGACCCAGGGGTACCTACTATCCCCTGCATAATTGGAAACCATACCATTTGTAGAGCCCTCTTGAACTTAGGGGTCAGTGTGAACTTGTTCCCATATTCTGTATATGAGGAGCTAGGTTTGGGGGAGCTAAAATTGACATTAGTTCTGCTCCAACTAGCTGATAGGTCTGAGAGGAGACCTTTGGGTGTGGTGGAGGATGTTTTGGTGGGGGTGGACAAGTTCTACTATCCTACTGATTTCCTAATTTTGGACATGGATCCTTGCAAAAGTAAAACCCCAATTCCTGTCATCCTTGGAAGGCCATTCTTAGCCACTGCAAATGCTTGCATACAATGCAGGTCAAGGGTGATGGAGATGACCTTTGGAAACATGAAGGCCCAATTAAATGTGTACAATTCTGCTAGGCAGCCTCATATGGACATTGAGGATTGCTGTGCAATAGATGTACTAGATGGACTTGTGGAAGAAGAATTATCCAATCTGCTGGATTGGGATAATGTTGCTGAAGACCTAGAAAATATTTGGAGTATGGTTGAGAAGGAAGCCCAAGTTCTCATGACAGAAGACAACACCAAAGTAGAGTCTTCTATGGGCCTAGTGTAGCATTCCAGCTGGAAACCCATACTGTTTCCCCATCCTCAAACCACAAAGGCACCTTTGCTGCCTTTCATTGAAAGTCCCCTTAATCTGGAGCTTAAACAAATCCCAAACACATTAAAATATACCTACTTAGGGTAAAACAAAAAGTTACCAGTGATTATCTCTTCCTACCTCACCAATGAGCAAGAAGAGGAATTATTGAGTGTTCTCAAGAAGCACACAAAGGCAATGAGGTGGATAATTACTGATCTAGGGGGCATTGATGCCTCAGTCTGTATGTACAAAATTCACTTAGAAGAGGGTGCAAAACCATCTAGGGAGATGCAGAGGAAGCTCAATCCTCACATGCAAGAAGTGGTCTTGAAGGAGATTGTAAAACTTTTGGATGTAGGGGTGATTTACCCCATTTCAGATTTAGAATGGGTGTCACCCATCTAGGTGGTACCCAAAAAGTCAGGCATAATAGTTATTACTTCTGATTCTGGAGAGTTGATGTCAGCCAGAGAGACCATTGGCTGGAGAGTTTGCATTGATTACAGAAAACTCAACTCTATGACCACGAAAGACCACTTCCCTCTCCTTTTCATTGATCAAATTCTAGATAAGCTGGCTGGGAAGGCATTTTACTGCTTTCTTGATGGATACTGAGGGTATAACCAAATCCCTGTGTATCCTCAAGATCAAGAAAAACCTACTTTCACATGTCCCTTTGGCACCTTTGCTTACAGGAAGATGCCTTTTCGATGGTGGAATGCCCCAACCACATTTCAGAGGTGCATGTATGCAATTTTTTTTATATGATTGACAAGTTCCAAGAAATCTTCTTCGATGAACTCTCTGTTTATGGGGACAGCTTTAGCCAATGCTTGAGTGACCTTGACCTGGTTTTACAAAGATGTGAAGAGACCAATTTGCTCTTAAGCTGAGAAAAGAGTCACTTTATGGTAACACAAGGAATTGTGTTAGGCCATGTGGCCTCTCACAGAGGAACGGAGGTTGACAAGGCTAAAGTGGACCTGATCTCACCCCTGCCCCCACCAAGGACTACCAAGCAAATCAGATCCTTCTTAGGACATGCTGGTTTTACAGGAGGTTGATTAAGGACTTCTGTAAAATTGTAAAGTCATTGTGCCACCTGTTGTGTCAGGATGCGCCATTTGAATTTTCTGCTGAGTGCTTTGAAGCCTTTGAAGTTTTAAAAAAGTGTCTTACCACTGATCTTGTAATCTAGGCCCCAGATTACATACTCCATTTTGAACTGATGTGTGATGCTTCAGACTTGGCCATAGGTGTTGTCTTAGGATAGAGAAAAGATAAGCTGCTTGTAGTGATCTATTATACCAGCAAAATACTAGCTGAAGCTTAGCTCAACTACACCACTACTGAGAAGGAGCTGCTAGTTATTATATTTTTTGTGGACAAGTTTAAACCCTACTTGCTTGGGTCTAAAATTATTGTTTTTACTGATCACTCAGCCCTGAAATACCTGCTAGCCAAGAAAGATGCCAAACCAAAGGCTGATCAGATGGATCCTCCTATTGTAGGAGTTTGATCTTGAGATCAAAGATAAGAAAGGAGTTGAGAATGTGGTGGCTGACCACCTCTCTAGAATTGTTTTAGAGGAATGTACAACAACACCTGTTAATGAGGTGTTCTCTGATGAGCAGTTATTTGCTATGCAGTCTAGTGTGCCCTGGTTTGCACACATTATGAATTTTCTTACTGTTGGTAGGATCTCCCCTCATTGGTCCAAGATGGACAAAGACCTATTTTTCTCTCAGGTCAATCATTTGCTGTGGGAGGAACCATACCTATATGAGCATTGTGCAGATCAGGTTGTAAGGAGATGTGTGCCTGAAAGTGAGTTCCATAGTATTCTTTTTATGTGCCATGAGCAAGCCTGTGGAGGTCACTTTTGTGGCAAAAAAGACAGCTACAAAAGTTTTACAATATGGATTTTATTGGTCCTCTTTGTTCAAAGATGTATATATACGTTGCAAAGCTTGTGAAAGATGTCAAAGGTTGGGAGGCATTTCCAAGAAAGATTCAATGCCATTGCAGCCCATCCTTGTGATATAACTATTTGATATCTGAGAGATTAATTTTATGAGCCCTTTTCCTCCTTCTATGAGTTTCAATTTCATACTTGTGGAAGTGGACTATGTGTACAAATGGGTGGAAGCCATTGCCACAAGGGCCAATGACCACACAGTTGTCTTTAGATTTTTGAAAGACAATATCTTCTCAAGATATGGCACTCCCAGAGCTATCATTTGTGATGGGGGGAGTCATTTCTGTAACAGGCCTTTTGAGAACCTGATCAAAAGGTATTCTGTTACACACAGAATTGCAGCTCCCTACCACCTATAGACCATTGGGCAAGTTGAAATTTCTAATAGGGAGATCAAGCATATCTTAGAGAAGACTGTGAGGACAGATAGAAAGGATTAGGCATAAAAGCTGAATGATGCTTTGTGGGCTTATAGTACTGCCTATAAGACCCTTATTGGCATGTCCCCATTTAGGTTGGTCTATGGCAAGGTCTGCTACCTACCATTGGAGTTAGAGTACAGAGCCTATTGGACTATCAAGACACTAAATTTTGATCTAACTATTGCTGATTCTCACAGGAAATTACAAATGTTAGAGCTTGATGAATTTAGAATGGAGGCCTATACAAATGCCATAATTTACAAGGAGAAATTAAAGGCATTCTTTGACAAGAAGTTAATGAGGAAGGACTTCAAGGCTGGTACTAAGGTTTGACTTTTCAACTTCAAATTAAAGTTCTTTTCAGGGAAGTTAAAATTCAGATGGGATGGACCTTACACTGCCATCTATGCTTCCCCATCTGGTGCTTTGGAGATCTTGGATCCTATGTCTGGGAAGATCATGAAAGTGAATGGTCAAAGGCTAAAAATTTGTGTAAAAAATTCAGTGGAGCCTCCTCAGACCATTCACCTACATGAACCTCCCAGATCCACAGCCTTGTAAAATGTGTATACCATATCTGTTGAATGTGTGTTTTGTTAGCTTCTTACATGCTTTGTTTTGTGTATGATTTTTACCACAATACTCTGTTGTACATACCCTTTATTTTTGAATCAGTGAGGACACTGCTCCTCATAGGTTTGGGGGTGTGGCAAGGTTTGCCAATCAGGTGGTTAACCTAAGTGCAGCAGAACCAAGGAAGCAAGATAGAAATAGAGCTAACTCCACCCAAGGAACTTTGAAAATGAGGAAATTTATAATTTTGCAGACCTTTAGGCATTAAACACCTTTAAATTTTAACATTTCCATGAGGTGAACACCAAGAAAACTCACTTATGTCAGCACTTGGTAAACCATTAAAGAGAGAAAAAGGTAAGGCATGCCTATGAGTTCAATGAAAGACCATATCCAGAGAGATTTGGGCCTAGGGATTGGCTGAGTCAATGTCCTCACTAGAGGTTAGGCATCTCCAAGTTGAAATAGCTGATAGTACCCATGGCATTTAAGAAAGGATCAAGGCCTTCTCTTGGACAGTTTGAGCCTTAAAATACTAAACCCAGTGAACTGCCCTTGTGCATACACCTTTTGGGCCTTAATTTTCAGTTTTCTTCAAATACACTTGAGTACTTGCACCTAAACCTGTGAACCTAATTCAAACCTACCCCCACTATGAGAATTCAGAAGGTAAATGATAAGGAGTTGAAGATGAACAAGCTAGGGTTAACATTTAGTGAATGGAGGAGAAACACAAAAGGAAGACAACAGTGTAGCAGCTGGAAAGAGGGTGGCATTTTAGAATAATATAAACAAAAAGAAAATAAAATGTATTTAAAGGAAAAATAGAAAAACAAATTAATGAAATGGGAAAGAGAGGAGTCAAGAGGGAATTTCATTGGGAAAAGTAAAAATAAGAGGAGAAGCTAGCCACTTCAAGTCTGAAAAATATCAAAGAAGATGAAATGTGCTGATCTAAAGAAGGTGAAGTCATGAATCACCTCCTTCACCTGTTGATTTCTCAATTTTGCATCCTTTTCACCCTTCCATTCTTTATAACGTACACTCATAAGCCACATTACAACCTAGTCTAAGACCTTGTGATCCTAAGTTGAATGAGCTGTTATGTGGAGATGAGGAGTTATCCAATCTATGGTGAGAAATAGCCAATGATGTCAGAATTTAGGAGCTTTGCCTATGCTTATGCTTGCAGACCCATTTGGGGACAATAACTGCTCTTGAGCTTGTGAGAAAATGAAAACCCTCAAAGTTCTTTGTGAGAGATTACCCTGGTAAGCAGTGGGTCTGATATTGAATATATTGGGCATTGCCTAAAGCTAATTTTTGAATTAATAGTGAGCTCAGTACTGACATAAACTTGCTATTTCTCTTGTTGTAAGCTGATTGGAAATAGTATGCATACATGTAAGAGTTTTTAATAAGTTAATGGTCTATGCATATCATTTGTTTAAATTCCTCACATTTTGAAAAGTATCAAAGGTGGATTGATGCTCTGATTTTTGAATACTGATTTGGTAATGTTGCACTTTTGCTAACTGTTTCATTGAGAAGTTTATGGGTGCCTTCACTGAAAATCCTCAGGAGACTTCACTCCTCCACTAGGGATTACCTAGGGATTTAAAAGGCTTGATGCATGAGCTAAATGTATCCGTGCTCCCTACGAAAGTGGCATTTAGATTTATAGAATTGTTATTTTAATTTTTCCTTTGCTCAGGGACTAGCAAAGATTAGGTTTGGGGGTGTGTTATTCACTGAAAAGTACCACTTTTTACCTCTTAACCTAACCTTTGCTAGACCTTAAAGCTGACTAATAACCCCTTATTTAGCTTGTTTTGTAGTTAGTAATAATTATGCAGCTTAGTACAAAGTCCCTGCTTTTAGTGTCAAAAAGAGAGAATTTAAGCCAAAGAAGACTGCTGGGCCAAAGATCAATGGAACACCATGGTGGTACACACCATGGTGACTAGTTTGCATGTCAGAGTGGACCCAAGAATTCCAATAGATGAAAGATGTATGGATGTGAGAGAAGGCTGCAATAGCAGCAACTGCATTGCAGCAAGGAGAAATGGTGTTGTCTTGCACAGAAGAAATGCTACCTCGCGTGCCTAAATCCGTAGCAAGGCCTCCTCGCGCAGCTGATAGATGTAGTCAACATTTAAGGAACTCGTGAAGCAGTCGTGCACTAAACGCTCAAAAATGGAACTCGCGAAGATCTCGCGAGGAACAAGGCTTATATCAGCCGCGCGCACTATCTCGTAAGGCCAAATTACACAAAGAACAACAGGAAACTCGCAAAGTCCTCGCATGGTTAAGGAGGAGAGAGAACTCCAGAAGTTCTCTCGTGCAGCTCTCGCACGCTTAAAGGCTATAGCCTTTACCTAGCGAGCTGAGTTGATCATTTGACAAGAAGCCGAGCGAGATTTAAAGGCATCCACACGACACCCTCGCAAGAGAAAATTTTGAAGCTCTGTCGCGTGAGCAAAGCCAAGCACTGCAAATTCTTCTGCGTGAGCGCACTAAAGGCCAAAGTAGTTGCGCGACCATTTAGAGACCTGCTGCACGAAAAAGGGACTTTCCAAGACAAATTCCATCTTGCGAAGCACGAAGCAGCCACACGAATGAACTAAAAAGTAAAAGGGAGCCCCGCAAAGCTCGAGCTCTCCACTTCCCAGTCTTAACTCAAGGACCTTTTGCGAATTCTCGTAGTCTAGGGCACACATCCCGAGGCTCTAATCTTAAGGCACACATCCCAAGGAATCCAAGGGTTGTAATAGTGCCACATCTACTAGAAAATTAGGGTTAATCTTCTATTGGCTAAAGCATGAGGACTGAGTATTTAAGCTGTAAATGTAACTTAGAATTATCATCCCTCCTTCAACCTTTGTTAGCTTTGATCTCGAGCAGGCTAGGGTTAGGGTTTGATCACCTCTTTTTCTATTTTTTTCTTCTCTCTTAGCCCAGCATTGCTGGCTATATCCTCTGTAAGCAATTAGGCTTAGTTTTATCAATTTTGTAATGGATATTGTGAACATTGAGAGTCATTGGTGAGCTGTTATGTACAAGGCTGCTGCCTTGAGAAATCTCATTGTAAGTAATGATTTGATCAATGAAATTTGTGTTTTAAAAATTTATTCAATCTGCTATTTTCCTCTTTGTCCATAGTTTTGTTCAATCTATGCCATATATTTAGTACTTGAGCTGATTTGAAAGGCCCATGGAAGCTTGAGCTTGTAGCCCTGGGACCATGGTGGTAGTAACAATTTACTTGTTCCATCTCAGTCCTTTGTGGTGAGGATAACCTCTGTGGATAGCCTGTGACCATTCAAGTGGACAGACTATAGCCTTAGGGTGATTCCAAGCCACAGATCTGAGAAGGATTCCTCTCCTCTGCACTTGAGCTTGTAGCCTTGTGAGAGGTTGTTGCAGGAACAAGCTCCCTTCTGTTACACTTGACCAACATCAGATGTTAGATCTAACTTCTCTGTAGAGATTGTAGGCTTGTGAGCTGAGCCATTGCAAGTATTTTGTAGCAATGACCAGCTGCATTTATAAGCCCTAAATGGCTTTTGAACTACTGTGATTTCCACTGGTTTTTCAAGAACTATTTGCTCCCATGGATGCCTCAGCTTATAGCCTGGCATACATGGTGTCTGTAATAGTTTGCATTTTCTAATTTGATCCATCGGGTGGAGGACATCTATTGGATAATCTGTGACCATTTAAGTGGACAGGTTATAGCCTTAAGATCAGTCTATTCCATTAGATCAAATTGGTTTTCTGAGTTAGTCCATGTAGTTTGATCCTCTCTATTAGATAGTCTATGACCATTAAAGTGGACATGTTATAGCCTTAAGAGATCAGGTCAAACCATAAGGGTTGAGTTGGATACTTTTTCCTTGCATATTTGCTTGTAGCCATCTGAGGGATTTGCTGCAGAGACAGCCCTAAATCTGAGTTACATAACTAAATTAACTTTAGCTTAATTGCCTACTTCCCATGAATTTTATCTTTATTTTCACACGCACCATCACCACCTTCTTTATAACCCTTACTTTAGGATAGGGCTGTACTTTATTTCTCTTCTTTTAGTGTTAATTTAGTTTAGTTGTAACACCCAACTCCCTTTCTCTAGGATTGTCAGATCTATAGCCAGATTTGGAGGCCTACTAACATAACCCATTTTAGGTTCTAGATCAATTTCTCTCTGGGACAAACTCTTACGAACTCAAAACTTGCTATAATAGCCCTGTATCTTGAAGGTATGTGAATGTGTTTTGTGCTATATTCATTCCCCATTTTATTTTATTTTGTTTTGCTTCTTTTATTTTGTCTTTATCATTTTTATAATAAAAAGAAGCAGCAAAAACCTTTCAACAGCGGGATAGAACTGCGGCCACTCGATCCCAAAAGGGGGAACCGGCATATGGATCGTGGATGACCTACCCTGGAAGAAAGGCGTCTCATTAGCCAAATGTGTAGTATAACAAAAAGGGAAGCCCCGAGAAGGAAGAAAGAGAGATAGCCATACCTGCTCCGGGATCAGCAAGTCAAACTGGGACCTCAGGCCCATCTCGCAATGCTTCATGCCGACATCCCTACCACAATGCGTGTTCCAGTTGCTCATGAGCGGATAGGTGGGTACATCAGAGTGCAGGAGGGGGTGACCAGGCTGGAAGTGCAGATAGCCCCAAATCTGAAAAGAATTGTATACAAAAAAGATGTGTCATATGCGGAAAGGATGTGTAAGAAATAGGATGGATGACTAATCAACAAACCAAGGAAGATAAAAAGGGATTAGTGGTTACCTCAATCGCCAGCCAAAAGCCAACAATAGAAACTGAGTGCTCCAATGAGGCTTGGGCTAGGCTAGACATCAGAACGGCATATCCAGCCCAACCCCAGTCATATCTGTACACCTCGTCCCAATTCTCCATAATGCTAAGCAGGAACAATGAGACTCACCCACCACTAGCATTCGAAAAGAGGGTCTTACCCAGTAGGAAAAGGAGCGAAATATGGGCCAACTACAGGGCATGCTCAGGCTCAAGAAAATTATCTGCATCTTAGTACCCTAGATCTACGAGCTCGTTCGCACCAAATAGATTAGACAACTAGGACATGTTAACTTCAATGCCATGTAGGTTTGTAGAGGTGGGGTAATCTCCGATTAGTTGAACTATCTCATCCTGACTAGGGATGCGAAGGTTAGCCACCGGTAGCCCTCCTATTCGAATCCCCGTAATCATCGCCCAATCGACAGGGGTAAGAGTAATCTCCACCATGGCCATCTGAAACGTCATCGTCTCAGGATGGAAGCGCTCAATCAGGGCCTTCAGATAGGCCAAGTCTGCCTGGATAGTAGGGCACAAGAAGAAGTCGCCAAAACTGGCATGTGCTATAAGGAACCTCATGATCAGAGGGAGGTAGAGGTAGAAGCACTGAAGGTCCAACCAACCTCCTCGAAAGGTGATGGGAGGCAAGTCTTGCATCCAAATAAAGGGGTGTCAGATCCTGAAACTATTGCACGTTCGCACAAAGAACAATCACAAAGATTTTTACCTTCCCGGCAATCCCAAAATTTGAGATGTGAGTATATTGAAGATGAAGGAGGCCAGTACGGGCGGCCTCGCCTTGCATTTAAAACCAGGTGCGGGAAGAGCATTGCACCATGAAAATTTGCTCCCCCCGAGAAGCATAGATCACGTCCAACCCCTCTTCTTGTTCCTGCCTCTCCTCCTACACACTCTCCTCCTCACTCGACATTCTGAGACATCGACAAGTAATAGAATCAAGATATATCAGTAGCAAGAAATCATTTGCTAGACAGGCTAACAGGGAGGTAAGTAGGCTCCTTTTATTTCCTAAAATCGTCATCATCAGTTTCAAAAAAGCCATCATCAAATCACCCACATTTTCAAAATCCAAAGAGAAAACAAAAAAAATACACTTGTGTGCATTTATGTAACTAAAAACAAAAAAAAAAAGAGAACAAAAAATATACATGCGGCGCATTTGTGTAACCAAAAAAAATCCAAAAAGAAAACAAAAAATATACACATGTGTGCATTTGTGTAACCCAAAAAAACAACAAAAACAAAAACAAAAAAGGATCCAAAAAAAATAATAATATGTGTGTGTGCATTTATAAAAAATAAAATTAATATATAATAAATGAAATAAAAAGAAGAAAAAAAACATGCATAAAAATAAAAACAAAGAACAAAAAGAAAGTTCCTCTTTTCCAAAAATACTGCAAAAAACAATAGCAACAAAAACAAAAAAAGAAGAAGAAAAAGTCCTTTTTATATATACCAAAAAATAATTAAACAAAAAAAATCCTCTTCATGTATGGAAATTGAAAACAAAAAAAATCTCTCTTATTCATATAGGAAAAAAACAAAAGCAAATATATATATATATATATATATATATATATGTCTTCTTTATGCAAAAACAAAAAAATCTTTTCTTTAGGGGCAAAAATAAAGCAACAAAATCTCTCTTTTATGACAAAAATAAAAATAAAAAATAAAAAACAAAAAAGAATAAAAATAAAAGAGAGTCTTCTTCAAAAAAGAGAGATATGCCCACACTTAGATAAAAAAAAAACACATATATGCCCTAATCATGAAACAACTCAAGAAAAACCAATAACAAAGAAAAGAAAAAAATATATATGGGGCATCATTTACATGGAATAGGGTCAAACCAATCACAGGTAATCACTCTTGCAAGAAATATCATTCACTTATAATCTAGAAAAACAAGAACCATAACCACATTGCAAAAGATTTCAAGAAAAATCAAATAAAAATGAGTTTAAAGTGATTACTTTCAAAAGAAATTAGGTCCTTGATCCGGCGTAGAGCGGGTGTTTAATCGGTGCGAGCGAACATCGGCAATGAAGCATGGTTGGGATTAATCCGAGGGAACCCTAGGAAGGAGTCTTGTTTCGATTTAGAGAGGGAGGGAGAGAAATTTTGAAAAGAAAGGAGAAAAGACCCCATTTGCTCAGGCTCGAGTGTTTAAAAACCCTCCCAGGTTTGCTTGGCGCAACTAATACACGCGCCAAGCCATTTTGGCCCCTTTTTGCCTGGCGCAACTAATAGATGCGCCAGGCTATATTTTCTGGCCAGGCTGCTCTTGGTCCCCTGTATGGCTTGGGTTGTGTGCCGCATGCACCAAGCCTGGTCTTCCTTGGACCCGTCGAGGTGCACACGCCCCCAAATGGCGCGTCAATCTCCCTATGACCTGCTCAGGTGACTGTGCTAAAATAAACGATTCTGGATCAGTGAGCTTGCTCAAAATCTCGAACAACCAAAATTCCCATATAAAAATCCACATAAAATCACGAAAAAATCCCATGAAAAAGCTCACATAAAATCACAGAAAATACCATATAAAAATCCACATAAAAAAAAAAACTCTACATAAAATAACAAAAAATTCTACATAAAAATAAAAATCGGCACGTACTCCCAAAAAGTGTTGCGACATCTATTCGCTCTACTCGGGTAGTCGTGCTATATCAATTTCGAGACCGATGGGTTTGCCCAAAGACCTCGAATCCTACTTCACGCAGGGACACCTGTGACCAATCAAATGGGGCAGCCAATGCCTCATAGGATTGAAAACAAACTATGGAACTTTGCATATTTGCTTCGCACCTATCTTTAAGTATGGGTCGATCAATCTCTCACTTACGGAGCTGTTGGATTCAGAATGAAACTTGAACATCAAGCATCTTCAATCATCTTGAGAAGCGGACATTTTTTCTAGCATATTCGGATTTCACAACTCGCTCCATCTCAGTCATGCCTAGTAATGTCGCTAAGCGCTTGGGGACTGATAACCTTGAGAAACGAATATTTTTCATAACATTCAGGGCTTTCGTTTACTCACCATCTTATCATCTGATGTTTGAGATTCGTTTCGAATACAATAGACCCGTCAGTGATGCCTTGGGCCTCTTCGGATGTCTCTTGTCATTGGCATTCAATCATTAGTGATTGCATACCATAGAGGGGCATTTGTAAACACCCAAATTTGGCCCAAGGAACGATCGAGACATACTTTGAGAGAGGTGCACCTCTAAGCTTCGGATAACATTATTCAAACCCTTAGGAATCACCCCAAACCTTTAGGAACCAATCCCAACCTTTAGAAACCCCTCCGAACCCATAGTTAACCAATCCAAGCAATGGATAGAGAGAGGAGTACCAGGGCTGGCAGAGACCTCTACTGAGATTAAATCATATAATATTGAAAAATAGAGGTTTCTAGCTTTCCAGCAAGCTAAGAATCGCCCTGATCCGAGTTACACATCAAAAGTTACGACGATCCAAAGTTTGGGCACAAAATGGGCAACATGGGAACCTCGCTATGCAATCGTGGATTTTTATCAAACCCGTCACGACGATGCACTCCCTATAAATTTTTAGAGTCGCCACCCAGAGTTTTTGGTGTCCCGAGAAACCTAGATTAATTTTATAAGCACCGAAGTGCCACAAATATGACTCTGAATTAGTCTACGCTAGAGGCTCTTGGGTAGGGGCTTCAGTTATCTATTGGGAAGGTGTTAGGCACCCAATCAACCCACTTAAAGCGGTCTCTACTTATGGCCAAAATAAAAATATTAGGAAAGAAATGAAAAAGCCTTCCTCTTGCCCAAAGGGTCTTAAAATTTTATTTTTGCCCCTCCATTCCTACCAAAAATTTGGTTGCGTAATGACACAAGTGGCATGATAGAGGAAGAACCGAGAAGGTAGAGGAATAGAGGGGAGAGCCGAAGCTCTTAGGCCTTTGTTGCACTACTATGAAGTCTTGCGTTGGCTTGCTTCGGTGAGCTTTTAAAGGCTTGTATGGTGACAAATGGGGTTCTAACTGCTAGGGCTTAATAGCTAAGAGGTACAGAGAGAAGGCTAGGGGGTAGCACACATCTAACCTAGAGCTTTTTGGTAAAATGCTAACGTCTAAAGGAAGTTTTAAAGTTTTGGAATTTATATGGGAATGGTGCACTAGAGGAGAGAGAGAGAAGGGATTCCTTAATCTCTTAATTGCAAATTTTTTCAAGCCTTTGTAAAGGGAGGGGTGCCTCTCTATTTATAGAAAAAAGAGAGGTTAGGAGGGTGTTTAAAAGCTAATTAGGGTTAACAATTAGGTAATGGGAAACCTAAGGTTTCCTAGGGTTTTTGGAGGGTTGAAAAGTATCAAGAGTTGCTCCAATGGCGGATGATAGGGTGGGGCTTTAAACCACTTAAGGGGTTACACATAGGTAGTAAATGGGTGCAATAAAACTAGCAAAACATACTCCAAAGGTCAAGATGGTCAATAAGTCAAATCCCAATCTCAAAATTTTAGGCAAAAACCTAGGGTTATTGTTCATAAGCCTGGTGCAACTAATAGTTGCGCCAGGCTTAGGAATAGTAAAATAGTGTTCCTACAGTCGCCTAGAAGTTGACTCCCCAAGGTGGGGCCCACCCATATGTGGCACAACTATTAGTTGCACCAAGTCATTTATGGGGAGGAATGGCTTGGCGCAAGTAATACTTGGCCAAATCCTTAGGGGGTTCATAGCATATTTACCATTATGCCATTAAGCTTCGAAACGCGATATCTTTTCGTACACAGCTCTGATTGGGGTGATTCTTGGCTTATTGGAAAGCTGAGAACTTTTACTTTTCAATGGTATGAGATTTGATCATAGTAGAAGGTCATAACTAGTCTTTATTCACCACTCTTCATCTATTACTCGGGAAAGCTAGGTTTAGAATTTATAAGGGTTCGGGACGGTTCCTAAGGGACCTAGGGTGATTCCTAAGGGTTTGGAATGGCTCTTAAGGTTTTGAAAAGGTTCCTAAGGGTTCCATATATGTCATCAAAAGCTTGGAGATGCACCTCTCTAGAAATATATCTCGATCAGGCCTTGGGCTAAATTTTGGTGTCTACAGATGCCCCTCTTTGGTATCCAATCACTAAAGATCGAATGCCAATGAAAAGAGACATCTGAAGAGGCCCAAGGCATTTCTGACGAGTCCACTGCATTCAGAATGAACTTCAAACATCAGATGTGTAACATGGTAAGAAAACGAAAGCCTTGTATGTTAGGAAAAATGGTCGTTTCTCAAGGTAATCGGTCTCCAAGCGCTTAGCGACATTACTGGGCATAATCGAGGTGGAATGAGTAGCAAAAGCCCAATTTCCAATAGTGAGTGGGTGAGTCCCATTTAGGTACTCCCAAAGAAGTCTGAAATTATGGTTAAGGAAAATGCAGCCGAAGAGTTGGTACCATTATGCGAAACTATGGGTTGGCGCGTATGCATTGATTATAGGAAACTTAACTCGATGACCCGCAAAAATTACTTTCCATTACCATTTATTGACCAACTTTTAGAGAGACTTGCGGGTCAAGAATATTTTTACTTTCTAGATAGATATTCAGGGTACAACCAAGTTTCGGTCTACCCAGAAGATCAAGAAAAGATCACCTTCACTTGTCCGTTTGGAACATTTGCATATCGTCGCATGCCCTTTGGGTTATGCAATGCACCTGCAACATTCCATAAATGCATGATGGCGATTTTTTCCGATATGATAGACAAGTTTTTAGAATTATTTATGGACAATTTTTTCAGTGTTTAGCCAAACTTTTGATTCTTGCCTTAATCACCTTGCTCTCATTTTAGAAAGAAGTGAAAAGACCAACTTAGTGGTAAGTTGGTAAAAGATCCATTTTATGGTTAAGGAAGGCATAGTCTTAGGGGACATCGTCTCCAAAAAAGGAATAGAAGTTGACAAGGCCAAAATCGATGTAATAGCAAACCTTCTGCCACCTACTTCGGTACGACAGATTTGATCTTTCCTTGGCCATGCTGGCTTCTATCATCATTTTATTAAAAAAATTTCAAAAATCTCAAGACCTTTGTGTCACTTGTTAGCAAACGACGTACCTTTTGACTTCGATGATACCTGCCTTGACTCATTTAACAAGCTTAAAGCACTCCTTTCATCAGCACCAATTATTCAATCACCTAACTACTCCTTACCTTTTGAAGTAATGTGCGATGTCTCTGATTACACGATAGGTGCCGTCTTAGGACAGTGAAAAGATAAGGTCCCTTGTGTAATTTATTACGTAAGTCGGACTTTGATTGAAGCACAAGTCAATTATACCACCACTGAGAATGAACTTCTTGCTGTCGTCTTTGCTTTGGATAAATTTTGATCATACCTATTTGGATAAAAAATCATCATCTTCTCTGATCACTCTGCATTGAAGTACTTACTGTCTAAAAAGGATGCTAAACCAAGACTAATGTGGTGGATTCTTCGTTTGTAAGAGTTCAATTTTAAAATCAAGGAAAAGAAGGGAGTCAAAAACGTGGTAGCTAATCATCTGTCCAGGATCGAAAACCCTGAAGCCACCAATAAAGAATCTCT
Source organism: Chloranthus sessilifolius (assembly GCA_021018995.1). NCBI lineage: Eukaryota > Viridiplantae > Streptophyta > Magnoliopsida > Chloranthales > Chloranthaceae > Chloranthus > Chloranthus sessilifolius. Next base: position 85,698,697 of record CM037594.1, on the reverse strand, counting down.
GCATGATACCTTTCCAGATGAGCAACTTTTTGCCAGCCAAACAACAGTTCCATAGTATGCAAACATTGTGAATTATTTGGCCACCGGAAAGAGTCCTCCAACTTGGCCCAATCAAGATAGGCATATTTTCTTTTCCAATGTCAAATACTATATCTGGGAGGACCCTGATTTATTTAAAATATGTCCTGACCAAATAATTAGAAAATGTGTACCCGATAGTGACACCCACAATATTATAAAATTTTGTCATACTTACTCTTGTGGGGGCCACTTCGACAGAAAGAAAATAGCTGCCAAGGTACTATAATTGGGATTTTATTGGCCATCATTATTTAAGGATACCTGGAATTTTTGTCAGGTCTGTGACCGTTGTCAGAAGTTAGGAGCCATGTCCCGAAAGAACATGATGCCCCTACAACCAATTATGGTCTTAGAACCCTTTGACATATGGGGCATAGACTTTATGGGACCATTTCTACCTTCATTCAAACTCATGTATATACTTGTAGTTGTTGACTATGTCTTAAAAAGAGTCAAAGCCACAACCACAAGAACAAATTATCACAAGGTTATAGTCTCATTTATCAGGGAAAATATATTTGCACGATTTGGAACCCCACGAGCTATCATAAGTAATGGGGATAGCAATTTTTATAATAGATATTTCGAGAGCTTGCTCAAAAAATATGTTGTTACGCGCATAAAATTGTGACCCCCTACCACCCACAAACTAGTGGACCAGTTGAGGTTTCCAACAGAGAAAGAAAGAAAATATTAGAAAGAACTGTTCGCCCTGATAGAAAAGACTGATCCATTAGATTGCATGATGCTCTGTGGGCATATAGAATGGCTTGGCATGTCACCTTTCCGACTAGTGTATGGTAAAGCTTGGCACTTACCTGTGGAACTAGAACATAAAGCTCTCTGGGCTATCAAAATAATCAATTTTGATCTGACTGCATCTGGAGAGCAATGAAAGTTCAAACTCAATGAGCTCGAGGAAATTTGAAATGATGCTTACCAAAATACTAGAATTTATAAGGCCAAAACCAAGGCATTCCATGATAAACATATTCTGAGAAAAAGTTTCGAGCCAGGCCAACAAGTTTGGTTATATAATTCGAGGTTAAAGTTATTCTCAGGGAAGGTAGGAAGTCGTTGGGATGGTCCCTACACAGTTATAAAAATATTCCCTCATGGGGCTGTCACTGTCAAAGATCCCAAGGATGACCGTACTTTCAAAGTTAATGGACATAGACTTAAATTGATGATATCTTTAGAAGAAAAAGGGGCAGTAACCACAATATCATTAAAAGACCCTGTATAGAACTAATATACTTCAAGGCATCGTCGAGCTACCAAGTCATCCGTAGCAAATTTTCGTGTATATTATTTCTTCAAGCATAACTGTGTAATATTAGACAGAGATAATTGAGTCTGTGTTATACCAGTACGATCGTAGTGATTACAATTACTTAGAGAGTGCATTATTAAGGCCATATATTTTATCGAATGGGCACACCCTACGATACTAAAGGCGTCGCCTCGATTCGCACTGAACAGATACACCCTTAGCATTTATTAGGAATACCATCTAGTTCACTTGATTCGGCGTAAAAAATAACGTCTATTTAAGACACCTCTTCCAAATCTTGGTTTGGTTATAAATATACAAACGAAGGGCGATCTATTCATTCCATTACCTTCACCTTCTTCCCAAACCAACCTTTTTGCCATGGCAAGACAACCAAACTGGTCACAAATTACGGAGGCATTTTCACGCTTCATACAATGCAATTAAGATGAAGTAACTGCGCTATTAGAAGAAAGGGCACGATTGTGCAACCGTGGGCTCTTGCGAGTCCATCGCGACAATGAGCTCATTTGATAAAGAAAAAACTAGAGACGCCACTTGGAGCTTTTGGTTTCCTAGGAAACCTAAATCAATATGGAAGGCACTGAAGTGCAAAAATATGACTCTAATTCACCGGTCTAACACGATAGGCTCTTGGGTAGGGGCTTTGGTTATTGACCGGGAAAGTGTTAGGCACCCGATCAACCCGCTCAGAAGAGGTCTCTACTTATGGCCAAAATAAAAGGGAAAATAAAATGTAAAAGAGCACTTCCTCTTGCCCAAATTCACTATGATCCTATCAAGCTCTCCGCAAACACAAAAAATTCAGTGGCATAACGGTTTGAATCCTTGAATAAAGGAAAAGCAAAGTAGGTAGATGAGTAGAGGAGAGAGCCGGAGCTCTTGGGCCCTTGTAGCACAGCTGTGGACCTTCACGTAGGTGCACTCGACAAGCTTTCGATAGCTTGAGTGGTTGGAAGATGGGTTCTATCCTCTAGGGATTGTTAGCTAAGGAGTAGAGGAGGAAGACTAAGGGATAGATCTCACCTAGGCTACAAGGTTTTTTATGGAAGATGGGATCTAAAGGAGGATTTTGAATTCTGAAATTTGTATGAGATTGGTGCACCAAAGGGGAGTAAAGGATCTCTAAATCTTTTTCTCTCTCTTGGAAACTTTTCAAGTCTTTTTAAAGGGAGGGGTGCCTCTCTATTTATAGGAAAAAGGGAGGTTAGGAGGGTACTTAAGAGCTAATTAGGTTAGCAATTAGGTAATCTTCTAATATAAGGTTTCCTAGGATCTTAAGGGCTTAGAAAAGTGTGCAATGGTCTTCAATGATAGATCATAGGATGGGGTTGCAAATAGGGTAAATAAGGGTACAACAGTCCTAATGAAACCCACCCTAAACATTGAGATGGTCAACAAGTCAAACCCTAAAAGTAAAATTTGGGCAAAATCTAAGGTTTACTGTAGCTAAACCCGGCGCATGTATTATTCACGCCAAGCATATGTACAATGTGCGGGAAGTTCAGAGCCCGCTGGGGGGCCCATCCATGTTTGGCGTGTATAATACTCCCGCCAAGCCACTGTTGGGAATAAATGGCCTGGCGTGTATAATATACACGCCAGGCAACATTTTTCCAAAATATGGCTTGGCGCATGTATTATACATGCCAAGCATGCCCAACTCCTCAATAGGCTCTCGAATGGTTCGAAACCTGTCGAGAGGTTCATTCCCCCCTTGGTATATTGGAGCCATCTCGGGTCCGGAACACCGTAACGCTTGATGTGCAACTTGGATTGGGGTAATTTTGAGCTTGTAGGTAAGTTGGAAAACTCTACTTATCAATGGTATAAGATTCAGTCTCAGTAGAGGTCCCTACCAGCTCTAGTACATCTCTCTCCAACCATTGCCTTGGAGGGTTAACTATGGGCCCGGAGAGGTCGGGGTAATTCCTAAGGGTTTAGGAAAGTTCCTAAGGGTTTGGAAAGATTCTTAAGGGTATGGGAGATGCTACCAAAAGCTTGGGGGTGCTCCTCTCTCAAAGTATGTTTTAATCGGGCCTTGGGCCAAATTTGGGTGTCTACAAATGCCCCTCTTTGGTATCCGATCACTAATGATCGAATGGTAAAGAAAAAAGACATTAGAAGAGGCCTAAGGCATTATTGATGGGTTCGTTGTATTTAGAACGAACCTCAAACATTAGGTGGGTAACATGGTGAGTAAACGGAAGCCCCGTATGTCAGGAAAAACGTCTGTTCCTCAAGGCTATCGGTCCCTAAGCGCTTAGCGACATTACTGGGCATAATCGAGATGGTACGAGTTGCGAATGCCCAATATGTTGGGAAAAACATCTGCTTCTCGAGATGATTCAAGATGTTTGATGCTTATGTTTCATTCTGAATATAACAGCTCCGCAAGTGAGAGGGTGATGTGTCCAATCATACGATGTATTGATCACCCCATTTGACCGGCCACGGGTGCCCCTGCGTGAAGCAGGGTTCGAGGTCTTTGGGCGAACCCGACGATCCCAAAGTTAATTTAAAATGACTACCCGAGCAGAGCGAATTGATGTTGCAACACTTTTTGGGAGTACGCGCCGCTTTTTGAAAGTCACATATATATATATATTGTTTTCTGTTATTTTATGTATTATTATTATTTTTCATTTGTAATTTTTGTTATTTTATGTAGATTTTTTTGTATGTTTTTTTTTTGTTTTTGTAGATTTTCTTAGATTTTTTTTATTTTATGTGGATATTTTGTTTGTTTGTTCGGGATGTTTTGAGCATGCTCGTCGATCCCGAACCATTTATTTTAGCACAGCCTCCCAAGCAGATCAAATGAAAGTTGACGTGCTTCCCGGGGGTGTGTGCACTTTTTCGAGTCTAAGGAGGATCAATCTTGGTGTGTATAATATATGCGCCAGGCCGAATCGGGGCAGGAATAGCTTAGCGTGTATATTATATACGCCAAGCCAAATCTGGCCAAAACAGGCATGGCATGTATATTATACACGCCAAGCCAAAATCGAGCCCGAGCTAAAAAGGGCATTTTTCAAAATCTTTTCCTCCCCCCTCTCTAAGATGAAACGGAACCTCCTCCTAGGGTTTGTTTGGATCGATTTGAACCTTTTTTCATTGCCAGCGTCCGCTCTTGCCGACCAAACATACGTTCTACGCGGGATCAAAGAACTATTTTCTTGAAGGTATTCATTGTTTAACCTTATTTCTTTTGATTCTTCTTGAATTATTTGCAATGTGGTTAGGATTCTTGCATTTTTAGATGATGAATAAATGATTTGTTGCAAGGTGATTATTTATGACTCGTTTGATTTCATTCTATGTGGATTGGTTGTGAGGATTTTCGATGATGCCCTATCTTTTTTCCTTTATGTATGTATATACATGTAAACTTTTTCTTCTTTTCTTGAAACCTCATTTTTTTTAGTTTATGTATGTATATACGTATTATTATATATATATATATTTTAAAACATTTTCATCTTTCCTTGAAACCTCTTTTTTGTTCATGTATGTATTTACATATTATTAATATATATATATTGAAAGTTTTTCAACTTTTCTTGAAACCTCTTTTTAGTTTATGTATGTATTTACATATTATTATATATATTTTTTTTCGAACTTTTTCATCATTTCTTGAAACTTTTTCTCTTCCCTTTTTTTTTAATCTTTTTCTCTTTTCTTTTTTTCTATTTATGCATGTTTACACGTACCTTGTGGTGTTTTTTTTTTATTATTGTGGGGGCTTGGGACTCTCCTCCCCCTTTTTTTGATGTATATATATATATATATATATATATATATATATTTTTTTTAATATGATGATGAATATGATTGATGGAAAATGAAAGGGGGCATACTTACCTTTTCACAGTTCGGCGGGGGAGATGATTCTGATGATGATAATGAGGCAGAGGCAGGTCCTGCTGAGGCTACGCATGCTGGTCCTTCAGACCCCTCTGGCACAGGTGCTTCTGGTAGTTCAATTGTTGAGGTTCAGGGGACCTTTAAACGCCTTGATGATGCCTTTCTTTCGAGTTTATGTACTGATGTCACCGAGCAGGCCCGCCTATCTGCTGAAGCGGTCCGGGTCCCCCCACTTGAACTGGTCTTAGGGGTGAGTTTTCTTTCTCATAAACTTTCTCTTTAGAGAAATGCCCGTTTCTGTGCTTATGGCCCCTATAGCTGATATCTCTCTCATTTGTGTAGAACTATGAGTCGGTTGTGAATCAGGCCGAGTATTATCGCAATATATCTAGTCTTTGGGATGTGGAAATGGTAAGTGCTTTGTTTATCTGCTCTGACTTTTTGGTTTGCTGCTCTTACTTTTACTCAAACTGACCTCTTGGTATGATGTTTGCAGCGCGCTCGTGAGAAGGAGTCCCGATCGTTGCTCAGAAGGCTATCGCAGGCGTGGTCTCGGGTGGGGGAGGTTTGGACATACCACAGTACCTCACGCCATCGCAAGAGATCTAAGGGTTCTGATAAGGATTAGGCCTGCTCTGAGTTAATTAAACATTTTAGACTCTTGGGACATGTATTTTTTTTTTTTTGTAATCAAATATGAAATGGATGATATGACACTATGCTTATGATGGTTTTCAATTTTTTAGGATGAATGTTAGTGTCCTATTTTTTGATTGCATGTTCTATCCCCTTTTTGCTTGATGTAGTATATTGGGTCATTTGCAGGATGGGCTTGGTTTTTTCTTTTGAAGCCATGCCTTGGTTAACTCCGACCAAGACTTTAACCTCTGTGCGGACTGTTCCTGAAAGAAGAATTATATGACAGTTATATGTGAACTCCTTGTATCCCAGCATGTGGTCTGTGATGCTTTGAAAATAAACCATGGGAAATGAAGGTGGGCTGGCTTGGGGACTAGCCAGAAAAGGACATCCCCTACCCCCTTTTTTTTCTTTGAGTGGCAGTAGTGATCTAGTGTGTGTAATACATGCGCCAGGCGAAATTGGGCTAGGAACAGCCTAGTGTGTATATTATACACGCCAAGCCAAATCTGGCCAAAACAGGCCTCATGTATATTATACAAACCAAATGCCTTCCAGGGAAAATGTGACCTTTTAAGGGTGAGAATGCACTCATTTCTCCTCTTTTGATTTAGACTTGGTATTTTTTGTTGCCATTTTTCCTTTTGCTTGCCCAAGGGTGGGTCCATCATCCTACATTGAATTTGTATCTCGGGAACGTCTTTGTATGACAATGGACCCGCTTTTCGACCCCGCCTCTCGTGGGGGGCTGGGACCACTATACTTCCCTCTTTGGGCATGGGGCCCAGTTTTCTAAAGAAGTAGCTTGAGAGCTTGAATGAGAGCGAGCTCGCGAGTTTGGATCAACTTGGATTGGCCTGTCACTTGTCTTTCATTGGAGTTCCTCTGCTTTGGAATTTCATTTATGCAGTGGTTTCATTTTGGGAAGTTGGCACTCATGTCTTCCATTTTGGGAATTGTGAGTTAACTCCAACTCTCGAGGAGCCCTCCAATCTATCGGGTCTGATGCTACATAAAGACCTTGCCAGGGTATTGCCAAAACCAGGTTATGCTAAGGCCGTCCAAGTCACCCTGGGCTTGAAGAAAAATAATTATGAGAAAAGTCTCGTTGGGGGGCCCACCAGGTGTTTGGTGAAATTCCTGAGAGAACTTTGTGGAGAGGAAAGCCTGCGAAAATTGTCGATCCAAAATCTCTATAATGTGAAGGCCTTTGACCTTTGCCTTATCTTTGAGGTTCTTTTCTATACTAGGGGAGAGAGAGTTTCTCGCTTGCAATCTACGATGTTCTAACAAAACTAGAGGGAGGTCGTTCCATGATGCATATGGTGCTAGCAGAGCTTTATCGTTGCTTTGATGCTTTCACTCTGGGAAAGGTGGAGGGCCTTCGGGGATGTCCTATCTTGCTCCAAATTTGGCTTAGGGAGCATCGTGCTATCTTGGGACCCGTGCCCCACTTTTATGTCGTTCGTGGTGAGGTGGCCTACTGCTTTTTGGGTAGATGTCACATGCTTCCGCGGGGTGGTATACAAGGGCTGAAGTTTTGGCTGGCTGAAGCTGAGTTGGTGTGGAGGCTTCCCTAGTTAGACATGACTTTCCCCGTGGTGTGCTCTAGAGATTATGAGGGCATCACTCTCCTTGGTTTGACCAACAACACTTACTATTTCCCATTTCGAGTGTTGCGCCAGTTTGGTTGCTCTTAGCAAGCGCCCTTTGCGGTGACCCCACCCTTATGCGACTTGATTTTCTCTTGGGGATCCCTTCGAGACTTGGATAGGATAGTTGCTCTCTGGGAAATGCGTCAGTCGACGCATATGTGTGATTTAGAGCAGGGAAATTCGGTTTTGACCACTCCAGAGTATGAGGTTTGGCTCCTATCTGAGAGGCCCTCTGCTTGTGACTTGGATCAGCCTGAGTGTAATGATGTAGGAGGACCTTGGCCGAAGGAGTTGATGTTTCGATCCCATATTGAGCTATTGGTGAATGAGAAGCGAGTTATGCATAATTATTTTGAGAAACAAAAAGTTAGAGTAGAGGTGGGAGAAGCCATAGCTGATGTAGCTGAGTGTGAGGTCCTTCGTCTGGGAGGAGCCTTGAGTGACGCTCTGGGCGCTACCAATGCCTCTAAGAAACGGCATAAAAGTCTTCATGGCCGCTAGATGATAGAGTGGGATGTTCGAGAGGACACTTTATGTGTAGAAATCTGTGCCCTAAAGCGCCAGTTGGGTCACTGATTCCATCCTGCACATACTTGTTGCATAGATCAGATTACCACATGAAGGGGCATAAGAACCCCTACCAAATATTTTTTTGGGTATATATTTTCTCTTTATGTTTTTGTTGTTTTTGCTTTTTGTAAAAAGAAGGGTACATAAAACATCACATTGGTTATTTTTTGAAATGTGGTGTGAGCAAAGCGTAGATATATAAATGAAAAAGGGAAATTTATTATCTTGCATAACTTTTATCTTTTCTCTATTTTGTAAAAGGGGACACTGGGGCACTATGCCGATCATTCTTTTGGAGATGTGGCACACACTGTGCTAGCCTGAAATAAGAAAGAAATATTTATTTTCTTTTGCAAATGTGGTCGTTTCGGTCATCAAACCAATCATCCCGGAGTGGGGGGTGCACAGTGCCGGCTTGAAAATGGGAAAGGAAAATTTATTATCTTTTGCAAAGGATTTTTCCTTTGATGCTTTAAGCATGAGGGGAAGTAATGGGTACAAATTTGAGCATGGTCGAAACCATCCAAGGTTGGACCTGGGCAAGGTCCAGAACACCCATCCCCTTAGATCGAATCAACCTTTTATCCTTGTCTCAAGTCATGTGTTTGATGGTGCGACCATGATCATATGCTTGGCCCAGACTCGTTTTGAGTACACATGAGTAGCCCAGGAGGATCAGATGGATTAGGGTTGTAACCAGGGGAGTAACTGATGACTTTCTTTTTTTCTTTCTTTGTTCTCTTTTCCCACCTTTTTTACTGACAACGCCCAATGCAAGTTTTTGCCATGCCCATTGGTATGCATTTTTACCCTAGGTGCCTTTTCAGGTTTTCAACCGGTCCGCACAAGCTCGCTGTTTTACCCATGACGCCCTTTCATGTTTTCACCACGTCCTTTTTGCTTTGAACTTATATATATATATATATATATTATTTATTTTTATTTTTATTTTTTTCTTTTCTTTTATCAAAGGCCACGACACGGACGTCGATTCTGTCATAACCAGTGGGATGGAATTCTTTTGTCGTCTCACAGCTTAACTTGTGTTGACTCAATGGATACTGTGACTACTTATTTTAGACACCCAAATTTGGCCTAAGGCCCGATTGAGACACATATCAAGAGAGGCGCACCTTCGAGCTTTTGATTGCAGGTATGGAACCCTTAGAAACCTTTCCAAAACCTTAGGAACCATTTCAAACCCTTAGAAATCCTCCTAGATCCCTTAGGAATCTTCCTAAACCCTTATAAACCTATCCCGACCCTTAGAACCCATTTCGAACCTAAACCTAGCTTTCCCGAGCAATGGATGAAGAGTAGTATATCAGGTCTAGCTGTGACCTTCTACTGCGATTGAATTTCATACCATTGAGTCCTCAGCTTTCCAACGAGCCAGGAATCACCCCAATCAGAGTTGTACACAAGAAGATATTGCGTTTCGAAGAGCGAGGGTAAAATGGTAAATAGTGTGGAGACCCCCTAGGGATTTGGAGCACCTAATAGTTGCGCCAACTATAAGGTGGGTCCCCCCGTGGGCAACCAACTTTCAGACAATTATTCAAGCACTGTTTTACTATACATATGCTTGGCACAACTAATAGTTATGCTAGGCATATGAATAGTAACCTTGGTTCTTTACCTCGAATTTCGAGAATGGGGGGTTTGACTTGTTGACCATCTTGACTTTTGGGGTGTGTTTTGCTAGTTCTGTTGCACCCATTTACTATCTATGTGCAACCTCTTAAGTGGTTTGAAGCCCCACCCTATCATCCATCATTGGAGCAACTTTTCACACTTTTCAAAGCTCCAAAAAACCTAGGAAACCTTAGATTACCCATTACCTAATTGCTAATCGAAATTAGCTTTTAAACACTCTCTAACCTCTCTTTTTCCTATAAATAGAGAGGCAACCCTCCCTTTACAAAAGCTTAAAAAAATTTACAATTAAGAGATTAAGGAATCCCTTCTCTCTCTCTCTCTCTCCTCTAGTGCACCATTCCCTTACAAATTCCAAAACTCAAAAATTTCCTTTACACTTTAGCATTTTACCCAAAAGCTCTATATTAGGTGTATGCCACTATTATCAATCCGAATTTCCTTTATTTATTACTAGTGTGCTTGCTTTTTATATGGTGAGAACAAATAATAAAAATAATGTAAAGCAAAATAAAGATGATGGCAACAGCACAACTAAAGAAATCCTAAGCCTGCAAGATCCAGGGCTATTATAGCAAGTTTTGATGAGTAAGAGTTTGTCCCATAGATAAGTTGATCCAGAACCTAAAATTGGCTATAATAGTAGGCCTCCAAATTTGACTACAGATCTGACAATCCTAAAGAAAGGGAGTTAGGTGTCATGCCTACACTAAATTACCTAAAGAAAGAAATAAAGTGCAGTCTGATCCTAAGAAAGGGTTATAAAGAAGAGGATGGTGGTGTGTTAAAATAAGAATAAAAAGGGTGAGAAGTAAGCAGCTTAGGTTATTGATTTATTTAGTTATGCAACTCAGATTTAGGGCTCTCTCTGCAGCAAGTCCTTGCGGAAGTGCTATTACTAACCTCAACAAGGTGGAAGTATCCAACTTAACCCATGCCATTTGGGGTGCTCCTAAGGCTATAGTCTGTCCACTCAAATGGTCACAGACTATTCTATAGAGTCTATCAAATCCCATTCATCAAGCCAGAAGTTGTTGATCTAATCCAGAGCAGTAAGCTGATCAAACCTCATCTAGGGAATCAGATCAGGCCTTGAATACCATTGCAGCACTATGTTTGCCAGTGCTATGAGCTCCCCAGATCTGTGCACAGATCTGGCTGTCATTCATAGGGGTATTAAACCAAGGAAAATTAGATGGTAAATAGTAGATCTACTAGAAACTGAATGGGTTATTCCCCAAAACATGGATCATATAGACATCTAAGGAAACAAAAATATCTTTAGATTTAATTATACTTTTAATGAAGAATTTATTGCTTAAAAATAGCTTGGAATATAAATGTCCTCATAACTACAATCACTACAGAGAAGCTAACTAATCTCTGATAGCGATCAAGTAAAATAGAAGGGAGTCTGTTCCTGCACAATCTCTCACTAAGCTACAAGTCCCAGTGCATAGAAGAAGAATCTATCTCAGATTTGTGACCAAGTTTGCCCTAGGGCTATAGTCTGCCCACTCAAATGGTCACATGCTATCCATAGAGGCTCCCTTACTGACAAATACAAAGACAGAGCATAAAAATGACTGTCTGCCACAATGGTCCCACGGCATAATGCTCAAGCTTCCATGGGCCTTTCAATAAGCTCAAATCCTAAATGTATGCTATAGCCTGAACAGAACTATAGACAAATAGAAAAATAATAGATTGAGTAAGCATTCAAATAAAGATTCCATTTATCTGGTATCATTAACAATGAAATCTCTCAAGGCAGCAGCCTTGTGCACAACAACTCAACTCCGAGTCCTAATGTTTACTGAACTATTATAAAACTTACATAAAACTATACATAAATGCTTACCAAAGGATTAGCCAGCAAGTGCTGAGCTAAGAGAGAAGAAAAAATAAAAAAATAGGTGATCAAATCGTAACCCTAACCCTAGCCTACATGAGCTCTCAACCGACAAAGGTTGAAGGAGAAGGCGAATGATGGTTAGTAAGTTACAAGCGCAACTTATATACTCAGTCCCAATGTTGTGGCTAAGAGAAGAGTAAACCCTAATTTTCTTAAAGGAGACATGGCACTATTACAACGCTTGAATGCCTTGGAATGCATGCATTGGAATCTGTGCCTCGGAGTGCGTGCCTTAGACCTGTGGAAATCCTCAAAAGGTCCTTGAGTTAGGGTTGAGAAGTGGAGAGCTCGAGTTTCATGAGGCTGGCTTTTGCATTTCACTTCTGTCGCACAGCATGCAGAGTGTTCACGGGCTAGAGCTTATCGTGGAATATTGTTGTCTCGCGTAGAAGAACTTTGGATGATCGTGCAGTTGCTTCAGCTGTGAATGCACTCGCGTATAAGAACTTTCAGTGCATTGATTGCTCACGCAAAAGAGCTTCAGAAACATCACTTGCGGGGTATTCGCACAGATGCCTTTCGCATCTGGCTCGGTATAACTTAGACTTTTAGGCATGCGCGAGCTGCTCGAGAGCTAAGCGAGAGGTTATTTGGGTGTCTCTCTCCTCCAGAGTCATGCAAGAACTGTGCGAGGTCTATTCAGTGTGCGAAAGCTCCGTGAGTTTCTCCATATAATGCTTGCAGCTAAAGTGTGCGACTGCTGAGCGAGAGCTTCTTTGTAATAACTCCCGCCATTTGAACTACGTGACTTCTTCGCGATATCTATTACACTGCATATCTTAGCTTCACAAGGGAGCTCTGCCAGTGACTTGAACAGCTCGAGGTTGCACCTCAGCTGCGCGAAATAGGTCCCTGGCTCCTCTGCTACTATGCACATGCTTCTGTTACAGCTTCCTCCATTCTCACCTATTCTTTTAATAGTTGTTGGACTTTTTGGTTCCAGTATGGCATGCACATTAGTCTCCATGGTGTGTACCTCCATGGTGGTCCATCATTTTCTAGTTCAGCTGTCATCTTTTGTTTGAAATCTCTCTCTTCTTAGCACCAAAAGCACAGACTTTGTGTTAAGTTGCACTCTTTATTCCTAACTACAAAACAAGCTAAAAAAGAGTTATTAGTGAGCTTCAAGGTCCAGCAAAGGCTAAGTTAAGAGGTGAAAAGTGATACTTTTCAGTGATTAATAGCCACCCCCTAGCCCTCCCTCTCTACCACTTAGCTATCAAGCCCTAGGAGTTAGAACCCGATTTCTCACCATACAACCATACAAGCCTTTAAAAGCTCACTGAAGCAAGCCAACACAAGGCTCCACAGCGGTGAAACAAGGGTTTGAATGCTCTGGCTCTCCCCTCTATTCCTCTACCTTCTCTATTATTCCTCTATCTTCCCATTTGCGCCGTTACGCTGCCGAATTTTCAGTAGGAACGGAGGGGCACAAATTGAATTTTAAGACCCTTTGAGTAGGAGGAAGCCCTTTTTATTTCTTTTTTATTATTCTTATTTTCGCCATAAGTAGAGACCACATTTAGCGGGTTGATAGGGTGCCTAACACCTTCCCAATCGATAATCGACGCCCCTACCCAAGAGCCTTTAGTGTGGATTGGATTCAGAGTCATATTTGTGGCACTTTAGTGCTTATAAAATTGATCTAGGTTTCCCAGGACACCAAAATCTCTGGGTGGCGACTCTAAATATTTCATAGAGAGCGCATCGTCACGATGGGATCGTCAAAAATTCCACGGTTGCACAGATGTCGACTCTGCTGGGGATGAGCTAGTAGAGTTTTCTCTTGAATTTGACCTCTTTATTTTTGATTTATTAACCCTTTTATTGCTATTTTATTTATTTATTTATTTACTCATCCCTCCGATTATGTCATTTTACTTACCCCTATTTTACATCATTTACAAGCCTTAGCCAACTGGCGGGCCTACTTGCGCAACGTCATTCAATTTCTTTACATTTTCGTCATTTGAAGCGCCTTAGCCGATCGGCAAGTCTACTTGTACATTGTCATTTAAATTCCTTACATTCCCGTCATTTCAAGTGCCTTAGCCGTTTGGCGGGCCTACTTGTGCTTTTAATTCTGCAAAAAATTCCGCTAGGGAACGCCGGCCCGTAGAGGTTGTTGAATGGTTTTTTGCTGCTTCTTTTTATTATAAAAATGATAAAGAAAAAATAAAGTACAACAAAACAAAATAAAATGGGGAAGCAATACAACACAAAACTAAATCACAGACCTGCATGATACAGGGCTATTATAGCAAGTTTTAAGTAAGAGTTTGTCCCACAGAGATAATGATCTAGAACCCAAAATGGGTTATAATAGTAGACCTTCAGATCTGGCTACAAATTTGACAATCCTAAAGAAAGGGAGTTGGGTGTCACAATTACACTAAATTAACACTAAAGGAAGAGAAATAAAGTGCAGTCCTATCCTAAAGAAAGGAGTATGAAGAAGGTGGTGATGGTGTGTGTTAAAATAAAGATAAAAGGATGGGAAGTAAACTACTAGGCCAAGTTCATATCAATTTTGTAACTCAGACTTAGGTCTGCTTCTGCAGGAATCCTTGCTGAAGTGCTATTAAAAACCTCAGCAGGGAAGAAGGATCCAACTCACTCTTGTGATTCAACCTAGTCCCTTAAGGCTATAACCTGTCCACTTTAATAGTCACAGGCTATCCAATAGGGAGGATCAAAACACATGAAGAAAATCAGAAAACAAATCTGATAAAATGGAATAGACTGATCTTAAGGCTATAACTTCTCCACTTAAATGGTCACAGATTATCCAATAGATGTCCTCCACCCAACTGATCAAATCATAACATTAAAACTATTGTAGACACTATGTTTGCCAGGCTATAAGCTCCCCAGATCTATTATAGATCTGGCAGGCATTCATAGGAACAAATAGTTTTTGAAAAACTAGTGGAGACCACAGTTGTCCAAGGGCTATTTGGGGACTTAAAAGCAGCTGGTCATTGTTACAGAAGGTCTGCAATGACCCAGCTCACAAGTTAGCAGTCACTATAAAGAAAGCAGATCTAACATCTAATATTGGTCAAGTAAAATAGAGGGGAGCTAGTTCCTGCAACAACCTCTCACAAGGCTACAAGTTCAAGTGCATAAGAGGAGAATCCTTATCAGATTTATGGCTTGGAATCACCCTAGGGCTATAGTCTATCCACTTAAATGGTCACAGGCTATCCACACCACAGGGATTTGAGAAGGAACATGTAAACTGTTGCTGCCACCATGGTCCCAGGGCTACAAGCTCAAGCTTCCATGGGCCTTTCAATCAACTCAAATCTTAAATGCATGCTATAGCCTGAACAAAACTACGGGCAAATAGGAAAATAACAGATTGAATGAATATTAAAAGTACAAATTCCATTGATCAAAATTACCTATAATGCAATTTCTCAAGGCAGCAGCCTTGTGCACAGCAGCTCTTCACAAAATCTCAAAGATTACAAGACCCATTACAAAACTAATTAAAACTATACGTAATTGCTTATAGAGGGTTTAGCCAGCAAATGTTGGGCTAAGAGAGAAGAAAAATTGAAATAGAAATGATAAAACCCTAACCCTAGTCTGCTCAAGCTCACCACAAAGAAAGGTTGAAGGAGAGATTCTTATTCTAAGTTACAAGTATAGCTTATGTACTCAGTCCTAATGCCTTAGCCAATAGAAGAGTAATCCCTAATTTTTCTAGCAGATGTGGCACTATTACAACCCTTGGATGTCTTAGGATGTGTGCCACAAGATCAAGGCCTCGGGATGTGTGCCCTAGAGCTAGGGAAATCCCTAAAAGGTCTTTAGAGTTAAGACTTAGTAGTAGAGAGCCCGAGCTTTGCGTGGTTGCCTTCTGCATATTAAGTACTCGCGAGGTAAAATTTGGCCTTAGAGGACCCTGGTTCGCGCGTTAGATCTTCAAATGGTCTCGTGGCTACTTTGCACTACAATATTATCTTGAGGATGAGTTGCACTGCTTGGCTGCTTGCACAGTAGGGCTTTAGAAATTCCTCTCGCGAGGGTGTCATGAGGATTCCTTCAACTCTCGCTCAGTTTCTTTTCACATGATTACACAGCTCGCTAAGTATAGAGTTGAACTTCTAGCCATGCGCAAATTGGTCTTGGGAGGTAGTGCGCGCGGCTGCTTTAAAGCTTGATCCTCACGAGAGCTTCGCGAGCTGTATTTCTGAAGGCTTAGTGCGTGACTACTCACGAGTTCCTTTATGTGTTGATTTCAGCTGAATTGCATGACTATTGCAAGAGTTCTCTTATGCCGCATGTTTTAGTTATGCGAGGAAGCTTTGCAGTGAATTGAACAGCGCGAGACAGCACCTCAACTGTGCGAGATAAGTCATTTGTTCCTCTGCTGCTATGCACATGCTTCTGTTGCAGCTTCCTCCACTATCATCTATACTTCTTTCATCTGTTAGACTTCTTTGGTCCATCATGACATGCAAAATAGTCACCATCATGTGTACCACCATCGTGTTCCATCAATCTCTGACTCAGCTGTCATCCTTGGCTTAAATTCTCTCTCTTCTTGGCACCAAAGGCATGGACTTTGTGTTAAGTTGAACAAGTTATTACTAATTTACAAAACAAGTTAAACAAGAGTTATTAGTCAACTTTAAGGTCCAGCAAAGGCTAGGCTAAGAGGTAAAAAGTGGTACTTTTTAGTAAATAACACACCTCCAAACATAATCTTTGCTAGTCCCTGAGCAAAGAAAAATTTAACAGCTACTCTAAGAATGTAAATGACACTTTCGTAGGGAGCACAGATGCATTTAGCTTATGCATCAAGCTTTTTAAACCCTTAGGTGATCCCTAGTGGAGGAGTGAAGTCTCCTGAGGGTTTTCAGTGAAGGTACCCACAAACTTCTCAATGAAATAGTTAATGAAAGTTCAACATTATCAAGTTAGCTGTCAATACACAGAGCATCAGCTCACCTTTGATTCAAAATATGAGGAATTTAAACAAAGGATATGCACAGACATTTAATCATTAAAACTTTTGCATGTATGCACATCATTTCCAATTAACGTGCAATAACAGAAACAACACATGTATGTCAGTACTGAGCTTACCATTAATTCAAAAATTAGGCTTTAGGCAATGCCCAATACATTCACTAACAGACCCAATGCTTACTAGGACAATCTCTCACAAAGAACTTTGAGGGCTTTCATTTTCTCACAAGCTCAAGAGCAGTTACAGTCCCCAAATGGGTCTGCAAGCATGAGCATAGGCAAAGCTCTTAAATTCTGGCATCATTAGTTATTCCTCACCATAGATTGGACACCTCCTCATCTCCACATAACTGCTCATTCAACTTAGGATCACAAGGTCTTATGACTGGGTTGTAATATGGCTTATGGGTGTAGGTTATAGAGAATGGAAGGGTGAAAAGGATGCAAAATTAAGAAATCAGCAGGTGAAGGAGGTGATTCATGACATCACCTATTTTAGTTCAACACATTTCATCTTCTTTGACATTTGTCAGACTTGAAGTGGCCAGCTTCTCCTCTTCTTTTTACTTTTTCCAATGGAATTTTCTCTTGACTTCTTTGTCTTCCTTTTCATTAACCTTTTTCTTTTGGATAAATTTTTCTCTTCTTTTTATTTTTATTTTTTCTGG
This sequence comes from Chloranthus sessilifolius, assembly GCA_021018995.1. NCBI lineage: Eukaryota > Viridiplantae > Streptophyta > Magnoliopsida > Chloranthales > Chloranthaceae > Chloranthus > Chloranthus sessilifolius. The sequence goes on along the minus strand of CM037594.1, from coordinate 85,681,366 downwards.
AATGCCATACTCTCCCCAGCTGCTACACTGCTATCTTTCTTTTGTGTTTCTTCTCCATTTACCTAATGTTGATCCTAGCTTGTCAATCTTCAACTCCTCCTTTACAGTTTGAATTCTTAGAGTGGGGGTAGGTTTGAATCAGGTCTACAGGTTTAGGTGCAAGTACTCAGATGTGTTTTGAAGAAAACTAGAAATTAAGGCTCAAAAGGTGTATGCACAAGGGCAGTTTACTGGGTTTGATATTTTAAAGCTCAAACTATCCATGAGAAAGCCTTGATCCTTTCCTAAATGTCATGGATACCATCAGCTATTTCAACTTGGAGATGCCTAACTTCTAGTGAGGACATTGACTCAGCCAGTCCTTGGAGTAGAAAGAATTGCCTAAGACACTTCTCAAAGAAAAAAAAAAATTGTAGGCCCAAATCTCACTAGGTATGGTCTTCACTGAACTCTTAGGCATGTCCTTACCTTTTCCCTCATTAATGGTTGACTAAATACTGACACAAGTGAGTTTTCTTGGTGTTCACCTCATGAAAATGTTAAAATTTAAAAGTTTTTAATACCTAGATGTCTGCAAAAGTCTTTTACGTTTCCTTATTTTCAGAGCTTCTTAGGTGATCACAGCTCTATATCCATCTTACTCACTTGATTCGGCTGCACTTAAGTTAACTATATCATTGGCAAACCTTGACCCCTAAACCTATGAGGAGCAGTATCCTCATTGATTCAAAGATTAAAGTACAAGTGCAGCAGGCTATTTTGGGATAATAAAATATAAAATAAAGTAAGTGCAACAACAAAAAAAATATACACAAACAAATAAAATAAAACAAAATTACTTAAATGAAAACAAACAAAATCAGGTAAAGAGGGTTTCCATTTAGAACAAGGAATTTATACAATGTAAGGGAAAATAACTACAAAAGGATTATATAAAAATGTCCTAACTAACTACATGTGCATATCTAAACATCCTAATTTTCTGCTAGCTCAGTCTTGAGTTGGAGTCCTTTTCCTTTTTCTTTCTCTTTCTCCATAATAGCCGCAGTTGAACTGGCAGGAGGGGCAATCTCAGCTGCTTGTGTAGGATCTCTGCGAGTTAGTTTAGCAACTCTCATTTCAAGGATTTCTCCCTTCTTTTCAGCAAGTAGAACTCTACTTTCATAGAGTTCCCTGGTAGCCTTTGTGACCACTTTGGAGGCAACTAACCTTTTTTTGAGGCCATCTGCTCTTAGCTTCTCAGTTGCTGCAGTATGCTTTTGATCTTCATATTGATTCAAAATTCTACCCACCCCTTTGATATTCTCAGCAATTGAATCCTGTGATCTAGCTCCATTCGATTTATCTTCTCATCATAGGGCTGCCGGATGGAGGTTTTGATGGCAGTCATGCCTTTAATGACATCCTTTTTTAGGTATGAGTTTTTTTGCATAGCATAGAGGAGAGTGGAGTATGGAGGATGGAGGTATAGAAAAGGATGAGACAGGTAGGATGAGCTGCTCATCACTTGAAGAAGGGCCAACCAGTAACGGAGAGGGTATGGATGATGGCATGGGTGGGATGGAAATAAAGGGAATGGGTTGAGGGAATTGAAGTTTAGGTTTTGGGTCTGTTTGGGTTGGAATTGAGGAGGTTGGGATTAGGCCCTCCACATCTGTGGTAGCATCAGAGGTAGCTACAACAGGTGGGAGATAAGGTTGGGGTTGTGTGAGGGTGATTGGCAGAGGTGGGGGAATAATAGGTAGTTGGATAGGTTCAGGTTTAGCGTCAGTTTGAGTGGAGGCATTGGTAAAGGTAATAGGAGGGGTTTCTAGGATAGGTGGCTATTGTAATATTTAGATTAAAAGTGACAAGGTGGCTGGTAAGATGGTTTGGATTGAGGCCTAGTTTTGGAGGGTGGGGTCATGGATTGAAGGTTGGCCTCAATAGATGATTGGGTTTGGGAGTTGGCTAACACTTGGGATTGAAGGGAGAGTAATAGGTTGAGGATTTGGGGTAGGGGGTCAGGGGTTATAGGTGCAGTGGGTTGGATGGGTGGAATGGGTTGAAATGGAGAAGTGGGTGCATGTTGGAAGGTGGTGGTGTGGATAAGGCCAAATTGATGGGGTTGTAGTGAAGCATGAGGAGGGATGAAATGGGGAGGGTGAGGTGAGTCTGGTAGAGGGGTGTAATAGCCCGAAAAAATCACGCTAAACTATGACCTCGGGATCAGTGCCCGATCGGTCATAGGTTTGACCAAATGGAAGACCAATAGTTAGCATGAGGTGTGATGAACGGATGAGATGTGACAAATTGAATGTCTATGTGGTGTGTGTTGTAATTGTGAAGTCGCATACACCTATCGCGGTGTATGTGCTCAACACACACACGTGAGGAAAGGGATAAAAGGGTTTAATAACCCTAAATGTGTATTTTTGGTGGTTGAGAGAGAAGTAAAGAAGAAAGAGAGAGAGGAAGTAAAGAGAGGAGTTATTGCAACTGATTTGGAGGGGGGATTCAATCGATAAAAGCCGGATTCAACACGGTTTGGATCAGTTAGAGCCAAAGCTGGAAACCCTAGCCTTCCAACCATTTGATTTGAAATCAATTTGAGATTGATTTAAGGTAAAATTTTTGTGAATAAAATGCATAGATCGTAGAGGCTAGGTTGTGGTTAAAAGTGGGATAAATCATAGGATAATGGTTTAGAAAAATAGAGGAAAAAGGTAAGGAAGAAGATTGGGAAGAACAACTCGAAAGGGGCTGAATCTGACAATTTCGATTAATCGAAATTGGGTTTCGATTAATTGAAATTGGCCAGGAAGTTGAAAGGTCAGAGGACCCCGATTTCGATTAATCGAATTGGAGTTCGATTAATCGACTTTGGATTTCGATTAATCGATTTGAGTGTCGATTAATCGACTGGGAACCTCCAGTGGACCCCAGGGGACTGGAGGAAAGGACTTGAGGAAAATCGACTAATCGAAATGGGATTTCGATTAATCGATTTCAGTTTTCGATTAATCGATTTGGGATCGATTAATCGATTTTAGGAACTCGACTACTCGAATTGAGAATCGACTTTGCGAAACAGAGAATTTTGATTAATCGAATGAGATTCGATTAATCGAATGAAAATCTCGATTAATTGATTTGAAAATCGAACTACTCGAATTGAGAATCTACTTTGCGAAATAGAGAATTTCGATTAATCGAATGAAAATCTCGATTAATCGATTTGAAAATCGATTAATCGATATTGACTTTCGATTAATCAATTTTGGAAATCAATTAATCGAATCAGATTCGATTAACCGATTTTGGAATTCGATTAATCGACTGGGAAAAATATGTTGACTTTTGGGTTTGACTTTAAGATTCTTGGAGAGTCTTAGACCTTCTTTATTGCATCCTTTGTGATGTGTTTCACCTGTTATGTGGTACCATAGGTGGTACGTGTGGACTAGTGCACAAGGAGCCACGTGGGACCTTGATGCGTTGAGCAAACAAAGACTTGAGGTAGGGAACACCTTGAACATGTACTTTATTTTACAAGAGCATGTATGTAGTGATATAGATTTCAATTCAAATGTTTAATTGCTTAAAGATTGTGAAAAGTGTGTGTGCGTGTGACATCCATAAGAAGTAATTCAAATGAGCCATCCCCAGGGGATGAAGAAGTAAAGAGATAAGAGCATCAAGTGTGATGCAAGTAAATGGATGCATCCCAGGGATGTATCCAAGATTGAATCATGTTGATAGGGCCTAACTGATATAAGATAGCACACTTACGTGGTGAATAACTATATGTAAGGCACCGATATTTTTGTTATTTGAGGTTTGATAGGTTACCGACGACGGCGGATATCAAGTGACCGATCTGTGGGCGAAACCGTAGGCGGTCGGAGGCTTATCCGTACATAGTAAGCACACCCCAGGGGTGTTGATTGAGACAAGTGAAACCCCGCCACCAATCCCCAGGGGAAAGGGGCTTGGGTACTATATTTGTATTCCCAGGGAATACGTTAAAACTGTCTATATAGATGACGATGAAGGGTATCTCATCGGGGCTCGATGCTATATTGCTCGGGGATTACTTAAGTTGAAAGTTTAAGTTTTGCTTTTGGCCTTTTCAGCATCATTCATGAATAAATGAAAAACATATGTAATGAACAGTAAAATGAAATGCTTTTAACTGTTTTCATCAATAACTGCATAGATACATCATGCATGGCATATCATGGAATATATGTGAGTTATAATTTATATGTTCAACTGTGTTTGTTCCCTATTGAGCTAGGATGTAGCTCACCCTATAGACTATACGTCGCAGGTCCACTACTAGCAGCCGCGCGCCGTGAGACGCTGATCCCGGCGAGTCGGACCTCGCGGCCGGTGAAGAATTGGAGCCACCTCCTGAGGACTTCTTCTAGAGGACTCCGTTGTGCCGCTTTGAGGGCTTTAGAGAGATTTTGTACGGCTTGGTATGTCAAGCCTTGATTTTGTTTAAAACCATTTATATAAGGAGTTGGGATTACTCTTTTGGGACGAACCATCCGTGATGATTTCTATCATCGATGGTTCGGATCGGTTCTCCATTCATGCAGAGGCATGAGGGTAGAACTGTCGTTTGGGAAGTTAATTAATATAGATTTAAATTCCGCAATTTCGTTTATTATACTCTTTGATGCTTGATATACCAGTGTTCCGTGCTTAGCAAAAGGGCACGGTCAAGATGATCGTGCTGATGGCACGGGTTTCGGGGTGCCGAAATCCGGGCTGTCATAGTTGGTATCAGAGCATTTTCTTTTAGCAATTCTGACAAGGGTTCTTTCGTCAGAACATAGGGGCTTCTGCTAACGAAACTTTAGTTTCAAATGCAGCCGCAAATGTCATCTAGAGGAAGAGGCCGACCAAGGGGAGGCCAGCAGAGGAGTCTACGTAGTGGAGATGGTTACATCTCTCCTACTAATAGAGTGCCTTTAGGAGGTACTGAGGCCCCAGGGGGCAGTAGTAGCAGACAACATGATGAAGAGGATCGAGATCATTAGGATCAAGATCTGAGAGAGCAAGAAAGATTGAGAGAAAGACAAGAAGATAGAGAGGAGCGACAAAGGATGATGCACACTATGGAGACTATGGCAGCTGCCATGGCACAGCAAGCTGCATCCTTTGCAGCTCATGCATCAAGAGAACAGCAGCCACCTACACCACCTGTAGGACCTGCGTTGCCTGTGCCCTCATCTTTTACAGAGTTTAGGAGGATGAGACCTCCTTCATTTTCTGGGCAGGCAGACACAATGGCCGCTGAGAACTGGCTGATGGAGATGGAGAAAGTCTTTAGCGTGCTGACTTGCACGGAAGATGAGAGTGTGAGATGGGCAGCTTACATGTTGGATGGGGAGGCTGGGCCTTGGTGGAAGTCCGTGATACGGACTCGGGCTCAGGAGACCCCAGAGTTGCCTTGGACTTGGGAGGAGTTTGTTGAGGAGTTCAACAAACAATATTTTCCAGAAGTGGTGAGGAACCAATTAGAGATACAATTTTTACAATTGGTGCAAGGAAGGATGACAGTGAGAGAGTATGGGGTGGAGTTTCTACGACTTGCCCGTTTTGCTCCGGATTACGTCGCTACTGAAGTGATGAAGTCCAAGAGGTTTCAGCAAGGTTTGAAGCCTGAGGTTAGGGGAGGCGTAGCTCCATTCCAACTGAGGACCTATGAAGAGGTCATGAGTAAAGCACTAGTGGTTGAAGAGGAGAACACAAATAGATATCGACAGAGAGAGCAGCAGAGGGGAGTAAATGAACAAGGAAGATCGGGGCACTACGAACCGGTGAACAAAAAGCCGAGGTTCGTAGCCCAAAATCAGAGACCACAGTTCCAAGGGGGTTTCGGAAGACCGGCACAGCAACAACAACACCAACAGAGGTTTCCATTACTTGCGTCGGGGAGACCTATTCGCTATGAGAGCCCTGCCATGTCTACTGGCGCCACTAACACACAGGGTTCTCGTACTGTTTCTTTCGCACCTCGGGAGACTTGCGCAAAGTGTGGCAAGCCTCATAGGACGGTGGATTGTAGAATGGGAACTAGGGGTTGTTTCCGATGTGGCAAGGTGGGCCACTTGATCAAGGATTGCCCCGAGGCTGATAAGAGAAAGACGGTTTCAGTTGCAGCACCACGACCAATTCAAGCAAGGAAACCGATCGTTCAGGGGAGAGCCTATGCAGTCACTGCTCAGGAAGCAGGGAACGTGCATGACATCATCCAAGGTGAGACTCGTTAAATTTAAAGAAAATCTTCCTTTTCATTAAAATTTTAAATAGAGAAGGAGCATGCATTAGGAATTGTATAGATTCTTTCTCAATACAAAAAGTTGTATGTGAATTAAGAGTGTAAATTAATGTGTAAATTATTGTATGTATGTATGTATGCTATAGGTACTTTAAATATATATGAAAAAGGATGTTTCGGTGGTTATGATGCTCGAGTGTTGATAGACCCAGGGTCTACCCACTCATTCGTCACTCCACGTTTTGCCAAGAAGATGAAGATTGTTCCAGAGACGTTGGATTTCGTCCTATCTGTGTCTATTCCGACTGGAGAGTTAGTAGACACGGAGTTAGCATGCAAATCCATCATTGTAGCAGTTCGAGACTTAGAGGTGCACGAACTAGAAGCAAAGTTGATACTGTTAGACATGCAAGGGTTTGATGTGAACCAGATTGTGCTACCGCTGTCGATTGCAAGAATAAGGTAGTCATTTTCAGACCCAACACAAGAAGATCATTTCGATTTCAAGGAGTGAGGTCGATCATCGTGCTAATCGATCTCAGCAGTAAGGGCCGAGAAAATGATCAGAAAGGGTTGCAGTGGATACTTAGCTTTCTTAAAGGAGGACAAGGAAGAAAAGAACGTCATTTCTGAGATAGCAGTTGTGCGAGACTTCGCCGACGTGTTTCCAGAAGAATTGCCTGGATTACCTCCAGAAAGAGAAGTAGAATTCGCCATTGACTTAGCACCAGGAACGGAGCCTATTTCGAAAGCACCTTATAGAATGACTCCTGCTGAATTAAAGGAGTTGAAGGAACAACTACAAGAGCTTATGGACAAGGGGTTTGTTAGACCAAGTGTATCTCCATGGGGAGCACCGGTCTTGTTTGTCAAGAAAAAGGACGGATCAATGCGGCTATGCATTGACTATCGACAATTGAACAAACTCACTGTGAAAAATCGCTACCCTTTGCCTAGAATTGACGATCTATTCGACCAACTGCAAGGAGCAAGGTATTTTTCCAAGATCGACCTGAGATCTGGGTATCATCAGTTGCGAGTTAAGGTAGAGGACATTCAGAAAACAGCTTTCCGGACACGGTATGGGCACTATGAATTCCTTGTGATGCCGTTTGGATTGACGAATGCTCCGGCGTCGTTTATGGATCTAATGAACCGAGTGTTTAAACCACACTTGGACTCCTGCATCGTAGTGTTTGTTGATGATATACTGATATACTCCAAATCCAAGACGGAACACAAAGAACATTTGAGGATTGCTCTACAGACGCTACGTGAACACCAATTGTACGCCAAACTCAGCAAGTGTGAGTTTTGGTTGGAAGAGGTTAGCTTTTTGGGACATGTTGTCTCAAAGCACGGTGTCACGGTAGATCCAGCAAAGATAGAAGCAGTAGTTAAATGGGAGCAACCAAAAATAGTGACCGATGTCCGAAGTTTTCTAGGCTTAGCAGGCTATTATCGACGTTTCGTTGAGGGGTTTCAAAGATATCGGGACCTCTCACAAAGCTTACACGAAAATATTCAAGGTTCGAGTGGAGTGAGGCATGCGAGAAGAGTTTTCAAGAACTCAAAACGAGACTCACTTCGGCTCCAGTATTAGCGATTCCTTCAGGCAGTGGAGGATACGCCGTGTACAGCGACGCGTCATACAATGGCCTTGGTTGTGTACTCAATCAACACAAGAAGGTGATAGCTTACGGATCGAGACAGCTGAAAGAACACGAGAAAAATTACCCGACTCATGACTTGGAACTAGCAGCAGTCATTTTTGCGTTGAAGATTTGGAGACATTACTTGTATGGTGAGACTTTTGAAATTTTCACCGATCATAAGAGCCTCCGATATCTGTTTACACAGAAAGAGCTCAACATGAGACAACGCAGGTGGATGGAATTCCTCAAGGATTATGATTGCTCCATACAATACCATCCTGGCAAGGCGAATGTAGTAGCCGATGCATTGAGTCGAAAAGGTTCAAATTTCGGTTAGCTTTGATTTTGGGTATGCACCGATGGAAATTATTGGAAGACTCGCATTCTATGATGCTAACATTGAGTCAAAGGACACGGATCCTTTTGGCTAACATATCAAGAAGCCGTGATATTTGAACATATCCACGATCCATGATGAAAGATCCGGCATTAACAAAGATTCATCAAGACGTGAGTGAAGGCATTGGTCGGATTTCTCAAAGAAAAGAAGATGGTTCGTTGTTGTTGTTTAAAGGTCGCTATGCATTCCTGGACAATGCCGATCTAAGACGAACGATTCTTGATGAAGCCCATACGTCAAATTATGCTATCCATCTTGGTAGTACCAAAATGCACCAAGATTTGAGAAGGAACTACTGGTGGAGAGGATCAAACAAGACGGCGTGGCAATCGTGTCACGATGTTTGACTTGTCAGCAAGTGAAGGTTGATCATAGACATCCTGCTGGACTATTGCAACCTTTACAAATACCAGAATGGAAGTGGGAATCGATCTCAATGGACTTCATTGTTGGATTACCCCGTACTGCCAAGAGACACAATGCCATTTGGGTCGTTGTCGACCGATTGACCAAATCAGCGTACTTTTTGCCATACAATACTACGTATACGGCAGGAAGACTGGCAGACTTATACATTAAGGAGATTGTAAGATTACATGGGATTCCAAGCAGCATAGTTTCAGATCGTGATCCACTATATACATCCAAGTTTTGGAAGAAATTTCAAGAAGGAATGGGAACACGACTAGACTTTAGTTCAGCTTTCCATCCTCAAACTGATGGGCAGACAGAGCGAGTGAACCAAGTAATAGAAGACATGCTCAGAGCGTGCATGCTTGATATGCAAGGATACTGGGATGAGTACCTACCGATGCTCGAGTTCGCATATAATAACAGTTTTCAAACGAGCATTGGCATGGCACCGTATGAAGCTCTGTATGGACGACGATGTGTTGTCGCTCCAAGTGTGCCATAATTGTGTGCATTATGAATCAAAAATTAAAGAATTAAAGAATGCCAGGTTATATGGATGTTAACTTATGAAAGGGATATCAGCACATTGGGGCTAACACTGGACTTCTCTTCTTTTCGCAGAGTGTTTTCTTCTTTTCGCAAAGGTCATTCTTCTATTCGAGGAGTGTTTTCTTCTTTTCGCAAAGTTCAAGGTTCTTTGCGAATAGTAGAAGTTCTTTGTGAATTGACTTTTAGCTTCCATTCTTCTTTGCGAATGGATCCTTCTTCTTCTTCAGGTCTTTTCTTGCTCTTTTAGGACCTTTTTAGCCATTGCTGAGGCTATTTCTTCACTCCCTCTTTGAGTTTGACATGCGTTGTCAGCTTTTTGATCATTTTAGGATGGTTTTCGGATTTGGACCTGTCTTTTTGGTTAGCTGCAATATGAACACTAAAGCACTTATTTAGTCCTCTCAAGGGTCTTTCAAGGCTCGTGTTTAGGGGTAAAAAATGGTATTTTTCACTACTTATCACGATGCAAGTCACCCCTCAATTGGGAGGAAACAGGTGAGAAATTTGTGTTAGGACCAAAACTACTTGAAGATAATGCTACCGTCGTTTGAATTATCAGAGAAAGGTTGAAGACAGCACAGAGTAGACAGAAAAGTTACGCCGATATGAAGCGGACTAGTGTTGACTATAAAGTGGGCGAGCATGTGTTTGTGAAGGTGTCACCTATGAAAGGTGTAATGAGATTTGGCAAGAGAGGGAAGTTAAGTCCACGTTATGTTGGACCATTTGAAATTTTGGGACGTGTAGGTGAAGTTGCATATCGCATTGGTTTACCACCATTGTTTGATCGAGTACATAATGTTTTCCACATATCGATGCTCAGAAAGTACGTGAATGATCTGTCTCATGTATTAGGAAAGCAACCTATAGAGATGTGTGAGGACATGAGCATGATAGAGGAACCAGTGGAAATCTTGGATCGAAAGGAACAAGTACTGCGCACTAAAGTGATTCCCTTAGTGCTTGTTCGGTGGAACAATCATCCAAAACAGAGGCTACTTGGGAACGAGAGGCCGATGTGAAGGAACAATATCCAGCCTTGTTTCCAACGACGTGAGAATTCAATGTAAACCACAAACATGTTTGTGAAATCTCCACTATACTTGTAATTCAATGGAAAATTTAATCCAATCTGAATTGAGGAACAAAATTATATGTACATGATCAAGTATATACAACTCTATGGAAGAACCACTTGATGTCATAAACTACCAAAAATAATCAAAGAACCAAGAAATTGAAAATCTGCAGAAATTGGGCAAAACCGATTAATCGAATTTCAAATCGATTAATCGATTTGGAATTTCGATTAATCGATTTTGTTCGATTAGTCGACTGGCATATACCAGTGACTGGAAATTGAAAGGAGAGTTAGAATATACATAGAAGACAAATTTCGATTGATCGAGTTGGAATCTCGATTAATCGATTTGGATCGACTAATCGATTTTGAGAATTTCGATTAATCGAATTAAAATTCGATTAATCGAACGGCAAATTCGATAAATCGAACAAACTGAGAATGTTAGAAGAATTGGGAGTCAATTCATGAAATTTCGATTAATCGAAGCAGTGTCGATTAATCGATTTTGGATTTCGATTAATCGAACTAGATTTCGATTAATCGATTTACAAAAAGGACTTAAAAGAAATTGAATTCAGATATACGATTTCGATTAATCGAAGTGAACTTCGATTAATCGATTTTGAAATTTCGATTAATCGAAATGGATTTCGATTAATCGAATAACTTAAGGAATTCTGAAAAATTTAGAAGTTACTACACGATTTCGATTAATCGAAGTGAAATTCGATTAATCGATTTTGGAATTTCGATTAATCGAAATGGATTTGATAATCGGTAGCTCGCGCCAGTGAGCTCAAAAATTTAAAATTTTAAACAGATACGATTTTGATTAATCGAAATGGTTTCGATTAATCGAATTTGACTTTCGATTAATCGATTTGGGAAATCGATTAATCGATTTTACGCGGCTTAACCTAATTTTGAATCTCGATTAATCGATTCTGAATTTCGATTAATCGAGCCGAGGCCTATATATATAAAATTTGGGGATTTCATTCCCCATTCGAAATCATTTGGCTTGGGGAATTTTTGGCGCTTCATCTTCTCTTTCTTCTCCTATCCACGCCTAGGGTTCCCTTCTCCGTTGGTTTTCGACTCGCATCGCCATCAAAACCTATGGTAAACCCTAATTTCGCACTTTTCCTTCAAATTTAAATTAGAAAAAACCCTAGTTTTCTAAGAATGCCGCCTAAAACCCGTTTATCTTCAAAGAAGGCGACTTCTAAGTTGCCGGTTAGGCGTAAGAACGCCGCACCACCACCACCTACCCCATCGCCGGTGAGGACTCCATCACCGTCGGCATCGGAGACCACCTCCGGTTCGACGAGAGCGTCTACGCGCGAGTCTTCCCGCGAGTCCACACCAATGCCCCCACCACCCACTAATGTCATACAATCAAACGAATGGTGGGCGGCCAAGACCTTTGAGGTCGAGTACATTATCGACCCTACCCTATTCACCGATCCCGATGTGCCGGGCGAGACCCAATGGGCTCGAAACTACCTCAATAACGCCGGCCTTGGCAACCTTCTCAAACCAATCCAGGGTTCTTACTACCCTAGATTGGTTAGACTGTTTTACCAAGGGCTAACTGATGGCCCTACCGATGATTGCATTTTGACCAACATCGAGGGTCGTCTATACACAATCACTCGTCGTCACATACACGAGGTGCTTGAATGCTACCTCGATTTTACCCCAGAGACTACCCTATTCCCACCCTTCGAGGAGGACCCTCGCTTCGAGGAGGTCATGACCCGCATGACCAATGGTAAAAAGGGGTCGGGCTCCTCCATTAAGAGGGTTGACCTTCCACACTATATGTGGATGCTCGACTCGGTGATAAAGTGCAACCTTTACCCAATGCGCCACGACACCGAGCGCGTGGACAAAGTGCAACATGCACTTTATGCGGCCTTCTGTGGCCGGTGGTTCGACGCCACTATGGTCATCCTAGAGGGGATGAAATACATCAAGGGAAAGCTGATGAAGGGCAACATGCGGCCCAAGGAGAAGATGCCTTATGCTCGGCTCATCTCGAGCATGTTGGAGTGCTACTCAAGCAGCCTCCTCTGACATCTCGCCTCACGAGGTGAGGGCTACGGATCGCGTGAAGACGTTTACGAAGTCTTCATGGACCCGTAGCTACAATCTTCTAAAGCGGACCCTACCAGCTCCGGGTCCCGCTCCAGCCCCAGCAGCAGCGGTAGCACCGCCACCACCCCCACCACCTCAGCAGCACCCACCCGTGGGTGGGGCACACCCTATCCCTGTTGAGCCATCAGTGGAGAGGGTTCCCTCCACCTGCAGCCTCACCGACACCACACCCTCGCGCCCGACACCCACCTCATCTTACCGCCGACGCGCCGCTCCACCCGGTCCTACCATCGAGGACGTGTTGGCTCGCATGGAGGCCAACAACGAGAGGATGAACCGAAGGATAGACTTCCTCCTATTTCACACCCTCCGCCACATCTACCCTACCGACTACCGCCGCTACCTCGCCCAGGAGGAGGAGTGGACCGCTGGACGCACCGCCTTCCACCGAGGACCCGTCTTCCATCCCACCACTGCAGACGCGGTTCCTTCCACATCTACCTCCGCTCCGTCGACCGAGAGGCCGCAGCCACAGCCGACCACTCAGCCAGCACAGTCACCACCACCGCAGCCACAGTCAGCTCCAGCAGACCCACCCGCTCCTGTCGCACCCGACCAGCCTAACGAGGGGACTGCCTAAGTCTTATATTTACTTTTGCATTTTGATTGTATACTTGTAGATTTCTTTTCTACGCCAACTTAATTGGCATTGTAAAAATTTCCAATTTTAAATACAAATCAATGATTTTTGTCTAGATTTTTCCATTTCGTCAAATTTAAATTCTATGCTGGTATTTGTAACTATCTGAATGCGTCTAGGTCTACTCGACCACCTCACCTGAGAGTGTGGGGGGGGGAGAGACCCAGCCAGACACACCTTGGGTTATTTTCGAGGACGAAAATTCCCAAGGTGGGGAGGATGTAATAGCCCGAAAAAATCAAGCTAAACTATGACCTCGGGATCCGTGCCCGATCGATCATAGGTTTGACCAAATGGAAGTCCAATAGTTAGCATGAGGTGTGATGAACCGATGAGATGTGACAAATTGAATGTCTATGTGGTGTGTGTTGTAATTGTGAAGTCGCATACACCTATCGCGGTGTATGTGCTCAACACACACACGTGAGGAAAGGGATAAAAGGGTTTAATAACCCTAAATGTGTGTTTTTGGTGGTTGAGAGAGAAGTAAAGAAGAGAGAGAGAGAGGAAGTAAAGAGAGGAGTTATTGCAACTGATTTGGAGGGGGGATTCAAGCGATAAAAGCCGGATTCAACACGGTTTGGATCTGTTAGAGCCAAAGCTGGAAACCCTAGCCTTCCAACCATTTGATTTGAAATCAATTTGAGATTAATTTAAGGTAAAATTTTTGTGAATAAAATGCATAGATCGTAGAGGCTAGGTTGTGGTTAAAAGTGGATAAATCATAGGATAATGGTTTAGAAAAATAGAGGAAAAAGGTATGGAAGAAGATTGGGAAGAACAGCTCGAAAGGGGCTGAATCTGACAATTTCGATTAATCGAAATTGGGTTTCGATTAATCGAAATTGGCCAGAAAGTTGAAAGGTCAGAGGATCCCGATTTCGATTAATCAAATTGGAGTTCGATTAATCGACTTTGGATTTCGATTAATCGATTTGAGTGTCGATTAATCGACTGGGAACCTCCAGTGGACCCCAGGGGACTGGAGGAAAGGACTTGAGGAAAATTGACTAATCGAAATGGGATTTCGATTAATCGATTTCAGTTTTTGATTAATCGATTTGGGATCGATTAATCGATTTTAGGAACTCGACTACTCGAATTGAGAATCGACTTTGCGAAACAGAGAATTTCGATTAATCGAATGAGATTCGATTAATCGAATGAAAATCTCGATTAATTGATTTGAAAATCGAACTACTCGAATTGAGAATCGACTTTGCGAAACAGAGAATTTCGATTAATCGAATGAGATTCGATTAATCGAATGAAAATCTCGATTAATCGATATTGACTTTCGATTAATCGATTTTGGAAATCGATTAATCAAATCAGATTCGATTAATCGATTTTGGAATTCGATTAATCGACTGGGAAAAATATGTTGACTTTTGGGTTTGACTTTAAGATTCTTGGAGAGTCTTAGACCTTCTTTATTGCATCCTTTGTGATGTGTTTCACCTGTTATGTGGTACCATAGGTGGTACGTGTGGACTAGTGCACAAGGAGCCACGTGGGACCTTGATGCGTTGAGCAAACAAAGACTTAAGGTAGGGAACACCTTGAACATGTACTTTATTTTACAAGAGCATGTATGTAGTGATATAGATTTCAATTCAAATGTTTAATTGCTTAAAGATTGTGAAAAGTGTGTGTGCGTGTGACATCCATAAGAAGTAATTCAAATGAGCCATCCCCAGGGGATGAAGAAGTAAAGAGATAAGAGCATCAAGTGTGATGCAAGTAAATGGATGCATCCCAGGGATGTATCCAAGATTGAATCATATTGATAGGGCCTAACTGATATAAGATAGCACACTTACACGGTGAATAACTATATGTAAGGCACCGATATTTTTGTTATTTGAGGTTTGATAGGTTACCCCACCGACGTGGTGGGATATCTACGACTGACACGGCAGGATATCCGTGACCGATACGGCGGCGAAACCGTAGGCCAGTGCGGAGGCTTATCCGTACATAGTAAGCACACCCCAGGGGTGTTGATTGAGACAAGTGAAACCCCGCCACCAATCCCCAGGGGAAAGGGGCTTGGGTACTATATTTGTATTCCCAGGGAATACGTTAAAACTGTCTACATAGATGACGATGAAGGGTATCTCATCAGGGCTCGATGCTATATTGCTCGGGGATTACTTAAGTTGAAAGTTTAAGTTTTGCTTTAGGCCTTTTCAGCATCATTCATGAATAAATGAAAAACATATGTAATGAACAGTAAAATGAAATGCTTTTAACTGTTTTCATCAATAACTGCATAGATACATCATGCATGGCATATCATGAAATATATGTGAGTTATAATTTATATGTTCAACTGTGTTTGTTCCCTATTGAGCTAGGATGTAGCTCACCCTATAGACTATACGTCGCAGGTCCACTACTAGCACGCGCGCTTCAGAGACGCCGATCCCGAGTCGGACCTCTCGGCAAGAATTGGAGCCACCTCCGAGGACTTCTTCTAGAGGACTCACAGCCGCTTTGAGGGCTTTAGAGAGATTTTGTACGGCTTGGTATGCCAAGCCTTGATTTTGTTTAAAACCATGTATATAAGGCGTTGGGATTACTCTTTTGGGACGAACCATCCGTGATGATTTCTATCATCGATGGTTCGGATCGGTTCTCCATTCATGCAGAGGCATGAGGGTAGAACTGTCGTTTGGGAAGTTAATTAATATAGATTTAAATTCCGCAATTTCATTTATTATACTCTTTGATGCTTGATATACCAGTGTTCCGTGCTTAGCAAAAGGGCACGGTCAAGATGATCGTGCTGATGGCACGGGTTTCGGGCTACCGAAATCCGAGCTGTCACAAGGGGTGAACTCATAGTTGATATGCTCTATGATAGAGGACATCATAGCTGAATATCCCTCTCTTGTAAAGGGGTCTTGGTCATGGGTAGGAGAGAAAGGACTGGATTGGCCCAAGGGTTCAAGGAACTAAGGTTGAAAAGGTGTGGAGGTTTCAATGGGCTGATGTGAGGTAGCTGGAAAGCTATGAGGGATTTCAAGGGTATGAGGCTCAGATTCAAAGACTTGGGTTGTTGAGGGTGGTGGTAGGCCAATGGTTGGGTCTGGTATGGCTGTGGGGTGGGGTCAGGAATTGGGATGGTTTGGGATATATAGGTGGGTTGGGGCTCTGTCTGAGCTTTAGTTAATTTTCTTTTCTTTTTATAGGTGGTCTTCACAGGTGGCCTAGGGTGAGCTAGGTAAGTAGGTAAGGATGCAGATATGGTTAAGGTCTTGGTAGGTATGGTGTGTGGTAATAGGGTTAAGGTGGCTGTGGCTGAGGTTAAAATTAGCTGAGATAAGGATTGTGGAACTATGAGGGGTTGTGAGGCTGGGGTTGAGGTAGTAGTTGCAGGGGTTACGGGTGTAGCTAGAGGTGAGGGTATGGTAGTGGTTATGGGTATGGATGAGGGGGCAATGGCTTGAGTGTTGGTTGAAACACTGGAGCTGGCTGCCTAAGGGATGGGGATATGGATGGAAGGGCTGGCTGGCATAACAGAGATTGAACTGCAGAGGTGGGGGCTACTGAGGTAGAAGTAATAGCAACAGTAGCAGCTGCTGCTGGAGTGAAAAGATCTGTCTTCTTCAGCTTCTTCTCAATCAAAGTATCAGTAATCCCCCATTACGGGAGAGTGAGTGAGGTTTCTTCTTTGTCTTCACCTTCTCATGAATATCCTTCATCCCCTCAAAAATTAACTTGGTAGCATCCAAGTAGTGGTTCATATGAAATGAGTAGACTGCATCCACAATGGGAGACCTCCTCTCCTGCTCATGTCTTGAGTAATAAACATTCTTCCTAAGTACCCCATCCATAAACCTCATGTTTAGGGGCAAATCTCTCTTCCTAATAGACAACCCAGAGGTTGTGATCTCCCCAGTCAACTCCTTAGTAATTTCTTCCGTTGTGGCTATCAAAGGAGGGCCCAAGCCACACTCTGGGCTATACTTTGCTGGTATCCCCAGTATTTTAGTTATGGCTACCGGATTGAATAGTATCTCAAACTTGTCTATTAACACCAGCAATGCTAGATTCCCATCATCCCCAGTCTTTACTCTGATATTCTGATAAAAAACCTGCACTAGTCTAGGGAAGACTAGCTCCATTGGGGCCCTCAATAAGGGCAACAAAGTGGCTTTGGCTAGGTACTCAATGGAGGCTGATGTCTCAGGAAGGTCCTCAAAGAACACCTTATCGAAAATTGCTTTCACAAATTCAGAGGGAACCCTGAGGTACTCATTACCTTCTTCCTCTTCAGGGTCAACCTCAGGGACCTCAGGGGCCACAGCTTTTCCCTTTTAATGCTTTTCCATTAATTTTTCTGGGCTTTTAGCAAGTGGGTGCTCTTCGGCCCTCTTTTTAGGAGCAAATTTCTTCGTTGTACCTTGGGCATCAGAGGCCACACCCTTGCCCTTCTTCACTGGGGTTGCCCTACTCTTAGTTTGCTCCATTTGGGACTCAACCACCTGAGTAGGTACCTCAGAGGTCTCCACTGTGGAAGCCTCTGCATTCCTCACTGACTTACGAGTTGCCCTAGGGCTACCAGTATTTGCAGGGTTTAGCATGGTAGCCAATGCATCAATAAATTTTGAACCCGTGGCCATGGCTACTCAACTTCTCCAAATTAGGGCTTTACAAACAAAGTAGAGATAGATCACACACCAATGGGGGTAATGCCACAAATTCCTCTCCTCTTAACTCTAAAATACTATTCAATCAAAGCAATAGAGAGAGAGTGAGAGATCTTACCAACTTACAGTTAGGGTTCCACTTCAAATGTTGCCCAAAGGTTCAAATCCCTCCAAACCTAGCTCAAAGTGACCAGGAGGTGATGGGGAGTAAAATGCTAGGAGGAAACTGTTTGAGGTGGAGTGGATTAGGCTGTAAAGAAGAAAGAAGGGAGAGAGAGCCCAGGGGAGGCTAGGACAAAGAGATATGAAATGAAGAAAATGAAGAAAATTGTAAGGTTTATAAGTCTGATCTCGTGCCTTGCGCGACTGTCGCCAGGTTCTCATGAAGTAGATTTCTTGCGCACTTATGAATTCAGTCTCGCAAGAAGTGCTATTGCGAAGAAGAACAAAGCCTCATGAGGTATTCCCGGGACTGATTTGAAGCCAAGGTGCGCGAGATGCCTCTTTCATCTTTCGCGCAACTGCGCTGTCTAACTTCACGAGACTCATACATGTAGAGCATTAAGTGCCTTGCGAGGTCAGTAGAAGTGCAAGCTTCAGAATGTAACCTCGTGAGGTTCTCGCAAGGAACAAAACACATGAATTAAAATTTTTGCGCAGCTTGACGTCGCGGAGAAGAGATAGCCTCGCGAAACTCATATGTTGTTCTTCTTCAGATGTTTAGCTAGCGAGGCTCTCGCGAGGTAACACATGCCATTTTAGAGCCCCGCGAGAAAACCAAGAATTGACTTGCGAGTGTGTAATTTAGGCCTTTTAGCCTAGCGAGAAAGCAACTTTTAACCTTTGTCTTAGTGTTGCACATTGGTCGGTGCACCTATCCATTGTGCATCAGCACCAACCCCTTCACATGTACTCCATTTCATCATTATAATTGTATGCCCATTATCAACATCTGTACATCAAAAATGCTAAATTCTAAAGATAGTCTTTTAGATCAAATTCATGACATCTATTATGAGAGCACCTCAACCATAGCAGTAACAGACATGCACATCAAATTCAGATGACAAATATGCACATGTACTCAAAACAGAACGAAAAAAAAAATAGAATAAAACAAACCAGAAAATCATCATCACATTAAAAGTAGTAATTGACAGATTTCTAAACAACACAAAATAAGATAAAATTTTCAACACATATGATACACATTTTACAAAGCTATGGATCACTGAGCAGTGGGAGGTTCATGTAGGTGAATGGTCTTAGGAGGCTCCACTAAATATTCTACACAAATTTTTAGCTTTTGACCATTCACTTTCATGATCTTTCCAGACATAGGATCCAAGATCTCCACAGCACCAGATGGAGAGGCATGAATGATAGTGTAAGGTCCATCCCATCTGGATTTTAACTTCCCTGGAAAAAAATTTAGTTTGGAGTTGAAAAGCCAAACCTTATACCAGCATTGAAGTCCTTCCTCATTAGCTTCTTATCAAAGAATGCCTTTGACTTCTCCTTGTATATTCTAGTATTGGAATAGGCTTCCAACCTCAGCTCATCAAGCTCTGCTAGTTGCAATTTCCTATAGGAACTAGTAGTTGTTAGATTAAAATTTAGTATTTTGATAGCCCAATAGGCTCTGTGTTCTAGCTCCACTTGTAGGTGGCAGGCCTTGCTATAAACCAGCCTAAATGGGGACATGCCAATAGGGGTCTTATAGGCAGTCCTATAAGCCCACAAAGCATCATTCAGCTTTTGTACTCAATCCTTTCTATCTATCCTCACAGTCTTCTCCAAGATATGCTTGATCTCCTTATTTGAAATTTCAACTTGCCCATTGGTTTGTGGGTGGTAGGGAGTTGCAATTCTATGGGTAACAAAATACTTTTTTAGCAATTTCTCAAAAGGTCTATTACAAAAATGACTCCCATCACTAATAATAGCTCTGGGGGTACCAAATCTGGAGAAGATATTGTCGTTCAAAATTTTAAGGACAACTGTATGGTCATTGGTCCTTGTGGCAATGGCTTCCACCCATTTGGACATATAGTCCACTACCACAAGTATGATGTTAAAACCCATAGATGGAGGAAAGGGACCCATAAAATTAATGTCCCAGATGTCAAAAAGTTCTATCACAAGGATGGGCTGCAATGGCATTGAATATTTCTTGGAAATGCCTCCCAACCTTTGACATCACTCACAGGCTTTGCAATGTATGTGTGCGTCTCTGAACAAAGAAGACCAATAAAAACCACATTGTAGTTCTTTTGCTACAATCTTTTTGCCACTGAAGTGACCTCCACAGGCTTGCTCATAGCACATAGAAAGAATGTTGTAAAACTCACTTTCTGGTACACATCTCCTAACCACCTGATCTACACAATGCTTGTAAAGGTATGGATCCTCCCACAAAAAATGTTTGACCTGAGCGAAGAATAGGTCTTTGTCCATCTTAGACCAGTGAGGGGGGGTCCTACCAACAGCAATAAAATTGACAATGTGTGCAAACCAAGGCACACTAGACTGCATAGCAAATAACTGTTCATCAAGGAACAACTCATTGACAGGTGTTACTACACATTTTGCCAACATAATTCTGGAGAGGTGGTCAAGAAGCACAATCTCAACTCCCTTCTTATCCTTGATCTCAAGATCAAACTCCTACAATAGGAGGATCCATCTGATCAGCCTTGGTTTGGCATCCTTCTTAGCCAACAGGTATTTTAGGGCTGAGTGATCAGTGAAAATAATAATTTTAGACCCAAGCAAGTAGGGTCTAAACTTATCCACAGCAAACACAATAGCTGGCAGCTCCTTCTCAGTAGTGGTGTAGTTGAGCTGAGCTTCAGCTAGTGATTTGTTGGCATAATAAATCACTGCAGGTAACTTATCTTTCCTCTATTCTAATACAGCACCTATGGACAAGTTTGATTCATCACACATTAGCTCAAAGGGGAGTCAGTAATCTGGGGCCTAGATTATAGGAGCAGTGATAAGACACCTTTTTAAGACCTCAATGGCCTCAAGGTACTCAACAAAAAAGTAAAATGGCATATTCTGACACAGCAGGTGCCACAATGACTTTGAAATTTTGCTAAAGTTCTTAATGAACCTCTTGTAAAACCCAACATGTCCTAAGAATGATCTGATTTGCTTGATAGTCGTGGGTGGGGCAGGTGTGAAATCAGATCCACTTTAGCCTTGTCAACCTCTATTCCTCAGTGGGAGACCACATGGCCCAACACAATTCCTTGTGTTACAATAAAGTGGCTCTTTTCCCAGCTCAAGACTAAATTGGTCTCCTCGCATCTTTGTAAAACCAGGTCAAGGTGACTCAAGCACTGGCTAAAGCTATCCTCATAAACTGAAAAATTACATATCAGAAATTTTCAATCATATCAGAAAAAATTGCATACAGGCACCTTTGAAATATGGCTGGGGCATTGCATAGTCCAAAAGGCATCCTTCTTTAAGCAAAGGTGCCAAAGGGACATGTGGAAGTAGTTTTTTCTTCATCTTGAGGATACACAGGGATTTAGTTATACCTTGAGTATCCATCAAGAAAGCAGTAAAATGCCTTCCCAGCCAGCTTATCTAGAATTTGGTCAATGAAAGGGAGAGGGAAGTGGACTTTCCTTGTTTTAGAGTTTAGTTTCCTGTAATTAATGTAAACTCTCCAGCCAGTGGTCTCCCTGGCTGGCATCAACTCTCCAATCAGTAGTAATAACTGTTACGCCTGACTTTTTAGGTACCACCTGGATAGGTGACACCCATTCTGAATCTGAAATGGGGTAAATTACCCCTTCATCCAATAGCTTCACTATCTCTTTTAAGACCACCTCTTGCATGTTAGGATTAAGCTTCCTCTGTATCTCCCTATAGGGTTTTGCACTCTCATCCAGGTGAATTCTGTGCATACAAACTGAGACATCAACACCTCCAAGATCAGCTATTGTCCACCCCATTACCTTTTTATGCTTCTTGAGAACACTTAATAACTCCTCCTCCTGCTCACTAGTGAGAGAGGAGATAATCATTGGAAGCTTGTTGTTTTATCCCAAGAAGGTATATTTTAATGTGTCTGAGAGCTGTTCCAGCTCCAGCTCACGGGGACTTTCAATGGAAGGCAACAAAGGTGCCTTAGTAGTTTGAGGAAGGGGTAGCAATGTAGGTTTTCAGCTGGAATGCTGCACTAGGCCCACAAAAGACTTTATTTTTTTTTTGTCTTCTGTCATGAGAACTTGGGCCACCTTCTCAACCATACTCCAAATATTTTCTAGGTAATTACCAACATTATCCCAATCTAGCAGATTGGATAATTCTTCTTCCACAAGGCCATCTAGTACATCTATTGGACAACAGTCCTCAATGTCCATCTGAGGTTGCTTCATGTTCCCAAAGGTCACCTCCATCACCCTTGACCTGCATTGTATACAAGCATTTGTAGTGGCCAAGAATGGCCTTCCAAGGATGACAAGAATTGGGGCTTTACTTTTGTAAGGGTCCATGTCCAAAACAAGGAAATCAGCAGGATAGTAGAACTTGTCCACCCCCACCAAAACATCCTCCACCACACCCACCGGTCTCCTCTCAGACCTATCAGCCAGTTGGAGCATAATTGATGTGGATTTCAGCTCCCCCAAACCTAGCTCTTCATACACAGAATATGGGAGCAGGTTCACACTGGCCCCTAAGTCCAAGAGGGCTTTACTAATGGTTTGGTTTCCAATTATGCAGGGGATAGTAGGTACCCCTGGGTCCTGTAATTTCTCAGGTGTGGCAATGGACAGAACTGACTCAACATGCTCAACAGTAAAAACCTTTTTGGACAACTACACCCTTGCTTTTCTTTTCTATGTGCAGAGGTCCTTTAAGAATTTGGCATAGGCGGAGACCTATTTTATGGCATCAAGCTAGGGCAAATTGATCTTGACCTGCTTGAACGTTTCCATCATTTCTTCTATCTGAGCATTCCCCTTATAAAAAGGAGATGGGTCAGCTAATGCATGAGGAAATGGCAGTTGTGGGGCTGTTGGTGATACAGCTGCATTCCTAACCATATCATGGTTAAAATTTTGTTTTGTTCATTTTCCTTCATTTATTATTTGTTGTTGGGGCTCAACATCAGCCTCTTTATTTTTTCCTTGCTGATCCATAGTAGGGGATGACTTCTTTGGTTCTTTACCACTCACATTTCTTTGATTTTCACTCTCCATGACCTCCTCAGCTGCCCTGCCCACTATATTATCAACCACCCTGCCACTCCTTAGGGTAGTGATTGAATTAGCCTCCTCTTAGATAGGGGATGCTTCTCTAATCATGAACTGCCCTTTTGGATCGGCCAAGGGTTGACTAGGAAATTTTCCCTCCTCTCTCCCGTTCAAAGCATTATAGATTTGACCCAGCTGGTCCTCTATCTTTTTAATGCTTTGCCCATAAGAGTTCACAGTTTGGACCAAGTTCCCCAAATTCTGTATAGATGCCAGCATTTTCTCTTCAAAGGAAGAGGATCTGGGCTATTGTGGGGGCAAGACCAACTGATTGGGCTATGGGGGCAGGCAACTGAAAATTCTATCTTGGTAGGTATCCTTCGTTAAACTGGTGTTGGGGTTTGTATGGAGCTGCCAACTGCTACAGTTGGGGTTGAGGGTATGTATCTTGTCTCCACCTCAAATTTGGGTGGTTTCTCCATGTGTACCCAACAGGTTGCTGCCCATATGCTTGAGAAGTATTGGCATGCTCCATAACTAAATTGGGGAATTGGTTGGCTGATAGACAATCTTGGAGTAAATGTGTGGGAGATTGGCATATCAGACATGCCTCTTCCATTTATGCAACCATCCGAGGATGCATCACATTCATTAATTTGTCAAACTTTAAACTCAAATTTTCCACCTTCCTTTCCAAATCACTTTGCACCTTAACTTCATACATTCCACCTCTAGGGGTGGACTCTTTCACCAATTTAGTAAGGGTCTGACTGTTATTGCGAGACAGTGACTCCTACTACATGGAATCTTCCCCTATAATGTCAAACAACTCTAACCCTCATCAACTGTCTTGTGGAGGTAGCTACCACCATATGAGGCATCCACCATGTCCCTACTCTTGGGATGAATTTCTTGGTAAAGAATTGCACAATTTGCCACTATAGAATTTGATGGTGGGGGCATTATTTTAACATCTCTTGAAATCTCTCTCATGCCTCATAAAAACTCTCTGTTGAGGACTGAGTAAATTATAAAATGTTTGTCCTCATCTGATTCGTTTTATTCATGGGAAAGAATTTAGCCTGAAATTGGCTTTCGAGGTCACTCCATGTCTGAATGCTATTGGCTAGGAGCTTAGAGAACAGGGTGCTAACTTTGTCCTTTAGGGAAAAAGGAAAAAGCCTCAGTTTGGTAGCTTCAGGTTCCAAGCCAGCAATATTGAAAGTGGTGCAAAGTGCCAAAAATTGGTCAATGTGCTTGTGAAGATCTTCGTTACTGAGCCCATGGAAAGATGGCAGCATGTTAATAGTGGAGGACTTGATTTCATAGTTTCCCTCAACTGAAGGGAATTGTATCCAAAAGGGAGATGTGTAATCCCAAGGTGCATTGTATTCCTTCAGGGTTCTTTGCCTCTCAGCCATGACAGATGGCTCAGTTTCAACAGTAGGGCCTTGTGTAGTGTTTCTTAGTCTAAGGACCCTTTCAACCCCAGGATTTGGATGTTCCTAATCAGGGTTAAGAGACTTCTACCAAGAATACACACACAAAGTTAGCAGGTAAAGAAAATGCTCACAACACATAAAAAATTTATAAACAAAAAATCACAACTAACAGATATACAACTAAACTATTAACAGGAAATTCAACACCAATGGACTAAGTTTTAGGGTAAAAGAAGTGCAAACAGAGCTAGCTAAACTCTAGCTGCAGCTCTCGCTTTTCCCTGTTTTTGTTGTCCAAGTTTGCAAAACTTTTACAAAAATCAGTAGTACTTTTAATTCTATTTAAGGCAAAACTAAAAAGAATTTTCTAAACTAAAATATAGTACAACTCAGGTCTACAGAAAAGATCAATATCCCTGACAGCGGTGCCAAAAACTTGTTGAATGATTTATTGTTATTTCTTTTTATTATAAAAATAATAAAGATATAATAAAGGAAGTAAAACAAAACAAAATAAAATGAGGAATGAATACAGCACAAAACCATATCACAGACCTACAAGGTACAGGGCTATTGTAGCAAGTTTTAAGTAAGTAAGAGTTTGTTCCATAGAGATAATGATCTAGAACCCAAAATGGGCTATAATAGTAGGCCTCCAGATCTGGCTACAGATCTGACAATCCTAAAAAAAGGGAGTTGGGTGTCACAACTACACTAAATTAACACTAAAAGAAGAGAAATAAAGTGCAGTCCTATCCTAAAGAAAGGGGTATGAAGAAGGTGGTGATGGTGTGTGTTAAAATAAAGATAAAAGGATGAGAAGTAAACTACCAGGCCAAGTTCATATCAGTTTTATAACTCAGACTTAGGTCTGCTTCTGCAAGAATCCTTGCGGAAGTGCTATAAACAACCTCAACAGGGAAGAAGAATCCAACTCACTCTTGTAATTCAACCAAGTCCCTTAAGGCTATATCCTGTCCACTTTAATGGTCACGGGCTATTCAATAGGGAGGATCAAAACACATGAAGAAAATCAAAAAACCAATCTGATAAAATGGAATAGACTGATCTTAAGGCTATAACCTGTCCACTTAAATGGTCACAAATTATCCAATAGATGTCCTCCTCCCAACTGATCAAATCAGAATATTAAAACTATTGTAGACACTATGTTTGCCAGGTTACAAGCTCCCTAGATCTATTACATATCTGGCAATCATTCATAGGAAAAAATAGTTCTTGAAAAACTAGTGGAGACCACAGTTGTCCAAGGGCTATTTGGGGACTTAAAAGCAGCTGGTCATCACTACAGAAGGTTTGTAATGACCCAGCTCACAACTCTGCAATGACTAAAGAGAAAGCAAATCTAATATCTTATATTGGTCAAGTAAAACATAGGGGAGCCAGTTCCTGCAACAACCTCTCACAAGGCTACAAGTTCAAGTGCATACGAGAAGAATCCTTCTCAGATCTGTGGCTTAGAATCACCCTAGGGCTATAGTTTATCCACTTAAATGGTCACAGGCTATTCACAGAGGTTATCCTCACCACAGGGATTTGAGAAGGAACATGTAAACTGTTGCTGCCACCATGGTCCTAGGGCTACAAGCTCAAGCTTCCATGGGCCTTTCAATCAGCTCATATCCTAAATGCATGCTATATCCTGAATAAAACTACGAGCAAATAGGAAAATAACAGATTGAATGAATATTTAAAGTACAAATTCCATTGATCAAAATTATCTATAATGCAATTTCTCAAGGAAGCAGCCTTGTGCACAACAGCTCTTCACAAAATCCCAAAGAGTACAAGACCCATTACAAAACTAATTAAAACTATGCCTAATTGCTTATAGAGGGTTTAGCCAGCAAGTTCTAGGCTAGGAGTGAAGAAAAATAGAAAAAGAAATGATCAAACCCTAACCCTAGTCTGCTCGAGCTCACCATAGACAGAGGTTGAAGGAGAGATTCTTATTCTAAGTTACAAGTACAGCTTATATACTCAGTCCTAATGCCTCAGCCAACAGAAGAGTAAACCCTAATTTTTCTTGTAGATGTGGCACTATTACAACCCTTGGATGTCTTGGAATGTATGCCTCGAGATCAGGGCCTCAGGATGTGTGCCCTAGACCTGGGAAAATCCCCACAAGGTCCTTGGAGTTAAGAGTGAGAAGTGGAGAGCTCGAGCTTCGCGAGGCTACCTTCTGCATATTAATTCTGTCACATAGTTGGTTCTTGCTCTTTAGTTCCTTCGCACAGCTTGCAGAGTACTCATCAGGTAAAATTTGGCTTTAGAGGCCCCTGGTTCGCGCCGTAGATTTTTAAATAGTCGCGCGGCTACTTTGCAATGCAATACTGTCGTGAGGATGAGTTGCACTATTGGGCTTGCTCGCGCAGTAGGGATTCAAAAGTTCCTCTCGCGAGGATGTCTTTATCTCTCGCTTGATTTCTTTTTCACATGATTACGCAGCTCACTGAATACAAAGTTTAACTTCTAGGTGGACGAGATAGTTTATGGGCATCTCTCCTCTAGAGCCACATGAGAACTTCGTGAGGTTGCTGTTGATATTTGCGCAAATTGGTTTCACGAGGTAGTGCGTGCGGCTACTTTAAAGCTTGATCCTCACGAGAGCTTCGCCTGCTGTATTTCTGAAGGTTTAGTGTGCGACTACTTCGCGAGTTCCTTTATGTGTTGATTTCAACTGAATTGCACGACTGCTATGCGAGTTCTCTTGTGCTAGATGTCTTAGCTGTGCGAGGAAGCTTTGCAGTGAATTGAACAATGCGAGGCAGCACCTCAACTATGCAAGATAAGTTATTTGTTCCTTTGCTACTATGCACATGCTTCTGTTGCAGCTTCCTCCACTCTCATCTATACTTCTTTCATCTGTTAGACTTCCTTGGTCCATCATGACATGCAAAATAGTTACCATGGTGTGTACCACCATGGTGTTCCATTAATCTCTGGTTCAACTATCATGCTTGGCTTTAATTCTCTCTCTTCTTGGCGCCAAAGGCATAGACTTTGTGTTAAGCTACACAAGTTATTACTAATCTATAAAACAATCTAAACAAGAGTTATTTGTCAGCTTCAAGGTCCAGCAAAGGTCAGGTTAAGAGGTGAAAAGTGGTACTTTTTAGTGAATAATAGAGGTGGCATGGGATCATCACCCCCGGTCTTTAAACTTAAGAAAATTTTCGTAAAAGTGAAAAATAAAAACAAAGGGGATTTAAATGGATTTTTGCGGGGTAGATTTTCAAGGGTGGGTTATTTAGGCACACATATAAACTCTCGGGTCATAGTACGGCGGCAGCCCCTAGTGGTGATGATTTGGAAATGTCCCAGCCCACCTAGTACCTGAGAAAAGTGCTTACACATGAGGTATATCGGATGGGTAACCTTCTCTTTACCAAGCTTAAAACCTGAGAAAAAGAGAGCGATAGTGAACCCAATTTAGCCTCTAAACCCTTAGGATCGGTGAGGAAAGCGGCGAATCATATAAACAGTCAATCCTCGGAAGCCTAGTTTCCTCAAAAAGCCAGCTTGGAGACGCATTTCAGACTAAGCTTGCTACTGACAAACAATCTGGAAAACCATTTTACTCTGGCGCCACTATTAGTTGCGCAAATGCAAAATGTCCCAAAAGTACATTGGCGTAACTATTAGTTGCACCAGCTTTAATTTGGGAACTTTTACTCTAGAGCCCCTAATAGTTGTGTTAGGTTGGTTCTGAGCAGCCTCAGTCTGAATTTGTGGCCTATTTCACATCCCGGACACCCCGATCACTGTGTTTAGGCCCCGCAACTTCCGACACCTAATACGCCCTCGCCGGTCAAAAGAAGGTGACTTCTTTTTCATTCGTTTCAGGGGATCAGGTTGTTTGCATCAGTTTTTATGCCTTTAATAGATCAAGGGATTTCCCTTTGATTCTTCTGAAGTGCTTTGGAACCTCTGTCGCGGGACCTATTTAGGGTACGAGAGCCACCCGAGAAGGGAATTCAAAAGGCCCCAGAAGCCTCATTTCTTTTCACTTATAAAAATTCAAAAAAATAAAAAATAAAAACTCAAAACTAGAGTCTTGATTGGTGCCGGCACAACGGCATCATCGTACCCTCCGTCATCCCATAGGGGAAGAAGGAGGAAGCTTCACGGGCTTCATCTGTGGACCCGGCTTATGCCAATCCTGAGTCATCCCCACCACATTCTCCAACTCATTCCCATATCGAAGAAGCCTTTACTTTCATCTCCCTCACCCAATCAACCGTCACCATAACCGGCATGTTCAGTGCCCCTATTTTCCCTTCTTCCACCACTTCCCAAAATGCCCAAAATCCAAATTTTCCATCATTTTCCCAAGCCAAGCCTTCATCCATGACCATCTCCAACCCATCTCACCCTCCTTCCACACCCATTCAAAACCCATCCTCTACCTTAACCAACATACCCTATTTCTCATCCGCCCAACCCGATCCACCCACATCCATCCATACAGCATCTAATCCCCCACACATCCCTCCGTTTACCCAAACCATGCCCATCTTTTCTGAAGCCATGACCAACTTTCCTCTCGCATTCTCCACCTCTATGCCCCACACATCTCCCCCATACATACCAAATCCATCCACCAATGCCCCACCTCATTTCTCCAATCCACCCCATATCCCACCCCACACCTGGGCTATGCCTAATTTTATCGGGGCCATGCCCAATTACTCCTCTTCACACACCCCATTCATACCCCCCCAACCATCAAATAATCCATCCCCATCTGATCCCCCTTCCATGGCCATGATGGAGGATATGTTCCAAACCTACAATAGGTGAAAGGCCTCCCAACACATCCCCTCTCATCCACACCACACATCTATGGATCCCTCCTATACCCTATCAAGCTTCCATGCTTCTCTCCCATGACCCACATCAAACCCCATCATCCACACTATCCAAACCCCCATTTCCCACATGTCCAAAGGCTCAATGGCCCAAACACCCACATCCCAAGGCCCAATGGCCTAAACCCCCATTTCCCACATGGCCCAAGGCCCAATGGCCCAAACCCCCATGTCCCAAGGCCAATGACCCAAACCCCCATTTCCCCCATGCCCCAAGGGTGCATGGCCCAAACCCATCAAGGCCCAATGGGCCAGACCCACCAAGAGCTCATGGCCCAAATCCATCAGGGGCCCATGGCCCAAACCCAACAATGGCCCATGACCCAAACCCACCAAGGCCCCTTGGGCCACACATATCATGGCCAAGTCTTTGCGGCCCAACCCTCCCAATGGTTTATAGCCCAAACCCAAGCTCAGTAAGACTTTAGAGTCTTGCACCCATACCCTTCACAATTCCTCCAAAATTTCACCCATTCAAAACCCTCATACCCAGCTCAAACCCATGCCTTACATCAACCCCAATTCACCCATATCCCAACATCCCAAAGTCAGTTTCAAACCTTTCCCCAGGCCCAATGGCCTCATCAGGCCCCACGCCAAAATCTAACTTCCACTCATCCCATCATCCAACAAATCTTCCCTCATCCCCAATGGAGTCACCCAACCCCCACTCATGCCATTCCCATCCAGTCCATGCAACACTAGCAAGAGAATTCCGCCCTCACTACACCCTATGTCGACTAGCAGTATGAAGAGGACGAGATTAGAAATAGTGGAGCCAATGCTAGGACATTGACCAGCCTTAACCCTCCTCCTGTAATTGCCCACCCCTTGGTAGCCCAGAGTGAAGTCCAACCGACTGCCGAGAAAGTGACCCCCATGTCTAAAGAATCAAAGTAGCTGAAAGAACAGTTGGACAAAATCTAAAAGCAGTTGTTGAAACTGAGTGGTGCTGAAATCTAGGCCACAAATTTCACAGATTCATGTTTGTTCGCCGAGGTCGCCTTACCTCCCAAATTTAAAATGTCTGCATTTGACAAGTACAATGGCACCGGCAATCCTATAGCACACCTCAAGTCTTATTGTGGGGACATGTGCCAGTATGGAGGGGACGAAAGACTACTGAAAAAGGTCTTTCAGAAAAGTTTGACTGATCCAGCCTTGAGATGGTTTACATCCTTGGAAGCATCTATGATGAAATGTGGAAGGACTTGACGCATTTGTTCCAGAAATAATATGTCTACAATATAGACATTGAACCACGTAAGTCAGACTTAGCCCGTTTGAAGTAGAACTTGAATGAGACCTTTAGTGATTATTTAAGGTGTTGGAGAGCACTGGCAGCTCAAGTTAGAAACAGGATACCTGATGATGAACAAATAAAAATGATTTCTAAAAATACCCTGCCAGTGATCTCAGACTTTTTAGTGTACCAGCAGCAGTCTAGCTTTGCTGATCTGGTAAGGAACGCCAATCTCTGTGAAGATGCCATCAGGGAAGGTCACCTGGACAAGAATACACCGAGTGGAGCCAGTGGGGTTAAATGGTTTTCAAAATAGAGGAACGAGAAGAGAATAGGGGCCGATGTCCAGAACATTGCCAACACCAGGCCCAATAATCATATAACCCCATTCCAATTTCAAGTGGACTAGCCAGCACTAGTCAGAACTGAGCACATGCAAAGAGCAGGGAATTGACAAGGAATGCAGATGACTCTGGAGCAGAGGAGAGCCCTCTATGACCGAGTGTTTACACTCCTAGGGCAATCTCTGAATGTACTTTTGCCTTTACTAATAGAAAAAGGATTAGTTACTGTTTGTCAATCGCAACCTCCTCCTCACTCGATCCTGAAGAATTATGACCCTAATACCCAATGCAATTTTGATCAAGGTCTGGGTCACCCGACTGATCACTTCTTCCCATCAGGTGCACCTTCTCAAGTAAACCAACACGCAAATATTCATTAGGTGCCATTACCCCCACATCTTATCAGAGGAGAAGGTCCTAGACCCACCATCAGGATGGTAGAGGAATGTGAGGAGGAATTTGAATTTAATCCATTCGATTACATCAGTGATCGGGAGAGATATGTGGCACCATTGCCAAGAAATTATGAAGGAATATTGAGGTGATTGAACCCCTAAATTTATCAGATTATTTTCTCAACCCGACACCATGAGTTGAACCCTTAAATCTTAGGGCTTATTTTCCATCACCCACACCCATCAATTATGTGCATATAAATGCATATCAACTATACACTATCACCCCCATCAATTACCCAATAGCCCATCATACCCCCAATCCCCAGCAAGCACCTGTCAGCTACCAATGGCCTATTCTTACCCCTTTTCCCCCAGTGCCACCACCCTCAAGCTTCACTACTCCCATCTGGCCCAATTTTTCCACCCAACCAGCAATCACCAGAGTGAATCAAGTGTTACCTACACCCTCGGAGTGCAAGAGCGTCTGATAATAGCAGCTATACCATTTCAGATTTTGGGACCAACCTATGATTCATCAGGTCCTGCTGAGTTATGAACAAACCGATATCAATGCTGGAAGCAATAGAGAAGGGGTAGTGGACTTTGTGACTCGATCTGGGAAGATTTCAAAGTAGCCAGAAGCACCAACAGTAGTATAGCCCAACCCGAGAAAATGAGTCAGGAGCATATACTAGAGACTTAGCTGAGAAGAATGCCTGCCCATATCACTGTATGGGATCTATTGATGATGTCCCCACTCTATTTTCAAGCATTAATGGGGGCATTAAAGAATGCACATGTATCACTTCAAGTTAGCCCAGATGAAGTCAGGTAGATAATTGGTCAAGTGATGGCTCCAAATGTCGTTTCATTTTCAGATGTCGATTTACCGGATGAAGGGGGCAATCACTCCAAATCCCTTAACATTACTGTTGAGTCCAGAAATATGATAATTCCCTTGATTTTGATCGATAATGAGTCTGCATTAAACATATGCCCACTGAGAACCACTACCAAGATTGGGGTAGATCCGTGCATGCTGAGACCCAAGAGGACTAGTGCCAGAGGTTTCGATAACACACAAAGAGAGATAATGGGAGAAGTTGACCTTGAGTTGTTATTTGGGTCAATGACCTTCTCCATATTATTTTAAGTGATGGACATCATATCCTTGTTCAATCTGCTGTTAGGGCACCCGTGGCTGCACGAAGTTGGAGCGATCCCCTCCACACTGCACCACAAGCTCAAATTTACATTCGGGCATAAGATCATCACAATCATCGGTGAAGGGCACAATGAGAAAGAAAATGCCACCAACAGTGTCAAAAAATCCAAAGTGTTGGGTGTGCCGCACACCGCTGACGACGTCGACCTCCACAGTTTCGAATAAGAGGTGTCGACAATACTCTCGGAGCCCATTGAAGGCATCATTCCAAGAGCTGGAGGTGGGATGGTAGCAGCAGTAGCCATGCTCCAAAAGTCGGGCTATAAAAAAGGTAGAGGACTTGGGCCTCGACTTCAAGGTAGGAAGGAGCTCGTCACAGCTAAGGGGGGTTAAAAAGTCAGATTTGGGCTAGGTTACAAGATCACGGAAGAAGAAGTGCGAGAGGCTAAAGAAAAAGCCAGCGCAACGGCAGTTGCAAAAGCTAGGGGGATACACATAGAGGAAAAACCTTGTCCCACGCCTCACATCAGAGATTCATTCATGAGTGCCAGGGTAGTGAAGATTGACTGGAATGGGATAACCCATTTAAACCCACATAAGCCTACAGCACCGGTTCACCCTACCAATCCCACATCACCATTCCCAACCTGGAGATAGACTTGGCCGCATTATCCCTCTTTGAGGAATGATGGTCCATACCTGAACAAACTCCCCCTGTCGTGAATCACCACAAAATTGTGTTAATGTTTAAGGATATCATCTCAGACGAAATGGGGATCAACATGATGGAGGCTGACTCCGAAGAGCCATATCAGTCAGCACCCTCCATCAAAACGGGTAAAGGAGCGGCCTCTCAGGTACCCAACCTTGGAAGCGGGGAGTGGCCAAACATTTGACACCCATTTCCAAAAAAAAATTACCTATAAAAAGTGAGATAAGCCCTTAGTAGGAAATACCTTGTATATATACAAACTCGGGCTACCAAGGGTCCGTCTCTGAAGAAAATAAAAATTCTAAAAATATTGAAAAAATACAAAGTCCAAAAATATTATCATTTAAAATTCCAAATAAAATCCCACAAAAAGATGCTTTAAACAAAATACTCGTCCCACGTAAAATCGACCTCCTTTCCTGTAGAAATATAAGAAGAGGTAGGAGTTACGAGTCTAGATGAGGATATCCCCTTGGAGGAGCTCCCCAATGAGCTCCTTGACCGGTTTCTGAATTTGAGCATTGCCCTACCCCCATTGTCGAAGAAATCGAGGACATTAATCTAGGGACTAAGGAGATTTCTCGAATTACCAAAATCGAAACGTCACTATCTTTCGAAGAAAAAAAATGCCTGATCAACTTCCTTCGATCATGCCAAGAAATTTTTGCCTGGTCATACGAGGACATGCCTGGTCTGAAAACCGATTTGGTCGAGCATGAGTTGCCTCTCTACCCTGATATGAAGCTGGTTAAGCAGAAGCTGAGACGTATCTAACCCGAGTGGATGTTGAAAGTCAAAGATGAGGTCATCAAGCAGTATGATGCAGGGTTTCTCATGGTATCTAAGTATTCGCAATGGCTAGCCAATATTATGCCTGTGCCAAAGAAGGATGGAAAAGTCCGCATGTGCATCAATTTATGCAATTTGAACAGGGTGAGCTCGAAGGATGATTTCCCATTGCCGCACATCGACATCTTGGTCGATAACACTGCTAAGCACAGGATGCTTTCTTTCATGGATGGATTCTCAGGATATAATCAGATTAAGATGGTAGTGGCAGATCGAGAGAAGACTGCGTTCATCACTCTTTGGGGATCCTTTTGCTATCGAGTCATGTCGTTTAGGTTGAAGAATGCCAGTGCAACATACCAAAGAGCTATGATTGCAGTGTTTCATGACATGATGCACCGAGAAATTAAAGTGTATGTCGATGATATGATAGCCAAGTCACTAGAGCGAGGCGTTCACTTGGTAAACCTTCAAAAGCTATTTGAGAGGTTGAGAAAGTATAGATTATAGACGTGCGCATTTGGTGTTATGTCTGGAAAACTATTGGGATTCATCATCAACAACCTAGTCAAAGTCAAAGCTATCACAGAAATGCCGCCACCATCTATCGAGAAAAAAGTTAGAGGATTCTTGGGCAGAATATAATATATCAGTCGATTCATTGCACAGCTAACGCCTATCTGCATACCTATCTTCAAGCTACTAAGGAAGAATGCTCTCCTTGCATGGAACGGCGATTGTCAGACAATGTTCGATAAAATCAAAAGCTACCTCCTTAACCCACCTATGTTGGTACCACCTGAGTCAGGGAGACCACTCTTGATGTATCTATCCACGATGGAAGTCTCAATGGGATGTGTCTTAGGGCAGCATGACGAAATGGGAAGAAGA
Source organism: Chloranthus sessilifolius (assembly GCA_021018995.1). Classification (NCBI taxonomy): domain Eukaryota; kingdom Viridiplantae; phylum Streptophyta; class Magnoliopsida; order Chloranthales; family Chloranthaceae; genus Chloranthus; species Chloranthus sessilifolius. Next base: position 85,646,440 of record CM037594.1, on the reverse strand, counting down.
GAGTAGGCCATCTACTATCTAAGTAAGAAGGTTACTGATTATGAGACATGCTATTCTCATCTGGAGAAAGCATGCCTGGCTCATGTATGGGCAACTTAGAGACTCCGCCATTACTTGCTATCCCAAGCCATTCTACTTTTAGCTCGAATGGACCCATTGAAATACCTGTTCGAGAAGCCGACTCTCACTAGACGAACTGCACGATGGCAGCTTTTATTGTCTACGTTTGACATCACATACATCACTCAGAAGTCGATAAAGGGGTAGGCACTTGCCGATCATCTTGCCAACAATCCTTTACTAGATTATGAGCCATTGAGAACTGAGTTCCCCGATAAGGACATCCTGTTCATGACGGAAGATGATACAGAAGAAGCAGAAGAAACTTGGATAATGCACTTTGATGGGGCAGCAAATGCCGAAGGTCAGGGAGTTGGCGCCATTTTGATTTTGCCGAAAGGATCACATGTACCGGTCTCTATCAAGCTCAACTTCCCTTGCACTAACAACATAGCCGAGTACGAAGCTTGTGCGGCTGGTTTGCAGGTGGCTCTCGATCTAAATATAACTCACCTTCAAGTATTTGGCGATTCACAGTTGATCATATGCTAGACGAATGGAGATTGGAAAATAAAAGATGAGAAACAAATCCCTTACCATGAACACCTCGAGGATCTGATAGCTTGCTTCGAAGACGTGACATTTTCATATGTCCCCCAGATAAGGAATCGCTTCGCCGACCCACTAGCAACGTTGGCATCAATGATAGAAATCTTGTATGGTGCTGAGATGAAGCCAATCATGATCAAGCAAAGGAATGAGTCAGCCTTTTACCTCCAAATTGAGGAACCTAGAAAGCCTGATGATGAGCCACCTTGGTTCTCAGATATCAAGAATTTCCTCTAGACACTAACTTTTCCTGAGGGTACGTTTAAGACGGATCGAAAAACTATTCAACATTTAGCTACAGGCTATGTCATTTGTGGGAATGCCTTTATAAGTGATCCTACAATAACATCTTGCTCATGTGCCTTACGGAAAGTGAAGAGATCAATATTATGAAGGAGATCCATGAGGGAGTATGTGGTGCCCATATCAGCGGTCACATGCTCGCAAAGAAAATTCTACGGCAAGGGTACTTTTGGACCACTATGGAATCAGATTGTGGCAAACATTCAGAAATGCTATAAGTGTCAGGAACACTCTAGTCTGATACATGCTCCTACCATCGATCTACACTGCATGACCACTCCTTGGCCATTTGCTACTTGGGGCCTTGAGATCGTCGGAATGATTAATCCGAAAGCATCCAATGGACATCGATTCATCCTTGTTGCCATTGAATACTTTACCAAGTGTGTAGAAGTGGCGTCATATGCCAACATCACGGCCAGTCATGTTGAGAAGTTTCTTAAAAATAATATTGTGTGCCGATTTGGAGTACCGAAGGATATTATCACGGACAACAGCACAAACTTTACGAATAAGCGCATTTGAGCCTTCTGCGAGCAATGCAAAATCAAGCACCATCGCTCGTCACCTTATCGGCCTTAGACTAATAGAGCCGTAGAAGCTGCGAATAAGACAGTCATCCGTATCCTCGAGAAAATGGTCGTCACTTATCGAGATTGGAGTGAAATGCTGCGATTTGCTTTATGGGCCTATAGAACATCGATTGGTACCACTACAGGCGCAACACCATTCTCCCTTATGTATGGTACAGAGGCCATCCTACCGGTGGAGGTTGAAGTACCCTCGCTCCGAATCCACATGGAATCAGGCTTACCCGAAGCAGAGAGAGAGAGATCCTGTTTTGAATAATTGAACTTATTAGACGAGAAGAGACTCCTAGCCTTGTGTCATACTCAAGGTTACCAGGGGCGAATCGCATGCACTTATAATAAATGTGTCTGCGGTCGAGATCTGAAGATAGGAGATATTGTACTGAAGAAGATCTTCCCATCCCTCCACGTCAATCCGAGAGGGAAGTTCAAGCCAAACTGGGAGGGACCTTACATCATCCGAGAAGTGCTACCGGGATACGCCATCCGCCTCACCACCATGGACAGATATCATCTTCCTCAGCCCATCAATGCTGGATAAGTCCAACAGATCTGCTCTTAGTCTATCACGATAAGGTAAGTATTGGCGAAACAGATACATGACTTCTTAAGAACCACCCAAAAGAAAACATCATTCTAAGCACAGTAGCCAAAAATTATCCCTTAAAATGATAATATCCTTTGCTACCCCATTTTGAGCTTAGGCCTTTCTTTCTTTCAACAAACCCCTTCCCCGAAAAAAAGAGAAGAAAAAAGTTTGTACATATACAAAAATGGGGAAGTAAAATCAAAATCCAAAAAAAAATCGGAAAAGCCAAACCCCAAAAAGAGAATGCCTGAAATAAAACAAAGAAAAAAAGAGAAAATATAGAAGAATTATGGGGCATGTACGGTAAAATCCCCCAAGGAAGAAAATATGTTGTGAAAAACTGAGACCGTGTGAAGGAAACCATTTTTAGCCCAGCATACCTTTAAATCCTAACCTAACCCATGGCCAAGCTACCCCCTGAAGAAAGCCCTCTTTTTAGGTTCATAAGCAGTCATAATATTGATTAGGTCAACACAAGCCATGTTGTGAGACGACACCGGAACCCCATCTGGCCGGCTATGACGGAATCAACGTCTATGTCGTGGCTTTTAAAAGAAAAAACAAATAAGAATAATAAAATAAAAATACAAGATCAAAGCAAGATGGATGTGGTGAAATCCCGAAAACAGCGACCTTGTGCGGACCAGGTGAAAACTCGAAAGGGCGCTTGGAGTAAGAGAGATAAACCCATGGATGTGGCGAAAACCCGAGAGGGTGCCACGAGTAAAAAGAGGGCAAAATGGGAACGGTGAATCCACCTTGGGCATTGTGAGTAAAAGAAAGGAAAGGAAAAAATTTTGGTTGAAAAAGAAAGGTTAGAATTGATTGATAAGATTGATGTTGGAGGTGCCCTTTTTGTTACTCTCCCTAAAACCCCTTTTTCGATTGGGCCACTGATGCTAGTTAAAATCAAGCTTCGACCATAATTGTCTTTGTGAAACTGCTTCGTCGAATCTATGACCCGAGGTAAGGAGAAAGGTTTCAATTAACCCGAGGGGATTGACATTCCAGCCTTGGTAAAGCTGCTGAAACTCACCCAGATCTGACCACTTAAAAGGGGTTCGACCATGCTCAAAAGGGGATCCGAGATCTCACCCTGTGATTGAGGCATCAAACCAAATAAAAAGAAAAGAATAAAGGAGAGGGCAGAAAGCCCCTTTTTTCAAAGATAATAATTTCCCTTTTCCACTTTCGTGTCCACACCTTGTGCACCTGGGCGGGAAAGCCCCCTTTTGGTAAAGATAATAATTTCCTTTTTCCACTTTCATGCCCACACCTTATGCACCTGGGTGGGAAAGCCCCTTTTGTCACAGATGATGATTTCCCTTTTCCATTTTTGATGCCCACACTTTATGCAGCAGGGCAGAAAGACCACTTTTTGCTAAAGATAATAGACTTTCCTTTCCCATTATTGTGCCCAAGACTGTGCACATTCTGTCTCAAAAGGGACTGGCTACTTCACCTCACTGATAAGGCATTAAAAAAAAAAGAAGGAAAAAAAGCTAAAAAAGGATAAAAAATTAAGAAAAGTCAAAATACAAAAAAATTGTATATATTTCTACTCTTTTCCATATGCACAGCATCATACTTCTATATCAAAACAAAGAAAAAGAGCAAAAAATCTTTTAAAATAAAAATCCAAAATGTATAAATCTTAAAAATTGAAAATGTGTAGGTGAATGTTTATTTCTCCTTATGTTAATTAGGATTCATATTGTTACCTATATAAACAAAAAAGAGACTAATGTTTTCTCGAGATGTGCAAGAACATCAAATGATTCGAAGCCGCAAAGCAAGTAACCTCTCGGCGATGGACATATAAGATGAAACTTCTCACCACCGACATCCAGTCTACTCAAAAAGGAAGAGAAGAAAATTATTTTTTAAAAAAGAAGAAAAAAGATAGCCATATTTTTGTGGTATCTTCCCCACGCACAGCTACACACATGTGTGTTTTAATGTGGTAAAATATTAATATTTTATCAGCAACGTAGTTGTGCTAAATCAATGTCCTAAATCTAAGGTGCACCTTGGATTTTTGAATCCTACTTTAAAGTAGGAGCAACGGTGTCAGTCCCGGTCAAACGGTCAATGTTTCGATCGAGTCGACTCCACTGTTAAATCTTTGCGATAAGCGCTCTATTTTTATTCATGTGAACTTAAGTGTCTTAAGCTTCAGATTCTTCAGAGGAAGGTCAATTATTGGTTAAAACCAACCTGTCAAAAAAGAAATTACCTATCGAATGACTATGTTCAAATATGCATTTTGAAGGGCTCATTTTAGGGTGCAGGCTTAAAATCTGCATTTGTACAATATCCCTGTAAAGTGTACGCCTTACATCTGGGTATCCGTTGGATGGTCGTTTGTTCTCGTAAATTATACTCGAACAAGTTCTGGGTTGGGACTTCCATTCTTCCTTGTTTTATCTACTCCTGATGAGTGCATATTTTTACATAATTATTTGATAATAAGATTTTCGTTGATGGAGACCAAGATTGAGTGCCTCCTTCAATAGGCACCCAATTTTGGTCGAATCTGTTCAGTTTTATTTGATGATGACTACTCGGGGTCTAAGATCTTTCACGATGCGAATGATCGATCGGCGCAAGCGAATGCCGGCAATGAGGCACGTGTGGAGTCGATGTAAAGGAACCCTAGGGGAGGCCAATTTTCGGTTTGAAGAGAGGGGACGAAGAAAATTTGAAAATTTGGCCTTGCTGCCCGAACTCGAGCATTTTGAATTCAAAACCCAACCATGCTTGGCACAACTATTAGTTGTGCTAGGCTTTTTTGACTCCCATTTTGGCTTGGCGCAACTAATAGTTGTGCCAGCCACTAACAGGTCAGGTTTTGGGCCTGGTACGGGTCACCTGCATAACCCGGTACCCCCTTTCTCTTTGTTTTGATTACTCCCAACCGATGCACATACTCCCTAACGGTGTCGATCCTTTTTTGACTCACCTGAGAAGCTGTGATAGAATAAAATGAATCGAGATCAATAAGCATCCTGATCTTACACAGAAAAACGTGAAAAAGTTTAAAAAATGATGAAAATTCCTACAGAAAAAGCTAAAAATAATTCACATAAAATGATAGAATAATTCACATAAAATGATAGAGTAATTCACATAAAATAATAGTTCTAAAAAATCAAAAAATCCCATAAAATGATCACATAAAATGATAACTTAAAAATCTTAAAATCCACAAAAAAATATATGAAGAAAATCCGAAAACTAATCGCATAAATAGAAGTAATAAATGATAACTTAAAATCCAAAAAAATCACATAAAATGATAACTCAAAATCTAAAAAATCCCGTAAAATAATACAAAAAAAAAGGTAAAAAATTTCCCACTTAAAATAACATAAAATATATGTTTTGAAAAGACAACATGTACTGCCAAAAGGGGTTGCGATATCTATTCGTTCCACTCAGGTAGTCATGCTAAATAAACTTCGGGATCAATGGGTTCACCCAAAGACAACAAACCCTGCATCAAGCAGGGACACCCGTGACCTGTTAAATGAGGTGGTCTATGCCTCATGTGATTGGACGCACAGCTACGCACATGCATGTTCCGATGCAGTAAAATGTCAATATTTTATCGTCAACGCAACTGTGCTATATTAACGTCCTAAGTCTAAGGTTCGCCTTGGATCTTTGGATCCTACTTTAAAGTAGGAGCAATGGTGTCAATTCCGGTCAAACGGTCAATGTTTCGATTGGGTCGACTCCACTGCTAAATCTTTGCGATAAGCTCTCTGTTTGTATATTCATAGGAACATGAGTGTCTAAGTTCAGATTCATCATGAACTATTCAGAGGTGTGGACTCTTGGTCTGCTCTGTCCGGGCATGCGCCCTACGGGGTTTGAGGTCCGAGTAACTCTGTTATGAAAAAGGGTCAATCGTTTGTTGAAACCAACTTGTTGAAAATGAAACTATGTATTAATCAAACTATTTGTAAACATGCATGCAGAAGGATTCATTTCCCTTATTTCCGAAGGCTTAAAACTTATATTGGCATGGTATCCCTGTAAAGTGTACGGTATGTGTCTAGGTATCCGTAGGATGGTTGTTTGTTCTCATAAATTATACCCGAATGGGATCTGGGTCGAGACTTCCATCGCCTTTGTTGCTCATCACCCATAATGGGTGCATGTTTAAGCATACTTAAATAATTGATAAGATCATTGTCAGCAGAGACTAGGATTGGATGTCCCCTTTGGGGGGCACCCAATTTTGGCCAAATATATTCTGTGTCATTTGATGTTAGGTACTCTGGGTCAAGATGATCCGGGGCACATTGGAAAAATAGCACATACTCCCAAAAAGTGTTGTGACATCTGTTTGCTCCGGTCGGGTAGTCGTGCTAAATAAACTTTGAGATCAATGGGTTCGCCCAAAGACCTCGAACCCCGCTTCAAGTGGGGGCACCCGTGACTAGTCAGATGAGGCGGTCAATGCCTCATATGATTGGACGCAAACTATGGAGCCTTGCATACTTGTTTCGTGCCTATCTATGAATGAATCTTGAACATCAAACTCCTTCAATTCATCTTGATAAGCAACCATTTTTCCCAGCTATTGGGCTTTTGCAACTCATTTTCCACCTCGGTTATGCCTAGTAATGTCGCTAAGCACTTCGGGACCGATTATCATGAGAAACGACCATTTTTCCTGACATACAGGGCATTCGTTTTCTCCCCATGTTACTCATCTGATGTTTGAAGTTCATTTTAAATGCAACGGACCCTTCAGTAATTCCTTAGGCCTCTTTGGATGTCTCTTTTTCTTTGGTATTCGATCATTAGTGATCGGATACCAAAGAGGGGCATCTGTAGACACCCAAATTTGGCCCAAGGCTCGATCGAGACACATTTCGAGAGAGGCGCACCTCCAAGCTTTTGATGGCATGTATGGAACCCTTAGGAACCTTTTCAAAACCTTAGGAATTGTTCCCAACCCTTAGAAATCCTCCTAGATCCCTTAGGAACCTTCCCGAACCCTTAGAAACCCATCCCGACCCTTAGAACCCATTCCGAACCTAAATCTAGCTTTCCCGAGCAATGGATGAAGAGTGGTGCACTGGGGCTAGTTGTAACCTTCTACTGTGATTGAATCTCATACCATTAACTACTCAACTTTCCAACAAGCAAGGAATCACCCCAATCGAAGTTGTACACAAGAAGATATTGCATTCCGAAGAGCGAGGGCAAAATGGTAAATAGTGTGGAGACCCCCCTAGGGATTTGGCGCAACTAATAGTTTCGCCAAGCCATTTATCCCCAGAAATGGCTTGGCACAACTAAAAGTTGCCCCAGCTATAAGGTGGGTTCCCTCGTGGGCAGCCAACTTCTAGAGCACTTTCCAAGCACTATTTTACTGTACATATGCTTGGCACAACTAATAGTTGCGTATGAATCACTGAAAAGTACCACTTTTCACCTCTTAACCTAGACTTTGCTGGACCTTGAAGCTCACTAATAATTCCTTTTTAGCTTGTTTTGTAGTTAGGAATAAATTGTACAGTTTAACACAAAGTCTATGCTTTTGGTGCTAAGAAGAGAGATTTCAAGCAAAAGATGACAGCTGAACCAGAAGTGATGGAACACCATGGTGGTACACACCACGGCGACTATTTTTGCATGTCATACTGACCCAAAAAGTCTAGTAGATGACAGAAGTATAGGTGGGGGTGGAGGAAGCTGCAACAAAAGCATGTGCATTATAGCAGAGGAACCAGGGACCTATCTCGCACAGCTGAGGTGTAGCCTCGCATTGTTTAAGTCATTGGCAGAGCTCCCTCACGCAGCTAAGACATGCAACATGACTAAGCTCGTGAAGAAGTCACTCAGTTCAAATGGAGAGTTCTCATAAAGTAGCTCTCGCACAATAGTCGCGCACTTTAGTGGAAAGCATCCTATGAAGAAAATCACGGAGCTTTCGCGCACTAAGCCTTCAGAAATACAGTTCGCACAGTTCTCGCAAGGATCAAGCGTTAGCACAGCAGAGCACACTACCTCGCGAGGCTAATTAGCATGATAAATAGCAGAAACCTTACGCAGCTCTCGCGTGGCTCTGGAAGAGAGAGACGCCCATAAATCCTCTCACGCGCCTAAAAGTTCAAGTCTATATCGAGTGAGATGCGAAGGCATCTGCGTGAGTACCTCACGAATGAAAATTTTGAAGCTCTTCTGCACGAGCAATCAAGGTGTTGAAAGCTCTTTTGTGCAAGTTTGTTCAAAGTTGAGGCAACCATGCGATCATCTGGAGCTCTACTACGCGAGACAGGAAAATTCCACACCAAAAATCTACCCCGCGAACACTATGCATACAACGCGACAGAAGTGAAATACAGAAGCTAGCCACGCAAAGCTTGGGCTCTCCACTTCTCAACCCTAACTCAAAGACCTTTTGAGGATTTCCCCAGGTCTAGGGCATGCACCCCGAGGCACGGATTATGACGCACGCATCCAAGGGTTGAAATAGTGCCACATCTGCTTGAAAAATTAGGGTTTACTCTCCTCTCAGCCACAACATCGAGACTAAGTATATAAGATGTGTGTGTAACTTAGAAAATCATCATTCACTTTCTCCTTCAACCTCTATCGGCTGAGAGCTCAAGTAGGCTAGGGTTAGGGTTCGATCACCTCTTTTTCGATTTTTTTCTTCTATCTTAGCTCAACACTTACTGGCTAAACTTTTTGTAAGCATTTATGTATAGTTTTATTTAAGTTTTGTAATAGTTCTGTAGACATTGGGATTTGGTGTTGAGCTGTTGTGCACAAGGCTGCTGCCATGAGGGATTTCATTATTAATAACACCAGATCAATGAAATCATTGTTTGAATGCTTACTCAATCTGTTATTTTCCTATTTATCCGTAGTTCTGTTCAGGCTATAGCATACATTTAGGATTTGATCTTATTGAAAGGCCCATGGAAGCTTGAGCGTGATGCCATGGGACCATGGTGGCAGACAATAATTTCTATGCTCTAGTTTAGTATTTGTGGGTAAGGGAGCATCTGTGGATAGCCTATGACCATTCAAGTGGACAGACTATAGCCCTAGGACAAACTTGGTCATAGATCTGAGATGGATTCTTCTTCTCTGCACTTGGACTTATGGCCTGGTGAGAGATTGTGCAGGAACAAACTCTCCCATATTTTACTTGACCGCCATCAGATGTTAGATTTGGCTTCCCCTGTAGTGATTGATGACTGGGAGGCTAAGTCATTGCAGGCCTTTTATAGCAATGATCAGTTGTGCTTTAATCCTTATTCAACCTGTTGCTGGTCCTTTGTGTGGGCATTAATGTGCCGCTGGCCTTGACAATACACAGGGCTTTATGGGTTGGACTCTATGAATGTCAGCCAGATCTGTGCGCAGAATTGGAGAGCTTGTAGCCTAGCAATCATAGTGCCTGCAATGGTATTCATAGCCTGGTTTGATCAGCTCACTCCTTTGGATTAGATTAGCAATTTCGGGCTTGATCAATGGGATTGGACAAACTCTATAGGATAGACTGTGGCCATTTGAGTGGATAGACTATAGCCTTAAGAGCACCCCAAATGGCATGGGTTAAGTTGGATATTTCCACCTTGTTGAGGTTAGTAATGGCACTTCAGCAAGGACTTGCTGTAGAGAGAGAGTCCTAAATATGAGTTGTGTAACTAAATGAACCTTTTTACGTAAGCTGCTTACTTCTTACCCTTTTATCCTTATTTTAATACACCATCATCCCCATCTTTCTAACCCTTTCTTAGGATAGGACTGCACTTTATTTCTTTCTTTAGATAATTTAGTGTAGGCATGACACCCAACTCCCTTCTTTGGGATTGCCAAATCTGTAGCCAGATCTGGAGGCCTACTATCATAGCCCATTTTGGATTCTAGATCAAATTCTCTATGGGACAAACTCTTACTTATCAAAACTTGCTACAATAGCCCTGGATCTTGCAGGCTTAGGATTACTTTAGTTGTGTTGTTTCCATCTTTTAATTTACTTTGTATTTCTTTTTACTTGTTCTCACCACACAATAAGCAAGCAAACACAGCTAAAGAATAACCACAACCAGTTTTTGGCACCGCTACCGGGGATGTTGTTCTTTTTAGTAGACCTCAGCTATATTATATTGTATTATATTGTACTTTAGAAAATTCTTTGTAGTTGTACCATAGTAGGATAAAAGTACTTGTTGGTGTTCTGAATGTGCATGATTTATTTGTGTTTTGAAAACAGGTTTGCAAATGATAAGTTATACTGAATCTGGAAGATCAGGGCCAATTGTAGCAAGTTTTAAATGTAAGTGAGTAAACGATCGTCCACAGAGAATTTGTTTAAAATGCAAGATAAACCTCCAGATCTGAGCTACTAGATCTGGCCTCTTATCCTATCTACAGAGCACATAAGATGGGAGGTTGATTTTGTCACATTAACTAAAGGATAAAAGTAAAAGTTAAACTAAATGATCCAGATCTGAGTTGGGGGAATTTTGATGTAAATTTATAAAAATGGAGAAATAATATCTAACTTTGATTTGGTCCTTGAAACACAATGAGAATGACTGCAGGTCAAATGAGTGATGATCCAATCTTCATCTGGCTACAAGCACAGATGCAAGAGAAATAAATCTAACTAAAGGATTAAATTTAGGCTTATGGTTATGGTCTGTCCACTTCAATGGCCACAGACCATCCAATAGTCTTTAATCTAAACCCTTAATTCAGAACAAGAAATATCACTACAAATGCTGTGAGAGATTAGGTTACAAACACTAATTCCCGGGGTTAATGAATCAAGGAAATTGCATGAAAAACAAGAAATCTAAAGGAGTCTAGTGCAATAAGGAGATCGAGAGGAACCCTTAACACGAATCAATTGAGAACCTACGGTTTGACATAAAGAACCTTTTCAAATTCACATTCACAATTACAAACACTTACAATAAGCTCTCAGATTTGTAGTCTTGAATACAATCCTCTTTTGAATTATAGAGATATCTCACAGCTCTCAATTGCAAGTAAAAGTTATGCTATTACAAGGTTTCAGACTGGCGAGCTGATCTGGAAATGGGGGAATAGGAATGAAACTCAAAATCTGGATGCCCAAATTGGGCAAATGGTTCATCTATTTATAATTTTCCCGTGTCTAGCTCGGATCGTGTCGACCAATCAGAAGTGCTCAGATCTGTATCAACCAATGGTAGTCGAGCATAAGGATCCAGATCTGTTCTGGCCAATCAGAATTGCTCGATCTGGTTCAGCCAATCAGGCGACATAAGCATCAATTCTGTTGTGCAATTTGAAAATCTGTTAGAGCTTCTAGAAGTTCTCGCCAAGTGATTTCATCTTCGGGTGCTCACATGGGGTGGAATATGCCTTCGCTTCATGCTTAGAATCTTCTGGAATGTCCCTAGGTTTTTAAATGCATTGGGATGCGTGCAAAAGATTACTGAATTACCCTTGCAGAAGCTAGGAATCTCCAGAATACCATTTCGCATAGTTTAGGGAACTTTTCGCAAGGTACTGTGACTCCTGAAGCTCTTTTCGCAATGTTCAGGTTCTGTTCGCAAGGAGTTCTCTTCTTTTCGAATAGGTCAATGATCCTTTCGAAGAGTTCAGGTGCTCTTCGAAAACTAAGCCTGGAGCTTTTAGTTCTTTTCGCAGAGTTCAGGTTCTTTTCGAAATGTTCAGATTCTTTTCGAAAAGCACTCTGTAGTGCATTTTTCTGTTCGAATTGCTCCACATTTCTTTTCTGGGTTGAGACCAGGTCTTTGCCTCTTCAGTTTAGGCATTTTGACAGCTAGTGAGGTTGTCCCTTCTCTTTCTTCCTTTGGATCGACATGGATTATCATCTTTTTGGCACTTTTAGGCTGCTTTCATGGTTAAGCTTGTCTTTATTGTTAGCTGTAACACAAGCACTTAAAACACTTATTTAGTTCTCTCAAGGGTCTATCAAGGCCCAGGTTAAAGGGTGGAAAATGGTATTTTCTAGTTCTCAACACACCCCCAAACCTAAGCTTTGCTAGTCCCTGAGTAAAGTCAAAATTAAAAACAGAATAGAAAGCCACTTTTGTAGGGAACACAGTTGTATTTTGCATATACAACAAGCCTTTTAAACCCCTAGGTGATCCCTAGTGGAGGAGTGAAGTCTCCTGAGGGTTTTCAGTGAAGGTACCCACAAACTTCTCCAATAAATCCATTAATATTAATGCAGTTCTGTTAAACCAGACTTTCATCCAATCAGATTATTCACACCTACATCAGTCAAGTTATAAGATGATTTTCATGAAAACATCAGTTCAAAACTAAAATTCTGCTATAACTCTTTTACCATTCACTTGATTTGTGTCAAAAAGTTTCTAAAAGAAAAATTAGTGAAAAGTTTGCCTTCTATTTGAGAATTCAGTTTTGATGTTACCCCAATGAGTTGATTTCAAACCCAACTCTCTCCAGGATTTTCACTCAACATGCAAATAAGAGGGTTGTACTATTTCACACGGCTCAAGAGTAGCTACAGCCCTCAAATAGGACTGTAAGCATGAGCATAGGCATTGCTCTTTAGTTTTGAATTCACTGCTCTTTTTACCATAGATTACACAGATCCTTATCTCCATGTGATAGCTCAATCCATCATTGATCAGCAAGGACTTTTCTTGGGTTGTAATGTGGCTTATGGGTGAAATTTATCAAGAATAAAGGGGTGGAATGGAGTTCAAAATTGAGAAGTCAGTCAAGGTAAGGAGGTGATAGACACACCTTCTTCAATTCAGCACAATTTCATCTTCTTCTTTGAATTTTCAGAGCCAAAGTGGCCATCTTTTTCTCTTTCTTTTTCAAACTTCCAATGAAATGCCTTCTCCTTCTTTTTTTTTATTTTTTTATTTTTTTTATTTTTTTTATCAAGGTAACATTGACTGGAATGCCACATTTCTTCAGCTGATACATTATTGCCTTCAATTATGATTCTTCTTCTTTTATCAAACTGTTACTCAATTCTCCTTTCTTCAGCTTCCTTCCCTTTATCTTCTGACTTCTCAGAGTGAGGATTAGGCTAAATGAGGTTGATGAGGTTTCAAAGAAATCTTAGATTTATAAAGCTCAAATGGTGTGTATCATGGGCAGTTTCAAAAGGTGGGGCTTTGTAAGGTTCAACTGTCCAAAACGAGGCCTTACATCATGTCTTTAATATCATGATTGCTATCAAGTTATTTCAATTTGAAAATGTGTAACTTCTAGTGAAAAGAAGCAGGTTCAAACAGTCCCAAGAGTAGAAAAAATTTCCAATTCATACCTCTAAAGGATACATTTCTGCAGGCCCAAATCTCACTGGGTGTGGTTTTCTATCAAATTCCTGAAGTATATCATCACTGTTTTCTCTCTTTTTATGTTCACTACAACATCAATTTTTTTTTTTGGAAATTTTCTGACATTCACTTCATGAAAGTATTAGAATTACACTAGAAATCAATTTTAAAATCAATTTTAAAAGCAAAATTTTAACTTCCTTATTTTCAAAACAACAGGTGTAAAATTACTTCATTTTCAAAAAATAAAATTCTGCTGATCATAAGCTGCATTGATGTTAACTCAATTATTGACATTTCTGCCACACCCCCAAACCTATGGTGAGCAGGGTCCGCACTGGTCCAAAGCAAAGAAAAGAAACAATCAAGCAGAAATCATAATGACAAGAAGAAAGAACAGAAATGCATAGTAATTACACAAGAAAAACCAGAATTTTATATTACAAACTCATAACACAGATAAGTACAATGTGATCTAATAACTGGGGTCAAAATCTTTATCATAAGTTGGTTCAATGGGATCGAACTGAGTCCTTTGTCAGTCGAACTAGAATCGATTGAGTCTGAAACTCGATGGAGCCCTCTCTGGATTGTGTTTTGCGCTCGGTGTATTCCTCGAGGATCTTTTTGGTGAGGCCAATGTACTTTCCAAGTCTAGTAGTCCTCAGTTTTTCCTGTTCAAGTTGTGCTTGCAACATGGTCACCTTGTGCTGCTCACTCCTAACCATCTGAAAAGTTTGACCCAGCAGGTCCTTCATTTTCTCTCTCTCAAATTTCATGAATAACTCCAATTTTCGAATCTGGTTTTCATAAGGGGTTCTAATGTAAGCTTGCAAATCAGCTAACCCCTTGAGGACATCTCGACAGATATATGGATTCTCTTCCATAGCCCTTTTGAGAGCGGAAAATCTGGGAATGGGAATGGAATGGTAGGGGACCAAAGGTATCCCAGCTGTGGGAGTGGGAGAAGTGGGGTCCAGAAGGATGACCTCAGGGACGGTCTGATTGGCTTGATCAGAGAAAGTGAGGAGAGGTGAAGGGGGCTCAACAAGAGCTACCTCAGGTTCAGTTTGGGTAGCATGGGCAGTAGTGGTGAGGGTGGGTGGATCAACCAATCGCCTCGTTACTGTTTGGGTAGCATGGTCATCAACAGCAGGTACAGTGGCTAAAGTAGTTGTTTGGGATGTGGAGGCTAAGGTTTGGAGAAGGTCATTGGTCACAGACTGATTATCTGTGTTGATCTATAGTTGGGCTTCGATGGATTGGAGAAAGGTAAATATTTAGCTAATAGATTCAGGTGTGGGTGTAGTATGCATAGTAGGGGCTGGTAAAACTGAAGTGGATGGTGGAGGTGCAATGGGTGAAATGGCTGTAAAGGGAGAAGTAGCCAAGTGAGTGAAATGAGGAGGATCAGGTATAGGGACAGATTCAAGCCCAACGTTTTCAAAAATAGACTTCATCAATGATGAATAAGCCTCTGTAGTGAAAATCTCAGGTTCAGGGGTATGGGTTACTTCAGGTGTGTGGGCTGAAGGAGCAGGTGAACTTGAGAGGCTTTGGAGAAGAGGAGTGCTAGGAGATTGTTCAATAAAATCTGTGGCCAAGTCTTGGGCATTGGTGGGAGAAATTGGTGGTGTGAGTATGGCTGGAGTGGTTGGTGTAGAGGGGGAGTTTGCAATTGGGATAATGGTAGTTATGGGAGATGGGACTGCTGGAATGGGAGAAGTGGCAGGAGCTGGGCTAGGTGAGGAGGGTAAAATGACAACTTCTTCAAGAATGGGTGCAGCTGAAGAGCTGGTCACCACAGGAAGGACAACTTCTGAAGAGCTGGTCACCACAGGATCTACCAAAACAGGTTCTAAGGTAGCTGCAGGGGTAGGTTCATGTATGGCAGGTCCACTAGCAGCTGCAGATGCAGGCTCAGTAACAATTGCAGGTGCAGGCTCACCTTCCTCTCTCATTACATTCAAAGATTGCTTGTAGTCCATGCCTTTTTCCTAAAAGTATGAGGAGCTATAACTTCAAATGGCTCCTGGTCATCAATGTCAAACTTAGCTCTTAGTAGGGCTGTGATCAGCCTACCAAATGGAATTCTAGCTAATTTCTGCTCCTTTTTCAACTTGGCACTAATATCAGCCATGGCTTCAAAAATTAACATAGGGGCATTGAAAAATTGCCCCTTAGAAAAATGAAAGAGAGCCTCTAAAATTGGTGTCCTCCTTTCTTGGCTGTGCCCAATGACATAAAAACTTCCCCTCAAAATTGAATCCATCAGAAAAAATTGAGGTGCTAGGTCTCTCCTCATTATGGACTGTCCAGTTCCAACGATCCCTTGGGTTAAATGTGCAGCCATTTCTCTGAAAGAGGCTGCTTCTGGTGCAGCCAATGGACCAATAGGATCATATTGAAAAGGTATCCCCAAAGCATTCCCAATGTCTTCATATGTGATAGTTAAATCACAATCATCAATGAAAATAACAAGAGTAGGGACATCAGCATCCTTCTCTGTCACTTTTACCAAGTTTTGGTACCATAATTTCACCATTCACGGATAAATTTTCTCTGGCAGAGGGGTAAGGATATTGCTCAGTGAGGCATCCCTAATGTATTTTAAAGATAGTTGACAGTCCAGTTTGTTGACGAAAAAAGTTTCATCCACGATAAGCTCAGGAATCAGCTTCTGAGCTTCAATGAATAGATTTGGCAGTACCAAATGCATAGGCTGAGGAGGAAGCTCAGGCTCAGGACTAGCAGCTGCTGGGATGGGTTCCTCATGTCTAACCTTCTTCCCTTTCTCAATCCTATCAGCTCTATCCATTGATAGTTTTCTTTTGGCTGAAGCTTTGGTTTTTCCTTTTGGGGTTGGTTTGCTAATTTTCTTAGCAGAAGATTTTGGGAACATGGCAGCTAGTGATTTTTCAGCTTTCCCCATTCTAAAGTTGTGTATAAAAACGCCCACAACAAATGCTGACACCAAATCAAACTTGCAAATGATAAACAAAGGAAATGCACAGAAAAATACCGAAATCTAGGGTTTTGGTTGAACGTGTTGCTTGCTCGCTGAAATCCACCAGAACCAGAAGCTAAAATCCCTCTCTTCGAGCTTAAATGATCGAACAAATGTGAAGAAAAGTGTGGGTGAATTCTAAAATCACACAAGGAAAGAAAGAAATGGGGTTTCTGTGAAACAGGACGTTCTCAGAAAGCTTTCGAATATGAAACCCTTACTTCGAAAGGGTTTAAATATGCTCAAAGTTATTTTCGCAAAGTAATTTTTAAGTTTTCGAAAAGTTCAAAACAATCCTTTTTACAACAGAGAATGGCATCAGTACCATTCGAAAAGCTAATAGCTTCAGAAATAACTTTTCGAAAAGCAAATGGCTTCAGAAACAACTATTCAAAAAGCAAATCATTGCTTTCGAGCAGTTCGTTACAAATCCAGATCCTTTTCGAAAAGCAAATTGAACTTTGCGAAAAGACAATTTTTACTTTGCGAATTAATTTTTTCACATATTTAAACTTCTCAAAAAGAGAACAAACATGACTAAAAACAGAGAAAACGAAAACTATGTAAAAACTATAGAACAAAAACATACTGTACAGTTGTATACCATCAGATTTGGGGAGATTCTTGATGATAGATGGTCAGCACAGGCTCTTGTGTATTTTCAATGCATGGTTTGAGCCTCTGACCATTTACTTTCAAGATTCTTCCATCACTTGGGTCCAAAATTTCAACAGCCCCAGAAGGAGCTGCATGAATGACAGTATATGGCCCTTCCCATCTGGATCTCAGTCTTTTCCTGTATATGTTTTATTTCTCTATTGGAAATCTCCACTTGTCCACTGGTTTGTGAATGATATGGAGTAGCTACTCTATGAGTCACAGAGTATTTTTTCAATAAAGCTTCAAAATGTTTATTACAAAAATGGCTTCCCCCATCACTGATAATAGCTCTGGGAAAACCAAACCTGGAAAAAATGTAATCCTTTAAAAACTTCAGAACCACTCTGTGATCATTGGTTTTAGTGGCTGTGGCTTCAACCCATTTGGATACATAATCCACAGCTACTAAAATGAAATTACACCGATTGGAAGGAGGAAAGGGACCCATGAAGTCTATCCCCCAAATATCAAATAATTCAACTACCAAAATGGGCTGTAAAGGCATTGAGTTTCTCTTGGAAATGCTGTCCAATTTCTGGCAGTTCTGGCAAGACTTACAATGCTGCAGAGCATCTTTAAAAAGTGTAGGCCAATAAAATCCACACTGCAAAACCTTTGCAGCAGTTTTGTTTCCACTAAAATGACCTCCACAAGCCTGTTCATGACACATAAAAAGTATGCTATGAAATTCTTCTTCAGGGACACATCTTCTTATTATTTGGTCTACACAAATCTTAAACAGATAAGGATCTTCCCAAATAAAATGTTTAACCTTTGAGAAGAAAAGATCTTTATCCATTTTATTCCAATGTTGAGGAATTCTTCCAGTAGCCAAAAAGTTGACTATGTTTGCAAACCAAGGGGTGTGTATACTAATAGCAAAAAGTTGCTCATCAGGGAAAGATTCATTGATAGGCAGCCTATCAATCTCAGCAGTTAAAATTCTAGACAGGTGATCAGCCACCACATTCTCCACACCCTTTTTATCTTTGATCTGTAAATCAAATTCCTGTAATAGGAGGATCCACCTGATTAATCTTGGTTTGGTGTCCTTCTTAGACAGAAGGTATTTCAAGGCAGAGTGGTCAGTGAACACCACTATTTGTGAACCCAAGACATATGACCTAAATTTCTCTAAAGCAAAAACAATTGCCAGCAGCTCCTTTTCAGTTGCTGTGTAATTGAGCTGTGCATCAATCATTGATCTATTGGCATAAGCTATGACATGAGGCAGCTTATCCTTTCTCTGTCCAAGGATAGCTCCCAAAGCATAATCTGATGCATCACACATCAGTTCAAAAGCGCATGAATAATGGAGGTAATATTGGAGCTGAAATCAAACAATTTTTTAAGAATTCAAATGCCTTCATGCATTCATTGTTGAAAACAAAAGGGACATCTTGACACAATAAATGACAAAGAGGCTTGGTTATTTTACTGAAGTCCTTAATGAACCTTCTGTAAAATCCAGCATGTCCCAGAAAACTTCTGATCTATTTAACAGTTTTTGGAGGTGGTAAATGTGCAATTAAATCAATTTTTGCTCTGTCTACCTCCATGCCCTTGTGGGAGACAACATGGCCAAGGACAATGCCCTGGGTGACCATGAAATGGCTCTTCTCCCAGCTCAAAACTAGATTGGTTTCTTCACATCTCTGTAACACCAATTTGAGATGATGTAAACACTGGGCAAAACTGTCTCCATAGATTGAAAAATCATCCATAAAAATCTCCATAAATTGGCCAATCATATCAGAGAAAATGGAGTACATGCATCTTTGAAAGGTAGCAGGAGCATTACAAAGACCAAAAGGCATTCTCCTATAGGCAAAAGTGCCAAAAGGGCAAGTGAATGTGGTCTTTTCTTGATCTTGTGGGTACACAGGAATCTGGTTGTAACCAGAGTAACCATTAAGAAAACAATAATAAGCTTTTCCTGCTAGCTTATCTAAAATTTGATCAATGAATGGGAGAGGCATATGGTCTTTTCTGGTCATTGAATTTAATTTTCTGTAATCAATACAGACCCTCCAACCAGTTGTTTGTCTGGTTGACATAAGCTCACTAGAATCTGAGGTTACAACAGTGATCCCAGATTTCTTAGGTACCACCTGTGTAGGTGCCACCCAAGCTGAATCTGAAATGGGGTAAATGACCCCTGCATCCAACAACTTAGCAACCTCTTTCATGACCACTTCTTGCTTATGAGGGTTCAACCTCCTTTGCATTTCCCTAGAAGGCTTTGCATCTTCTTCCAAATGGATTTTATGCATGCAAACAGCTGGACTGATTCCTCCCAAATCAGCAATGGTCCAGCCAATTGCCTTTTTATGTTGTTTCAAAACAATCAACAGCTCTTCCTCCTGCTCCTTTGTGAGGGAGGAAGAAATAATCGCAGGCAATGATTTATGGTCTCCTAAAAACACATATTTCAAATTTTCTGGCAACTGTTTTAGTTCTACATCAGGTGGGCTGAGAAAAGAAGGTAGCAAAGGTACCTTAGCTGTTTGTGGAAGGGGAAGAATAGCAGGTTTCCAAAAAGAGAAACTTGTTGATTGATTATGAGTTCCTTACACAGCATTTACTTCCTCAGACTTTGAGGTACAAAATGTTTCTTCCTCGGAATTTCCCCAAGCATCTTTAAAATCTGTGGTTAAATCTTCACACTGCAAAAACTGTTGTAAAGTCCCTTCCACCAGTTCTTCCAATAGATCAACATGAAAACATTCCTCAGAGCTGAATTGAGGCTGTACTGTGTACATTTAATTTCACCTTCATATTTCCAAAGAGACTTCCATAATACTGACACTGCATTGAATGCAAGCATTTGTCAGAGCAGAATGGTCTTCCCAAAATGACAGGGATGAAAGTTTTGCTTTTTGTAGGTTCCATGTCCAAAACTAGATAATCAGCAGGATAGAAAAATTTATCTACTCCTACCAATACATCCTCAATCATCCCAACTGGCTTTCTTCGGATCATGCGCTGGTTGTAACACCACATGAGTGGGTTTTAATTCTCCCAAACCTAGTTTCTCATATACAGAATATGGAAGCAGGTTGACACTAGCACCCAAATCTAATAAAGCCTTTTCAATGGTATGTTCCCCAATAATGCAAGGGATTGTGGGAATTCCAGGATCTTGAAGTTTAGGAGGTGTGGTAATAGACAACATCAGATTAACTCTTTCCACAGCAAAGACCTTCTTGGATAACTGTATCCTAGACTGTCTTTTGTGAGTGCAAATATCTTTCAAAATTTTTGCATATGCTGGAATTTGTTTGATTGCATCAAGCAAAGGTAGATTTATCTTGACTTGCTTGAAAGTCTCCATCATTTCATCTATTTTTGTGTTCCCTTTATCAAAAGGGGATACAGATTTCATGGCATGAGGAACTAGTCCTTCATCTACAGCTTTAGAAGCATTATCAGAATCTTTTTTATTTTTTTGTTTTTCATTTTTTTGATTTTTCTAAGGGACATCAGCACCCCCACTACTAACATTATGCTGCTCCTGCTGCATATCTTTATCATTTTCCTCACTTTTTTCTTCTTCAGTACCCACTTTGTTATTTATAATTCTTTCACTTCTCAAAGTTGTGACAATTTTTACTTCTTCATGTGAAATAGAGGCCTCTCCAACCATGAACTGTCCTTTAGGATTGTTCAAAGGTTGGCGGGGTAACTTTCCTTCCTCT
Organism: Chloranthus sessilifolius; assembly: GCA_021018995.1. Lineage (NCBI taxonomy): Eukaryota > Viridiplantae > Streptophyta > Magnoliopsida > Chloranthales > Chloranthaceae > Chloranthus > Chloranthus sessilifolius. Next base: position 85,625,609 of record CM037594.1, on the reverse strand, counting down.
CTTTTTGCCAAAGTATTTGAAAGTTGACCCAATGTTTCTTCAATCTTCTTTATGCTCTGACTGTGAAAGTTCACAGTCTGAGTTAAAGATCCTAAATTCTGGAGTGAATTTAGGACTTGATCTTCAAAAGAAGGGGACCTGGAAGGGACTTGAACTGGAGCAGATTCTTGTACAGGTTGTTGTGGAATGGGCTGCTGAAAATTTGGCTTGGCATAAAAATTTTGCTGATAAGGCTGAGCAGTTTTGAAAGGCATTTGGTTCTTTGTTTGCTGCTGCTGTTGTGATTGATAATTCCCCTGGCTCCACCTCAAATTGGGGTGCCCTCTCCATGGATATTCATTTGACTGCATCTGTCCAAATGATTGGGCAGCATGAGCTTGTTCCACCACTAGATCTGGGAACTGGGGTGCAGCGGGACATTGGTCAAGTGAATGAGTAGGGGACTGGCATATCAGACATGCCTCCTCTACTCTTGCAACCATTAGATTTTTAAGTGAGTTCATCAATCTATCAAACTTTGTGGTTAAATTATCCATCTTTCTTTCCAACTCATTCACCTCATAAATCTTTCCTTTGATGGTTTGTTGATTGTTCAACCTAGCAAGACTCTCAATATCTCTTGACAAAGATTCCTGTTGAGCTGAGTTTTCACCAGTTACTTCAAATAAGTCCCAAACCTCCTCAACTATTTTTTGCAAGTAAGTGCCTCCACAGGAAGCATCTACCATATTCTTGCCTTTTTGATCAATTCTTTGATAGAAGCTTTGAACAAGCTGCCATCGGAGAATTTGATGATGAGGACATTGCCTTAAAAGTTCCTTAAACCTTTCCCATGCTTCATGGAAAGTTTCAGTTGAGTTTTGTGAGAAGGAAATAATACTTTGTCTCAATTGGCTTGTTTTAGACATAGGGAAGTATTTGGCTAAAAATTGGCACTGCAAATCATTCCAAGAAGTGATACTATTTGGTGCTAACATAGACAACCATGCTCTAGCTTTGTCCTTTAATGAAAAAGGAAAGAGCCTAAGCTTGGTTGCCTCTGGACCAAGTCCAGCTATGTTGAAGGTGGTGCAAAGAGATAAGAATTCATCCACATGTTTGTATGGATCTTCCTTACTCAACCCATGGAAGGAAGGAAGCATTTGGATAGTCGATGATTTGATCTCATAATTTCCTTCAACAGTAGGAAATTGAATGCAAAAGGGAGAATTATAAGCACCAGGTGCAAAGTAATCCCTCAAAAGTCGAGGTTCTTCACCCATAGTAACTGTTTCAGCAGAATTCTGTGCTGTTTGTCTGGTTCGTAATAGCCTTTCAACTTCTAAATTTAGAGGGACAATCTCAGGGCTGAGAGTCCTCCTACCAAACATACAACACAGAACAGAGAATCAGATTATGCACAGCAAACCTTCAGAATTCCTTTTAAAGTAGATTCCCCTCTTCAAAATGGATATGAATAACTGCACAGATATAAACAATAGAATAGTTTAGCACTGATGTAAAAATAAAAATGAAAACTTAGGTCTACCTATTTTAAAACAAATTCCCCGGCAACGGCGCCAAAAACTTGTTGGTGTTCTGAGTGTGCATGATTTATTTGTGTTTTGAAAACAGGTTTGCAAATGCTAAGTTATACTGAATCTGGAAAAAAAATAAAGAAACATCAGCACAGAGAGAAGTGAATTAGCCTGCAAGATCAGGGCCAATTGTAGCATGTTTTAAATGCAAGTGAGTAAAAGATCGTCCACAGAGAATTTGTTTAAAATGCAAGATAAACCTCCATATCTGAGCTACCAGATCTGGCCTCTTATCCTATCTACAGAGCACATAAGATGGGAGGTTGATTTTGTCACATTAACTAAATGATAAAAGCAAAAGTTAAACTAAATGATCCAGATCAGAGTTGGGGGAATTTTGATGTAAATTTATAAAAATGGAGAAATAATATCTAACTTTGATTTGGTCCTTGAAACACAATGAGAATGACTACAGGTCAAATGAGAGATGATCCAATCTTCATCTGGCCACAAGCACAGATGCAAGAGAAATAAATCTAACTCAAGGATTAAATTTAGGCTTATGGTTATGGTATGTCCACTTCAATGGCCACAGACCATCCAATAGTCTTTAATCTAAACCCTTAATTCAGAATAAGAAATATCACTACAAATGCTGCGAGAGATTAGGTTACAAACACTAATTCCCACGGGGTTAATGAATCAAGGGAAATTGCATGAAAAATAGTAAATCTAAAGGAGTCTAGTGCAATAAGGAGATCAGAGGGAACCCTTAACACGAATCCAATTGAGAACCTACGGTTTACAGCAACCTTTTCAAATTCACATTCACAATTACAAAGCACAGCTTAAACAGCTCTCAGATTTGTAGTCTTGAATACAATCCTCTTTTGAATTACAGAGATATCTCACAGCTCTTAATTGCAAGTAAAAGTTATGCTATTACAAGGTTTCAGACTAGCGAGCTGATCTGGAAATGGGGGAATAGGAATGAAACTCAAAATCTGGATGCCCAAATTGGGCAAATGGTTCATCTATTTATAGTTTTCCCCAGGTCTAGCTCAGATGCGTATCGACCAATCAGAAGTTCTCAGATCTGTATCAACCAATGGTAGTCAAGCACAAGGATCCAGATCTGTTCTGGCCAATCAGAATTGCTCGATCTGGTTCAGCCAATCAGGCGACATAAGCATCCATTCTGTTATGCAGTTTGAAAATCTGTTAGAGCTTCTAGAAGTTCCCGCCAAGTGATTTCATCTTCGGGTGCTCACATGGGGTGGAATATGCCTTTGTTTCATGCTTAGAATCTTCTGGAATGTCCCTAGGTTTTTAAATGCATTGGGACGCATGCAAAAGATTACTGAATTACCCTTGCAGAAGCTAGGAATCTCCAGAATACCATTTTGCATAGTTTAGGGAACTTTTTGCAAGGTACTGTGACTCCTTAAGCTCTTTTCACAAAGTTCAGGTTCTGTTCGCAAGGAGTTCTCTTCTTTTCGAATAGGTCATCATCCTTTCGAAGAGTTCAGGTGCTCTTCGAAAACTAAGCCTGGAGCTTTTAGTTCTTTTCGCAGAGTTCAGGTTCTTTTCGAAATGTTCAGATTCTTTTCAAAAAGCACTCTATAGTGCATTTTTCTGTTCGAATTGCTCCACATTTCTTTTCTGGGTTGAGACCAGGTCTTTGCCTCTTTAGTTCAGGCAGTTTGACAGCTAGTGAGGTTGTCCCTTCTCTTTCTTCCTTTGGATCGACATGGATTATCATCTTTTTGGCACTTTTAGGCTGCTTTCATGGTTAAGCCTGTCTTTATTGTTAGCTGTAACGCAAGCACTTAAAATACTTATTTAGTTCTCTCAAGGGTCTATCAAGGCCCAGGTTAAAGGGTGGAAAATGGTATTTTCTAGTTCTCAACAGTACTACTGATTCTTTGGGGATTTTGCAGAATTGGACAACAGCAAAAGGGAAAAGCTAAAGCTGCAATGGGAGTCTAGCTAGCTCTGTTTGCACTTCTTTTACCCTAAACTTAGTCCTTTGATGTTGAATTCCTTGTAATTCATTTCGTGTAAATTGGTCTAGTTGTATTTTAGTTTAGAAATTCTTTAAGTGCTGTAAGCATTCTCCTTACTTGCTGAGTTTGTGGATGTATGCTTGGAAGAAGGTCCCTAAACCTCGCGTTGAAACCTCCAAATCCCCAGGTTGAAAGGATCCTCAGACCAAGAAACACCACACAAGGTCCTACTGTTGAGACTGAACAAGCAAGCATAGCTGAGAGGCAAAGAACCTTGAAGGAATACAATGCACTAGGAGAGTACACCTCCCCCTTCTACATACAATTCCCCTCAGTGGAAGGAAACTATGAAATTAAAGCCTCCACCATCACTATGCTGCCATCCTTTCATGGGCTTAGTAAGGAAGATCCTTACAAGCATATTGATCAATTTTTAATACTTTGCACCACTTTCAATATTGCTGGCTTGGGTCCTAAGGCCACTAAACTGAGGCTTTTTCTTTTTTCCTTAAAGGACAAAGCCAGCACATGGCTCTCTAAGCTCCCAGCTAACACATACAAACATGGAGTGACCTCCAAAGCCGCTTCCTGGCTAAATTCTTTCCCATGAACGAGACCAGCCAGATGAGGACAAGTATTTTGTCATTTACTTAGTCCTCAAGTAAGGATATTTATGAAGCATTAGAGAGATTCCAGGAGATGTTAAAATAATGTCCCCACCACCAAATTCTAATGTGGAAATTAGTGTAAATATTTTACCAAGGAATTAATCCCAACAGCAGGGATATGGTGGATGCCTCATGTGGTGGTAGTTATCTCCACGAGACAGTTGATGAGGCTTGGGAGCTGTTTTACATTATAGGGGAAAACTCTATGCAGCAGGAGTCACTGTCCCGTAATGACAGTTAGACCCCTGCTAAGTTGGTGAAAGAGACCACCCCTAGAGGTGGAATATATGAAGTGAAGGTGCAGAGTGAGTTGGATAAAAAGGTAGACAATTTGAGTTTGAAATTTGATAAATTGATGAGTGTGATGCAACCTAGAGTGGCTGCACAAGTGGAGGAGGCATGTCTGATATTCCAATCTCCATCACATTCACTACAGGATTGTCCATCAGCTAACCAATTCCCTGATTTTATTATGAAACAAGCCAATGTTGCCTAAACATTTGGGCAGCAACCTATTGGGTACTATTGGTGGAATCACCCAAATTTGAGGTGGAGACAAGATAATTATTCTCAACCCCAGCAGCAGCAGTTGGTAGCTCCATACAGACCTCAGCACCAGTTCAACTAAGGGTACCCACCTCGGCAAAATTTTTAGTTACCTGCTCCATAGCCCAACCAGTTGGCCTTGCTCCCACAATAGCCCTAATCCTCTTCTTTTGAAGAGCAAATGATGGCATCCATGCAAAATTTGGGGAGCCTAGTCCAGACTTTGAACTCTCATGGGCAAAGCATTAAGAAAATTGAAGACTAGCTTGGTCAAATTTGCAAGGCTTTGAACAAAAGAGAGGAGGGTAGACTACCCAAATCTCACAATCCAAAGGGACAAGTAATACGTAACTGAAACGAAGCATCTCTTCCCATGTGGATGATGGTGTAGTAGGCCAAGGCAACTGAGGAGGTCACTGGCATAACAAGGAAAGAAGGTGAGTGCCAAAGAACTAAAAAAATATGTGTACCATATGTATTGACTATGTTTTGTTTTGTGTTGCTTAGAACTTTTTCAAGTATTGATTTTAGGGTAATAATGCTTTGATGGTGTGTTTGTTTGATGTTGTTTGATTTTGTTTTGAGTGCAAGTGCATATTTGTCATGTGAATTGTGATGCTCATGACTTTTGATCTAATTGATTATCTTTAGAATTCTGAATTTGTGATGTTGCAATGTTGATAAAGGGTAACTTGTCTGTCATGATGAAATGGAGTACCTGTCATGAAGTGGAGCTGATGCACAATGAATTGGTGCATTATATTGTACATGCACAGGCCAGGGCACAAGCTCAGATAAAGATTAAGTGTTGCCCTCTCGCGAGGCTCAATGGCCTATATTGTAAGCTTGCGAGCCTCCTAAAGCTTTCTCGCGGGGTTCTGATGAATATTTTGTACTGCGCGAGAGATTCGTGAGCACAAGGTCATACGCTGCAGCCTATTGCTAAGCCCCGCAAGATGTTTGAGGCTCATATTTTAATTCTCGCGAGGCTCTCCTACTCTAGCTGCGCGAGATATGAATAGCTACTTTGCGCGCTTGGGCCAACACTTAACTCTACGAAGAGTCTCGCGAGGCACTTGAAACATTTAAATATGTCTTCGTGAGGTTCTGCCTTTCTTCGCGACTGAAGTTCTCGCAAAGTTACTTGTGTACTGCGTAAGGAATGCACTCAGCGAGAACTTAGTGACAACTGCGCGAAGCATGTGTTTAGCCCTTTAAACTCTGCGAACTGCTCCATTTTCCTCATTCTATCTTTTTGCCCTAACTTTCTCTGCACATTTCTAAGCGATTCTTTTTCTTCTTTCTTCTATACTACCTCCTCCACTCAACTTCAGCTAGTTTCTTCATACATTTTTGCTCCCCATCACTTCCTGGTCACTTTGAACTAAGTTTGGGGGGATTTAGACAACTGTGTAGCGTCTGAAGTGAAACCCTAGTTGTCATTTGGTAAGATTTCTCGCTCTCTCTTATTTGCTTTAAGTGGAAATTAATTTTGTGCAACAGAGAGGAATTATGGGGTCTATTTTATTTGTCATTGGATGCATTACATTTGTTGGGATTTTGAAACCCTAATTTGGAGAAATTTGATAATTATGGCCATGAGTTCAAAATTCTCTGACACCTTGTCTGCTTTGGTAACTTCACAACCTACTGGGAGCCCTGTGCCTACTCAGAAATCTGCAAGGATTACAGAGGCCCCTAGTGTGGAGACCCTTGTGGCAACTGCACCCTCTGAGGATCCCCAAATTGAGAAAATGGGGAAGAAAGGCAAAGGTGTGCCCTCTGCTGCCCAAAGTACCAAAAAGAAATCTGCTCCTAAGAAGAGGGTCAGAGAGCACCCACCATCTAAAAGCCCTAAGAAGCTAAAGAAGAAGCAGAAAATGGGCAAGGAAGTAGTCCCTGAGGCCCCTGAGGATGAAGAGGAAGAAGATAATGAATACCTTAGGGTCCCATCTGATTTTGTGGTGGCAATTAAGTTAGAATCTGAGACAATTTTTTATAAGGCTTTCTTTGAGGAGCTATCTGAAATAGCTGCCTTCATGGAGTATCTCACAAAAGCCTCGTTGCTGCCCCTACTGAGGCCCCTAATGCAACTAGTTTTTCCTAGACTAGTGCAATTGTTCTACCAAAATATCAGAATTAAGACTGGGGATGATGGGAACCCAGCTTTGCTAGTATTGATAGAAAAATTTGAGATGTTGTTCAATCAAGCTACCATTGTGAGGATTCTTGAGATACAAGCCAGGTATAGCCTTGAATGTCGCTTGGGTCCCCCATTAACAGCCACCATCTTAGAGATAGCTAAGGAGCTGACTGGAGGAATTACTGCATTAGGGTTATGAATAAGGAAGCGAGATCTGCATCCCCACCTCAGATTTATGGATGGGGTGCTAAGGAAAAATATTTATTGCTCTGGACATGAGAAGGAGAGGAGATTTCCTATTTTTGATGCACTCTTCTCCTTTCACAAGGGTCATTACTTGGATGCTGGCAAGTTAATTTTTGAGGGGATGAAAGATATTGTGGAGAAGGTGAACACCAGCAAAAAACCCCATTCCCTTCCCTACTGCAGGCTTATTATAGCCTTATTGAAGCTTGGAGGGTATTGATTTCAAATGAATGAAGAAACAATTGCCCTGAACCTCAAAAATTATAGAAAGAAGCAGTGGGGGATCAGTGGCACTCTCATGAAGAAGAGGAAAAAGAAGGCTAATGTGCCTGCAACCTCTAAGGTTGCTGCTGTTGCTGCAGCTGTGGCTCGACCCTCTGCTACCCTCTCTCAGGCAGCCCATTCACTTGTGCCAGCTAGCGCCACCCCCATTTCTGCAACCATTACCTTACCAGCCATCCCTTCACCCGCCTTACCAGCCACTACGCCCTCAACCCAAGCCTCACAACCTTCCATAGTCCCCTTACCCTCAGCCAAGCCCACTTTATCCTTCCCCATAACCCCCATACCTGCTGCTACCTTAACCATTCCCTCACCCATCACATCAGCCACACCAAGCTCACCCATCCCTACCACATCTGTAGAAGCCATACCAATTCCTCAACCACCCTCCCATGTGCTAACAACCTATAAAAAGAGAAGAAGATTAACAAAAGCACAGAATGAACCCCTGTCCACCTCTATCTCCCAAACCATCCCCATCACTGAAACCACAACCATACTACACCCACCCATTAACTTACCACCAGTCAAAGCCTTTAAGCCTGAGCCTCCCATTTTTGACACTTCAATCCCTTGTGAGGCTGTTACCTGTGAGCCTTTAGACCAACCCAACCCATTTTCACCTACCCATACCCAAATCCCTCTTTTAGACAAGGGATACTCAGCAATGATGTCCTCAATCATAGGGGACATCAATTATGAGTTTACTCCTCTCCCTGATTCCCCTCCCCCTCCCCATTTCACACCTCCTCCACAGTCTTGACAGGTCACAACCTTCACCCATGCACCCACCTCCCCATTTCAACCAATTCCACCCCCCACCCCTGATTTCCTACCCCATATCTTTAACCTACTGCTTTCCATCCAAGCCCAAGTTTTGGCTTATACCCAAACCCAATCATCTATCACAGCCAATCTTTAATCCATGAACTCCACCCTCCAAGACCAACCCTCCATTCAAACAAGCTTACAAGCCATTCAATCCAAACTGTCCATTTTGATCCATCCTTCCCAACAGCCTTCTGTCCTCCCACATTCCCCTTTGCCTACCCCACCCCAATCTACTCCTCCCTTAACCATAGCAGAAATATCTGCTATTGCTACCCCGTTGGAACCTTTTCTTATTACCCTTAAAGCCTCCTCCACCCAAATTGACCCTGAGGTGATAGATTCCCCAACGCCCTTACCACCCACCCCTCCACCTTCACTGGCTAGCCCCTCCTTTAGTGATTCCCAGCCCATACTACTAGCCTCTATCAACCCTAGACCTCCTTACTACACCCTCCTTCACGCCATGAAGAACAATGCTTACATCAAGAAGGATGTGGTCAAAGGAATGGCTGACCTAAGATACTCTGTGCAACAACCCCTCCTCGAAAAAATTAGACTTCTAGTTCTCTGTCATAAATTGGAAAAGAAGAAAATCAAACATGGCTGGCAAAAGATAATGATACAATACAATGAGGAAAAGACTAGGGCTGAGGGAATGGAGGATATCATAAAGAAATTACAGGTAAATTTGCGAGCGGCGGAGGACAAAGTTTTTTACTATGGAGTGACTATTACAGCACTGCAGAAGAATCTAACTGAACGTAGTGACCGAGAGTTAGCAGAAGCTATTTCCAAACAGTTAAACCCTGATGTCCCTCACCAGGCAATAGCTCCTACACCAAAGGAACCTCCCAAGGTCAAACCTAGAATCAAATTCATCGAACCTACTTCCAAGCCTAAGCCCACTCCCAAAAAGAAAAGCACCTCGAAGCCTTGCAGCACTACCTCCAAAAGGTCACAAGCTGTTGCTGCTTTGTGACAAGCCAAGGGCAAAGGAATCCAAGACCCACCTGCTGTAGCAGAGGATTTAGATGATTAGATTTGCACATATACTTATTTAGGATATACTTTTTGTACATCCCCTCCCTTTGCATTGTACACATGCTTGTTTTAGAAATACAATTTCTTTTTTATATGTCTTGTTTGCTTTACATTTCTGCTTCATAGTTGTTAGCTTGTATTAGTTGTTTCTGTGTGCCCTGTTTCTTGCTTTTATTTGCTTTATTTTAGTGTTATTTTTGTTTGTTCCCTGCTGCACATACCCTCTTCTCTTTGAACCAGTGAGGACACTGCTCCTCATAGGATTGGGGGTGTGCCAATGATCCATTTAACTTAAGTGCAGCAGTCTTAACTAAGTAAGGAATAAATATAATGAATTTCACCTAAGCAATGTTAAAAGTGAAGAAATTTAAACTCTGTGCAGACCTTTTTAACACTAAAATCATTTGAAAATCAATACTTCCACGAGATAAACATCAGAAAAATTTCTTTTACAGTAATGAGTGAATCAGTGAGGAGAGAAATAGGTGAAAGCATACCCCTTTGAGTGCAATGGAAGACCATACCTAGTGAGCTTTGAGCCTATAAAATTTTGTTAGGAGTGTCTTAGCAATTTTTTCTGTTCTATGGACTGACTGAATCCAGTCCTTAAGTTAGGCACTCTACGTTGAAGCTGTTTGACAGTAATTATGAAACTAAGGAAAGGATCAAGGCCTTCATTTGGACAGTTTGAGCAAGATCCAACCTGTAAAACTATCCTTGTGCATACACCCTTTGAGCCTTAAAGCCTTATTTTTCTCCAACAAATACCAAAGTACTTGAACCTAAACTTCTTAACTTGATTCAGCCTTACCCTCACTTTGAGAATTCAGTAGGTAAAGGAGAGGATGTTGAAGACAAGTGAGCAAAGTTTAACATTTGGTGAAAGAATGAGAAGAGAGGTGGAGATCTATAAATAATAGTGTAGCAGTTGTAGATGCTTGGCAACCATCATAAAAAAAAAAAAAAAGAAGATAGAATGAGAAGTCAAAAAAAGAACTTCATTGGAATTGTTGAGAAGAAGAGAAGAAGCTGGCCACTTTAGCTCTGAAATTTCAAAAAGAAGATGAAGATTGTGCTTAAAAAAAAAAGTAGGTGAAGTCATAAATCACCTCCTACCTGTGTTTGATTCCTCAAATTTTTAATCCCTTTTTACCCATTTTATTCTTTACAATCATCGCCAATAAGCCACATTACAACCCATGAAAAGCCCTTGTTGATCCAAAGTTAAATGATTTGTCAAGTGAAGATAAGGGAATATTTAATCTATGGTGAGAAGTACTTTGTGAAGTCAGAATCTCGAACAGCTACCAATGCTCATGCTTGCAAACCCATTGGGGTATGTAACTGCTCTTAAGCTTGTGGGAAATGATACACCCTTAAATTCAGTCGTGAGAGATAGCCCTGGTAAGCATTGGGTCTGAAATTTAAATCATTGGGGCATTGCTTGAACCTAAACTTTGATGTACTGGTAAGCTTAGGACTATTTTGCACATACTATTTTTCTTGGTGTCAGCTGATAGGATGTAATGAGCCCACATGCATAAATTGTTTGCATATACTTCTTTGGAACTCCTCTAATTTTGACAGAGCATAGTTGAAATGAACTGTATTTATTTTAAACTAAGTTGTCCATTATGTGCATTTTTGTTAATTGTTTCATTAAGAAGTTTGTGGGTACCTTCACTGAAAACCCTCAGGAGACTTCACTCCTCCACTAGGGATCATCTAGGGGTTTAAAAGGCTTGATACATAAGCTAAATGCATCTGGTCTCCCTACAAAAGTGACATTTACATTCTTAGAGTAGTTATTTATATTTTGCTTTGCTCAGGGACTAGGAAAGATTAGGTTTGGGGGTATGTTAATCATTGAAAAGTACCACTTTTCACCTCTTAACTTAGCCTTTGCTAGACCTTGAAGCTCACTAATAATTCCTTCTTAGCTTATTTTATAGTTAGAAATAAATTGTCCAGCTTAACACAGAGTTTGTGCTTTTGGTGCTAAGAAGAGAGATTTCAAGCAAAAGATGACAACTGAAACAAAAGTGATGGAACACTATGGTGGTACACACCATGGCTACTATTTAAGCATGTCATACTAACCCAGAAAGTCTAGTAGATGATAGAAGTATAGGTGAGGGTGGAGGAAGCTGCAACAAAAGCATGTGCATAATAGCAGAGGAACCAGGGACCTATCTCGCACAGTTAAGGTGCAGCCTCGCGCTCTTTAAGTCACTAGCAGAGCTCCCTCGCGTAGCTAAGACATGCAACATGACTAAGCTCGTGAAAAAGTCACGTAGTTTAAATAGAGAGTTATCACAAAGTAGCTCTCGCGTAGCAGTCACGCACTTCAATGGAAAGCATCATATGAAGAAACTCGCGGAACTTTCACGCACTATGCCTTCAGAAATACAGCTCGCGTAGTTCTCGCGAGGATCAAGCCTTAGTGTAGCAAAGCACACTACCTCACAAGGCTAATTGGCATGACAAATAGCAGAAACCTCGCGTAGCTCTCGCGTGGCTCTGGAAGAGAGAGATGCTCAGAAATCCTCTCGCTCAGCTCTCGCGCGCCTAAAAGTTCAAGTCTATATCGAGCGAGATGCGAAGGCATCTGCACGAGTACCTCACGAATGAAGTGTTTGAAGCTCTTCTGTGTGAGCAATCAATGCACTGAAAGCTCTTCTGTGTGAGTACGTTCAAAGCTAAGGCAACCGCGCGATCATCTGGAGCTTTATTGCGCGAGGCAACAATATTCCATGCTAAAAATCTACCCCGTGAACACTCTACATGCTGCACAATAAAAGTGAAATGCAGAAGCCAACCTCGCAAAGCTCGATTTCTCCACTTCTCAACCCTAACTCAAAGACCTTTTAGGGATTTCCCCAGGTCTAGGGCACGCACCCTGAGGCATGGATTACGACGTACGCATCTAAGAGTTGAAACATTGCCACATCTTCTTGAAAAATTAGGGTTTACTCTCCTCACAGCCACAACATTGAGATTAAGTATATAAGCTACACTTGTAACTTAGAAAATCATCATTCACTTTCTCCTTCAACCTCTATCGGCTGAGAGCTCAAATAGGCTAGGGTTAGGGTTAGGGTTTGATCACCTCTTTTTCAATTTTTTTCTTCTATCTTAGCTCAGCACCTGTTGGCTAAACCTTTGGTAAGCATTTATGTATAGTTTTATTTAAGTTTTGTAATAGTTCAGTACACATTGGGATTTGGTGTTGAGTTGTTGCACACAAGGCTACTGCCTTGAGGGATTTCATTATTAATAACACCAGATCAATGAAATTTTTGTTTGAATGCTTACTCAATCTGTTATTTTCCTATTTTTCCGTAGTTTTGTTCAGGCTATAGCATACATTTAAGATTTGAGCTTATTGAAAGGCCCATGGAAGCTTGAGCGTGATGCCCTGAGACCATGGTGGTAGACAATAATTTTTATGCTCTGTTTTAGTATTTGTGGGTAAGGGAGCCTCTGTGGATAGCCTGTGACCATTCGAGTGGACAGACTATATCCCTACGACAAACTTCGTCATAGATCTAAGATGGATTCTTCTTCTCTGCACTTGGACTTGTGGCCTGGTGAGAGATTGTGCAAGAACATACTCTCCCATGTTTTACGTGACCACTATCAGATGTTAGATTTAGCTTCCCTGTAGTGATTACAAACTGGGAGGCTGAGTCATTGCAAACCTTTTATAGAAATGATCAGTTGTGCTTTAATCCTTATTCAACCTATTGCTGGTCCTTTGTGTGGGCATCAATGTGTCGCTGGCCTTGACAATACACATAGGGCTTTATGGGTTGGAACTCCTATGAATGTCAGCCAGATCTGTGCACAAAACTGGGGAGCTTGTAGCCTGATAAACATAGTCTCTGCAATGGTAATCATGCCCTGAATTTATCCATTGGATGAGGTTTGATCAGCTCACTCCTTTGGATTAGATTAGTAATTTCTAGCTTGATCAATGGGATTTGACAGACTCTATAGGATAGACTGTGGTCATTTGAGTGGACAGACTATAGCCTTAAGAGCACCCCAAATGGCATGGGTTAAGTTGGATATTTCCACCTTGTTCAGGTTAGTAATGACACTTTAGCAAGGACTTGCTGCAGAGAGAGTCCTAAATTTGAGTTGCATAACTAAATAAACCATTTTACCTAAGTTGCTTACTTCTTATCCTTTTATATTTATTTTAATACACCATCATCCCCTTCTTTCTAACCCTTTCTTAGGATAGGACTGTACTTTATTTTTTCTTTAGATAATTTAGTGTAGGTGTGACACTCAACTCCCTTTCTTTAGGATTGCCAGATCTGGAGGCCTACTATTATAGCCCATTTTGTGTTCTAGATCAACTTCTCTGTGGGACAAACCCTTACTTATCAAAACTTACTACAATAGCCCTGGATCTTGTAGGCTTAGGATTACTTTAGTTGTGCTGTTTTCATCTTTTAATTTATTTTGCATTTCTTTTTATTTGTTCTCACCACACAATAAGCAAGCAAACACAGCTAAAGAATAACAACAACATTGCGCCAGGCTTATGAACAGTAACCCTAGTTCTTTGCTTCAAATTTTGAGATTGGGGTTTGACTTGTTGACCATCTTGACCTTTGGGGTGTGTTTTGGTAGTTCCGTTACACCCATTTACTATATATGTGCAACTTCTTAAGTGGTTTAAATCCTCGCCCTATCATCCACCATTAGAGCAACTCTTCACACATTTCAAGGCTCTCAAAATCCTAGGAAATCTTAGATTGCCCATTACCTAATTGCTAATTCCAAATTAGTTTTTAAACACCCTCCTAACCTCTCTTTTTTCTATAAATAGAGGGGCACCCCTTCCTTTACAAAGGCTTGAAATTTTTTGTAATTAAGAGATTAAGGAATCCCTTCTCTCTCTCTCTCTCTCTCTCTCTCTCCTATAGTGCACCATTCCCAAATAAATTTCAAAACTCAAAAATTCCTTTTAGACCTTAGCATTTCACCTAAAAGCTCTAAGTTAGGTGTGTGCCACCCCCTAGCCTTCCCTCTCTACCTCTTAGCTATCAAGCCGTAGGAGTTAGAACCCGATTTCTCACCATACAAGCCTTAAAAACCTCACTGAAGTAAGCCAACGCAAGGCTCCACAGCGGTGCAACAAAGGCTCAAGAGCTCCGGCTCCCCCCTTTATTCCTCTACCTTCTCGGTTATTCCTCTATCCTCCCATTTGTGCCTTTACACTGTCGAATTTTCAGTAGGAACGGAGGGGCACAAATAGGATTTTAAGACCCTTTGGGCAAGAGGAAGCCTTTTTCATTTCTTTTTTATTATTCTTATTTTGGCCGTAAGTAGAGACCACATTTAGCAGGTTGATTGAGTGTCTAACACCTTCCCAATCGATAATCGAAGCCCCTACCCAAGAGCCTCCCTACCCAAGAGCCATTGGTGTGGACTAGATTAAGAGTCATATTTGTGGCACTTTAGTGCTTATAAAATTGATCTATGTTTCTCAGGACACCAAAAGCTCTAGGTGGCGACTCTAAATATTTCATAGAGAGCGCATCGTCGCGACGGGATCATAAAAAATCCCACGGTTGCACACTTGTGAACCTTAAAGAGGGCTTTTTCTCATAATGTATCATGGCCATGGGATAGGTTAGAAATTTTGAAGGTATTCTGGGTTTTAAAAGGTTTCCTTGATTGGGTTCCAGTTACCATAATAGACTTCTTCCTTGGGGGATTTTGACTGTACATGTCCCATTTTTCTTTTCTATTTTTTGTTCTTTTTGCTTTTTTTTCAGACATCCTCTTTTTAGGATTTTGCTTTTCTGATTTTTTTTGGATTTGATGGTAATTTTTTTTCTTCTTTTTTTTTTATTTGGTATATACACTTTTTTTATCTTCTTTTATGGGGAGGGGTTTATGAAAGAAAGGCCAATGGCTCAACAGGTGTAGTAAAGGGGATGATCATTTAGGGACACATTTTGACTACTTGGCTTTAAAATGATGGCCTCTTTTTTAAAGTATCCTTAAGCTGTCACGTATCTTTTTTATCAGTACTTGCTATGGGAGACTTAGGAATAGAATCGTCGGACGTACCCAGCGTTGATTGGCTCAGGAAAGTGATCTCCGTCCATGGTGGCAAGGCAGAGCGCGTACCCTGATAGCACTTCTCGGATGATGTAAGGTCCCTTCTAGTTAGGCTTGAATTTTTCTCTTGGATCAGCATGGAGGGATGGAAAGATCTTCTTGAGCACAACATCTCCCACTTTCAAGTCTCGACCGTGAACATGTTTGTTGTAAGCGTGTGCAATTCGCCCTTGATAGACTTGGGTATGACACAGGGCCAGGAGCCTTTTCTCGTCTGGCAGGTTCAACTGCTCAAAGTGGGACCTCTCCTTTTCAGCTTCAGGTAGGCCAGATTCGATAAGAATACAGAGCGAGGGTACTTCAACCTCAACTGGTAACACGACCTCAGTTCTATACACAAGGGAGGACGGTGCTGGCCCTATAGTACGGATCAATGTTCGATAGGCCCATAGTACAAAGGGTAGCATTTCACTCCAATCTTGATAAGTGACAACCATCTTCTCAAGGATTCGGATGACTATTTTGTTAGCAACCTCTATGACACCATTGGTTTACGGCCAATATGGTAACGAGCGATGATGTTTGATTTTATATTGCTCGCAGAAGGCTCTGATATGCTTGTTTGCAAAGTTGGTGCCATTATCTATGATGATGTCTTTGGGTACACCAAATCGACACACAATAATATTCTTGATGAACTTTTCGATGTGGCTGGCCATGATATTGGTATAGGATGTTGCCTCTGACCACTTGGTGAAGTATTCAATGGCGACAAGGATAAACTGATGCCCGTTCAAAGCTTTTGGATTGACTTTTCTGATGACGTCGAGGCCCCAAGTGTCGAATGGCCAAGGAGTGGTCATGCTATGCAGATCTATGGTTGTAGCATGTATCAAACTAGAGTGTTCTTAGCATTTGTAGCACTTTTGATCGTGCTTGTAACAGTCAACTTCCATGGTAGTCCGGAAATATCCTTGTCGTAGGATCTTTTTAGCGAGCATGTTCCCATTGACGTGGGCCTCACATACTCCCTCATGGATCTCTTTCATAATATTGACTGCCTCACCCTCAGTTAGACATCGGAGAAGGATATTATTATATGATCGCTTGTAGAGGCACTTACCACAGATGACGTAGTTCACCGTTAAATGTTGGATAGTTCGCTTGTCCGTCTTGGATGTACCTTCGGGGAAAGTTTGAGTTTCAAGGAAATTCTTGATATCTGAGAACCATGGAGGCTCATCATCTAACTTTATGGGTTCCTCAATCTGGAGGCAGAAGGCCAACTCATTCCTCTGCTCAATCATGATCGGCTTCATCTCGACACCATATGGAATTTTGACCATCAATAACAACATTGCTGGTGCATCGGTAAAGTGATTTCTCGCTCGTAGGACATAAGAGAACGTAATATCATTGAAGCATGCCATCAAATCTTCGAGGTGCTCATGGTATGGGATCAACTTTTCATCCTTTGTCTTCCAATCTCTGTTTGTCTAACATATGATCAATTATGAGTCGCCAAACACCCTGAGATGAGTTACTTTCAAATCAAGTGCTGCTTGTAAGCCTATTGCGCATGACTCATATTCGGCCATGTTGTTTGTGCATGGGAAGTTAAGCTTGATGGAGACTGGTACGTGTGATCCTTTTAGCGAAATTAGAATAGGGTCAGCTCCTTGATTCTCAACATTCTCTACCCCACCAAAGTGCATTACCCAGGATTCCTCTGTCTCCGCTATATCATCCTCTGTCATAAACAAAATGTCCTCATCTAGGAATTCAGTTCTCAAAGGCTTGTAGTCAGGTAAAGGATTTTCAGCAAGATAATCGGTGAGTGCCTACCCCTTGATCAACTTTTATGTGACATATGTGATGTCAAATTTAGATAGGAGAAGTTGCTAGTGAGAGCCGGCTTATCAAACAAGTACTTCAATGGATCCATTCGTGCTAGGAGTACAATAGCCTGAGATAGCAAGTAGTGGCGAAGCCTCTGGGTAGCCCATACGAAAGCCAAGCATGCTTTCTCTAGATGAGAATAGCGTGTCTCATAATCAATAAATTTCTTGCTTAAGTAATAAATGGCTTGCTCTCTTCTTCCTGTTTCATCATGTCGCCCTAAGACACATCCCATCGAAACTTCTGTTGTTGAGAGATACATTAAGAGCGATCTCCCAGGTTCACGTGACACCAAAACTAGTTGGTTGAGGAGGTAACCTTTAATTTTATGAAATGTTGCTTGACAGTCATCATTCCATTTGACTGGGGAATCTTTCCTTAGTAACTTGAAGATCAGCGTGCAAATAGGAGTTAGCTGTGCAATGAATCGACTGATGTACTGTATTCTGCCCAAGAAGCCTCTGACTTCTTTCTCGATAGATGGCGGTGGCATTTCAACGATGGCTTTTACCTTGATTGGGTCAACCTTGATGCCTCTTTTGCTGACAATGAAGTGCAGTAGTTTTCCTGACATGGCACTGAATGAACACTTTTGAGGGTTCAGATGGAGCCTGTATTTTCTCAGCCTCTCAAACAGCTTTTGGAGATTCACCAGATGGTCACCTCTTTCTGGTGATTTGGCGATCATGTCATCAATGTACACCTTAATTTCTCGGTGCATCATGTCGTGAAAGAGTGCTGTCATCGCTCTCTGATATGTTGGCCAACATTTTTCAGTCTAAAAGGCATGACTCGATAGCAGAAAATACCCCTTAGAGTGATAAACGATGTCTTCTCTCGGTCTGCTTCTGCCATCTTGATATGATTGTACCCAGAGAATTCATCTATAAATGAGAGCATCCCATGCCTAGCAATGTTATCAACCAAGATGTCGATGTGTGGCAACGGGAAGTCATCTTTCGAGCTTGCTTTGTTCAGGTTTCTGAAGTCGATGCACATGCCGACCTTTCCATCTTTCTATAGTATAGGGACGATATTGGCTAGCTACTGTGGGTATTTGGAGACCATGAGAAACTCTGCATCGTATTGCTTGATGACCTCATCTCTTACTTTCAGCATCCACTCGGGTCTGAGGCATCTTAACTTCTGCTTGACCGGCTTTAACATCTGGATATAGCGGCAACTCATGCTCGACCAAATCAGTATCTAGGTCAGGCATATCCTCATACGACCATGCGAAGACATCTTGGTATGATCAAAGGAAATTAATCATGCTTTTTCTTTCCTCGAGAGATAGCGACGTTCCAATCTTAGTTATTCTAGGAACCTCTTTTGTACCTAGGTTGACATCCTCTATTTCTTAAATGATCGAGGTAGGGTCATGCTCAAAATCGGCATATCGTTCAAGGAGATCATTGGGAAGATCCTCAGCAGGGATTTCCTCATCCAGACTCGTGATTCCTACCTCTTCTTATATTTCTACAGGAAAGGGGTCGATTTCACATGGGAGGAGTTTTTCAATTAAGGCATCAATTTCTTAGATTTTCTCAAAATTTTTGAAAGATAATATTTTTACATTTTATATTTTTTCTATTTTTTTAGGATTTTTCTTTTCTTTGAAAATGGGCCCCTGGCAATGTGGGTCTTTATACATACATGGTATTACCTACCAAGGGCTAATCTCACTTTTTATAGGTTATTTTTTTTTAGGAAGTTGGTGTCGTATTTGCGACCACCCGATGCTTCCAAAGTTAAGGGCACTGATGCCCAATTCCTTACCTGTGGTGTTGCACCTTTACGTGCTCTGATGGAGGAGGCTAATTGAGATGACTTTTGGGAGTTAGCCTCCATCATGCTTATCATGGGCTCGTCCGAGACTCGGTCCTCAAACGTCAGCATGGACCTGTGGTGGTTTACTATAAGGGGAGATTGTGCAGGTACAAAAGACTCTTCCTTAAAAGGGGACAGAGCGGCTAGGTCTATTTCCAGGTTGGGGGAATAATTTGGGGATTGGTAGGGTGGATAGGGGCTACCGGTTTTTGTGGGGTTAATTGTGCTACCCCATTCTGATCAATCTTCACAATCCACGTGCTCACGAAGGTATTTCGAGTGTGAGGTCTAGGACGGGGTTTCTCTTCTAGGTTTATTCCCTTGACTCTAGCAGCGGCTATTGTTCGGGCCTTTTCCTTAGCCTCTCGAACTTCTTGTTCAGCGGACTTATAACCTAACCCAAATCTGACTTGCTACCTGCCCTTGGCCTTGACTGCTCTCCTGCCTTGCAACCGGGATCCTAACCCCTTTCCTTTTTGATAGCCCCATTTCTACAACATGGCTACGGACACGACCATTCCACCATCGGTCTTTAGGGTGATCCTCTCGAGGGGCTCAGGGACTACCGTCGATACATCATGTTCAAAGCTATGAAGGTCTGTATCTTCGATCATGTGTGGTACATCTAACACCTTGGGATTCTCAATGTTGTGGGTAGCTTTTTCTATTTACTCCTATCTCCTACATAAAATGGTGACGATCTTCTGTTCTGACATAAGTCTAAGCTTTTGGTGCAGGATTGAAGGTATTGCCCCAACCTCATGTAACCAGAGGCACCTTAGTAGCAGGTTAAATGTGGACTTGATGTCCATAACTTGGAAGGGTAAGGAAAAGGTCATTGGCCCAATGACGAGCTCAAGGTCAACTTCTCAAATTATCTCTCTTCTTGTGTTATCAAATCCTCTGACACTTGTTCTTGTTGGCCTGAATGTGGAAGGATCCATCGTTATCTTGGTAGCGGTTCTTAGAGGGCAGACATTCAAGTCCGATCCATTGTCTATTAATACTAATGGAATCACTAGATTCCTGTGTTCTACAGTAATGTTGAGGTGTTTGGAGTGATTATTTCCCTCATCTGGCAAATCAGCATTTGAAAAAGCGATGGCATTAGGAGCCAAAACCTACCCAATTATTTGTCCCACTTCATCTGGGGTTACCTGGATAGACATGTGTGCATCTTTTAATGCTCCCATTAAAGCTTGGAAATAGAGCGGAGATGTCATTAAAATGTCCTAAACGGTGATGTGGGCTAGCATTCTTTCAACTGTATTTCCAGCATGTGCTCTCTGCTCATTTCCTCAAATGGGTTTATCGCAATAGTATCCCTCTTCCCCTCTAGTCAGACTGGCACTGGTACTGGTGCGTTTGACTACTTGGAGATCTTTCCTGACCTAGTGACGAAATCAACTACCCCCTCCCTACCGCTACAAGCATTGATATCTGTTTGGTCATAACTGAGCAGGATCTGATAGGGATCGTAGGTTAGTCCCGAGATTTTGAATGGGGTGAAAGAAGGTGTCTGTGCTAATGGATTGGGATGGGCAGGGGTCACCTGGTTAACAGATGGAAGGGTGGAGCAAGTGGGCCAAATGAGGTCGGCGAGGATTATGGATGACTGTATTGGGGGTGATGTGACCGGGGTGGCCCATTGATAATTGATCGGTGATGGATGGGGATGGGGGACGCAATCAGCCATTGGATAGTTGGTGGGGGTGGTCGTGTATGGCTGATATGAATTGATTTGGATGTAATTGACGGGAGTTGGCAATGAGAAATATACCCTAAGATGTAAGGGTTCTGCTTGTGGTGCGGGGTTAGGAAAGTAGTCAATCAAATTCAAAGGTTCAATCACCCCGAATGCTTCTGGCTTCCTGGTCTCTTTACCGCGGTGCTAAAAAATATTCCTGGGTGCGGATATACTCTGACCGATCAAACTCCTCCTCGGCCTCTTCTACCACGCTAATATTTGTTCTTGGACCTCGCCCTCCTGGTGGGTGAGGTGGTAGTGGCACTTGGTGTATGATTGCATGCTAGTTAGCCTAGGGAAGTGCCGGAGGGATAATCTTACTAGCCTTTATTAAGTTCTGTATCATATGATTCAGTGGGAAACAATGATCAGTCGGGTGGCCTGGTCCTTGGTGGAAGTTGAAATGGGTGTTAGGATCATAGTTCCTCGGAATTAGATTTGGCGGGGGTCGTGGCTGCAGTGTTGTGACCAAACCTTTTTTAATTAACAAAGGAAGCAAAATGTTTAGGGACTACCCCAAGGGTGTGAAGACTCGATCCAAATGGGCTTTTCTTTGCTCTGGGGTCATCTGTGCCCCTGGGCCATTTCTGATTGGCTATGCCAACTAGCTTCTTATTGGGATTGGTTGGGCTACCCTAAATTGAAATGGGGTTATGCTGGTATTGGGTCGCATGTTGTCGACTGTTTGTACCTCTGCCCCTGTCCTCCTTTCATTTCTCTGATCGGCGAACCTACGGACTCCACTATTTGCTATTTTGTTTAATCGCCCCTCTCTTATCGCATCCTCACAGCAATTGGTGTTCCTTACCAAATCTGCAAAGCTGGACTGTTGTTGGTATACTAAGAAGTCCAAGATGACTGGTAGGGTGTTCTTTGATATCATTTCAACCTGCTCATCGTCGGGTTTCTGTTCCTGACCTGAGGTGCCAGTGCCCTCCATCATCCAAGATAATCACTAAATGCTTTATCGGGCTTTTTTTTTAACAAGGCCAAATCAGGCTTGCATAGTTCTATGTCGATGTTATAGACATATTGTTCTTGAAATAAGTGGATCAGATCCTTCCAAATTTTGACCATGGAAGGTTCCAGTGAAGTGAACCACCTCAAGGCTGGGCCCATAAGGCTCTTTTGGAAGACCTTTATGAGCAAACGCTCATCCCCTCCATACTAGCAAATGTCCCCGCAGTAGGACTTGAGATGTGCAATGGGGTTACCCGTGCCATTATCCTTGTCGAAGATCGGCACTTTGAATTTTGGGGGTAAGGGGACTTCAGAAAATAAGCATAGGTCGAAAAAGTCCATGGCATGGATCTCAGTTCCACCCATCTTCATTAATTGTTTTTGGATCTTGTCCAGTTATTCCTTCAATTGTTTAGATTCTTTGGATGAGGGTGCCATTCTTTTTACTGTCGGCCTCCATTCACTTTGCACTGCGGGCAGGTTGGTGATTACGAGTGGTGGAGGATTGATGCTTGTGTGTGCCCAAATATAAGCCCCACTGTTTCTTATCTCATCTTCCTCATACTGCAGGTCTTCATAGAACGGGGAAGGGTGAGATTTTCTTATTGGTGTGGGGTAGTCTGAAGGGGTGCTGGATGGGACCACTATACATGGGAAAAATTTGGGGGGATGATGGGATGAGTGGAGGTTGGGTTTTAGATTAGGCTTTGAGGAGGCCATTATGCCTGGGGGAATTCATGAGGATGATTTTGAGTTGTAGGAGAATGGGTGAGTTGGGGTTGATGAACGGTGTGAGATAAGTTCCCGTATTTGGTTGGGTATAATGAGTGAATGGGATTTTGAGGGAATTGTGGAGGGTGTGGATGTGAGGTTCTAAGGTTTGGGCCTTGCTGGGTTTGGGTATAGGGTAAGGATCTTAGATGGGTTTGGGCCATAGGACCTGGATGGGTTGGGACCATGGGGCCTTGATGGGTCTGGCCCATTGGGCGTTGGTTGGTCTGCCACTTTCGACCTTGGTCCATTGGGCCTTGATGCGTCTGGTCGATTGGGCCTTGGTGCTCGCTCCAATGACCCCATGGTTGGTGAGGGTCTTGGGGTGGTATGGATAATGGAGGGTTGATGAGGGTTTTGGAGAAAAGGGGCATGGAGATTTGGTAGAGTATGAGATGGGTTTGTGAGGGGTGGATAGGGGAGGCTACTTTGGGAAGGCTTCCAGCTGGTGTAGGACCTAACCATCTCCTCTATCATGGCCAATGGATTGGGTGAGGGGGTTGATGTAGATGGTGCACCTAGTGTTATCTGGGGTGTGAATGAGGTGGATGTGTGGGAAAATTCGGGCATGGCCCTAGTAAAATTGGGCATGACCTGGGTAGACGTGGGGATGTGTGGTGGGTTGGAGAAAACGGGTGCGAAAGAATCAGATATATGTTGGGAGGATGAAAAATGGGACATGGTGGTAAAGGTGGGAAATGGGGTCGGGTTTTGGGTGAATGTGGATGGAATATGAGATGGGTTTGGGATGGACATGGAGGCGGAGATGGTTTGGGAAAATGAGGGGGAATGGGTGGTCGATTTCAAGCGGTGGTGGATGAAAAAAGGGGTGCACCGAAGGGTCCGGTGAATGTAAATGGGGATTGGGTGAGTTGAATGGAGGTGAACATTTCCTTCGAATGAGAATGGGTTAGGGAGCGTGGTGGGGATGAATCGAGATCGGCGTATGCTGGATCTACCACCCACGATAGGGCATGGTGACGGGTTGGGTATGGATGCCTCGAGTGGGGTTTGTAGATTTATCTCCTTCTTCCCCTATGGGATGACGAAGGGTAAGGTGATGCCGTTATGCTAGTGCCACAAGCTATATATTTTTAGGTTTTTTTTTTTGGATAAAATAAAAGAACCTTTAGTACGAGTTTTGGGGCCTTGGAGTTCCCGTTTCAGGTGGTATTCATACCTAAATAACTCTCACGGCGGGCTCCCAAAGTGCTTCGGAAGAGTCAAAAGGGAAACCCTTTGATCTATGTGAAGGCACGGGAAACCACGCAAACAACTCGATCCCCCAGAGGAAGTCAATAAGAGGGTGACCTCTTTTGACCGGTGAGGGCGTATTGGGTGTCAAAAAGTGCAGTACCTATCAGAGGTGCTAAACCACTAAGCGGGGGACTAGGGGAGGTAATAAAGGCCACAGATTTGGGCTACCTAGCCTAGAAGAGGCTTGGCATGTGTATTATATGCGCCAGGCCAAAATCTAGGTATTTTGGCTTGGCATGTACAATATACACACTAGAGTAGTTCTGGGCAAAAAAGGCTTGGCATGTATTTTACATGCGCCAGGCAAAATGGGATTTATACTTATGTTTTGACAGTAAACAACAAGCCTGAAATTGGTCTCTTTTTCTAATTTTCTAGAAGCAATGCTTTCAGGGACTGATTTTCTTTTTTATTCGTGTCCCTCGTCACCGAACTAAGGATACAAGGCTATTTCAGATCAACTAACGCACTCCCCAAGGATTTTAAGCTTTGTAACAGGATCAGTAACCCACCCTATATATCTCTAGCACAAGCTCCTTCTCAAATACTAGATGGGGTGGTACTTTTCCGGATCATCACCACTAGGGACTACCGTCGTACTAAGAACCGGGTGTTTGTATCTTTGCCTAAAATTCTCAACCCTTTATAAAATCTACCCCTGACAAAATTCAATTAAGTCCCCCTCTTGGTTCAATTTTAGCTTTAATTCTTAAGGGAGTTTGCTTAATGTTCAAAAATGGGGGGTGATGGTCTCGTGCCGCCTCTTTGGGCCGGCGTCCACTGATGAGATATGAGTATAATAAAATAAAGAGCTCAAGTAGGCCCGCCAAATGGCCAAGGCATGTGAATGCACAAGCCCGCCAATTGGCTAAGACATAAATGATGAAAAAATAAATGAATCGTAAAGACAATGCCCAAGTAGACCCGCAAATCGGCTAAGGCATGTAAACGACAAAAAAGTAGGGGTAATTAAAAACAGACGGAAAAATAGGGGTGAGAGAAATTAACGGAATCGTAGGGGTGAGTAAAAATAAGAAAATAATAAAGGTTAGTAAAAATAACAAAAAAGCAAAAATTTCACGGGGAAGCTCTACTAGCTACTCCCCAGCAGAGTCGCCATCTGTGCAACCGTGGGCTCTCGCGAGTCTGTCGCGACGATGCGCTCATTTGATAAAAAAAAACTAGAGTCACCACCTAGAGCTTTTGTGTCCCGAGAAACCTAAATCAATATTGACAGCACCGAAGTGCAAAAATATGACTCTGATTCACCAATCTTACGCCAAAGGCTCTTGGGTAGGGGCTTCGGTTATCGATCGGGAAGGTGTTAGGCACTTGATCAACTAGCTCAGAAGCCGTCTCTACTTATGGCCAAAATAGAAGGGAAAATAAAATGAAAAAGAGCACTTCTTCTTGCCCAAAGGCATTATGATCCTATCAAACTCTCTGTTGAGCAGTGAAAAATACAATTTTTCACCTTCTAACCTGAGCTTTGATGAACCTTTGAGTTGACTAATAATGTATTTTGAGTGTATTTTGTAGATAAGCAATAAATGATAGTCTTAGTACAGACATCCATCCAAAAATGCCAAAGAAGCAACCTGCTGATCAACATATGCTCAGGGAGCCCAAAAGTCCAGCTAATCAAGCAGTCTACAGAGCCTCAGATCTCCATGGTAATGACATGTGTCCACCTGGGCACACATGGGAGCAATACCAGCTGCATTTGATGATGATTAAACCCACCAAGAGGCTACTATGTGCTGAGAGATGAAGGACAACACCCTAAGGAAGTGTTCTAGCTATGGAAGAAAGGAAAAGAAGAGCTCGAGAGGTTAATTCAACCTGTCGAGAGGTGCTTGTGAGAGAAAGCTACCTATCGAGAGGTTGGGATGTTCAAATGTAAAGTTGTCGAGAGGTCACGACATCCTGTCGAGTAAAAGGTGAAGAAACTAACCTGTCGAGAGGTTGGAGTTGCAGCAGAAGATCCTGTCGAGAGGACACCTAGAGGTGCAGGGGAGCTCGTGAGGTTCCAGCTACATGTCGAGAGGTTCCCCTGAACCTATCGAGAAATACAAGGCAACCTATCGATGAATTACCTGAAGTTGCATTCAATTGCGCAAGGTTGAGCCAACCTGATGAGAAGTAGAGCAACCTGTCGAAAGCTCAATTGGAGCTTTATAAAGAAGTCGACAGGATTTTGTATAACCTTTCAAGTGGATATAAGCAGCTCGGACAGAAGTTGAGAATTCCTATCAACATGTCGAGAATTGTTACCAATCCTGTTGAGAAGTCCCTGATCCTGTCAAAAGCCACAAGCAAACCTGTCGATGTGAACACAAAGAGGACTCAAAACCTGTCAAGAGGTTCCCTGAACCTCTCGACACTCGATTTGGGAACTTCTCAATTCCAGCTACTTCTACTGCCAACTCCAAAGTTTTATGCACGAGTTCCAAGCAATGTTATTAACCCTTGGGGGTATTTTTGGAACACAATTGGGCGCAAATGAGAACCCTCTAACTTCATCACATGTACTTACCAATTTCGGACCAATTGTTGGAGAGCTTCTAAAAGAGAAATCAGCTCCATTAGCAGCTGCGAATAACTGAATTATTCTCTTGAGTTCTGATTGGCTGAAACATATTTAAGGACAAAGGGGAAGAGTATAAATGGCTAAGAAGTTGCACAAATGAACCACCCAGAAATTGAGAGAACCAGAGCAAAATTCAAATTCTCAAAATTCCTTCCCTCTTTCTTCTTTCTCATTCATTCTCTACACCAACCATGGTTGGCTAAACCCCTTTAGTAGCTAGGGTGAGGTTGAGAGCTGTAAATTGAGAGGTTCAAGGCTTTGTGTATGGATCGGATGCTGCACAGATTATAGATTTGAGAACAGTTTACTGTAAGTTTGTATTGAATCAGTATCTTGTAGATTTTAAAGTTGATTTTGATCTATAGATCTCCTATTTGCATTTGATTTTCCTAGATTAAATCCCCCAGTGGATGCTTGAGCTTGTAGCCTTACATTTACAAAATTTGTAATAGTTTACTTGTTCTAATTAAGGTCCTTGGATTAGAGGAATCTCTGGGATGATCTGTGACCATTTCAGTGGACATATCATAGCCTTAGGATTACTCTAATTCTCTGATCTAGATTAGATTCTTATACCTTACATCTGAGCTTGTAGCCAGATGACGGATTGTTGCAAATCAGTTTTATACATTGCCTTTGAACCAATTAATTTTCAGTAAAGACTAAAATCCCTACTAAAACTCTCCACCTTTTGAATTTAATCCCTTTCTCCATTCCCTTAAATCTGTGTTTTAATCAATTCTAGATCATTTGATGTTATCTTTAATTTTCTATAGTTTTATAAAGTGACAGCTCTTAAAAAACCTCTCCTCTTTTCTATTTTGTCTTTGTTCTAAACTAGGATAGGCCAGAGTGCCAGATCTGGTACAAATCTGGGGATTTACCTTATTTTAAAGCACATTTCCCTGTGGACATATCCTGATTTACCCCTTAAAGCTTGTTGTAACAACCCTGGTTCTCGCAGGACTGGTTGCATACCTTGATCCCATTTTGCTATACTTTTCCCTTTTAATTTACTGTTTTAACTCTTTTAATAATTGTAAGGTAAGCAAGCCAACAAGTTTTTGGCGCCGCTGTAGGGGACTTGTATTTTTTGAATTCATAGATCTAAGTTTTTCTTATTTTAGATTTAGATTTATAATTGCATGTTTTGTATTTGACTAATTGCTGTTGTAGTTTTTTTTTTCGTTTAATATTGTATTTCAGATATGGATCTGTGGTTCTAAGAGGAGCATTGTGCTTTTTGGAGGAGCAAGCTATGTTAAAGTTTGTATTTTCTAACTCTCTTTATATTTCTAGATCTATAATTTTTAGTCCTGCAGCCTTAGTTGTGTGGTTTTTTTTTAAATTGTTTTACTGAAATCTGTGCTGTAATTTTTGTGTCTTATACTTGGTTCTTGTTGTGTGCATGCTTGGTATGAGATCTCCCAATCATGAGATTCTCCCTTTAGATCTTGAAGTTGAGAGACTTTTCGGACCTAAGCAGTCCCTACACACCTGTGGTTAATTCTGAGATTCCTGCAATGGGAGAGCAACATAGGACATTGAATGATTTCAATGCATCGGGTCTATAATTCCCCCTTCTGCATTCAATTCCCTACTGTCCAAGAGAACTATGAGATTAAATCTTTCATCATACAAATTTTGCCCTCATATCATGGTCTGACCAAGGAAGACCCATACAAACACATTGATGAATTTCTAGGACTGTGCACTACTTTCAACATTGCAGGCTTGGGGGAGGAAGCAACCAGGTTGAACTCTTTCCTTTTTCATTAAATGATAGGGCCAAAACTTGATTGTCAATGCTCCCAACCAATAGTATTCAGTATTGGAATGACCTTCAATGTCAATTTTTGGCCAAGTTTTTCCCCATGTCCAAAACAAGTCAGCTAAGGAAGAGCATAATTTCATTTGTTTAAGCTCCAACTGAAGACTTTTACCAAGCATGGGAGAGATTTAAGGAGCTCTTGAAGCAATGTCCCCATCACCAAATTCCTGAATGGCAACTTGTTCAAAGTTTCTATCAAGGAATTGATCCCAAGAGTAGGGACATGGTTGATGCCTCATGTGGTGGTACTTACCTCCACAAGACAACTAATGAGGCTTGAGAGTTGTTTGATATCATTAGTGAAACTTCCATGCAAAGGGAGACTTTGTCAAGGGACATTGAGACCCCTGTTAGATTTGTGTGAGAGACCACTACAAGAGGGAAAATATATGAGGTTAGTGGTTACAATGATTTGGAAAGGAAGGTGGATAGCTTGAGTGAAAAATTTGATAAGCTCATGGGAGCAATGCAGTCACCAATGTCTGCCACAGTAGAGGAGGCATGTGTGATATATCAGTCCCCTACTCACTCCCTTTAGGAATGTCCCTATACTGCCCAATTTCCAGACCTTGTTATGGAACATATGAATGCACAACAGCCTACTGCTGGTTATCATTGGAGAAACCACCCCAACTTGAGGTGGAGACAAGATACCTTCCAAAACTAGTAGCAGCAGCAGCCACATCAGCAATCCATGCCCTTTAGGAATGTCCAACCATACCAGCAGAAGTATTTCCCAAGGCCCCAATACCAGCAACCTATGGCCTAGCCGATGGCACAACCTATGCATCAAAGTGCACCAGCCACAACACCTTCTAGATCCCTCATATTTGAAAAGCAAGTTCTGGATTCATTGCAAAATTTAGGCTCTCTGTCACAAATTGTTAAGTCTCGTAGCCAAAGTATTAAAAAGATAGAGGATCACCTTGGTTAGCTATCCAATACTTTGACTAGGAGAGAGGAAGGAAGACTACCTAGTTAGCCCATGAACAACCTAAAAGGGCAGTATATGGTGGGTGAGACTTCACATGAAGAAGTTAAATCTGTCACCACTTTGAGGAGTGGAAGGCTGGTTGACAACAAAGTTGGTGTTGAGCCTGATGAGAAAAGAGTAGGAAATAAAAGAATAGCCCATGTTGATATGCAGCAGGAGCAGCATATGAGAACTAAGGGGGGTGTTGATGTGTTCCAATAGAAAATTGAAAATAAAAATAAAGAAAAATCTGATGAACTTACTAAGGCAGCAAATGGGAAATCAGTCCCCCATTTGCCATTTCCCAATGTACTTCAAGCACCTTCTCCTTTTGATAAGGGGAATGCTAAAGTTGAGTAGATGATGGAAATATTCAAACAAGGAAAGATCAACTTGCCTTTACTTGATGCTATCAAGCAAGTTTTAGCCTATGCAAAATTTTTGAAAGATTTGTGCACCCACAAAAGACAATCTAGGATACACCTATCCAAGAAGGTCTTTTGTGCTAATAAAGTGAACCAAGTGTTGTCCATTGCAACTCCAACAAAGCTCCAAGACCCTGGAGTTCTCACAATCCCTTGTATCATTGGGGATCACACCATTGAGAAAGCCTTATTAGATATGGGAGCTAGTGTTAAACTACTTCCATATTCAGTTTATGAGAAGTTAGGTTTGGGAGAATTGAAACTCACACATGTGGTGCTACAGCTAGCTGATAGATCTGAAAGGAGGCCTGTGGGAATGATAGAAGATGTGTTAGTTGGAGTTGATAAGTTTTTCTATCCAGCAGATTTTTTGGTTCTGGACATGGAGCAAGCAAGTGTACTACCTCTATAACTGTGATTTTGGGTAGGCCTTTCTTGGCCACTACCAATGCTTGTATACAATGTAGATTAGGTGTAATGGAGGTATCTTTTGGCAACATGAAAGTAAAATTAAATATTTACGATGCAGCAAGTCAGCCTCACTTGGACAGTGAGGATTGCTTTTTGATTGATTTGTTAGATGAGCTTGTGAAAAAAACTTTGCCCAAGCTGCAGCATTGTGATGATTTGTGTGATGTTTTTGAAAATGTGTGGAGTGAAATTGTGGAAGAGAAGGCCCCCACACCTTTGGTTCAAGAGGTGAAAGCCTTAAATACTAAAGTGGCGTCAGCAACAAGGTATCCTCCTTGGAAACAAGTTGTGTTGCCTCTTCCACCACCATCAAAGGCACCGTTGTTGCCTTCACTCATAAGTCCACCTGATGTGGACTTGAAATAGTTGCCTAAGACCTTAAAGTATGCTTTTTTG
This sequence comes from Chloranthus sessilifolius, assembly GCA_021018995.1. NCBI lineage: Eukaryota > Viridiplantae > Streptophyta > Magnoliopsida > Chloranthales > Chloranthaceae > Chloranthus > Chloranthus sessilifolius. The sequence goes on along the minus strand of CM037594.1, from coordinate 85,595,095 downwards.
GGGGCAAATCAGAAGTTGTTGGTGATCATTTCTTCCTCCCTCACTGATGAGCAAGAGGAAGAGTTGTTGTGTGTTTTAAAGAAGTATAAGAGAGTAATTGGTTGGACTATTGCTAACCTTGGAGGCATCAGCCCTATTGTGTGCATGCATAAGATCCACTTAGAGGAGGGTTCCAAGCCCTCTAAAGAGGTGTAGAGAAAGTTAAACCCACATGCAAGATGTGATGATGAAGGAGGTGGTCAAATTGTTAGATGATGGAGTCATCTATCCTATTTCAGATTCTGAATGGGTGGCACCTATCCAGGTGGTACCTAAGAAATCTGAAATCACTGTGGTGAAAACTAGTTTTGGTGAGCTAATTAAACCAGGGAAACCACAGGTTGGAGGATGTGCATTGATTATCGAAAGCTCAATTTAGAAACCAGAAAAGACTACTTTCCTTTGCCCTTCATAGACCAGATTTTGGACAAGTGAGCAGACAAAGCTTTCTATTGCTTTCTTGATAGATATTCTAGGTATAACTAAATCCCTGTTTATCCACAAGATCAAGAAAAGACAATTTTTACATGCCCATTTGGCACCTTTGCATATAGAAGGATGCCATTTGGATTGTGCAATGCCCCAACAACTTTCCAAAAGTGTGTGTATCCTATCTTTTCTGATATGATTGATAAGTTTTTAGAGATATTCATGGATGATTTCTCTGTCTTTGGGGATAGTTTTAGCCAATATCTACACTATCTCAACCTTGTATTGCAGAGATATAAGAAAACCAACTTAGTTTTGAGTTGGGAAAAGAGTCATTTTATGATGAATCAAGGCATTGTCCTCGGCCATGTTATTTCACACAGAGGCATTGCAGTAGACAAGGCTAAAATTGATTTGATTGCACATTTGCCCCCACCTAAAACTGTGAAACAAGTTAGATCTTTCTCGGGGCATGCTGGCTTTTATAGGAGATTCATCAAAGATTTCAATAAAATCTCAAAACCTCTTTGTCACATGTTGTGCCAAGAGGTTCCTTTTAAATTTAATGATGAATGTCTTATTGTTTTTGAGCTTTTGAAAGGCTGTTTAACCTCTGCACCTATCCTTCAAGCACCTGATATTTTTTTGCCATTTGAGCTGATGTGTGATGCATCAAATTTTGCTATTGGTGCAGTTTTGGGATAAAGAAAAGACAAAGTACCCTGTGTGATTGCTTATGCAAGCAAAATCATGATTGATGCTCAGTTAAATTATACCACAACTAAGAAGGAATTGTTGGCAATTGTCTATACTTTAGAAAAATTCAGGTCTTATGTGTTAGGATCTAGGATTGTGGTGTTCACTGACCACTCAACCTTGAAATACCTTTTATCAAAAAAGGATGCTAAGCCAAGATTAATCAGATGGATCCTCCTATTATAGGAGTTTGATCTTGAGATTAAGGACAAGAAAGGGGTTGAAAATGTGGTTGCCAACCACCTATCTAGGATCCTAGCTACTGAGTTTGATTGGTTGCCTATCAATGACTCATTTCCTGATGAGCAGTTGTTCACTACCAGTACTTCTGCACCTTAGTTTGCAAACATAGTGAACTACTTGGCAGTGGGTAGGATTCCCCCACATTGGAATAAAATGGATAGGGAGTTGTTCTTCTTCCAATTCAGACATTACATGTGGGAGGATCCATACCTGTTCAAGCATTGTGCAGACCAAGTTGTGAGGAGATGTGTCCCTCATGATGAATTTCACAATATACTAACCATGTGTCATGAACAGGCTTGTGGAGGCCATTTCAGTGGCAACAAAATTACTATCAAGGTGCTCCAAAGTGGATTTTATTGGCCCACTCTCTTCAAGGATGTATGGTAGCATTATAAGGCTTGTGAAAGATGTAAAAAAATGGGAAGTATCTCTAAAAGAAACTCCATGCCTTTACAACCTATACTAGTTGTTGAACTCTTTGACATTTGGGGGATTGACTTCATGGGTCCTTTCCCTCCTTCCTATGGACACAATTTTATTCTTGTGGCTATGGACTATGTGTCCAAATGGGTTGAGGCCATAGCCACAAGAACTAATGATCACAAAGTTGTCCTCAACTTCTTGAAGGATAATATTTTCTCTAGATTTGGCACCCCCAGAGCTATCATTAGTGATAGGAGAAGCCATTTCTGTAATAGACAGTTTGAGAACTTGCTTAGAAAGAACTCTGTGATACATAGAGTTGCCACCCCATACCACCCACAAACTAGTGGGCAGGTAGAAATTTCTAATAGAGAAATCAAACATATTTTAGAGAAAACTGTAAGAGGAGATAGGAAGGATTGGTCCCTGAGGTTAAATGACGCTCTTTGGGCTTATAGAATTGCTTATAAGACCCAATAGGGATGTCTCCCTTTCGGCTATGTATGGCAAGGCATGCCATTTGCCAGTAGAGTTAGAACACAAAGCCTATTGGGCTATTAAATCATTGAATGTTGATCTAACTTCTGCTGGCATGCACAGGAAGCTTCAGCTATCAGAGCTGGAAGAGCTGAAATTAGAAGCATACTCCAATGCAAGGATCTACAAAGAGAAAGCCAAAGCCTTCTATGACAAGCATTTGCTGAGGAAAGAGTTCACTGTTGGCAACAACGTATGACTTTTCAATTCTAAATTGAAAATTTTCCCAGGCAAGTTGAGATCCAGATGGGAGGGACCTTACATGGTAGAGCATGTATCCCCATCTGGAGCTATTGAAATCAAGGATCCAAAAGATGTAGGATCATGAAAGTTAATGGTCAAAGGCTTAAACTCTTTGTTGAAAATGTAGTAGAGCCCGTGCTGACCATTCACCTTCAAGAACCTCCAAAACAAGATTGATTTTCAACCATGTAGACTATGTACCATAACAGTTGTTTTTGCCAGTTTTGTTGCTATTTCTATTTTCAACTCTGTTTGGCATTGTACATTGGTTGCCATTTTATTTAAAGTGTTTCATATAGGTTACTGAGGTAACCTTGGTTAAGATAGAAATGTCCTCAATCCATGAGAAATCCAATGGGAGCATAGCAGAATTAAAAACTCTGTGTGAATGGAGACAAGGGAATTGCTGAGAAACAAGTTGAGAATGCAAAACAAACCTGTCGAGAGGTTTGAATTGATATTCAACAGGTTCTAAATGTTCCTATTGTACATTTCAACAAGATCTGGGATCTGTCGAGAGGTTTGAGTTAATTCTCGATATATTGTGAAGGTGTAAATGCAATATTCTACAGGATCTTTGAACTTGTCTAGATGTTGAGAGAGAAACTCACGAGGTTCTGAAGCTGTAGGGTATGTTTTCCGACAGGTTTGATACCTGTCGAGATGTTAAATGGTGAATTTTGAAACCCATAGAGAGGATGTCTGTACCTCACGACTTCTAAAATCTGAAGCCCATGTACCTTTCGAGAGGTTTGAGAGAACCTCTCGACACCTTCAGCCTATAAGTCTACAAGTCCACAAGGTTTTTAACTCGTCAACAGGTTGATGTAGCCTATCAAAACCTTCTCTCTAATCCTGTCGAAACACGATTTCAATTATTTTAAACCTATCAAGAGGTCAATCCATTCATTTGACACCTTCTGCGTGCATACTCTGCTCTCTCCTTTGCCGATTTCCAATTTTTTTTCGTTCCTCTTCCACCTCACTCGTTTCTACTCCAAGCACCTTGCCATTTTTCCAAGTACTTTAATTTCACAATGGCAACATTTCACACCTGATTAAGTTGGTTTGGAGCCATATACAGCAAGCTCTGAGAAACCCTAGGTTTCTGTCGGTAAGTTCTTCTTCAACCTCCACTCTCTGAATTTCGAGCTTTGTACTTCCATTTTTAGTTTGTGTGGTAATTTATTTGGGCAAAAGGAGATTACTATGAAGTCTTGATAGTTAATTGTGTGGATTGCTTGTCCAATGGCTGACTGTGAGGATGCCTTAGCTGATCTGTTCAAGGCCCCTTCCGAATCTGCCCAAAAGTCCACTAGGAAATCCAGTAGGCTAGCCACACAGCCCAAGGAGAACCCACCTGCTAAGAGAAAGATTGTCATGGATAAAGATGAGAAACCTGAGAAGGCTAAGAAAGCCAAGAAAGCTAAGAAAACAAAAATCAGTGATGGAGTTGTTGAAGATATCCCTGAACCTAACCCTGAGGAGGTACCTGAAATTCCTGAGCACCTGACTACTCCCAATGAATTTGTGGATGCCTTAGGCCTGATCCCAGAGACAGTTTTTGACATACCCTATTTTTCTAAGGAAGAGGAGAGTAAGGACACATTGAACTATTTGGTGAAGGCAGGCCTGACACCCTTGTTGACCACACTGCAAGAAAAATCTTACCCTAGGCTGGTCAAAATATGGTATCAAAACATCAGAAAGAAGATGAAGCCTAGGTCAACTGAGCCTACACTTGTGGTGTTGATTGATAATTGGGAGCTGCTTGTGGATTATAATGACATTGGGTTGGCATTAGGGGTCCCATCAATTTTTTACTCAGTTTATGGTTTAGGATCACCTGAGAGTGTGTCCTTTAGAGCTATGGCTAGACACTTAACCCAAGGCATTGTGGGCTCTGGGAAGTCACTGATGAGAAGAGATCTAGACCCCAGCCTGCTATTCATAGACTCAATTTTGAGGAAAAATATATATGTCAGTGGACACCAACAGGAGAGGAGGACTCCTATAGTGGATGCCCTTTATTTTTTCTCCAAGGGCCAATTTTGAATGCCTCTCAGCTAGTATTTGAGGCAATGTCAGATGTGAATGAAAAGATTAGAAAAGTACAAGCCTTGCCAGGGTTACCCTACAGCAGGCTCATCACTGTTATGCTTAAAAAAGGAAAGTTTGTGTTTCAAAAGGATGAGCCTGTGGAGAAATTGAGCCCTAAAGTGTTTGGGAAGAGGGCCTAGTCTGCTAGTAGGAAATTGATTGGGAAGAGTAAGAGGAAATCAATTGAGGGTCCTGAAATGGAAGCATCTCAGGTAGCAACATCAGTAGCTGCACCTGCTATACCCACAGCCCCTTCAGCTAGCTCAGTAGCTGCAGTTGGGCCATCTATTCTATTTAACTCAGAGCTTTTGCTCACTTCTGCTGGTCCTAGCTCAGAGCCTCCACCTATAACCTTTCCACCCATACCCATCCCTTCCACTGATGTGCTTTTTCCTATAGTTAGCCCTGTTATTTCCAGCTTCTCCATTCCATCACCCTCTCTACCATCCATCTCACCTCCCATACCATCCTTTACAGTCTCCATACCTCCCAACTACTCAACCATCCACTCCACCATCACCACATCGACACCATTGTCAGCTTCTCCTACAACAGACCCAACCCCTACCTTACCTTCACTCCCCATTACATCCATCTAAGTGGTTGAACCTATCAGCTCTACACCCTCTACATCAGCTGACCCAGCCACTTCTTCTCCACTATCCATACACTTTGATCTTGACCCCACCTTCTCCTTATCACCTACCCATACCCAAGAGCTGGACCACCTGACCACTGAGGGCACACAACAAGGATGGGCGCACAACAAGGAGAATTCAGGTCAAGGAGGATTATGACAAGCTGGCTGCACAACAAGGATGGGCGCCAATGTCTTTATCAAGCACTGACTCAGAGTCTGATTAGGATAGACTGTGTTTAGGATTTGCTTGTAGTCTTTAGCTAGGATTTGTTTGTAATTAGTCTATTTTTTATTGTGCTGGATATATTTTTGTTTAGATTGTACTGCTTCTTTTGATACTTTGTAATCACTTGTGTGTAATAAAATTATTGTTTTGTCCATTCCACCGTGCCTCTTGCCTTCCTTTGTGTTTAGTTTTGTTCTCATTTTTTTTTTCTTTTTTATGCTTCCTTTGGTACTATTTTTGTATTTACCCTATTGTTTCATGTTGTTATACTTCCAAAGCAGTGAGGACACTGCTCCTTATAGGTTTGGGGGTATGGCAGGGTGTGCCAATGGAATAGTTAATGTTAGTGCAGCTATGTTAGATAAAATTTGTGAAAATAAAGTGAATTCCCACCTAATTTTTGAATAAAGAGGAAATTTAAATCATTTTAAGACTGAAAATTATTATAGCTCTAACATTGTCATGAAACAAATGTCAAGAATTTTTAAAAAAATTGATGCTTAGTGAACTTGAAAAGAGAGAAAATTATAAGGATATACCCCAGGAAGTTGATGGAAGACTATACCCAGTGAGATTTGGGCCTGAAAAATTTTCTTTGAAGAGTGTTTTGGCAATTTTGCTGCTCTAAGGACTGATTGAACCTGCTCACTAGAAGTTAGGCAAATCCAAGTTAAAACAGCTTGACAACATTCATGACATTGAGGATATGATGAAAGGCCATCCTTTGGATAGTTTGAGCTTAAAATTTCCCACCTTTGAATTGCCCTAGATACACACCATTTGAGCCTTAAGAAATCTAAGTTTTTCTTTGATAAAAACCAGAAAATTTGAACTCTAAATCCCTTGACCTGTTTCAGTTCACCCTCAATTTGAGAATTAAGGAAATGGAAGGAGCAGCGAGGTTAGAGGAGTAAGGTTTGGTATTTGGTTGAAAGAGAAGAAAGCACATTTGGTATAGTTGTGGCATTCCAGCCCATAAAAAGAAAAAAAAATGAAGAAAAACACAAAAGTAAAGCACACAAAAAGAAAAAGAAAAACAGAAAAGTAAAACAAAAGAATGAAAAAGATAAGTCATTTCATTGAAAGATTGAAAAGAGGATTAGAAACTGGTCACTTCAAATCTGAAAATTCAAGAAGTAGATGGAATTGTGCTGAATGAAGAAGGTGAAGTCATGAATCATCTCCTTACCTTACTGATTTATCAAATTTGAAACCTTTCATTCCCCTTTATTCTTTATAAACTTCACCCATAAGCCACATTACAACCTAATAAAAAGTCCTTAATGATCTGAAATGGATTGAACTGTCATGTGGAGATAAGGATTTGTGTAATCTATGGTGAAAAGCGTTAGAAAGATTTCAGAAATTAGACCAATGCCCATGCTCATGCTTGCAGTCCTATTTGAGGGTAGTAACTACTCTTGAGCTGTGAGAAATGATGCACCTTTCAATTTTTATTTTGAGTGACAGCCGTGGTGATACGTGGGTCTAAAATTAAATTTGTTGGGGGCATTATCAAAACAGAATTCTCAAAATTAAGGTAACCTCTGCATTAATTTTCACACCCAATGCCTTGACATAAGCTGATTGATAGTGAAGGAATTACAGCAGAATTTCAGAATTAAAATGTTTTTTTACTGCTTGAGAATCCTCTAAAAAAGAAAAAAAGAAAAATTGAATGATTAAAGGTGGAATGAATTATATTTTAACATGTTGGATTGATATTAACTGATTCATTGAAGAAGTTTGTGGGTACCTTCACTAAAAACCCTCAGGAGACTCCACTCCTCCACTAAGGAACACCTAGGGGTTTAAAAGGCTTGATGCATATGCTAAATGCATTTGTGCTCCCTATAGAAGTGGCATTTTTCTATTTTCAATAATTATTTTAATTTCTTCTTTGCTCAGGGACTAGCAAAGCTTAGGTTTGGAGGTGTGTTGAGCAGTGAAAAATACCAATTTTCACCTCCTAACCTAACCTTTGATGAACCTTTGAGTTGACTAATAATGTGTTTTGAGTGTATTTTATAGATAAGCAATAAATTGTAGTCTTAGTGCAGACATCATCCAAAAATGCCAAAGAAGCAACCTGCTGCTCAACATATGCTCATGCAGCTCAAAAGGCCAACCAATCAAGCAGTCCACAGAGCCTCCGAACTCCATGGCAATGACATGTGTCCACATGGGCACACATGAGAGCATGACCAGCTGCATCTGATGAGGATTGAACCCACCAAGAGGCTACTATGTGCTGACAGATGAAGGACAGCACCCCAAGGAAGTGTGCCAACTATGGAAGCAAGGAAAAGAAGAGATTGAGAGGTTAATTCAACTTGTCGAGAGGTGCTCGTGAGAGAAAGTTACCTGTCGAGAGGTTGGGATATTCAAATGTAAAGTTGTCGAGAAGTCCCTACATCCTGTCGAGTAAAAGGTGAAGAAACTAACTTGTCAAGAGGTTGGAGTTGTAGCAGAATATCCTATCGAGAGGATACCTGGAGGTGCAGGGGAGCTCGCGAGGTTTCAGCTATATGTCGACAGGTCCCCTGAACCTATCGAGTAGTGAACGGCAACCTATCGATGAATTACCTAAAGCTGCATTCAATTGCTTAAGGTTGAGCTAACCTGTCGAGAAGTAGAGTAACCTGTCGAAAGCTCAATTGGAGCTTTATAAAGAAGTCGATAGGATTTTGTATAACCTTTTCAGAGGATATAAGCAGCTCAAACAGAAGTTGAGAATTCCTATCAACCTGTCGAGAATTGTTACCAATCTTGTCGAGAAGTCCCCGATCCTGTCGAAAGCCACAAGAAAACCTGTCGATGTGAACATAAAGAGGACTCAGAACCTGTTAAGAGGTTCCCTGAACCTCTCGACACTCGATTTGGGAACTTCTCAGTTCCAGCCACTGCTGCTGCCAACTCCAAAGTTCTGTGCATGAGTTCTAAGGCATGTTAATGACCTTTGGGGGTATTTTTAGAACACAACTGGGCGCAAATGGGAACCTCTAACTTCATCACATGTACTTACAAATTTTGGACCAATTGTTGGAGAGCTTCTAGAAGAGAAATCAGTCACATCAGCAGCTGAGAATAACTGAATTATTCTCTTGAGCTCTGATTGACTGAAATAGATCTGAGGACAGAGGGGAAGAGTATAAATGGTTGAAAAGCTGCACAAATGAACCATCCAGAAATTGAGAGAACCAGAGCCAAATTCAAATTCTCAAAATTCCTTCCCTCTTTCTTCTTTCCCATTAATTCTCTAGACCAACCATGGTGAGCTAAACCCCTTCAGTAGCTAGAGTGAGGTTGAGAGCTGTAAATTGAGAGGTTCAAGGCTTTGTGTATGGATTGGATGTTGTACAGATTATAGATCTGAGCACAGTTTACTATAAGTTTATATTGAATCAGTATCTTGTGGATTTAAAAGTTGATTTTGATCTATAGATCTCTTATTTGCGTTTGATTTCCCTAGATTAAATCCCCCTGTGGATGCTTAAGCTTATAGCCTTACATCCATGGCAGCTGCAATATTTTACTTGTTCTAATTAAGGTCCTTCGATTAGAAGAATCTCTGGGATGATCAGTGACTATTTAAGTGGACAGATCCTAGCCTTAGGATTACTCCAATTCTCTGATCTAGAGTAGATTCTTATACCTTGCATCTGAGCTTCTAGCCAGATGAAGGATTGTTGCAAATCAATTCTATGCATTGCCTTTGAACCAATTGATTTTCAGTAAAGACCAAAATCCCTAGTTGCTACTCCACCTTTTGATTTTAATCCCTTTCTCCATTCCCTTAAATCTGTGTTTTAATCAATTCTGGATCATTTGCTATTATCTTTAATTTTCTATAGTTTTATAAAGTGACAACTCTTAAAAAACCTCTCCTCTTTTTTGTTTTGGCTTGTTCTAAACTAGGATAGGCTAGAGTGTCAGATCTGGTATAGATATAGAGATTTACCTTATTTTAAAGCACATTTCCCTGTGGACATACCCTGATTTACCCCTTACAGCTTACTACAACAGCCCTGGTTCTTGCAGGACTGGTTGCTTACCTTGATCCATTTTGTTGTACTTTGCCCTTTTAATTTGCTATTTTAACTCTTTAATAATTGTAAGGTAAGCAAGCCAACACTCTCCGCAAGCACCGAAAATTCGGCGGCATAACAACTTGAATCCTTGGATAAAGGAAAAGCAAAGAAAGTAGAGGCGTAGAGGGGAGAGCCAAAGCTCTCAGGCCCTTGTAGCACAGCTATGGACCTTCGCATAGGTGAACTTGACGAGCTTGCGATAGCTTGAGGGGTTGGAAGATGGGTTCTATCCTCTAGGGATTGATAGCTAAAGGGTAGAGGAGGAAGACTAGGGGATAGATCTCACCTAGGCTACAAGGTTTTTGATGGAAGATGGGATCTAAAAGAGGATTTTGAATTCTGGAATTTGTATGGGACTGGTGCACCAAAGGGGAGTAAAGGATTTCTTAATCTTTTTCTCTCTCTTGGAAATTTTTCAAGCCTTTATAAAGGGAAGGGTGCCTCTCTATTTATAGGAAAAAGGGAGGTTAGGAGGGTACTTAAGAGCTAATTAGGGTAAACAATTACGCAATCTTCTAATCTAAGGTTTCCTAGGATCTTAAGAGCTTGGAAAAGTGGGCAATGGGCTTCAATGGTAGATGATAGGGTGGGGTTTCAAATGACTAGAGGGTTGTAAATTGGGTAAATGAGGGTGCAACAATCCTAATGAAACCCACCCCAAACATTGGGATGGTCAACAAGTCACACCCTAAATGTGAAATTTGAGCAAAATCCAAGGTTTAATGTAGCTAAGCCTAGCACATGTATTATCCACACCAAGCATATGTACAGTGTGGGGGAAGTTCAGAGCCCGCTGGGGGCCCATCCATGTTTGGCGTGTATAATATACACGCCAAGCCACTTTTGGGAATAAATGGCCTGGCGTGTATAATATACATGCCAGGTAACAATTTTTCCAAGAAATAGCTTGGTGCGTATATTATACATGCCAAGCATGCCCAACTCCTCGAGAGGCTCTCGAGTGGTTCAAAACCTATCGAGAGGTTCATTCCCCCCTTGTTATATTGGAGCCATCTCGGGTCCGAAACTTCAGATAGTCGTAACTTTTGATGTGCAACTCGGATCGAGGTGATTCTTAGCTTGTTGGAAAGCTGGGAACCTCTACATTTTAATGGTATAAGATTTAGTCTTAGTAGAGGTCCCTGTCAGCCCTGGTATGTCTCTCTCTAACCATTGTCTGGGAGGGTTAATTATGGGTCCGGAGAGGTCGGGGGTAATTCCTAAGGGTTTAGGTAAGAGGGTTTGGGAAGATTCTTAAGGGTATGGGAGATGCAATCGGAAGCTCGGGGGTGTGCCTCTCTCGAAGTATGTTTTGATCGGGCCTTGGGCCAAATTTGGGTGTCTACAGCGATTAATCAGTGAAATCGTTGCCCTCTTCTCATCTCTCATTCCGGAACCGACAGCCACCCCTTCCTTCCCCGACCATCAACAATCTTCGCCATCTTCACCTCCTCCACCTTCTTAAGAAGTTTTCTTTTCTATTGGATGAACCTAAGCAAGGGAGGGTGAACCTTTTTGAGTAGCACAAGTTTGGACAAATCTTTATCGAAAATTTCTTTTTGGATGTTGCTGCCAGTGTCATGTCTAACTTAGTATGTGCCTATATTTTTCCTACGTTTACACTCTTTTATGTAAATAGTTTTTCATCATTACTGTTCATTGTAAATATTCAGTTATATATAAAATTTTCCTTTTACTAACTATCATTTACTAACAGTGTGTGTTACTAACATCACTAACATTTTTTTTTCTCTTTACTAACATTTTGGTTATTGATACTTCGAGAATAAGCCGCGAATATTTTCTCTCAAGTTTGGGGAAAGTATGTATCTGGTGACAAATTTTTTTCGGTAAATAATCGAAGTTCTCAATAATCTGTAGGTAAATAATATTTCCTGCCCTCTATTTTTATGCCAATGAGGGCATTGTCCGATTTAAGTTTGGGGGGATATATAATTTTTGTGTATAGTAGTCTTATTTTTGGTAATTTTTAAATTTTTTCTGATAAGTGCATAGGAATTATGACAGAAGAATTTACATATCCTGAAAACTTACGATTCATTATAATAGAAGTTTAATAATTAGAATTTAGAACAGTTATAATTAATGCTTAGCTTATTGAAACACTGTATTAGAATGAATGTTTGAAATAATAGATTGATCTAAACTGCAAAAATTTACACTATAGTTTAAAAAATTATAAACCAGTGAGATTTTGAGCAATATTTCCTCTTTTATTCTGAGAGAGACTATTTCTATTCAAATAAAAAAAAATCTTTGAATTTCTATACTGATATGAAATCTCATATTGCTGAATTTAGAATCAAATTTTTCTATGAATATGATGAACTGATTATTTGTTTAGAACTATCTATTAGAAATATCAAAGCAATAAGGCATCTATGCTAGTAAATCATAAAGATGACTTAAGGCCATCTTTTATTTAAACCAGAGCCAAAAAGCCAATTCCCAGTTCATTTTATCCTTTGAACCCATATTAGAAGCCTGAAACTAAATTTCTTTGTGTCAAAATTTTATAAACCTTTAACGATATGTACTATCCAAAGCTTTCTACCTTTAATCCTTACAAATTTATGAGAGTTTAGAAGGAAAGAAGAGGGAGTCAATGGAGTAAAAGAAGAACAGATAAAGGGAATGCTAGAAGAGGTATAAAAAAAGAAAATAAAAGAAAATATGGGAGAAGAAAGAAAAATCGTAACAAACGATTTTTGAAAATGAAAATTACGATTTAGCAAAAAGCTATAAAGAAGAAAAAAATTGTAAAAGATGATTTTATAGCTGAAGAACTGGGATATATATATATAAATTAAATGGGAAGAAGTTATCCAATCATGGATACTTACTGAAGAAGAATAATAGAAGAAGATAGGAAAAAGAAGAGCTAAATTCTAAGAAAAAGTTTGAATCCTTTTCTACCTTTCCTTGATACCTTCTAAAACTCAAAACCCCATTACAAGTTGAAGAAAAAACCTTTCGGATTTACGATTTGCAAAGGCATAAGCCTAGTAGAGATAAGGATAATAGATATTGTGGATTGTACAGGAAATCATAAGAATATGATAGGATTATCTTTTCTAGGAGATTCTTTTTTGCAATTATCTTTGAGTGAATTCTTCTGAAAAATATACTGAGAGAACTCAAAAATTTCGATATCTTTTTAAGAGTATGTTAATAGTGAGTTTTTGAATGAAAATATTTTCTAAATCTGTAGTTTAGAAAAATTTATGAAGAGTAAACAGTTCACTAGCGCATATACACTATGTGCTTATTGTGAATTGAAATTTTTGGAGTTATAATCAAGGATAACTGTTGTAATGAACAATAAGGATAAAGGACTGATAATTTTAGAAATTCATAATAGACTATGTATTGACCAATTAAGTAGATTAGTTTGATTTTTTTTTTTTTTTTACTTTTTATTTTTAAAGAAAAACTATATTTGAAGTTTGTAGGTAACTTCACTAAAAACCTTCAGGAGACTAACTCCTCCCCTAGGGATCACCTAGGGGTTAAAAGGTTTGTTGCATCCGCTAAATGCAATCGTGCTCCCTACGAAAGTGACATTTAATTTCTTAGTTTATATTTCCTTGTTTGCTAGGGACTAGCAAAGCTTAAGTTTGGGGTGTGATCAGTCACAGAATATACCATTTTATCACCCTTAACTTAGTGATGCTAGGACTTAGTTTGCTACTAACAAGATGCTGATGTGCAGATATTAAAGAAAAATAGTAAAAGAGAGCCAAAGTGTTAATATTTATTAAAATAAACTTAAAAAGTAGTAAAAAGATGATTGAGCGTAAGAAGACGATTCGCCACCTACTGAAAGCCAAGAAATCATATTTTACGATTGAGCGCTAATACTGAAGCTAAAAAAGAGAAAAATGAGAAATCGTAATTTATGATTCTTCAAAACACGATTTTTCAGAAAGCGACAAAAGAATAAAAGGCGATACAAAAGAAAGACAGAGTCGTAATTTAGAGAATCGTCTACTGAGGAAGCTATATGAAAGATAGAAAATTGTGATATACGATTTTCTATGAAAGAGAAGAAAAAAAAGATAATTGTGAATTACAATTATGATTATAGAGCTTTCCTATTGCTGCTAATCACGTGAGAAATTCCACCACCAAGAAACAAAATTAAAAGAACTCTTTAATTAGAAGTTTGGCTAATCACGGATCTGGGAGATTGATGAAGAAGAATCTCAAAAGGACTCTGCTACTGCTATTAAGGAAAGAAATCGGAACACACCAAACTTCCAAAGGCAAGGAAGAATGAAATTAGAATTAGAGTTATATTAGGAATCTTTTATTTTAGTAGTTTCTTTTATTAGAATTAGAACTTTGTAAACTGACTCCTTATGATCTATAAATAAGAGGGCTCGACATAGGAATAATTATCAAAGAATTTTATAACATTAATTGACAATTGAGGTCTGCGTTTTCTCCCGATCAAAGTAGTTTAGGATTTATAAAGTAACATCGTCTATAGTTCTCTAAGGTTTTGCCTAACAACCAAGGCTGAGGAAGCTTAAAGATCAACCCTTTGGATGGTTCTACTTTTTCTTTCTAGTTTAGATTTTATTTTATTATTAGTTTAGATTTTATATGCTTTGTAAACATCTTCGAATTTTGATTTGAATTGATGACTCAGATTAAAGTTTACATATTAGTGTAACGGTTTTACTTTTCCATCTTCAAGTTTCTCGAATTTGATTGATGCCCAGATTTTAGGAGATTGTTGATTAGATTAAATCTGTGTTGAATAATTTTAGTGTTTGATTGACGACCAAATTCTGGAAGGCTACAATACGGTGTAATGGTATTTTAAATTTGTAAACATTCGATAGTTGAAGGTTGAGATTGACGACCTCAATCTGAAGAAGGAGGATTAGGATTTAATTTTATGCAAATAGATTAAGAAATTCATTCTTTTATTCATATTTCTCCAATAGTTTAGGACTTAAAAGATAAAGATAGTTTTTAAAACAGAAATATAAAAACTATAAGAAGATAATCACTTCTTCATGGGATCGATCCTATCACTAAGCTATAATTTCCATTGTGCACTTGCAACAAGTTAAGGCTTGATTTTAATTTAAATATATACATACTATAAGCTGGTCAAGCACACTGTAGTGCATTGTGTTTCTGGTCTTGATTATGAGTCAGCACAGCTCTGGCGATGTTATATCAGTACACTGAATCGGGACCCCTGAGTTTCTAACCCATTAGTCAACAGCCCATGAATCGAGATTGTTGGTTGATAACCATGTGAACAAGACCCATTTGTTAGCCAATTCTATCACCAGGGTCCATTACTAAAGGCCAAGGCTTAGACCGCTAGTTAAAAGCCCAAGAACTTGGACCCATTAGTTCATCAGGCCCATGGTTTAAAACCCAAATGTGTGGCATTTTTAACAAACCATACACCAAACTAGGTCTATCAACACTACACTTGACTAGACCCTTTAGCCTTAAAAGCCAACATGCACACATAAGCTATGCATGGGAGTGTGATTGATAAATTAAGGAAAGGAGAGAGCCTTTCCCTCTCCTCTCCTCTCGTAGTTTGAAAGGCTCCAAGCAATCCGATCTCTCCAAGACGTCGACACTGTGGCGAAATTCATCGTATCTCGATCTTCGCAACGATTCTCCATTACCTCGAGCTCTACAACTGAGAAATCGGGCATTTGATCACATGAACAACGAGACATCTCTTCACTAGCACTCAAAAAGCATAGCATGCAAAGAACTCGCTACGATAAACCTTCGATATCCGTCTTGTAAATCTTGTTTCCTAGACTTAGGACCGACTCACGCAATTTATAGAACTCCATGCAATGAAATTTGAGTGCCAGACGTGTGCATGGCTTCATAGCCCAACTTTTGAGGTCTGACTCCTCAAAGCTCTTGCATGCATGATCAGTGAAGACAATGAGATCTCGATTTTTCCTAAATTGGATCTTAGTCAAATCATGCGAACGCTTACCTCAGAACATTGAGAATCAAGCACATGAAGAACCTAGAGGCCGAATTCCCTAATTCTCAAAGTTTCAGATCCTAAATCGTGTGATCAAATAGGATGGAAGGGTAAATGTAGCAAAACCTTATTTTAGGTGACCCTATTACACCTATAAGATGTGGATTAGATATGAAAAAGGGAAATGTTCAAAGTGAGAAGCAAGAATGAAAAAGTGGTGAGTTGTTCTGGCTCTTCGTGGTGGCATGTAAGCTCACCATGGTGAGAGTGAATTTGAAGCACTCGCTGCGACGGCATGTAAGCTCACAACAGTGAGAGTGAATCTGAAGCACTCGCCACGATGAGTGCTACCTTGAAACCAAGGCCAAATCGGCTCTAGAGATTCTCGCCATGGCGAGATGACATAGTCATGGGGCACCTGAAGAGCTCGCCGCAGTGACATGTAAGCTCGCCACGACGAGATGTCCCCTGTTTTGGGCTTTGGATTTCTGTGTCTTGATGAGCCTAGTGTGTATGTGTTCTAGCCCTGTATGATTGGTTAAACCTTAGTGCATGCAAGTGGTGTGATATAGGTTGAATGCAAGGGACTTTTGATGGAGAATTTACGTTGAATTCTATGACCTTGCTTGCAACATTTCAAAGAACGCTTTGCCGAAACCTTGTTTTTCTTGAATTCGTGTAATTGATGCAAGTGTTAAACACTGATATTTTCTAAAATTGCTAAACAAAAAATATTGTCATGTTTTGAAGAATATAATTTGGATTTACGCACGTGTTTTATATGTTTTTGTACTAGCATTTTGATATGATATTGCATATGACTCCTATATTTGAGTTACATCATTACTATCAGTTTGTATACTTGTCTTCGATACCTCATTATGTTCAATCCGATAAGTTTCAGTTTTCATTGATAATCTTGTATATGCTATGCAATCCATGTCATTGATTATGTCTTTGTGATTGTAAGATCCGGTTCAAGTGACCCTGTTAACTTGCTCAGGGGCTTGGTAATGGCTCAAGTGACCCTGCTAACTTGCTCAGGGGCTTGGCAATCTAGCTCAAGTGACCCTGTTAACTTGCTCAGGGGCTTGGCAATCTGTCTCGTTCCAAGTGACCCTGTTAACATAGCTCAGGGGCTTGGCTTCATGGTTCAAGTGACCCTATTAACGTAGCTCAGGGGATTGATGTCTTGGTTCGGGTGACCCTGTTAACATAGCTCAGGAGCTCGATTTCATGGTTCAAGTGACCCTGTTAACATTTCTCAGGGGCTTGACATCTTGATATCTGATCTCGTTGTGATTTCTTACTTATGTCTTGTGATGTGTTCTCTCGATCTGTTCCAACGCTCTTATACGCTTTATTTGATCCGATATGCATTAGTTTGAACATGACTATCTGCACGCATGAAATTAAATATTTTGATGCCTTAATTATAGTTTTTTACATTCTTTACATTGCTCTATAATGCATCAAGATCTATGAATGAGAATGATAAAATGATTATTTAGCTTTGTTTTTCTCTATTGAGCTTGGACAGTAGCTCATTCCCTGACTATACTTCACAACTGTAGGAGCTGACATTGAGAAAGATCCAAAGCAGTAAGAGGATCTGGATTAGATGCCTGAAGGTGAGAAAGATTTGCCTGAAGAATTCTATCATTAGTGGGTCAAGTTGAGAACTTGCACATTTGGTGTTTTTTTTGGACACGGTACAGTATTTGAATTTAAACTAATACAATTGTTTATATTTTTCTCCATTGTTTAGGTGAAGTCAGCCTTCATTGGTGGATGCCTTTTATATAATTTTGGATATCTGTGGATGTTGAGCTTGAGTTTGTGTTGCCTTTTGTTTATGCCTTCGCTCTATCATCCGCTTGCGTACTTTGATTTCCACACTTTTGTATGCTTACCAATGATAGATGGCCCGATCCTTCCTAGTATCTAATGTGAGGAAAGATCGAGCTGCCATGGAAGTGAATTACGCACTACGATACCATTGAATCCCTATAATTCAGATCTTGCACATGATCTGACAGCTCGAGTTTTGTGGTAAGGAAATCCGGGCCGTCATACTCAAGCTTTGTCAAGGAAAAAGCTTAAATAGGCAAAATGGACAAGTTCTTGCAAATTTTTGGATGTTCATGTAGAACTTATCACATTTTCCACCCACTTTTTTCCTTTAAAACATTGGATTCATAAATTTAATAATTCATAAAAGTTATAGGTCTCATTGTCCTCTTTCCAAAGCCATGAGAATCGTGTCAACCAGAGTTTGGGGTCAAAAGTTATGACCAAAATACCAAACAGGTGCTAGAGCTGTGAACAATAGCTCGCCGAGGTGAGTTTGTAGCTCGCCGTAGCGAGGTCTTTAAGCAGCTATAGCTTGCCGTAGTGAGCATGAACAGTGCATAAATGGCTTGTAATTCACTTGTAGTCATGAGTGCTTAACTACCTCGCTTCTGACAGGAGCAAGGTCATGTCGAGTTTGTTACGACTTGCCCACTTTTGGTTCTTTTTCTTCAATCCAAAACATCCAAAAATATTCCACACACTCCCAATCATCCAAAATCAACTTTTAAACTAAATTCACAATATTAAAACATAAATCTCACCTTTTAAAGCATGTATACAGGGTCTACGACGGTCGAATCGAAGGAAATAGACATCGAAGCTCTCCACCTCTCATCTGACCTCAAATTTCCCAAACCTTGCACGCAATCCGAAAACATACACTAATCCAGCTCAAAACTGACAATCATCCTACGATCTAAGAATGCATGCAAAAGGTTTCAGAATTTACCTTCCTAAATTGTACATGCGAAGATTTCAATGGCTGAAATCGATGTAATCGACGCCGAACTTGCCACTCATCTGATGATTCGCTTAATTTCTTCAATCTCACGATGCCAAAAAATCAGAGGTTTCATGTGATGCAAAGCGGAACAAAAACTTTTTGAGATGAAGATGAAGGATCTGGGATAGAGATCAATGGCTATGATCTCAAAAAGTGGAACATGCAAAGAGGAGAGGAGGGTTTCCTTTGTTCACTTCCTCGGCTCTCTTCTCTCAACAAGAGTTTTCAAACAGACTCTAGAGACTTAATTCTTCTTAAGCAGTCCTTATATTTGTTGTGGTTGGTTTGGTGTTGAGCCCATACATCAAATTCAGGTGTATAAGCCTTCATCTAAATGCCCAAAACAAAAACCTAATTTCACTCAACAGGTTTTGATCCCTAGGCCTCTTGCTCGCAAACCAAGTTCTTAACCAGTGGTGCTCTCACAGAGCTTGTGTATCTATTCACACCATTAAATATAAGAACTCTTAACACTAAGGCATATATTTTCAAAATAAAATGTTTCAGACCTGCGATATGTAGCGTGTAACTTGCCAGACATGCACATTCAATCGGGCATATCATTGTTTGAAAATCTAGGATGTATATCTATATACCTATAAACCTACATTTGTTTGGGCTATGGGGCTCGGCTTAGGGTTGCCCCTGATCGCACTTGGTAACGCATACACCAATCTTCTTGTTTAAATTATTTATTAATCATAACTAAATAAACCCATGTGTTTTAATTCTAGTGTTTTGAGGAGATGGGCTCGAGCTTGGTCTTATCCCGGGTTTGAGCCGTGTGTGACATACACACTTCACATATGGGTTAAAATTTCAAATTGGTACTTGAGCCGGGGATTGGTTTCAAATTTGTGAATTGGGTGCATTTTCCTAATTTAAGATTGATGGGCCAGAGACCGCGTCGTAGTCATCAAAAGCTTTGACCAAGGTCAAACTGGTCAAAGTAGTTGGATCATCTTCAAAGGTCAACGATTCAACGTTAGCAAAAATTAGGGTTGTTACATTCTACTCTCCTTAAAAGAATTTTTGTCCTCGAAAATTGACATATCTTATTCGAAGAGATGAGGACACTTGATAAACCTGGAGAAAAGTAGTCCTACTCTCCTCAAGAGTCGACGATTCAATTTCCACAGAATTTGGGGTCATTACCTTATCCTCTCCATATAGGAATTTTCGTCCTCGAAAATTCAACGATATGGTTCACTACGTGACATTTAAGTCAGAAAATAGCGGACCAATTATCACAATGGCATTTATTCGCGGACATATTCTCACACACTACTAAGCCATAAGTTAAAGAACACAAAATAGACTTAAGGAGATCAAAATTCTCTATAGGATGAGAACACAATCCTCTAATGAAGATCTACCCCATTCAGTCAAAATCTACTTGCTGAGCTTCACACCAATGATGTCCAATACTCATCAATGGTGTTCATTCATGGGTTTAACAATCAGACACATATCCATAAAATAAATTAGGTATTTAGTCAATCATTCAACTATTCATTTATACAAAAAGAATCCATAATAGGTGGCATGTATCCATGGCTGAGTCGAATTCTAATAATCATTAAATCATGACAAACATTTACAATGAAATGAAAATATCCAAAATTTCCACAACGAATTTAAATGTCCACAACTAATAGAGAGAATATCCATCAACAAACACAATGACCATTAAATATGCACAACCCATCATCACAAGATAAAATGAAACCACTGGCCGACAACCAAAATTTACCGTGCATCAAAATAAATCACCCATTGACACATCACCGCCCTTAATCTAAAATTCACATCTATAGATAATTAGGGGCATATCCAAAGCTCAAACTTCCACAATTAAGCAACCACCAAAATGTATCATTGTTTACACATCATCACCATTAGCCGTTAATGTCTGCCCCTTCTTCACCTTGGGACAATTCCTTAAAAAATGTCCACTCAAGCCACACCTAAAGCATGTACCCGAATTCCACCTACACTCCTCCATCCTGTGTGCTTTTCCACACCATGTGCATATCTCAACTGGCGCAGAAGAATTGGTGCGTGAAGTGTACCGCACCATCGATGGCCGGTTGTATTTGGGTTTGACGGACGGGCAGTCCGCGTAGGAGCAGGTATAGTTGGTCTCGGGTAGGTGATCTGAGCAAGCAGTTTCGATGTTGTCATCAATAGCCTCGACTGCTTGCTCTCCTATTCGAAGTCATAGGACTGCATTTGGCTTATTTTACTCCAATATTGCTGCTCTCTTCTCTTATGCATGTTCTCGATGACCCTTACGACAATAAGGGCCAATCTTATAACTTGCTCATAGGTCGTTGCCTCAAACAAGGAAAGCCTCTCCTTGATAACCAGCTTCATGCCGCATTCAAACTTTTAGGTCTTCATTAGTTCTGTGGCCACTAGCAATGGTGCGAACCTAGAGAGTCTGGTGAACTCGGCCTCATATTTGCTTACTGTTATCTGTTCTTGCTCCAGAGTCACGAACTTGACTTCCATCTGATACTGCTCTGCAGTGGGGAAGTACTTCTCCTTGAATACTTCGATGAATTCGGCCCATGTCCATGGTGTCCCTAGTGCTCGGGTCCTTTCGACGGATTTCCACCACGAATCCGCCTCTCCTTCGATTTGGAAGGAATCCCAGCTGACCTTCTCCTCTTCGGTACACTGAATTCATAGAAAAATCTTCTCGATTTGGTTTAGCCACTACTCCACTTCGAGCAGATCGGGTTAGCCATAGAAGCTAGGAGATTTCATCCTCCTGAAATCCAGAGAGCTGCAGTCTTCATGCTAGCTGGGTCATAGTGTTGACCATTGTCTCCAACAGTTGGTCCACATCCACGTTGTTGCTTTCTCCTCCTAGGGGAATGTTGTTTGCATTAGTGGCTACTCCCTCATCACTACACGTGCCTTATGTAAGGACTCCTCTTGGTCGACATCGTGGAGGCATACTGATCTGTCACGATGAAACAAAGGTTTCAATCAAAAGTGATCATGAAGATCCAAAGCATATTTAATTAAGGTTCCTATGTCCTAACAAAATAAACCTAAGCTATGACAAAATCTAAAGTCACTCAAAGATTTGGCTCTGAATCTCTAGAAGATTTCAGAATAGGGATCGTGAATCCCTCCTAAGTTCTGACAAAATCTAATGCCATCGCGTTTGAGTCCCAATTAGACCTAACACCTAAACTTTGATACCATCTGTGACAACCCGATTTTCCCCAAGACAAAAACAAAGATTTTGGGAAAGACCGAACCGTCGGGTGTTCGAAATTCAGAACAAATTTGCATATTCGGAGTTTCAAGGTCATATTCAATGTTCAACTTTACATTGTCATTCAAAGTTCAAGGTCCACATTCATACTCATATTCAGATTTGATTTCAAAGTTTGTATTTAGAAGGAAAGGTTCTAAGTTCAGATTCAAAGATTAGATGCAGAGATCACTTTTCAGGTCAAAATTTAAATTCAATTTGAAGTTCAAATTCCAAATTTCGAAGTTCGAAGGTTCATTCCATATTCAAAGTTCAAAATTTCTAAGTTCAAGTCAGATTTAATGCTCATTTCAGTTCATATTAGATTCAACTATCAATTCATATCAATTTGTATCAGTTCATATCAGGTCATATCTATTTCAATTCTATCATTTAAAATCTATGAATCAAGATCTAAAATGAAAATTGAGCATTCAATCTCCCTTATACTAATTTTCAAAATTTGATACATCCAAATCTCAAGGGTCTAGTTCAAAATCTCAGTTTTATGAGTCCAAATTCCATGTTCAAAGGATAACAATTTTCAGAGTCAGATCATATCAAATTACTTCACATGAATCCATTATTCAAAAATCAGAACGTAATTATGCATTGAGTTTTCCCTACCTTAAACTCGAAGTCATGCCAGGCAAGGCAAAGCCCTTACCAATTGCTTCCCATTCTCAACCTATATCATTAAAGGTTCATAAACCACATGTTAGTGTCAAAGAATCTGAATAAGTCAAGGTTCCTCAATCTTTGTCAAGGAAAAAGGTTAGATAGGCGAAATGCACAAGTTTTTACAAATTTTTGGATGTTCATGTAGAACTTATCACATTTTCTACCCATTTTTCAACTTTAAAATATTGGATTCATGAATTTATTAATTCATAAAATTATAGGTCTCATTGCCCTCTTTCCAAAGCCTTGAGAATCACGCTAATCAGAGTTCGGGGTCAAAAGTTATGACCAAAATACCGAACAGGTACTGGCGCAATGAACAGTAGCTCGCTGAGGCGAGTTTATAGCTCGCCGCAGCGAGGTCTTCAGGCAGCTATAGCTTGCCGTAGTGAGCATGAACAGCATGTAAATGGCTTGTAATTCAGTGTAGCACTCGCCGCTGCGAGTGCTTCAGAATTACCCTCGCTGCAGCAAGGAGCAGGGTCGCCGCGGCTAGTCTGTTACAACTTTCCCTCTTTTGGTTTCTTTTTCTTCAATCCAAAACGTCCAAAAATATTCCACACACTCCCAATCATCCAAAATCAACTTTTAAACCAATTTCACAATATTAAAACATAAATCTCACCTTTTAAAGCGTGTATACGGGGTCTACAACGATTGAATCAACGGAAATAGACACCGAAGCTCTCCACCTCTCATCCAACCTCGAATTTCCCAAACCTTGCACACAATCTGAAAACACACACTAATCCAGCTCAAAACTGACAATCATCCTACAATCTAGGAATGCATGCGA
Organism: Chloranthus sessilifolius; assembly: GCA_021018995.1. Lineage (NCBI taxonomy): Eukaryota > Viridiplantae > Streptophyta > Magnoliopsida > Chloranthales > Chloranthaceae > Chloranthus > Chloranthus sessilifolius. The sequence goes on along the minus strand of CM037594.1, from coordinate 85,571,756 downwards.
AAGGTTTCAGAATTTACCTTCCTAAATTGTACATGCAAAGATTTCAATGGCCGAAATCAAAGTAATCGACGCCAAACTTGCCGCTCATCCGATGATTTGCTTAATTTCTTCAATCTCACGGTGCCAAAAAATCAGAGGTTTCGTGTGATCCAAAGTGGAACAAAAACTTTTTGAGATGAAGATGAAGGATCTGGGATAGAGATCAATGGCTATGATCTCAAAAAGTGGAACATGCAAAGAGGAGAGGAGGGTTTCCCTTGTTCACTTCCTCGGCTCTCTTCTCTCAACAAGAGTTTTCAAACAAACTCAGGAGACTTAATTATGCTGAAGTCATCCTTATATTTGTTGGGGTTGGTTTGTTGTTGAGCTGATACATCGAATTCATATGTATAAGCCTTCATCTAAACGTCCAAAACAAAAGTCTAATATCACTTAAGAGGTTTTGATCCTTGGGCCACTTGCTCACAAACCAAGTTCTTAACCAGTGGTGCTCTCAAGGAGCTTGTGTATCTATGCACACCATTAAATATAAGAACTCTTGACACTAAGGCATATATTTTCAAAATAAAATGTTCCAGACCTACGGTGTGTAGTGTGTACCTTGCTAGGCACGCACACTCAATCGGGCGTATCAGTATTTGAAAATCTAGGATGTATATCTATATACATACAAACCTATATTTATTTGTGCTATGGGGCTCGGTTTAGGGTCTCGCCTGATCACACTTGGTCATGTGTACACCAATCTTCTTGTTTAAATTATTTATTAATCATAACTAAATAAACCCATGTGTTTTAATCCTAGTGTTTTGAGGAGATGGACTCGAGCTTGGTCCGATCCCAGGTTTGAGCCGTGTGCGACATACACACTTCACATACAGGTTCGAGTTTCAAATTGGTGCTCGAGTCAAGGATTGTTTTCAGATTTGTGAATTGGGTGCATTTATCCAATTTAAGATTGATGGGCTAGAGACCGCGTCGTAGTCATCAAAAGCTTTGACCAAGGTCAAACCGGTAAAAGTAGGCGTATCATCGTCAAAGGTCAACAATTCAATGTTAGCAAAAATCGGGGTTGTTACAAAAATGATTCAAAGGTTTATGAGAATTTAGTTCTTCTTTCTCCTATCTTCTTCTTTTACTCTTCTATTTCTATTTCAGTAAGTATCCAAAAAGTTGGGTACTTCTTCCCATTTTTCTTATTCTTGTTTTCTTGTATAAATCCCTTTTCTTGATTCTTTTCAAAGATATTCCTTTGGTTTTCTGCTTGGAATCTTTTTGCTTCTTTTTTGTAATTATGATTTCTCGACTCTTTCCCATATTTCCTTTTAGAAAATTATTTCTTTTAGCTGTTTCCCTTTTATGCATATCCCTTATCTGTTGTTCTTTTACTCCTTTCACTCCCTACTCCTTCCCTCTTTCACGTTCTAAATTCTTAGAAAATATAAGGGTGAAGAATTGATAGCATTGTACAGTACATATGGTTAGGGGTTTTATAAGATTTTGGGCACAAAGAAATTCGGTTTAGGCTTCTAATAAGGGTTCAAGGGATAGATAAATTTATGGGATTTTGGCTTTTTGGCTCAAACATAATAAGAAGATGGCCTTTTATCATTTTTTCAATTCACTAGTATGAATGCCCTATTATTTTGATGTATTTAATACGCAGTTCTAGAAAAATAAGTTATCATAATCATAGAATAATTGATTCAATTTTTCCGCAATATGAGATGTCATTGTGATGCAGTCAAGAAATTCAAAGAAAAACTTTGCTTAAAAAATAAAGTAGTCTCCCTCAGAATAAAAGAGTCCCAAAAGCTCACTGATTATATAATTTTGAAACTATAATCTAAATATTGCAATTTAAATCAAAGTGTTGTTTCAAACATTCAATCTGATTCAGTGTTCAATATGGTTAACATGAATTGTAACTGCTCCATTTTGATGGTTGAACTTCTACTACAATGGGTTGTAAGGCTTATGGATTCATAGGTTTTTCTATCATGACACATATGATGGTTAAAGAAAACTACTAAAAACTAAACTTAAAACAGAAAGAATATATTATTTATATATGTTTTTTTTCAAATAAACTAAAATATTATACACAGAGTTGTGTATCCCTCCAAACTTGAATAGGACAATTTCCTCATTGTTGCAAAAAATAGGGGACACTCAAAATTTTATTACCTCGATGACATACCTGGTAAGGTTCATGATGTTCTGGAATATTTTACTCACTTGGTGATGAAGGGTATGGTATAATTGATACAGATGGAGCTGGTTCTGGTACTAGCAAGGCTAGCAGTGAAGAAGGACAGCTTGTCAATTCCTCCTCGGAGTTGGACACCACATCTATAGAGCATTCAGATTCTTTGTCTGGTACGGGCTCCACATGTAATCCCGGTCCAATTTCCTTGTAACATGCCTCAGCACTCTCTTTCTCTACTATTAATGTGTTATATTTTTCTTTTATAGCCTGCAACTCTTCTGTAACTTTTTCATTTTCTTTCAACTCATCTTGAAGTTTTCAAATGACAACAAATTTTTCTTTTATCTCGTCCCTTAATTTCTCAGATTCAGCTTTCTCTTTTGCTAATGCGACCCGGCTTTTCTTTGTAATAGACTCAATATTCTTCTTCTGTTCTTCACAAATCTGATGTAGGGAGTCTTTGTCTTCTTGGCGTTTGAGCAATTTTCCTTTTTTCACCGTGATCTCATGAATCTTTTCATCCAATTGAACATTCAGTGCTTGTTGGTATTCTCAGTGAGCAGTTTCTCTCTCGTCTGGATCTGTAAATAACTCCCCAAACTGATCATGCAAGTTAGTAATTTTATCCTCATAATCCTTTTTCTGATCTTCCCATACCTGTTGGTTGTGTCTTAATTCATTGTTTTGCTGTTGCAGTTGTGCAACTTATTCTTGAAGAGCCCCAGTGGCTTCTTGAACTTTCCTTGTCATCTCTGCTATCCAATGTGCATGGTGGTCCTTTATAACCTTTCATCGTAGGTTTTCCACTACCTCTAGGTGTTCTTGTGCAGTAGGTGGGGATTCCAAGAATCTAGCTCTTAATCTGTGAAATTCGTCCTTCAATTTCCTAACCACACCTGGCAACGGAATTAAATTTGGTGGATTTATATTTTGCCACTGTTCTATTTCTCACAATTTTCTCTTCAATGCAAGATATTTAGTGGTAGATGCAGCAACTACTGTGGTGATGATTGGGGGAGATATTTCTTCATTTAATAACTCTGTGAAGCCCACTCTTGGAGTTTCAAAAATTGATCCTCCTTCAGCTACGTGAAATGCAGGAGTCTACTCTGTAGACATGAACGGTGTAGGTGTAGATTCGATGGGTGCATGAATGTGGATAGAAGTATCCACTTCGAAGATCCGTAGTTCTGCCCTCAAAATGGGCATCTCCTCTGCTCTAGAGATAATTGGGCCCACAATCTCTGCTTCAGTGAAAACTGGCAGGGTGTTTGCCATAGTGGAAAAAGGCAGGGCATGCCCTATTGGCGATTTCAACCCTGAATGATAAAGATGAACTTGCTCTTCAGCGGGTACTAATATACTCGTTACTTTAATCTCCACTAATTTTTCTTGTGCTGAGGAGCCAGGATCTACTCTTTCTTGGGGTAGAGCAGAAGTACTCATTCCCTCTGATACATGTGATTCTTTTGGGATAAAGATTTCTATCATTGGCTCAACAGCAGGCTCTTCCAGGTTCTCTGTACTTGCTACAAGTTCTTGTGTGGTCTCTGGTATAGAAGAGACACCATCATTTGGTGTAGAAATAGGAATCTGCTTTTTGTTCTCAGAGTTCAGGGTTCTCCTATGAGCCATGGCTGTTAGGCCTTCCTCCGGTTTGGGTAGGGCTTTTTGTTTGAAATCAAAACTATATTCCACATTCCTTAATAAATTCGTGATTAAGCCTCTAAAAGGGAGACTCAATTTATTTTTTTCAAATTTCTCCCGATTCAACTTCTCCCTCACGGTATTGATGACCTCCAGAAGGTAGGATGGTACATCGAAACAATATCTATTAGCCATTAAATACAAGGCTTCCACAAAGAGCGCTCTTCTTTGTGTTTCATGACCTGTAAGGTGGATAGTCTTGTGAATCAGGACATCCAAGAAGTGCAGTGATAAATTTTGGGATTCCAGATCCTTACGCAAGGAAAATGAACTATCCCTTGGGGGTTTAACTAGCAACTTTGTCACCATTTGAAAAAAATCTGAATGAGTATTTGGTTGTAGTCTTAGCAGGTTTGCTTTCGAATTATCAGAGGATAATTTCGGTACCTCTAGGGGGTGCGTGCAGCATCGTAGTAATAAATTCCTTTGTTATCAGAATTGGGGGTCCATCCACGCTTGTCGAGAGAACTGGGGATGGGCCTTTGCTGCTATTGGTCATATTCTTGTAAAACAGTCTCACCAATCTAGCGTAGACTGGTGTGACTCCCGGTTCTAAGAAATAATGCAGACCTTCATCCTTAAAGTATTTTATCGCCCCTCCACTTAGTTCAAATTTTTCCCAGAAAGTAACGTCCACAACAACTTTGGCTCCCACTAGATGATGTTTCATTGAGGCTAGGATCTGGTCCAATGTACTACCAGAGGACATTGGTTTCTTGCTTTTGTCCATTTGTTTGCCCTTTTTAGGGGCACACACGATTTCAGCCTCCATTCTTCCTTCTGGTAATTCTCTAATAATTACTCTAGAAGATTTAAATTTCTTCTTAGGTGGGTCTGCTGCTTTTGATTTAGCTTTGAGGGCAGCAGCCTGTTCAATATGTTTTACAAGTGGGGAATGATTCGAAATATTACCGTCTCCTTCTTCCTCTTTGTTAAGCAGTGAAAAATACCATTTTTTACCTCCTAACCTGACCTTTGTTAGGCCCTTTAGTTGACTAATAAGGTGTTTTAAGTATGTTTTGTAGATAAGCAATAAAATCTAGCCTTAGTGTAGATATCCACTTAAAAAGGCCAAAGAAGCAATCTGCTCCTCATTATGTGTTCATAACAGCCCAAAGGTCTGTCAGTCACGTAATCATAGCTGTATAAATTCATGAGAAGGTCATGAGATCAACAAGGCATGCTTGAGACCAAGCACAGTTGAAAAGAAGACAGATTGAACCCACCAAGAGGTTGCTGAGTGCTAACGGATGGAAGATAGCACACCAAAGATAGGTGCCAACTGAAGAAACTCAAGGCAGCAGCAGTCGAGAAGTTCTAAAGCTCAAATGCCGATCTGCCGAGAGGATCCATTAAGCTATTGCAAGGTTCTAGTTGCTTGTCGAGAGGTTGTGCTTGCAGTAAAAGAATCCTGTCGACACCTTACCTAAAGGTGCAGGGGAAGTCGCGAGGTTCAACTAAACCTATCGTGCAGATCGAGAGAAGCTTTCAATAGGACCTTTTAGAACCTGTCGAGATGATCCCCAACATGTCAAACACTTCACCAATCAACAGGTTGATTGTAACATGTCGATAGGATTAACGAAGAACTGAACAGAAGGTATCGAGAGCCACTTCAATCCTATCGAGATACGCCAATCCTATCAACTTGTGCACTTCAACTCAACGAGAGGTTTTCCAAACCTATCGAAATACAGAGCAACCAGACTAGGAACCTATCGAGAAGTTCCTTGAACCTCTCGACATTCATTTTGGGAGCTTCTCATGACCCTTCTTCAGCAGCTACAACTTTTGAATTTTATGCACACGATCCAAGGCACGACAGCAACCCCTGAGGGGTATTTTTGGTATTCAACTGAGCACGAGCGGAAACTCTAACTATCGCACATGTACTTATTAGTTGTGAACCAATAGGAGAAAAGCTTCTAGAAGAGGGATCAACCACATCAGCATAACTGCATTATTCTTTTGAGTTATGATTGGCTGAAATAGATTTGAGAAAAAGGTATAAATAGAGGAGCAATCACATTAAAGATCATCTAGAAATTGAGAGAGCGAGAGCCAAGTCGAATTAAGTTCCCTCCAATTTTTCCCTCTCTTTTTCCTCTTCTTCTTCTTCACTTTTAGCCAATTATGGTTGGCTAAAACTTCTCCAGTAGCTAGGGTGAGGTTATGAGCTGTAATTAAGAGTTTCAGAGGCTTTATAAGGGATTAGATGCTGCACAGATTGTTGATCTGAGCACAACATTGTAAGTAGTGACATTGTGATGGAATTGTGGGATTTAAAGTTAATTCTGAGTTATACTTTATTTATTCGTATTTGATTTCCCTAGTTTGGATACTCCTATGGGCCAGCAAGGAATGGGGAGCTTGTAGCCTGGCATTTACAACATCTATAATGGTTAGTCGTTCTAATCAAGACCATTGGCTAAAGACAATCTCTAGGATGATCTGTGACCATTCAAGTGGATAGGTCATAGCCTTAGGATTGTTCTGATTCTCTAATTAAGATCAGATTCTTATACCGTGCATCTACCGGGGTCAAACCTGGGGAGCTTGTAGCCAAATGAAGGATTGTTGTAGATCTGATCTAAGCATTGCCTTTGATTCATTTAATTTTTAGTGAAAGACCAAATCCCTACCTGCTGCTCTCCATCCTTTGATTTTTAATCCATTTTCCTTCACTCTATGCTTTCTTAAAATCTGGATCAACTGCATATAATTTCTATTGTTTGTAGTGATAAAAACCCAAAACCTCTCCTCTCTCCTATTTTAGTGTAGCTTAAATTAGGATAAAATGCCAGATCTATTGAAGATCTGGAGATATACCATAGTTTATTCACATTTCCCTCCGGACATACCCTTACTTACCTATCAAAACATGCTACAACAGCCCTGTATCTTGTAGGTTTAGGGGATTGTAGTTGTGCTGAATCCACCCTCTATTTTAATTTGAATTTATTTTGCTTCTACCATTACACACTAAATCAGCACACTCGATCTACCCAACACTATTCCCTCTGTCGCTCCCAACATTTTGCAATTCCTTTCCTATAAGATATAGAAGAATATTGCTTATTAAGCCATAAATTTTATATATCAAATCAAAATTGCTTGCATAGATCCATCCATTTGAGAGTAAAAACCGTCACCTTGCTCACAGATAATCCTTAAACCCTAATTTCAGAATGTCTATAGAATGTAGAGAGGGTTTTTCGAAATCATGTCGAAAATGCAAGGGGGGGGTATAAGAGACTAGAAAGGTTTGTTTAGGCACAAGAGATTTTTGAAAAATAGAGGGAAAGTATGAGTAAAAATGGAGAGTTTGAAGATGGGGCCTATGTATTCTCTCAAGAATATGTAGGCCCTTATTTGAGTGACGACCTGCTGGACCGGTCATCACACAGATTTTTAACCTAGAGTTGGTGGTTTCAACTCTAACCTTTCAGGAAATGTGAATGCGAACCCTCGTATCGGTTAACTCGTAATCGCTACGGGTTAACAGATGGCCTTATTCACAATTACGAGCGATCGTCAATCCATATGATTGTTCGCAGTAATATACCTTAAGGACTATATTACGATCAGTCTGGTCTTTCCACAATTTGGCTCATAATGTAGTACCTAAATTTCCAAGCAAAATAAGAAGTAGTTTTACATAGTTTACAAAATGGGCTATGGACGAGTCGGTAGCTTGACAGTTCCCTAAGGATTACAACTTGGATTATGGGGAGCAGATGTCTCCCCCAAGAATACTTGTCCTTTTGGATTGTTAACTGGTTACGTCAGCAATTGGTCACTCTCTCTCTTTGCCACTTGTGATGCTAGTTGATCAATTTGGCTCTCCAACTTTGTAATGGACTGAGTGTGTGAATGGAGTACTTGAGATAATTAAGCAAGCTAGGATAAATCTTTTGAATGTTGATGCGACTGTTGTTATAAATCCTGATAGATTTGAATAATTGTGGCATCGGGCACATTACTTGGTGGTCCAAATTGGGACTGTATAGTTGGCATTTGAGGTCTTTGGTGGAAAACTTAGGTTTGGGGAAATCAAGGTTGCGCAACTAATGGTGCTAGTTGTGCCTCACTCGTGGATTCATAGTTAAATCCAGGGTGGTTCCTCCATAATGGGTTATATGAGTTCTCGTAATCTGCCCTTTGAAAGGCCATTACTTGTTCATTTTCTACCACCTCCGGATATGATGGCACAACAAAGTTCTCGACATAGGTTAAAATCTAATGATTTGAACAGGCCACTGCAGGTTTGTCCAGTGTGCTTAGTTTGGCAGGCATTAATGTTGTGATTTGATGCTCAAGGGCCACAACCTTTGGACTCATGTCATCCTCCTTCTTTACTTTATCTTTGTTAATATCGTAAAGTTAAACCCTCGCGAGTGGGGTGTGGTGAATCACATCTAGATCGGCTCAAAGAAAGGCCTATTTCTGCTTTGAATTATCGGCCAATTTTTCAAATATGTCCCAAGATTACTAGCCATTTTGAGCCATGATGGCTCCTCTGCTCACGACATCAACTGCAGACTGGTTGGTCTCAATAAACCCTTGGTAGAAACTTTACGCTATTAACCAATTTAGCACATCATGATGGGGGCACTTCCCTAATAAGTCTTTCATACGCTGCCAACTCTCATGGAATAATTCTCCAGGCAGTTGCCTGAAGTCCTGAATTGCTTGGCGAATATGGTTAGTCTTACCAATTGGGAAGTACTCGTTCAAGAACTTAGACTGCAGTCCATCCCAAGTGGTAATACTTCTGGCAGGCAGCGAGATCAGCCATGCCTTCACTCTATCTTTGAGAGAGAAATGGAACAATCATAGTTTAACTGCCTCATCATTGGCTGCTGACAGTTGTAACATCGTGCAAAGTTCTATGAAATTCCATAAGTGCTGATAGGGATCCTCTCAGTCAAACCCATGAAAAGTAGGTAAAGCCTGAAGCATATTGAACTTGATCTCGTAATTTTTTTCGACTGTAACCTCTAATATAACTATATAGGAAGGCACAGTAATAGTAACTGGGTTGAACTGTGCTTGAATAGAATGATCGTTAACCATGGTTAGAGAGTCTCATCCAGAATATCGGTTTAACACGAGATTATGCAAGTGTAGACACCCAAATTTAGCCCAAGGCCTGATCGAAACACATTTTGAGAGAGGTGCACTTTCGAGCTATTGATAGCATGTATGGAACCCTTATGAACCACCCTAGAACCCTTAGGAACCCTCCAAACCCTTAGAAATTATCCTAGATCCCTTAGAAACCTACCCCGAATCCTTAGAAACCAATCCCGACCCTTAGAACCCGTTCTGAACCTGAACCTAGTTTTCCCGAGCCATAGATGAAGAGTGGTGCACTGGAACCAGCTACATCCTTTTACTATAATCAAATCTTATATCATTACAAAGTAGAGATCTCCAGTTTTCCAACGAGCTAAGAATCACCTCAATCAGAGTTGTACATCAAAAGATATGGCGATTCAAACCCGGAGGGCAAAAGTGTAATATCAATTGCCCCCCATAGGGATTTGGCGCGACTAATAGTTGCGCCAGGCCATTAATCCCCAGAAATGGCTTGATGCAACTAATAGTTGTGCCAGTTATATTTTTTCCTGGCGTAACTATTAGTTACGCCAAGCCACTTTCCCCAGGATTTAAGCCTGGCATAACTAATAGTTGCGCCAGCATTGAAGTGGACCCCACCTCGGGAAGCCAATTTCCAGGCTACTGTGCTACACTGTTTTACCGTATACATGCTTGGCACAAGTAATAGTTGCACCAAGCTTATGAATAGTGACCTCTGGTTTTGCCGAATTTTGTGTCTGGGGTTTGACTTGTTGACCACCTAGGTCTTTGGGGTGTGTTTTGATAGTCTTGTTGCACCCTTTTACACCCTATTTGCAACCCATTAGGTGACTTAAGGCCCCACCCTATCATCCACCATTGGAGGACCTTCTCACATGTTTCAAGGCTCCAAAGACCCTAGGAATCCTTAGATGTGAGATTACCTAATTACTATACCCAATTAGCATCTAAGTAGCCTACTAATGCACCCTTTTCCTATAAATAGACCCCCCCTCCCCTTGGATTAAAGGTTGAGAAATTTTGCCTAAGAGATAAAGATCTTTCTCCCTTTGGTGTACCATTGTCCATACAAATTCTAAAATCCACAAATCTTCCTTCAAGCCTTACATTTCATCCAAAACCTCTAGGTTAGATGTGTGCTACCCCTTAACCTTCCTTCTCTACCTCTTAGCTATCAAACCTTAGGAGTTAGAACCCCATTCTCTCCCATTCAAGCCTTTGAAAGCTCATCAAAGCAAGCCAATGTAAGGCTCCTCAATGATGCTACAAGGGGTCGTGGGCTCCGGCTCTCCCTTTTCTTCTCCTATCTCTTCTTTAGCTCTTCCCATCCTCCCATTTGTGCCGTTACACCACCGAATTTTCAGTAGGAACAGAGGGGTACAAATAGGATTTAAGGCTCATGTGGCCAAGAGGAAGCTATTTTCTTTTCTTTTACTTTACTTTTGTTTTGGCCATTCGTAGAGACCGCGTTAAGAGGGTTGATCGGGTGCCTAACACCTTCACGATCGATAACCGAAGCGCCTTTGGTGTGGACCAGATTCAGAGTCATATTTTTAGCACTTCGGTGCTTATAAAAATGAATTAGGTTTCTCGGGACACCAAAAGCTCTGGGTGGCGACTCTATATTTTTGTTAGCGAGAGCATCGCCACGACGGGATCGTCACGAATCCCACAGTTGCATAGGTGATGACTCCATTGGGGATAGCTTGTAGAGCTTCTCCTTGAAATTTGGCCATTTATTGTTGATTTTACTAACATTTTTGCTACTTTTTTGTATTATTTTTTTTATTTTACTCACCCCTACTTTTCCGTCATTTACGTGCCTTAGCCGATCGGCGGGCCTACATGCGCATTGTCTTTTAATTTCCTTTACTTTTTCATCATTTTAGTGTCTTAGCCGATTGGCAGGCCTACTTGCGCATTGTCTTTTAATTTCTTTACTTTCCCATCATTTAAAGTGCCTTAGCCGTTTGGCGGGCCTATTTGTACAAATATATCCTAACAGTGGATGCCGGCCTATAGTGGCGGCATGGGATCATCACCCCTGATCTTCGAACTAAATAAAACTCCCATAAAAAAGAGGCTTTGAAAAAAAATTAAAATTGAACCAAGAATAGGGAGCTTAATTAATTTGTTTTTGCGGGTTAGAATTTTAAAAGGGTTGGGTTATTAGGCAAACATACAACCACCCGGGTCTTAGTATGGCGGCAGCCCCTAGTGGTGATGATCCAGAAAAGTCCCAGCCCACCTAGTATCTGAGAAGGCACTTGGGCCGGAGGTATATCGGGTGGATTGGGGAGCGCACTAGCGAGTTATACCGGACTAAAACCTTTAGGATTCGGAAAGGAGAGGATCGATCATATAAAAATAGTTAATTCCTGAAAGCCCAACGTCCACAAAGAACCAATTTGGAGACCCATTTCGAACTTAGGCTGCTGCTGTCACAAAAACTGGCAATCCATTTTACTCTGGCACAAGTATTAGTTGCGCCAATGTAAAATTTCCTAGAAATGCACTGGCGCAACTAATAGTTGCGCCAGCTTTAAAAACTGGAACTTTGATCTAGCGCCACTAATAGTTGTGCCAGTGTAGGTCTGAGCAACCCAGTTCGGATCAGTGGCCTTTTTCCACATCCCGAGTCCCCGATTAGTGTTTTAGTGCCTTTGGTTGGGCCCTGCCACCTCCGACACCAAATACCCCCCCGCCGGTCAAAAGAAGGTAACTTCTTTTTGACTCATTTTGGGGGATTGGGTCATGTACCTCGAATTTCATGCTTTCAATAGATCAAAGGCCTTCCTTTAATTCTTCCAAAGTGCTTCGAAATCGTAGCCGCAGGTCTTAAATTAGAGTACGAAAGCCACCCGAGAAGGGAATTCCAAGGCCTCGGAACCTTTGTTTTACAAAATTTTCTCTAAAAATTAAAAACTAAAAAATAAAAATCAAATTAAAACCTAAAAATAGAATCGTTGTGGTGTTGGCACAACAGCATCATCTTGCCCTCCGTCGCCCCATAAGTGGAGGAGGATTTTTGGGCCTTACCAAGGCACCTATACCTGACCCGTTCTCGTAGAATGTCATGGGTAGTGGACCCAGCTTATGCGGATCCCGACTCATCCCTGCCACATTCTCCCACCCATTCCCATTCGGGGGAAGTCTTTTCCACCATCCCCCTCACCCAATTGCCCTTTACAGTTATCAGCCCATTTGGTGCCCCCATTTTCCCAACCGCTACCACCCAAAACATCCAAAGTCCAACCCCCAACTCCCCATCTTTTGCCCAAACCATGCCCATGCAAAATCCAATACATTTTCCATCCACTTCCATGCCAAATCCTACACATTCCCCATCCACATCCATGCCCCATTTTCCATCTTCCCCCTATAGGCTCGATCCACCCACATTCACATATACTACTTTTTCCTTATCCAACCCCCCACAAATCCCCCCATCTATCCGGGTCATTCCAATTTTTATCGAGGCCATGCCCAGTTTTTCTCACCCCTCCATACCATACCCCCCATCATCCCAAAACATACCCAATACACCCCCTCATCCCTTCAATCCACCCCTTATTCCATCACTGACCCGGGTCATGCCTGATTTTACCGGGGCCATGCCCAATTTATCCTCCACATCCATCTCGTCTATACCCCATCACCCCTTAAATCCACCATCTCCATCCGACCCTCCATCCATGACCATGATGGAGGAGATGTTACAAGCCTATTCCATGTGGAAGGCTTCCCAAAATGCCTCCTCTCCTCCACACCTCACATCCATGGACCCATCCCATACCCTAGCCAATCTCCGTGCCTCATTCCCCCAGGACCTCTATCAACCCCCCAAAATCCATACCATCCAAACCCCTATGTCCTATGGCCTCATGGCCCAATGCCCCATTATCCACATGCCCCATGGCCCAAACCTCCATTCCCCACATGTCTCAAGGCCCCATAGCCCAAAACCCCATAGCCCATACCCATCAAGGGCCCATGGCCCAAACCCACAAAGGCCCAATGGACCAGACCCATCAGGGCCCAATGGGTCAAACCCACCAAGGCCTAAGGAGCCAGATCCATCAAGGCCCAATGGGATAGACCCGTCAAGGGCTCATGTCCCAAACCCACCAAGGCCCAATGGGCCAGACCCACCTAGGGCCCACGACCCAAACCCTCCAAAGCCCAATGGGCTATACCCATCAAGGCCTAATGGGCCAAGATCCTCTAAATCCCTGGCCCTTTACCCAAACCCAACAAGGCCCAAACCTTGAGGCCCCACACCCATACCTTCCACAATATCTCCAACATTCCACCCACCTCCAACCTTCACACCCGGGCCAAACCCATGCCATATTTCAAACTCAATTTTCTCATGGCCCCATACCCCAAGACCGGCTTCAAACCTTCCCTCCTGCCCAATGGCGTCACCAGGCCCCACCCCAAAACCCATTGAACCCTCATCCCACCATCCAACAAACTTTCCCTCAGTCCCAATGGACTCACCCGACCCCCACTCATGTCATTCCCATCCAGCCCATGCAACACCAACAAGAGAATCCCACCCTCACTGCACACTATGCCGACCAGCAGTATGAAGAGGATGAAATTAGGAATAATGGAGCCTATGGTGGGGCATTGACCAGCCTTAACCCCCCTCCTATCATTCCCCACCCCTGGTAGCACAAAGCGAGATCCAACCGGCTGTCAAGAAAGTGACCCTTGTATCCAAAGAGTCAGAGCAGTTGAAAGAACAATTAGACAAGATACAGAAGCAGCTGATGAAAATGGGTGGTGCTGAGATCCATGCCACGGACTTCACAGATCTATGTCTGTTTACTGAGGTCCCCTTGTCGCCCAAATTTAAAATGCTAGCCTTCGACAAATACAACGGCACCGGTAATCCAATAGCACACCTGAAGTCCTATTATGGGGACATGTGCCAATATGGAGGGGACGAAAGACTGTTAATAAAAGTCTTTCAGAAGAGCTTGACCGGTCCTGCTTTGAGATGGTTCACATCTTTGGAGCCATCTATGATGAAGACATGGAAAGATCTGACCCACCTATTCCAAGAGTAATATGTCTACAACATAGACATTGCGCCCCGCAAGTCAAATCTAGCCCGATTGAAGCAGAACTCCAATGAAACCTTCAGCGACTATTTGGGGCGATGGAGAGCACTAGCAGCTCAAGTCAGAAATAGGATACCTAAGGACAAGCAGATAGAAATGATCTCGAAGAATACCCGGTCAGTGATCTCAGATTTTCTTGTATACCAGTAGTAGTTTAGTTTTACTGACCTAGTAAGAAACGCCAACCGCTGTGAGGACACCATCAGGGAAGGACGGTTGAACAAGAGTGCATCTGGGGGGCCCAGTGGGGTTAGGAGATTTACTGAATAAAAGAATGATAGGAGAAGAGGGGCAGAGGTGTAAAATGTTGTAAACACCTGGCCCAACAATAACAATGTAGCCCTGTTCCAATTCCAAGCAGCGCAGCGAAGGCCAGTTAGAACGGAGCAGATATAAAAGATAGGGAATGGGCAGGGAATGCAGATGACTCCTGAACAGAGGAGGGCCCGCTATGACTGAGTGTTTACACCCCTAGGGCAATCACTGAGTGTACTTTTACCTTTATTAATAGAAAAGGGACTAGTTACTATCCGTCAACCACAACCTCCTTCTCACCCAATCCCAAAGAACTACGTCCCAAATACCCACTGCAATTTTCATCAGGGTCCGAGTCACCCGACTGATCGCTACTTTCCATTAAAGCACGTGATCCAAGATTTGATAGACACCAGGAAAATAATTCCACCAGTACCTTCTAAAGTAAACTAGCACGCAAACATTCGTCCAGTGCCGTTTCTGCCACACCCTACCGGAGGAGTAGGTCTCAGACCCACCATTGGGATGACAGAGGGAAATGAGGAGGAATTTGAGTTTGACCCATCCGATTACATCAATGATCGAGAGAGCTATGTATCACCATTGCCGAGAAATGTTGAAGAAAGGAATATTGGGGTAATTGAACCCCTGAATTTGTCAAATTATTTCCCCAACCTGACTCCACAAATTGAACCTTTGGATCTCAGGACATACTTTCCATCACTAACACCCATCAATTATGTGTACATAAATGCATATCAACCATACACCACCACCCCCATCAATTACCCAATGAACCAACAGGCCCCCACTCCTCCACCACCAATAAACTACCAATGGCCTGCGCCCACCCCATTACCCCCAGTCCAATCACCTGCAAACTCCACCATCCCCATCAATTACCTAATGGCCCATCAAACCCCCGATCCCCCTCCAGCACCTATCAGCTACCAATGGCCTACCTTTACCCCTTTTCCCTCAGTACCACCACCCTCAAGCTTCATCACCCCCATTTAGCCCAATATGGCCACTCAGTTAGCTATTACAGAGGTAAATCAAGTGTTACCCACACCTCCTGAGCCAGCAGTGCAAGTGCGTCCGGTACCGGTAGTTATATCATTTCAGTTATCGGAACCGACCTATGATCCTCACTAGGTCCCGCTAAGTTATGAACAAATAGATGTCAACACTGGCAGCCACAGAGAAGGGGCAGTGGACTTTGTCACACGATCTGGGAGGATATCAAAGTAGCCAAAAGCACCAGCAGATGCACAAGCCCAACCAGAGGGGAAGAAAGATAGCACAGTGAACCCATTTGAGAAAATGAGTCAAGAGCATATACTAGAGACTCAGCTGAGAAGAATGCCTACCCATATAATTGTATGGGATCTGTTAATAACGTCCCCACTCTATTTCCAAGCATTAATGGAGGCGTTAAAGAATACACATGTGTCACTTCAAGTTAGCCCAGAAGAAGTCGGGCAAATAATTGGCCAAGTGATGGCTCCGAATGCCATTTCATTTTCTGATGCTAACTTACCAGAGGAAGGAGGTAGCCACTCGAAATCTTTGAATATAGCCATCGAGTCTGAAAACATGGTAATCCCCTTGGTTCTAATCGATAATGGGTTTGCATTAAATATATGCCCATTAAGAACCACCACAAAGATCGGAGTAGATTCATCTATGTTGAGGCCCACAAGAACCAGTGCTAGTGGTTTTGACAATACCAGGAGAGAAATAATGGGAGAAGTTGATCTTGAGCTGTTAATCGAGCCAATGACCTGTTCCATATTATTTCAGGTAATGGACATTAAATCCTTTTTTAGCCTGTTGTTGGGGTGCCCGTGGCTGCATGAAGTCGGAGCCATACCTTCCACATTGCACCAGAAACTCAAATTTACATATGGGCATAAGATCATCACGATCATTGATGAGGGGCATAGTGAGAAAGAGAAGGCCACCAACAGTGTGGAGAAACCCAATATGCTAGATATACCACACACCGCTGAGGATGTCGACCTCCACAGTTTCATATATGAAGTATCGACAATACTTTCAGAGCCCATTGAGGGCACCATGCCTAAAACTGGAGGCAGAATGGTAGCAGCGATGGCTATGCTCCAAAAGTGGGGCTATCAGAAAGGAAGGGGTCTGGGACCTAGATTACAAGGGAGGAAGGAGCCCGTCACAGCTAAGGGCGGTCAGAAAGTTAGGTTTGGGCTAGGTTACAAGCCCACGGAAGAAGAAGTAAGAGAGGCTAAGGAGAAAGCTTGTGTCACTGCAGTTGTAAAAGCTAGGGGGATCCACATAGAAGAAAAACCCTGTCCTAGGCCTCACATCAAGAATTCATTCATATGTGCCGGGGTCGTGGGGATTGACCAAAATGGGGAAGTCCGATTAATCCTACACAAGTCGATAGCACCAGTCCCTCCCACCAATCCCTACATCACCCTTCCTAGCCTGGAGATAGATTTAGCCGTGTTATCCCTCTTTGAGGGATGACAGCCGGTACCTGAACAAACTCCCCCTGTGCTAAATCACCACAAAATAGTGCTAGCATTTGAGGACGTCATCTCAGACGAAATGGGGATCAACATGATAGAAGCTGACTCCAGTGAGCCATATCAGTAAGTCCCCTCCATCCAATCAGGTAAAGGAGCGACCCCTCAGGTACGCAACTGGGCATCTTTGCCTCAAACCCTGAAAGCAGGGAGTGGCCTAACATTTGGCACCCATTTCCCAAAAAAAAACAACCTATAAAAAGTTAGATAAGCCCTTGGTAAGCAATAACTTGTATATACACAGACTTGCACTGCCAAGGGTCCGTCTTCGAAGAAAACAAAAATCTCAAAAACATTGAAAAAATACAAAACCTCAAGAACATTGAAAAAATATAAAATCCCAAAAACATAGAAAAAATACAAAAACTAAAAATATTATTTTTTAAGATTCCAGATAAAATCCCACAAAAAGATGCCTTAATCGAAATACATGTTCCATGTGAAATCGACTCTTTTCCTGTAGAAAGGGATCGATTTCACGCATTAATTTAGGGACTGAGGAGATTCCCCGCATTACCAAGATCGGAACGTCGCTATCTCCCGAAGAAAGAAAAAGCATGATCGACTTCCTTCGATCATACCAAGACATTTTTGCTTGGTCATACGAGGGCATGCTTGGTCTGGACAGCGATTTGGTCGAGCATGAGTTGCCTCTCTATCCTGATATGAAGCTGGTTAAGTAGAAGCTAAGACGACTCTGACCCGAGTGGATGTTGAAAGTCAAAGACGAGGTCATCAAGTAGTATGATGCAGGGTTTCTCATGATATCCAAGTACCCACAGTGGCTAGCCAATATCGTGCTTGTGCTGAAGAAGGATGGAAAGGTCTGCATGTGTATTGACTTCTGCAATCTGAACAAGGCAAGCCCGAAGGACGATTTCCCACTGCCACACATTGACATCTTGGTCGATAACACTGCTAAGCATGAGATGCTTTCTTTTATGGATGAATTCTCTGGATACAATCAGATAAAGATGGCAGAGGTAGATCGAGAGAAGACTGCGTTCATCACCCCGTGGGGAACCTTCTGCCATAGAGTCATGTCGTTTGGGCTGAAGAATGTCAGTGCAACATACCAGAGAGCCATGACTGTGCTATTTCATGACATGATGCACCAAGAGATTGAAGTGATAGCCAAATCAGCAGAGTGAGGTGATCACTTGGTAAACCTCCAAAAATTGTTAAAGAGGCTGAGAAAATACAGGTTACGTCTGAATCCACAGAAGTGCACATTTGGCGCTATGATCGGGAAACTATTGGGATTCATCGTCAGCAGGAGAGGGATCGAGGTTGACCTAGTCAAAGTCAAAGCTATCACTAAAATGCTGCCACTGTCTACTGAGAAGGAAGTTAGAGGGTTCTTGGGTAGAATATAATATATCAGTCGGTTCATTACACAACTAACGCCTATCTGCACACCGATCTTCAAGCTACTAAGGAAGAATTCTCCCATTGAATGGAATGATGATTGTCAGGCCGCATTCAATAAAATAAAAACCTACCTCCTTAACCCACCTATGTTGGTACCACCCGAGCCAGGGAGACCACTCTTGATGTATCTCTCCACGACGGAAGTCTCGATGGGATGTGTCTCAACATGACGAGACAGGGACAAGAGAGCAGGTCATTTACCATCTAAGCAAGAAGTTTACTGATTATAAACACACTATTCTCTTCTGGAGAAAGCATGCCTGGCTCTTGTATGGGCTACTCAGAGGCTCCGCCACTATTTGCTATCTCAAGCCATTTTACTTTTAGCTCGAATGGATCCACTGAAATACTTGTTCAAAAAGTCAGCCCTCACTGGACAGACTGCACAATGGTAACTTTTATTGTCTGAGTTCGACATCACATACGTCACTCAGAAGTCGATCAAAGGACAGGCACTCACTGATCATCTTGCTGACAATCCTTTGCCAGAATATGAGCCTTTGAGAACTGAATTCCCTAATGAGGACATTCTGTTCATGATGGAAGACGATACCGAGGCAGCAGAAGAATCATGAGTAATGCACTTTGATGGGGTAGCTAATGCCGAGTGTCAGGGAGTTGGCGCCATTCTAATTTTGCCAAAAGGATCCCACGTACCCATCTCTGTCAAGCTCAACCTCCCTTGCACTAACAACATGGCTGAGTATGAAGCTTGTGTCGCTGGTCTACAAGTGGCTCTCGATCTGAATGTAACTCACCTTCAAGTGTTTGGAGATTCACAGTTAATCATATGCTAGACGAACGATGATTGGAAGACGAATGATGAGAAACCGATCCCCTACTATGAGCACCTTGAGGATCTGATAGCTTGCTTCGAGGATGTCACTTTCTCCTATGTCCCACGGATAAGGAATCGATTTGCCGATGCACTAGCAACGCTGGCATCAATGATAGAAATCTCGTATGGTGCTGAGATGAAGTCGATCATGATCGAGCAAAGGAATGAGCCAGCCTTCTGCCTCCAGATTGAGGAACCTACAAAGCCTGATGATGATCCATATTGGTTCTCAGATATCAAGAAATTCCTCAAGACACTAACTTTCCCTGAGGGTACGTCCAAGACGGACCAACGAACCATTCAACATTTAGCGGCAGGCTACGTCATTTATGGGGAATGCCTTTATAAGTGATCATACAATAACATCTTACTCAGGTGCCTTATAGAGAGTGAAGTAACCAATATCATGAAGGAGATCCATGAAGGAGTATGTGGAGCCCACGTCAGTGGTCACATGCTTGCTAAGAAAATTCTGCAGTAGGGATACTTTTGGACCACTATGGAATCAGATTGCTGCAAACATATTCAAAAATACTACAAGTGTTAGGAACACTCCAGTCTAATACACGTTCCTGCCATCGATCTTCACTATATGACCACTCCTTGGCCATTTACTACTTGGGGCCTTGACTTCGTCGGAATGATTATTTCAAAAGCATCAAACGAGCATCAATTCATCCTCGT
The DNA here is from genome assembly GCA_021018995.1 of Chloranthus sessilifolius. Classification (NCBI taxonomy): domain Eukaryota; kingdom Viridiplantae; phylum Streptophyta; class Magnoliopsida; order Chloranthales; family Chloranthaceae; genus Chloranthus; species Chloranthus sessilifolius. The sequence goes on along the minus strand of CM037594.1, from coordinate 85,551,833 downwards.
CGCCATTGAATACTTTACCAAGTGGGTAGAAGCGGCATCATACGCCAACATCACAGCCAGTCACGTTGAGAAGTTTCTCAAGAGTAATATTGTGTGCCGATTTGGAGTACCCAAGGATATCATCACGGATAATAGCACAAACTTTGTGAATAAGCGCATCCAAGCCTTCTGTGAGCAGTACAAAATCAAGGACCATCGCTCGTCACCTTATCGGCCTCAAACTAATGGAGCCGTGGAAGCTACGAATAAGACGGTCATTAGCATCCTTGAGAAGATGGTGTCACTTATCGAGATTGGAGCGAAATGCTGCCGTTTGCTTTATGGGCCTACAGAACGTCGATTCATATTGCTACAGGGGCAATACCATTCTCCCTTGTGTATGGAACTGAGGTCGTCCTACCAGTTGAGATTGAACTACCCTCTCTCCGAATCCTCATGGAATCAGGCTTATTCGAAGCAGAGAAAGAGAGAGAGATCCCGCTTTGAACATTTAAACTTATTGGACGAGAAGAGATTCCTAGACACTAAAGTTTACCAGGGGCAAATCACACACGCTTAGAATAAATGTGTCTGCGGTGGAGATCTAAAGATAGGAGACACTGTGTTGAAGATCTTCCCATCCCTCCATGCTGATCCGAAGGAAAGTTCAAGTCGAACTGGGAAGGACCTTATATCATTCGAGAGGTGTTGCCGGGATACGCCATCCGCCTCGCCACCATGGACGGAGATCATCTTCCTGAGCCCATCAATGCTGGATATGTTAGACGGTTCTATGCTTAGTCTATCGTGATAAGGTAAGTATTGGTAAAATAGATACGAGGCTGCTTAAGAACCACCCAAAGGAGGCCATCATTCCAAGCACAATAACCAAAAAGCATCCCTAAAAATGATGATATCTTTTGTTATCCCATTTTGAGCCTAGGCCTTTCTTTCAATGAACCACTTCCCTGAAAAAAGAGAGTATGTACATATATAAAAAAAAAAAAGAGAGAGGAAGTAAAGTCCCCATTAAAATCTAAAAAAATCGAAAAAAGTAAAAACTCAAAATAAGATTGTCTGAAATAAGATAAAGAAAAAAAAGAAAAAAATAGAAGAATCATGGGACATGTAAAGTAAAGCCCCTAAGGAAGAAATTATGTTGAGAAAACTGAAGCCCTATCAAGGAAACCCTTTTAGCCCAGCATACCTTCAAATCCTAACCTAACCCATGGCCAAGCTACACCCTAAAGAAAGCCCTCTTTTTAGGTTCGCAAGCAGTCATAATATATGTTAAGACAACACAAGCTGAGTTGTGAGATAACACCAGGACCCCATCCAACCAACTATGACAGAATCGACTTCTATGTCGTGGCTTTTGAAATAAAATGTAAAAAAATAAAAATAAAAATAAAAATACAAGCTCAAAGCAAGATGGACGTAGTGAAAACCCGAAAGGGCACTACGGGAAAAAACAATGAGTTTGTGCGGACCAGGTGAAAACCCGAAAGGGCGCTTGGGGTAAGAGAGCTAAGCCCATGGACGTGGTGAAAACTTGAAAGGGCGCCACGGGTAAAAAAGGAGATAAATAAAAAGAAAAAAAAGAAAAAAAGAAAAAGAGGAAGGATTTGAAATGATTGATTAATGTTTGCGGAGCCCTCTTGGTTACTCTCCCTGATCCCCTTTTTAGGGCCACTCATGCTAGTTCAAATCGGGCCCCGACCAGAATTATCTTTGTGAAACGGCTTCGTCAAACGTATGACCCAAGGAGAAAGGTTTGACTCAACCCAAAGGGATTGACATTCCGGCCTTGGTGAAACTGCTGAAACTCACTCAGGCCCGACCATATGAAAGGGTTCAGCTATGCTCAAAATGGGACCCATGACTTCACCTCACTGATAAGGCATCATCAAAAGAAAAGAAGAAGAAAAGCCAAAAAAAAAGAACAAAATAAATCAAGAAAAAACCAAATACAAAAAAATGTATGTATATATTTATACTCTTTCTCATGTACATAGTTACAACATCTTACTTCCATCTCAAAAATGAAGAAAAAGAAGAAAAATTCTCTAAAAAATAAAAATTCAAAAAATTCTACTCTTTCTACATAGTTAGAACATCATATTTCCATGTCAAAAATAAAGAAAAAGAATAAAAAAATCTTTGAAAATAAAAATCCAAAAAAATATATATAAATCTTGAAAAAATATATACAGGTAAAAGTTTGTTTCACCTCCTGTTAATTAGGATGTATTTGTTACTTATATAAACAAAAGAGGGACTGACATTTTCTCGAGAATGTGCAGGAATATCACATGGTCCAAAGCCTCAAAGTGGGCAACTTCTCAGTGATGGACAAATTAGATGAAGCATCTCACCACTGACGTCAGGGCTATTCAAAAAAAGATAAAATCATTTTGAAAAATAAAGAAATAAATCTGTATTTTTTTCATTTAAACTTTGTGTTTCTATGCACAGCTACGCACTCGCGTATTTTCGATGCGGTAAAATGTCAATATTTTACCGACAACGCAACTGTGCAATATTAATGTCCCAGGTATATGGTTCGCCTTGGATCCATGGATCCTATTTCAAAGTAGGAACGACGGTGTCAATTTCAGTCAAACAATCAATGCTTGGATTAGATTGATTCCATTGCTATATCTTCGCCCTGAACGCTCCATATTTTGGTTTCAGGTGAACTTGAGTGCCTTGTACTTCAAGTTCATCACATGATATTTTTGGAGGTGTAGACTCTTGGTCTGCACTGTCTAGGTGAGCACCCTATGGTGTTTGAGGTCCGGATAACTCCGTCCTCTAAAAGATCCATTGTTGGATTGATTTCAACCTGTTAAATACGAAACTATGTCAGACAACTATGTGCAAACATGCATGTAAAAGGGCTCATTTCTTTTTTTTTCTACAGGCTTAAACCTGTATAGGCAGCGGTATCCCTATAAAGAATACACTATGTGTCTGGGTATCCGTATGATAGTCGTTTGTTCCCGTAAATTATACCCGGGCAGGTCTGGGTTGGGGCTTCCATTGCCTTTGTTGTTTATCGCTCCTAATGGGTGCATGTTTATGTATAGTTGTTCATTTGTAACTTCATTGATGACGAAGGCCAAGATTGAGTATCCATCGATGGACACCCAATTATGACCCGGTCTTTTCGATATCACATGAACTTGAGTACGTTCGCTTCAGTTTTATCGCAAACTATTGCGGAGGCACGGGCTCTTGGTATGCGCTGCCTGGCCATGTGCCTCCCGAGATTCGAGGTCCAGATAATGCTTATTTTTTAAAAAAATTGGAAAAAGAAATCTTTGAAAAAAAGAAAAAAAAAAAGAAGAATAATTTGTGTTTCCCCACAGAGCTACGCACAAGCATAAGGCGGTAAAACGTCAATATTTTATTAGCAATGCAACTGTGCCATATTAAAGTCCTGAGTCTAAGGTTTGCCTCAGATCTATGGATTCTGCTTTAAGGTAGGAGCAACGGTGTCAGTCCCGGTCAAATAGTCAATGTTTCAATCGAGTCGACTCCACTGCTAAATCTTTGTGATGAGCGCTCTGTTTTGGATTCATATGAACTTAAGTGTCTTAAGCTTCAGATTCTCCGTTAGAAAAGGTTAATCGTTGGTTGAGACCAACCTATTGAGAATGAGATTACGTATCAATCAAACTATGTGCAACCATGCATCCAGAAGGGTTCATTTCCCCTTTATTTTTTGCAGGCTTAAACCTGTATTGGCAGCGGTATCCTTGTAAAGTGTATGCTATGCGTCTGAGTATCCATATGATGGTCGTTTATTCCCGTAAATTATACCCGGGCAGGTCCAGGTCGGGGTTCCATCGCCTTTGTTGCTTATCACCCCTAATGGGTGCATGATTATGCATAGTGAAATGATGTTTATGATCATTATTGGCAGAGACCAGGATTGGGTGTCCTTTTTAGGAGATATCCAATGTATGGTTGGATCTGTTCAAGATTATTTGAAGTTGGATGCTCTAGGTCATGTGGGTCTGGGGCACGTTTTTTGAAAATGGCACGCACTCCCCAAAAAGCGGTGCGACCTTTATTCGCTCTGCTCGGGTAGTCATGCTAAATAAACTTTGGGATCGATGGGTTTGCCTAAAGATTTTAAACCCTGCATTAGGCAGGGGCACCCATGAACAGTCAGATGGGGCAATCAAATGCCTCATAGGATTGGACACAAACTGTGGAGCCTTGCGAATATTTACTTCGCGCCTATCTTTGAATGTGGGTCGATCACCCCTCTTACTTGCAAAGCTGTTGTATTCAGAATGAATCTTAAACATCAAATACCTTCAAATCATCTCGAGAAGCAAATGTTTGGCCTGGCATAAAGGGCTTTCGTAACTTGTTCCACCTCGGTAATGCCCAGTAATATCGCTAAGCACTTGGGGACCGATTACCTTGAGAAATGAATGTTTAGCCTGGCATCCAGGCCTTTCATTTTCTCACCATGTTACTCTTCTGAAGTTTGAAGTTCATTTTGAATATAGTGGACCCGTTGGTAATACCTTAGGCCTCTTCGGATATCTCTTTTCTTTGACATTCGATCATTAGTGATCGGATACCACGGAGGGGCATCTGTAGACACCAAAATTTAGCCCAAAGCCTGATCGAAACACATTTCGAGGGAGGTGCACTTTTGAGCTATTGATAGCATGTATGGAACCCTTAGGAACCACCTTAGAACCCTTAGGAACCTTTCCAAACCCTTAGGAATCAACCTAGATCCCTTGGAAACCTACCCTGAATCCTTAGAAAGCAATCCTAACCCTTAGAACCCGTTCCAGACCTGAACCTAGTTTTCCCGAGCCATGGATGAAGAGTAGTGTATTGGGACTGGCTATAGCCATCTACTATGATCAAATCTTATACCATTAGAAAGTAGAGGTCTCTAACTTTCCAACGAGCTAAGAATCACCCCAATCAGAGTTGTACATCCAAAGATATGGCAATTCGAACCTAAAGAGCAAAAGTGTAATATCAATTGGCCCCCTTAGGGATTTGGCGCAACTAATAGTTGTGCCAGTTATATTTTTGCCTGACACAACTATTAGTTGCACCAAGCCACTTTCCCCAGGGTTTAAGCCTGGCGTAACTAATAGTTGTGCCAGCATTGAAGTGGACCCCACCTCGGGAAGCTAACTTCTAGGCTACTGTGTTGCACTGTTTTACTATACACATGCCTGGCACAACTAATAGTTGCGCCAGGCTTATGAACAGTGACTTCTAGTTTTGCCCTGAATTTTGTGTCTGGGGATTGACTTGTTGACCACCTGGGTCTTTGGGGTGTGTTTTGATAGTCTTGTTGCACCCTTTTACACCTTATTTGCAACCCATTAGGTGACTTAAGGCCCCACCCTATCATCCACCATTGGGGGACCTTCTCACATGTTTCAAGGCTCCAAAAACCCTAGGAATCCTTAGATGTGAGATTACCTAATTACTAAACCCAATTAGCATCTAAGTAGCCTACTAATGCACCATTTTCCTATAAATAGACCCCCCCTCCCCTTGGATTAAAGGTTGAGAAATTTTTTCTAAGAGAGAAAGATCTTAAGTGAGAAAGATCTTTCTCCCTTTGGTGCACCATTGTCCATGCAAATTCTAGAATCCATAATTCTTCCTTCAAGCCTTACATTTCATCCAAAAGCTCTAGGTTAAGCGTGTGCTACTCCTTAGCCTTCCTTCTCTACCTCTTAGCTACCAAACCTTAGGAGTTAGAACCCCATTCTCTACCATTCAAGCCTTCGAAAGCTTATCAAAGCAAACCAACGCAAGGCTCCTCAACGGTGCTACAAGGGCCCGAGGGCTCCGGCGCTCCCCTTTCTTCTCCTATCTCTTCTTTAGTTCTTCCCATCCTCCCATTTGTGTCGTTACACCGTCGAATTTTCGGTAGGAACGGAGGGGCACAAATAGGATTTAATGCCCATGTGAGCAAGAGGAAGCAATTTTCTTTTCTTTTACTTTACTTTTGTTTTGGCCATTAGTAGAGATCGTGTTAAGTAGATTGATTGGGTGCCTAACACCTTCCCGATCGATAACCGAAGCCCCTACCCAAGAGACTTTGGTGTGGACCGGATTCAGAGTCATATTTTTAGCACTTCGATGCTTATAAAAATCAACTAGGTTTCCTGTGACATCAAAAGCTCTGTGTTGCGACTCTATATTTTTGTTAGCGAGCGCATCGCCACAATGGGATCATCACAAATCCCACGGTTGCATAGCAAGAGAGTCCGTTCAATTTCTTGGTCACACACGAAGAAATCTAAGCTTCGAGATCGAGTGTGATGCATATACCAGAAATGTAAACATTTTTATGTTTTTCTTTTTTTTAATTTTTATTTTAGAAAGTAGGGAGAGAAAACAAATCTGAGCCTCTAACTTCTCTGTTTAGGGGAAGTGTTGAAACCTGTGACTTGCTACTCCGAGTAAACTTGCAAAAGACTAAGAAGTGATCAAAGAAAGTAAAAATATAATGAAAAATAAAAATAGAGACAAATATTGGCTTTCGAAATAACAAAAAAAATAAAATAATAAAGAATAATATCCGCTTCTCCGGCAACGACGCCAAAAACTTGTTCGGTGCCTTTTATGGTACTAAAGTCTTAACCTATTGCAAGCGCATAATAAAAATTGTAGCACTCGTATAGGATTGTTCTCACGAGGAAGGAGATTATTCTGATATATTTTTTTCTTTTCTTTTAAAAACTTATATTTATCTTTTAAGATCTCAAACTACTGGAGAAATATAAATAAATGAATGATTTGTTTAAACTAATTGCAGAAAATAAAACTAAATCCTCCTCCTTCCAGATTATGGTCGTCAATCACAATCCTTCAATTCTCAGATACTTATAAAATAAAATACCGTTACACCATATCTCAGTCCTCTAGAATTTGCGCGTCAATCAAAAACTAAAATTCCTTTACATAGATTTATACTAATCAACAATCTTCCTAGAATTTAGGCGTTAATCAAACTCAAGGAAATTGAAGATGGAAAAGTAAAACTGTTACACTAATCTGCAAATTTTCAATCTGAGTCATCAATTCAAATAAAAAACTTTTGTTTACAAAGTAGTAAAGTGCATGAAAATAAATATAAACTAGAAAGCAATAAAAAGATCTTTCATCCCCTAGTCACAGGTGTCAATTGCTTCTAAGAAATTACGGATACTCTACTTTAATCTTTCAACTCCCAATTGCAGTCATCAATTGCTCTTGAGAAACCTTAGATATCTAAACTATTCTAAACTAAAGTTGATCAAAAGAAAACCTAACCTCAGTCATCAATTGATGCTGAGAGTTCCTTCGATAACTCTCCTCCTATGCCGAGTTCTCTTATTTATAGATCATATAGAGTCGATTTACATTATTCAAATCCTAAGAAAAGAAAACGACTAAGAATAAAGGATTCCTGACATAACTCTACTTCTAATCTTAATTCTTCCCTAATTTGATTGATAGATGTGCTCAGGATTTTTCTTCTATTTCAACAATAGAGTTCTTTTAAGAGTCTTTCGTCAATCTTCTCAGATCCATGATTTATTAGACTTCTAATTCTAGATGTCTTCTAATTATATGCATGGTGGTGTAAGTCTCACATTCAATAGCAACATGAGCTTTCATTCTTGCAAAATCGTGATCACGATTTCTCTTTTCAACCCAACTCTCTCTCTCTCAGTATGATCTCCCAATACGAATGATCGCAAGCCTCTTGTATCGCATTCTTCTTGAAACATCTTTTGAAGAATCGTAATTTATGATTTCTTGTTTTCTCTTCAGCTTTGGTTAATCATCTTTTGTAATTTCTTACTTTACTAGCTTCCAAGTACGATTTGAATCGCCTTCTGCGCTCGATCTTCTTTCTTACTATTTTTTGAGTCCATTTTGACGAAGATTAATCATTTGGATCTTACTTGTTGTATGTTTTTAATATTCGCACATCATTATCTTGTTAGTAGAAAATTGGGGTCTAGCATCACTAAGTTAAGGGTGATAAAATAGCATATTCTGTGACTGATCATTCGCGCCTAAAAATCAGCAAGAAAACCCATCATCGCGCTTGAAAATTAGTAAAAGATCTTGACTTTGACAGGTCGAGAATGGAGCTTGACCGGTCGAAGTTATATATATAAGAAAGGCCCCTTCTGCTGTTGAGTTCTAACCGATCGAAATGGATATTTTGACCAGTCAAAAATCAAATTTTTGAAGCTAAAAGGGCCTCCGTTTGTCCATATTAGCATTCTGTGTTTTTATGCAAACTTCATTCAGCCATAACTTTTTATATACAGCTCGGAATCCGTAGATTATTAGCTCGTTGGAAAGCTAGGAAAGTCTTCTTTCCAATGGTATAGGCCTAATCTCTAGAAAATCTATATGTAAACTTTGGAATCCTTTTTTCTCTCTGCTGTTCTGGTTGGTTCTTGCTGTAGCTTCAAGATTATACCACTTTTAAGGCCGATCACACCCCCAAACCTCAACTTTGCTAGTCCTCGAGCAAAGGCAAAATTTTAAAACTAAAGCTAAAACCTACTCTATGAAAATAAATGCCACTTTCGTAGGAAGCATGATTGCACTTACTGTATGCAACAAGCCTTTAAACCCCTAGGTGATCCCTAGTGGAGGAGTTGTGTCTCTTGAGGGTTTACAGTAATGGTACCCACAATCTTCCAAAATAGTTTTTGAAACCATTGGTAAAATGAGTTTTCAAAACCGGTTTTCATAATGTATATACTTTTGAAAAAAAAAACAGTAATTGCTTTAACTCGCAAACTTTCATTCTCAAATACCAATGCCGAATTAAGTGTATTGTTGTTTATTCAAACTAACCCAATGCTTCGATCCTTGGATAAATCGTTCATTCATGCGTAGAGTGAAATGTGTGTGCCTACCAATGCTCAAATCTTTTTATTATGAGATCAGTCCCAACTAGGAAGCGTCGGAACCCAAGTCTCGACTCAATCCTCACCTTAGGTTTACACTCAAAACAGATTCGCTCTGATGAATGGTTCATTTTTTGCACACATGTGAGAGAAAATTACAATGCAAATAAAAAATGTCTCACATGATATAAAAAATATGGTGCATCAAAGAATAAAAAGATATATCTCATAAAGAAAGATATTTGTATCCTAAGCACGTTATACTAAACACCATAGACATTGCACTGTCACTCTCCACAAGGCATTTACCACTCAAGATTGGATCAAGAAGGTGTTTTTCTTGGTTGTATTGGGGCTCGGGTAAGGTTAAGAAAGAAAAAGAAGTTCAACTCAAATTTCTCTAAGAAACCAAGAAAATAAACACAATTTGATTTTCTAACTTTGCACTCTTTCTTTTTCGGATTTTTCAGAATTTCCCTTTTTCTTTTGTTACTTCTCTTTTCTTTCTACTCCTTTTAGCTTTTCATTTTGAAATCACCTCATATTTTTCATTTTTCTCATTTTTTACCTTTTTCTCATCTTCTTTTTTTCTTTCCCTTTTTCATATAATTTTCTGTCATATGCTCCCAATAAACAACACTCTCATGCCTCTCTACTTACTCTCATCCCTCGTTCCTAATTTCTCAAAGATTGAAGGGTAAAACTTCATATTTCATAAATGGTGTCGAGATATGATTAACATGGCTTATCAAGAAATATATAAAGGCAAAAATAATTTTTAACAAGGTTCAAACCGGGTACAAAAAGGTAAATCTGTATGAGGTGGGGCCTTTTAGGCACAAGATAGCTAAAGACAATCCTCAATCACTTCCTCTCAAGGTGATAAGAATGTCTATTTATTTCGAGTTAAAGTGCAATGTGTTCTAGTATGATGATACAAAGAATGCGAAGTAAATAAACTAATAGATAACGTATGAGATTAAGCAAGTAAGCAGATATTCAAAGACGCTCTGAATTTATATGCACATATCAAGAATGAGAAAACAGTTCTAAAGCTCATTGGGTATATATAGTCTTTCCTAGGATCTTCATATTCAAAATTCAAACTAATCCGTTGATTTCCGGACCTAAGCATGGTATTTGTGCAATCAATTTTTCTAAGCATGAAATTCAGACTGATCTTTAAATGTTCACAGTGGAATTAATAATCCTAGAAAATAGTGTAGACACTCCAATTTTTCCCTCTCAGAGTATACAAACTTGTTCAGTCAACCTTTGACCTTGCACACGATCTCTGAAAAAGGACTGACCTTCTCCGAAGACCTTAAAACCTAAACACAGGGACTATATACTGAAACAATAGTATATGGCTAAAGCACAGGTTGAAACAATAGCTCTGCAACTCGGACCCAACTCGACCTCGGAAGATCCCGGATTCTGCATCCTCACAGAGGCATGCAATTGGTCCCAAGTTGGACCAGACCTGTTCTTCCCGCGGGCTGCCATAAGACCTGATTCCGCACTCTGTTTAGCACGCGCAATCAGATTGCAGCACCACCACTGCCGCGCAATTGGTCCAACTTTGACCAGTCCTCCAATTTTCATAGACCGCTTGAAGACCTGATTAGGCGCCCTCACCAGCGCATGTAATAGATTACAGGCTCCATTATCAGCGTGCCATCGGTCCCTAGTTGGACCTGGTCTCTAATCCCCATGACAGCCCAAACTCCCTGGTTACGCGCATGCACGCATGCGCATAATTGAATTACACACTCTCCATAGGGCGCGCAATTAGTTCCAACTAGATTGAAACTAGGACACCAGCTGAGCCAGTCAATCGGTCATTCCCTTAGGCGGTGACAGACCCAAAATCAATTAAGCGCCCTAGACGATGCGCACAATTGAATTAAACTCTCCAGTACAGGCGCGCAATTGACAAATTGCACACTTGCACTCGAGCACGTAATTAGCTCGATACCTATAAAAAGACCCCTCCTACCTCGTCCAAACACATGAATTCACATATTGAAGTCTCGAGTTCCTTTCCTCCAAGGCTAGGATTTTAAGACTCCCTCTGCGGCGCATAGCTTCAGGAAATCTCTCTTTAGTTTTTTAGTCCAAATTTCTAATTTCTAGTTCTAGTTCTTAATTTTCTTTCTAATTCCTAATTTTTTTTCTAATTCTTAATTTTCTTTCTAGTTCTTAATGCTAGTTGGAATTCTTCATTCTAGTGTTAGTTTCAATTCTCGATCTCGATTTTTAACTCCTAATTCTCAATTCTAAGTTCAAATTAAGTTTTTAATCTTCAATATTTATAAAATAATCCTTAGCCACCAAATTTGCTCAAGGTATCCGAAAATGGGGCTGATCCTCCTTAGCATAACGGGCCACAACCCCTTTTTTAATTAGACTTCTAGTAGGATTAGGAGACTAGGTTAATTAGACTCCTAATAGGATTAGGAGACTAGATCAATTAGACTCCTGATAGGATTAGGAGAGTAGATCAATTAGACTCCCAATAGGATAATACTAGGTCAATTAGAATTCCAGTAGGATTAGGAGATTAGATTCATTAGAATCCTAGCAGAACTAAGAAGGCCAAACTAGTTATATTAATGGAAACCCAAAACTGCTGAAGTTGGCCAACTGATGTTCAATAAAGGAGTTCAACCTGCAAGCCCCCCACTGTGCTTAAAGTGCGATCAGTGACATGTTGCAGCGTCGATAAACATCTGTAGCTGGTGATCGCCTAAACCCAGGTATTCTTCATTTAAAATTTTCCTTTTCCTTTCAACAATTTAATATTTCTTAGTTCATTACTCCATCGTCCCTTGCCAAAGTCCACTCGGACTGAATTGGGCCACTTCTTTCAGGGACTGAAAGGAACCCAGAAAAAGCGCATACCAATAGACTGGCGATCGCGATGGGACTCTTTTTGCTAGGGTTGCCCTAATTTAATTAGTTTTATGTTCTTATTGTGCAACCGTGGGCTCTCACGAGTCCGTCGCGACGATGTGCTCCTTGCTACAAACTAGACTCGCCACCTGGAGCTTTTTGTGTCCCGAGAAACCTAAATCAATATTATATGTACTGAAGTGCAAAAATATAACTCTGATTTACCGATTCACACCAAAAGCTCTTGGGTAGGTGCTTCGGTTATCGATCGAGAAGGTATTAAGAACTCGATCAACCCGCTCGAAAGCGATCTCTACTTATGGCCAAATGAAAGGAAAAATAAAAATAAAAATAAAGAGAAGCACTTCCTCTTGCCCAAAGGCCCTATGATCCTATCAAGCTCTTCGTAAATATAAAAAATTCGGCAGCGTAACGGCTTGAATCCTTGGATAAAGGAAAAGCAAAGAAGGTAGAGGGGAGCTCTCGGGCCCTTGTAGCACGGCTGTGGACCTTTTCGTGGGTGCACTTGATGAGCTTCCAATAGCTAGAGAGGTTAAAAGATGGGTTCTAACCTATAAGGTTTGGTAACTAAGAGGTAGAGGAAGCAGGCTAGTGGGTAGTTCTACTAAATCTCTAAGGTTTATGATGGGTAATGGAATGTAAAATATGAACTAAAGTTCTGGAATTTGAATGGTTTTGGTGCACCAAAGGGGAGAAGGGGATCTCGTAATATATTTCTCTCTTGAAAAATTTTCAAGCCTTTGCAAAGGGAGGGGTGGATCTCTATTTATAGAAAAGGAGCGGCTTAGGAGGGTGCTTAAGAGCTAATGTGATTAGCCCTTAGGTAATCCTATATCTAAGGATTTTGGGTTTTTCAAGGTCATGGATAGGTGTGAGAATGGATTCAATGGTGGATGAATGACTAGGGGGTTGCAAATAGGTTAAATGGGAGTACAACAGTCCTAAAGAAACCCACCCTAAATATGGGGATGGCCAACAAGTCAAACCCCCAAAGTGAAATTTGGGCAAAATCTCACAGTTACTATAGCTAACCCTAGCGTGTATATTACACACGCTAGGCATATGTATAGTGCCTATGAGAAGTTTAGAGCCCGCTGTGGGGCCCATTTACCTTAGCATGTATATTATACACACTAGGCCAAATTCCTCTAGAAAATGGCCTAGCATGTATAATATACACGCTAGGCAAAATTCCTTTAGAAATGGCCTAGCGTGTATATTATACATGTTAGGCAAAATGCCTCTAGCTCTGCCCCAAACTCAAATCGCCATAACTTTTGATGTATGACTGAGATCGGGACGATTATTGGCTCATTGGAAAGCTGGGAACATCTACTTTCCAATGGTGTATGATTCATACCGAGCAAAGGTCACAGTCATCTTTGGCACAACTCTTTCCAACCATTGCCCGGGAGGGTTTGAAACTGGTGTGGGAAGGGTTTTAGGGGTGCAGGGTTAACTCCCAAAGGTCGGGCATAGGTTCCTAAGGGTTTAGGTTGAGTTCTAATGGTTTGGGATGGTTCCTAAGGGTTTGGGAAGGTTCCTAAGGGTATGGGAGAGGCTTATCAGAAGCTCGAGGGTGCGCCCTTCTCAAAGTATGTTTCGATTAAGCCTTGGGCCAAATTTGGGTGTCTACACTTATTTATTTATTCTTTGCACAGACTCACACAGTTTACTCAGCTTTTGAAAAAAAAAAAACTATTTTAAAATGTCAGGCATCAAAAAATTGAACTTTAATATTGACCCACCCTCATGGGGCTCCCATAGCAACCCCGAGTATAATGTTAGTCCATCTCCATGGATAGCGTCGTGCCCAGGTAAACATGGTTAGTGAGAGCGAAAAATTCCCCTTCGCTCCACAAAGCACAAATCGCAATAGCAATAGCAACGGAGATGAAGGCAATCCAAGATACACCGCTGGCCAGATTATGGACCTCACTGCTCAAAAGCTAATGAAGGGAGGAGAAGAAGTCGATGCCCTGCGACATGCCCTAGTCGAGATATACGAAGCTGTCATGGATCAGAAGCGGGTTAACGAATGACAAGTCACTCTGCTGAACAGACGAGAATAAAGGACGACGACTCCTTCAACTCCCTCGACACATAACACATGCACCCCTCGCACCTCCTTTGATAACAACCATTGAATACAACCCTCTCGAGAGGCACCTAAAAAAGACACCATCGTAAATACAAACGACCTCCCCCGACTTCTAGACGAGTACATGGTTAAGAGAAAGCGTTCTAAACAATCTTTCGGATTCGACAGATTTTGCTGAGACTTGGACTTCACTGTACCCGTCAGGTTCAAACCACCCAAATTCAACAAATATAACGGTATGGGAAACCCAAACCACCACTTCGTCCTATTCTGTAACGACTGTCGACCAATCTGCACAAATCATGGGCTCCTGATTCATTACTTTCAGAGATCTCTAGACGAGGAGGCCTTCAATTGGTTCACCGCTCTACCTTTGATAAAAATCGAGACATTCGAAGACTTAGCTGATAGATTCCTAGACCAATACAATCACCTAACTCACGAAGAAATCAGCCTCACTGATTTGATGACCACCAAACAAGAAGACAATGAAGACGTCATGACCTTCACTAATCGCTAAAGGAGGTTTGCCACCTGAACGGGGAATCAAATAAAAGAAAATGATATGATAGAAATCGTGATCAGTAATATCCGAGAGCCTCTTTGGAGTGTTCTCTTACTAAGAGACTACCCCGACTTCACAAGCCTCTATCGACGTGCTTTACGCATAGAGCGTCGCTTGACGAATGGGGACCTTAATCTCCCTACACTAACATCCAACGGACCCTCCTCCAATGACCCTGAGACAAACACCCTAAATGAGACTCTAAGCCCTGAACAAATAAACATAAACCAAGGACAAAACCAAACAAACCCTCAACCATACCACCCATATGACCAAGCTCAAGATCTATACACAACCTATACCTTGACCATAACAAATCCCTTTGTCCTAACCAGGATCCAAACCAACATCTCAATGCCACGCAAACCAACACCACCTTCTACAACCCATTATTTGACTAAACCCCAGAAAGCCCACAACTCGCGTACAACACCATACTAACCAACCTTGTTTTTTACGACCCCTTACCATACCATACTCAACCAAACCTCCAATCAAACTCTACACCTCCAACCGCTTCTGCCGCATTCCACCCGGCTAGTATAATCCGTAGAATTAAACCTCCCTCAGAGCACATCCGTACTATTCATTCACAACAAAGTAACCTTACCCCTTGTGCCATCAAAACTAAAGTCACCTTTCACACTGAAGCTTAACCAATCACTAAACCTATCCCAATTCAACCTACCACCAAACTTATCCTGACTCAACCTATCACCAAACTCACTCCGAATCAACCCATCACTAAAATCGACACACCTATTCCCAAACCAACTCAACCAATCCTCAAAATCAATAAACTTATCCTCGAACCAACTTAACCTACCCCCAAACTCGATAACTTACCCACCAATGAGTCAACCACTGTGCTCCCCAAGCCTACATCTAAATCAACCTTACGATCAATACCAGGACAAACTTACATACCGGTTTCAGAAGAAATTTCATAACCAATCCACCAACGTACTACGAGACCATTTATACTTTAACCGAACACAAGACTAAGCTTCGAACCTAAACTTATAATCGAATCTAAACCCCTAATCGAACCTACTCTGAAATTAATCCCCGAGCCCAAACGCATCATCGAGCACATCACCCTACTAACCTTAAACTCAGCCCTTGAACTAATCCCTACATCGACTTCAAGACATGAACTCATTGCCTCACCCACTTCAAAACATGAATTCATTAATAAACTTTTCATCACCCCACCAACTTTAGAATCAACTTCTACGACTCAGAATCTAAACTCACTACCGAACTCATCACCTCACCCACTTCAAACCAAAACATGAACTCATTGCCCCACGAATCTGACTTTGCTATCATACATACTGCTGAACCACCCATTGAACCAATCTCGAAACCAATTCACTAATAAATCACCATATTCACTTCGAACCTTGAACTCAATCCACCAACTTTGAAACTAAATCTCGAACCTAAACCTACTACCAAACCTTGTGTTGTCACCAAACCTAAACCAATCATCAAACCTAAACTCATCATCAAACCAAAACTGATCACCGAACACAAATCTATCATCAAACCTCAAACTATTGTTGAGTCTAAAGCTATCATCGAACATGAACTCATTACCGAAATCGAATCTATCATCAAACTTGAACCCCTCATCCAACACGAACCCATTATCGAGACTAAAACTATCATCGAATACGAACCTATCGCCAAACATGAACTTACTAGCAAATTTGCACCAGCCTCTACGACATCGATGGTACCCGACCCTAAGCCAACCACCGGACCTGTCAATACACTAACCCACCAAACCATCATTCCTCCCACTTTCAAAACCAGATCAAACTTGAATCTTATGACTCAGATCAACATCAAAGCTAACATCTCAGCTATTCCTCAAACCTCACAATATAAAATTGACATCACAACTGAAATTCCATTCAAATCTCATATCAAAATCTCCATAGACCTCAACCAACACTCCTATGGAACCCCAACCAACAAAACTACCATACCAAACTCTCGACACTAAACCTCCTCCAAAAATTATAAATAAAACTTTAAAACAACCTCACGATAAACCCAAAGTGCCAATCAAACAAAACAAACATAATCAAACAAAACCATACCACCCCACACGGAAGAAAGGTCCACCTTGGCCTATGCCCTCGCGACTCCTCCTACTCTACCTCTACCTTAGCTTATCATTACCTCTATAACTCCAATTGATTCCACTCCAAATTCATCGGCAAATAACTTTCCAACAACTCGAACCTAACAACTAAAAGCTCCACCTCTACGAGATGCCTCACCCTATCGAAAAATTAAAGATGGTCCCTCCTGACAAGGAGGCCCCGACCATAAAAGATTTATAAAAAAAAAAAGTTAAAAGACGTCACACCTATTTCAACAAATCTCACATCAGTCAGAACACAAACCTAAACATAACATCTCTCATCCCAGATCAATCAGATCAGGAGGGATCGAGGACCCTAAAATAATATCATCTAATCGAATTGTCACTCTGACCATTAAACATGCTCCACCAAGCGGACTTCCTGAGTTAGTCCCTTACTTCAGGAACTGATGCTGTATCTTAAAATAATAATAATAATAATATATACAAAACAAAAAAAGTATATACTCAAAAATAAAATAAATACATAAACTTTTCAAAATATATAAATATATATATATATATATATATGTGCGTGTACTTAAAAGCACAAAAAATATTCTTAGACCCAACAACATCCATGACCCTAAATTTTGTGTCCAAATCCAAAATTTACTTTGACTGGAAATTCTATGCTAAGAAGCTAGTGCTAAGAAACAATGCCTACACAATCGCCTCACCTAAAGGAAATCAAATACCACGCGAGAAATACTTATATTATCTCGACAACATGGCAAGGAAACAGTTATAGGGGAAGGACGTCCTAAACCTTGCAACGATATTCATAACTCAATGACCATCATGTCTCGTAGCCTAAACAGGCATACTCACACATATATCACCTTCGTAGTCATCGCAAGGCATTCACTAGTCATAGGTCATTATTCTTTTGAACCATTTTGAAAATTATCTGACTCATTGACCGCCCTCCTATTCAGGCAAATTAATCGAAAGGACTAGTAGATGATAGAACTCTTTTTCTAAAAAGTAGAAAACTCTAGATTCTCATGTACCCTCTTCAGCCATTGGAGTCGATGTTTGAGCAGAAAAAAATAAAAGTGCAAGGTTCCATCAAACCTCATAATTCTTGCGTTAGCAGGTTGTTAAAATATATATATATATATATATATATATATATATATGCAAATATATGCAAGGTTCCATCAAACCTCATAATTCTTGCGTTAGCAGGTTGTTAAAAAGAAATATATATATATATACACACACACACACATAATTGAGAGAGAGTAATATGAAGAATGAACGGTCAATAAATTCAGGGAAATATAAGAAAATAGTGAGGGCATTCCTAGTAATCTTATTAGGGAAGTATAAGCAAGTCGCAAGGGCATCCCTGACATCTTCACACAACTAGATATCGCCGTACGGTGGTAAGAGGACAAAACTCCTGCTAACCAAAGAATTTGATGATTTGATGGTGCTGGACCATGATGGAGAGCTCAATTATGACACTGCATTATCCACCCAAGAAGAAAGTAGTTGACTACTATTTCAAAAGTCGGTTGAATGAGAAGCTACCATCAGATCAATAAATCTTATCTCTTCTTCACCCTTTATTTTCTCTTCGGACAATGAGTCAAATGACTTTCAAAATCTCTTTCAGAATAAAATCGAAAACTTTCGAATGATAAGCGATGCAATCACCCATTACCTACCATTCACCTCAATCCTGCTAAAAGCTATGATACATGACGATCATTCAACACTTACACAATCAAGCCCGACATATGGCCAAAATAATCAAATTACTTCCCAATGCGAGAGCATCATAAATATACTCCAGGACATCTGTGAGGCTGATAAAAGTTCTACCGTCACTTGACACTGGGATATTTTTTTAAGAGCTCTCGCACCATGGTAGCGATACTCAGGTCACGAGACCGACACCCCAAACTGAGGCATTTTTTATTTTATTTTTAGTTTGTTTCTTACTTTTCCACCATGGGACCCAAAACAAATGTCCAAAACAAGACAACAAGAAAAACATAATAACAAACATGAACAAGCATAAACAAAACAAACACTTCAAATTCCTCAAGAATAATAAAAAAATAAAACCCAACAAACAAATCAAAATAAACAAACAAAAAATACAACCAACAAAAAGTCACACAAAACAAAATAAAATCACAGTAAAAATCATACAAAAATCAAAGGGGAAACTGCTCCACCACAATCCCATCGTGATCAAATCATGCCCCAATACCTGCCACTTTCTCCACTACGGTAAATAATCCAATAACATAAAATGACAAAAATAAAATTATCGCTCATAATCCCATCGCCATAACACAACCCAAAAATTTCAAAACACCTCCTAATGCCCTATCACAATCAAACCACTAGAACTCTAAATAATAATAATAAAAATAAACAATAAAAGTCTCATCACGACACAAAAGTAAAAAATAATGACAGCAACACCAGAATGATGACAAAGTAGCCACAAGATAAATCATTCCGCGCTACTTGTCCCACCACGATCGGAATCACTCTCCCTTGTCCCATCGCGTAACCCCATACACCAACCAAAGGGAGAGAGCCATTGATATCCCATCACACATCCCTACAATAACACGTCCCATCGCGACAGAACGCACATATACCCAACGCTATCCCAATACCTAAGTTAATTAGCCTAAATCAGCCACGCCCTCATGTCCCATCATGACGCTAAAGCCCCACAACACCACCAAGGCCAAAGGCAAGTCCCGTCGCAATCTCAAGACGCCATTCAAACTGACTCAAACCCATCATACAACCAAAGATTTGTTAAAGGAAGAAATACACCATTATTGTCCCATCACGATGTCAAAACAGCCAAGGAGTCATCAACCGAAATGCCCCATTGCATAACCACCAAGTCCCGTCGCAACCCACCAAGGCACACAACCAGGAGGGGAGACTCAACCAATGTGCCATCGTGAAAAGCAATGAGCCGAACCCCCCAAGTGTCTCATCGTGCAGCATCGCCAAACTCCATTACAACAGAAACATACAATCACCGACAAAAGAAGAAAGAAATTTCTCCGACATCCCATCGCACCCAACAAATATCAAGTCCCGTCGCGAGCCTCTCATCATGCGCCCTGGTACCCACCGCATAACCACCACCAAACAACACCAACGCCCCATCGTAGGACAAACTAGGAAAGTTTACCCTCTCCTTCACTCGATATTCCTTGTAAAATATAAGTAGCTAATATTAAGTCAAATATTTTCAAAACCCGTCTCTCTCAACTCATGCTCCCATAGTAGATAATCATCAGTACTCACGAGAAGATTAAACAGAGTATTCGGCATACCAAGTGTCGCCTTGATAACCACAGAAACAGTCGGGTCCACAAATCCTGTTATGGTGGATTTGCTCAGCGACGTCTCGGAAGCCACATTTTCCACCGTTTTACCACTAAATTGATCTTAAGTTAAAATTTCCAAACTTTCAAAAAAAAAAAAAAAAATGATAATAAATAGACCCCCTATCTATCAAAATTCACTTCTCACCACTCCAATCCGTTCTTTCCCCTGAGAAATCGAACAATGAGTATGCTCAACTCTAAGGAACCACAAATGTCCGCTGGAAAGGGACTCCTAACACGCCACTGGTGTGAATAATGACACGCCCGATCTGACATGACTTGCGAAAGCCTTCGCCATTACACGATATTACATCTTATTATTTGGTCACTTGACCTTGTCTCGGGACATTCGTATGATGCCCCCCGCTACCACTTTAGCACCATTTTCCTCTTGTTTGACTGCCACTTACAGTAGATCATGCAATGTGATGGATGCCACTTGCACCCACGAATGAGGATATACCTCTCGATTGCATCAATTTCTCCTGTTTGACTACCACTTATAGTAGGTCGCGACATGCGACGGGATGCCACTTGCACCCACAGATGAGGATGCACCTCTCGACAACTAGCACTGGGCCCCCGAATGCTCCTTCTTATCTTGCACTGATAAATAAGAAAGCCAAGCACTTTATGTCAGCACCCCAGTTCACACTTGTGATTTCTCGAAGAAATGAGAAGGCACCTCGGAAGAGGGGTGTCTACTTCTTCGATGCATTCTTATTCTACAAGAACGCGCCGAATAGGGGCATCTATAGACACCCCAATTTTGCCCTCTCAGAGTATACAAACCTATTTGGTCAACCTTTGACCATGCCCACGATCTCTGAAAAAGGACTGACCTTCTCTAAAGACCTTAAAGCCTAAACATAGGGACTATATACTAAAATAATAGTATATGATCGAATCATAGGCTGAAATAATAGCTTTGCAGGTCAGATCCAACTAGACCTCGGAAGATCCCAAATTTCGTGCCCTCACAGAGGCGTACAATTCGATTGCACCCACATATGCATGCACGCAATTGGTCCCAAGTTGGACCAGACCTGTTCTTCCCGCGGGCTGCCATAAGACCTAATTCCATGCTCTGTTTAGCACGCGCAATCAGATTGCATGCCCCACCACTGGCGCGTAATTGGTCCAACTTGGACTAGTCCTGCACCTTTCGTAGACCGCTTAAAGACCCAATTACACACCTTCACCAGCATGTGTAATAGATTACACTCTCCATTATCAATGCATAATCGGTCCCCAGTTGGACCTGGTCTCTAATTCCCATGACCGCCCGATCTCCCTTCTTATGCGCATGCACGCACGCGCTTAATTGAATTACGCATTCTCCATAGGGCACGCAATTAGTTCCAACCAGACTGGAACTAGGACACCGATTGAGCTAGTCAACCGATCATTCCCTGAGGCGATGACCGACTCAAAATCAATTAAGTGCCCTGGACCATGCACACAATTGAATTAAATGTTCCAGTACAGGCGCACAACTGACAAATTGCGCACTTGCTCCCGAACTCGTAATTAGCCCGATACCTATTAAAAGACCCCCTACCTCATCCAAACACACGAATTTACATATTCAAATCTCGAGTTCCTTTCCTCCAAGGCTAAGATTTCGAGACTCCCTCTGTGGCACATAGCTTCAGGTAATCTCTCTTTAGTTTTTCAGTCCTAATTTCTAGTTACTAGTTCTAGTTCTAGTTCTTAATTTTCTTTCTAGTTCCTAATTTTCTTTCTAGTTCTTAATTTTTTTTCTAGTTCTTAATGCTAGTTCAAATTCTTCCTTCTACTTCTAGTTCTAATTCTCGATCTCAGTTTTTGACTCCTAATTCTCAATTCTAAATTGAAATTCAATTTTTAATCTTCAATATTTACAAAATAATCTTAAGCCACCCGATTTGCCCAAAGGAGCTTACGGAGGGTACCAGGGAACGAGGCCGATCCTCCTTAGCATAATGGGCCACAACCCCTTTTTTAATTAGACCCTTAGTAGGATTAGGAGACTAGGTTAATTAGACTCCTAGGAAGATTAGGAGACTAGGTTACTTAGACTCCTGATAGGATTACGAGAGTAGGTTAATTAGACTCCTGGTAGGATAAGGAGACTAGATCAATTAGACTCCCAGTAGGATCAGGGGACTAGGTCAATTAGACTTCCAGTAAGATTAGGAGATTAGATTCATTAAAATCCTAGCAGAAGTAAGAAGACCAAACTGGTTAGATTAAAAGCAACCCAAAGTTGATGAAGTTGGCTGACCGACGTTCAGTAAAGGAGTTCAACCTACAAGCTCCCCGCTCTTCTTAAAGCGTGATCAAAACCGAAGCCATTATTAAAACTAAACCCATCATTACACCCAAACCTATCATCAAACCTAAACCTGTTATCAGACCCAACATTGTCACCAAACCTAAATCTTCCATCGAGCATAAACTTGTCACTAAATCTAAGCCTATCATCAAATTTGAACCAATCATTGAACTTAACCAGACATCAAACCCAAACATAGCATCAAACCAAAACCTGACATCAAGCTTGAACCTAGAATCGAACCCGAGCATGGACCTATCATCAAACTTAGAGTTGAACCTATCATCAAACCTAAACTAATCATCAAACCTGAACTTGTCACCAAATAGGAACTGATCAAATCTGAACAAATCATCGAATCTACCTCTACAACATCAATATCAACCATTGAACCTATCAATAAACCAATCAAAAACTCCATCACTCCTTCCACTCTCGAAACTAAACCAAGCTTAAATCCTATGACCTCGATCAACATCCAAATCAATATGCCACCAAATCCTCAAATCTTGCCACAACATGAAGTCAACGTCACAACTAAATTCGTTTCTGATCACTAGATCAAAATCTCCATAGACCTCACGATCAAAACCTTCACAGAACTCCAACCAACAAAACTACTTCACCAAACTCTCGATACTAAACCTCCTTCAAAAATTACAAACAAAACATTAAAATAACCTCACATTAAGCCCAAAGTATGCATCAAACAAAACAAGCATATTCAAACAAAACTTAGCCTCTCCACACGAAGGAAAGGTCAACCTTGGCCCACACCTTCACGCCTCCTCCTCTTGCTTTACCTTTGTCTTGTCCTCTCATTAACTTTACAACACTAACATCCCTCTCAAAGGTTTTCGCTCCAACTTCACCCGCAAATAACTTTCCAACCACCCGCGAACGACCCTAAAGAACCCTCTAACAACTCTACGCACCAACTCTACGAGTTGCCTCACTTCATCGAGAAACTAAAGAAGGTCCCTCCCGACAATGAGGCTCCAATCATAAATGATTTATCTAAAGAAGAAATTAAAAGACTCCACACCGTATTTGATAAATCTTATGTCATCCAAACCACAAACTTAAACATAACATCTCTCTCATCCTAGATCAATCAAATCAAGAGGGATTGAGGTCCCTGAACCAGATCACCCAACTGTCATTTCGTCCATTCGACCTTCTAAGTCAGTTTCTGCCTATGGAACTGATGCTATACCGTAACACAAAAATAATAACAACAAAACAAAAATACAAAAAACAAATAAAAAAATAGAAAAAGAAAAAGTCACAAAAACTAAAAGTATAAATGCCCAAAATGTAAATACTCGAAAATAAAAATTCTCTTTTATACCCTAAACCCTTTGAACTCATACTCGACTAAGAACTCAAAATCAAGGAGCTAGTGCTAAGGAACAATGCGTACACGACCATGTCACCTGGAGGAAATCAAAACCCACAAGGGAAGTACTTAAATTATTTTGGCAACACTGCCCAGGAAACAGCCACAGGGGAAGGACTTCCTGAACCCCAGAATGTTACCCATAACTCGATCATCATGTCTCGTAGCCTAAATACTCGTACTTATATATTTATCATCCTTATAGTCATGGCAAGGCATTCACCAGTCGTAGGTCATTATTCTTTTAAACCATTTTGAGTATCATCTGACTCATTAACCACCTTCTAATTCGGGCAAGTTGATCGAGAGGACTAGTGGATTGTAAAACTTTCTTTTAAAATGTAGAAAACTTTGGATTCTTATACACCTCTTCCACCATTGGAGTTGATGTTAGAGCACAAAAAATGAAAATGCAAAGTTTCATCAAATCTCATAATTCTTGCATTAGCAGGTTATTTCCAAAAATATATATAGATGCTTCAAAAAAGAGAGACAAATAAGAGAGAAAAGAAGCACAACCGAGCGAGAGCATGCGATGAATGAACAGTCAATGAATTCAAGGAAGTAAAAGCGAAACTATGAGGGCGCCCCTGGTATTCCCCACCAAGGAGGCATAAGCAAAACTGTGAGGGAATCCTTCACATCTCCACACTACTAGATGTCGTCGTACGGTGGTGGGAGGAGGACAAACTCTTGCTAATCAAAGAATTTGGTGATTTGATGGTGCCGAAACATGACGGAGAGCTCAATTATGGCACCGCATTATCCACCTGAGAAGAAAATAGTTGACTACTATTTCAACAATTGGTTGAATAAGAAGCTATCCCCATATCAATAAACCTTACCTCCTGTTCACCCTTAATTTTTTTTCTCTCTGGACAATGAGTCAAATGATTTTAAAAATCTCCTTGAGGATAAAGCCAAAAACTCTCGAATGGCAAGTGATGCAATCACTCATTATCTACCATTCACCTCATCTTTGTTGAAGGCTATGATACATGACGATCAGTCAGTACTTACAAAATTAAGCTCGGCATGGGGCCGAGATAATTCAAAGTACTTCCCGACATAGGATAATTACAAATGCACTCCAGGATATCTGTGAGGCCAATAAAAGTTCCACCGTCACTTGACATTGGGGCATTTTTTTAAGCACTAGCACCTTGATAGCGATAATCAGGTCACGAAACCGACACCCCAAACTGAGGCCTTTTTTCAGTTTAGTCCTTACTTTTTCTACCATAGACCCCAAAAAATAAGCACATCAAATATAAGACAATAAAGACACGCTCAACATACACCGAAAATAAAAACCACCCATAAACAAAAACTAAATACAAAACAATATAATAAAAAAAAAGCTTTATTCAAAACTAAAAATTGGTACAAGTGTCACCAAAGGCATACCTCCTGAACATACAACCCAAAAAGAAAATACAAAACCTAACCTACAACCTAAAACGAGAACATAAAACCCAAAATGAATACAAGCCAAAAACGTGACAAGCGAAAGGTCCAATCAGAAGCAACAGAAAAGTAGGAGGGATGGTTGGGTAACTCCCTCTCCATCCATTTGGAGGACTTCCCTCCCGCCATCTTCACCTTCTAACAAAAGGGACGGATGTATACCGTCTCTCTATCCCAACACCCCCCAAGCCATAGGGACACCTCCAATCACGCCATTAGAGATCGCCTTAGGACAAAGAAAGAACGAAATCATGAAGATCGGAAGAAACAACATCACAATCGGACAGTCGGATCACACGATATCTCCAAACACTGAAATCGAAACACTCTAAATTTAGGCTCGCATAAACAAAATGAGGGAATAAAGCAAAACCTATACCTTAAACAAAACAAACACCTCAAAAATAAGAAAGTACAACAAAACAAATAAAATTCAAAAAAAAAACAAACAAAACAAAATAAACTCACATCAAAATACAACAAAAATCATACAAGACACAAAAGCTAAGGGAAAACCATCCCCGCAGTCCCATCACAGTTGCTCACTTCGCCACAGTAAGTAAATCAATAAACCAATAAATCAAAATAAAATAAAAATCATCCCTGATAGTCCCATCGCCATAACACAACCCACAGATTCCAAAACACCTCCCATGATCAGAACCTCAAAAAATAGAAAATAAATAATAAAAGTCCCATTGCGATCACCAGTCTGTTGGTACGTGCTTTTTCTGGGTTCCTTTCGATCTCTGGAAGAAGTGGCCCAATTCGGTCTACGTGGACTCTGACTAAAGGTGATAGAATAATAAAATGCCCCTGCAAATATATATGTATATGGCTGAAATTAAAGAGGCAAATTCTAAATGGAAAGTACCTAGATTGTTGCGCTCGCCAGCTACAGATATTTATCGATGCTGCAACATGTCACTAATCATGCTTTAAGAAGAGCGAGGGCTTGCAGGTTGAACTCCTTTACTGAAATCACTGGCCAATTTTAGTAGCTTTGGGTTAACTATAATCCAACTAGTTTGGTCTTCTTACTTCTGCTTGGATTCTAACGAATCTAATCTCCTAATCCTACTGGAAGTCTAATTGATCTGGTCTCCTGATCCTAGTGGGAGTCTAATTAACCTAGTCTCCTAATCCTACTAGGGGTCTAATTAACCTAGTCTCCTAATCCTACTAGGAGTCTAATTAAAAAAAAGGGTTGTGGTCCGTTATGCTAAGGAGGATCGGCTCCGTTCTCGGGTACCCTTCGTAAGCTCCCTTGGGAAAATCGGGTGACTAAGGTTTATTTTAGGAATATAGGGAATTGAAAACTGAATTTGAATTATGAACTAAGAAGTAGGAATCAAAAACTGAGATCGAGAATTAAGAATTTAGAACTAGAACGAAGAATTCGAACTAGCATTAAGAACTAGAAAGAAAATTAAGAATTAGAAAGAAAAATAGGAACTAGAAAGAAAATTATGAACTAGAAAAGAAATTAAGAACTAGAACTAGAACTAGAAATTAGGACTGAAAAACTAAAAAGAGATTACCTGAAGCTAAGCGCCGCAAAGGGAGTCTCGAAATCCTAGGCTTGGAGTAAAGGAACTCGAGACTTGAATATGTGAATTCTTGTGTTGGGACGAGGTAGGGAGTTCTTTTATAGGTATCGGGCTAGTTACGTGCCTAGGCGCGAGTGCGCAATTTGTCATGCACGCCTATATAGCGCGCGCAATCAGATTGCACGCCCCACCACTAGTGGGCATTGGTCCAAATTGGACCAGTCGGTTGGTACGTGCTTTTTCTGGGTTCCTTTCGGATTCCTGAATAAGTAGCCCAATTCGGTTCGAGTGGACTCTAGCTAAGGGCAATAGAGTAATAAATTGAAAAATATTAAATTATTGAAATTAAAGAGGCAAATATTAAATGGAGGATACCTGTGTTGATGTGATCGCCAACTGCAGATCTTTATCGATGCTTTAACACGTCACTAATCATGCTTTAAGAAGAGCGGGGGGGCTTGCAGGTTGAACCCCTTTACTGAACGTCGGCCGATCAACTTCAGTAGATTTGGGTTGCCTTTAATCTAACTAGATTGGCCTTCTTACTTCTGATAGGATTCTAATGAATCAAATCTCCTAATCCTACTGGATGTCTAATTGACCAAGTCTCCTGATCCTACTGGGAGTCTAATTAATCTAGTCTCCTAATCCAACCAAGAGTCTAATTAACCTAGTCTCCTAATCCTACTAGGAGTCAAATTAAAAAAGGGGTTGTATCCCATTATGCTAAAGAGGATCGGTCCCATTCCCAGGTACCCTCCGTAAGCTCCCTTGGGCAAATCGGATGGCTAAGGATTATTTTGTAAATATTGAAGATTAAAAATTGAATTTGAACTTAGAATTGAGAATTAGGAGTCAAAAATCGAGATTGAGAATTAGAACTAGAAAGAAAATTAGAAACTAGAACTAGAATTTGGAAATAAGAACTATGATCTAAAATTTAGGACTAATAACTAGAAATTAATAACTAAAAGCTAAGAACTAGAACCAGAAACTAAGAACTAGAAATTAAGGGCTAAGAACTAGAAATTAAGGACTAAGTTCTAGAAATTAAGGACTAAGATCTAGAAACTAAAAATTAAGAACTAGAACTAGAAACTAGAATTAGAAATTAAGAACTTAGATCTAAAACTAGAAAGAAACTAAAAAAGAGATTACCAAAGTGGCTAATCATCAGTATCTGTGGATTTCTTGATCTCGAGGTAAAAGGTTGGCTTGTTTCTGTGCTCAATCATGATAGGCTTCATGTTGATGCATATGAAATTTTGACCATTGATACCAAGGTTGCGAGTGCATCAACAAATCGATTTCTTGCTTGTGGGACATAGAAGAATGTAACGTCATTGAAGCTGGAAATCAAATCCTCAAGATGTTCATGGTAGGGGATCAACTTCTCATCTTTCATCTTCCAATCTCCATTAATCTAGCATTTGATTAATTGCGAGTCGCTAAACACCCTAAGATGAGTTACATTTACGTCGAGAGCTACTCGTAGGCCAACTGCCCAAGCTTCGTATTCGGCCATATTATTGGTGCAAGGGAAATTGAGTTTGATGGAGACTGGTATATGAGACCCTTTTGGAGATATTAGAATAGCGCCTACTCCTTGACCTTTGGCATTCCATGCCCCATTGAAGTGCATTACCTAAGACTCTTCTATCTCCTCTGTGTCATCTTTCGTCATGAACAAGATGTCTTCCTCAGGGAATTCAATTCTCAAAGGTTCATAATCGGGTAAGGGATTCTCTGCAAGATGATCGACAAGTTCTTATCCCTTGATTGACTTCAGCATGACATATGTGATGTCGAGCTCTAATAGAAGAAGCTGCCAGCATGCAATTCAACCAGTGAGAGTCAATTTTTCAAATAAGTACTTCAACAGATCCATTCGTGCTAGAAGGAAAACAACTTGAGATAGCAAATAGTGATGGAGTCTCTATGTTGCCCATACGAGAGCCAGATATACTTTCTCTATATGAGAATGACATGTCTCGTAATCTATGAATTTCTTGCTCAGGTAGTAAATGGCATGTTCTCTTCTTCCGGTCTCATCATGTTGTCTTAGGACACATCCCATTAAGAATTTCATCGTTGAGAGGTACATTAGGAGTGGCCTCCCTGGTATAGGTGGTACAAGAACTAGAGGGTTGAGGAGATAGCCTTGATTTTATCAAATGAACTCTGACAATCGTCGTTCCATTCAATGGGCGAATCTTTTCTTAGTAGCTTGAAAATCGACATGCAAATGGGAGTGAGCTATGCAACGAACCGACTTATGTACTATATCCTGCCCAAGAAATCTTTGACCTCTTTCTCAGTAGATGGTGGAGGCATTTCAACGATGGCTTTTACTTTGATTGGGTCAACCTCGATGCCTCTCTTGCTTACGATGATGTAGACACTCCAATTTTGCCCTCTCGGAGTATACAATCCTATTCGGTCAGCCCTTGACCTTGCCCATAACTTTTGGAAAGGGACCAATCCTCTCTAAAAGTCCTAAAACCCTGAAAACCCCATAATTCGAGAATTATGCACCATAACAATAGTATAGCGCTAAGGAGAGTAAGGAGAGCAAGGAGCGGTCTGTATCAGTGTCTACACAGAGATCCTCTCGACCTATGGTTCAAGGTTGAGCCAAAACCTTGGTAATATATTCCCTATTTAAAAGCACAGATGTGAACTTTTTTTATCGAACTTTGGTATTTTAGCAATACTTTGATATGGTAGAATTTATAGGCTTTAAAGTTTTGCAAAAAGGCTTGCCATTTGAAAGTTAGAAAATTGACCAAATTACAAAAAATAGGATTTTTTTCTTGAACTGGAAAGTTGACATTTTATTCATTGAGATTTTTTATCCGATACTATTTTTATTGAATTCAACTAGGGGTATTTCGTTATTTACATGTAATATCTTAAGTAAATGGACATTTACTTAAATGATATTACATGTAAATATATATCCATGTATGTCCTTACCTGCCTGTCAGTCTGTCTATCCTGAAATCCCAGTGCCTAGACCAACCCAACCCGGGAGGTTTTCCAATTCTGTGCCCTCACCCATGTGCGTAATTGATTGTGCGCTCTGCCATCCACGCGTAATTGGTTCGTATAGGGCCAAGCTTCACCCTTCTGTAGACCACTTGAAGACCTGATTGCGCACACTGAGTAGCGCACACAATTGATTGCATGCTCTGCCAGCCGCGCGCAATTTGTCCCCAGTTGGACCTAGTCTTTAATTCCCAAGACCGCTTGAATTCATCGATTAGGCACCCTACACCATGCGCTTAATTAGATTATGCGCACTGAATAGGGTTCGTAATTAGTTCCAACTAGACTCGAACTAGGATCCCCGACTGAGCCAGTCAGTCAGTCACTCATTGAGTCGGTCACCGACTCAAAGTGATTAAACGCCCGGGACAGGGCATGTAATTCAATTAAGTGCACTGGACAGGATACGTAATTGAATTCGACCAGCTAATTATGCACCTCCCATAGGGCACGTAATTACTCAAATACCTATAAATAGACCTCCCTACCTCGACCAACAACACACAATTTTTCATAGAGATCTCTTCTCTCTCAAGCTCCGGCCTCTCCCAGGGAGCTCGAGTTCCTCCTCTACGGCACCAAAAGGAGAAAGAAGTGCTCAACTTTAGGTAATCTTCTTCTGGTTTTCAGCTCTAGTTCTTAGTTCCTAGGCCCTAGTTCTAGTTACCAATTTTCTTTCTAATTCCCAATTTTCTTTCTAGTTTGAATTCTCCGTTCTAGTCCTAAATTCATAATTCTCGATATCGGTTTTGATTCCTAATTCTCAATTCTAAGTTTACATTCAGTTTTTTAAATCTTTAATATTTACAAAATAATTCTTAGCCACCTGATTTGCACAAGGGAGCTTACGGTGGGTACCCTAGAACGGGGCCGATCCTCCTTAGCATAAAGGGCCACAACTCTATTTTTTAAAATTAGACTCCTAGTAGAATTAGGAGACCTTTTTAAAATTAGATTTCTAGTAGAATTAGGTGACCTCTTTTAATTATACTTTTAGTAGAAATAGACCTTTTTTTAATTAGACTTCCAGTAGGATCAGGAGAGTAGATTAATTAGATTCCTAGTCGGATTAGAAAACGAAATTAATTAGAGTTAGAGTAACACTAGGAGACCCCCAGTCAGCCAGATTTAGAGAAGAATCAGAAGACCAAATAAATTAAACTCCCAGCAGGAATAGGAAAACCAAACTAGCTAAACACAAGGCAACCAAGAGCTGCTGACGTTGGTCAACCGATGATTCAGTAAAGGAGTTCAACCTGCAAGCCCCCACTCCCCTTAAAGTATAATCAGTGACGTGTTGCAGCGTTGATAAACATCTACAGCTAGCGATCGCATATATATAGGTATTCTCCATTTAAAATTCACCTTCCTTTATTTTTCTATATTTAAATATTATCCTGTTATTATTTTAATATATCACTGCAGGCGCACATAAATATTTTCCTATTATTATTTTATCGCTTTATTATTCTATCGCTTTCCGCCAGAGTCCATGTGGACTAAATTGGGCTACTTATTCTAGGGACTAAGAGGAACCCAGAAAAAGCACCTACCAACAGATGAAGCCCAGTAATTTTCCTGACATATCGCCGAATGCGCGTTTCTGAGGGTGTTCAAACGTAATTTGTACTTCGTTGATCTTTTGAACAACTTTTGGAGATTGATCAAATGATCGCTCTTTTCTGGCGATTTGGCTATCATGTCATCTACGTATACCTCAATTTCTCGATGCATCATGTCATGAAAGAGTGCAGTTATTACCATCTAATATGTTGTCCCGACATTTTTCAACCCGAACGGCATGACTCGGTGGCAAAAGGTCCCCCATGGAGTGATGAATGTTGTCTTCTGTTAGTCTGCTATCACCATTTTGATCTGATTATAGCCGAAGAATCCATTTATGAATGAGAGCATCCCATGCCTAGCGGTGTTATCGACCAAGATGTCGATGTGTGGCAAAGGAAAGTCGTCTTTCAGGCTCGCTTTGTTGAGGTTTCTGAAGTATATGCACATCTGAACCTTTCCATCTTTCTTTGGTACTAGGACGATGTTGACTAGCCATTGCGGGTATTTGGAGACTATGAGAAATCTTTTTTCGTACTGCTTTATGACTTCATCTTTTACTTTTAGCATCCATTACAGCCTGAGATGCCTCAATTTTTGCTTGACTGGCTTAACATCTGGATATAATGGTAGCTTATGCTCAACCAAATCGGTGTCTAAACCAGGCATGTCCTCTTATGACTATGCGAAGACGTCTTGGTATGATCGAAGGAAATCAATCATTACTTTCCTTTCCTCGGGAGAGAACAATGTTTCTATCTTAGTGATTCTAAGAACTTCCTTGGTACCCAGATTGACAACTTCAATTTCTTCCATGATCAAGGTAGGGCCATGCTCAAAATCGGCATATTGCTCAAGGAGCTCTTTGGGAAGGTCTTTGATTAAGTCCTCTCCATCCAGATCCGTGACTCATACCTCTTCTTCTATTTCTATAGGAAAGTGGTCGGTTTCACACTTGGCGGGTGTTTTCTTTAAGGCATCCATTTTCTTACTTTTTCGAGAATTTTAAACTATAATTTTTTTGGATTTTGTATTTTCTCAATTTTTTAGAATTTTTCTTTTCTTCAGAGATGAGCCCTTGGCAAGGCGGGTCTTTATACATGCATGGTATTATTTTTCAAGAGCTAAACTCTCTTTTTATAGATTATTTTTTTTTGGTAAGCTGGTGCCGTATTTATGGCTTTTTGACGCTTTCAGAGTGAGGGGCACTGATGCCCAATTCCTTACCTGAGGTGATGGACTTTTACCCGATCTTGTGGAGAGGTTTGACTAAGCTAGCTTTTAGGGGTCGACCTCCATCATATTTACCGTTGACTTACCTGAAACCTGGTCTTTGAACGTTAGTACAACCTTGGGATGGTTTAGGATGGGTGGCTATGCAGGGAGGGAAACCTCCCCTCGAAAAGGGATAAGGATGCTAGATCTATTTCAACATCAGGGGGAATGATTTGGGGATTGGTCTATTGGATGGCAGCTGTCGGTTTATGCAGGGTCATTTGTGTTGCCTCCTTCTAGTCTATCTTGATGACCCCTGCACTTAGAAAAGTGCTTCAAATGTGAGGTCACAATCTGGGTTCATCCTCCAGGTCTATCCTCCTTGCTTTGGTATGGCAATGCTTCGGGCCATTTCCTCAGCCTCCTAGATTTCCTCATCGGTGGGCTTATAGCCTAAGCTGAATTTGATTCGGTGTCTACCCTTTGCTTTGACCGGGTCTCTTCTTCCTTGTAAGTGAGGGCCCAACCCTTTACCTTTCTGATAACTCCATTTTTGGAGTATGGCTACTGCTATGACTATTCCTACTCTACTTTTTGTGGTGACCTTCCTGAGAGGTTCAAGTGCCATTACTAATACATCATACTGAAAACTATGGAGATCTGTGTCTTCAACCATGTGCGGTACATCTAGGGTCTTTAGGTTCACTATGTTGTCAACCTCCTCTCGCCCCTCTCCCATGATAGTTATGATCTTTTGCTCTGATATGAATTTGAGATGTTGATGTAGGGTGGAGGGTATTGCTCCAAGTTCATGCAGCCAAGGGCGCCCCAGTAATAGGTTGAAAGTGGACTTAATATCCATGATTTGGAATAGGATGGAGAAGGTCATTGGCCCGATGGTGATCTCAAGGTCAATTTCTGCTATCACTTCCCTCCTTGTGTTATCGAACCCTCGGGCTCTTATTCTGGCAGGTTGAAACATTGACAGGTAGACCCCAATCTTGGTCACAATTCGCAATAGGCATACATTCAAGGCGGACCCATTGTCTATTAGCATCAGCGGTATTACTAAGTTCCCAGTTTTGACTGTGATGTTGAGGGACCTGGAGTGGTTGTTCCCTTCAGCCGGGAGGTCGGTATCTAAGAACGAGATTACATTAGGAGCCAACACCTATCCGATCATTTGTCCCACCTCATCTGGGGAGACTTTGTTTGATACATGGGCATCTTTTAGTGCCCCCATCAAAGCTTGAAAGGGAAGTGGGGATGTCATCAGCAAGTCCCAGATGGTGATGTGAGTCGACATTCTTTTAAGTTGTGTTTCTAACACATGTTCACGGCTCATTCTCTCCAACGAGTGTGCCACTGTAGGTTCTCTTCTTTCTTTTGACTGGGTTAGCACCGATACCTTAAGCTATTTTGAGAATTTTCTCGATCGAAAGATGAATTCAACTGCCCCATCGTTGCTGTGGCCTGCATTAATACCCATTTGATTATAATTGAGCAGGATTTGGTGGGGGTCATAGGTTGGCCTTGGGATCTAGAATGGAGTGGATGAGGGTATCAGGGGTCCCTGGATTGAAGGGGTGAAATAATTGCAAAAATATTATTCACTGTACCTAGATATGGATAGATCGAAGGGGGGGCGGTGAAAGTGGCCAACTGTGATCTATAGGAGTTGTGGGTGACTGTACTAAGGGTGATGGGGCCAAGCTGGGCTAACTATAATTGATCGGTGCCGGATAGGATGATGGGAAGAGACTAGGCATCAGGAAATTGGAAGGAGTTGGTGTTGTATATGGCTGACATGGTGGTGACAGGGTTAAGTTGGTTTGAACATAATTAACGAGAGACGGTGCTGGGAAATATATCGTTGAATCTAGGTTCTACTTGGGGTGTTGGTTGGGGAAATAATCAACTAAGTTTAATGGCTCAATTACTCCTATGTTTCCATCATCCTGGTTCCCCCACTTCGGTGCTATGAAATTTTCTTTGGTACTGATGTATTCCGAGGGATCAAACTCCTCGTCTTCCTCTATCATGTTGATGGTGGGTCTTGGGCCCATTCCTCCCGGTGGGTGTGGAAATAGTGGAACTTGGTGGATATTTGTGTCCTAATTTCCTGAGAGAATTGTCAGAGGAATGATTTTTCTTACTTCTATTAAATCCTGTATGGTATGTGTTAGAGGAAAACATCGATCAAAAGGGTAACCTGGCCCTTAATGGAAATTACAATGAGTATTGGGATCAAATTTCTTGGGAGGAGATTTGGTGGTGGACGTGGTTGGATGGGTGTGACAAGACATTTTTCAATAAAAAGTGGTAAAAGGACTTCAAGGATTGTCCCAATGGTAGAAAGACTCTGTTAAACCAAGCCCTCCTCTGTTCCGGGGTCATCTGTGCCCTTGTCCATTGCCTATTCTTTAAGCCCGTTCAGTTTGTCCCGAGGTTGGCTGTGCTGCTTTGAATGGGAATGGAGCCATGATAGTGCTGGGTTGTGTGTATATTTTTGTCTGGATTTCTGCCTCGATTCTTCTCTCGCTCCATTACTCAGAGAACTTTCGCACCCCACTGGTTACGATTTTATTCAACCGACCCTCTCTAATTGCATCCTCACAGTGGTTGGCATTTCTTACCATGTCAGCAAAACTGGATTTCTACTAGTATACCAGGAAATCTGAGGTGACTGGAAGAGTGTTTTTTGAGATCATCTTGATTTGTTAATCATCAGGTATTCGATTCTTTACTTGGTCAGCCAATGCTCTCCACCTCTCGAGGTATTCATTGAATGCTTCATTGGGTTTCTATTTTAAACGAGCCAGGTTGGACTTTCGTGGCTCTATGTCGATGCTATAGACATTGTTCTTAGAACAGGTGGGTGAGGTCTCTCCATGTTCTCAACATGGATGGTTCAATAGAGGTGAACCATCTTAAGGATGGTCCTGTCAGACTTTTCGAGAATACCTTGATGAGGAGTCGGTCATCTCCGTCGTATTGACACATGTCCCCACAATATGACTTGAGGTGTGTAATAGGGTGCCAGTGCCATTGTATTTATCGAAGGCTGACACTTTGAACTTAGGTGG
Source organism: Chloranthus sessilifolius (assembly GCA_021018995.1). Taxonomy (NCBI): domain Eukaryota; kingdom Viridiplantae; phylum Streptophyta; class Magnoliopsida; order Chloranthales; family Chloranthaceae; genus Chloranthus; species Chloranthus sessilifolius. The sequence goes on along the minus strand of CM037594.1, from coordinate 85,516,168 downwards.
CAAAGGCACCTCAGCAAATAAACACAGATCTGAAAAATCTGTGGCATGGATCTCAGTCCCCCCTAGCTTCACCAGTTGCTTTTAGATTTTTTCCATCTATTTTTTCAGCAGTTTTGTTTCTCTTGATGAAAAAGTTGGGGCTGGTCCCCCATTGGGCTGCCTCCATTCATTTTGGACAGCTTGTTGGTTGGTGAGTGTGGATGGTGTGGGATTGAACCCAACAAAAGTCCCTATGCAGGCTTCGCTATTTCAGGCCTCATGTTCCTCATACTGATGACTTGCATCGGTAAATGGTGGGGGAAGGGTGAGGTTGTCCTACTAGTTATGAGTGGGCTATATGGGGACCTGATGAGACCATTGTATGTGGGGAAAGCTCTGATGATGAGTATGAGCGGTAAAGGGATGTGTGAATGGTGGATTTTGGGTGGGTGCCTGATGAGGCTATGGTGTACTTTGGAGATGTGGTTGGGAAATGAGTGGGTGGATAAGTTGGTTATGGTTTGGGATGGATTCCCATATTGGGTTGGGTGTAGATGAATGGAGCTTATTCCGGATTGAGGCGGATTTATTATTTGAGGAGGAATGGGGGTTTGTTGGGTATGCATATATGTGGGGAATTGGGGGAAGGATGGAGGGTTGGAAAAGGTGACCCTTGGGTTTGGGCCTAAATGGGCCTAGGGTTGGATATTGGGCCTTTAGGGCCCACTCGGATGGCCCCATGGTTGATGGGAAGGGCCTTAAATGGTATGGACTATGGGTGATTGAATGGGATTTTGAAGAAATGGGGTGTAAAGATTTTGGAGGGTTTGCGATGGATTTGGAGATATTTGGGATGGAAGAGGAAGGCTTTGGGCGGCCTTCCAACCTGTATATGCCTTGACCATGTCTTCCATCATGGTCATGGGATAGGCTATGGAGATGGATGTAGATGACCCTTCCGATGAGGGGGGTGTATGGGAAGAATGGGTCATGATTTGGGTGAATGGGAGAAAAGTGGGTGTATGTGGAGAAGGGGGGTGGATTTTGGGTGGATGTGGAGGAAGATGGGGAGAAAAATGGGTGGATTTTGGGTGGATGTGGAGGGAAAATGGGGTGGATTTTTGGTGGATGTGGTAGGAAAATGGGGTGGATTTTGGGTGTTGGTGGGCGGAAAGATGGGTGCATCGAAAGGTTCGGTGACATTAAATCAGGATTGGGTGGGGGAATTGGTGATGGGTATCTATTCTATATGGGAAGGTGATGGGGAATGTGGTGGGGACGAGACGGTGTCGGCGGCGGAGGTTACTACGGGTCACACCATGGTGTTTGAGCGAGTAGGGTATGACCCAAAGATCCTCCTTCTTCCCCTACGAGATGGGAGTGGACTCGGTGATGTCGTGGTTACAACACCAAAGGGCTCTCTCTGTCTTTGAATTTTTGTAAAATGAAATATATATCTTTTTTTTATGATGACTTTTTCCTTTGGAGATGAATTTTGCATCTCCTCCCCTTATGACGCTTTTTGGGGCCTTGGGAACTCCCTTTTTGGGTGACTTTCACCCCCAATGCCTCCCACGGCGTGATCCCGATACACTTTGGAAGAAACAAAGGAAATCCTTTGTTCTATATAAAGGTATGAAAATTCATGCAACAACCCAATCCCTTGAAAGAATCAATAAGAGGGTGACTTCTTTTGACTGGCGAAGGCGTTTTGGGTGTGGTAGAGTGTGGGAATTATCGAGAGTAAGAAAACCACTAAGCAGGGGGGTGTCCAGGGACAGTGACGAAAGCACCCAAATACCAGAATTTTAGTATATTAGCTTATGTGTACATAGTATGTACGCATGAGGAAAATTCTGAATTTTTACACTATGTGTATATAGTATGTACGCATGATGAGAATTTGGGTTTTTTGACTTATGTGTATATTGTATGCACGCATGAACAAAAGTTGATTTATTTTTGCTGTGTAGACACCTAAATATGGACCAGGGCCCAATCGACATACACTTAGATAAAGGCACACCCCCGAGCTTCCGATAGGATCTCCCTAATCCTTGGGCACCTTCCCAAACCCTTAGGAATCAACCCTAAACCATTAGAACCCTTCTCGGACCCGTTTTGAATCCTCCTGAACAGTGGATTAGAGGAGGGGTGCCAAGGTTTGCACATACCTCTATTAGTGCTGAGACATATCCCATCAGAAAAAGGATGATCCCACCTTTCCAACGAGCCAAGAATCGCCTCAATCCAAGTTATATATAAAAAGTTATGGTGGTTTGAAAATAGGGCTAAAATGTAGGGATTTGGCCTAGCATGTATAATACACACGCTAAGTCATTTTTAAATAGAATTTTGCGCCTTCTTCCTCCAAATTTGAGCTCCAAAATGGGCTTTGGACTTCTCAGGGACACTGTTCCTAAGCCTAGCGTGTATAATATACACGCTAGGATTAGCTACAGTGATTTTGGGATTTTGTCCGAAATTCACTTTTGGGGTTTGGCTTGTTGACCACCCCAAAGTTTGGGGTGGGTTTTGAAAGGACTGTTGCACCCCCATTTATTCTATTTGCAACCCTTTTCCATTTAGAGCCCCCCCTATCATCTACCATTAAAACCCAATTCACACCATTCCAAAACCTTGCAAAACCCAAAATCCTTAAATTTTCTATTACCTAATTACTAAACCCATTAGGACGTAAGCATCTCCCTAATCTTCTCCTTTTTTATAAATAGAGAGGCACCTCTCCCTCGTTAAAGGCTTGAAAATTTTTCCAAAAGAGAGAAAATTCCAGTGAGCTCCCCTCCCATTTTCCAGCACTAATACCTCAAAAATTCTAGCACCTTAGTTTGCCTTTTGCACTCCATTTTCCACCATTAATCCCTTAGCTTAGGTGAGAACTAGCCCCTAGCCTTCTTCTCCTACCACCTAGGTCCCTAGCTTTAGAGGTTAAAACCTATTTCTCCTACCATTTGCTATCGGGAGCTCATCGAAACGTAGCTACGCGAAGGTCCACGGTTGCGCTACAAGGGCCCGAGAACTCTGGCTCTCCCCTCTATTCCTCTACCTTCTTTGTTTTTCCTCTATCCTAGAATTTGAACCATTACATCGCCAAAATTCTGATGATTGCGGGGGGTTTAAATAGGATCTGAGTGCCTTTGAATAAGAGGAAGTATTGTTTTGCTTTTTATTTTTCTTTTTTATTTTTAGCCATAAGTAGAGATCGCTTACGAGCAAATTGATCAGGTGCTTAACACCGTCCCGATCAATAACCCAAGCCCCTACCCATTTGGCGTATACCGGAATCAGTCATATTTTTGCACTTTGGTGCTTCTAATATTGATTTAGGTTTTCCGGGACACCAAAAGCTCTAGGTGGCAACTCAATATTTACCTATACGAGTGCATCATCGTGACAGACTCGCAAGAGCCCACAGTTGCACAAATGGCGACTCCACTGGGGAGATAGCTTGTAGAGTTTCTCCTTGAAGTATTGGCCTTCTTATTTGTTTTCGCTTTTTTATTTATTATTCGTTTTACTAACCTTCTTTATCTATTTTTCGTACTCACCCCTACGATTCTATCAATTTTTACTTACCCCTGTTTTTTCGTCATTTACCTGCCTTAGCCATTTGGCGGGCTTACTTGAGCATTTATTTTTTATCATTTACATGCCCTAGCCGATTGGAGGGCTTACTTGCGCATTTTACCGCCTTAGCCAATTGGCGGGCCTACTTGAGCTTTTACATTTCTCACATTCATATTCCATCAGTGAACGTCGGCCCGTAGAGGTGGCACGAAATTGTTACAACTCGTCTTTGAACATTAAGCAAACTCCCTTTTTAAATTGAACCTTAAAAGTTAACTAAGGGACTTAATTCATTTTTACATTGGGTAGCTTTTACAAAAGGGGTGGGAATTTAGGCAACGATATGAACGAACCTATTCTTAGTACGGCGGCAGCCCCTAGTGGTGATGATCCGGAAAAGAACCACCCCAACCAATATCTTGAAAAGGCATTCGTGCCGGAGGTATGTTGGGTGGGTGACCGATCGGGTTACAAAGCCTAAAACCTTTGGGGAAGCGCATTAGAATATACCAAAACAACCTTGAATCCTTAGGTTCGGTGAAGAGGGACCCAAAATAACAAGAAAATCAGTCTCCGGAAGCACCACTTCTAGAAAATCCAAAAAAAGTAGACCAATTTGGGCCTGCTGTTGCTGTCTCAAAATATAAATATATATTATCAGCCTAGCGTGTATAATATACACGCTAAGCCAAAAATCCCCAGAATTTCTCTAGTGTGTATAAAATATACGCTAAGCCAATAATCCTCATATTTAGCCTAGCGTGTATAATATACACGCTAAGCCAAATCTCCAGATTTTTGGCCTAGTGTATATAATACATACGCTAGCTTATTCTGGCTAGGCAGCCCGAATCCAAGGCCTCTTTACTATCCCTGGTCGATTAAAAGAGGTCACCCTCTTATTGACTTTTTTCGAGGGATCGGTTCGTCGCGTGGATTTTCTTGCCTTCACATAGATCAAAGGATTTCCTTTGATTCTTTTGAAGCGCATCGGAATCCCGCCATGAGAGATATGAGGGGTGTGAACGCCACCTGAAATTAGAATTCTAAGGCCCTGAAAAAGCATCGGAACAAGGTTCAAAATCTTTTCCAATATATATATATATATATATATATATATATATAATCAAGAGAAATAAAAAAACACCAAAAAATTTAGAGTGTGTGGTGTCGGAATAATGACATCACCTTATCCTCCGTCCTCCCATAGGGGATGAAAAAGATGGGTTATTGTTCCTCACCCAAGGAACCCGTACCCAACCCGCCAACAAACCATGTCGTGGGCGATCGATCTGGCTTATGCCGACCCTTATTAATCCTCACCCCATTCCCCATTACGTTCCCATTCGAAGGAGATTCCTATCTCCATTCCACTCACCCAACCCCCATTTACCATCACCGGAGCCTTCGGTGCACCCATATTTCCATCCATATTCTCTCCATTCCCTAAAAATCCACCCCCCTTTCCCCTCATTGTAGGCACCCAATTTTGCCCTCTCGGAGTATACAAATCTGTGCGATCAACCTTTGACTTTGCTCATGATTTTCATAAAAGGATTACCTTCTCTGAAAGCTTTAAGACCCTAATACGGGGACCATATACTGAAACAATAGTATATGATTGAGACATAGGCTGAAACAATAGCCATGTGGTTCAGACCAGACCTAGACTAGGGAAAAGTCCTGAATTCAGTGCCCTTCCAGGTGCGCGATTCGATTGCACGCCCGCACGCCGGCGCACAATTGGTCCCCTTTGGACTAGGCATGTCCTTCCCAGGGACCGCCTTAGGAGTGGATTATGCACCCTACACGGCACACGCGATCAGATTGCATGCCTGATCACTAGCGCGCAATTTTCCCCTTTTGACCTAGACTCTAATTCCCTAGACTGCCTAAAAAACTCTTCTATTAAGCACCCTGGACACAGCGCTTAATCGGATTGCACGCACCAATCAGGGCACACAATTAATTCTAAAGGACACCAGACTAAGCCAGTCAACCAGCCACTCACTAAGTCTGTGACCGACTCAAAGGTTATTAAGTGCCTGGAATAGGGCACGTAATTCAATTAAGTGGCCTAGCCAGGGCGCGTAATTGAATTCCACCGACCAATTGGGCACCTCTCACAATCTGCGCAATTGCCAGAATACCTATAAATAGACCCCCTTACCCTTAATAGGCAAAACCACAACAATTTGAGATCCGGTAGTCAAGTTTTCGAGTTCCTTCCTTCCGAGCTTAGGAACCTCGAGATCCCCTTCCAGTACCTAGGTAATTTCTCAATTCTAGTTTTTAATTCCTTTCTAGTTCTAGGTTCTAGTTCTTAAGTTCTAGCTTTTAGTTCTTAATTTCATAGATCTTAGATTTTTAGTCTTAGATTTTAGGTTTTAATTTTAGTTCTTAATCTCTGATTCTTAGCTTCTAGAACCCGGTCTTAGCTTTCAGTCCTTAAATTTTCGTTCTAGATTTTAGTTTTAAATTTTAGTCATTTTCCTAGTTTCTCATTTTTCTCTTCCAGTTTATAATCCCGCAATATTTTAGATCTTCAATTTTAACTCCTGTTCTTCAAATTCAAATCCACAAATTTTCTCCTCTCTGGTTCTAGATCTTAATTTCTAGAACCGGTTCCTAATTTAAGTCTTTAAATTTATGGTTCTGATTCTTAATCTCTAGAACTTGTTTTTAGTTTTGTTTTAATTAATTATTCTAGATCATAGAATTTATTTTAATTCTAGTTTTAATTTCTCTTATTTTAGTTCTTTAGTTATAATCTTAATCTTAAAAATCCTTTAATCATAATATTCAAAATCCTAATTTTTCGATTCAAAAATCAGTTTTTCATGACCCTTAGCCAACTTATTTGCCCAAGGGAGCTTACGGAGGGTACTCGGGAACGGGGCCAACCCTCCTTAGCATAGCGGGCTCAAACCCCTTTTTTTATATTCGTAATATAATTAGAATATTTAAATTAATTAGAGTTCTAATAGAATTAGGGTATTTAAGTTAATTAAACTCTTAATAGAATTAGGATATTTATATTAATTAGACTTCAAATAAGATTAGGACTCTTCAGATAATTAGACTACTAGTAGAACTAGGAGACTAGTTTAATTAAACTTTCAGAATAATTAAAATTTTTAGACTCGCAGTAGGAATAGGAAAGATTGAAAGACAATAAGACTTAGAGCAGGAAAAGAAGGAAAACAAACTTGGCATCCAGGTGACCCAGTCCTGCTACCATCGGTAGGCCGATGATTCAGTAAAGAAGTCGAACCTACACCCCGGAAAGGCGTGATCAGTGATGTGTTGCAGCGTTCATAAACATCTGCAGCTAGCGATCGCAACGAACTAGGTATTTTTTTTTTAGAATTTACCTTTTCTTTTTTTTACTTCTATACTTTCCACTCACCATCAATCGCCTTACGTCAGAGTCCACATAGACCAATTTGGGCCACTCTTTTCAGGAACCGAAAGCGACCTAAAGAAAGCACGTACCAACAGACTGGCGATCGCAATAGGACTTCTTGTCGCCAAAGCCTCCTCCATTTAGTTTAAGCTTTCTTCTTTTTTTCCTTTTTACATCCACTCAACTACCGAGGATTTCTTGAAAGTGCATGAGCATTCATCAGGAATACGAAGAATAAATCTCACTGACCACATCAATCCTCTGTTATAGAATTACCATCGTAACCCGTACATGGTGAGGATCTGTGTAACAAGTCCAGTCGGTACAACCCTGATATTAACATGACAGGTGAACAAGAAAACCTCTTTACTCCTCCAAGCACTACCAATAATCACAATGGAAGAGATGGGAGTATCGGACAGAACTTCACCACTCGACAACTTGTGGAGCTCAGCGTCCAAAAATTATAAAAGGGAGGCAAGGACGTCGAAGAACTACTTCGAGGCCTGGCAGCTATGTACGAAACCATCAAGGAACGATAATATAGACAGGAGTAAGAGCGACTAAGCCAAGAAGGGTCATTACCCACACCAAGCATAGTCTCTGCCTATGTGTCGCCATTTGGTCGAGCCGCTCGTGCTCTCTTCAACAGCAATTGCCAAGACCAAACTCACCCTTGGACTACCCAAAAAGAAGCCACTATAAGTGCAGAGGATTTACCCAAAATGCTTGACGAATACATGGCTAAGAGAGAACTCCCAAGTTAGTCATTTGGATTCGACAAGTTTTGTCAAGACCTGGAGTTCACCTTACCTGCAGGATTGAAGCCGCCTATGTTCAACAAATACAATGGTACGGGAAACCTGAACCACCATTTGGTGCTTTTTTGCAATGATTATTAACCTATTCACGATAATCAAGGGCTCTTGATACACTACTTTCAGAGATCGCTAGAAGGGGAAGCTCTCGACTGGTTCGCTGAACTTCCGCTCCACAAAATTGACACGTTCGATGACCTGGCTGGACAATTCCTGGACTAGTATAAGAATCTGATACAAGAAACAATTAGTCTCAGTGATCTAATGACAGCTAAGCAAGAATCTGAGGAAGACTTCACGAATTTCGTAGCATGCTGGAGGAAGTTGGTCGACCGCACCGGAAGTCAAATGAAGGAGAAGGATGCGATCGACATCATTATAAACAATGTCAGGGAATCTCTCTGAAGTGCTCTTGTCATAAGCAATTGTCATGACTTTGCTACTCTTCACTCACGTGCCAGCCACATACAATGACATATAAAAGGGGGAGATCTCACCTTTTCGATAGTAACCTCGAAGACCGCTACTTCTAGCGATTCAAAGCATAAGAACAAGAAAGCCTCCGGCTCGGAGCAAGTCAATACCGTCACCAATTAGGGTCAAAACTTTGACAATGGAAACTACCCGCCAAGGAATTCTGGTAAAAATCAGTATCAGAACTAAAGCTAACAACGATACCTGAATCAAAATCAAGGTCAGAATCAGCAAAGGTATCCAAACCAGAATCAGAATCGTGGCTAGTATCAAAAGAGGAATCAACATCCTAATGCCCACTAGTACCAGAATCAAAACACGGCACAGAATAGGCCAATCAACACCCAGAATTACAATAATGTGCCTCCGCAATAAAATTTTAATCAACAAACTAGTGGGACTTACTAGCCAAGAAGAGAGCACTACCCTCTGCTACCCGACACCATCAGAAATATCTTTCACCTCCTGAGTAACCAAAACCTTCTTAGATTCCCACCGAAACGGCCGCGGCCCTGGCCGATAAATTTGGACCATAGTAAGTTCTGCGCATTTCATCGATACGTGAGAAACAATTTAGAAGATTGTTGGGTCCTCCGAGATGTGATCTACGATATGAATGATAGAAACTAGATCGACTAGGAAGCTCTCCGAAATTCTAACAACCAACCACCGCAAAACCTAGGGATTGTTAACAACCCCATGCCAAACCACAAACAAGGGCCAGTGTCCCACATCACTATAGTAAAATTTTTTGGATGACCCTCTTTCCGTCCTTCATCCTTGATCACTCGCCTCCCGTCACGTACTCTTGTTGTCAATCTAGTAGAGTCTCCAGGGCCCCCAGCTATTCGGCCACACCCTTCAACCTCAATCACTCACACCCCCAAGTCCGTCTCCCTACCCAAAGTTTACTCGAATCCGAGTTCAGTCGTTCAGGGCACGGAAGTCGAACATCCATCAACCTTCGCCCGAACCTCTCACTCCTCCAAACCCACATCCAACTCCCTCACTGTTCGATTCTGAACCTGAATACGAAGACCATGTCCTCTAAACTGCGGAGTAAATTGCGGCATGGGTAGAAAGTGTCACCCATAATACCTCAAGACAATGACAAGATGATTAGTCACATAATTTACCATTTTATCACCCTTAACTTAGTGATGCTAGGACTTAGTTTGCTACTAACGACTTATTGATATGCAGATATTAAAGATAAGCAGTAAATTAGAGCTTAAGTGCTAATACTTGTCAAAATGAACTCAAAAAGTAGTAAAAAGATGACTAAGTGTTAAAGACGATTCGCCAATAATAGGAAGGTTAAAAAATCGTAATTCTTCAAAAGACGATTCTTCAGAAAGCGACAAAAGAAGAAAGCGATCGATTCAAAATAAGAAATTGTTAGATGAAAGCCTACTGAAAATAGAAAATCGTGAATTACAATTTTCTAGAAAGAATAAGAAAGATATTATTATTTAAGATTTCCTAAAAATAGAAGCTTTCTACTACACACTACTGCTATGGATCATGTGAGAATTTAACACCGCCATATCTAGAATTAGAAGACTCCTGCAATTAGAAGTCTATTAAACCACAGATCCGAGAAGATTGATAAAGATCTAATCCTAAGGACTTTGCTGTTGCTCAATAAAGAACAATCCAAAAGTGCATCAACTAAAGAAAGCAAGGAAAGATAAAATTAGGAATTAGAGTTATATTAAAAGTCTTTTGTTTTAAGTAGTTTCTTTTATTAGAACTAGATTTTTGTAAACTAACCCCTTATGATCTATAAATAAGAGGGCTCGACATAGGAATAAGCATCGAAGAATTTCAGCATCAATTGACGCCCGAGCTTAGATTTTCTTTCGATCAAAGTAGTGTAACATAGTTAGAGTAGATTAGATATCAGAGGTTTCTCAAGAACAATTGACAACTGCAACTGAGTACTGAAGAATAGTGTAGATATCTATAATTTCTCGGGAGCAATTGACAACTGCGACTGAGGGGTGAAGGATATATTTTACTTTGCTTTCTAGTTTAAATTTTATTTGCTTTGTAAACATCTCCAAGTTTTAATTTGAATTGACGCTTCAAGTTAGAATTTACAGATTAGTATAACGGTTTTTACTTTTCCATCTTCAATTTTCTATAGTTTGATTGACGCCCAAATTTCTGGTTGATTGTTGATTAGATTAAATCTATATTGATAGAATCTTAGACTTGACTGATAACCAATGCTGGGAGACTAGAAATATGGTGTAATGGTACTGTTTATTTTCATAAATATCCAGAGGCTGAAGAATAAGATTGGCGACCTTAATCTGAAGGAGGATTAGGATTTATTTTAATGCACTTTAGTTAAATAACCCATTCTTTTGATCATATTTCTCCAGTAGATTAGATCTTAAAGATAAATAAAAGTTTTTTAAGATCGAGATTTAGATAAAAGATATAAACTAGGAATTAATTAGATAATGAACTTCCTCGTGGGATCGTACTAGCTCTATAATTTTCATTGTGCACTTGCAATAGGTTAAGACTTGAATTTAATATAATTATAATACATAATAAGCAATCGAGTCATGTTTTTGACGCCGCTGTCGGGGAAGCAGAATTTATCTAATTCTTTCAAGTTTTTATCTAATATTTTTAACCTTTTAGAAACTAATATTTATCCTTCTCTTTTTATATTTTTTTATATTTTTATTTTCTTTAATCACTTCTTAAACTTTTGCAGGTTTATTCGAAGCAGTAAATTAAAAGTTTCCAACTTCTGCCGACCACGGAACTTAGAAGCTCAGATTTATTTCTCTCCCTGTTCTCTAAAATAAAAATCATATTAAGCTAAAAACATAAAAATAAGTAGTTATGCTCCAATTCATCTCAAAGTCTTTTATGTATACATACAATACTAGATAAGCATTCTACTACCACATGAAAACAATTATTACCCATCATATGTACTCTTCGATATCATCACACATAATGAATAGTACGATGTTTTATATTTAATTTAGCCAACGTCCAATTTATTGCCAACTAACCTTCTGTATGTTTATTATGGCAATTAAGCTCGGAAGGAAGAGAAAATTTAAAACGACGATTCGTATTCCACCATCCAAGCACTTCAAATACAAGACCAGTCCATCCTTTGCGAAATCGTTCCTTCTCGTCCCTACCATTCCATCCTTACCCATGACAGACGATAAAACCAACTATAACCTAATAAAGTTCTTTCCAGTATGAGAGGACCTACCACCACTACCCTCTGTAGTTCCTGTGGGACGAGTACAAGGAAGTTCAGAAGATTTTTGCGAAGGAAGGAAAAAAAAAGTACAAAAAGAAGAAAAAGAAAAATAGGAAGATGGAACCACCTGCCTCTTCTGACACACCTCCCATCTTTACCTCCTCTACCTTTCATCCGCCCCCTGATTCTCCGTAATCCTTGCTATTCCCCTTCCTGGCTTGTAGTTCCTCTACCAAGAGCAGCAAGTTGAAGACAATTCGGAGCCAGGAAGGCAAACCATTTTTTACGGGATAAATTTTGAAAGCTGAGGATCGATCTTTATCGAAGATTTATTCTTGGACGTTGCTGCCAGTGTCTTAGTCTAGCGTGTGTCTAGATTTTTCCTAAGATTTCTTTGATGTAATTAGTTTTCTTTTAATATTTCTGTAATTAGTTCATACATATAAAAAAATAATAATAATAGTTTTTCTTTCTTTAATGATTTTGACTAATTGACTAATAGTGCTACTAACATCTAATATTTTTATTATTATTTTTTCATTTGAACCGGTAGTATTTTTCTCCCATGTTTTGGGGGGAAAGATTTTTTTATTTTTTTTATAGATTATACACCCGGTTCCTAACATAGCAGTAAAGTAATTGGTAACATTTTCCTGTATGTCCCCTATTTTGCACAATGAGGACATTGTCCTATTTAAGTTTGGGAGGAAACACCACCTTTGTATAGATTAGTTTAGTTTTCTTTTTAGTAGAAATTTTAAATTTTAAATTTCTTTTTTTTTGAATTTTTTTAGATGAGTTAATCATTATATGAAAATTATGAAAAATATATATAAAAATTTCTTAGCAAACCATCATAGTAGTAGTTTAAAAATTAAAATAAAAATAGTTGCAATTCAAAATAAAGCATCTCTAGAACACTGTATCAGAAGAATGTTTGAAACTATACGATTGATTTGAACTGCAAAATATTTTAGATTATAGTTTCAAAATCATATAACTAGTGAGCTATTGTGCCTATTCCTCTTTATTTTGAGAGAAAGAGACACTATTTTTATTCATGCTAAATTTTCTTGGAACTGCTCTACTATTGCTGTTAAAATGATATCTCATAATGTTGAACTTAAAATCAATATATTTTATGATTATGATAATTTATTTATTTAGAACTGTCTACTAAATATATCAAAGCAATAAGACATCCATATTAGTAAATCGTGACAATGACTGAAGACCATCATTTTTTTTACCAGAGCCAAAAAGCCAAAATCTCAAAATATTTTACCATTTGAACCCATATTAGAGGCCTAAAGATTAAATTTCTTTGTACCAAAATTTTATAAACCCTTAACCATATATACTACCCAAAACTTTCTATCCTTAACCCATACAATTTCTGAGAGTTTAGAATGTAAAAGAAGGGAAGAAAAAGGAGAGAAAGGAGTATGAGTTAGTATATAAAAGATCTGCTAAAAAGGGTACAACTGAAAAAGAAATATAAATGTATGAAAATATGAGAAAAGGAAAGAAAATGAATGAAAAATCATAAAAGACAATTTTGTGAAAAAAGAAGCAAAAAAGCTTCCAAATTAGAAATGTACGAAAAAATGGGATTTACAAAAAGAAAAAGAAATGGGAAGAAGTTATCCAAAATAAGGATACTTACTGAAGCTAAAAAATAGAAAATTGAAGAAGAAGAGAAGGAAGAGCTAAACTCTTGGAAATAATTTTGAATCCTTTTTACCTTTTTTTTCTTTAAAACCTTCTGAAAATCCAAAGCCCCATTACAAGACGAAGAAAAGACCTTTGTGATTTACGATATATAAAAATATGAGTCTAGTAGAGATATATGAAATAGATACTATGAATAAATAAAGAAATTATATGAAAAGAATTGATTATTTTTTTCATGAGATTTATCTTTTTAGCGATTGTCCTTTGAATTTATCACGAACATATTATATTATGAGAACCCAAAATTTTAATTATTTTTTAGAGTATGCCAATAAGTGAGAGTTTGGATGAAAATATTTTCTAAAAATTGCAATTTAGAAAAATCTATGATGAATAAAATTTTCACTGATATTCACACACTCCACACTATACTAGAATTGAAATTATTGAGTTCTGATCAAGGATAATTGCGATAATGGGAAGCTAAGGATAAAAGATCTGAAATATTTTAAAATAATGAACATCTAATGACTAACTGAATAATTAGTAATGCACAAAAATTAGTTTATATTTTGAATTTTTAGTTTTGAAAAATATTTTAAACAATCCAAAAATATTTGAAGTTTGTAGGTAACTTCACTGAAAACCTTCAGAAGACTACAACTCCTCCACTAGGGTTCACCTAGGGGTTTAAAGGCTTGTTGCATCTGCTAAATGCAATCGTGCTCCATACGAAAGTGACATTTAAATTTTAAAGTTTTAAATATTTTATGTTTCCTTGTTTGCTAGGGACTAACAAAACTTAAGTTTGGGGGTTCCATCAGTCACATAATTTACCATTTTATCACCCTTAACTTAGTGATGCTAGGAATTAGTTTGCTACTAACGAGTTACTGATGTGCAGATATTAAAGATAAGCAGTAAATTAGAGCTTAAGTGTTAATACTTGTCAAAATAAACTCAAAAAGCAGTAAAAAGACGACTAACCGTTAAAGACGATTCGCCAATAACAGGAAGGCTGAAAAATCATAATTCTTCAAACGACAATTCTTCAGAAAGTGATAAAAGAAGAAAGCAATCAATCCAAAATAAGAAAGACATTGTTATTTATGATATCTTAAAAATAGAAGCTTTCTATTACACATTGCTACTGCAGATCATGTGAGAATTTAACACCGCCATATCCGGAATTAGAAGACTCCTGCAATTAGAAGTCTAGTAAACCACAAATCTGAGAAGATTAATAAAGATCTAATCCGAAGGACTCTATTGTTACTCAATAAAGAACAATTCAAAAGTGTATTAACTAAAGAAAGCAAGGAAAGATAAAATTAGAAATTAGAGTTATATTAAGAATCTTTTATTTTTAGTAGTTTATTTTATTAGAACTAGATTTTTGTAAACCCACCCCTTATGATCTATAAATAAGAGGGCTAGACATAGAATAAGCGAAGAATTTCAGCATCAATTGACGCCTGAGGTTGGATTTTCTTTCGATCAAAGTAGTGTAACATAATTAGAGTAGATTAGATATCGGAGGTTTCTCAAGAACAATTGACCACTGCAATTGAGTGTTGAATATTAGTGTAGATATCTGTAATTTCTCAGGAGCAATTGAGGACTGCAGCTGAGGGGTGAAGGATATATTTTACCTTGCTTTCTAGTTTAGATTTTATTTGCTTTGTAAACATCTTCAAGTTTTAATTTGAATTGACGACTCAAGTTAGAATTTGCAGACTAGTGTAACAGTTTTTACTTTTCCATCTTTAATTTTCTAGAGTTTGATTGACGCTCAAATTTTTGATTAATTGTTGACTAGATTTAATCTATATTGATAGGATCTTAAACTTGATTAATGACCAATGCTATGTGACTAGAAATATGGTGTAACGGTACTGTTTATTTTCATAAATATCCAAAGGCTGAAGATTAAGATTGACGACCTTAATCTGAAGGAGGATTAGGATTTATTTTAATGCACTTTAGTTAAATAACCCATTCTTTTAATCATATTTATTCAGTAGATTAGATCTTAAAGATAAATAAAAGTTTTTAAGATCGGGATTTAGATAAAAGATATAAACTAGGAATTAATTAGATAATGAACTTCCTCGTTGGATCGATCCTATACTAGCTCTACAATTTCCATTGTGCGCTTACAATAGGTTAAGAATTGAATTTAATATAATTATAATACATAATAAGCAATTAAGTCACAAGAGGCTACCACAGAACACCGCCCTGATGCCAAGATGAGTCAGTCGAGCGAAGAATCTGACAAGGAAGAAGCCCTAATCTCCACTTTTCTAGAAGAGAAAGATTACACTCAATATCTCCCACTGTGGAACGGCATAGCCCCTCTGCGCATTCCTTCCTCAAATTTCGCTCCGTTCATAAAAAGTACTACGGCGAGTTTGTCAACACCTCAGTCAATGTGCCCAATCCTCAAATCTAAGACCCATTACCCACCACTGCTATTTCCCCCGAAAAAGCAAAACGATGGTGTTCAATCATCGGAAAAGATAGCAAGGGAACAAGTAGTAAACCTACCTCCACCGCCTCATATGCTCCCACCACCTCAAATTCCTGGACCAGGGCCTCCATCGCCTCAACAAAATGTCATCAGAGCTTACCGCCCGGCAAAGAGCCAGTTTTAGAGGTAGGATAGGAATACGATCTTCTGTGGCACCTCGGGAAAATACCAGCGCAGATATCAATCCTTGAGCTCATCAAGAAGTTGTTGGAACACCACAGACTATTGATAGAGACACTAAATGAGTCGCATGTGAATGAAGATACCACCTTGGACGAGCTACATGAAATCTCTTCGGTCATGGCACAGCCTCCAGCGCTCACTTTCATTGAGGCTGATATGCCCATGGAATCACGACGCGAGGAGCTCCACCCCAATATACCTAACTGTTATGATTATAGGCTTCTCAGTACCGCAGGTGTTGGTTGACACAGGAGTAGGACTTAATATATGTCCCATAACCACACTCAAGACACTGGAATATATGAAGTAGGACATAAAGCCCTCATCCTTGTCCCTCATCGCATATGACGGCTTCCGATGTTTTGTTAAGGGAACCATCAAGCTACAAGTTCACCTTGGACTAGTCACTAAAGGCAATACGTTCCATTTCTCTGACTCGTCTAGTACCTACAATATCCTAGGAAGGAAATGGCTGGAGTCCATGAAAGTTGTGGCATCTATGTATCATCAATGCATCAAGTTCCCCACGAAGACTCTATTATCAGGATATACGCCAATGCGCCCCTTCAAGAAGTAGATACTGATTACGCGGCAAATATTACAATGGCTCACGAATTCGTCCTATCCACCGACCACATTAGGAAGGAACGATCTCCTGACGATACAGCAATAGCAGAAGTCACTCACCCTTGCTCGTCTCCACATTAATCAAGATTAATGAAGAGAGTAGCTGGACCTGACCTCACCCGGCTATATAATATAAACCCTACCGTGACAAAGGGATGGGACCTCATGTACCAGCTTGGATACATCCCACATACCGGACTCGATAAGAATCGATAAGGACGAGTAGGGCTAGTTGTCCCAAAGAAAGTTCTCAAGCACACAGGATTGGGTTACCAGTCAGACGGTAAGCAAGTTGACCTCCTACCGACCTCGCCTAAATGGTCACTCTACGACCATTTTATTTATGGAACTATCAAAAAGGTCAATGTGCCCCGAAGAAAGGAAACATCCCTCACCGAACCACAAGCAACTGAAGTTGAGCAAATTGTCAAAGCCTTCGCGGACCTGACAAGCTTAAAAAAAAATGATGACCACATAAACAAGCCACTTGAAGGCTTTGGACTGCTCTTCGACATTGAGGAACCCTACATTGTCGAGAGAAGAAAACTATTGAAATTCAAACCGCACGTAGAAGACTAGGAGTCGACTGACAAGGAGGACTTCCACATCGCCCTATTAGGAAACAAGGAAGAACCAGAGTTCAAGACACCCCAGTCTCATGAACCAGGAAGAGAGGACTGACCCTCAATGTCAAGTGAAGAAGAAGACTACTGGATTAGCCTTACAGAAATCAAATTTGGAGATCACTTAAGAGCAGAATGGCTGAAGCTCCTCGAGGAGGTCAATAACTCCCGAAGCAAAGAAACGGACTCTAACGAGGAAATTGATCATCGATCCTTACTAGATAATTGGCGGTGTCCGTGCCACTGCCCTTACCCAAAATCACCCTATTGCAGCTTGTGCACATCCATCTTAACGCGGTCCGAAAGAGCCATCTTGTGCGAGATACGATGAACAACAAGGGCGGAAGATCATCACGTTGCCTTTATAGAATTCCAAGAAGAACTAGAGTTCGACACTCTCCAATCTCTGGATGCACCACAACTTTAGATATTATGAAACTCACTGGAAGAAGAATGGTGTTAAGTGGTGAAAAATGCCACTTTTCACCCTCTAACTTGACCATTGATACACCTGTGAGCCCACTAATAAGCTTTTGTCAAGAGCATTTTGTAGACAGCAATAAAAAAAGACATTAATGCAGAAGACCACTCAAGAATGCCCAAAAAGGGGTTATCTCTCAGCATAGGATAAACTCGACAACATCACACTAGAGGGTAGCATATCACTAGACCCTTGGAGCGCGTGGCTATAATAGGGCAAGGCGAAGGAAGTGAAAACAGGCTGAAAACGTCTTATCGATTGGTCACCTGAAGATTTCGATAGGAGCTGAAAGCAAAGAAAGGAAGAATCCGTGCAGTTGAAGAGGTTTTCGATAGGATCTGAAGGTAGGAGAAGGATGAATTCGTGTGGACATAGGAGTTCAATAGGATCCAAGAACCTATCGAGCAGCTGAAGGGAAGGAAGAAATCATCCTATCAAAAACCTGCCTGAAGCGTCAAAGGAACCTATCGAATGGTTTCTTGAACCTATCGAAGGGTGATTGAGCCTTTTGATAAGACTGAAAACCTATCGAAATGGTGGAATGCAGAGCGAAACCTGCCAAAATGGTTCTCCAACCTGTCGAAGAGCCATTCCAACCTGCCGAATACTCCAAGCTAAGGGCGGAGAATGCTGAAACTCTAAGAGAAGGCTCATCCTATCAGAACCTATCGAAGAGATCTGAGATCCTAGCAAAAGGACCAAAATGCTCTATTCCAACCTGTCGAAAGCTTCCTGAACCTATCGAAATCATGTACAGAACTTCTCAAAAATTCAGTTGTGCACACGTTCTGATTCAGTGACCTGCTGCACGCAACTCGAGGTACTTGGTGGCCAACACGATGATTCTAAAAGATGCCCTAGGAAGCCATAACCGACTCACGTGCTCTAACAGAACTCTAACAAACTCTGACGACCTTCTAGAAGGGATTTTTGGGGGGAAAAATAGAGGGAAAAGCTATATATAGAGACCCCCAATTGTCATTTGGGGAGATCGAGATCTGAGTAAAAATCTTGAGATTAGAGCTTGCAGAGAAACTCCATTTCCCTCTTTAGCCCAGCAATGGTTGGCTAATTCCCCTGGAGTAGCGAGGAGAGAAGTTAGATCTGTAATTGGGTAAGGTTAAGAATGCTATTGTAGGTTCCTAGCTGCATAGACTACAGATCTGAGAGTATTCCCATTATAGAGTGACCTTGTTTGCAATGTTAATGCTGATTTTAATGTTGTAATTAGATCTAAAGTTCCTTTGGTTCCATTTGGTGATCGATCGGATCTGTGTAGAGGAGTCTGTATATCAGCTCACCCACATAACTGGTAGACCTCTTGAGTACCACCTGATCTCCCTGGATCTTACCACCTGATCTCCCTGGATCTGATACTCCTATGATTCCTTGAGTCTGTAACCTGGGAATTGCAGCATCTGTAGTGGTTTTAATTATTCTAATTGATGCTCTGGCTTTGAAGGAGATCCCTGGGATGGTCTGTGACCATTAAAGTGGACCGATCATAACCTTAAGATGAATCTAAGCTCAGGCTCCAATTGGATTCATCTGCTGCAATCCATGGATTCGATAAAGTCTATAGGATGGTCTGTGACCATTAAAGTGGGCAGATCATAGCCTTAAGATCAGGTGGATCCTGTGATTTGGAGTGGAATTTATACCCTGCAGCTGTGCTTATAGCCAGCGAGGGATTTGTGTGCTCTGAACCTTGGTAGCATAATTAATTGAATCTAATTTCAGTGAAAACCAATCTCCAAGCTACTCTTCTCCATTTTATGTTCTTTTTACCTCTTCTCCCTGCAAGATCTAAGATCCTAAACTCGATCCAAGTTAGTTTATGTTTAATTTTAGCATTAGCTTAAGTGACAATCCATTTCAAACATCTCCCCTATCTTCTAGCTATAATAGCAATAGTTAGGGTGCCAAATCTAATATAGATCTGGAGATTTATCATATTTTTAAACTAACCACCCTGTGGACATTCCCTTATTCACCATTTTTTGTAAAACTTGCTACAACAGACCCTGACTACTTGCAGGTCTGTGTGAGTGTGTTCTGCCTAATTTCAGATGATCTTAGACCCTCATTTGAGGGGAGGCAAACACAGCCAACAAATGGTAACCATCACTGAGTGATGTTGAGGACTACTAGTTGGATCTCCCCGCTCTTGAGATGGAAGAACAGCTAGGTGAGGACCTCCAAAGATTATTCAAAAAAGAGGATGAACTCCAACGCGAAGATTCAGACTCCAACAATAACCCAGATGTCAAATCCATCCTCTTAAGATGGGAATGCCCTTTGGGATATCCCTACATCTCCCAGCCCCATGAACCTCACTGTCGAGTGTGTATATTCTTCCTGGCATATTACGAGGTACAAAGCCGAGAACTCACCGGTCCAGAAGAATGTCTCAAACAACTTCAGCGGTAAGGATACCTCCAGATTGATTTTGAAGATGAGAGCTTAAACAACTATTGCCTCTCCGCCCTTTTCGAGGATGGAATCGTTCATACGATAGAAGAAGAAGGCACAGCAGTAGGACCACCGCCGTCCTCACTTATCAGGAGGATCACCTCGGACAAGGATTCTAAAAAAAAGGACAATTTTTGAATGGGTCTGTGCAACCGTGGGAATTGTGACGATCCCGTCGCGACGATGCGCTCTCTAACGATAAATAAAAATAGAGTCGTGACTCGGAGCTTTCGGTGTCCCGGGATACCTAGTTCATTTTTATGAGCACCGAAGTGCTAAAAATATGACTCTGAATCCGGTCCACACCAAAGGCTCTTGGGTAGGGGCTTCGATTATCGATCGGGAAAGTGTTAGGCACCTGATCAACCCGCTTAAAGCGGTCTCTACTAACGGCCAAAAATAAAATGAAGTGAAAGAAAAGAACATAGCTTCCTCTTACCCAAAAGGGCTTAGAATCCTATTTGTGCCCCTCTGTTCCTACCGAAAAATCGATGGCGTAACGACACAAATGGGAGGATGGAGGGAGCTAGAAAGAGATAGGAGAAGAAAGGGGAGAGCCGGAGCCCTCGGGCCCTTGTAGCACCGTAGAAGAGCCTTGCATGGCTTGCTTTGATGAACTCTTGAAGGCTTTTTATGGTGGTAAGTGTGGTTCTAACTCTTAAGGCTTGAAGCTAAGAGGTAGGGAAGGGAGGCTAGGGGATCACACACACCTAACCTAATGGTTTTCTATGAAATGCTAAGGTCTAAAGGAGTTTTGTGAATTCTGGAATTTGTATGGGTGGTGTGCACTGATCGATTTAAAGTGTAACCCTTGCAAGTGCACAAGATCTATTGTAGTATGGCAAGAACAAAGGTGTCGAACCCACAGGGAAATCTTGAATTTTAATTAATTCTTTCAGAGATTTAAAAACATCCCTAAGGAAGTACCAAAGGGCAAATTCAATTTTACCAAAATTTATCACACTTTTCCTAAATGCAAGAAAAATAAATTAATTAATCTAAACAACTAATTACTGATGAATCTAAAACAATAATTAAATGAGATCAAGGAATATGCTACCCCAGATTTGTACCCCTTTTCTACCATTAAAACCCACAGTTTTATTAAAGCATCATTCACACCATCATTCAGCTATAGAGATGATTCGTAATAAAATATGATCATCAATCCGGCATACCCTATCTAAAAACTATGACTCAGCCTATCATTGCGGTATGAGTCATGTAAGAAGCATAGCGTATCTCATGATGTTTAGATCACAACAGTAAACACATAATCGCTCTGCAGCCTAGATCAGTCTGCAGGCCCAGATCTAGCGATTATAGTCGTTGATACACGCAATCAACGGTCATAACAAGCATTCAATATATTTTCAATAACACAAACTTTTAGCAAAATGATTCCATGATGACAATAAATCGACTATGGTATTAATCATAAATAAGAGTACTTATCTGGGGATCGCATCTTCCCCGATCTACTGATTTAGCCGCTCATCTTTGGTGTATGATCTCCTTATTCATTAAAAGTCATTCCTCTTTTTATTTCTTCCAAAGATCTTTATTTACAATGTCTTTTTCTAATACAATCTATGCTTTCATTAACATAAAGGAAAAACAATGCAAATCCTAGGTACAATCTACCCAGATGGAACCCTAGAAGGAGAAAGAAGAACTCTTGAAAAGATGCCAAGAGGAGTCTAAAACCAAAAATAATAATAATGAATAATAATCATTTTAAAAAATTCTCTCCAAAAACTCTAAAAAAGGAAAAGCCAAAACTAACTCTCTAATTATCTATCTCTAATTCCCCTCTCTAATTCCTATCTCTAATTATCTATCTCTAATTTCCTATCTCTAATTTTTATCTCTAATTATCTATCTCTCATTTTTCCTTTCCGAAGTGTTTGATCCGCTTTAAATAGAGCCGAAGTTTCCCAGCCACAGAGGTGTTCCAACTCGAAAATTTAGGGTCGATGCATCGACCTCCCAGATTTTCGTGAATTCCCGCCGAACATTGCATCAGTTACGGCTTTGGTATTTTGGCCATAACTCACTGTCCCGAACTCGGATTGAGGCGATTCTTGATCCGTTGGAAAGCGGACAGAAAGATATACAACTTTTGTGTTTTAATAATTTCATAATTAGGCCGTCTTAAATGTCTAAATTGAGCTATAAGTCGCACCAAGTTCTCGATGACCCAAAGTTGCAGTGTTTTGACATTATTTTTAGAATTCTTGGGCTGTTTTCTGCACTTGGCTTGTATTTACCTGAAACACTTCAAATCTAATAATTCTTATCAGATAGCCCTTATCGGATAGCTAAATATAGGTATCTAGGGGTGAAATATCATCATATTGCACTACTCATCACACCCCCAAACCTACACTTTGCTAGTCCTCGAGCAAAGCAAACTAAAGAAAATAAATGCCACTTTCGTATGGAACACGATTGCACTTAGCGTGTGCAACAAGCCTTTAAACCCCTAGGTGATCCCTAGTGGAGGAGTTGTGTCTCCTGAGGGTTTACAGTGAAGTTACCCACAAACTTCCAAAAATTTCAAACCATCGGCAAAATTGAGTTTTCAAAACATGATTTTTATAACATATATATTATTCAAAAATAAAAAAAATATTAATTGTTTCAATATGTGAATCATCAATCTTAAATATTAATGTCATGTCAATCATGCTAGTATCCATTCAAATTAATCTAATGCTCAAATTATTAGACAACTCATCCATTCATGCCTAAACGTGAAGTGTGTGCATACCCAAACCAAGATTCATCCATCTCGGAACTAGTCCAAGCACGAAAACCGAATTCAATCCTCACTTTAGGTATACTCTCGAAATAAAATCACTCCGATGATGGGTAAGCTTTAGCACATATGTGAGAGATCAATACAAAACAAATAAAAATGTCTCACATGATAACTAAAACACGATGTAATTAATGAACAAAATCAAATCTCATAAGAACAGATACTTGTATATCCTAAGCATATCATATCAAGTGTCATAAGTATCATATATTTACTCTCCACAAGGCAGTTACCAATGCAAGATCAGATCATGAAGATCTTTTGTAGGGTTGTAATGGGGCTCAGGAAAGGGTAAGAAAGAGAATTAAGATTCAAAATTTCTGAGAAATCGGAAAAGAAACAAACTTCTGATTTTTCTATTTCTCTTCTTTTTCTTTTCTAATCTCTCACTATTTTTCTATTTTTCTCAACTTTCTTTTTCTTTTGAATTTCCTTTTCTTGAAGCACCTCATATTTTTCATTATTTTTTACAATTTTCTTTTTCTTTTTCTCCCCCCTTTTTCTTTTATATTTTTGCCATACACTCTCAGTAAACACCACTTACTCTCTTTTCATTCATTTTCATCTCTCGTTCCTAATTTATCAGAAATAAGAAGGGTAAAGCTGAATTTTCAGAAATGGTGAAGGGTTAAAGGTTAGCGTGGCTTATCAAAGAATGTATAAAGGTAAATTTTCCAATAGGCTCAAAGGGGTACTAGAAGGATAAATTTATATGAGGTGGGGCATTTAAGCACAAACGAGCCAAAGATGGCCTTCAATCATGTCCTTAAAAGATGGTAACCTTGCATATTTGTCTTGAGTAGATATACAGTACGTTCTAACACAATAATATAAATTTGATATCATGCAAAGTCACAAGTCAAAATAAAATATATGAGATTGTGCAAGATAATTCGTATTCAAAGAAAACTCCGAGTTTATGTATTCACTCATCAACAACGGATATTTGGCTCTAAAGCTTCCTGGGTTTAGTCTCCACTAAGAACCTAAGATTCACAGTTCAAAATAGTTCATCGATTTCTGAGTCTTAGCTTGGTATAAGTGTAAAAATTCTAAGCATGAATGTCAAAGTTATCCACAAAATATCACATTAAGCTTCATCATCTTAAATACAAGTAATCAGAATATGACATCAGTATTCTCAAAATTAAATTCACATGCATCATCAACTAAAGTTTGAAAACAATCGTAAAATAATGTGCATGATGACTTCAAAATAAAAAACTTTCTTTTCTTTTTTTTTTTTTTTTTTTTTTTAAATATAAGTGACGCAAAATAGATAACCATACCCCCAAACCTAAAGATTACAATGTCCTCATTGATTGAAATAAGTAGCTCACCCCCAAACCTGTTGAAAAGTACCTCAACACAAAGATCAGGTGCAGAGAATATGTGCATCAAATTGGAACATGACCAAAAATTTATTGAAGGGAATATGGTTACACTATTTTAGCGAATTAAAAACAACCTAAAATAAAAAAACTAATATGCTAGAAATAAATATAAAAAAATAATAATAATAAAATAAAATAAAATAAAACCTAAATCCTAAACTAAACATGAATCCAACTCTGTTAATCTGGGTCACTGAGGTGCATCGCCTCAATTCCGAACTGGGTCATCGGCTCAAACATTTGTTTAAGGCGTTGCCCATTGACTTTGAAGACTTGATTGTCCTTGAGACTGCGGATCTCAATCGCACCATGCACACTAATGGAAACAACCTGAAACGGGCCTTCCCATCTAGATTTCAGTTTTCCCGGGTGGAGCTTAAGTCTGGAGTTGAACAGCCAAACCTTTTGTCCAATGTGGAACTCTTTCCGAGAAATGGACTCATCATGCAGCTTTTTATACCTTTCTTTGTACATCTTTGAGTTTTCATACGCATCATAGCGTAGCTCCTCCAATTCACTTAGCTGTAGCCTTCGATTTGATCCTGCTGCTTGCATATCGAAATTTAATCTTTTGATAGCCCAAAATGCTTTATGCTCCAATTCAACAGGAAGATGGCATGCTTTCCCGTAGACAATTCTGAACGGAGACATTCCAATTGGTGTCTTGAAGGCGGTACGATAGGCTCACAGAGCATCAGAGAGCCGGTTTGACCAGTCTCTTCTATCCGATCGTACCGCCTTTTCTAAAATTCGTTTAATCTCTCGGTTCGACACTTCCACCTGACCACTAGTTTGTGGGTGATACGGCGTTGCAACCTTGTGGGTGACGCCGTATTTCTTCATTAAAGTAGCAAAATGGCGGTTGCAGAAGTGCGAACCGCCATCACTAATGATCGCACGTGGAAACCCGAATCTATTAAAGGCATTTTCCTTCAGAAATTTGGCCACCACTTTGTGGTCATTTGAACGGGTTGCCACAGCTTCAATCCATTTGAAAACGTAGTCAACAGCTACGAGAGTGTATGAATACCCAAAAGATGGGGGAAAAGAACCCATGAAGTCAATCCCCCAAACATAAAAAATTTCAACAATCAAAATCGGGTTAAGGGGCATCATATTCCGTTTTGAAATATTTCCAAGCTGCTGACATCTTTGGCATTCTTTGCAAAATTGAGCAGCGTCACGAAAGATGGAGGGCCAGTAGAATCCGCTTTGAAGAATTTTCTGTGCAGTCTTCTGTCCTCCAAAATGGCCTCCACAGGCTCCAGCATGGCAGAAATCGAGAACGCTTAGTTGCTCTTTTGCTAGTACACATCTCCTGATGATTTGATCTGAACAGATCTTGAACAAATGTGGTTCATCCCAAAAATAGTATTTGATCTGGGAGAAAAAGAGGTTCTTATCATTCTTTCCCCATTCAGTAGGGATTTTGTCCGTGACCAAATAATTCACGATATTGGCAAACCAAGGAACTTTCGCGTGATGTCGCTAATTTTTCATCCGGAAAAGTGTCCCGGATAGGTTCAGGTGTAACCAATTCTTCAAGCAAAATGCGAGACAAGTGATCAGCCACAACATTCTCGACTCCCTTTTTATCCTTGATTTCAAAATTAAACTCTTGAAGTAGCAAAATCGAGCGGATCAATCGTGGTTTGGCATCCTTCTTTGCCAACAAATATTTCAATGCAGAGTGGTCTGAAAAGACCACTATTTTTTATCCAAGCAGATAAGAACGAAATTTATCCAGAGCATACACCACAGCTAATAGTTCTTTCTAAGTGGTGGTGTAGTTAAGCTGTGCATCGATCAATGTCTTACTGGCATAATAAATTACGTGAGGTAATTTGTTCACCCTTTGCCCTAAAACAACTCCGATAGCGTAATCAGATGCATCACACATGAGTTCGAATGGGAGAGAATAATCCGGTGGTTGGATTATTGGTGCAGTTGATAAGAGTTCACGCAGCTTCAGAAATGATTTCATGCAATGCTCATCAAATTCAAAAGGGACATCTTTACCAAGCAAGGTACATAAAGGTTTAGCCACCTTGCTGAAATCCTTAATGAATCGCCTATAAAATCCAGCATGCCCCAAAAATGATCGAATTTGGCGAACACTCTTTGGTGGGGGCAAATTGGCAATTAGGTCGACTTTGGCCTTATCCACTTCAATTCCTTTCTTGGAAACAATATGCCTCAGAACAATTCCTTGTTGAACAATGAAATGGCTCTTCTCCCAGCTAAGAACAAGTTTAGAATCCACACAACATTGTAAAACTTGTGTGAGGTGATTCAAACAAGAACCAAACGTTTTCCCAAAAACCGAGAAGTCGTCCATGAACACCTCGATGAACTTGTCAATCATATCCAAAAATATGGCCAACATACATCGTTGGAAAGTAGCAGGTGCATTACATAAGCCGAACGGCATCCTTCGATATGAAAAAGTACCGTACAGGCATGTGAATGTCATTTTCTCTTGATCAGGTGGAAAAACGGGCACTTGATTGTATCCCGAATAACCATCAAGAAAGCAATAAAACTCTTGCCCTGCTAACTTCTCGAGGATTTGATCGATGAATGGAAGGGGAAAATGATCCTTTCTGGTAGCTGTGTTTAATTTTCTATAATCAATGCAGACACGCCACCCAGTAGTTTCACGAGTAGGCAATAATTCTCCTTTCGCAGTTTCTTTCACAGTGATTCCGAACTTTTTTGGGACAATTTGGACTAGACTAGCCCATTCACTATCAGAAATCGGATAGATGATTCCAACATCGAGTAATTTAATGATTTCCTTTAAAACGATTTCTTACATGTTCGGATTAAGTCGCCTCTGCAGTTCTCTCGATGGTTTACTCTCATCTTCCAGATGTATTTTGTGCATACATATTGATGCGTCAATCCCTTTTAAATCAGCTAGAGTCCATCCGATAGCCTGCTTGTGATCTAGAAGCACTTTCAACAGGCCATGCTCTTGTTCTTCAGACAATGTGGATGAAATTATCACCGGAAACGTTTCTCGTGGCCCTAGAAAAGCGTATTTGAGCGATTCAGGCAACTGTTTCAATTCCACAATTGGTGGCTCCTCAATTGATGGAGTTGGTTCAGCTTTTACTTCAATGGGTAACGGTTCTATCTTAGTCACAACTTCACATAAGTTATCATATGGACATGATAAACTCAACCTCGTCTCTTCGGACTGCTTCCTTTCAGATCCTTTTGCTTCATAGATGGCCAACAAAGCGGTTTCAAATTCTTCTTTGGTGAGCATTGATGGTAATGCTTCATCCACCACTTCGTCCATCTGATCGATGTAAAAACATTTGACCTCATCCTTGTTAGGGAAATGGTTCATCGCATGAAATATGTTCAATCTGACCTTCATGTTCCCAAAAGAAACGTCCATGACTCCCATTCGACAATTAATGCAAGCATTTGCAGTGGTGAGAAACGGATGTCCAAGGATGATGGGGACTTGATTAATTGATTTAACAGGTGGTTCCATGTCTAAAATAATAAAGTCCACTGGAAAGACAAACTTGTCTATTCCAACCAAAACATCCTCGATAATTCCCCTAGGTCTTCTTTCTGACCTATCAGCCAGTTGTAGTGTGACCGTCGTGGGTTGCAATTCACCCAATCCGAGTTTCTCGTATATTGAGTATGGGATTAGATTCACGCATACTCCCAAATTCAATAGCGCTTTTCCAATTGGTTGCCCACCAATGACACATGGAACAGTTGGAACTCCAGGGTCTTTCAGTTTCCGTGGGGTTTCCAATTGTAATATTGAACTGACTTGATTAGTCAGGAACACTTTCTTGGAAATATGAGTACGCGCCTTTCGCTTACGAGTGCATAAATCTTTGAAAAATTTTACATACTCAGGCACTTGTTTGATTGTTTCAAGCAATGGAAGATTTATCTTAACTTGCTTGAATGTTTCCAAAATTTCTTCCATTTTTGCTGGTCCCTTTCCCATTCTAGATGGAGGAGTTAGGCATTGAGGGAATGGTGCCCTTGGGACATAAGGTGCAGGTTACATTTTTTATTCTTGATCATGTCCTAGTTGGACAGTTGAGGGAGACTCATCCTCGATCACTTTTTCTTTTCCCTTCTCTCTTCTTTGCTCTTTCTCTTTCTCTTTTCTTTTCTCTTTCTCTGTTCTTTTCTCTGATTTGTTTTCTTTCTCTTTTGCTGCTTCTCTTGCTTCCTCTTTTTCCTGATCAAATTCCACAGGCATTTCCACTTGATTATCAACTTCTCTTCCACTTCTCAGCACCGTAACAGCTTTCAACTGTTGACTATTCGATGGTCCTGCATCAGGTGGTACTTGACCTCGAAGATTGTTGACAGGTTGGCTAGGGAGCCTACCATCCTCTCGTTGACTCAGCTGATTTGTCAGTTGACTGAATTGATCCACCATCATCTATTGGAAAGCATGCATGCTTCGCATCACCTTTTCCTCCAAATCAGAATCTCTAGAAACGGTAGCCTGAGGTTGATTAAAATTCTGATTTTTTCGGTAATCGGAATTCGGATGGTAATAAGGAGGGTTATGCTGGAAATTAGAATTCTGCTAGGTAGTGGGATTCTGTTGTGGGCGGAAATTTTGTTGTCCACCCATTGTGTTGGCTCTGTACTGCTAGTTTACCTGACCAGTTTGGTTCGAACCACCCAATCCTAAGTTGGGGTGATTTTTCCATTCCGGGTTATAGGTATTGGAGTATATGTTTCTACCCTGTCGTTGATAAGATTGAGTCAGATTCACCTCCTCTTGAGGAGTAGGTTCATCAGGGAATAATGACAAGGTAGTGGGGCACTCATTAGCCATGTGACCTGGGTGGTCACAAATTGAAAAATCTGATGGGGTGATGAGAAGCTTTAGCTTGCTTGGTCGCAGCTAACAATATATTCATTTGCTTGGACAACATATCAACCTTTGTCGATAGATCAGAGGTATTATTTTTGACATTATACAATCCATCTCTTGTCAACACATAAGATTTAGATGCCAAATCCAAGTTAGTTCGCCCCAATGTTTCACTTTGTATCGAAGTTTGGTATAACTTCTCAAACAATGCCCACAATTCATCAGCTTCTTTGTGGCACATGATCCACCACACGATGCATCAACCATGCGTCTCTCTTCAGGAATCAGTCCATTATAAAAACTTTGGACCTGTTGCCACCTTGGAACCTGATGATTTGGACAACTCTTAATCAATTCCTTAAAACATTCCCAACATTCATGGAATGTTTCAGTAGGTTGTTGGGAAAAGAATCGAATCTTCTGACGCAACTCAATGGCTTTGGTCATGGGAAAATATTTTTTAAGAAACTGACGGTGTAGCTCTACCCAACTCTGAATAGATTGCGATTCTAAGGAATAAAACCACTTTTTTTCCTTGTCCCTTAAAGAGAAAGGAAAGAGTCGGAGTTTAGCTATCTCATCAGTGACATTGTGGACTCTAAACATTTTGCATACCCTAGTGAATTCATTTAGATGAACGTGCGGATTTTCATTTGCTAACCCATGGAAAATTGGTAGCCTTTGGATCATCGCCAATTTGAATTCATAGTGGTTTCCTGGAATGGGATCATGCATTATACATTCCTGATCCTTGTAAAAACCAGGATCATTATAATATTCGAGTGTTCTAGGGCCCTCATTGTAATTATTATTCCCACCATTTCCATTATTTCCATTATTGCCATTATTGATATTCTGGTTGTTCCCATTCATTTCTTACCTTTGATCAGCCATGGTATCAGTATGATGATACTGATTCCTTTGAATTCTACGATTCTCTCTACAAGATCGTTCGATCTCAAGATTAAATGGTAGCAGATGTGGGTGATGAGAACGAGTAAAGCTCATACACCACGCTCACAAACAGGGATTGAAGAATCCAAAACAAATCCACAAAATAGGCTCAATCGATTGCAGCAAAGATCTCAATCGATTGATGCTACTTAAAATTTCACAGAAATGACTTTATCAGTCAATCGATTGAAGAACTGTTCTCAATCGATTGAGGTTCAAAGGTCAAAGCAAGTTAACACAGGAATTCAGCCGAAATGGCAAGCACATAATTTTTGTCAATCGATTGACAGAGGAATGTCAATCGATTGAAAGAAAAGCAAAGATCACGACAGAGAATATTTCAGTCTCAATCGATTGAACTTGAAGCTTCAATCAATTGAGCTCTAATATCAACAGTGGCCAAAATAAGAAGAAAAGAAAAGCAAAACAAGATAAATTAATTTAAATTTTTTTTTTTTTTTTTAATCCGAATTTCAAAAATTAAAATAAAAAAAATTAAATTTTAAACCTAATGGCAATCCTACAAAATCTTATCTAAAAGAGAAAAATAAGGGAAAGAATAAAAGATTCCTAAATTTTCTAAGGAAGGTATCCTAAAAATCTATACTTCCTAAAAAGACTCCTACAAAATCTAAAATAAAAAGCCTAAAAATCTCAACTTCCTAACATACTCCTAAAAAAAAATACTTACCTAAGAGAGAAAAATAAGGGAAAGAAGATTCTGCAAAGCAAAAATCCAAAAATTGATTTTTTTTTTTTAAATTCGAATTTCAAAAATTAAAATTAAAATTTCAAGATTAAAATTAGAAATTAAAATTTTAAATCTAAGGGCAATCCTAAGAATCTTATCTAAAAGAGAAAAATAAGGGAAAGAATAAAAGATTCCTAAATTTCCTAAGGAAGGTATCCTAAATTTATAAACTTCCTAAAAAAAAAAAATTAATAACTAATTTTAGAAAATCCTAGAATATCTAAAAGAGGAAAATAAGGAAAAAGAATCCTACTAAAATAAGAAGTCCTAAAAATGTAAACTTCCTAGAAGAGTCCTACAAAAACTTACCTAAGAGAGAAAAATAAGGGAAAGAAGATTTTACAAATCAAAAATCTAAATATTAGAAGTTTTTTTTTTTTTTTTTTTTTAAAAAAAAAAATCAAAACACAAAAATTCCTAACCGAATTAATCAAAATTTCGCCTATCTCCCCGGCAACGGCGCCAAAAACTTGATCGATTTAAAGTGTAACCCTTGCAAGTGCACAAGATCTATTGCAGTATGGCAAGAACAAAGGTGTCGAACCCACAGGGAAATCTTGAATTTTAATTAATTCTTTCAGAGATTTAAAAACGTCCCTAAGGAAGTACCAAAGGGTAAATTCAATTTTATCAAAATTTATCACACTTTTCCTAAATGCAAGAAAAATAAATTAATTAATCTAAACAACTAATTACTGATGAATCTAAAACAATAATTAAATGAGATCAAGGAATATGCTACCCCAGATTTGTACCATTAAAACCCACAGTTTTATTAAAGCATCATTCACACCATCATTCAGCTATAGAGATGATTCGTAATAAAATATGATCATCAATCCGGCATACCCTATCTAAAAACTATGACTCAGCCTATCATTGCGGTATGAGTCATGTAAGAAGCATAGCGTATCTCATGATGTTTAAATCACAACAGTAAACACATAATCGCTCTGCAGCCTAGATCAGTCTGCAGGTCCAGATCTAGCGATTATAGTCGTTGATACGCGCAATCAACGGTCATAACAAGCATTCAATATATTTTTAATAACACAAAATTTTAGCAAAACGATTTCATGATGACAATAAATCGACTATGGTATTAATCATAAATAAGAGTACTTATCTGGGGATCGCATCATCCCCGATCTACTGATTTAGCCGCTCATCTTTGGTGTATGATCTCCTTGTTCATTCAAAGTCATTCCTCTTTTTATTTCTTCCAAAGATCTTTGTTTACAATACCTTTTCCTAAATATAATCTATGCTTTCATTAACGTAAAGGAAAAACAATGCAAATCCTAGGTACAATCTACCCAGATGGAACCCTAGAAGAAGGAGAAAGAAGAACTCTTGAAAAGATGCCAAGAGGAGTCTAAAACCAAAAATAATAATAATGAATAATAATCTTTTTGAAAAATTCTCTCCAAAAACTCTAAAAAAGGAAAAGCCAAAACTAACTCTCTAATTATCTATCTCTAATTCCCCTCTCTAATTCCTATCTCTAATTTCTCCTCTAATTTCCTATCTCTAATTTTTATCTCTAATTTTTTATCTCTAATTATCTATCTCTCATTTTTCCTTTCCGAAGTGTTTGATCCGCTTTAAATAGAGCCGAAGTTTCCCAGCCACAGAAGTATTCCAACTCGAAAATTTAGGGTCTATTAATCGACCCAATAGGGTCGATGCATCGACCTCCCAGATTTTCGTGAATTCTCGTGGAAGTTTGCATCAGACACTGCTTTGGTATTGTGGCCATAACTCTCTGTCCCGAATTCGGATTGAGGCGATTCTTAATCCGTTGGAAATCTGACAGAATGATCTACAACTTTTGTGTTTTAATAATTTCATAATTAGGCCATCTTGACTATCCAAATTGAGGTACAAGTCGCACCATGTTCTCGATGACCCAAAGTTGCAGTGTTTTGACATTATTTTCAAAATTCTTGGGCTGTTTTCTGCACTTGGCTTGTATTTACCTGAAACACTTCAAATCTAATAATTCTTATGAGATAGCCTTCATCGGATAGCTAAATATAGGTATCTAGGGGTGAAATATCATCATATTTCACTACTCATCATGCACCAAAGGGAGAAAGATCTTCTCACTTTAAGCTCTTTCTCTCTTAGGTAGAAATTCTCAACCCTTAAACCAAGGAGTGGGGGGCTCTATTTATAGGAAAAGGATAGGTTAGGAGGCCACTTAGATGCTAATTGAGGTTAGCAATTAGGTGATCTCAAATCTAAGGTTTCCTAGGATTTTGAGAGCTTGAAAAGGTGTGAAGGTGGTTCTAATGGTGGATGATGGGGTGAGGCTTTAGGCCAGGGTTGCAAATAGGTAAGGGATGGGTGCAGCAGAACTAACACCCCAAAGGTCGAGGTGGTCAACAAGTCAAACCCCAAATATAAAATTCCGGGCAAAATCCTATAGTTACTATTTATATGCCTGGCGCAACTAATAGTTGCGCCAGGCAAATGTATAGTAAAACAGTGGAGAACAGTGCCAGGAAGTGAGCTCGCGGGGGTGGGGCCCACTGTTGAACCTGGCGCAACTATTAGTTACGCCAGGCAAAAATCTTGGGAAGATTGGCCTGGCGCAACTAATAGTTGTGCCAGGCAAAATTATACTTTGCGCAACTATTAGTTGCGCCAAATCCCAAGGGGGGCCCAGTTGTTTTTACCTTTTTTGCCACTGGGGGTTCGGTTTGCCATATCTTATGACATACACCTCCGATTGGGGCGATTCTTAGACCGTTAGAAAGCTGATGACCTGTACTCCTCAAAGGAATAGGAGTTGGTCATTGTAGAGGGTCGTAGCTAGTTCCGGTGTACCCCTCGTCCTTATTGCCTGGGAAGGTTAGGTTTAGGGTTAGGAAATGGTTCTATGGGTCGGGGTAGGTTCCTAAGGGATCTAGGGTGATTCCTAAGGGTTTAGAGTGACTCCTAAGGGCTCCATACATGCCATCAAAAGCTAGAAAATGCGCCTCTCTCAAAATGTGTTTTGATCGGACCTTGAGCCAAATTTGGGTGCCTACAGATGCCCCTCTTTAGTATCCAATCACTAATGATCGAATGTCAAAGAAAAGAGACATCTGAAGAGGCCCAAGGCATTACTGACGGGTCCGCTGTATTTAGAACGAACTTTAAACATCAGGTGAGTAACACGGTAAGAAAACGAAAGCCCTGGAGTGCCAGGCTAATCATTCGTTTCTCGAGGTAATCGGTTCCCAAGCGCTTAGAGATATTACTGGGCATAACCGAGGTGGAATGAGTTGCAAAAGCCCAATAGCTGGGAAAAACATTCGAGTTGCGAAATCTCGTTAGTCGGGAAAAATGTCTGCTTCTCAAGATGATTTGAAGGTGATTGATGTTCGAGATTCATTTTGAATGCATCAGTTTCGTATGTAAGAGGGGTGATCGACCCACATCCAAAGATAGGCGCGAAGTAAACATACGCAAGGCTCCACAGTTTGCGTCCAATCCTACAAGGCATTTGACGACCTCATTGGATTATTCGTGGGTGCCCCTGCTGAAAGCAGGGTTCGAGATCTTTGGGCGAACCCATCGATCCCAAAGTTTATTTAGCATGACCACCTGAGCGAAGTGAATAGATGTCACAACGCTTTTTAGCAGTGCGTACCATTTTTCAAAACGTGCCCCAGATTCACATGACCCAGAGCGTCCAGCTTCAAATACCACTAAATAGATCCAACCAGTTATCAGGTGTCTACCCAAAAGGGGCATCCAATCCTGGTTTTTGCCAATAATGATCATAAACATCAATTAACTATGCATAAACATGCACCCATTAGGGGCCATAAGCAACAACAAAGGCGATGAAAGCCCCGACTCGGACCTGCCCGGGTATAATTTACGAGGACAAATGACCATCATACGAATACCCAGACGCATGGCGTACACTTTATAGGGATACCGCTGCCCATATAGGTTTTAAGCCTGTAGAAAATAAAAGGGAAATGAACCCTTCTGAATGCATGGTTGCACATAGTTTGATTGACACATAATCTCATTCTTAACAGGTTGGTCTCAACCAACGATTGACCTTTTCCAATGGAGAATCTGAAGCTTTAGACACTTAAGTTCTCATGAGTCCAAAACGAAGCGCTTGTCGCAAAGATTTAGTAGTGGAGTTGACTTGATCGAAACATTGATTGTTTGACCGAGACCGACACCGTTGCTCCTGCCTTAAGGCAGGATCCAAAGATCCGAGGCGAACCTCTGACTCAGGACTTCAATGTGACGCAGCTGCATTGCTGATAAAATATTGACATTTTACCGCTTCATGCTTGTGTGCTCGGTGGGGAGTTCAAATCTGTTTTTTATTTTTCTATCATTTTATGTGATTTTTTAAAAATTTTCAACTGTTATTTTATGGGATTTTTTGAATTTTGAAGCTACTATCTTATGTGAATTTTTTTGGAATTTTGGAGTTATTATTTTATGTAAATTTTTTGGAATTTTGGAGTTATTATTTTATGTGAATTTTTTGGAATTTTGGAGTTATCATTTTATGTGAATTATTTTTGGAGTTTTATGTGAATTTTTTTTGGAATTTTATGTGGATTTGTCTCGTGAATATTTTCGGCTTCTCTGTGGGGATTATATTTTTTGGATTTTCCTTGTGTGTAGGACCGGGGTGCTCGTTGACCTCGGCCCGTCCTTATATTAGCACGGCTTTCTTGGCAAGTCAAAGGATGACCGAAATGCCACCTTGGGAGCGCGTGCATCTTTCGAAAGTGAATGAACAAACAAACAAAAGGAAGTGGGGGGGGGGCGGTCTTCCCATCTGGCCTGTACCAGGTCCACAACCCAGCCTGAGTGCCTGGAGCAACTATTAGTTGCGCCAGGCCACTATGGGCCCAACGATAGCCTGGCGTAACTAATAGTTGCGCCAAGCTAAAGGGGGGTGAAAGCTTGCCTGGCGCAACTAATAGTTGCGCCAGGCTTGCCTGGGAGATTCAAACTGCCCAGACTCGGGCTGTGGGGCATCATTTCGAATTTTTCCCTCTCTTCCCCTTTAAAAACGAAAACCACTCCCCCCTTAGGGTTCCTTTACATTGCCTCTACATGTGCCCTAGTGCCATTACTTTTCTTGATTTTTCTTGCTTTTTCATGCAAATATGATCATGATCTTGCATTTTTAGATGACAAATGGTTTACTTCCGTTGTAAGCATGTTGACTGATGATGTGTGAATGAATAGTGCCTAATTTTTGTGGTTTTATGGGTTTTATTGGTGCATAATATATATATATATATATATATATTTATTTGTGCTTATAAAAGGGGTTTTATTTTTGTTTGTTTGTTTTTTTTGAAAGATTAATTAAGAGAATGATGATTTTTTTTTTTTGGGTCCTATATATATTGAGAATTAATCAAGGAGAATGCTTTTCTTTTTTTTTTTATCTCTTTTTTTCTTCAAGGAAAAGGATTCTACCTTTGATATATATATTTTTTTGGTTTTAGTTCTTTTTTTTTTTGTAAAGGAACGATTTTTTTTTTTATTCTATGGTCACAAAAGGAGGGATTTTTTTTAAAGGAAATTTTTTTTATTTTATGGACCGTGACGAAAAGGATTTTTTTGTTTTTAACCTTTGTTTTTCATAAAAGAAGGATTTTTTTTTGTTTCCTTTCTGATAATGAAAGGATTCTTTTTGTGTTTTTATGATTTTATGGAAATGTTTTTTTGTTTTTAGTTTTTCTAAACGAAAGGACTTCTTCTTTTCTTTTTTTTTCTTCTTTTTTTTTTTTTTTTAGTAAACAATAAGACTTCTTTTTTTTTTTTTCTCTTTTTTTGTTGTTGTTTTTTTTGTTTTTTTTTTTTTTAAATATAAAAGAAGGGCTCTTTAATTTTGATGATGATGTTTTTATTTCAACTAGCTTTTATTTTTAAACATAGAAGAAAAGGGAGATTTATTTTATTTTACTTTATCCTTTTTTTTTTAGGATGGAAAGGAAGGGTTTTTTTTGCAATTCCAATCTAAAAAGAAAGGATTTATTCATTTTATTATATATATTTTTTTGCATGTGTGCATCTTTATTTTGACAATGAGCAGAAAGAGGATGAGCATACTTACCTTTCCTTAATGTTGTGCACATAAATGGTTCCTTTGTCACTGATCTGCTTTGATGTGACTGTTTTGTTGCCCCAGCATGTCGGGCAGTGATGAGCACATTCTCGAGGAGGGGCAGGAGGAGGAACCTAAGATAGTGCATGGTTCGTGGGGAGAGCAGTTCCTCTGGGTGGAGCGGAGAGCGGGCCCATGGCTCGAGATGCAGGGTGAGGCCGCCCAGGTCAGCCTCCTCCATCAGCAGCACATCCATATCTCAAATTTCGGAATAGCAGACAAGGTAAAAGATAGGTTCAGTTTCTTTCCTTTGCGCATTTTTTTTTTTACCTCTGCCATCCGATGAGTATTTCTTTGGGTGCAAGAGCTGCCCAACATTGTGTTCCACGGGGGGTGGCTCGACTTTCACGAGTTCTACCTTTATGTCCCCCCTGTGGTGAAAGTCTTGTTGGAGCAGGTGGGCTTTGGGGAGTTCTTGTCCTGCCCTGCCATGAGGGCTGATGCCGCCTATCTGAAGGCCCTCATCGAGAGGTTTTGTCCTGAGACCATGACGTTCCACATGCCGTACGCTGAGCTGACGCTGACGCCCATTGATTGGGCCATGATTACTGGCATTAGGATAGGTGGAGTCTCGATATCTACTTTGGCGGTACCGAGCCAGGAGGACATTATTCGGTTGATCGGGGTCTATCCTTCTCGTGGGCAGACCCCATGGCACAGAGGTCAAGATGTCCTAGATGACCTCCCTCTTTTCTGCTGATGAGTTGGTGGACCTGGGCTAGCCAGATCGGGTGCTTTACATCGCGCCAGAGCGGGCGATTATTTTAGCTCGAATCACCCTCCTACTGCTGTTGGGCAAGACCCTTTTTACAAATTCCAGCGGGGGACGAGTCAGCCTGGCCTTGTTGAGCGTGATGGAAAATTGGGGCGACGTTCTCAGGCATGACTGGGGAGGGCGGGATATGCCTGGCTGACGTACAACTTATCCTGGGTTACGACCGGGGACTCGAAGTCTGCCGTGGGATTTTGGGTCGTCGTGGAGGTAATTCCTCACCCCTTTGCTTTTTCTATCACTATCATCCATTCATCATTTTTTTTGTTTTGACTGATCCATTTATGTTACTGACCTGCTCTTGTGCCATGCCCCTTTTTCAGGTATGGGGATATCACCCTGGGCGCCTGCTCCTTTTCTCGTAGGTGCTCACCTATCCCCTCCTCAGCAACTGGCATCAGGCCCGATGCCGTGATGTGGGCCTAAAGCACCTGGAAATGGGCCTATGGTCCCAGCTTGATTTGATGGTGCCTGAGTAGGTGATAACTTTTCAACCTTTGTTCACTTTCAGCTTGGACATTTCTTTTGATTGAGGTGTTGCTTACTTGGTCTCTCTTGCTTTTTGATTTTGAGCAGATCCTACACGATCCGTACCTGACATCCCCCTTCTGAGACTAAGCAGCCGTGGGTGCCTCTCGCCTATTAAACAATCGTCATGTCGTCTTCTTCTATGGAGCGTGGGCCAGATGCTACTATCTGGGGGAGCGAGTGGTGCACCAATTTCAGGACTACTACGCCATACCCGTGGACCCCCCCAGCTGACGTTTGGAGTCCTGCTGGTAGTATTGAGGAGCTGACGGTGGCCTTCTTCAACAATGGGTTCCCCATTCATGCTCTTCATGTGCCTGGGGATTATCATGCCTGGTATGAGTGCCTGCCCTATCGATTCATCCTGCCGCGTTTTGTCCCTAGCACTAATTTCCTTAGGTTCAGGGGCCCACTTGGTGAGGTAACTTCTTCTAAACTTGGGTTAGTTTCTCTTTCACTTCTACTCGGCCTTGGTCTTATCTGAATAGATTCTTGTCTGGTTCACAGTTTGCTCCGGGGGATGGTTCGGACGGTGAAGGTGGGCCAAGTGCTGCTGACATGTCAGGGGTAGATCCCTCTGGTGCTAGTCCTTCTAGAGCGAGTCCCTCGGGCGAGGGTTCATCAGGTGCTGGTCCGTCGAGTACCTCTCAGGCAAGTGTCCCTGGTGGTGGTCCGTTTATAGCCTAGGGGACCTTTCGGTGTCTTGACGATGGTTTCCTCTCAGACCTATGTGCTGACGTAGATCGACAGGCACAGCTCTCTGCTGAGGCAGCCCGTGTTCCTCCTCCTGAGGTGGTCCCTGGGGTAAATTTTCTGATGAGCCACTTCTCCTTCATTTTAGTTTCCTTCTGCACAGGCTTTCATGGTTGTTCTGACAATTAAATAATGTATCGCAGGACTTCAACTCGGCCATGGAATATGCGAAGTACCATCGTCATCTGGCATAGCTTCGAGAGGTGGAGACAGTGAGTACTTGGCTACTCGACTCCTCTCGTTCTTTTCATTATCATTGGCCCTTTGACTGATCTTGTCCTCGACTGTGTCTTGTAGCGTGCCCGGGCTAAGGAGTCGCATTCCTTGCTCAATAGGATTTTGCAGGCGTGGTCTAGAGTGGAGGACATGAGGACTTATCAGAGCTCCTCTCGCCATCGCAAGAAGTCCAAGGGGGCGAGCAAGGAAGAGCAAGGAATAGGCTATTAGTTTCCTTCAACATTTTTTTTGAATTTATTTTGGATCTATTTTTAAACAAATTGGAGAATGGTTTGTGTGGTACTTTGGAAACAAATTTGATTTTTATTATCATTTGGAAGATGGTCTTGCTTTGATTTTATGCCCCGATTGCTTGGTATCAAATCTGTTTCTCAGTAGGATGTGCTTGCTCAATGCCTTTTTTTTTTTTTAAAGTGGCCCTTTGGGCCGCATGCCTCAATGTAGGCCCAATCCTGCACATAGCAAAGTAATTCTCAAACCATCAATGGTCGGAAGTGCAAATATATGTGAAACCAACAAAAAGGGCAGAAGTCCCCTCCTCAGTTCGGTCTTGAGATGGCTGTAGAGGGGGGGATTTTAGTCTGGCGCAACTAATAGTTGCGCCAGGTCAAACTAGGGGAGCAATATACTAGCGCAACTATTAGTTGCGCCAGGCCAAATTGGGGGAGCAATGCACTGGCGCAACTATTAGTTACGCCAGGTTTGACCTGGGGGCAGTGGGGCCTTATATGCCCGAGTTGACCTAGAAATTATTTCTTTTTTGTTTGACTTGGCTCCTTTGACCGGCCTCTTTTGCTCTTATTTTTCCAAGGTGGGTCCATCACCCTACATTGATTCTTATATTCCCAAAAGATCCTTGTACGTTCATGGATCCACTTCCTAACCCTCCCTTACGTGGAGGGCCCAGAGCCAATGTATCCTCTTTGTTGGGCCTGGGGCCCAAGTTCCTGGCGGCTGGGTTTAGGAGTCTGAACGAGAGTGAGCTCGCTGACTTGGAGCGCCTTGGGCTATCTCGCCTTCCTTCCTTCCTAGAGATTCCTCTTCGGTGGGAACTCCTTCATGCCGCCGCTTTGTGCTGGGATGTGAACCTCCATGTATTCCGTTTTGGGAAGCAGGAGCTGACCCCAACCCTTGAGGAGCTATCCATCTGTCT
The DNA here is from genome assembly GCA_021018995.1 of Chloranthus sessilifolius. Classification (NCBI taxonomy): domain Eukaryota; kingdom Viridiplantae; phylum Streptophyta; class Magnoliopsida; order Chloranthales; family Chloranthaceae; genus Chloranthus; species Chloranthus sessilifolius. Next base: position 85,475,673 of record CM037594.1, on the reverse strand, counting down.
AGCCTGAAGCCTCATAGGGACCTTGCAAGAGTTATGCCTAGGCCAGGGTATTCCAGAATCGTTCACCTTACTCTCAGTTTGAAGAAATCCGAGTATGAGAAGAGCCTCATCGGGGGGCCCACAAGGTGTTCGCTGAAATTCCTCAAAGAACTTTTCGGTGATGAAAGCCTCTGAAGATTGTCGGTTAGGAGTGTCTTCAACGTGAAAGCTCTAGCACTTGGTCTCATCTCTGAAAACCTCTTCTACATTGGGGGAGAGAGCTTCTCATTGGTAGTTTGCGATATTTTGATGGAGCTGGAGGTGAGCCGGTCCATGATGCACTTGGTGCTTGCCGAGCTGTACCGATGCCTTGATTCTTTTGCCTTGGGCAAAGTGGAGGGCCTTCGGGGATGCCCCTTGTTGCTCCAGGTCTGGCTGGGTGAGCATTTTTTCATTTTGGGGCCCGTGCCTCGCTTTTATGTTGCTCCAGGCGAGGTGGCCCAATGTTTTTTAGGTAGATGCCACTTACTTCCCCAGGGTGATACATTGGCTCTGAAACTTTGGTTGGTCGATGCTGAGCTGACATGGAGGCTTCCTTAGTTGGACCGAACCTTCTGAGTGATTAGTTCTAGAGACCATGAGGGCATCACCCTCCTAGGACTGACTGGAAGCACCTTCTACTTCCCATTCCGAGTGTTGCGTCAGTTCGGCTGCCCCTAGCAGGTGCCTTGTGAGGCCAAACCCCCTTTATGTGATTTGATCTTTTCTAGGGGATCCTCTAGGGACATAGACCGGATTGCTGCTCTTTGGGAGACACGTCAGTCGACATTGATGTGTGATTTTGAGCAGGGAGACTCGGTTAGAACTTCTCCTGAGTACGAGGCATGGCTGTTGACTGAGAGGCCTGCCGCTGATGGCTCGAATTTGTTAGAGATCATTGATACTGGAGGCCCCTGGCCAAAGAAAGAGGCAGTGCTCTGAACCCGTATCGAGCTATTGGTGGATGAGAAGAGGGTCCTGCACAAACTCTTGGCATGCGAGAGGGTTAGAGCAGACACAGCGAAGAGCGAGGTCCTCCGTTTGAAGGGATCACTGAGCGTCGCTTTTGGAGCCGCCGACTCTTCTTGAAAGAGGTTCAAGAGCCTGCATGGTCTTTGGCTGACTGAGAGGAATGTCCAAGAGGATGATCTTTATGTTGAGATTAGCGCTTTGAAGCACGAGCTAGGCCGATAACTCCTTCCTGCACACAATACTTTTTTTGCACAGATCATATACACAGAAAAAGGGACGTAGAAAACCCCTTTACAGATACACACACATTTTTGGTATACATATTTTCTTTATAATTTTGTTTTTGTTTTCTTTTTTTCCCCTTTTTTTTGCCTTATATTTGTAAAAAGAAAAACACGTCAGTCATCACACCGACTATTTTTTGGGATGTGGTGTAAGCGATGCAAAAGATAGTTATATACATCTATACAGATCTATTTTTGGTTTATATATATTATCTCTCTTCTCTCTTCTTTTTTTGATGCCTTGATAATGAGACAGAGTAATGGGTCCCATTTTGAGCGTAGTCGAACTTTTTCATATAGTCGGACCTGAGTGACTTTCCAGTTTTTACCAAGGCCGGAATACTGATCCCTTTGGATTGAGTTGAACCTTTCTCCTTGCCTCGGGCCATACGTTTGGCGGTGCGGGTCTCACAAAGATAATTCTGGTCGGGACCTGATTTGAACTAGCATGAGCGGCCCAGTCAGACAAGAGGGTACAAGAAGAGTAACAACTGGGTTCCTCAAACATCAATCTTCCTAATCAGTCCAAACCTTTCTATTTCAAAATTTTCTCTTTTTTTTTTATCTCCCTTTTTTTACCCGTGGCACCCTTTCAGGTTTTCACCACGTCCATGGGTTTAGCTCTCTTACCCCAAGCGCCCTTTCGGGTTTTCACCTGGTCCGCACAAGCCCGCTATTTTTACCCGTAGCGCCCTTTCGGGTTTTTACTACGTCCATCTTGCTTTGAGCTTGTTTTATTATTTTTTTTCTTTTTTTCTTCTTTTTATCATTATTTTCAAGAGCCACGACATAGACATTGATTCCGTCATAGCCAGCCGGATGGGGTTCTAGTGTCGTCTCACGACTCGGCTCATGTTGACTTAACAGATATTATGACTGCTTGCGAACCTACAAAGAGGGCTTCCTTCAGGGTGTAGCTTGGCCATGGGTTAGGTTAGGATTTGAAGGTATGCTGGGCTAAAAGGGTTTCCTTGATATGGTTGTTGTTTTCTCAACATACTTTTTTCCTTGGGGGTTTTTACTGTACATGCCCCGTGATTCTCCTATACACATTTTTTGTTATTCTTTTTCCTCCATTTCAGGCAATCTCTTTTTTGAGGTTTTGCTTTTTCGATTTTTTTTGGATTTGATAGTAACTTTATACACATGCATCTTTTCTCTCTCTCTCTCTCTCTCTTTTTTTGGTATATGTACGCATAAATTTTTTTGGGGGAATGGGTTTATTGAAAGAAAGGCCTAGGCTCAAATGGGGTAGTAAAAGATATCATCATATTTAGGGATGTTTTTGGGCTACTGTACTTGGAATGATGGCCTCTTTCGGGTGGTTCTTAAGCAGTCACGTATCTGTTTCACCAACACTTACCTTGTCGTGATGGACTAAGCGTAGAACCGTCGGACGTATCCAGCGTTGATGGGCTCAGGAAGATGATCTCCGTCCATGGTGGTGAGGCGGATGGCATATCCTAGCAGCACTTCTCGAATGACGTATGGTCCTTCCTAGTTCGGCTTAAAATTTCCTCTCGAATCAGTGTGGAGGGATGGGAAGATCTTCTTCAGCACAGTGTCTCCTACCTTTAGATCTTGACCGCGAACACGTTTATTATAAGCGCGTGCGATTCGCCCCTGGTATACTTGGGTATGGCATAAAGCTAGGAGTCTCTTTTCGTCCAGTAAGTTCAGCTGATCAAAGCGTGATCTCTCTCTTTCTGCTTTGGGTAAGCCTGATTCCATGAGGATTCGGAGCGAGGGTACTTCAACCTCTACTGGGAGGACGGCCTCGGTTCCATACACAAGGGAGAATGGTGTTGCCCCTGTAGCAGTACAGATCGATGTTGGTAGGCCCACAAAGCAAATGGCAGTATTTCGCTCCAATCTCGATAAGTGACGACCATTTTCTCAAGGATGCGGACGACTGTCTTGTTCGCGGCTTCCACGGCTCCATTAATTTGAGGCCGATAAGGGGATGAGCGATGGTGCTTGATCTTGTATTGCTCGCAGAAGTATTGGATGCGCTTATTCGCAAAGTTTGTGCCGTTGTCCGTGATGATATCTTTGGGTACACAAAATTGGCACACAATATTGTTCTTGAGAAACTTCTCAACGTGACTGGCCGTGATGTTGGCATATGACGCCGCTTCTACCCACTTGGTGAAGTATTCAATGGTGACAAGGATGAATCGATGTCTGTTTTATGCTTTCGGATTAATCATTTCGACAATGTCAAGGCCCCAGGTAGTAAATGGCCAAGGAGTGGTCATGCAGTGAAGATCAATGGCAGGAGCGTGTATCAGACTGGAGTGTTCCTGACACTTGTAGCATTTTTGAACATGTTTGCAACAATCCGATTCCGTGGTGGTCCAAAAGTATCCCTGTCGTAGGATTTTCTTATCGAGCATGTGACTGCTGACATGGGCTCCGCATACTCCCTCATGGATTTCTTTCATTATATTGACCGCTTCACTTTCTGTGAGGCACCTAAGTAAGATGTTATTGTATGATTGGTTGTAGAGGCATTCCCCGCAAATGACGTAACCTGTCGCTAAACGTTGAATGGTTCGTCGATTTGTCTTGGATGTACCCTCTAGGAAAGTTAGGGTCTCGAGGAAATTCTTGATATTTGAGAACCAAGGTGGCTCATCATCAGGCTTTGTAGGTTCCTCAATCTGGAGGCAGAAGGCTGGCTCATTCCTCTGCTCGATCACGATCGGCTTCATCTCAACACCATAGGGGATTTCAATCATTGACGCCAAAGTTGCTAATGCGTCGGCAAAGCGATTCCTTATCCGGGGGACATATGAGAAAGCCACATCTTTGAAGCAGGCTATCAGATCTTTGAGGTGTTCCTGATAAGGGATTAGTTTCTCGTATTTCATCTTCTAGTCACCATTCGTCTGGCAGATGAATAACTATGAATCGCCAAATACTCGAAGGTGAGTTACATTCAGATCGAGAGCCGCCTGCAGACTAGTGGCGCAAGCTTCATACTCAGCCATATTGTTAGTGCAAGGGAAGTTGAGCTTGATAGAGACCGGTACATGGGATCCTTTTGGTGAAATCAGGATGGCGCCAACTCTTTGGCCCTTGACATTTGCTACCCCGTCAAAGTGCATTACCCATGATTCTTCTGCTTCTTCTGTATCGTCTTCCATCATGAACAAGATATCTTCATCTGGGAATTTGGTTCTTAACGGCTCATAGTCAGGTAAAGGATTGTCGGCAAGATGATCAGCAAGCACCTGCCCCTTGATCGACTTCTGAGTGACGTACGTGATGTCAAATTTAGACAATAAAAGTTGCCATCGTGCGGTTCTTCCAGTGAGAGCCAGCTTTTCAAATAGGTATTTCAATGGGTCCATTCGGGCCAGGAGAATAACCGCTTGAGATAGCAAGTAGTGGCGGAGCCTTTGAGTAGCCCATACAAGAGCTAGGCATGCTTTCTCCAATTGAGAGTAGCGCATCTCGTAATCAGTAAACTTCTTGCTCAGATAGTAAATGGCCTGCTCTCTTCTTCCCGCTTCATCATGTTGCCCCAAAACACATCCCATCAAAACTTTCGTCGTGGAGAGATACATCAAGAGTTGTCTCCCTGACTCAAGTGGTACCAAAACAGGTGGATTAAGGAGGTAGCTTTTGATTTTTTCGAACGCTGCTTGACAATCATCGTTCCATTCAACGGGTGAATTCTTCCTTAGTAACTTGAAGATTGGCATGCAGATTGGAGTTAGCTGTGCAATGAACCAACTGATATACTATATTCTGCCTAGAAACTCTCTAACCTCCTTCTCGGTAGACGGTGGTGGCATTTCAGTGATGGCTTTGACTTTGATTGGGTCGACCTCGATCCCCCTCCTGCTGACGATGAATCCCAACAGTTTTTCGGACATAGCACCGAACGTGCACTTTTATGGATTCAGACGTAGTCTATATTTCCTCAGCCTTTCAAATAGCTTCTGAAGGTTTACCAGATGGTTGCTTCACTCTAGTGATTTAGTTATCACATCATCGACATATACTTCAATCTCTCGGTGCATCATGTCGTGAAATAGTGCAGTCATAGCTCTCTGGTACGTTGCACCGGCATTCTTCAGCCTGAATGGCATGACTCGATAGCAAAAGGTTCCCCAGGGGGTAATGAACGCTGTCTTCTCGCGATCAATCTCTGCCATTTTGATCTGATTGTATCCTAAGAATCCGTCCATAAAAGAAAGCATCCCGTGCTTAGCTGTGTCATCGACCAAGATGTCTATGTGTGGCAGTGGGAAGTCGATCATGCTTTTTCTTTCCTCAGGAGACAGGGATGTTCCAAATTTGGTTATTCTGGGAACCTCCTCAGTTCCTAGATTGATGTCTTCGGTCTCTTCGACAATGGGGGTAGGGCCATGCTCAAAGTTGGTAAATCGGTCAAGGAGCTCATCGGGGAGCTCCTCGAAGGGAACATCTTCGTCCAGACTCGTGATCCCTACCTCTTCTTGTATTTCTATAGGGAAGGGGTCGATTTCACGTGAGATGGGTATTTTGATTAAGGCATCCTTTTGTGGGACATTTTCTGAAATTTTAAATCACAATTTTTTTAGACTTTGGATTTTTTCATTGTTTTTGGGATTTTGTATTTTTTCCATGTTTTTGAGTTTTTGTATTTTTTCCATGTTTTTGAGATTTTTATTTTCTTCGAAGACGGCCCTTGGCAAGGCAGGTTTGTGTATATACAAGGTATTTCCTGCCAAGGGCTTATCTCACTTTTTATAGGTTATTTTTTTTAGGAGACAGGTGCCAAATGTTAGGCCACTCCCCGCTTCCAGGGTTTGGGGCAAAGATGCCCAATTGCGTATCTGAGGGGTCGCTTCTTTACCTATTGGGATGGAGGGCGCTGACTGATATGGCTCATTGGAGTCAGCCTCCATCATATTGATCCCCATTTCGTCTGAGATCATGTCCTCAAATGATAACTCAATTTTATGGTGATTCACCATAAGGGGGGTTTGTTCAGGTACCGACCGTCGTTCCTCGAAAAGGGATAACGCAGCCAAATCTATCTCCAAGCTGGGAAGGGAGATCTGGGGATTGGTGGGATGGACTGGGGCTATGGGTTTGTGTGGGGTCAAATGGGTTGCCCCATTTCGATCGATTTTTATGACCCCTGCGCTGACAAAGGAATCCCTTATGTGCGGCCTAGGGCGAGGTTTCTCTTCTATGTTGATTCCTCGAGCTCTTGCAACCGCGGCCACCCTAGCTTTCTCTTTGGCCTCTCGGACCTCTTGCTCTGTGGGCTTGTATCCTAGCCCGAATCTTACTTTCTGTCCCTTAGCCACAACAGGCTCTCTCCTTCCTTGTAATCTGGGTCCCAAACCCCTTCCTTTCTGATAGCCCCACTTTTGGAGCATTGCCACTGCCACTACCATACCGCCTCCCATTTTAAACATGATACCCTCAATGGGTTCTGGGAGTATTGCCAACACCTCGTACTCGAAAATGTGGAGGTTGACGTCCTCAGCGGTGTATGGTATATCCAGCATATTGGGTTTCTCCACACTATTGGTGGCCTTTTCTTTCTCACTGTGCCCTTCTCTAATGATCGTGATAATCTTATGCCCAGATGCAAATTTGAATTTCTGGTGCAATGTGGAAGGTATGGCTCCGACTTCATGTAGCCACGGGCGCCCTAACAACAGATTAAATGAGGATTTGATATCCATGACTTGAAACAAGATGGAAAAGGTCATTGGCCCTATCAATAGCTCAAGATCAACTTCTCTCATTATTTCTCTGCTGGTATTGTCAAACCCTCTAGCACTGGTTCTAGTGGGCCTTAACATGCACGGATCAACCCCAATCTTGGTAGCGGTTCTCAACGGGCATATATTCAATGCAGACCCATTATCGATTAGTACCAAGGGGATAATCATATTTTCAGACTCAACAGTTATATTCAAAGATTTTGAGTGACTAACTCCTTCCTTAGGTAAATCGACATCAGAAAATGAAATGGCATTTGGAGCCATCACTTGATCAATTATCTGCCCGACTTCGTCTGGGCTAACTTGGAGTGATACATGTGCATTTTTTAATGCCCTCATTAATGCTTGAAAATGGAGTGGGGACGTCATTAACAGATCCCATACAGTGATATGGGCAGGCATTCTTCTCAGCTGAGTCTCCAGTATATGTTCTCGACTCATCTTCTCAAAGGGGTTCACCACGCTGTCTTTCTTTCCTTCGGGTTGGGCCTGTGCTGCTGTTGGTATTTTTGGCTACTTTGATATCCTCCCTGATCTGGTAATAAAATCTACTGCCCCTTCTTTGCTGCTGCTTCCGGCATTGATATCTGTTTGTTCATAGCTTAGCTGGACCTGGTGAGGATCATATGTGGGTCCCGAGAGCTGGAAGGGTATGGCTGTCGGTGTGGGCAATACTTGATCCACCTTGGTGGTAGCGGGTTGGGTGGAAAGATTGGGCCAAATGGGAGTGGTGAAGCTTGAGGGTGGTGGCATTAGAGGGAAGGAGGTAAAAGTAGGCCATTGATAGCTAGTGGGTGATGGAGGCATATGGGGGGTCTGATGGTCCGTTAGGTAATTGATCGGGGTGGTGGAATTTGCCAGTGGTTGAACTGAGGGTGATGGAGTGGGCGCAGGCCATTGATAACTGATGGGTGCGGGTGTTGGATTGGGGGCCTGGTGGCTTAAAGGGTAATCGATGGGGGTTGTGGTGTATGGTGGTAGTTGAAACAGGGTGCCGTGGCCAATGATGGCAGTGCGGTTTATAGGGTAATTGATGGGGGTTGTGGTGTATGATTGGTATGCATTGATATTTACATAATTGACGGGTGTGGTGGATGGAAAGTATGACCGGAGATCTAAAGGTTCAAATTGTGGGGTTGGGTTGGGGAAATATTCAGACAAGTTTAGGGGTTCAATTACCCCAACATTCCTTTCTTCATCGTTCCTCGGCCATGGTGCCACATAATTCTCCTAATCACTGATATAATCGGATGTGTCAAATTTAAATCCCTCCTCATCTTCTATCATTCCGACGATGAGTCTGGGACCTGCTCCTCCGGTAGGATGTGGGGGTAGTAACACTTGGTGAATATTAGCATGCTGAGAAGGTGCAGGGAGAATGATTTTCCCAGCATCGATCAAATCCTGGATGGCATGCTTTAATGGGAAGCAGCGATCAGTTGGGTGACCCGGACCCTGATAAAAATTACAATGGGTATTTGGGTCATAGTTCTTTGGGATCAGGTGAGGAGGAGGTTGCGATTGGCGGATAGCCACTAATCCCTTTTCTACTAACAGGGCAAAAGTACACTCAAAGATTGCCCCAGAGGTGTGAAGACTTGGTCGTAGTGGGCTCTCCTCTGTTCCGGGGTCATTTGCATTCCTTGCCCATTCCCTATTCTTTGCGTCTGCTCAGGCCTAACAGGTGCTAGTGGGGCTGCCTGAAATTAAAACGGGGTAGTATTATTATTGGTCCTGGTATTGACTATGTTCTGGGCATCGCCCCCTGTTCTCTTTTCGTTCCTCTGTTATGAAAATTTTCTAACCCCACTGGGTCCACTTGGCATGTTCTTATTCAGACACCCCTCCCTGATGGCGTCCTCGCATCGGTTGGCATTCCTCACTAGCTCAGCAAAACTGGTTTGCTGCTGATATACCAAAAAGTCTGAAATCACTGGCAGAGTATTCTTTGAAATCATCTCTATCTGTTTATCATCAGGTATTCTGTTCCTGACCTGAGATGCCAATGCCCTCCATCGCCCCAAGTAGTCGCTGAAGGTCTCGCTCTGATTCTGCTTCAAACAGCCCAAGTCGGACTTACACGGCTCAATGTCTATATTGTAGACATACTGTTCTTGATAGAGATGCGTCAAGTCCCTCCATATTTTCATCATAGACGGTTCTAATGATGTGAACCATCTTAAAGGTGGCCCGGTCAAACTCTTTTGAAAGACTTTTATTAGTAGTCTTTTATCCTCCCCGTATTGTCACATGTCCCTGCAGTAGGACTTCAGGTGCGCAATAGGATTGCCCGTGCCATTATATTTGTCGAAGGCTGGCATTTTGAATTTGGGGGGCAGGGGGACCTCAGCGAACAGACATAAGTCTATGAAGTCTGTGGCGTGGATTTCAACACCACCCATTTTCATCAGCTGTTTTTGTATTTTGTCTAGCTGTTCTTTCAGCTGCTCTGACTCTTTCAATACAGGGGTTGCTTTCTCGGCCGTCAGCTGGACTTCACTCTGGGCCACCAAGGGATGGGCAATTATGGGAGGGGGGTTGAGGCTGGTCAAAGCCCCAGCATAGGCCACACTATTTCTGATCTCGTCCTCCTCATACTGCTGATCTATGTAGGGTGCGGTGAGGACGGGATTCTCAACCTGTTGCTGCATGGGTTTGATGGGAATGACAAGAGTAGGGGTTGGGTGAGCCCATTGGGGGTGAGGAAAGGTTTGTTGGGTGATGAGAATTTGGTTTTGAGACGGGGCCTGATAGGGCCATTGGGTATGGGGGAAGTTTTGGAGATGGCCTTGGGGTGTGGGGCCATGGGAGAATTTGGTTTGGGGGATAACATGGGTTTGACCCAGCTGTGAAGGTTGGGTTAACTGTTGGGGGTATTGTGGCAGGTATGAGTGTGGGGTTTGGTTTTGGGCCATTAACCCTTGGCCATTTTGGGTCATGGGCCATTGATAGGTCTGGGCCATGGACCCTTGGTAGGTTTGGGCCACAGGCCCTTGATGGGTCTGGCCTAATGGGCCTTGATAGGGTCTGGGCCATGGGCCCTTAGTGGGTCTAGCCCAATAGGCCTTGATGGGTTTGGGCCATGGGCCCTTGGAGGGTCTGGCCTAGTGGGCCTTGATGGGTTTAGGCCATGGGCCCTTGGTGGGTCTGGCCCAGTGGGCCTTGATGGGTTTGGGCCATGGGCCCTTAGTGGGTATGGGCCATGGGCCCTTGGTGGGTCTGGACCATGGTCCCTTAGTGGGTATGGGCCATGGGCCCTTGGTGGGTCTAGGCCATGGGCCCTTGGTGGGTCTGGGCCATGGGCCCTGGGTAGGCTTGGGTGGTGGGGTATTGGGTCATGGGGTCCTGGGATATGTGGAAAAAGGGGGTTTGGGCCAATGGCCCTTGAGGTATGTGGGAGTTTGGAGATTGGGCTATGGGGCCTTGGGGTAAGTGGGTAATGGGGGTTTAGATGGTGCGGATTATGGGGGGTTGATGGAGGTCATGGGAGAGTGAGGCATGGAGATTAGCTAGGGTATGGGAAGGGTTCATGGGCATGGGGTGTGAAGGAGGAGGGGGGGTGTTTTGAGAAGACTTCCACATGGAATAGGCTTAGAACATCTCCTCCATCATGGTCATGGAGGAAGGGTTGGATGGAGATGGGGGATTTAAGGGGTGATGGGGTATAGATGGGATGAAGGTGGTGGAAAAATTAGGCATGTCCCCGGTATAATCGGGCATGGCCACGGTAGGTGGGGGGTTATGAGGTGGATGAGGGGATGTATTGGGCATGTTTTGGGATGATGGGGGGCATGATGAGGAGGGATGAGGAAAGTTGGGCATGTCCCCGGTAAAAAGGGGCATGACCCGGATGGATGGAGGATTTTGTGGGGAGTTGGATAGGGTGGAAGTTGTGTATGTGATTGTAGGTGTATCGGGTCTATAGGGGGATGATGGGAATTGGGGCATGGATGTGGATTGGGAAAATGGGTTTGGCATGGGCATGGTTTGGGCAAAAGATGGAGAATGGGGGGTTGGATTTTGGATATTTTGGGGGGTAGTGATTGGAAAAATGGGGGCGCCAAATGGGCCGGTAACGGTAAAAGGGGGTTGGGTGAGGGGGATAGTGGAAAAGACTTCTTCCGAATGGGAGTGGGTTGGAGAATGTGGCGGGGATGAGTCAGGATCGGCGTAGGCCGGGTCCACTACCCACGACATCCTTTGGGAGCGGGTCGGGTAAGGGTGCAGTGGATAAGGCCCAAAAATCCTCCTCTTTATTCCCCTACGGGATGACGGAGGGCAAGATGATGTCGTTGTGCCGGCACCACAAACTATATATTTTTTCGATTTTGAGTATATATATTTTTTGAATTTTATGAAAACTTTTTTAAAAAACAAAGGTTCTGAGGCCCTGGAATTTCCTTTTTGGGTGGCTCTCGTACCTTAATTCAAGACCCGTGGCTACGATTCCAAGGCACTTTGGAAGAATAGAAGGAGAACCTTCGATCTATTGAAGGCACGAAAATTGAGGCAAACGACCCGATCCCCCAAAATGAGCCAAAAGAAGTTGCCTTCTCTTGACCGGCGGGGGCGTATTGGGTGTCGGAGATGGCGGGGCCTAAACAAGGCACTATGTGCACTGATCGAGGAACTCGAGAGGTGGAAAGGGCCAAGGATTCGGGCTGGGTGCTGCTAAACAGACCTGGCGCAACTAATATTGCGCCCAGGTTGCAGGGGAGAAATTTTACACTGGCGCAACTATTAGTTGCGCTAAGGTAAAATCTTGGAGTTTAAAGCTGGCACAACTATTAGTTGCGCCAGTTATAAATTCCAGTGTTTTTACATTAGCGCAACTAATACATGCGTCAGGCAAAAACTGCCTCTCCAGAACAGAAAATAGTAGTCACTGATGCTCGAAATGAGTCTCTTTTTTGGTTTTTTGTGGAAGCTAGGCTTTCGGGAAATGAGCTATTTTTTGGTGATCGATTCTCTCCTTACCGCACCTAAAGGATTGAATCCGGTATAACTCGCTAACGCGCTCCCCAATGGTTTTAAGCTTCAGAATGGGAACTCACCCAATATACCTCTAGCGCAAGCGCTTTCTCAGATACTAGGTGGGCTGGGACTTTTTTGGGTCATCACCACTAGGGGCTGCCGCCATACTAAGACCCGGGTATTTGTATGTGCCTAACCCAACCCCTTTGAAAAATCTACCCCGCAAAACAAATTAATTAAGCTCCCTAACTTAGTTCAATTTTAATTTTTTTCAAAGCTTTTCTCTTTTTTTTGGAAGTTTTCTTTAGTTCAAAGACCGGGGGTGATTATCCCGTGCCGCCACTACGGGCCGGCGTCCACTGGTAGGATATGAATGTAAAAAAAAATGACGGGGCCAGTCAAGCGACTAGGCGGGAAATATAAAGTACTGAAATTTAAAGCCGAATTGTAAAGGGAAGTAAGAAAGGTGCCAGTCAAGTGACTAGGCGAAAATTGCTAAAATTTAAAGCGGAAACGTAGGGGTGAGTAAAAAAAGGTGCCAGTCAAGTGACTAGGCAAAAATTGCTGAAATTTAAAGCCGAATCGTAGGGGTAAATGAGAAAGGTGCCAGTCAAGTGACTAGGCAAAGATTGCTGAAATTTAAAGCGGAAACGTAGGGGTGAGTACAAAAAAATAGCAAAAATAAAATAAAAAACAGCAATAAAATATTAGAAAAATAAAAAAGGCCTAGTTCAAGGGGAAGCTCTACTAGCTATTCCCCAGCGGAGTCGCCATCTGTGCAACCGTGGGAATCGTGACGATCCCGTCGCGATGATGCACTCTCTAACGATCAATAAAAATAGAGTCGCCACCCGGAGCTTTCGGTGTCCCAGGATACCTAGTTCATTTTTATGAGCACCGAGGTACTAAAAATATGACTCTGAATCCGGTCCACACCAAAGGCTCTTGGGTAGGGGCTTCGGTTATCGATCGGGAAGGTGTTAGGCACCCGATCAACCCGCTTAACGCAGTCTCTACTAATGACTAAAAATAAAATGAAGTGAAAGAAAAGAAAATAGCTTCCTCTTGCCCAAAAGGGCTTAGAATCCTATTTGTGCCCCTCCGTTCCTACCGAAAAATCGACGGCATAACGGCACAAATGGGAGGATGGAGGGAGCTAGAAAGAGATAGGAGAAGAAAGGGGAGAGCCGAAGCCCTCGGGCCCTTATAGCACCGTAGGAGAACCTTGCATGGCTTGCTTTGATGAGCTCTTGAAGGCTTTGTATGGTGGTAAGTATGGTTCTAACTCTTAAGGCTTGAAGCTAAGAGGTAGGGAAGGGAGGCTAGGGGATCACACACACCTAACCTAAGGGTTTTCTATGAAATGCTAAGGTCTAAAGGAGTTTTGTGAATTATGAAATTTGTATGGGGGGAGTGCACCAAAGGGAAAAAGATCTTCTCACTTTAAGCTCTTTCTCTCTTAGGTAGAAATTCTCAACCCTTAAACCAAGGGGTGGGGGGCTCTATTTATAGGAAAAGGGTGGGTTAGGAGGCCACTTAGATGCTAATTGAGGTTAGCAATTAAGTGATCTCAAATCTAAGGTTTCCTAGGATTTTGAGAGCTTGGAAAGGTGTGAAGGTTGTCCTAATGGTGGATGATGGGGTGAGGCTTTAGGCCACTTGGAGGGTTACAAATAGGTAAGGAATGGGTGCAACAAAACTATCAAAACACACCCCAAGGTCGAGGTGGTCAACAAGTCAAACCCCAAACACGAAATTCAGGGCAAAATCCCATAGTTACTGTTCATATGCCTGGCACAACTATTAGTTGCACCAGGCTAAAATCCTGGGAAGATTGGCCTGGTGCAACTAATAGTTGCGCCAGGCATTAGTTGCACCAGGCAAAATTATACCTGGCGCAACTATTAGTTGCGCCAAATCCCAAGGGGGGCCCACATGTTTTTACCTTTTTTGCCCCTGGGGTTCGGTTTGCCATATCTTTTGACGTACACCTCCAATTGGGGCGATTCTTAGACCGTTGGAAAGCTGACGACCTCTACTCCTCAAAGGTATAGGAGTTGGTTGCTATAGAGGGTCGTAGCTAGTTCTGGTGTACCCCTCCTCCTTATTGCCTGGGAAGGTTAGGTTTAGGGTTCAGAAAGGGTTCTAAGGATCGGGGTAGGTTCCTAAGGGATCTAGGGTGATTCCTAAAGGTTTAGGGTGATTCCTAAGGGCTCCATACATGCCATCAAAAGCTCAGAAATGTGTCTCTCTCAAAATGTGTTTCGATCGGGCCTTGGGCCAAATTTGGGTGTCTACAGGGTCCATGTCATTCGAAGACTCGCACGAACGACTCTAGTAGCCGTCCAACTTCCCCCATTAGGAGAAGCCTCTTCGCCGATTCCTCTTCAGGCAACCGACCCTATACCATATCTCTTATAAAAAACAAAAAAAATAAAATATCCTAAAACCCATAAAATTTAAAAATTAAAAATCCCAAAAAATTAGAAGGCCACAGAAAATGGAGGGAGCCCTTCATCCCAGACCCATTCAGCGACTAGCAAGGAGATTTTTCTCTTAAGGCTACAAGTAGTGAATACCTCAACAGAATCAAGGAAGGAGTAACCGACATGATCACACACGGTCATCGTCCTACCCTCAACATCGAAGAACCCTGCCTCGACTCAATTCAAAGTGACCCTACTGCCTCTTCCTCACGAAGCCGTCGAGCGTCCCGACGAAGTAACAAGCCCGTAATAATACGCGACGAGATACTCCACGACTTTGAGAGAAGGATGAATAGCCTAGACTTACACCTAACTAAAAATGTAGCGGTCATAAATTTTGTCGATGAAGGGCCATCTCCCACAAAACTAACCCCCAGTGTAGTTCTTTTACAGTGTATGAGATCACAGACAATGAAGAAGGAACACCAGCCGTTGAGGAGACACAGGACTTCCAACGGGTCATCAAACGCTTTGACGAGCAAACCCAAGCTTCTGTAGAACCTACCAAAGAAATCAATTTTGGCACTGAAGAGAAGCCCATGAAGCTGTTAATCAACGCAACACTTAGCCCCAAGGAGAGACAATAGATTATCCAAGTCCTCCAAGATCATCTCAGTTCCTTCGCCTGGCTTAGACTCGAGCTTAGTAGAACATCGCTTGGTCCTAGAGCTCGATGCAAAACCTGTCAAGCAGAAACTTCAAAGAATGCACCCTCAAACAACACTATAAGTCAAGGAGGAAGTTGACAAGCTACATAAAGACATACGAGTCGTCCTCTATGCCAAATGGGTCGCAAACATAGTACCTATCGCCAAGAAAGATGGCAAAGTAAGGGTATGTATCGACTTCCAAAACCTCAACCAGCATGCCCAAAAGATGACTTCCCGCTACCTCACATCGACACTCTGGTCGACAATACTGCCGGACATGAGATGTTATCCTTTATGGATGGCTTCTCTAGATACAATCAGATTAAATTAGCATAATTCAACCAAGAGAAGATTTCTTTCACTATGCCATGAGGAACATACTGTTACATCGTCATGCCTTTTGGGCTCAAGAATGCAAGAGCCACATACCAACGCGCCATGATGGCCATCTTTCATGACATGATGCACAAGTGCATGGAAGTCTACATTGATGACATATTGGTGAAGTCCTTGACTCGAGCAGGACATGTTGAAGCATTACGACTGGTGTTATAAAGACCAGAAAAGTATCAACTAAAGATAAATCCAAAGAAATGCGTGTTCGGAGTAACTTCTGAAAAACTACTGGGATTCATAGTTAGCAAGCGAGGAATCAAAGTCGATCCGATGAAAGTCAGAGTCATTCTCATGATGCCACCTCCTAGCAACATCAAAGAACTATGAGGTCTGATAGTAAGACTATAATTCATCTAGAGATTCATGTCCCAGCACTCAGGCAGATGCGAACTTTTCTACAGACTACTTAAAGGAGGGGCCAAGTACACATGGGATGACTAGTGTCGACAAGCCTTCGACAATATCAAGAAGTACCTCCTCAACCCGCTAATATTATCACCGTCAGTTCCTACAAAACCCCTGATCCTCTATGTTTCAACAAATGACAAGGCTATGGGAGAAATCCTCAGACAATATGAAGAAGACGGCAAGAGAGAGAAGGCCATTTACTACCTCAGTAGAATGATGGTTGAGTATGAATGTAAATACACACTGATGGAGAAGACATGCCTCGCACTAGTATGGGCCTCAACAAAACTATGACACTACTTCGGAGCACACAAGATACTAGTCCTAGCACATATGGACCCTTTGAAGTACATCTTTGAGAAACCAGCTACGTCCGGGCAGATTGCTTGATGGCATATGCTCTTACAAGAGTTAGACATCACATATATTATGTAGAATTCTATCAAGGATAGGCCATCGCCGACTACCTCACAAACCTTCCACTCCCAGGCAATGAGCCTGTACACGAAGACTTTCTCGACGAAGATCTCCTCTCTATCCACAATGAAGAACCTGATAAGACTTCATGGACCCTCTACTTCGACGGTGCTCTTAATCATAAAGGAAAAGGCATCAGGATAGTCCTATTGAGCCCAGAAGGAGTTGCCATATCGAAAGCCTTTCAACTCGACTTCCCAGTCACCTACCACGTCAGTGAATATGAAGCCTTCATCATCGAATTATGAACAACACTACAGTTAGGTGTCAAGCAGTTGAAGATAAAAGGCAACTCCAAGCTTGTGATATTACAAGTCATCAGAGAATGGAAGACCAAAGAAAGACTGATGGCCTACTTAGACACTGCTCAGTTACTGATAAAGAAGTTTGAAAGGATCTCTTTCATGCATATCTCGAGACTTGAAAATGAGCTCACAAACTCTCTCGCCACACTAGCCATAGTCATTCATATATCAGTCAAATATAACACCAAGTCCTTCATCGAGAGATTAATGACGCCAGCACACAAAGTTGCCTGACAAATAAAGTCAAAACTGCCAACTGCACCAGAAGCCATCATGAACAAAGAACAACCTACCTCGGGCAATTTTGTGAAGGAAGAAGTTAACGTCACAACCTTTAGATTTGAGAAATCACCAACCGACGATGGACAGCCATGGTACTTCGATATATGGAACTTTTTGAAGCATCGACATGTCCCTCCTTATGTTACGAAGATTGAACGAAAGACGATCAGAAACTGCTGCACAAGGTTCTACATCCTGAGCGAGACACTATACAAATAAGCCTTCACCAAAGGTGTATTACTGCGGTGTGTCACGACTGCTGAAGGACAATACATCATCCGAGAAGCACACACCAATGCTTACAGCACTCACGCCGATAAACAAAGACTCACAGATCAGATCAGATCATACCGCAAGATTGCCACCTCTACGTCCAATGCTGCAAGCAATGCCAAGAACATGTTGCGCTCATCAAAGCTCCATTAGTTGCATTGAACCATATAACCTCACCATGGTCATTCTCAATGTGGGCCTTCGACGTTATCGGACCCTTCACGAACATGGTTGGGAATACTCACAAGTATGCATTCATACTCACAACGATCGAATATTACACTAAATGGACGAAAGCTGAGTCATATGTCAGAATCACTGCTTCCACACTAGTGAAGTTTATCATTCAAAACATCATCACCCGCTTTGGAGTACCCAGGATGTTCATCACTGACAATGGTCCGCAGTTCATCGCAGAAAAGATGAAGAGATTATGTAAAAGATTCAGCATCGACCTACATCACTCGTCGCCATTTTACCCCCAGGGAAATGGACAGGCAGAGGCCACGAATAAAACTCTAATCCAAATTCTAAAATGAATAGTGGAAACAAGCAATAGAGCCGACTGGCCTGAGCGACTACTAGAAGCACTCTGGGCTTATAGGACTTTTATTCGCATGGCCACTGGCCAAACTCCTTATCTCCTTATGTATGGAATAGAAGCAGTCATGTCCTATGAAATACAAGTGCCATCCCTAAATATCCAACTTGACGATGATCTATCCTTAGATGAAAGGAGGATTGCTCTGCTTGGTGAGCTAGAACAAGTCGATGAGATGCGTCTGAGGGTAGTTGATCATGCTCAGGTATACCAGAGGAGGATGGCCAGAGCCTACGATAAGAAAGTCCTCGAGCGAACTTTTGAAATTGGAGAATTAGTTTTAAAGAAAATCATGCCTTCCAAACACGCCCATCCAAAGGGAAAACTAAAACTGAACTGGAAAGGCCCATATGTCATAGCAGCCGCATACCCAAGAAATGCATACAAGCTGGTAAACCAAGACGGGGAAGAACTCTCAAACCCCTAGAACGCCATGTACCTCAGGAAATACGACCCTTAACATCATGATCATCATAGCTCATAGCCAGATACCTATATCTACCACCCCCGCAGTCATCAAGACCCATTCATTGGTCATACGCTTCATTTCCCAGGATACCCTTGAAAGGCTTTTGACCCACTGCCCACCTTCTTATTCAGGAAATCTTATCGAAAGGACTAGTGGAACACCTGACCTCTTGTTAAGTAGTGAAAAATGCCAGTTTTCACCCCTTAACCTGACCTTTGCAGGACCTGTGAGCACATTAATAAACCTCTGTTGAGTCTGTTTTGTAGATAGCAATAAAAGATAGGAAAAATGCAGGAAATCACTCAAGAATGCCACACAAGGAAGTTTATCTCTCAGCACAGTACAAACCCAGCAATAGCACACCAGAGGGCTACACACCATTGGGCCCTTGGGACCCGTGGCAATAGCAGGGTAAGGCGAAGGAAGTAAAAATAGGTTGAAAACATCCTATTGAGAGGTCATTTGAAGACTCCGATAGGAGCTGAAAGCTAAATTGGAGGAATTCATGCAGTTGGAGAGGGTTCGATAGGATCTAAAGGCAGAGAAAGGATGGATTCGTGTGGATTGAGGAGTTCGATAGGATCCAAGAACCTATCAGCAGTTGAAAGAAAGGAAGAAACCATCCTATCAAAATCATGTCTGAGGTGTAAGGGGAACCTATCGAATGGTTTCCTGAACCTGTCAGATGGTAGCCTAGACCTATCAAGATGGTGACGCTAGAATAAAACCCATCGAAGGGTGCTTGAGCCTTTCGATAGGAGTAAGAGCAATCCTATCAGAATGATGGCATGCAGAGCTAGACCTATCGAAATGGTCCTCCAACCTGTCGAAAAGCTTCTCCAACCTGTCAAATGCTCCAGGCAAAGGACTGAGAATGCTGAAGCCTTAAGAGAAGAATCATCCTATCGAAACCTATTGAAGAGACCTGAGAACCTATCGAAAGGGGTAATAAAGCTCCATTTGAATCTGTCAGAAGCTTCCTGAACCTATCGAAATCGTGTGAAGAACTTTTCAAAAAATTAGCTATGCACACGCTACAACTTGGTAGCCTACTGCACGCAAATCGAGGCACTTGGTGATCGGCACGATGATCCAAAAGATGCCCTAGAAAACCCTAACTAACCCACGTGCTCTAACAGAACTCTAACAAACTGAGGTCCTTTTAGAAGGGAATATTGGCGGGAAAAACAAGAGGGAAAGCTATATATTGAGATCCCCAATTGCAATTGGGGGGGATCGAGATTTAGATCAAATTCTAGAGATCAGAGCTTGCAGCGAATTTCATTTACCCTCTTTTGGCTCAACTATGGTTGGCTAATTCCCTAGGAGCAGCGAGGAGAGAGGTTAGATCTGTAATTGGGTAAGGTTGAGAATGTTATTGTGGGTTAATTGCTGCACAGACTACAAATCTGAGAGCATTTCATTGTAGAGTGAGTGTTATTACAATGTAAATGTTATTTTTATTATTTTAATTGGATCTGTAGTTCTTTTGGTTTTATTTGGTGCTCGATCAGATTTGTGTAGAGGAGTCTATTGCTCAGCTCACCCACTTAACTGGTAGACCTCTTGGATACCATCCGATCTCCCTAGATCTGATATCCCTATAATTTTTTATGTCTGTGACCTGAAAATTGCAGCATCTGTAGTGGTTTTAATGCTCTAGTTGAATCCTTTGGTCTGGAGGAATTCCCTAGGATGATCTGTGACCATTAAAGTGGACTGATCATAGCCTTAAGAGCAGTCCAATCCCTGGTTTCAATTGGATTCTTCTACCATAAACCTTTGGATCAGATGAAGTCTATTGTATGGTTTGTGACCATTGAAGTGGATAGACCATAGCCTTAAGATCAGTTAAATCCTTTGGTTTAGAGTGGAATCTTCTACCCTGTAGCCGTGCTTGTAGCCAGCTGAGCGATTTGCATGCTCTGAACCCCTATAACATGATCTGCTCAACCTGATTGCAGTAAGACCAATCTCCAAGCTGCTCTTCTCCATTTTTTGTTTCTAAACCCTTCCATCTGCAAGATCTATATCTCTGGACTTGATCTCAGTTAGTTGCATTTTATTTATAGTTTAGCTTAAGTGACAACCCTTTTTAAACTCTCCCCTGTCTTTTAGCTGGCTTAGCATTAGTTAGGGTGCCAGATCTCTTACAGATCTGGAGATTTACCATATTTTGAACTCACCTCCCTATGGACATTCCCTTACTTACTCTTTTAAAACTTGCTACAAAGGACCCTATATCTTGTAGGTCTAGGATATTTTTTTGTGCTGAATTCATCCCCTGTTTTACTCTGATTTTATTTTGTGTTCATCATTATACAATAAATCAGCACACCAAAATCTCCCAACACCTCTTCCAAAAGTATAACTAACACCCGATTCTCACCCCTTTTCCCCTGCCATTGGAGGATATGTTAGAGCACAAAAAATGAAGATGTTAAGTTCAATTAAAACTCATCATTCCTATGTTAGTAAATTGCTTTCAAAATACATGAACATATATAATTGAGCGAAAGCAATACGACGGATGAACAAGTCAATGAGCCTAGGGAAGTAATAGTAAATCGTGAGGACATTTCTGGTAATCTTACTAGGAAAGTATAAGCAAGCTGTGAGGGCATCCCTGGTGTCCCAATACTACTAGATATCATCATAAGGTGATGGAAGGAGGACAAACTCCTGCTAACCAAGGAATGAGAAACTTTGATGGTGCTGAGGCATGACGGAGAGCTCAATCATGGCACCCCCATCCCCCTGAGAAAAAGACTGCTACTTATCTCTTTTCAAAATTGTAAGATACAAACTAATCCCTCACATCATTGAGCCTTACCCCCCCCCCCCCCTTTTCGCCCTTAATTTATATTTTTGGACAATGAGTGAGAACCCTCCTAAGATATCCTCAAATATGAACCCGAAAACTTGTGAATGACGACTGATGCAACCACTCACTATCTACCGCTCACCCTCTGCTACTGACTACGGGATAGGATGATTACTGCTGAAGGTAGAACCCTAGTATATGACTGATTTGGCTAGAAGAATCTCCCAGTTTGGTCACAGTCTCAACGAATTTCCTCGACACTAATTCATCAAAATGGATACCGCTCCTCATAGACCCAAGTACTCTCAAAGAATCAGAAACGCTCCATTGCACCTGGACACTGGGGCATTTTTTTTATTGGGAAAAGAGTCAGCTTGAGACCCCTACTTGTTCATGAACAGGAGTAGAATAATGAAGTCAAGACCCCAGGAAGACCGCTGAAGATACCGCACTGCCTATTCCATCACGCTCCTACACTGGGGCATTTTTTTAGTTCTAGATTTTTGTTTAAGTTATTTACTTTCCTTGTTGCACTATTTTCCTTTCTTGTAATAAAAATAGTACTACCAAAAAAAGAAAAAAAAAAAAAGAGAAGAAGAAAAAAAGAAAAAGAAAAAAAGATGATACAATAATCGATCTCTAATATCAGTCCTAGGCCTGAGACACCACCCCCCCTTGACAATCAGCAAGGGGAAAAATAAAATTACTAATAATTCTATCCTCATGTGCAAATATAAAGTGACCTTCAACTATTACTGGGCCAACTCAAAGAGCATCCAAGTCCCAATGATAGACGACGGCATCAAAAGTCACCAGCTAAACTATGTAACGTAAAATAAAGAAAGGAAAAGCGAAGCCAGGTACATCTAAACCCAAAAATCTCTGTATATATCAAAACTTTTCTTTTACATCTATCACCGGGGGCATACCCCCTATATATACAATAAACAAAAAGGAAAAGAAATCAACCCTACTCCCTACGTTACCTCTGGGGAGGTCGATCGCTATCCTCGGTATCATCTACCCGTGGATCAAGAGTCTAAACCTTTGAAGTCTCCATCCAAGCCCCTGGTGTAGGTGGGCACTCCCTAGGAAGGGAAGGTTCAACAACTGAACCCCCCTAACTCGCCTGACTAACAATCCATCTAGACCGTGAGCGCGAAGGGCCCTCAGCAAGTAACTTCTGGATGATGGAGTCCTCACGAGCGTAGTCCCTAACACGCTCACGTGTCGTATGACGAGGCTAGCCAGCCCGAGATTTAGTGCCCACCAACTCCGACTCGGCAAAATGACCAACCATCCCACTGACTCCTCACTCACTCCTCGCCAGTCGGTACTGCAGCCGATCTATCGTGGCCTACATCTCCGATCGCATCGACTAGCGAGCAGCCTCTATTGCCTCAGTCTGAGTCCCCTGCATAATACGCATGTCAACCACCTCTAAGCATGACTCCCCGAGATGATGAGCCTGCATGATAACACAAAATCAAGAACCAAACACACTCGTGAAAGAAGGGAAAGCTGAAGAAAGAATGAGAAGCATACCAAATCCGTCCTCTCCCGAAGAAGGCTCTTGACAGTTGCGGCAGTCACTGGATCGACAGGCGAAATAAGAGGAGCCTCAGACATAGATGGTTGCAACACAAGACAGAAAGAAACACACATCAGATAGTGTTATGACTGAAGAATCAAAAATGAAATATAACAATGCCAACTACAATATACCTGAGTAATAACAGGAGTAAACTCCTGAGGGGGAGCCTTGGGAGCAGAGTCAAGGATGACCTTCACAAGACCCAAACCAGCCTGCATCTCAGATAAAACCAAATCAATAAAAACAAAAACAACTAATACACACCCATACCTGATTCTCAGGACGCAAAGAGGCAGCTGCTGCCTCCCTAATCTAGAAGTCCTCGGTAACATGACGCTGAAAATATACAACACATTATTAACCAAAGATGCTAAGCAACACAAGGCAAGGCAACTCAGAGGAATGAAGAAACTCACCCAGTGCTCTAGCTCAGCCCGAAGCTGAGCTATCACAGGATCCTCATGACTCGACGAAGTAGCCAAAGAAGGATCGAATGCTGGAGCGTACCTCCCAGCACCTGCTAACTCTGACCTTTGCAAACACGACACATAATATATGCATAAGAAGAAGCGATGAAGCAAACAATGCTAACGATTAATAAAACCCAAAATTAAGACAAAACATTTACCAATCGATCAATCTTTGAACGTAGGCTGGCCTCCACCTCTAGACCAGCTTCCTTGAGCAGCTCAACTAATGTCATCTAGCGGGCAACCTCGCCCTCCCTCTCAGTCTAGCACACATAAGGAAAATTAAATAAAGCAATGACATTAAACTAACGAGAAACCAGACAAATTTATGCTAAGCAACCAAAATAAGTAAACCAACTCACCAGAGATCGTCGGGTCTCCGCTAGCTGAGCCCTCAGCTCGTCCTCTACCCTCCTGGCCCGAAAGATGAAATCTGTCAAAGAGCACAACATTTCCTCATCAGGTCGAAGAGCACGTCCCGTCTGCTCCATCTCCCGGTGCAATGAGTCTATCGCTCCACGAACACCCACACCGAGGTGGCCCTCCTTGAGTGCAGCCAACCTCTCCCTCAATGTCGAGGCAGACTCAAGACTGCCAATAGCAAAAGAACCGCTCCCACGAAAGGGATGCGTAAATAGCTGACCCCCCACAAAGCTCTCAAAATCACCTCATGAACTCCCGGGCATCCACCTCATCATGTGCCCCCTGTAACCTTGGTCCCCCCAGCTCTAAAATCTATAATCTGAGCCTCCATTAGTGATGCAAAGTTCCGGCCAAGGGGTTGGTCATCCTCTTCGCCACCCTATGGCGAATCTCCGAAGGACCCCCTGAGGGAGCCCTCTTGTCGAGCTGCCCGAGAAAGGTGGATGCGCTCCACCTTCTCAAAGAAGTGGACCCAAATGTCAACGTCGAAGAAGGGTAGGCCAGACTGTATCACTGACTACTCGATATCCTCCTCGATAGCATAGGGCCTCCAAATCACCAACAACCAACAACCAAAAACAAGGAAACCATCATCAGTAAATCTAAAACTTAAAAAGACTAAGACATTGACAATGTAGACAACACATACCTGCCCTACATGCATATCCTCGAAGAGACCTCGCACAGTTTGCAGGTCCGAAGATCGGCGACGGCAGCCCAAGGCCCTCTGCCACATGTGCATCTGTGGGAATGTGATGGTGATCTCCGCTGGGACCCGCGGGTGTAAGAAGGAGAAGTGGTCGTACACCCAGAACTGGAAGAATTCCAAAACCTTCACTAAAATAAGAAACTGAACAACTAAGACCACTAGAGAACCAACAGTTAACAAAGACTCACCTGAAGAAGAGGAAGAAAACCATCGATAGTGGCTACACCTCTCCCTCTATGATAAAACTGTTCATAGAGGTGCGCCAATGCCGTCACACCCCAGTCGTAAGTGGGAACTCGGTCCAGATCCTCGAGAAGTGTCAAAAATAAACCAGTAACACATCCCCGGGTGGAAGAAGAAAAGAGTATCGCCCCAAGGAAGTACATCAAAAATGCATGGAGCACACAATCTGCCGCTACTCCCGACTCCACCACAGGCTCTAGGCGTGCCATCATCTCACAACGTGCCTGAAATAACCCTCTCGGCTCTAAGTGACGTCTCGGAGGAACGAGCCCACTAGCAAAAGTATTAAAAAATCAGGTGACACAGACCACTCCTATCCCTGATCTGCTAAAACGATATGCGACCTCAAGAATCTCTTCGCATACCGCCAGATAGTCCCCCTCCATCCGACCAGTCATCGGCTCCCCCTCAAACCTAAGTCCAGTAATGCGGGCCCAGTCCTCTGTGGTCGGCAGGATCAGCCCAACTGGGAAGAGCAATGCCTACTGCTCATCTCTCCACCTCTCCATGATCACCCCGATCATACCTCGATCAAACTGGAAGGGCTCCAACTCTAGAATCGGCTCGAAACCGAAAGCCATTAGCTGTGCCCCCTGGAACTCAGGTAGAGCACGATACCAGGCATGGGACTCCAACCATGCAGTACTGATAGCCAGCACCGGGGCTCCTAACAGGTGATAAACAAAAAGGAAAAAAAACAAAAAAAAAAACAAACAAGATAAGACTAATCACTACACTAACACTAACAAGAATTATGAGCAACGAATAAACCTAAGCCAAATAAGATAAAACAGTGAACAACAACACATGTAATAATCACAAACTACGACAATGATCTATAAGGAACACACAAAACACTATATAAGGATAGAACAATAAAGTAAACATGACCTAAGACTAGATACAAAGATGATGCATGAATGCACACGCACACCACCAGATGCAAGTTCGACGTAAATTAAAGGGGTCTCCAGATCCTAGAAGTCTACGTCTTAACCTAAATGCCTAAGTAGTAAGAGAAAACTCTTGCTTACGGATACCTACCTAGTCTCGGGCAAAGAACGCCTCTAAAGGGATACATATTGCACCCTCACCCTGAGGCGGGGCAGCACCGTCCTCATCATCCTCATCCTCGTCACCACCCTCCGATGCCTCCTCCCTCACCACCATCTCAGTATTGCCCTCCACCACGGCCTCAGTTTCGGTGTGAACCTCGAAAATCTCATCGATCTCCCCTACCATCATCCCCTCCAACTCGGAAGTAGTAAAGTCAAGTCCATCACCACCCTCAGACTCCATCTCAGAAGCAAAACTCAAAAAACTAAGAAGAATGGAAGAAACCGCGCTCAAAACGGACTAACAGATCATGAGATATCGCGAAAGCACGAAAATCAAGACACTAGGAAGCAAGGAAGAGCAAAGACTCGAGAAGAAAATGAATAGCATAGGTAAAATGAGGATTTTGAAGCTTATATAGCACACGGCCTAATTGAGTGCCATGAAATAGGTGCTCAATTGGATCGAGCACACAAACATGGGCGCGAAATCCTAATCACGTGCCTGTAAGATGGCGCACAACTGATTTGTCACCCGCCTAAAAGCCAATAACGCGCTCAGATTCCTGCGCACAATCTAAAAGTCACCTGCACAGTGCCCGGCTGACTCGCCTATTACCCGCCCCTTTGGCCGCGCGTAATTGGAATATGCGCCCGTGAGGATGCGCGCAATTCATTCCCCAACGTCTGGATTATGCGTAGTTATCCTAGCGCGCAATCCAATTAAACGTCCTGCACACTGCGCGTAATTTCCCAGGCACAACAAATTATACTTGGCTGCAGCAGCAAAGGGTGAACTTCTACACTTAGTTACGTCTAGGACTATAATTGCAGCCCAAAGACAACATGCCTATATCTAAGCACTCCAAAAAAAGAAAACAAAAAATGTCCGCCTATGCACTTGAAAATTCAAAACCTCACCGCCACCCAAAACATCTAAACACATCAAAGCCTGTCAAAACCAGAACCAAGTTAACACTATACCAAATCAAACTAAAACATACCTAAACACATTAAATCCTAAAAAATTTCAACCCAACCTAAAATGCACTAAATTAAATCAAACTAAACTAGCAAAATTTAAAAAAAAAAAAAAAAAAAAAAACCACAAATATTAACCTGAACTCAGATCGTTATTAAAAAAAAAAAACTTTTCTCATAAATATAATAAAATTATTACAAATTACACCGTGGGCATCTCCCCTAAATACACCATTTCAAACAAATTCGAATTTCAGGACAAACACTCAAAGACACCCGAACCCATAAACATTAAGAAGAGACATCCCTAAAAGAAACACCCAAAATAATGGTGGATAATGGAAAAGCCCGGGGACAAAGCACACTCAGAACGAATTCCAACATGAATCTCATCTTCCCCTCCTGAGTTGGCAGAAAAGAAAAAGTGGCTCACAAAATGCCACCCAGAACCTGAGGTATACACCTATGGAAGATCAATCTTGGAAACTCCCAAAGGAAGGCTTGTAAAAGATTAATCCTCAAAGTGTACGAAGGAGGAACTGGCGTCAGTCACAGGAACTCTGGTGCAACTCTTTCCTTTTCTTTCCTTCCACCAACCTTCGGCTATTTCATCTCTTCCACCAATAGGGTGGCACTTCGGGTCAAATTAACATTATCAACCCTAGCACCACCCTGAATTCCCAATACCGCTCATCCTCAAAAAAAAAAAAAAAAAAGGTATAATAATAATTACAAACCTCTTAAAGCATAACATCTTAAAAAATATAATGTAATAAAAATGCCCCAAATTTAAAGTTCAAAATAAACCTAAACCAGACACATACCCCTTAGAAGAACCACAATCCATGATAAACCGAAACTAACCAATAAACACACAACACTTACCCCTCAAAGAAACACAAATCCTTCACAAAGTAGATAGGCCAATAGGATTGAAACATCTAACACCCATCTTCATTCTAGGAATTAAACTCACACACCTTTGACAAATGTCACCTCAAACTAAACCTCAAATTGAAACAAACAAAATCCCTACCTTAAATAAAACAAATGCCAAAAATTCCTTAAAGCTCCCTAAAAGGAAATTTTAACCTTAAGGTTTCCAAATAAAACCCTACATAAAGTCAAATAATTCTAAAATAAGTCAACTGAAGCCAAAAAATTCTAGATAAATCAAATAAAATCCTTAATAAATCCTAAACAAATAAAGTCTAGCTAAACCAAATCAATCAAAATCCTAGATAAAATCCTACATAAATCCTAAACAAAATCAAATAAATCCTAGGTAAATCCTAAGATTACAAATAAATTCTAAACATAGTTAAATAATTCTTGATAGGTCAACTAAAACTCTAAATAAATCAAATCAATCCAATAAAGCCCTAATAAACTAAGTAGGCCGAATAAAGTTTAATAGATCTCAGAATAAAATAAAATGGATGCCTAAGCAAGTCCATTTAAATCTAATGAACATAAAAAGAAATGAACACAATAAATAAAATATCTCTTTATTGATATGATAAAATTTTACATCTATCACCGAAGGCATACCTCCGGAACATACAATCTGAAACAAAAGCCTAGAACCTAACCTAAACCTAGTAACGGACACAAACCTAAAACTTGATGCACAGAGCATCCAATTAGAAGCAATAGAAAGGCAGGGAGAGCATTGGTTGGGGAACACCCTTTCCGTCCATTAGGAGGATTTCCCTCCCGTCATCTTCACCTCCTAACAATAATAAAGGTTGTATAACATCCCTCAATTTTTTATACCTCCCAAGCCATAACTGCAACCCCATTTCAAGGCGACTTTAGGACAAAGAGCTCGTGAAACGATGAAAATTGAAAGAAATGACATCGAAATCACCCAATAAAAATACCTTATACTTGTTCGCTCAGATAAGGAGATAGAATGAAGAAAAAAAGGGGAAATTCGGGTATGAATAGGCACTTGCCTGATTAAGCGCCATAAGTCGTGCACTCAATCTGATCAAGCGCAGCAAAATTTGTACATAAGCCAAATCACACGCGCCAGCTCGGGCGCACAATTAAATACCGTACACCTTAAAGACCCGACGAGTCGATCCCGCACTGGGAACATGGCTTGCAAATAAATTACACGCACATATGAATGCACAGAATTTGAAAGGTCACCCGCACTGTGGCCAGGTGACGCTCCAATCACACGCACAGAATCTGGCGCATAATAGGATTACAAGCACATATTCAAATGTGCAATCAAACTTCTGAACTGTTAATCACGTGCTCCTAAATAGGCACGCAATTGAATTAAATGCCCCGCACCAGGCGCGTAATTTCTCAGCTACAACACGCTCCTCAAACACGACACATACTTCAGAGGGAATAAACATGTGCCCTCGACAAAGACACTAACAAAACAAATTTATCCTAACACAATAAGACACACACATATTCACCTTGACCAATAGCAAACTGATTAGGGATGAGGAAGTCTCCCCATAGTTCCATCGCAACCAAATCACCCTAATGACCTACTACGAATTCACACCTCACCGCGATCAAAATTATTCCCTAGAGTCTCATCACGTACTCACAAGTACGCGTGACTGTTGGTACGCATTTTTTCTGGGTTCCTTTCAGTCCTCGGGAATCAATGACCCAATTCGGACCTAAGCGGACTCTGGAAATGCAGTGTTTTGAATGTTGAAAGTAAAGGGAGGATTTCTAGGAAGGTTCCTAGTTTGTTGCAATCGCCAGCTACAAATATTTAACGATGCTGCAACACGTCAGTGATCACGCTTTGGAGCGGGTGTGGGTTACTTCTTTACTGAATCGTCGGCCTGCCAACGTCAACAGCACTGGCTCTTCTTGAAGTTTAGATAGTTTGATTTTCTTATTATTATTGTAATTCTAATTATTTTAAGTTTCCTAGTTCTACTATGAGTCTAACTATGTGAACCTGTTGTGATGAATTAATCTACTATTCTAATATCCTAATCCTAGTATAAGTCTACTTGGTTTAAATATTCTAATATTATTAGAAATCTGACCAGTTAGGAATCTAAATACTTTTGAGCGTCCTACCTTTATTAGAATTCTATTACGATTAGGTGTCTTGATGTTATTAGAAGTCTAATTAATTTAGTATCTTTTAATCTTATTAGAAATCTAATTAATTATGTTTCCTAATCCTACTAGAAGTCTAATTAATATTAGTCTCCTAATCCTACTAGGAATGCCAATATGCTAATTCTAGTGAAACTCTAATTAAAGCAAGTATGCTAATTGTACTAAAATTCTAAGCAAAGCAAGTGTATTAATTTTACTGAAATTCTAATTAAAGCAAGTATACTAGTTTTACTGAAATTCCAATTAAAGCAAATGAATTAATTTCACTGAAATTCTAATTAAGGCAAGTAAACTAATTTCACTGAAATTCTAATTAGAATAAACTAGTTTTACTAAAAAAAATGAAAAAAGGGGTATTGGCCCGCTATGCTAAGGAGGATTGGCCTCGTTCCCGAGTACCTTCCGTAAGCTCCCTTTGGCAAATCGGATGGCTGAGGTTAAAGCAAATTAGATTTTGAATTATAAGATAGTATTTTTTTAGATTTTTAAAATCAATAATTATGGATTATAATTATAAATTAAATTTTGAAACTAAAAATTAAGAACTGAACTATAAATTGGGATTTTTAAAATCTTAGGTTGAGAAATTAAAACTAAAATTTAAAATCTAAGGACTGCATTCGAAACCGAAATCAGAAAATTAGACCGTATGATTAAGGATTGGTTTTAGAAACTAATAACTAGAACCAGAGATTAATAATAGGACTGGAGATTGAGATTTCAAAACAAAATTAAGGTTTAGGGTCGGGGATTAGGCAGTCTGATGAAGGACTAGTCCCAGATTTTGAGAGCTGGAACCCGATATTAAAAATTACGGTCTAAAAAAAAGGGGTGCTACGGTCTAAGACTTAAAATTTAATGCTAATAGTTAAAAAAAAAAATCTAAGAACTAAAGCTAGGATCAAAAACTAAAAACTAAATTTTACCTAAGGCCGGATCTGCAGAGAGGAATCTCGAAATCTGAAGCCTGGGTGCGCTTAATTTTTGGTGTCAAAGTAAAAAAGCTTTTTTATAGGTTGTTTCCTAATTACGCGCCCTATGGGGTGCGCTTAATTTTCAATTACACGCCCTATTTTAGGCATTTAACTGAATTGCACACCGATTATCCGGCGCTTATTTGCTTTGAGTCGGTCACCAACTCAGTGAGCGACCGGCTGACTAGGTCAGTCGAGTTCCCTAGTTCTAATCATGTTAGGACTAATTGTGTGCTTACTTTGGAGTGCACAATCCAATTAAGTGCTTCGTTCAAAGCGTTTAATTGTGGAATTTTGGCGGTCAAGAACTTTGAGGCTAGGTCGAGCGTAGGCCAATTGCGCGCCTGTGATATGGTGCTCAATCCGATTGCGCGTGCCACGTGGAGTGTGTAATCGAGTCTCGAGATGGTCTAGAGAAAGGAGGTTTGGTCTGAAAAGAGACTGATTGCACGTTTGTGAGTTGACATGCAATCGAATTGCACGCGTGGTTTTAGGCGCGCAATTCGGGTTTGTTCGGTTTCGGGTCGGGTCTTAAATGAAAGACTATTGTTTCAGTATGCATTTTGACTATATACTATTGTATCAGTATTATAGTCTCCCTACATCGGGATCTGTGCCACAGAGCTATTATTTCTGCCCGTGTTCAGCCATGTACTATTGTTTCAATGCATGGTCTCCACATTAGGGTTAAGGAGTCTGAGCCACAGAGCTATTATTTCATCCTGTGTTCAGCCATATACTATTGTTTCAGCATATGGTTCCCACATTAGGGTTAAGGGATCTAAGCCACAGAGCTATTGTTTCAGTGCATGGCCCCCATATTAGGGTTGTGAAACTCCCAGAGAAGTAAGTCCTTTCCGAAAAGTCACGGGCAAGGTCAAAGGTTGATCTAACGATTATATATATGCCGAGAGGGAAAAATGGGGGTGTCTACAGTGACCACTCCCCAACACCCACTGCACGAAATAAACCAGCAAAACAAGCTATCAACATAAAATAAAACCATCACTCATAGCCCCATCGTTAAATATAAAAGGCCCCCTCATGACACAAAGCGAAAAGTAATAGTGACAAAGTAGCCAATCATAATCACGCTACTCATCCCGTCATGATCAGAATCACTCTCCCTTGACCAATCACGTGACCTTACCCACCGAGGAGAGAGAGCCATTGATATCCCATCACACATCCTCACAATAACCCATGTCCCATCGCGACCAAATACACATATCCAACCCTATCCTAGCACCTAAGCTCATTGGCCTAAATCAGCCACGCCCTCGTGTCCCATCGTAATGCTAAAACCTCACCCGCCACGCCATTGAAGGTAGGCTCGATCGATGTCCCATCATGGAAAGCCAAAAATGAGCCTCCCTAAAAAACCCTGCCACATCATCAAGGCCAAAACCAAGTCCCATCGCGATCTCAAAACATCATTCAAACCGACCCCAAGACATCACCTGTCGAAGGAAAAAGACACCATCATCGTCCCATTATGATGTCAAAATAGCCAAGAATCCTCAGACCATCACCCCATCATCCTCATGTCCCGTCGTGATGCAGCCACAATCTTATCTCGTCAAATAACCCAAGATTTGCCAAAGAAAGAAATAAACATAACTTTCCTCATCACATAACAACTAATATTCCATCACCCACTATACTTTCCTCCAAATCCCATCACGTTACTCCGCTTAGCAAACAGAAGGGGAAGCTCATCTAATATCCCATCGCAAAGAGCTTAACCCTCCCTCCAAATGCCTTACCACAACAATCATCACATCACATCACATCGACTCCTGAATACCCCAATCACGCGGCAGCCAATAGGCTCCACCACATCTGAAACACATGCTCACTGATAGTAGAGGAGGAATAAACCATCCACTGTCCCATCGCGCCAATAACCAGCATGCCCCTGGCATTACAGAAATCAGAAGAAGAGAGGAAACCCTCTGACATCCCATCGCACCCAACACATATAAAGTCCCATCGCTAATATCTCATCGGGTGAACCGAACATCCTATCATGCAATTCAGACATCCCATCACACTGGCAACCATCAGGCCCCACTACAACAATCAGTAGAGGGGGAGGATAGACCCTCTGATGTCCCATCACATCACCCTACACACAATAGACAAAGTAAAGGGGAGGGCCCCATCACAAACTACACCCCTCTAAAATGTCCCATCAAGACACTCCCGCCAAAGACTTGTCCCGTCACGTAGCCTTACACGCCAAGCAAAGGTGACTTAGACTAGAACAAGGAGCCGCTCGTAATCCAATCAGACACAACACTGGGAGCAACAGCCGGCCAGTCCCATCGTAAGAAAAAGCCTCCCGCCAATGACAAATCAGGTAAGTAAATACCTCCTTCTACTCGATATACCCTATAAAATATAATTACCTAAGATTAAGTTAAAAGTTTTCAAAACCTGTCTCTCTCGACTTAAGAATCACTATAGTCCTCCCATAAGAGGCAATCATTAGTATTTGTCGATAAAGTTAGATGAAGCATCCGACATACCAAGTGTCGTCCTGACAAACATGCAAGCGGTCGGGTCCATAAATCCCCTACTGGTGGATCTGCTCAGCAACGTCTCGAAAGCCACATTTTTTTCACTCTAAAAATAAAATAAATAAAATATAATAAACAAATCCGATCTATCAAAATTCACTCCTCATCACTCCAATCCATTCTTCTCCTGGGAAATTGAACACTAAGTATACTCAAATTTGAGAAATCACAAATGTCTACTAGAAAAGGACACCTGACGTGCCATTGGTGTGAGTAATGACGTGCTCGGTCTGACATGACTTGCGAAAGCCTTCGCTATTACATGATATTACATATTATTACTAGGTCAATTGACCTTGTCTCTAGACATTAGTATGATGCCCCCTGATACCTCGACTGTGTCATTTTCCAGCTATTTGACTACCCCTTGCAGCAAGTCGCGCCATGCGATGAGATGCCCCTTGCACCCACAGATGAGGATTTGATGATTCTCCTACCATTTTACTACCATTTGCAGCAGGTCTCGACATGCTACGGGATTCCCCTTGCACCTGCGGATTAGGATACACCGACTTCCCCTGTTGACTGCTACTTGTAGCAGGTCACGATATGCGACGGGATGCCCCTCGCATCCACAACAAGGAATACACCTTTCGACGGCTACCACTGGGCCCCCGAATACTCCATTTTAGCTTGTACTAATAGATAAGAAAGCCAAACATTTCATGTCAGCATCCCCAATCAACATTTGTGATTTCCCAAAAGAAACAAGAAGGTAGCTTGAAAGAGGGGTGTCTACTTCTTCAACGCATTCTCACTTCGCAAGAACGCGGCAAAGAGGGGCATCTGTAGACACCCTAATTTTGCCCTCTCAGAGTATACAAACCTATTCGGTCAATCTTTGACCTTGCCCATGATTTTCAGAAAGGGTTTACTTTCTCTGAAAGATTTAAGACCCTCATATGGGGACCATATACTAAAACAATAGTATTTGGTCAAGGCACAGGCTGAAACAATAGCCCTGTGGTTCGAACCCGACCTAGACCAGGGAAAAGTCATGAATTCCGCACCCTTCCAGGCACATGCAATACGATTGCACACCCACACATCGGTGCACAATTGGTCCCCTTTGGGCTAGGCTTGTCCTTCCCACGGACTGCCTTAGGAGTGGATTATGCGCCCTACATGGCACGCGCAATCAAATTGCATGCCCAATCACTGGCGCGCAATTGGTCCCCTTTTGACCTGGACTCTAATTCCCTAAACCGCCTAAACTCCCCTATTAAGCGCCCTAGACAAGCGCTTAATCGGATTGCACACACCAATCAAAGCGCTCAATTAGTTCTATTAGAATAGAACTAGGACACCCGACTGAGCCAATCAGCCGATCACTCACTGAGTCTGTGATCGACTCAAAGTGTATTAAGCGCCTGGAACAGGGCGATTAATTCAATTAAGCGACCTACCAGAGCGCGTAATTAAATTCCACCGACCAATTGCGCACCTCCCACAGGACGCACAGTTGCCAGAATACCTATAAATAGACTCCCTTACCTCAAATACACAAAAACACAACAATTCGAGATCCGATAGTCAAGTTTTTTCGAGTTCCTTCCTTTCGAGCTTAGGAACCTTAAGATCCCCTTCCGGCGCCTAGGTAATTTCTTAGTTCTAGTTTTTAATTCCTTTCTAGTTCTAGGTTCTAGTTCTTAAGTTCTAGCTTTTAGTTCTTAATTTCATAGATCTTAGATTTTTAGTCTTAGATTTTAGGTTTTAATTTTAGTGCTTAATCTCTGGTTCTTAGCTTCTAGAACTTGATCTTAGCTTTCAGTCCTTAAATTTTCATTCTAGATTTTAGTTTTAGTTTCAAATTTTGGTTCTTTTCCTAGTTTCTAATTTTTCTCTTCTAGTTTATAATCCCGCAATATTTTAGATCTTCAATTTTAACTCCTGTTCTTCAAATTCAAATTCGCAGATTTTCTCATATCTGGTTCTAGATCTTAATTTTTAGAACCGGTTCCTAATTTCAGCCTTTAAATTTATGGTCCTGATTCTTAATCTCTAGAACTTGTTTTTAGTTTTGTTTTAATTAATTATTCTAGATCATAGAATTTATTTTAATTCTAGTTTTAATTTCTCTTATTTTAGTTCTTTAGTTATAATCTTAATTTTTAAAATCCTTTAATTTTAATATTCAAAATCCTAATTTTTCGATACAAAAATCAGTTTTTCATGACCCTTAGCCAACCGATTTTCCCAAGGGAGCTTACGGAGGGTACCCAGGAACGGGGCCGATCCTCCTTAGCATAGCGGGTCCAAACCCCTTTTTTTTAGATTCCTTATATAATTAGAATATTTGAGTTAATTAGAGTTCTAATAGATTTAGGACATTTAAGTTAATTAGACTCTTAATGAATTAGGATATTTATAGTAATTAGACTTCTAATAAGATTAGGACTCTTCAGATAATTAGACTACTAGTAGAACTAGGAGACTAGTTTGATTAAACTTTCAGAATAATTAAAACTTTTAGACTCTCCGTAGGAATAGGAAAGATTGAAAGACAATCAGACTTAGAGCAGGAAAAGAAGGAAAACAAACTAGACATCCAGGTGACCCAGTACTACTGACATCGGCAGGTCAATAATTCAGCAAAGAAGTCAAACCCACACTTCAGAAAGGCGTGATTAGTGACGTGTTGCAGCGTCGATAAACATCTGTGGCTAGCGATCACAACGAATCAGGTATTTTCTTCATAGAATTTACCTTTTCTTTTTTTACTTCTATACTTTCTACTCACCTTCAATCGCCTTACGTCAAAGTCCACATAGACCAATTTGGGACACTCTTTTTGAGAACCAAAAGCGACCCAGAAAAAGTGCGTACCAACACCCATACCCCTCCAAATTCACCTTCCACATCTATCCAACTTACACCCCATTTTCCCCACACCTCCACCCAAACTATGTCCCAAGTTTCTCCACCCGTGCAAACCATACCCACCTTTTCCACATTCGATCCAAACCTACCTCATCCCCCCCCATCTATCCAGGTCATGCCAGATTTTACCCAGGCCATGCCCATTTTTTCCCACACACCCATCCGATCCATGCCCCATGCCCCCCTCCTCATCGGATGGACAATCTACATCCACCCCCTCACCCCATCCCATGGCCATGATGGATGAAATGGTTAGGGCTTGCACAATTTAGAAGGCCTCTCAAAGCCTCCCTCATCCATCCCCCACGTCTCCAAACCCATCCCATACACTCCAAAATCTCTATACTTCATTCCCCCAAAATCCTAACCAGCCTCCCATTGTCCATACCATCCAAGGCTCCCAACAACCTATACCCAAGCCCATCAAGGACCAACACTCTATACCCAAGCCCATTAAGACCCAACACCCTATACCTGAGCCCATCAAGGCCCAATAGCCCAAGCCCATCTAGGCCCAATAGCTCAGACCTTAGCCCATCAGGGACTAAACTCAGGAGCCCCATTTTCAAACCCTCCACAATTCCCACAATATCCCACATTCGCCCAGCAGGCCCCCATCCCCCCTCAAATAATGCACCCATCCCATCCAATCTCTCAACATGGCATAGGCCTCACTCATCCACATCCTTCACACCCAACCCCTTCGCCCCAAAAATTTAAGGTGCCAATCTTTGACAAATACAATGGTACGGGCAATCCCATTGCATACCTCAAGTCCTACTACTGGGACATGTGCCAGTACAGTAGAGACAAACGACTCCTCATCAAAGTATTCCAGAAGAGCCTTATGGGCTCAGCTTTGAGGTTGTTCACTTTCCTTAAACCTTCCATGACTAACACCTGGAAGGATCTAACCCACCTATTCCAAGAGTAGTATGTCTACAATATAGACATTGAACCCTACAAGTCAAATCTATCCTGACTAAAGCAGAAGCCCAACAAAGCATTCAGTGACTACCTTGGGCGGCGGAGGGCATTAGCAGCTCAGGTGAGAAACAGAATACTTGATGATGAGCAAATCAAGACGATCTCGAAAAATACTCTATCGGTCATCTCGGATTTCCTGGTATACCAATAACAATCCAACATTGCTGACTTGGTAAGAAACGCCAATCGTTGTGAAGATGTCATAAGAGAAGGGCGGTTAAACAAAATCGTAAACAGCGGGATCCAAAAGTTTACTGAATACAAGAATGAGAGAAGAACCAAGGTGGATATACAAACAGTCGTAAATACACAGCCTAATACTAGCATAACCCCATTCTAGTTTAAGGCAGTAAAGCTAGCCCCAACACGAAGCAAACAGATACAAAGAACCAGAAAAGGACAAGGGGCATAGATGACCCCATAATAGAGAAGGACCCATTTCGATCGAGTCTTTACACCTTTGGGGCAGTCCTTGAATATCCTGTTGCCCTTATTGAAGGAAAAGGGCTTGGTCATCGCACTCTAGCCGCGACCTTCACCAAATCCAATCCTAAGAAATTACGACCCTAATACCCACTATAATTTCCATGAAGGACCAAGCCACCTGACTGATCGATGCTTTCCCTTAAAACATGCGATACAAGATTTAATAGAGGCCAACAAAATCATTCCTCAAGCACTTCCCCAGGCAAACCAGCATGCCAATATACATCAGGTTCCATTGCCCCCACATCCACCAGGTGGAATGGGCTCGAGGCCCATCATCAACGTATTAGAGGAAGGTGGCAAAGAGTTTGACCCTTCGGAGTATATCCTCATCTAGGAAGACTTTATAGCACCGAAATGGAGAGATCAGGAAGATAGAAGCGTAGGAGTAATCGAGCCCCTAAACTTGGCTGATTACTTTCCCAATCCCACACCCCAGTCAAAACCCTTAGATTTGAGGAGGTATTTTTCAGTGCCAGTTCCCATCAATTACATCCAACCCAGCTTATATTCATATCAACCATACGGAGCAACAACCCCTATCAATTACCCAATGGTCGATTTAGCCCTATTTCTCCCGCTGACACCGATTAATTACTAGTACTAGTGGCCCACCCCCATCACACCACTGCCAATACAGATATCCACAAACCCCATCAACCCCATTTAGCCCACTTTTATCGCTCCTCTGACATATCCACCTCTAGCAGAGGTTAACCAAGTGTTATCCACCCATCCCAATCCACCATACCAAGCAACGTTGAGGCCTGCATCCACTTTATTCCAGATCCCGAGACTAACCTACAATCCCTGTCAGGTTCCCCTTAATTATAAATAGATAGACATCAATGCAGGCAGTGGTAAAGAAGGGGCAGTTGATTTTGTTACCCGATTAGGAAGAATCTCCAAACAACCTGAAGTATTGGTACCAGCTCGGCCAGAAGAGAAGGAGCCTGCCGCAGTGCACCCCTTCAAAAAAATGAGTAGAGAGCACATGCTGAAAATGTAGTTGAAGAGAATGCTAGCCCACATCACTGTTTGGGATCTTTTAATGACATCCCCGCTTCACTTATAAGCTCTTATGCGAGCTCTAAAAGATACGCATGTGTCCATCGAAGTAATCCCTGATGAAGTAGAGCAGATAATTGGGCAGGTGTTGGATCTCAATGCCATCTCTTTTTCAAATGTTGATTTGTCGGATGAGAGAAAAAATCATTCCAAACCCCTCAACATCATTGTAGAAGTTGGGAACTTGGTGATTCCATTAGTATTAATAGACAATGGATCAGCCTTAAAGATGTGCCCTATGAGAACCGCAACCAAGATAGGGGTGGATCCCTCCGCGTTCAGGCCAGTAAGAACAAGCGCCAGAGGATTTGATAACACAAGAAGAGAAATAATTGGAGAAGTCAATCTTAAGCTCACTATTGGGCCAATGACCTTTTCCATACCTTTTCAAGTTATGGACATCAAATCCATAATCAATATGTTATTAGGGCAACCATGGTTACACGAGGTCGGGGAAATACCTTCAACCTTACACCAAAAGCTTAGATTCATTTCAAAGCAGAAGATCGTCACCATTCTGGGTGAGGGGTAGGAGGAAGGAGAAAAGGTTATCCACAACATTGAAAACCTCAAAGTATTGGGCGTGCTGCACACGGCCGAAGACATAGACCTCCACAATTTTGAATATGATGTATCGACGATAATCCCTAAGCCCCTCAAGAGGATCACCATTAGGACCAGAGGCGGAATGGTCGCAACTGTGGCCACGCTCCAAAAATGGATCTATAAAAAAGGAAAAGGATTGGGACCTTGTTTGCAAGGCAGGAAGGAGCCAGTCAGGGCCAAGGGTGGACAGCATGTCAAATTCAACTTAGGTTACAAGCCCACTAAGGAAGAAGTTCAGGAAGCTAAGGAGAAGGCCCAAACCATCGCCATAGCTAAAGCCCGGGAAATAGACCTGGAAGACGAGCCTTGTTCATGGCCTCACATCCGGAGTACATTCATAAGCGTCGGGATCATGAAAATTGATCATAATGGGGCAACACAGCTAACCCGACATAAGTCGCTAGCCTCTATTCACCCAACCAATCTCTAAATTATTTCCCCCTCTATGGAAATAGACCTGGCATCCCTGTCCCTCTTCGAGGAAGAGGTTCCCCCATCAATACGCCCCTCTGTGATAAACCATCACAAACCCATGTTGACGTTCGAGGATTGGGTCCCAGACGAGCCGATGATAAACATGATGGAGGCAGTCTCTCAAAAGCCATCTCGATCGGTCTCCTCCATGAGGCCAGGTAAAAGAGCAACATCTCATAAGAGGAATTGGGTGTCAATGCCCCTAACTCTAGAAGCATCGAATGACCACAAATACAGCACCAGCTTCCCAAAAAAAAAAAAACCTATAAAAGTGAGATTAGCCCTTGGCAAGTAATACCATGTATGTACAGAGACTTGCAGTGCCAAGGACTAATTTTCGAAGGAAAGAAAATTCTTAAAAAATAGAAAGAATGCATCATCCAAAAAAATTGACTTTTAAAATTCACGAGAAAAATAAAAATGATGTCTTAATTGAAAAGCTCGTCCCATGTGAAATCAACCCCTTTCCTATAGAAATACTAGAAGAGGTAGGAGTCACGAGTCTGGACAAGGAGATCCCTGCTGAGGAGCTTCCCAATGAGCTCCTTGACCAATTTGCCGATTTTGAGCATGACCCTACCCCAATCGTTGAAGAAACATAGGACGTCAATCTAGGTATCAAGGCAGTTCCTAGAATCACCAAGATCGAAATGTCTCTATCTCTCGAGGAAAGAAAAGGCATGATTGATTTCCTTCAATCGTACTAAGATGTCTTCGCATGGTTATATGAGGACATGCCTGGTTTGGACATTGATTTGGTCGAGCATGAGCTGCCACTATATTAAGATGTTAAACCGGTCAAGCAGAAGCTGAGACACCTCAG
Source organism: Chloranthus sessilifolius (assembly GCA_021018995.1). Lineage (NCBI taxonomy): Eukaryota > Viridiplantae > Streptophyta > Magnoliopsida > Chloranthales > Chloranthaceae > Chloranthus > Chloranthus sessilifolius. The sequence continues at coordinate 85,435,050 of CM037594.1, read as the reverse complement.
GCTAGAATGGATGCTAAAGGTGAAGGAAGAGGTCATCAAATAGTACATCCCTAAATCGAAGAAAGATGGAAAGGTTCGCATGTGCATCGACTTCAGAAATCTGAACAAGGCGAACCCAAAGGATGACTTTCCGTTGCCACACATTGACATCTTGGTCGATAACACCACGAGGCATGGGATGCTCTCATTCATGGATGGATTTTTCATATATAATCAAATCAAAATGGCAGAAGCAGACTGAGAAAAGATGGCATTCATCACTCCATGGGAAATTTTCTGTTACCGAGTCATGCCATTCGGGTTGAAAAATGCAGGAGAGCCGTGCCAAAGGACCATGACAGCACTATTCTATGACATGATGCACCAAGAAATTGAGGTTCACATCGATGACATGATTACCAAGTCACTAGAGAGAGGTGACCATCTGATAAACCTCCAAAAGCTATTCAAAAGACTGAGGAAATACATGCTACATTTGAACCCTCAAAAATGTGAATTTGGTGCCATGTCTGGAAAGCTACTAGGCTTCATCATCAGCAGAAGAGGCATCGAGGTCAATCTGGTGAAGGTAAAAGCTATTGTCAAAATGCCACCACAATCTATCGAGAAAGAGGTCAAAGGTTTCTTAAGCAGGATACAGTACATCAGTCGATTCATTACATAGCTCACTTCTATCTACAAGTCGATCTTCAAGCTACTAAGAAAAAATTCACCCATTAAGTGGAACGACGACTATCAAGCAGCATTGATAAAATCAAGAACTACCTGCTCAACCTGCTAGTGTTGGTATCACCTGTACCAGGGAGACCACTCTTAATGTACCTCTCCACAATGAAAGTTTCAATGGGATGTCTCTTAGGACAGCATGATGAGACAGGAAGAATAGAGCAGGCCATCTACTACCTGAGCAAGAAATTCATTGATTACGAGACATGCTATTCTCATCTAAAGAAAAAATGATTGGCTCTCGTATGGGATACACAGAGGCTCCGCCACTACTTCCTATCTCAAGCTGTGTTACTCCTAGTGTGAATGGACCCATTGAAGTACCTATATGAAAAGTCGACTCTCACTGGCCCAACTGCATGCTGGCAGCTTCTCTTATCAGAATTTGATATCACATATGTCACTCAGAAGTTGATCAAGGGGTAAGCACTAGTTGATCATTTGGCTGAGAATCCCTTACTGACAACAAGCTATTGAGAACTGAATTCCCAGATGAAGACATATTGTCTATGACAGAGGATGATGCAAAGGAGACAGAGGAGCCCTGGGTAATGCATTTCAACAGGGCAGTAAATGTCTAAGGTCAAGGAGTTGCGCTATTCTAATCTTGCCAAAAGGACCTCATGTACCAGTCTCCATCAAGTTCAATTTCCCCTGGACTAACAACATGGCCGAATATGAAGCCTGTGTAGCAAGCCTACAGGCAGCCTTAGACCTAAATGTAACTCATCTCAGGGTGTTTCGTGACTCACAGTTGATCATATGTTAGACAAATAGAGATTGGAAGACAAAGGACAAAAAATTGATCCCATACCATGAGCACCTTGAAGGTATGATAGCATGCTTTGATAATGTTACCTTCTCCTATGTCCTGCGAGCAAGAAATCATTTTACTGATGCACTAGCAACATTGGCATCCATGGTAGAAATCCCCTATGGCATCAAAATGAAGCTAATCATGATCGAATAGAGGAATGAGCCTGTCTTCTACCTTCAGATTGAGGGACCGGGAGGGTTAGATGATAAGCCACCATGGTTCTCGGATATCAAGAATTTTCTCGAAACTCTAGCTATCCCTAAGGGGACATCCAAGATAGATAGGCAAACCATTCAGCATTTAACGGCTAATTACGTTATCTGTGGCGAGTGCCTCTACAAGCAGTCATATAACAATATCCTACTCCGACGTTTAACTGAGGGCAAGGTAACCAACATCATGAAAGAGATCCACGAAAGAGTATGCGGGGCCCACGTCAATGGGCACATGCTCACCAAGAAGATCTTGCGACAAGGGTATTTCTAGACCACATGAAAACTGACTATTGTAAGCACATGCAGAAATGCTACAAATGCCAAAAGCACTCTAATCTGATACATGCTCCTGCCATAGATCTATATGGTATGACCACTCCTTGGCCATTCACCACGTAGGGCCTCAACGACATCGGAAAAGTCAATCCAAAAGCTTCTAATGGGCATCAGTTTATCCACATCTCCATTGAATACTTCTTCAAATGGATAGAAGTAGTGTCTTACACGAGCATTACGACCAGTCATGTCAAGAAGTTCATCAAGAATAACATCGTTTGTCGATTCGGCATGCCCAAGGACATCACCACAGATAATGACACCAATTTTGCAAACAAGCGCATCAGAGCCTTATGTGGACAATATAAAATCAAACATCATTGCTCTTCGCCATATCGATCGTAAACCAATGGGGTTGTAAAAGCTGCTAACAAGATAATCATCCAAATCCTGGAGAAGATGGTTGTCACGTACCACGACTAGAGCGAAATGTTACCATTTGTACTATGGGATTACCGAATGTCGATCTGTACTGCTACAAGGGAAACGCCATTTTCTCTTGTGTATGGAACCGAGGTCGTCCTGCCAGTCAAGGTTGAAGTACCTTCACTCTGCATTCTAGTCGAATCTGATCTATCAGAAGCTGAAAGAGAGGTCTCGCTTTGAGCAACTAAATCTACTAGATGAGAAAAGGCTTCTAGCCTTGTGTCACACCCAGGCCTATCAAAGAAGGATCGCCCATGCTTACAACAAGCGAGTTCACACTCGAGATTTGTAAGTGGGTGACACTGTACTCAAGAAAATCTTCCCTTCTCTCCACACCAATCCGAGAGAGAAATTTAGACCCAACTGGGAAGGACCTTAGGTCATCCGAGAGGTATTCCTGGGATACGCGATCTGCCTCACCACCATGGATGGAGATCATTTTCTTGAGCCCATTAATGCTAGATATGTATGCTGATTCTACTCTTAGTCTCCTATGGCAAGGTAAGTATTAATAAAATAGATGCGTGACTGCTTAAGGACCCTACAAACCAGGCCATCATTTCAATGTCAAGTAGCCAAGAAAGCATCCCTAAACACTCCTACCCTTGCTACACCTATTGAGCCATGAGCCTTTCTTTTATAAACCCCTCCTAGGAATAGAAAATGCGTGTATATATACCAACAGAAGAGGGAAGAGAAAACAGTTACCCTCAAAATCTAAAAAAAATTAGAAAAGCAAAACCCAAAAAATGAGATTGTCTAAAAAGAAAAATAACAAAAATATATATATAAAGAAAAGAAGAGAGATAGAAATATCATGGGTATGTACAGTAAAAATCCCCCTAGGAAGAAGTGTATTACGGCAACTGGAACCCAATCAAGGAAGCCTTTTAACTTGAGAATACCTTCAAATTTTCTAACCTATCTCTTTCAAACACATGGCCAAGATACATCCCTGAAGAAAGCACTCTTTAAGGTCTACGAGCAGTCACAGTAACCGTTGAGTCAGCACGAGCCAAGCTGAGAGATGACAAAAGAATTTCATCCCGCTGGCTATGACGAAATCAACGTCCGTGACGTGGCCTTTGAAAAAAAAAATGAAAAAAATGATGAAAATATACAAGCTCAAAATAAAATGGACATGGTGAATATCCGAAAGGGCGCTACGGGTAAAAAGAATGAGCTTGTGCGAACCAGGTGAAAACCTAAAAAGGCACCTGAGGTAAAAATGCATACCCATGGACGTAGTGAAAACTCGAAAGGGCACTACCGGTAAAAAAGAGGGCGACAACGGGCATGACAAAAACCTATCTTAGGCACTGTGAGTAAAAATATTCTAAAAGAAAATAAACAGAAAGAAAAAAGGAATAATCATTTAGCTAATCCTTCGGTTACATCTCCGATCTATCTGGTCACTAATTGAGCCACACATGTTAGCTCAAATCGGGTCCCAACCAGGAATGTCTTCATGACCGCACCGTCAAATGTATGACCTAGGGTAAGGATAGGGGGTTTAATTCAATCCAAAGGGATGGACTTTTCGACCATGGTAAAAACTTGGGATCTCACTTAGGTCCGACTAAATGATTGGGTTCGACTATGCTCAAAGGTGGACCCGTCACCTCATCCCATAGTTAAGGCATCAAACAAAAAGAGAGAGGAGAAGACCACACTTATAAAAGATAATAAATTCCCCTTTCCCATTTTCATGCCAGCACTATGTGTACATCACATCCAAAAAGGATGACCGGTGTGACACCCAGTTCCCCCCTTTACAAAGCAACAGAGAATCATCAGAAGAGAAGAAAGATAATACTTGTGTAAGATAATAGATATCCCTTTTTCATTTACACATCTGCATTGTGTTTACACCGCATCTCAAAAGGATAATTAGTGTGATGCCTTGCTTTCCCTTTTACAAAATTGAAAAGGCAATAAAAACATTAAGAAAATATATATACCAAAAAATATATATCTGTCAGGGGTTCTTATGCCCTTTCCTATGATGTTTGATCTGTGAAAAAAGTATGTGCAGGCCAGGTCAATGACCCAACTCGCGCTTCGAAGCACAAATCTCTGCACGTAAAGCATCCTCCCGAACATTCCAATCTATCATCTAGCGGCCATGAAGGCCCTTATCTCACTTTCGAGAAGCATCAGTAGCACCAAGAGCATCACTCAAAGCTCTTTCCAGACGAAGAACCTCACATTCAGCAACATCGGCTCTTGCATCTGCAACATCAGCTCTAACCTGTTCTTTCTCTAAACACTCGTGCAGGATCGACTTCTCATCTATCAGCAGCTCGATCCGGGTCTGAAGTACCGACTCCTTCCTCAGCCAAGGCCTCTCTGCATCACTACTCTCCACCTGATCTAAGTAACGGGAAGAAGGCCTCTCAGATAGTAGCCAAGCCTCATACCCTAGAGAAGTCAAAAATGAGTCCCCTTGCTCCAGACCACACATATGCATCGACTGACGCGTTTCCCAAAGAATAGTTATCTTATCCAAATCCCCCAAGGACCCACGAGAGAAAATCAAGGAGCATAAGTGGTGGTTTTAACACACAAGGCACCTACTGAGTACAACCAAACTGGCGCAACACCCGAAATGGGAAGTAATAGGTACTGCTTATCAAGCCAAGAAGAGTGATGGCCTCATGGCCTCTGGATTGAACTATTGGGAAGGTCCTATCAAACCATGGAATCCTCCATACCAGCTCAGTCTCAGTCAACCAAAGATTCAGCTTGTGTGTGTTCCCCTACAACAACTTATGGCATCGACCAAAAAAGTAACGAGCCACGTCCCCTCAAATAACATAAAAACGGGGCACAAACCCCAAAATGACAAGATGCTCCCTAAGCCAAACCTGAAGCAGAACATGGCATCTCCGAAGGCACTCCACCTTGCCCAAGGTAAAGGCATCAAGGCAGTGATAAAGCTTAGCCTATACCAGATGCATCACAGTTTGAGCTCCACCAATATGTCGCAAAGTGCAAGAGAGAAGCTCTCCCTCCAGTGTAAAAAAGAACCTCTGAGAGAAGGCAAAGAGTGAAAGCTTTCACATTATGGACATTCTTGATTGGCAATTTTTGCAAACTTTCATCACCAAAAAGTTCTCTCAGGAATTTCATCGAACACCTGGTGGGCCCACCAGTAAGAATTTTCTCATAATCATCTTTTTTCAAGTCTAAAGTCATATGGACAGCCTTGGCATAACCTGATTTCGGTACCACATTAGCAAGGCTTCGATGGAGCCTCAAGCCCGACAAAATGGAGAGCTCTTCAAGTGTTGGAGTTAGCTCATGGGTCCCAAAATGGAAAACATGGGTTTCCACGTCCCAATGCAAGATCACCGCGTGAATGAGGTCCCACAACAAAGGAACATCAAGGAAAGATGAGAGATGGGCCAGCCCAAGTTGATCATAACCTGCAAGCTCGCTCTCGTTCAAACTATCGAACCATTTTTTCAGAAAACTGGGCCCCACACCCAAGGAAGGGAGTATAAAGATCCCGGACCCCCGAGAGAGACGGGGTCGGAAAGCGGGTCCATGGTCATACAAAAACTTTTAAAGAATTACAATTCGATGTAAGATAATGGACCCACCCTCAGGAAGAAAAGAAAAAAAATATGGGAGTAAAACTCAAAACAATGAAAAAGGAGTGCATTCTCGGGCTTTAAAGGCCCCCCACTGACTAGAAAGCACCTAGCATGTGTAATATACACACTAGTTCAAAATTCCTGAGATTTTGCCTAGCGTGTGTATTACACATGCTAAGCAAAAAAAAATCCCAAAGAATGCCTAGCGTGTATATTATACACGCTAGCCCAAAAAATGCCCAGATTTGCCTAGTGCGTATAATATACACGCTAGACCAGAAAGTCAAAAAAAAGAAAGAGAAGAGAAGAGAAAGCGAGAGATTTTTTTCCCATCCCTTGGACCAGTCTACCTGCACACATTCTTTTCTTTTTTAACACCCCAAATCACGAGTTGGGATGCCAAAGTTCACCACTTAACCTATCTACATGTTTCTTTTTTGTTTCAGGTGCCACATGCAGAACAAACATGCGGAGTTCGGCGATTTTAGCCAACATAGAATTTAAGGGTCATTCCCCCACTTACCAAAATTCATGGCCCATCATGCAAGAGATCAAGCATATCACATCCAAAAAGGAGGGGAGATAACAAACAAAAAAGGGGAGCAAGAACATTCATTCCATGATTCGCTCAAATGCATCCGATCATTCATAATTATTACATGACTTCCAAGCAAAAAGATTGTTCAAAAGTTCAAAATTGTTCATCAAAGAGGGGAAAAAGTGAAAGCAGCTCCTAATCAGCGCCCTTCGTCTTCTTCCACCAGCATGAGGTCTTTTGATATGTCTAAACATCCCCCACCCGCGACCATGCTTGGGGCAGCTGGCTAAGTAGTGAACACGACTCCTTTTCACGAGCGCGCTGAAAGCATCACACCAGAAAGGTCAGTTAGGATTAGTTAAAGGAAAGCATAGGGCAACAAAGAAATGGACAGAGCGAGTCTATGCATCCGTGAGATTTTTTACGATCTCGTCGTGACAATGTGCTCACTAATGAAAAAAATAGAAGCACCACCAGAAGCTTTTGGTTTCTCGGGAAACCTAGATGATTTTTATAAGCACCGAAGTGCCACAAATATGACTCTGAATCCGGTCTACGCCAAAGGCTCTTGGGTAGGGGCTTCGGTTATCGATTGAGAAGTTTCTAGGGACCCAATCAACCCGCCTAATGCGGTCTCTACTTATGGACAAAACAAAAATAATATAAAAGAAATGAAAAAGGCTTCCTCTTGCCCAAATGTGTGTTAAAATACCATTTGTTCTCCTCCGTTCCTACCGAAAATTCGATGGCGTAACGGCACAAACAGGAGGATGGAGGAATAACCGAGAAGGTAGAGGAAGAGAGGGGAGAGTCGGAGCTCTTGGGCCTGTATTGCACCGCTGTGGAGCCTTGCATTGGCTTGCTTCAGTGAGCTTTTGAAGGCTTGTATGATGAGAAATGGGGTTCTAACTCCTATTGCTTGATAGCTAAGAGGTAGAGAGGGAAGGCTAGGGGATAACACACCTCTAACCTAGAGCTTTTGGGTGAAATGCTAAAGTCTAAAGGGATTTTTGAAGTTCTGGAATTTGAATGGGAATGGTGCACTAAATGAGAGAGAGAGAGAGAAGGGATTCCTTAATCTCTTAATTACAAAAATTTTCAAGCCATTTGCAAGGGAGGATGCTTCTCTATTTATAGGAAAAAGAGAGGTTAGGAGGGTGCTTCGAGGCTAATTGGGATTAGCAATTAGGTAATGGGCCATCTAAGATTTCCTAGTGTTTTTGGAGCCTTGAAAAATGTAAAGAGGTGCTCCAATGGTAGATGATAGGGTGAGGCTTTAAATCACTTAAGGAGTTGCACATAGATAGTAAATGGCTATAACATAACTAGCAAAACACACCCCAAAGGTCAAGATGGTCAACAAGTTAAACCTCAATCATGAAATTTGAGGTAAAAACCAAGGGTTATTGTTCATATGCCTGGCGCAACTATTAGTTGCGCCAAGCATATGCACAGTAAAACAGTGCTTGAACAATGCTTAGAAGTTGGCTGCCCACGGGTGGGATCCACTTATAACTGGAGCAACTATTAGTTACGCCAAGACATTTCAAGGGAGACATAGCTTGGCACAACTATTAGTCACACCAAATCCACCTATAGCTGGTGCAAGTATTAGTTGCGCCAAATCCGAAAGGGGCTTCGCATAAATTTACCATTCCGCCCTTCAGGTTCAAAGTGCGATATCTTTGCGTATACAACTTCGATTGGGGTGATTCTTGGTTCGTTGGAAAGATGAAGACTTTTACTTTTCAATGGTATGAGACTCAAATATAGTAGAAGGTCATAGCTAGTCCCAGTGTACCACTCCTTATCCATTGCTTAGGAAAGCTAGGTATAGGTCCGGAATGGGTTCTAAGGGTCAGGATGGGTTGCTAAAGGTTCGGGAAGGTTCCTAAGGGATCTAGGGTGATTCCTAAGGGTTTAGGATGGATCCTAAGGTTTAGAAAGGTTTCCTAAGTGTTCCATTCAAGTCATCAAAAGCTCGGAGGTGCGCCTCCCTCGAAATGTATTTCGATTGGGCCTTAGGCTAAATTTGGGTGTCTACAGATGCCCCTCTTTGATATCCGATCACTAATGATTGAATGCCAAAGAAAAGAGACATTCGAAGAGGCTTAAGGCATTACTGACGGGTCCGCTGCATTCAAAATGAACTTCAAACATCAAATGAGTAACATGGTGAGAAAATAAAAGCCCTGTATGTCGGGAAAAATGGTCGTTTCTCAAGATAATCGGTCCCCAAGTGCTTAGCGACATTACTGGGCATGACCGAGGTGGAAAATGAGTTGCGAAAGCCCAATAGCTAAGAAAAATGGTTGCTTCTTGAAATGTTTTGAAGGAGTTTGATGTTCAAAATTCATTCTGAATACAATAGCTTCGTAAGTAAGGAGGGTGATCGACCCACATTCAAAGATGGGCGCAACGCAAGTACTCAAGGCTCCACAGTTTGTGTCCAATCATATGAGGCATTGACCACCCCATCTGACTGGTCACGGGTGCCCCTACTTGAAGTTGGGTTCGAGGTCTTTGGGCGCCCATTGATCTCGAAGTTTATTTAGCACGACTACCTGAGCAGAGCGAACAAAAGTCGCAACGCTTTTTGGGAGTGTGTGCTATTTTTTTATAATGTGCCTCGGATCAACATGACCTAGAGTATCCAACCTCAAATAACACTAAACAGATCCTGCCAAAATTGGGTGTCTACTGAAGGAGACATCCAATCCTGGTCTCTGCCAAAAATGATCTTACAAATCATTTAATTATACATAAGCATGCACCTATTAGGGGCGATATGCAACAAAAGCGATAGAAGTCTTGACTCAGATACCGTTCGGGTATAATTTATGAGAACAAACGACCATCCAACGGATACTCAGATGCATGGCGTATACTTTACAAGGATACCATGCCAATACAGGTTTTAAGCCTGTGAAAATAAGGTAAATGAGCCCTTCTGTATGCATGTTTACACAGTTTGATATGTAGTTTTATTTTCAATTGGTTGGTTTCAACCAACAATTGACCTTTTTCATAACGGAGTTACCCGAACCTCAAACCCCATAGGGCGCACGCCCGGACAGCGCAGACCAAGAGTCCACATCTTCGAAATAGCTTGTGATGAATCTCAAGTTAGACATTCCTATGAATCCACAAATAGAGTGCTCATCATAAAGATTTAGTAGTGGAGTCGGCCCGATCGAAACATTGACCGTTTGACTAGGATTGACATCGTTGCTCCTACTTCGAAGTAGGATCCAAAAATCCAAGGCAAACTTTAGACTTAGGACATTGATATAGCACAACTGTGTTGCTGATAAAATATTTGACATTTTACCGCATTGGAACACGCATGTGCATCACTGTGCGTGGCATGAAAATATAGGTTTCTTCTTCTTCTTTCTTCCTTTTTTTTTTAAATGATTGTTTTTTCAAAAAAAATTTCAAAACAAGAACTATCCGGACCTCGAACCCCGGGGGGCGCACGCCCAGACAGCACATACCAAGAGCCTGTGCCCCCGAAATAGTTTCAACAAAACCGAAGCCAACGTACTCAAGTCCCATGTGATATCAAAAGGATCGGGTCAGAATCAGGTGTCCACAGAAGGAGACACTCAATCTTAGCCTCCGCCATCAATGAAGTTATAAATGAATAACTATGCATAAAGATGCACCCATTAGGGGCAATAAATAATAAGGCGATAGAAGTCCCTACCCAGATCCCGTCTAGGTACTATTTACAGGAATAAACGACCATCCAACGGATACCTAGACGCATGGCATACACTTTACAGGGATACCGTGCAAGTTTTAAGCCTGCGCCCTAAAATGGGCCCTTCTGCATGCATATTTGCACAAAGTTGTCTGACATAGTTTCATATCTGATAGGTTGGAATCAATCCAACAATGGATCTTTTCAAAGGAATTATCCGAACCTCAAACCCCGTAGGGAGCTTGCCCGGATAGTGTAGACCAAGAGTCTACACCTCCGAAAATATCATGTGACGAACTTGAAGTTCAAGGCACTCAATTTAACCTGAAACCAAAAATTGAGTGATCAGCGTAAAGATTTAGCGGTGGAATCAATCTGATCGAAACATTGACTGTTTGACCGAGATTGACACCATTGCTCCTACTTTGAAGTAGGATCCACAGATCAACGGTGAACCTTAGACTTGGAACATTAATTTAGCATAACTATTTTGCTAATAAAATATTAACATTTTACCACATCAAAATCCACATGTGTGTAGTAAAAAGTACCATAAAAACTCATCTATCTTTTTTGTTTTTAAAATGATTGCTTTTTTTTTTTTAATAGACCGATCATTTGTAGAGAGATGCTTTATTTGATCTGTTCATCACCGAGAGGTTGCCTGCCTCGAGGTTTTGAGCCATTTGATGTTCCTGCACATTTCTCAAGAAAACGTTAGCTCCTTTTTTATTTATATGGGTAATAAATATGCATCCTAAGTAACAGAAGGAGCAACAAACTTTCGCCTACACTTTTTTATTTTTCAAAATTTATATATATTTTTTTAGATTTTTGTTTCTTGAGATTTTTTATTTTTTTTCTTCATTTTTAGAATAGAAGTATAATGCTGTAAATATGTACATGGAAAAGAGTAGAAATATAGAATTTTTTTGTATTTAGATTTTTCTTGATTTTTTTCTTTTTTTGGCTTTTCTTCTTTTTTTTATTTGATGCCTCAACAGTGAGATGAAGTAATGGGTCCCTTTTTTAGCATAGCCGAACTCGTTCATGCTGTCAGACCTGAGTGAGGTCCAGAATTTTCCAAGGTCGGAACGTCCATCCCTTTGGATCGAATTAACCTTTTCTCCTAACCTTGGGTCATACGTTTGACGATGTATCCTGAAGATATTCCTGGTCATACCTAATTTGAGCTAACATGAGCGGTCCAATTGGTGATCAGATAACACAGAGATATAACCGAAGGAAGTAACTGAATGATTTTCTTCTTCTTTTTTTTTTAATATTTTTACTCACAGCGCCCAAGATGGGTTTTCGTTGTGCCCATTGTTACCCTCTTTTTTACCCGTAATGCCCTTTCGGGTTTTCATTACATCCATGGGTATAACTCTTTTACCCCAAGCGCCCTTTCAGGTTTTCACCTTGTCCGCACAAGTTAGTTGTTTTTACCCCTAGGGCCCTTTCGGGTTTTTACTATGTCCATCTTGCTTTGAGCTTGTATTTTTATTTTATTTTTTGTTTTCTTTCATTTTTTTTCAAAAGCCACGACATAGGCGTTGATTTCGTCATAACTGGTCGGATGGGGTTCCAGTGTCGTCTCACAACTCGGCTTGTGTTGACTTAACCGATACTATGACTACTTATGAACCTAAAGAGAGGGCTTTCTTCAGGGTGTAGCTTGGTCATGGGTCAGGTTAGGATTTAAACATATGCTGGGCTAAAAAAGGTTCCCTTGACATGGTCTTAGTTTTTCACAACATACTTTCTTCCTTGGGGGATTTTACCGTATATGCCCCATAATTCTTCTATATTTTTTCTTTTTTTTTCTTTGTTTTATTTCAGGCAATCTCTTTTTAGGGTTTGGCTTTTCTAATTTTTTTGGATTTTGATTTTACTTCCTCTTTTGTGTATATGTACACACTTTTTCTCTTCTCTTTTTTTTGGGAAGGGATTTCTTGAAAGAAAGGCCCAGGCTCAAAATAGGGTAGCAAAGGATATTATCATTTTTAGGGATGCTTTTTGGCTACTATGCTTGAAATGATGGCCTCTTTTGGGTGGTTCTTAAGCACTCACGTATATGTTTCACCAATACTTACCTTATCGTGATAGACTAAGCATAGAACCGTCGAACATATCCAGCATTGATGGGCTCGGGAAGATGATCTCCGTCCATGGTGGCGAGGTAGATGGCATATCCCGGTAGCACTTCCCGGGCGATCTAAGGTCCATCCCAGTTTAGCTTGAACTTCCCTCTTGGATCAGCGTGGAGGGATAGGAAGATCTTCTTCAGCACAGTGTCTCCTATCTTCAGATCTCGATCACGAACATGTTTATTATAAGCGCGTGCAATTCGCCCCTGGTAAACTTGAGTATGACACAAGGCTAGGAGTCTTTTCTCATCCAGTAGATTCAATTATTCAAAGCGGGATCTCTCTCTCTCTGCTTTGAGTAAGCCTGATTCCATGAGGATTCAGAGCGAGGGTACTTCAACCTCTACCAGTAGGACGGCCTCTGTTCCATACCAAGGGAGAATGGTGTTGCGCCTATAACGGTACGGATCGACGTTCTGTAGGCCCACAAAGCAAATGATAGCATTTTGCTTTAATCTCGGCAAGTGATGACCATCTTTTCTAGGATGTAAACGACTATCTTATTCGCAGCTTCCACGGCTCCATTAGTTTGAGGTCGATAAGGTGACGAGTGATGGTGCTTGATTTTGTATTGCTCGCAGATGGCTCTGATACGCTTATTCGCAAAGTTTGTGCTATTGTCCATGATGATATCCTTGGGAACTACAAATCGGCACACAATGTTATTCTTGAGAAACTTCTCAACATGACTAGCCGTGATGTTGGCATATGATGTTGCTTCTACTCACTTGGTGAAGTATTCAATGGCAACGAGGATGAACCGATGTCCATTTGATGCTTTTGGATTAATCATTTCAACGATGTTAAGGCCCCAGGTACCAAATGGCAGAGGAGTGGTCATGCAGTGAAGATCGATGGTAGGAGCGTATATCAGACTGGAGTATTCCTAACACTTGTAGCATTTCTAAATATGTTTGCAGCAATCTGATTCCATAGTGGTCCAAAAGTATCCCTACTGTAAAATTTTCTTAGCAAGCATGTGATCGCTGATGTGGGCACCGCATACTCCCTCATGGATCTCTTTCATGATGTTGATCGCTTCACTTTCTATAAGGCACCTGAGCAAAATGTTGTTGTATGATCGCTTGTAAAGGCATTCCCCACGAATGACGTAGCCTGCAGCTAAACGTTGAATGGTTTGTCGGTCCTTCTTGGACGTAACCTCAGGGAAAGTTAGTGTCTCAAGGAAATTCTTGATATCTGAGAATCAAGGTGGCTCATCATCAGGCTTTGTAGGTTCCTCAATCTGGAGGTAGAAGACTGGCTCATTCCTTTGCTCGATCATGATCGACTTCATCTCAACACCATACGGGATTTCTATCATTGATGCTAATGTGGCTAGTGCATCGGCAAAGTGATTCCTTATCTGGGTGACATATGAGAATGCCACGTCTTCGAAACAAACTATCAAATCCTTGAGGTGCTCATGGTGAGGAATCAGTTTCTTAGCTTTTATCTTTCAATCTCTATTCATCAAGCATATGATCAACTTTGAATCACAGAATACTCGGAGGTGAGTTACATTCAGATCGAGAGCCGCCTGCAAACCAGTGGCACAAGCTTTGTATTCGGCCATGTTGTTAGTGCAAAGGAAGTTGAGCTTGATAGAGACTGGTATATGTGATCCTTTCGATAAAATGAGAATGGCGCCAACTCCCTAACTCTCGACATTGGCTGCCCCGTCAAAGTGCATTACCCAAGATTCCTCTACTTCCTCAGTATCGTCCTCCGTCATGAACAAGATGTCCTCATCAAGGAACTCAGTTCTCAAGGGTTCATAATCTAGCAAAGGATTGTCGACAAGATGATCAGCGAGTGCTTGCCCCTTGATCGACTTCTGAGTGATGTATGTGATGTCAAACTCTGACAATAAAAGATGCCATCATGCGATTCATCCAGTAAGAGTCGGCTTCTCAAAAAGGTACTTTAACGGGTCCATTCAGGCCAAAAGTAGAATAGCTTGGGATAGCAAGTAATGGCATAGCCTCTGAGAAGCCCATACAAGAGTCAGGCATGCTTTCTCTAGATAAGAATAGTGCGTCTCATAATCCGTAAACTTCTTGCTCAGATAGTAAATGGCATGCTCTCTTCTTCCATCTCGTCATGCTGCCCTAAGACACATTCCATCCAAACTTTCATCGTGGAAAGATACATCAAGGGTGGTCTCCCTGGCTCGAGCGGTACTAACACAGATGGGTTAAGGAGGTAGCCTTTGATTTTATCGAACGCTGCCTAACAATCGTTGTTCCATTCAACAGGTGAGTTCTTCCTTAGTAGTTTGAAGATCGGCGTGCAAGTTGAGAGTTATCTATGTAATGAATCGATTGATATATTGTATTCTGCCTAAGAACCCCTTAACCTCTTTCTCGGTAGATGGTGGTGGCATTTCGATGATCGCTTTAACTTTGACTGGGTTGACCTCAATCCCTCTCCTGCTAACAATGAATCCCAACAATTTCCTGGACATAGCACCCAATGCGTACTTCTATGGATTTAGATGTAACCTGTACTTTCTCAGTCTTTCAAACAGCTTCTGAAGGATTACCAAGTGATCGCTTCTCTCTGGTGGCTTGGCTATCATATCATCGACATACACTTCAATTTCTTGCTGCATCATGTCACAAAATAGCACAGTCATAGCTCTCTGGTACGTTGCAGCGACATTCTTCAACCCAAACGGCATGACTCTATAGCAAAAGGTTCCCCAAGGAGTGATGAATGCAGTCTTTTCTCGATTTGCCTCTGTCATCTTAATCTGATTGTATCTAGAGAATCCGTCCATAAAAGAAAGCATCTCGTGCTTAGCAGTGTTATCGACCAAGATGTCAATGTGCGGCAAAGGGAAGTCATCCTTTGGGCTCGCCTTATTCAAATTGTAAAAATTGATACACATGCGGACCTTGGCATCCTTCTTTGGTATAGGCACAATATTGGCCAACCACTATGGGTACTTAGATACCATGAAGAATCCTACATCATACTGCTTGATGACCTCATCTTTGACTTTCAACATCCACTCAGGTCGGAGATGTCTCAGCTTCTGCTTAACTGGCTTCATATCGGGGTAGAGAGGCAACTCATGCTCGACCAAATCAGTGTCCAGACCAGGCATGTCCTCGTACGACTAGGTAAAAATGTCTTGGTATGACCGAAGGAAGTCGCTCATGCTTTTTCTTTCCTCGAGAGATAGCGGCATTCCAATTTTGGTAATTCAGAGAATCTCCTCATTCCCTAGATTAATGTCCTTGGTTTCTTCGACAATGGGGGTAGGGCCATTCTCAAATTTGGAAAACTGGTCAAGGAGCTCATTGGGAAGCTCCTCCAAAGGGATATCCTCATCTAGACTCGTAATACCTACCTCTTCTTGTATTTCTACAGGAAAGGGGTCGATTTTACGTGGGATGGATATTTCGATTAAGGCACCTTTTTGTGGAATTTTATTCAAAATTTTAAATGATAATATTTTTAGACTTTATATTTTTTTAATATTTTTGGAATTTTCATTTTCTTCGGAGACGGACCCTTGGCGGCACGAGTCTGTGGATATACAAGCTATTGCCTGCCAAGGGCTTATCTCACTTTTTTCAGATTTTTTTTTTTTGGGAAACGGGTGCAAAATGTTAGGCCACTCCCCGCTTCCCGGATTTAGGGAAAAGATGTCCAGTTGCGTACCTGAGAGGTCGCTCCTTTACCTATTTGGATGGAGGGTGCTGACTGATACAGCTCTTCGGAGTCAGCCTCCATCATGTTGATCCCCATTTCATTTGAGATGATATCCTCAAATGTTAACACAGTTTTGTGATGATTCACCATAAGGGGAGTTTGTTCAGGTACGGACCATCATTCCTCAAAGAGGGATAACGCAGCCAATTCTATCTCGAGGCTGGGAAGGGTGATGTGGGGATTGGTGGGGTGAACCGATGTGGTAGGCTTGTGTGGGGTTAATCGGGTTACCCCATTCCAGTCAATTTTTACAACCTCGACTCTCACAAATGAATTTCTGATATGAGGCCTGGGACGTGGCTTCTCCTCTATGTGGATCCCCCTAGCTTTTGCAGCTGCCATTGCGCGGGCCTTTTCTTTAGGCTCTCGCACCTCTTCTTCTGTGGGCTTGTACCTAACTCAAATCTGACTTTTTGACCACCCAGAGCATTGACAGGCTCCTTCCTACCTTGTAGTCGAGACCCAAGCCTCCTTCCTTTTTTATAGCACCACTTTTGGAGCATAGCCATTGTCGGTACCATTCTACCTCGATGGGCTCTGAGAGTATCGTCGACACCTCGTATTCAAAATTATGGAGGTCGATGTCCTCTACGGTGTGCGGCACATTTAGCACATTGGGCTTTTCAACACTGTTGGTGGCCTTTTCTTTCTCATTGTTCCCTTCACCAATAATGGTGATAATCTTATGTCCGGACATAAACTTGAGCTTTTGGTGCAACGTGAAGGGGATCGCTCCAACTTCATGTAGCCACGAGCACCCCAATAATAGATTAAATGAGGATTTAATGTCCATTACCTGAAATTATATGGAGAAGGTCATTGGCCCAATCAACAGCTCAAGGTTAACTTCTCCCATTATCTCTCTTCTGGTATTGTCAAAACCTCAGGCACTGGTTCTCATGGGTCTCAGCATGCATGGATCTACCTCGATCTTTGTGGCGATTCTCAGTGGGCATACATTCAACGCAGACCCATTATCGATTAAAACCAAGGGGATTACCATATTTTCAGACTCAACAGTTATATTCAAAGACTTTGAGTGACTACCTCCTTCTAGTAAATCAGCATCTGAAAATGAAATAGCATTCGGGGCCATCACTTGACCGCTTATCTGCCCGACTTCATCCGGGCTAACTTGAAGTGATACATGTATGTTCTTTAACACCCCCATTAATGCTTAAAAATGGAGTGGGGATGATATTAACAGATCCCACACAATGATGTGAGCTGGCATCCTTTGCAGTTGAGTCTCCAATATGTGTTCTCGACTCATTTTCTCAAAAGGATTCACTGGGTTATCCTTCTTTCCCTCCGGTGGGGCCTGTGCTGCTATTGGTGATTTTGGTTGCTTTGAAATCTTTTCGAATCAGGTTACAAAGTCCACTGCCCCTTCTCTATTGCTGCCAATGTTGATATCTGTTTGCTCATAACTCAGCGGGACCTGATGTGAGTTATAGGTTTGTCCCGAAATCTGAAATGGCATGGCTACTGGTATCAGATGCTCTTGCACTGTGGGATTCGGAGGTGTGGGTAACACTTGGTTTACTTCGGTGATAGCTGGTTGGGTGGTAAAATTAGGCCAAACAGGGGTGATGAAGCTGGTTAGTTGTGGCACCGGGGGAAAAGGGGTAGGGGTAGGCCATTGGTAGTTGATAAGTGTTGGCAAGGGGTTGGGGGTATGATGGGCTATCGGGTAATTGGGAGTGGTGATGTATGGTTGATATGTATTTATATGCACATAATTGACAAGAGTGGGTGATGGAAAATAAACCCTAAGATCCAAGGGCTCAACTTGTGGTGCTGGGCTGGGAAAATAATCTGACAAATTCAGGGGTTCAATCACCCTGATATTCCTTTCTTCATGGTTTCTTGGCAATGGTGCTACATAGCTCTCCCGATCACTAATGTAGTTTGACGGGGTTAAACTTGAACTCCTCCTCACCTTCTATCATTCCAATGGTGGGTCTGGGACCTGCTCCTCTGATAGGATTTTGGGGTATTGGCACCTGGTGGATATTTACATCCTGGTTCACTTGGGAAGGTCCCGGTGGAATCATTTTCCTCGCATCGATTAAATCTTAGATCGCATGCTTCAATGGGAAGAAGAGATCAGTCAGGAGACCCGAACCTTGATGAAAGTTGAAATGAGTATTAGGGTCATAATTCTTTGGGATCAGGTGAGGGGAGATTGTGGTTGATCCATTTTCTATTAGTAAAGGTAAAAGTACACTTAATGATTTCCCAGGGGTGTAAACACTTGATCGTAGCGGGCTCTCCTCTGCTCCAGAGTCATCTGCATTCCTTACCCATTCCCTGCTCTCTGCATCTGCTCAGTTCTGACTGGCGCTGGCTGTGCTGCTTGAAATTGGAACGGGGTTATGTTATTATTAGGCCTAGTATTGGCAACGTTCTGGACATCGGCCCCGGTTCTCTTATCGTTCCTTTTTTCTAAATACCTCTTAACCCCACTTGCTCCACTCGATACATTCTTATTCAGACGGCCTTCCCTGATAGCATCCTCACATCGATTAGCATTCCTCACTAGATCAGCAAAGCTGGACTGCTGCTGGTACACTAAAAAGTCTGAGATTACTGAAAGAGTATTCTTGGAAATCATTTTGATCTGTTCATCGTCAAGTATCTTATTTCTGACCTGAGCTGCTAGTGCTCTCCAACGCCCCAGATAATCGCTGAAGGTCTCATTCGGGTTCTGCTTTAATCGGGCCAAGTCAGACTTACGCGGCTTGATGTCCATATTATAGAGATATTATTCCTGGAACAAGTGCGTTAAGTCCTTCCACATTTTCATCACAGATGGTGTCAAAGATGTTAACCACCTCAGGGCTAGACCAGTCAAACTTTTTGAAAGACCTTTATTAGTAGTCTTTCGTTCCCTCCATACTGGCACATGCCCCCACAGTAGGACTTGAGGTGTGCAATAGGATTGTCGGTATCGTTGTTCTTGTCAAAAGTCGGCATTTTAAACTTAGGAGGCAAGGGAACCTCTGTGAACAAACATAAATCTGTGAAGTCTATGGCGTGGATTTCAGCACCACCCATTTTCAACAACTGCTTCTATATTTTGTCTAACTACTCTTTCAACTGCTCTGACTCCTTGGATATGGGGGCCACTTTCTCGACAGTTGGTTAGACTTCACTTTGGGCTATCAAGGGGTGGGAAATGATAGGAGGAGGGTTAAGGCTGGTCAGAGCCCCAGCATAGGCTCCACTGTTTCTTATCTCGTCCTTTTCATACTGTTAGTCTATGTAGGGTGCAGTGAGGGCGGGATTCTCTTACTGGTGTTGCATGGGCTGGATGGGAATGGAAGGAGTGGGGGTTGGGTGAGTCCATTGGGGATGAGGGAAAGTTTGTTGGATGATGGGATGAGTGGAAGTTAGATTTTAGAGTGGGGCCTGATGAGGCCATTGAGCATGAGGGAAGGTTTGAAGCTGACTTTGGGATGTAGGGATATGGGTAAGTTGGGGTTAATGTAAGGCATGGGTTTGAGCTGGGTATGAGGGTTGTGAATGCGTGAAATTTTGGAAGAATTGTGAAGGGTAGGGGTGTGAGGCTCCAAGGTTTTAATGGGCTTGGGGTTGGGCCATGAAGCCTTGGGAGGGTTAGGCCACAAAGCCTTGGTCATGATAGGTTTGGGTGATGGGCCATTGATGGGTTTGGGCGATGGGCCATTGATGGGTTTGGGCCATGGCCCCTTGGTGGGTTTGGGCCATGGGCCCTTAATGGGTCTAGGACATGGGCCCTTGGTGGGTCTAGCCCATGGGCCCTGATGGGTCTAGGTCATGGGCCCTTGATGGGTTTGGGCCATGGGGCTTTGAGGTAGGTGGGTAGTGGAGGTTTGGGCCATTGGGCCTTGAGGGTTTTGGGCCATGGGACTTTGAGATAGGTGGGTAGTGGAGGCTTAGGCCATTGGCCTTGGGACATGAGGGTAGTGGGGGTTTGAATGGTATGGATTATGGGGGGTTGATGGGGGTCATGGGGGTATGAAGCATGGAGGCTTGATAGGGTATGGGATGGATCCATGGGTGTGTGGTGTGGATGAGAGGGGATGTATTGGGAGGCCTTCCACCTATTGTAGGTTTGGAACATCTCCTCCATCATGGCCATGGAAGGGGGATCGGATGGAGATAGGTTATTTGATGGTTGGGGGGGTATGGATGGGATGTGTGAAGAGGAAAAATTAGACATGGCACCGATAAAATTGGGCATGACCCGGGTAAGAGGCGGGATATGGGGTGGATTGGAGAGATGGGGCATTGGTAGATGGATTAGGCATATATGAGGAAGATGTATGGGGCATGGAGGTGGAGAATGAGAGGAAAATTGGCCATAGCTTCGGGAAAGATGGGCATGGCTTGAGTAAATGGAGGGATGTGTAAGGGATTGGATGTGGTATGGATGGATGTGGGTGGATCGGGTTGGGAGGATGAGAAATGGGGCATGTTGGTCAAGGTAGAGGATGGGTTTTGAATGGGTGTGGAAGGAGGGTGGGATGGGTTGGAGATGGCCATGGATGAAGGCATGGTTTGGGAAAATGATGGGAAATTTAAACTTTGGGTATTTTAGGAAATGGTCGAAGGGAACATGGGGGCACCGAATGGGCCGGTTATGGTGAGGTTTGATTGGACAAGGGGGTGGAAGTAAAGGCTTCTTCGGTATGGGAATGGGTTGGAGAATGTGGCGGGGATGAGTCGGGATCGGCATAAGCCGGGTCCACGACCCACGACATATCTCGGTATCGGGTTAGGTATGGGTGCCTCGGATGGGGTTCATAAAGCTTCCTCCTTCTTCCCCTATGGGATGACGGAGGGTACGATGATGCCGTTGTGCCGACACAAATCAAGACTCTATTTTTAATTTTTTAATTTTAATTTTTTTGAATTTTTGTAAGTGAAAAGAAAATATGATTTCGAGGCCTTTTTGAATTCCCTTCTCAGGTGGCTTTCATACCCTAAATAGGTCCCGCAATCATGGTTTCGAAGCACTTCAAAAGAATCAAAGGGAAACCCCTTGATCTATTGAAGGCATAAAAACCAATGTAAATAACCCGATCCCCCAAAATAAATCAAAAAGAAGTCACCTTCTTCTGACCAGCGAGGGTATATTGGATGTCAGACTAATCAAGGGGCATCTAGGATGTGAAATAGGCCATAGATTCGAACCAAGGCTGCTCAGATGCAACCTGGCGCAACTAATGGTGGGGCCAGAGCAAAAGGTCCCAGATTAAAGCTGGCACAACTAATAGTTGCGCCACTGTACTTTTGAAATTTTTTGCATTGGCGCAACTAATACTTGCGCCATAGCAAAATGGTTCTCCAGTTTCTATGACAGCAAAAACCTTAGTTCGAAATGGGTCTCCAAACTGGCTTTTGGTGGAAGCTAGGCTTCCGAGGAGTGACTGATTATATGATCCGCTCTCTTCCTCACTGAACCTAAGGGTTTAGAGGCTAAATTGGGTTCACTATCGCTCTCTTTTTTCTGAGTTTTAAGCTTGGTAACGAAAAGGTTACCCAACCGATATACCTCAAGTGCAAGCACTTTTCCCAAGTACTAGGTGGGTTGGGACTTTTCCGGATCATCACCACTAGGGGCTGCCGCCGTACTAAGACCCGGGAGTTTGTATGTGTACCTAAATAACCCAACCCTTTGAAAATCTACCCCACAAAAATCAATTTAAATCCCCTTTGTTGGTTCAATTTTATTTTTTACTTTTAAAGAAATTTTCTTAAGTTCAAAGACTGGGGGTGATGATCTCATACCGCCTCTACGGGCCAGCGTTCACTGGCGGAATATGATTGTGGAATTAAAAGCGCAAGTAGGCCTGCTAAATGGCTAAGGCACTTTAAATAATGAAAATATAAAGAAATTAAATGATAATACACAAGTAGACCCGCCAATCGGCTAAGGTGCCTAAAATGACAGAATCATAAAGAAATTGAATGCGGTGCACAAGTAGGCCCACTAATCGGCTAAGACTCATAAATGACGTAAAGTAGGGGTAAGTAAAATGACATAATCGGAGGGGTGAGTAAAAAATAAATAAATAATAGCAATAAAGGTAGGTAAAAATAAAAAACAAAAGGCCAAATTCAAGGGGAAGCTTTACTAGCTAGTCCACAATAGAGTCACCATCTGTGTAATCGTGAGATTTTTTACGATCCCATCGCGACGATGCGCTCACTAATGAAAAATATAGAGTCACCACCAGGAGCTTTTGGTGTCCCAAGAAACCTAGATCATCTTTATAACCACCGAAGTGCCACAAATATGACTCTGAATCCGGTCTATGCCAAAGGCTCTTAGTTATCGATTGGGATGGTGTTAGGCACCCAATCAACCCGCTTAACACGGTCTCTACTTATGGCCAAAACAAAAAAAATATAAAAGAAAGAAAAAAGGCTTCCTCTTGCCCAAATGGGTCTTAAAATCCTATTTGTGCCCCTCCATTCCTACCAAAAATTCGGCAGCAAAACAGCACAAATTGGAGGATGGAGAAATAACCAAGAAGGTAGAGGAATAGAGGGGAGAGCCTGACCTCTTAGGCCCTTGCTGCACCACTCTTGAGCCTTGTGTTGGCTTGCTTTGGTAAGCTTTTGAAGGCTTGTATGGTAAGAAATGGGGTTCTAACTCCTAGGGCTTGATAGCTAAGAGGTAGAGAGGGAAGGCTAGGGGGTGATACACACCTAACCTAGAGCTTATAGATGAAATGATAAGGTATAAAGGGTTTTTTTAAGTTCTGGAATTTGTATGGGAATGGTGCACTAGAGGAGAGAGAGAGAGAAGGGATTCCTTAATCTCTTAATTACAAATTTTTTAAAGCCATTTGCAAGGGGGGTGTCTCTCTATTTATAAGAAAAAGAGAGGTTAGGAGGGTGCTTCGAGGCTAATTGGGATTAGCAATTAGGTAATGGGCCATCTAAGGTTTCCTAGTGTTTTTGGAGCCTTGAAAAATGTAAAGAGGTGCTCCAATGGTAGATGATAGGGTGAGGCTTTAAATCATTTAAGGAGTTGCACATAGATAGTAAATGGCTATAACATAACTAGCAAAACACACCCCAAAGGTCAAAATGGTCAATAAGTTAAACCTCAATCATGAAATTCGAGGTAAAAACTAAGGGTTATTGTTCATATGCCTGGCGCAACTATTAGTTACGCCAAACATATGCACAGTAAAACAGTGCTTGAATAGTGCCTGAAAGTTGGCTGCCCGTGGGTGGGGTCCACTTATAACTGGCGTAACTATTAGTTACGCCAAGCCATTTCTGGGGAAACATGGTTTGGCACAATTATTAGTCACGCTAAATCCACCTATAGCTGGCACAACTATTAGTTGCGCCAAATCCTAAAGGGGGTTCACATGAATTTACCATTCTACCCTTCGGGTTCGGAATGCAATATCTTTACGTATACAGCTTCGATTGTGGTGATTCTTGGTCCATTGGAAAGCTGAAGACTTCTAATTTTCAATGGTATAAGATTTGATCATAGTAGAAGGTTGCATCTAGTCCCAGTGCTCCACTCCTTATCCATTGCTCAGGAAAGCTAGGTTTAGGTCCAGAATGGGTTCTAAGGGTCGGGATGGATTCCTAAAGGTTCGAGAAGGTTCCTAAGGGATCTAGGGTGATTCCTAAGGGTTTGGGATGGCTCCTAAGATTTCAAAAGGGAGTTCCATACATGCCATCAAAAGCTCGGAGTTGTGCCTCCCTCGAAATGTGTTTCGATCGAGCCTTGGGCCAAATTTGGGTGTCTACAGAGTCAAACGTCATACTTATGACTTCAGCAGTAATGTGATGGTAATACTCCTCCTTGTAGACAGCCGACTCATAATCCTACAAAAGGAAGAAAGAAATCAGCAACACAAAAGAACAATATGAAAGCAAACATGCCTCTAAGACAATGTAGAAAAGAAAACTCACCCCTAGGACCAGCTCGGGAGGAGGGAATCTAATCGCCTCAGTGGAGAGACGGGCCCACTCCATCATATCAGCACACAGGCCTGAGAGGAACGCATCGTCAAAATGCCTAAAGGTCCCCTAAGTGCCGGCAGTAGATGTTCCTGAAGGCCCTGAAGGTCCAACACTTTGCGCCTCAACAGTACCCAAGTTGGCACCCTCCTCGTCAAAATCTTCTCCCTCCTCGAACTAAAGAAAGAGGTAGAAATCTAGTTAGTAAGGAAAAAGAAACAGGACTGTCAGAAACCCACAAGCAAGGGAAAGAAAAGAGAAAAATACCTGAGATCGTGGGCCTCCAAACCCCAAAAAGTTGGCACCAGCCATAAAACGTGGAAGGATGGATCGATAGGGGAGAGACTCGTACCATGTCTGATACCCCCCATGCTCATAGAGGTTATCAACTGGAACCCAGTGATGAAGGAGCTGGCCTAGGAGCTCCTCGGACATACCCTCTGGCCCCATAACGTCCTCAAGAGGATCCGACGACACGGTAAAATAGTCCCGATATTGATGTGCCACCCTCTCCCCCAGATAATAGGCCCGGAACCATGAACCTTAAAAGAAAACAACACGTCGATCCACGAATAGTCATGACCAGCCAACAACAACATGGTCTAAGAAAGGGGAGCCGACATAGGGATCAAATGAAATCTACAAAAAAAAAGAGAGAGAGGCGTCCCATTATTCAAGGCAAAACAATTAATATTCCAAAGGTTTAAACCATCAAAGTGAGGGGAAGTTTCAAACCCGCTATGGAATCATCAAGTCAAACTGAGACCTCAAGCCCAGTTCCAAATGCTTCATCCCCATGTCCCGACGATGATCCTTGTGCCAGCAACTCATCAAGGGGTATGTGTACTCGTCAGAGAAGAGGAGGGAGTGACCAAGTTAGAAGTGCAGGTACCCCCAAACCTAAAAAGATGAACAAACAAGAAAATGTGTCAAATGTAAAATCCTAAGCAAGGAAGGACAAGTCGGAAATGATGAAAAAATTAAAATGATGGGTTACCTCGATCACAGGCCAAAAGTCGAGGATAGAAGCAACGTCCCCAACAGAAGCTCTAGCCAAACTATCCATCAGCACCACAAATTCGGTGTCACCCCAATCAAAATGGTGCATGTTCTCCCCAATTCCCCATTTGACTGAGCAAGGATAGAGAGGCGCGACCTCCGCTAGCATTTCCAAGAATCGTCTTGCCCAAAATGAAGAGGAGCGTGATACAAGCTAGCACCAAGGCACGCTTAGGCTCAACAACGATATCCATATTTGGCTGGTCCAGATCCACCTACTAGTTAGCCTAGAACAAATCGGCCAACCAGGATAGCTTGACCTCGGAGCCGGTCATATGGGCGGAAGGGGGATAATCGCAAATCAGTTGGATCACCTCTGCACGATCTGGAATGCAGGGGCAGACCATGGGCACCCCCCCTATCCCAATCCCGGTAATCATGGACCAATCCACCGGAGTGGAGGTCATCTCGGCTACGGACATGTGGAAGGTCATCGTCTCCGAACAAAACCTTTCCACCAGGGCCTTCACATAGGCCAAATCCCCCCTCATGGCGGGGCATGACAAGAAATCCCCGAAGCCAGCCTAGGCCAAGAGAAACCTCATGGTGTGAGGGAGATGGGTGTAAAAGCGCTGAAGGTCAAACCAACCCCCGCGGAACATGATCGGATGTAAAGGCTGTAGCAAAAAAAAAAAGAATGAGAAGTGTTAGATACTGGAACAAAAAGATATGCACAAAAGAAAGCAACAAAGAAACTTTTCTTACCTTGTTGGCGATCCCAAAGTTGGAAATGTGGGTGAATTGCTAATGAAGTAACCCACTGTGGGCTCCTTCACCCTGCATCTCATACCAGGTACGGGAGGAACACTGCACCTGAATAAAGCGCTCCCCCTAGATACCAAAAAGCACGTCAGGACCACCCTCATGGCCCTGGTCCTCTTCACTCGACATCCTAAAAGGGGTACAGGCAACAGGTATAAAAAAAATCAATCAAAAATCAGAATCAAATCATCAAGTGCGTTGCTAAAAATATCATACTAAAGGAAGGTAAGTATGCCTCATTCGCACGAGAATTTTTTCCAAAAAAAATCAATCAAAGAAGGGCATGCCCCGCCATTTAAATTCCAAAAAAGAAAACCAAAAAAATCATCATCGAGTCATATGCCCTTCAAAAAAAATCTTTGTAAAAAAAAAAAGAAGAAAAAAGGGGGGAAAGAGAAAGAAAAAAAAAATCAAATCATTTTCATGTAAGATTCGGAGAGGGTGTCGAATGACAGTCTCAAAACAGCCCCCACATTTCAGTCATGGGAAAAGCATCTTTCTTCCAAAATCCTCTCAAAATTTTTGGTTAAAAATCCTCACAATGCATACACATAGAGATTATGGGTGGGGATACATTCATAAAAATCACCTTTTCCATCATTTATGTCAAAAATCATAGTCACATTTGTGTGGAGGGAAATCAAGAATTTGAAAAGAAAAGCCATCCATTTTCAAAAAAAAAGTAGGAATAAAATATTAAAGTACACCCATTTTTCAAACAAAAATCCATGCAAATGGATGCAACAATATATACAAAGAAAATCATCTAGATCCAAAAACCCTAGCCACATTGGAGATAAGTGAAGATAAATAAAAAGAAATAGGGTTCAAAATGATTACCTTGGTTGAAAAATAAACCCTAGATCCGGTGGGAGAATGCATGGTTGGAGATAAGTGAAGATAAATAAAAAGAAATAGGGTTCAAAATGATTACCTTGGTTGAAAATTAAACCCTAGATCCGGCGGGAGAATGCATGGTTGTTCAGCAATATTGAACACCGGCGCGATGTTGAGGTTTCGAATCAAATCAAACGAACACAAGGGGGGTCTCCGGTTTCGGTTTGGAGAGAGGGAGAAAGAAATTTAAAAAAAATACCCTGTTTTCGAGTTTCTACTCGTACCCGACTGATTTAAGTCATGATTTGGCCTAGCGTGTATATTATACATGCTAGGCTTAAATCCTCCAATATATGTGTGTATGTGTGCCCCTTTTCTGAGTAAAATAAATTAAATATATAAAATAAAATAAAAAGAAAAAAATAATAATAATAAGAATAGAATATATAAATAAATAACATAAAAAAACAAAACATAGATGGTTTTAAAAGATTGCACACACTCCCAAAAAGCATTGCGACTTCAATATTCGATCCGCTCTGGTAGTTGTGCTAAAGTAACCTCGGGATCGATGGGTTCGCCCAAAAACTTGAACGCTGCTTCGCGCTGGGGCAACCGTGTCCAATCAAATGGGGCAATCAATGCCTCATAAGAGCGGGCACAAACTATGGATCTTCGCATCTTTGCTTTACGCCAATCTTTAAGTATGGGTCGATCTCCCGCCCGCTCGTGGGGCTTTTGCATTCAGAATGAAACTCAAGCATCACACCTCTTCAATCATATTGAGGAAACGGACATTTTTCCCAACACGTTGGGCTTTCGCTACTCGCTTTATCACGGTCATGCCCAGTAATGTCGCCAAGCGCTTGGGGACCGATAGCCTTGAGGAATGGACGCTTTTCGTAACATACAGGGCTTTCATATACTCACCAAGTTACCATCTAATGTTTAAGATTAGCTTTGAATACGGCAGACCTGTTAGCATTGCCTTGGGCTTCCCTGGATGTCTCTTTTTCTTTGGCATTCGATCATTACTGATCAGATACCAAAGAAGGGCATCTCTAGACACCTAAATTTGGCCCAAGGCCCAATTGATACATACTTCGAGAAAGGTGCACCCCTAAGATTCTAATAGGATCTCCCTAACCCTTAGGCACCTTCCCAAACCCTTAGGAATCAACCCTAAACCATTAGAACCCTTCTCGGACCCATTTTGAATCCTCCTGAATAGTGGATGAGAGGAGGGTGCCAAGGTTTTCACAAACATCTACTAGAGCTAAGACCTATCCCATCAGAAAGGGGATATTCCCAGCTTTCCAATGAGCCAAGAATCGCCTCAATCCGAGTTATATATCAAAGGTTATGGTGGTTTGAAAATAGGGCTGAAATACAGGGATTTGGCCTAGCGTGTATAATACACACGCTAGGTCATTTTTTGATTGAATTTTTGCCAATTTTACAGAAATTTGGCCTAGCTTGTATAATATACACGCTAGGTAAAATTGGCCTTCTTCCTCCAGATTTGAGCTCCAAAACGAGCTCTGGACTTCTCAGGGACACTATTCCTAAGCCTAGTGTGTATAATATACACACTAGGCTTAGCTACAGTGATTTTGGGATTTTGTCCAAAATTCACTTTTAGGGTTTGACTTGATGACAACCCTAATGTTTGGGGTGGGTTTTGATAGGACTGTTGCACCCCCATTTATTCTATTTGCAACCCTTTAGTCATTTAGAGCCCCCCCTATCATCTACCATTAAAACCCAATTCACACCTTTCCAAAACCTTGAAAATCCCAAAATCCTTAGATTTTCTATTACCTAATTGTTAAACCTATTAGGACTTAAGCATCTCACTAATCCTCTCCTTTTCTATAAATAGAGAGGCACCCCTCCCTTTTAAAGGCTTGAAAAATTTTCTAAAAGAGAGAAAATTCTAGTGAGCTCCCCTCCAATTTTCCAGCACTAATACCTCAAAATTTTCAGCACCTTAGTTTGCCTTTTGCACTCCATTTTCCACCATTAATCCCTTAGCTTAGGTGAGAACTAGCCTTTAGCCTTCTTCTCCTACCTCCTAGCTCCCTAGCTTTAGAGATCAAAACCTGTTTCTTCTACCATTTGCTATCGGAAGCTCATCGGAGCCTGACTCTGTGAAGGTCACGTTCTTCTAGCGGCGCTCTCCCTCCTCTACCTTCTTTGCTTTTCTTCTATCTTAAAATTTGAGCCATTACGCTGCCGAAGTTCTAGTAATTGCGAGAGGTTTAAATAGGATCTGAGTGCCTTCAGGCAAGAGGAAGTATTGTTCTACTTTTTATTTTTCTTTTTGCTTATTGGCCATAAGTAGAGACCGCTTACGAGTGGGTTGATCGGGTGCCTAACACCTTCCCAATCAATAACCAAAGCCCCTACCCAAGAGCCTTTGGCGTATACCAGAATCAAAGTTATATTTTTCCACTTCGGTGCTTCTAATATTGATTTAGGTTTCCCGGGATGCCAAAAGCTCAGGGTGGCGACTCTATATTTACCAATACAGCACATTATCACGACGAACTCACGAGAGCCAAGGGTTGCACACTATGCGTACATAATATGTACACATAAACTGATATATACAAAAATTTCAGCCAACAGATCTGAGTTGGGCTTTGATTGGGTATCTCAGAAACAATACTTCTGGGGACTATTTTTCTCCTTTTTCAGGTCCCTCCTTACAGTGCCTAAAGGATACAAGGCTGATTCTGTTCTGCTAACACGCTCCCCTAAGGGTGTTAAGGCTAAGTAACAATATCGGTCACCCACCCGATATACCTTTGGTGCAAGCGCCTTCTCAGATACTGGATAGGGTGGTTCCTTTCGAGATCATCACCACTAGGGTTGCCGCTCTACTTGGAACCAGGACGGGTATATATCACTACCTAAAATCCCACCCCTTTTGTAAAAGCTACCTGTGAGAATAAATTAAATAAATCCCTTGGTTCACTTTTAGAGTTCAATTTTATGGGAGTTTGCATAAGTTCAAAAATGGGTGGTGAGAGTCTCATGCCGCCTCTATGGGCCGGTGTCTATCGTTGGAATATGTCAAAAATAAGAAGACAAGGCCAGTCAAGTGACTAGGTGAGAAAACATAAAATGCATCAAGTAGGCCTGCCAAATGGCTAAGGCGGTAAATGACAAAAAATAAAGCTAAGTTACTAAGTAACCCGCCAAATGGCTAAGGTGAGTGAAGACGGAATCGTAGGGGTAAGTATAAAATGACGGAATCGTAAGGGTAAGTATAAAAAGAGATAAAAAAGGTTAGTAAAAAGAAAAGCACATGCAAGAAGAGGCCAAAACCATGGATCAAAATTTCATCCGATACTGATACGTATTGGACGATACGTATCGGTATTGGAGCTGAACAATACAGTACATTCAATGTACCGTATCGTCTAATTGTATGGCGAATACCGAATGATACATTCAATGTATCGTTTGGTATCGGACGATACAGAAGCGTATCGTCTGATACGTATCGTTTTGGAGCTCGGACGACACGTATCGGTAACCCGTGGGCTCTCGCGAGTCCGTCGAGATGATGCTCTCTCCTAGAAAAGGATAGAGTCGCCACCCGGAGCTTTTGGTGTCTCGGGATACCCAAAGATCAATATTATATGTACCAAAGTGCCAAATATGACTCTGTATCACCAGTCAACGTAAAAGGCTATTGGGCAGGTCGATTATCAAACAGAAAGGTGTTAGGCACCCGATGGACCCACTCGTAAGCGGTCTATACTATGGCCAATTATAACGGAGATCAAAAATTAAATATGAGCGGCACTCCCCCTTACCTGAAGGCACTCCGATCCTATTGAGCCCTTTGTACCCGATGAAATTTGGGCGAGGTAACGGCTCAATTCTAAGATTGAGAGAAAGCAAAAAAAGGTAGAGGAATGGAGAGGAGAGTCGGAGCTCTTGGGCCCTTAAAGCACCGCTGTGGACCTTTGCGTAAGTGCACTTCCGATGACGTTCCAATAGCAAACGAGTTGATGGATGGTTTTTGAACTCTAAGGCTTAGGAGTTAAGAGGTAGGAGAGATAGGCTAAGGCATTGTTCTTCCTAAAACTACGGGATTGATGATGGAAAATGGGGTCTAAAAGGGGAACCTAGGTTCTAGAATTTTTATGGATTAATGCTTGAAAAGGGAGGGAGAAACCTCTAAAGCTTTCTCTCTTTTGGAAATCTTTTCATGGTCCTAATCAAGGGGGGGGGGTGGCTCTCTATTTATAGAGTTTGAGTCGATTAGAGGGATACTTAAGAGCTAAGTGGGTTAGCAATTAGGTAATCTCTAATCTAAGGTTTCCTAAGGTTTTAGAAGCTTGGATAGGTGGGAATTTTGGTTTAATGGTAGATGATAGGGTGGGGCTTTAAATGGCAAAAGGGTGAAACTAAAGGTTAGGAAGGGTGCAACAGTCCTAAAGAAACCACCCCCAAATTTTGGGGTGGTCAAAATGTCAAACCCCATAAGTGAAATTCGGCCATTTTTAATGAAAAATAAAATTTAAGCTATGCGTACATACTATGTATGCATAGCTTAGGAACAATGTTTTTCACAAAATGAAAGTCTAGAGCTCGAACAGGGGGGGGCTCTGAAGCTGTAGCAAAAAAATTGGCTATTCGTACATACTATGTGCGCATAGCCAATTTCTGCCATAAAACAGCCTATGCATACATACTATATACGCATAGTCCAAACTTTGGACTACCAAATTCTGCTTGAAAATTGTCATGCGTACATATTATGTACGCATAGCCCAAGTTTGGTTTTTCAAACATGAAGGGATGGATTGTGGGCTTAGGTTGAATCTAGTATGGATCTAGTATGGGTTGACAAGGGTTTTATGGGTATGTTTGGGTTCTAAGGGTCCAGGAAGGGTTCTAAGGGTCCAGATTATTCTCTAGGGGTTCGGGGAATGCTTTCGAAAGCTCGGGTGTACACCTTTCCTCGAAGTATGTGTTGACCAGGCCTTGGGCCTAATTTGGGTGTCTACAGGTAAACATTTATGATTTTTTAAAGTTAAGTATCCTTGATGTTAGTTCCACGGGGAAAAAAAAAGATAGATGGAGTTAGATAAGAGGGAGATGCATGCAAAGTTTTGAAATATTGGGTTTAACTTAAATCAATTTGATAAAACACGGAAAATGTTGCTCTCGAGACATTGCAGAGTAGATTCATCAGATCGGGATTTAGAGACTCGACCTTTGCTTGGATTGTCAAGATGATGCTCGATATGCCAAATACTCCTTTTGACCTTTTCACGTATACTAATGATTGTCACTTATGGGAGGACGTAAAATGATTTCTTGAATCAAGAAAGTTAAGTTTTGAAAAAAAATTGATACTTAAAGTTAGCATAATTATATTTATGGGAATATCGGATTAAGAGATATTATTAACCTGAATGAGTGCAGAGACTCACGCGCAGAGGCGAATTTTTGTTCGGGAGAAAAGGACGAATATTCTTCTATGAGGGGTTGATATCGACTCTTAGTCTTCTTTGCCATGAAGCACAAAATTAAAATTGATTCATCTGGAGAGCAGTTGTGAGGATCAGGGGGCTTTTTTCGCCGCTGAGGGGCTATTGCAACCATTCGGGGACGATGCTACAATCGAAGCACAGGTGGTGCAACCAAAGTAACAAAAAGATAACATTAAGATAAAAAGGTATCAAAAGATGTTAAGTGTTGTGCTCTAAATTCGTACTAAATTCTTAAGCTATTGTAAGCACACAATGGAAATTATAACACTAGTATAGGATCGTTCCAACAAGGAAGTGATTTCTTCTATATTTTATTTATTTTAAAAACTTATATTTGTCTTTTAAGATCCAAATTTATGTGAGAAATATGAATAAAAGAATGGTTTGTTTAAACTAATTGTAGAAAATAAATCTAAATTCTCCTCCTTCCAGATTATGGTCGTCAATCACAATCCTTCAGTACTCGGATATTTATAAAATTAAAGTACCGTTATACTGTATTGTAGTCCTCTAGAATTTGGGCGTCAATCAAATACTAAAATTTCTTAACACAGATTTAATCTAATCAACAATCTTCCTAAAATTTGGGCATTAATCAAACTCAAGAAAATTGAAAATGGAAAAGTAAAAACTGTTACACTAATTTGTAAATTTTTAATCTGAGTCATCAATTCAAATAAAAACTTTTAGATATTTACAAAGCAATAAAAGTGCATAAAAATAAATCTAAACTAAAAAGCAATAAAAAAGATCTTTCATCCCTCAGTCACAGGTGTTAATTGCTCCTGAGAAACTACAAATACTCTACTCTAATCTTCCAGCTCCCAATTACAGTCGTCAATTGCTCTCGAAAAACCTTGGATATCTAAACTAAACTAAAATAAAGTTGAACGGAAAAAAACCTAACCTCAGTCGTCAATTGATGCTGAGAGTTCCTTCGATAACTCTTCTCCTCTGTCGAGCTCTCTTATTTATAGATCATAAGGAGTCGATTTATATTATTCTAATCCTAATAAAAGAAACTATTAAAATAAAAGGTTTCCTCATATAACTCTAACTCCTAATTTCATCTTTCCTCGCTTTGAGTAGTTGATGCGCTCTAGATTGTTTCTTCTTTTAGCAGCAGTAGAGTTTTTTAGGAGTCTTTCTTCTCAATCTTCTTAGATCCGTGGATTACCAAACTTCTAATTTGCATAATCTTCTAATTTCGTGCATGGCGATGTAGCTCTCACGTGATCAGCAGTAACAAGAGTCTTTATTCTGTAAAATCGTAAATCATAATTTTCTCTTTTCAGCTCATAACTCTCGGTACGATTCTCTAGTATGAACTATCATAATTCAATTTTGTATCGCACTCCGCCTGAAGTATTATTTAAAGAATTATAAATTATAATTTTTCATTTTCTCTTTAGCTTCGTTCAATCGTAAAGTATGATTTCTGGCTTTAAACATGCGTTGAGTCATCTTTTACACTCAATCATCTTTCTTACTGCTTTATAAGTTCATTTTGACGAAGATTAATACTTTGGTTCTCTTTTATTGTTTATTCTTAATATCTGCACATCATCACTAAGTTAAGGGAGATAAAATGGTATATTTTGTGACTGATCACACCCCCAAACTTACGCTTTGCTAGTCCCTAGCAAACAAGGAAAGAAATACTAAGCTGAAGTATAAAGTTAAATGCCACATTCGTAGGGAGCACGATTGCATCTAGCAGATACAACAAGCCTTTAAACCCCTCGTTGATCCCTAGTGGAGGATTTATAGTCTCCTGAAGGTTTTCCGTGAAGTTACCTACTTTTTGGATTTTTTAATTTTTTTTTTTTTTATATTCAAAATAAATGTGAAAATTTTTAAATCTAAAATATTTTGTACACTAGCTAATTTTTAATCATCATATGGTTATTATGATTTTTAAAAAGTACAAATCCTTTATCCTTAACATTCCATCATAGCAATTATCCTTGATCAGAGCTCAAAATTTTCAATTCAGTAAGGCGTGGAGTGTATGCGTAGCAGTGAAAAGTTTATTCATCATAGATTTTTCTAAACTGCAAATTTAGAAAATATTTTCATTCAAACTCTCACTATTGGCGTACTCTAGAAAAGATGTCGAAATTTTTGTGTTCTCTCAGTATATGATATGTATGATAAATTTCAACGGATAATTGACTAAAAGGATAAATCTCATAGAAAGATAATCAATTTTATTTATATGTTTCCTTATTTTTCCATAGTATTTAATATAGACATCTCTACTAGGCTCATGTTGTTGTAAATCATAAATTAAAAAGGTCTTTATTTGGCTTGTAATGGGGCTTTAGGTTAAAAGGTTCCAAAGAAAGGTAAAAAGGATTCAAGTATCTCTGAGAATTCAGTTCTGCTTTCACTTGTCTTCTTCTTTTTTTCTCTTCTTCTACAATAAGTATCCAGAATTGGATGACTTCTTCCCATTATTCTTTTTTTGTTTTCTTATGTAAATTCCTTTTTTGTGCAAATATCCTCTTGAATTTTCAGCTTGGAATCTTTTTGCTTCTCTATCTTTTCATAATCGTAATTACAATTTCACTTCTTTTCTTATATTTCTTCAGTTTATTTCTTCTTAGTTTTTTTTACATATTCCCTATCTGTTTTCTTATACTCCTTTCACTCCCTCTTTTTCCTTTCTTGCATTTTAAACTCTCAGAAATTAAAAGGGTTAAAGGTTGAAAGTTTTGGGTACTACATATGGTTAAGGGTTTAGAAAATCTTGGTACAAATAAATTTGATTTAGGCTCTAATATGTGTTTAAAGGATAAATATTTTCAGAGATTTCGGCTTTTTTGCTCAAACTAAACAAAAGATGGCCTTCAATCATCTTTATGATTCACTAGCATGAATGCCATATTATATTGATGCATACAATAAACAATTCTAGAAAAATAAATCGTCATAATCATAGAATATTTTATTCTAATTTTCAGCAATATGAGATTTCATTAACACAATTAAGAAGTTCAAAGAAAATTTTGTTTCGAATAGAAAGCAGTCTCTCTCTCATAATAAGAGGAATTATGGCTCAAAAGCTCACTGGTAATATAATTTTGAAACTATAATCTAAATATTGCAGTTTAAATCAAAGTATAGTTTCAAACATTCAATCTGATACAATGTTCAAAAGAGCTAGACATGAATCGTAAGTGCTCTATTTTGATTGTTGAACTTCTACTACGATGGATCGTAAAGTTTATGGATTCATAAATTTTTCTATCATAACTCGCATATAATGGTTAACTATTCCTAATATCGATATTTACAACACTAATCTAAAACAGAAAAGGAAAAAATTATATGAAAAGTAAACTAAAGGTAAACCAACTAACTAAAAGTAAACTAACTAATATACACAGAAGTGTACCGCTCCCAAACTTGAATAGGACAATGTCCTCCTTGTGCACAAAAATAAGGGATACTTCAAAAATTTACCTACTATTTTGCGCGTACCGGGCATAGGATTTGTAAAAGTATTCAAAAATCTCCCCCCCCCCAAACTTGGGAGAAAATGCTTCCAGCTTATTCAGACAAAAATTCGCATCAGAAAGAAAATGATTAGAAACAATCATAATAATCAAAAGAAATTTTCATATACTAACCAAAATATTTACAAAGTTCATTTAAAGGAAAGAAAAATGATTACATAAAATATTAAACCTAGGAAAAATCTAGACATATCCTAACTACGACACTGGCAGCAACATCTGAGGTAAAATTTTCTTCAATAAAGATCGGTCCTAGGCTTCTAACTAACTTCAGTCAGAGTCTCGTTCGTCCTTGCCTAGAGAGTGGCCATACCATCAAAGGCAAGCCATCTCTCTTGATGGAGCGACAACCCCTATCTTCCAAATTCCCTCCCCCAAATAAAGTATATCACAAATTTTTCTTGGAAGAAAAACAATCCACTCAGGAGAAGTGCTATGAAGATTGGGAAGCAAACGCATCTCTATCCTCCCATAGCCTCTACTGCTCCCTTGCGAAGATTCTACGTAGAGATTGTAACGTAATTAGGAGGAGTATGAGGAATGGAGAGGGGTAGCGAGAGACAGTTCAACCCACCATCATCGTAAAGAAACTCGCACTCAGGGTGGGTTGTGATGGTAGAATGGCTAGGAAGTGGGGGAAGATAAGTTCTTCGAATGGGCTTTCAGATTTGGGTTAGGTTTAGGGTAAGGAATAGTTTCGATGGATGATTCAGCATCCAGGATGGGTCGCTGGTGCTTCAAATCTTCTACTTTCTTTATTGCAACCAGGAGTTCGGCCCTGTGTATCCCGAGGATTCTATCAAGTCTTCCACTAAAATCACCTTTATTAAGCTCTTCCGCCATAAGGGCTAGGGTTATGAAAAAGAAAAGATGAAAGATATGGGTTTTGGGAAGGTAAAGGTGTAACATCCCCAAAATTTCTAAAATACTAATACACTAGTTAAATATATGTGTTTAGTAAGATATACAACTGTTGCCACGAAATTTCCTTTAAAATATTATGGGAAATAAATTTCTTAGTTTAAAGAACTCAAATATATAATTGTGTAAATAAGTACACCAGCTCCTGAGAGCATTAGTGGTAGGAGGCTTGAATTCTAAGTAAGAGGTCTAGGGATCAAACCTTGCTATGTGGAGTAAAATCCTATTTTTGAACTTTAGACTAAAAGCTTATACACCCCATACTTGGTGTGTTGGATCCGCATGGGATGATCCCCAACAAATTAGAAAGAGGTTGGATACGGGGAGACTAAATTAGAATCTCTCTAGATTTTCAAATTAGAAACCTATTATGTTTCTTCTAAGAATAGAACTGGGAGAGTTCTCTATAAAAAAGGAACCTAAACCCTTTAGTTCCTTATTCTTATTTTCCTCCGTAAGAAAACCTAGCCTTCTTCTTCAGCCCTTCTTCTTCAACCTTCTTCAAAACATTAAGGTGTTTCTCCATAGAGCACCTTGATCACCACCATCCATACGAAGGAAAAGAAGAATTATGTAGCGTAGAACTTCGGGATAAAAGTAAACTACCGTAGGATCATTGGTCGCGCTATGAAAGGTAACTCTAATCATTAATGATGATCTATAGGGTTGAAAATTTGATAGGTAATCAAGTTTACGATTTTCCAAATCATTAAAATAGTATACGGATCACAAATTTCAAATCTCGAATGAATAAAAAACTCGGATGCTAAAAAAAAATCTAATGACAACTCGCTGTGATAAGACCCACAGCGCATTGTCATATGACACAGCTATTGGTACATGCTTTTTCTGGGTTCCTTTTAGTCCCCAGAAAGAGTGGCCCAATTCGGTCCAGGTGGACTCTGGCTAAGGGCGATGAATGGTAAGTTGAAATATAGAAATAAAAGGGTAAATTCTAAGAGAGAAATACCCGGTTCATTGCGATCGCCAGTTGCAGATTTTTATCGACACTGTAACACGTCACTGATCATGCCTTTCAGGGTGTAGATTCAACTTCTTTACTGAATCATCAGTTTGCCAATGTCAGCAGCACTGGGTCACCTAGAAGTTTAGTCTATAGTTTTCCTATCTTGCTCTAAGTCTAATTGCTTTAGTTTTTCCTAATCTTACCGAGGGTCTAATTAATCCAATCTTCTAATTATTCTAGAAGTTTAACTAAACTAGTCTCCTGATCCCACTAGGAATTTTAATTGATCTAAAAATACTAATCTAACTAACTTAAGAGTCCTAATCTTATTAGAATTCTAATTGGTACTAGTCTCCTAATTCTACTATGAATCAAATTATCCTAAGTCTCCTCCTATTAAAAGTCTAATTAATCCAAGTATCCTAATTAACTTAAGTATCCTAATTCTATCAGAACTCTAATTAGTTTAAGTATCCTAATTCTATTAGTACTCTAATTAATTTAAGTATCCTAATTCTATTAGAACTCTAATTAACTAGGATATTTGATTCTATTTAAAGCCCTATTTTCACTAAAAGCTTAATTATTTTAAGTTTCTTAATTACATTAGGAGTCTAATCGATTCAGATATCCTACTTTTACTAGAAGTCTAAATACCCTACTTCTACTATGAGTCTAATTACTTTTAAGTTTCCTATTTTTACTAGGAATCTAAAAACAAGGGAGATTTGGGCTGCTATGCTAAGGAGGATCGGCCCCGTTCCCGGGTACCCTCCGTAAGCTCCCTTGGACAAATCGGTTGGCTAAGGGTCATTAAAAACAGTAGATTGAAAAACTAATTTTTGTATTAGAAAGTTAAGGTTTTGAAGATTAAAATTTAAGGGGTTTTATGAGAAAATTATAAATTAGAAGATGTTAAGACTAGAGTTTGAAAATAGAGGCTACAATTTAGAATAATTAAAGACTAAGAACTGGTTCTAGAGATTAAGAACCAGAACCATAAATTTAAAGACTAAAATTAAGAATTGGTTCTAAAAATTAAGATCTAGAACCAGAGATGGGAAAATTACGGATTTAAATTTAAAAAGTAAGAGTTAAAATCAAAGATCTAAAAATTGAAAGATTACGAACTAGAAAAAACTAGAAATTAGGAAGAGAACTAGAATTTCGAACTAAAATTAAAATCTAGAACGGAAATTTAAGGACTACAAACTAAGAACCGGTTCTAGAAGCTAAGAACCAGAGATTAAGAACTAGAATTAGAGACTGGAATTAAAGCCTAAAATCTAAGACTAGAAATTAAAATCTAGGATCTATGAAATTAAGAACTAAAAATTAGAACTTAAGAACTAGAACCTAGAACTAGAAAAGTAATTAAGAACTAGAGCTAAGAAATTACTTGAAGCTAGGAGCTGAAGATAAAGGCTCGAAATCACTAAGCTCAGAAGAAAGGGAACTCAAAAACTCGATTGCTTGTTGTTTTGGATGTGTGGGGTAGGGGGTCTATTTATAGGTATTCGGATAATTGCATGCCCTATAGGAGGTGCGCAATTAACCGGTCAAACCCAATTACGTGCCCTATCTGGTGCGCTTAATCGGGTTATGCACCCTATCCCAGGCGCATAATCACTCTGAGTCGATGACCGACTTAGTGAGTGCTCGACTGACTGGCTCAGCTAGGTGTCCAAGTTCTAATCTAATTAGAACTAATTACGCGCCCTATATAGTGCACATAATCTATTACACGTGTGGGTTTGAACACCCAATCGGGTCTTAAGGCAGCCTCTAGAAGGTTAAGGACCGGTCCACATTGGACCGACTGTGCGTCAGAGATATAGCGTGCAATCTAATTGTGAGCGCTAAACAGGGTGTGAAATCAGCTACTAAGCAACCCCACAGGAAGGCCAATTGTGCGCCAGCTATGGGGCGCATAATTGAATTATGCGCACTTGTATGGGCACGTAATTCAAGGCTTTCCCTCGGCTAAGTCAGGTCTGAAACCACAAGGCTATTATTTTAGCCTGCTCTTCGACTATATACTATTATTTCAGTATATAGTCCTTGTATTAGGGTTATGAGGTCTGAGCCACAGAATTATTGTTTCAGCCTATGTTCAGTCATATCCTATTGTTTCAGTATATGATCCCCGTATTAGGGTTTTAAAGCTTTTAGAGAAGGTAACTCCCTTCTAAATGTCATGGGCAAGGTCAAGTTGACCGAACAGGTTTTTATACTCTAAGAGGATAAAATTAGAGTGTCTACAGATGCCCCTCTTCGGCATGTTCTTACGAAGTAAGAATGCGTTGAAGAAGTAGACGCCCCTCTTCCGAGGGTGCCTTATCGTTTCTTTTGGGAAATCACAAATATGGACTGGGGATGCTGACAAAAAATGCTTGGCTTTCTTATCTATCAACATAAGCTAAGATGGAGCATTCGAGGGCCCAGTGGTAGCTGTCGAAAGGCATATTCCATGTCTTGGATGCAGAGGGCATCTAGTCGTGTATCGCGACCTACTGCGAGTAGCCATCAACAGGGGAAGTCGGCATATCCTAATCTGTGGGTGCAAGTGGCATCCTGTCGCGTGTTGCGACCTGCTACAAGGGGCTGTCAAACAGTAAGAGAATCATCATATCCTCATATGCGGGTGCAAGGGGCATCTCGTGGCATGGCATGACTTGCTGCAAGGGACAGTCAAATAGCAGGAAAATGACACAGTCGAGGTATCGAGGGGCGTCATTGGAGTGTCCAGAGATAAGGTCAAGTGATCGGGTAATAATATGTAATATCATGTAATGGCGAAGGCTTTTACAGATCATGTCAGACCGGGCACGTCATTGCTTGTTGAGGTATTTTAAGTGCTTGCTACTAACTTTACTGGAGATGGTGATAAGAATTGGGTTAGTGAAGATCAAAGGTGGATTGAAGAGCGGCAAGCCTAAAAATACACAGACCTGCAAGATACAAGGCCTGTTGTAGCAAGTTTTGATAAGGAAGAGTTTGTCCCACAGGGAAAATTGATCTAAAGCTCCAACGGAGCTATCTTTAGTAGGCCCTCCAGATCTGGCTATAGATCTAGCAATCCTAAATGGAAGGGGATTTAAGGTCACTATTATCTAAATCCTAAGTTAACCTAATGCCTAAACTACAGAAAGGGTTGAGAAGAATGATGGAGTGTAAGAAAATAAATATAAAAGGGTGAGAAGTATGCTATTAGATACAGATCTGATGGGTCTTATAACTCAGATTTAGATCTGCTGCTATAGAAATCCTGTCCAATGGCTACATTATCACCAAAGAGGAGAAAGGATCCAACTCACCCCTGTGCTATGATCCAATCCCTTATGGCTATAACCTGTCCACTTAAATGGTCACAGACTATCCAATAGGGGAACCACAATCCAGAGATGGGTCAGAACAAGTTTATCGTTGTAGGCACTACTTCATCCAGG
Source organism: Chloranthus sessilifolius (assembly GCA_021018995.1). Lineage (NCBI taxonomy): Eukaryota > Viridiplantae > Streptophyta > Magnoliopsida > Chloranthales > Chloranthaceae > Chloranthus > Chloranthus sessilifolius. Next base: position 85,393,799 of record CM037594.1, on the reverse strand, counting down.
CTACCAGCTCATAGGAACCTCAACTTCTAAAGTTCTGTGTGTGGGGCTAGGCCTACAATGTGCACTAGCCTGGACACACAGAACCAGTAAGAGTTTGAGTAATAGCTTTTAATTTTAGTTGTTCACTGCTTTAGAAAGACAGTAGTGATCCAGTCACAAGCCTACAATCTCTACAGCCAGATCAGATCTGCCATCTGATGGTGGGTCTATACAAATGCAGGGGAGTCTGTCTCTGTACAATCTCTCACAAGGCTACAAGCACAAGTGCTGAGAAGAAGAATCTGTCTTAGATCTGTGGATTGGCCTCACCCTAGGGCTATAATCTGTCCACTTGAATGGTCACAGACTATCCACAGAGGCTATCCTCCTCACAGAGGTCTAAGACAGATCAAGAACATTGCTGCCGCCACCATGTTCACAAGGCTACCAGCTCAAGCTCCCATTGGGATTCAGATTTAGTGGGTCCTATGGTGGGGCTAGGCCTGCAATGTGCCTAACCTGGACACACAGGTCACTTGGATCTAAGTAAAACCTAAAAGACAATCCTCCATTGCTAACAATACAACTTAACAATGGAGTATCTCAAGGCAGCAGCCTTGTATAGAACAACTCACAAAACACCAATCCCATATATGCAATAGATCCTATTACAAAACTCCATTAAAACTATACCAAATAATCATACAAAGGCATAGCCAGCAAGTGCTGGACTATGAAGAGAAGGAAAAAGGAAAAAGAAAACTCCTAAACCCTAACCTTAGCCTACTGTAATTCTACAATCAGTTTCAAGAAGGAGTACAGAAGTCAAGTTAAGTCAAGTCCTTTAAACCTAAGCTAGGCTTAGGCTTATATAGCAGTCGGCTCTCTGTGAATTAGGGTTAGGAAAACTCTAATTTATCAATGCTATCATGGCCCATTTCTGTTCCTTAGATGCCTCGGGGCACGTGCACGGAGATTGGAGCATTAGAGTGCGTGCCCTAATTGTTGAAAGTTCTTAGATTGCCCTTGCAAAAGTGGGGAGAAGCTAAGAACCCGAGCCTCGCTAGGTAGAAAGGCTCTCCAAGTCTTATCACGTGATAGAATTGGCTTCGTGGGGTTGCTTTAAATTGAAGCTCTTGCAGTCACGGGGTTGGTACTTTGGTCATCGCAGGGATGCTTTGGCTGTCGCGGGATTGGTCTTTCCATTTGAATGGCGCAGGAATTGCGTGCGCAGTTCGTTTCTTGATGAATCCCGCGGCGATCCTCATGAAGAAAATAATGTACATGGGCTTCTGGATCGCGCGAGCAGTTCCTTGAGAGTTTGTATCCCGCGGCAACTGTGCGCAGGAATGCCTAGAGCTCCCTCTATTCAGTGAATCGTGCGAAGGTTGAAGACTCATCTCTTGAGTTGTGCGAGACTGCGCAAGTGCTTCGCGAGCACTTGAGACTAAACCTCGCGAGAACCACACGAAGTATGCTTTTTACTCCCTGCTGACATCCATCTACGCACAAACGGTGCGAGGACTGCGCGACCAGTTGGTGTGCTCCCTTTAGAAGCCCACGACAACTGCGTGACGCCTTCTTTCTGGTTCAATTAAGCCCTGCGACATCTGCGCGAGGCATTCTTCTTGATTTGTTTCTGCTTTGCTGTGCCTATGCTGCAGCCAATTCTCTGTCTGGGTTCAACCTTCTTTCTTCCGCGGATCTTTTGGGGAAACAATAGGCCTCTTGGCATGGTTAAAGGCTTATTTGCAGCTTCTGCTTATTACCTACAGGATTAAATGATTAATGGTCTAACAGAGATTAAGTTAAGGGGTGAAAAGTGGTACTTTTTAGGTCTTAACACACCCCCAAACCTAATCTTTACTAGTCCCTTAGCAAAGCTGTAACTAATTAAATGCCACTTTTGTAGGGATCACGGGTATATTTAGCATATGTACCAAGCCTTTTAAACCCCTAGGTGATCCCTAGTGGAGGAGTGAAGTCTCCTGAGGGTTTTCAGTGAAGACACCCACAAACTTCACCATTAGAACAGTTAAGTATAGTGCAGTTAATGACAACACAGATTTCAATGTACAAAGCTTCATTCCACACCCATTCTTTAACACTTAGAGGAAACTACAGCAGTGTTGCAGGCCATTTAAAACTTAAAAGTTAACATGTGTTTGCATCACCACCATTCATTTTACATTAGAAATTCAATGTGTACAAATCAGTACCCAACTTGCCTTAAATTCAAAATTCAAGTTGGATACAACCCCAATGAAGTCAAAATTTAGACCCAATTCTCACTAGGGTTATCTCTCAACATTAACAATCTGAGGGTGTTCACATTCAAAACAGCTCAAGATTACAGACCTCAAATGGGCCTGCAAGCATGAGCATAGGCAAAGCTTCTAATTTATGACATCCTCATGACTTTTCACCATAGATTGGACACTCCTCATATCCACATGACAGCTCATTTTACTTTGGATCCACAAGGTCTTTCTGAATGGGTTGTAATGTGGCTTATGGGTGAGGGGTGTAAAGAATCATGGGGTAAAAAGGGAATCAAAATTAAGAAATCAGCAAGGTAGGGAGTGATTCATGACTTCACAACCTTCATTTCAGCAAAATTTCATCTTTCTTTTTATATTCCAGAATCAAAGTGGCCAGCTTCTCCTCTTCTTTTCAATTTTTAGATGATGTTCTTCTCTAGACTTCTCTTTCTTTTTCTCTTTTTATTTTATTCGTTCATTTTATGATTTTTTTATGATGAACTGCCACACAACTGTCATTGATACACTGTTGTTCACAAGTTGCTTTTCTTCACCTTCCACAGAATGTTAGACCATTCTCACTATCTTTAACTCCTTCTCCTTTACCTTCTGAATTCTCAGAGTGAGGGTGAGGTTGAATCAGGTCGTGAGGTTAAGGTACAAGTATTCTGGTGTCTGTCAAAGAAAAGTACGATTTTTAAGGCTCAATTAGTGTATGCAAAAGGGCAGATTTTAAGAGGTTGGATTTTCAGGCTCAAACTGTCCAAATGAAGGCCTTGGATCATTTCCTTAGTATCATGAGTGCTGTCAATTAGTTTTAATTTGGAGGTGCACAACTTCTAGTGAGAAAGTCTTGACTCAATCAGTCCTCAGAGCAGAAATAATGCCTAAAACACTCTTCAAAAGAAAATGATGGGCCCAAACCTCACTAGGTATGGTCCTCAAATTAACCCATGGGGTGTATTTTCATTTGTTTCTCTCCTCTTGGGTTCACTGAGTATTAACTGAAAAATATTCTGATATTAGCTTCATGGTGGTGTCAAGATTTTAACTTTTTCAGTTTCGAAAAGTCTACAAAAATATTTTAATTTTTTACAAGTTTCCTCATTGTATCAAGTTAAGTGGAAATTGGCTTTATTCATCCCAGTTATACCACCATTACTGCACTAAAATTAACTATTCTATTGGCAGACCTATCCTGCCACACCCCCAAACCATGAGGAGCAGTGTCCTCACTGGTTCAAAGGCTAGATTGGATGTGCAGTAGATTGAATACAGAATAAAGAAACATAGAAGAAGACAGAGAAACAGAAAAAGTCAAAAATGCTAAACTTATCAGTATAGAACCAAAAGAAACATTCATTATAATAAAAAGAACATATTACAAAAAGATGTAAAAAGAAAAGACAAAATAGGGGGGGAGAGAGGGATCATGGGGGAGTCGGTGGGGGAGGGTTTGAGGAAGATGGTGGGGGTGATGCAGGGGGAAAGAAAATGAAGTAGGCTCCCTAGGGGTAGGTGGTGGTGGTGGTGGCAAAAGGGGAATGGTGAAAGGGATGAAAGGGAATGGGGGGGTTGGGGGGATAAAAAGGATTATGGGTGTTGGATGGGGTTGGGAGTCAGAGATGGATTCAGTTTGGGTCTGTTTGTCAGTGAAAAGGACCAGGGGGTTGTAGTGGATTGTTGAGGGATGGGTGGGTTGATTAATGTCTGTAGGGTGGATTGGATGGATGTGAGTTCAGTCTGCATATGGTCCTGTGTGTGTGTAGTGGTGGATAATTAGGATTGGATGTCTTGGATAAGGGATAGGATCAGTGTCACTGTGTCAGGGCTGGGAGGTTGAGTTTTTGTAGAAGAGGGCACTGGTTGAAAAGGTGAGGAAGGGTTATGATGGAAAGTGGAGGGAGGGGGAGAGTGGGGTTCTGGTGAGTGCTGTTGTGAGGTAATTAGGGAGTCCGGGAGGGGGGTGTATTGGTCGGGCATGGTGTCAAGGAAACTAGCCATAAAGGCTTGGAATCCTATGGTTGTGTTAAGATTTAAGTCAATGTCTGTGAGGGGGGATGTAGTAGGCATGGCAGGAGTGGTGTCGGGGTCAATGTGAGGTGTGTCAGTGGGGATAAAAGGGATTATGGGTGGTGTCTGGGAGATGGTGGGGGTTGTCTCAGTGGTTTTTCGTTTCTTGTAGGAAATGAGTGGAGGGCTGTCAGGTTTATGTGAAGATGATGGGGGTATTGGGGTTGTGTATTGAGGTAAGGTAGGGGATGGGGAGGGGCTAACATGGGGGGTGGTGTCCTCTCAGGTACCAATCACAGCTGAAGGGGGAGTGGGCATAGATGATGAGGACAGAGGAAGGTGAGAGAGAGATTGAGTAGGAGATGTGATCAGGATAGGGGATCCTGGAGTAAAAGGTGGGGGGGCTGAGGTGGCTGCTGCAGTAGTGGTGGTCATGATAGGCTCTGGAAGCCCCTCTTTGGTGACAAGGGTTGGCCTTGTAACGGCTACCTCTTTTGCTTGCTTGGGAAGGGCCTGAGTCTTAGCCTTCTTTTTCTTCTGTGCTTCCATCAAACTTCTGTTGATTCCCTATTGCCTCTTGGCAAAAGTAGTAGGGGCAAGGGTGGTAGTTTACTCAGTTTTTGCAATCTTGTACCCCCCCTTGATTAACAGCAAGGTAATGACTCTGGCATAGGGGAGTGTGTTAGGCTTCTTGTTCGTCCCTAACTTCTCCACCAGATCCTTCATTGCCTCAAAGATTAGCCAGGCTGCATGGAAGCCATGGCTCAGGTAGAAGGAGTAGGCTGCATCAGCAATAGGGGATCTCCTCTCCTGCTGATGGCCTGAGTAATATATGTTCTTTCTTAGGACCTAGTCCATGAAAAGGAGTCCAGGCTCCAACTCCCTTCTTCTGATGGAATACCCTGAGGCCTTTAATCCTCTAGTCAAAGCCCTTGCAATTATATCAATTGAGGCACTCAGGGGGGGCCATATCCACAGTTAGGGTCGAATGGGGCTGGGTAGCCCAATACTTCTGCAATCACTTTAGGGCTCACTAACATCTCAAAATCGTCAATCAGCACTAGCAAGCATACTTATCCATCCTTGTCTTTTTTTACCCTAATGTGCTGATAAAACAGTTGCACTAGCCTAGGGTAGGCTAGTGCTGGAATTCCTCTCAGCAAGGGCGTCAAGCCAGCTTTACTCATAAACTGCACAGTAGGGGCAGAGAGAGGCTCCTTCTCAAAGAATGGCAGGTCAAAAGCTGTTTTAGGCTCCAAGGGGATTGAAGCCATGAGCTCTGAAGGAGTAGAAAACTCAGGGGTTGGCTCCTCCGCCTCCTCAACCACTTCCTTCCCTTTTTTAGGTGCCTTTGAAGTCTTGGCCTTCTTAGGGGTGGTCTCAATAGGGGCCTTATCCTTGCTCCTTTTCTTTGGTGCACTCTTAGGGGCCATTACAACTTCTACCTTCGAATATGAGAAATGGAGACTGAGATCTAAGTGCTTACCCTAAAATCCTAGGGTTTAATTTGATCTGACCCACAGGGCACCGCGAGATCTCTGAGAAGAGGGCAATAGATGGGGATGATGCTAGGAACAAATTTGTTGATTTCTGGTGTGAATGATAGGTTGTAGAGTGGATGCTAAAGGAGAGAGGTAGAAGAGCGCCAGAAGCTAGGGTTTCACAGAGGGAAGAAGGAAGAGAATACTGGAAAGGGAGACAAGCGCGGGGTTTAAATACATATCGCGAAGCTCAGCGCGCTTCGGAACATCTGGTCGCAGGATTGGAAATGAACCTAGCGAAGGTGTTATTCAACTTGGATTGTGCGACTATCTCCCAGGTTGACCTTGGAGCACGCGACAGTGTGTGAAGAATTCATGTGAATTGCGCGAGTGGCTCTCAGGTCTCCATTTGGATTGCGCGAAAAGCTCTGAGGTTCACTTTGAATCTCACGACAGCCTTAGAATCTTGCGACAGCTAATAAAGTATTCCTGTTGAATTACGCGAGAGTCTCCCAATTTTCCTGTTGAACCTCGCGATAGACATTGAATCTCGTGATAGCTAATGAAAGCTCTATGTGGATCGCGCGAGAGGTTCTCAGGTGTACTTGAATCTCACGACAGCTTTTGAATGGTTCTATGTGAACTATGCGAGAGTCTCTCAGGCCTCCTGAATCTCGCGATAGCTAATGAAAAGCTCTATGTGGATCACGCGAGAGTCTCTCAGGCTTACTTTTGGACCCAGCGACAGCAAAGTATAAGACAGAGAGCATGTGCTCTCTGTTCTGCCCTTTCCATATGTGTTGTGGTTGGATCCTAGGCATGACCTCACCACCAGGGGTACCTCTAGACACAGTGAAATCAATCATTCACGCAAAGACAACAAAAATCAACCTCCCACATTATGCATTCAAACAAAAACTATCAATTAAAGAGCAGTAAGCATCAAACCAAGCATAAAAAGTTCAAACCAGACAGGTCCAGATTCAGATGGGACCACTAACATTTCCTAGAGAATTTGAACAAAAAAAAGTAAGAAAAATCTACCAAAACCATAGTACATATAATACAATAATGACACACCTGCGGATCAGTTTAAAGAAGGATCCCCTTGACAGTGAATGGTGTCCATGGGTTTAGCAAGTTTTTCAAAACAACGCTTAAGCCTCTGACCATTCACCTTCAAAGTTTTCCCAGACTTGGGATCCTTGATTTCCACAGCACCAGATGGGGAAACATGCATTGTAATGTAGGGACCTTCCCATCTAGATTTCAATTTGCCAGAAAAAAATTTAAGTTTAGAGTTAAACAACCAAACCTTATCACCAGCTATGAAACTCTTTCTCAACAGCCCCTTGTCAAAGAAAGCTTTGGACCTTTCCTTGTAGATCCGGGCATTGGCATACGCATCCATCCTTTGCTCTTCCAATTCTGACAGCTGCAGCAACCTGTGATGACCAGCAGAAGTTAGGTCTAGGTTTAAATGTTTAATGGCCCAATAGGCCCTATGTTCTAACTCCACTGGGAGATGACAAGCCTTGCCATAAACCAGTCTGAATGGGGACATACCAATGGGAGTCTTATAGGCAATCCTATAAGCCCACAGTGCATCATTAAGCTTGTCAACCCAATCTTTCCTATCAGTCCTCATAGTCTTCTCAAGGATGTGCTTTATCTCCCTATTTGAAATTTCAACTTACCCACTGGTTTGTGGGCGGTAGGGAGTAGCAATCCTATGGGTGACAGAATATTTCTTGAGCAAGCTCTTAAAATTTCTGTTGCAGAAATGGCTACCCCCATCACTGATAATGGCTCTAGGGGTGCCAAATCTCGAGAAGATATTCTGCTTTATAAACTTGAGGACAACCTGATTATCATTAGTTCTTGTGGCAATGGCTTCTACCCATTTGGAAACATAATCCACTGCCACTAAGATGAAATGAAAACCATTTGAAGGAGGAAAGGGGCCCACGAAATCAATACCCCGGACATCAAACAGTTCCATAACAAGGATGAGCTAAAAAGGCATTGAGTTTCTTTTAGGCAGCCCTCCTAATTTTTGGCATCTTTTACAGGTCCTGCAGTGTGTATTGGCATCTCTGAAAAGAGAAGGCCAATAGAACCCACACTGCAAGACTTTGTCAGCTATTTTTCTTCCACTAAAGTGGCCTCCACAGGCATTTTCATGGCACATGGCCAGAATACTGGGGACATCACTCTTGGGAATACATTTCTGGATGATTTGGTCTACACAATACTTGTATAAGCAAGGTTCTTCCCAAAAAAAGAATTTGACCTATGAGAAAAATAGGTCTTTGTCCATTTTTGTCGAATGGGCAGGAATCTTGCCTATAACTAGATAATTGACAATATGTGCATACCAAGGAACCAAGGATTGGATGGCAAACAATTGCACATCTGGGAAAACATCATTTGTAGCAAGGTCATCAACACCTTTTCCCAAAACAATTCTGGACAAGTGGTCAGCCACCACATTTTCTACACCCTTTTTGTCCTTGATTTTAATGTCAAACTCCTGCAACAGGAGTATCCATCTAATCAACCTGGGCTTCACATCCTTCTTGGACAATAGGTACTTCAATGCTGAGTGGTCAGTGAAGATTATAGTTTTAGACCCAAGTAGGTAAGGTCTAAATTTGTCCACAGCAAAAACCACTGCCAGAAGCTCTTTCTCAGTTGTTCTATAATTCAGCTGAGCTTCAGCAAGTGATTTGCTGACATAGGCAATGACCACTGGCAGCTTATCTTTTCTTTGGCCCAAAACGGCACCTATTACCAAGTTGGATGCATCACACATCAGCTCAAAGGGCAGTGTATAGTCAAGTGTTTAGAGTACAGGGGCAGAGGTGAGGCAAATTTTCAAAGTTTCAAAAGCCTCAAGACATTCAGCAGAAAAGTCAAAGGGCACATCTTGGCAGAGCAAGTGGCACAATGGTTTAGCAATTTTGTTGAAGTCTTTGATGAACCTCCTGTAGAATCCAGCATGTCCAAGGAAAGATTTTATTTGTTGGACTGTTCTTGGAGGGGGCAAATTTGCAATGAGGTCAACTTTGGCCTTATCCACCTCAATTCCATCTTTAGAGACTACATGACCCAACACAATACCTTGTGTTACCATGAAGTGGCTCTTTTTCCAACTTAAGACCAAATTGGACTCCTCACATCTTTGCAAGACCATATGGAGGTGTTGCAGACATTGGCCAAAACTGTCCCCATACACAGAAAAATCATTCATAAAAATTTCTAAGAATTTATCAATCATATCAGAAAATATGGCATACATACACCTCTGAAAGGTGGCTGGGGCATTACACAGCCCAAAAGGCATCCTTCTGTAAGCAAAGGAGCCAAAAGGACAAGTAAATGAAGTTTTCTCTTGATCAAGAGGGTGATCAGGGATCTGGTTGTACCCTGAGTACCCATCAAGAAAATAATAAAAAGCTTTCCCAGCCAACTTATCCAAAATTTGATCAATAAAGGGGAGAGGGAAATGGTCTTTGCTGGTCTTGGAGTTGAGCTTTCGATAATCGATGTAAACTCTCCCAAATTGGTCTCCTGGCTGGTCTCGACTCTCCGACTGGGCCAGGATCACCTATGCTGTGATTTCTTGAGCACCACTTGGATAGGTGCCACCCATTCAGAATCATAAATGGGGTAAATCACCCCAACATCCAGCAATTTAATGATTTCTTTTAGGACCACTTCTTACATGTGAGGATTCAGTTTCCTCTGCATTTCCCTAGAGGGTGTTGAGCCCTCCTCTAGATGGATCCTGTGCATATAGATTGATGCATCAATTCCTCCTAGATCAATAATGGTCCAGCCAATTGCCTTCTTGTGCTTTCTCAAAACTGTTAGCAATTCCTCCTCTTGCTCATTGGTAAGAGAAGAGGAGATAATTATAGGAAGTTTTTCATCTTTCTCAAGGAAAGTATATTTCAATGTCTCTGGAAGCTTCTTGAGTTTCAGATCAGGGGCTTGTTGGATGGATGGCAGGATTGGTGCTTTGTTGGTTTGAGGAAGGGGCAGCAATGTAGGTTTCCAAATGGAATGTTGCACTAAGCCCACAGAAGACTTCAATGTGGATATATCTTCTGGCATTAAAGCTGGGCTTCCTTCCTCTACCATGTTCCTAACTTCAGTTAAATTTATGACAATATTGCCCCACTCCAGCAGAGTGGGCAATTCCTCTTTAATAACTTCTTCTAGTACATCCACTGCAAAGCATTCCTCATTGTCTAGCTGAGGGTACTTTGCACTATTGTACACATTAAGCTCAACTTTCATATGTCCAAAAGTTACCTCCATGATCCCAGACCTGTATTGAATGCATGCATTGGCAGTGGCCAAGAATGGTCTGCCCAAAATAACAGGTATCAGGGATGTACTCATGTTGCAGCCCATGTCCAAAACAAGGAAGTCTGCAGGGTAGAAGAACTTGTCTACCCCTACTAAGACATCCTCAACCACTCCCATGGGTCTCCTCTCAGACCTATCAGCCATCAACAGTACAATGGGGGTGGGTTTATGCTCCCTCAAACCTAGCTTCTGATACACACTATATGGTAGTAGGTTAACACTGGCTCCAAGGTCCAGAAGGGCCCTTCCAATTGTGTGGTCTCCAATTATGCAAGGAATAGTGGGTATCCTTGGGTCCTGTAACTTCTCAGGCATTGTCATGTTTAATACAGAATTAACTATATTAGTTGCAAAGACCTTTTTGGACAAATGGCCTCTAGCTTTCCTTTTCTGAGTACAAAGGTCTTTCAGAAATTTTGCATTGGTTGGGACCTGTCGGATTGCATCAAGCAGGGGAAAATTGATTTTTACCTGCTTAAAGGTCTCCATCATTCCTCTATCTGTGCATTCCCCTTATCAAAAGGGGTAGGGCCACTCAAAGCTTGAGGAAATGGCAGCTGAGGTACTGCTGATTCCTTAGCTGCAAGCCTATGACTGAACTTTTATTTTTTTCTTTTTTCTTCTTTTATCTCCTGCTGAGGCTCAACTACAGCCTCTTTATTTTTTCCTTGTTGTGGGTAGCAAGCAACTCCTGGCTCTGTGCTCTAACAAAGTCTCTTTCACTTTCACTCGACAGTTCTTTGGGAATGACCTCTCCTTGTTCCTTTCCCACCTGGTTGTCTACCAGCCTGCCAGACCTTAGGGCTGTGATGGCATTAGCCCCCTCAAAATTTGAGGAGCCCTCTCCAATCGAATATTGGCCCTTAGGGTTGGCTACTGGCTGGCTTGGTAACCTGCCCTCTTCTCTTTTGGCCAAGGCATTCGCTATATGGCCTAGCTGCTCTTCTATTTTCTTTATGCTTTGACTGTGAGAAGTCACAGTCTGAGTCAAGGGTCCAAGGCTTTGCAATTGGGTCAAAACCTGGTCCTCAAAAGAAGCATTTCGGGGATGAGGTGGAGGAACTACCAACTAATTTTGCTGCTGGGGCTGCTGCTGATGTTGGAAATTTTACCTTGGGGCATACCCCTTGTTAAACTGCTATTGTGGCCTTTGAGGTAAGGCCAATATCTGCTGTGGCTGCATATAATTGTCTTATCTCCATCTCCAATTTGGGTGGTCTCTCCATTGGTAACCATCATTTTGGTGCTGGTATCCATATGGATGTTTGTTGTAGCCACCAGATTGTTGTTGTCCAAATGATTGGGCAGCAGTAGCCTGTTCCATCACATACTCAGGATATTTCCCTGCAGATGGGCACTCTTCCACTTTATGTTATGGAGATTGGCATATCAGACATGCCTCCATCACTTGTGCAGCCATTCGGGGCCGCACCACAGTTAAAAGTTTATCAAACTTATTAGAGAATTTGGCCATCTGTATTCTCAGGTCATCATTTCCCGTAACTTCAAACATCTTTCCTTTGGAAGTTTCAACAAGCCCCAACTTAGGAGAAGGGACTTGAATAGTTCTAGATGAGGACATCTTTTGGAAAGCATTTTCACTGATGACCTCGAACAAGTCCCATGCCTCATCAGCTACTTTATGCATGTACGTTCCACCACAAGAGGCATCTACCATGTCTACTTTTCTCATCAATCCCATTATAGAAGCTCTGGACAAGCTGCCATTCCGGGATCTTGTGGTTGGGACATTATTTGAGCATCTCCTTAAATCTATCCCAGGATTGATTAAAATTTTTAGTTAGGGATTGGGCAAAAGCAAGTATTGCTTTCCTCAATTGGCTGGTTTTTTTGGTCTCTGAAAAAAATTTGGTCAAAAATCTTGTCTGGAGGTCTTTCCAAGTAGTGATACTGTTGTTTGGGAGAGTAGACAACCAGGTGTTGGCCTTGTCCTTTAGGAAGAAAGGAAAGAGCCTTAACCTAGTAGCTTCTGGTCCCAAACCAGCAATGGAGAATGTGGTGCACAGGGCCAAGAATTGGTCAATGTGCTTGTAAAGGTCTTCCTTGCTAAGCCCATGGAAAGAGGGAAGCATTTGGATGATGGAGGTTTTAATCTCATAGTTTCCCTGAACATCTGGGAATTGAATGTTGAATGGAGAATTATAATCATCAGGAGCATTCAATTCCTTCAATGTTCTGGGTTGCTCTTCACCCATAACTGTTGTCTCAGTTTCAGTTGGGGGCTCAACTGTGGTGTGTCTATGCCTTCTCGGTCTTCTACCCCTTTCTATCTCAGGGTTAGGAGGCTCTAATGTAGGACTGAGGGATCTCCTTTCCAACATGCACACACACCAACAGCAGGGAAGACTACTTGCAGACACATTGCACTTAACAAAATTACAACTATCCTAATCAACTGCTATGGAATTTTCAAAGGAGAAATAGACTGAGTTTTTGAGGGTTAGTGAAGTGCAAACAGAGGTAGCTAGACTCCCAATGCACTTCTACTTTCCTTCTCTACTGCTATCCAGATCTGTAAGAAAAATTCCAAATGTAAATCAGTAGTATCAATTATTCACAAGCACAGCTACCAAAGAATAAAGAATACAAAAATTTAGGGTCTACTAATAGATCAAGGTTCCCCGACAACGGCGCCAAAAACTTGTTGAGGTATTTTAAGTGCTTACTACTAACTTTATTGGAGATGGTGATAAGAATTGGGTTAGTGAAGATCAAAGGTGGATTGAAGAGCAGCAAGCCCAAAAATATACAGACCTGTAAGATACAGGGCCTGTTGTAGCAAGTTTTAATAAGTAAGAGTTTGTCCTACAGGGAAAGTTGATCTAAAGCTCCAAGGGAGCTATCTTTAGTAAGCTCTCCAGATCTGGCTAAAGATCTAGCAATCCTAAATGGAAGGGGATTTAAGGTCACTATTATCTAAATCCGAAGGTAACCTAATGCCTAAACTACAGAAAGGGTTGAGAAGAATGGTGGATTGTAAGAAAATAAATATAAAAGGGTGAGAAGTATGCTATAAGATACAGATCTGATGGGTCTTATAACTCAGACTCAGATCTGCTGCTATAGAAATCCTGTCCAATGGCTACATTATCACCAAAGAGGAGAAAGGATCCAACTCACCCCTGTGCTATGATCCAATCTCTTATGGCTATAACCTGTCCACTTAAATAGTCACAGACTATCCAATAGGGGAACCACAATCGAGAGATGGGTCAGAACAAGTTTATCATTATAGGCACTACTTCATCCAGGCTACAAGCTCAAGAATCCATAGGAACCTCAACCTCTAAAGTTCTGTGTGTGGGGCTAGGCATACAACATGCACTAGCCTGGACACACAGAACCAGCAAGAGTCTGAGTACTAGGTTTTAAGCTTAGCTATTCACTGCTTTAGAAAGATAGCAGTGATCCAGTCACAAGCCTACAATCTCTATAGCCAGATCAGATCTGCCATCTGATGGTGGGTCTATACAAATGTAGGGGAGTTTGTCTCTGCACAATCTCTCACAAGGCTACAAGCATAAGTGCAGAGAAGAAGAATCTGTCTTAGATCTATGGATTGGCCTCACCCTAGGGCTATAATCTGTCCACTTGAATGGTCACAGACTATCCACAGAGGCTATCCTCCTCACAGAGGTCTAAGATAGATCAAGAACATTGCTGCCGCCACCATGTTCACAAGGCTACCAGCTCAAGCTCCCATGGGGAATCAGATTTAGTGGGTCCTGTGGTGGGGCTAGGCCTGCAATGTGCCTAACCTGGACACACAGGTCACTTGGATCTAAGTAAAACCTTAAAAACAATCCTCCATTTCTTACAATACAACTTAGCAATGGAGGATCTCAAGGCAGCAACCTTGTACAGAACAACTCACCAAACACCAATCCCATACATGCAATAGATCATATTACAAAACTCCATTAAAACTATACCAAATAATCATACAAAGGCATAGCCAGCATGTGTTGGACTATGGAGAGAAGGAAAAAGGAAAAAGTAAACTCCTAAACTCTAACCTTAGCCTACTATAATTCTACAGTTGGTTTCAAGAAGGAGTACAGAAGTCAAGTTAAGTCAAGTCCTTTAAACCTAAGCTAGGCTTAGGCTTATATAGCAGTCGGCTCTCTGTGAATTAGGGTTAGGAAAACCATAATTTATCAATACTATCATGCCCCATTTCTGTTCCTTGGATGCCTCGGGGCACGTGCATGAAGATTGGAGCATTAGAGTGCGTGCCCTAATTGCTGGAAGTTCCCAGATTACCCCTACAGAAGTGGGGAGAAGTTAAGAACACGAGCCTCGCTAGGTAGAAAGGCTCTCCAGGTCTTATCACGTAATAGAATTGGCGTCGCGGGGTTGCTTTGACTTGAAGCTCTTGCAGTCGTGGGGTTGGTACTTTGGTCATCGCGGGGATGCTCTGGTCATAGCGGGATTGGTCTTTCCATTTGAATGGCGCGGGAATTGCACGCGTAGTTCGTTCCTTGATGAATCCCGCGGCGATCCTCGCGAAGAAAATAATGTACATGGGCTTCTGGATCGCGCGAGCAGTTCCTTGAAAGTTTGTATCCCGCGGCAACTGCACGACAGCTACGCGCAAGAATGCCTGGAGCTCTCTCTATTTAGTGAATCGCACGAAGGTTGAAGACTCATCTCTTGAGCTGCGCGAGACTGCGCGAGTGCTTAAGACTGAACATCATGAGAACCATGCAAAGTATGCTTTTTTCTCCCTGTTGACATCCATCTGTGCACAAATAGCGCGAGGACTGCACGACCAGTTGGTGTGCTCCCTTCAGAAGCTCGGGACAACTACGCGACGCATTCTTTCTGGTTCAATTGAGCCCTGCGACATTTGTGCAAGGCATTCTTCTTAATTTGTTTCTGCTTTGTTGTGCCTATGCTCCAGCCAATTCTCTGTCTGGGTTCAACCTTCTTTCTTCTGAGGAACTTCTGGGGCAACAGTAGGCCTCTGGGCATGGTTAAGGGCTTATTAGCAGCTTCTGCTTATTACCTACAGGATAGACTTAAAATATATTTATTAAATGATTAAGGGTCTAACAGAGATTAAGTTAAGGGGTGAAAAGTAGTACTTTTTAGGTTTTAACATTGCTCACACCAATGGCACGTCAGGCATCCCTTTCCAGTGGACATTTATGATTTCTCAGAGTTAAGTCTACTCAGTGTTCGGTTTCCCAGGGGAAGGAATTGATTCGAGTGATGAGGAGTGAATTTTGATAGATAGGAGGTTTATCTATTATTATTTTTTGTGTTTTTTTTTTGAAAGTATATATATATATATTTGGAAATTTAGAAATTTGGGGATTTTAACTTAAGATCAATTCGGTGGTAAATCTATGAAAAAAGTGGCCTCCGAGACGTCGCTGAGCAGATCCACCAATATGAGATTTGTGGACTCGACCATTTGTGCAGTTGTCAAGATGACACTTGGTATGCCGGATACTCTGTCTAACCTTCTCGATGAATACTGATGATTGTCTCTTATAGAGGACTACAGTGATTCGCGAGTCGAGAGAGACAAGTTTTAAAATTTTAAATTTTTGACTTTATCTTAGCTAACTATATTTTACAAGGGAATATCGAGTATAGAAGAGGTGTTTACTTTCCTAATTTGTTGTCGATGGGAGGCTTTACCTGTGGTGGGACTGGCTGGCTGTTGCACCCGTGGTTGTGTCGTGATGGGACTATGAGAGGCTCCTCCTTCTGGTTTGAGCCGCCTTTACTTAGCGTGTAAGGTTACATAATGGGACAAAAGTGTCCAGAGGTGAAGTCATTGAAGGGATTTGAGCTCTTTGTGGAAGCATGAGAAATCCCACAACTACCCACATCATTCGTATCAATTGGCTTTGTCACCTTCAGGCTGCTGAGCTTTTATGTAAATTTTTCCATATGAACTCAAAGCCTTCTTGTTGGTGTTTAAGCATTGTCAAGGTGACTTCCTGCGCCGCTTCATATCCCGGTGGGAGTGTCATGATGGAACATTTTGGAGGGGTTTGATTTGCGATGGGACATTAGTTGGCCCTCCTCTTTATTCTGTCTATTGTGCGGGGTCACGCGATGGGACATCAAAGGGTCTATCCTCCCCCTCCACTGATTGTTGTAGTGGGGCTTGATGGTTACAGGTGTGATGGTGTGTCCGGATCGCCTGGCAAGATGTTTACTACGGGACTTGGTAGTTGATGGGTGAGATGGAACGTTGGAGAAGTCTTTCTTCTGTCGACGAGCATATATTTCTGTTGTGGTGGAGTCTGGCGACTGCTGCGTGATGGGGAATTCGGGAGCCGTCATGATGATTGTTGTGGCAAGGCGTTCTAAGGGAGGGTCGATGTTGGTCTGCTTTAGGTGTCTAAATGTTGATATTTTTTAAGTGATGAGATGGTAAAATCATAACACAAAGGTAAAGTAAAATGGCTATGCAATCAGCAACCTAAAGTACATATAGCCTGCAAGATACAGGGCTATTGTAGCAAGTCTTGATAAGTAAGAGTTTATCCCACAGAGAAATTGATCTAGAACCCAAAATGGGCTATAATAGTAGGCCTCCAAATCTGACTACAGATCTGGCAATCCTAAGGAAAGGGAGTTTAGTGTCACAACTACACTAAATTACCTACTAAAAGAAAAGAAATAAAGTGCAGTCCTATCCTAAGAAAGGGTTATGAAGAAGGTGGTGTGTTAAAATAAAGATAAAAGGATGGGAAGTAAGCAGTTTAGGCTAAGGTTAATTCAGTTATGTAACTCAGATTTAGGGTTGTCTCTGTAGCAAATCCTTACTAAAGTGCTATCAAAAACCTCAGCAAGGAAGAAGAATCCAACTTAACCCATGCCATTTAGACTGCTCTTAAGGCTATAATCTGTCCACTTAAATGGTTATAAACTATCCAATAGAGTTTGTCAAATCTCATTGATTGAATCAGAAAATTAACCTAATCCAAAGGAGTAGACTGATCTTAAGGCTATAATCTCTCCACTTAAATGGTCACAGACTATCTAATAGATTTCTTCCAACCAATGAATTAAATCATGCCATAAATACCATTGCAGACACTATGTTTGCCAGACCACAAGAACCCCAGATCTATTACAGATTTGGCAGACATTCATAGGAGCAAACAGACTTTGAAAACTAGGTGGAAACCATAAGGTATCTCAGGCTGAATGAGGATTTAAAAAAAAGCTGATCATTTCTACAAAAGGTCTGCAATGACTCAACTCATAAGTCTGCAATCATTACAGAGAAGCCAGATCTAACATCTGATAGTGGTCAAGTAAAATAGAGGGGAGCCTGTTCCTGCATGACCTCTCACTAGGCTACAAGCTCAAGTGCAGAGGAGAAGAATCCTTCTCAGATCTGTGACCAAGATCCGCCCTAGGGCTATAATCTATCCACTCAAATGGTCACAAGCTATTCACAGAGGCCGCCTTACCCATAGATGATGAGATGGAACATATAAACTGCTACTGCCACCATGGTCCCAGGGCTACAAGCTCAAGCTTCTATGGGCCTTTTAATAAGCTCAAATCCTAAATGCATGCTATATCTTGAATAAAACTACAGGCAAATAGAAAAATAATAGATTAAATAAATATTTAAGGAACAAATTCTATTAATCTAAATTACCAACAATGCAATTTCTCAAGGCAGCAGCCTTGTGCACAACAGCTCTTCACAAAATCCCAATGTTTAAATGACATATTACAAAACTAAATGAAACTACACCTAGTTGCTTACCAAAGATTTAGCCAGCAAGTGCTAGGCTAAGAGAAAAGAAAAATGGAAAAAGAAGTGATCAAACTCTAACCCTAACCCTAGTGTGCTTGAGCTCTCAGCCGACAGAGATTGAAAGAGAGTGATTGATAAATTTTAAGTTATAAGCATAGCTTATATACTCAGTCCTAATGCCTTGGATAAGAGAAGAATAAATCCTAATTTTTCTAGTAGATGTGGCACTGTTACAACCCTTGGATGTCTTGGGCTGTGTGCCTCAAGATCAGTGCCCCAGGATGTGTGCCCTAGACCTAGGGAAATCCCTAAAAGGTCCTTGAGTTAAGATTGAGATGTGGAGAGCCTGAGCTTTACGAGGCTAGCTTCTGAACATTAATTCTCTCGCGTGGCATGCAGAGTAATCGCAAGGTAGAATTAGACTTTAACTGCTGCGTCTTTGGGTAGAAGGATTTTGGATGATTGTGCAGCTGATCTGGCTTTGAATGCACTCGTGTGAATGAGTTTATAGCACTTGCCTTGCTCGCGCAGTAGAGCTTAAGAATCTCCTATCGCGAGGTACTCACGCAGATGGACTTTACATCTCGCTCGGCAAAAGGGTTGAGATTCCAATCACATGAGAGCTGCGCGTGAAAACTTCTGGGTGTCTCTCTCTTCCAGAGCCATGCGAGAACTTCGCAAGGTTGTGACTCTTGTTCGTGCAAATTGGTCTCGTGAGGCAATACGCATGGCTGCTTTAAAGTTTGATCCTCGCGAGAGCTTCGTGAGCTGTATTCCTGGAGGCTTAGTGCGCGACTACTTCGCGAGTTCATTTATGTGTTGATTGCAGCTAAAGTGCACGACTGTTGCGTGAGAGGCTGCTTTGTGATAACCCCTTCATTGAGTTGTGTGACTTCTTCGCGAGCTCTAGTATGCTGCATGTCTTAGCTACGCGAGGAAGCTTTGCTAGTGAATTGAACAGCACGAGGCAGCACCTCAACTGTGCAAGATAGGTCATTTGTTCTTCAGCTGCTATGCACATGCTTCTGTTGCCGCTTCCTCCACTCTCATCTATGCTTGGTTCATTTGCTGAACTTTTGTGGTCCACTACGACATACAAAATAGTCACCATGGTGTGTACCACCATGGTGTTCCATCAATCTTTGGCTCAGATGTCATTCTTGGCTTGAATTTTCTCTCTTCTTGATACCAAAGGCATGGACTTTGTGTTAAGCTGTACAAGTTATTACTAATCTACAAAACAAGCTAAACAAGAGTTATTAGTCAGCTTCAAGGTCTAGCAAGGGCTAGGTTAAGAGGTGAAAAATGGTACTTTTCAGTGAATAGCACACCCTCAAAACTAATCTTTGCTAGTCCCTGAGCAAAGCAAAATTTAAACAGGTACTCTAAGAATGTAAATGTCACTTTCGCAGGGAGCACGGATGCATTTAGCATATGCATCAAGCCTTTTAAACCCCTAGGTGATCCCTAGTGGAGGAGTGAAGTCTCCTGAGGGTTTTCAGTGAAGGTACCTACAAACTTCTCAATGAAACAGTTAATAAAAGTGCAACACTGTGGTTAATCAGTTTGAAATAAATATAGTTCATTCCACCCTTGCTCTGTCAAAATTAAAGGAGTTCCAAAGTAGTGTATGCAAACAGTTTAACACCTCAGTCATACATGCATGCTCATCACCTCCAATCAGCTGAAACCAAGAAAACAATATGTGCAAAATAGTACTAAGCTTACCAGTACATTAAAATTCAAGTTCAAATAATGCCCCAATAATTTCAATCTCGGACCCAATGCTTACCAGGGCTATCTCTCACAAATGAATTTAAGGGTGTATCATTTCACATAAGCTCAAGAGCAGTTACATACCCCAAATGGGTTTGCAAGCATGAGCATAGGTAGTGCTTCTAATTTTTAACATCATAAAGTACTCTCACCATAGATTAAACATTCCTTCATGTTCACATGATAGTTCATTTGACTTTGGATCAATAAGGGCTTTTCATGGGATGTAATGTGGCTTATTAGTATGGGTTGTAAAGAATAAAAGGGGTAAAGAGGGATTCAAAATTAAGAAATCAAGACAGGTAGGAGTTGATTCATGACTTCACTTTCTTCATTTCAGCACAACTCCATCTTCTTTTGAAACTTCAGATCTAAAGTGGCCAACTTCTTCTCTTCTTTTTAACTTTTCCAATGAAATTCTTCTTTTGACTTCTCTTTCTTTTCTCTTCCCCTCCATATATATATATATATATATATTTATTTATTTATTTTATTTTTTATGGTTGCCACACATCTACAACTGCTACTCTGTTATTTACAGATCTCCTCCTCTCTTCTTCTCCTTTCACCAAATGTTAAATTTTACTCACCTATCTTCAACATCCTCTCCTTTACCTTCTAAATTTTTAGAGTGAGGGTAGGGCTGAATCAGGTTAAGAGGTTCAGGTTCAAGTACTTTGGTGTTTGTTGAAGAAAAATGCGGTTTAAGGCTCAAAAAGTGTATGCACAAGGGTAGTTTCACAGGTTTGATCTTTTAGGCTCAAACTGTCCAAATGAAGGCCTTGATCCTTTCTTAGTGTCATGATTATTGTCAAACGCTTCAACTTGGGGTGTCTAACTTCTAGTGAAAAGGGCTTTACTCAGTCAGTCCTTAGAATAGAAAAAAGTTGCCATAGCACTCCTAAAAAAAAAAAAGTTTTACAGGCTCAAAGCTAACTGGGTATGGTCTTCATTGAACTCAAAGGGGTATACTTTCACTTGTTTCTCTCCTTACTGGTTTACTAATTACTGTTAATAGAAAATTTCTTGTTGTTCAACTCATAAAAGTATTGATTTCAAATTATTTTAGTATTAAAAAGGTCTGCACAGTATTTAAATTTCCTCACTTTCAATATTGCTTAGGTGAAGTTTATTCTATTTATTCCTCACTTAGTTAAGATAACTATATCATTGACAATCCTTGCCACACCCCCAAACCTATGAGGAGCAGTGTCCTCACTGATTCAAAGATGAAAGGGCATGTGCAGCAGGGATTATACACAAAAATAGATAGAAAAGAAAGTGAAAGCATTAAAGAAAGCACACACAAACAACTAAAACAAACTAAGCAGATATGAAGACAGAAAGTGGAACATAACAAAAAGAAATATTATTAATACAGTAAAATTTGTACAATGTAAGGGAAAAGAATTACACAAAAAAATAATGCAAAGACATCTTAACTAAGGACAGGTGCATATCTAGACATCCTAATCATTTGTTGGCTTAGTCTTGACTTGGGGTCCTTTCCCTTTTTCTTTAGTAGCAGTAGGAGAAGTAACAGGAGGGGGAGGCTCATTTGCCTGTGGAGGAGCTGTGCCAATTAATTCAGCAAGTTTCCTTTCAAGTATTTTTGCTTTCGTTTTAGCAAGCCGAGTTCTTGTTTCATAGAGCTCCCTGGTGGCCTTTGCGACATCTTTTGAGGTAACTAATCTTTTCTCTAGGCCATCTGCTCTCATCTTCTCTGTTGCTAATGTATGCTTTTCAGCTTCATATTGAATCAAAATCCTACCCCACCCCTTTGATATTCCCAGCAAGTGAACTCAGTGACCAAACTCTATCCGACTGATTTTCTCTTCATAGGGTTGTCGGATGGAAGTTCTGATTATAGCCATGCCTTTAATGACATCATTCTTCAGGTATGGGTTCTCTTGCATGGCATGGAGGAGAGTGGAGTATGGAGGTATGGAGAAGGATGAGGCAGGTAGGATGGGCTGCTGATCACTCGAAGAAGGGCCAGCCAACAAGGGAGAGGGGATGGATGACGTGAATATGGAGGGTAAAGGTGATGGACTGCAGGTTCAGGCTCTGGGTCTGTTTGGGTTGGTGTTGAGGAGGTGGGTATTAAGTCCTCCACATCTATTACAGCATCAGAGGTTGCTACAGCAGGAGGGATAATAGGCAACTGGATAGGGATAGGTTCAGGTTCTGATTTAGGTTTAAGTTTAAGTTCAGTTTGTGTGGAGGCATTCGTAAAGGTAATAGGAGGGATTTCTGGGGTAGTTGCAATGGGTTGGGGAGAAGGAGGTGGAGTAGGTAAATGGGTGGGTGTAGGGATAGGTGGCGATTGTGATTGTGGGGCTAAAAGTGACGTGGCTTGGATAGCTTGTAAGTTGGTTTGGATGGAGGCTTGGTTATGCAGTTGGGAGGTTATTGCGTGATTGTTGGCCTCAATGGATGATTGGGTTTAAGAGTTGGCCAACACTTGGGCTTGAATGGAGAGTAATAGGTGAAAGATTTGGGGTAGAAAATCAAGGATGGTGGGTGGAATTGGTTGAAATGGGGACGTGGGTGCGTGAGTGAAGATGGTGGCCTATGGAGATGGAGGTGTAGGGGCAAATTGATGGGGTTGTGGTGAATCTGGAGGGGGAAAATGTAAAGGGGAGTCTGGGAGAGGTGTGAACTCATAGTTGATGTCTCCTATGATAGAGGACATCATGGCTGAGTATCTCTCTTCTGAAAGAGGGATTTGGTCATGGGTAGATGAAAATGGGATGGATTAGCCTAAAGGCTCACAAGTAACAGCTTCAAAAGGCATGGATGTGTCAATGGGCTGAGAGGGGGTAGTTGAAGAGCTGTGAGGGATTTCAAGGATTTAAGGCTCAGGTTCAGAGGCTTGGGCTGGTGAGAGTGGTGTAGGTCAATGGTTGGGTCTGGGATAGCGAAGGTTTCAGAAATTGGGGTGGTTTAGGATATATATAGGTGGGTTAGGTCCCTGTGTGGGCTTGGGTTAATTATCTTTTCTTTTGATAGGTGGCCTTCACAGGTGGGCTAGGGTGAGTTGGGTAAGTAGGCAAGGGTACAGATATGGTAGCAGTAGGTATGGGGGCTAATGAAGGTTGTGAGGCTTGGGTTAAGGGGGTAGTGGCTGGCATGGAAGGTGAAGGGGTGGCTGATGAGGTAATGGTTGCAGATGTGGAGGTGGTGTTGGCTGGCACACATGAATGGGCTGTCAGAGAGAGGGTAGCAAAGGGTGGAGCCATAGAGGCAGCAACATCAGAGGTTGCTAGTACATCTGCCTTCTTCTTCTTCTCAATGAGAGTGCCATTGATCTCCCATTATTTCTTTCCACAATTTCTGGGGGCCAAGGGGATGGTCTTCTCATCCATTGGAAATTGGTACCCCCCCAATTTCAATATGGCTATAATAAGCCTGCAGTAGGGAAGTGAATGGGGTTTCTTCTTTGTCTTCACCTTCTCAACAATGTCTGTCATCTCTTCAAAAATTAACTTGGCAGCATCTAAGTAGTGATTCTTGTGGAAGGAGAAGAGTGTATTAGCAATAGGTGACCTCCTCTCCTGCTCATGTCCAGAGCAATATACATTTTTCCTCAGCACCCCATCCATAAATCTGAGGTGGGAGTGCATATCTCTCTTCCTGATTGATGCCCCTGATGCAGTGACCCCTCTAGTCAACTCCTTAGCAATTTCTGGGATGGTGGCTATCAAAGGGGGACCCAAGCCACACACAAGGTTGTACTTGGCAAGTATCCCAAGTATTCTAGCAATGGCTACCTTATTGAACAATATCTCAAATTTATCTATTAGCACCAACAATGCTGGGTTCCCATCATCCCCAGTTTTGACTCTAATATTTTGGTAGAACAATTGCACTAGTCTAGGGAAGACTAGTTGCATTGGGAGCCTCGGTAGGGGTAGTAATGTGGCTTTTGTGAGGTACTCCATGGAGGCAGTTGTCTCAGGTAGGTCCTCAAAGAAAGCTTTATCAAAATTTTCTCAGCCTCCAGCTTAATTGCTGTAACAAATTCAGAGGGGACCCTGAGGTATTTATTATCTTCTTCCTCTTCATCCTCAGGGACCTCAGGGGCTACTTCTTTTCTCTTTTTTTGTTTCTTCTTTGATTTCTCAAGGCTTTTGGCAGGTGGGTGCTCTCTAGCCCTCTTCTTAGGAGCAGATTTCTTTTTAATACCTTGGGCATCAGAGGTCACACCCTTTCCTTTCTTCCCAGTGTGCTTAATTTGGGACTCCTCAGTGGGTGCAGTTACCACAGGAATCTCCACATTGGAGGCCTCTACAATTCTTACAAATTTTCTAGTGGCCACAGGGCTTCTAGCAGGTGGTGGGGTTACCAAAGCAAATAAGGTATCTGTGAATTTTGAACCCGTGGCCATAGCTATTCAATTTCTTCAAATTAGGGCTTGAAGCTCCCGGCAGGTGTAATGCACACTTTAGAAATAAAACAAAACCCAAATTGCACCCTACTTACTTTAAATTAATGTCCTATTAAATCAACCGAGAGAGAGTGAGAAATCTTACCAAAGGATAGCTAGGGTTTCACCTTACACGTTGCACAAATGTTCAAATCCCCCCAAACCTAGCTCAAAGTGACCAGGAGGTGATGGGGAGTAAAATGGTATGAGAAAACTAGCTGAGGTTGAGTGGAATGGGTTTTATAGAAGAAGGGGGAAAAGAGGGAGCTCATAAATGCGCAGTGGAGGCTAGGGCAAAGAGAAATAAAATGATGAGAATGGAGAAATTGCTGGGTTTATAGGGCTGAACCCACGGTTCATGCAGCTGTCGCCAGGTTCTCACAAAGTATAATTATCGCGCAATACATAGCTAACCTCACGAGAAGTGCTATCGCGAAGAAGGATAGAGCCTCGCAGAATAGATTTAGAAGATTTATGTGCCTCATGAGTGTTGGTGCGCACTTTTTCTGGGTTCCTCTCGGCTCCCATTGAATAAGTGGCTTCCAATTCTGTCCTGTTGGACTCTAGCGATGCGATGTATGTGATAAAGTGAGGATAAATAGTAAAAAGAGGAATTTCCTGGGATGATTCCTAGTTGATTTGCGATCGCCAGTAGCAGATATATATCGACGCTGCAACACGCCAATGATCACGCTTTTAAGCAGGTGTGGGTTACTTCTATACTGAATCATCTACCTGCGAACGTCAGCAGTAGTGTCCTTTTTTAATTAGATAGTTTCAGCTTTCTTTTTAGTTTTCCTTGTTAGTGTTATGGTCGGTTTAGATTCCCTTTTTTGTTGTGAATTATGATTAGGTGAGCTTATTATGACAGGTCATTATAGTGTCCTGATGCTATCAGGAGTCCAATCATTTTTTAGTTTCTCAGTATTATTAGGAGTCCAATTAATATCAAAGTCTTGGCTCTACTAAGAGTCCAATCAATTCCAGTCTCCTATTGGTACTAGGAGTGCATGTGCATCAGTTCCAATAATATTGCAATTAAATAAAAGAGTTCAATTGTATTGCAATTCTATATGAAGCAGGTATACTAATCGTATTGCTATTATAAATAAAGCAATTTAAGTAGTCTTACTAGAATTCTAATTAAAGAAGACACAAAAAACTAATTTTACTATGACTCTGATTAAAGCAATAAATCAACTTACTAAAATATAAGTAAATAATTGATGCAATAATATTAATTTTTGTTATTTTTGAATCATAATCTATGGATTGGTTATGGCGAGAATCTAATGAATAATAAGTAAATTAACTTTCCTAAATTTTGATTTAAGATAATAGACTAACTAAACTGGAATACTAAATTGAATCAAAGCAAATAATGATATAGAGGCCTACTAGATGCAATTAATCGATTATACTATAATAAAAACTAATTAAAATTGACTAAGTAATCCTAAGCAATCTAAAAAAGGAAGGTTGGGCCCGCTATGCTAAGAAGGATTGGCCTCGTTCCTGAGTACCCTTCGTAAGCTCCCGTGGGCAAATCGGATGGCTGAGATAAAAGATAGATTGGTATTTGAATAATAAAAATATATATATTTTTGGAATAGAATTTGAGATTATAATAGGAAATTAAATTAAGAGACTAAAGTTATGAACTGAAATTTATAGTTTTGGATTTTTTTGATGGTATGAAAATATAGAATTAAATTATAGATTAAAATTTAGGACTGAATTTGGGTCCGAAATTAGAAAAATCAAAGTAGTATGATTAAGGACCTGTTCGTAACTCGAGAGTCGTAACTGAAATTTATGATAGGACAGTAGATTATGATTTTGGAGTAGAATCAAAGTATAAAGTCGGTGGATCGGGCCGTTAAATTAAGTACGGGCTCTGGAAATAGGGAACTAGAACCAGATATAGAGAATTTTGGTCTGAATAGGGTGCTACGATCTAAAAACTTGGAAATTGAATTGATGAATTAAACTAAGGGAAATCCTAAGTCTAAAATAAAAGTAAATTCGTACCCTAGGTTCGGGGCTGTGTGTGAGAAATCTCAAAGTTCGAATATTAAAATCATGGCTAATTTGCTCTGGGGATCCGTTCTCGGAGCTCTCTGGTTTCAGATTTACGGTCTCTCCTCTCTGAATTTTGCAGCCTCTCATGTTGTGTGTTCAAAGAGGATACTATGGTCTAAAAATTAGAATCGGGGCTGCGGTGAGAAATCTCGGAGTATGAATATTAAAATCATGGCTAATTTGCACTAGGGATCCGTTCTCGGAGCTCTCTGGTTTCAGAATTTACGCTCTCATTTCTCAAAATTTGCAACCCCCTTCTCTCTCTTTGAGAAAAAAGCTTTTATAGGTTTTTATTCAATTACGCGCCGATTTTTGGACATTTAACTGAATTGCGTGCCATTTTTCTGGCACTTAATGGCTTTGAGTCGGTCACCGACTCAGTGAGCGACGGGCTGAATTACTCAGCGGGTTTCCTAGTCCTAACAAAATCAGGACTAATTACGCACATGGTGGGACGCGCGTAATCTGATTAAGCGTGTTACCTGAAGCGCTTAATCAAGGAAACATAGGAGTCAAGGGTAGGAGACTAGGTCGGGCATCGGCCAATTGCACGCTAGTGGTGTAGCGCTCAATCCGATCATGCTATATTTCCAGGTGCTTAATCGAGTCTCAAAACGGTCTGTGAAAGGAAGGTTGGTCTGAAAGGGGACTGATCGCACGCTTGTGGTTCTGTGCGTGATTGAATTACGCACGAGTTTTTAGGCACTTAATTTACGGTTGTCCAGGTATGGTCTCAAGATGGAATGCAAGACTATTGTTTCAGTCTGCATTCTGACTATATACTATTGCTTAATATATAGCCTCCCTACGATGGGATATGAGCCATAAAGCTATTGTTTCAGCCTGTGTTCAGCCATGTACAGTTGCATAGTCCCATGCCGAGAGTTAAAAAGGTCAAGGGTGGACGAAACAAATTCATGTACTCCGAGAGGGCGAAATGAGAGTGTCTACAGATGCCCCTCTTCGGTGAACTCTTGCGAAGTAAGAACGCATCAAAGAAGTAGACACCCCTCATTCGAGGTGTCTTCCCATTTCTTGAGAATTCATAAATGTGAATTGGTGATGCTGACATGGCAAGCTTGGCTTTCTTATCTATCAGCACAAGCTAAAATGGAGCATTTAAAGGGCAAATGGTAGCTGTCGAAGAGCATATTCCAGGTCTGTGGGTGCATGGCGCATCCTGTCGCATGGCGTGAGCTAATAGAGAGATTTTAAGCAATCGAGGTATCGGGGCATCAATCAAATGTCTAAAACAAGGTCCAGGGACCGATAATAAAGAGATAAAATAGTATGTAGTATCGAGAGCTTTTGCAAGTCATGTCAGACCCGGCGCGTCATTGCTCACACCAATGTGCGTCAGGCATTCCATTTCCAATAGGCATTTGTAAGTTCTTAGATTGAGTATACTCATTATTTGGTTTTTCAGGGGAATGGTTGATTTGGGCTGGTAATTGAGGTAAATTTTGTGAAGTGTGCTCAGTCGAATTCTGTGCAGTGACATATGCGCTCGATTCATCTGGAGTTTTTTTTTTTTTTTTTTGCCTCTGAACAAGTGATCTTGCGTAGTGGCGTATGCGCTTGATTGAGAGTTCAAAGGGCTTTGGGATTTAAAGGTCAAGGTTAAGTGTAGTTGGTTGTAGTATTTAAAAAAAGGTGGGTCTGGTCTATATATTTTGTTCATTTTGTTCTTTTTCTTTTTTGTTTTTCTTTTTTTTTCTTTATAAGTAAGAGAAGAAAGATTTTTGAAATAAAAGATTTTAGAATGAGTAAGGGATTTTGAAATTATGGGGATTTTAACTTACGATCAATTCGATGGTAAAACGGCAGAAAATGTGGCTTCCGAGATGTCGTTGAGCAGATCCACCAGTACGGGATTTGTGGACCCGACCGTTCATGTGGTTGTCAAGATGACACTTAGCATGTCGGATATTTCATCTAACCTTCTCGACGAATACTGATAATTGTCTCTTATGGGAGGACTACAGTAATTCACGAGTTGAGAGAGATGGGGTTTGAAAACATTTTGACTTAATCATAGATAATTATAATTTAGAGGAAATATCGAGTAATTGAAAAAGGGTAGTACTTACCTGGGGGTGATACTTACCTGAATTGTGCGGTGAGACCTTAGGAATATTGTAACATTGGTACTTTGGTAGTATTGTAGTGTCACGACAGGACTTGGTGGCTATCATTATAATGCAATGTTCCAGGTGTAATGTTGTAGTAGGGTATCATTTTTTTTTTCTTTTTGCTTGTTGCTTAAGCGATGGTTGGCGGTTCTCAGCATGATGTCGCGATGGGGCCTTAGTGATCATAGCGGTTCCGCAATGGGACATGAAGATATTGCTGGGATGTTCACTTTGTAGCTTGGCAATAGTGAAATGTGATGGGACATGGGAGTAGTTCCACGTCTTCCTGCCTTTCTGTTGCAGTGGAGTCTGGTGGGTTTGTGGTGGGCACTTGGGGAGGAGGCTCTTTGTTTCGGCGATGGGACATGCTCGTGCTTTCTCCCTTTCTTCTTTTAGTGTGACCAGTGTTGTTTGAATGATTTTTTTTTGTAGTGGTGTCCACGATGGGATGTGAGCTAAGCGTTATGTTGGGTAGGGTGTTCGTGTGACAAGTGTGTCTAGTTTCTTTCTTTGGCAGATCTTGGGTTCTGGTGAGATTATGTTGTGGTTGCATTGTAATTGACTTAGTTTTTTTTTTTGTATTTGCGTTCTCGGGAGATTTTTTTTTGGCTTTTCGCAATGGGCCATGAGGGCATGGCTACAATTTTGCGATGGGACTGAATGTCAGGGTGGTATCATGTGTGTGTGTTTTCATTGTGGTGGGACGTGCTTGATTGGCTGCATGACGGGGCGAGATGGTTTTGATTAAGATGAAATGAACGATGTGGTGAGGGTGTGATGGCATCACGTGGGGTATACATGTTTTATCTGTAATAGGGCCAGAGGCATGGTCAACGTTCTTTTTTTTTGTTATGCGATGGGACAACAGCGAGTGACGGTCCCTTTTCACTCTGACTGGCTCATGAGGCTATGCGATGGGGCAAAGGGGACTCTCGTTCGTGAAGGGGTAAATTTCGAGCAA
Organism: Chloranthus sessilifolius; assembly: GCA_021018995.1. Lineage (NCBI taxonomy): Eukaryota > Viridiplantae > Streptophyta > Magnoliopsida > Chloranthales > Chloranthaceae > Chloranthus > Chloranthus sessilifolius. The sequence continues at coordinate 85,364,549 of CM037594.1, read as the reverse complement.
AATCAAGAATTTAGCGCCTGACATCAGTAGCTTAAACTGATCACGCGCCCGATTTCAGGCATGTGATTCAGGGTATAAGGGTAGTATTTATGCGTGTTTAGGTTAACCTGTGATTGGATTGCACGCAATGATTCTTGCATGCGATCGGAGAGTTACCATGTCATCAGACGGGAGACTTTTCGGTCTTGCACGGTTACTGTGATGTTTAAACCGATTACGCGACATAGCAGGGGCGCGGGATTGGAGAGTTACCAGGTCACTATGCGGGGTGACCTTTCACATTGAGTATCAACTATTTGTCATTCAATTGGATTGCGTGGTCTGTAGGAAGTGAGGGATCGGGAGGTCGTGCTATCTTTGCGGGTGACAGTTGTATTGCACACCTGGTTAGGAGCGTGGGTTTTGGATTGGGGGCTATGTGTGTAGCACGTGATTAAATTAAGCACATTTTTCCACGTGCGTGATCAAGGCCATGTTCTATGTAAGCGGGGGAACTTCATTTGCTTTTCATTCTCGAGTTTAGTCTCGAGTCTTGACTTTTTTGAGTGTTCTAGCATTCTGAGATTCGTGTTTCAGCGATATTGAGTGATCTAACCGTCAGATTGGGATAAGGTTTCTTCCTATATTCATCATTTTGTGTGATCTTTGTCCTAGTGTGATGTCGGGGGATAGTATTGTTCTGAGAATGGGCAGTATTGGGAATGAGGGCACCGATCTTCACACCATTCCATTCTAGGGAGCAGTGAAGGCAGCGTTGATGGGGCAGCGACGGAGGAAGTGAAGATGGCAGGGAGAGGAGGTGCTGTAAATGGAGGGATGCACTCCCTAACCCATTTTTCGTCTCTTCTGCTAGTGGCTCGTTTAAGTTCTCCAAGTCTGGTGGCAACATTTTTGAAGCCTCTGATTGAATGTTCTGCTCCTCGCTTTGTATCTTAGATTTTAGGTTTTCGTTTTGGGTTGTAATTCCGAAGGTATGCCTCCGGCGATATTTATAAAACTTTAAATTAGAAATAAAAGGGCTTTTTTTTTTTATTCCTTATATTGTGCAGTTGGTTGGCTTGAATTTTGGCTGATGGATTAATTGGACTTATCTGCTTTGTCGTAGTTTTAAGATTTGAGTCAGCTTATAGTTTTAAAGTTCGTTATGGGAATGACCCAAGGTTTATTCATTCATCCTATTAGGTCCTACTTAGTAGGTTCACTTGATTTTTATCAGGCTTGTTTGTGGCATTTTTTTTATCTTATTATGCTCATTTATTGATTTAATTTATCGATGGATTAGTTGGATTTATTTTATTTATTTTAGGATTTAATTCAGTTTAGGGTTTCACTCCGGATTTATTGAGGGTTTATCTCAAGATTAATTTATTTTATTGAGTTTTGTTTAGAGGGTTTACTTGGTTCTGATGGGTTTGTTGGGAGCATTTCTTTTTTTGGTCCCAAACAAGTCAGGGTCTTGTTCTAGAAAATTATACTTTTGTTTAAAGTTTAAAGTATTTTTTTTTAGTCTTTTTATTTGATTTGAGATGACACTTGTTAAAAGCTTATGAATTTAGGGTTTAATTTAAAGTTTCTAGATGGGTGTTAAGTATTTGAATCCTATTGGCCTATCTAGACTTGAAGAGTTTATTGTTTAGAGGGGCAAGTGTTGTGTAATTATTGGTTCATCCTAGTTGTCATGGATCGTGGTCTTTTAAAGGGGTATGTGTATGGTTTTGGCTCCAATCAGCTTGGTAGGGGATTCAGATGTGTGGCATTTGTTAGTTGGTGATTCAAAGGACATAGTTTATAAATGTCTGAGTCTGAGGTTTTGGGTTTGAATATTTTGTTCTCTTATTTCAAGTTTAAAGTTTGAAAGTTTTCTCCCCCTTTTTTTTTTGGGCATCTTGTGTTTGTAATTTTTGGGGCATTTCTGTTATTTATTTATTAATGTCTTTTATTCCTTTCTGTTTCGTATCCCAAGTGTTGGACCCAATGGACTGTGCTTATTAAGCGGATGATGAGAATGGACGAGATTGGGAATTCAGAGTGACACTAGGGTTGGTGCTATCAATCCAACTCGAAGTGCCACCCCATTGGGGGAAGAGAAGGAAGAGAAAAAGGTGGTAGAGAGGGAACCCAAGGATAAGGCAAGGTCAGAGTTCTCGTGGCCAATGCCTATGTTTCCTCGGTAGGCTCTGCGGATTCAATGTTAGTTGCTCCTCATTTTTTAATGTGTCCAAGGGGAGCTTCCAACAACGGATCCACAGGTCCTGGGTGGCTTTCTGTGAGCCACTCTTCGTTTCCTATCAGTTCGGGGCAAGGGGAAGAGGCTATCACAGTTAGAATTTTCTCAGGGCGCTTTCCTTCTCCGGGCTTCTCTGAGATTTCTAGTTTCCCAAATAGATCCAGATTCAGGCATTGCCTGAACGTGCTGATTTTAAGTTTCTTATTTTGAGTTGTATATTCAGAGGGTATACCCTCGGTGTATTTTCTAATTATTTTATTGATCTATAAAGTGGTTGTGTTCTCTATATCTTGTCTTGTTTTGGTTCGACTTTCTCGGTATCGTGTTTGACTCATGTGATGTTTATTTATTTGGGTTTAGTTTAATTTAAATTTATTAAATTCAGGGAGCACCAGGTAGTTTCTCCTTTTTTTTGTGTTTTTTTTTTTAGCTTTAACTTAAGGGATATAGAAGCGTTGGGGGGCATTTTTGTTATATGTATATTTTTGTTAGAATGTATGAAAGATGGGGGCTACCTATTCTTTTTGGTGTAATTCATGAATGTGAAGGAGAGTGCATTTCTGTTGTACGGTCTTAGTCTTGGGGGGCTCTCCTTTCCTTTCGAGGCGCATGTTTCTTTAAGTTAGAAGTGTTTTTGGTGGTTTTCCCAAGGGTGTAATTCAGGTCGATAGTAAATGTCAGGAATGCCCTAATTTTGGGTTTTGGCTTATGTCTTGAGTGTGAAAATTTTATTTCTAGGCGCTCTCAGTAACGCACGTGATCAACCGGTCGAATAGCTGTGAGAGGGCGGCAGACCATTTGCGCGCTCATCAGTGAGCGTCTGATCCAAATTAAGTGTTTTGTGAGTGGCGCGTGATTCGTTTGAGCATTTTGTTTCAAGCGCGCAATTCGAGCAGCTTCTATAAATAGTTCAAAACTTCTCATATTTGTCACGCAATTCATTTTAGTCTTTGATTTTCTTGTTTCCTAGTGTCTGTGTGCTCATTTTTTATGTTTTTGTGATATCCTGTGATCCGATCGTCCGTTTCGGGTGTCGTTTCTTCCATTTTCTTTAATTTTTTGAGCTCTTCGTATCGGATGGAGGGTGATGGTGTTGGTAGGCCAGAGCTCACTATTTCTGAGTTAGAGGGGATGTTGATGAGCAAGGGGGGTGAGAGTTCGAGGGCACAGGCTAGAATTGTTGCCATAGAGGCGGATATCAGGGAGATGGTCGCGGAGAGAGTCCCCGAGGGTGACCGGATGGTGGTCAAGGAGGAGGTACCCGAGGCTGAGCCAGGGGTAGCCGACGAGGAGGGCGATAAAGTTGAGGGTGAGCAGGGTGAGGAGCAGCCAGGCGCTGAGCCTCGAGATCGTAGGCATTATCCACTAGAGGATTTCGTTGCCAGAGGTCAGGTAGGTCCCTGTAAGCAAGAGTTCTTCCATTTTCTTGAGCATTTAGGCTATTACATAGGCTCGTTAGAATTTGTAAACCATTCTAATTTACGTCAAACCTGCATTGATTATGGGTCGTGTTTACCTATGTATTATGACAGCATGTTGTATTTAGTTGTTCTTATCATATTTTGTGTGTTCATTGTATGTTATTATTATGTGGTTTGGGCGTATGTCATCTGCTTTGAGCTTTAAATTTGTTTTTCTTTCGTCATAGGTGTGAATTAGTCTTTTTGTCATTATTTGTGTTTCATTCAATAAGAGCCCCCGCAATTGGCTATCAGCACGACACGGACCGAGTCTCATACTTGGTACCGTGCCTTGCTGGAGTTTCAGCAGGAGCGGTTGGTGTCCTACGGGTTTGGGATGATTTTGGAGTTGGAGCCTTTTCAGGTTGATCGGGGCTTGATCACGGCGATTATAGAGGTGGAGCGAGAAGCATCAGGCGCTTCTTTTTCCAATCGGTATGATGCTGCTGACCCCTGAGGACTGGGTCTACATTACTGGTCTTCGTTTTGAAGGTGAGTCGATCACGGGGTGGATGGCAGGGAGTTACTTAGAGGTATGTGAGGAGATCCTGGGTGTGCCTTATAGGTTGAGTGGATCGGGCCAGGTGTTGTTTAGGTCACTTGGTTTTTTTGTACGTTCGCGAGTGGGTTTACCCCTCCGAGGCGTCATTCGGAGGCAGCAGTGCTTTACGAGGCACATTGTGTGAGAGTGATGGGCTAGGAGCCCGTGATCGAGCCGGGATTGGCAGCGGATAGGGTGCTCTGAGCATTTTTGATGCACTTCTTGGGCGCAGTACTTTTCTCTTCTTCGACTCGGGGATGCGTCATCGGGTTATTTTGATGATTCTGGGAGATTTAGACCGAGTCCCAACCTACTCGTGGGGTGCGGCTATGTTGGTGCATCTCTACGAACAGTTTTACCATCGGGTCAGGGGATAGCATCGATTGGAGGTTTCCTCCCGTTTCTCTAGGTGAGTTTTAGTTACATTGGTATCGTGGTGACCACTTTTTTTTAACCTTTGGTCATAGTGACGATCTTAATGTTTGTTGCGTGTAGTCATTATTATTATGTTATCATTTTCAGTTTTGGGCATACGATCATTTCGCTTTTCTGCGCCCGGAGGTTCCGTCGGAGATTTCATTCATGTTCTCATGAATGCGGGTGTGGAGGGAGGCATTGAGGGGTCGTCGCTGATCGACTGACCTTCAGACTGCACGAGGCCTCTTCGAGGATATACACGCAGGGCAGGTATGTATATGGCATTTATGTTTTCATTTGACCTCATCTGTTTTTTGGTGACCCTTAGGATTTGCTCATGGATTGATTTGTTCCTTTGTATAGGTGATCTGGAGACCTTATGATGGGGCAGAGGACGTGGGTGAGGCGGTGATTGAGTCCTGTCAGCTCTTCTTCGATGTGGACATATGGGTCCATTGCTTTGAGTGAGTGGAGAGGATCCACACCTCTTGGGTGGTACGGCAGCTGGGACTCGATCAGGGAGTCCCTCTGGTGACTAGCCACAGGGTGGCAAAGAGGATGACCGGCCCTCCAGGCCGAAATTTGATGAGCGAATGGCGCTCCAGATAGCCAATTTCAAAGCTAGGGGGATTAGAGTCACGGGGGCGCGTGATGGGGCTGATGTGCGGGAGTATAGGTGGTGGTTTGGCACTTTGGGTGGTGGGCGTCTCTTCACGCATCCTTTTCATGGTAGGGGTTCTTTAGCTGTCGGCGGGCTGAAGTCGGCGTCGGCACTGAGGGAGAGGTTGGTCGCATTAGAGGAGGGCCACCTCACGGCGAGTGTGCGAGGAGCATTGGACGCCCTCCATAGGGTGATGGAGCAGATGGGGCCTGCTCCTTGTCCTGATGAGGAGATGTTGCATTCTTTGACCGAGTCAGTTGCCAGGGCCAGGGTGGCGGAGGATGAGTTAGGAGTTCGACTAGCAGAGGCTCATCAGCTTCTGGTGACTTAATTTACTAGTTTTAATTCATCCATGCATTATATTGGTTTATTCTGGTAATGTTTTTAACATAGTGGTCTTGTTTTTATCACGACTAGTCTGAGAGAGAGTCTGAGGTTGCTCGCCAGGCGGCAATGATCGAGCTGTTGCGCGGCCAGCAGCAGGCGGGTCACGCAGTGGAGGCTAGTTTACATTCAGAGATTGAGCGATTGATAAGTACCTTGGATTGGACTTATTAACTATTGACGGTTCGAGGATCCTTACTAATGTTGGCATATTGGTAGCATTTCTAGATAGCAGAGCTTTTCGCTGCAGGGGCTTCGGCTCAGGCATTTAATCCTTCCTCAGTGGCTTCCTCCAGTCGAGAGGATCCAACAATAGCTCGTCTGTGATCTGAGTTGGAGCATTGGGTAAGTTCCATCACTCTTCAATTTACTTGTGTTACTATACTAGGTTTGTTAGGCATTATTATTATGTTGGCTTGATGGTTTACTAACGTGTGCCAGTGATTCAACGTCGAGTTGCTGAGGACTTGCAAATGAGGGAGGCGATCGCCGCCTCTCTACGTTTCGAGAGTCAGGTATGGTTTAGTATAATTTAGTTTGGATTATTCATTTCTATTTATTCTAACGCGTTCATATTGGCTTATCGTTTGTTTTTTTGTTGTTGTTCAGGCAGTTCCGGACTCCGCTCCTGAGGCTCCTCCTTAGGGGTCCGTTCCTATCCCTACCTTGGTATCTTTTAGTTATTGGGTTCGTAAATTATTTATTATCATAATATTCGTCTGATGCGTTTGTTTATTCTTGTTATAGCCATCTGCGTTTGCCCTCCCTCGGGTGCCATCTGTTAATCCTGTGACTACGGAGATAGTTGAGAGACTCCTCGGAGAGAGGCTAGATCTGGTATATATGTATTTTTTATTTTGGGTTTTTTTGTTGTTCATATATGCATATGTTTGCTTCTTCTGATTTAATAGAGTTATATAGGTTCGTCAACTCGAGGGGCACGGCTAGAGGCAGCACGGGCGCGCGCCACTCCGGAGGCGAGACGGGTCCTCGGAGAGGTGGAGAGTCGTGAGGATCTTCTGGTCAAGATGTTGGTCACACAGAGGATCTAGCGGCAGCGTGTTGGACAACACGGGTAGAGATGTAGGTATCCCTGGATCGATTACAATATCGCCTGACGAGGGGCGAGCGGGGGTCACACAGGTCGGCTAGTCATCATGAGGGGTCGGAGTCGAGGGCTACGAGTTCTTCAACTGGGCAGTCATGTCATACCTCTCGCAGTCACGACAGGAGCGATAGTCGTGAGGATTCCGTTGTTCGAGGGAGTCATGCGAGGCTTCCTCCTCATTCTCAGTCAAGGCGGCCAGTCAGTCAAGCCAGTGAGGGGGGTTCAGTGGCGGGTCCTCACCGTTTAGAGGTTTCTAGGACTTCCGGTGCCGGGATTGTATTTTCAGATGATCAGTCTACGGACCTCCGAGCTTACGATATCGGCGATAGTGGCGCTCGTCCTCCTCAGTGACAGCGTAGGGATTAGGGGTGTGTGTGTTTGTTTATATTTGTTGTATGTACATTGTATATAGGGGGAGTGTCCCTAGTGACAAATGTGAAGAAAAAAGAAAGGATTACTTTTTTTATATATGTCTATATATATATAGGGATTTTTGGTTCAGATGTATCTAATTTGCTTCTCCTCCTTTGATTACCTTTTGGTGTTTTCTTTTTGCCTTCTGTGTCGTTAGCCATCGTTGGGACTTTAATGTTTTCTAAGCTGGTTTGAAGGTCGCTCTGTGTCTGCACATGTAAAGGTAATGCTATCAGTAGTTTTGTTCCCCCCCTTGCCAGTTGTCAAGGGAGAAAATATCTCAGACCGGGGTCTGGTGATAGAAAGGTGGATATAAGCCTCTTTTCTTTTTCTTTTTTTCCTTTTTTTTTCTTTTTTTTCTTCTTCTTTTTTTGACTTAATAAATAGTGCAACAAGGAAATCAAATGACAATAAAAATAATGACAAATAAAAATAAATAATAAATTTTTTTTTTTAAATGCCCCAACGTAGAAGCGTGGTTGAACTTGCAGTACGGTATTTTGATAGTGCTCTCTAAGCAGTATCTTCATCATTGCTCATCTTTTGGTGGTCGGGTCGGCGCTTTCGATATAGATTACCTTCTTTTTCCATAAAAAAAATGCCCCAGCGTGTGGATGCAATGGAGCTTCCCTGGGCCTTAGATAAGCATTTTGGGTCTATAAATAGTCATGGGTAATAGGTGAATTAGTCTTGCAAAAAAGTGCATCAGTACTGTCTCTGAACCAGGGGGAGGTCCTTCAATTAATAGCATACAGGGGTCTATCTTAGGGTATTGATCATCCTATTCCGTAGTTATTCGGGAAAAGCATGGTAAGTATAATGGGTGATTGCATCAATCGTCATTCAGTGGTTTTCAGTTTCATTCCTAGGAATATCCTGTGAAGTCTCAGATTCATCGTCCCCAAAATAAAACTAGAAGGGGAGAGGTAAGGCTTAGTGATATGGGGAATAGTTCGTAACTGATACCTTTTCAAAAGGGTAAGTAACCATCTTCTCCTCTGAGGGGTATGGAATGCCATGATCGAGCTCTTCGTCATGTTTCGGTACCATCGAAATCTCGCATTCTATGGCTAGCAGGGGTTTCTGCTCCTCTCGCCACCTTACGACGACATCTAGTAGTATGAGAATATCAAGGATGCCCTCGCAGCTTGCTTATACACTTCCAGTAAAGTTACTGGAGATGTCCTCATGGCCTGCTTATGCTTCCTGGAGTTCATTGACTTGTTCATTCATCGTGATGCTCTCGCTCGATATTTATTTTTTGTGTACATTTTTTTTTAAAGTATCTTGCTGGCGCAAGAATGACGAGTTTCGATCGAACCTAACATCTTTATTTTTTTTTGCTCTAACGTCTCCTCCAATGGCGGGGATAGGGAATGAGAATCGAGTGTTTCTTATGCTTTTGAGAAAAAAGTTTTAGGTAGGTCACTAATCCTTCAATCAAATCGCCCGAGTGTAAATGGTGGCCGACAAGTCAAAGATTTTAAGGATATTCTGAGGATTGAAGACATACGACCAATGGATGGGTCATGATGACTACGGAAATGATAAGTATAAGTATTTTAACCACAGGATATGATGACCATAGGACTAAGGATAGTATTTTCTAAGGTATATGGCATTCCATGGGCTAGAGAGCTCTTTCCCATCTTGGTTCGCCAATTTGTATGCGTTTTCAGGGTATGCAGCTGCTATAACATAAGGGCCTTCCCAGTTTAATTTTAATTTTCCTTTTGGATGGGCGTGTCTGGAAGGCATAATTTTCTTTAAAACTAGTTCGCCAATGTTAAAGGTTCGTTCAAGGACTTTCTTATTGTAGGCCCTAGCCATTCTCCTCTGATATACCTAAGCGTGATCAGCTACCCTTAGGCATATTTTATCGAGTCGCTCTAATTGAGTAAGTAAGGCAATTCTACTCTCGTCTAAGGATAGCTCATCGTCGAGTTGGATGTGTAAAGATGGGACTTATATCTCATATGGTAGAACTGCCTCCATCCCATAGGTGAGGAGGTAGGGAGTTTGACCAGTGGTCATGCGAATAGAGGTCCTATAGGCCCAGAGTTCTTTTGGTAATCACTCGGGCCAGTCGGCTCCATTGCTTGTTTCCACGGTTCATTTTAGGATTTGAATCAATGTCTTGTTCATAGCTTCTGCTTGTCGATTGCCTTGAGGGTAGAATGGCGATGAGTGGTACAAATCAATGCCGTATTTCTTGCATAACTTCTTCATCTTTTCTGTAATGAACTGCGGTCCGTTGTCGGTGATGAACATTCTGGGTACTCCAAATCGGGTAATGATATTTCGAACTATAAACCTCGCGAGCATCGAAGCGGTGATTCGGACATAAGACTCGGCCTCGGCCCATTTGGTGCAGTATTCGATTGCTGTAAGTATGAACGCATGCTTGTGAGTATTCCCAACGGTGTCTGTAAACGGTCCGATGATGTCGAAGGCCCACACGAAAATGGCCACGGCGAAGTCATGGTGTTTAGTGCAACTAATGGAGCTTTGATAAGTGCAGTGTGCTCTTGACATTGTTTGCAGGATTGAACGTAGAGGTGGCAGTCTCTCATCATCGTCGGCTAGAAGTAGCCTTATCGTGTAACTTGATCGGCGAGTTTTTGTCTATCAGAGTGGGCACCGCAGGTGCTAGCATGTGTTTCTCGGATGATGTATTGTCCTTTGACAATCATAATGCATCACAGCAGTACTCCTTTAGCGAAGACTTCGTTGTATAATGTTTCGCCGAGTATACAGAATCAGGCGCACCGGTTTCTTATAGTCTTTCATTCGATCTTTGTGGCATATGGGAGAACATGTTGATGTTTCAAGAAATTTCAGATATCAAAATACCATGGCTATCCGTCGTCGGTTGGTGATTTCTCAAATCAGAACGTAGCGACTTCGGTTTCTATTTCAGCGTGATTTTCTAGAGTGATTATTTCTTTTGATTCCGTGCTGGCAGGGAGAATTGGTAGTTCCCTTGTAACGGTCCATGCTACTTTGTGGCGAGTACTATTAATCTTTCAATGAAAAAGGTCTTGATATTTTGGCCGATAGGTATCTGGATGACAGAGGCTAGTGTGGCTAAGGAATCTACTAACTCATTTTCTAATCTAGGGATGTGTGTGAAAGAGATCTTTTCAAATTTCTTCACCAAATATTGAGCAGTCTCTAGGTATGTCATCAATCTGCTTTCCTTAGTTTTCCATTCTCCTATGACTTGTGAGATTACTAGTTTAAAATCGCCTATGGTCTTTAACTGTTTGACACCTAATTGTAATGTTGTCTGCAATCTAGCTATAAAAGCTTCGAATTCTGTAACATTATTGGTAATTGAGAAGTCTAATTGAAAAGCTTTGGATATCACCACTCCTTTCGGGCTTAGAAGGACTATTCTGATGCCCTTCCCTTTGTGATTTAGAGCACCGTCGAAATAGAGAGTCCATGAGGTTTTATCGGACTCTTCGTTATGAATTATGAGTAAGTCTTCATCGGGGAAGTTCGCATGTCTAGGTTCATCATTTGAGAGTGAAAGATCTGCGAGGTAATCTGCGATGGCTTGCCCCTTGATTGACTTCTGGGTGATGTAAGTGATATCGAACTCTTGTAATAGCATATGCCAGCGGGCGATCTTCCCTGTTGTGGCGGGCTTTTCGAATATGTACTTCAGAGGATCCATTAGGGCTAGCACTAGTATCTTATGCGCTCTGAAGTAATGTCATAATTTAGTTGAAGCCCATACCAATGTGAGGCATGTCTTCTCCATAGGGGTTTACTTTCGTTCGTATTCAATCATTGTTATGCTAAGGTAGTAAATGGCCTTCTCTCTCTTGCCATCTTCTTCATATTGCCCTAAGATTGCTCCCATCACTTTATCGTTTGCTGAAAAGTATAGGATTAGGTCTTTCAGAAACTGGTGGTGATAGTATTGGCTAGTTAAGGAGGTATTTTTTAATGTTATCGAAAGCTCGCTGGCATTGGTCATCCCATTTGTACTCAATTCCTCTTTTAAGTAGTTTGTAGAAAGGATCGCATCGGTCTGAATGCTGAAAGATAAATCTCCTGATGAATTATAATCTTCCTATCAAACCTCGTAATTCCTTAATATTACTGGGAGGTGGCATCTCTAAAATGGCTCTCACTTTCACAGGTTCGACTTCAATCCCTCGGTTGCTAACTATAAAACCAAGTAATTTTTTGGAGGTGACTCCGAAAATGCATTTCTTAGGATTCATTTTTAGTTGATATTTCTTAGCTCTCTATAGTACTAACCGAAGGGCTTCAGCATGTCCTACTCGCGTCTGAGACTTTACTAATATTTCATCGACATAAACTTCTACACACTTATGCATCATGTCGTGAAAAATAGCCATCATGGCGCGTTGCTATGTGGTTCCTACATTCTTGAGCCCAAAAGGCATGACGACGTAGCAGTAAGTTCCCCATGGTGTGGTGAAGGCAGTCTTCTCTTGGTCAGACTCTACTAACTTGATCTGATTATATCCAGAGAAACCGTCCATGAAAGACAGCATCTCATGCCCAGCGGTGTTGTCAACAAGAGTGTCAATATGTGGGAGGGAGAAGTCATCTTTTGGGCATGCCTGATTGAGGTTTTGAAAGTCAATGTAAACCCTATCGTCTTTCTTGGCGACAGGTACTATGTTGGCGACCCACTTGGAGTAGAGGATAACTCGGATGAATTTAGCTTTGTGTAACTTGTCAACTTCCTCTTTGACTTGAAGGGTTGTTTGGGGGTGCATCCTGCAAAGTTTCTACTTAACAGGCTTCACATCGGGTTCTAAGACAAGACGATGTTCTACTAGGCTTAGGTCTAAACCAGGCATGTCCTCGTAGGACCATGCGAAAGAGTTGAGATGTTCCTGTAGGATTTGTGCAATCTGTTGACGTTCTCTAAAATTGAGCATCGCACTAATTAATAGTTTCTTGGGCTTCTCGTCAGTGCCAAAATCGATTTCCTCTGTGGGTTCGGTGGTAGCCTGGGTCTGTTCGTCAGAAAATTTAATAACCTACCAGAAGTTCTGAGTCTCATCAAAGCCTGGTGTTCCTCCTTCATCCTCGATAAGCTCATATACCGCAAAATTACTAAGCTAGAGATTTATTTTTATGCAAGACAACTTTTCATCGACGCAATTTATGACTGAAAGATCTTTGGTAAAGTGAAGGTCAAGGCTATTAATTCTTCTTTCGAGGTCGTGGAGTATCTCTTCCGATACAATGACTGGCTTATTACTTAGCTTGAAGGCTTTGCGTCCTTGCACGTGAGACGGGTCAAGAGTTAGAGGAGGGAAGTCCCCTCATTGACTGCAGACTTGAGTCGGGATAAAGAGTTCCCTTTCTTTTTCAAGGTTTTCTAATTTTTTTAGGTTTTGTGTTTCTAGCTTTTTAGGGTTTTCTATATTTTCTATTATTTTTTTTTATAATAAATATGGTACACGGTGGCCTCAAAAGGCACCGCTTCCTCTAGTTGGGGGAGCGAGACAGCTGTTGGAGCCGTTCAGGCGATCCTTCAGGGAACGCGGATTTGTTGCAAATTTGGCATTTTTTTTTTTGGAGTCCTCATCTAATGGGATCTTTTGAATAGGTAATGCTGATGACAGGGGTATCATAGTTTGAGTTTCCTCTACTAGGTTGATTGTCTCTTCCCTGAAGAATCCCGAGAAATCATAATCGATTGAACCATCATTGTCGAAATTATGAGATGATTATCTTTCCCGTGAGGGGGAATCTCTTAAAGGGTCCCCAGGGGGAGGGAGCTCTTTCTCTTGATCTTCATGATATATTGGGATGACCGCACATGCTCAGCAGCGGGGCTGGTAATGGTAAGAAATGCAAGGAGATTCCCAAGGACATTCCCATCCTTCCAAGTTATGGTCGATGATATTATCCAACTCACTCTCTGGATCTGATAAGACGTGAAATTCTAGGTTAGCTTGCTCTGCCAGTTTGAGTGCAAGAAAGTCTATCCAGTAGTCCTCGACATCACTTGGTGGAGGTCGCCACTCTTCCTCGAGCGATTGCCAAAATATTTAGAGTTGTGGTGCATCTAGGGACGAAGGAGCGTCTAATTCAAACTCCTCTTCAAACTCTAGGAATGGGACATGGGTGTTTCCTCCTGAGTCGAATAACTGACCATCGGGTCTTCTCTCTTCTAGTGCTAAGAGCGAGGTTGGTGGAATACTAGTCGTGCTTATGGTTGTAGGGTCAGCTCCGTCCACCTCGGTCGTTATAGGATGTGTGATCTTGCTAGCAAATTGCTCTAGTATGCGAGTGCATGCTTCGCACCGGGGTTGATATGGATGAAAGATATAAGGCGAGTCTCACGGGCATTCCCATCCTCCAAGGCCAAGGCAAAGGTGGATGCTATATGAATTAATATTTTCTTGCAAGGTACCATCCCGCTCCCATGCTATATGAATTAAGTGTTCTTCGTCGTCTCGTAAGGCTGCTATGTGAAAATCTTCGTCATCTGTAGATTCCCAATCCTATAATTGCGGTTTGATTTATGGAGGGTCTTTCTTTCTTTCTTCTATGGGACTTTTAGTATCAAACAAAGGTTTGACTCCTTCGAGGGGTTCATCGATATCATCATTCAGGTTTGTCAAATTATTAAATGCTTTGGATATTAGTTCAATTTCGGTTTCCTGGGGTTTGGTGAAGTATACTCCCTTCTGCTTCGGCACATCAGCTTTCTCAGTAGTTCTATAGACAAAGTGATCATAAAGAGACCATTTTGGTGAGGGAGGGAATAAATCGGCTGGTTGACCGTTCGATTGGTAACCTAATCTTATGTGCTTGCATATTTTAGTAGGGAATATAGGTTTCAAACGCCCTTGCTTATTCTTTCCGAGTCCGGTGTGGGGGACGTATCAGAATTGTTACGTAAGATCCCACCCTTTCATCGCGGTTGGGTTGATGCCGTATAATCTAGCGAGGTCTGGGCCAACCTCCCTCCTCATTTGCTCTTGTTGTCGCTCTGGGTAAAAACCAGAAAGGGCAGGTGAGCAGACTCGTGCGACAGCTGCTTCATCAGGAATTCGCGTCTTTTGAATGTGGCTTGTGTTTAGTACGGATTCATGGGCCATCGAAATACTTGTCGCGTAATCATCATTCATCTCCTGAAGAGGTGCATCAGCGTATATACGGATGATGGAGTCCTCATACGGGAATTTAATGCATTGATGGTATGTGGGCGCGATAGCCTTCATTGATTATAACCATTTTCTGCCTAAAATGAGATTATATGTGCTAGCGGAGTTAGCAACATGAAACGTAACATCTTTTGTCGCGTGTCCAAGGTGGACCTGAAGTTTGATAGTTCCTTTTACAAAACGACGCGAGCCGTCATAGGCTATGAGCGACAAGGCCGAGGATCTGACGTCTTGTTCTATGTATTCAAGTATTTTCAATGTGGTGAGAGGGTAAATATTGAGTCCCACGCCTATGTCGACTAGTGCATGGGGCACAGAGAACCCTCTGATTATGACTGTAAGATATATGGGGGCAGCGCTCTCGCGAAGTGACTCCTTAGGCATGTCTACGTCCGTGAATGTGAGGGTGGGAGGTTGTGCCATGACAGAGGTAATTTGATGAAGCTCATCCAGGGTCGTGTCTTCATCCACTTGAGTGTCCTCGAGTGTCCTTATTAATAGTCAATGATGATTAGGCGACTTCTTGATGAGTTCTAGTATAGATATCTGGGCTGGGATCTTTTGAGATGTCGTAACAAATCGTACTCTTGCCCTAGCTCAAGTGCTATTTCTTTGCCCGACGGATGGGCCCTAGGTGAAGGTGGTTGAGGTGGTTGTGGTACAAGAATTGGTGGTGGGATGACGTGTGGTGGGGGTGGCAAGTCAACTTTCCTTTCTCTCGTGTTCCCCTCGGGTAGTTGTGCATGCGTGAAATCTTTATTCCACAGGAAAGGGGGAGGTGGATAGTTGATTCCTAACTTGAGAATAGGGTAGGCCGGTTGCTGGTCGAACCTAGCATGACTCGACGTCGGTGCATTTGTGAAGCGAGTGAAGTTAAGGGTCGAGTGCGTGTCCGTATGATACTACTCCAAGGTGGGAGGTATTGCGCGTGATCCTCTTCCTCTAAGAAAGTGGAGACCAACGTCTCGCATGAATTTAGGTGTTCTTTTTGTTCACTTTACTTTTCATCTGACGGATACTCAGTTCTGGCTTCACTCTCTTGGTTGGGAGTCGTGTGGGCGATACTGTCTATTCGTGCGACAATCAGAATGACGGTTTGGAGAGCATAGTCTCCACACTCAGATTCAGAGTTGGATGAAGGGAGTGGCAACATTGGTGATTCGGGATTTGGCAGGGTCAATGGCTATAGTGGGGAATGATGGAGGAATGGCCTCTTGGCCCTGAAGGAATGGACTCGTATTTGAGTAAACTTCGGATATGGAGGCTGGATCAGTGGCGCGATCCGTGTGTTCAAGGCAGCGAGGTGTAAGGAGGATGGAGTTCTTATAGGGGCAGTAACAGTGTCGGAGGGTAGGATACGAGTGATTAATGTCGAAGGCTAGAAATAAGGTTGACTGGGGAGATCTATAGTAGTGACCTGGGCCGGTGTCCCTTGATTGTGGTTGGGCATGGGGTTATTTATGATCCCTAAATTCTGTTGGGGTTAATTGTTATTAGGGTCAGGATTCCTAAGCACTTCTCAATCAATGTGATTCTGGTCATTCATGTCATAGATCATCTCCCTAAGAATCCAACAGTCCTCTAGGTTGTGTCCCGTGTACCGGTGGAAAGAACAGTATTTACCATAGTCGAGATTTGCAGGCCATGGCCTAGGCTTTTCTTGTGGGAATCGTAAGAGATTATGGGCGTTAAGGAGGCAAAAAATGTTGAAAAGAGTATCGAGTAAAGGGGGATAGTGTTCCCGCTTTGGGTGGTAGGGCCCCCTAGCTGGGTTAAAGTTCTGAGGTGGAGGTATGTTGTTATAATTCGACGCATGGGCCGGTCGATTCTGTGCTGCATTTTGGGCCTGATAAGCGTTAGGGTATTGGTTTCTATTTTGATATTAGCCTTGGTTCTAGTTTATGTACTTGTATTGATTGGCGCCTTGATTTTGACTAGCGTATCATTGTTGGGTCCGATTCTGCCCGACGTTGCGTGGTGGGAAGTTCTCGTTATTCAAATTTTTACCTTGATTGACAACCGTATTAACTTATTCGATTCCTAAGGCTTTCTTATGATTTTTCGGTTTCGACTCGTTGGAGGAGCCCACCTTTGACGTGACTACAAATAATGCAAGATCTCTGCCCTCGATGCGTCGCGTCAGTCGGGATGCCCGAGAGTGAAGTGCAGTGAAGTCGGGGCAATCGTTGATGACTAGGGCGCTCCTTAGTGGTTCCTTAGTATTATCAATGATGATGTCAATTGAATCTTTCTCTTTCATTGAAGTACCAATTCTAGTAGCAAGCTTTCGCCATCTAGCGACAAAGCCGGTAAATTCTTCATCTGATCCTTGCTTGGCCGCCATCAGGTCACTGAAACTAACTGTCTCTTGAATCAAGTGTTTGTATTGGTCTAGGAATCGACCGACTAACTCATCAAAAGTCTCTATCTTATAAAGTGGGAGCTCCCAGAACCAGTCTAGAGCTTCTCCTTCTAATGAACGTTGAAAGTAGTGAATGAGAAGTCCTTGATTATTGCATATAGGTCGACAATCATTACAAAAGAGGGCCAAGTGATGGTTTGGATTTCCAGTGCCATCGTATTTAGTAAATTTTGGCGGTTTAAATCCTATGGGTAGGTCAAATTCAATGTCTCGACAAAATTTATCGAATATGAACGAGCGACCTAGGCATTCCCTCTTGGTCATGTATTCATCGAGCATTTTTGGGAGGTCTTTGACCTTTATAGTGTTGTCTTTGAGAGTGACGCATGAGATGCCCTTGTCTGGCAAACTGTCATTAAAGAACGTGTGAGTATGTTGCCTCAATGGCATAGAGCGGGCTGACACTGTGCTTGGGGTAGAAGGTGGTCTCTCTTGTAGCTCCTGCTCTCCCGAATTTTGTTGTCCCCTAATGGTTTCATATGCAGAAGCCAATCCTCGAAGTAACTCTTCAAAATCATCGCCTCCTCTTTGTATTCTTTGGATGCTAAGTTCTATGATTTTTTGAGTAGTGAGATTTTATTCAGAGCTATTATTTCTGTCACTATAGCTATTACCGGCGTGTGGTGTAGAAAAGGGGTTCTCTTATTCACCAGCCATGTTGATTTCAGGTTGTCGTGGGCTAAAACTATAAGGTGGTTCTTTCTCGTAGGCAAGGTTGTTATGAAATCCCCACAACGGTGGGTCTCCTAAACTTACTTTACGTATGCCAGACATTTCGAGTCTTTGGCGAAAACTCATACATATATATATATATATATAATCTAAATTTAAATGACATGAAGGGAAAGAAAAATAGGGAAGTAAAATAAAGATAACTATCTAAAGAAAAAGGAGGGGTTTACAAAAAAGTCTCATCGCGATTGTCAGTCTGTTGGTGCGCACTTTTTCTAGGTTCCTCTTGGTTCCCGTTGAATAAGTGGCTTCTAATTCTGTCTTGTTGGACTCTAGCGATGCAGTGTATGTGATAAGGTGGGGATAAATAGTAATAAGAGGAATTTTCTGGGATGATTCCTAGTTGATTTGCGATCGTCAGCTGTAGATATTTATTGACGCTACAACACGTCAATGATCACGCTTTTAAGCTGGTGTGGGTTACTTCTATACTGAATCGTCCACCTGCGAATGTCAGCAGTAGTGTCCTCTTTTAATTAAATAGTTTCAGCTTTCTTTTTAGTTTCCCTTATTACCGTTATGGTAGGTTTAGATTCACTTTTTTGTTGTGAATTATGATTAGGTGAGCTTATTATGACAAGTCATTTTAGTGTCCTGGTGCTATCAGGAGACCAATCATTTTTCAGTTTCTCAGTATTATTAGGAGTCCAATTAATATCAAAGTCCTGGCTATACTATGAGTCCAATCAATTCCAGTCTCTTATTGGTACTAGGAGTGCATGTGCATCAGTTCTAATAATATTACAATTAAATAAAAGAGTCCAATTATATTGCAATTCTATATGAAGCAGGTATACTAATCGTATTGCAATTATAACTAAAGCAATTTAAGTAGTCCTACTAGAATTCTAATTAAAGAAGACACAAAAAACTAATTTTACTAAGACTCTGATTAAAGCAATAAATCAACTTACTAAAATATAAGTAAATAATTGATGCAATAATATTAATTTTTGTTATTTTTGAATCATAATCTGTGGATTGGTTATGGCGAGAATCTAACGAATAATAAGTAAATTAACTTTCCTAAATTTTGATTTAAGATAATGGACTAACTAAACTGAAATACTAAATTGAATCAAAACAAATAATGATATAGAGGCCTACTAGATGCAATTAATCGATTATATTGCAATAAAAACTAATTAAAATTGACTAAGTAATCTAAAAAAGGGGGGTTGGGCCAGCTATGCTAAGGAGGATTGGCCTCGTTCCTGAGTACCCTCCGTAAGCTCCCGTGGGCAAATCGGATGGCTGAGATAAAAGATAGATTGGTTTTGAATAATAATAAAAAAAAAATATTTTTGGAATAGAATTTGAGATTATAATAGGAAATTAAATTAAGAGACTAAAGTTATGAACTAAAATTTATAGTTTTGGATTTTTTTAATGGTATGAAAATATAGAATTAAATTATAGATTAAAATTTAGGACTGAATTCGGGTCTGAAATCAGAAAAATCAGGTCGTATGATTAAGGGCTGGTTCTGAACTCTGAGAGTCAGAAGCAAAAATTAATGATAGGACTATAGATTAAGATTTTGGAGTAGAATCAAAGTATAAAGTCGGTGGATCGGACCATTAAATTAAGGACGGGTTCTAGAAATAGGGAACTAGAACCAGATATAGAGAATTTCTGTCCGAATAGGGTGCTACAGTCTAAAAACTTGGAAATAGAATTGATGAATTAAACTAAGGGAAATCCTAAGTCTAAAATAAAAGTAAATTCATACCTAGGTTCGGGGCTGCGGTGAGAAATCTCAGAGTTCGAATATTAAAATCATGGCTAATTTGCTCTAGGGATCCGTTCTCGGAGCTCTCTAATTTCAGATTTACGATCTCTCCTCTCTGAATTTTGTAGCCTCTCGTGTTGTGTGTTTGAAGAGGATGTTACAGTCTAAATATTAGAATCGGGGCTGCGGTGAGAAATCTCGAAGTTCGAGTATTAAAATCATGGCTAATTTGCTCTAGGGATCCGTTCTCGGAGCTCTATGGTTTCAAAATTTACGCTCTCGTTTCTCAAAATTTGCAACCCCCTTCTTTCTCTTCGAGAAAAAAGCTTTTATAGGTTTTTATTCAATTATGCGCCCGTTTTCGGACGTTTAACTAAATCGCGCACTATTTTTCTGGCGCTTAATCGCTTTGAGTCGGTCACCGACTCAGTGAGCGTCGGGTTGAATTACTCACTCTTAATCCTAACAAAATCAGGACTAATTATGCGTGTGGTGGGATGTGCGTAATCCGATTAAGCGTGTTACCTGAAGCGCTTAATCGAGGAAACGTAGGAGTCAAGGGTAGGGGACTAGGTCGGGCGTAGGCCAATTGCGCGCTAGTAGTGTAGCGCTCAATCCGATTGTGCGTCTATTTCCAGGCGCGTAATCGAGTCTCGAAACAGTCTGTGAAGGAAGGTTGGTCTGAAAGGGGACTGATCGCGTGCTTGTGGTTCTACGCCTGATGGAATTACACACGGGTTTTCAGGCACTTAATTTAGGGTTGTCCGGGTATGGTCTCAAGAATGGAATGCAGGACTATTGTTTCAGTCTGCATTTCGACTATATACTATTGCTTAGTATATAGCCTCCCTACATTAGGATCTGAGCCACAAAGCTATTGTTTCAGCCTGTGTTCAGTCATGTACGGTTGCGTGATCCCATGCTGAGGGTTAAAAAGGTCAAGGGCTAACCAAACGAATTCGTGTACTCCGAGAGGGCGAAATGAGGGTGTCTACAGCAAGGTACTTCGCAGAGTTAACTTTGGGCCTAAGCAAGCGAAGCAGTTGCTCATCTCTTGCACAGCTTAGCTTGTGATCTTCGCGAGGACATCCATTTGGAGTATCAGGGACTCGCGAGGCAATTTAATGGTGTAGCCTTCAGAATGTTAGCTCGTGGGGCTCTCATGCAGTATAAAAATGTGAATTTTTTTTTTCGCACAGTTCCCTGTTGCTGACAGGATAGAGCCTCGTAAGGCTCAATGTCAAGCTTCTGCAGGTGTCTTTTGCTTGCGAGGCTCTCACGAGGAACAAAAATTCTCTCAAAACTCCGCGAGAAAGCCAACAAGTGGCTTGCGAGCTTGAAATTTAGGCCATTTAGCCTCGCGAGAAAGCAGCACTTAACCATTTCTTTCAGCTTGTGCCCTGGCCTGTGCATATACACTATCATGCACCAATTTAGTGTGCATTAGCACCAACTCCTTGACATGTTCTCCATTTCATCATGACAATTTAGTTACCCTTTATCAATATTGAAACATGGCAAATTTATAATTTCAAAGATAATCTTTCAGATCAAATTCATGACATGTATTGTGAGAGCATCTCAACCACCACCAACAGACTTGAACATTAAATTCAGATGACAGATATGCACATGTACTCAAAACAAAACAGAATAAAATAAAATCAAGCACACAAGCAAATCATAATCACCGTAAAAGCAGTAATTGAAAATTTTTTAAGCAACACAAAATAAGGAGACACATTCAGCACATATGGTACACACATTCTTTGGTTCTTTACCACTCACCTTCTTTTCATTTTCACTCTCTATGACCTCCTCAGTTGTCTTGTCCTACTAAATTATCATCCACATAGATAGAGGATGCTTCTCCAATCATGTATTGCCCTTTGGGGTTGGCTAAGGGTTGACTAGTCAGTCTACCCTCCTCTTTTTTGTTCAAACCATTGCAGATTTGACCCAGCTGGTCCTTTATTTTCTTAATACTTTGGCCATGAGAGTTTACAATTTAGACTAAGTTCTCCAAATTCTGCATAGATGCTAGCATTTTCTCTTCAAAGGAAGAGGATCTGGGTTGTTGTAGGGGCAAGACCAACTGGTTGGGCTATGGGGCAGGCAACTAAAAATTCTGTCTTGGTGGGTATCCTTGGTTAAACTGGTGTTGGGGTCTGTATGGAGCTGCCAACTGCTCCTGCTGGGGTTGAGGGTATGTATCTTGTCTCCACCTCAAATTTGGGTGGTTCCTCCATGTGTACCCAATAGGTTGCTGCTCATATGCTTGGGCAGCATTGGCTTGTTCCATTATAAAATCAGGGAATTAGTTGGCTGATGGACAATCTTGGAGTAAATGTGTGGGAGATTGGCATATCATACATGCCTCCTCCACTTGTGCAACCATTCTAAGCTGCATCACATTCATCAATTTGTCAAATTTTAAACTCAAATTGTCTATCTTCCTCTCCAACTCACTTTGCACCATAACTTCATACATTCCACCTCTAGGGTGGACTCTTTCACCAATTTAGCAGGGGTCTGACTATCATTGCGAGACTGTGACTCCTGCTGCATAAAATTCTCCCCTATGATGTCAAACAGCTCCCAAGCCTCATCAACTATCTTGTGGAGGTAACTACCACCACATGAGGCATCCACCATATCCCTAGTCTTGGGATTAATTCCTTAGTAAAATATTTGTACTAGATTCCACTATGGAATTTGATGGTGGGGGCATTGTTTTAACATCTCCTAAAATCTCTCTCATGCTTCATAAAATTCCTCAGTTAAGGACTAAGTAAATGACAAAATATTTGTCCTCATCTGACTGGTTTTATTCATGGGAAAGAAGTTAGCCAGAAATTGACTTTGGAGGTCACTCCATGTTTGAATGCCATTGGTTGGGAGCTTAGAGAGCCAAGTGATGGCTTTGTCCTTTAGGGAAAAAGGAAAAAGCCTCAATTTGGTGGCTTCAGGTCTCAAGCCAGCAATATTGAAAGTGGTGCAAAGTGCCAAAAATTGGTCAATGTACTTGTAAGGATCTTCCTTACTTAGCCCATGGAAAGATGGCAGTATGTTGATGGTGGAGGACTTGATTTCATAGGTTTCCTCAACTAAAGGGAATTATATGCAGAAGGGAGATGTGTAATCCCCAGGTGCATTGTACTCCTTCAAGGTTCTTTGCCTCTCAGCCATGACAGCTGGTTCAGTTTCAAGCCTTGTGTGGTGTTTCTTGGTCTAAGGACCCTTTCAACCTCAGGATTTGGAGGTTCCAACTCAAGGTTAAGGGGCCTTCTTTCAAGCATACACACACAAATTTAGCAAGTAAGGAAAATGCTCACAGCACACAAAGAATTTTCAAACTAAATTAACAACTACACATATTTACACTAAATTAATTATAGGGAATTCAACATCAAGGGACTAAGATTTAGGCAAACATAGCTAGCTAAACTCCAGCTGCAGCTCTAGCTTTTCCCTTCTACTGTTGTCTAATTCTACAAAATTCTAAAAAAAATCAGTAGTACTTTTTATTCTATTTATGACACAGATACAAAGAATTTTATAAACTAAAATATAATACAACTCAGGTCTACTAAAAAGATCAATGTTCTCCGATAGCGGCGCCAAAAACATGTTGGTCTGCTTCAAGTGTCTAAATGTTGATGTTTATTTAAGTGATGAGATGGTAAAATCAGAATATAAAGGTGGAGTAAAATGGCTATGAAATCAGTAACTTAAAGTATGCACAGCCTGAAAGATATAGGGCTATTGTAGCAGGTTTTGATATGTAAGAGTTTGTCCCACAGAGAAATTGATCTAGAACTCAAAATGAGCTATAATAGTAGGCCTTCAGATCTGGCTACAGATCTGGCAATCCTAAAGAAGGGAGTTGGGTGTCACAACTACACTAAATTACCTATTAAAAGAAAAAATAAATAAAGTGCAGTCCTATCCTAAGAAAGGGTTATGAAGAAGGTGGTGATGGTGTGTTAAAATAAAGATAAAAAGATGGGAAGTAAGCAGTTTAGGCTAAGGTTAATTCAGTTATGTAACTCAGATTTAGGGCTGTCTTTACAGCAAATCCTTACTGAAGTGCTATCAAAAACCTCAGCAAGGAAGAAGAATCTAACTTATACCATGCCATTTAGACTACTCTTAAGGCTATAATCTGTCCACTTAAATGGTCATAGACTATCCATAGAGTTTGTCAAATCTCATTGATTGAATCAGAAAGCTAACCTAATCCAAAGGAGTGGACTGATCTTAAGGCTATAACCTATCCACTTAAATGGTCACAGACTATCTAATAGATTTCCTCCAACCAATGAATTAAATCATGCTATGAATACCATTGCAAACACTACGTTTGCCAGGCTATAAGCACCCCAGATCTGTTACAAATCTGGCAGACTTTCATAGGAGCAAACAGACTTTGAAAACCAGGTGGAAACCACAAGGTATCTCAGGCTAAATGAGGATTTAGAAATAGCTGATCATTGCTACAAAAGGTCTGCAATGACTCAGCTCACAAGTCTGTAATCACTATAGAGAAGTCAGATCTAACATCTGATAGTGGTCAAGTAAAATAAATGGGAGCCTGTTCCTGCACAACCTCTCACTAGGCTACAAGCTCAATTACAGAGGAGAAGAATCCTTCTCAGATCTATGACCAAGACCCGCCCTAGGGCTATAGTCTGTCCACTCAAATGGTCACAGGCTATCCACAGAGGCTGCCTTACCCACAGATGATGAGATGGAACATGTAAACTGCTGCTGCCACCATGGTCCCAGGGCTACAAGCTCAAGCTTCCATGGGCCTTTCAATAAGCTCAAATCGTAAATGCATGCTATAACCTGAAGCAAGGTTCGAGGTCTTTGGGCGAACCCATCGATCCTGAAGTTTATTTAGCATGACTACCTTAGCGAAGTAAATAGACATCGCAACACTTTTTGGGAGTACGTGCCATTTTTGAAAACGTGCCCCGGATCAACATGACCTAGAGCATTCAGCTTCAACTACCTTGATTAGGTCCAACCAAGCATTGGGTATCTCCCTAAAGGGACATCTAATCTTGGTTTTTGTCAACAATGATCATAAACATCTTTTAACTATGCATAAACATGCACCCATCAGGGACGATAAGCAACAACAAAAGGCGATGGAAGCCCCAACCCAGACTTGCCCGAGTATAATTTACGAAAATAAATGTCCATCATACGGATACTCAGACACATAGCGTACACCTTACAAGGATACCGCTGCCCATACAGGTTTTAAACCTGCAGAAAATAAAAAGGGGAAATGAACCCTTCTAGATGCATGATTACACATAGTTTGATTGATACGTAACCCCATTCTCAACAGGTTGGTCGCAACCAATGATTGACCTTTTTCAACGAAGAATCTGGAGCTTAAGGTACTTAAGTTCATCCGAATTCGAAACAGAGTGCTTAGCTCGAAGATTTAGCAGTGGAATCAACCTGACCAAAACATTGACCGTTTGATCGGGATTGACACCATTGCTCCTACTTTGAAGTAGGATCCAGAATCTAATGCATACCCTAGACTAGGGACTTTAATATGGCACTGCTGCATTGCTGATAAAACATTGATACTTTATCGCATTATGCATGTGTGTATCTCCGTGGGGAAACACAAATAGGTTATTATGTGTTTTATTTTTGTGATTTTTTTGTTATTTTATGTGATTTTTTGGATTTTTAAAGTTATTAGTTTATGTAAACAAAAAAAAAATTCTTTTTTTAATTTATTATTTTACGGATTTTTTGGTGTTTTTTTTTCAAGGTTATTATCTTTTGTTTTTTTTTTTTTTTTTTTAGAGTCATTATTTTATGCAAATTACTCTAACATTTTATGTGAGTTATCCTTTTGGCTTTTCTGTGGGGGATTTGTTTTTATTTTGGACTTTTTATGTTTTTCTATATAGGATCGCCTATTGCTTTCGGTCTACTTTATTGTTAGCACGGCTTCCCGGATAGGTCGAATGAGGATCAACATACCACTTGAGAGCATGTGCATCAATCGAGAGTAAACAACATGAAGAGAGGAGGAAACCGGGTTACACATCTGACCCGCACTAGGCCCCAAGACCCAATCTAAGTGGTTGGCGCAACTATTAGTTGTGTCAGGCTTAAAGTGACCCTAAAATTGCCTGGCGCAACTAATAGTTGCGCCAAGCCAAAAAAGGGCTCAAAATTGCCTGGCGCAACTAATAGTTGTGCCAAGCTTGGCTGGGGAGCAATTTAAACAGCCCGAGTTCGAGCTGTAGGGTATTTTTTTTGAAAATTTTCTCCCCCCTTCTCTTTAAAACCGAAAAGAAAAAGAAAAAAAAAAAAAAAACAACCCTTTTAGGGTTCCTTTACATTGCCTCTATGCATGCCTCATTGTCGTTGCTTACTTGTGTTGATCGATTACCGGCCCGCGCTAGATCGAAGACCCCATCTTCTTCACAAGGTAACCATTAAAAACTCATTTTTCCTGATTTTTCTCATTTTTTCCTTGCAAATATGATCATGATCTTGCATTCTTTGATGAGTAATGGTTTACTTTCATGGTATCCATGTTTATTGATGATGTGTGGATGGTTTCTTATGAATGATGCCCTATTTTTGTTGTTTTATTGGTTTTGCATAATATTATATATTTTTATTTTTGTTTTTATTTGTGCATATTGAAAGGGATTCTTTTTGGGTTTTTATTTTTGGAAATAAAGTAAAGGGATTTTTTTTGTTTTTGTTTTTATTTTTGCAAATAAAGTAAAGGGATTTTTTTTGTTTTGGATTTTATTTTTGCAAATAAAGTAAAGGGATTATTTCGCTTTTGTTATTATTTTTGCAAATAAAGTAAAGGGATTTTTTTGGTTTTTTTTTTGTTTTTAGGAACAGGAAGAAATGATTGTTTGTTTTTTGAACATAAGGAAAAGAGAGAATTTTTTTGTTAGAAGCATGATGATCTTTTTTGCTTTTGCTTTTCTAAACATAAAGGAAGGGATTTTTTATTTTTTTTTTCTTAATGTAAAAGAAGAGCTTTTAACTTCTTTTTTTTTAGAAACATAAAGGAATGATTTTGTTTGATTCTAACTTGCTTTATTTTCAAAGATAGGAAGGGGGGATTTTGTTTGTTATTATTATATATATATTTATTTTTTTGAAGAAAGGATTTTTTTTTTTTTTTTTTTTCATTTTCAATCTAAAAAGGATCTCTCTTTTTTGTTTGTGCATGTGTATCTCTTATTTCTGAAAATAAGTAAAAGGAGGAAAGGGTGAGCATACTTACATTCCTTTGTAGCATAGTATATCATGGTTCTGTATCATTGACCTACCCTGATGTGATTCCCTTTTGTTGCCCCAGCATGTCGGGCAATGATGAGCATGTTCCCGCGGAGGGCCACGAGGAGGGGCCCGAGATAGTATACGGTCCACGGGGGGAGCAGTTCCTTTGGGTAGACCAGAAAGCAGGCCCATGGCTCGAAATGTAAGGCGAGGCTGCCCGAGTCGGCCTCCTACATCAATAGCATACCCGTATTTCAAATTTTTGCATAGCGGGCAAGGTAAAAGAAGGTTCAGATTTTTTTCTTTTGTGCAGCTTTTTCTTTCTTTCCATGGTCTGATGCACTTTTCTCTTTTGACGCAGGACTTTCCCTCCATTGTATTCTGTGGGGAGTGGCTTGATTTCCAAGACTTCTACCTCTATGTCCTCCCCGTAGTGAAGTTCCTGCTGGCGCAGGTGGGCTTTGGGGAGTTTCTGACCTGCCCTGCTATGATGGCTGATGCCGCCTATCTAAAGGCCTTGATTGAATGGTTTTTCCCTGAGACGATGACCTTTCATATGTCGTACGCTGAGATGGCCCTGACGCCCGTTGATTGGGCAATGATTATGGGTATTAGGATGGGAGGGATATCGATAGCGGGCCTTGCGGTGCCGAGTAGAGAGGACGTCATCCGACTGATAAGGGCCTACTCCCCTCGTGGGTAGACACATGATACTGAGGTCAAGATGACCTGGCTAACCGCGCTTTACACGATAGATGAGTTGGTGGATTTGGGGAAGCCAGATAGGGTGCTCTATATTATGCCCGAGCGGGCGATTGTCCTAGCCCGCATTACTCTTCTGATCCTACTGGGTAAGACCCTCTTTACCAATGCGAGCGGTGGCCAAGTCAGCCTAGCGTTGCTGAGCATCATGGACAATTGGGGTGACGTCAATAGGTATGACTGGGGCAGGGCTGGGTACGCATGACTGATGTATAATGTAGCTTGGGTTACGACCGAGGACTCCAAATCTGTTATTGGTTTTTTGGCCGCATTAGAGGTAATCCCTCATTCTTTTGCTTTCGCCATTTTTCTTGAATGATCTTTATATGCTACAATTGCTCCTTTGTGTACTGCTCTTTTCAGGTATGGGGGTACCATCATTTTCACCTTGGGTGCCCGCTTCTTCACTCGGAGGAACTCACTTACCCTCTTCTTAGCAACTGGAACCAAGCCCGGCACCGTGATGTGGGCATGAAGCACCTGGAGATGGGCTTAAGGTTCCAACTTGACCTGATGGTTCCTAAGCAGGCAAAGCCCCTCTTATCAACTTGGTTTACCCATGCTCAAAAATCCTTCTTGATTAGTATGCTGCCTGTTTAATTGATTGACCGCCTTTGGGCTTAGGCAGATCCTCCACGACCCGTATCTCACATCCCCCTTCTGGGATCGGGCAGCCGTAGGCCCCTCTCGCCTGTTTAACAATTGCCATGTCATCTTCTTTTATGGGGCGTGGGCCAAGGTTTTCTATTTGGGAGAGAGAGTGGTGCACCAGTACTAGGGCTACTATGTCATTCCTGTGGACCCTCCTGCGGAAGTTTGGGATCCTGTTAGCAACATCGAGGAACTCACTGCGGCCCTTCTCAACAATGGGCTCCCAATCCACGCTCTTCATGTGTCCAGAGACTATCACACTTGGTACGAGTGCCTGCCATATTGGTTTATCCTGCCACATTTTGTACCTAGCGTTAATTTCCTTGCATTTGGGGCCCACGTGGGCAGGTAGCTACCTTTTCCTTTTCAGATTAGTTTCCTTTTGTTCTAGCTCGACCTTTGTTCTTTCTAACCAAATTTTTTTTTTTTTTTTACAGTTTGCTCCAGGGGATGGCTCGAATGATGAAGGCGGGACGGCAACGGGTATAGCTGATGCTTCAGGGGCAGGTCCTTCTGGTGTCGGCCCTTCTGGTATGGGTCCTTCTGGCAAGGGTTCTTCCAGCATTGGTCCGTCGGGTATTTCTCAAGCTGGTGCCCCTGGGGGTGATCCAACTGTGATCTACGAAACCTTCCAACGCCTTGATGACAGTTTCCTCTCGGGCCTGTGTGCCGACATGGATATGCAGGCACGTCTCTCTACTGAAGTGGCCCGTGTCCCTCCTCCCGAGGTGACCCTAGGGGTAAGTCTTCTGACGACCCGTCTCTTTCTTGTTTTGGCCTCCTTTTGCACATATTTTCATGATTGTCCTGATAGCTGACATTGTATCTTTCTAACTGTAGAACTTTGACTCGGCTATGGAGTATGCGGCGTATCATCGTAACATCGCAGAGCTTCGGGATGTGGAGACGGTGAGTATTCTGCTGCTCTAGTTTTCCTGTGGGTTCCGTTATATTTTTTTTACTTTTGTGTCCCCCGCTTGGTCCTGATCTCTGATTTTGGGCTATTACTTGCAGCGTGCATGCGCCAAGGAGTCACGATCTTTGCTTAGCCAGATTTCTCAGGCCTGGTCCCGGGTGGGGGATATGCGGACTTACCAGGGCTCCTCGCGTCGTCGGAAGAAATCAAAGGGTGCGGACAAGGAATAGGCCTTAGTTTCTGCTTTTTAAACATTAGTTCTCCTGGGATTGATGATTGAATTTTTAGACAGCTTGGGATGGATGATGTGGCACTTTGTGGATGATTTTTATTTTGGAAATATTTTAGTGCTTTTGTCTTGACTGCATGCCATGGTTTCCCTGCACCGTGTTTTTTTACTGTAAGACGTGTATGCCAAGTGTTCTTAAAAAGCGACCTTTTGGGTTGCATGCTTTGATGTAGGATCCATCCTGCACATAAAGAAACAAAGTAGTTTCCAAACTGTTAGTGGCATTTAAAGATTTGTAAACGTTGCTCATGAGTACCAATAGTTTTGACTGATTTTTAAAGGGCTGGAAACAAAACCAAAATTCCCCCCAAATAAGGCCCCAAAATGGCTTAGGAGGAGGGAGATTTAGTCTGGCGCAACTATTAGTTGCGCCAAGCTAAACCCAGGGGAAAATTGTACTGGCGCAAGTAATAGTTGCACCAGGCAAAGGTTGGGACAAAATGCACTGGTGCGACTAATAGTTGCGCCAGTCTTAGCCTGGGGAGCTATGGGTCCTTATATACCCGAGTCAGTCCAAAAACTTTCTTTCCTATTTGACTTGGCCCTTTTGACTGATTCTTCTTGTTCTTGCTTTCCAAAGGCGGGTCCATCACCATACATCGATTTTTATCTTCTTGAAAGATCTTTGTACGTCTACAAACTCGCTTTCCAACCCTCCCCTACGTGGAGGGCCCGGAACCAATTTACCCATCTCCTGAGGCATGGGGCCCAAATTTCTAACGAGTTGGGTTGGGAGCTTGAATGAGAGTAAGCTCGTTGACTTGGAGCACCTTGGGCTATCTCGCCTTCCTTCCTTTCTTGAGGTTTCCCCACAGTGGGACCTTCTTCATACCGCCACATCTTTTTGGAATCCGAATGGCCATGTGTTTTGATTCGGGAATCTGGAGATAACTCCTACTCTTGAGGAATTGTCCAATTTGTCTGGTTTGAGGCTTCACAGGGGCCTTGCCAGAATTATACCGAAGCCGGGCTCTGCCAAAATTGTTCACCTTACCCTGGGTTTGAAGAAAAATGAATATGAGAAAAGTCTCATTGGGGGGCCCACTAGGTGTTCGATGAAATTCCTGAAATAACTTTTTGGTGATGAAAGTCTCTGAAAATTGCCAACTCGAAACATCTTCAACGTGAAAGCATTCTCTCTTAGCATTATCTCAGAAATCCTTTTCTTTACTAGGGGAGAGAGCTTCTCCTTGACAATTTGTGATATTTTAACCGAGTTGGAGGCGGCCCGATCCATGATGCATTTGGTGCTCGTCGAACTTTTTCGGTGCCTTGATGCGTTTTCCCTCGGGAAGACCAGGAATCTTGGAGGTTGCCCACTTTTGCTTTAAGTTTGGCTAGAAAAGCATCTTGCTATTTTGGGACCAGTGCCCCACTTTTATCTTGCTCCAGGAGAGGTGGTCTGATGCTTTTTGAGCAGGTGCCACATGATTCCCCAAGGAGATTTGTCAGAATTGAAGCTTTGGTTGATTGGCGCGAATCTTATATGGAGACTCCCTTGACTAGAGTGGACCTTCCCTGTGATTCATTCGAGAGACCACGAGGGTATCACCCTTCTGGGGTTGACTGGCAGCACCTTCTACTTCCCATTTCGGGTGTTACGTCAGTTCAGCTGTACTCAGCAGGTGCCTTGCGAGGCAAAACTCCCTTTGTGTGACTTGATCTTTTCTAGAGGGTCCTCTGGGGACATAGATCAGATCGTCGCTCTTTGGGAGACATGTCAATCGACGCTAATGTGCGATATGGAGCAGGGAGATTTGGTTCAGTCTTCTCCCGAGTATGAGACCTGGAAATTGACAAAACAGCCTGTTGCTGATCGTCTGGATTCAGCAGAGAGTATTGGCACCGAAGGCCCCTGGCCAAAGAAAGAGACGGTACTCCGAGCCCACATCGAGCTGCTGGTGGATGAGAAGAGGGCCCTGCACGAGCTTTTAGCACAGGAAAAGGTTAGACCAAAGAATGCAGAGAGCAAGGTCCTTCGTTTGAAAGGATCCTTGAGTATTGCCCTTAGAGCCGCTGATACTTCTCAGAAGAGGTATAAGAGCTTGCATGGTCATTGGTTGACTGAGCGGAATGCCCGAGAAGACGACTTTCATGCAGAGATTAGTGCCTTGAAGCACGAACTGGGCCGTTGATTCCTTCCTGCACACATAACTTTTTGCACAGATCATATACACAGAAAAGGGGCGTAAGAAACCCCTTTACATATACACACATTTTTTGTTATACATATTTTCTTTATGTTTTTGTTATTTATTTTTTCATTACTATTTGTAAAAGATGACAGAAAGAAAGCTAGTCATCACACCGGCTATTTTTTGAGATGTGGTGTAAGTTGTGCATTTTGTAAAAGAAAGGCAATTTATTATATATATCTACAGACTTTTTTATTTTTTGTTTTGTGCATTTTTTTTTCTCTGAGTGTGGTGCCTTAATCACTGGTGAAACCTTGGGCCCTTTTTTGAGCATGGTCGAACCCTCCTTCAACTGGTTGAGCCTGAGAGAGTTTCAACGACTCTACCAATACTAGAGCGTCAATCCCTTCGGATTGGGTCAAACCTTTCTCCTTACCTTGAGTCATATATTTGACAAAGCAGTTTTACAAAGACAATTCTAGTCGCGACATGATTTGAACTAGCAGGGGTGGCCCGGAAAAGGGGATCGAGGAGAGCAACCAAGAGGGCTCCTCAAACATCAATTAATCAAATCGAACCTTTCCTCCTCTCTTTTTTTTCTTTATCTTTCTTTTCTTCTTTTTTTTTATTTATCTCCTTTTTTACCCGTGGCGCCCTTTCGGGTTTCACCACGTCCATGGGCTTAACTCTCTTTCCCCAAGCGCCCTTTCAGGTTTTCACCTGGTCTGCACAAACTCGTTGTTTTTACCCGTAGCGCCCTTTCGAGTTTTCACCACGTCCATCTTGCTTTGAGCTTCTATTTATATTTTCTTTTTTCTTTTTTTATTTTTTTTATCTTTTTCAACAGCCACGACATAGACGTCGATTCCATCATAGCCGGCTGGATGGGGTTCTGGTGTCGTCTCACAACTCGGCTTGTGTTGACTTAACAGATATTATGACTGCTTGTAAACCTAAAAGAGGGCTTTCTTCAGGGTGTAGCTTGGTCATGGGTTAGGTTAGGATTTGAAGGTATGCTAGGCTAAAAGGGTTTCCTTGATACGGCTTCAGTTTTCTCAACATACTTTCTTCCTCGGGGGTTTTTACTGTACATGCCCCGTGATTCTTCAACATTTATTTTTATTCTTTTTGCTCCATTTCAGGCAATCTCTTTTTGAGGTTTTGCTTTTTTAATTTTTTTGGATTTTGATAGTAACTTTACTTCCCTTTTTTTTGTATATGTGCACACACATTTTTTATGGAAGGGAGATTATTGAAAGAAAGGCCCAGGCTCAAATGGGGTAGTAAAGGATATCATCATTTTTAAGGATATTTTTTGGCTACTGTGTTTAGAATGATGTCCTTTTTTGGGTGGTTCTTAAGCAGTCATGTATCTGTTTCACCAATACTTACCTTATCGCGATAGACTAAGAGTAGAACCATCGGACATATCCAACATTGATGGGCTCAGGAAGATGATCTCCGTCCATGGTGGCAAGGCAGATGGCGTGTCCTGGTAGCACTTTTCGGACGACATAAGGCCATTCCCAGTTCGGCTTGAATTTTCCTCTTAGATCAGCATGGAGAGATGGGAAGATTTTCTTCAGTACAGTATATCCTACCTTCAGATCTCGACCGTGGACACGTTTATTATAAGCGCGTGCGATTTGCCCCTTGTAAATTTGAGTATGAAACAAGGCTAGGAGTCTCTTCCCGTCCAATAAGTTCAATTGTTCGAAGTGGGATCTCTCTCTCTCTGCTTCAGGTAAGCCCGATTCTAGGAGGATCCGGAGTGAAAGTACTTCAATTTCTACTGGTAGGATGGCCTCGGTTCCATACACAAGAGAGAATGGTGTTGCGGTACAGATCGATGTTCTATAGGCCCACAAAGAAAATGGCATCATCTCGCTCCAATCTTGGTAGGTGAGGACCATTTTCTCTAGGATGCGGATGACCGTCTTGTTCGCAACTTCCACGGCTCCATTAGTTTGAGGCCGATAAGGTGACAAGCGATGGTGCTTGATTTTGTTTTACTCGCAGAAGGCTCTGATGCGCTTATTCACAAAGTTTGTGCCATTTTCCGTGATGATATCCTTGGGTACTCCAAATCGACACACAATATTATTTTTGAGAAAATTCTCGACGTGATTGGCTGTGATGTTGGCATATGACGCCGCTTTGACCCACTTGGTGAAGTATTCAATGGCGACGAGGATGAACCAATATCTGTTTGATGCTTTCAGATTAATCATTCCGACGACGTCAAGGCCCCAGGTAGCAAACGACCAAGGAGTGGTCATGCAGTGAAGATTGATGGCAGGAGCATGTATCAGACTGAAGTGTTCTTGACACTTGTAATATTTCTGAACATGCTTACAACAATCTGATTCTATAGTGGTCCAAAAGTATCCCCACCGCAGAATTTTCTTAGCAAGCATGTGGCCGCTGACGTGAGCTCCGCATACTCCTTCGTGGATCTCCATCATGATATTGGTTGATTTACTTTCTGTAAGGCACCTGAGTAAGAGGTTATTGTAGGATCGCTTGTATAGGCATTCTCCACAAATGACCTAGCCTATCGCTAGATGTTGAATGGTTCGTCGGTCCTGTCTTGGATGTACCCTCGGGGAAAGTTAGTGTCTTGAGGAAATTCTTGATATCTGAGAACCAAGGTGGCTCATCATCAGACTTTGTAGGTTCCTCAATCTGTAAGCAGAAGGCCAGCTTATTCCTCTGCTCGATCATGATTGGCTTCATCTCAGCACCATACGGGATTTCTATCATTGATGCCAAAGTTGCTAATGCATCAGCAAAGCGATTCCTTATTCGGGGGACATATGAGAATGTCACATCTTGGAAGCAAGCTATCAGATCCTCAAGGTGCTCATGGTAAGAGATCAGTTTGTCATCTTTCATCTTCCAGTCACCATTCGTCTGGCATATAATTAACTGTGAAACACCGAACACCCGGAGGTGAGTTACATTCAGATCGAGAGCCGCCTGCAGACCAGTGGCACAAGCCTCATGCTTAGTCATGTTGTTAGTGTAAGGGAAGTTGAGCTTGAGAGAGACTGGTACATGGGATCCTTTTGGTGAGATTAGAATAGCACCAACTCCCTGACCTTTGGCATTGGCTGCCCCGTCAAAGTGCATTACCCATGATTCTTCTGCTTCTTCTGTATCATCTTCTATCATGAAAAGGATGTCCTCATCAGGGAACTCAGATCTCAAAGGCTCATAATCTAGCAAAGGATTGTCGGCAAGATGATCGGCGAGTGTCTGCCCTTAATCGACTTCTGAGTGACGTACGTGATGTCAAACTCAGATAATAAGACCTGCCAGCGTGCAGTCCGCCCAGTGAGGGCGGGCTTCTCAAATAGGTATTTCAATGGATCTATTTAGGCCAAAGTAGAACGGCTTGAGATAGCAAGTAGTGGCAGAGCCTCTGAGTAGCCCATACAAGAGCCAGGCATGCTTTCTCTAGATGAGAATAACGTGTTTCATAATCAGTAAATTTCTTGCTCAGATAATAGATGGTCTGCTCTATTCTTCTCGTCTCGTCATGCTAACCTAAGACACATCTCATCGAAACTTTCCTCATGGAAAAATACATCAAGAGTGGTCTCGCTGGCTCGGGTGGTACCAAAATAGGTGAATTAAGGAGGTAGTTTTTTATTTTATCAAATGTTGCATGACAATCGTCGTCTCATTCGACGGGTGAGTTCTTCCTTAGCAACTAGAAGATCGGCGTGCAAATTGGAGTTAGCTATGCAATGAAACAATTGATATATTGTATTCTGCCCAAGAACCCTCTAACCTCTTTATCAGTAAACGGCGGTGGCATTTCTGTAATAGCTTTTACTTTGACTAGGTCGACCTCGATCCCTCTCCTGCTAACGATGAATTCTAACAGTTTCCCTGACATGGCACCAAAAGTGTACTTCTGTGGATTCAGATGTAACCTGTACTTTCTCAACCTCTCAAACAATT
The DNA here is from genome assembly GCA_021018995.1 of Chloranthus sessilifolius. Taxonomy (NCBI): domain Eukaryota; kingdom Viridiplantae; phylum Streptophyta; class Magnoliopsida; order Chloranthales; family Chloranthaceae; genus Chloranthus; species Chloranthus sessilifolius. The sequence continues at coordinate 85,329,267 of CM037594.1, read as the reverse complement.
TTTGGAGGTTTACCAAGTGGTCACCTAGCTCCGGTGATTTGACTATCATATCATCGACATACACTTCAATCTCTCGATGCATCATGTCATGAAATAGCGCAGTCATGGCTCTCTGATATGTTGCACCGGCATTCTTTAGTGCAGTCATGACTCTGTAGCAAAAGGTTCCCCAAGGACTAATGAATGCAGTCTTCTCTCGATCCGCCTCTACCATCTTAATCTGATTATATCCTGAGAATTTGTCCATAAAAGAAAGCATCCCATGCTTAGCATTATTATCGACCAAGATGTCGATGTGCGGCAATGGAAAATCATCCTTCGGGGCTCACCCTTTTCAAATTTTGAAAATTGATGCACATGCGGACCTTTCCATCCTTCTTCTGTATAGGCACAATATTGGCTAGCCACTAGGGGAATTTGGATACCATGAGAAACCCCGCATTATACTACTTGATGACCTCATCCTTGACTTTCAACATCCACTCGGGTCGGAGACGTCTCAGCTTTTTCTTAACCGGCTTCATATCAGGGTAGAGAGGCAGCTCATGCTCGACCAAATCGGTGTCCAGACCAGGCATGTCCTCATACGACTAGGTAAAATGTCTTGGTATGACCGAAGGAAATCGATCATGCTTTTCCCTTCTTCGGGAGACAGCGATGTTCTGATTTTGGTAATTCAGGGAATCTCCTCAGTCCCTAGATTAGCGTCCTCCATTTTTTCGACAATGGGGGTAGGGCCATGCTCGAATTTGGAAAACCAGTCAAGGAGCTCCTCCAAAGGGATATCTTCACCGAGACTCATAACTCCTACCTCTTCTTGTATTTCTACAGGAAAGGGGTCGATTTCACGTGGGACGGGTATTTCAATTAAGGCATCTTTTTGTGGGACTTTATCTGAAATTTTAAATGACAATATTTTTGGACTTTGGATTTTTTCAATGTTTTTAGGATTTTGTATTTTTTTAATGTTTTTGAGAATTTTTATTTTTTCAGTGTTTTTTAGATTTATATTTTCTTCAGAGACGGACCCTTGGCAGCACAAGTCTGTATATATAAAAGGTATTGTCTGTCAAGGGCTTATCTCACTTTTTATAGGTTATTATTTTGGGAAAATAGGTGCCAAACTTTAGGCCACTCCCTGCTTTCAGAGTTTGGGGTAAAGATGCCCAATTGCATACCTGACTTACTGCCCCTTTACCTTTTTAGATGTAGGAGGCTGGCGAATGTGACTCTTTTGGACCGGCCTCCATCATATTGATCATAGGTTCATCTGAGATTTCATCCTCAAATGTTAGTAGAGTCCTATGGTGGTTTACCACAGGAGGAGTTTGTTCAGGTATGGAATACCGCTCCTCAAATAAGGATAGGGAAGCCAGATCTATTTTGAGGTTGAGAAGGGAGATGTGGGGATTGGGGGGATGGACAAGGGCTATGGGTTTATGTGGGGTTAAATGGGTTACCCCCCATTCCTATCAATCTTTATGACCCTAGCGCTGACAAAGGATTCCCTGATGTATGGCCTAGGACGAGGCTTTTCTTCTATATTGATTCCTCGAGCTCTTGCAGCTGTAGCGACCTTGGCTTTCTCTTTAGCCTCTCGGACCTCTTCCTCCGTGGGCTTGTAACCTAACCCGAATCGGACTTTCTACCCCTTAGCAATAATTGGCTCTCTTCTACCCTGTAGTCTAGGCTCGAGCCCTCTACCTTTATGATAGCCCCACTTCTGGAGCATGGCCACCACTGCTTCCATTCCACCGTCGGTTGTTGACGTGATGTTTCTCGAGGGTTTCGGCCCTACTGTCGACACCTCATACTCGAAACTATGGAGGTCGGTGTCTTCCTCAGTATGCGGCACATCCACTATCTTAGGATTTTCAATGCTATGGGTGGCCTTATCTTTCCCATCGTGCCCTTCACTAATGATGGTGATCACCTTCTGCCCGGATATGAATTTTAGCTTTTGATGGAGGCGAGAAGGTATCGCCCCGACCTCATGTAACCGCGGGCGTCCTATCAGCAAATTAAAAGAAGATTTGATATCCATCACTAGGAAAGGTATAGAGAAGGTCATGGGCCCAATTACTAATTCCAGATCGACCTCTCCCATTATTTCTCTTCTTGTATTATCAAATCCCCGAGCGCTAGTCCTTGTCGGCCTTAGCATACAGGGGTCCACACCGATCTTGGTGGTAGTTCGTAATGGGCACACATTCAGAGCCGACCATTATCAATTAGAACCAAGAGAGTTATCACATTCCTGGATTCGACAGTAATATTGAGGGATTTAGCATGACTGTTTCCCTCCTTTAGTAGATTTGCGTCCGAAAATGAAATGGCATTAGGTGTCATTACCTGTCTGATTATTTGCCCGACTTCGTCTGGGCTAACTTGGAGTGACACATGCACATTCTTTAATTCCCCCATTAATGCTTGAAAATAGAGTGGGGACATCATCAACAGATCCCATATAGTAATATGGGCAGGCATTCTTCTCAGTTGAGTCTCCAGTATATGTTCATCTTCTCAAAGGGGTTCACTGCACTGTCTTTCTTTCCTTCGAGATGGGTTTGTGCTGCTGCTATTATTGCCCCAGGCTATTTCAAGATTCTTCCCGATCTGGTAACAAAGTTCACTGCCCCCTCCCTGTTGCTGCTGTCAGCATTAGCATTGGTTTGCTCATAGCTCAGCGGGACCTGATGTGGATCATATGTTGGTCCTGAGAGCTGGAAAGGTATGGTTGTCGGCATCTGAAGTGCATGTACCGATGGCTCTGGGATGATAGGTAAGACCTGGCTTACCTCGGTGATGGATGGGTGGGTGGCAAAATTGGGGCGGGTAGGGGTGGTGAAGCTTAACCATGGTTGTACCGGGGATAGTGGGGTGGGCGTAGGCCATTGGTAGTTGATGGGTGCAGGCAGAGGATTGGGGGTTTGATGGGTCACTAGGGAATTGATGGGGATGGTAGAATTTGTGGGTGGTTGAAATGGGGATAATGGGGTGGGTGTAGGCCATTGATAATTGATGGGTGCGAGTGGAGAATTGGGAGCCGGATGGCTTATGGGATAATTCAAGGGGGTGGTGGAATATGGTTGATACGCATTTATTTGTACGTAGTTGATGGGGGTGGGTGATGGAAAATAGGCCCTAAGTTCTAAGGATTCAACTATTGATGTAGGGGTAGAAAAGTAATCCGCCAGATTCAGGGGTTCAATCACCCCAATGGTTCTTTCTTCTTGGTCTCGCTGCCTTGGGATCACAAAATTTTATCTGTTACTGACGTAATCAGAGGGGTCAAATTCATACTCTTCCTCACTTTCATCTACCATTCCTATGGTGGGTCTGGGGCCTGTTATTCCAGTAGGGTGTGGTGGTAAAGGCACCTGATGAATATTCGCATGCTGGTTTGCTTGGGTGGGTGCAGGGGGAATGATCTTCCCAATATTGATTAAATCTTGAATCGCGTGCTTCAATGGGAAGCAGCAATCAGTCGGGTGGCTCGGACCCTGGTGGAAATTACAATGAGTATTCGGGTCAAAATTATATGGAATCGGATTGGGAGGAGGTTGTGGTTGGAGCATAGTTACTAATCCCTTTTCAATTAATAAAGGTAAAAGTACACTTACAGATTGCCCCAAAGGCGTAAAAATGCGATCATAATGGGCTCTCCTTTCTGGGGTCATTTGTACCCCATGTCCATTCCCTACTCTCTGCACTGGCCCTGGTCTAATGGGAGCTGGTTGCACCGCCTTAAATTGAAAGGGGACTACATTGTTATTGGGCCTGGTATTGATCACATTCTGTGCATCTGCCTCTGCCCTTCTATCATTTCTTTATTCGATAAACCTTCTAACCCCACTAGGTCCCCCTGAAGCATTCTTGTTCAACTGCCCTTCTCTGATGGCGTCCTTATAGCGGTTGGCATTCTTTACCAAGTCAGCAAAACTAGACTGCTGCTAGTATACAAGAAAATTAGAAATTACTAGCAGAGTGTTCTTTGAAATTATCTCTATCTGCTCATCGTCTGGTATTCTATTTCTGACTTGAGCTGCCAGTGCTCTCCAATGCCCCAAATAGTCGCCGAAGGTCTCTTTGGAATTTTGTTTCAATCGGGTTGAATCAGACTTGCGCGGTTCAATATTAGTATTATAGACATACTGTTCTTAGAACAAATGCGTCAAGTCTTTCCATGTCTTCATCATGGATGGTTCGAGAGACGTGAACCATCTCAGAGTTGGGCTAGTTAAACTTTTCTGAAAGACTTTTATTAGTAGTCTCTCGTCCCCCTCGTACTAGCACATGTCCCCACAATAGGACTTGAAGTGTGCAATCGGGTTGTCCGTGCCTTGTACTTGTCGAATATTGACATTTTAAATTTGAGGGGTAGGGGGACCTTGGCAAATAGACACAAATTCATGAAATTTGTGGCATAGATTTCAGCAACACCCATCTTCAATAACTGCTTATGGATCTTGTCCAACTGTTCTTTCAGCTGTCTTGACTCCTTGGGCATGGGGATTGTCTTCTCGATTATTAGCCTAGACTCACTTTGGGCTGCCAGGGGTGGGGTAATTACAAGTGGACGATTGGCATTGGCCACTGCCCCGGCATAGGCCCAACTATTTCTAATCTTGTCCTCCTCATACTGCTGGTCTACATAGGGTGCAGTGAGGACGAGATTTTCATGTTGATGTATGGACTGGATGAGATTGGACTGGATGTGGGTTGGGTGAGCCCCTTGAATGTAAGGGAAGTGCTGTAGGGTGATGGGGTGAGTGGTAGTTTGGTTTAGGGGTGGGGCCTGATGTGGCCATTGGACATGAGAGAAGGTTTGGAGATGGTCTTGGGGTATGGGGCCATGAGAAAATTGGGTTTGGGGTATGGCATGGGTTTGACTCAGGTGTGAAGGTTGGGGGTGGGTGAAATGTTGGGGGTATTGTGGAAGGTATGAGTGTGGCTCTTTGCAATGGGGTGTTGGATGAGCCTTCCCTTCTGTTCGCTATGTTGAGTAATGCGATGGGATTTCGGGGAGGTGTAACTGGCGATGGGAAATTGGTGGTCCTCCCCTTTCATTGTGTGTCGTGGCGGGTTGTGATAGTATTTCGGGGAAGTGTAATCGGTGGATCTTGATTATATGGCCAGATAGGGTCGCAACTGCATCGCAATGGGACATGCTCATGAGCGTGTGATGGAGTATTGGTCTGATGACCCTTTAGCTGTCCTGCGATGTGATGTGACAAGGAGGGTTTCTTTCTTTAGCAGGTGATGTCTTAAGATCGTGACGAGGCATGCCCTTTGGCCTTTGCGATAGTATTTTCGAGAGGCTCATTCTAGGCTTTTTGAGATGGGGCATCGATCGAGCCTACCTCGGTTGCGTGGATTCGTGCACCCTGTCGCAATAGGACGTGGGTTATTATGAGGATGTGTGATGGGATATCAATGGCTCTCTATCCCCCTCCGACCGGTTACGCGATGGGACAAGGGAGAGTGATTCTGATCGTGATGGGATGTGTTATTTGCGATAACATCTCAAAAAGGAGGGTGATTTGGTTGTGATAGGATTGCAGGGAATAGTATGTTTGCGAATCATGCGATGAGAGTTCAGGGAATAATTCTGATTGCGGCGAAGGCATTGATTTGTAGTAGGTTGTCAGGGGGTGACTTGGCTACGATGATCTCACTTAATTAGGCTCTTTCTAATCTTCTTTGATCTTATTAGATTTATTTAGGGACTTATTTGGGGATTTATTTGATTTCATTAGATTTATTTGGGCATTTATCTGATTTTTATTTGGGTTTACTTAATTTCATTGGGTTTATTTGGGGAATTTAACTTTATTTGGGTTTATTTGGGGAAATTAAGGTTTATTTGGGGAATTTAAGGTTTATTTAATTTTATTTAGGGTATTTAAGGTTTATTTATTTTTATTTGGGGTTATTTAGGGAATTCAAGGTTATTGTTTTGTTTGGAGCATATGCTTAATATTTTAAGGTTCAATTTGGGGTGACACTTGTTAACAATGTGGAGCATCTTTTTTTAAGTTCTTAGATGGGCATTAGATGTTTTGATTCTATTGGTTTGTCTACTTTGCTTTGGAGTGTTTCTTTGAGGGGTAAGTGTGTTGTATTTATTGGTTGATCTAAGTTTGTCATGGATTTGTTCTTTTTAAGAGGCATGTGTATGGTGTGGATTTAATTAGATGGGGGGTGCTTAAAAATGTGGCACTTGTCACATTGTGGTGAGGGGAGCTTTGCCAATAAATAGGTGTTTAGGGGCTTTTATTTTATTTTGAATTTTGTTTATAATTTTGTAATAATTTTTGGACTTGTAGAATTTTGACATTTTTTTGTCTTTTCTTCCTCTTTATTTTGCATCCCAATTATTATGTCCAAAGAGATTGATAATTATATTTATATTATATATATTGTGTGTATCTAGTTTTAGGTCATGTTTATTTTATCGCTCCGTCTTGCTTTTATCATATTTTGCGTGCTTCTTATAGATTATTATTGTAGTTTGTGACTATCGTATGTTTTACTGTTTTACTGCTTTATTTTATTAGGGTTAGGTTCACTTGTTGCTCGTAGTTCTCATTAGTTTTAGCGTAGTTATAGGCACTATCCCTTTTTTTGTTTTCTTTTTGTTTTCTGTTTATTATTTGTTAGGAGCCCTCGGTGCTGGCTATCAGCACTACATGGTCGGAGTCTCACGCCTGGTACCATGCCCTACCTGAGTTTTTGTGGGCACGATTGGTGTCTTTCGGCTTTGGGCCGATCCTGGAATTTGAGCCCTTCCAGGTCGACCGGGGTTTGATTAGGGTGATCTTGGAGAGGTGGAGGGATAAATATTTGTTTTTAAAAGAATAAAAATATTAGATAAAACTTTGAAAGAATTAGATAAATTCCGCGTCCCCAACAATGGCGCCAAAAATTTGATCGATTGCTTATTATGTATTATAAGTATATTAAATTCAAGCCTTAACCTATTACAAGCGCACAATGAAAATTGTAGAGCTAGTATAGAATCGATCCCACGAGGAAGTTCATTATTTAATTAATTCTTAATTTATATCTTTTATCTAAATCCATATCTTAAAAACTTTTATTTATCTTTAAGATCTAATTTACTGGAGAAATATGAATAAAAGAATGGGTTATTAAACTAAAGTGCATAAAAATAAATCCTAACCCTCCTTCTTCAGATTAAGGTCGTCAATCTTAATCTTCAGCTTTCGGATATTTATGAAAATAGACAGTACCATTACACCATATTTTTAGTATCCTAGCATTGGTCGTCAATCAAGTCTAATATCCTACCAATACAGATCTAATCTAATCAACAATCAACCAAAAATTTGGGCGTCAATCAAACTCTAGAAAACTGAAGATGGAAAAGTAAAAACCAGTACACTAATCTGTAAATTCTAACCTAAGTCGTCAATTCAAATTAAAATTTTGAGTTGTTTACAAAGCAAATAAAATCTAAACTAAAAAGTAAAGTAAAATATATCCTTCACCCCTTCGTTGCAGTCATCAATTGCTCTTGAGAAATTACAGATATCTTGACTAACTTTCAACACTTAATTGCAGTAGTTAATTGCTCTTGAGAAATCTCTGATATCTAATCTACTCTAATTATGTTACACTACTTTGATTGGAAGAAAATCCAACCTCAGGCGTCAATTGATGCTGAAATTCTTCGATACTTATTCCTATGCCGAGCTCTCTTATTTATAGATCATAAGGGGTCAATTTACAAAGATCTAGTTCTAATAAAAGAAACTACTAAAAACAAAAGATTCCTAATATAACTCTAATTCCTAATTTTATCTTTCCTTGCTTTCTTTAGTTAATGCGCTTCTAGATTGTTCTTTATTGAGCAGCAACAGAATCCTTCAGATTAGATCTTTATCAATCTTCTCAGATACGTGGTTCACTAGACTTCTAATTGCAGGAGTCTTCTAATTATGGATATGGGGGTGTTAAACTCTCATGTGATCCGCAGCAGCAGTGTGTAGTCGAAAGCTTCTATTTTTAGGAAATCGTAAATAAAAATTTCTTTCTTATTCTTTCTGGAAAATTGTAATTCATGATTTTCTATTTTCAGTCAGCTTTCAGCTAACAATTTCTTATTTTGGATCGATCACTTTCTTCTTTTGTCGCTTTCTGAATAATTGTCTTTTAAAGAATTATGATTTTTCAGCCTTCCTGTTATTGGCGAATCGTCTTTAATGCTTAATCATCTGATTACTACTTTTTGAGTTCATTTTGAAAAGGATTAACACTTAGGCTCTAATTTACTACTTATCTTTAATATCTGGACATCAGTAACTCATTAGTAGCGAACTAAGTTCTAGCATCACTAAGTTAAGGGTGATAAAATGATAAATTATATGACTGATCAATTTCCATGTGTTTCGGGTTGGAAATTTCGGGGTCGTTATTAATCACTGATTTATGTCACTTTTCATCTCCTAACTTAGTCTTTAATAGACCTTAGAGCTATCTAATAATTATCATTTGAGTGTGTTTTTATAGCTAGCAATAAACTACAACTTAGTACAGTAATCCAAGTAATAAAGCCAAGAAGAAATAATTTAGAGGCAAGCTGTGGAGCTAATGGAATTATAGAGAGTGCACCATGGTGGTCCCCACCATGTGGGCCATTTAAGCATGCCCTGGACCCCTAGAAGTCCAGCAGTGAGAAGGGAAGTGGACCCAAGCACAATGGAGTGTTGCAACAGATTATATAGAACAGTTGAGTAAGCAACCAGCTTGAGCACTCCAACAACTCAAACAGCTATGCACCTTCAGCACAGCAAGTTCGAGCAGCTTTGTGTTTTCAAGAGCAACTTATCGAGCAGCTCAAACAAACCACCAGCTACAGCACTTCAATTACATGCATCTCGAGTACTTTATAGCAGCTATAATGAGCTTGTCGAGCAGCTAAAAAAAGCAACAGTACTATAGCCTGTCATAGTGCCTTCAAGCATTAACTCGAGTATATCACTATTGCAGCAAGTCCACACTTGAGCACATTATGTGTGCAATAAACAAGCACTCGAGCAACTGCTGTATATACTAGAGCAGTTCCATCAATCCTATCGAGCTGCAAGTGCTGAAGTATTCATGGCAGAAGTACCAAGCTGTTGAGCAATTAAACTAAACCACTCGACTGTTGCATTACTAAAACACTGAGCCACTCGAGCTGCTGGCTGAAGCATTACAAGCTGTCAAGCAGCAGAACTGAACCACTCGTGTGCTGCATTGCTGAAACACTGAGCCACTCGAGCTGTTGGCCGAAGCATTACACATGTTGTCGAGCAGCTGAACTGAACCACTCGAGCGATATTGTTGAAGTAACCATCCTTTCGAGCAGCTACACTGATCTTGTCGAGCTGCTATTGAAACATTACATGCTGTCGAGTGTAAACAACCATCCTGTCGAGTTGATGCTTGAAGTTCTCGAGATTTAACACCTGAAGCTCTATCCACTCGGCAGCCACTCGAGATTCACATGCCTGAAGCTCCAGCCACTCGAGAACCATTAGAGTTTTATATTCTAAAGCTCCATCCACTTGAGGCACGGGTTCCAGCTTATACATTTAAACTTCAGGGATATTTTTGGGATTCCACATCATCTAGGGCACACACCCCAATGTGATGAGTTGTTCCCCCCATCCCAAGGTAACACTAGGTTGAGAATGAGCCACGACAGCAACTTCCAAAGTTTTGATTTCTGATTGGCCAAAGCATTTCATTGCTTTATGGATTGTATATATATAAGTTATTTTGTAGCCAGGTAGCCAGGAATATTCTTAGCTTGTGCTCATTTTAGGATTAGGGTTAGGGTTTAGGTTCCTCCCTTTTTCATCTTCTTTTTCTTCTCTTAGCTCAGCATTTGCTGGCTAAATCTTTGCAGCAGGTAGGATTTATTTTGAGTTGTAATGTGTATTGTAATGGCATTGTGAACAGTTTTGGAGCTCTACAAAGACTGCTACCTTGAGGGCAAGTCATTGTAAGTTCTTTTCATGCAATGCAAAATCATTTTTAACACTTCTTTCAATCTATATTCATCTTATATTTTTCATTTTAGATTTTTATAGGTTGTTTGCACCTATGGAGAGCTTGTAGCCTTGCAAACATAGTGGTTGCAGTGATATTCCTGTTCTATCTCTATCCTCTGTATCTGGGTTAATTCTTGGGATACCTTGTGGCCATTTAAATGGACAGGGTATAACCCTAAGACTTGCCTAGATCACAGGGTTGAACCGAATTCTTTTTTCCTGCACTTGTGCTTATAGCCAAGTGAGGGACTGCTGCAGATCTAACTTCTCCTCTGTTTTACAATACTATTTTTCGTGAATAGATCTGGAATCTTGCAGAGATTACAGACTTGAGAGCTAGGTCTTGCAAGCCTCTTTGTAGTAATGACTAGCTGATTTTAAAGCTCCATTCAATCTGTGATTTCTTGTGATCTTCACTAAATATACATGGATTGTTTGCTCCTATGGATGCATGAGCTTGTAGCCTTGCAAATATAGTATCTGCAATGATTTTCTTATTTCAACTTTAACCCTTTGATTGGATAAAGTCCCTCGGATATTCCGTGACCATTTAAGTGGACAGAATATAGCCCTAAGATCAGTTCATGTCTCTGGGTTGGCTGGATTCTTCTACCTTGCACTTGTACTTGTAGCCAAGTGAAGGACAACTGCAGATCTAACTCTTGATCTATTTTGCAATGAAGATTAGCCCATAGCTACCTACTCCATAATTTTTATTTACTTTCCCAAACCACCTTCACTCTTCTTTACTCCCTTTCTTTAGGTCTAGTTTTTATTCGTATTTTTAGTTTAGTTTGTGACACCCAAAAACACCCTCTCTTTACCTTGCTTTCTAGTTTAGGTTTAGAGCTGCCAGATCTGTAGCAGGTCTGGAGGTTTACTATTCCACCATTGTGTTTAGATCATCACTCCCTGTAGGGCAAACTCTTACTTATCAAAGCTTACTACAATAGCCCTGGATCTTGCAGGACTGTGTATTTGTTTTGGCTTTTATTTTCAAATATCTTTATTCTCTTCCCCTTTGATCTGGTCTTCTTTTTACCATTCTTTATTTCCATCATTTTTATAATAAAAAGAACACAACCAATCTAAAACTAACAAGTTTTTTGGGCCGTTGCCGGGGAGTTTTGATCTAAGTAGTAAATCTGAGTTTTTGTTTAGATTTGTTGTAGTTGTAGTGTTTGAAAAAATTACAGTTGTAGTTTTTTTTTTTTTGATTTTTTTCTTTATTTTTTGTTTTAGACCTTTTGTGCCTTAGTAGTGTTTGAAAAAGTACAGCTGTAATTTTAGGATTTTTGCAGTCTTTCTTTAATTTTTGTTTTAGACCTGATATCGTCTGTTTTGTGTTTGAATAAATTACTATTGTAATTCTTGATTTTTACAAATCTGGAGTAGCAGAACATAGGAGAGAACAGCTGCAACTAGAGCAAACCTGCCTTAGTTTGCATCTCTCTCTCCTCTATAGTCTTTTCAATTCTGCATTCTTTACTTTTAGCAGTAGTGTGCAGTAGTTTAGTAATTTTTTTTAGTGTGTTGTATCTTTTTCCTTGTCGTGTGTGTTGTATGTTGGGTAGAAGATCTCTTAACCCTGGGCTTGAAATTTTTAATCCTGAAATAGAAAGAGTCCTTAGACCTAGGCATACATCACCCACCCCTACTGAAAATATAGAAATATATGAAATGGGAGAGCAACCTAGACCCCGAACTCCTATGCACCAGGGGAATATTCATCCCCCTTCTGCATCAGTTCCCTATTACTGAAGGTAATTATGAGATCAAGCCTCAGACCATCTAAATTTTGTCATCTTTTTATGGGCTAAGTAAAGAGGACCCTTACAAGCACATTGATGAGTTTTTATCCTTATGCACAATATTTAAAATTGCTGGCTTGGGAGATGAAACCACAAAAATGAGGCTTTTTCCTTTTTCATTAAAGGATAAAGAAAGAACTTAACTTAACATGCTCCCAACAAACATCATAAATTCTTGGAATGCCCTCCAATGCCAGTTATTGGCTAAATTTTTCTCAATTAGTAAAACCAGTCAGTTGAGGAAGAGAATTATCTCTTTTGTTCAATTCCCAACTGAAGATTTCCATGAAGCTTGGGATAGATTTAAGGAGCTGCTAAGACAGTGTCCACACTACCAAATCCCCAAGTGGTAGCTTGTGCAAAGCTTCTACTAGGGGATAGATGCTAAAAGTAGACCCATGATTGATGCTTCATGTGGTGGCACTTACCTCAGCAAAACTAATGAGGAAGTTGGGATTTGTTTGACGTGATAAGTGAAAACTCTATGCAGCAGAGTCTCTGTCAAGAAATGACATTGAGGTAGCTGCTAGGTGCAAAAGAACCCACTTCCAAGGGAAAACTGTATGAATTAAATGTATACAATTACCTAGAGAGGAAAGTAGACAGTTTATCTACAAAATTTGATAAAGTGCCGAGTGTGTCACAGCCCCACATGGTTGCATAGGTTGGAGAGGCATGTCTGATATGCCACACACTCCTTGTTAGACTGTCCTTCTGCTAGTCAATATCCAGAGTTAGTTATGGAGCATGCCAATGCTACCCAATCATATGGGCAGCAGCCTGCTGGGTATCCTTGGAGGAACGACCCAAACTTAGGGTGGAGATAAGATAATTTGCCACAACCTCAGCAGCTGTACGCATTGCCCTATAGACCCACCCAGCTAAATCCTCAAGGTAATGCCCCAAGACAGTAATTCCCACATCAGTCCTCCCAGTCAAGTCAAGTAGCTTTGCCCCCACCACAACCAAGAGCCCCCTCATTTGAGGAGCAGGTTTTGTCTTCATCGCAAAACCTCAGCTCACTCTCACAGACTGTTAGTTCCCACAGTCAGGGCATCAAGAAAATAAAAGACCAGTTGGGTCAAATCTCCAATGCTCTCACAAGAAGGGAAGAGGGTTGGATCCCAAGCCAAACAGTGACCAATCCAAAAGGCCAATACATGATTGATGAAGCTTTTTCAAACCAATGAGGAAGCTATGGCCATCAATGCCTTGAGGAATGGTAGGATGGTGGAAAGCTAAGAGGTTTTTGATACGAAAAAAAGTGCAAAAGGATAGAACTGTGTGCTGAATAAAAAGGGATGCTATTAAGCCCCAGCTGAAAAATAAAAAAAATATATTAAAAAATATAAATAAATTAAAATATTTTTTACAATGAAGTGTCAGCAGATGAGTATCAGTAGTACCTCATCTACCATTTCCTCAAACTTTTCAAAGTCCTTTTCTTTTTTACAAGGAGAATGCTAAATGGAGGAAATGAGAACTGTTTGACAGTTGCAGTCATTTGTGAGATGGTGATGCCTTGCCCAAATTGCTAGACTTAGGCTGAGGTATTTGAGGATATTCTAGAATTTTGGACTGAAGATGCCCCCACCCATGTGCTCCCTCAGCCCTCTATTAATTGTCCACTTGCTATGGAGCTGGAGCAGCTCCCTGCATGTCTCAAGCAACTGCAAACTGCTGAGCTAGAAGATCTCAGGTTTGAAGCAAATGGAAAGGTATGACTTTTTATTTTTATATTGTAGTTCTTTCCAGTTCAGCTGAGATTCAAATGGGATGACCAATTTACTGTCATTCATGAACCTCCATCTAGGACTGTTGAGATCATGGTCCTTAATTTTGGGAAGGGTCATGAAGGTTAATGGTCAAAGGCTCAAAAATTTGTGTTGAAAATGCTATGGAGCCTCTGAGACCATCAACTTTCAAGAACCTACCACATGTTATGTGATCTCAACTGTGTATCATATGTAACATATCTGTCAAGATGTTTTAAATTTGTGTAAATATTGTGTTTATATGGGCTGCTGTGATGAATCTTGATTAAAATGTGTGCATAACTGTTATGTACTGTTGTGAGATGAATAGATCTGTTAAGCATAGGGCTCAGTGAGCTGTATTCCATCTCTGTGCTAATCCTTCAAACTCCATCCCCTCACACCTGGCATCCAATATCTGTGTTATTAACTTAGATTCATACTCAAACCATTATTAGGAATGTCTGTTTAGAATTTTTACTGATTAAGGAGTTTAGTACAGTTGTTGTTTTTAGCATACTTATTGTTTTTAGTTTAACTATTGTTTTTACTTAGGTGCAATTTCTATTTTGTGTAGTTTTCTATTTTAGGAGTTTGTGTCACTGTTGTGTCCTCTTAATTGTCGTTTTGTGTAAATTCGCTTTTTCTCTTTCTTAATATAATTTTTTGCAATCTTTTAGTTAACTCTCTCTTAATTTGCTGCTGTCATTTGTTTTCCTTTTTTTTTTTTTTTCAAACCCTGCTGTCCCTATACATATCTCTTGAAACAGTGAGGACACTATTTATCTTACGTTTGGGGGTATAGCAGGGTGGTAGGCCAATAAAATAATTAATTTTAGTACAGTAGTGTTAGGTAAATTGAGATAAATAAAGTCAATTCCCGCCTAATCATGTTAGAAAGACGAAATTTAAACTTTTGCAGACATTTTAAAACTGAAAATCTTTGAAAATTTAACACTTCCATGAAGCTAACATCAAGAAATTTAATCACAATTAATACTTAGTGAACCAGAAAGGAGAGAAAAATGTGAGGATATGTCTCATGAGTTAAATTAAAGACCATACCCAGTGAGATTTGAGCCTATCAAAATTCTTTTGAAGAATGTTTTTTATTATTTTTCTGCTCTAAGGAACAACTAACTCAACATCCTTTCACTAGAATTAGGCTCCCCAAATTAAAATTGTTGGACAGTACTCATGACACTGAGGAGATGATTTAAGGCCTTCATTTGGACAGTTTCAGCCTAAAAATTTCTACCCTGTGAAACTGCCCTTTGCACACACTCTTTGAACCTTTAACTCTATTTTTCTTTGACAAACACCAGAGTACTTGAACCTGAACCTCATGACCTGATTCAGCCTTACCCTCACTTTGAGATTTCAGAAGGAAAAGGGGAAGATGTTGAAGATAAGTGGGCTAGGTTCAACATTTGGTAGAAAGAGAAGAGAAGAATACTATAAACAGCAATGTATCAGTTGTATAGTTGTGGCATTTCATTGAAAATAAATAATATATATATATATAAGAGAAGTCAAGAGAAGTACTTCATCTAAAAAATAAGAGAAGAAGCTAGCCACTTCAGATACGAAAAACACAAAAGAAGATGGAGATGTGCTGTAATGAAGAAGGTGAAGTCATGAATCACCTCCTCCCCTTACTGATTTCTCATTTTTGAATCCATTCTACTCCTTTTATTCTGTTTAAACCTCAATCATAAGCCACATTACAACCCATTTAAAATACCTTGTTGATCCAAAGTGAAATGAGTTGTCATGTGGAGATAAGGGATGTCTAATCTATGGTGAAGAAACCATGAGGATGTCAAAAATTAGAAGTAATGCCTATGCTCATGCTTGCAGCCCTATTTGAGATCTACAATTTATCTTGAGCTGATAAGAATGTGAACACCTTGGATTTTCATTGATGAGAGACAGACTAGTGAGGATTGGGTCTGAAATTTAAACTTAATGGGCAATATTCTAACCTAATTTTTGAATTAACGGCAAGCTCAGTATTGATTTTCACACACTTTGTATTCTTGATATAAACTAATTGGTGGTGATGCAAATACATGCTGATTTAGGTTTTAAATTGCTTACATTACTATTTTAAACTCTCCTGATTTTTAAATAATAGGTGTGGAATGAAGTTTTATTTATTAAAATTTGTTTTGTCATTGGCTACACTATACTTAACTGTTTTTATTGTGAAGTTTGTGGGTATCTTTATTGAAAACCCTCAGGAGACTTCACTCCTCACTAGGGATCACCTAGGGGTTTAAAAGGCTTGATGCATAAGCTAAATACATCTGTGCTCCCTACGAAAGTGGCATTTATATTTTTAGAAGAACTATTTTCCTTTCTCTTTGCTCGAGGACTAACAAAGATTAGGTTTAGGGGTGTGTTAATCACTAATTTATGTCACTTTTCACCTCCTAACTTAGTCTTTAATAGACCTTAGAGCTAACTAATAATTTTCATTTGAGTGTGTTTTTGTAACAATCAATAAACTACAGCTTAGTGCAGCAATCCAAGTAATGAGAGCTAAGAAGAAAGAATTTAGAGGTAAGATGTGGAGCTGATGAATTATAGAGAGTGTACCATGGTGGTCCCCACCATGTGGGCCATTTAAGCATGCCCTGGACCCCTAGAAGTCTAACAGTGAGAAGCGAAGTGGACCCAAGCACAATGGAGTGCTGCAGCAGATTATATAGAACAGCTGAGTAAGCAACCAGCTTGAGCACTCCAACAACTCAAGCAGCTTTGCACATTCAGCAGAGCAAGTTCGAGCAGCTTTGTGTTTTCAAGAGCAACTTTTCGAGCAGCTCAAACAAACCACCAGCATAGTACTTCAATTACATGCATCTCGAGCACTTTATAGCAGCTGCAATGAGCTTGTTGAACAGCTGAAAATAGCAGCAGCCTGTCATAGTGCCTTCAAGCATCAACTCGAGTACATTACTATCGCAGTAAGTCCACACTTGAGCACATCATGTGTGCAACAAACAAGCACTCGAGTAGCTATTGTTTATACTAGAGTAGTTCCATCAATCCTATCGAGCTGCAAGTGCTGAAGTACCAAGCTGTCGAGTGGTTCATGGCTGAAGTACCAAGCTGTTGAACAGCTGAACTAAACCACTTGAGTGTTGCATTGCTGAAACACTGAGCCACTCAAGCTGCTGGATGAAGCATTACAAGCTGTCGGCAGTGATTTGAACCACTCAAGTCTTTGCATTCTTGAAACATGAAACCTTTGAGCCACTCATTTAGCATTACATCCACTCGAGTGTTGCATTGTTGAAACTTTGAGCCAATCGAAGAAATCATCCTGTCGAGCAGCTGAACTAATCCTATCGAGCTGTTATCGAAGCATTACATGTTGTCGAGTGTAAACAACCATCTGTCGAGCTAATGCCTGAACCTCTTGAGATCCAACACCTAAAGCTTTATCCACTCGGCAACCACTCGAGATTCATATGCTTGAAGCTCCAGCCACTAGAGAACCACTCGAGTTTTATATTCTGAAGCTCCATCCACTCGAGGCACGGGTTCCATCTTGTATATTTAAACTTCAGGAATATTTTTGAGATTCCACATCACTTAGGGCACACACTCCAATGTGATGAGCTATTCCCCACATCCTGAGGCAACACTAGGTTAAGAATGAGCCACGACAGCAGCTCCCAAAGTTCTAATTTATGATTGGCCAAAGCATTTCATTGTTTTATGGATTGTATATATATATATATATAAGTTGTTTTGTAGCCAGGCAGCCAAGAATATTCTTAGCTTGTACTCATTTTAGGATTAGGGTTAAGGTTTAGTTTCCTCCCTTTTTCATCTTCTTTTTCTTCTCTTAGCTCAGCATTTGTTGGCTAAATCTTTGTAGCAGGTAGGGTTTATTTTGAGCTGTAATGTGTATTGTAATGGCATTGTGAGCAGTTTTGGAGTTCTGCAGAGACTGCTGCCTTGAGGGCAAGTCATTGTAAGTTATTTTCATGCAATGCAAAGCCTTTTTTAATGCTTCTTTCAATATATATTCATCTTATATTTTTCATTTAGATTTTTATGGGTTGTTTGCACCTATGGATGCATGAGCTTGTAGCCTTGCAAACATAATGGTTGCAGTGATATCTCTATTCTATCCCTAACCTCTGTATATGAGTTAATCCCTGGGATACCTTGCGACCATTTAAATGCACAGGGTATAGCCCTAAGACTGGCCTAGATCGCAGGGTTGAGCCGGATTCTTTTTCCCTACACTTGTGCTTGTAGCCAAGTGAGGGATTGATGTAGATCTAACTTCTCCTCTATTTTACAACACTATTTTCAGTGAATAGATCTGGGATCTTGCAAAGATTGCAGACTCGAGAGCTAGGTCATTGCAAGCGTCTTTGTAGCAATGACCAGCTGATTTTAAAGCTCCATTCAATCTATGATTTCTTGTGGTCTGCACTAGATATTCATGGATTGTTTACTCCTATGAATGCATGAGCATGTAGCCTTGCAAACATAGTGTCTGCAATGGTTTTTTTGTTTCAACTTTAACCCCTTGATTGGATAAAGTCCCTAGGATATTTCATGACCATTTTAAGTTAACATAATATAGCCCTAAGAATAGTTCATGTTTCTGAGTTAGGTTGGATTCTTCTACCTTGCACTTGTGGTTGTACCCAAGTGAAGGACAACTGCAGATCCAACTCTTGATCTGTTTTGCAATGAAGATTTGCCCATAGTTGCCTACTTCTCCACAATTTTTATTTACTTTCTCAAACCACCTTCATTCTTCTTTACTCCCTTTCTTTAGGTCTAGTTTTTGTTCTTATTTTTAGTTTAGTTTGTGACACCCAAAAACACCCTCTCTTTACCTTACTTTCTAGTTTAGGTTTAGAGCTGCCAGATCTGTAGCAGATCTGGAGGTTTACTATTCCATCATTGTGTTTAGATCATCACTCTCTGTAGGGCAAACTCTTACTTATCAAAACTTACTACAATAGCCCTGGATCTTGTAGGACTATGTGTTTGTTTTGGCTTTTATTTTCAAATATCTTTATTCTCTTCCCCTTTGATCTGGTCTTCTTTTTACCATTCTTTATTTTCATCATTTTTATAATAAAAAAAATAAAATCAATCTAAAACCAACAGTTGTTACAAAAGGTCTAATTTTATAGGGAAGTGTTGAGCTTTGAACTGTCACTTTGAGTCAAATTTCGAGGTGTAGGCATTTAAGCTTAGGTAGTTGGCAAGTGGCAATTTCAACGTCGTTACAATGGTATATTTTGTGACTGATCATTAAGTGATATCAATAACAAGTGCATCGTGGTGCAACTCGAAAAAAAGTGTTCTTCGAGGAATATTCAACTGTTCTCTTAAGGAAAGTATTTTGCGTTGTGTTTAGAAGTAGTTCTGCAGTATCATTCTTAGTAAGAGGGATTACATATTTTAAATATAGGAGAGGGGAGTGAAATAGGGACACGAAAAGGTTCAAGGTTCATACCTAACTTAATAACTCAACACTAAGTCTATCTTGTTTCTAAAGTTCAGAGTCCAATAATCCTTAAAAATTCAGCAAGTACAGTTTAGGTCTCTGATTAACCCCCATATTCATATTCCATATTATCTTAGGTTTGATTAGAATGGGTCACAATGCGGTAGGTTTTACCAAACACGTTTTTCAAGGGATGGGATCCGTAGTAACCTGGATGTACTGCGTGTGGCATCTCATACTGTCATAGAGGGATTGCATCCATACATGAATGCCTGCATTCCAAATTTCACGAGCCTAGAAAACATACCTCATTATAACTCAGGCTTAAAATTCATATGCAAGTTAGACAGAACGGATCATAACGAAATAGAATAAATTAGATTAAACATAACTGAACGGAAATAGGATCATAAGCGAAAAATAAAACAATCAGATCATATGCGAAAACAAGACAAAAATAGAACATATCAGAACGAATACAAGGCATCAAGGCAAAGATCAGATCAAAACACACATCAGAGAAACGATGAATCAAATTCATAAAAATGTAATATTATATTGAGTTTCCCCTACCTCGGATTCGGAGCCATTCAAAGCAATCCAAAAGTCATCATCTATGGTCTCCAACTCTCAATCTACATCACACATAGGATGATGTAGTAAAAACTAATTCTAATTACTAATAATATTGACGTATTTAAGTATTTTCTCAAAATCGAGGTGAAAATGGGCAAGTTCGTGCTGACTCGAAACTTGACCCAACTTTCTACTTAATTTTGACTCTCATAACATTTGATTCATGAGTTGAATAATTTACAAAAGTTGTAGATCTCGTTGTCCTCTTTTTAACACCATGAGAATCGTGTCAATCGGAGTTCGAACCAGAAAATTACGGCCAAAATATCAAACAGTGTCGGTAAGCTCAGTCAAAATCCGATCGATCGATTTCCAAATTCGATTGATCGATTTCTGATTTGATCAGTCGGTTTCAAATTCAATTGTTCAAATTTTATCGGGCCTCAACATCCAAAAATCCTACCTTCTATTTTATAAATATATTATACAATTTGATTGATCGGTTTCAAATTTTGATCGATCGAATCAAAGTTCGAACTATCGATTTCCCAATTCGAACAGTTCAAATCCTTCAGAATTGTAAAGACATAAGGCTTTGTCAGATTCAATCGATCGATTACCAAAATCGATCGTTCGAATTTGACAGTTTTTGTTACCTCTTCGGTTCGTTATTTTTAACCTATTTTCATTCAGATCTTCGATGATCTTCATCAAATTACATACACACATACACATATATATTAAGACATTTAGAACCATGAAAAACACGTATAGGCTCACCTCCTTACGGTTGATTCCGTAGTCTACGGTGATCATGGCTCAAAGTGGGTTTCAGATCATAAATCGAAGATTTGTCGTTGTTAGTGATCCACGGATTTCTACGGTGATTTCGCAGTGATTGATCACCACGTATTCAAGATGAAGCCGTTTACGATCACGGATCAATTCCAACCTCTTCGAAGTGCGGAAGATGATCGCGAGATGATCGGTTCACATTCGATTCAATTCAAAGGTTTCCAACGGTTGGGATTTTGCTAGGACCCTTGCAGTGATCAGCACCAAGTATCTCGGAAAGGTTGCGGAGCTTCCGGCGTGATCGTGATCTCACGGTCGAAATCTCACAAGGTTCTACGATAAGAAGTTCTCATTTTTCTCTCTCAAATTTTCACGAGGCTACACTTAGCCATTAAGCAACCCTCCTCTCTCCCTCTTATAACCAAACAAAACCCAACAAATATCCTTGATTTTTATTTCTCAAAATCTATCCAAATCCTATAGGTTCGGTTACAGTGCTGAGCGGCACCCCCAGAGTTGGTGCACGGCTCATCCACTAAAGGCCCAAATTAAACCTTTTAACCTTATTTCTTTTCACACACATTTATCCCAATATTATGTAATGATTTATTTTAAAATTTTAAAGCGACCTCGTTTTTTGTACCGGACACGCACACGGGGTCAGTCGAGTTTGGGTTCGAATTTTTTGGGTCATTACAATATCACGGCCAAGGTGTCAAACTCAGTATTGGTATCGGGTATCGATCCATGGAGGACTGATACAAATCGGCCAATACCGATACCGAGTTATAGGACCGATATGTATCGAAACTAATACATATCGATTTGCCGAGATACTGATACGTATCGGTATCGGCCAATTTTTGATACTATGATCACAGCCCAAAGAAACATGACTATAAGTTGATGTGAACCATCTTATTGATGAACTTTAATATCAGCCATTAAAACTCAAAGCATCAGTTGATATTATAGTATGTAGATTAGATGGTTTAAATCTCTCTAAAAAACCATTTTTGGGTCTATTGCACTTCAAACTATATATGATCTATCACTTTGACGGTACGGATCACCTACATTTTAAACCATTAATTGTGTAAGATCATTTAACACCATATTGGTGTTTAAATGCCAGTGAAAAGAGTCTAATCATGTCTTTTCGTTTTCTGGGTATAATGGCTCCTCGCAGAATTTAAGAACCTTTAAAATGATCTAACACCATTAAATTAGACTTCTTTTATTTGACAACATTAAATTGTGATTTATCATTACGCCATGTGAGTCACATCTATGATCAACCTAAATTGCCCAGGTGACGATCTATCATTAGAATATGTCTCAGCCCAATGAAACTTATTGATAAGAGGATGTGAACCATCTGATTGATGAACTTTATTATCAGCCATTAAAATCTTAATGCAATGGTTGATGTTAAGTCCACACATCGGATGGTTTAAATCTCCTTGAAACACCATTTTAGGCCTAATGCACTTCAATCTAAAATCTATCACTTTGACGGATCACTTACATCTTAAACCATTGGTGGTGTAAGATCATTAAAACACCATTTTGGTATTTAAATGACGGTCATGAGAGTCCATCCACTTTTTTACCTTTAAAGGCGCCCACGTGTTTTATGAACGGGCCCACACGTTTTCTGAAAGGGCCAATGTCGGAAACCCCCTCACCCCTTGATTGCTTCAGATCAGATGATGTGGATGGTTTTTCACTCGGATCTTCCACACGATGGATCTTGAGATCATGGCGCACCTATCAGATGATAAATTTGTTATTCCACGTGTCACATATCCAAAAAATATGGCCCTAAATTCGCGTTTTAGCATGATATGTGTCATGTGATTTAAGGGTAATTTTTTTTGGGTTCTATATCACGTAGAATTACAAACTGACCGTATGATTGGTGCGCCATGATCTCAAGTTCCATTGTGATGAAGATTGGAGTAAAAAATGATCTTCATCTTCATATTCAAAGGAATCAATGGTTTTTAGCTAGGACATAGATGCTTTCAGAGCACGCGTGAGCGCGTTTAGAGGTAACCTTAATTTACTGACCGGCATTTGAACGCCAAAATACATTTAAATGATCTTCCACCATTAAAATCTCACTTTTTATCACACCATTTAAGTGTGATTTATCATGGCACACATCTATAATCAATCTCAATTTCTCAAATGGCAATCCATCGGTGGATCCTGTCCCATCCAAAGGATCATGCTTTAAGTCAATGTAAACCATTGGATCGGTGAACTTTAATATCAGCTATCAAAATTGAAGTGCAGAAATCGGATGGTTCGAATCTCTCAAAAAGGGTGATTTTTTTTAACTATAGCCCTTCAATTGATGATATATCACTTTAACGGTATGAGCTTTCAAAATCATAAGCCGATAAATGGTATAAGATCTTTTAAACACCATGTTTTGTGTTTAGATGATGGTCAAGACTTAAGAGAGTCCATAATATATATATATATATATATATATATATATATATATATATATATATATATTTATCAATTGTTCGTTTGAAGCATTATTCCTAAGGCTAATGCTTAGTTAGTGGCATACGGATCAATCTCAGCCATACAATTTTAACTCATATTTAGAAATGTTTTTTTTTGTATATCCGAACCTTCTTATTCGCACGGCCTTGCCGTTGCTGATATTGGTCACTCTACTGTACTGCGGGTCGTACATCGTACGCTGAAAAATCAAAAACCGACCAAAACGAACGGATAAAAACTATAATCCGACGCCAAACCAAACCGATCCAAAACTGAAAATTTCAAACTGATTTTGGATCGGCTCGGTATCAGTTTTGTGTGCCGAAAACTGAAAACTAATTTACTAGGAAGAGAAAACGGATAAAAAATTAAAAAAAGTGATTAAAATAAAATTCCTTAAAAAAAGCAAAAGAAAAAAAAATTGAAAAAATTAAAAATCAAACTGAACCGACCGAAACTGATATGGATCAGTTCAGTATTAGTGTTGGTTTACCGAAATCGAAACCATTAAGTTTCGGTTTTTGCCAAAGGGATATCGAAACCAAAAACTCGGGAAATGGAGACACTCGGGAACGTGTGGTCACGTGATCCACTGCAACGTTGCCGATAAATTTGATATAGTACACTAGTACCACTGTGTGAATACCACGTGGCAAAAAACTATTGATGGATTCGACCCACTTGGAGTCGGTGACTGAGACAGCGTATAAATTTGTCATCATTGATGGACGGACAGGATCCGACCACATCAACTCGATGTTCGGCATTTGCGCTCCCCAAATCCAGAACCCAAAAGCCCATGTCCCTTGGGTATCTCATATCTGTCCGGCAAATTAGATTAGACCCTTATGCTGCCACCTCACCCTCAGACGTTTTCTTGACAAGTTAAGATTCCTTATAAAGTGCATATACTATGTTGGAAATACATGTGTATGGGTACCTGCTTTGACACGTGGGACCTGATATTTTGTACACTTGCCAGCACGAAAGGAATTGGCCAATTCTTTGTTGGGTACCTGTGTTTGCGCCCATGCGATTCTCTTAAAGCGTCTACACCTCATATCTCTTGAAAGTCGTTGATTTCTTTTGATCAGATGATGGAGATTCTGTTTTATGCAGATCTTCCACTTAAAGAATCTTGAGATAATGGTGCATCTATCATATGGAAATATCATGTATCACAAATCTCAAAAATATGCCCCTAAATTCAAGTTTGAGTGTGATATGTATCATATGATTGAAGATCTATCTTTTGGGGATCTATGACACATGTAATCAAAAAATTATCCTATGATAGGTGTGCTATGATCTCCAAATCCATTTTGTGGAAGGTCTAAGTGAAGCACGATCTCCATCATCTGATCTGAAGAAATCAATAATTTTCAAAGGCTGTGAGACGTTTGCGCTTTCAAAGAGTGCGTAAGCACGAACGAAGGTATCCTTCTTTGTTTACTTTATTTATTAATCCTTTTTAACTTTGATTCACGTAATTTAATAGTAAATAGTGATTATTATTTTTATTTATTTTTAGATGAAACATTTATCCTTTGCATTAGAAATGGAGAACGATTACAAACTCAAAATAAGTAATTTCAAAAGGGCGATTATAGAGTAGAGGGCTACAATTCAATGAGTGGTAGTTACCGTCACTAACATTAAAATAACTTGAATGACATCTAAGATCCATCTAACAACGATACGGAATTTAGGAGCTTTCAGAGTAAGGTAAAAATTCGAGAACCCACCACCATTCTAAACATCCACCGGTAATCGATACCGAAGATCCACTCGAAGAGACGCCACTACCATCGGCAAACTCACGATCTACAAAAACTCCCACCACGTTGGAAACGGGAGCAACAACCGACCAAAAGCTTCACACAACGCTTTTAAACAATGCCTTATGGCGTAAATATAATGCATGTGTTTGCGCAACAACAAAGCCACCAATATGTCGGTAAAACTCGTGACCAAAATCGTTTAAGAAACAAGTATGAACTGCAAAAAAGTCTTCATAGAGGAAATCTCCTTGGAAAAGAAGACTCACCAAAAAAAAGATAAAACTCTCATATTATAACCCTAAAATAAAGAAAAGTAAGGAAAGAACAATGAAAAGCCGAAGCCTCCAAGTAAAAGACGACTCCAAATGATCAATTTATTAAAAATATAAAAAAAATTAGATTGAAAGAGATAAAATCCCCCATTCCCACCCCCTCTCATAAATTATCTTTTCCCTACACCGACTCTCCAAATCGCCTATCTTTGAATGCCCATTTCTCCTTCTCTCTAATTTTCAGTAAATAGTAATTATTGTTGTCATTAGTAAAATATTATCAAATTTTTTATAAGTAAATGTTTGATTGTTAGTTTAAATTTTGACTCATGATACAATTGTAGAATTGTAATTCCTAAAGCTCATTTTTCAACAGAATAATTGAACAGTTGAATTGTCTCTCAAAAACAAAAAAAATTAAACAGTTGAATTGCAATTTTAGAGAAATCATTTTTAAAGAAAATTCAATTCTCGAGAAGTAAGCATGAAATTACTAAATCACTTCTATCAACTGAAAGTAGTGCCGTAGGTACCCTACCAAGTTTCAAGAGTTCGTTTACGGGTTATCTTTTGAGACATATGGGGCATAAAGTGTGCCCTGATTTGAAGATTATGATCTTAATATCTCTTAAGTGTTAAGATTGAGACAAATTCTTTTAAAATGAACGTATTAAATTATGTGGACTTTTGAAGATTTACATGATAACTAAACACTAGAGGGGGATATTTTTTCTGGCAGTCTCCTACACCATAAATATCTAAGTTTTCTTTTCATATCACAGAGTCCAAATTTAGGGCTGTCAACATAATGGATCGAGACCAACATAAAATTAACATATGCCTGACTAAGCACTTAACCCAAAAACCCGACTCAGTCGGGTTAACGATACCATATGTTCCATAAATTTATACAAAATATTGGGTCAGACCTGGTAGACATGACCCGACCTGACCTAACCTTTGTGTTCACTTGTCTCAAACATCGGGAGATGTTTCATGCCCTGCAGGTTAAATTTATGTCCCCAACCCGATAAAAAACCCAAGTCGGCTAGCATATTCTATATTGGTTCATACATTTTAATACAAAATGGTATTTAAATGATTTTACACTATTAAATTAGACTATTATCTAAAACCACTGAAGTGGAATTCATGCTTATGCCATGTGTTACACATTTGGGATCAATATAAATTGTTCAAGTGGCAATCCATTTTTAGAGCATATCTCGGTCAAAGAAATACAACTATAAGTCAATGTGAACGATCTAATTGGTGAACTTTAATATCTTAAAAGGTAAGAACAACAATCGGTATTAGAGATCAGAGAGTGGATGATTCAAATCTCCCTAAAACATTAATTTTTGGACTCGTTGCACTTCAACATTTGATATTTCACTTTGTCACTGTGGGCCACATCTTTAAACCTTTTTTTTTTTTTTGAAAATTGTTTGTATTCATTAGAACACAATTAGTAGTGTAAGATGATTTAAACACGATTTTGGTGTTTAAACAACCTTCACAAGAGAGTCGGGTTGTTCATTTATTTTCAAAAGGGATAGTGGCTCCTTACCAACCTTTGAACACCAAAATGGTGTCTAAATAATCTTAAACCATTGAAATTAGAACCCGACCCTCTCGATCGTCATTTAAACACCAGAATGTTATTAAATGATCTTATACCATCCATGATTCAAGATATGGGTGATCCTTGTTCCATCAAGGTGATATATCATTAGATTGAAGTGTAAGATGCCCAAAATAGTGTTTTAGAGGTTTACACGGTCCGACCTTGACTACTTTTAAGGGAAGTCATCAATTGAATGGTTCATGACCGCCTACAAGAATGTTTATTTGGGCTGAGATATGTTCCAATGATGGATTGCCAGTTGGGCAATTAGATTGATCACAATGTGCGCCACATGGCTTAAAAATAATCAAACTTCAATGGTGTGAGATAAAAAGTAAAACTTTCATGGTGTAAGATTAGTTAAACACCATTTTGGAGTTTCGATGTCGGTCAAGAGCCCTTATTCCTTAGAATTATACTTTTTATCGTACATCATTAAAGTGAAATTGATCATTATGTGCTCATATGTGACCAATCTAAATTGTCCATGTGGCAATACATCATTGGAACATACTTTTGCCCAAAGAAGCATACTTATAAGTTGATGTGAACCACCCGATTAAAAATGTTTAATGTTAACCATTAAAACTAAAAACACTGGTTGATGTTATAGTCAATAGGTCGGATGGTTTAAATCTCCCTAAAACATCATGCCTGAGCTTGTTGCACTTCAATCTATGATCTATCGTTTTGAATGTATGGATCACCCACATCTTAAACCATTAATGGTGTAAGATCATTTAAACACTCGACTCTCCCAACCATCATTTAAACACCAAAATGATGTTTAAATGATCATACAAAATCAATAGTTTAAGATGTGGGTGATCCATACCATCAAAATGATAGATCATAGATTGAAGTGCAGCATATCCAAAAATAATGTTTTAGGGAGATTTAAACCTTCTGATTTATTAATTATAGGGATGCAAGTTTTGAACCGAACACCGAAACCGAACTGAAAACTGAGGGAACCAAATCGGACCAAACCGCATAGAAACCCGACACAAACCGAACCGAACCCCAATTCGGTTCTAGTTTTGGTTTGGATGGCTTGAAACCGAAAACCAAGGGAGTAGAGTGAATAAACTGAAAAAAATAAAAAAAAAATCATAAAAATACCCTAAATATAGGTATTTTACCTAAACCGAACCGAATCGGTTTCCGTTTCAGGGTAAAAAAAAATTGAACCAAACCGAACCGAACCAAATGGGTTTCAGTTCGGTTTAGGGTATACCAAATCGAACACCGAAAAATCGGATTTAATTCGGTTCAGTACCCGGAACCTACATCCCTAATTAACTATAATATTAATCATAATTTTTAATTTTGATGACTGATATTAAAATTCATCAATTGAATGATTCACAGCTACTTATACAAATAATTTTTTGGGCTGATATATGTTCAACGGATGATAAACCACACTTCCAAGGGTTCGAGATAAAGAGTATAATTTTATTTATGCACCATTTTGGTGTTTATAACTTTATATCTCTTTCAAGAATATAGGGAGCGACTGTACTCAAAGCCATTACATTCAGTTCGTATGGCTTGGACGAGTCCAATTGTCAAATATAAGCCACATGTCGAACTGCAGTGACACATCCATGACGTATGGAATGATTTTTGACCAAATTTAAATTTGGGTAGTGTTATTTGCATTGGTTAAACCTATGAATTACACATTTTCCCTCTAAAAAATTGATGACTACCTTGAATCCGAGGATGGAAATATTTTTTCATCACACATTAGATCTTGAGATTATGACGAACCTTTCAGATAGCCATATGTTAATTCCATGTGGTACACATCTCCAAAATTGACTGCTATCATGGGTGTACCTATCATACGCTCACTTTTGAGAATGTATGTCGCGTGGAATTAACATGTGACCAACTGATTGACACGCCATGATCTCGAGATCTATTGTGTGGAACATGTTATCAACTATCCATCGACAATGATACATGTCAATATACCGATACTTTTGGAGCTATGTGCCTTGTGGAATCAACATGTTACCATCTGATAGGTGTCCCATGAACTCAAGATCTATTGTGTGGAACATGGATACGTATCAGTTGGCCAATCGACACCGATACGACCCAATGCAGTATCGAGGCCATATCGGTATTGGCTGATGCAGAACTGTGTTGGCCGATATCGAGTTGGAAATCTGCCTATATATATTAGGTATCAGCCGATACCTCCTTTGTTTAATTTGTTTTTTTTTGTTTATATTATAAAATAAAGGTATTTCGGTATCAATATCAATCTATACGTATTATCGGCTGATACGTATGGATCATCCATAGATCGGATATTGGAGATGATACCTGAGTTAAAATTTTGCTGTAAAAGATTAGGATGAAAAATAATCTCTATAATTTAATTTAAAGTGGACAAAGATGTGTTTTTTTTTGTTTAGTCTGATGACGATGAGAGGCAGAAAAAGACTTTTTCATGATGGGAAAACGTGTGCTGTTCGCAAGCGGGTGCAAATAAAACAGGGTCATATAGAATAGTATTCATATCCTGATGATGTGGCTCACTCAAGCACACGCGTAGATTAGAGAGAATAATAAATGAGAGGAAGGTAAGGCGAGCAGCGCAGCCCTCGCGATCGTGGGGTAAAGCTTTGGACCACGACACTCGGGATACGCCGTGTCGTTAGAAAGCGATGACTGTGACGTGACTGCAGTCGATTTCGTCCACGTGGCGTAATCTCATTCGCAACACTCTTTGCGCACAAACGTATTGCACCCATTTTTATTCGCATTTATTTCCGTGCCAATTGTCTCACTGATATTTCTATTATTTTATTATTTGGGGGTACCCTAAAGCTTGTGTTATTGGAGGAGAATATCTCCCTTCTTTCTCTTTACACTTCCTCCAATCAGACTTATTAATTACAATAATATGGTCCTAAAGTTCATCTCATATAAAGTTGAGCTGCTATTAGGTGCCATACCTAACCACCATTGATGGTATATCGCTTGATCTCGGTTGCCAAATTAGTCAAACCTTAGGAGATGGAGAGACGGTTACTGATTACGAGATCATTGATGGTATGTTATAAGTTTCGATTATTAATTGTTTGCGAGTGATTTGAATTTTGACCAATTTGATGGAAGGAAATTGACCCTTGCACTGCTTTTGGTGTAAGGGGTAAACACATAATATTAAAGTTAGGGTTCTGCTGAGCTCATTGTTCTAAAGGGCGAATCGAATGTATTATTTGGATAATGCTTGATGCGGATTTGAGTGCATCAATTAGTCACTGTTTTCTTCTTATTCTTTTTTTATTTTTTTTATTGATAGGAATTAGTTATTGTGTGGGCCTAAGGAGGATCATGGTCTTCCATGAGAAACACTATATATGATGCTTAATAAAATATATATTAGCGGGAAAGGTCTATGGATGCAAACCCTAAATTGAACCTTGATACTGAATCAAAAATTGAGGATCTCGAATCGGACCAAAAACAAAAAACACTAAATCAAACCCATTCCAATTCGGTTCGGTTTTCGTTTAAGGTGGAAAAGATAAAAAATCGAGGGGGTAAAATGAGAAAAACAAAAAATATAAAAAATAACCCGCAAAAATAAAAAATTTGAAAAAAAAATAGAAAAAATACATTAAAAAAATAATAGTAAAAATACCTACACCAAACCGAAACAAAAAACTGAAATATTTTGATTTCGATTTCGATATCGATTTTTAAAAAAAAAGAACCGAACTGAACATTTGGGGGATATGTGAATGAAAGTGCAACAAAAGGACTGTTTTGAAGCTTTAACATTTAATAGCCTACAAATGGGCTATTAGAAAGTTAAGTAGGATGCTTTCTATCATATAATTAGTGGGACGATTGCTGTAGATAAGTTTATTATAAATAAGTTTTTCGATGTAATTTTTTATATTATAAATTTAAGCATTCTGTGCTTCGCATCAAGTGACAAACTTAATGAAATATAAAGTATGTCTCAATCGGGTGCCCCCATTTTCATTTTCGTATTTATGACCAAGAGTAAAGCTTCTACTGGTCCGGGCTCATTGAAAAATAACTTCTTTGCAAGCTCCGGTCCAGCTCATTGCCATCCCTATGTGCATGCAAAATGGATCACACTAAACAATGTATCACCTGTGGTGTAAACGCCAAGAAATATCGTAAACATGGAATAGTTGATGTCCAAAGTGACAGGCAGTTGTGCTTAGGCAGTTGTCCGTAGATGGGATTCACCTAAAATTTCTAGCTCATGGGATCACACCACCCATGGTCATTTATTGTGGGTCATTGGCCACTCACACTTTAGCAACTGTAGCCTTTAAGACAGATTGCCAAAACATTTATCTTTTAGACTTATTTTCTAATAACACCTCAAGTTTTATAATGTGATAAAACTACCTTTCTCAAAAATTATTTTTGTTAAAATCCACTAAAAATTAACTCATGTATCATTTGTTATATATATTAGGATAGTAATATATATTTTTGTGTTTTAAAATTAAGGTTAAATTATCATTAATAATTTAATGGTAAACTTGTAAAACAATTCAATAGCATATTTGTAAATATTTACTTTCTAAAGTTTCTTTTCAAATTTTGAATTTATCCTTTTACCGTTTGTTGAAAAGACACAAGTCTCACGCCACTTTATGGTAAAAAGACACAGTTCTTTTCAAAAGTGTCTTTTCACCGTAAATCTGAAAAGACACAAATCTCTTCATGATGAAAAAATACAATCTTTCAAGATTATCTTTGAAAAGATACAAATCTCTTCACGGTAAAAATATACAAATTTTCAAGATTACCTCTATAAATAGAGACCAGATCCAGGTTAAAAGACACAACAAAAATAAGATATATTTCTCTTTTTCCTCTTTCGTTCTTATCATTTGTATAATAAAAAATCTGTGTGGTAGGTTCTTTTTCTAGAAAGTGCAATCTAGAAAAGAACATATGGTTCTTGGCAAGACTGGGCTCTGTTGTATCCTAAAGGCAAATTCGTTGGGAACTCTATTGCATCTTCGTTTATCCAACGGAGTGAGAGCGTCTATTGTTTTTAAAACAGTGTAGTGAACTACGTGTCTCGAAGCCATGATCATTACCAAATTTTAATTAACAATTTAAAGAAAAAAATATCTTCACGGTGAAAAGACACAATCTTTCAAGATTACCTCTGTAAATAGAGACCATATCCAGGTTAAAAGACACAACAAAAATAAGAAATATTTATCTTTTTCCTCTTTCGTTCTTATCATTTGTGTATAAGAAAATCTATATAGCAGGTTCTTTTTCTAGAAAGTGCAATCTAGAAAAGAACATACGGTTCTTGGCAAGACCAGACTCTGTTGTATCCTAAAGACAGATTCGTTGGGAACTCTATTACATTTTCGTTTATCCAACGGAGTGAGGACGTCTATTGCCTTTAAGACATCGTAGTGAACTACGTGCCTCGGAGCCATGATCATTACCAAATTTTAATGAACAATTTAAAGACACAAATCTCTTCACGGTGAAAAGACACAATCTTTCAAGATCACCTCTATAAATAGAGACCAGATCCAGGTTAAAAGACACAACAAGAAAAAGATATATTTCTCTTTTTCCTCTTTCGTTCTTATCATTTGTGTATCAGAAAATCTGTGTGGCAGGTTTTTTTTCTAGAAAGTGCAATCTAGAAAAGAACATATGGTTCTTGGCAAGACCAGACTCTGTTGTATCCTGAAGGCAGATTCGCTAGGAACTCTATTGCATCTTCGTTTATCCAACGGAGTAAGGGCGTCTATTGTCTTTAAAACAGTGTAGTGAACTACATGCCTCGGAGCCATGATTATTACCAAATTTTAATTAACAATTTAAAGAAAAAAATCTCTTCACGGTGAAAAGACATAATCTTTCAAGATTACCTCTATAATAAGAGACCAGATCCGGGTTAAAAGACACAACAAAAATAAGAAATATTTATCTTTTTCCTCTTTCGTTCTTATCATTTGTGTATCAGAAAATCTGTGTGGCAAGTTCTTTTTCTAGAAAGTGCAATCTAGAATAGAACATACAGTTCTTGGCAAGACCAGACTCTGTTGTATCCTGAAGGCAGATTCGTTGGGAACTCTATTGCATCTTCGTTTATCCAACGGAGTGAGGGCGTCTATTGCCTTTAAGACATCGTAGTGAACTATGTGCCTCGGAGCCATGATCATTACCAAATTTTAATGAACAATTTAAAGACACAAATCTCTTCACGGTGAAAAGACACAATCTTTCAAGATCACCTCTATAAATAGAGACCAGACTTAGGTTAAAAGACACAACAAAAATAAGATACATTTCTATTTTTCCTCTTTTGTTCTTATCATTTGTGTATCAGAAAATTTGTGTGACAGGTTTTTTTTATAGAAAGTACAATCTAGAAAAGAACATACGGTTTTTGGCAAGACCGGACTCTGCTGTATTCTGAAGGCAGATTCGCTAGAAACTCTATTGCATCTTCGTTTATCTAACGAAGTAAGGGCTTCTATTATCTTTAAGACACCGTAGTGAACTACGTGCCTCGGAGACATGATCATTACCAAATTTTAATTAACAATTTAAAGACAAAAATCTCTTCACAGTGAAAAGACACAATCTTTCAAGATTTCCTCTATAATAAGAGACCAGATCCAGGTTAAAAGACACAAAAAAGATATATTTCTCTTTTTCCTTTTTCGTTCTTATCATTTGTGTATCAGAAAATCTATGTGGCAATTTCTTTTTCTAGAAAGTGCAATCTAGAAAAGAACATACGGTTCTTGGCAAGACCGGACTTTGTTGTATCCTGAAGGCAGATTCGCTGGGAACTCTATTGCATCATCGTTTATCCAACGGAGTGAGGGCGTCTATTGTCTTTAAGACATCGTAGTGAACTACGTGCCTCAGAGCCATGATCATTACCAAATTTTAATTAACAATTTAAAGACACAAATCTCTTCACGGTGAAAAGACACAATCTTTCAAGATTACCTCCATAAATATATATCAGATTCATGTTAAAAGACCCAATAAAAATAAGATATATTTATCTTTTTCCTCTTTCATTCTTATCATTTATGTATCAGAAAATCTGTGTGACAGATTCTTTTTCTAGAATGTACAATCTAGAGAAGAACATACAGTTCTTGGCAAGATCGGGCTCTGTTGTATCCTGAACGCAGATTCGCTGAAAACTCTATTGCATCTTCGTTTAATCAACGGAGTGAGGGTGTCTATTGTCTTTAAGACAACGTAGTGAACTATGTGCCTCAGAGCTATGATCATTACCAAATTTTAATTAACAATTTAAAGACAAAAATCTCTTCACGGTGAAAAGACACAATCTTTTAAGATTATCTCTATAAATAGAGACCAGATCCATATTAAAAGACACAACAAATATAAAATATGTTTCTCTTTTTCTTCTTTCGTTCTTATCATTTGTGTATCAGAAAATCTGTGTGACAGATTCTTTTTCTAGAAACTACAATCTAGAAAAGAGCATAGGTTCTTAAGAAGACCGGACTCTGTTGTATCCTGAAGGCAGATTCGCTGGGATCTCTATTGTATCTTTGTTTATCCAATGGAGTGAGGGCGTCTATTGTCTTTAAGATATCGTAGTGAACTATGTGCCTTGGAGACATGATCATTACCAAATTTTAATTAACAATTTAAAGACACAAATCTCTTCACGGTGAAAAAATACAATTTTTCAAGATTACCTCTATAAATAGAGACTAGATCCAGATTAAAAGACACAACAAAAATAAGATATATTTATCTTTTTCCTCTTTCGTTCTTGTCATTTGTGTATCAGAAAATCTGTGTGACAAGTTTTTTTTTTTAGAAAGTGCAATCTAGAAAAGAACATACGATTTTTGACAAGACTGGACTCTGTAGTATGTTGAAGGCAGATTCACTGGAAACTCTATTGCATCTTCATTTATCTAACGGAGTGAGGGCGTCTATTGTCTTTAAGACAGCGTAGTGAACTATTTTCCAAACTCTTTCTTGAAAAAATAAAGGTACCCTAGCCCTAGGACCAGCCATCATGGTCGTGCAAGTGTCTACTTAGTTGCCATGTGGCAATGATCAAATTCTCACGTGTTTCTTCCTCATATTCATCCACTACTAAGGCTTTTATATATATATATATATATATATACTATTAGGGCAAAAAAGGATACAACATGCGGACTTTTCAGGAGGTTATCCATCCTAATACCACTCTCAACCAAGCACTTTTAACTACAGACGGATTATTATATATATATATTTTGATGGCGGGTCAAGGGCACAGGAAATGATTGCCCTTTGGGCTATGTTGCAAGGTAATAATTATTTGTTATGCTCGTCATTAGGCTCTAGCTAATCCGAACAATTTTTGTTTAACCAATGCTACTTAATTTGCACTTCGTTGGATTTGTTTCGAGTTTGTAATTCGTAAATTTTTACTCTCATGCAAACTCTATTAACTAGCGGTAAAATGCAGCCGTAAGATTTATCGCATGTACATTTTATGCCTTATGTTTCACCTATTTATATTGTGGCCCTTTTATGTTTTTTTTATATTTTGTTCCCTACAATGATGAATCAATTATTGACTATTTTAAAACTAAACTTTGACTATTTGGAATAAGATGATGAAGATTATTTTTTACCATAATTTTCTACCCAATGAGATCATGGGATCATGAGTCTATTATCATACGGTCAAATTTTGATTCACATAACACACATACTGAAAAGTGATCCAAGAATCATGTTTGGTGTACACCCACGATCATGAGTGCTTTTTGTATTATTTGTCATATGAAATCAAAATCTGGCGGCCTAATGTTAGCCTCCTGATCTCAAGATTCATTGGGTAGAATATTATGGTGAAAAATGATCTCCATCATCTGAACCAAAGCAAGCCAGGTTTAGTTTCTTAATAGTTAAAGATTGATTGTCATTGTAGGGAGTAATAAGTAAAGGAAATACAAAAACAGGGACCATAGTGTAAATAGGTGAAAAATGAGAGGCAGAGTGTAAACACAACATATCTTGGGAGGGTAAATGCAAAAATCCCTTATTTGTTTGGTACGCTAGCATCAAGCTGAAAAAGAATTATTAACGTTAAGCTATCATATTAAGACAATGGAACAGTGGATCTTGACCAACATTTAAACACCATTTGAGTGAATCTTGACAAACCTTTAAACACCAAATGGAGTTTAAATGATCTTACATCATTTCTCCAGTGACAATCTATCAATAGAACATGTCTCGGCCAAAGGATCATATATATATATATATATATATATATATATATATATATATATATATATATATACTAATAAAAGTACCCTTCCTCAACTCAATCTACCTCTAAATAGGTTCATAATTTGCCTCAAAAATAAGTCTTTGAAAACTAGAAACTCAATCTCACCGTAATACTTATTTATATCCTTGAGCTATCTCCAAAAGCATCTCGTACGTCACTTTATATTAGTATTTTTTTTCTCTCTTATTCATCTCTCATGGCACCCTTATCTTAATTTCTTTCTTTTTTTCCCTCCTTTCCTCTCTTTGGCCCAAAGGCCCCGAACTGATCTATCATTCATTAACATAAAACAGGATACTGGTTCTACATTAAGAAGAAAAATTAATTATACCGAAGATTAAGAAGAAAAATTGAACTCCATCATCTATTCAGAGCAGTCAAAGGTTAAGCGCGTTAAACTCATTCAAATGTTCGACATAATAAAACTTGAGATTATGGGCTTCCTCTTATACGATCATATTTTGCATTCACATGGCACACTCAGAAAAAATGAACATGATCATGCGTATACATCAAACATGCTTCTCATATCACATTTTGAAAGATCTGCTTAGTGAAATCAAAAGTACCGTCAGATGGTAGGATCATGATCCCAAGATCTATGTGTGAATGTCCCAGGCAAAAAGACTCTGCATTGTCTACCCAAAGTAGTCAATGGATTAAACACGTGAAACTCGAGTTGAAACTATTTTAAATTAGATGATGGAGATCAATTTTCATCCAAATCTTCGACATAATAGATCTTGTGATCATGGGCTTACCCTCAGACGGTCATATTTTGAATTCAAGAGGCACACATAAGAAAAAATGAACATGATCATGCGTATACATCAAACGTGGTTATGGGGTCACTTTTTGAGAGATCTCCTATGTGAAATCAAAATATTACCATCAAATGGTAGGACCATGATCTCAAGATTTATGTGTGAATGTTTGAGACGAAAAAGAATCTACATCACCCAAAGTAGTCAACGGATTAAGCACGTGAAACCTGAGTTGAGCCTACTTTGAATCAGACGACGAAGATTGTTTTTCATCCAAATCTTTAACATATATCTTGAGATCTTGGGCCTACCATCAGACGGGCATATTTTGATACCGCGTGGCATAGATTCCACAAAATTAACATGATCATGGGCGTACATCAAACGTGGTTCTCAAATCACTTTTCGGGGGTCTGTCACATGGAAATCAAACTCTTCCATCTGATGGTAGGACTATGATTTCAAGATTTATTGTGTTGGATATTGAGAAGAAAAACAACCTCAACAATCTATTAAAAACTGTTAACGATTTTGGCACGTGAAACTGCTTTGAATAAGACGATGGAGATCATTTTTCATCCAAATATTTGACAAAAAAGATCTTGAGATCACGGGCATACCATCTGATGATCATATTCATCCCATAAATTGAACATGGTCATGAACATACATCAAACATGGTTCTCATATCACTTTTCGGGAGGTCTGCCACGTGAAATCAAAATCTGACCATCTGATGGTAGGACTAGGATCTTAAGACTTATTGTGTCTAGTATTTAGTTGAACAAAAATCTCAACCGTCTATTCAATATTGTCAATGGTTTAGGCACGTGAAACCCGAGTTGAGATTGCGTTGTTAAAGATAATGGAGATAATTTTTCATCCAAATATTCGACATAAAAGATCTTGAGATTATGGGCATGCCATCGGACAATCTTATTTGGATTCCACATGGCACACATACCAAAACACTAACATGATCATGGGCACACATCAAATGTGGTTCTCGGACCATGATCTCAATATCTATTCTCTCGAAGATGGGGACAAAAAACAATCTCCATCGTCGATTCAAAACAGTCAACGATTTAAGCACATGAAACTCGAGTTAAAACTGCTTTGAATCAGATGATGGAAATTTTGAAATCCAAATGTCCAGCATAATAGATCTTGAGATCATTGGCCTACCGTCAGACGGTCATAATTTTGATTCCATGTGGTGCACATCAAATGTAGTTCTCGGATCACTTATAAAGACGTATGTCACATATAATTAAGATCTTAGCGTTCGATGGTAGGACCATGATCTCAATATCTACTGTGTCGAAGATTGTGACAAAAAACGATCTGCACCATCATTTCAAAGCAGTCAACAGTTTAAGCATATGAAACCCGAGTTGAATCAGACGTTGGAGATTTTTTCATCCAAATCTTCAACATAATAGAACTTAAGATCACTGGTCAACCATCAAACAATCATATTTTGATTCCACGTGACACATTCCAAAATATGACCACGATCACGAGCGAACATCAAATGTAGTTAACTGATCACTTTTCGAGAGGTTTGCCACGTGGATTCCAATTCTTGTCCTATGATGGTAGGACCATATGATGATCTCAAGATTCATTTTGTCGAAGATTGAGATGAAAAATGATTATTTATAGAATCATTTATAGTGCTCATAAAACTATTTTAATTTTTTTTTGTCTTTAATAACTTTGTAGATCAACATGTGCAACGTACGTTCAATTTACTAGTGCTTATAAGCAAATGTAAACCATTTGATCGGTGAACTTTAATTTAATATCAGCCATCAAAGAACTGTTGGTATGAGAGTGGACAAATTAGATGGTTGAATGATTTTGGGACTCATAGCCCTTCAATTGATGATATACCACTTTGACAGTAGTGAAAGTTAGGTTGTAAAGTAGTAAAGGTTTCTAGTAATATAGGTTTAACCACATGAAACTTCTAGATTTTCTCATACTTTAGGTTTTTTTTGAGACACAACCTATGCCTTATAAAAAAGAGGGTGAGAAATTGCGTGAGTGACCCTAAGCGAACCCACAGCCTACTTCCTCACGTTACAGGGAGCATATCAACAGGACTAATGCCTCTTTTGATATAAATTTTCGTACACATTTTTTTTTACGGATAAGCCGAGCTCAGCTTCCATTGCTTAAAGTAAATAACTCATTAAAAGAGGCATTAGTCCTGTTGATATGCTCCGTATATGAGCAAATTTCCGTACAAAGAAAACAGTACTAAAGAATAAATGAGTTAAGAGTCAATTGATTATATTAAGTTAAGCTTTAGATGGGTATTGTCATTAAATTGGTATATGGTAAGTGACGTGATAATTGAGTCTGTACATGCAACACCTTTTTGGTGCTATATGTTGCGTGGCGCATTCATCGTTATCGGTTTCAACACTGAGATTACATAAAAGAACCCTAAGTTATGATCGGATTAAATAAGAGTTAAGAGCACTATAAGTACAACTGAAAAAATATTAACTGCTTTGAATCAAATGATTGAGTTCATTTATCTTTCATACAATTGATATTGAGATCATGCGATGATCAATAATTTTTCCCACGTGACACACATCCCAAAATGTTGCCAGTGACAATTATATGTGCCACGTGATCTTTGGGTCACTTTTTTGGAATGTTTGTCATATGGAATAAGAAACTGACCGTATGATGATATGATCATAATCATTTGTGTTAAACACTGGACTGGAAAACTATCTCTATCTTCTGACTCAAAAAGTCAACATATTCAATTGTACTTAATAGTGAGATATTCAGTATTTGGTGGAAGTTACTAGCAGTCTGAGTTTTCTTTATGCAATCTTCGGACAGATTTGATCCATACGATCAGCCCATATGCCACATGGCACTACTATGGGTAGCATCCCTTTTATCAATTATATATCAAACAAAACCCTATTTTGATAATAAATCCATAGGCGTGGCATTTGTTAAAAAACATTTGATATATATATATATATATATATATATATATATATATATATATATATATAAAATGAATGAGCTGAATAAGCCGGTTATGCTATTCCAACTCTTTGCTAAATATGGTTTTGAAAATGCCACATCCATCTCCATCCTATTCTAAAAGTTGACGCCATATTTTGGCAAATAATTTTAAAAGGATAAAAGTTGTGGTAAATTTTGCGAAACTTTTTAAGAAAAATTTAAAATAACATTGGAATAATTAGGTCATCACGCTTTTGAAAGGACCTTTATCACATGAATCCAGTCAAAAAGCTTACTTCCACGTACTTCAGGCCCCTACAAACCTTTGGACGTCAGCTTTCAACTTGATTTAGTGGCTAATAGATTATTCATAAACTTCATAATCTCAAGAATACTTCATGGGTTGCAAATGTTTTGTATCAAGCAATACGAATTTGGTGCTGAGAATTCTCAATGCCTGGGGATGTGAAAAAAAAAGAAAACGGATGGAAAAAAAAAAATGCAAATCTGGGTACCTTTATTTTCAACTCACTATCCTTCCTTCTCAACCTGAATTTTACACACTTAAACTTTTGATTGGTTTGAATCAGACGATCGAGATCATTTTTCGGCCCAATCTTCTACATACTAGATCTTGAGATCACGATCCTACCACCGAACGATCAGATATTGATTTCACGTG
Source organism: Chloranthus sessilifolius (assembly GCA_021018995.1). NCBI lineage: Eukaryota > Viridiplantae > Streptophyta > Magnoliopsida > Chloranthales > Chloranthaceae > Chloranthus > Chloranthus sessilifolius. The sequence continues at coordinate 85,288,778 of CM037594.1, read as the reverse complement.
ACACATCTCGAAAAGTGATCAAAGATTCACGTTTGATGTTTGAACATGGTCATAATTACTTTTTGGGATGTGTGTCATGTACAATCAAAACTTGACTGGCTAATGATAGGCCTATGATCTCAAGATCCGTTGTGTGAAAAACTGGGCCACAAAATTATCTCCATCATTTGACTGAAGGTAGTCAACACTTTAAACATGTGAAGCTCGAGTTGAAAAGGAAAAATCTTGACCTATAAATACAAGTACCCAATATAATTACTCAATATGGGCATCGTCTATGGAGATTCATACTTGTTTGATTGAACGTTTACTGGGAATATAAGCCAACATCTTCTTGATCTAAGAGATTTTTTTTGTGCTGGATAACAAAATCTAATAAGAGAATTTTGAATTTCATATGTATCTATTAACGACTTGGTATGCCAATAAATTCAACAAATTTGTTTCAGGGAGAAACTAAAAAGAGCCTCTTGCCCTCCTCTTTCGTTCTCCCTATAATGGAGAAACCTCCTGATCCCCTTGGACGGTGGGACGCCCTTTTCAAGGAAAGCCACATTGTTTCTTCTTACTCCAAGTTTTCATTCATACCTAATGCTTCTGTTGATGGAGTTATTTTCTGTCCTGAGAAGGATATTCAAGAAGAATCGCTACGATGGGAAAATACTCTTGTTGGTTATGTTCTAGGTATGAAACCTTATTTCCTGGGTTTCAAATCGGTTGTGGAGAGATTATGGCGCATCAAAAGCTCTTTCACTATCACATCCTTTGGTGATGGCTTCTTTCTCTTCAAGTTCAACCTTGAGGAGGACTTGAATAAGGTGCTCGATGCCGGGATATGGACCATAGGTGGTAGGCCGCTTATTCTTAGAAAATGGTCTTCGGAATTAAAGCCTGAAAGAGAACTTCTTTAATCTGTTCCTCTTTGGATCAGGCTACCCAAACTGCCTCTGCAGTTTTGGTCTTCTTCAATACTTAGCAGAATTGCCAGTTCACTTGGTATTCCAATTCATGCTGATGGCCCCACGTCAGCACGCTCGCGATTATCTTATGCCAAAATTTGTGTTGAGGTCTCCACATCCTTTGAGTTTCCCTCAGTCATTCAGTTAAAGCGAGAGGAAGGGGACATCTTCCACCAAAGAGTCGAATACGAATGAAAGCCTCCCTGCTGCAAATCCTGTGCAACCTTTAACCATTCACATGATAGATGCCCCAACGCGAAAATTATGGCTAAACCGAAGCAAGTATGGAGCAAAACGGGACGTGCTATCGCAGATCCTTCAACATATGAAGTTCCCGCCCATGATGAGGCTCATCTCCCATATGATTTTCGGGAGAATATTGTCCATAAAAGTGCAAACTCCATTACCATTGTCTCTGAGGAAGATGAAGGTTGCAGCATTAGTCAACAACCGAGTGCAGGGGGCTCTGAAAATCGTGGCATCTATGACCCAAATAACCGTGGTAGTCCAAGCTTTGACCTTATAGATGAGGTCCACATAGTCAATCCGGATGGGGCCACTGCCGATGGTATTCGATCTTTTGATCCTAACAAAATTGAGGATTCTTCGGCCCATAAACTGCTATTTCCAATTCCTTCCAACTCGATAGCTGCTACTAGAGTTTCGCCTACCTTCCAGAAACCTACGAATTCTTTGCTTGCTCGACTGGCTATCCCTACATTTTCGGAGATCCCTGCTCATTTGGATGTCCCTGCAATTTCGGAGGCTCCTTCACCTTCAGTATCGGCGGTCCCTAATCACATTTCGATTTCTGGGTTGGCTGATATTCCTGCTAATTCGGCTTTCCATAATCACCCGTCCTTGATTTCTCCTGCTGTTTATGCTTGCAATTCATCGGGTATTTTGAATTCTTTCCATAATCAGTTGATAGAGCGGTTGCCTTTTCTGCTAAATTCTAGTAAATCTTCAAGAAACGTCCCTAAATTGCCTACTGAATCTGCGTGTGCTCTCCAGCCGACTTTGAATTTGCCACCTTCTTTTTCTGCATGCAATCCGTTTCAAATTCTTTCCAATGATATCCCTGACAATCCTTCTTTGTTGGAGGATAGATTTAAGAATCAAGGAGTCCATATCATCGAGAATTCCTCTAAGGAAGTTTCTATAAATGATCTTCTCACCAAAACTTCCAAAAAGAAGTCTAAAACGGGTAACCCGAGGGCTAGACCGAAGCCTAGCAAAGCTTTCCAAAACTCCCAATGAACTTCCTATTTTGGAACGTGCGAGGACTTGGTCAGACCAATAAACGGTTAGAAATCCAAAACTTTGCGAGAATTTTGGATCTTGGGCTTTTATGTTTAACCAAAACCCAAATCTGCAATACCAAGGCTGCTAAGATTAGAAGATGCTTCCTTAGAAACTGGTCTTTCATTGATAATTATTCCTCACACAGTTTTGGCAGGATATGGATTATGTGGAATCCTAAATATTTCACCATCACGAAAATCCATGAATCCAGTCAAGCAATACACTGCCATGTGCACAGGAAAATTGATGATTTTCAATTCCACCTAACGGCTATTTATGGGTTCAATTTAGCCTCAGATAGACGCCTTCTCTGGAATGATCTTCAAGCTATCGCTACTAATATTCATACTCCATGGATTGTGGGGGGAGATTTTAATATTGTCCGTTTCACTTCGGAAAAATTTGGCGGACGTAGTATTCCGGTGCAAAGCCTCTCTGAATTGAATAATTGCATTGATAAATGCAATCTCTCAGATATGAGAAGTGTCGGGCAGACTTGGTCATGGTCTAATAAAAATTGTTCCTCCAGATTCATTGCTTGCAAGCTTGACCGCATCCTTGTTAATAATGACTGGAAAAATTTATTTCCGAATATGGTTGTGGACTATAAAGAGCCTAACCTTTCTGATCACTCTCTTCTTTTCATTCAGGGAAAACAATCCTATCCGAAAGGTCCTAAACCTTTCAAATATTTTGATATTTGGAGCAAACAAGAGGATTTCAGAGATCTAATTGAGAAACGATGGGCTGAAATTATTAAGGGACATCCGCTTTTCAAGATTCAGCTGAAACTAAAGTTTTTACGCGCAGATATCAAAAATTGGAACAAGACTTCCTTTGGTTCCATTCATACTCATATCGATGATGCTAGAAGGGCCCTTCAAGATATTCAGCATAAAATCAATCCTACGCAGCCCAATGACAATCTGTCTAATGCTGAAAAAGATGCTGTGATCAACCTTAATAAGGAACTCAATATTGAGGAGAGCTTCATTCGACAAAAGGCTCGAATTCAATGGTTAGAAGCTGGGGATTCTAATACGAAAATTTTCTACTCCACGGTGTCTTCTCGGATTTCGAGCAACACCTTCCTCGAGCTCCTTCTTCCATCTGGCGAAAGAATTGTTGATCCGAATCTTATGGGGAATATTGCTATCCAATACTATTAAAATATATATTCCCCTTCATCTACCGATCCTATTCCGATTATTCCCTTCAAGAGAAAGCTCAACACTTTACAAGGTACTATTCTATCGCAGGAGGTTTCTGCTGAGGAAATTAAGCTTGCTATCTTCAACTCTCCCAGGAACAAAGCTCCTGGCCCCGACGACTTCTCTGCTGAATTTTTTCAAACGTTCTGGGATATTGTTGGCACTGATGTCATCAAGTCGGTACGCTATTTCTTTTTCAAAAGAAAACTCCCGAATTCTTTAAATTCTACTTTTTTGAAGCTTATTCCTAAAGAATTTGGAGCTAACACCATTGATAAATTTCATCCTATTGCTCTTTGTAATTTTCTCTATAAGGTGATAACAAAAGTCTTGTCTAATCTATGGTGCTTCCCTCCCTTGTAAGTTGGAATCAATCAGCTTTTATTAAGGACAGGAAAATCACTGAGAATATTCTTAAGGCACATGAGATGGTTCGAAATTTTCACCTTAAATTGGGACCAAAAGCTTTCTGCGCTAAGATTGATCTTCAAAAGGCATTTGATAAGGTCAGATGAGAGTTTATTATTTCTATCTTTTAACAATTGGGCTTCGATGATATTTGGCTTCAATAGATTAAGGAATGTATTACGACTCTAATGTTCTCTCTCCTTATCAATGGCACCCCCTACGGTTATTTTGGAAGTAATTGTGGTATTCGTCAAGGAGATCCCTTATCTCCTCTCATATTCACTTTAGTGATGGAAGCCTTCACCTGCCTTCTTGAAGACAAGATCCAGCAAAAGAAAATTTTACCTCTGAAGATTCCAAACTGCCCTACGGTCTCTCACTTAATTTTTGCTGACGATTTAGTCATTATTATGAAGGAGGATATTACATCGGCAAAAGTGCTTCGTGATCTTCTTGATATATTTCATCTCATATATGGTCTCAAGGTGAATGATTCTAAAAGTACTATTCTCTGTAGCGAAGCTTGCTCCCTCAAAAATCAAATAATCTCGGAACTTCGTTTTACGGAAGGCACCCTTCCAATCACGTATCTGGGACTTCCATTATTTTCTGGCAGGCTGTCTTTCTCTATTTGCAATCCACTCATTGAAAAAATTCAAAATCGCCTTACTGGTTGGAAAAGTAATCTTCTCTCTTATGCTGGAAGAGTTGAACTCATTAAATCTGTGCTTAACAGTTATGAGATTTACTGGTCTGGTGCCTTCTCTCTTCCAAGGAAAATCATACAAAAATTAGAGCAAATGTTTTGTAGATTCCTTTGGAAAGGTCCTTCTATGGTCTATTCTCTCCATCTAATCAGTTGGAACCGTATTTGTAGGCTGAACAATGAAGGGGGGCTTGGTTTGCGTAGAATCATTGATTGGAATAATGCTAGCCTTTCAAAGCTTTTCTGGAATCTTGTTACAAAAAAATCCTTTTGGGCCAACTGGTGTACGACGAAATATATTATTCCATCCGATGTCTGGAGCTGCTCTCTCCCACATAGCTATTCTTGGGATTGGAAAGGTATAATGAGAATTCAGGATACCATTAAATCTCAATTCCGGGTCATCATTGGTGATGGTACTACCACAAAATTTTGGAGCGATCATTGGCTTGAGAGTGGTCCACTCATTCAGAATTATGGTCGTAGGGCTGTGGTACAATCTGGTATTAATGAGGATGCCCTTGTTGCGGATCTCTTTGAGAATGGGGTCTGGAATCTACCTAACCTGCATACTAGAAGATTGGAATTAGCTTGGAAGGAAGTTACAGATCATCGTACTCCTATGGCCAACATCAAAGATAAACTCATATGGAAATCTACTCTATCTGGTAACTTCTCCCTCAAAGCTGCATGGCACTGCTTCAAACCTGAACCAACTATTGTCCCTTGGAATTCCTTTATTTGGCACAAAAAGAAAATTTATTTGAGGAAGTTAATTATTGCATGGATAAATGTAAAGGTAATGAAAACCATGGATCGTTGATTAGGATTGCCTTCGTTGCAACTATTTGGCATTTATGGAAGGAAAGAAATAATCGCATTTTTGAGGGCTTAATTACTCATAAACGTATCATCTTGTAAAGAATTGTCGAGGATGTCTCAGTTAAAAGTCACAATTCTAATATCCTTGACTCTTACACCACTGCCCATTGGAGGTGTGCGCGAATTCCTCCTATTGTTCCTATTCTCTGCAAGTGGACCACTCCATCGATGGGTTTTTTAAAATTAAACACTGATGCCTCGAAGGTGGATGATAGATACAACATTGGTGGCATTCTAAGGGATCATAACGGTAATCACATTGCCAGTTTTCATAGCCCTACTATAGCTCATAACATTACCCATGCTGAAATTAATGCTATCCATCAAGGACTTGTTCTTGCTAATTCGCTTCACCATACAAATCTCATTGTGGAATCGGATTCTCTCTTCGCAATTCATTGCATTACCAATCTGTGCACAATTCCGTGGAAATATACCTTCTTGGTTTGTTCGGTGATTTCCCTCTCCCATAGCTTCCAAAGTTGCTCATTCAATCACATCTGGAGGGAAATGAATTATAGTGTTGATCTTTTGGCTCGATTAGGGATGAATGTAGATGATGTTATTAGATGGTTTGGTTATGATATTTCTTTCATTCTTAACTCTCGCCTAAGAGAAGATTTGATTTGTATTCAATATCGCATGTAATCTTCTCTTTTTTAATAAATAGGGTGGGGACCCTCCAACCCCTTTACCTATCAAAAAAAAAAAAGAGATTCATGCATATTTACTAATGCTCATAAACAAGGAGAAAACTTCAAAAATAATAGTAACAATTCTTCATTTTCGATTATTTTTCTGGATTTTAGAAGGTGGATGAAATATGAAGAAGACACTTCAAATAGGATTAATGTAGGTTTAATGAAATTGAAGCAAGTAATCGGAATATTTTGCGATACAAGGTTTTCGCTTCTATCAAAGGGACATTTTTCTAAGATGGTGGTTAGACTTGTCATGTTATACGGTGTGAAATGTTGGATTACAAAAAAATAATAAAAAGATAGAATATATATGGCCGAGATGCGTATGTAGAGATGAATGCATAGAGTATAAGAAAAGATAAAACTCAGAACGAATACATAAAAAGAAATTTGAGAGTGACAACTACAAAGATATTACGGAATATAGTTTGAGTTGGTTCGGTATGGTTACCAAAGGCCAAAAGCAAATCCTATATGAAGGATTGAGATTTGAGACATTATAAGCATTAAAAAAGTAAGAGAAGAGGAAGACCAATGAAGACTTAGTGGGAAGCCAAAAGAAGGAATATGAAGGATTGTGAAGCTAGAAAAAACTTAGCATTTATTAAAAAACGAGTGTAGAAGTATGATTTACAAAATCAACCCCAAATAAATGAATGGTACGACTAATATCACCCATATAATAGTAAGTACCACATAGTTTTTTCACGGATGAAAACCATTTATTTATTTGAATCAGACGATGGAGATTGTTTTCCATTCCAATCTTCTTCACGATAAATCTTAAGATCATGGCGCACCTATCGGACAGGACAGTCAGATATTGATTCCACATGACACACCTCCCTAAAACTGACAATCACTTTTGAGGATATGTGCCATGTGGAATCGGCATTTGACCGTCTGATAGGCATTCTATGATCTTAAGATTGTTGTGAGAAAGATTGGGACAAAAAATAATCTCTATAATTCAAATCAGTCAATGATTTTTGTGGGTGAGATTGGGTAAGAATAGCCGTACCTATAAATAAAATATGGCTCTCATAATAGTGATGATGATGAGTATCTCTTGTCGCTTACCGCTGGTATATAAAATTCTTCTAAAATATAAGTCAAATACTTTCTTAATTAGAAGTCATTGTATGGGTAATAGATATATTTAGGGCTCACCTATGAGCTATTTTAGCTTGCACTAGAAGGTTTTGTTGTTTAATAGTATAGCAATATAGGCCAGTAGATATTAGATTGTGGTGGGAGTGCGAATCCGAGTGAACGGCCATTAGCAAGCAATAAACACAAAAGCAGCAGAACCATATGCTGTTTCTCACCTTTCTCTGCTCCAGTAATTTTGCCTCTAATAAAGCTGGTAAACCAATTAGTGGGATTTTGCTTTCTAGACAGACAAGCGCATCTTGAGCCCACTTTTTTCTAGGATTGTGGGTTTTGGCGGTGCTCTCCTTTTGGTTTCTTGCGCCTAAAGGAGCTCCAACTAAGTTTTTTCATTTTTTTCTCTTCTTTCTTTCATGCCCACTTTAGTAATGAAGAGGTTTTTGATTTTTTAAATTTTAATTTTTTTCAAGCCTCTCTTTATTTATCTACATGCCCATGAAATAAAAAAATAAAATAAAATATTCTAGAGATTGTACACAATGCTCTCCCCGCGCAAATAGATTGTGCTTGTGTTATGTAAAGAACATAATCCGTAGATCACTATCAGGTACCTCAGTTTGCGCCTACAGGATTACTGAAAGTGCCTGCGTTCCAAACCCACTAAAATCAATTGACTACTTCGAAGAAAACGATGGAGGTTGTTTTTTAACCCATTCTTCCACTCGTGGATCTTGAGACCATGAGCATATCATCGGATGGTCAGTTTTAATTTCACATGGAACAGATCCCAAAAAATGGCCCTAAAATCACATGGCACATATCATGCTCAATTGTGATTTTAGGAAACTTTTTGGGGATAAGTGTCATGTGGAATCAAAATCTGACTCTTTGATGGTAAGATTATGATATCAAGATCCATTGTTGGGCTAAAAAATGATCTCCATCGTCTAATTTCAAGCAGTCAATAGTTTTAGTGGATATCGGACGTAGGTGCTTTCAATATCCCTATAAGCGCAACCAGAGTAACATCAGCATATGGATTAGCTACAACCTAGAGATCATGTAGACTAAACCATTCAAACCCTATGATCAATGTAATTTTATCGTTAATTATGAGCTACAATTCATTATCGATCAGTGTCGACACTGAGTCGAATCATTACAATGGCCTTCCATGGTGATCAGATCAATAATCCAAAAACTATGAGGTCAGGTTGACAACACTAACGATACGATCAACGCACCTTTTCATGCCAATTATTGACATTTTGCTTTACCAAACTTTGATTGACTAGTTCGATCATTATCACCATCATCGTCCCCGCCATTCCCTTGTCTCAATTATTAGGAGATCGATTTTGACTCTCCCTAAAGACTCGATAAGAATATTACAGCCGGCTGTCAACCTGATGCTATTCCTTCATCAAGTTTGGATACGGACATACATGGAATTACATGTATTACTTGGACCACAATTTAAAACCTCTATTTTCCAATAATTTCCTCCGTAATTAACACCCATACGACCAAGATGATATATATCGACACCTATTGCCCAACACAAGTCTAGATCCAAATCGAGAATTAGTATTGACAAGCACATGGTGGAGACCCAAACAGTGGAGAGGATGTAACCCTGTTCCGCTATGGGATACTTTGTTCCCAGCTAATGGGATGCTTTAGTCCACATCGGTTGTAAACTCGTCATGAACATGAGTTATAAGTGAGTCCATTCCTCTTCCAAGTATGACACGTTTTAAAATCGGGGTGTCTAGTGTGGCAGAATTAGACAATATCATTCTAGGAAGGATTGGGTGATCACAAATGGTATCAAAGTGGAGGACGACTCTGCAATCGAGTGAGGGAGAACAGTAGAGGCCTCAAACTCGTTCTGAACCTGAGCTACGAGTGAGCCCCTTCCCTTCTAGGTACAATGCATTTTAAAATCAGGGAGCATAATATGACAAAATCAGACAATATCAGATCGGGCCGGATTTGAGTTTTCACAGGTGGAGACCCAAACACCAACCTCGCTATTTGAGGTGCAACACCTGATACAACCCCTAATCACTTAGTTCAACATCAGCAGCTTTTCATTTAGTGGACGAGCCGTGAGTTCACCTTCATGCACAATATACCAATTAATTGGATTAGCCTTCGTGGGAATCAGAGACAGCCTAGCCAATTGATTACGTCCAAATCAGAGGTGACCCTCCTTATTGTTTGCACATGCATTGTACCACATTTTTTTATTTTAATAATAATAATAATTATTATTATTATTCTTTAGCTCTGATGATTCCCTGTGGCTCTGGAGCACCGTTGGCCGCCCACCCATCATACCCTGCTTCCCTTTTAAGCTATCCTCATTCCTCATTTACCTTAAACATTGTTTTACTATATCTCACTCACACACACACTCTCTCTCTCACTCCATATATATATATATATATATATATATATATATATATATATGAAAAAGTTTGGGTGGTTTGGGGTGGGCCCTCTTGACCCTTTTGGCACCTACAAATAGAACCTCTCCCTTGCTTCTTATCCGTCAAGGCCTTCTTGAAACACCATCAACAAGAGCAACAACAACTCAAGGGCTCTGCTGTGTGTTCGCGCTACATGTTTATTACTAATTGAGGTAATATTCAGTGCATATATGATACACAATAGTGTCTATGTTCCAATTCTGCATCACCACTACCACACCATTCATTTCCCACTGGTGATGTTTCCACTGTCTAGCTATTACTTGTGGGGTTCTGTGAGCTTGGTTGGAACAATAGAAGCTAGTTGGGTGTGTTTGGTTTTGTTGGAAGAGCTTGACAGCCTTGGTTTAGCTCTTGTTGCTTCTTAGATTCTTGCTTTCTTTTCTTTCCTTGATTTCCCTATATATGCAGTGATTTTTCGACTTTCCGTGAGAACCCGCTAGCCCACCGGATGTCGTCGACTGGTTACGGAGGTCTTCTGTCATCGCTGGCTATGCTGCGCTTGGAGGACGAAGTGAGCAGTACTGAGATGCCGGGGATTGGATCGATCCTTTGCTTCTCCTCTGAGGAGAAGAGGGTTAAGAGATCAGAGTCTCTTCGAAGAACTTTTTCCGCCGACATGTCGTCCAAGGGATGGGTAGCCCAACACGTGCTTTGCCCGATAAAGAAAACCGCTTCATCCCAAGAAATTTCAATTATGTCAGCAAATAAAGGGTCTTCTTCTTCGATTTCATCATCACCACCAGAGGAACTAGAAGAGAACGAAAGGCCCGAGCAATCGGACATCTGGAGCTCAATCCAATCACAAAAGGCGAACGACTTATCGAAAGCCCAACTTCCTAGTCCCTATATTCACCCGCTTGTGAAACGATCGTCGAGTTCGCTGAGTGAAAAGAGCCTGGAAATCTGCACCGAGAGCCTCGGATCAGAGACGGGCTCCGACGGATTCTCCCTGGGAGACTGCAGCTACCCTCCATCAGAGGTAAGTGACGAAGAGGAAGAAGCACTAGTGGATAAAGAAGTAAAAGTAGTAAATAAAGAATTGCCACTTGTGAATTACCATAACTCAATTGGGAGGAAATCGCCTCCTCGATCATTTCCTCCACCCCTCACTTCCATCTCTCGCCGCGACGGGCCTTGCCTCCATGTGAGGCCCCATCGTAAAGACGGTCGACTTGTCCTCGAGGCTATCCCTGTACCTTCCCATAGCTACCTTCACGCCCAACGTCAAGGCGGCCGACTCCTTCTCTCCTTCGTCAATGCAGCCCAAGCTGAAGACGAAGACGACGAAGAAGAAGAGGTAGAAGAGGGCGAAGAAGAAGAAGAAGAAGAAGAGAAATTGAAACCTGTATTAGAAGAAGTTGAGGATGAATTCGATGAATACACCAAAGAAGAAAATGAGCAAGTTAAAGTGTTTGAGAGGAGGAGATTTGTGTTGGAGCTGGAGGTTCGTAAAGGTCACCCTAATGGGATTATGAAGGTGCACCGGTCTGCTTTCATGATGAACAAGTTTATGGGGTCCGGCACGGCCTTAAACAATCGTGACCCGTGGACCGAGAAGTTGGAAAAGATGGTCGGTGTACAGCAACCGCCGCCCGGGCCGCCCCACGATATCAACCGATTAGCCCGATCACTGCCGTCAGCTTTCAACGCTTACGAGTGCTGCTGGAAGAGCAGCCCCCTCGCCGTCCAACCAACACTGACCAACAAACTCGTAGCGAAGGAAGGGAAGGACGATAATCTGAATGGTGGCAACAAGGCTGATAAGGGCTCGGCGGTCGTGCCTATGCATAGGTGCAACGAGCCACACAAACCTCTGTGGATGTGGGAGCCTCATTGCATTGCTACCACTTGATTAATCCAATCTAATCTAATCGCCTATTGATAAGAAATTAGCGTACGTGATTAAATAAATCTCCCTGTCAACTCTCCTTATTTTGTTGTCTATGATTATTGGTATTAGATTATTATTGGTGTATCTATGTAAGCACTTTGGTCATTGAGAGAATTGAGTGAGATGTTAACTTATTGTTAATGCCTTCTCCATGAGACATGTTTTTTGCCTTAATTGTTGATGTTTAATTCTTGTCTCCTAGCTTTACACACGTTGGCATTAATTAATAAAGAGAATTAAAATGATGGCATGTTCTTTGACTAGTAGAAAGTAGTTTGTCACCTTTGAACTTATTTTCGGATTTTATAGATGCGGTTTTTTTCACTAACTTTATTTACAATCCCATATTCTTTCTTCTCAACCCTGGTCTAAATAAGATGCCCAAAATATTTTTTGTCCCAATATTCTACATAATAGATCATGATCAAGGCTTACCATTAGATTGTCACATGTTGATTCCCTCTGGCACAATTTTGACAAAGTGAACATGAATTATATTTGATGGTATGCCGTGATCACATTTACCTTTTGCAATGTGTGCTTCGTGGAATCAACGTTTGTGTCACGACCCATAATTCTTACCCGATTTCGAGGGCCTAGAATTTCATGCTATGACACCGCACATTTGTTAAGGCAATAAGCGGACATACACGTAACTCATAAATCGACTTAGCATATGGAACGAGACATTTAAATATTGCATTTAATGCTTCGTAAACGAAAGTGAAAAGCGTAAATGAAAATTCATAAGGCCAAATCTTAACCATGCATCTAAGACATAAATAAATGGAAGTTTGACGTAGGGTAAAATTGTCTCATACATAATCTCATAAGAAGTATCAAAAGACTAAAATATATCTCTAAAAAAAAGGAAACTAGAGCTAAAGGGGCTCTCAAGGCTCATAAAAATCTGTTGGATCTACACTCTCATCCAGGTGGTAGCTGACATCCTCGCCTACATAAGCCTCATTCTGTACAGCTGCCTCCACTTTATTATAGGCAGGATGATCAGAGTTCTCACCTGAAACTATTAGATTTTAGGAGGGGTTTGAGTTTACTCAATTGTGTAAACTCAGTGAGTTGCACAATCGATCCACAATAACTTATCCAGATGATCGTGTATGTAATCGCTTAAGTTGTAGTGCATTTTGAGATTAATCAAGCAATATTATATGATGTCAAAAATATCCAAAACCTCATACCATATCATATCAAAGCTGAAAAGCATAATATAGAATTGAATGTGCATGATGCTTCTATTTCTTATTTCTTTTCCTATCAGTCTCATCAACTTATAATACGTGACATATCGGAAGTCTTATTATTACTGCATAAGCCTACACAACGTACTTCGTAACTCACTTATCTTAATTAAACGACTTGTGTCAGGGTTGCTGCTCGAGCCTATCACGCGAGGTCTATGTATAGATAACTACCTAACCTCTATATCATAACAGAAACCATCATCTAGTCAAATGATGTTATCGGCATAGTAACAATAATGTCTCCTTACTTTGAGACAAAGCTAACATATTAACCTTAAGACCGATTTCGATTGCTGACGTTGGACCCTTACGATGGCTCGTAAGGTATGACACGTGTAGAACTTAATTCATGTTCAACTGACCTTTATAATGTGTCTTAACATATCATTATTCGATTCTGGGCTTAAGTCCTTGCCCCGATTTCATAATTGCGTGGGATTAAGTCTCAACTTGCTTAACATATTTGTATCTTAAGATATTCATTTCTTTTCTTTTTCTCATAACTTAATTGGAATGGGTCACGGTGCGATAGACTTCACTAATCAAGCTTTCCAAGGGATGAGCTCTGTAGTAATCTAGATGTACTTCATGTGGCATCTCATACTATAAAGGTGTTGCATCCGTACATGGATGCGTACATTTCAAGTTTCACGTGACCGTGAAAGAAACCCCAACATAATGAAGGCTTATATCATGTGTCATAACTTCTTCTTAACTTATCATGTGTATGACCTGCCATAATTTTTTACATGATAGATGCCATATGATGATGGTGACCATATATCAGAAGGGAACTATAATATGCACCCTAAACATTGGTATTCTTAAAGAAAATTGATATGAAGTATAAAATATGAAGCATTGGGTATAAACAAAGAATAAAAAATATTTAAGTATATTTATTTTATGATTGAGTCTAATTATTCTTCATTGGTGGTTGTTGTGTCTAAAGTGCTTGATGATTAATCGGTATAATAATCAGACATGTTTCAGACCCTAAAGAGATACACATGTCTATACAAGATCCGTAGGAGCTTCCAAAGAGGTAACAAATATTCCCATTGTGCCCGAGGTCTAAAAACTATATGATCAAGTTCGATTTCGCTTAAATCGGATGTCCCAACCAAAAGAAACTCTAAATTCGAAAAAGAAGGGATGCACAGTCTCAGAACTGTCAATCTCGACTGGTTGAAAATGGGTCTCGATCGGTCGAGATGAGAGGAGAGAGTTTCTATAAAATTGACTAGTCGAGTTGTGGTTTCGATCGGTCGAGATGAAATAGAGGATAGAAGTCCCTATAGAATATAATTTTGACTGGTTTAAAATAGGTTTCGACCGATTGAGTTGACTGATTAAGGCTGAAAAGAAATCAGCCTCGACTGGTCAAAATTGAGTTTCAATCGATCGAGATAATGTGAAAAGATGTATGAAGAAGTTAAACTCGACTAGTCGAAAATGGAATTTCTACCGGTCGAGTTGCCTGAAAAGATTGGAAGGGATCCAATCTCGACTGGTCGTATTTAGATTTCGATCGGTAGAGATCAACCCGAGGATAAAGTCTTCTATATAAAATATAATTTCAACCAGTCGAGTTTGAATTTCGACCGATCGAGTTTGAATTTCGACCAGTCGAAATTGTAATTTCATACATAGGTCGAGTTTTTCGATTACAGTTCGAATTCCTTTTTTTTCCCTGATTGTTCGTAGGAATTATTTAGGATTTCTTTTATGAAATAACTGAATAATTTAAGATGGATGTAGAGGCACCCACTTGTTGAAGCATGAATCGATTCTCGTGGCGATTTGGGTTGACGAAGATTGGATTCGAGCGACGATTTGCCCAAGATATTTTACGAGAAGTCTTTTCCTATAATAGGTTGGTCGTAGCATTGAGGAACTTCGATTTAGGCTCCAGAGAAGACGACTCGGCTGCCGATTTTGTTTAAGGAAGAGAGTTGGTGGGCGGTGGCTATGTTTAGCAGATAAGAGAGAACAGAGAGAGGGACGACTGAGAGATAATGGCTTTGCATTCTCTGGATTCTCTATTTATATAGAAAAAGGGAATTAGGGAAAGAGTCCCAAATGACAAGTTGATTTTTGCTAAAGGAGCAAGAGTCTTTTTAGGATTCTAATTGCTTACCAAACAAATCCCATGAAATATGGAATTTAATTACTTTCCTTAGTTGAGAAGGTAGCATGATTTCTTGGGATTCAGTTACCATTCACGTGAGAGCCGGATCTTATTTATAATTTCCATAAATTAAATTATGTGGGTCATGATAAGGTGTGCACACAAGCACCGGGTCTTGGTGCTTCGCCCATGTATCACCATTAAGTGGGTCAAAGAGACTCGGGTCATTACTTTTTTCCCCCCTAAAAAAAACTTTCGTCCCTGAAAATTACGTATTTGTTGGTACACACTTTTTCTAGGTCCCTTTCGAGTCTCGAAATAAGTGGCCCAATTCGATCCCGAGTGGACTCTGTCTGCTATGGTTGGTGAAAGGCGATAAAATAATAAAGGGGGTTATTTTAATGCACCTACAAGAAATATATACTGATTAGTAATAAATGAATTCTAAATGAGGAATACCTGGGTTCTTGTGATCCCCAGCTACAGAGATTTATCGACGCTATAATTCGCCACTGATCACGCTTTGCTAGGTGTGGATCGGACTCCATTGTTGAACGTCGGCTTGCCAGCTTCAATAGGTGTGGGTTGCCTAAGATCTAACTACCTTGGTTTCCTACTCCTAATGTGCTTATCTAAAAAAAGGGGGTTGTGGCCCGCTATGCTAAAAGGAGGATTGGCCCAGTTCCCGGGTACCCTCCGTAAGCTCCCCTTAGCAAATCGACTAGGCTGGGGGCAATTTTAGAAATATTGAGAAAGATTAGGGACCCAATTGGCTCTAGGGGGAGAATTTTGGTAGGGGTTTCCTAGGGGTTGGATCTAAGGCTAAGCTATCCTTTCAGTACTCCTTCAAGAGTTAAGGCTAGTGGGCCTGTACCTAGCTTGACTACCTTGAGGCTCCTAGAGAAGAGTCTACAGTTCTAAAAGCCTAGAGTGCAACTCAACTCCTTTCGTTGGAAGCCTTAGAGCAAACCTTGAATTTTCAAAAAGGGGCCAAGTATTAAAATTGTGTGTAGAATGGCTGTGGAGTACGGGTCTATTTATAGGTATACGGGCAATTACATATATAGAGCTATGTGCAAAATTCGACAATTACGCGCGTGGGGTCTTGCGTGCAATTTAATTCCTCGCAGAGTCGTTTGATCGTAATTCACTGGGAGTTGGTCACTGACTGGGAGATTACCGACTTACTGGCTCAACCGAGAATTAGAGTTTTAGTCCAACTAGGCTAATTATGTGCATGACATCATGCGCATAATCGAATTATGCACATGGTGCAATGCATATAATTCGAGACTATAGGCGGCGCACGAGATTGATTGAGCGCATGCAGATATGCGCACAAACTATGCCGCACATAATTTGGGACTGATTGTATGTAGGCAGACTTGCGCACAATCGAATTATGCGCATACTGGTATGCGTATAATTTAGGAGAGTCTGTGAACTGAGGTTTCAATAGACAGACATTTCAGGTTAATGATAGACATGCAGGTAGGCAGGTCAGGACAGACAGACATACATATTTATATCTTTTCTTTTCATTTACTTAAGATATTACATGTAAATAATGAAATACCCCCCATTTGAATTAAATAAAAATAGTCTCGGTTCAAAAATCTCAAAGAATAAAAGGTTAACTTTTTAGTTCAAGAACAAAATTCTATTTTTTATAATTTGGTCAAATTTCTAACTTTCAAATGGCAAGCCCTTTTGTGAAACTTTGAAGCCCATAAACTCTATCATATTAAAGTATTGCTAAAATATCAAAGTTTGATAAAAAAAGTTCACATCTGGGCTTTCAAATAGGGAATATATTGTCAGAGTTCTGGCTCGACGTTTGACCTTTGGTCAACAGGTCCTAGGGCTTTACTATACATTATTGTTATGGTGCACAATTCTCGAATTGTGGGGGTTTTAGGGTTTTAGGACTCTTAGAGAGGGTTGGCCCCTTTTCAAAAGTCATGGATAGGTCAAAGGTTGACCGAACAAGTTTGTATACTCCGAGAAGACAAAAATAGAGTGTCTATAAATGCCCCTCTTCGGCACATTCTTGTAGAGCAAGACTACGTCGAAGAAGTAGACACCCCCTTTCAAAGTGCCTTCTCTCTTCTTTGAGAGATCACAAGTGTGAACCGGGGAGCTGACATGAAGTTCTTGGCTTTCTTATCTTTTGGTGCCAGTTAAATAATGGGGTATTCAAAGACCTTTGATAGCAATCGAGAGGTGTTTCCACATCCGCAGGTGCATATCTCATCCTATCGCATATTGCGACCTGCTGCATATCGCAGTCAAACGGGGGGAAATGATAGCAAATGAAGTACGGGTGGCATTGAGGAATTTCAAGATATAAGGTCAAGTGATCAGATAATTGATGATATAGTGGTGAAGGTTTTCACAGATCATGTCAGACCGGGCACGCCATTTCTCACACCAACGATGCGTCAGGGGTCTCTTTCCAGTAAAAATTTATGATTTCTCAAAGTTGAGTATATTCGGTGCTCAATTTTGCAAGGGAAAGAAAGGATTGGGGTGGTGAGATAAGAATTTTTGATAGATAAGGGTTTTAAAAATTGGGTTTTAACTTAAGATCAATTCGGTGATGTGCAATGGTGGATTTTTATCAAACCCGTCACGATAATGCGCTCCCTTTAAATGTTTAGAGTCGCCACCCGGAGCTTTTGGTGTCCAGAGAAACCTAGATCAATTTTATAAGCACCGAAGTGCCACAAATATGACTCTGAATCCGGTCTACGCCAAAGGCACTTGGGTAGGGGCTTCGGTTATCGATTGGAAAGGTGTTAGGAACCCAATCAACTTGCTTAAAGCGGTCTCTACTTATGGCCCAAAAAAAATAATAGGAAAGAAATAAAAAAGCCTTCCTCTTGCCCAAAGGGTCTTAAAATCCTATTTGGGCCCCTCCGTTCCTACCGAAAATTTGACGGCATAATGGCACAAATGGGAAGATAGAGGAAGAACTGAGAAGGTAGAGGAATAGAGGGGAGAGCTAGAGCTCTTAGGCCCTTGTTGCACCACTGTGGAGCCTTGCGTTGGCTTGCTTCAGTGAACTTTTGAAGGCTTGTGTGGTGAGAAATGAGGTTCTAACTCCTAGGGCTTGATAGCTAAGAGGTAGAGAGAGAAGGCTAGGGGGTAGCACACACCTAACCTAGAGCTTTTTGGTGAAATGCTAAGGTCTAAAGGAAATTTTAAAGTTCTGAAATTTGTATGGGAATGGTGCACTAGAGGAGAGAGAGAGAAGGGATTCCTTAATCTCTTAATTGCAAATTTTTTCAAGCCTTTGTAAAGGGTTAGCAATTAGGTAATGGGTAATCTAAAGTTTCCTAGGGTTTTTGGAGCCTTGAAAAGTGTGAAGAGTTTCTCCAATGGTGAATGATAGGGTGGGGCTTTAAACCACTTCAGGGGTTGCACATAGGTAATAATGGGTGCAACAGAACTAGCAAAAAACATCCCAAAGGTCAAGATGGTCAACAAGTCAAACTCCAATCTCGAAATTAGAGGTAAAAACTCAAGGTTCCTGTTCATAAGCCTTAGTTGCGCCAGGCTTAGGAACAGTAAAACAATGTTCCTACAGTGGCCTGGAAGTTGGCTCCCCGAGGTGGGGCCCACTCATATGTGGTGCAACTATTAGTTAAGCCAAGTCATTTTTGGGGAGAAATGGCTTGGCGCAAGTAATACTTGCGCTAAATCCTTAGGGGGTTCACAACATATTTACTATTTTGCCCTTAAGCTTTGTAACGCGATATCTTTTCATACACATCTCCGATTGGGGTGATTCTTGACTTGTTGGAAAGCTGAGGACTTTTACTTTTCAATGGTATAAGATTTGATTATAGTAGAAGGTCACAGCTAGTCCCACTATACCACTCTTCATTTATTTCTCGGGAAAGTTAGGTTTAGGTTCGAAATGGGTTCTAAGGGTCGGGATGAGTTTCTAAGGGTTCGGGAAGGTTCCTAAGGGATCTAGGGTAATTTCTAAGGGTTTAGAATGACTCCTAAGGTTTTAAAAAGGATCTTAAGGATTTCATACATGCCATCAAAATCTCGGTGATGCGTCTCTCAAAATGTGTCTCGATCGGGCCTTGGGCCAAATTTAGGTGTCTATAGATGCCCCTCTTTGGTATCCAATCACTAATGATCGAATGCCAAAGAAAAGAGACATCTGAAGAGGCTCAAGGCATTTCTGACGGCTCCACTACATTCAGAACAAACTTCAAACATTAGATGAGTAACATGGTGAGAAAATGAAAGCCCTGTATATCAGGAAAAATGGTTGTTTCTCAAGGTAATTGGTCCCCAAGCGCTTAGCGACATTACTGGGCATCACCAAGGTAGAATGAGTTACGAAAGCCCAATAGCTGGGAAAAATGGTCACTTCTCGAGATGGTTTAAAGGAGTTTGGTGTTCAAGATTCATTTTGAATACAATAACTTCGTAAGTAAGGAGGGTGATCGACCCACATTCAAAGATAGGCGCAAAGCAAGTACGCAAGGTTCCATAGTTTATGTTCAATCATATGAGGCATTAATCGCCTCATCTAACTGGTCATGGGTGCCCCTGTCTAAAGCAGGGTTTGAGGTCTTTGGGTGAATCCATTGATCCCAAAGTTTATTTAACACGACTACCCGAGCGGAGCGAATAGATGTTGCAAGGCTTTTTAGGAGTACGTGTTGTTTTTGATAATGCTCTCCAGATCATCATGACCCAGAGTATCCAACCTCAAATAACACCAAAGAGATCCAGCCAAAATCGGGTGCCTATTGAGGATTTTTCAGGTACTGAATTATTTGTTGGTGGTAAAAGCAATTTAAAATCAAAGTAAAACAGAGATGGATTCAGCATACTAAAATTATCCTAGACCTGCAAGATACAGGGTCGGTCCATTTGTAGCAAGTTTTAATAAGTAAGAATTTGTCCCACATGGAGTAGTGATCTAAAACCTAAGAGGTGTATAGTAGACCTCTAGATCTGGCTACAGATCTGGCAATTCTAGCCTAAACTAAGAAAGAAAGAGAGTTTTTCGGGTGTCACTAGATCTAATTTACAAAACTAAATGATAAAACTAAGTTTAAAAGATGAAGGAAGATGGATTGTGAAATAAAGTAGAAAATAGTGAGAAATAGGCAGCTAGAGACTGGTTCTTACTGAAAATCAATTGGTTCAAAGGCAAAGCATATAATTGATTTGCTACAATCCTTCATCTGGCTACAAGCTCAGATGTAAGGTATAAGAATTTAATCTTAACCAAAGAATTGAAGCAACCCTAAGGTTATGATCTGTCCACTCGAATGGTCACAGATCATCCTAGAGATTGTCCTAATTCAAAGATCTTGATTGGAACAGGAAAACTATTGCAGATGCTGTGGGTGCCAGGCTACAAGCTCAAGCATCCACAGGAATATCTAATCCAGGGAAATCAAATATGAAAAAGTAAAATTTAGTTCAGAAACACCTTTAAAAACCACAGTTACTGTAATTATATAATTTACAGCCTATTGAGCTCAGATCTGCAATCTTGTGCAACATCTAATTCATTTACAAAGCTTCAAAACTCTTGATTTACAGTTACAAATCAGATCTGGACTGCTTATCTAGATCTAATCCAACGGGCTGGATTAGAGAGAGAATGGGGAAGAGAAAAAAGAAAAATAAAAGCTAAACTAAACCTAAATGATCTAAGGAGAACCAAAGTTATTCTATGGATTCCTTGTTGAGAAATTACAGCAGCAAGGACTTTTATTTATACAAATGTAGTGATCCAAGTGCTTTGGATTGCAGTCAATCAGAGGAGAGAGTTTGATTTCAATTTAAGCTTAATCCTTGTGCTTAACATTTCAACCAATAAGAGAGAAGAAATGGATCTAGTTTTGTTGTGCTCAGCTGAAGCTTCCCGCCAAAGATTTGGAAATCAGTTATTGCCCATGTGCAGACCTCTCTTTTATTTTAGAGTTTTTAAATCTGCCCCTGCTATCCATTTAATATGAGACCCAAAAATAGCTTCAGCTGCATTCCTAAAATACTTGCCCGAACTACTAAGAATATTCCCAAATTTACCATCCTATTGGCTGCCCCAAAATACCCCTGCTGCTATTATTTCCAAACATCCCTCAGATGGAAAATGCTCAATGCCATGGTTGCACAACAGTTTTGATGGTTGAAACTCAATGGGGCCCAAGTTGGATTAGCTTGACAAGATATGGGTTGATGCGGGTTTAGATTTGCAGCTTTATTAAACTCTGCAGCTCCAGCAGTGCAGTGGAGAAGATGAAGCTCGAGCTATTTTGATGTTGAAGAGTACAAAGGGCAACATCTTCAAGCGCCTCTTCGTGAGGATGAGAGTGGTTTTCGAGAGGATCAATGGGAGGTTGGCTGGAGCTGTGCTGAAGAACTTGAGAGGTTCGAGCATAGGTCGATAGGTTGCATGGGAATCTACATCTGCTCGTTGGGATTGGCTGCATGTAAGGTGTCGAGAGGTTGGTAAATGGGGGCTGCAAGTCATGAGGATAGAGGCTGCAGTGGAGAGGATTTCGACAGGTTTCCTGAAGGTGTTGAGGTCCTTCTCGATAGAATGTGGGATGTTGGGGCTGGACTGCTCGAGAGGATGGAGTACAGGTAACAACTTTAGCAAGGTTTCGTGAGGATTGATGGGAGGTTCAGCTGCTTCAGCAAGGTGTCGAGAGGGTGGGGGGTACATCTCGAGAGGATGCATGGGAGGATTGGCTGCACTTAAATGTCGAGAGGATGCATGGCTGGGAAGGTGTCGACAGGTTTGATGGGAGGTTGCTTTGGAGCTGAACCAGTCAACATGTTGGCTGATGGTGTCTTCAAATCGAGAGGATTGAAGGGTGCATTTCGACAAGTTTGATGAAGCTATAGCTTGAAGGTGTCGACTAGTTGAAAGCTCTAAATGGTTGACAGGTTGCAAGCTTCTTCATCTCGAGAGGATGTGCTTGGAGCTGAAGGACATCGACAGGTTGGCTAGCTGGAGTTCAAAGCAAATGTTAGCAGGTTAGCTGCTGCCATTGAATGCACATTGAGAGGTTCAGTTGGTAGCTCATCTGCTTGATAGGTAGTGGAATAGGGGGCTGCTGCTGCATCTACCAATCGATAGGTAGGCTGAGTGCATTTGATAGGATGCTGAAGGTGCACCAATGCATTTGATAGATGTAGAGACCGAAGCTTGGGACTGCACTCTTCAATAGGTTTGCTGCTGCTTTGATGGGTCTACTTGACAAGTGTTCTTCCCAGCTGTGTGCGCACCTTGAAGATAATGAAGTGTGCAGCTAGGTGTGTGTGTGCACATAGCTCCCCACATATTGATGTTATACTATTTTTTGATGCTTGACTACTGTATGTGTGCAGGACCTTGATAGGATGGCTGCATGGCTGGTTGGTGCAGCTGGTTATTTTGAGGGGTTCAAGGGCTGCTGGAGTGTGCATCCAATGCTCAAGCTTTAGCTATAGCAGCTGCCTTTCTTTGAGGTTTATATTGCTGCAGCTTGTTGATGGGTGCGCTAGCTAAGAAATGTGCCGCTGCTGCATGTGGTGTTGAATCCTTTTTATGGTTGTTGCAACTGAAGATGGTGTTCATGTGTGCATTCCTTGCTGCTCAAGAGTGTTCATTGCAGCATTTTGAGAATGCACTGCAGCTATGTAGTTGCTAAAAGTGACCTTCAAAACACCTCCAATATGCCTAGGGCTGAAGCCATTCCATTCATCTCTCATTCTCAGCTGTGGATTGATTCAAAAACTCTCCTTATTGGCTCTCTTTACCGAAAAATTGCACTAAGGCTGCACTTTCTTCCTAAACTGCAAAACAAGCTAAAAACAATTATAAATAGCTCGAGGTCTTAACAAAAGTCAGGTTTTAAGGGATAAAATGTAGTATAAAATAGTGACTAACAATGCCCACCGAAGGGGACACCTAATCCTGGTCTCTGCCGATAATGAACTTACAAATTATTTAACTATACATAAACATGTACCCATTAGGGGTGATAAGCAACAAAGGTGATGGAAGTCTCGACCCAGATCCCGTCCGGGTATAATTTACGAGAACAAACGACCATCCTACGGATACCCAGATACATGACGTACACTTTATAGGGATACCGTGCCAATACAGATTTCAAGCCTGCGGAAATAAGGGAAATGAACCCTTCTGTATGTATGTTTACACATAGTTGATTGATATGTAGTTTCATTTTCAACTGGTTGGTCTTAACCAACGATTGACCTTTTTCATAACGGAGTTATTTGGACCTCAAACCCCGTAGGGCGCACTCCCGGACAGTACAGACCAAGAGTCCACACCTCTGAAATAGCTCATGATGAATCTTAAGTTAGACACTTACATTCCTATGAATCCATAAACAGAGCGCTCATCACAAAGATTTAGCAGTGGATTCGACCTGATCGAAACATTGAACGTTTGACCAGGATTGACACTGTTGCTCCTACTTTGAAGTAGGATCCAAAAATCCAAGGCGAACCTTAGACTTAGGACATTGATATAGTACAATTGTGTTGCTGATAAAATATTAATATTTTATCGCATCGGAACACGCATGTGCGTAGCTGTGTGTCTAATCATACGAGGCATACACTGTTTCATTTAACTAGTCGCGGGTGTCCTTGCTTGAAGTAGGGTTCGAGGTCTTTGGGCGAATCCGTTGATCTCGAAGTTTATTTAACACGACTACCCGAGCAGAGCGAATAGATGTCACAATGCTTTTGGGGAGTACGTGCTGTCTTTTCAAAACATACATTTTTATTATTTTATGTGGGAAATTTTTGACCTTTTTTGTGTTTATCATTTTATGTGATTTTTAGATTTTGAGTCATCAGTTTATGTGATTTTTTTAGATTTTAAGTTATCATTTCATGTGATTTTATCACTTTATCACTTCTATTATTTTATGCGAATTATTTTTGGGATTTTCTTTATCCTTTTTTTTTAAAGATTTTTAAGCTATCATTTTATGTATTTTTTTTTTTGGGTCTTTTAAAGCTATTATTTTATGAGATTTTTTGGTTTTTTAGAACTACCATTTTATGTGAATTATTCTATCATTTTATGTGAGTTATTCTATCATTTTATGTGAATTATTTTTGGCTTTTTGTGTGAGATTTTTTCATCATTTTTTAGACTTTTTTCACGTTTTTCTCTGTAGGATCGGTGCCTATTGATCTCGATCCATTTTATTCTAGCACGGCTTCCTGGGCAAGCCGAATGAGGATCGACATATCATTTGGGAGCACGCGCGTCTACCGAGGGTAACAAAGCAGAGAGGGCGGTACCGGGCTATACCTGTGACCCACACCAGGCCCAAAACCCAACCCATAAGTGACCTGGTACAACTATTAGTTGCGCTAAGCCAACTGAGGGCCCAAAATAGCCTCGTGCAACTAATAGTTGCGCCAAACCTAGCTAGGGATTTGAAATTTAAAGAGCCCGAGTTCAGGCAACAGGGGTGTATTTTTAATTTTTTTTTCTTCCCCTCTCTCCAAACCGCAAACAGGCCTCCCCTAGGGTTCCTTTACATTGCCTCTATGCGTGCCTTATCGTCAGCATTTACTTGCGTTGATTGATTTCCCGCTTCGCGCCAGATCGAAGACCCTGAGTATCCATCTTCAAATAAAACTGAATAGATCAGGCCAAAATTGGGTGCCTACCGAAGGAGGCACTCAATCTTGGTCACCATCAATAATGATCTTATTATCGAATAATTATGCAAAAATATGCACTCATCAGGGGTAGATAAAACAAAAGGGAATGGAAGTCCCGACCCAGAACCTGTTCGGGTATAATTTATGATAACAAACGACTATCCAACGGATACCCATATGCAAGGTGTACACTTTACAGGGATACCGTATAAATGCAGGTTTTAAGCCTGCACCCTAAAATGAGCCCTTCAGAATGCATATTTGAACATAGTCATTTAATAGATAATTTCCTTTTTGATAGGTTAGTTTTAACCAACTATTGACCTTCCTCTGAAGAATCTGAAGCTTAAGACACTTAAGTTCACATGAATCCAAAAATAGAGCGCTTATCGCAAAGATTTAGCAGTGCAATCGACCCGATCGAAACATTGACCGTTTGATTGGGATTGACACCACTGCTTCTACTTTAAAGTAGGATCCTAAGATCCAAGGTGAACCTTAGGCTTAGGACATTAATGTAGCACAGCTGCGTTGCCGATAAAATATTAACATTTTACTGCATTGGAGCACGCATGTGCGTAGCTGTGTGTGGGGAATGTACCACAAAAATATGGCTATCTTTTTTCTTTTTTTCTTTAAAAAAAAAAAAAAAATTTATCTTTTCTTTTTTGAATAGATTGGATGTTGGTGGTGAGATGCTTCATCTGATATGTCTATCGCCGAGAGGTTGCTCACTTTGAGGCTTCAGACCTTTTAATGTTCCTGCACATCTCGAAAAATGTCAGTCCCTTTTTTGTTTATATACAAAAAAATACTTCCTAATCAACAGAAGGAGAATCAAACTTTTACCTCTATTATTATTTTTAAAATTTTTCAAGATTTATATATATACATATTTTTTTGGATTTTTTTATTTTCAGAGATTTTTTTGTTCTTTTTCTTGAGATGGAAGTATGATGTTGTGCATATGGAAAAAAGTAGAAATATATAAATTTTTTTTTGTATTTAGACTTTTCTTGATTTTTTTATTCTTTTTTGGCTTTTCTTCCTTTTTTTTTTTTTTTATGCCTTATCAGTGAGGCGAAGTAACGGGTCCCTTTTGAGACGGAATGTGCACAACAATGGAAAAGGAAAGTCAATTATCTTTAGCAAAATGTGCTCTTTCCGCCTTGGCGCATAAAGTGTAGGCATGGAAAATGGAAAAGGGAAATCATTATCTGTGACAAAAGGGGGCTTTCTCGCCCATGTGCACAAGGTGTGGGCATGAAAGTGGAAAAGAGAAATTATTATCTTTGACAAAAGGGGCTTTCCGCCCTCTCCTTTATTCTTTTTTTTTGTTTGTTTTGATGCCTCAATCACAGGGTGAGATCTCGGATCTCCTTTTGAGCATGGTCGAACCCCTTTTAAGTGGTTAAATCTGGGTGAGTTTCAACAGCTTTACCAAGGCTGGAACGCCAATCCCTTTGGATTGAGTCAAACCTTTCTCCTTACCTTGAGTCATACCTTTGACAAAGCAGTTTCACTAAGACTTTTCTGGTCGGGGCTCGATTTTTACTAACATGAGCGACTCAATTGGAAAAGGGGTTTTAGGGAGAGTAACAAAAAGGGCTTCTCAAACATCAATTTTATCAATAAATTCCAAACTTTCTTTTTCAACCATTTTTTTTTTCTTTCCTTTCTTTTACTCACAATGCCCAAGGTAGGTTCGTCGTGCCCGTTTTGAGCACTTTTTACCCGCGGCACCCTTTCGAATTTTCACCACGTCCATGGGTTTATCTCATTTACCCTAAGCGCCCTTTCGGGTTTTCACCTAGTCCGTACAAGCTCGCTGTTTTTACCCATAGTGCCCTCTCGAGTTTTCACCACGTCTATCTGGCTTTGAGCTTGTATTTTTATTTATTATTTTTATCTTTTTATTTCTTTTATTTATTTATTATTATTATTTAAAAGCCACGACATAGACATCGATTCCATTATAGCCGGCTGGATGGGGTTCTGGTGTTGTCTCACAACTCGACTTATGTTGACTTAATAGATACTATGACTGCTCGTGAACCTAAAAAAGAGGGATTTCTTCAGAGTGTAGCTTGTCCATGGGTTAGGTTAGTGTGCAACCGTGAAATTTGTGAAGATCCCATCGCGGCGATGCGCTCGCTTGTAAAAAATATAAAGTCGCCACCCGGAGCTTTTGGTGTCCCGGGAAATCTAGTTTATTTTTATGAGCACTGAAGTACTAAAAATATGACTTTGAATCCGGTCCACACCAAAGGCTCTTGTGTAGGGGCTTCGGTTATCGATCGGAAAGGTGTTAGGCACCCGATCAACCCGCTTAACGCGGTCTCTACTAATGACCAATACAAAAATAAAGTAAAAGAAAAGAAAATGGCTTTCTCTTACCCAAATGGGCCTTAAATCCTATTTGTGACCCTCCGTTCCTACTAAAAATTTGGCAGTGTAACAGCACAAATGGGAGGATGGGAAGAGCTAAAAAAGAGATAGGAGAAGAAAGGGAAGACCCGGAGCCCTCGGGCCCTTGTAGCACCGTAGGAGAGCCTTACATTGGCTTGCTTTGATGAGCTTTTGAAGGCTTGAATGGTGGAAAAAGGGGTTCTAACTCCTAAGGCTTGAAGCTAAGAGGTAGAGAGGGAAGGCTAAGGGATTACACACACCTAACCTAAAGGCTTTTAGTGAAATGCTAAGGTCTAAGGGAGCTTTTTGAAATCTGGAATTTGTATGGGAAGTGTGCACCAAAGGGAGAAAGATCTTCTCACTTTAAACTCTTTCTCTCTTAGGCCAAAATTCTCAACCTTTAAACCTAGGGGTGGGGGTCTCTATTTATAGGAAATGGGTGGATTAGGAGACCACTTAAGTGCTAATTGGGGTTAGCCATTATGTAATCTCAAATCTAAGGTTTCTTAGGGTTTTTGGAGCCTTGAAATGTGTGGAAGGATCCTCCAATGATGGATGATGGGGTGAGGCCTTCAGCCACTTAAGAGGTTGCAAATAGGTAGTGAATGGGTGCAACAAAACTATCAAAACACACCCCAAAGTTCGAGATGGTCAACAAGTCAAACCCCAATCATGAATTTCAGGGCAAAAATCATGAGTTACTATTCATATGCCTAGCGCAACTAATAGTTGCGCCAGGCAAATGTACAGTAAAATAGTAATGAACAGTAGCCTGGAAGTTGGCTTCGTGAGGGGTGTGGGGACCCATTTATACCTGACATAACTATTAGTTACGCCAGGCCATTTCTGGGGGAAAAGGCATGGTGCAACTATTAGTTATGTCAGGCAAATTCAGGGGGAAAATGGCTTGGCGCAACTATTAGTTGCGCCAGGCAAAAATTCCTCCAAAATAGCTTGATTTTCAAATGGTCACAACTTTTGATATACAACTCCGATTGAGGTGATTTTTAGCTTGTTAGAAAGATGGAGAAGTCCTCTTTCTAATGGTATATGATTTGATATTTTTAGAAGACCTCAAATAGTCCTGGTGTACCACTCTTCATCTATTGCCCGAGAAGGTTAGGTTTAGGGTTCGAAATGGGTTCTAAGGGTCAGGATTGATTTCTAAAGGTTCGGGATAAGTTCCTAAGGGATCTAGGGTGATTCCTAAGAGTTTAGGGTAATTCCTAAGGGTTCCATACATGCCATCAAAAGCTTGAAAATGTGCCTCTCTCGAAATGTGTTTCGATCAGGCCTTGGGACAAATTTGGGTGTCTACAGATGCCCCTCTTTGGTATTCGATCACTAATGATCGAATGCCAAAGAAAAGAGACTTTCGAAGAGGCCCAAGGTATTACTGATGGATCCGCTATATTCAGAACAAACTTCAAACATCAAATGAGTAACATGGTGAGAAAATAAAAGCCCTGGATGCCAGGCTAAACAATCATTTTTCGAGGTAATCGGTTCTCAAGCACTTGGCGACATTACTGGGCATAACCGAGGTGGAATGAGTTGCAAACTCTCTATAGTCGGGGAAGACATTCGCTTCTCAGGATGATTTTGAAGGTATTTGATGTTTAAAATTCATTCTGAATGTAACAGCTTCGTGAGTAAGAGGGGTGATCGACCCACATTGAAAGATAGGCGCGAAGTAAACATACGCAAGGCTCCACAGTTTGCGTCCAATCCTATGAGGCATTTGATTACCCCATCTGACTGTTCGTGGGTGCCCCTACTGAAAGCAGGGTTCGAGGTCTTTGGGCGAACCCATCGATCCTGAAGTTTTTTTAGCATGACTACCCGAGCGGAGCAAATAGAAGTCGCAACGCTTTTTGGGAGGACGTACCATTTTTGAAAACGTGTCCCGAATCAATATGACCTAGAGCATCCAGCTTCAAGTACCGCTAAACAGATCAAACCAATCATTGGGTGTCTCCCAAAAAGGGGCATCCAATCCTGGCTTCCACCGACAATAATCATAAACATCAATTAACTATGCATAAATATGCACCCATCAGGGGCAATAAGCAACAACAAAGGCGATGGAAGCCCTGACCTTGACCTGCCCGGATATAATTTATGGGAACAAACGACCATCATACGGATACCTAGACGCATGGCGTACACTTTACAGGGATACTGTGGCCCATACAGGTTTTAAGCCTGCAGAAAATAAAAGGGAAATGAACCCTTCTGAATGCATGGTTGCACATAGTTTGGTTGATATGTAATCTCATTCTCAATAGGTTGGTCTCAACTAATGATTGACCTTTTCCTATAGAGAATCTGAAGCTTAAGATACTTAAGTTCATATGAATCTAAAACAGAGAGCTCATCCCAAAGATTTAGCAGTGGAGTCGACTCGATCGAAACATTGACTATTTGACCAGGACTGACACCGTTGCTCCTTCCTTGAAGTAGGATCCATAATCCAAGGCGTGCCTTAGACTTAGGACGTTACTATAGCACAATGGTGTTGCTGATAAAATATTGACATTTTACCACATCAGAACACGCATGTGCGTAGCTCTGTGGGGAAGCACAAATTTATTCTTTCTTTTTCAAAATGATTTTCTCTCTTTTTTTTTTTTGAATAGACCTGACGTCAGTGGTGAGATGCTTCATCTGATTTATCCATCGTTGAGAAGTTGCCCGCTTCGAGGCTTTGGATCGTGTGATGTTCCTGCATATTCTTGAGAAAAGGTCAGTCCCTTTTTTGTTTATACATACAAAGAAAATACATCCTAAACAATAGAAGGAAAAGTAGATTTCTACCTACATTTTTTCATTTTCAATATATTTTTTAGGATTTTTGTTTTTAGAGATTTTTTATTATTTTTCTTTATTTTTGAGATTGAAATATGATGCTAGAAATATGAGTAGAAATATATGCACATTTTTTGGTATTTAGATTTTTCTTGATTTTTTGTTTTTGGCTTTCTCTCTTTTTTTTTTTTATGCCTTGACAGTGAGATGGAGTAACGGGTCCCATTTTGAGCATAGTTGAACTCTTTCATGCAGTCAGACCTGAGTGAGTTTCTGAATTTTACCAAGGCCGGAACGTTAAACCCTTTGGATTGAGTTAAACCTTTCTCTTTACCTTGGGTCATATATTTAACGGTGCGGTTTCACAAAGATAATTCTGGTCGGGACCCGATTCAAACTAGCATGAGCGGCCCAGTTAGACAAGAGGGTACAGGAAGATTAATAAAAGGGTTCCTCAAACATCAATCTTCTCAATCAGTCCAAACCTTTCTTTTTAATTTTTTTTTTGTCTCATTTTTTTACCCATGGCGCCCTTTCGGGTTTTCACCACGTCCATGGGTTTAGCTCTCTTACCCCAAGCACCCTTTCGGGTTTTCACCTGGTCTACACAAGCTCACTGTTTTTACCCGTAATGCCCTTTCGAGTTTTCACCACGTCCATCTTGCTTTGAGCTTGTATTTTTATTTTTATTTTATTTTCTTTTTTATTCTTTTTATTTCTTTCATCATTATTTTTTCAACAACCACGACATAGACGTCAATTCTGTCATAGCCAGCTAGACGGGGTTCTGGTGTTGTCTCACAGCTTGGCTTGTGTTGACTTAACAGGTGCTATGACTGCTTGTGAACCTACAAAGAGGGCTTCCTTCAGGGTGTAGCTTGGCCATGGGTTAGGTTAGGATTTGAAGGTATGCTGGGCTAAAAGGGTTTCCTTGATACGACTTCAGTTTTCTCAACATACTTTCTTCCTTGGGAGTTCTACTGTACATGCCCCGTGATTCTTTATTCTTATCATTTTATTTCAGGAAATCTCTTTTTGAGGTTTTACTTTTCTGATTTTTTAGATTTTGATGGTAATTTCACTTCTTTCTTTGTGTATGTACACACACATTTTTTGGGAAAGGGGTTTACTAAAAGAAAGGCCCAGGCTCCAATGGGATAGCAAAGGATATTATCATTTTTAGGGATGCTTTTTGGCTACTGTGTTTGGAATGATGGCCTCTTTTGGGTGGTTCTTAAGCAGTCACGTATTTGTTTCACCAATACTTACCTTATCGCGATAGACTAAGAGTAGTACCGTCGGACGTATCCAGCATTGATGGGCTCAAGAAGATGATCTCCATCCATGGTGGTGAGGCGGATGGCGTATCCCTGCAATACTTCTCGAATGACGTAAGGTCCTTCCCAGCTCGGCTTGTACTTGCCTCTCGGATTGGCATGGAGGGATGGGAAGATCTTCTTCAACACAGTGTCTCCTACCTTCAAATCTCGATCGTGAACATATTTATTGTAACCGCGTGCGATTCACCCCTGGTAAACTTGAGTATGACACAAGGCTAGGAGTCTCTTCTCGTCCAATAAGTTCAATTGTTCAGAGTGTGATCTTTCTCTCTTCGCTTCGGGTAAGCCTGATTCCATGAGGGTTCAGAGTGAGGGTACTTCCACCTCTATTGGTAGGACGGCCTCGATTCCATACACAAGGGAGAATGGTGTTGCCCCTATAGCGGTACAGATTGACGTTCTGTAGGCCCACAAAGCAAACGACAGTGTTTCGCTCCAATCTCGATAAGTGACGACCATTTTCTCGAGAATGCGGACGATTGTCTTGTTCGCAGCTTTTACGGCTCTGTTAGTTTGAGGTCGATAAGGTGACGAGCGATGGTGTTTGATCTTGTATTGCTCACAGAAGGCTCGGATACGCTTATTTGCAATATTTGTACCATTGTCCGTAATGATATCTTTGGGTACTCCAAATCGGCACACAATATTATTCTTAAGAAACTTCTCGATGTGACTGGCCGTGATGTTGGCGTATGATGCTGCTTCTACCCACTTGGTAAAGTATTCAATGGCGACGAGGATGAACCGATGCCCGTTTGATGCTTTTGGGCTAATCATTCCGATGACGTCAAGGCCCCAAGTAGCAAATGGCCAAGGAGTGGTCATACAGTGTAGATCGATGGCAGGAAAATGTATCAGACTGGAGTGTTCCTGACACTTGTAGAATTTTTGAACATGTTTGTAGCAATCTGATTCCATAGTGGTCTAAAAGTATCCCTGCCACAAAATTTTCTTAGCAAGCATGTGACCGCTGACGTGGGCTCCGCATACTCCTTCGTGGATCTCCTTCATGATGTTGGTCGCTTCACTTTCAGTAAGGCACCTGAGTATAATGTTGTTGTAGGATCGCTTGTAAAGGCATTCCCTGTAAATGACGTAGCCTACTGCTAGATGTTGAATGGTTCACCGGTCTGTCTTGGACGTACCCTCAGGAAAAGTTAGTGTTTTGAGGAAATTTTTGATATCTGAGAACCAAGGTGGCTCATCATTAGGCTTTGTAAGTTCTATAGGCAGAAGGCCGACCCACTTCTCTACTCGATCATGATCGACTTCATCTTAGCACTGTACGGGATTTCTATCATTGACGCCAAAGTTGATAGTGCATGGCAAAAATGGTTCCATATTCGGGGGACATATGAGAATGCCACGTCTTGGAAGCAAGCTATCAGATCCTTGAGGTGTTCATGATAAGGGATCAGTTTCTCATCCTTCATCTTCCAATCTCCATTTGTTTGGCATATGATCAACGTGAATCGTCAAACGCTCGAAGGTGAGTTATATTTAGATCGAGAGCCGCCTGCAGGCCAGCGGCACAAGCCTCGTATTCAACCATGCTGTTAGTACAAGGGAAGTTGAGCTTGATAGAGACGGGTACGTGGGATCCCTTTGGTGAAATTAGAATGACGCCAACTCCTTAACCCTCGGCATTTGCTGCCCCATCAATGTGCATTAGAATCTTCTACTTCTTCTGTATCGTCTTTCGTCATGAAAAGGATGTCCTCATCAGGGAACTCAATTCTCAAAGGCTCATAATTTGGCAAAGGATTGTCAGCAAGATGATCGACGAGTGCCTGCCCCTTGATCGACTTCTGAGTGACGTACATGATGTCGAACTCAGATAATAAGAGCTACCAGCGTGTAGTTCGCCCAGTGAGAGCGGGCTTCTCAAATAGGTATATCAATGGGCCCATTCGGGCCAATAGTAGAATGGCTTGGGATAACAAGTAATGGCGGAGCCTCTGAGTAGCCCAAACAAGAGACAGGCATGCTTTCTCTCGATGAGAATAGGGCATTTCATAATCAGTAAACTTCTTGCTTAGATAGTAAATGGCCTGCTCTCTTCTTCCTGTCTCGTCATGCTGCCCTAAGACGCATCCTATCGAGACTTCCGTCGTGGAGAGGTACATTAAGAGTGGTCTCCCCGGCTCGGGTGGTACCAAAATAGGTGGGTTAAGGAGGTAGCTTTTTATTTTATCGAATGCGGCCTGACAATCATCATTCCATTCAACGAGCGAGTTCTTCCTTAGTAGTTTGAAGATCGGCATGCAGATTAGAGTTAGTTGTGCAATGAATCGACTAATATATTGTATTCTGCCTAAGAACCCTCTAACTTCTTTCTCGGTAGATGGTGGTGGCATCTCAATGATAGCTTTCACTTTAACTGGGTCGACCTCGATCCCTCTCTTGCCCCCTCTAGACATAGCACCAAATGTGCACTTCTGTGGGTTCAGACATAACCTGTACTTCCTCATTCTCTCAAATAGCTTCTAAAGGTTTACCAAGTGATCACCTCACTCCGGTGACTTGGCTATCATATTGTCGACATACACCTCAATCTCTCGGTGCATCATGTCGTGAAATAGTGTGGTCATAGCTCTCTGGTATGTTGCACTGGCATTCTTTAGGCCAAACGGCATGACTCGATAGCAAAAGGTTCCCTATGGAGTAATGAATACAGTCTTCTCCCGATCGGCCTCTGCCATCTTTATCTGATTGTATCTTGAAAATCCATCCATGAAAGAAAGCATCCCGTGCTTAGCAGTGTTATCGACCAAGATGTCGATATGTGGTAATGGGAAATCGTATTTTGGGCTTGTTCTGTTCAAATTGCAGAAATCGATACACATGCAGACCTTTCCATCTTTCTTCGGTATAGGGACAATATTGGTTAGCCACTGTGGGTATTTGGATACCATGAGAAACCCTGCATCATACTGCTTGATGACATCGTCTTTGACTTTCAACATCCACTCGGGTCAGAGACGTCTCAGCTTTTGCTTAACCGGCTTCATATTAGGGTAGAGAGGTAACTCATGCTCAACCAAATCAGTGTCCAGACTAGGCATGTCCTCGTAGGACCAGGCAAAAACATCTTGGTATGACCGAAGGAATTCAATCATGATTTTTCTTTCTTCAGGAGACAGTGATATTTCGATCTTGGTTATTCTAGGAATCTCCTCAGTCCTTAGATTGATATCCTTTGTCTCTTCGACAATGGGGGTCGGGCCCTCAAAGTCGGCGAACCGGTCAAGGAGCTCATTAGGGAGCTCCTCCAAAGGACTATCCTCATCCAGACTCGTAACTCCTGCCTCTTCTTGTATTTCTACAGGAAAGGGGTCGATTTTACGTGGGACGGGTATTTCGGTTAAGGCATCGTTTTGTGGGACTTTTTCTGAAATTTTAAGTGACGATATTTTTGGACTTTGGATTTTCTCAATGTTTTTGGGACTTTGTATTTTTTCCATGTTTTTGAGATTTTGTATTTTTTCCATGTTTTTGACATTTTGTATTTTTTCCATGTTTCTGAGATTTTTATTTTCTTCAGAGATGGACCCTTGGCAAGGCAGGTTGATATATATACAAGGTATTGCCAGCCAAGGGCTTATCTCACTTTTTATAGGTTGTTTTTTTTTGGGAAACAAGTGCCAAACTTTAGGCCACTCTCTGCTTCCAGAGTTTGGGGCAAAGATGTCCAGTTGCGTACTTGAGGGGCCGCTCCTTTACCTTCTGGGATGGAGGGTGCTGACTGATATGGCTCATTGGAGTTAGCCTTCATTATATTGATCCCCATTTCGTCTGAGATGATGTCCTCAAACATCAATACCATTTTGTGGTGATTTACCACAGGGGGAGTTTGTTCAGGCACTGGCCGTCGTTCTTCGAAAAGGGACAACGCGGCCAAATCTATCTCCAAGCTAGGAAGGGAGATCTGGGGATTGGTGGGATGGATTGGGGCTATGGGTTTGTGTGGGGTCAAATGGGTTGCCCCATTTCAATTGATTTTTATGACCCTAGCGTTGACAAAGGATTCCCTTGCACTAGCAACATGGTCGAATACGAGGCTTATGCCACTAGTTTGCAGGCAGCTCTTGATCTGAATATAACTCACCTCTGAGTGTTTTGGCAATTCGCAGTTGATCATATGTCAGACGAATGGAGATTAGAAGACGAAAGATGAGAAACTGATCCCTTACCATGACCACCTCAAGGATCTGATAGTTTTTTTCGAGGAAGTGACATTCTCATATGTCCCGTGGATAAGAAATCGCTTCGCCGATGCACTAGAGACATTGGCATCAATGATTGAAATCTCGTATGGTGCTGAGATGAAGCCAATCATGATCGAGCAAAGGAGGTAGCTTTTGATTTTGCCGAACGCTGCCGGACAATCGTCATTCCATTCAATGGGTGAGTTCTTCCTTAGTAGCTTGAAGATCGGCGTGCAGATTGGAGTTAGCTATGCAATGAACCGACTGATATATTATATTCTGCCCAAGAACCCCCTAACTTCTTTCTCAGTATATGGTGGCAGCATTTCGGTGATAGCTTTGAGTTTGACTAGGTTGACCTCGATCCCTCTCTTACTGATGAAGAATCCCAACAGTTTTCAGGACATAGCACCCAATGCGCTCTTCTGTGGGTTCAGACATAGCCTGTACTTTCTCAACCTATCGAACAACTTTTGGAGGTTTAATAGATGATCGCTTCACTCCAGTGACTTGGCTATCATATCATCGACATTCACTTCAATTTCTCGGTGCATCATGTTGTGAAATAGTGCAGTCATAGCTCTATGGTACATTGTACCTGCATTCTTCAGCCCTAATGGCATGACTCGATAGTAAAAGGTTCCACACAGAGTGATGAATGCAGTCTTCTCTCGATCTACCTCTGCCATCCTAATCTGATTATATCCTAAGAATTCGTTCATAAAAGAAAGCATCCCGTGCTTAGCAGTGTTATCGACTAAGATGTTAATGTGCGGCAATGGGAAATCGTCCTTCGGGCTCGGTTTGTTCAAATTTCTAAAATCAATACACATGCGAACTTTTCCATCCTTTTTCGACACAGGCACAATATTGGCTAGTCACTGCGGGTACTTAGATACCATGAGGAATCTTGTGTCATACTTCTTGATGACCTCGTCTTTGACCTTCAACATCCACTTGGGTCGGAGATGTCTCAGCTTCTGCTTAGCCGATGTCATGTTAGGGTAGAGAGGCAACTCATGCTCGACAAAATCGGAGTCTAGACCAGGCAAAAATATCTTGATATGACTGAAGGAAATCGATCATGATTTTTCTTTCTTTGGGAGATAGCGACATCCAGATCTTAGTAATTCGGGAACCTCCTCAGTTCCTAGGTTGATATCCTCCGTTTCTTCGATAATGGGGGTAGGGCCATGCTCAAATTCGGTAAATCAGTCAAGGAGTTCATTGGGGAGCTCCTCCAAAGGGATATCCTCATCCAGGCTCGTAACTCCTACCTCTTCTTGTATTTATACAGGAAAGGGGTTGATTTTATGTGAGGCGGGTATTTCAATTAAGGCATCTTTTTGTTAGATTTTATTTAGAATTTTAAATGACAATGTTTTTAGACTTTATATTCTTTTAATGTTTTTGAGATTTTTATTTTCTTCAGAGACGGACCCTTGGCAACGCGAGTCTGCATATATACAAGGTATTGCTTGCCAAGGTCTTATCTCACTTTTTATAAGTTGTTATTTTTTTTTAGGAAATACGTGTCAAATTTTAGGCCACTCCTTGCTTTCAGGGTTTGGGGTAAAGATGTCCAGTTGCATACCTGAGAGGCCGCTTCTTTCCCTATTTGGATGGAGGGTGCTGACTGATATGGCTCTTTGAAGTCAGCCTCCATCATGTTGATTCCCATCTCGTCCGAGATGATGCCCTCAAACATTAACACAGTTTTGTGGTGATTCACCACAGGGGGAGTTTGTTTAGGTACAGATCGTCGTTCCTCAAAGAGGGATAACGTGGTCAAGTCTATTTCTAGGCTGGGAAGGGTGATGTGGGGATTGGTGGGGTGAACCAATGTTGTGGGCTTATGTGGGGTTAATTGGGTTACCCCATTTCGGTCGATCTTCACAACCCCAGCACTCACGAACGAATTTCTGATATGAGGCCTGGGACGGGGTTTCTCTTCTATGTGAATCCCCCTAGCTTTCTCCTTAGCCTCTTGTAATTCTTCTTCCGTGGGCTTGTAACCTAATCCAAACCTAACTTTTTGACCACCCTTACCTGTGACTAGCTCTCTTCTACCTTGCAGTTTGGGCCCGAGTCCTCTTCCTTTTTAATAGCCCCACTTTTGAAGCATGGCCATTGCTGCTACCATTCCACCTCCGGTTCTTGGAATAATGCCCTCGATGGGCTCTTGGAGTACCGTTGATACCTCGTACTCGAAACTGTGGAGGTCGATATCCTCAGCGGTGTACGACACATCTAGTACTTTGGGCTTTTCAATGCTGTTGGTGGCTTTTTCCTTCTCACTGTGCCCTTCACTGATGATAGTGATAATCTTATGCCCTGACGCGAACTTCAGTTTTTGGTGCAGTGTGGATGGGATTGCTCCAACTTCATGCAATCAGGGGCATCCCAATAAGAGATTAAATGAAGATTTGATGTCCATCACTTGAAACAATATGGAGAAGGTCATTGGCCCAATTAATAGCTCAAGGTCAACTTCTCCCATTATCTCCCTCCTCATATTACCAAAACCTCGAGTGTTGGTTCTTCTGGGTCTTAGCATGCATGGATCTACCCCAATCTTAGGGGTGGTTCTCAGTGGGCATATGTTTAAAGCAGACCCATTGTCAATCAAAACTAGTGGGATTATCATATTTTCAGACTCAACAGTTATATTTAAGGATTTTGAGTGACTACCTCCTTCCTCTGATAAATCGGCATCTGAAAATGAAATGGCATTCGGAGCCATTACTTGATCAATTATTTGGCCAACTTCATCTGGGCTAACCTGAAGCGATACATGCGCATTTTTTAACGCTCCTATTAATGCTTGAAAATAGAGTGGGGACGTCATTAACAGATCCCATATAGTGATGTGAGCTGGCATCCTTCTCAGCTGAGTCTTCAGTATATGTTCTCGACTTATTTTTTCAAAAGGATTAACAACACTATCTTTCTTTCCTTCTAGTTGGGCTTACGCTACTGCTGGTGCTTTTGACTGCTTCCAAATATTCTCGGATTGGGTAACAAAATCTACTGCCCCTTCTTTGTTGCTGCCAGCATTGATATCTGTTTGTTCATAACTCAGTAGGACCTGATGAGGATTGTAGGTCGGTCCCGAAATCTGAAATGGTATAGCTGTCGATATCGGATGCACTTGCACTGTGGGCTCTGGAGGTGTGGGTAACACTTGATTTACTTCGATGATAGATGGTTGGGTGGCAAAATTGGATCATATGGGGGTGGTGAAGCTTGTGGGTGGTTGCATCGGGGGTAAAGGGGTAGGAGTAGGCCATTGGTAGCTGATAGGTGTTGGCGGGGGATTGGGGGCTTGATGGGCTATCGGGTAATTGATGGGGGTGGTAGTGTATGGTTGATATGTATTTATATGCACATAATTGACAGGTGTGGGGTGGTGGGAAATAATCCCTAAGATCTAAGGGTTCAACTCGTGGTGCTGGGTTGGGGAAATAATCCGACAAATTCAGGGGTTCAATCACTCCAATATTCCTTTCTTCATAATTTCTCGGCAATGATGCCACATAGCTCTCTCGATTACTGATGTCATTCGACGGATCAAATTCAAATTTCTCCTCACATTCTTCTATCATCCCGATGGTGGGTCTGGGACCTGCTCCTCCGATAGGATGTGGGGGTAATGGCACCTAATGAATATTCACGTGCTGGTTTACTTGAGAAGGTGCTGGTGGAATGATTTTCCTGGCATCAATTAAATCTTGGATCACATGCTTCAATGGGAAGCAGCGATTAGTCGGGTGACCCGGACCCTGATGAAAATTACAGTGAGTATTAGGGTCATAATTCTTTGGGATTGGGTGAGGAGGAGGTTGCAATTAACGAGCAGTAACTAATCTATTTTCTATTACTAAAGGCAAAAGTACACTTAATGATTTCCCTAGGGGTGTAAACACTCAATCGTAGCGGCCTCTCCTCTACTCCAGAGTCATCTGCATTACTTGTCCATTCCCTGTTCTCTGTATTTGCTAAGTTCTGACTGGTGTTGGCTGGGCTTCTTGAAATTGGAACGGGGTTATATTATTATTGGGCTTGGTATTGGCAATGTTTTAGACATCGATCCCTATTCTCTTCTTGTTCCTCTATTTTGAAAACCTTCTAACCCCATTGGCTCCACTCGGTGTATTCTTGTTCAGGCGACCTTCCATGATAGCATCTTTACAATGATTGGCGTTCCTTACCAGATCAGCAAAGCTGGACTGCTGCTGATATACTAAAAATTTTGAGATCACCGGCAGGGTTTTTTTGGAAATCATTTCTATTTGTTCATCATCAGGTATCCTGTTTCTAACCTGAGCTGCTAATGCTCTCCAACGCTCCAAATTATCGCTAAAGGTCTCATTTAGGTTCTACTTTAAATGGGCCAAGTCTGACTCACGCGGTTCAATGTCTATATTATAGATATATTATTCCTGAAATAAGTGTATCAAGTCCTTCCAAGTTTTCATCATAGATGGTTCTAAAGATTTAAACCATCTCAAGGCTGGACCGGTCAAACTTTTCTGAAAGATCTTTATCAATAATCTTTGGTCCCCTCCATATTGGCACATGTCCCCACAATAAGACTTGAGGTGTGCTATGGGATTGCCGGTGCCATTGTATTTGTCAAAAGCTGGCATTTTAAATTTTGGAGGCAAGGGGACCTCAGCAAGCAAACATAAATCTGAGAAGTCTATTGCGTGGATTTCAGCACCACCCATCTTTAATAACTGCTTCTGGATTTTGTCTAACTGATCTTTCAACTGTTCCGACTCCTTGGATATGGGGGCCACTTTCTCAATAGTCGGTTGGACTTCACTCTGGGCTACTAGGGGGTGGGCAATCATAAGGGGAGGGTTATGGCGATCAATGCCCCAGCATAGGCTCCATTATTTCTAATCTCATCCTCTTCATATTGCTAGTCTACATAAGGTCCAATGAGGGCGGGATTCTCTTGCTGGTGTTGCATGGACTGGATGGGAATGGCATAAATGGGGGTTGGGTGAGTCCATTGGGGATGAGGGAAAGTTTGTTGGGTGATGGGATGAGTGGAAACTAGGTTTTGGGGTGGGGCCTGATGAGGCCATTGGGCATGGGGAAAGGCTTGAAACTTGCTTAGGGATGTTGGGATATGCATGAATTGGGGTGTTTATGTAATGCATGGGTTTGAGCTAGATATGAGGGTCGTGAATGGGTGAAATTTTGGAGGAATTGTGAAGGGTATGGGTGTGAAGCTCTCAGGTTTTGTTGGGCTAGGGTTTAGGCTATGAAGCCTTGGGAGGGTTGGGCTATGAAGGTTTGACCCATGGGTCCTTGGGAAGCTTGGGCCACAAAACCTTGGTCATGATAGGTGTGGTCCAGGGGGCCTTGGTGGGTTTGGATCATGGGCCATTGATGGGTTTGAGCCATGGGCCCTTAATGGGTCTAGACTATGGGCCCTTGGTGGGTCTGAGCCATGGGCCCTTGGTGGGTCTGGGTTATGGGTCATTGGTGGGTCTAGGCCATGGGCCCTTGGTGAGTCTAGGCCATGGGCCCTTGGTAGGTCTGGCCCATTGGGCCTTGATGGGTCTAGGCCATGGGCCCTTGGTGGGTATGGGTCATGTGGTTTTAGGCCATGGGGCCTTGGGGTATGTGGGTATTAGGGGTTTGGATGGTGTGGATGATGGGGGGTTGATGGAGGTCATGGGAGAGTGAGGCATGGAGGCTTGATAGGGTCTCGGAAGGATTCATGGGTGTGTAGTATGGATGAGGGGGGATGTGTTGGGAGGCCTTCCACCTATTGTAGGTTTGGAACATCTCCTCCATTATGGCCATGGAAGGGGCATCAGATGGGTTATTTGAGGGTTGGAGGAGTATGGATGGGGTGTGTGAAGAGAAAAAATTAGGCATGGCCCCGGTAAAATCGGGCATGACTCGGGTAAGTGGCGGGATATGGGGCATTGGTGGATGGATTAGGCATTTATGTACGGGGCATAGAGGTGGAGAATGAGAGAGGAAAATTGGCCATGGTTTCTGAAAAGATAGGCATGACTTGGGTAAATGGAGGGATATGTGGGAGATTGGATGTGGTATGGGTGGATCGGGTTGGGCGGATGAGAAATAGGGTATGTTGGTTAAGGTAGAGGATGGGTTTTGAATGAGTGTGGAAGGAAGGTGAGATGGGTTGAAGATGGCCATGGATGAAGGCATGGCTTGGGAAAATGACGGGAAATTTGGATTTTGAGTATTTTGGAAAGCGGTGGAAGGGAAAATAGGGGCACCGAATGGGCCGATTATGGTGAGGGTTGATTGGGTGAGGGGGGTGGAAGTAAAGGCTTCTTCGGTATGGGAATGAGTTGGAGAATGTGGAAGGGATGAGTCGGGATCGGCTTAAGCCGGGTCCAAACCCACATATCTTGGTATCGGGTCGGGTACGGGTGCCTCGGATGGGGCCCGTAAAGCTTCCTCCTTCTTCCCCTATGGGGTGACAGAGGGTACGATGATGCCGTTGTGTCGGCACCAATTAAGATTCTATTTTTGTTTATTTTTAATTAATTATTTTTTTTTGAATTTTTATAAGTGAAAAGAAATGAGGATTCTGGGGCCTTTTGAATTCCCTTCTCGGGTGACTCTCATAGCCTAAATAGGTCCCGCAGCAAAGGTTCCGAATCGCTTCGGAAGAATTAAAGGGAAACCCCTTGATCTATTGAAGGCACGAAAACCAATATAAATAACCCAATCCCCCAAAACGAATAAAAAAGAAGTCACCTTCTTTTGACTGGCAAGGGCGTATTGGGTGTCAAAAGTTGTGGGGCCTAAACAGAGGCACTAGAGGCACTGATCAGGGAGTTCGGGGTGTAAAATAGGTCACAGATTCAGACTGATGCTGTGTAGAACCAACCTGACGCAACTAATAGTGGCACCAGAGCAAAATGTCCCAGACTAAAGCTGGCACAACTAATAGTTGCGCTAGTGTTCTTTTGGGGCATTTTGCATTGGCGCAATTAATAGTGGCGCCAGACTAAAAGGGGTCTCCAGATTTTTTGACAGCAACAACCTTAGTCCGAAATGGGGCTCCAAACTGGCTTTTTATGGAAGCTAGGTTTCCAGGGACTGATTGTTTATATGATCAGTCTCTTTCCTCACCGATCCTAAGAGTTTAGAGGCTAATTTGGGTTCACTATCGCTCTTTTTTTCTCGGGTTTTAAGCTTGGTAACGAGAAGGTTACCCACCTGATATACCTCAAGTGCACGCACTTTTCTTAAGTACTAGGTGGGCTGGGACTTTTCCGGACCATCACCACTAGGGGCTTCCCTCGTACTAAGACCCGGGAGTTTGTATGTGTGCCTAAATAATCTAACCCTTGAAAATCTACCCCACAAAAATT
This sequence comes from Chloranthus sessilifolius, assembly GCA_021018995.1. Classification (NCBI taxonomy): domain Eukaryota; kingdom Viridiplantae; phylum Streptophyta; class Magnoliopsida; order Chloranthales; family Chloranthaceae; genus Chloranthus; species Chloranthus sessilifolius. The sequence continues at coordinate 85,245,886 of CM037594.1, read as the reverse complement.
AATTTAAATTCCTTTTATTGGTTCAATTTTATTTTTCACTTTTAAGAGAATTTTCTTATGTTCAAAGACCGGGGGTGATGATCCCGTGCCGCCTCTATGGGCCAACGTTCACTAGCGGAATATGATTGCGAAATTAAAAACACAAGTAGGCCCACCAAATGGCTAAGGCACTTGAAATGGCAGAAATGTAAAAAATTTAAATGACAATGCATAAGTAGACGCATCGATCGGCTAAGGCGCTTGAAATGATAGAAACGTAAAGAAATTGAATGCGGTGCACAAGTAGGCCCGCCAATCGGCTAAGGCTCGTAAATGATGTAAAAGTAGGGGTAAGTAAAATGACGTAATTGTAGGGGTGAGTAAAAATAAATAAAAAACAACAATAAAAGGGTTAGTAAATCAAAAATAGAGAGACCAAATTCAAGGGGAAGCTCTACTAGCTACTCCCCACAGAGTCGCCATCTGTGCAACCATGGATTTTTATCAAACTCGTCATGACGATGCACTCCCTATAAATGTTTAGAGTCGCCACCCGGAGCTTTTGGTGTCCCGGGAAACCTAGATCAATTTTATATGTACCGAAGTGCCACAAATATGACTCTGAATCCGGTCTACGCCAAAGGCTCTTGGGTAGGGGCTTCGGTTATCGATTGGGAAGGTGTTAGGCACCCAATTAACTCCCTTAAAGCGGTCTCTACTTATGGCCAAAACAAATATAATAGGAAAGAAATGAAAAAGCCTTCCTCTTGTCCAAAGGGTCTTAAAATCCTATTTGTGCCCCTCCGTTCCTACCAAAAATTCGACAGCGCAACGACACAAATGGGAGGATAGAGGAAGAACCGAGAAAGTAGAGGAATAGAGGAGAGAGCCGAAGCTCTCGAGCCCTTGTTGCATCGCTGTGGAGCCTTACATTGGCTTGCTTCAGTGAGCTTTTGAAGGCTTGTATGGTGAGAAATGATGTTCTAACTCCTAGGGCTTGATAGCTAGAGGTAGAGAGAGAAGGCTAGGGGATAGCACACACCTAACCTAGAGTTTTTTGGTGAAATGCTAAGGTCTAAAAGAAGTTTTAAAGTTATGGAATTTGTATGGGAATGGTGCACTAGAGGAGAGAGAGAGAAGGGATTCCTTAATCTCTTAATTACAAATTTTTTTAAGCCTTTGTAAAGGGAGGGGTGCCTCTCTATTTATAGGAAAAAGAGAGGTTAGGAGGGTGTTTAAAATCTAATTAGGGTTAACAAGTAGGCAATGGGCAATCTAAGGTTTCCTAGGGTTTTTGGAGCCTTGAAAAGTGTGAAGAGTTGCTCTAATGGTTGATGATAGGGTGGGGCTTTAAACCACTTAAGGGATTACACATTGGTAGTAAATGAGTGCAACAAAACTAGCAAAATACATCCCAAAGGTCAAGGTGGTCAACAAGTCAAACCTTAATCTCAAAATTAGAGGTAAAAACCCAAGGTTACTATTCATAAGCCTGTGGCAACTAATAGTTGCACTAGGCTAAGGAACAGTAAAACATTGTTCCTACAGTGGCCTGGAAGTTGGCTCCCCGAGGTGGGGCCCACCCATAAGTGGCGCAACTATTAGTTGTGCCAAGCCATTTCTAGGGAGAAATGGCTTGGTGCAAGTAATACTTGTGCCAAATCCTTAGGGGGTTCACAACATATTTATCATTTTGCCCTTAAGCTTCAGAACGTGATATATTTTTCTACACAGCTCCGATTGGGGTGATTCTTAGCTTGTTGGAAAGCTGAGGACTTTTAGTTTTCAATTATATAAGATTTGATTATAGTAGGTGGTCATAGCTAGTCTCGGTACACAACTCTTCTTCCATTATTTGGGAAAGCTAGGTTTAGATCTGAAATGGGTTCTAAGGGTCGAGATGGGTTTCTAAGGGTTTGAGAAGGTTCCTAAGGGATCTAGGGTGATTCCTAAGGGTTTGAAATGGCTCCTAAGGATTTAAAAAGGTTTCTAAGGGTTTCATACATGCCATCAAAAGCTCAGAGATGCGCCTCTCTCGAAATGTGTCTCGATCGAGCCTTGGGCCAAATTTGGGTGTCTACAAGTAAAAATTTTAAAAAATGTGGCTCGAGACATTGCTGAACAGATCCATCAGTACATGATTTGGGGACCAGACCTTTGTTTAGTTATCAAGACGACGCTCGATATGCCAAAAATACACCCTCTAACCTTCTCACGGACACTGATGATTGTCTCTTATGGGAGGATTACAATAATTCTGTGAATCAGGAGAGTTGGATTTTGAAAACATTTGATACTTAATATTAGAATAATTATATATTTTATTGGAAATATCAAGTGAAGGAGAAATACTTACCTGAATGAGTGTAGAGACTTACTCGTGGTGATGAATCTTTTGACTAATATTCTTTGGTGAAGGGGCTGATATCTACTCTTGTCTTCCTTATCTTATAACGCAAAGGTGGTTGATTCATTTGGAGATCGATTGTGGCGATTGAGGGGCTTTTACTGTTGCTGTGGGTGCATCTCACGACCGCGTGGGGGGACTATGCCGCAGTTGAAGCACAGGTGGTGCAACTAGAGTGATGGCAAGATAAATTTAAGATAAAAGGTGTCAAAAGGTGTTAAGTGATATCAACAACGAGTACGTCGTGGTGCATCTCGAAAGAATGACTGTCCACAGGGGAATATTCCATTGCACTTTTGAGAAAAGATTCTTATGTTATTGTTTAAGAGTGATTCTGCAGTCTCATTCTCGGTAAGATGAGTTGTATAGATGTGACAGAGAGGGAGCTAGGATGATAAAAAGGGGTGTGAGAAAAGGTAGTAAAGAGGTTTTGAGGGGGATTTTGATTATTTGTTTTGTAGAGATTGAGGATGAGAGAGATTAAGAGGGTCATTCATTTTTTTTTTTAGGTTGAGATTACGCGATGGGACTGTAAAAGGTTTTTTTTTTGCTCGCGTGATGGGACTTTGAAAAATTTGTTATCATATATATATATATATATATATATTTATTTATTTTTTGGTTCCATGGTGGGGTTTAAGGTAATTTTTTTTTTTCATACGGTGGGACAAAGGTAGGATGGAGTAAAAAATATATTTTTTGTTTTGTTCATGATGGGACTTTTAGAGTAGAGTATATTTGTTTATCGCGGTGGGACTTTGAAAAATAAGTGTATTTTATTTATTTATTATTTTTTTCTTTTTTCTTTGGGGTCACACGATGGGACTAAGGAAAATATTTTATTATTGTTACTATATTTTTGGATCCACGGTGGGACATTGGGGGAGAAAACAGGATATGAAATAAAGATTTACAAATTTTAAAAATGCTCCAGTTTCAAATGTTTTTCTCGTGACCCAATTAGTGCTAAAAGAAATGCTCCAGTGTCAAGTGACGGTGGGATTTTGATTATTTGTTTTGTAGAGATTGAGGATGAGAGAGATTAAGAGGGCCATTCATTTTTTTTTTTAGGTTGAGATTACGCGATGGGACTGTAAAAGGTTTTTTTTTTGCTCACGTGATGGGACTTTGAAAAATTTATTATCATATATATATATATATATTTATTTTTTGGTTCCACGGTGGGGTTTAAGGTAATTTTTTCTGTTCATACGGTGGGACAAAGGGAGGATGGAGTAAAAAATATATTTTTTGTTTTGTTCATGATGGGACTTTTAGAGTAGAGTATATTTGTTTATCGCGGTGGGACTTTGAAAAATAAGTGTATTTTATTTATTTATTATTTTTTTCTTTTTTCTTTGGGGTCGCACGGTGGGACTAAGGAAAATATTTTATTATTGTTACTATATTTTTGGATCCACGGTGGGACATTGGGGGAGAAAACAGGAATGAAATAAAGATTTACAAATTTTGAAAATGCTCCAGTTTCAAATTTTTTTCTCGTGACCCAATTAGTGCTAAAAGAAATGCTCCAGTGTCAAGTGACGGTGGGATTTTTCTCGGCCTCGCAGATGTCCTGGAGCAGCTCGAGAATTCTGAATGAACTATATTTGTTATGATCCTATGTTGGGAAGTAGTTCGATTATTTCGGCCCATGCCAGGCTTGATTCTATAAGTACTTAATGATCATCATGTATCGTTGCTTTTAACAAGGATGAGGTGAATGGTAGATAATGAGTGGTAGTATTGCTTTTCATTCAAAAGTTTTTAGTTTTATTCTTAAAGAGATTTTGAAAATCGTTTGACTCATCGTCTGAAAATAAAATAATGGGTGAAAAAGAGATAAGGTTTATGGAACTAGGGATAGCTTCTTAGTCAACCAATTTCTGAAATAGTAGTCAACTACTTTATTCTCGGTTGCGTAGTGCGGTTTCATAATTGAGCTCTCTGTCATGGCCCAACACCATCAAAAAATCAAATTCTATGGTCAACAGGAGTATTATCCTTCTCCCACCACTGTACGACGACATTTAGTAGCATGAAGATGCCAGGGATGCCCTCATAGTTTTGCTTATGCTTCATTGAATTCATTGACTGTTCATTCGTCGCATGCTCTCGCTTGGTTGTGCTTTTAATTTTTTTATTTTTTTTTGAAGCATGTATGTATATTTTTTGAAACAACCTGCTAACATAAGAATTATGAGATTGATGGAATATTGCATTTTCATTTTTTATGCTCTAACATCGACTCTAATGGTGGAAGAGGTATATGAGAATCCAAAGTTTTCTATATTTCAAAAAAAAGTTTTGTGATCTACTAGACCTTTCGATCAACTTGCCCAAATAGGAGGGTGGTTAACGAGTCAGATGATTCCCACAATATTTTTCAAAAATAATGACTTACGACTGAAGAATGCCTTGTGATGATTATGAGGGTGACAAATATATGGTTACACCTACTTAGGCTATGAGACATGATTATAATTGAGTTATTGATAACATTCGAAGGGGTAGGAAGTCCTTCCCTGTTAGTTGTTTCCTGAGCATGTTGCTAAGATAATGAAAATACTTCCCGCGTGCATTTTTATTCCCTTTAAGGTGAGACTGTGGCTTAGGCATTATTTTCTTAGCACTAGCTCTCCAACTTCGAGTTCTTAGTCAAAACGAAAATTTGAGTTTTGGAAAATTTGGGCACAAAATATAAAGACGAAATGATAGACCCACCCATTTTAGAAAAAGTAGGTCCAAAATTCGGGCTCACTAATTAATGGATCTGACTGGAACCACCGGCTGTGTAATTGTTCAGTTTCGATTTAATGAGATGGTTCTAATTCTGACTAAGATGTCAGTTTTGATTTAATGAGTCGGTTCTAATTCTGACTAAGATTGTAAGCTTTGATTTTATGTTCAATATTTGGGTAGAAGAAAAGTGCAGTAGATGTGGGGTCCAACGGTTTGTATTCGCTACTAGACAGCTGTGACAGCCCGATTTTCCCCGATTCCACAAAGCTGTGAGATATTTTTTTTCTTTTCTTTGTTACATTATAAACTTAGGGAAAATCGGACCGTCAGGTCGCACATATCACGATCGGAATACAGAATTTACTTGGTATGTCAACAAAGGTAGAGTCAAGGTAAAATATAGTAATAATAAAGGTTCTTCTATATGTAAAGATTGAATAAAACGAGCCCCCAAGAAAACCACCGGAGATGGCCGACCATCACCTAAACAGTGGCCTCAAAAACATACATACAGAATAAATCTTAATAAAATAATAGATTCCCATACATACCAAGTCCATAATCCAAAAGTCCTCAGAACATACATTATACAAACCCAAAACATACCCATGTCCAAACCTCACCTAAGGTAAAATTTCCCAAACAGGAGATCCCAAGCCTTTCTCCGCAGTTGGATCTGGATCTACACTTGTACCTGTGAGGTATAGTTGAGGGATGAGCTACGTCCTAGCTCAATAGGGAAATAACTAAACATTTAAAGCTATCTTACTCACACATATTTCGTGACATAAGCGAAGCATGATTTCATAAGCAGAAAACAGTTTAAAAGCATTTAAATTACCAAAAGCATGAACTGAATGCACATATCACATCTTGTCTTTTCACACTATATATCTTATCATTTACTTAACTTATTTTTATATCACAGAAGACTTGTGTCACAAACTTAAATCAAATAATTTAAATAATCCCCGAGCAATATAGCATCAAGCCCCAATGGAATACCCTCCATCGTCGTTCAATTGATCTATGTTTCAACTATATACAAGCTCAAGTCCCATTCACCGAGGTGACTTGGCATACCCATTATCCTCTTGGTAATTTCATTATATGTTTGTACAGATTGGCCATCGTACCGGTCACGAATATTCTGTCGAGTCAGTCACGGGTATACTTCCGTGTCGGTGGGGTATTCTACAAACCTCAAATCAATTATGAAAAATACATATAGTTCTTCACCGTGTAATTATGCTAAATATAATATTTAAAGTTTGTTCAATTCTCATTCACATGATTTCACATCACCTGGATGTTCACATTGACTACACAGCCCTGGGATGTCACATACTCATATGCATCACCTAGATGCTCACATCACATATACATTCCTGGGATGTCACATACTCATATGATTACTGATTTCTTACTTAGTGAACACACACACACACACACACACACCTTAAATTCACATACTTAAACTCAATTTCGAAAACTCGTATCACAACACATTTGATTTTACACACACATATCATTACACATGCTATTATAATTAAGAGTACATGTCCAAAATTTTCCCTATCTTACGCACGAAACCGTTCAAAGCGACACCACAGTCCTTATCGATGACTTTCCACCCTAAATCTACATCACAAACACACCATGATACATCAAGGATTAACTATACTCACTAAAAACCTAGACTTATTTAAGTATTTGTCAAAAACGAGGTAGAAATGGGCAAGTTCATGCTAATCTAGAGTTTGATGCAAATTTCCTCTTAAAATTTGACCTTTAAATCTTTAGATTCACAAAATAGTTAAATAACAAAAGTTGTAGAGTTCATTGTCCTCTTACCAATGTCATGAGAATTACGTCAATCGATGTTCGGAGTAAAAGGTTACAGCTGAAATACCGAAGTAGTGTAGGCAAGCACAGTCAAAATCGATTAATCGATCCCAATATCGATTAATTGAAATTTTAAAATCGATTAATTGATCCCAAATTGATTAATCAGTTTTTTCCAACCTCCACACTTTCCAACCATTGGGAGTACCTAGTTTATTAATCGATTCAAAATTGATTAATCGAAACCAAAAATCGATTAATCAAAATTTAATTTGATTAGTCGGTTTCATGATCCAGTACACAGATTTGCTTTCTATCAAAAATAGATTAATCGAATTTCAAATTGATTAATCGATTTTGACAGAAAACTAGCCCTCTTCAGGCTGTTCATCAAGCTTTCTTTTCTCTTTAATTTTCCTCTCTCCATTTCTTTAACTCATCATTTATTCACTAAATCAAAGCTCACACATCATACACATCTCAATGTCATAAAGCCTTACCTCAAATCCATCTCATGATTGATTCAATGGCTTGGATCAGGGATTAGGGTTCTTAGCCTCAACTCCACGAGATCCCACGTGCGATTTTGTCAGAATTTAAAGCTCGTGTACGGTCTTCAATCCGCAATCCCACACACAAGTCTTTTGCATTTACTCCCAAGCATTTCCTCTTCTTTCTCTCTAACCTCTCTCTCTCCCTTCTTAAATTTCTAACCACCAACCAATATCAAAGTGAAATAAGTTCTCTTAGCTTTTAACTTATTTAACCCAATCACTTATTTAGTGTAAAACACATACACCCACAACAAGTGTATATGACCTTATCAACAGATCTAACACCACACACACACATGTGTACTTTCACCTCAAACCTAATCTAACCTAAGTCATCAAGTTGACTTTCACTTGATCGCATAAGTGATCAGACGGGCACGCATCCTAAGGTACACTATTCAAAGTCGGGCACACATCTCAAGGTACACTCTTTAAAGTCAAAATTTTTAGGATATTACAGTAGCAATTCCTTCGCCCCTTTGGTTGACTTCTAATGAAAGATAGAAGTTACCATCAATTAAATAGCTAGAAAAAGACTCCAAAACAAATAAGATTCAAAGAAGAAATTCAAAGAAGCGATAAATGTGGCTACATTTTTTCTAGGGATACAGTATCAGTTTCTTAAGAGGAAACTAACTAGGGATGTCCAACTAGTGGGACATATTGAATGGTTGGACCGACTGCCCATCTGTTGATTTATTTTGCTGGGCCTCGATCACCCTCGATTTGATTGATCAGGGATGAGAGAGAAATTATGTTTATGTTTGTGATTTGGATGGTGCAAGATTTATTGAATAAGGTGTGAAGTCATTTGATTTCTTCTTTTGACAAGTCATTTATGGTTGGGGCCTCCTTGTCGGGAGGGACCTTCTTTAGTCTCTCAATGGAGTGAGGCACCTTGAAAAGTTGGAGCATGGGACAAGGTCCTTCCCATGAGGTTTTGTATGTTATCATTTTTAGTTGGTGGTTATTCAAGAATATTTTTGGGTTGTATTGCTTTTATTTTATGAAAGGAGTCAATTGGAGGGGGATGTGGTGTTAATTTCGTAAAGAGAATGACAGGGTGAGATAAAGGCCGAACAGAAGGAGAAGATAAGGAAGTGTGGACCATGGTGGACCCTTCCTTGGCATGGGGAGGTTTAATTTTTTTTTATCCTAGTTGTTTTCTTTGGTTCGCACTTTGGGTTTTTCGTGAGGTTGTTTTAAAGTTATGTTTGTAATTTTTTGAGGAGGTTGGTGTTGCGAGTTTAATGTAGTGGTGTTGTTGTTGGTTGGGAGTCCGTAAGGATGTTGGTCATAAGATCTATGGGAATTTGTGCTCGGGGATCAGAAGTAGTCTTAGTTATGACATCAATTTTATGTTGTGGTGAGGCTTGAGGATTTGGCAATATATTGATTTGGGTGTTGATTGGGGTCATAAAATTTAAGTTTGATTTGATTTTGAGAGTGAGAGTGATGATAGATTCATGGATTTGTTTATCGTCAGATTTAGTGATTGGTTCAGGGTTGAGTGTCATTGAAGTTATAGAGATTGATTCAATGGTGGGTCCAGATTTGATGGTGGGTTCAGGTTTGAGGATAGGTTCAGGTTTGTTGACAAGTTCAGGTTTGATGATAGGTTTAGGTTTGGTGACAAATTTAGGTTCGATGATTTGTTTAGTCTGGATAATAGGTTTGGTTTTGATGATAGGTTTAGTTTTGAGGTGATAAGTTCGGTAGTGAGTTTAGGTTTAGAAGTGAGAATAGAGATTGATTCGAGAGTTGATTCCGAGATCGACGGGGTGATGTGTTTGACTGTGTGTTCGATAATGTGTTCAGGTTCGAGGATTGTTTCTGAAACCATTATGTAAGTTTGTTTGGGGGTAGATTGTGTGATTGGTTTGGATATTTGTTTAGGGAGCGTGAGGATTGGTGAATTGTCGAGTTTAAAAGTAGGTTGAGTTAGTTCGGGGGTAGGTTTGTTGAATTTATGGATCGATTGGGTGAATTTGGAGTTGCATTTGATGATTTTAGGATAGGTTAGGGCATTTTGGGAGTATGTTTGGTGATTTCGACTGTTGGTTAGATTAGTTCAGGAATCGGTGTGTAGATTTTGGTGATGGGTTGGTTCGGGGGTGAGTTTGGTGATAGGTTGGATTTTAGGGATTTTAGTGAATGGTTGAGTTGGGGTAGGTTCAGTGATCGGTTGGGTTTTAATGATTTTAGTGATTGGTTTAGCCTGAAAAGTGACTTAAGGTTCAATGGTGTGAGGGACACGATTATCTGGTTGTGAGTGAAAAGTATGGAAGTAATTTGAGGGAGGTTCAATTCTGCAGATTGGGCTAGCCGGATGGACTAGGGCGGGGGTGAATGAGTGTATGGTATCGTATGAGAGTTGAGGGCTTGATTGAGTTTGTTCGAATAACGGGTTGTAAAAGGTGATGTTGGTTTGCATGGCATTGGGGTGATAGTCTTGATTCTGGCTAGGATATAGAGATTGGTTATGGTTGGGGTATGGATGTTGGTTAAGATGAGGGTATAGGTGTTGGTTTTGGTTAGGGTGTAGAGGTTGGGTTTAGTTATGGTGTAGGTATTGGTTCGTCTATTGATTTTGAGCTTGATTGTGTGGGTAATAGTTTAGTTGGTTTCGTTCTTGGGTTGTGTTGATTCATTCGGAGTCGAGAGTTTTGTGTAGGGTGTTTGTTTTAGGGTTATTGAAAGAGGGTCCATCGGACGTTAGTGTAGAGAGATTAAGGTTCCCATTCTTTATACGACACTTTATGCATGAAGCCCGTTGATAGAAGCTAGCGAATTTAGGATGATCGCTTAGTATGAGAGCACTCTGAAGGGGCTCTCGCGTTTTGTCAATTACAATGTCTATGACGTCCATTTCGTATATACGGTATCCCGTTTGGGTGGCGAGTCTTCTCCAGCGACTAACGAAAGTCTTGAAGTCTTCCTCGTCTTTTTGTCTTGTGTTCATCAAGTCGATAAGACTGATTTCTTTGTGGGTCATGTGTTTGTATTGGTCTAGGAATCTGCCAGCTAGGTCTTCGAATGTCTCGATTTTGACTCAGGGTAGAGCACGAACCAGTCGAGGGCTTCTCCTTTTAAATATCTTAGAAAGTAGTGTTGAGGTATTTTAAGTGCTTGCTACTAACTTTATTGGAGATGGTGATAAGGATTGGGTTAGTGAAAATCAAAGATGGATTGAAGAGCAGCAAGCCTAAAAATACACAGTCCTGCAAGATACAAGGCCTGTTGTAGCATGTTTTGATAAGTAAGAGTTTGTCCCATAGGAAAAGTTGATCTAAAGCTCCAAGGGAGCTATCTTTAGTAGGCCCTCCAGATCTGGCTATAGATCTGGAAATCCTAAATGGAAGGGGATTTATGGTCACTATAGTCTAAATCCTAAGGTAACTTAATGCATAAACTACAAAAAGGGTTGAGAAGAGTGATAGAGTGTGAGAAAATAAATATAAAAGGGTGAGAAGTATGCTATTAGGTACAGATCTGATGGGTCTTATAACTCAGACTCAGATCTACTGCTTTAGAAATCCTGTCCAATAGCTACATTATCACCAAAGAGGAGAAAGGATCCAACTCACTCCTATGCCATGATCCAATCCCTTATGGCTATAACCTATCCACTTGAATGGTCACAGACTATCCAATAGGCGAACCACAATGCAGAGATGGGTCAGAACAAGTTTATCATTGTAGGCACTACTTCATCCAGGCTACAAGCTCAAGAATCCATAGGAACCTCAACCTCTAAAGCTCTGTGTGTGGGGCTAGGCCTACAACGTGCACTACCTGAACACACAGAATCAGCAAGAGTTTGAGTACTAGCTTTTAAGCTTAGCTGTTCACTATTTTAGAAAGATAGCAGTGATCCAGTCACAAGCCTACAATCTCTACAGCCAGATCAGATCTTCCATCGGATGGTGGGTCTATACAAATACAGGGGAGTCTGTCTTTGCACAATCTCTCACCAGGCTACAAGCACAAGTGCAGAGAAGAAGAATCTATCTTAGATCTGTGGATTGGTCTCACCCTAGGGCTATAATCTATCCACTTGAATGGTCACAGACTATCCACAGAGGCTATCCTCCTCACAGAGGTCTAAGTCAGAACAAGAACATTGCTGCCGCCACCATATTCACAAGGCTATCAGCTCAAGCTCCCATGGGGATTCAAATTTAGTGGGTCCTGTGGTGGGGCTAGGCCTGCAATGTGCCTAACCTGGACACATAGGTTACTTGGATCTAAGTAAAGCCTTAAAGACAATCCTCCATTGCTTACAATACAACTTAGCAATGGGGGATCTCAAGGCAGCAGCCTTGCACATAACAACTCACAAAACACCAATCCCATACATGCAATAGATCCTATTATAAAACTTCATTAAAATTATACCAAATAATCATACAAAGGCATAGCCAGCAAGTGCTGGACTATGGAGAGAAGGAAAAAGGAAAAAAAGAAAACTCCTAAACCCTAACCTTAGCCTACTGTAATTCTATAGTCGGTTTCAAGAAGAAGGAATACAGAAGTCAAGTCCCAAAAAGGTCCTCTAAACCTAAGCTAGGCTTAGGGTTATATAGCAGCCGGCTCTTTGTGAATTAGGGTTAGGAAAACCCTAATTTCATCAATGTAATTACGGCCCATTCTTGTCCCTTGGATGCCTCTAGGCGTGTGCACAGAGATTGGAGCATTGGAGTGTGTGCCCTAATTACTGGAAATTCCCAGATTGCCCGTGCAGAATTGGGGAGAAGTTTAGAACGCGATCCTTACTGGGTAGAAAAGATTTCTAGATCTTGTCGCATGGTAGAATTGGCATCGCGGGGTTGAATTGACTTGAAGCTCATGCAGTCGCGGGATTCTTCTGGCGGTCGCGAGATTGCTCTTTCCTTTTGAATGGCGCAGAAATTGCGCGCGCGGTTCATCCCTTGGTGAATCTCATGGGGATCCTCGTAAAGAAGCAGTGTCCATAGGCCTATGGATAGCGCGAGCATTTCCTTGAAGGTTTTTATCCCATGGCCACTGCGCGACAGCCGCGCGCTAGAGTGCCTGGAGCTCTCCCTCTTCAGTGAATCGCGTAACGATTGAAGACTCCTTTCTTGAGCTGCGTGAAACTGTGCGAGTGCTGCGCGAGCGCTGATGACTGAAACTTGCATGAACCTCACGAAGTCTGCTTTTCAATTCTTTTTATCATCAAACCACGTGAGAACGGTATAAAGACTGTGTGACCAGTTGGTGTGCTGTCTTCAGAAGCCTGCGACAACTGCGCGAAGGAATTCTCTCTGGTTCAATTGAACCCTGTGACATCTGCGTGAGGCATTCTTCTTGGTTTGTTTATGCTTTGTTGTGCCTATGCTACAACCAATTCTCTGTCTGGGTTCAACCTTCATTCTTCTGAGGGGCTTCTGGGGCAACAGTAGGCTTCTTGGCATGGTTAGGGGTTTATTTGCAGCTGCTACTTATTACCTACCAAATAGACTTAAAACACATTTATTAAATGATTAAGGGTCTAACAGAGATTAAGTTAAGGGGTGAAAAGTGGTACTTTTCAGGTCTTAACACACCCCCAAACCTAATCTTATCTAGTCCCTTAGCAAAGCTGTAACTAATTAAATGCCACTTTCGTAGGGATCACGGGTACATTTAGCATATGTACCAAGCCTTTTAAACCCCTAGGTGATCCTTAGTGGAGGAGTGAAGTCTCCTGAGGGTTTTCATTGAAGACACCCACAAACTTCACCATTAGAATAGTTAAGTATAGTGCAATTAATGACAACACAGATTTAAATGTACAAAGCTTCATTCCACACCCATTCTTTAACACTTAGAGGAAACTGCAGCAGTGTTGTAGGCCATTTAAAACTTAAAAGTTAACATGTGTTTACATCACCACCATCCATTTTATATTAGAAATTCAATGTGTCCAATTCAATACCCAGCTTGCCTTAAATTCAAAATTCAGGTTGGATACAACCCCAATGAAGTCAAAATTTAGACCCAATTCTCACTAGGGCTATCTCTCAACATTAACAATCTGAGGGTGTTCACATTCACAATAGCTCAAGAGTAGTTATAGGCCCCAAATGGGCCTGCAAGCATGAGCATAGGCAAATTTTCTAATTTATGATATCCTTATGAATTTTCACCATAGATTGGAGAACTCCTCATCTCCACATGACAGTTCATTTTACTTTGGATCCACAAGGTCTTTTTGAATGGGTTGTAATGTGGCTTATGGGTGAGGGATGTAAAGAATCAAGGGGTAAAAAGGGAATCCAAATTAAGAAATCAGCAAGGTAAGGAGTGATTCATGACTTCACACCGTTCATTTCAACAAAACTTCATCTTACTTGATATATTCCAGAATCAAAGTGGTCAGCTTCTCCTCTTCTTTTGAATTTTCAGATGATGTTCTTCTCTAGACTTCTCTTTCTTTTTCTCTTTTTATTTTTATCCATTTTTTTTTATGAATTTTTTTTTTTTATGATGAACTGCCACACTACTGCCATTGATACACTGTTGTTCACAAGTTGCTTTCCTTCACCTTCCACAGAATGTTGGACCATTCTCAGTATCTTTAACTCCTTCTCCTTTACCTTCTGAATTCTCAGAGTGAGGGTGAGGTTGAATCAGGTCATGAGGTTAAGGTGCAAGTATTCTAGTGTTTGTGAACAAAAAGTATGATTTTAAGGCTCAACTGGTGTATGCAAAAGGACATATTTTAAAAGGTTGGATTTTCAAGCTCAAACTGTCCAAATGAGGGCCTTGGATCATTTCCTTAGTAGCATGAGTGCTGTCAAGTAGTTTTGATTTGGAGGTGCACAACTTCTAGTGAAAACGTCTTGATTCAATCAGTCCTCAGAGTAGAAATAATGCCAAAAAATACTCTTCAAAAGAAAATGATGGGCCCAAATCTCACTAGGTATGGTCATCAAATTTAACCCATGGGGTGTATTTTCATCTGTTTCTCTCCTCTTAGGTTCACTGAGTATTAACTAAATTTTTTTTCTGATATTAGCTTCATGGTGGTGTCAAGATTATAACTTTTTCAGTTTCAAAAAGTCTGTAAAAAATATTATAATTTTTTACAAGTTTCCTCATTGTATCAAGTTAGGTGAAAATTGACTTTATTCATCCCTGTTATACCACCATTACTGCACTAAAATTAACTATTCTATTGGCAGACCTATCCTTCCACACCCCCAAACCATGAGGAGCAGTGTCCTCACTGGTTCAAAGGTGAGAAAATGCAGTAGAGTCCAGTCAGAATAAATAAACACAGAGTAAGACAGAGAAATAGAAATAATAATAATAAAAAAAAAATGCTAACGGAACAGTATAGAACTAAAAGAAACTTTCATTAAAATAAAAAGAAAATATTACAAAAAGATGTAAAAAGAAAAGACAAAATGGGGGGGGGGGGAAAGAGGGATCAAGGGGGAGTTGGTGGGAGAGGGTGGGAGATGCAGGTTGTTCAATTTTTTTCTTCTTTTTCTCTCTCTTCTCCTTTTTCGTCTCCTCCTTTGCTAGGATCCGCTGGACTTCTTCATACTCATCCCACAGAAATTATAACGGGTCTGGCTCCTTAGGCGGAGGGGGGTCCAACCACAAAGGGTAAAATTTCTTAGGGAACTCGTTGGGTTTGTCATCTGCCATGGTTGTGAGGAGGGTCGGATAGCTAGGGTTAGAAGAGGAAGGATGAGATGAGGAGGAACTAATGGCCTATTTAAAAGACTTGGTCGGTGGAAAATAAATCGGCATATTGAAAGTTTTGTCCCTTTCCAAGCTTGGCAATAAATTGTGAATGTTTGAGGAATGATAAAGCACACAACTGATTATGGGAAAAGAGAGCGAATAGTAAATGATGGTCTAAATTTAACCTTTGTAATTAAGGGGATCCTGTGAGTCGCACAGCTGCACAGTGGAAGGTGTGTATTTGCACAAGGTCATCCAACCACCATCTACATCTACCCTTCACATGGATTCCTATTGCAAATGAGCATAGCCTCCCGAAATTCATCTCCCATGACAAAATTGAACAAAATGAAGACTAAAATAGAAAAAGCTTTAACAAGCACACAGAACAGATCAATATACAAAAAAAATGAAAAATTATATTAACTTGAGAAACATGTACCATCGTATTTACAAGGAGAAGATTGGAAGGGGACAAAAAGAAAAGCCAAAGTATAATCTAATCTAAGAGGAAGAAGAAGAATCTGAATCGAAATCTGTAAGGAAATCCCAGCCCATCTTTTTAGCATGTTCCCTAAGGGCAACTTTGTCCATTTTCTTCTTGGCTTGTTTGGACTTTCTTGTTTGGGCTGGGGTTTTCTGCATGGTTGGAGCTTTTGGTGCTCTCACCCTTATTTTTGGTTGCTTGGGTATTTTGGGTTCTTTGGGTTCTTGAGGGGCTTTTCCTTCTCTTTTTGCAGGGGGGGTTACAGGGGATTTGCCTTTGTCTTCCTCAGTGGGGACCACTGGGGATTTCTCTTTTGCTTTAGACTCAGGTGGCCAGGGGGTTGTGCCTCCTCAGACTGGGCAGCTGGCTCTTTGCCAATTTTTATAGAGGCTGATGTGAAAGCAGTCCTCTTAGCAGTGACTTTCCTCTGCTTAAGATAAGTTTGCTCTTTTGGAGGTATAGCAGAGGCCTTGGTAGGTGGAGGCTGCTCTGTAGGAGGTGATGAAGGAGGGGCAGCAGGGGCCTTCTCTTTCTCTGGCTTGATCTTTGGTTGTGCCTCCTCAGACTGGGCAGCTGGAGCTAGAGTAGCTTTAGGCTCTGGAGTGCCGCATGTTGACAATGAGAGTGGTGGGCCGTTGCATTTCGACAATGACCAAGGCAGATTCCAATGAGGCTATCTGGATTTTATGTTTGAGGAGGTCAGTCTCATGAATTTCCTTTTGGATTCTGAAGACCTCCTGGGCATTGTTAAGCCTCTTTTCAAACAGTCTGGCCTGCGCTTTCTCTGTAGCAGCGCTTGCTTTCTCCAGCTCCAAATTTAGCTCATTATAAGCAGCTGTAGATTTGGCCTTCTGATAGGCCTCCAGGATATTAGTCCACCCCAGGGAGTTGCCCAGTAGTTTTTTTTTTTTCTGTGGGCCTCCTTAATTTCATCAATCTGCTACTGCAGGGGGGTCTCAATGGACTGGTGAAGTTTGGCCATGCCCCTCAGGACATCCTTCCTAAGATAGGGATTATCCCTCATGGCATGGAGGATGGTGAGGTAGGGAGGGATGTAAAAGAAATGTTTGGGTGCGATGGGCAGTGATGAAGTGGAAGGAGCAAACTGTGATTGGTCCTGGGGAGGGGAATAACAGGTGGGTAAGTCTAGTTGTGGGGGAGGGGATAGGTTACGGGTTTGTTTGTGTATGCTTGTCGTGAATGTTGGAGGGGTAGGATAAGAGGGGGATGGAGGGTATAGGGGAAAGGAAATTGGTGTAGGCTCGGTGGGAGGGGGGGTGATGGGGGGAATGGGAATGGTGAAAGGGATGAAAGAGAATGGTGGGGTTGTGGGGATTAAAGGGATTGTTGGTAGTGGGGGGGGGGGTTGGGAGTCAGGGCTGAAGTCTGTCTGGGTCTCTTTGTTAGTGGAAAGGACCAGGGGGGTTGTAGGGGATTGTTGAGGGATGGGTAGGTTGGTTAATGTCTGTAGGGTGGATTGGATGGATGTGAGTTCAGTCTGCATCTGGTCCTGTGTGTGTGTAGTGGTGGATAATTGAGATTGGATGTCTTAGATAAGGGATAGGATGAGTGTCAGTGTGTCGGGGCTGGGAGGTTGAGTTTGTGTAGAAGAGGGCACTGGTTGAAAAGGTGAGGAAGGGGCATGATGGAAAGTGGAAAGAGGGGGGGATTGGGGTTCTGGTGAGTGATGGTGTGATATAGTTGGGGAGTCCGGGAGGGGGGTGTAGTGGGTGGGCATGGTGTCAAGGAAACTAGCCATAAAGGCTTGGAATCCTATGCTTGTGTTAAGGTGTAGGTCAATGTCTGTGAGTGGGGATGTAGTAGGTATGGCTAGGGTGGTGGTTTCATTAAGGTGAGGTGTGTCAATGGGAATAAAAGGGATTGTGGGAGGTGTCTGGGATGTGGTGGGAGTTGTCTCAGTGGTTTTCCATTTTTTGTAGGAAATGAGTGTAGGGTTGTCAGGTTTATGTGTAGCTGATGGGGGTATTGGGGCTGTGTACTGAGGTAGGGTAGGGGATGGTGAGTCCTCCCAGGTACCAATCACAGGTGAAGGGGGAGTGGGCATAGATGATGAGGATAGAGGAGGGTGAGAGAGAGATGGAAGAGGGGTAGTGGATGCAGGAGGAAAAAGTGGAGGGGGAATGGGGGCTGCTGCAGCAGTGGTTGTAACAAGCTCTGGGAGCACCTCCTTGGTAGCAGGGGTAGACCTTGTTCCAGAAGCCTCTTCTGCTTGTTTGGGAAGTGCCTGAGCCTCAGCTTTCTTCTTCTTCTGGGCCATCATCAGGCTCCTACTGATTCCCCATTGCCTCTTGGCAAAAGTAGTAGGGGCAAGAGTTGTAGTCCCCTCTATTTGAGCTATCTTGTACCCCCCTTTCAAAAGTAACTTGGTAATGATTCTGGCATAGGGGAGTGTGTGAGGCTTCTTGTTCTGCCCTATCTTCTCCACTAGGTCTTTCATTGCCTCGAAGATGAGCCAGGCTGCATGAAAGCCATGGCCTAGAGAGAAAGAATAGATTGCGTTTGCAATGGGAGTTCTCCTCTCCTGCTGATGTCTTGAGCAGTAAATGTTCTTTTGCAGGACTTGGTCAATGAAGAGGAGTTCAGGTTCCAATTCTCTCCTTCTTATTGAATCCCCTGAGGCCTTTAATCCTCTAGTCAAAGCCTGTGTAATTGTATCAATAGAGGCACTCAGGGGGGGCCATATCCACAGCTAGGGTCAAATGCGGCTAGGATGCCCAAAACTTCAGCAATCACCTTGGGGCTCACTAACATCTCAAAATCGTCAATCAGCACTAGCAAACAAACTTGTCCATCCTTGTCCTTTTTAACCTTGATGTGCTGATAAAACAGTTGCACTAGCCTAGGGTAGGCTAGTACTGGAATTCCTCTCATCAAGGGTGTCAGGCCCGCTTTGCTCAAAAACTGCACGGCAGGGGCAGAGAGAGGCTCCTTCTCAAAGAATGGCAGGTCAAAAGCTATTTCAGGCTCCAATGGGATCGAAGCCATGAGCTCTGAAGGAGTAGATAACTTAGGGGTTGGCTCCTCCACCTCCTCAATCACTTCCTTCCCTTTTTTAGGTGCCTTTGACATCTTGGCCTTCTTAGGGGTGGTCTCAGCAGGGGTCTTATCCTTGCTCCTCTTCTTTGGTGCACTCTTGGGGCCTATTACAACTTCTACCTTCGAATATGAGAAATGGAGACTGAGATCTAAGTGCTTACCCTAAAATCCTAGGGTTTGGTTTTATCTAATGCACAGGGCACTGCGAGATCTCCGAGCAGAGGGCAATAGATGGGGGTGATGCTAGGAACAACTCTGTAAATTCGTGGAGTGAATGATGAGCTGTAAGATTGATGCTGGAGGAGAGAGGGGGAAGAGTTCCAGAAGCTAGGGTTTCACAGAGGGAAGAAGGAAGAGAATACTGGAAAGGGAAACAAGCACGGGTTAAAATACTTATCGTGAAGCTCGGCACGCTTTGGAACATCTGGTCGCGAGATTGGAAATGAACCTAGCGAAGTTGTTATTCAATTTGGATTGCGCGACAATCTCCCAGGTTGACCTTGGAGCGTGCGACAGTATGTGATGAATTCATGTGAATTGCACGAGCGGCTCCCAGGTCTCCATTTGGATTACGCGAAAAGCTCTGAGGTTCACTTTGAATCTCACGATCGCCTTAGAATCTCGCGACAGCCTTAGAAGTATTCGTGTTGAATTGCGCGAGAGTCTCCCAGGTGTCCTGCAGAATCTCACGATAACTTTTGAATCCCACGATAACTAATGAATAGCTCTATGTGGATCGTGCGAGAGGTTCTTAGGTGCACTTGAATCTCGTGACAGCTATTGAATGTTTCCATGTGAGCTGCGCGAGAGTCTCTTAGGCTTCCTTTTTAACCTTGCGACAACCTTAGAATCTCGTGGTAGCTGATGAAGTATGCTATTTGTAGTGTGCGAGAGTCTCCCAAGCTTCCCTTTGGACCCAGAGATAGCAAAATATAAAACAGAGAGCATGTGCTCTCTGTTTTGCCATTTCCAGTGTGCTGTGGTTGCATCCTAGTCATGACTCTCACCATGGGTACCTCTAGACACATTAAAAATCAACCATTCGAGTAAGGACAATAAAAATAGACCTCCCACATTATGCATTTAAACGAAAACCATCACTTAAAGAGCAGTAAGCATCTAACCAAGCATAAAAAATTCAAACCAGACAGGTTCAGATTCAGATGGGACCACTAACCTTTCCTAAAGAATTTGAACAAAAGAAAGCAATAAAAATCTACCAAAATCAAAGTACATATGATACAGTAATGACACACCTGTGGATCAGTTTAAAGAAAGATCCCCTTGAAAGTGAATGGTGTCCATGGGTTCGAAAGGTTTTTCAAAACAAGGCTTGAGCCTCTGACCATTCACCTTCAAGGTTCTCCCAGACTTAGGATCCTTGATTTCCACAGCACCAGATGGGGAAACATGCATGACAATGTAGGGACCTTCCCATCTGAATTTTAATTTGCCAGGGAAAAATTTAAGTTTGGAGTTAAACAACCAAACCTTATCACCAGCTACGAAACTCTTTCTCAAAAGCCCCTCGTCAAAGAAAGCTTTGGACCTTTCCTTGTAGATCTTGGCATTGGCATACGCATCCATCCTTAACTCATCCAATTCTGACAGCTGTAGCAACCTGTGATGACCAACAGAAGCTAGGTCTAGATTTAAATGTTTAATGGCCCAATAGGCCCTGTGTTCTAACTCCACTGGGAGATGACAAGCCTTACCATAAACCAGTCTGAATGGGGACATACCAATGGGAGTCTTATAGGCAGTCATAAGCCCACAGTGCATCATTAAGCTTGTCAGCCCAATCTTTCCTATCAGTCCTCACAGTCTTCTCAAGGATGTGCTTGATCTCCCTATTTGAAATTTCAACTTGCCCACTGGTTTGTGGGTGGTAGGGAGTAGCAATCCTATGGGTGACAGAATATTTCTTGAGAAAGCTCTCAAAATTTCTGTTACAGAAATGGCTACCCCTATCACTGATAATGGCTCTAGGGATGCCAAATCTCGAGAAGATATTTTGCTTTATAAACTTGAGGACAACCTGATTATCATTAGTTCTTGTGGCAATGGCTTCTACCCATTTGGAAACGTAATCCACTGCTATTAAGATGAAATGAAAATCATTTGAAGGAGGAAAGGGGCCCATAAAGTCAATACCCCACACATCAAACAGTTCCACAACAAGGATGGGCTGTAAAGGCATTGAGTTTCTTTTAGACAACCCTCCTAATTTTTGACATCTTTCACAGGTCCTGCAGTGTGTATTGGCATCTCTGAAAAGAGAAGGCCAATAGAACCCACACTGCAAGACTTTGTTAGCTATTTTTCTTCCACTAAAGTGGCCTCCACAGGCATTTTCATGGCACATGGCTAGAATACTGGGGACATCACTCTCGGGAACATATTTCCGGATGATCTGGTCTACACAATACTTGTATAAGCAAGGTTCTTCCCAGAAAAAGAATTTGACCTATGAGAAAAATAGGTCTTTGTCCATTTTTATCCAATGGGCAGGAATCTTGCCTATAACTAGATAATTGACAATATGTGCATACCAGGGAACCAAGGATTGGATGGCAAACAATTGCTCATCCGGGAAGACATCATTTGTAGCAAGGTCATCAGCACCTTTTTCCAAAATAATGGACAAGTGGTCAGCCACCACATTTTCTACACCCTTTTTGTCTTTGATTTTAATGTCAAACTCCTACAACAGGAGTATCCATCTAATCAACCTGGGCTTCGCATCCTTCTTGGACAATAGGTACTTCAATGTTGAGTGGTCAGTGAAAAATTACAGTTTTAGACCCAAGTAGGTAAGGTCTAAATTTGTCCACAGCAAAAACCACTGCCAGAAGCTCTTTCTCAGTTATTGTATAATTCAGTTGAGCTTCAGCAAGTGATTTGCTAAGATAGGCAATGACCACAGGCAGCTTCTCTTTTCTCTGGCCCAAAACAACACCTATTGGCAGGTCGGATGCATCACACATCAACTCAAAGGGGAGTGTATAGTCAGGTGTTTGGAGTACAGGGGCAGATATGAGGCAAATTTCAAAGTTTCAAAAGCCTCAAGACATTCAGCAGAAAAGTCAAAGGGCACATCCTGGCACAACAGGTGGCCCAATGGTTTAGTAATTTTGCTGAAGTCTTTGATAAACTTCCTGTAGAATCCAACATGTCCAAGGAAGGATTTGATTTGTTTGACTGTTCTTGAAGGGGGCAAATTTGCAATGAGGTCAACTTTGGCCTTGTCTACCTCAATTCCATCTTTAGAGACTACATGGCCCAACACAATTCCTTGTGTTACCATGAAGTGGCTCTTTTATCAACTTAAGACCAAATTGGTCTCCTCACATCTTTGCAAGACCAGGTTGAGGTGTTGCAGACATTGGTCAAAGCTATCCCCATAAACCGAAAAATCATCCATAAAAATTTCCAAGAATTTGTCAATCATATTAGAAAATATGGCATACATACACCTCTGAAAGGTGGCTGGGGCATTACACAGCCCAAAAGGCATCCTTCTGTAAGCAAAGGAGCCAAAAGGATAAGTAAAAGTAGTTTTCTCTTGATCAAGAGGGTGCAAAGGGATCTGGTTGTACCCTGAGTACCCATCAAGAAAATAGTAAAAAGCTTTCCCAGCCAACTTATCCAAAATTTGATCAATAAAGGGGAGAGGGAAGTGGTTTTTTCTGGTCTTGGAGTTGAGCTTTCGATAATTGATGCAAACTCTCCAGCCAGTGGTCTCCCCGGCTGGTCTCAGCTCTCTAGACTCGGTTGTGATCACTGTTATGCCAGATTTCTTGGGCACCACTTGGATAGGTGCCACCCATTCAGAATAAAAAATGGGATAAATTACCCCAGCATCCATCAATTTAATGATTTCTTTTAGGACCACCTCTTGCATGTGAGGATTCAGTTTCCTCTGCATTTCCCTGGAGGGTGTTGAGCCCTCCTCTAGATGGATCCTATGCATACAGATTGATGCATCAATCCCTCCCAGATTAGCAATGGTCTAGCCAATTGCCTTCTTGTGCTTTCTCAAAACTGTTAGCAATTCCTCCTCTTGCTCATTGGTAAGAGAAGAGGAGATAATTACAGGAAGTTTTTTATGTTTCTCGAGGAAAGCATATTTCAATATATCTGGAAACTTCTTGAGCTCCAGATCAGGGGCTTGTTGGATGGATGGCAGGATTGGTGCTTTGTTGGTTTGAGGAAGGGGCAGCAATGTAGGTTTCCACCTGGAATGCTGCACTAAGCCCACAGAAGACTTCAATGGGGACATATCTTCTGGCATTAAAGCTGGGCTTCCTTCCTCTACCATGTTCCAAACTTCAGTTAAATTTGTGACAATGTTGCCCCACTCCAGCAGAGTGGGCAGTTCTTCTTTAACAACTTCTTCTAGTACATCCACTGCAAAGCATTCCTCATTGTCTAGCTGAGGGTACTTTGAACTGTTGTACACATTAAGCTCAACTTTCATATGACCAAAAGTTACCTCCATGATCCCAGACCTGCATTGAATGCATACATTGGCAGTGGCTAAGAATGGTCTGTCCAAAATAACAGGTGTCGGGGATGTACTCTTGTTGCAGCCCATGTCCAAAACAAGGAAGTCTGCAGGGTAGAAGAACTTATCTACCCCCACCAAGACATCCTCAACCACTCCCATGGGTCTCCTCTCAGACCTATCAGCCATCAATAGCACAATGGGGGTGGGTTTAAGCTCCCCCAAACCTAGCTGCTAATACACACTGTATGGCAGCAGGTTCACATTGGCTCCAAGGTCTAGAAGGGCCCTTCCAATTATGTGGTCACCAATTATATAGGGAATAGTGGATATCCCTAGGTCTTGCAACTTCTCAAGCATTGTCATACTTAATACAGAATTAATTGTATCAGTTGCAAAGTCCTTTTTGGATAAATGGCCTCTAGCCTTCCTTTTCTGAGTAGAAAGGTCTTTTAAAATTTTTGCATAGACTGGGACCTATTGGATTGTATTAAGCAGGGGCAAATTGATTTTTACCTGCTTGAAGGCCTCCATCATTTCCTCTATCTGTGCATTCCCCTTATCAAAAGGGGTAGGGCCACTCAAAGCTTGAGGAAATGGCAGCTGAGGGACTGCTGGTTCCTCAGCTGCAAGCCTATGACTGAACTTTTATTTTTTTCTTTTTTCTTTTATTTCCTACTGAGGCTCAACTACAGCCTCTTTATTTTTTCCTTGTTGAAGGGTAGCATGCAACTCCTGGCTCTATGCTCTAACAAAGTGTCTTTCACTTTCTCTCGAAAGTTCTTTGGGAATGACCTCTCCTTGTTCCCCTTCCCACCTGGTTGTCTACCAACCTGCTAGACCTTAGGGCTGTGATGGCATTAGCCCCCTTAAAATTTGAGGAGCCTTCTCCAATCGAATATTGGCCCTTAGGGTTGGCTACTGGCTGGCTTGGCAGCCTGCCCTCTTCTCTTCTGGCCAAGCCATTGGCTATTTGGCCAAGTTGCTCTTCTATTTTCTTTATGCTTTGACTGTGAGAAGTCACAGTCTGATTCAAGGGTCCAAGGCTTTGCAATTGGATCAAAACCAGATCCTCAAAAGAAGTACTTCGAGACTGAGGTGGGGGAACTACCAACTAATTTTGCTGCTGGGGCTGCTGCTGATGTTGGAAATTTGACCTTGGGGCATATCCCTGGTTAAATTGCTGTTGTGGCCTTTGGGGTAAGGCCAACATCTGTTGTGGCTGCATATAATTGTCTTGCCTCCACCTCAAATTTGGGTGGTCTCTCTATTGGTAACCAACATTTTGGTGCTGGTATCCATATGGTTGTTTGTTGTAGCCACCAGATTGTTACTGTCCAAATGATTGGACAACAACAACCTGTTCCATCAAGTACTCAGGGTATTGCCCTGCAGATGGGCACACTTCCACTGTGTGTTGTGGAGATTGGCATATCAGACATGCCTCCATCACTTGTGCAGCCATTCAGGGCTGCACCACAGTTAAAAGTTTATTAAACTTATCTGAAAGATTGGCCATCGGCATTCTCAGGTCATCATTTTCCCTAACTTTATACATCTTTCCTTTAGAGGTTTCCGCAAGCCCCAGCTTAGGAGAAGGCTCTTGACCAGTTCTAGATGAGGACATCTTCTGGAAAGCATTTTCACTGATAACCTCGAACAAGTCCCATGCCTCATCAGTTGTTTTATGCATGTATGTTCCACCACAAGAGGCATCTACCATGTCTCAGCTTTTCTCATCAATCCCATTATAGAAGCTCTGGACAAGCTGCCATTCCGGGATCTTGTGGCGGGGACATTGTTTGAGCATCTCCTTAAATCTATCTCAGGATTGATTAAAATCCTCAGTTGGGGATTGGGCAAAATCAAGTATGCCTTTCCTCAACTGGCTGGTTTTGGTCTCAGGGAAAAATTTGGACAGAAATCTTGTCTGGAGGTCTTTCCAAGTGGTGATACTGTTGGCTGGGAGAGTAGACAACCAGGCGCTGGCCCTGTCCTTTAGGGAGAAAGGAAAGAGCCTTAGCCTAGTGGTTTCTGGTCCCAAACCAGCAATGGAGAATGTCGTGCACAAGGCTAAGAACTGGTCAATGTGCTTGTAAGGGTCTTCCTTGCTAAGCCCACGGAAAGAGGGAAGCATTTGGATGATGGAGGTTTTAATCTCGTAGTTTCCCTGAACATCTGAGAATTGAATGCTGAATGGAGAATTATAATCGTCAAGAGCATTTAATTCCTTCAATGTTCTGGGTTGCTCTTCACCCATAACTGCTTTCTCAATTTCAATAGGGGGCTCGACTATGGTGTGTCTGTGCCTTCTCAGTCTTCTACCCCTTTCTATCTCAGGGTTAGGAGGCTCTAATGTAGGACTGTGGGATCTCCTTCCTAACATGCACATACACCAATAGCAGGGAAGACTTCTCGCAAACACATTGCACTTAACAAAATTATAACTATCCTAATCATTTGCTATGGAACTTTCAAAGGAGAAATAGACTGAGTTTTGAGGGTTAGAGAAGTGCAAACAGAGGTAGCTAGACTCCCAGTGCAGTTCTACTTTCCTTCTCTGCTACTGTCCAGATCTGCAAGAAAAATTCCAAATGTAAATCAGCAGTATCAATTATTCACAAGTACGGCTACCAAAGAATAAAGAATGAAAAAATCTAGGGTCTACTTATAGATCAAGGTTCCCCGGCAGCGGCACCAAAAACTTGTTGAGGTATTTTAAGTGCTTGCTACTAACTTTATTGGAGATGGTGATAAGAATTGGGTTAGTGAAAATCAAAGATGGATTGAAGAGCAGTAAGCCTAAAAATACACAGTCCTACAAGATACAGGGCCTGTTGTAGCAAGTTTTGATAAGTAAGAGTTTGTTCCACAGGGAAAGTTGATCTAAAGCTCCAAGGGAACTATCTTTAGTAGACCCTCCAGATCTGGCAATCCTAAATGGAAGGGGATTTATGGTCACTATAGTCTAAATCCTAAGGTAACTTAATGCCTAAACTACAGAAAGGGTTGAGAAGAGTGACAGAGTGTGAGAAAATAAATATAAAAGGGTGAGAAGTACGCTATTAGGTACAGATCTGATGGGTCTTATAACTCAAACTCAGATCTGCTGCTATAAAAATCCTGTCCAATGGCTATATTATCACCAAAGAGGAGAAAGGATCCAACTCACTCTTGTGCCATGATCCAATCCCTTATGGCTATCATCTGTCTACTTGAATGGTCACAGACTACCCAATAGGAGAACCATAATTCAGAGATGGGTCAGAACAAGTTTATCATTGTAGGCACTACTTCATCTAGGCTACAAGCTCAAGAATCCATAGGAACCTCAACCTCTAAAGCTCTGTGTGTGGGGCTAGGCCTAAAACGTGCACTAGCCTGGACACACAGAACCAGCAAGAGTTTGAGTACTAGCTTTTAAGCTTAGCTGTTCACTGCTTTAGAAAGATAGCAGTGATCCAGTCACAAGCCTACAATCTCTACAGTCAGATCAGATCTGCCATATGATGGTGGGTCTATACAAATACAGGGGAGTCTGTCTCTACACAATCTCTCACCAGGCTATAAGCACAAGTATAGAGAAGAAGAATCTATCTTAGATCTGTGGATTGGCCTCACCCTAGGGCTATAATCTGTCCACTTGAATAGTCACAGACTATCCACAGAGGCTCTCCTCTGCACAGAGGTCTAAGTCAGAATAAGAACATTGTTGCCGCCACCATGTTCACAAGGCTACCAGCTCAAGCTCCCATGGGGATTCAGATTTAGTGGGTCCTGTGGTGGGGCTAGGTCTACAATGTGCCTAATTTGAACACATAGGTCACTTGGATCTAAGTAAAGCCTTAAAAACAATCCTCCATTGCTTACAATACAACTTAGCAATGGAAGATCTCAAGGCAGCAACCTTGCACAGAACAACTCACAAAACACCAATCCCATATATGCAATAGATCCTATTACAAAACTGCATTAAAACTATACCAAATAATCATACAAAGGCATAGCCAGCAAGTGCTGGACTATGGAGAGAAGGAAAAAGGAAAAAAAGAAAACTCCTAAACCCTAACCTTAGCCTACTATAATTCTATAGTCGGTTTCAAGAAGAAGGAATACAGAAGTCAAGTCCTAAAAAGGTCCTCTAAACCTAAGCTAGGCTTAGGCTTATATAGCAGTCGGCTCTCTGTGAATTAAGGCTAGGAAAACCCTAATTTCATCAATGAAATTATGGCCCATTCTTGTCCCTTAGATGCCTCAGGGCGTGTGGACGAAGATTGGAGCATTAGAGTGCGTGCCCTAATTGCTGAAAGTTCCCAGATTGCCCTTGCAGAAGTGAGGAGAAGTTTAGAACTCGATCCTCGCTGGATAGAAAAGATTTCCAGTTCTTGCCGCATGGTAGAATTGGCGTCGCGGGGTTGAATTGACTTGAAGCTCATGTAGTCATGGGATTCTTCTAGCTGTCGCGAGATTGCTCTTTCCTTTTGAATGGTGCGGGAATTGTGCGCGCGGTTCGTCCCTTGGTGAATCTCGTGGGGATCCTCACGAAGAAGCAGTGTTCATAGGCCTATGGATCGTGCGAGCATTTCCTTGAAGGTTTGTATCCCGGACATCGTATGGCACGTCTTTGAAGTGCAGAGCTCTCTTCAGTGAATCACGCGACGATTGAAGACTCCTTTCTTGAGCTGCTCGAGACTGCATGAGTGCTACGTGAGCGCTGATGACTAAAACTCGTGAGAACCTCACGAAGTCTACCTTTCAATTCTTTCTATCATCAAAGCGCGCGAGAATGGTGCGAAGACTGCGCGACCAATTGGTGTGCTGTCTTCAGAAGCCCGTGATAACTGCGCAAAGGAATTCTCTCTGGTTCAATTGAACCCTGCGACATCTGCGCGAGGCATTCTTCTTGGTTTGTTTCTACTTTGCCGTGCCTATGCTGCAACCAATTCTCTGTCTGGGTTCAACCTTCATTCTTCTGAGGGGCTTCTGGGACAACAGTAGGCTTCTTGGCATGGTTAGGGGTTTATTTGCAGCTGTTGCTTATTACCTACAGAATAGACTTAAAACACATTTATTAAATAATTAAGGTCTAAAAGAGATTAAGTTAAGGGGTGAAAAGTGATACTTTTCAGGTCTTAACAAGTAGTGGATCAGAAGCCCATGATTAGTGCTAATTGGTCAATAGTCGTTGCAGAACAGTGCCAAGTGGGGACTCGGGTTTCCCATATTGTTATATTTGTTGAATTTCAGAGGTTTAAAACCAGTGGGTACAGTGCAGTCGATGTCTCAACAGAATTTGTTGTATCCGAAAGATTGTTTTGAACATTCTATCTTGGCCATGTAGTCGTCTAAGATCTGAGGGAGGTCGTCTATGTTTATGGTGGTATTATTTTTGGAGGTCTCGTGAGGGGGTTGTCTTTGTTGGTTATTATCGAAAAAGGTGTGGAAGGTGTGTCTGTTAGGTGTTAGGGGATTTAGAATATGTAGAGGAGTTAGTGATATTTCCCTTTGTTTGATTTCCGGAGTGGCTTGTCTTTCACTTATCCCTCTTTGGTCTACTTGATTGCGCTACTTTTATGTATCTTTAATTAAGTCTTAACCTATTGCAAGAGCACAATGGAAATTATAGAGCTAGTATAGGATCGTTCCCACTAAGACAGGATTTTTCTTATATTAACTTAATTTTCTGAAAACCTATATTAATCTTTTATGCTCCTAAACTACTGAAGAAATATGAATAAAGAATTGTTTCTTAATCTAAATTATAGAAAATAAATCCTAATCCTCCTTCTTTAGATTATGGTCGTCAATCACAATCTTTAGTTATCGAATATTTATGAATTTAAACGGTACCGTTACACTAATCTGTAAACTTCAACCTGAGTCATCAATTCAAATTAAAATTTGAAGATATTTACAAAGCAGGAAATTGTAATAAAATAAATCTAAACTAAAGAGCAATAAAATTATATCTTTCACCCCTCAGCTGCAATCGTCAATTGCTTCAGAGAAACTATAGATATCTACACTAATCTTCAGCTCTCAATTGCAGTCATCAATTACTCTTGAGAAACCTTGGATATCTAATCTACAAAGCAATAAAAATCTACTCTAAATTTTGATAAGAAGAAAATCCAACCTCAGTCGTCAATTGATGCTGAGAGTTTCTTTGATGCCTTATTCCTATGCTGGGCTCTCTTATTTAATGATCATAAGGAGTCAGTTTACAAAACTTCTAATTCTGATAAAAGAAATAGCTAAAACAAAACTATCCTAATATAACTCTACTTCTAACTTCATGATTCCTTGCTTTCCTTTTCTTGATGCATTTATGGATTCTTTAGTAGTAGAGATCTTCTGGAGTCTATCTTCATCAATCTTCTCAGATCCGTAGTATGCAAAACTTCTAATTCAAAAGTTCTTCTAATTCAGTGCATGGCGGTGTAAATCTTCAAGTGATCATCAGCAGCAGTATCAGCAATTGAGAAGCATTTGTTTCTGTAAAGTCGCAGATTACGATTTTCTTTCTTCAATTATAGTTTTTCTTAGAAAATCGTAAATCACGATTTTCTATTTCTCATACAGCTTTCTCTCAGTTGATGATTCTCTGGATTATGATTGATCATTTTCTTCTTTGATTCGCCTTTACTCTTCAACGTCTTTTGGAGAATCGTAAATTACGATATCTCATTTCTCTCTTTGGCTTCAGCGCTCAATCGCAAAACATGATTTCTTGTCTTTCAATATATGACGAATCATCTTTTTCATTCTATCATCTTTTCACTGCTCTTTTGAGTTTATTTTGATGAATATTAACACTTTG
The DNA here is from genome assembly GCA_021018995.1 of Chloranthus sessilifolius. Lineage (NCBI taxonomy): Eukaryota > Viridiplantae > Streptophyta > Magnoliopsida > Chloranthales > Chloranthaceae > Chloranthus > Chloranthus sessilifolius. Next base: position 85,215,790 of record CM037594.1, on the reverse strand, counting down.
GCTCTATTTTACTGATTTTCCTTAATATCTGCACATCATTAACTTATTAGTAGCAAACTAAGTCCTAGCATCACTAAGTTAAGGATAATAAAATGGTATATTATGTGACTGATTACACCCCCAAACTTACATTTTGCTAGTTGTTAATCTCTGAAAAGTACCTCTTTTTATCCCTTAACCTGGCCTTTGATGGACCTCTGAGCCAATTAATAATGTGTTTTTAGTTGTGTTTTTGTAGAAAACAGGAAATAAGAATTTAATGCTACAATCCATCTTTTCAAGCCAATAGGAATGAATTTCATTCTAAGCTGTGGAGCTAAGTGAAGATTAGAGGACGCACAATGGTGGATCACACCATGTGTACCATATTGCATGCCTAAGTGGGCCCCAAAAGTTCCACAGAAGAGAGGAAGGTGGACCCAGATAGAGAACATGGCTGCAACAGGCACTGCACGACAGTAGAGGACCAGAAATGAACTCTCGCGCAGTTGTCACGAGATTCAATTTATTCAGAGAATACCTCATGCAGCCCTCACACGGTTCAAAAATTTCAAATTCTTAAGCGCTCGCGCAGACAACACTACAGGAAATCACGTCGCGAGCCTCTCGCATAGTGACCTCGCGAGCTTCAAAGTCAAATCCAACCTCGCAACAGCCCAACAATTGCTAAGCGAACCAAATCCACCTAGAGCTCATCTGCGCGAGCTATATTGTTAATAGCTAGTGCATCCTCGTGAGCTATGTTATACACGCCAATTGAACCTCGCAAGGACTCTACAACAGTAAAGTGAGCCACGCGACAGTTGCACTAGAGCCACGCGAAAAGCTTAAAAGCAACACCTCAGCCGCGTGAAGCTTGGGCTCTCAACTTCTCAGTCAACTACAGGGGCTGTTTGGGCATTTTACACATTTTAGGGCATACCCCCCGAGGTGCCCATCCACTCCACACATCCCGAGGCCATCCAAGGGCCACAATGAAGCCACGACATCAATTCCAAAGCATCCTTATTCCGAATTGGCCAATGTACATTAGGGTTTCAAGGGTTGCATATATAAGGGACTGTTATCTGCATTTGTAAATTATCCAGGGTTAACCTGTGATCACCTAGGATTAGGGTTTCGATCTAGGAATAGCCTGAGATCTGAGCTAGGGTTTCCTATGCTCATTTAGGGTTTAGTTTCCTTTTCCCTTTTCCATTTTCTTCTTACCTTAGCACAACAACAATGCTGGGTTAGGTTCTATATAATAGTTAGTTTTATTTTATGTTTTGTAATCGGTTTTATATGAAATGGAGTAAGCTGATTTGGGGTTTGCACAGGATGCTGCCTTCAGGGCAGAACATTATAAGTTTCATTTCAATCAATGCAATACCGATTTTAATGTTTAGTCAATTTGTTATTTTCCTATTTGCCCATAGTTTTGTTTAGGCTATAGTATGCATTTAGGATTTGAGCTGATTGAAAGGCCCATGGAAGCTTGAGCTTGTAGCCCTGGGACCATAGTGGTAGCAGCAGTTTACATGTTCTATCTCATCATTTGTGGGTAAGGCAACCACTGTGGATAGCCTGTAACCATTTGAGTGGATAGACTATAGCCCTAGGGCAGGTCTTGGTCACGGATCTGAGATGGATTCTTTTTCTCTGCACTTGAGCTTATAGCTTAGTGAGAGATTGTGCAGAGCTAAACCTACTTTGTTTTGCATCACCATTATCAGTGTGTAGATCTGAGTTATTATAGAGATTGTAGACTTGTGAGCTGGGTCATTACAGGCCTTTTGTAGCAATGACCAGCTGAATCTAAGTCCTCATTTAACCTGAGATACCTTATGGTTTCCACCTAGTTTTCAAAGTCTGTTTGCTCCTATGAACGCTTGCCAGATTTGTAACAGATCTGGAGAGTTTGTACCCTTGTAAACATAGTGTCTGCAATGGTATTCATGACCCGATTTAATTCATTTGTTGGAGAAAATCTATTGGATGGCCTGTGACCATTTAAGTGGACAGATTATAACTGTAAGATCAGTCCACTCCTTTGGATTAGGTTAGTTTTCTGATTTGATCAATGGGATTTGACAAACTCTATTGGATAGTCTGTGACCATTTAAGTGGACAGAGTATAGCCTTAAGAGCAGTCTAAATGGCATGAGTTAAGTTGGATTCTTTTTCCTTGTTGACGTTTTTGATAGCACATCAACAAGGATTTGCTACAGATTCATGACTAACACTGAGTTGCATAACTAATTTTTCCCTTGCTGTTTACTTCTCCATATTTTATCTTTATTTTATCACACACATCATCATCCTTCTTTATCCCTTTCTTTAGCTTTAGTTTATTTCTATTTTTCTTAGTTTTTAGTATAGCCTAGTGACAATTAAACACCCTTTCTTTAGAGCTGCCCGATCTGTAGCCAGATCTGGAGATTATTGTATGCCCTAGTGGTTCAGATCAATACTCCATGTGGGACAAACTCTTACTTCGTAAAACTTGCTACAACAGACCCTGGATTCTTGTAGGTATGTGATTTGGTTTTGTGTTGTATTCATTCCCCATTTTGTTTTGTTTTATTTTGCTTTCTTTATTTTATCTTTATCATTTTTATAATAAAAAGAAGCAGTAAAAACCTATCTCAATAAGTTTTTGGCCCGTTGTCGGGGAGTTTTGATCTAGTATAGTAATTTGTGTTTTTGTTGGGCTATATTCTTTGTAGATGTAGTGTTTAAATAAATGCCGGCTTTCGTTTTTGTGTGATTTTTGAAATTTTTCTTTATTTTCTATTTTAGATTTTTTTGTGTCTTTGTAATGTTTGAATAAGTACAGTTGTATTTCGAGTCTAATTTTTGCTGGGTCTTTATTTTTTGCTGTAGCTATTTTGTGTCTTGGTTGTGTCTTAGTAGTCTTTAATTTTATTCATTGTTGATTAAGTGTTTGAATACATACCCGCTATATTTTTTTTTGTAGTTTCTCTGTTGATTTTCTATTTGTAGGACTTTCTATTGACTTAGGATCGGAGCAGCAGTAAATAGGAGAGCTTGGCTACAGCTGGGGCGTTCCTGCATCAGTTTGCTTCTCTATCTCACCTATTGTCATTTCAGTTCTGCTATATTTTCCTTTCTGCATTCTTTATTTTTCAGTAGTTGTGTAGTTAGTGGTTTTAATTTTTGTCTGTGTGCTGTAAGCTACCCCTTGTCCAGTTGAGTGTGTATTGTATGCAAGGAAAGAGGTCTCTCAGTCCCGAACTTGTACCCTTAAATCCTGAGATTGAGAGAGTCGTAAGTCCTGGTTCACCAACACACATCCCGACTGCAAATCTGGTAGAAACTGAGATGGGAGAGCGGCCTAAAACACTTAAGGAGCACAATGCACTAGGGGCATATGCATCCCCCTCTTACATTCAACTCCCTAATGCTGTGGGAAGTTACGAGATTAAAGCCTCAACCATCCAAATGCTACCAAATTTTCATGGGCTGAGCAAGGAAGACCCCCACCAGCACATAGACCGATTTCTAGCATTGTGCACTACTTTTAATATTGCTGGGTTGGGAGAGGAAGCCACCAAGCATAGGCTTTTTCCTTTTTCACTAAAGGATAAAGCCCAAATATGGCTCTCCTTGCTCCCACCAAATAATATACAGTCATGGAACAATCTTCAATGCCAATTTCTGGCCAAATTTTTCCCAACCAGTAAAATGAGCCAGTTGAGAAAGAGCATCATCTCTTTTGCTCAATCCCCAACTGAGCAAATGCATGAGGCATGTGATAGATTTATGGAGTTGTTGAGGTAGTGCCCACACCACCGATTCCTATGTGGCAATGTGTACAATGCTTCTACCAAGGACTTGATGCCAGGAGTAGAGCGATGATTGATGCATCGAGTGGTGGTACATACCTTACCAAAACTACTGAGGAAGCATGGGATTTATTTGAGCTGATAAGTGAAAATTCTCTCCAGCAGGATGCTTTGCCCAGTTATGGCATTGAGTCACCTGCTAGAGATGGTAGAGAACCCACGTCTTCTAAGAAGTTGCATGAAGTTAATGTTCATAGTGACCTGGAAAGGAAAGTGGATTCATTATCAAAAAAGTTTGATACAGTGTTGAGTGTGCTGCAGCCCCACATGGCTGCACAGGTTAGAGAGGTGTGCACCATATGCTACTCATTTTCACACTCCCATTTGCAATGTCCCTCTACTAGTCTATCCCCTGAATTTCTTAATGAGCAAGCCAATGCTGTCCAGTCATATGGACAGCCGCCTACTAGGTACACTTGGAGAAACCACCCAAATCTGAGGTGGCAACAAGCTGATTCACCTTATACCTTGTAGCAGTAGGCCTTGCCCTACAATATTAACTAGCAGTCTTACCAAGGTCATGCACAAGGACAACAATTTTCTCATCAGCCCTCCCCATAAGGTCCATTAGTTGTAGCACCCCCACACTCTAGAGCCCCCTCCTTTGAGGAGCAGATTTTGTCTTCTTTACAAAACCTAGGCTTCGTTTCACAAATTGTGGATTCCCACATGTAGAGCATCAGAAGAATTGAGGACCAGCTTGGTCATATTTCAAATTCTCTAACGCAATGGAATGAGGGTCGACTCCCGAGCCAAACAGTGAACAACCCATGAGGAGTACATTTGATTGATGGAGCTTCTTCAAGTCATGAAGAAACTAGGTCAATCAATGCCTCGAGGAATGGAAAGGAGGTGCTACCCAAGACTGTAGTGATGCGAAGCGAGTGTGCATAAGGAAAGAAGCTAAATAAAATGGGGTTCCTGAGCCCCAACTGAAAAAAAAAAAGAAAAAATTAAAGAAAACTTTTACCATATTCAGTTGCTATGTTGATGAGATAGTGGAATTTCCTTATCCAAATTGCCACACTTGGGGTGAGGAATTTGATGAATTTAATGAAGAATGAACATCTAAGGCACCTTTGCTGCCTCTTTATTGCTTATCCACCTGCTGTGAGCTAGAGCTGCTCCCTGCACCTCTCATGCAATTGAATATCTGCTGAATGGAAGAATTCAGGTTTGTTGCAAATCCAAAGGTATGGCCTTTCATTTTTTTATTTTTAGTTCTTTCCAATTCAGCTGAGTTTCAAATGGGCTGTAGAAATTTTTGTCATTCATGAACCCCCATCCGAACTGTTGTGATCTGATTTTGTATGAATCATGCTCTTAAATGTGTGCTTTTAATGTTGATATCTCTTTTACATCAATTTAGATACATGCTTAGATCAATTTTAGGAGTTGTAGTTAGGATTCTTTATGTTTTAGGTTCCTCGTTTAGTTCATGTTCTGTAAATACCTGTTGTTTTAATTTGCTTTCTGCTATATATAGTTGCTGCTTTTAGGATATGTCTAATTACTTAGTGTCCTTAGTTGCCATTTTGTCTATTTTGTCTATTTCTCCTTTTAGTCTAAATTTTCTGCATCTTTTTAGTTTACTTTTCTTTTCAATTTTTGCTGTAATTTAGTTTGCTGTTCTTTTACCAACCCTGCTGCCCCTATACATGTTTGCATGAAATAGTGAGGGCACTATTTATCTTAGGTTTGGGGGTGTGGCAGAGTAGACTTGCCAATGAAATAGTTAACTCTAGTGCAGCAGTGTGTGATTTAATTGGAATGAATAAAGTTAATTCCCACCTAACCCGAAAATGAGAAAATTTGTGAAAATTTAAATATTTTGCAGATTTTTAAAACTGAAATTCTTTGAAAATTTTAGCACCATCATGAAACTAATATCAGAAAATTTTTCAGTTAGCACATAGTGAATTAGAGAGGAAAGAAAAAGGTAGAAATACACCTCATGAATAATATGAGGACCATACACAGTGAGATTTGGGCCTATCCAATTCTTTTTGAAGAGTGTTTTGGCATTTTTTCTGCTCTAAGGATTGATTAATTCAAATACTTTTCGCTAGAAGTTAGGCACATTCAAATCAAAACAGATTGACTGTGACAGCCCGATTTTTCCCCTTCTCGTAAATGGGAAAGGTCGCGCCGTCGGATCACCTAACATGATCTTGTCATACAAGGGCATCGTGTACAAAGTGTTACATATGCGGAAGCAAATTTAATTAACTCTAATACGAAGAAATATGGCAACAACTGATATCCATTACTTTATCTACAACAGTAAATTGAACAGGAAATATAAACAAAAACCTATACCTGAAGTAGTAAACTATCTTAAATCACACAGCTATTTATACATATTTAATGTTTAAAAACAAATCTCTATCTCTCCCAAACCTCTCAGGGAAAGAAGTCCTCAGTAGAACCTTCCTCCTCGTCCTCCTCCTCAGACTGGTAGGTAGGATCAGCTTCGTGCTCAGGGTTGAGCAATATCTGCAACTAAGACATAAAGTCGTAGGATGAGCTATCATCAAAGCTCAGCAGGGAAAATTAAAATGCTAATGTATATGTTAGATTATCCATTCATGTCTAGATGAAAAATAAAACGAAACACATGTCATCTTATATTAGGTCTATTCTAGCATCCATTTATCCTAGCAGTATATAACAGAACAAGCACTAAATCATGCAATTATTGTATCATGCTAACAATGCTGACATATTCATGCTGATAAGGAATCAGGCGAGATCAATGAATCATGATGAAATAAGACATGTACAAGAACAAGAAACAAGAAAATCAAGCTCCTGAGTTAGCGGGATCACTTGTCAAGCTCCCGAGCTAGCGGGATCACTTGGACTGAGAAAATCAAGCTCCCGAGTTAGCGGGATCACTTGGATGGGATATCAAGCTCCCGAGTTAGCGGGATCACTTGGACGAGATATCAAGCTCCCGAGTTAGCGGGATCACTTGTTTCAAGATGAATTAACGACGTGTACATGACATCAAGGATAACAAAACATGAACAATGCATGCTAACATATATGCAAGAACATCATGAACATATATAATATAGCAAAACTGAACTAGTATCACTGAGTTAGCATAACTATTCATATTCATGCGTTAAAACTGATCTTATCATCATTCGTACATAACTGATCGTATCATCATTTATAATCACACATCTAACTGAATTAGCCTAATAGTCCTACGACACACTGCTTGAATCCTTATCATGCATATTTATTCATCAAAACTTAACACGAGCATAGTCATGCAAAGGCATTTATTTAAACTGAAATTAGCATAATCATTCATATTCATCTATTGAATTGAGCTACCTATTCATCAAAACTGGTCTAGCATATTCATTCATTAATCATACGTCAAATCTGACCTATATTTTCATCATGATTCATAAATTCATCTATCTCTATCCATGATTATTATACATGATTATACATGAGCAATACATGATCATTATTAATCAGAACCATTCCTCTGAACTGATATAGTATTATCCCATTCTCACTATATATTTCCTTTAACCATAAATCAACACTGAATTCATTAGTATCATATCCATCCCAACTGACATGAGTTCATTATACAAACTGACATTATCACATGCGTTTGTCATCAACAAAATTAATTGGCATCCTTATAAATCTCTAATTATCATTTAAAATTTGTCTTTATATTCAAAGATTATCATGCTGACATATATTCATAGAATAATCCTATGTCGAGCTGAACTAGTATGGTTCGAGCATCAAAATTTATGGTATAAACATATATGGCTTTGATCTTACTATCATCATAGCTTAGTATTCCTCAGCAGAACTAGCACAACTAGCATATGGATTAAACTAACATAGGCATAATTATAATTTGCTAATTAGGAATGAATTCGAAAATAAAATATAAATTAACAATGTAAACTCCCTACCTTACACCAGGTTTACGTGTAACTAGTTTCCCGTGAACGCTCGTCTTCAAGCAAACGCGTCATGTGTACCAAGTGACACCTAGAAATGTCGTTCATAGGTTTAGTATTTTTGATGGTTTATTGGGTCAATATAGACCCCAAATATGGACCATTTATGGTCCCAAGTCTCATGGTCAAACTCAGCAAGTCATCTCAGCATAAACCCCTGACAGAGGTATCGCCAAGTGTGTCAGATGCAAGGTTACCGCGGCAAGCAACATAGGTTGCCGCGGCAATCTTTGCAGTTGCATGTTTCCATGACTTGTCACTACCTTTGACCCCTTAAACATTAGATTCAAAAATATGTCCCTTCATGAAAGTTGTAGGACTCGTTGTCTCCTTTCCAACGCATTATGAATTGTATCAATCAGAGTTCAGGATCAAAAGATATGATTAAAATACCACATAGTGGTCTGAGTATATTGTTGCCGCGACAAGCTTTGCGGTTGCATGTTGCTGCGACTTGTCACTACTTTTTGACCCTTTATACGTTAGATTTAGAAGTTAGTTACTTCATAAAAGTTGTAGGTCTCATTGTCCCCTTTCCAACGCATCAAGAATCGTACCATTTGGAGTTTGGGGTCAAACGTTATGACCGAAATACCACACAGTGGTCTGAGCATAGGGTTGCCACGACAACACATAAGGCTTGCCGGGCAACCCTTTGAGGTTGCCGAGGAAGGCCTGGCTTGCCGGGCTTCAGCTGGTCTTCTTCTTGGCCTTTTGATCTGCTGTATCTCTCCTTTTTGCTTATATATATATATGTTTTCTATATATTTATTCTCACACATAGATAGACATATATATATATATATATATATATATATATATATATATATATAGCTATATCCTTCTATTTCTGTAGTATTTTTCTATATATATATATATAGATTTCTTATTTTCCATTTATAGATCTTTAATGGAGATTCAGAGTGCAACAGTCTGCACTCAAATGCATACTCAGGCTAATTTCTAAGCTGCAAGTTCTTTAGGATCAAATCTTTTGTACAAGAATAACCAAAGAACTAACCTTTTGGCGCATTTGTAGTACCCGACCATCAATGTTTTGTTTTTCGAGTTCAATGATGGAGTAGGACTGAAAACAATTTTGGTGAAGCTTATATGTTGTGGCTAAGTGTAAAGAAATGGGAGTAGTTGGCTGTTGTTGATCTATACAGAATTCCCTCTGATTTAGTTATCTCTGATTTTAACCAAAAATCCAAGGAACGAATAGAAATGCTATTTTATAATTGTGGGTACTTTGCGTGCATGCTCTCGCGAGGTGACTCATCAGAGTCGTGCTATTCAATGAGCTGCAAAGCAGCTTATAAGCCTTTATATGCTACATTAGTATATTAAGCCAGCATGGCTTTGTAAGTGTATAGGCATAAACAACCAAAACAAGTAAGTTTCTTTATATTTGTTTTACAGATAAAACAAAAGAGAGATAAACCAATAACAATTTATCCAATAGCCCCCTCCCCTCCTTTACTTAGTTATATTAATACCGGTTAGAGTTAAAGCCAAATGGCTTAAACTCTAGTATAAAGTTTATATACCACTGCTGGTATATAGGAAACTAATTCTTGATTAAAATAGTTTAAGCTTGTAATTTAATATGGCTGTGTCTAGCTTGAAGTCCAAATTTCTACTATCTCACTTTATGCATAGATTTAAAGGTTAGCTTAGTGAGCTCCTTACACATGACCTGACCGGACACTCACCACTGCAGTGTATAAATATGGGGATCGTTACATTAACAACACTCATGACACTAAGGAAATGAATTAAGGCTTTCAATTGGACAGTTTGAGCTTAATTTTCCTACCCTTTTTGAAGCTGCCCTTTGCTTACAATCTTTGGGCTTTGAAAATTCTATTTTTCTTCAACGAACACCGGAGTACTTGCATCTTAACCTCTTGACCTGATTCAACTTGACCCTCACTCTGAGAATTCAGAAGCTAAAGGAGAAGTTGAAGATAGGTGAATTGGGTCCAACATTTGGTGGAAGTGGAAGAGAAGCAGTCTAAAAATAGTCGTGTAATAGTGATGTATGTGTGGCATTTCATACAAAAAAAATAATATATATATATATATATATATATAAAGAGAAAAATAGAGAGAAGTTAAGAGAAATACTTCATCTGGAAATTGAAAAGAGGAGCAGAAGTTGGCCACTTTGAATCTGAAAAATATCAAGGAAGATGAAGCTGAGCTGAATTGAAGGATGTGAAGTCATGAATCACCTCCTTACCTTGCTGATTTCTCAAAATTTTGATCCATTCTACCCCCTTCATTCTTTATAAACCTCACCCATAAGCCACATTACAGCCCATTAAAGACCTTAATGATCCTAAGTGAAATGAGCTGTCATGTAGAGATGATGAGTTGTCTAATATATGGTGAAAATACTTGAGGATATTAGAACTTAGATGCAATGCCCATGCTCATGCTTGCAGTCCCATTTGGGGACTATGGCTGATCTTGAGCTGTTGAGAATGTGAACACCCTTATGTTTTCATTATGAGAGATAGCCCCGGTAAGGATTGAGTCTAAATTTTAACGTCATTGGGGTTGTATACATACCTGATTTTTGAATCACTAGTGAGCTTAGTGTTGATTTTTGCATAAGGTATTTCTGATGTGAATTGAATGGTTGTGATGCATACACATGCTGATTTTTAGTTTTAATTTGTTTGCATTATTGCTGTAATTTCCTCTGAATTTTAAAGAATGGGTGTGGAATGAAACTTTATTGATTAAAATCTGTTTTGACATTGACTGCACTATATTGAACTATTTTATTGGTGAAGTTTGTGGGTATCTTCACTGAAAACTCTCAGGAGACTTACTCCTCCACTAGGGATCACCCAGGGGTTTAAAAGGCTTGGTGCATATGCTAAATGCATCCGTGCTCCCTACGAAAGTGGCATTTACTATTTTTAATAATAATTTTAATTTTGCCTTTGCTCGAGGACTAGCAAAGATTAGGTTTGGGGGTGTGTTAATCTCTAAAAAGTATCACTTTTCACCCCTTAACCTGGCCTTTGATGGACCTCTGAGCCAATTAATAATGTATTTTTAGTTGTATTTTTGTAGAAAACAGGAAATAAGAACTTAATACTGCAATCCATCTTTTAAAGCCAATAAGAATGAATTTCATGCTAAGCTGTGGAGCTAAGTGAAGATCAGAGGATGCACCATGGTGGATCACACCATGTGTGCCATGTTGCATGCCTAAGTGGGCCCCAAAAGTTCCACATAAGAGAGGAAGGTGGACTCAGACAGAGAACATGGCTGCAGCATGCACTGCACGGCAGCAGATGACCAGAAATGAACTCTCGCACAATTGTTGCGAGGTTTAATTTATTCAGAGAATACCTCGCGCAGTCCTTGCACGGTTCAAAATTGTCAAATTCTTAGGCCCTCGCACAGACAACACCGCAAGAAATCGCATCACGAGCTGTTGATGATTTCTGGTAAGCTTACATTATTGGTTGGTGGTGAAAGTTATTTAAAAATCAAAGACAGAGTAAAACAAGGGGTGAATCCAACACAACTCAGAAGTCCTAGACCTGCAAGATACAGGGTCCTTTGTAGTAAGTTTTGATAAGTAAGAGTTTGTCCCACAGGGAAAGGTGATCTAGAGCTCCAAGGGAGCCATCTCTAGTAGTCCCACCAGATCTGTCTATAGATCTGGCAGTCTTAGAAGGAGGGGAGTTTAAGGTCACTTATTCTAAGTATTTTAATATCTAAACTACAGAAAGGGTTGAGAGGATGGCTGGAGTGTGGAAAATAAGTATAAAAAGGGTGAGAAGTACGTTATTGAGCCAAGGCCAGAGAAGTTTTGTAACTCAGATTCAGATCTGATGTTATAGAAATCCTGTCCAGAGGCTACATTATCACCACTAAGGAGAAAGGATCCAACCCATCACTCTGCCATGATTCCACCCTTAAGGCTATAACCTGTCCACTTAAATGGTCACAGATTATCCCATAGGGGAGCCACTATCCAGGGATGGGTCAAAACATAACAAGTAAATCATTGCAGGCACTATTTCATCTAGGCTACCAGCTCAAGAATCCATAGGGAACCTCAACCTCTAAAGTTCTATATGTGGGGCTAAGGCTGTAGGACCATGATAGCCCAGACACATAGAACCAGTAAGAGATTGAGTACAACCTTCGATCTAGCTATCCATTGCTTGAGCGAGGATACAATGGTCTAGTCACCAGCCTACAATCTCTATAACCAGATCAGATCCAACATCTGATGGCGGATCTATACAAATATAGGGGAGTCTGCCTCTCTCAGATAATCTCTCACGTGCTTTACAAGCTCAGGTGTAAAGAAGAAGGATCCATCTTGGATTGGTGGATTAGAATCACCTTAAGGCTATAATCTGTCCACTTAAATGGTCACAGACTATCCCAAAGGTTATCCTCCTCACGAAGCCCAAAACAAAATAAGAATATCGCTGCTACCACCATGCTCACAAGGCTACCAGCTCAAGCTCCCATGGGGATTTCAGATCTAGTGGGTCCTGTGGTGGGGCTAAGGCTGTAGGACCATGATAGTCCAGACACATAGGTCACTTGGATCTGAATGGCCCTTAGAATCAGTCCTCCATTTCTTTGAAACACAGTCAAAGCAATGGCGGATCACAAGGCAGCAGCCTTGCACAGAGCATCTCTCACACATAACCACCAATCCCACAAAGTACAGATCCTATTACAGAACTTCCATTGATCTAATTTAAAAACACATACAAAGGCATAGCTAGCAATGCTGGACTATGGAGAGAAGGAAAGAAAAAGAAAATTACTTACTGTTAAAAAGAAAGAGAAAAGAAAAAATGATCTGAGATGGGTTCCCAGATACCTAAATCTAAGCTAGGTATGGGTTTATATAGCAGTGGGATAGTGGCGCATTGGGGTTAGGAAACCCTAATTTTAACGATGCCACGTAGCCTAATAATGATCCTTGGATGCCTCGGGGCGCGTGCACTAAGATTTAAGCATGGGAGTGCATGCCCTAATCGCTGGAAATACCTAGAAGGTCCTCTGCTGAAGAGATGGAAGTTTAGGGTCAGAGCTTCGCTAGGTAGCTGTAGTTTCCCAGACTTGTCGCGTGGTAGCTCTTTGCTCTTCGCTAGGATGATTTGACACTGAAGCTTCAGCCGTCGCGAGGTTGCCTTAGTTTGCTCTTCAGGCAGTCGCGCGATAGAGAATTGCGCTCTCGCTGGATTGGGCTTCGCGAGGTTGAATAGAAAACACAGTCTCAAGTGTCGCGAGGTTGAAATTCAAGTAGTCGCGAGGTCGCTCGGTCTTCGCTGGGCTGATCTTCGCGAGAGTGAATTTGAGCAGCACGAGAACTTCGCGAGCACTTCTCTTTACTGGACTTCGCGAATTACCTCACGAGGCTCTACTGAGTTCTGAACTGTGCGAGGTTCTATGTCTCACTTGATCTTCACGAGGTTGGCTTTACCTTCGCCAGGATGTTTTCTTTCTTGAATGGCGCGAGAACTGCGCGAGGCGTTATTCTTCTTATGCTCTCTCTACTCAACCGTTCTCAGCGAACTACGCGAGATTGAGAGAGGTCTGCTTTGAACTGCGCGACACTGCGTGATGTGTTCTACTCTTGAGCTTCACGAGAGCTACGCGAGTTTGAGTTTCTGAAGCTCTTCAGTCACTCATCTGCGCGAGAGGTTGCTGTAAAGTCTTGGGAAGCTCAGTTGAACTGCGCGAGGCATATTTCTCCTGAATCCTCTAAAACTTGGGTTAGCTGTGCGAGGCTCATTTCAGGTCTGGATTCAAAGTTCATTCTTTTGAGGGATATCTGGTGCCAAAGCAGGCTCCTTAACAAGATTCCTGGCCTTATTTCTCTGTTGATTATTACCTACACAAAACACTTAACAAGACCTTATTAGGTGGCTAAGGGTCTAATCAAAGGTTAAGTTAAGGGGTGAAAAGTGGTACTTTTTAGGTCTTAACACACCCCCAAACCTAATCTTTGCTAGTCCCTTAGCAAAGCTACATTAAATCTACTCTAAAAATTAAATGCCACTTTCGTAGGGAGCACGGATACATTTGGATATGTACCAAGCCTTTTAAACCCCTAGGTGATCCCTAGTGGTGGAGTGAAGTCTCCTGAGGATTTTCAGTGAAGACATCTACAAACTTCTCAAATAAAATAGTTAACAAAAGTGCAATATCATCCAATGAGTAGTTAAGGAATCAGATTTAGTCTACTCTTGAATCAGTACACATAAAAGAAATTTAATTCATTGGTTGCACAGTAACTTAAACAACATAAACTCTCATGATTGCACAACATTTCCAAATAGTTTGCAATCACAGAAAACTGCACAAGTGTGTCAGCACTGAGCTTATCCTTATGTCAAAAATTAGGTTAAGGTCATACATAATGCATTCAAGTTTAGACCCAAAAGAAAACTTTGCAGGGCATACTCTCATAAAGGTTTGTTGAGGGGTTCATTTTCTTACAGGCTCAAGAGCAGTTACATCCCCCAAATGGGTTTGTAAGCATGAGCATAGGCAGAGTTCTGAAGTGCTGACATCATTTGTAGTTCGTCACCATAGATTGGATAATTCCTTATCTTCAGGTGATAACTCACTCATCTTTGGATCACAAGGGCTTTTAACTGGGCTGTAATGTGGCTTATGAGATAGGGTTAAAAAGAATGGAAGGTTGAAAAGGGGTTCCAATTTGAGAAATCAGTAGGTCACAGAGGTGGTTCATGACTTCACCTTCCATAATTCAGCTCCCTTCATCTTCTTTGAGATTTTTCGATTTGAAGTGATCAGTTTCTCTTCTTGATTTTGATTTTTCCAATGAAAGTTCCTCTTGACTTCTCCCTTATTTCTCTTCATTATTATTTTTGTTTCTTTTTACTGGAGTTTCCTTCTTTTTGTTTTGTTTTTGCTTTTCAGAAATGCTACCATGTTCTCAGTTACCATACTGCCAGATTTTTGAGATCCTTCTTCTCCATTCACCTAATGTTGACCATAGCTAGTCCATCTTCAACTCTTTCTCCTTTACCTTCTGAATTCTCAGAGTGAGGGTAGGTTGAATCAGGTTCATAGGTTCGGTTTACTGTGTGTATTTTGAAGAAATTTAGGATTTAAAGCTCAAAGGGGGGTATGGACAAGGGCAATTACTTTAGGATTGGTCTTTTTAGGCTCAAACTGTCCAAGAGAAGGCCTTGATCCTTTCCTAGGTCTCATGAGTACTGTCAGTTGTTTCAACTTGGAGTTACCTAACTTCTAATAAGCACAGTGACTCAGCCAATCCTTAGAACTAAAAGAAATGCCTTAGTTACTCCTCAAAGAATAGAAAAATTTTGTAGGCCCAATTCTCACTGGTTATGGTCATCCTTTGAACTTTCAAGTATGTCCTCACCTTTTTCTCTCTCTAATGATTCACTAAGTGCTGATACAAGTAGGTTTCCTTGGTGATATTATCATAGAAATGTGGAATATTAGAAGTTTATAATGTCCAAGGTTTGCATAAATTTTAAACTTCTTAATTTCATGATTCTTAAGTGAACAGAGGTCCATTTCCATATTGCTCAGATGAGTCTGCTGCACTTATGTTAGCTATTCCATTGGCAAGGTCTGCCTGGCACGCCCCCAAACCTATGAGGAGCAGTGTCCTCACTGGTTCAAAGGTGTCGGTGCAGCAGAGTTATTACAGAATAAAAGACAAGAACAAGAAATAAAGTAACCAACAACAGAAAACTGTACAACATATCAGAAAAGGGAGATATTATTAAAAAGAAAATTACAAAAATGGAGGAGGGAGAGGGAGAGAGATCAGGGGAGAGGGAGTTGAGAAGGTGGGGGAGGGGGTGGAGTAGGTGGGGAAGGGGGTGGACTGGAGGGGGCAGGGGATGGATCTGTCTTTAGCTTCTTCTTCTGCGGCTGAAGCTTTTCCTCCTCCTCCTTGGCAAGGATTTGCAGAACCTCCTCATATTCATCCCAGAGGGGTTGGAGGGGATCCAGCTCTTTAGGTGGCGACGGGTCCAGCCACATCGGGTAAAACTTGTTAGGCAGCTCATTTGGCTTGTCATCTGCCATGATTAGGATTAGGGAAGGACCGCTAGGGTGAGAGGAGATAGGATGCGATGAAGATGAACAGGGCCTCCCTGCGTATTTAAAGGCGAGGATGGTCGAAGATGAAACGGTTGAATAACATCCAAGTCGCCACAATTAATTGAGAGTGAGTTGGGAAACGTCAAGTCCCAGCAGTCAGCGTGGGAAATGACAAATGCATTAGACTCGCACAGCTGGATAAGGGAATCACGAGATATCAGAATCGCGCGATTATGGGAGTTAGAGCTGGAAGTGCGCGAGAGATTCTGCAGCATTAAAACTCGTGACAGCGAAAGAAATGGTCTATGCGAATTGCGCTAGTCTTCCCAAATCACAATTTGGAATGCGCGAGGGCCAAATCAGCAGTTCACAGAAGAAGAAGAAGAAATCATACCACATAACCCCTAAGGTAGAAACAAAAGTAGTATAGTACAATATGGACACAACTGCGGGTCAGGTAGAGGTAGGGGTCTCATGAAAATGAATAGTGCACATAGGCTCTGCAGGTCGTTCAATGCAAGGCTTAAGCCTCTGACCATTCACTTTGAAGGTCCTCCCAAATTTGGGATCCTTGACTTTCACAGCAGCAGATGGGGAAACATTCACGACAACATAGGGACCATCCCATCTGGATTTTAATTTGCCAGGAAAAAAATTTAGTTTGGAGTTGAATAACCAAACCTTACCACTTGGTTCGAGGCTTTTTCTCAGCAGGCCCTTGTCGAAGAAAGCTTTAGCCCGTTCCTTGTAGATCCTGGCATTGGTGTAAGCATCCATCCTCAGCTCATCCAATTTCGATTGTTGTAATGACCTGTGTTGACCAGCAGAAGTTAGGTCCATGTTCAAGTTCTTAATGGCCCAATAGGCCCTGTGTTCTAACTCTATTGGGAGATTGCAGGCCTTGCCATAGACTAGTCTGAATGGGGACATTCCAATGGGAGTCTTATAGGCAGTCCTATAGACCCACAGTGCATCATCCAGTTTCTCAGCCCAATCTTTCCTGTCAGTCTTAACTGTTTTCTCAAGGATGTGCTTGATCTCCCTATTGGAAATTTCAACTTGCCCACTTATTTGTGGGTGGTAGGGAGTAGCAATCCTATGGGTCATAGAATATTTCTTGAGCAAGCTCTCGAAATTCCTGTTGCAGAAATGGCTACCCCCATCACTGATAATAGCTCTAGGGGTTCCAAATCTTGAGAAAATGTTGTGCTTTACGAATTTGAGGACCACCTGGTTATCATTGGTTCTTGTGGCAATGGCTTCTATCCATTTGGAAACATAGTCCACTCCCACTAAGATGAAGTGGTAACCATTCGAGGGGGGAAAGGTGTTGTTGCCTCTAAGTGTGCATGATTTATTTGTGTTTTGAAAACAGATTTACAACTGCTAAGTTATAATGAATCTGGAACATTAAAAAGAGTAAGGAATATCAGCACAGAGAGAAGTGAATTAGCCTGCAAGATCAGGGCCAATTGTAGCAAGTTTTAAATGTACGTGAGTAAAAGATCGTCCACAGAGAATTTGTTTAAAATGCAAGATAAACCTCCAGATCTGAGCTACCAGATTTGGCCTCTTATCCTATCTAGAAAGCACATAAGATGGGAGGTTGAATTTGTCACATTAACTAAATGATAAAAGTAAAAGTTAAACTAAGTGATCCAGATCTGAGTTGGGGGAATTTTGAGGTAAACTTATAAAAAATGGAGAAATAATATCTTACTTTGATTTGGTCCTTGAAACACAATGAGAATGACTGCAGATCAAAAGAGAAATGATTCAATCTTCATCTGGCTACAAGCACAGATGTAAGAGAAATAAATCTAACTCAAGGATTAGGTTTAGGCTTATGGCTATGGTCTGTCCACTTTAATGGCCACAAATCATCCAATAGTCTTTAATCTGAACCCTTAATTTAGAACAAGAAACATCACTACAAATGCTGTGAGAGATTAGGTTACAAACACTAATTCTCACAAGATTAATGAATCAAGGGAAATTGCATGAAAAACAGTAAATCTAAAGGAGTCTAATGCAATAAGGAGATCAGAGGGAACCCTTAACATGAGTCCAATTGAGAATGTACGGTTTACAACAACCTCTTCAAATTCACCATTATAATTACAGAGCACAGCTTAAACAGCTCTCAGATTTGTAGTCTTGAATACAACTCTCTTTTGAATTACAGAAGTATCTCATAGCTCTCAATTGCAAGTAAAAGTGAGGCTATTACAGGGATTTTAGACAAACTAGCTGATTTGGAAATGGGGGAATAGGAATGAAACTCAAAATCTGGATACCCAAATTGGGCAAATGGTTCATCTATTTATAGTTTTCCCCAAGTCTAGCTCAGATGTGTATTGACCAATCAGAAGTGCTCAGATCTGTATCAACCAATGGTAGTTGTGCACAAGGATCCAGATCTATTCTGGCCAATCAGAGTTGCTCGATCAGGTTCAGCCAATCAGGCGACATAAGCATCAATTCTGTTATACATTTTGAAAATCTGTTAGAGCTTCTAGAAGTTCCCGCCAAGTTATTTCATCTCTGGGTGCTCACATGGGGTGGAATATGCCTTCGCTTCATGCTTAGAATCTTCTGGAATGTCCCTAGGTTTTTAAATGCATTGGG
This sequence comes from Chloranthus sessilifolius, assembly GCA_021018995.1. Taxonomy (NCBI): domain Eukaryota; kingdom Viridiplantae; phylum Streptophyta; class Magnoliopsida; order Chloranthales; family Chloranthaceae; genus Chloranthus; species Chloranthus sessilifolius. The sequence goes on along the minus strand of CM037594.1, from coordinate 85,197,204 downwards.
ATGCATGAAAAAGATTACTGAATTACCCTTGCAAACGCTGGGAATCTCCAGAATACCATTTCGCATAGTTTAGGGGACTTTTCGCAGAGTGCTGTAACTCCTGAAGCTCTTTTCGCAACGCTCAGGTTCTTTTCGAAAGGAGTTCTCTTCTTTTCAAAAAGGTCAATCATCTCTTCGAAGAGTTCAGGTGCTCTTCGAAAACTAAGCCTGGAGTTTTTAGTTCTTTTCGTAGAGTTCAGGTTCTTTTCGAAAAGCACTCTGTAGTGCATTTTTCTGTTCGAATTGCTCCACACTTCTTTTCTGGGTTGAGACCAGGTCTTTGCCTCTTCAGTTCAGACCTTTTAACAGCTAGTGAGGTTGTCCCTTCTCTTTCTTCCATTGGATCGACATGGATTATCATCTTTTTGGCACTTTTAAGCTGCTTTCATGGTTAAGCCTATCTTTATTGTTAGCTGTAACACAAACACTTAAAACACTTATTTAGTTCTCTCAAAGGTCTATCAAGACCTAGGTTAAGGGGTGAAAAGTGGTATTTTCCAGTTCTCAACAAAAGGGGCCCATGAAGTCTATTCCCCATACGTCAAACAGTTCTACAACAAGGATGGGCTGTAAGGGCATTGAATTTCTTTTGGATAGCCCTCCTAATTTCTGACATGTCTCACATGCCTTGCAGTGTGTATATGCATCCTTGAATAAGGATGGCCAGTAAAAACCACACTGCAGGACCTTGTCAGCAGTTTTCTCCCACTAAAGTGGCCTCCACAGGCATTTTCATGGCACATGGCCAGAATACTGGGGATATCACTTTCGGGAACACATCTTCGGATGATCTGGTCGGCACAGTACTTGTATAGGCAAGGTTCCTCCCAGAAAAAATACTTGACCCGTGAGAAGAACAGGTCTTTATCCATTTTGGTCCAGTGGGGAGGAATCTTTCCTATAACTAGATAATTGACAATGTGTGCAAACCAAGGGACTAAGGAGTGGATGGCAAATAATTGCTCATCAGGGAAGGCATCATTTGTAGGGCCATCCAGGCATTTCTCCAAGATAATTCTGGACAAGTGGTCAGCCACCACATTCTCCACACCCTTTTTGTCCTTGATTTCGATGTCAAACTCCTGTAGCAGGAGTATCCATCTAATCAGCCTAGGCTTAGCATCTCTCTTGGACAATAGGTACTTCAATGCCGAATGGTCAGTGAAGATCACAGTTTTAGATCCTAGTAGGTAGGCTCTAAATTTGTCAACAGCGTAAACCACTGCTAGAAGCTCTTTCTCAGTTGTGGTATAGTTCAGCTGAGCTTCAGCAAGTGATTTACTGCTATAAGCAATGACCACAGGCAGTTTATCTTTTCTTTGGCCCAACACAACACCTAATGCCAGGTCTGATGCATCACACATCAGCTCAAAAGGCAGGGTATAGTCCGGTGTTTTGCGAGTAGGTGAGGTGAGGCATATTTTCAATGTTTCAAAAGCCTTGGACATTGACAAAAAGTTAAAGGGACATCTGACAGGCGGTGGCACAATGGCTTAGCAATTTTGCTGAAGTCCTTAATGAACCTCCTGTAAAATCCTGCATGCCCTAGGAAGGATCTGATTTGCTTGACTATTTTTGGAGGGGGCAAATTGGTAATGAGGTCCACTTTGGCTTTGTCTACCTCAAGCCCTTCTTTAGAGACTATATGGCCCAACACAATGCCTTGTGTTACCATGAAGTGGCTCTTTTCCCAGCTTAAAACCAAATTGGTTTCCTCACATCTTTGCAAAACTAGGCTGAGGTGCTGTAGACACTGGCCAAAGCTGTCCCCATAGACAGAAAAGTCATCCATAAAAATCTCCAAAAACTTGTTAATCATGTCAGAGAATATGGCATACATACACCTCTGGAAAGTGGCTGGCGCATTACAGAGTCCAAAAGGCATCATTCTGTAAGCGAAGGGATTTGGTTGTACCCTGAGTCCAAAAGGACAGGTAAAGGTGGTTTTCTCTTGGTCTTGAGGATGCACAGGGATTTGGTTGTACCCTGAGTACCCATCAAGAAAATAGTAAAAAGCTTTTCCAGCCAATTTGTCCAGAATTTGATCAGTGAAGGGGAGAGGGAAATGGTCCTTTCTAGTTTTAGAGTTGAGCTTCCTATAATCAATACACACTCTCTAGCCAGTGGTTGCCCTGGCTGGCCTCAACTCTCCAGTTTCAGTCTTAATCACTGTTATGACAGATTTCTTGGGCACCACTTAGATAGGTGCCACCCAATGAGAATCAGAGATGGGGTAAATCACCTCTGCATCTAGCAATTTAATGATTTCCTTAAGGACCACTTCCTGCATGTGAGGATTTAACTTCCTCTGCATTTCCCTGGAGGGTAGTGCTCCCTCCTCAAGATGAATCCTATGCATGCAGATTGATGCATCAATTCCTCCCAGATCGGCAATGGTCCAACCAATTGCCTTCTTGTGCTTCCTCAAAACTGTGAGTAATTCCTCTTCCTGCTCATTGGTAAGGGAGGAAGAGATAATCACAGGAAGCTTATCACCTTTCTCAAGGAAAGCATATTTTAATATTTCTGGAAGCTTCTTGAGTTCCAAATCAGGGGCCTGTTGGGTGGATGGCAAAATTGGTGCATTGGAGGTTGGAGGAAGAGGTATCAATGTAGGTTTCCAACTGGAATGCTGCACTGAGCCCACAGAAGACTTCAATATGGTCATGTATTTTGATCTCCCATCTGAGCCCTTTTCCTCTGCCATGTCTCAAATTTTAACTAAATTCCTGACAATGTTGCCCCACTCCAACAGAGTGGGCAATTCCTCTTCCACAATTTCCTCTAGTACATCCACTGCGAAGCTCTCCTCATTGTCCATCTGAGGGTACTTTGCACTGTTGTACACATTCATATCAACTTTCATATGTCCAAAAGTTACCTCCATTATTCCAGACCTGCATTGAATGCATGCATTGGTAGTGGCCAAGAAAGGCCTGCCCAGTATAGCAGGTATGGGGTTTGGGCTAGTGCTGCAGCCCATGTCCAAAACTAAGAAGTCAGCAGGGTAGAAAAACTTATCCACACCTACTAAGACATCCTCAACCATTCCCAGAGGTCTCCTCTCAGACCTATCAGCCATCATCAGCACAATGGGGGTATCCTTCAGCTCCCCTAAACCTAGTTGTAGATATACACTGTATGGCAACAGGTTAACACTGGCTCCAAGGTCTAAAAGGGCTTTTCCAATTATATGGTCTCCAATTAAGCAGGGAATAGTGGGTATCCCTAGATCTTGCAACTTTTCAGGCATTGATATGTTAAATACAAAATTCACTATATCAGTTGCAAAGACCTTCTTGGACACATGGCCTCTAGCCTTTCTCTTTTGGGTACAGAGGTCTTTCAGGAACTTTGCATAGGCCGGGACTTGTTTAATTGCCTTAAGCAGGGGTAAATTGAATTTTACTTGCCTGAAGGTCTCCATCATTTCCTCCATCTAGGCATTCCATTTATCAAAAGGGAGAGGACCATTCAAAGCCTGAGGAAATGGCAGCTGAGGTTCTACTGGAACCTCAGCTGCCAGCCCATGACTAAACTTCTATTTCTTTCTTTTTTCATGTTTTGCTCTCTGCTGCGGCTCAACTACAACCTCATTATTTTTCTCCTGCTGCAAGGTGGCAGGCACTTCTTGGCTTTGTGGTCCCACAACTTCTCTATCGTGATCATTTGCATCAGCTGTGGAAATTGCCTCAGCTGATCTGTTACCCACCTGGTTGTTTACCAGCCTGCCAGACCTTAGGGTAGTGACAACATTGGTATCCTCAAACTTTGAGGAAGCTTCCTCAATTAAAAACTGACCCTTGGGGTTAGCAATTGGCTGGCAGGGCAATCTGCCTTCATCTCTCCTAGCCAAGGTTTTTGACATTTGGCTCAGTTGCTCTTCCATTTTCTGAAGGCTCTGACCATGAGAGTCCATAGTCTGAGCCAAGGAACCTAAGTTTTGCAATGAAGTCAAGACTTGGTCTTCAAAAGAAACATTTCTAGGCTGAGAAGGGGGTAAGACCAACTGATTTTGCTGCTGATGGGGCTGCTGATGGTGTTGAAGGTAGACCTAGGGGCATTCCCTTGATTGAACTGCTGCTGTGGCCTTTGTGGTAAGGCCAACATCTGCTGGGGCTGCATGTAGTTTTCTTGCTTCCACCTCAGATTTGGGTGGTCTCTCCATTGGTAACCAACATTTTGGTGCTGGTATCCATATGGCTGCCTATTGTAGCCCCCAGATTGTTGCTGGCCATAAGATTGAGCAGCAGCAGCATGTTTCAACATCAATTCAGGAAATTGCCCTGCAAATGGACATTCCTCCACTGTGTGCTGTGGGGACTATCATATCAGACATGCCTCAGCCACATGAGCAGCCCTTCTGGGTTGCATCATAGTCAATAATTTATCAAACTTCATAGAGAGGTTTGCCATCTGCAGCTGCAGGTCATTGTTCCCAGACACCTCATAAACTTTTCCTCTTGATCCAGCAGCAGGCACCACCTTTGGCTCACATTCTTGACTAGTTCTTGCCAGGGATGTCTTTTGAAAAGTATTCTCACTAATCACCTCAAACAGTTCCCATGCCTCCTCAGCAATTTTGTGCATGTAGGATCCACCACAAGAGGCATCGACCATATCTCTATTTTTCTCATCAATCCCATTGTAGAAGCTTTGTGCAAGCTGCCACTCAGGGATCTTGTGGTGGGGGCATTGTTTGAGCATCTCTTTAAACCTATCCCAGGACTGGTTAAAATCCTCAGTTGGGGATTGAGCAAATGCAAGAATCTCCTTCCTCAACTGGCTAGTTTTGGTCTCAGGGAAGAACTTGGTTAGGAATCTGGTCTGCACGTCTTTCCATGAAGCAATGCTATTATTGGGAAGAGTGGTCAGCCAGGTACTGGCCCTATCCTTCAGAGAGAAGGGAAAGAGTCTGAGCCCAGTAGCCTCAGGTCCCAAACCAGTGAGGGTTCTGGGCTGTTCTTCACCCATAATTGCTGTCACAAATTCACTTGGGGGCTCTCCTGTGGTGTGCCTGTCTCTTCTAAGTCTCCTTCCCCTTTCTAACTCAGGGTTAAGAGGCTCTAAAGCAGGGCTGACGGATCTCCTCCCTAGCATACAAGCACACCAACAGCAAGGAAAGCTTCTTGCAAGTACATCGCAAAAGAATGATTGTACACTAACAAATTTATCGAACTAGTTTACAGCTATTCAAAGAATACATTTAAACTATCCTAGATACTGCTAAATTTTTTTTTTTAAGAAAGATAGACAGAGCTTTAAAAGTCAGAGAGTTAGCAAACAGAGGTAGCTAAGCTCCAATTGCAGTCCAACTATCCTTCACTGCTGCTGTCTAGATCTACAAGAAAGGTTCAAAATTATGTCAGCAGTATCAATTATTCACATGTGCAAAGAATACTAAGAATACAAAAACTAAGGGTCTACTAATAGATCATCTTTCCCCGGCAACGGCGCCAAAAACTTGTTGATGACTTCTAGTATGCTTACATTATTGGTTGGTGGTAAAAGTTATTTAAAAATCAAAGACAGAGTAAAACAGGGGGTGAATCCAGCACAACTCAGAAGTCCTAGACCTGCAAGATACAGGGTCCTTTGTAGCAAGTTTTGATAAGTAAGAGTTTGTCCCACAGGGAAAGGTGATCTAGAGCTCCAAGGGAGCCATCTCTAGTAGTCCCTCCAGATCTGTCTACAGATCTGGCAGTCCTAGAAGGAGGGGAGTTTAAGGTCACTTATTCTAAGTATTTTAATATCTAAACTACAGAAAGGGTTGAGAGGATGGATGGAGTGTGGAAAATAAGTATAAAAAGGGTGAGAAGTACATTATTGAGCCAAGGTCAGAGAAGTTTTGTAAATCAGATTCAGATCTGATGTTATAAAAATCCTATCCAGAGGCTACATTATCACCACTGAGGAGAAAGGATCCAACCCATCCCTCTGCCATGATTCCACCCTTAAGGCTATAACCTGTCCACTTAAATGGTCACAGATTATCCCATAGGGGAGCCACTATCCAGGGATGGGTCAAAACATAACAAGTAAAGCATTGCAGTAACTATTTCATCCAGGCTACCAGCTCAAGAATCCATAGGGAACCTCAACCTCTAAAGTACTATATGTGGGGCTAAGGCTGTAGGACCATGATAGCCCAGACACATAGAACCAGCAAGAGATTGAGTACAACCTTCGATCTAGCTGTCCATTGCTTGAGCGAGGCTACAATGGTCCAGTCACCAGCCTACAATCTCTACAACCAGATCAGATCCAACATCTGATGGCAGATCTATACAAATATAGGGGAGTCTGTCTCTGTACAATCTCTCACCAGGCTTCTACAAACTCAGGTGTAAAGAAGAAGGATCCATCTTGGATCGGTGGATTAGAATCACCTTAAGGCTATAATCTATCCACTTAAATGGTCACAGACTATCCTAGAGGTTATCCTCCTCATGGAGCCCAAAACAAAACAAGAATATCACTGTTACCACCATGCTCACAAGGCTACCAGCTCAAGCTCCCATGGGGATTTCAGATCTAGTGGGTCCTGTGGTGGGGCTAAGGCTGTAGGACCATAATAGCCCAGACACACAGGTCACTTGGATTTGAATGGCCCTTAGAATCAGTCCTCCATTGCTTTAAAACACAGCCAAAGTAATGGCAGATCACAAGGCAGTAGCCTTGCACAGAGCATCTCACACATAACCACCAATCCCACAAAGTACAGATCCTATTATAGAACTTCCATTGATCTAATTCAAAAACACATACAAAGGCATAGCCAGCAAGTGCTGGACTATGGAGAGAAGGAAAGAAAAAGAAAATTACTTACTGCTAAAAAGAAAGAGAAAAGAAAAAATGATCTGAGATGGGTTCCCAGATACCTAAACCTAAGCTAGGTATGGGTTTATATAGCAGTGGGGTGGCGGCGCATTGGGGTTAGGAAACCTTAATTTTAACGATGCCACGTGGCCTAATAATGATCCTTAGATGCCTCGGGGTGTGTGCACAGAGATTTAAGCATGGGAGTGCGTGTTGAGAACTGGAAAATACCATTTTTCACCCCTTAATCTGGGCCTTGATAGACCCTTGAGAGAACTAAATAAGTATTTGAAGTGCCTATGTTGCAGCTAACAATAAAGACATGCTTAACCATAAAAGCAGCTCAAAAGTGCCAAAAAGATGACAATCCATGTCAGTCCAAAGGAAGGAAGTGAAGAAACAACCTCATCAGCTGTGGAAAGGTCTAAATAGAAGAGGCAAAGACCTGTAAGAGAAGCAGGGAACATTTCGAACAGAGAAATGCACTACAGAGTTCTTTTCGCAAAGAACTTGCACTTTTCGTAAAGAACCTTGAACTTTGCGGAAAGAAGAAAGCACTCCCCGAAAAGAAGATTAAACTTTGCGAACAGAGCTTCAGAAGTCATTGAACTTTGCGAAAAGGCCTCTAAACTCTGCGAAAAGGACTAAAACTCCAGGTGTAGCTTTCGAAGAGCATCTGAACTCCTCGAAAAGAAGATTGAACTTTGCGAACAGAGCTTCAGAAGTCATTGAACTTTGTGAAAAGGCCCCTGAACTCTGCGAAAAGGTATACGGAGATTTGCGACTTTAACAAGGGCAATTCGATGTCTGCTACACGTGCCCCAATGCATTGAAAAGCCCAGAGACATTCCGGAAGATTCTGAGCACGAACCAAAGGCATATTCCACCCCATGTGAACACCCAAAGATGAAATTACTTGGCGGGAACTTCTAGAAACTCTAACAAACTTTCAAAATGCATAACAGAATTGATGCCTCTATTTCCTGATTGGTCATCAGATCAAGCGACGATGTAATGATCTGGATCCTAGTGCTCGACTCCTATTGGTTGATACAGATCTATCCAATTCTGATTGGTTGATACACATTTGAGCTGGCTTAGGGAAAACTATAAATAGACGAACCATTTGCCCAATTTGGGTATCCAGATTTTAGAGTTTTCATCTCTGTTTCCCTCATTCCGGTCAGATAGCTTATCTGAACCCCCTGTAATCCCTTCTTGTAGTTTACCTTTGAGAGCCATTGTGAGTGATTTGTACTTCCAAGTTCGGATTCAAGATGTAAGTCCGAGGGCTCTCTAAGAAGCCGTGCTCTGTAATTGTAATTTTGGATTTTAAAAAGGTTGTTTGTAATTTGTGTCTTCTCCATTGGAGTCATGTCGAGGTTACGAATGTTCACCTTAGTGCATTAGACTTCTTTAGATTCACTCATCCGCATGCAACTTCCTTAATTTCATCAATGCGAATTAGCGTTGGTAACCTAATTCTAGCAAAGACATTTGATGATGTTCATGTTACGAACTAAAGAATAGGCCACAACTATTGGATGATCTGTGACCATTTAAGTGGACAGATCATAGCCATAAGTCGAAACCTATTCCTTAATTCGGATTTATTTCTCTTACATCTGTGCTGGTAGCCAGATGAAGATTGAATCTGCTCTGTTGAACTACAGATTCTCCATTAAAATTCAGAGGCTAAAGTACATGAAGCTATTGTTTCTGCATTTGTCTTATTTTAAACATCTCCCCAACTCGGATCTGGATCATGTAGTTAAGTTTTTTCTTTATTTGCTTATAGTTAAATGTGACACAATCCAACACTCTCTTTTATCTATTCTTTTTTTTAGATAATTATAGAGCCAGATCTGGTAGCACAGATCTGGAGGTTTATCTCTCAGTTTAGACAAAATTCTCTGTGGACGATCTTGAAATACTTACTTTTAAAACTTGCTACAATTGGCCCTGATCTTGCAGGCCAGTGTTAGCCCCAATGTGCTGATATCCCTTTCATAAGTTAACATCCATATAACCTAGCATTCTTTAATTCTTTAATTTTTGATTCATAATGCACACAATTATGGCACACTTGGAGCGACATCAAGTTTTTGGCGCCGTTGCCGGGGAATAGATTTTAAAATTGGTAGACCTAAGTTTTTCTATTTTGTAGATTTGATTTTTATTTTAATTTTTGCTTTAAACCTGCACTTTGCATTCCAAGTGCTTGATTAAATGTCTCTGACGGTTTTGTATAGAAAACCTATTTCTTTGCAATGAGAATTTTTATTTTTTATTTTTTTGAGTTTTTATTCTTTGCCTTCTAGTTATTTGAATACATGCTCCTGCCACTCTTTTATCTTTTTGTCAAATTTGGGCGTGCTGAGTTTTTCTTTTATTTTTGTCAATACTTGAATAAGGTGCTGCGGGTTTTGGATGTTTGCGGATCTGGGCGTAGTCCAACAAGGAGCTTCGGACCAAAAGTGGAGCAGATCCGCTTGAGTTTGCATCCTTCTCCTTTGTATTCATTTTCTATTTTTAAATTCTTGAGAACCAGCAATTCTCATGTGTTTAATGTTTGTTTTGATTATAATTTACGCATCTTTTAGGCATGCTGATTTTTTATTTTTTACAAAACCAAATACAAAATAAAAGAAGTGAAAACACAAATAGAAAATCGAGTTGTTTCTCATTATTTTCAGCGATAGTAAATAAGGGCTCTTGTTGAGCAGTGATCAAAACAAGTAAAAAAATAATAATAATAAAAATAGAAAATTATAAAAACAATATAGATATCTTAGGATGAACATTTTTCTCCATTTGCATCCACTTTTCTCATCTGGACTCTTGAGATCATTTTTTTTTTTTTGTAGGAATCATGTAGGATAATGAGTAGTGAATCATAGGCTTTTGAATATTCAATGGACCCACTAATTTTATTTTCCTTGAGATTTCTTCATCATAAAGGGTCTTAGCGTGTGTGAACCCTGTTTTAATATGTGCTCCCATGCTTCATTATTTTTTTTTCATACACATCATCAACAAAGGGGTCAATCTTGTGAATTTTGTTTTTCATTGTATTCCTGCTAATGATTTTTATTATTACTTTGATTCATAAGTATCTCAGGCTTTTGGGTTTGTTTCTTTGGGCTTAGGATACATCATTTGGCATTAGATTTTCTGTTTTAGGAATTTTAGTTTCAAATTCTGTTTTTAGATCGCTGATTTTTTTTCTCTCTTAGGTTAATTTGTCCTCGTTTTACTGATTGTCGTCATTTTTCTGTGAGTATAGTTAGTTTATAACTTTGTTTTCCTATTTTGCATTCACAAATTCAGTTTTTGTATCAACACTTTTCTTTTTCTTTTTTAACTTTGTATTCAGTCCCTTACCTTGCTTTTACTATTTCTCTGTTATTAGCATTAGTTTCCTTTCATTTGCATAGTAATCCTTCTATTTGTTAGATTTTATTTAGCAGTTCTAGCATTGTTTTGTTGATTTTTCTTGCATTTGTATATCCTGTTTTCCATTTCCTTGCTCATATCTTGATTTACATTTTTATTTTGCATATAGTTTAGATTTTTCTGTTCTTAGTTTTTCTTTCTTCTTTTACCTACGCCCTAGTCTCTCATTGTCTAGAACATTGAGGACAATGTTCATCTTAGGTTTGGGGGTATGGCGGGTATGCCAATGAAATAAGTTAATGCTTGATGCGACTTATGACCAGAATTTTTGAAAATGAAGTAATTTCACATTGTTGTTTTGAAAATGAGGAAGTTAAAACTTTTAAAATTAATTTCTAGTGTAATTCTAATACTTTCATGAAGTGAAGGTCGAAAATTTCTAAAAAAAAATAAAATAAAAAAATTGATGTTTTAGTAAACCTAAAATGAGAGAAAGCAGGATGATATACCTCAGAATTTGATAGAAAACCACACCCAGTGAGATTTGGACTGAAATGTATTCTTTGGAGGTATAAATTGGCGTTTTTACGCTCTAGGAATGTTTGAACACCTTGTTTTCACTAGAAGTTACACATATCCAAGTTAAAATATCTTGACAAGAATCATGATATTAAAGACATGATGTAAGGCCTCCTTTTGGAGATTTGAACTTAAAACCCAACCTTTTCAAAGCGCCTTGATACACACCAATTGAGCTTTATAAATCCAAGATTTCTTTGAAACCTCATCAACCTCATTTAGCCTAACCCTCACTCGAGAATTCGTAAGGTAAAGGAAAGAAAGTCAAGAAAGGTGAGTTGGGTAGCTTTGGTAAAAGAAAAGAAAATAATTGAAGGCAATGATGTATCAGAAGAAATGTGGCATTCCGGTCCAATGTTGATTTGAAAAAAAAAAAAAAAAGAAAAGAAAAGGAGAAGGCATTTCATTGGAAGTTTGAAAAGAAAGAGAAAAGATGGCCACTTTGGCTCAAAATTCAAAGAAGAAGATGAAATTAGTCTTGAATTGAAGAAGGTGTGTCTATCACCTCCTTACCTTGTGATTTCTCAATTTTGAACTCCATTCCACCTTTATTCTTGATAAATTTCACCCATAAGCCACATTACAACCCAAGTTAAAGTCCTCATTGATCGTTGATGGATTGAGTCACATGGAGATAAGGATTTGTGTAATCTATGGTGAAAAAGTAGTAAATTCAGGCTGAAAAGCAATGCCTATGCTCCTTACAATCCTATTTGAGGACTGTAATTGCTCTTGAGTGTGAAATAGTGCAACCCTCATATTTACATGGTGAGTGAAAACCACGGTGAGAGTTGAGTTTGAAATCAAATTATTTGGGGTAACATCAAAAGAATTCTCAAATAGAAGGCAAGCTTTTCATTAATTTTTCTTGTAAAAACTTTTGACACTAAGCGAGTGAATGGTAAAGGAATTACTGAGAATTTTAGTTTTGAACTGATGTTTTCTTGAAAATCTTCTTACAACTTTGTTGATGCAGATGTGAATAATCGATTCGATAAAAGTTTGCTTTAATGAATGCATTGATCTTAAGCGATTTATTGGAGAAGTTTGTGGGTACCTTCTTGAAAACCCTCAGGAGACTTCACTCCTCCACTAGGGATCACCTAGGGGTTTAAAAGGCTTGTTGCATATGCTAATTGCAATTGTGCTCCCTACAAAAATGGCTTTTCATTCTATTTTTATATTTTGTCTTTGCTCAGGGACTACCAAAGCTTTGGTTTGCGGGTGTGTTGAGATCTGGAAAATACCATTTTCACCTTAACTGGGCCTTGATAGACCCTTGAGAGAACTAAATAAGTATTTTAAGTGCCTATGTTGCGCTAACAATAAAGACATGCTTAACCATAAAAGCGGCTCAAAAGTGCCAAAAGATGACAATCCATGTCAAAGGAAGGAAGTGAAGAAACAACCTCATCACCGTGGAAAGGTCTAAATAGAAGAGGCAAAGACACAGAGAGAAGCGGGGAACATTTCAACGAAATGCAGACTCTGAGTTCTTTCAAGAAGAACTTGCACTTTTCGTAAAGAACCTTGAACTTTGCGAAAAGAAGAAAACACTCCTCGAAAAGAAGATTAAACTTTGCGAACAGAGCTTCAGAAGTCATTGAACTTTGCGAAAAGGCCCCTAAACTCTGCGAAAAGGACTAAAACTCCAGGTGTAGCTTTCGAAGAGCATCTGAACTCCTCGAAAAGAAGATTGAACTTTGCGAACAGAGTTTCAGAAGTCATTGAACTTTGCGAAAAGGCCCCTGAACTCTGCGAAAAGGTATTCTGGAGATTCGCAGCTTTAACAAGGGCAATTCAGTAATCTGCTACACGCGCCCCAATGCATTGAAAAGCCCAGAGACATTCCGGAAGATTCTGAGCACGAACCAAAGGCATATTCCACCCCATGTGAACACCCAAAGATGAAATTACTTGGCGGGAACTTCTAGAAACTCTAACAAACTTTCAAAATGCATAACAGAATTGATGCCTCTGTTTCTCGATTGGTCATGCACTGATCAGCCGATTGGCCGTAACAGATCTGGATCCTAGTGCTCAATTCCTATTGGTTGATACAGCATCTATCCAATTGATTGGTTGATACACATTTGAGTGGCTTAGGAAAACTATAAATAGACGAACCATTTGCCCAATTTGGGTATCCATTTTAGAGTTTTCATCTCTGTTTCCCTCATTCCTACGGATAGCTTATCTGAACCCCCTGTAACCCCTTCTTGTAGTTTACCCTTGAGAGCCATTGTGAGTGATTTGTACATCCAAGTTCGGATTCAAGACTGTAAGCCTGAGGGCCCTCTAAGAAGCCGTGCTCTGTAATTGTAATTTTGGATTTAAAAAGGTTGCTGTAATTTGTGTCTTCTCCATTGGAGTCATGTCGAGGGTTCAATGTTCACCTTAGTGCATTAGACTTCTTTAGATTCACTCATCCGCATGTAACTTCCCTTAATTCATCACCTATGCGAATTAGCGTTGGTAACCTAATTCTAGCGATTCTGATGATGTTCATGTACGAACTAAAGAATAGGCCACAACTATTGGATGATCTGCGACCATTTAAGTGATGATCATAGCCATAAGTCTAAACCTATTCCTTAATTCGGATTTATTTCTCTTACATCTGTCTTTGGTAGCCGAGATGAAGATTGAATCTGCCTGTTGAACTACTGATTCTCCATTAAAATTGAGGCTAAAGTACATGAAGCTATTATTTCTGCATTTGTCTTATTTTAAACATCTCCCCAACTCGGATCTGGATCATGTAGTTAGTTCTTTTCTTTATTTGCTTATAGTTAAATGTGACACAATCCAACACTCTCTTTTATCTATTCTTTTTTTTAGATAATTATAGAGCCAGATCTGGTAGCACAGATCTGGAGGTTTATCTCTCAGTTTAGACAAAATTCTCTGTGGACGATCTTGAAATACTTACTTTTAAAACTTGCTACAATTGGCCCTGATCTTGCAGGCCAGTGTTAGCCCCAATGTGCTGATATCCCTTTCATAAGTTAACATCCATATAACCTAGCATTCTTTAATTCTTTAATTTTTGATTCATAATGCACACAATTATGGCACACTTGGAGCGACAACAGTGCGTGCCCTAATCGCTGGAAATACCCAGAAGGTCCTCTGCTGAAGAGATGGAAGTTTAGGGTTAGAGCTTTACTAGGTAGCTGTAGTTTCCCAGACTTGTCGCATGGTAGCTCTTTGCTCTTCGCTAGGATGATTTGATACTGAAGCTTCAGTAGTCGCGAGGTTGCCTTGGTTTGCTCTTCAGGCAGTCGCGCGGTAGAGAATTGTGCTCTCGCTGGATTGGGCTTCGCGAGGTTGAATAAAAAACACAGTCTCAAGTGTCGTGGGGTTGAAATTCAAGCAGTCGCGAGGTCGCTCGGTCTTCGCTGGGCTGATCTTCGCGAGAGTGAATTTGAGCAGCGCGAGAACTTCGCGAGCACTTCTCTTTAATGGACTTTGCGAGGCTCTACTGAGTTCTGAACTACGTGAGGTTCTATGTCTCACTTGATCTTTGTGAGGTTGGCTTTGCCTTCACCAGGATGTTTTCTTCTGATGCTCTCTCTCCTCAGCCGTTTTGAGTGAATTGCGTGAGATTGAGAGAGGTCTGCTTTGAATTGTGTGACACTGTGCGATGTGTTCTACTCTTGAGCTTTGCGAGAGCTGCGCGAGTTTGAGTTTCTGAAGCTCTTCAGTCACTCATCTGCGTGAGAGGTTGCTATAAAGTCTTGGGAAGCTCAGTTGAATTGTGCGAGGCATATTTCTCCTAAAACCTCGAAAGCTTGGGTCAGCTATGCAAGGCTCATTTTAGGTCTAGATTCAGAGTTCATTCTTCTGAGTGATATTTGGTGCTAAAGTAGGCTGCTTAACAGGATTCCTGGCCTTATTTCACTACTGATTATTACCTACACAAAACACTTAACAAGAACTTATTAGGTGGCTAAGGGTCTAATCAAAGGTTAAGTTAAGGGGTGAAAAGTGGTACTTTTTAGGTCTTAACATGAGCCTCTCGCGCAGTGACCTCACAAGCTTCAAAGTCAAATCTAGCCTCGCGACAGCCCAGTGACTGCTGAGCGAACCAAAATCACCTGGAGTTCATCTGCATGAGCTATACTGTTAATAGCTAGTGTATCCTCGCGAGCTGGGTTATACACGCCAATTAAACCTCGCGAGGACTCTATAGCAGCAAAGTGAGCCACACGACAGTTACACTAGAGCCACGCGAGAAGCTTAAAAGCAACACCCAACCGCGTGAAGCTCGGGCTCTCAACTTCCAGTCCACTGTAGGGACTGTTTGGACATTTCACACATTTTAGGGCACACCCCTTGAGGTGCCCATCTACTCCACACATCCCGAGGCCATCCAAGGGCCACAATGAAGCCACGACATCAATTCCAAAGCATCCTTATTCCGGATTGGCCAATGCACATTAGGATTTCAAGGGTTGCATATATAAGGGACTATTATCTACATTTGTAAATTATCCAGGGTTAACCTGTGATCACCAAGGATTAGGGTTTCGATCTAGGAATAGCCTGAGATCTGAGCTAGGGTTTCCTGTGCTCATTTAGGGTTTAGTTTCCTTTTCCCTTTTCCATTTTCTTTTTACCTTAGCATAGTAACAATGCTGGGCTAGGTTCTATGTAATAGTTAGTTTTATTTTATGTTTTGTAATCGGTTTTGTATGAAATGGAATGAGCTGATTTGGGATTCGCACAGGTTATTACCTTGAGGGCAGAACATTGTAAGTTTCATTTCAATCAATGCAATACCTATTTTTAAGGTTTATTCAATCTATTATTTTCCTATTTTCCTGTAGTTTTGTTCAGGCTATAGTACGCATTTAGGATTTGAGCTGATTGAAAGGCCCATGAAAGCTTGAGCTTGTAGCCCTGGGACCATAGTGGTAGCAGGAGGTTACATATTTCATCTCATCATTTGTGGGTAAGACAACCTCTGTGGATGGCCTATAATCATTTGAGTGGACAGATTATAGCCCTAGGGAAGGCCTTGATCATGGATCGGAGAGGGATTATTTTTCTCTGCACTTGAGCTTGTAGCCTAGTGAGAGATTGTGTAAAGCCAAACCTACTCTGTTTTGCATCACCATTATCAGTGTGTAGATCTGAGTTATTGTAGAGATTGCATACTTGTGAGCTGGGTCATTATAGGCCTTTTGTAGTAATGACCAACTGAATCTAAGTCCTCATTCAGCCTGAGATACCTTATGGTTTCCACCTGGTTATCAAAGTCTATTTGCTCCTATGAATGCTTGCCAAATCTGTAACAGATCTGGGGAGCTTGTACCCTTGTAAACATAGTGTCTGCAATGGTATTTATGGCCTGATTTAATTCATTGGTTGGAGGAAATCTATTGGATAGCCTGTGACCATTAAAGTGGACAGATTGTAGACTTAAGATCAGTCCACTCCTTTAGATTAGGTTAATTTTCTGATTTGATCAATGGGATTTGACAAACTTTATTGGATAGTCTATGACCAATTAAGTGGACAGAGTATAGCCTTAAGAGCAGTCTAAATGGCATGGGTTAAGTTGGATTCTTCTTCCTTGCTGAGGTTTTTGATAGGACATCAACAAGGATTTGCTACAGATTCATGACTAACACTGAGTTGCATAACTAATTTTTCCCTAGCTGTTTACTTTTCCATATTTTATCTTTATTTTATCACACACATCATCATCCTTCTTTATCCCTTTCTTTAGCTATAGTTTATTCCTGTTTTTCTTAGTTTTTAGTATAGCCTTTCTTTAGAGCTACAAGATTTGGCTACTGTATGCCCTAGTGGTTTAGATCAATACTCCCTGTGGGATAAACTCTTACTTCGTAAAACTTGCTACAACAGACCCTTGATTCTTGTAGGTCTGTGATTTGGTTTTGTGCTGTATTCATTCCCCTTTTTGTTTTATTTTATTTTGCTTTCTTTATTTTATCCTTATCATTTTTATAATAAAAAGAAGCAGCAAAAACCTATCTCAACACTAGTCCCTAGCAAATAAGGAAACATAAAATATTCAATATTAAAAAATAAATTGCCACTTTCGTAAGGAGCATGATTGTATTTAGCGAATGCAACTAACCTTTACACCCCTAGGAGATCCCTAGTGGAAGAGTTATATTCTCCTGAAGGTTTTAAGTGAAGTTACCTACAAACATCAAATATTTTTGGATTTTTAAAAATAATTTTCAAAAGAAAAGAAAGGTTAATAATCTAAACTAATTTTGTACACTAACTAAATTAACTAAGGTGACCATCACAGAGTTGTTATGATTTTCTAAAATTACCAATCTTTTATCCTTATTTTCCATTATAGCAGTTATTCTTGATTAGAACTCCAATAATTTCAATTCATGGTAAGCAGGACATATATGCATTAGTGAACAGTTTATTCTTTATAAATTTATCTAAACTACAAATTTAGAAAATACTTTCATTCAAAAACTTACTATTGACATACTCTTAAAAAGATATCGAAGTTTTTTGGTTTCTCAAAATGTTTATTATTTCAGAAAAATTCAATCAAAGATAAAATTTGTCAATCTCATAGAAAAGGATAATCTACTTTATTCATATAAATCCTGTGTAATCCATAATATATATTTTTCATATCTCTACTAGGCTTATGCTTTTGGAAATCGTAAATCAAAAAGGTCTTTCCTTCGGCTTGTAATGGGGCTTTGGGTTTCAGAAGGTGTCAAAGAAAGGTAGAATAAGATTCAAAGTTTTCTGAAAATTTAGTTCTTCTTTCTCCTATCTTTTCAGCTTCTTATTCTTTTCTTCAGTAAATATCCATAAATTGGATAGCTTCTTCCTATTTTTTTATATATAAATCCCCTTTTCTTCAATCATAAAATTATACTTTTACGATTTTTCTTCTCTTTGAAAGCTTTTTACTTAAAAATTGTTCTTCTTTTTCAAAAATCGTTCTTCTTTTTGTAGAAATCGTTCTTCACAATTTTTCATTCTTTCCCATATTTTTCTTTTGATTTCTTCAGTTGTACCCTTTTGTTGAATTCCCTTTTATCTATTTTTGCGTTACTCCTCCCACTCCCTCTTCTTCCCTTCTTTTGTATTCTAAAATCTCAGAAAATATAAGGGTTAAAGGTTGAAAGCTTTGGGTAGTAGATATGGTTAAGGGTTTATCTGATATGGTAGTAGATATGGTTAAGGCTTTCAATATGAGTTCAATGGATAAAATTTATTCTGGGATTTTGACATTTTGGTTCTGGTTTAACAAAAGATGGCCTTTGATCATCTTTACGATTTACTAATATAGATGCTTTATTGCTTTGATATTTCTAATAGATGGTTCTAGACAAAAAAATCAGTTTATCATTGAATATTTTGATTCTAATTTCAGCAGTATGAGATTTTATATCACTATAGAAGTTCAAGAAAAATTTATGATTTGAATAAAAACGGTCTCTCTCTGAATAAAAGAGAAAATATGGCTCAAATGTTCACTGATTTATAATTTTGAAACTATAGTATAAAATTCTTGCAGTTGAGATCAATCTATTATTTGAAACATCCATTCTAATACAGTGTTCAATGAGCTAAGCATGAATTGTATTGTTATTTTTTTCTTATTATTCAATTCCTACTATAATGGATTGTAAGTTTTCAGAATTTGTAATTTTCTCTATCATAATTCCTATGTAATGATCAACTAAAATTTAAAATTTTCAAAAATTTTTTAGACAAAAATAAATTAACTAAAACTAAAACTAAAACAAAATGAGTTACTGCTATACTACTAATAAAACTTCTATACGCAGAAATTGTGTATCCACCAAACTTAAATATGACGATGCCCTCATTGGCACAAAAATAGGGGACACTAAATATTATTTTCCTAAAAATTATTTATATCTCTGATTGCTTACCGGCTGTGAAATTTTTTTTGTAAAAAATATTCCCCTAAACTTGAGGCATGCCTGATATGCCACTCACCTACACACTCCTTGTTAGATTGTCCTTCTACTAGTTAGTATCCAGAGTTAGTTATGGTGCATGCCAATGTTGCCCAATCATATGGACAACAACCTGTTGGATATCCTTGGAGGAACCACCCTAACTTGAGGTGAGGACAAGATGATTTTCCTCAACTCCAGCAGTAGCAGGCACTGTCCTACAGACCCACCCAGTAGTATCCTCAAGGTCATGCCCCAAGATATCAATTCCCACATCAGCCCCCAGCCAAGTCAATTATTTTTGCCACCCCGACAAACAAGAGCCCCTCCTTTGAGGAGCAGGTTTTGTCTTCATTGCAAAGTGTCAGCTCACTCTCACAGACTGTGAATTCCCACAGTCAGAGCATCATAAAAATAGAAGACTAGCTGGGTCAAATTTCCAATGCTCTGACAAGAAGGGAAGAGGGCTGGCTCCCAAGCTAAACAGTGTCCAATCCCAAGGGGCAATACCTAATTTCTAAAGCTTCTTCAACTCATGAGGAAACTATGGCCATCAATTCCTTGAGGAGTGGAAAAGTGGTGGAAAGGCAAGATGCTTTTGATGCTGAAAGAAGTGCATAAGGAGGGAAGTTGAATAAAAGGGCTACTGTTGAGCCCCAACTGATAAAAATAAAAAATATATATAATATATATATATAGAAAAATAAATTTTTTTTTAAGGCAGTAGATGAGTACCAGCAGTACCTCATTTGCCATTTTCTCATGATTTTAAAGAATATTCTCCTTTTTCTAAGGGGAAAGCTAGATGGGGGAAATGAGGACTGTTTGACAGTTGCTGTCCTTGATGAGATGGTGGAAGACACCTCACCCAACCTACTGGACTTAGGCTGAGGAATTTGATGAAATTGTTGAAGTATGAACTGAGGACGCCCCCACTTATGTGCTGAAAAAGTAATCATCTTGGGCTTCTCAATGGGGCTAGTGCAGCAGTCCACTCGGACACATGCCATGCTGCCCTTCCCTCACCCTTTTATTGACTTTCCACCTGATGTGGAGCTGGAGCAGCTCCCTATATCTCTCAAGCAACTACAATTTGTGAGCTGGAAGAACTGAGGTTTGATGCCTGTGCATCTGCAAAGGTATGATTTTTTAACTTCTTCATTACAGTTCCTTCCAGCTAAATTGAATTCTAGATGGGATGCCCCATTTTCTGTCATACATGCAATCCCATCTGGGACTGTTGTGATCATGGACCTTAATTTTGGGAAGGGACATGAAGGTTAATGGTCAGAGGCTTAAACTCTGTGTTGAAAATGCTGTGGAGCCTCTAAAACCATTCACTTTTAAGTTCCTTCCATTGATATTTGATCTCAACCTATGTAACATGTGTATCATAACTGCTGTTAGTGTTTTAATTTCTGTAAATACTATCTTTTTGTGGTCCGTTTTTTTTATGTATCTTGATTTGTGCAATATTATGATGTGCTATTGTGTGTGAAGGTATGTGTTTAGCATTAGGAATTTTTAATCTTTAATGCATGAGAGTGTGTCTGTCACCACAGGCTAAACCCTCACAATCTCTCTGCTAAACCCTCACAATCATCACCCCACACCTTGCATCCAATATTTTTGCCATTAATCATGATCCATATGTAGACCATGTGTAGGAATTTCTATTTTAAAATTTACTATTCTAGGTGTCATTTATAGTTGCTGTTTTTTATGGTTTAATTGTTGTTTTTAGTTAGGTGTAAATGCTGTTTTATAGAGTTTTCTGTTTTAGAGTTTGTGTCATTGTTTTATCTTATCAGTGTCATTGTATATAATAGTTCGTTTGGTTATCCACTCTCTTTTTTCTCTTTGTTATTTTCATTTTCTCTTTATATTTTGCTATAGTTATTTTCTCTTTTACACACCTTGTTGCCCCTCTGTATTTTTCTTGAAACATTAAGGACAATGTTTATCTTAGGTTTGGTGGTATGGCAGGGTGGTAGGCCAATAAAATAGTTAATTTTAGTACAATAGTGTTAGTTTAATTGAAATAAATAAAGTCAACTCCCACCTAACCATGTTAGAAAGAGAAAATTAAAACTTTTGCAGACATTTGAAAACTGAAAAATCTTTGAAAATGTAGCACTTCCATGAAGCTAACATCAAAATTTTTTTTCACAATTAATACTTAGTGAACTAGAAAGGAGAGAAAAAGGTGAGGATATGTCCCATGAGTTAAATTGAAGACCATACCTAGTGAGATTTGGGCATATCAAATTTCTTTTGAAGAGTATTTTTGGCAATTTTTTCTGCTCTAAGGAATGACTAACTCAACATCCTTTCACTAGAATTAGGCTCCCCAAATTGAAACCTTTGGACAGTACTTATGATACTGATGAGATGATTTAAGGCCTTCATTTGGACCATTTGAGCCTGAAATTTCTACCCATTGAACTGCCCTTTAGCATACACTCTTTGAGCCTTTAAATCCATATTTCTTTGACAAACAACAGAGTACTTGAAATTAAACCTCATGACCTGATTCAGCCTTACCCTCACTTTGAGATTTCAGACAGTAAAGGAGAAGATGCTGAAGATAGGTGGGCTGGATTCAACATTTGGTGGAAGGAGAAGAGAAAAATGCTATAAACAGTAGTGTATCAGTTGTATAGTTGTGGCATTTCATAAAAAAAAATAGAAAAAAATAAAAAAATATAAAAAGAAAAAAAAAAGAAAGAGAAGTTAGGAGAAGTACTTCATCTAAAAAAGTAAAAAGAAGAGAAGAAGCTGATCACTTCAGATATGAAAAACATAAATGAAGATGAAGCTATGATGAAATGACGAATGTGAAGTCATGAACCACCTCCTCCCCTTGCTGATTTCTCAATTTTGAATCCATTCTACCCCTTTTATTCTTTTTAGACCTCAATCATAAGCCACATTACAACCCAACTAAAAGACCTTAATGATACAAAAGTGAAGTGAGCTATCATGTGGAGATAAGGGAATGTCTAATCTATGGTGAAAAGTACATGAGGAGGTCAGAAATGAGAAGCAATGCCTATGCTCATGCTTGCAGCCTTCTTTGAGGTCTACAACTGATCTTGAGCTGATGAGAATGTGAACACCTTGGATTTTCCTTGATGGGATGATAGCCCTGGTGAGGATTGGGTCTAAAATTTAAACTTATTGGGCAATGTTCAAACCAGATTTTTGAATTAATGGCAATCATAGTACTGATTTTCACATACTTTATATTCTTGATGTAAACTGATTGGTGGTGATGTAAATACATGTTGATCTGAGTGTTAAATTATTTGCATTACTGTTTTAAACTATTCTGATTTTTAAAGAATAGGTGTGGAATTAAGTTTTATTTATTAAAATCTGTTTTGTCATTGGCTGCACTATACTTAACTATTTTATTATGAAGTTTGTGGGTATCTTCAATGAAAACCCTCAGGAGACTTCACACTTCCACTAGGGATCACCTAGGGGTTTAAAAGGCTTGATGCATAAGCTAAATGCATTCGTGCTCCCTACGAAAGTGGCATTTAAATTTTTAGAATAACTATTTTATTTTCCCTTTGCTCGAGGACTAGCAAAGATTAGGTTTGGGGGTGTGTTAATCACTTATTTATGCCACTTTTCACTTCCTAACCTAGCTTTTGATAGGCCTTTGAGCTGTGTAATAATTACTTTTTAAGTGTACTTTTATAGATAGCAATAAAATGCAGCTTAGTGTAGCAATCAAACTAATGAGAGCCAAGAAGAAAGAATTTAGAGGCAAGCTATGGAGCTGATGGAATTATAGAGAATGCACCATGGTGGTCCCCACCATGTGGGCCATTTAGCATGCCCTGGATCCCTAGAAGTCCAGTAGGGAGAAGGAAAGTGGACCCAAGCACAGTGGAGTGCTACTAGAGCAGACTATATAGAACAGCTGAGAAGCAACCAGCTTCAGTACTTTAACAGCTCGAGCAGCCAAAGCAGAACACACCTTCACCAGTTCAATTTTGAGTGGATCTTGAGCACTTTATAGCTGAAACATCCATCCACTCCTGCTGCATTACTGAAATAGTCCACCTCTCGAGTTGTATGCCTGAACCACACGAGCTGCATAGCTGAAACCAACCGCTCGAGCACTTTATAGCTGCTGCATTAAACCACTCGAGCAGATCTATACCTACCAAGTAGTGAGGGAAGCAGCTCGGGCACATCATGTGTGCAACAAACTAGCAACTTGAGCAGCTAAAACAGAACACAGCTTCAGCAAGCTCTTCTTAAGTGGTTCTCGAGTAGTTCAAGCACGTTGCACCTTCAGCACTTCAATCTCGAGAGGACCTCGAGCACTTTATAGCAGCTGCAATGAACTTATTGAGCAACTGAAAATAGCTTCACACTGCAAACTGTCGAGCAGTTGAAAATTGCTTCAGATTTAAACCTGTTGAGTAGCCTCAAATATACACTCGAGTAGCTCTTAGACTTTAGCAGCAACCACTCGAGCTACATCAACCTGTAGAGTTGCACTGCTGAAGCATTACATGCTGTCAAGTGGGGAAATGCAACCTGTTGACCAACTTCAAGGCCATCCTCACGAGCTACTGCCTGAAGCATTTGAACCACTCGAGTTGTAGCCTGAAGCCATCCTCACGAGCTGAGATGTCTAAAGCTCTATCCCCTTGAGATCTGCTCAAGAACACATGCCTGAAGCACTCTAGCCACTCGAGCACCCTTCAGATAACACCCCAACTACTCGAGAACCTCTCGAGATTCATGTTCTGAAGCTCCAACCACTCGAGGCTCAGGTTTCAGCTTCTATATTCGAACTTCAGGGATATTTTTAGAATTCCACAGCACCTGGGGCACACACCTTAATGTCCTGAGCTGTTCCCCACATCCCGAGGCAACACTAGGCTGAGAATGAGCCACGATAGCAGCTCCCAAAGTTCTGATGTTTGATTGTTCAAAGCATTTCATTGCTTTATGGATTGTATATATAGCTGTAATCTGTTTTACAAAAATCAGCTAGGAATACTCTTAGCCTATGCTCATTTTAGGATTAGGGTTAGGGTTTAGTTTCCTTCCTTTTTCATTTTCTTTTTCTTTCCTTATCTCAGCAACAATGTTGGGTTAAATCTCTGTGTAGCAGTTAGGTTTAAATTAGATCTGTAATTAGTTTTGTAATAACATTGTGAGCAATCTTGGAATCTTACAGAGACTGCTACCTTGAGGGCAAGTCATTGTAAGTTCTTTTCATGCAATGTTAAGCCATTTTTAATGCTTCTTTCAATCTATATTCATCTTATATTTTTTATTTAGATTTTTATGGTTTTTTGCACCTATGGATGCATGAGCTTGTAGCCTTGCAAACATAGTGGCGGCGGTGATATTCCTGCTCTATTTCTAACCTTTGTAACTGGGTTAATCTCTGGGATACCCTGTGACCATTTAACTGGATAAAATATAGCCCTAAGACTGGTCCAGATTATAGGGCTAAGCTGGATTCTTTTTTCCTGCACTTGTGCTTGTAGCCAAGTGAGGGACTACTGCAGATCCAACTCCTCTGTTTTACAATACTATTTTTAGTGAAAAGATCTGGAGTCTTGCAAATATTGCAGACTTGAGAGCTAGGTCATTGCAAGCCTCTTTGTAGCAATGACCAACCGATTTTAAAGTTTCTTTCAATCTGTGAGTTCTTGTGGTTTTCACTAGATTTTTATGGATTGTTTGCTCCTATGGATGCATGAGCTTGTAGCCTTGCAAACATAGTGTCTGCAATGGTTTTCCTATTTTAATTTTAACCCCTTAATTGGATAAAGTCTCTGGGATATTCTGTGACCATTTAAGTGGATATAATATAGCCCTAAGATCTATTCATGTCTCTGTGTTAGGCTGGATTCTTCTAACTTGCACTTATGCTTGTAGCCAAGTGAAGGACAACTAATGATCCAACTCTTGATCTATTTTGCAGTGAAGATTAGCCCATAGCTGCCTACTTCTCCACAATTTTTATTTATTTCTCAAACCACCTTCATTCTTCTTCACCCCCCTTTCTTTAGATTTAGTTTTTATTTACATTTTTAGTTTAGTTTGTGACACCCCCAAAAACACCCTCTCTTAACCTTGCTTTCTAGTTTAGGTTTAGAATTGCCAGATCTGTAGCAGATCTGGAGATTTACTATTTCACTATTGTGTTTAGATCATCACTCCCTGTGGGATAAACTCTTACTTATCAAAACTTGCTACAATAGCCTTGGATCTTACAGGATTGTATGTTTGTTTTGCTGCTGTGTGCAATCTATTTTTATCCTCTTTTTATTTCACCTATTTTTCATTGTTAACATACCTTTACCATTTTTTCCTTAATAAGAACACAAGCAAAAGAAAAATAACCAACAAGGAGGCAAAGCTCTGCTGAATACTTGGAATTTGGTAGGTGCGTGGGGTGAATACTCTCGTCGAGGAGGAGGCTGACGTTGATTGACAAGCTCCTTGGATGGCTTGTCTTTGCTGTTTTCTTCGCACTTCCATCTCGCGTAGTAGTTGAGTCCTTTCCTGTTGGTGTGACTATGTCAGCTGAGTCATCTGCTGACTGAAAGTGGTAGCCATCTCACATAGTAGGCGAATCACTTCATATTCTTAAGGACGTTCCTGTGATGTGGCCTCGTTCACTTGAGAACTATTTAGTTCTTTGCGACGTGGAGCCATTGAATCTTGATTCCACAAAACATTGTCTAATAGTGAATTCGTATGACCTAGTCCCTTAAGGAAGTATAGCCTAAGTTTGATACCATCTCTGTCACGACCCATAATCCTTACCCGATCTTGAGGGCCTAGAATTCCATGTTATGACACTGCCCACTTGTTAAGGCGATAAGCGGATATACACATAACTCATAAATTGACTTTGCATATGGATTGAGGCATTTAAATAATACATTTAATGGATTATAAACGAAAGGAGAAAGAGTAAATGATAATTCATAAGGCGAAATCTTAACCATACATATAAGACATAAATAAATGGAGGTTTGACGTAGGGTAAAATCATCCCATACGCAATCTCATAAGAAGTATCAAAAGACTAAAATATGTCTCTCAAAAATAATAAAAGGAAACTAGAGCTAAAGGGGCTCTCAATGCTCGTAGAAATCTATCGAATCTACGCTCTCATCCGGGTGGTAGCCGATGTCCTTGTCTACATAAGCCTCATCTAGTACAGTTGCCTCCACGCCATCATAGGCAGGATGATTAGATTCCTCACCTGAAACTGTTAGATTTTTGGAGGGGGGTGAGTTTAGTCAGTCGTGTAAACTCAGTAGGTTACACAATCGATCCATCATAACTTACCCAGGTGATCATGTGTGTAATCGCTTGAGTAACAGTGCATTTTGAAATAAATCAAGCATTACTTTATGATGTCAAAAATATCCAAAACCTCATACCATATCATATCAAAGCTGAAAAGCATAACATAGAATGAAATGTGCATGATGCTTCTATTTTTTATATTTTTTCCTATCTGTTTCATCAACTTATTATATGTTAAATATTATAAGTCTTATTATTACTCCATACACCTACACAATGTATTTCGTATCTCACTCATCTTAATTAAACGACCTGTGGCAGGGCTGTCGCTCAAGCCTTTCACGTGAGATCCACGTGTAGATAACCACCTACCCTCTATATCATAACATAAACCACTATCAAACTAGATGAGATTGTCGACATAGTAACAATAATGTCACCTTAGTTTGAGATAAAGCTAACATATTATCCTTAAGACTCATCTCGGCTGCAGACGTTGAACCTTACTATGGCTCATAAGGTATGACACATGTAGAACTTAATTCATATTCAGGTGATCTTCACAGTGTGTCTTAACATATCATATCATTGTTTGGTACTAGGCTTAAGTCCCCACCCTAATTTCATATTTGCGTGGGCTTAAGTCCCCACTTGCTTAACATATTCGTATCTTAACATATTCATTTCTTCTTTTTTTCTTATAACTTAATTGGAATGGGCCATGGTGCGATATGCTTCACTAACCACGCTTTCCAAGGAACAGGTTTCGCAGTAACCTGAATGTACTTCGTCTGGCATCTTATACTACCATAGAGGTATTGCATCCATAAATGGATGCCTACGTTCTAAGTTTCATGCGACCGTGAAAGAAACTCCACCGTGATGAAGGCTTCTATCATGTGTCATAACTTATTCTTAACTTATCATGCGTATGCCTTGTCATAAGTTTCTACATGATGAATGCCATATGATGATGAACATATATTAGAAGGGAATTATAACATGCACCCTAAACAATTGACATGGAGCATAAAATATGAAGCATTGAGTATAAACAAAGAATAAAAAATATTTAAGTATAGTTATTCTATGATTGAATCTAATTACTATTCATTGGCGGTTGTTGTGTCTAAAGTGCTTGATGATTGATCGGCATAGCGATCGGACATGTCAGACCCTAAAGAGACACATATGTCCATACAAGGGTCGTAGGAACCTTAAAAGAGGTAACCGATATTCCCATTATGTTCGAAGGTCCAAAAATAATAAGATTGAGTCCTGTTTTGCTTAAATCGGATGTCCCAACGAAAAGAAACTCGAAGTTTAAAAAAGAAGGGAAGCACAGTCTCAGAACTGTCAATCTCGACTAGTTGAAAATGGGTCTCAACCGATCGAGATGAGAGGAGAGAGTTTCTATTAAATCGACCGGTCGAGTTATGGTTTCAACCGATCGAGATGAAACAGAGGACAAAAGTTCCTCTAGAATATAATCACGGCTGGTCAAAAATAGGTTTCGATCGGGCAAGTTGATCGATTAAGGCTGAAAAGAAATCAATCATGGCTGGTCAAAAATAGGTTTCGATCGAGCAAGTTGATCGATTAAGGCTGAAAAGAAATCAACCATGACTAGTTAAAAAGGAGTTTCGACCAGTCAAGATAATGTGAAAAGATGTTCTGAGGAAGCCATAACTCGACTGGTCAAAAATGGAATTTTGACCGGTCAAGTTACCTGGAAAGATTGGAAGGGATCCAATCTCGACTGGTCGATTTGAGATTTCGATCGGTCGAGATCAACCAAAGGATAAAGTCTTCTATATAAAATATAATTTCAACGAGTCAAGTTTGAATTTTGATCGATCAAAATTGCAATTTCATGCATACGTCAAGTTTTTCGATCACATATTGAATTCCTTTTACTTCCCCAATTGTTCTTAGGATTTATTTTGTGATGACCCGACTTTCCCATTCCCAGAGTACCAGAAATGTCGACTCGCCATGACACCGGTACATCCACATGAATATAGAATTCAGAGCAGATTTTATAAGCTACTAATACCTATCAAGACAAAAGGAAAGATTTCCAATACCATACTTAACTATAAACAAAAAGGAACCAAGAAGAACCAATGGTGATGGCCTACCATCACCTAAATAATGATTCCCAATAGTAGTTCCCCAAAACAAATATATATACAAATACTCAAAGTACAGGGCCCAGGGTCCATAATCTAAAATGTATCCAATTACAATTTTAAAAAAAGAAACTATACCGAGTCCAGATCCCCCGTCTAGGGAAAGAACTCGTTAGGTGGAATCTCTGACTCTTCATCCGGGTTGTAATCCAGATTGCTCTCATAACCTTACTCTGAGTAGTGTCTACACCTGTGACATATAGTCGAGGTGAGCTAATAGTCTAAGCTCAGTAGAAGAAGCTCAATTTCAATCACATCTTATCCGAATATATATGGTTTCAAAAGATTGAAATCAAAGCATATGAGTTTTCAAAACAGATATTCAAAGCAGATTAATACAACTGAATTTACAAGACTAATATCACATGCAATTTCTTGTACAATGTCATTCAAAGCACTATGAACTGAATTCAAACAGATTGGGATTTCAAAATAGTTTCTGATTCTTATTCATGCAATGCTTCTCTTATTAATGACTTAAATCATAACTTAAATCAATCTCCCAAGAAACTATAGCTTGGAAGCCAGAGATTTTACCGATCGGAACCCCTACCTGACCATTTTCGTTCAATGAACACTTTTCAGAAAATGCAACAAGCCCCTACATTATTAGGGTAACTTGTGCCATTCGGATTTGCCGTCGACACGGTTCACAGTAGAGTTGGGTTCGTTCGTGTGAACCTTAAATCAAATGCTTATTCTAACATATATTTCAATGTATTTTAATACATAATTAGATTCGTTGTTCTGAGTTCGAAATTCAAATGCTAATCAAATTTAAGGCAGATTCAAAGCAAATGCGGAGTTCTTAATCATGCTAAAAAAAAC
This sequence comes from Chloranthus sessilifolius, assembly GCA_021018995.1. Taxonomy (NCBI): domain Eukaryota; kingdom Viridiplantae; phylum Streptophyta; class Magnoliopsida; order Chloranthales; family Chloranthaceae; genus Chloranthus; species Chloranthus sessilifolius. Next base: position 85,168,100 of record CM037594.1, on the reverse strand, counting down.
AATTTCATATTATCTTATTTCACAATGATTGCAGCATGTTATTCATATCAATTGAGATAAAAATGGAATTAATATTGAGATTCCCCTATCTTAGATTTGAACCCGTTCAAAGCGATTCAAATGCCCTCATCTATGGCCTCCCATTCTTAACCTAGATTTCATTAACACCGTGCTACGTGTCAATATCATCCAAAAATGGACTAGCTAAAAGTTTAGAGTTTTTCCTAAGAAAACTAAACCACACAAAAATAGGGTAAATCGATCGATCAATTTCCAAAGGTAGGGAAATTTGATCGATCGATTTTCCCAAACCATTGTACACTTCCCTGTTCTATACCCTATTATATACAATCCGATCGATCGATTCACAAATCGATTGATTGGTTTCTTCAGAAACTCAAATTCGATAGATCACAAATCGATCGATCGATTCCTTCAGGATTTCAAAATTGATCGATCGGTTTTCAATTCGACTAATCAGTTTATTCAGCAAAAATTTCATATCCTTATCCTGTCAAATCAATCAATTGATTCACAAAATGATCGATCGATTTTGATAGATTCTATAGCTCTTTGGGCTTCTTCTTTCTTGGTTCTACTTCCCCCAAATTCAAAGGATTTTCATATGCTTTCTTCACACACTCACTAATCTAAGCTTAGGAATAATAATTTCACAATTCAATACTAAATTGCTCACCTTTTTAGACTGTTAATGCGTCTTGAGATGATCTTAGCCAAAGAGGGTTTCAGAATCCGACTTTCGGATTATCACGGCGACTGAATCGAAGCTCCACACTAATGTATGTTACTCTCCACCTTCTCAACTCGTCGAGAATTCATCCACAACGATTGGCTCGTACTCATTCTAAATTACTCTCTCACTCCTTTAGATCCACCTACTATCGGAATTCAAAGGATCTAACAGTTGGAACTTACGAGGGGGAACATTCACGATGTTCGGTGAGTTCCTTGCTACAAAAACAAAGCTTGCGAGGCAATCTTCTCAAGAATTCCCTTGAGCGATATAAAGGAGAGAGTTTGCTCTTTCCCCTTCTTTCTTATAAAGTAAATCAAAATAGAATAAATATCCTAGATATTTATCCAACAATCCTATCTACTTGAATAAATCTCTAATTGGGTGTTGGTCACACACTTCGTGACTAGGTGTACAATTCACTCCTAAAAGTCAAATAAGAGTTTTATCTTTACATCGCACACATTCCCTTAATCTATTATTTAGCCAAAAATTTCAAGGCGACATCGGGCACTGTGCCGGACACGCACACGTGGTTGGTCGCATTAGGTCTCGAAATTTTCTGGGACATTACATTCTCCCCTCCTTTAGCAATTTTGGTCCTCGAAAATGTAGTATGCAACATTTGCATTGGCAAGACATCACTTATCCTACAACATAGTCTGACCGTTCAATAGAACGCTTAAGGAGGTTGACAACTCTACATTAAGAGAACTTAGTTCTTTAACTGAATCAAATTAAAAAAAAAAATGATTTACTCAAAAGAAAGATGAGTGGGTATATTATGATTAACACGGGCATCAGTGTTTCAGTGAACTAGTTAACCATGAATTTATTTAACAATGCAAGAATACATGTATAACCACCAGGTATCAAACACCTTTATAACCTGGAGATTGCATTCACAACGAATAGCCATACATGTATCAGTCCTAGATAGCGACAACTAAGCACACATACCTACAACAGTCCTAGATAACGACAACTAACAAATGTATGCATTCCGTGCAGTCATTATTCACAAGAATTCATGCCCAGAAAGTACTTATGACGATTAATCCACCATCCATTGTAAATCAAAGCAATCTAATTATCCATCGTCAATAACTAAGCAACTCATCTAGCTATGAAGTAAACATTAAATAATTGCCACATTCATACCACCACATAATCCAAAACTAAACAAAACATAAACGAACTAAGATTCCATACTACATCCAGAGTTCACAAAAAGTAAATCAAAGAGTTCACCGATAACTCTCCTTACTGACCTGCCTGATCGCCCGCTGGTCTAGCTCCCCGATCCGCTGGACCCCTAGCTTTGGAAGTAGACGCCTCAGTAGCATAGTTGCACGGGTCAGTGACATAGGTGCATACATCAGCGATGTATGGCGTGTATGTGGTAGGGTAATCATGGTGCATCATGTGCATCAGCAAACCCTCAAGAAAATCCAACCGACGGTGCAGTTGACAATTGTTTTCTGCCATCAGGGCTAGAACATCGTCATTTGTAGCAGTTAATTCCCTTTAAGCTGAGGTGGCCTGCTAAGGTGGGGGTCTACGAGATGAGGCAGCTTGCTGAGGTTGAGCTGCTGGTTCGGGTTGTTCCTGCTCTTGCTCGGCTTGTTCAGGCTCCTCTTGGCCTTGATCAGCCCTTCCTTGAGCACTCTTTTTTAACTGGTTGAAACTTTTCTTCCAATCTTTTATTCTATATGCCTTGACATTATCAGTTAGTTTCTGCTCATCCTGTGGAATACTATAATCATCTCGACAGGCCTAATATTCCTCCATCATCCGAGTGATAAGGTGGGCATAGGGCATTTTGTTCAGCGATATCTTCCTTCCTTTCAACATATTCTCTAGGAATATTCTATGCCATCTTTCACAACCTCTGGGGCACTGAACCATTGTTCCCTAAAGGCTGAAAAGGGCCTGCAGAATGGTTCCCAATCTTTCCGTTTTGTGCTTCAAGGGGTATAAATTACACTTGAAGACAACGTCAAGCATCCACATTTTGTCTGACAACTGGGCTCTTGCCACATACTGCCCAGACCCATGTTTTCCATGAGTCATCTTCTCAAGAATCACATGGTATGGTACCGGTATGGGATTCGATGCCGACAATTCCATACTTTCAGCAAAATCAGAGGGCCATTTCATCTCCTCCGCGATGTGCTGAACTCCAAACGCATACACCTTACCGTCAATTTTAGTGTATAATTTATCATGATCCCTGCCCATGTATATATTTTGATAAAATAATCTATCCATTCTTGGGTAAAATTATTCATGGAAGGGGGGTCGAAGCACGGATCCTAATCTGGCTTTTTCTAGGTATTCAAACGTCCACTGGGTCGTTCTTTGGTTTTCGAAGAGTTCGTGGTCAAAAGACCATTCAACCTCAAATATTTTTTCTTTCCCCCACTCATTCACTTGCTCTTGCAGTGGCAATGGTGGGGTTTGCGCCGAAGAACCGGCCTTAGACGCGGGCCGCTTAGAGGTAGGGGTCTTAACGGAGGGTTTGGTCTTGGGTGCCATAATATAGAAGAAAAATCCATAAAAATCTAGGCTTTAAACCTTTAAAATTAACCAAATCAAGCTAAAGGAAAGGTAGGGTTTACCTTTCTCAAGAGTTTGGATCCGATTGCCATGGAGAAATTTGGAGCTTTCGCAATCTTGGAGGAAAATGTGACGAGTTCTCACGAAAAAAAGGAAGAAAAGCCCTAAAATTTCTTAGTTTGAGTCGTGTAAATGAATACAAGAACACACAACCCACTCTTATACTGTCAGACTCAATCGATCGATTTCCAAATTCGATCGATCGATTTTTCTGAACACTCAACAACTCGAGAAAATTGATCGATTGATTTCCTTAAGGAAAAATTCGATCGATCGGTTTCTTCAGAAAATTTTAGGTTTGAAATTTTGGAAGAAACCTCTTTTCACCTATTTTAAGGACTCCGGGGTTTTAAACCCACCTAGTACCTGCATCATATATGCGGTACACACATATCCATTCACTGTACATTAAGCAAGTTTCTTTTTATCTTAAGTCATCAAGTTCTGACTAACATACTACTATCAAATTTAAATAAAATTCCTAATTCTCTAGAGTAATGATCTTGACACCCATTCTCTTGAACTTCTCAAAGATTCATGATGTATAACAAGTAAAGAACCACAAAACAAACTATGAGTAAATATATTAAGGTAGATTGTATTGAGACAAGATCACCTAAATTTTGACATTTTTATCGTATTGCTACTCACCGAATTGACGAGTTTCACTTGAACAATTGAGGGTATTGAGTGCAGATTTCCGCTTCACTTTCCCAAGTGGCTTCTTCAGAAGAGTGGTTCTGCCATTTTACCATTACTAAAGGAATCTGTTTGGTTCACAAGGACTTCTCCTTATGGTCCAAAATTTGCATCGGTTCTTCCACCACTATCAAATCTTCCTGAAGCTCGATAGGTTGGTAATCCAAGACGTGAGTCGGGTCTTTATGTACTTCTGCAACATTGATACATAGAATATGTTATGCATGCTAGATAGTTGTGGCAACAAAGCAAGGCGATATGCGACTTCGCCAACCCGTCCTAGTATTTCGAAAGGTCCAACATAATGTGGGCTCAACTTCCCACGTTTCCCAAAATGCATCACGCCCTTAGTAGGTGAGGTCTTTACGAAAGCATTGTCTCCTATCTGAAAATGTGGGTTGTTAATACGATATAAGATGAAGGAAAATAAAGATTATTAATGTGATTACGTTCACCTGAAACTCAATGTGTGTTCGTTTGAGGTTGGCATAACTCTTTTGGTGACTTTGTGCAACTCGTAACCTCTCGTGGATTAACCAACTGTTTCAGCTGTGCTTTCCATGATCTCTGGACCCAGAATGAGTTTCTCGTCAACTTCTTCCCAATTAAGTGGAGACCTACATCTCTGATCATACAAAGCTTCATAGGGAGCCATTCCGATGCTAGTCTGGTAGTTATTGTTGTAGGCAAACTCGATCAGGGGTAAATGCTTATCCCATGATCCTTGAAAATCCAACATGAAAGCTCATAACATGTCCTCGATTTTCTGATTCACCCTCTTAGTCTGCCCATCAGTTTGAGGATGAAATGCCGAACTGAAATCAAGCCTTGAACCCATCCCTTCCTAAAAATGCTGCCAGAATTGAGACATATATAGCGGGTCTCTATCTGACACAATACTAATTGGTATACCATGCAGCCTGACAATCTCCTTGAGGTACAACTCTGCAAGCTTGTTGGTGGTATATGTCATATTGTATGGGAGAAAGTGGGTGGATTTGGTCAATCGATCAACAACAACCCATGTGGAATTGTATCCCTTTAAAGTTCTTGGTAATCCGAGAATGAAGTCCATAGAGATAGCCACCCATTTCCACTCAGGTATAGACAATGGCTGCAGTAGCCCAGACGGGTTCCTATGATCGGCCTTTACTTATTGGCATACCAAACTCCTTGACACGTATTTGGCCACACTTTCTTCAAACCTCTCCACTAGAAGCTTTTTTTAAAATCTTGATACATCTTGATACTTCCAGGATGTATAGCATACATCGACTTGTGAGCTTGTGCAATCGTAGGCTCTCGCGAGTCCGTCGCGATGATGCGCTCGTATCTAAAAAATATAGAGTTGCCACTCAGAGCTTTTGGTGTCCTGGGAAACCTAAATCAATATTGAAAGCACCAAAGTGCAAAATTATGACTCTGATTCCGGTCTACACCAAAGGCTCTTTGGTAGGGACTTCGGTTATCGATCGGGAAGGTGTTAGGCACCCGATCAACCCGCTCGTAAGGTTTACTTATGGCAAAAAAATTATAAGAAAAATAAAGCAAAATAGTACTTCCTCTTGATTGAAGGCACTCGCATCCTATTTAAGCCCCCGCAGTCACCGAAATTTTGGCGGCGTAACGGGTCAAATTCTAGGATAGAAGAAAAGCAAAGAAGGTAGAGGAGTAGAGGGGAGAGCCGGAGCTCTTGGGCCCTTACAGCACAACTGTGGATCCTCGCGTGAGAGTGTCTTTGAGCTTCCAAGAGCAAATGGTTAGGGAAATAGGTCTTGATCTCTAAGGCTAGGGAGCTAAGAGGTAGGAGAAGAAGGCTAGGGGGTAGTTCTAGCTAAATCTCAAGGATTAATGGTGTGAAATGGGATCTAAAGAGCTAAAAGGGGTGCTGGAATTTTGAGTGATGTATGATGGAAAATGGAGATGGAACTCACTAATATTTTCTCTCTTTTGGAAAATTTTCCAAGCCCTTAATCTGAGGGGGGGGGACTCTCTATTTATAGAGAAAGGGAGGATTAGTGAAGGGTTAAAAGGGCTAATTGGTTTAGCAATTAGGTAATAGGGATCTAAGGTTTTCTAGGGCTTAGATAGGTGGGAATTGGTTTTCAATGGTAGATGATAGGGTGGGATCCTAACTGGTAAAAGGGTTAAAAAGAGGGCTAGTAGGGGTGCAACAGTCCCAACAAAACCAACCCCAATGGATGGGGTGGTTAGTAAGTCAAACTCCAAATTTGAATTTTGACAAAAATCCAAAAAAATATTGTTCCTAAGCCTAGCGTATGCATTACATACACTAAGTATAGGAACAGTAATCAATGGTCAAAATCCCTTATGGTGTCGAGATGAAGCCAATCATGATTGAACAAGGGAATGAGCCTATTTTTTTTCTCCAGGTTGAGGAACCCCCAAAATTTGTTGATGAGCCTCCATGGTTCTCAAATATCAAGAATTTCTTCGAAACTCATGCTTTCCCTGAGGGCATGACCAGGGAAGACAGGCGGACCATCCAACGTTTAGCAGTGAACTATGTCATTGTAGACATCCCCATTTTGCCCTCTCAGAGTATATAAACCTGTTCGATCAACCTTTGACCTTGCCCACGATCTTCGAAAAAGGACTAACCTTCTTTGAAGATGTTAACACTCTATGCGGGGACCATGCACTGAATTAATGATATATGGTTGAGACCCAGGCTGAAACAATACATCTGTGGCTCGGACCACCCAACTCAAACCCAGGTATATCATAAATTACTCACCCTGTACAGAGTGTGCAATTTGATTGCACGCCCCATGCCTGGAGAGCAAATTGGTCCCACTTGGACCAAGATTTCACTTCCTGAGGACCGCCTTAAACCTTGATTATGCGCCCCTCCAGGCGCATGTAATCATATTGCATGCTTTGTACGTAGCACGCAATTAGTCCGTTTTGGACTAGCCTTGTACCCTTCTAGAAATTGCCTAAGACATGATTGTACGCCCTATCTAGAGTGCGCAATCGGATTATGCACCTCAGCACAAGCACATAATTGGTTCCTAAGTGAACCCAGTCTCTAACACCGTAGACCGCCTGAAATTCCCTATTAAGTGCATGTATTCAGGCATTTAATTGATTGAGCTCACTAATTGAGGCGCGCAATTAGTCTACTTAGACTAGGATTGGGATACCTGGTTGAGCCAGTCAACCGATCACTCACTGAGTCAGTCACTGACTCAAAGTGTTTGAGCGTTTGGTTTCAAGCACATAATTCAATTGAACGCACCAAACAGGGTGCATAATTGAAATTCATCGACCAATTGAGCGCACCCCATAGGGCGTGCAATTGGTCAAATACCTATAAATAGGACCCACCACCTCGCAGTCAGCAATCAAATTTTCCAGTTCCCCGCTTTAAAGCTTAGGATTTCGAGATTCCTCTTTGCGGCCCTGGCGTCAGGTATACTTTCCTTCTAGTTTTTTTAAATTCTTCTAGTTCTAGTTCTTAGTTCTAGTCCTTAGTTCTAGTTCTTAGTTCTAGATCATCAGCTCTAGACTTTAGGTTCTTAAGTTTTTAGTTCTAGATCTTAGATTTTAAATCTCTCCAACCCTTAATCCTTACCTTTTTTCCTAGTTCTAGTTCTTAGGTTCTTGAACCAGTCCTTTTTAATGTTAGTCCTAGATTTAGGTTCTAGCCCTCTAGTTCTTAAATTCTAGATCTTAGATCTTAGGTTTTAATCTAAATTTCTAGCTTTCTGATTCTAGTTCTTAGTTTCTAAAACCAATCTTTAATTTCAGTCTTAGAATTTCCATTTCTAGTTTTAGAATTTTAGTTCTAATTTTTAACTTGATTCTCCATCTTCGATCCGTAAATCCATAATTTCAGAATAAAAATCAGTTTTTTAATCCATATTATTACTAAAATAATCCCTAGCCACCCGATTTGCCCAAGGGAGCTTACGGAGGGTACCTAAGAACTGGGTCGATCCTCCTTAGCATAGAGGGCCCAAAACCCTTTTATTTAGAATTATGATAAAATTAGGATACTTTGATTAATTAGAGTTTTGGTAGAATTAATTTACATAATTTATTTAATTATAGTTTTAGTAATATTAGGAAGACTAGTATTTTTAATAAGATTTGGAAATTAGTTAGAACCCTAATTAGATTCTGATATAATTAGATTGTTATTCAAATTAGGATAGTAATTAAACTTCTAGTTAGATTAGGAGGACTAGGATTCCCCGATTAATTAGACCCCTAATAGGATTAAAGAAAATAAGATCCCCGGTAATCATAGCGAGAGTAGGAAAGGTAAAGTAGTTAGAAGAGAATTAGGAAAATTAGCTTAACTAAACATACAGGCGACCCAGTGCTGCTGACATCGGCTGGCCGGTGATTTATTAAAGAGAACAACCCATACCTCCACCCCGAAAGGCGTGATCACTGACATGTTGTAGCATTGATAAATATCTACAGCTGGCGATCGCAACAAACCAGGTATTTCCCTGAGATTTACCTCTTTATTTTTAGTACTTAATCACCTCTAAAAACTCCTCCTTTGCTAGAGTCCACATGGACCGAATTGGGCACTCTTTCACGAGACTGAAAGGGACCCAAAAAAAGCGCGTACCAATAGGCTGCCAATCACGATGGGACTTTTTGTCACCAAAGCCTCCCGTGTTTAGTTAAGTTTCCTTTTCTTCTAGTTAGTTTTTTTTAGTCTTAGTTTTATTACTTTTCGCATTTAAGTCTACTATCGAGAGCACATGAGCATACACCAGAGTCTCGAGATGTCAGGAATACGAAGGATTGGAATCGGTGACCCGCCTTTATGGGGGTACATAATAACTCGTTGTACCATGAGCAACCACTCGATTGCTCAACACAATACAATCTGGAAATGAACATGGCCAGCGGTGAGGAAACCCTCTTCACACTAGCCACAATGACAGACACAAAGACAGCAACTTCGGGCTAAACTTCACAGCTTGACAACTTGTAGACCTCAGTATCCAGAAATTACAAAGGGGAGGAGATGAAGCTGAAGAACTACTCAACGGCTTAGTCGCAACATGCGAGACCATCAAGGAATGAAAAGAGGCGGAAGAACGAGAACGACAAAGACATGAGAGGCCACCCCCTACTTCGACGACGATATCACCACACTTGTCGCCTCCTAGGCACACTCTCCACACACTCCTCAGTAGTAGACGTAAAGACAGGATCCGTTCCCAGACTGCAAAGCAAGATGCCGTTGTGAGAGTAGAAGACTTCCCCAAAATGATCGACGAATACATGAGTAAGAAAAATAGCCCTGGTTTGTCATTTGGATTCGATAATTTCTGCCGAGACCTCAAATTCAATTTATTTGCAGGATTCAAGCCCTTAAAATTTAACAAATACAATGGTACTGGGAATCCAAACCACCATCTAGCGTTGTTCTGCAATGACTGCCGGCCTATTCATGATAATCACGGACTTCTGACACATTACTTTCAGAGGTCGCTCGAAGGGGAAGCCCTCAATTGGTTTGCTGAGCTCTCGCTACATAAAATCAACACATTCAAAGAATTAGCCGGATAGTTCTTAGATCAATATAAGCATCTGATACAGGAGGTTGTCAGTCTTAGTGACTTGATGACTACAAAGCAAGAAATTGAAAACGATTCACCAATTTTGTATCACGCTGGAGGAAACTTGCGGCTAGCATAAGAAGTCAAATGAGAGAAAAAGATGTAATCAACATCATCATAGACAATGCCAGAGAGGCTCTTCGAAGAACTTTGATCATAATCGATTGCCCCGATTTCGCTACTCTTCATCTGCGCACTAGCCACAGTCAATGACACATGAAGGGAGGAGACCTTGCCTTTTTTATCACAACATCGAAGACATTAACTTCCGGCAATTCAAAGCCCCGAAATAACAAGAAAGGCTCAGGCTCCGAGCAAGTTAACATGGTCACTAATCAAAATCAAGGCGATGGGAACAACCAGCAAAGGAACTCCAGTCGGGGTCAATACCAGAATCAGTAACAATATGCGAATCAAAATCAGAATAAATATCCTAATCGAAACCAGTATCCTAACCAGAATCAAAATGCTACCCAAAACCATCCTGCCAATACCAAGAGCTATAATAATGTACCTCGCCCCAGAATTTTAATCAACAGACCCGAGGTCCTTATCAGCCTAGACGAGATCATTATCCTCCAATACCCAATACCATCCCTAATATTTTCCACCTCCTAAGCAATAAGAACCTTATTCGTTTCCCACTAGAGCAGCCACGGCCCTGGCCTTCTAACCTCGATTACACCAAGTTTTGTGCTTTTCACCGATTTACAGGACATAACCTGGAAGACTATTGGGTGTTGAGAGATATGATATACGACATGAACGATTGAAACCAGATTGACTGGGAATCCCTTCGAAATTCTAACCAAGATAACCAACAACCTCTGCAAAACCTTGGAATCATCAATAACCCGCTGCCAAACGATAGTCAAGGACCAGTCACCCATGTCACCACAGTAGACCTCCTCGGTCGAGCCCCTTTTCACCCATCTGCCCTCATCACACCAGTTAGACATCTTGACACCACAGCCAGTTCAAATAAACCTTCAAGGCCCACCATCATTCCACCTCACCCTTCTACCTTCATAAACCAAATTGAACCACCAATTCCTCTGCCGTATCTAAATTTCACTCGAGTCCGAGTTCAATCTCTCTGAGCTCGAAGATCTACCATTCAACCTATAACACCTTTTACACTGCCCAACTTCGATATAGCTCTCGATAACACCGAGCTGAAATACAAGGACCATGTCCTTCAAATTGTAGAGCAGATCGCGTCGTGGGTAGATAGCATCACCCAAAATACCACCAATCAACAACGCGAGCTGACAATTGAAGAACACCCATCAGCATTAGAGATAAGACAGCAGGAGGAAGAGTCCACCAAGGAAGAAGTACTAATCGTGGCATTCCTGGAAGAGGAAGACTATACTCAATACCTTCCACCTTGGAATGGCATAGCCCCAGTATGGATTCCTTCATCTAATTTTGCTCCTTTCACCGTAAGCACCGCGATAAATCCTTCAACACTCCAAGGTCAGCAACAGACATGACCAGTCCTTAAATTTGGAACCAACTATCTACCACCACCATTCCCTTGGGAAAAGCAAAGCAATAATGCATAGTCATCTGACCGGATAACCAAAACAAGGAGTGAATGTGCCCCCTCCACCTCACGTAATCCCTCCGCTTCTAGTACCAGTGCCTCATCCGACTCAATAGAATGGGTGTAGAGTGCATCGACCCGGCAAAGAACCTGCCCGGGAAACAAGTCAGGAATATGATCTTCTCCGATACCTCGCGAAGGTACCCGCACAAATATCGATCCTCGAACTCATTAACAAATCGCCAGAGCATCACCGACTGCTCGTGGAGACATTAGATGAGATGCACATGAACGAAGAAACCACTTTGGATCAGCTGCATGAGATGGCCTCAATTATGACTCAACCTCCTGTGCTTACCTTCACTGAAGTTGACATGCCTAAAGAGTTGTTACGTGGAAGTTCGGCTCCTATCTATCTGATTGTCATAATAAGAGGATTTTTCGTACCACACGCATTGGTTAACACCGAAGCAGGACTTAACATCTGTGCTATAACAACTCTGAAGATCCTTGAATACACAGAACATGATATAAGACCTTCGTCTTTATCTCTCATCGCCTATGATGGTTCTCGGCGCTTCGTCAAGGGAACCATCAAGTTGCAAGTTTGCCTTGGGCCAGCCACCAAGGATGTCACTTTCCATGTCTTTGATTCCTCAAGCACTTACAATTTGATATTAGGAAGGAAGTGGTTGGAATCCATGAAGGTAGTAGCATTGACATATCACCAATGCGTTAAATTCTCGCATGAAGATTCCATCGTCAGAATATACGCCGATACGCCCCTTAAAAAATTAACACAGACAACGTGGCAAGCATCCCAACAGCAGGCGACTCGATATTGAACACAAGACATATAAAAAAGATGCAGGATCCTGACAACGCATCAATAGTAAATGTTAGCTACCCTCGGTCCCTTTCGACCCATCAACAAGGAGTAATGAGGAGAGAAGCCGGACCTGATCATGCCCGACTATATGACATAAACCCGACCGAGGCAAAAGGATGGGACCTGATGTATCAGCTAGGATATGTCCCTCACACTGGATTCGACAAAGATAAGCAAGGATGCATAAGACTAATCATCCCGAAGAAACTATGTAAACACATTAGATTAGGCTACCAATCAAACGACAAGCAAGCCGACATCCTACCCACTTCACCAAAGTGGTCGCTCTATGACCATTTCGTATATGGAACTACTAAGAAGGCTAATGTGCCGAAGAGAAGAAAGGAGCCATCCTTCACTAAATCTCAGGCAACCGAGATTGAGCAAATAACCAAAGGCTTCACCGACCTGACAAACCTAAGTTGTGATAGTGACGACATGGATAGGCCACTCGAAGGAGTCGGACCATTATTCAAAACCCCTAAAGAGCCAGAGCCCGGTGCCAAAGACTGGGAGTCGACCGGCGAGGAGGACTTCCATATCACCATATTAGCAGATGAAGAAGAACCAGAGTAAGGGACACCCTAGCCTCATGAACTAGGAAAAGAAGACTGGTTCTCAATGTCAAGTGAAGAAGAAGACTACTGGACTAGCCATACAGAAATAGAACTTGGAGATCACTTAAGAGCAGAATGGCTGAAGCTCCTCGAGGAAGTCAACAACTCTTGAATCGAAGAAATAGACTCTGATGATGAACTTGATCATCAATCCTTACTAGATAATTGGCAGTGTCTGCATTGCTGCCCTTACCCAAAATCACCCTATTGCAACCTGTGCGCGTCTGTCTTGATGCGATACGAAAGAGCTATCTTGCGTGAGATACGATGGGCAACAAGGGCAAAAGAGCATCACATCGCCTTTATAGAATTCCTAGAAGAATTAGAGCTTGACACTCCCCAATCCCCGAATGCGCCACAACTTCAGATATTCTAGAACTCACTGGAAGAAGAATGACAACCGCCCCTAAGCGATGACAAAGACTATTGGATAGCTCTCCCCGCACTTAAGTTTGCAGAATAGTTGGAACATGGCTTCCAAGCACAATCATACGAAGAGGAAGATCTTGAGCCTGACAATAGTGACCTCAGCTCCTATCATGAAGGATGGGAAAGCCCCTAGGAGCATCTCTACATTTCTCACCCATATCAGCCTTGCTGTCAGCCCTTAGAACGCCATGTATCTTAGAAAATACTATCCTTAACCATGTGATTATCACATCCCATAGCCAAATACTTATATCTATCCCCCCTGTAGTTGTCACAACCCATTCGTTGATCGTACGCCCTCAATTCTTATAATATCCTCAAGACTTCCAACTTATTGCCCACCTTCTTATTTGGGCAATTTGATCAAAGGACTAGTGACATACCTAACCTCTTTCAAAAATATATTTAACACTTGATTCTCATCCACCTTCCCCTATCATTAGAGGAGACATTAGAGCGTAAAAAATAAAGATGCTAGGCTCAATCAAAACTCACCATTCTTATGATAGCAGGTTGCTTTCGAAAACAAATACATATATATATATATATATATATATATATATATAAATCGAGTGAGAGCAATACAACTAATGAACCAGTCAATGAGCTCAGGGAAGCATAAGCAGACTGTGGGGACATCTCTGGTAACTCTACTAGAAATGTATAAGCAAGCTATGAGGGCATCCCTAATGTCCCGATACTACTAGATGTCGTCGTTAGGTGGCGGGAGGACAAAACTCCTGCTAATCATAAAATGTGAGACTTTGGTGTTGAAACATGACAAAGAGCTCAATCATGGCACCCCATACCCACTCTGAGAAAAAGACCGTTACTCATCCCTTTTTAGAAAGCGTCATATACAAATTATTCCCCCACATCACTGAGCCTTCTCTCTCTTTCACCCTTAATTTTTATTTTTGGAAGAATGAGTCAGAAGCCTCTAAGGATATTCCTAGAAATGAAATCGCAAACCGATGAATGATGGCTGATACAATCACCTATTATACTTACCGCACGCCCCCTATAACAATAACCACGGGATAGGATGACCATTATCAAAGGTAGACCCCCAATATACGGATGATATGATTAGACAATCCCCCTGGTTCGATGACAGTCTCAAAATAAACTTTTCCTCAAAAATAACTCACCAAATACACATGGCCACCAATAGGCCTAAAGTACTTATAAAAAAAAACCCAGAAAAGCTTCATTGCCCCTCAACACTGGGCATTTTTTTAGAATCACGTTAAACGCTCCTTCTTGCCCATAAAGAAGATGCGAAATGACGAAGTTACCACTCGAGGAATATCACTGAAGATATCACACTAATTCTATCACGCTCCTACAATGGAGATTTTTTTAGTATTCGAATTTTCTTTCAGTTATTTGCTTTCCCTGTTGCACTGTTTTCCTTTCCTTGTAATGAAAAAAAAAGGGGAAAAAATGCCCCTCTTTTATTACTAGACCTCGGTCTGAGACACTCCCCCCCTTGACAATCAACAAGGGGGAAAATAAAATTACTAATGCCTTTATCCTTATGTGCAGATATAAGATAACCTTTGATTATTACCGGGCCAACTCAAGGAGCATCTGAGTCCCAATAACAGGTGACGGTGTAAAAAATAAGATGATAGAAGGTAACAAAAAAACAAAGCGAAGCCAGGTACATCTAAACCAAAAATCTCTTTTATATATCAAAAGTTTTTTTTACATCTGTCACCGGGGGCGTACCCCCTGTATTTACAATGGATAAAAAAAGAGAAATAATAAAAATGCCCTACTCCCTCCGCTGCCTCTGCGAAGGGCGCTCGCTACCATCTCCTGTATCCTCAACCCTTACGTCTGGGGTCTGATCCCCCGACAACTCAATACCAGCACCCAGAGTTGGAGGACACTCCCTACGAGGAGAAGGCCTAGCAACATAACCTCCCTTGCTCGCCTAGCTGGAGGCCCATCGAGAATGTGAACACAGAGGACAAAAGGCAAGCATAGGCCCTAGGGTCGAGTCTACCTGAGCATAGGCCCTCATGCGCTCATGAACCTCTTGACGAATCTCTGCCAGTAAGCCGCTAGCCCTCGACCCCGACCATGGAAAATGGTCGACCATCCGTCACACTCTCCCACAAATTCTCACCAACTCGTGCTGTAAAAGATCTATCATCGATTGCATCTCAGCACGAGCCACAGCTCGGGCACTCTCTAACTCCACTGTCCGAGTCCTCCGCTCGACCAACAAGTCTATGGTCACCTCTTGGAGATGCTGCTCCGCGACATCGGAAGGGATCTCATGAATCTCCTGGCAAGCTAAGATGCACTGTGTCTCCATACACAACTGCTCCAGGTCACGTACCTATACAAGTCAAAGGCTAAGGAAGTGCATATACATAACAAAACAAAGAACATATACAATGAAGACATACCAACTCAGCACGCTCCCACAGAAGACACTCTACGGTGGCAGTAGTGGCCAAATTAGCTGGAGGAGCCTCAGACGCAGGTAGGTACAAGAAGCAAAGAAAGAACATCAGGGATAGAATGGTGCTAAAAAATCGAGAATGAAAAATAACCATGCTAACCAAATATAACTGTGAAGGAGTGGGAGTTGGCCCATAAGGAGGAGCCTCGGGAGCAAAGTCAGGAATAACCTGCACGTGAACCAAACAAATACAAAACTCGTTGGATAAAAAAAAAACTAATTAGCGAACGAAATAAAAAAAACCAAATAAGTTACACATAAAATACCTAACTCTTTGGGCGCAGGGAAGCAGCAGTCGCCTCCCTCGTCTGGAGATCCTCAGCAAGGTGGCGTTGAAAAGACATGACGCAACATTAACAAACCACCAAATAATGCAAGGCCGGATAACTCAAAAGAGTGGAGAAACTTACCCTCTAGCTCTGCCTAGAGCTGGGCCATTGCCGGATCCTTCCGACTGGAAGAGGTGACTGAAGACGGGTGGAGCAGAAGCCCCAATAGCAGAAAGCTTCACTCTCTACAAATATCAATAAAAAATCAAACCTGACAACGTCAACCAAATGCTAACAATTAAATAAAAATGAGATAAGCACTTACCAGTCGATCAACCTTAGAGCGAACGCTAGCCGCCGCCGCCCGATCAGCCTGCTGCTGGCAACGGTAAGACCTGAGCAATGCTGCCTGCCTGGCGACCTCGCTCTCCCTCTCAGTCTAACAAACAAGAACCAAATAAGACTATTAAACTAGGACCGATTAAAAAATTGAAGTGAACAAATTTGCAAATAGATACACTCACCAAAGATCATCATGTCTCTGTGAGCTGAACTCTCAGCTTGTCCTCTGAGGTCCTAACCTAAAAAACCGAGTCCATCAAGGACCACAACATCTCCTCATCCGGATGAAGAGCGCATCTTGTCCGCTCCATCGCCCTGTGAAGTGCGTCTAGCGCTCTGCGGATGCCGGCACCCAAGTGGCCCTGCTCTAATGTAGCTAGCCTCTCCCTCAGAGCAGAAGTAGACTCAGAACCACTAACTGCAAAAGAACCGCTCCCACGGAAGGGGCGGGTAAAGAGTTGACCACCACCTATATCATGAAACCACCATAGGAACTCTCAGGCATCCGCCACATCGCATGCCCCGGTAACCCTGGTCCCCCAGGCTTTAAAGTCCTCAATCTGGGCCGTCATCCTCGAAGAAAAAATGCAACCAGAGGGACCAGTCATCCTCCTTGCCACTCAATGGGAAATCTCTGAAGGGACCCCTTGAGGGAGCCCCAACTGATGAGTCGCTCAGGAGAGGTGGATGCGCTCCACCTTCTCGAAACAATGGACCTAGATGTCCACATCAAAGAAGGGACGATCAGACTGAATCACCAACTGCCCTGTATCCTCTGCACCATAGGGCCTCCAAATCACCTATGACCAAAAGTAAACAAAAAGGCATGTCAAGTCTACGACCTAAGATACATAAAACACTCTAACAATATAGAGAACATGTACCTACCTTGTGTGCATAGCCTCAAACAAACCCCACGCTGTCTGAAGATCGACAATGGTGCCCCAACACCTGCCGCCACACATGCATCTGGGGGAACATGAAAGTAATCTCCCTCGGGACCCACAGGCGCAAGAAGGAGAAATGGTCATACGCCCCAAACTAAACACACGACATTAGAAACCATCACTAAAATAGCCGCTAAACTCACTAAGATATTACTGACAAAACTAGTAATCAACCAAAACTCACCTAGATAAATGGGAGGAAACCTCTGATGGTCCCGACGCCTCTCCCTTTATGGTAAAACTACTCGTTGAGGTGCCCGAGCACTGCTGCACCCCAAGCATAGGTGGGCACCTGATCCAGGTCCCTCAACAATGTCAAGAAAAGACCCGTCACACATCCCTAGGTCAAAGATGAAACCCTAAAGAAATGCAACAAGAATGCCTGGAGTACTCAATCTGTCGCTACTCCCGGCTCTGTCACTAGCCCCCAACATGCCATCGCCTCGCAGCACGTATCGAAAACTGCCCTCTCCTCTGAGTGACGCCTTGAAGGAATGAATCCACTAGCAAAAGTATCAAAGAACCAAGTACTCCAAACAATCCCTGTCCCAGACCCACTGTACCGATACTCAACACCGAGCACCTCCCGATTAGTGCGTGCTTTTTCTGGGTTCCTCTCGGTCCCCGTTGAATCAGTGGCTCCAATTTTGTCCGAGTGGACTCTAGTGATGCGACATTTGGAGTGTTAGAAATAAAGGGTTTTCTAGGAAGGTTTCTAGTTTATTACGATCGCCAACTGCAGATATTTAATGATGCTATAACACGTCAATGATCATGCTTTAGAGCGGGTGTGGGTTATTTCTTTACTGAATCGTCTACCTGTGAACGTCAGCAGCTATGTCTTTTCTTATAATTTAGATAGCTTAATTTTTCGTCCCTTTCCCTGCTATTATTGTTGTTCTAATCAGTTTAGACTTCCCAATTCTCTTGTGAGTTTAGTTATGTGGGAATTTATTATGGTTTATTTAATTTAGTATTCTAATTCTATCGGGAGTCGAATTAATTTTAGTTTCCTAGCACTACTAGAATTCTAATTAATATAGTGTCCTAATACTACTAAAAGTCCAATTAACATCGGTCTCCTAATTGTACTAGGAATGCAGGTGTATTAATTTTAATGAAACTTTAATTAAACCAGGTATGCTAGTTATACTGAAATTCTAAGTAAAGCACGTATACTAGTTGTACTAGAATTCTAATTGAAATAGAGAACTAGTTTTACTAGAACTCTAATTTAAGCAATGAATTAATTTTTATATGAATAAAATAGAAAAATCTAATTGAGGGAAACAAACTAATTTGATTAAAATTCTGATTAGAGCAATGAATTAACTGTACTTGAAATCTAATTAAAGTAATGAATTAATCATACTAAATTCTAATAAAAATAAAGGACTGATTTGACTAGAATTATAATCAAAGCAGTGAATTCATTATACTAAGATTCTAATCGAAATAAAAGGACTGATTACTGATACTGGGGTCTAATAAAGCGAGAAATTAACTATGCTAGAATTATCTAATTAAAATAAAGGAACTAATTCTATTAGAGTTCTAACCAAAGTAATTATTCTAAGGATTTAATTAAAATAAAGTATGTAAATTGACTCTAAGAAGAAATTATGGAACTGATATTATAACCCTAATTAAAGCAACTAAGTAATTCTAAAAAAAGAGGTTTGGGCCAGCTATGATAAGGAGGATTGGCCTCATTCCCGAGTACCCTCCATAAGCTCCCTTGGACAAATCGGATGGCTGAGATTAAAGATAAATTGGATTTAGGATTATAAAATAGTATTTTTGGATTTTTCAGAGTCGATTTCGGAGTTATAATTATGAATGAAATTTAGAAACTAGGAATTATAGAAACTAAAATTAATATTTAGGATTTTTAGAAATATTAAACTAAGAAACTAAAATTAAAATTAAAATTTCTAGGACTGAATTCGGGTCCGAAATAAAAAAATCAGACCGTATGATTAAAGACTGGTTCTGGAATCCAAAGACTAGAACAAGAAATTAATGACAGGACTGAAAATTGAGATTTTAGAATGGAAGTAAAGCCTAGGGTCGGTAAATTAGACCGTCAGATTAAGGATTGGTTCTAAATTCAGAAAACTAGAACCAGATATAAAAAATATGCGGTCTAAAAAAGGGTGCTACGGTCTCAGATTGAAAATTAAAACCTATAATTAAAACTAAGAGAAAGATCCTAAGTCTAAAACTAAGATTTTTACCTAGGACGGGTTGCGGAGAGAAACCTCGAAGATTCTGCGCTTGAACTTCGAAATCATTGTTAGGTTGCTCTATGTGCTCATTCTCGGAGTTCTCTAGTTTCGGAATCTCAAAAAAACTCCGTTCTCTCTCTCTCTCCTCTTTTTTTTTGGGTCAAAATAAAAAAAATCTTTTATAGGTTTTTCATCAATTAAATGCCTTGTTTCAGGCATTTAATAAAATTGCGCGCCGGTCTCCCGTGCTTAATCGTGTTGAGTCGATCACCGACTCAGTGGGCGACCGACTGACTTACTCAACGAGTTTCCTACTCCTAATACTGTTAGAACTAATTGCATGCCCATTTTGGGGTGTGTAATCCAATTAAGCGCCACTCTCAAAGCATTTAATCAAAGAAACTTAGGGATCAAGGACGGTGAGGCTAGGCCGGGCGTAGGCCAATTGCGCGTCGTGATGGGGCGCTCAATCCGATCGCGCGTGTCATGATAGACGCGTGATTGGGTCTCGAATTGGTCTAGGGAAAGGAATTCTGGATTGAGAAGGGACTAATTGTGCACTTGTCATTTGGTGTGCAATCAAATTGAGCGCTTGGTTTTGGGCGCTTAATTCGGGGTTGTCCGGGTCGGGCTTGAAATGCTAGGCTATTGTTTCAGCTTGCATTTTGACTATATACTATTATTTCAGTATATAGTCTCCCTACGTTGGGATCTAAGCCACAGAGCTATTATTTTAGCCTGTGTTTAGCCATGTACTCAGTGAATGGTTCTCAGGTCGGGGGTATGGGGCCTGAGCCACAGAACTATTGTTTCAGCCTGTGTCCAGCCATATACTATTATTTCAGTATATGGTCCCACACTAGGGTTAGGGGTTTGAAATGTGAGACTATTGTTTCAGTCTGCGTTCTGACTATATACTATTGTTTCAGTATATAGTCTCCCAACGTCGGGATCTGAGCCACAAAGCTATGGTTTCAGCCTATGTTCAGCAATGTACTATTGTTTCAATGCATGGTTCCCACATCAGGGGTATGGGGCCTGAGCCACATAACTATTATTTCAGCTTGTGTTCAGCCATATACTATTATTTCAGCATATGGTCCCATATTAGGGTTATGAGGTCAAAGGTTGACCGAATAAATTTGTATATTCCGAGAGGGCAAAATGGGGGTGTTTACAGATGCCTCTCTTCGGTGTGCTCTTGCGAAGTAAGAATGCGTCGAAGAAGTAGACACCCCTCATTCGAGGTGTCTTCTCGTTTCTCTTAGAAAATCACAAATGTGAACTAGGGATGTTGACATGACATGCTTAGCTTTCTTATCTATCAGCGCAAGCTAAAATAGAGAATTCGAAGGGCAAATGGTAGCTGTCGAAGGGCACATTCCGGGTCTGTGGGTGCATGGCGCATCCCGTCTCATGGCGCGGGCTAACAGAGGGATTTTACGCAATGAACATACCAGGGTGTCAATCAAATGTCCAAAACAAGGTCTAGGGATCGATAATAATAAAATGAAGTATCATGTAATATCGAAGGCTTTTGCAAGTCATGTCAGACCGGGTGCGTCATTGTTCACACTAATGCACATCAGGCGTTCCTTTTTCAATAGGTGTTTGTAAGTTCTTAGATTAAATATACTCAATGTTTAGTTTCCCAGGGTAATGACCGGTTTGGGCTAGTAATTGAGGTGGTGGTCTTGTGAGGTGTGCTTAATTGAATTCTTCTCAGTGGCACGTGCGCTTGATGCATCTGGAGTCGGCCTCTGTTAAGACCTGAAAAGTATCACTTTTCACCCCTTAACTTAATCTCTGTTAGACCCTTAATCATTTAATAAATATGTTTTAAGTCTATTCTGTAGGTAATAAGCAGCAGCTACAAATAAACCCCTAACCATGCCAAGAAGCCTATTGTTGCCCCAGAAGCCCCTCAGAAGAATGAAGGTTGAACCCAGACAGAGAATTGGCTGCAGCATAGGCACAACAAAGCAGAACCAAACCAAGAAGAATGCCTCGCGCAGATGTCGCAGGGTTCAATTAAACTAGAGAGAATTCCTTCGTGCAGTTGTCGCGGGCTTCTAAAGATAGCATAACAACTGGTCGCACAGTCTTCACGCCGTTCTCGCGTGGTCTGATGGCAGAAAGAATTGAAAAGCAGACTTCGTGAGGTTCTCGCGAGTTTCAGTCATCAGCGCTCGCGCAGCACTCGTGCAGCTCAACAAAAGAGTCTTCAATCGTCACGCGATTTAATGGAGAGAGAGCTCCAGGCACTCCTGCGCACAGCTGTCGCATAGTGGCCGTAGGATACAAACCTTCAAGGAAATGCTCGCGCGATCCATAGCCCTATGAACACTGCTTCTTTGTGAGGATCCTCGCAAGATTCACCAAGGGACGAACCGCACACGCAATTCTCACGCCATTCAAAAGGAAAGAGCAATCTCGCGATAGCCAAAAGTATCCCGCGATGACCAAAGTATCAATCCCGCGATTGCATGAGCTTTAAGTCAATTCAACCTCGCGACGCCAATTCTACCACGCGGTAAGATCTGGAAATCTTTTCTACCCAGCGAGGATCGGGCTCTAAACTTCTCCCCACTTCTGTAAGGGCAATCTGGGAACTTCTAGCTATAAGGGCACGCACTCCAATGCTCTAATCTTTGTACACATGCCTCGAGGCATCTAAGGAACAGAATTGGGCCATGATAGAATTTATAAATTAGGGTTT
Source organism: Chloranthus sessilifolius (assembly GCA_021018995.1). Lineage (NCBI taxonomy): Eukaryota > Viridiplantae > Streptophyta > Magnoliopsida > Chloranthales > Chloranthaceae > Chloranthus > Chloranthus sessilifolius. Next base: position 85,145,948 of record CM037594.1, on the reverse strand, counting down.
TCCTAACCCTAATTTAGACAGAGCCGACTGCTATATAAGCCTAAGCCTAGCTTAGGTTTAGGGGACTTAGACCTTTTGACACTTAAGTTTTGTATTCCTTCTTCTTGAAACCGACTGTAGAATTACAGTAGGCTAAGGTTAGGGCTTAGGAGTTTTCTTTTTCTTTTTACCTTCTCTCCATAGTCCAGCACTTGCTGGCTATGCCTTTGTATGATTATTTGGTATAGTTTTAATGGAGTTTTGTAATAGGATCTATTGCATGTATGGGATTGGTGTGCTGTGAGTTGTTCTCTGCAAGGCTGCTGCCTTGAGATCCTCCATTGCTAAGTTGTATTGTAAGCAATGGAGGATTGTCTTTAAGGCTTTACTTAGATCCAAGTGACCTGTGTGTCCAGGTTAGGCACATTGTAGGCCTAGCCCCACCACAGGACCCACTAAATCTGAATCCCCATGGGAGGGTAGCCTTGTGAACATGGTGGCGGCAGCATTGTTCTTGTTCTGACTTAGACCTCTGTGAGGAGGATAGCCTCTGTGGATAGTCTGTGACCATTCAAGTGGACAGATTATAGCCCTTGGGTGAGGCCAATCCACAGATCTAAGATAGATTCTGCTTCTCTGCACTTGTGCTTGTAGTCTTGTGAGAGATTGTGTAGAGACAGACTCCCCTGTATTTGTATAGACCCACCATCAGATGGTAAATCTAATCTGGTTGTAGAGATTGTAGGCTTGTGACTAGATCACTGCTGTCTTTCTAAAGCAGTGAACAGCTAAGCTTAAAAGCTAGTGCTCAAACTCTTGTTGGTTTTGTGTGTCCAAGCTAGTGCACGTTGTAGGCCTAGCCTCACACACAGAGCTTTAGAGGTTGAGGTTCCTATGGATTCTTGAGCTTGTAGCCTGGATGAAGTAGTGCCTACAATGATAACCTTTTTCTGACCCATCTCTGGATTGTGGTTCCCCTATTGGATAGTCTGTGACCATTTAAGTGGACAGGTTATAGCCATAAGGGATTGGATCATGGCATAGGAGTGAGTTGGATCCTTTATCCTCTTGGTGATAAGGTAACCATTGGATAGGATTTCTATAGCAGCAGATCTGAGTCTGAGTTATAAGACCCATCATATCTGTATCTAATAGCATACTTCTCACCCTTTTATATTTATTTTCTCACACTCTATCACTCTTCTCAACCCTTTCTGTAGTTTAGGCATTAAGTTACCTTAGGATTTAGACTATAGTGACCATAAATCCCCTTCCATTTAGGATTGCCAGATCTGTAACCAGATCTGGAGGGCCTACTAAAGATAGCTCCCTTGGAGCTTTAGATCAACTTTCTCTGTGGGAAAAACTCTTACTTATCAAAACTTGTTACAACAGGCCCTGTATCTTGCAGGACTATGTATTTTTAGGCTTGCTGCTCTTCAATCCATCTTTGATTTTCACTAACCCAATTCTTATCACCATCTCCAATAAAGTTAGTAGCAAGCACTTAAAATACCTCAACAGCCTCTAAGTTGGGAATTTTAGTGCTAATGTGTCTGAACAAATGATTCTGCACAGTGGAGTGTGTGCTTGATCCAATTCTGCGCAGTGGGATACACGCTTGGTTGCGAGTTCAGGGGTCTTAGGAGTTAAAGGTCAGGTTTAAGTATAATTTATTGTGCGTGGGTGATGGGGCACTTATTCAGTTTTTTTTAGTATTTAAAGAAAGGTGAGTTGGGTTTTTTTATCTTGTTCCTTTGTTCTTCTCTTCTTCTCTCTCTTTTTTTTATTTTTAGTAAGGGGACTTCGAAAATTTGAGAATTTTCAAAATTTGAAATTTTAGGGATTTTAAGTTAAGATCAATTTGGTGGTAAAACGGTGGAAAATGTAGCTTCCGAGACGTCGCTGAACAAATTCACCGGTACGGGATTTGTGAACCCGACCGTTATTGTGGTTGTCAAGATGACACTTGGCATGCCTGATACTCCGTCTAACCTTCTCGGCGAGTACTGATGATTGTCTCTTATGGGAAGACTATAGTGATTCGCAAGTCGAGAGAGAAGGGTGTTGGGAGATTATTTCGAGGCTCTTACTATTATTTTATTAAGAACAGTGGAGATAATAAATCAAGAGTGGGGAATTGGAGATGGGTCAGCACAGCAAGTCTGAAATAAACACAGTCTTGTAAGATACAGGGTCTATTGTAGCAAGTTTTGATAAGTAAGAGTTTGTCCCACAGAGAAATTGATCTAGAACCCAAAATGGGCTATAATAGTAGGCCTCCAGATCTGACAATCCTAAAGAAAGGGATTTGGGTGTCACGACTACACTAAATTAATCCTAAAAGCAAAGAAATGAAATGTAGCCCTATCCTAAAGAAAGGGTTTAGAAGAAGATGGTGGTAGTGTGTGCCAAAATAAAATACAAAAATTATGAGAAGTAGGTTAAGCTAGAGTCGATAATTCAGTAATGTATCTCAGATTTAGTCTGTCTCTGCAGTGCTCCTTGCTGAGACGCTATTAAAAGCCTCAACAAGGTATAAGCTCCCAGTTTAACCCATGCCATTTGGGGCGATCTTAGGGCTATACTCTATCCACTATAATGGTCACAAGGTATCCGATAGAGTCTGTCAAATCCCATTAGTTAAACTAGAAATTCGCTAGTCTAATCTAGAAGTCTGGACTGATCATTTCCATAGCCACTAGACTAGCTCTAGGCATGAATACTATTGTAGCACTATGTAATGCCAGTGATACAAGCTCCCAATATCTGCGCACAGACCTGGCTAACATCCATAGGTATTCCAACCCATAAGATCCTAAGTGCTTTGCTAAGGCTTACTGCTCACTAGTGCTCGCAAAAAGGACCATGCAACAGGTTGAATAAGGCCTTTAGCTTAGCTGGTCATTGGTACAAACAACCTGCAATGACTCAACCTCAAGCTATAATTACTATGAGAGATTAGATCTAACATCTAATATTGATTAGGTAGAACAGAGGCGAGCCAGTTATTGTACAAACCTCCTCACAAGGCTCTAGAAGCTCATGTGTAGGGGAGAAGAATCCTTCTCAAACATGTCGATGGACATAACCTTAGGGCTATACTCTGTCCACTTGAATGGTTATAGGGTATCCCATTGGTCTATCCATCCCACAGAAGCCTGAGAAAGAACATGAAAACTGCTACAACCACCATGGTCCACAGGCCTCCGAGCTCCTGGATCTCACTACAGATCCAACATTTCTTTCCATGTGTCTATCATACCAAGGGAAATCAGATGGTAAACAATAGACCTACTAGAAACTAAATGGACTAGTCCCAAATACATGGATCTTATAGACATCTAAAGAAACCATAAGATCTATAGATTTGATTAAGCATTAAAACAATAGTTCATTGATAACAACAAAACTTACAATGAACTGCCTCCTGGCTGCAGCCTATACACAACTGCTCATCCACAATCTCTATGTATACAAAAATCAATTATTAAACTGAAACAAAACTAAACCTGGCTGCTTACAGGGAGATTAGCCAGCAAGTGCTAAGCTAAGAGAGAAGAGAAATAAGAAAAAGAGGTGATCAAACCCTAACCCTAGCCTGCTAGAGCTTTCAGCCGACAGAGGATGAAGGAAAGATAAAAGATAATAAGCTCTAAGTACAACTTATATATTCTGTCAAAATGGCCTTGGCTTTAAAGAGATTAACCCTAATTTTTCTAGCAGACGTGGCACTATTACAACCCTTGAATGCCTCGAGATGTGTGCTTCAAAATCCATGCCTCAAGAAGTGTGCCCTAGCCTTGGGAAATTCCCAAAAGGTTCCTGAGTTAAAACTGAGAAGTGGTGAGCCCGCGCTTTGTGGGGCTGACAGCTGTCTTAGTTTACTCGCACAGTTGCTTTGCCTTCGCAAAGATGCCTTTGGCTGATGGGAAGGACTCATTCGCGTAGTAAGAAATTAGTGAATCGCACAGTTGCTTTGCGTCGCAATGCTGTGGCAGAGATGATCTAGAGAACCAGGGTGTTTTGCGCAGTAGAGCTTCAGGAGCTCTCTCTCTCTAAGTACTCGCACAGGTGGGCTCCTGCGCTCGTGTAGTAACTTGTAAGGTTCCAGAGTGTGTGAGATCTACATGAATGGGAATTTTGGGCATCTCTCTCTTCCAGGGACACGCAAGAACTTCGTGAGGTGACTTTTTGTTCTCTATGCATATGGGCTCACTGTGTTCCTCGCAAGGCTGCTTTGAGGCTTGATCTCCGCGAGAGCTTCAGGACCACGAATTCTGAAGGTTTTACACCGCGAGATCTTCGCGATGTCTTTACAGCTCTCCTCTTGACTGCGCGATGTATCTACGTGAGAGGTTCTTCCACTGCATCTTTAGCTTTGCTAGGAGGCTTCTCAACTCTGCGAGGTCTATTTCTTGACACTCTGTTGCACAACACTTACTGCTGTTGCAGCATCCTTCTCAGCTAACTTCAATCATCTGCTAGACTTTAGGTCAATGATGATCAGCAACAGTGAGTCACCATGGTGAGCACTATCAAGGTGTTCCATTAGGCTTTGGCTCAGCTATCATCTCTGCTTGTATTCTCTCTCTTTTGGGCCAAAAGCCAAGAAGTTTGTATTAAGCTGTACATTTTATTACTAATTGTAAAACATACTTAACAAATGATTATTAGTGGGCTTCAAGGTCCATCAAAGGCTAGGTTAAGAGGTGAAGTGTAGTACTTTTCAGTGCATAACACACCCCCAAACCTAATCTTTACTAGTCCTTGAGCAAAGGAAAGATTAAAACAGCTACTCTAAGAATTGAAATGCCATTTTCCTAGGGAGCACAGATACATTTAGCATATGTACCAAGCCTTTTAAACCCCTAGGTGATCCCTAGTGGAGGAGTGAAGTCTCCTGTGGGTTTTCAGTGAAGATACCCACAAACTTCACCAATAAAACAATTAAAAATAGTACAGTCAATAACCAAAAAAAATAAATTTAAATAAATAAAGCTTCATTCCACACCCATTCTTTCAAATTTAGAGGAAATTGCAGTAACAATGCAGGCCATTTAAAACTAAAAATTAGCATGTGTTTGCATCACCACCAATCATTTTACATTAGAAATTCAATGTGCAAAAATCAGTACCAAGCTTGCCTTAAATTCAAAAATCAGGTTGGATACAAACCCAATGAAGTTAAACTTTAAACTCAATTCTCACCAGGGCTATCTCTCAACATTGACAATCTAATAGTGTTACATTCAAAGCATCTCAAGAGCAGTTACAGCCCCCAAATGGGCCTGCAAGCATGAGCGTAGGCAAAGTTTCTAATTTCTGACATCCTCATGACTTTTCACCATAGATTGGACACTCCCTCATCTCCACATGACAGCTCATTTCACTTTGGATCTACAAGGTCTTTTTGAATGGGTTATAATGTGGCTTATGAGTGAGGGATATAAAGAATGAGGGGGTAAAAAGGAAATCAAAATTGAGAAATCAGCAAGGTAAGGAGTGACTCATGACTTCACTACCTTCATTTCAACACAACTTCATCTTAATTGATATATTTCAAAATCAAAGTGGCCAGTTTCTCCTCTTCTTTTCAATTTTCAGATGATGTTTTTTTCCAAACTTCTCTTTCTTTTTCTCTTTTTATTATTTTTCTTTTTTTTATTTTTATGAGTTTATGAGGAACTGCCATACAAATGCCACTGATACACTACTATTCATAAGTTGCTTTTCTTCTCCTTCCACCAAATGTTGGACCATTCTCACTATCTTTAAATCCTCCTATACCTTCTGAATTCTCAGAGTGAGGGTGAGGTTGAATCAGGTTATGAGGTTAAGGTGCAAGTACTCTGGTGTTTGTTGAAGAAAAATAGGATTTTCAAAGCTCAAAGAGTATAAGCAAAGGGCAGTTGAATAGGTGGAAAATTTTAAGCTCAAACTGTCCAAATGAAGGCCTTGGGTCCTTTCCTTAGTGTCATGAGTGCTGTCAATCAGTTTTGATTTGGAGGTGCCTAACTTCTAGTGACAAGGCCTTGACTCAATCAGTCCTTAGAGCAGAAAAAATGCCAAAAATACTTTTCAAAAGAAAATGATGGGCCCAAATCTCACTGAGTATGGCCCTTAAATTAACCCATGGGGTATATTTTCACCTTTTTCTCTCCTCTTAGGTTCACTAAGTACTAACTGAATTTTTTTTTGATGTTAGCTTCATGGTGGTGCAAAGATTTTAAAATTTTTATTTTCAAAATGTCTGCAAAAATTTTTAATTTTTCACAAATTTTCTCATTCTAACAAGTTAGGTGGGAATTGACTTTATTCATCCCAATTAAACCAACACTGCTGCACTAAAGTTAACTATTCTATTGGCAGACCTACCCTGCCACACCCCCAAACCTATGAGGAGCAGTGTCCTCACTGATTCAAAGGAAAATGGATGTGCAGCAGTAAACAAAGAAATTGACAAAACAGAAACTTCAAAAGAGAAAAAGAACACACAAAAACGAATGAGGAATTATGCACACGTATAAGCAAAATAGTAATAGTTTGTCGAGAAAAGAGATTTTATTATAGAGACAAAAGCAAACAAATTACAAAAAGATAGAAAATTATAAACCTAAGAACAATCTAAGCAAAACTTCCTGTCAAACAAAATGGTTCTTCCTCCTGGCTCAGGGATATCCTCAACCTGCTGTGGAAGAGGAACTGTAAGCCAGGAGCAGGGGGGAGACGAGGATCATGGAGATGGGTGTTGAGTAGGTGGTGGGGAGTTTGTAGAAGATGGTGGGGGAGATGCAGGTGGTTCAATTTTTTGCTTCTTCTTCTTTATCTTCTCCTTTTTCTTCTCCTCCTTGGCCAGGATCCTCTAGACTTCTTTGTACTCATCCCAAAGAAATTGTAGTGGGTCCAGCTTCTTAGGCAGTAGGGGGTCCAACCACATTGGATAGAATTTGTTTGAAGACTCGGTGGGTTTATCGTCAGCCATGGTTGTGAGTAAGGAGGGACTACTAAGGGTAGAGGAGAATGGGTGAGATGAAAATGAACTGTCCCTGTATTGAAAGTACTTGGACGGTGGAATACAGATGGGCACATTAACTTTCATCCCTTTTCGAGCATGACAATAAATTGTAATTGGTCTGGGAATGATAAATCGCACAACCTATTTGGGGAACGAGAGCTCACAATAGATGGTGGTCTAATTTTGGCATTGGGAATTAAGGTAATCCCGCATTTCACAGAGTTTTCCCAAGTGCTCGCAGAGTAGAATTCTCGAGCAGTACAGATGTACCTTTGCGAGAAGGATAATCACGCAGAAGCAAATAGCTTCGTGAGTACAAAAACAAGAACATTGTGTGCCTCGCGAAGTTACTTCACAGAGTAGACGTTGGGATTGAGCACGCGAAGTTGTTTTTCATTTCTCGTGCAGATTAGCTAGGGATCTCCGCGAACAACATCCATTCGGGGTTTCAGAGATTTCGTGCCCCAATGAATTCACGAGACAGTGGTGAAATGGTCCACGACCATGAAAATTAGGCCATTCAACCCCGCGAGAAACCAACAGTCAACCTCTTTACATCATTTGTGCTCAAGCCCGTGCTTGTGCAATGTCTTGCACCCATTCAGTGGTCATCAGCATCTACCCTTCACATGTATCCCTTTTTCAAATGATAATAGCCTCCCTAATACCTGCACATGCATAGCAAAAATTCCAAATGATCAAACACCTTGATGAACACAGATTCTAAACAGTTGCAGTGCTAGTACTACGCTCATACTTCAATAAGAAGTATTCATCTTCGATGTTACTGACAGAAATGAACAATACTGAGAATAAAACCTATAAAGCAATTGAAAATAAACAAGCACATGGAATAGAATAGAACAAACACACAAACAAATATGGCACACATGATACAAAGCTGTGGATCACTAATCAGTGGGAGGTCATGTAGGTGAATGGGCTGAGGAAGCTCCACTAGTTGTTCTACACAAATCTTGAGCCTCTGCCCATTTGCTTTCATAATCTGCCCTGACTTTGGGTCCAAGATCTCCACAACACCAGATGGGGACGCTTTGATGACAGTATAAGGTCCATCCCATCTGGATTTCAGCTTCCCTAGAAAGAATTTAAGTCTGGAGTTAAAATGTCAAACCTTGATGCCAGCAATGAAGTCCTTCCTTGATAACTTCTTGTCAAAGAATACTTTTGATCTCTCCTTGTATATTCTGGCATTGGCATAGGCATCTAGCCTCATTTCATCAAGTTCTGCCATTTGCAACTTCCTGTGAGAACCAGCAAAAGTTAGATCTACATTCATTGCTTTGATAGCCTAATAGGCCCTATGCTCTAACTCCACAAGTAGGTGGTAGGCCTTGCCATACACCAGCCTAAATGAGGATATGCCAATAGGAGTCTTATAGGTAGTCCTATAAGCCTACAAAGCATCATTCAGCTTTAGTGTCCAATCCTTCCTATCAGGCCTCACAGTTTTCTCTAGAATATGCTTAATCTCCCTATTGGAAATTTCAACTTGCCCACTGGTCTGTGGGTGGTAGGAAGTTGCAATTCTATGTGTAACATAATACCTTTTGAGCAGGTTCTCGAAAGGTTTGTTACAGAAGTGGCTCCCCCCATCACTGATAATAGCTCTGGGGATACCAAATCGTGAGACGATATTGTCTTGCAAGAATTTAAGGACAACTGTGTGGTCATTGGTCTTTGTGGCAATAGTTTCTAACCATTTAGACACATAGTCCACTGCCACAAGTATGAAATTAAATCCCATAGATGAAGGAAAGGGGCCCATAAAATTAATTCCCTAGATGTCAAAGAGTTCTACAACTAGGATGGCCTGCAATGGCATGGAGTCTCTCTTCGAAATGCCTCCCATCCTTTGACATCTCTCACAGGCCTTGCAATGCAAGTTTGCATCTCTGAACAAAGAAGGCTAATACAAACCACATTAGAGCACTTTTGTTGTAGTCTTTTTACCACTGAAATGACCTCCACGGGCTTGGTCGTGGCACATTGAAAAAATGTCATGGAAATCATTATCAGGCACACATCTCCTAATGACCTGGTCTGCATAATACTTGTAAAGGTATGGATCCTCCCACAGAAATTGTCTAACCTGAGAGAAGAACAGGTCTTGTTCCACTTTAGACCAGTGTGGAGGGATCCTACTAGCAGCAAGAAAATTGATAATGTGTGCAAACCAGGGCACGCTAGACTGCACAGTAAAAAGCTGCTCATCGGGGAACAACTCATTAACAGGTGTTGTTGCACATTCTTCTAAGATAATCCTAGAGAGGTGGTCAGCCACCACATTCTCAACTCCCTTCTTGTCTTTGATCTCAAGATTAAACTCTTGTAAGAGGAGAATCCATCTGATCAACCTATGCTTTGCATCCTTCTTAGCCAATAGGTATTTCAGGGCTGAGTGATCTGTAAAAACTACAGTCTTAGACCCCAACAAGTAGGGTCTAAACTTGTCCACAACAAACATTACTGCAAGTAGCTCCTTCTCGGTTGTAGTGTAGTTCAGCTGAGCTTCAGCTAGTGTTCTGTTGGCATAATAGATCACTACAGACAGCTTATCTTTTCTCTGTCCTAAGACAACACCCATGGCTAAGTCTGATGCATCACACATCAGCTCAAAGGGGATCGAGTAATCTGGGGCCTGGATGATAGGGGCAGTCATGAGGCACTTTTTCAAAGCCTCAAAGGCCTCAAGGCATTCAACAAAAAATAAAAATGGCACATCCTAACAAAGCAGGTGGTACAATGGTTTGGCAATCTTACTGAAGTCCTTGATGAACCTCCTATAAAATCCAGCATGTCTGAGAAATGATCTAATTTGCTTGACAATCCTGGGTGGGGGTAGATGTGAAATCAAATCTACTTTAGCCCTGTCCACCTCAATTCCTTTGTGAGAGACCACATGGCCTAATACAATACCTTGAGTCACCATGAAGTGACTCTTTTCCCAACTTAGGACTAAGTGGGTCTCCTCACATCTTTGCAAAACTTTGTCAAGGTGGACTAGACATTGGCTGAAGCTATCCCCAAACACAGAGAAATCATCCATGAAGATTTTCAAGAATTTGTCAATCATATCAGAAAAAATTACATACATGCACCTCTAAAAAGTGGTGGGGCATTGCACATTCCAAAAGGCATCCTTCTATAAGCAAAGGTGCCAAAGGGACATGTGAAAGTAGTTTTCTCCTGGTCTTAAGGATCCATAGGGATTTGGTTATACCCTGAGTATCCATCAAAAAAATAATAGTATGCCTTCCCAGCCAACTTGTCTAGGATTTGGTCAATAAATGGGAGAGGGAAGTGGTCCTTTCTAATTTTAGAGTTGAGTTTCCTATAATCAATGCACACTCTCCAGCTAGTGGTCTCTCTGGCTAGAATTATCTCCTCAAAATCAGAAGTAACAATTGTGATGCCTGAATTTTTAGGTACTATTGGAGTGTTTGCCTTCCCTCTAAAGAGGGTCTATAATCACTAATAAAGCTAGGCAAACACACTCACATAGACCTGCAAGTAATCCGGGTCTGTTGTAGCAAGTTTTAAAAAGATGGTAAGGGAGTATCCATAGGGAGGTTGGTTTAAAAATGTGATAAATCTCCAGATCAATAAGAGATTTGGCAACCTAACTAATGCTAAGTTAGCTAAAAGATAAGGGAGAGGTTTGAAAGGGATTGTCACTTAAGCTAACCCAAAATTAAAAGAAAACTAACTTGGATCGAGTTTGGGAATTTAGATCTTGCAGGGGAAAGGAGTAAAAAGCAGAAAATGGAGAAGAGTAGCTTGGAGGTTAGTCTCACTGAAATCAGGTTCGATTAATCATGCCACAGAGGTTCAGGGCACACAATTCCCTCAACTGGCTACAAGCACAACTACAGGGTAGAAGGCTCCACTCCAAATCACAGGATCCACCTGGTATTAAGGCTATGATCTGTCCACTTGAATGGTCACAGACCATCCTATAGACTTTATCTGATCCATGGATTTGCAGCAGACGAATCCAACTGGAGCCTGAGCTTGGACTAATCTTAAGGTTATGATCTGTCCACTTTAATGGTCACAGACCATCCTAGGGATCTCCTCCAAAGCTAAAGCATCAATCAGAGCAATTAAAACCACTACAGATGTTGCAATTCCAAGGTCACAGACTCAGGGAATTACAGGAGTATCAGATCTAGGGAGATCGGATGGTATCCAAGATGTCTACCAGTTAAGTGGGTGAGCTGATCTACAGACTCCTCTACACAAATCCGATCGATCACCAAATAAAACCAAAGGAACTTTAGATCTAATTAAAGCATTAAGAACAAAATTTATATTTCAATCAAACTCACTCTACAATGGAAATACTCTCAGATCTGTAGTTTGTGCAGTAAGGAACCCATAATAGCACTCTCAACCTTACCCAATTATAGATCTAACCTCTCTCCTCGCTACTCCAAGGGAATTAGCCAACCATTGTTGGGCTAAAACAGGGAAAATAGAATTTCTCTGCAAGCTCTAATCTCCAAACTTTGGCTCAGATCTCCCTCTCCCCACAATTGCAATTGGGGGTCTATATATATAGCTTTCTCCTCTATTTTTCCTGCCAAAAATCTCTTCAAGAAGGTCCTCAGAGTTTGTTAGGGTTCTGTTAAAGCACGTGGGTCGGTTAGGGCATCTTCTAGAATCGTCGTGCCGGTCACCAAGTGCCTCGAGTTGCATGTAGCAGGTCAACAAGTCACAACGTGTGCATAGCTGAGTTTCTGAGAAGTTCTGCTCACGATTTTGATAGGTTCAGGAAGCTTTCACAGGTTTAAATGGAGCTTTTTGGTCCTTTCGCTAGGTTCTCAGATCTTTTTGATAGGTTTCGATAGGATGAGCCTTCTCTTAGAGCTTCAACATTCTCAGCCCTTGGCCTGGAGCATTCGACAGGTTGGGGAAGCTTTTCGATAGGTTGGAGGACCATTTTGATAGGTTCCGCTCTGCATGCCATCATTTTGATAGGGTTGCTCTCACTCCTATCGAAAGGCTCAAGCACCCTTCGGTAGGTTCTGTTCCAGCGTCTCCATCTCGATAGGTTTAGGAAACCATTCGATAGGCTCCCTTTACACCTCAGGCAGGCTTTCGATAGGATGGTTTCTTCCTTTCTTTCAACTGCTTGATAGGTTCTTGGATCTTATCGAACTCCTCAATCCACACGAATCCATCCTTCTTCTGCCTTCCGATCCTATCGAAACCTTTTCAACTGCACGAATTCCTCCTTTCTTTGCTTTCAACTCCTATCGAAGTCTTCATGTGACCTCTCGATAGGATGTTTTTAGCATATTTTCACTTCCTTCGCCTTGCCCTGCTGTAGCCACGCGTTCCAAGGGTCCAGTGATGTGCTACCCTCTGGTGTGCTGTTGCTGGGTTTGTCCTGTGTTGAGAGATGGCCCCTTTTTGGGCATTCTTGAGTGGTTTTCTTCATTAGTGTCATCTTTTATTACTGTTTACAAAATACACTCGACAGAGGCTTATTAGTGCGCTCACAGGTCTATCAATGGTCAGGTTAAAGGGTGAAAAGTGGCAATTTTTACCACTTAACACACCCCCAAACCTAAGCTTTGCTAGTCCCTGAGCAAAGGAAAATTAAAGAAAAATAAAAATGCCACTTTCGTAGGGATCACGGATGCATTTAGCATGTGCATCAAGCCTTTTAAACCCCTAGGTGATCCCTAGTGGAGGAGTGAAGTCTCCTGAGGGTTTTTAGTGAAGGTACCCACAAACTTCTCCCATAAAGTTAGTTAATAGTAGTGCATCCTGCTAAACAGAGTTTCAGTAAATAGAATAAATTCACACTATGTCTTTTCAATTCATTAGAGAAATTTCAACAGAAAAAAAAAATCAGTTCCAAACTTGAAAGTCTGCTGCAATCCTTCACCATCACTCAGCTTATGTCAAGGCATTTCTCCTAAAAATTAATGCATGGCACACCTTTCACTTGAGAATTCTGTTTTGATACTACCCCCATCAAATTGGATTTCAGACCCAAATCTCACCAGGGCTGTTCACTCACAACAAAAAATGAAGGGTGTAGAATTTCACATAGCTCAAGAGCAGTTACAACCCTTAAATAGGACTGTAAGCATGAGCATACAGGCATTGCTCTAATTCCTAAAATTTTTCTAGCTCTTTACACCATAGATTAAACAAATCCTTATCTCCACATGACAACTCAATTCATTTCAGATCAGTAATGTCTTTTTATTGGGTTGTAATGTGGCTTAAGGATGAGGTTTGTAAAAGAATGTAAGGGTAAAAAGGTGTTCAAATTGAGAAATCAGTAAAGGTAAGGAGGTGGTCTGCAGCTCAACCTTCTTCATTTTAGCACCTCTTCAATTTCTTTTTGGAATTTCAGACTTGAAGTGATCAGCTTCATCAGCTTCTTATCTTCTTGTAGATTTTCAAATGAAGTGACTTCTCTTTCTCATCCTTTTGCTCTGTTTAAATATAAATATATATATATATATATATATATATATATTTTCATGGATCGGAATGCCACAACTATACATCACACTAGCCTTCAAATATACTTTCTTCTTCTTTTTGCCAGACATCGAACCTTGCACCTCTAACCTCACTTCTCTTATTTTCTGATTTCTCAGGTTGAGGGTGAACTGAAATAGGTCAAAAGGTTTTGGGTTCAAAATTTCTGGTTTCCATCAAAGAAAAACTGTGATTTTAAAATCTCAACTGGTGTATATCAAGGGTAGTTCAAAGGTGGGGCATTTTAGGCTCAAACTGTCCAAGGAATGGCCTTACTTCATGTCCTCAATGTCATGAGTGCTGTCAAGCTGTTTCACCTTGAATTTGCCTGACCTTTAGTGAGCATAATTGAGTCCAATCAGTCCTTAGAGCGGAAGAATTTTCCAAGACACTCTTCAAAGAAAAATTTGTAGGCCCAAATCTCACTAGATATGGCCTTCCATCAAATTTTCAGGGGTGTATCTTCACAATCTTCTCTCATTTCATGTTTACTACACATCAAAATTATTTTTCAAAAATTGTTAACATTTGCCTCATGAAGCCTGTTGGACTACAGCTTATTTAAGTTTCAAACAGTTTTTTAATTTCCTCGTTTCCAAAAAAAAATTCAAGTGAGAATTTACTCTAATTAATTCCAAACACTCCTTTTTAGCCTAGCTGCACTGAGGTTAACTAATTTATCGGCATGCATGCCACACCCCCAAACCTAAACTAAACAGTGTCCCCACTGTTTACAGTATAGTGGGTGTAGCCGTGCGGTCATCCAGGGATAAAAATAAAACAAGTAGACAATCAGAAAAAAGAATGGCATAAACAAAGCATTTTATTAAAAAGAAACTAAGTGGACAATCAGTACAATGGGCAAGCACAAGGATGCGAAAAGTATGACATTCATGTGGACAAAATATCCTGGCAACCTAAAAGCCTTCTCCCTGGCTCAGGGTGGTGGTGGAGGATGGGGGTGGAGAAGCCGGTGGCTCAGTCTTCTGCCTCTTCTTCCCCCTCTTATCTTTTTTCTTTTCCTCCTTGGCGAGGATCCGCTGTACCTCCTCATATTCGTCCCAGAGGAATTACAACAGGTCTTGTTCCTTAGGCGGTAGTGGCTCCAGCCAGAAGAGGTAGAGTTGAGCAGGAGTGAAGGTGGGCATGTCATCTGCCATAGTTATAAGGAGTGCAGAGGGTAGAAGGAGAGGAATGGGACGAAGTCGAGCCATCTGTATCTATTTAAAGTGGATGCATGATGGAATATGAAGCGGCGTATTCAATATCGCCGCTGTCGATGAGAACGAATGAATGGTTAATTCCACCAATCAGCATGGGGAACAAAATTGTGCATTAACTGGCAGCCTATATTTAGCGCTGGGGGTTACGGCGTGGTGCAGAAACCCAGGTGGGGTGCAGAGTTTAAGGCTTGTGCTATGCGCAATTGTACATGGTACACGTGGGGTAAAATTCCCACGCAGCGCAGGTGCACAGCAAGCATGGTAGGAGTGAGGGTGATTTCGATAGAATGGGTTTTTTAAAATGTCGACAGGTTAAGGCTTCCTAACAAAGTCACCCAAGTATGTGGTCGACAGTGGAATGCTTTCGAAAGGTTCAACCATTCGTATAAAAAAGAATAAACATTGCATTCGATAAGTTGGGATGGCTGCTTTTGATAGGTCAGTGTCCTGTCGAACGCAGGGTAGATAAAACATTCAATTCGTTAGGATGCCGAGGGGTGAAAACAGCTCTTCGATAGGTTGGGTAGTACATTTGTCGATCCTGTCGATAGGTTCCAGGTAAGAGTTTAGAACCTATTGCAAAGTTGTTCTCACCTATCGAGAGGTCTCAGCACCTATCAAAATCCTCACCAATCCTATCGTCGTTAGTAGCTACCCTAGCGAAAGGTCCAAATGACCTATCGAGAGGTCCTATGAGGTCAATAACATGGCCTGTGTGTGCAAGGCTTTAGCCTAAGTACCCAGCAACTCATTTGCTATGCTACCAGTTAGTTTATTGACATGAAGCTGGATCCTGACATGGCCATTTTATTATAGAAAAGAGAAAAAAAAATATCGTGGGAAAGAATCAAAGTATAAATCAAATATAATACATATGATACAAATCGAAGTCAGGTATTAACCTGGAGGATCTTGAAGATCAATGGCCTCTTCAGGCTCGCAAATGTTGTTGACGCAAAGTTTCAGCCTCTGACCATTGACCTTAAGGATTCTGTCATCTATAGGATGCATGACTTCGGCAGCTGCAGATGGAGAAATGTGTACCACTGTGAAAGGTCCATCCCATCTGGACTGCAGCTTTCCTGAAAAGAATTTCATTCTGGAGTTGAACATCCATACCTTGTCATTTGGCTTGAACTCTTGTCGTAGCAAATGTTTGTCATGGAAGGCTTTGGTCCTCTCCTTGTAACTCTGGGCATTTGCATAAGCTTCTAGTCGCAATTCATCCAGCTCAGATAACTGGAGTTTCCTGTGAATACCAACTTCGTGTAAGTCAGAATTTACTACTCTAATGGCCCAATATGCTCTGTGTTATAATTCAACAGGCAAGTGATAGGCCTTGCCATATACGAGTCTGAATGGGGACATGCCTATGGGGGTTTTATAAGCTATTCTATAAGCCCATAAGGCATCCATCAATTTGCTGGACCAATCCCTTCTGTTAGTTCTCACCGTCTTCTCAAGAATATGTTTGATCCCTCTTGGAAATCTCTACTTGCCCACTGGTTTGTGGTTGGTAGGGAGTGGCTACTCTGTGGGTAACAGAGTATCTTTCCATCAGTTTGTCAAAAGGTTTATTACAGAAGTGGCTTCCCCCATCACTAATAATAGCTTTAGGAAAGCCATATATTGAGAAGATGTTGTCTTTCAGGAATTGAATGACAACTTTGTGATCATTTGTCCTCGTAGCTATGGCCTCTATCCATTTGGATACGTAGTCCACAGCTACAAGGATGAAATTGTATCCAGCAGAAGGGGGAAAAGGTCCCATAAAATCGATTCCCCAAATATCAAATAGTTCGACAACAAGTATAGGTTGCAAGGGCATAGAGTTTCTCCTTGTAATACTGCCCATTTGCTAGCATCGATGACAAGCTTGACAGTGTTGGCAGGCATCTTTGAATAGGGTAGGCCAATAGAAATCGCTTTGAAGAACCTTCGCCGCAGTCTTGTTACCACTGAAGTGGCCCCCACAAGCCTGTTCATGGCACATGGTTAGGATATTTTGAAACTCAGTTTCAGGTACATAACGTCTGATCACCTGATCTGTACAATGCTTAAAGAGGTAAGGATCCTCTCACATGTAATATCAAATTTGTGCAAAGAACAGATTTTTATCATCCTTGTTCTAATGTGGAGGGATCCTACCCACAACAAGGTAATTGACAATATTGGCAAACCAGGGCATACTTATCGGAATAATAAAAAGCTGCTCATCTGGGAAGGAGTCATTAATGGGCAAGCTTTCTGATTCAGCTATTAGGATCCTTGATAAATGGTCAGCCACTATTAAGTGGTGAAAAATGCCACTTTTCACCCTTTAACCTGACCATTGATAGACCCATGAGCACACTAATAAGCTTTTGTTAAGAGCATTTTGTGGACAACAAGAAAAGAAGACACTAATGCAGAAAAGCATTCAAGAATGCCCAAAAAGGGGCTATCTCTCAGCACGGGACAAACCCAGCAATGACACGCTAGAGGGTAGCACATTACTAGACCCTTGGAGCGCGTGGCTACAGCAGGGCAAGGTGAAGAAAATGAAAATAGGCTGAAAACGTCCTATCGATTGGTCACCTGAAGATTTCAATAGGAGCTGAAAGCAAAGAAAGGAAGAATTCATGCAGTTGAAGAGGTTTTCAATAGGATTTGAAGGCAGAAGAAGGATGAATTCGTGTGGATTGGGGAGGTCGATAGGATCCAAGAACCTATCGAGCAGCTGAAAGGAAGGAAGAAATCATCCTATCGAAAACCTGCATGAAGCGTCAAAGGAACCTATTGAATGGTTTCTTGAACCTATCGAGATGAAAATGCTGGAACAGAACCTATCAAAGGGTGATTGAGCTTTTCGATAAGAGTAAAAGCAATCCTATCGAAACAACTGCATGCAGAGTGGAACCTATCGAAATGGTTCTCCAACCTGTCGAAGAGCTTCTCCAACCTGTCGAATGCTCCAGGCCGACTGAGAATGCTGAAACTCTAAGAGAAGACTCATCCTATCACAACCTATCAACGAGATCTGAGAACCTAGAGAAAGAACCAAAATACTCTATGTGAACCTATCGAAAGCTTCCTGAACCTGTCAAAATCGTGTGCAGAACTTCTCAGAAATTCAGCTGTGCACACATTGTGATTCAGTGACCTGTTGCACGCAACTCGAGGCACTTGGTGATCGGCACGACGGTTCTAGAAGATGCCCTAGGAAGCCCTAATCGACCCACATGTTTAAACAAAATTCTAACAAACTCTGAGGACCTTATAGAAGGGATTTTTAGCAGGAAAAATAGAGGAGAAAGCTATATATAGAGACCCCCAATCGCCATTGGGGGGAGGATCGAGATTTGAGCCAAATTCTAAAGATTAGCGCTTGCAGAGCAACTCTATTTTCTCTCCTTTAGCCCAACAATGGTTGGTTAATTCCCCTGGAGTAGCGAGGAGAGAGGTTAGATCTGTAATTGGGTAAGGTTAGGACTGCTATTGTTGGTTCTTAGTTGCACAGACTATAGAGCTGAGAGTGTTTCCATTATAGAGTGACTTTAATTGCAATGTAAATGCTATTTTTAATGCTTTAATTAGATCTAAACTTCCTTTGGTTTCATTTGGTGATCAATCGAATCTGTGTAGAGGAGTTGTAGATCAGCTCACCCACTTAACTGGTAGGCCTCTTGGATACCACCTGATCTCCCTGGATCTGATACTCCTGTGACTCCTTGAGTCTGTGACCTGAGAATTATAGCATCTGTAGTAGTTTTAATTGTTCTAATTGATGCTCCAGCTTTGGAGGAGATCCCTAGGATGGTCTGTGACCATTAAAGTGGACAGATCATAACCTTAAGATTAGCCCAAGCTCAGGTTTCAATTGGATTTGTCTGCTGCAAATCCATGGATTCGATAAAGTCTATAAGATGGTCTGTGACCATTAAAGTGGACAAATCATAGCCTTAAGACCAGGTGGATCCTGTGATTTGGAGTGGAGCTTCTACCCTTCAGCTGTGCTTATAGCCAGCGAGGGAATTGTGTGCTCGGAACCTCTGTAGCATGATTAATTGAATCTGATTTCAGTGAAGACCCATCTCTAAGCTACTCTTCTCCATTTTCTACTCTTCTCCTGCAAGATCTAAGTTCCTAAACTCGATCCAATTTAGTCTATGTTTAATTTTAGCTTAGTTTAAATGACAATCCATTTTAAACCTCTCCCCTATCTTTTAGCTAACTTAGTAATAGTTAGGGTGCCAGATCTTACACAGATCTGGAGATTTATCATATTTTTAACCAACCTCCCTGTGGACATTCCCTTACTCACCATTCTTTTAAAGATTGCTACAACAGATCCTGGGTACTTGCAGGTCTGTATGAGTGTGTTCTGCCTAGTTGTATTGGTGATTTCAGACCCTCATTTGAGGGAAGGCAAACACAACCAACAAGTTTTTGGCGCCGCTGCTGGGGAGGCATGTTTAGAAATTGATAGATCTAAGTTTTGATCATAGATCTGTAGTTTTTGTTTGATTTTTACTAACTACATTTGTAAGTTTTATTGTTTTTCAGTAGTTTGTGTGTATTTCATCAGATCAAAGGCTGCCACTGAGAGCAGAATTGTGCTGGAGACTGCTTTGTAGTTTGCATCCCTTTACTCCCCTGTTTTTTTTCAGATCTGTTGATAATTTTTGTTCAAATAGTTAAAAAATTTGGTTGATTCTGCTTGTTGTGTTGAAAATTTATTCTGCATTCAGATTTTGAGTGTTGTATGTTTGGTAGGAGAACCCTCCAACCTTAGATTATTCCACTAAATCCAGAGGTTGAAAGACTTCTCAGATCCAGACCAACTACACCCACATCTGTTGCAATTGACTCTGAAGAAATGGGTGAGCAACAACAACCAAGAACCCTTAAGGAGTTTAATGCACTAGGGGTCTATAATTCCCCCTTCTGCATTCAATTCCCAGCTGCTTAGGGAAACTGTGAGATAAAATCATCCATCATTCAAATGCTGCCCTCATTTCATGGCCTGACCAAAGAAGACCCCTACAATCACATTGATGAGTTCTTAGGACTGTGCACTACATTTAATATCACAGGTTTGGGGGAGGAGGCCACCAGGATGAGACTCTTTCCTTTTTCATTAAAGGACAGAGCTAGGACCTAGTTATCCTTGCTTTCACCCAACAGCATTCAGTCCTAGAGTGATCTCCAATGTCAATTTCTGGCCAAATTCTTCCCTATGTCAAAGACCAGCCAGTTGAGGAAGGGTATCATCTCTTTCACCCAAGATCCAACTGAAGATTTTCATCGATCCTGGGAGAGATTTAAGGAACTCCTGAAGAAATGCCCCCACCATCAAATCCCTGAATGGCAATTAGTTCAAAGCTTTTATCAGAGAATTGATGCTAAAAGCAGAGATATGATATATGCTTCTTGTGGTGGCACCTATCTCCATAAAACTGTTGAGGAGGCATAGGAGCTCTTTGATATTATTAGTGAGAACTCTATGCAAAGGGAAACCTTAGCAAGAGATCTAGAGCCTCCTAGATTGATGAAGGAGAACACCTCAAGGGGAAAGATATATGAAGTGAGTGTGCCAAGTGAGTTGGAAAGGAAAGTGGACAACTTAACCCTGAAATTTGATAGGCTGATGGGAGCAATGCAGTCACCTGTGGCTGCTAGGGTGGAGGAGGCATGTGCTATATGCCACTCCCCTGCTCATCCCCTTGAAGAATGCCCATCTGCTGACCAGTTTTCTGATTTTATAACAGAGCATGTGGCTGCAGCTCAGTCTTATGGGCAGCAGCTTGCTGCTGGGTATCAATGGAGAAACCACCCCAATCTGAGGTGGAGACAAGATGCATACCCCAACCAGCAGCAGCAGCAGCCCCAGTAGCCCATGCCCTATAGAAATGCTTAGCCCTATCGAGAAGGTTATGCCCCAAGGCCTCAGTATCAACAACCCATGGCCCAACCTACAGAGCTCCTCACTGCGACAATCACTTCAGCTGTGAGAGCACCATCCTTCGAGGAACAAGTTCTATCTTCACTGCAAAGATTGAACACCTTAACCAAAACTGTGCACTCTCACAACCAGAACATCAAAAAGATAAAGGACCAACTTGGTCAGCTGTCTGATGCTCTGACTAGGAGAGAGGGAGGAAGGTTGCCTAGCCAATCACAGGACAATCCACAAAGGCAGTTTGTAGTGGGTGAAGTTTCCTCCACCTATGAGGAAGCCAAATCTGTTACTACTTTGAGAAGTGGTAAGCGAGTGGACAACCAAGTGGGCTGTGAGCCTATGAGGAACTTGGAAGAAGAAAATGAAGTGATTTCTGCAAGAACACAACAGAGGCCACCATTGGTGGACTTGAAGGATCAATCAGCTGTGGATAAAGAGGATAATGAGGATCCTCAAGAAAAGAAAAAAATAAAAAAGCAAGAGACCCCATTGGCTAAGACTGCAAGTGAGGGAGCAATCCCACATTTGCCATTTCCTAAGGCACTATAAGCACCCTCCCCTTTTGATAAAGGGCAAGGAAAAATTGAGAAAATGATGGAAACTTTCAAGCAAGTAAAGATCAATTTACTTTTAGTTGATGCCATTAAACAAGTCCCAGCCTATGCCAAGTTTTTAAAAAAACTATGCACCCATAAAAGATAATCCAGGATACACATATCCAAGAAAGTCTTTTCAGTAGAGAAAGTGAAACAAATTTTATCGATTGTAACCCCAACCAAATTCTAAGACCATGAAACCCCCACAATCCCCTGCATCATTGGGGATCACATCATTTACAAAGCCTTATTAGATCTGGGAGCCAGTGTAAATTTACTTCCATATTCAGTATATGAGAAGCTGGGCTTAGGCAAATTGAAGCCCACACATGTGGTCCTCCAGCTGGCTGACAGATCTGAAAGGAAACCTATGGGGATAATTGAGGATGTTTTGGTTGAAGTTGACAAATTCTTCTATCCTGCTGACTTTTTGGTATTGGACATAGAACCAAGCAAATGTGCTTCTTCCATACCTGTGATTCTAGGCAGGCCCTTTTTGGCCACTGCCAATGCCCACATAGAATGCAGGTATGGGATCATGGAAGTGTTATTTAGAAACATGAAGGTTAAGCTGAATGTGTATAACACTGGCTATCAACCCTCTCCTGAAGAGGCTTGCTTTTCCATTAATGCCCAAAAGAAAGTGATGCATGATAATCCACATTGGCTGGTGCAGGACAATGCTTGGTTCACAGATGGAAAACTGCACCCAGGGAATGGACACTAGCTGAGGAAAAGATCTATGAAAAGTGCCAAGTTTGATGAGCCTGAGGAGACTATGGACCTTCCGGACCTCCAGATTAGCCCTTGTAGTCAGTATGCATTATATGTACCATACTTTGCTTTTGTTTTAGGTGTTTACTTTATTGTTAATTGATTTTTAATTATTTTCTATTATTTCTTGCAACATGAAAAGAAAAAAAATAGGGAGAGAAACAAAACTGTCATGCTTAATACTAGGCCATCATTTCAGTATTACCAGTTATCCTGAGATAATGGGAGCTTGGTACGGGGAAAACAAAGCGTAAAGACCGTAGAGCGAGCCTCTTGAGTCAAACTAAAAGTACCCTGAAATGCAGCCTTATTTGGTTTTTAGAAGTCTTCGATAGGTCAAGTTCACCTTTCAATAGGTCACATGGTGATTTCGGAAGGATGTTCGATGGTTTCGATAGGCACTGACCTTCTCGACAGGAGAAATAAACTTTTTGATCTGTTAAAAAGAGCAAAATGGAGATTTCGATAGGTTCTAGATACCAATCAGGAACCTATAGAAATGAAGACTCAGCTGCCGTTTAAATTGACCGAAAGGATAGTTCCACCTATCGGGATCTTATCTAATCATCCCCTTCCAAAGTTTTGTCTGCTATGTTTTCGACAGGACGCATGAACCTATCGAAACCATCCAGTTCACCCTATCGGAATCGTATTCCACCCCTTATATACCTGTCAATAGGTCATTTGTCCCTCATTCCATACCTTCTGCCAAATCCTAGCTCTTTTCCTCTCTCTTTCACCTCCCTCTTTCTCCACTAATTCCTCACAGAACCTTTAGCTATTCAGTCTGCCATTTTGTCAGTACATTCAGCTTGCGCAGAGGAGCATTTTACCCCTGACTTTAGAAAAATTGACGTGGTGTATTGCGATTTCTGTTAAACCCTAGAGATTTCAAGGTCAGTTACCTTCCCACCATCAATCTGTCGTTCCTTTAATTCTTAACTTTCAAGCTCCACTCCAAGTTGGTGAGTGACTAATCTCTGAGAGTAAGATGGATGAGCCGGAGGAAACTCTAGCAAACATACGCCAGAGAGCAACTGCTTCCACCCCCAAATCCTTCGCGAGGTCGAAGCAAGCTGACAAACCACCTATCAAGAGGAAACTCACTGAGATGACACCCAAAAAGGCTCCTAAAGCTAAGAAAGCCAAAGCTGTTGCGATTCAGGAGCCTATAGTGGAAGAAACCTTAGCGAGAGCTGCTCCTCCAGTAGAGCTGCCAGCCGGGCTAACTACTCCCAATGAGTTTGTAGTAAAATTGAGTCTTGTTCCTGAGATGGATTTTGATCTGGCATATTTTGCTAACATTGGGGAGTGCCAGGGGATAGTGGAATATTTGAAGAAGGAAGGTCTACTATCCCTGCTTTCACCTTTAAAGGAAAATGCCTACCCCAGGTTGGTGAAATTGTGGTACCAAAACCTGACAAAAAAAGTGGTACCTGGGCTAAGGACATACTAGAAATTTTGATTGATGACTGGCAGCTGACTGTTGACTACAGAGATATTGGGATGGCTTTAGGAGTCCCATATCAATTTGACTCCACTAGAGCTGAGGGAGAACCTACAGGAGCTACATTTCGGGAAATGGCTAAACAGCTTACTAATGGAATAGTGGGCTCTGGTGAATCCTTGATGAGAAGAGACCTCCATCCTACCCTCAGACTCATCGACACCATTCTGAGGAAAAATGTCTGTCTCTTGCCATTTGCAAGAGAGAAGGGCCCCATTAGTGGATGCCCTATACTGCTGTTCAAAGGGGCAATTTGTGAATGCACCGAAGCTAATTTTTGAAACAATGGTGGACATTAATGACAAGGTGCTGAAGAGGCAAGCTTTCGCTAAAGGAGGAGGTCGGCCTTTCTGCAGACTCATCACATGTCTGCTCAAGACTGGAAAGTATGTGATCAAGCGAAATGAACCAATGGAGAAGCTGACCTTTAAATTGTATGGAAAGTGGGAATGGTCAACCAGCCTCACCTTGATTAAGAAGAGTCAGCCAGTTGGAAGAAAGGTGGCTAAGAAGGCACCCACTATCATGGCAGTAGAGACTCCTGCTGAGATACCCTTATCCACCCCTCCATCTACCATACCTGTCCCATTACCCACACCTCCACCCACTTTGCTCTTTCCGTTTGTATCAGTCCCTCTTCAAACAAATCTCTCTCCACTCACCTTTAAACCTGTTTTACCTCCACCCACCTCTCAGGTTTTCCAACCTGACATCCTAGAACCTCCCTCATTCTCTGAACCTACCCCTCTTGCCATCACACCTCCTCCTGCACCTCCTGCCACTCAATCTTGTCTCCCCTACAACTCAACCTCCTCCCACCCCCCTCTGGATGCGCACCCTCCTCTAGCCCAGGAGCCCCCCCCTACTCAGCCTACCCCTCCGAAATCTAAAAGGGCTCCCCCCAAGAAGAAAGTTATTGCAAAAAGATCTGCTCCCTCTGCTGCTTCTGCCAAGAAAGGAAAGAGGCCTGTTGCTCAGTCTAAAGCCACCCCTCCCACCCAGCCCCCAACCCAACCAGACACCTCTTCACCTTACTATCAAAGGAGAAAAGAAGGAAGGCTGCTGCGGCTCTCGGATTGGACCCCACAGCCCTTTTTTCATCTGATTCAGATTCAGATTCTGTTGCTGCTGTTGATCCCAAGGGAAAACAACCTACTGGCTAGTCTGAGGAGGTAGCAAAGAAGCCGCAACCGAAGGCTAAATCTAAAGGAAATGCTCCCTTATCCAAGGATGAACTGAAAAACCTGGCTGACCTCTATGATTGGCCAGATGATTCCTGTAAATAGTTATGGTAGTTTATTGTTTTACTTTCTTCCCCACTTGTCTCATGTATATATTTGGCATTTTAATACATTTTATCTTCATGTAGTTTTTTTGTACCTCTCTTTTACACCCCATGCCTCTTTCCTACTTTCATAGTGTAAAACAGTGGAGACACTATTTGGTTTAGGTTTGGGGGTATGGCATGTATGCCAATAAATTAGTTACTTTTAGTATAGCTAGGCTAAAAAGAAGTGTTTGGAATTAATTAGAGTAATTTCTCACTGGAATTTTTGGTAATCAGAGGAAAGTAAAAAACTGTTTGAAATTGAAATAAGCTGTAGTCCAACAGACTTCATGAGGCAAATGTCAACAGTTTGTGAAAAATGAGTTTCATGTATAGTAAACCTGAAATAAGAGGAACTTGTGAAGATACACCCCTGAAAATTTGATGGAAGGCCATACCTAGTGAGATTTGGGCCTAAAAATGCTTCTTTGAAGAGTGTTTTGGAAAATTTTCTGCTCTAAGAACTGATGGGATCTAATTCTAATCACTAGAAGTTAGGCCATTCTAAGTTGAAACAGCTTGACAACATTCATGACGTTGAAGACATGAAGGCCATCCTTTAGACAGTTTGAGCCTAAAATGTCCCACCTTTGAACTGCCCTTGATGCACACCACTTGAGCCTTAAAAGTCCAAACTTTCTTTGATGAAAACCAGAAATGTTAAACCCAAAACCTTTTTACCTATTTCAGTTCACCCCCAATCTGAGAAATCGGGAAGAGGAAGGAGAAGTGAGATTAGAGGAGCAAGGTGTTAAATCTAGTTGAAAGAAAGGAAAACACATTTTTTGGTGTTGTGGCATTCCATAAAATAAAAAAGAAAAAAAAAAAAAAATAGAGCAAAAAGGATGAGAAAGAGAAGTCACCTCATTTGAAAATCTACAAGAAGATAAGAAGCTGATCACTTCAAGTCTGAAAATTCAAAAAGAAAGTGAAAAGGTGCTGAAATGAAGAAGGTGTTGTCTAGACCACCTCCTTACTTTTACTGATTTCTAAATTTGAATCCCTCTTACCCTTTCATTCTTTTTACAAACCTCATCCATAAGCCACATTAGAACCCAATGAAAAGACCTTGTTGATCTGAAATGGATTGAGTTGTCATGTGGAGATAAGGATCTGTCTAATCTATGGTAAAAAGAGTTAGAAAATTTCAGAAAATTAGAGCAATGCCTACGCTCATGCTTACAACCCTATTTGAGGACTGTAACTGCCCTTGAGCTGTGTGAAATTCTGCACCCTTCATTTTTGTTTTGAGTTAACAGCCCTGGTGAGACTTGGGCCTGAAATCCAATTTGATGGGGGTAGTATCAAAACAGAATTCTCAAATGAAAGGTTAGCCATGCATCAATCTTCAGACATAATACCTTGACATGAACTGATTGATGATGAAGGAATTACCACAAAATTTCATGTTTTAAGTTGGTGACTTTTCTGCTGAAAACCCTCTAGAACTAAAAAGACATGATGAGAATTTAGTCTAGTTTACTGAAATTCTGTTTAGCAGGATGTACTATTATTAACTAACTTTATTAGAGAAGTTTATGGGTACCTTCACTGAAAACCCTCGGGAGACTTCACTCCTCCACTAGGGATCACCTAGGGGTTTAAAAGGCTTGGTGCATATGCTAAATGCATCCGTGCTCCCTACGAAAGTGGCATTTTTATTTTCTTTGAATTTTCCTTTGTTCAGGGACTAGCAAAGCTTAGGTTTGGGGGTGTGTTAAGTGGTGAAAAATTTCACTTTTCACCCATTAACCTGACCATTGATAGACCCATGAGCACACTAATAAGCTTCTGTCAAGAGCATTTTATGGACAACAAGAAAAGAAGACACTAATGCAGAAAAGCACTCAAGAATGCCCAAAAAGGGGCTATCTCTCAGCACGGGACAAACCCAACAACGACACACTAGAGGCTAGCACATCACTGGACCCTTGGAGCGCGTGGCTACAGCAGGGCAAGGCGAAGAAAGTGAAAATAGGCTGAAAACGACCTATTGATTGTTCACCTGAAGATTTCGATAGGAGCTAAAAGCAAAGAAAGGAAAACTTCATGCAATTGAAGAGGTTTTCGATAGGATCTAAAGGCAGAAGAAGGATGAATTTGTGTGGATTGAGGAGGTCGATAGGATCCAAGAACCTATTGAGCAGCTGAAAGGAAGGAAGAAATCATCCTATCGAAAACCTGCCTGAAGCATCAAAGGAACCTATCGAATGGTTTCTTGAACCTATTGAGATGAAAATGCTGGAACAAAACCTATCGAAGGGTGATTAAGCCTTTCGATAAGAATGAAAGCAATCCTATCGAAATAATTGCATGCAGAGCGGAACCTATTGAAATGGTTCTCCAACTTATCGAAATGGTTTTCCAATCTGTCGAAGAGCTTCTCCAACCTGTCGAATGCTCCAGGCCAAGGGCTGAGAATGCTGAAACTCTAAGAGAAGACTCATCCTATCGCAATCTATCAAAGAGATCTGAGAACCTAGCAAAAGGACCAAAATGCTCTATGTGAATCTATCGAAAGCTTCCTGAACCTGTCGAAATCGTGTGCAGAACTTCTCAGAAATTTAATTGTGCACACGTTGTGATTCAGTGACCTATTCCATGCAACCCGAGGCACTTGGTGACCGACACGACGATTCCAGAAGATGCCCTAGGAAGCCCTAACCAACCCATGTGTTCTATCAAAACTCTTAAAAACTCTGACGACCTTCTAGAAGGGATTCTTGGCAGGAAAAACATAGGAGAAAGCTATATATAGAGACCCCTAATTGCCATTGGGGGGAGGATCAAGATCTGAGCCAAATTCTAGAGATTAGCGCTTGCAGAGCAACTCCATTTTCCCTCCTTTAGCCCAACAATGGTTGGCTAATTCCCCTGGAGTAGCGAGGAGAGAGGTTAGATCTATAATTGCGTAAGGTTAAGACTGCTATTGTGGGTTATCAGTTGCACAGACTACAGATCTGATAGTGTTTCCATTGTAGAGTGACTTTAATTGTAAGGTAAATGCTATTTTTAATGCTTTAATTAGATCTAATGTTCCTTTAGTTTTATTTGGTGATCGATCGGATTTGTGTAGAGGAGTTGTAGATCAGCTCACCCACTTAACTGGTAGGCCTCTTGGATACCACCCGATCTCCCTGGATCTGATACTCCTTTGACTCCTTGAGTCTGTGACCAAGGAATTACAGCATCTGTCGTGGTTTTAATTGTTCTAATTGATGGTTCAGCTTTGGAGGAGATCCCTAGGATGGTCTATGACCATTAAAGTGGACAGATCATAACTTTAAGATTAACCCATGCTCAGGTTTCAATTGGATTTGTCTGCTGCAAATCCATGGATTCAATCAAGTCTATAGGATGGTCTGTGACCATTAAAGTGGACAGATCATAGCCTTAAGACCAGGTGAGTCCTGTGATTTGGAGTGGAGCTTCTACCCTGCAGCTGTGCTTATAGCCAGTGAGGGAATTGTGTGCTCTGAACCTCTGTAGCATGATTAATTGAATCTGATTTCAGTGAAGACTGTTGAGAACTGGAAAATACCATTTTCCACCCCTTAATCTGGGCCTTGATAGACCCTTGAGAGAACTAAATAAGTGCTTTAAGTGTTTATTTTACAGCTAACAACAAAGGCAGGATTAACTCTGAAAGTAGCTTAAAACGTACCAAAAAGATGATGACCCATCCTGATCTGGAGAAAGAAGGAGAAGGGACAACCTCATTGGCTGTCAAAATGCCTAAACTTAAGAAGACAAAGGCCTGGTTTCATCCTGGAAATAAGTTTAAAGCTATTCGAAAAGAAGAATGCACTACAGAATTCTATTCGAAAGGATTCCTGATCTATTCGAAAAGAACCTGAACACTGTGAAAAGAACTAAAGCTTCAGGCTTGGTTTTCGAAGAGCACATGATCTATTTGAAAGGAACCAAACTCGCTGATGATCTTTTCGAAAAGAAGAAAACTCCTTCCGAACATCACTAGATCTATGCCATAGAGCTCCAGAAGTCACTTGTCCTTTCGAAAAGACCTCCAATTTGTGCGAATAGAGCTCCAGAAGTCACATTTCCTTTCGAAAAGGCCCCCAATCTGTGCGAAATCGTATTCTAAAGATTCCCAGCATCTGCAAGGGCATTTCAGTAATCTCTGCACGTGCCCTAATGAATTTAAAAACCCAAGGGCATTCTGGAAGATTCTGAGCATGAACCAGAGGCATATTCCACTCCATGTGAACACCTAAAGATGAAATTACTTGGCGGGAACTTCTAGAAGCTCAAACAGATTTTTTAATTTCCTAATAGAATTGATGCCTCTGTCTCCTAATTGGCTGAACCAGATCAAGATGTTTTGATTGGCCAGAATAGATCTGGATCCTTGTGCTCGACTCTTATTAGTTGATATGGATCTAGCCAATTCTGATTGGTTGATACACATCTGAGCTGGATTTGGGGAAAATTATAAATAGACGAACTATTTGCCTAATTTGGGTATCCAGAATTTGAGTTTCATTCCTGCTACCCCATTTCCAATTCAGATCAAGATAGCTTGTCTGAAACCTCTGTAATAGCCTAGCTCTTTTCTGTAATTGAGAACTATGAGATACTTATGTAATTCAAGTGAGAATTATATTGAAGACTACAAATCTGAGAGCTGTTTTAAGCTATGCTCTGTAATTGTAATGGTGGATTTGAAAAGGTTGCTTTCATCAGTACGTTCTCAATCAGATTCATGTTGAGGGTTCATTGTGATCTCCTCACTCATTAGACTCCTTTAGATTTGCTATTTTTAAGTAATTTCCCTTAATTCACTATCCCTGTGAGAATCTGTGTTTGTAACTTGGTTGCTACAACATTTGTAGTTGTGCTTATGTTCCGAATCAAGACTTTGGATTGAAAACTATTGGATGATCTGTGTCCAGACAGATCATAGCCATAAGTTCAACTCAATTCTAATCCTTGAATTGGGTTATTTTCTCTTACATCTGAGCTGGTAGCCAGATGAAGATTTGATACTTTCTTAACTGTGTTACACTATTTCTCACTCTACAATCAATTACAAAGCTTAAGTAGCTATTATTTCTCCATTCTTGTTAATTTTGCATCCAATTCCCAACTCGGATCTAGATCACTTAGTTTCAATTTTACTTTTAGATAACTTAGTTAATGTGACAAATTCAACCTCCCATCTTATTTGCTTTGTAGATAGGATCAGAGGCCAGATCTGGTAGCTCAGATATGGAGGTTTATCATATATTTTAAATCAATTCCCTGTGGACGATCCTTTACTCACTTACATTTAAAACTTGCTACAATTGGCTCTGATCTTGCAGGCTAATTAATTTCTCTATGTGCTGATATTCCTTTCTTTTTTCTAGTTTTCCAATTTCAGTATATTCCATATTTTGAAATATCTGTTTTCAAAAAACAAATAAATCATGCACACTTAGGACATCAACAAGTTTTTGGCGTCGTTGCCGGAGACTAGATTTAAAATTGGTAGACCTAAGTTTTTATTTATTATTATTTTTACATTAGTGCTAACTATTCTGCTATTTAAATTTGTGTAGTTATACATTTGATCTTGGAATCTACTCAGTATTAAAGGTTTGCTTTGCATAATTTTTCTCTCTGTTTCTCTGTTGTATGTTTGGTAGGAGAACTCTCAATCCTGAAATTATCCCTCTGAATTTAGAAGTTGAAAGGCTACTAAGAACCAGACAAACATCACAGAATTTTGCTGAGACTGCTACTATGGGTGAAGAACCTAGACTCTTGAGGGATTACTTTGCACCTGGTGCATATAATTCCCCATTTTGCATTCAATTTCCTACTGTTGAAGGAAATTATGAAATCAAATCATCAACTATCCAGATTCTTCCTTCCTTCCATGGTTTGAGTAAGGAGGATCCATACAAGCATGTGGATGAATTCTTGGCTCTTTGTACCACAATCAACATAGCTGGACTAGGTCCAGAGGCAACCAAGCTTAGGCTCTTTCCTTTTTCATTAAAGGACAAAGCTAGAACATGGCTGTCCATGTTGCCACCAAATAGTATTACTTCTTGGAATGATTTGTAATGTCAATTTTTAGCCAAATACTTCCCTATGTCTAAGACCAGCCAGTTGAGACAAAATATTATTTTTTTCTCACAACACTCAACTGAAACTTTCTATGAAGCATGGGAAAGGTTTAAGAAACTTTTAAGGCAATGCCCTCATCATCAAGTTCCCCAATGGCAGCTTGTTCAAAGCTTCTATCAGGGAATTGATCAAAAGGGTAAGAATATTGTAGATGCTTCCTGTGGAGGCACCTATTTGCAAAAAACAGTTGAGGAGGTCTGGGACCTATTTGAAGTTAGTGGTGAAAATTTAACCTAACAAGAATCTCTGTCAAGAGACATTGAGAATCCTGCTCGGTTGAATAAAGAGCAGACTACCAAGGGAAAGATTTATGAGGTGAATGAATTGGAAAGGAAGATGGATAATTTAACCACAAAGTTTGATAGATTGATGGACTCATTTCAAAATCCAATGGTTGCTAGAGTAGAGGAGGCAGCCTGATATGCCAGTCCCCTACTCATTCCCATGATCAATGTCCAGCTGCACCACAGTTCCCAGATCTAGTGGTGGAGCAAGCTCATGTTGCCCAATCGTTTGGACAGTTGCAATCTAATGAATATGCATGGAGAGGGCACCCCAATTTAAGGTGGAGCCAGGGCAATTATCAATCACAACAGCAGCAGCAACCAAAGCACCAAGTACCTTTCAAAACTGTTCAGCCCTACTAGCAGAATTTCTATACCAAGCCTAATTTTGAGCAGCCCATTCCACAACAGATGGCACAACCTGTGCATCAAACTGTCCCAGCTCAGCCTCCTTCCAGATCCCCTTCTTTTGAAGACCAAGTTCTAACTTCACTCCAGAATTTAGGGTCTTTAACTCAAACTGTAAACTTTTACAGTCAGAGTATAAAGAAGATTGAAGATACATTGGATCAACTCTCAAATACTTTGGCCAGAAGAGAGGAAGGAAGGTTACCCAGCCAACCCTTGAACAATCCCAAAGGACAGTTCATGGTTTGAGAGGCCTCTATTTCACATGAAGAAGTAAAAGCTATCACTACTTTGAGAAATGGAAGAGTTGTAAATAACAATGTGGATACAGAAAAAGAAGTAGAAAAAAATGAGGAAACTGCTAGGAACATGCAGCAGGAGCAACATGCTGTTAGCATTGGGGGTGCTGATGTACCTCAGAAAAATAAAAAAAATAATAAACAGAGAAACCAAAAAAATTCGGGTGATGATGCTAAGGGTGTAAATGAAGGACTAGTTCCCCATTTACCATTTCCCCATGCCATGAAATCTGCATCCCCTTTTAATAAAGGGAATACAAAAATAGATGAAATGATGGAGACTTTTAAGCAAGTCAAGATAAATCTTCCTTTGCTTGATGCAATCAAGCAAGTCCCAGCCTATGCAAAATTTTTGAAGGAAATTTGCACACACAAAATAAAATCTAGGATCTAGTTATCCAAGAAGGTCTTTGCTGTGGAGAAAGTTAAACAAGTTTTGTCCATTGCCACACCTCCTAAACTCCAAGATCCTGGAATCCCCACAATCCCTTGCATTATTGGAGAACATACCATTGAAAAGGCTTTATTAGATTTGGGTGCTAGTGCCAACCTGCTTCCATATTCTGTATATGAGAAACTAGGCTTGGGAGAGTTAAAACCCACTCATGTGGTGTTACAACTAGCAGACAGATCTGAAAGAAAGCCAGTTGGGGTGATTGAGGATGTGTTGGTAGGAGTAGATAAGTTTTTCTACCCTGCCGATTTTCTGGTATTGGATATGGAACCTACAAAAAGCAGAACTTCCATCCCTGTCATTTTGGGGAGACCATTCTGCTCTGACCAATGCTTGTATTCAATGCAGGTCTGGTATTATGGAAGTGTCTTTTGGAAATATGAAGGTAAAGTTAAATGTTTACAATGCAGTTACCCAGCCTCAGTTCAGTTCTGAGGAGTGCTTTCTTATTGATTTGTTGGATGAACTGGTAGAGGAAACTCTACCACAGTTTTTACAGTGTAAGGATTTAACCACAGATTTTGAAGATGTTTGGAAAAATGTTGTGGAAGAGACAGCTTATGCCTCAAAGACTGAAGAGGTCAAAGCTGTGCAAGAAACTCATGTCCAAACAGTAAGGTTTTCTTCATGGAAACCTGCTATTTTTCCCCTTCCACAAACAGCCAAGGTACCTTTGTTACCTTCTTTTCTCAGCCCACCTGGTGTAGAGCTGAAACAGTTGCCAGAAAATTTGAAATATGTGTTTTTAGGAGACCATAAAACATTGCCTGTGATTATTTCTTCCTCCCTCACTAAGGGGCAGGAGGAAGAGTTGTTGATTGTATTGAAACAACATAAGAGGGCAATTGGCTGGACTATTGCTGATTTGGGAGGAATCAGTCCAGCCGTGTGCATGCATAAAATCCACTTGGAAGAAGGTGCAAAGCCGTCTAGAGAAATGCAGAGGAGGCTGAATCCTCATATGCAAGAAGTGGGCATGAAGGAGGTTGTTAAGTTGCTGGATGCACGGGTCATTTACCCCATCTCATATTCAGCTTGAGTGGCACCTACACAGGTGGTACCTAGGAAATCTGGGATCACTGTTGTAACCTCAGATTTTGGTGAGCCCATTTCCACCAGACAAACAACTAGTTGGAGGGTTTGTATTGATTACAGAAAGCTCAACACAATGACCAGAAAAGACCATTTCCCTCTTTCATTCATTGATCAAATTTTAGATAAGCTAGCAGGAAAAGCTTATTATTGTTTTCTTGATGGTTACTCTAGTTACAACCAGATTCCTGTGTATCCACAAGATCAGGAAAAGACCACATTCACTTGCCCCTTTGGCACTTTTGCTTATAGGAGGATGCCTTTTGGTCTTTGTAATGCCCCTGCTATCTTTCAAATATGTATGTATTCCATTTTCTCTGATATGATTGACCAATTTATGGAGATTTTATAGATAACTTTTCAATATATGGAGACAGTTTTGCCCAGTGTTTACATCATCTCAGCCTGGTGTTACACAGATGTTAGGAAACCAATTTAGTTTTGAGCTGGGAGAAGAACCATTTCATGGTCACCCAAGGCATTGTCCTTGGCCATGTTGTTTCCCATAAGGGCATTGAGGTGGACAGAGCAAAAATAGATTTAATTGCACATTTGCCTCCTCTTAAAACTGTTAAGCAAATAAGAAGTTTCTTGGGGCATGTTGGATTTTACAGGAGGTTCATTAAGGACTTCAGTAAAATATCCAAGCCTCTTTGCCATTTATTGTGCCAAGATGTCCCTTTTGTTTTCAATGATGAATGCCTTAGGGCATTTGAATTCTTAAAAAATTGTTTGATTTCAGCTCCAATACTACAGTCTCCAAACTATTCCCTACCCCTTGAACTAATGTGTGATGCATCAGATTATGCTTTGGGAGCTGTTCTTGGGCAGAGAAAGGATAAGTTGCCTCATGTCATAGCTTATGCCAGTAGATCAATGATTGATGCACAGGTCAATTACACAACAACTGAGAAAGAGCTGCTGGCAGTTGTTTTTACTTTGGAGAAATTTAGGTCATATGTTTTGGGGTCACAAATTGTGGTGTTCACTAACCACTCAGCCCTGAAATACCTTCTGTCTAAGAAGGATACCAAACCAATATTAATCAGGTGGATCCTCCTATTACAGGAGTTTGATTTGCAGATTAAAGACCAAAAAGGTGTGGAAAATGTGGTGGCTGATCACCTATCTAGAATTCTAACTGTTGAGATTGATAGGTTGTCTATCAATGACTTTGTTCCTGATAAGCAACTTTTTACTATCAGTGTGCATACCCCTTGGTTTGCAAATATAGTTAACTTTTTGGCTACTGGAAGGACCCCCCAACACTGGAATAAATGGATAAAGATCTCTTCTTTTCAAAGGTTAAACATTTTATTTGGGAGGATCCTTACCTGTTCAAGAATTGTGTAGACCAAATCATTAGAAGATGTGTCCATGAAGAAAACTTCCACATCATAATTTCCATGTGTCATGAACAGGCCTGTGAAGGTCATTTTAATGGAAACAAAACTGTTATAAAGGTTTTGCAGTGTGGATTTTATTGGCCCACACTCTTCAAAGATGCACTGCAGCATTGTAAGTCTTGTCATAACTGTCAGAGATTAGGCAGCATTTCCAAGAAAAATTCAATGCCTTTACAGCCCATTTTGGTAGTTGAATTGTTTGATATTTGGGGGATAGATTTTATGGGACCTTTTCCTCCTTCAAATAATTTTAATTTCAGCTTAGTAGCTGTAGATTATGTATCCAAATGGGTTGAAGCCACAACCACTAAAACCAATGACCACAGAGTTGTCCTTAAATTCTGAAAGGATAACATCTTTTCCAGGTTTTGGTTCCCCCAGAGCCATTATCAGTGATGGGGGAAGCCATTTTTGTAATAAATATTTTGAAGCTCTATTGAAAAAGTACTCTGTGACTCACAGAGTTGCTACTCCATATCATCCACAGAGCAGTGGACAAGTGGAGATTTCCAACAGAGAAATCAAACATATACTGGAAAAGACTGTGAGGAAGGACAGAAAGGATTGGTCCTTTAAGCTGAATGATGCATTGTGGGCATATAGGACAGCCTATAAAACCCCAATTGGCATGTCCCCATTCAGATTGGTCTATGGTAAAGCATGCCATTTACCAGTGGAGTTAGAATATAAGGCCTTTTTGGCCATTAAAACTTTTAACATGGATCTTACTACTGCTGGTAATCACAGGAAACTGCAGCTCTCTGAGTTGGAAGAGCTGAGGATGGATGCATACACCAATGCAAGATCTTACAAAGAAAATGTTAAGGCTTTCTATGACAAAAATCTGCTGAGAAAAGAGTTCACAGCTGGCTCTAAGGTATGGTTATTCAACTCAAAACTCATGTTTTTTCCTGGAAAGCTGAGATCTAGATGGGAAGGGCCATATACTGTCATTCAAGCATCTCCATCCGGAGCCGTTGAAACTATGGACCCAAGTGATGGGAGAACCTTGAAAGGAAATGGTCAGAGGCTCAAACGATGCATTGAAAATATCCTGGAGCCTGTGATGGCCATCTATCATCAAGAGCCTCCACAAATCTGATGTCACACAACTATATCATATCTATTTTACTGTGTCTATTTTGTGATTTTTGCATAGTTTTGTGTAATGTTTTTCTCTGTTTTAGTCATGTTTTAGTAAATTTTCTTTGAGGAGTCATAAGTTCTGAAAGCTTTGTGGTTTTAATTGATGGGGATAATAAATTCCAATGATTTTAATATGGAGATTTTGTTAAAAAAAATAAAATAAATAAAAATTAGTTCTGTACTTCAGAACATTTGTTCAAAAGTAAATTCTTACTTTTCGAAAAGTTTTACAGTCAATTCGATAAGTTTACACTCAATTCGAAAATTTTTATAGTCAATGTGAAAAATCAATTTACAAAGTAAAATTTATTTCGAAAAGTATAATCTCCTTTTTGAAAAGGATCTAAACCAGTAACCACAACTGCTCGAAAAGAATGATAAACTTTATGAATAGATGCAGAACATTTCGAATAGATGTTTCTTAAGCCATTTTCTTTTCGAATAGATGTTTTTGAAACCATTTGCTTTTCGAATAGATTGTTCAGAAGCCATTTGCTTTTTGAATGGTACTGATGCCATTCTCCTTTTTGAAAAGGACTTTTTTGAACTTTTCGAAGACTTCAATAATGCTTTGCGAAATCGATTTAAGCATATTTAAACCCATTCGAAGCGAGGGTTTCATATTCGAAAGCATTTCCAGCGTGTCCTGGTTCGCAGAAAACCCATTTTTTTCCATCTCTGCATTCTTTTGGAGCTCAGATCCAATTTCCTTCAGTTCTTTTCCACTGATTAAGCTTGAAGAGAAGAATCTTTTGCCTCTGATTCTGGTGGATTTGATCAAGCGATCAGAGATTTCGAGCAAACCCTAGGTTTTGGTTTTTTTCTCTTCATATCCTCTGTTTGTGCTTTACAAATTTGATTTCTGTGTAAGCATACATTGTCTGGGATTCAAGAGAGTTGTCTGGTCATTGTTGTTAGAAGGAGGAAATATTTGAAGAAGTTTTTAGAAATTGTTAAAATGGGGAAAGCTGAAAAATCATTGGCTAAGATGTTCCCTAGGTCTTCTGCTAAGAAAGTTAGTAAACCCTCCACCAAAGGAAAAGCTAAAACATCAGCCAAGAGGAAATTATCAATGGGTAAGGCTGATAGGATTGAGAAGGGAAAGAATGTTAGAATTGAGGAACCCATTCTAGAAGTTGACCCTATTCCTGAGACTGAGCTTCCTCCTCTTCCTAAACATTTGGTACTTCCAAACCCTTTCATTGAAGCTCAGAAGATGATCCCAGAGCTTCATGTCGATGAGAATTTTTTCTTGAACAAACCAGATTGTAAGCTATCCCTGAACTACATCAAGGATGCTTCATTGAGTAACATCCTGACCCCTCTTTCAGAGAAGATTTATCCTAGAATGGTGCGATTATGGTACTAAAACATGGTGAAAGCGACTGAGAAGGATGCTGATGCCCCAACTCTGGTAATTTTTATTGATGATTGTGATTTAACCATCAGTTATGAAGACATTGGAAATGCCTTGGGGATACCATTTCAGTATGATCCTTCTGGCCCTTTGGCTACACCAGAGACAACTTCTTTTAGAGAAATGGCTGCCCCTCTAACCCAAGGCATAGTTGGAACTGGGCAGTCCATCATGAGGAGAGACTTAGCACCCAAATTTTTGTTGATGGTTTCCATTTTGAGAGGGTGTTTGTATGTCACTGGACACAGTCAGGAAAGAAGGACACCTATTTTGGAGGCCCTCTTTCACTTTTCTAAAGGGCAATTCTTCAATGCCCCTATGCTGATTTTTGATGCCATGGCTGACATCAGTGCCAAGATGAAGGAACAGAAAATAGCTGGAATACCATTTGGAAGGTTGATCATAGCCCTACTAAGGGCCAAATTTGACATTGATGAGCAAGAGCCATTTGAGATTGTAACACCTCATGCCTTTGGGAAGAGGGCTTGGACTACAAGCCAAACCATGTTGAATAGAATGAGGGAAGAGGCTGAGCCAGCCTAGGAGGCTGCTATACCTGAACCTAAGGTGACCAGCTCTTTAGCTGCACCCATTGCACCTGCAGCTGCCATTGAACCCACTACCATTGTTGAGGAGACCAACATCTTGCCCACCTCACCTATCACAGCACCTATCCCATCACCTATCTCAGCAGTTCCAGCACTCATCACCACCACAATCCCAATTGCAGATTCTCTCGCAACTCCAACCATTCCAGCCATTCTTACACCACCAATTTCAACTAACGATTTCCCAGATATACCCACAGATTTTATTGAAAACTCACCTAGCACTCCTCTCCTACAAAGCTTCTCAGGTTCACCAACCCCTTCAGTTCATACACCTGAAATCACCCATACTCCTGAAACTGAAATATTCACCACTGAAGCTTATTCATCTTTGATGGGATCTATTTTGGAGAATATTGGGCATGAATCTGTCCCAGTACCTGATACCCCCCAATTCAGTCATTTGGCTACCTCCCCCTTTACAGTTATCCCACCTATTGCCCCTCAACCACCTACATCAATCATACCAGTCACTACTCTGCCTATCACACACACACCTGACACAATTAGCCAAATCTTCACCTTTCTCCAATCTATTCAAGCCCAGCTACAGATCAACACAGACAACCAGTTTGTGACAAATTCCATTCTCCAAACCTTGGCCTCCACATCCCAACCAACTATCTCAGTCACAGTACCTTTCACTTCTGATCAAGTTACCCAAACTGAACCTGAGGTAGTGCTTTTAGATTCATCTTCTCCCACCCCCACTGCTGGGATACATATGGTCCCCTACCACTCCATTCCCATTTCACGTTTTGCCACTCTTAAAAGGGCTATGAAAGAGAACCCTTACATCTTTCACGATGTCCTTAAGGGGTTTGCAGATCTTCAAACTTACATTAAGACTCCTTATGAAGACCAGATTCAAAAATTGGAGCTGTTTATGCAATTTGAGAGAGATAAGATGCAGGACCTGTTGAGCCAAACATTTCCGATGGTTAGGGGTGAGAAGCACAAAGTTGCTATGTTACAAGAGAAGCTTGAACAAGAAAAACTGAGGGCTGATAGACTTGACAAATATATTGGCCTCACCAAAAAGATCAAGTCTGAGGAGTACACCGAACTTCAAGCCATAATCCAAGAGAAAGCTAAATCAAGTTCAGACTCCAATACTGACTCAAGTTCAGACTCCAATCCTGACTCCAGTTCTGATCCCATTGAACCAACTTATGATACAAATTTTGACCCTAGTTATTAGACTACCTTGTAAATTTTTTGTTTTTTTTGTTGTTTGTGTAGTGTGTAATTAATGTTTACTGTTGACTTTTGTTAATTTGCAATTACTGTGCATTTGTTTTTTCTTTGTCATTGTGCTTATTATTTTTTTTTCTTTTCTTTTTGCTTATCCACTTTTGGACCAGTGAGGACACTGATCCTCATAGGTTTGGGGCTGTCGCAGAAATGCCAATAGTTTAGTTAAC
Organism: Chloranthus sessilifolius; assembly: GCA_021018995.1. NCBI lineage: Eukaryota > Viridiplantae > Streptophyta > Magnoliopsida > Chloranthales > Chloranthaceae > Chloranthus > Chloranthus sessilifolius. The sequence goes on along the minus strand of CM037594.1, from coordinate 85,106,382 downwards.
ATCAATGCAGTCTATGATCAGCAGAATTTTTGAAATTGAAGTGATTTCACACCTGATTGTTTTTGAAAAATGAGGAAGTTAAAACTTTTTAAAATTAATTTCTAGTGTAATTCTAATATTGTCATAAAGTGAATGTCAAAAAATTTCTAAAAGAAAATTGATGTTTCAGTCAACCTAAAAGGAGAGAAAATAGTAATGATATACCTCAGAAATTTGATAGAAAATCACATCCAGTGAGATTTGGGCCTAAAATGAATTCTTTGGAGGTATGAATTGGCAATTTTTTTTCTGCTCTAGGGACTGTTTGAACCTGCTTGTTATTACTAGAAGTTATACATACCCAAATTAAAATAGCTTGACAGCAATCATGATATTAAAGACATGATGTAAGGCCTCCTTTTGGACAACTTGAACTTCAAAATGCCCCACCTTTTGAAACTGCCCTTGATACATACCATTTGAGCTTTATAAATCCAAGATTTCTTTGAAACCTCATCAACCTCATTTAGCCTAACCCTCACTCTGAGAATTCAGAAGGTAAAGGAAAGAAAGCTGAAGAAACGAGAGTTGGGTAACAGTTTGGTAAAAGAAAAAGAAAAATAATTGAAGGCAATGATGTATCAGCAGAAGAAATGTGGCATTCCAATCAATGTTGCTTTGAAAAAAAAAAAAAAAGAAAAAAGAAAAAAAGGAGAAAAGGAAAAGTCATTTCATTGGAAGTTTGAAAAAGAAAGAGAAAAGGATGGCCACTTTCGCTCTGAAAATTCAAAGAAGAAGATGAAATTATGCTGAATTGAAGAAGATGTGTCTATCACCTCTGTACCTTGACTGACTTCTCAATTTCGAACTCCATTCCACCCCTTTATTCTTGATAAATTTCACCCATAAGCCACATTACAACCCAAGTTTAAGCCCTTACTGATCAAAGATGGATTGAGCTGTCACATGGAGATAAGAATTTGTATAATCTATGGTGAAAAGAGCAGTAAATTCAGAACTAAAAAGCAATGCCTATGCTCACCTTCAGTCCTATTTGAGGGTATGGCGCTCTTAATGTGAAATAGTACAACCCTCCTACTTGCATGTTGAGTGAAAACCCTGGTGAGAGTTGGGTTTGAAATCAACTTATTTGGGGTAACATCATAGTAGGATTCTCAAATAGAAGGCAAGCTTTTCATTAATTTTTCTTGTAAAAACTTTTTGACACAAACTGAGTGAATGGTAAAAGGAATTACAACAGAATTTTAGTTTTGAACTGATGTTTTCTTGAGGATCCTCTTACAACTTGACTGATGCAGGTGTGAATAATCTGATTGGATGAAAGTCTGTTTTAACAGAACTGCATTGATATTAACTGATTTATTGGAGAAGTTTGTGGGTACCTTCACTGAAAACCCTTAGGAGACTTCACTCCTCCACTAGGGATCACCTAGGGGTTTAAAAGGCTTGGTGCATATGCTAAATGCAACTGTGTTCCCTACAAAAGTGGCTTTTCATTCTATTTTTAATTTTGTCTTTGCTCAGGGACTAGCAAAGCTTAGGTTTGGGGGTGTGTTGAGAACTGGAAAATACTATTTTTCACCCCTTAATCTGGGCCTTGATAGACCCTTGAGAGAACTAAATAAGTGCTTTAAGTGTTTGTTTTACAGCTAACAACAAAGGCAGGCTTAACTCTGAAAGTAGCTTAAAAAGTACCAAAAAGATGATGACCCATCCTGATCTGGAGAAAGAAGGAGAAGGGACAACCTCAATGGCTGTCAAAATGCCTAAACTTAAGAAGACAAAGGCCTGGTTTCATCCTGGAAATATGTTTGAAGCTATTCAAAAAAAAGAATGCACTACAGAATGCTATTCAAAAGGATTCCTGATCTATTCGAAAAGAACCTGAACACTGTGAAAAGAACTAAAGCTCCAGGCTTGGTTTTCGAAGAGCACTTGATCTATTCGAAAGGAACCAAACTCGCTGATGATCTTTTCGAAAAGAAGAAAACTCCTTACAAATAGCAGCAGATCTATGCGAATAGAGCTCCAGAAGTTACTTGTCCTTTTGAAAAGACCTCTAATCTGTGCGAATAGAGCTCCAGAAGTCACATTTCCTTTCGAAAAGGCCCCCAATCTGTGCGAAATCGTATTCTAAAGATTCCTAGCATCTGCAAGGGCATTTCAGTAATCTCTACACGTGCTCCAATGAATTTAAAAACCCAGGGGCATTCTGAAAGATTCTGAGCACGAACCAGAGGCATATTCCACTCCATGTGAACACCCAAAGATGAAATTACTTGGCGAGAACTTCTAGAAGCTCAAATAAATTTTTGAATTTCCTAATAGAATTGATGCCTCTATCTCCTGATTGGCTAAACCAGATCAAGCAGTTCTGATTGGCCAGAACAGATCTGGCTCCTTGTGCTCGACTCCTATTAGTTGATATGAAACTAACTAATTCTGATTGGTTGATACACATCTGAGTTGGACTTGGGGAAAACTATAAATAGATGAACTATTTGCCTAATTTGGGTATCCAGAATTTGAGTTTCATTCCTGCTGCCCCATTTTCAATTCAGATAGCTTATCTGAAACCTCTGTAATAGCCTAGCGTTTGTCTGTAACTGAGAACTATGAGATACTTATGTAATTTAAGTGAGAATTGTATTCAAGACTACAAATCTGAGAGCTGTTTTAAGCTATGCTCTGTAATTGTAATAGTGGATTTGAAAAGGTTGCTTTCATCAATACGTTCTCAATCGGATTCATGTTGAGGGTTTATTGTGATCTCCTCACTCAATAGACTCCTTTAGATTTGCTATTTTTAAGTAATTTCCCTTAATTCACTGTCCCTGTGAGAATCTGTGTTTGTAACCTGGTTCTTGCAGCATTTGTAGTGGTGCTTATGTTTTGAATCATGAATTTGGATTGAAAACTATTGGATGATCTGTGTCCATGATAGTGGACAGATCATAGCCATAAGTTCAACTCAATTCTAATCCTTGAATTGGATTATTTTCTCTTACATCTGAGCTGGTAGCCAGATGAAGATTTGATACTTTCTTAACTGTGTTACACTATTTCTCACTCTGCAATCAATTACTAAGCTTAAGTAGCTATTAATTCTCCATTCTTGTTAATTTTGCATCCAATTCCCAACTCAGATCTGGATCACTTAGTTTCAATTTTACTTTTAGATAACTTAGTTAGTGTGACAAATTCAACCTCCCATCTTATTTGCTTTATAGATAGGATCAGAGGCCAGACCTGGTAGCTCAGATTTGGAGGTTTATCATATATTTTAAATCAATTCCCTGTGGACGATCCTTTACTCACATTTAAAACTTGCTACAATTGGCCCTGATCTTGTAGGCTAATTAATTTCTCTCTGTGCTGATATTCCTTTCTTTTTTCTAGTTTTCCAATTTCAGTATATTCCATATTTTGAAATATATGTTTTCAAAATATAAATAAATCATGCACACTTAGGACAACAATAAAGACCCATCTCTAAGCTACTCTTCTCCATTTTCTATTTTTTCCTCTCTTCCCCAGCAAGATCTAAGTTCCTAAACTCATTCCAATTTAGTCTATGTTTAATTTTATCTTAGTTTAAGTGACAATCCATTTTAAACCTCTCCCCTGTCTTTTAGCTAACTTAGCAATAGTTAGGGTGCCAGATCTTATACAGATCTGGAGATTTATCATATTTTTAACCAACCTCCTTGTGGACATTCCCTTACTCACCATTCTTTTAAAGCTTGCTACAACAAATCCTGAGTACTTGCAGGTCTTTATGAGTGTGTTCTGCTTAGTTGTATTGGTGATTTAAGACCCTCATTTGAGGGAAGGCAAACACAACCAACAGCCACCACGTTCTAAACTCCCTTTTTATCTTTAATCTCTAAATTGAATTCCTGTAAGAGAAGAATCCATCTGATTAGTCTTGCTTTGGCTTCCTTTTTGGACAAGAGGTATTTCAGAGCTGAGTGGTCAGTGAACACAATAATTTTTTATCCCAGCACATAAGACCAGAATTTTTCTAAGGCAAAGACAATAGCTAATAGCTCTTTCTCAGTTGTAGTATAATTTAATTGAGTATCAACCATTGATTTACTAGCATATACTACCACAGAAGGTGCCTTGTCTTTTCTTTGACCCAAAACTGCCCCAATGGCAAAGTCTGATATATCATACATCAGCTCAAATGGCAGGGAGAAATCAGGGGCTTGCAAGATGGGAGCTGTGGTCAAACAATTCTTTAATAGTTCAAAAGCCGCTCAGTATTCATCATTAAAGTTAAAAGGAACATCCTGGCATAACAGGTGACAAAGGGGTTTGGAGATTTTGCTGAAGTCCTTGATGAACCTCCTATAGAACCCAGCATGGCTCAGAAATGACCTAACTTGTTTAATAGTTTTTTGGGGGGGGGCAAATGAGAAATTAAATTGATCTTAGCTTGATCAACCTCGATTCCTCTGTGAGAGACAACATGTCCTAGAACAGTGCCTTCAGTCACCATGAAGTGACTCTTCTCCTAACTCAGAACTAGGTTGGTCTCCTCACACCTTTGTAGCACAGAGCTGAGATGGTGTAGGCATTGGCTAAAATCAACTCCATAAATGGAGAAATCATCCATAAAGATCTCTAAAAACTTATCAATCATGTCAGAGAAGATAGCATACATGCATCTTTCGAACGTGGCAGGTGCATTACACAACTCAAATGGCATCCTTCTATATGCAAAGGTTCCAAATGGATAAGTGAATGTGGTTTTTTCTTGGTCCTGGGGGTATACAGGGATCTAATTGTACCCTGAATATCCATCAAGAAAATAGTAATAGGCCTTGCCTGACAGCTTGTCCAAAATTGGATCTATGAAGGGCAATGAGAAGTGATCCTTGCTGGTTTTTTTATTGAGTTTTCGGTAATCTATGCATACCCTCCAACCAGTGGTCTGTCTGGTTGGAATTAGCTCACCTAAATCTGCTGCAACTAACTATAATGTCGGATTTCTTGGGTACTACCTGGGTAGGTGCTACCATTGTGAATCCGAGATGGGGTAAATTATCCCAGCATCTAGGAGATTGACTACCTCCTTCATCACAACTTCCTGCATGTGTGGGTTGAGTTTTCACTGCATCTCTCTGGAAGGTTTGGAGACTTCCTCAAGATGAATTTTATGCATGCATACAGTAGGGTTGATTCCCCCAAGATCTGCAATGGTCCATCCTATTGCCTTCTTATGCCTTTTTAGTATGCAAAGTAGTTCTCTTTCCTACTCAAGGGTGAGGGAAGAAGAGATTATCACAGATAATTTGGTGTTGTCTCCTAAAAAGGCATATTTCAAAGATTTTGGGAGTTGCTTTAACTCCACCTCTGGGGAACTGATGAGGGAGGGCAATAGAGGTGCCTTGGAGGGGGGTGGGAGAGGTAACAAAGTAGGCCTCCATGGAAGGTGCTGTGTTGGTACTACTCCAGAAGAGATAAGTTTCACATGCTCGATCTCAGAGGTGGGAACCTTCTCTACCTCTGTTTCCTTCCATACTTCAGCTAACTCATTAAACCATTCCTTACCATGCAACAACATATTCATATTTTCCTGGACAACCACATCTATCACATCAAGAAAAGAACATCCCTCATCGGGATGAGGTTGATTTGTTGCGTTGTACACATTCAATTTGACCTTCATATTTCTAAATGACACTTCCATGATTCCAGACTTGCATTGAATACAAGCATTAACTGTGGCCAAAAAGGGCCTGCCTAGAATCACAAGTATGGAAGTGACATTCCTACCTGGTTCCATATCCAGCACTAAAAAGTCAGCAGGGTAGAAGAATTTATGAACTCCAACCAAAACATCTTCGATTATTGTTAAGACCTGAAAAGTACCACTTAAACTCATCTTAAGTGTTTTGTTCAGGAAATAATCAGCAGTGAAATAAGGCCAAGAATCCTGTTATGGAGACTGCTTTGGCACCAGATGCCCCTCAGCAATAATGAACCTTGAAGCCTCGCGCAGATCAGCTGAGCTTCCCAAGGCTTTACAAGCAACCTCTCGCGTAGATGAATGACTGAGGAGGTTTAGAAACTCAACTCCGCGCAGCTCTCGCGAAGCTCAAGAGTAGAACACAGTGCTTAGTGTCGCGCTATTTAAAGCAGACCTCTCTCAATCTCGTGAAGGTCGCTTAAGACAGCTGAGGAGAGAGAGCTTCAGAAGATGTCTCATGCAGCTGTCGTGCAGTCACTGCGGGGTATAAATCTCAGAAGAAGAACGCCTCACGCAATTTGCACGCCATTCAAGAAAGAAAGCATCCTGGCAAAGGCAAAGCCAAGCTCGCGAAGATTGAGTGAGATAAAGAACCTCGCACAGTTTAGAACTCAAAAGAATCTCGCGAGGCAACTCATTAAGTCCAGTAAAGAGAAGAGCTTACGATTCTGGCTGCCAATGAACTAATCTACGCGTGGATCGCTTGAATTGCAACCTCGCGACGCTTGAGACTGTATTTTCTATTCAACCTCGTGAACTCCAACCCAGCGAGAGCTCAACTCTCTACCGCGCGACTGCGTGAAGAGCAAACCAAGGCAACCTCGCGACGGCTGAAGCTTTAGTGCCAAATCATCCTAGCAAAGAGCAATGAGGTACCATGCGAGAAGTCTGGGAAACTACAGCTACCTAGCGAGGCTCTAAACCTAAACTTCCATCTCTTCAGCAGAGGGCATTCTGGAAATTTCTAGTGATTAGGGCACGCACTCCCATGCTCAAATCTCCATGCACACGCCTCGAGGCATCCAAGGATCAGTAGAAAGCCACATGGCATCGTTAAAATTAGGGTTTCCTAACCCTAATGCGCCGCCACCCCACTGCTATATATACCCAGGCCTAGCTTGGGTTTAGGTATCTGGGAACCTATCTCAGATCACTTTTCTTTTCTCTTTCTTTTTAACAGTAAGTAGTTTTTCTTTTTCTTTTTCTTTTCTTCTCTCCATAGTCCAGCAATTGCTGGCTATGACTTTGTATATGTATTTGAGTTAGATTAATGGAAGTTTTGCAATAGGATTTATACTTTGTGGGATTGTTGTTTATATGTGAGATGCTCTGTGCAAGGCTGCTGCCTTGTGATCCCCCATTGCCTTGGCTGTGTTTCAAAGCAATGGAGGACTGATTTTAAGGGCCGCTCAGATCCAAGTAACCTGTGTGTCTGGGCTATCATGGTCTTCCAGCCTTAGCCCCACCACAGGACCTACTAGATCTGAAATCCCCATGGGAGCTTGAGCTGGTAGCCTGGTGAACATGGTGGTAGCAGCGATAATCTTGTTTTGTTTTGGGCTCCGTGAGGAGGATAACCTCTGGGATAGTCTGTGACCATTTAAGTGGACAGATTATAGCCTTAGGGTGATTCTGATCCACCGATCCAAGATGGATCCTTCTCCTTTTCACCTGAGCTTGTAGAAGCCTGGTGAGGGATTGTCTGATATTTGTATAGATCTGCCATCAGATGTCAGATCTGATCTGGTTATAGAGATTGTAGGGTGGTGACTAGACCATTGTAGCCTCTCTTAAGCAATGGACAGCTGGATCGAAGATTGTTCTCAATCGCTTGCTGGTTCTATGTGTCTGGGCTATCATGGTTTTCCAGCCTTAGCCCCACATATGGAACTTTAGAGGTTGAGGTTCCCTATGGATTCTTGAACTGGTAGCGTGGATGAAATAGTGCCTGCAATGATTTATTTGTTATGTTCTGACCCATCCCTGGATAGTGGCTCCCCTATGGGACAGTCTGTGACCATTCAAGTGGACAGGTTATAGCCCTAAGGGTGGAGTCATGGCAGTAGAGATGGGTTGGATCCTTTCTCCTCAGAGGTGATAATATAGCCTCTGGACAGGATTTCTATAACATCAGATCTAAATCTGAGTTACGAAAACTCCTCTGACCTTGGCTCAATAACATATTTCTCACCTTTTTATAATTATTTTCCACACTCCATCCATCCTCTCAATCCTTTTTGTAATTTAGTTATTAGAATACTTAGAATAAGTGACCTTAAACTCCCCTCCTTTTAGGACTGCCAGATCTGTAGACAGATCTAGAGGGACTACTAGAGACGGCTCCCTTGGAGCCTTAGATCACCTTTCCCTGTGGGACAAACTCTTACTTATCAAAACTTGCTATAAAGGACCCTGTATCTTGCAGGTCTAGGATTTCTGAGTTGTGCTGATTCATCTCCTATTTTATTATGTTTTTGATTTTTAAATAACTTTCAACACCAACCAATAAGCGAAGCACACTTGAGATCAACAACAAGTTTTTGGCTCTAATAGTAGACCCTTAGTTTTTGTATTCTTAGTATTCTTTATACATGTGAATAATTGATACTGCTGAGACAATTGTGAATCTTCCTTGCAAATCTGGACAACACCAATGAAGGATAGTTGGACTGCAATTGGAGCGTAGCTACCTCTGTTTGCAAACTCTCTGACTCTAAAGCTCTGTCTATCTTTCTTTTTAAACAACTTTTCCAGTAGTATCTAGGATAGTTTAAATGCATTCTTTGGATAGCTGTAAAATAGTTAGATAAATTTGTTTGTGTATAAGTATTCTTTTGCAATGTGCCTGCAAGAAGCTTTCCTTGCTGTGGGTGTGCTTGTATGCTAGGGAGGAGATCCCTAGCATACAGTGGAGGAATGTCCAACTGTCCTTCACTGCTGCTGTCTAGATCTGCAAGAAAGGTTCAAAATTATATCAGCAGTATCAATTATTCACATTTGCAAAGAATACTAAGAATACAAAAACTAAGGGTCTACTAATAGATCATCTGTCCCCGGCAACGGCGCCAAAAACTTGTTGGCGGATTTCTGAGTGTATGCTTGCTTTATTGGTTGTGATAAAAGAAATCTAAAAAAATCAAAGAAAGAGTAAAACAGGGGATGGAATCAGCACAACTAAGAAATTCTAGACCTGCAAAATACAGGGTCCATTGTGGCAAGTTTTGATAAGTAAGAGTTTGTCCCACAGGGAAAGGTGATCTACAGCTCCAAGGGAGCCATCTCTAGTAGTCCCTCCAGATCTGACTACAGATCTAGCAGTCTTAAAAAGGAGGGGAGTTTAAGGTCATTTACTCTAGGTATTCTAAACTACAGAAAGGGTTGAGAGGATGGATGGAGTGTGAAAAATAGATATAAAAGGGTGAGAAGTATGTCATTGAGCCTAGATCAGAGGAGCTTTATAACTCAGAAAAGCACACCCACAGCAAGGGCAATTTCCTGAATTAATGTTGAAACATGCTGCTGCTGCTCAGTCTTATGGCCAGCAACAATCTGGGGGCTACAACAGGCAGCCATATGGATACCAGCACCAAAATGCTAGTTACCAATGGAGAGACCACCCAAATCTGAGGTGGAAGTAAGATAACTACATGCAGCCTTAGCAGATGTTGGCTTTACCACAAAGGCCACAACAGCAGTTCAATCAAGGGCATGCCCCGAGGTCTACCTTCCAGCACCACTCCAAAACGAGTTCCCCTTCTCAACCAAGAAATACTTCCTTCGAGGACCAAGTCTTGGCTTCATTGCAAAACTTGGGTTCCTTAGCTCAGACTGCAGATTCTCATGGTCAGAGCCTCCAGAAAATGGAAGAGAAACTGAGCCAAATGTCCAAAACCTTGGCTAGGAGAGATGAAGGTAGATTGTCCTGCCAGCCAATTGCTAACCACAAGGGGTCAATTTTTCATTAAGGAAGCTTCCTCAGAGTTTGAGGACACCAATGCTGTCACTACCCTAAGGTCTGGAAGGCTGGTAAATAACCAGGTGGGTAACAGACCAGCTGAGGCAATTTCCATAGATGATGCAAATGATCATGAAAGAGATGTTGGGCCACCAAGCCAAGAATTGCCTGCCACCTTGCAGCAGGAGAAAAATAAAGAGGCTGTAGTTGAGCCTCAGCAGGAAGATAAACATGAAAAAGAAAAAAACAGAAGTTTAATCATGGGCTTGCAGCTGAGGAACCAGCAGTACCTCGACTGCCATTTCCTCAGGCTCTGAATAGTCTTGTCCCTTTTGAAAAAGGGAATGCCCAGATGGAGGAAATGATGGAGACTTTCAGGTAGGTAAAAATCAATTTACCCCTGCTTGAGGCAATTAAACAAGTCGACCTATGCAAAGTTCTGAAAGACCTCTGCACCCAAAGAAAGAGCTAGAGGCCATGTGTCCAAGAAGATCTTTGCAATCGATCTGATGAATTCATATTTAACATAGAAATGCCTGAGAAGTTGCAAGATCCAGGTATACCCACTATTCCCTGTGTAATTGGTGATCATACAATTGGAAAAGCCCTTTTAGACCTTGGAGCCAGTGTTAACCTGTTGCCATACAATGTATATCTGCAACTAGGTTTGGGGGAGCTGAAGGCTACTCCCATTGTGCTGATGATGGCTGACAGGTCTGAGAGGAAACCTCTGGGGATGGTTGAGGATATGGGCTGCAGCACTAGCCCAAACCTCATACCCGCTATACTGGGTAGGCCTTTCTTGGCCACTGCCAATGCTTGCATCCAATGTAGGTCTGGAGTAATGGAGGTAACCTTTGGACATATGAAAGTTGAGCTGAATGTGTACGACAGTGCAAAGTACCATCAGATAGACAATGAGGAGAGCTTTGCAGTGGATGTACTAGAGGAAATTGTAGAAGAAGAATTGCCCACTCTGCTGGAGTGGGGCAACATTGTCAGGAATTTAGTTGACATTTGGGACATGGTGGAGGAAGAGAGCCCAGATAGGAGATCAAAAGACATGCCAATATCAGAGGCTCCTGTGGGCTCAGTGCAGCACTCCAGTTGGAGACTTACACTGCTACCTCTTCCTCCAACCTCCAATGCACCTATTTTGCCATCCACCCAACAGCCCACGATGCGGAACTTAAGCAGCTTCCAGAAACATTAAAATATGCTTTCCTTGAGAAAGGTGAGAAGCTTCTTGTAATTATCTCTTCCTCCCTTACCAATGAGCAGGAAGAGGAATTACTCACAGCTTTGAGGAAGCACAAGAAGGCAATTGGTTGGACCATTGCCGATCTGGGAGGAATTGATGCATCAATTTGCATGCATAGGATCCATCTAGTGGAGGGAGCACTACCCTTCAGGGAAATGCAGAGGAAACTAAATCCTCACATGAAGGAAGTGGTCCTCAAGGAAATCATTAAATTGCTAGATGCAGGGGTGATTTACCCCATCTCTGATTCTCATTGGGTGGCACCTATCCAAGTGGTGCCCAAGAAATCTGGCATAACAGTGATTGAGACTGAAACTGGTGAGTTGAGGCCAGCCAGGGCAACCACTGGCTGGAGAGTGTGCATTGATTATAGGAAGCTCAACTCTAAAACTAGAAAGGACCATTTCCCTCTCCCCTTCATTGATCAAATCCTGGACAAATTGGCTGGAAAAGCTTTTTACTGTTTTCTTGATGGATACTCGGGGTACAACCAAATCCCTGTGCATCCTCAAGACCAAGAAAAAACCACCTTCACCTGTCCTTTTGGCACCTTCGCTTACAGAAGGATGCCTTTTGGACTCTGTAATGCACCAGCCACTTTTCAGAGGTGTATGTATGCCATATTCTCTGACATGATTGACAAGTTTTTGGAGATTTTTATGGATGACTTTTACATCTATGGAGCGGCTTTGGCGATGTCTCTGACACCTCAGCCTAGTTTTGCAAAGATGTGAGGAAACCAATTTGGTTTTAAGCTGGGAAAAGAGCCACTTCATGGTAACACAAGGCATTGTGTTGGGCCATGTAGTCTCTAAAGAAGGGCTTGAGGTAGACAAGGCCAAAGTGGACCTCATTGCCAATTTACCCCCTCCAAAAACAGTCAAGCAAATCAGATCCTTCCTTGGGCATGCAGGATTTTACAGGAGGTTCATTAAGGACTTCAGCAAAATTGTTAAGCCATTGTGCTACCTGCTCTGTCAGGATGTCCCCTTCAACTTTTCTGTGAATGTCTGAAGGCTTTTGAAACATTAAAAATCTGCCTCACCTCTGCTCCTGTACTCCAAACACCGGACTATACCTACCTTTTGGTGATGTGTGATGCATCGGACTTGGCAATAAGGTCTTGTGTTGGGCCAAAGAAAAGAGAAATTGCCTGTGGTCATTGCTTATAGCGGCAAATCACTTGCTGAAGCTCAGCTGAACTATACCACAACTGAGAAAGAGCTTCTAGCAGTGGCTTACGCTGTTGACAAATTTAGAGCCTACCTACTAGGATCTAAGCTGATCTTCAACGACCATTGGCATTGAAGTACCTCTTGTCCAAGAGAGATGCTAAGCCTAGGCTGATTAGATGGATACTCTATTTACGAGTTTGACATAAATCAAGGACAAAAGGGTGTGGAGAATGTGGTGGTGACCACTTGTCGAATTATCTTGGAGAATGCTGGATGGCCCTACAAATGATGCCTTCCGATGAGCAATTATTTGCCATCAATCCTTAGTCCCTTGGTTTGCACATTGTTAATTATCTAGTTATGGAAAGATTCCTCCCAGTAAAGACCTGTCTTCTCAAGGTCAAGTATTTTTACTGCCTTCTTTGACGAGATCATCGTGAATTTCCACCATGAAAATGCTGTGCCACTTTAGTGGGATAAAAGCTAAGTCTGCGTGTGGTTTTCTTGGCCATCCTTATTCAAGGATGCACACAAGGCATGTGGAGGTTGTCTAAAAGGAATGTGATGCTTGTATTGATATATGGGAATAGACTTCATACCTCTAATGGTTGAGTTCATCTTAGTGGCGATGGACTATGTTTCCAAATGGATAGAAGCCATTGCCAGAAGAATAATGTAACCAAGTAGTCCTCAAATTAGTAAAGCACAACATTTTTTCTAGGCTATTGATGGGGTAGCCATACAGATTTGAGCTTGCTTAAGATACATGAACTCCTACCACAAACAAGTGGGCAAGTGAGATTTAATAGAAGTTAAAATTTGAAAGTGGATGATGCCTTTGTGGGCCTATCCCTATTTGTTACTAGTCTATGTGCACCCCATCTCTCGAGTTAGAACCCAGGGGCCTATTGGGCCATTAAGAACGAACATGGATCTAACCCACACGGTCATTACAACAATGTCAGATGGATGCCTTTAATCTCTTGACAAAGGCTTCGAGGAAAAGCCTCGAACGTGGTAAGGTTTGGTTATGCAACTCAAACTAAAATTCTTTCTGGCAAATTCTCTGGGATGTTGTATTAAATGTTTCCCCATCTTCTGCAGTCAGGACCCCAAATTTGGGAGGACCTTCAAAGTGAATGGTCAAAGCCTTGCATTGAGCGACCAGATCCTATTACCTTTATTCATTTCATGGGACCCTACATCTACGACCCTTGTCCATATTGTACTATATTACTTTTGTTTTACCTTAAATTTTAGGAAATTCTAGGAGATATGTGGAGTTTGATATTGTTGTCCTTGCTAATGTTATGGGATTGGTATGACTTCTTCTTGTGAATTACATTGGTTATGAGGTCACATTGAATTCTTTCTTCCGAGTTTCAATCTTGCGAATATCACGCGCAGCTCCCATAATCGTGATTCGGTCTCGTGATTCCCTTGATTCTTGAACCTATGCATTGTCTCTCATTAATAACGTTTCATCTTCTACAATCCTTAAATACAGCCATTCATCTTCACAACATCCTATCTCACCTCGTGGTCCTTCCTATTCCTAATCATGGCGGATGACAAGCCAAGCGCCTTTGCCTAACAAGTTTTACCGTGGTTGGACCCGCCGCCCCTAAATAGCTAGATCCTCAACCCCTCAGGATGAATTGAGGTTCTTCAAACCCTTGCCAAGCAGGAGGAGGAAAAGCTCGAAGAAGAAAGAAATGACAGGCCATCCCCTCCTCCACTCCGCCTTCTCCACCCCCTCCTTCTCATCTCCCACACCCTTGATCTTTCTCCCTTTCCCTCTTTCTTTTTGTACTTTTCTTTTAAGCATAATAATATCTTCCTTTTCTGATGTGTTGCCTTGTTTTCTATTGTTGGAATCTTTATTTCTTGTTCTTTTCTTTTATGTTATAATAAATCTGCTGCACATTGACCTTGAACCAGTGAGGACACTGCTCCTCATAGGTTTGGGGGTATGGCAGGCAGACCCTACCAATGGAACAGTTAACATAAGTGCAGCAGACTCATCTGAGCAATATGGAAATGGACCTCTGTTCACTTAAGAATCATGAAATTAAGAAGTTTAAAATTTATGCAAACATTGAACATTATAGACTTCTAATATTCCACATTTCCATAATAATTTCACCAAGGAAACACACTTGTATCTGCACTTAGGGAATCATTAGAGAGAGAAAAAGGTGAGGACATACTTAAAAGTTCAAAGGATGACCATAACCAGTGAGAATTGGGCCTACAAATTTTTTTTTTTTTTTGAGGAGTAACTAAGGCATTTCTTCTAGTTCTAAGGCCTGGCTGAGTCACTGTGCTCACTAGAAGTTAGGTAACTCCAAGATGAAACAACTGACAGTACTCATGAGACCTAGGAAAGGATCAAGGCCTTTTCTTGGACAGTTTGAGCCTAAAAAGATCAATCCTAAAGCAACTGCCCTTGTCCATACCCCCTTTGAGCTTTAAATCCTAAATTTCTTCAAAATACACACAGTACTTGAACTGAACCTATGAACTGATTCAACCTACCCTCACTCGAGAATTGAAGGTAAAGGAGAAAGAGTTGAAGATGGACTAGCTATGGTCAGCATTAGGTGAATGGAGAAGAAGCATCTATTCTGGCAGAATGGTAACTGAGGACATGGTGGCATTTCTGAGAAGCAAAAACAAAATAAAAGAGGAAGAAAACTCCAGCAAAAAGAAACAAAAAAATAATAATGAAGAGAAATAAGAGAGAAGTCAAGAGGAACCTTCATTGGAAAATCAAAATCAAGAAGAGAAACTGATCACTTCAAATCTGAAAATCTCAAAGAAGATGAAGGGAGCTGAATTCAAGAAGGTGAAGTCATGAACCACCTCCTGCACCCACTGAGTTCTCAATTTTCAAACCTTCCATTCTTTTTAACCATACTCCATAAGCCACATTTCAACCCAGTTAAAAGCCCTTGTGATCCAAAGATTGAGTGAGTTGTCATGTGAAGATAAGGAATTATCCAATCTATGGTGAAATTGACAATGATGCCAACACTTAAGAACTGCCTATGCTCATGCTTACAAACCCGGTTGGGGATGTAAGCGCTCTTAAGCACATGTGAAGCTGAACCCCTCAACAAACCTTGATGAGAGTATGCCTGTAAAGCTTTCTTTTGAGTGCGAACTTGAATGCATTATGTATGACCTTAACCTAATTTTACGACATAAGGATAAGCTCGGTCTTGACATGCACTTGTGTGCAATTTTACGTGATCACAAATTATTTGGAAATCTTTGTGCAAACATGATTATCTTGTCTAAGTTCCTGTGCAACCAATGAATTAAACTTCTTTTATGCTGATTCATGAGTAGACTAAATCTGATTCCTTAACTGCTCATTGGAAGACAGTGCACTTTAGTTAACTATTTCATTGGAGAAGTTTGTGGGTGTCTTCACTGAAAACCCTCAGGAGACTTCACTCCTCCACTAGGGATCACCTAGGGGTTTAAAAGGCTTGGTACATATGCTAAATGTATCCGTGCTCCCTAAGAAAGTGGCATTTAATTTTTAGAGTAGATTTAATGTGGCTTTGCTAAGGGACTAGCAAAGATTAGGTTTGGGGTGTGCTAAGACCTAAAAAGTACCACTTTTCACCCCTTAACTTAACCTTTGATTAGACCCTTAGCCACCTAAGAAACTCGTCTTAAGTGTTTTGTTCAGGAAATAATCAGCAGTGAAATAAGGCCAAGAATCCTGTTATGGAGCCTGCTTTGGCACCAGATGCCCCTCAGCAAGAATGAACCTTGAAGCCTCGAGCAGATCAGCTGAGCTTCCCAAGGCCTTACAAGCAACCTCTCGTGCAGATGAATGACTGAGGAGCTTCAGAAACTCAACTCTGCGCAGCTCTCACGAAGCTCAAGAGTAGAACACAACGCTCAGTGTCACACAGTTCAAAGCAGATCTCTCTCAATCTCGCGAAGGTCGCTTAAGACAGCTGAGGAGAGAGAGCTTCAGAAGATGTCTCGCACAGCTGTCGCGCAGTCACCGCGGGGTATAAATCTCAGAAGAAGAACGCCTCGCGTAATTCACACGCCATTCAAGAAAGAAAGCATCCTAGCGAAGGCAAAGCCAAGCTCACAAAGATTGAGTGAGACAAAGAACCTCGCGTAGTTCAGAACTCTAAAGAATCTTGCGAGGCAACTCGAGAAGTCCATGTAAAGAGAAGAGCTTGTACAGTTCTCGCGCTGCTGCCCAGCAAAGACTAATCTACCGCGGAGTGCTTGAATTGCAACCTCGCGACGCTTGAGACTATATTTTCTATTCAACCTCGCGAACTCCAACCCAGCGAGAGCTCAACTCTCTACCGCGTGACTGCCTGAAGAGCAAACCAAGGCAACCTCGCAACGGCTGAAGCTTCAGTGCCAAATCATCCTAGTGAAGAGCAATGAGCTACCACGTGAGAAGTCTGGGAAACTATAGCTACCTAGTGAGGCTTTGAACCTAAACTTCCATCTCTTCAGCAGAGGGCATTCTAGAAATTTCCAGTGATTAGGGCACGCACTCCCATGCCCAAATCTCCGTGCACACGCATCGAGGCATCCAAGGATTAGTAGAAAGCCACGTGGCATCATTAAAATTAGGGTTTCCTAACCCTAATGCGCCGCCACCCCACTGCTATATATACCCAGGCCTAGCTTAGGTTTAGGTATCTGGGAACCTATCTCAGATCACTTTTCTTTTCTCTTTCTTTTTAGCAGTAAGTAGTTTTTCTTTTTCTTTTTCTTTTCTTCTCTCCATAGTCCAGCAATTGCTGGCTATGACTTTGTATATGTATTTGAGTTAGATTAATGAAAGTTTTTCAATAGGATTTATACTTTGTGGGATTGTTGTTTATATGTGAGATGCTCTGTGCAAGGCTGCTGCCTTGTGATCCCCCATTGCCTTGGCTGTGTTTCAAAGCAATGGAGGACTGATTTTAAGGGCCACTCAGATCCAAGTAACTGTATCAGGCTATCATGGTTTTCCAGCCTTAGCCCCACCACAGGACCTACTAGATCTGAAATCCCCATGGGAGCTTGAGTTGGTAGCCTGGTGAACATGGTGGTAGCAGCGATAATCTTGTTTTGTTTTGGGCTCCGTGAGTAGGATAACCTTTGGGATAGTCTGTGACCATTTAAATGGACAGATTATAGCCTTAGGGTGATTCTGATCCACCGATCCAAGATGGATCCTTCTTCTTTTCACCTGAGCTTGTAGAAGCACAGGTGAGGATTATCTGAGGCGAGACTCCTCCATATTTGTATAGATCTGCCATCAGATGTCGGATCTGATCTGGTTATAGAGATTGTAGGCTGGTCACTGGACCATTGTAGCCTCTCTCAAGCAATGGACAGCTGGATCGAAGGTTGTACTCAATCGCTTGCTGGTTCTATGTGTCTGGGCTATCATGGTTTTCTAGCCTTAGCCCCACATATGGAACTTTAGAGGTTGAGGTTCCCTATGGATTCTTGAGCTGGTAGCCTAGATGAAATAGTTCCTGCAATGATTTATTTGTTATGTTCTGACCCATCCCTGGATAGTGGCTCCCCTATGGGATAGTCTGTGACCATTCAAGTGGACAGGTTATAGCCCTAAGGGTGGAGTCATGGCAGTAGAGATGGGTTGGATCCTTTCTCCTCAGAGGTGATAATGTAGCCTTAAGACAGGATTTCTATAACATCAGATCTAAATCTGAGTTATAAAAACTCCTCTAACCTTGGCTCAATAACATATTTCTCACCTTTTTATAATTATTTTCCGTACTCCATCCATCCTCTCAATCCTTTCTGTAATTTAGTTATTAGAATACTTAGAATAAGTGACCTTAAACTCCCCTCCTTTTAGGACTGCCAGATATGTTGACAGATTTGGAGGGACTACAAGAGACGGCTCCCTTGGAGCCTTAGATCACCTTTCCCTATGGGACAAACTCTTACTTATCAAAACTTGCTATAAAGGACCCTGTATCTTGCAGGTCTAGGATTTTCGAGTTGTGCTGATTCATCTCCTATTTTATTCTATTTTTGATTTTTAAATAACTTTCCACACCAACCAATAAGCGAAGCACACTTGAGATCAACAACAATTATCCCCACAGGTTTCCTTTTAGATCTGTCAGCCAGCTGGAGGACCACCTGTGTGGGCTTTAATTTACCTAAGCCCAGCTTCTCATATATTGAATATGGAAGTAAATTTACACTGGCTCCCAGATCAAATAAGGCTTTGTCAATGGTATGATCTCCAATGATGCAGGGGATAGTGGGGAGGCTAGGGTCTTGAAGTTTGGGGGGAGTTGCAATAGACAGGACTTGCTTAACTTTTTCTGTTGCAAAGACCTTCTTGGATAGGTGTATCCTAGACTATCTTTTATGGGTGCACAGGTCTTTTAAAAACATGGCATAGGCTGGGACTTGTTTAATGGCATCAAGTAAGGGCAAATTGATATTTACTTGCTTGAAAGTCTCCATCATTTCCTCAAATTTTCCTTGCCCTTTATCAAAAGGGGAAGGTGCTTGTAGTGCCTTAGGAAATGGCAAATGTGAGATTTCTCCCTCGCTTGCAGCCTTAGCCAATGGGGCCTCTTTCTTTTAAATTTTTTTCTTTTCATGACGATCCTCATTATCCTCTTTATTCATAGCTAGTTGCTCCTTCAAGTCCACCACTAGTGGCCTTTGTTGTGTTCTTATAGGAATCACTTCATTTTCTGCCTCCAAGTTCCTCACAGTCTCACAGTCCACTTGGTTGTCCACTAACCTACCACTTCTCAATGTTGTAACAGATTTGGCTTCCTCATATGTGGAGGAAACTTCACCCACTACAAACTGTCTTCGTGGGTTGTCTTGTGGTTGGCTAGGCAGCCTCCCTCCTTCTCTTCTAGTCAAGGCATCAGACATCTGACCAAGTTGATCCTCTATCTTTTTGATGCTCTGCTTGTGAGAGTGCACAGTTTGGGATAAGGAGTTCAAGTTTCGCAGTGAAGATAGAACTTGTTCCTCAAAGGAAGATGCTCTCACAGTTGGAGGAGGTGCAGATTGCTGTAAAGGAGGAGCTACAGGTTGGGCCATGGGTTACTGATACTGAGGTCTTGGGGCATAACTTTCTCGATTGGGCTTAGCATTTCGGTAGGGCATGGGCTGCTGGGGCTGCTGCTGCTGGCTGGGGTATGCATCTTGTCTCTACCTCAGATTGGGGTGGTTTCTCCATTGATACCCAGTAGCAGGCTACTTCCCATAAGACTGAGCTGCAGCCACATGCTCTGTTATAAAATCAGGAAACTGGTCAGTAGATGGGCATCCTTCAAGGGAGTGAGCAAGGGACTGGCATATGGTACATGCCTCCACCCTAGTAGCCACAGGTGACTGCATTGCTCCCATCAGCCTATCAAATTTCAGGGCTAGGCTCTCTACTTTCCTTTCCAAATCACTTGACACACTCACTTCATATATCTTCCCTCTTAAAGTATTCTCCTTCACTAACCTAGGAGGCTCTAGATCTCTACCCAAGGTTCCCCTTTGCATAGAGTTCTCACTAATAATATCAAAGAGCTCCCATGCCTCCTCAGCAGTTTTATGGAGGTAGGTGCCACCACAGGAAGCATCTATCATTCTCTGCTTCTAGAATCAATTCCCTGATAAAAGCTTTGAACCAATTGCCATTTAAGGATTTGATGGTGGGGGCATTTCTTTAGGAGTTCCTTAAATCTCTCCGAGGATTGATGAAAATCTTCAGTTGGATCTTGAGTAAAAGAGATGATACCCTTCCTCAACTGGCTAGTTTTTTATATAGGGAAGAACATGGCCAGAAATTGACATTGGATATCACTCCAGGACTGAATGCTGTTGGGTGGGAGCAAGGACAATCAGGTCCTGGCTCTGTCCTTTAATGAAAAAGGAAAGAGTCTCATCCTGGTGGCCTCCTCCCCCAAACCTGTGATGTTGAAAGTGGTGCAGAGTCCTAAGAATTCATCAATGTGTTTATAAGGATCCTCTTTGGTCAGGCCATGAAATGAGGGTAGCATCTGGATTATGGAAGACTTTATTTCATAATTTCCTTGAGCAGCTGGGAATTGAATGCAGAAGGGGGAATTGTAAACCCCTGGTGCATTAAATTCCTTGAGAGTTCTAGGCTGTTGTTGCTCACCCATTTCTGGAAATTCAGCTATAATAGATGTGAGTGGAGTTTGTCTAGATCTGAGAAGTCTTTTAACCTCTGGATTTAGTGGAATAATCTGAGGTTGGAGAGTTCTTCTCCCAAACATATAACACTCAAATTCTGAATGCAGAATAAATCGTCAACACAACAAGTAGAATCAACTAAACTTTCTAACTACTCTAAAAAAAAATCAACAGATCTGAAAAATAAAAGGGGAGTAGAGGGATACAAACTACAGAGTAGCCTCCAGCACAATTCTCCTCTCACTGACAGCCTCAGATCTGATGAAATGCACAGAAAATACTAAAAAACAACAAAACTTACAAATGCAGTTAGTAAAATCAAACCAACAACTACAAAACTTAGATCTACAAATTTCTAAACACACCTCCCCGGCAGCGGCACCAAAAACTTGTTGGGGTGTTTGTCTTCCCTCCAAAGAGGGTCTATAATCACTAATAAAGCTAGGCAGAACACACTCACACATACCTGTAAGTAATCCGGGTCTGTTGTAGCAAGTTTTAAAAAGATGGTGAGTAAGGGAGTGTCCACAGGGAGGTTGGTTTAAAAATGTGATAAATCTCCAGATCTATAAGAGATCTGGCACCCTAACTAATGCTAAGTTAGCTAAAAGATATGGGAGAGGTTTGAAAGGGATTGTCACTTAGGCTAAGCCAAAATTAAATGAAAACTAACTTGGGTCGAGTTTGGGAATTTAGATCTTGCAGGGGAAAAGAGTAAAAAGCAGAAAATGGAGAAGAGTAGCTTGGAGGTTGGTCTCACTGAAATCAAGTTCGATTAATCATGCCACAAAGGTTCAGGGCACACAATTCCCTCAACTGGCTATAAGCACAGCTGTAGGGTAGAAGGCTCCACTCCAAATCACAGGATCAACCTGGTCTTAAGGCTATGATCTGTCCACTTGAATGGTCATAGACCATCGTATAGACTTTATCTGATCCATTGATTTGCAGCAGACGAATCCAATTGGAGCCTGAGCTCAGACTAATCTTAAGGTTATGATCTGTCCACTTTAATGGTCACAAACCATCCTAGGGATCTCCTCCAAAGCTAAAGCATCAAATAGAACAATTAAAACCACTACAGATGCTGCAATTCCAAGGTCACAGACTCAGGGAATTACAGGAGTATCAGATCCACAAAGATCGGATGGTATCTAAGAGGTCTACCAGTTAAGTGGGTGAGCTAATCTACAGACTCCTCTACACAAATCCGATCGATCACCAAATAAAACCAAAGGAACTTTAGATCTAATTAAAGCATTTAGAACAACATTTACATTGCAATCAAACTCACTCTACAATGGAAATGCTCTCAAATTTGTAGTCTGTACAGCAGGGAACCCACAATTGGACTCTAAACCTTACCCAATTACAGATCTAACCTCTCTCCTCGCTACTCCAGGGAATTAGCCAACCATTGTTGGGCTAAAAGAGGGAAAATAGAATATCTCTGGAAGCTCTAATGTTTATAATTTGGCTCAGATCTCGATCTCCCTCTTCCCCCAATTGCAATTGGGGGTCTCTATATATAGCTTTCTCCTATATTTTTCTCATAAAAAATCCCTTCTAGAAGGTCCTCAGAGTTTGTTAGGATTCTGTTAGAGCACATGGGTCTGTTAGGGCATCTTCTAAAACCGTCGTGCCAGTCACCAAGTGCCTCGAGTTTTTGCAGGTCACCAAGTCACAGTGTGTGCATAGCTGAGTTTCTGAGAAGTTCTGCACACGATTTTGACAGGTTCGGGAAGCTTTCGACATGTTCAAATGGAGCTTTTTAGTCCTTTCGATAGGTTCTAAGATCTCTTCGATAGGTTCTGATAGGATGAGCCTTCTCTTAGAGCTTCAACATTCTCAGCCCTTGGCCTGGAGCATTCGATAGGATGGGGAAGCTTTTCGACAGGTTGGAGGTCCATTTTGATAGGTTCCGCTCTGCATGCCATCATTTCGATAGGGTTGCTCTCACTCTTATTGAAAGGCTCAAGCACCCTTCGATAGGTTCTGTTCCAGCGTCTCCATCTCGATAGGTTCAGGAAACCATTTGATAGATTCCCTTTACACCTCAGGCAGGCTTTCGATAGGATGGTTTCTTCCTTTCTTTCAGCTACTCGATAGGTTCTTGGATCTTATCGAACTCCTAAATCCACACGAATCCACCCTTCTTCTGCCTTCAGATCCTATTGAAACCTTTTCAACTGCTCGAATTCCTCCTTTCTTTGCTTTCAGCTCCTATCGAAGTCTTTAGGTGACATTTCGATAGGATATTTTTAGCCTGTTTTCACTTCCTTCGCCTTGCCTTGCTGTAGCCACGCTCTCCAAGGGTCGAGTGATGTGCTACCCTCTGGTGTGCTGTTGTTGAGTTTGTCTTGTGCTGAGAGATGACCCCTTTTTGGGCATTCTTGAGTGGTTTTCTGTATTAGTGTCATCTTTTATTGCTGTCTACAAAATACACTCGACAGAGGCTTATTAGTGTGCTCACAGGTCTATCAATGGTCAGATTAAAGGGTGAAAAGTGGCATTTTTCACCACTTAATAGGTACCACCCGGATAGGTGACACTCATTCGGAATCTGAAATGGGGTAAATCACCGATGCATCCAACAGTTTTACTATTTCCGTAAGGACTACCTCCTGCATGTGAGGGTTTAACTTCCTCTGCATCTCTCTTGAGGGTTTTATACCTTCATCCAGGTGACTCTTGTGCATGCACACTGAGGCATCAATGCCTCCAAGGTCAGCTATTGTCCACCCAATTGCTTTCTTGTTCTTCTTAAGGACATTTAGTAATTTCTCCTCCTGCTCACTAGTGAGAGAGGAGGAGATAATCACAAGAATCTTGTAATCTTGGTCCAAGAAGGCATATTTTAATGTGGCTGGGAGCTGCTTCAACTCCAGCTCAGGAGGACATTCAATTGAAGGCAACAGAGGTACCTTAGTGGCCTGACGAAGGGGTAACAATATGGGCTGCACTAGGTCCACAGAAGACTCAGTGTTGGTGCTATCTTCTGTCATGGAATTGGGGCCTCCTTCTCAAACAGACTCCAAACACTAAATTGTAAACCACCCCGCCACTCCTAAGGGTAGTTATGGCATCGACATCCTCATTGGTGAAGGGTGTTTCTCTAAGCAAGAGCTGCCCTTTTGAATTGGCTAGGGGCTGACTGGGCAATTTTTCTTCCTTCCTCATGTTCAGAGCATTATAGATCTGACAAAGCTGGTCCTCAATCTTTTTGACGCTCTGTCCATGAGAAATAACAGTTTACACCAAGCTCCCCAAATTCTGCATTGAAGCCATCATCTGCTCTTCAAATGAAGAGGACCTGGGCTGTTGTGGGGGCAGAGCTAACTGGTTAGACTGTGGGACAGGTAACAGGAAAGTTTTCCTTGGTGGGTAACCTTGAGTAAACTAGTATTGGGGTCTGGAAGGAGCTACCATCTGCTGCTGCTGGGGTTGAGGATATGAGTCTTGTCTCCACCTCAGATTTGGGTGGTTCCTCCAAGAATACCCAGCAGACCGTTGCCCAAAGGTTTGAGCAGCATTGGCATGCTCCATGACAAAATCCGGAAATTGATTGGCAGATGGACAATCATGAATAGAATGTGTAGGGAATTGGCATAACAGACATACTTCCTCCACCTATGCAACCATCCGAGGTTGCATCACATTCATCAATTTATCAAACTTCAAGCTCAGGTTGTCCACCTTCCTCTCCAAATCACCTTGCACCTTCACTTCATATATTCCACCTCTAAGGGTGGCCTCTTTCACCATCTTAGCTGGAATCTGACTGTCATTGCATGACAGAGACTCCTGCTGTATGGAATTCTCCCCTATTATGTCAAACAACTCCCATGCTTTCTCAGTTGTCTTGTGGAGGTAGCTACCACCACAGGAAGCATCCACCATATCCCTGCTCTTGGCATTAATTCCTTGATAAAATACTTGAACAAGCTGCCACATTATGATTTAGTGGTGGGGGCATTGTTTTAACATCTGCTGGAATCTTTCCCAAGCTTCCTCAAAGCTCTTAGTTGAGGACTAAGTGAATGATAGAATATTTGTCCTTATCTGGCTTGTTTTGTTCATGGTGAAAAATTTAGCCAGGAATTTGGTTTGAAGGTCACTGTATGACTGTATGCTGTTGGCAGGGAGCTTTGATAGCCAAGTGCTGACTTTATCCTTTAATGAGAAAGGAAAAAGCTTCAGTTTAGAGGCCTCAGGCCCCAAGCCAGCAATGTTGAAGGTAGTGCAAAGTGCTAAAAACTGGTCAATATGCTTGTAGGGATCTTCTTTACCCAGCCTATAAAATGAAAGGTAGCATACTGATGGTGGAGGATTTAATTTCATAATTCCCCTCAACAGAGGGACACTGAATACAGAAGGGAGAAGTGTACTCCCCAGATGCATTGTATTCCTTCAATGTCCTCTGCCTCTCAACCATGGTAATTAGTTCAGTCTCAATAGTAGGGCCCTGGTTGGTGTGCCTAGGTCTAAGTATCCTTTCCACCTCTGGATTTGGGGGTTCCAAGTCAGGGTTTAAGGACCTTCTACCAAGCATACACTCACCAACAGTAATGAAAATGCTTCTAAGCACACAGAAAGAATTTCAAACAAGAAAAATAATAACTACACAGATTTACACTAAACAAAATAACTGGGGATTCAACATAAATGGCATGAGATTTAGGAGAAAGTGCAAATAGAGCTAGCTACACTCTACTTGCAGCTCTAGCTTTTCCCTTCTTCTGCTATCCATTTATGCAAAATTCCATAAAGAATTAGTAGTACTTTAATTCTAGATTAAACACAACTACAAAGAATTTGTTAGTCTAAGTTATAGTACAACTTAGGTCTACTAAAAAGATCAATATCTCCGGCAGTGGCGCCAAAAACTTGTTGGGAAATTATTTCAAGACTCTTGCTGTTATTTTATTAAGAACTGTGGAGAGAATAAATCAAGAGTGGGGAATTGGAGATAGGTTAGCACAGCAAGTCTGAAATAAACATAATCCTACAAGATACAGGGTCTATTGTAGCAAGTTTTGATAAGTAAGAGTTTGTCCCACCGAGAAATTGATCTAGAACCCAAAATAGACTATAATAGTAGGCCTCCAGATCTGGCTATAGATCTGACAATCCTAAAGAAAGGGAGTTGGGTGTCATGACTACACTAAATTAATTCTAAAAGCAGAGAAATGAAATGTAGCCCTATCCTAAAGAAAGGGTTTAGAAGAAGATGGTGGTAGTGTGTGCTAAAATAAAATATAAAAACTATGAGAAGTAAGCAGGTTAAGCTAGAGTCAATGATGTAGTAATGTAACTCAGATTTAGTTTGTCTCTACAGTGCTCCTTGTTGAGATGCTATTAAAAGCCTCAACAAGGTATATGCTCCCAGTTTAACCCATGCCATTTGGGGCGCTCTTAGGGCTATACTCTTTACACTATAATTGTCATAGGGTATCCGATAGAGTCTGGCAAATCCTATTAGTTAAACCAAAAATTTGTTAGTCTAATCCAGAAGAGTGGACTGAGTATTTCCACAGCCACTAGACCAGTTCTAGCCATGAATACTATTGCAGCACTATGTAATGTCAGTGCTACAAGCTCCCCAGATCTGTGTATAGACCTGGCTGACATCCATAGGTATTCCAACCCATAAGATCCTAAGTGCCTTGCTAAGGCTTACTACTCACAGCCACTAGACCAGTTCTAGCCATGAATACTAGACCAGTTCTAGCCAAGAATACTATTGCAGCACTATGTAATGCCAGTACTACAAGCTGCCCAGATCTGTGTATAGACCTGGCTGACATCCATAGGTATTCCAACCCATAAGATCCTAAGTGCTTTGCTAAGGCTTACTACTCACTAGTGCCTACAAAAAGGACCATACAACAGGTTGAATAAGTACTTTAGCACAGCTGGTCATTGCTACAGATAGCCTGTAATGACTCAGCCTCAAGCTGCAATTACTACAAGAGATCAGATCTAACATCTGATATCAATTAGGTAGAACAGAGGGGAGCCAGTTACTGTACAAACCTCCTCACAAGGCTCTAGAAGCTCATGTACAGGGGAGAAGAATCCTTCTCAAACATGTGGATGGACACAACCTTAGGGCTATACTCTGTCCACTTGAATGGTCACAGGGTATCCCACTGGTCTGTCCATCCCACAGAGGCCTGAGAAAGAATATGAAAACTGCTGCAACTACCATGGTCCACAGGCCTCCGAGTTCCCTGGATCTCACTACAGATCTAGCATTGCTTTCCATGTGTTTATCAAACTAAGGGAAATCAGATGGTAAACAATAGACCTACTAGAAACTAAATTGACTAGTCCTAAATACATGGATCCTATAGACATCTAAAGAAACCATAAGATCTATAGATTTGATTAAGCATTAAAACAGCAGTTCATTGATAACAACAAAACTTATAATGAACTGTCTCCTAGCTGCAGCATACATAACTGCTCATCCATAATCCCAATGTATATAAAAATCTATTACAAAACTGCAACAAAACTAAACCTAGCTGCTTATAAGGGGATTAGCCAGTAAGTACTGAGCTAAGAGAGAAGTGAAATAGGAAAAAGAGGTGATCAAACCCTAACCCTAGCCTGCTAGAGCTCTCAGCTGACAGAGGATGAAGGAAAGATAAAAGATAATAAGCTCTAAGTACAACTTATATATTCTATCAAAATGGCCTTGGCTCTAAAGAGATTAACCCTAATTTTTCTAGTAGACGTAGCACTGTTATAACCCTTAAATGCCTCAAGATGTGTGCTTCGAAATATACACCTAGAGAAGTGTGCCCTAGCCTTGGGAAATTCCTAAAAGGTCCCTGAGTTAAAACTGAGAAGTGGTGAGCCCGTACTTCACGGGGTTGGTAGCTATTTTAGTTTACTCACGCAGTTGCTTTGCCTTCATGGAGATGCCTTTGGCTGATGGGAAGGGATCATTCGCGCAGTAAGCCATTAGTGAATCATGCAGTTGCTTCGCGTCGTAGTGCTGTCACGGAGATGATCTGGAGAGCCAGGGTGTATCGTGCAGTAGAGCTTCAGGAGCTCACTCTCGCTAAGTACTCATGCAGGTGGGCTCCTGTGCTCGTGTAGTAACTTGTAAGGCTCCAAAGTGTGCGAGATCTGTGCGAAGGGGAATTCTGGGCATCTCTCTCTTCCAGGGCTACGCGAGAACTTTGTGAGGTGACATTTTGTTCTCTATGCATATGGGCTAGCTGTGTTCCTCGCACGACTGCTTTGAGGCTTGATCTCTGTGAGAGCTTCGCGACCATAAATTTTAAAGGTTTTACACCACGAGATCTTTGCGATGTCTTTATAGCTCTCCTCTTAACTGTGCGGCGTATCTGTGCGAGAGCATCTTCCACTACATCTTTAGCTTCGCGAGGAGGGTTCTCAACTCTGTGAGGTCTGTTTCTTGACACTCTGCTGCACAACACTTGTTGCTATTGTTGCATCCTTCCTTCTCAGCTTACTTCAGTCATCTGCTAGACTTTAGGTCAATGATGATTAGCAACAGTGAGTCACCATGGTGAGCACTACTAAGGTGTTTCATTAGGCTTTGGCTCAGCTATCATCTTTGCTTGTATTCTCTCTCTCTTTTGGGCTAAAAGGCAAGGAGTTTGTATTAAGCTGCACATTTTATTACTAACTATAAAATATACTTAACAAATGATTATGAGTGGGCTTCAAGGTCCATCAACGGCTAGGTTAAGAGGTGAAAAGTGGTACTTTTCAGTGCATAACGAAGGGTTTTGAAAACATTTGACTTAATCATAGCTAACTATATATTTACGAAGAATATCGAGTAAAATGTAAAAGTGGGTAGTACTTACCTGGGGGTGGTACTTACTTGGATTGTGCGTAGCTTGTACGGTCTGGTGGTGCCGTAGTGTCGCGATGGGACTTTGGAGATTTCTTCTCTTCAGGTCTACTGTGGCAGGGCTTGGCGGTTGTGATGTGATGTCTTGGGAGAAATAATGTCACAATAGGACTTAGGGATTCTCCCTTTCTTTGGCTGCGTGTTGGGTGAGTCTTGGTGGGACGTGGGGATCAATTCGAGAGAGAGAGCTCTTTGCCTTAGTGATGGGACATGATCAATCTTTCCCTCTTTTCTTCATACGGCATGGCATGTGCTGTCTGAGCCTTTTTTTTTTTTTTTTTTCAGGTAGTGATGTTCGCGATGGGATGTCGATTGAGCGTAGTTAGCGGTGGCGTGCTCGCGTTCTTGGGAGATTTGCTTTCGATTTCTCGCGATGGGACATGAGGGTATGGTTAATTTATTATGATGGGACTGGATATTGAGGTGATATCGCATGTGTATATGTTATCACGATGGGGATGGGTGCTATTGATGCTTCCTTCTCACGCAAGGGTACGCAATAGGACAGGTGAATTTTGATCAAAGTGTGATGCAAAGTAAGGCATAGAGTGCCTATTTTATGTCGCTTAATATGATTATGCACCTATTTTTAGGCGTGCGATTTCAGGCTTGAGGGGCCATTTACGTGCATGTAAGTGCGTGTGTGATTATGTTATGTGCTATAACCGCAATGCGTGATCGAGGCATCACCATATTAGTGTATGGGTGACCTTTCAAGTCACGCAACAGCAGTGTGTCATTTGATAAATTTACACAGTTCATGGAGTGCACGCGATCGGAGCGTCGCATGGTTGGCGCAAGCGATGGCTTATTTGTACGCTTTGGTTAAGGCAGGCATTTTGGATTGTGCGCATCATGCGTGACATGTGATTTGGTTAAACGCCCGTGCTCTGACACGTGATTGAGTCCGTACTCTATATAAGTGAGTGAGCTTTTATTTATTTTTTATTCTCTAGTTTAGTCTTGAGTTTTGACCTTTTTCTGGATATCTTGTGTTTTAAAATTTGTGTTTTAGTGATATTAGGCGATCTAACTGTCCGATTGGGATGTCATTTCTTCTTATATTCATTATTTCACGTGATCTTCATCCCGAGGTGATGCTTGTGGACGACGTTATTCTGGGGAGTGGCCGGTATTGGGAATGAGAGCGCTAGTCTTCACATCGGTCCTTTTTAGGGAGCAGTGAAGGCAGTGTTAAGGAGGCGGTGGTGGAGGAGGTGAAGATATGTTTCCCAACCAATTCTCCCTGAAGCCTCCAATTAGACGCTTTGAGCAGAATAGGCTCCTCGCTTCGTCTCAGTTTTGAACCCAGTCTTCATTTTGGGTTGTAGGTTAAAGTTTTAGGTTTTCATTTTGGGTTGTAAATTCAGGAGGTATGCCTCCGGTGATACTTGTAAAACTTTTGAGTTATGAATAAAGAGGTATTTTTTTTGTTTTGTCGTACTTATTTATTCGTTTAAACTTATTAGCGGATTAGTTGGATTTATCTTATTTGTTTGACTTATTTCAGGATTTAGTTTAGCTTAGAGTTTAGTTTGTTTTATGGGTTTGTTTAGACTTGGTTTCGATGGGTTTGGTTGGGGCATTTTTCTTGGCAGGGTCCCAAAAAATTTAGGGTTTCATTTTTTAGAGTAAAGTTTAAGGTATTTTGTTCTAGTCTTTTATTTGACTTGAGGTGACACTTATTAAAAGGTGTGAGTTTTCCAAAAGTTTTGGATGGGTGTTAAGTGTTTAAATCTTATTGGCTTTCTTACTTTACTTTGGGATTTGTGTTTCCTTAAAGGGGTAAGTGTTGTGTGCTTATTGGTTCATTTGAGTCTGTCATGGATTGTGGTCTTTCAAAGGGAGTATGTGTTTGGTTTAGATTTAATTAGATTGGAAGGGTTTAAAGGTGTGACACTTGTCATTTGGTAATTCAGGAGGTATAGTTTATAAATGTGTGAGCAAAAAGTTTTGGGTTCTTGTTGTTTTGAATTTTATTCTAAGTTTGGAATTAAAAGTTTTGGGGCATTTTTTTGTTTTGGGTATTTTCTTGTTCATTAATGTCTTTTCTTCCTTTCTTTTTTGTATCTCAAGTGTTGGACTCGAAGAGTTGTATTTATTGAGTGGATTATTGAGAATCGACGGGATTGGGAATGTAAGGTAGCAGTTGAATTGTTGCCATGCTAAGGGAAGAGACGGAGGAGAAAAAGGTGGTAGAAAGGAAACTCGAGGATAAGGCAGGGTTAGAATTCTCGTGATCGATGCCTATTTTTCCTCGGTA
Organism: Chloranthus sessilifolius; assembly: GCA_021018995.1. NCBI lineage: Eukaryota > Viridiplantae > Streptophyta > Magnoliopsida > Chloranthales > Chloranthaceae > Chloranthus > Chloranthus sessilifolius. The sequence goes on along the minus strand of CM037594.1, from coordinate 85,075,877 downwards.
GGCTCTGCGGATTCCGTGTTAGTTGCTCTCCCTTGTTATGGTTTCCAAGGTGAGCTTCTAAGGGTGGATCCCGCAAGTCCTGGGTGGCTTTCTGTGAGCCATTCTTTCATTTCTGCCGGCTCGGGGCAAGGGGAAGAGGATATTACGGCTAGAATTCGTTCACGGTGCTTCCCCCCTCCGGGCTTCTCTGAGATTTCTAGTTTCTCGAATAAATTCAGATTCAGGCATTGCCTGAAAGGGCTATTTTTTTTTGTTAGTTTCTTATTTCAAGTTGTATATTCAGAGGGTATGCCCTCGGTGTATTTTATAATTATTTTATTTATTTATAAAGAGATTATGATTTTAATTTCTTTTGTAAATTTAGGTTTAGTTTATTTTGTAGATTATTTGATTTGTTTTGAGTGCGAGGTTAACTTATTTAATTTATCTATTTTGGATCAGGGCATGTTAGGAGCATTTTTTTGTTTTAACTTAGTTTGGGCTTAGTTGGAGTGAATGAACGATGGGGATATTTTTCTTGTTGAGTTTCGCCTTAGTTGGGTCAAGTTTTTTTGTTTAGTTTTGGTTGGAGTGTGTAAACGATGTCAGGGTATTTTTTTAGTTTGATCTTAGTTTGAGCATTTTCTTTTAGTTATCGGGGTGCATATTTCTTTAAGTCTGAAATATTTTGGATCGGGCTTAATGAGGGCATGGTTTAGGCTAATAATTAGTGTTAGAGATCACCCAATTTAGGCCTGTGAACGTGCTATTCTGGGCATTTTTTTTCTGTGTTTCTGGGGAATTACCCGCTTCACTCCTAGCGCATAAATTAATTGCGCGGCAGAGGGTGAACGAGTGTTCAGAAAGTCGTTAAGCACCAGTTTTCGGTTGTTTGACCGACTTAAACACATGGTATAGGGCGCGTGATTAGGGCAGTGGTTGGTCATTGTATGGGTGACCTTTCAGGTCACGCAGCGGCAGTGTGTGGACACTTGAAGCGATTACGCACTTAGTAGGCTGCGTGCAACCAGATGGTTGGGTTGGTTTGAGTGGGCGACGATTAGGTTACGTGCTTAAGACTAGTCGTGTGATCCGAATTAAGCGTGGTGAGAGTGGTGCGTGATTGGTTTAAGCGAATGAATTTATGTGCGCGATTTTGGCGTGTACTATAAATAGTTCAAAACTTTTCATTTTTTTCGCACGATCCGTTTTAGTCTTCGGTTCTCTATTTCCTTATTTCTTTGTGCTCTAAGTTTTGTATTTTCGTGATATTTTGCTATCCAACCATCTGTTTCGGGTGCCATTTCCTTCATTCTCTTTAGTTTTTTGAGCTCTTTATTCTAGGATGGAGGGTGAGGGTATTGGTGGGGCAAAGATGGGTGAGACTTTTGAGGCTTGGACCGACATTGTCAGGGTGGTGGATGTTGGGGAGGTGGTTAGAGAGTAGGTACTGGAGGTTGACCAGTCAGGGGTCAGGGAGGAGGTGCTTAAGATTGAGTAGGGGGTCGCTGAGGATGAGGGTGAGAGGGTTAAGGGTGAGATACCTGAGGGTGCCGCTGAGGAGCACCAAGGTGAGGAGTATCAAGATCGCAGACACTTTCCACTGGAGGATTTCTTCGTTCGAGGCCAGGTAAGCACCCATGAGCAAGAGTTCTTTCATTTTCTTAGCCATTTAGGTTATGACATAGGCTTATTAGGCTCTGGAAACCCTTCTAATTTAGGTCGAACCTGCATTGATCCTTGGTTGTGTGCTTACTCATGTATCATGACGGCATCTAGAGATAGGTCATGTTTCTATTCAGTTGCCCTTATCACATTTTGTGTGTTTGTTGTAAATTGTTATCGTGTTTTGGGCATATTTGACTTACTTTTAGTTCTAAATTTGTTTGCCTTTCTTCATAGGTATGTGTTAGTCTTACTGTTGTTGTTTGTGTTTCGTTCAATAGGAGCCCTCGCAGCTGGCTATCATCTCGGCATGGACTGAGTCTCATACTTGGTACCATGCCTTATCGGAGTTTCAGCAGGCGTGGTTGGTGTCTTTCGGTTTCAGATCGATCCTAGCACTGGAGCCCTTTCAAGTCGATCGTGCCCTGATCACGGCGATCTTGGAGAGGTGGAGGGAGAGGCATCAGGCACTTCTCTTTCCAGTTGGTATGATGCTGCCGACTTCAGAGGACTGGGTCCACATTACCGGCCTTCGTTTCGAGGGTGAGCTGATCACAGGATGGATGGCAGGAGAGTATTTAGCAGTGTGTGAGGAGATTTTGGGTGTGCCATATAGGTCGAGTGGATCGGGGCCGGGTGTAGTTCAAGTCACTTGGTTTTTTGATACATTTATGAGTGGATTCATCCCCCTGAGGTGCCATTCGGAGGCGAAGGCATCTTATGAGGCATGTTGTGTGATAGTGGCGGGTCGGGAGCCTGTGGTGGAGCCGGGGTTGGCTGCGGATAGGGTGCTTCGAGCATTCTTGATGCACTTCCTTGGCGCAATACTCTTCTCTTCTTCAACTTGGGGTTGCATCACCGGGTTATTTTTTATGGTTCTCGGGGACTTGGATCGAGTCCCCACCTATGCGTGGGGCGCGGCCGCATTGGCGCATCTCTATGAGCAGCTTTACCATCGGGGACGGGGCGTTGCAACGATTGGAGGTTTTCTTCCCTTCCTCCAGGTGAGGTTTAGTTAATTAATGCCATAGTGTCTCTATTTTTTTTCTTGGTCTTTTGATAGTAGCATCTACTTAGAGCTTCTATTTTGTTTTCTAGTTTTAGGCATATGATCACTTGTCTTTTCTTCATCCGGGGGTTCCGTTGGAGGTGAGGTTCAAGATGGGACATGGTGGCCCAGCTGGATGTCTATCGCAGTTAGCAGTTGGCTGACCAGGAGGCAGCGGCCAGTCTACATTCTAAGGTCGATTGATTGGTAAGTGTCTTTACAAATAGGGTTTTATTAATTATTAGCATTATGAGCTTCCCAACTGATGTGTTTATTGTTATTCATAGAGAGCCAAGCTCGCTGCTGGAGGTTTCGTTTGGGCATTTGATCCATCTTCAGTTGCTTCCTCCAGTCGGGAGTATCCAGCGATGGCTCAGCTTCGGGCCGAGCTAGATCATTAGGTAAGTTCCATTCAATCTTTTATCTTATTTGTGTCATTGTATTATATTGTTGGGTATCATTGTTTCGCTTTCTTTGTAGCTTACTAATATCATGTGGTATTTCAACGTCTGGTTGCCGAGGATCTTCAGGCGAGGGAGGCAACTGGTGCCTCTCTACGCCCGGAGAATTAGGTATAGGTTTTTTTTTTGTTTTGATGTGGCATAATTTTGTTGAGGTTATTTCATTTTTATTTGTTCTGACATGTCTTGTGTTGGGTTGTTTGGTTCTTTGTGCAAGCTGTTCCAGACTCTGCTCCTGAGGCTCCCCCTCAGGAGTCTGTTCCTATCCCTACTCAGGTATATTTTAGTTATTGTGTTCATGGTTTATTTGTCATTATAGTATTTTTTTGATGTATTTATTTATTCTTGTTGCAGCCGCCTATGTTCGTTGTTCCTTCCGTGCCTCCTGCTGATCCAGTGACTGCTAAGACAGTTGGGAGACTCTTGGAGGAGAGGTTGGATCTGGTATAATCCCTTCCTTTTCAAAGTTTCTTATTTTTTTTATGTATATGTTAGTTTTCCTTTGACTTGGTGTGGTTATGTAGGTCCGTCATCTTGAGAAGGTGTGTCTAGAGGCAGCGCGAGCGCGCGCCACTACTCTCGAGGCGAGATGAATCCTTGGGGAGACACAGAGTCATGATGACTTGTTTATCAAGATGATGGCTGCACAGAGGACTCAGGCTGAGGCATTGGAGGTAGCGCATCGGATGATAAACAAAGAGTCGCAGGTGACCCTAGATTAGATGTAGTATCGTTTGGTGAGGAGTGAGCGGGGGATACATAGGCTGGTTCGTCAGGTTGGTGGGTCGAAGTCAAGGGCTACGGGTTCCTCGGCCGGGCAGTCTCATCACACGTCCCATGATCGTGTCAAGGTGATGCCCGTGAGGATTATGTTGTTCGTGAGGTTCTTGCGAGGTATCCTCCTCATTCACGATCTAGGCGATCTGTTAGTCAACCGAGTGAGGGGGGTTCTTTGGTGGGGCCTCATCGTCTACAAGTTTCGAGGACTCCAGGTGCTGGGATTGTGTTTTCAGAGGACCACTCTGCGGACCTCCGAGCTGATGATACCGAGGATAGCGGTGATCAGCCATCCCAGTGGCAACATAAGGAGTAGAGGTGCACGCGTGTGTTTTTGTATCGATGGTATGTGTGTGTTGTATATATAGGGGGGATGCCCCCGGTGATAGGTGTAAAAAGAAATAAAAAGACTTTGACATTTATAGAGAGATTTTTGGTTTAGATGTACCTGATTGGCTCCTTTTCTTTTAGTTACCTCTTGCATCTACTTTTGCTTTTTAGTTGCTTTAGCACCATCGACCGTCATTAGAACTTAGATGTTTCCTGAGCTGGCCCGGTGATGGGTGAAGGTTGCTTAGTATCTGCACATGTGAGACTAATGTTGTCAGTAGTTTTTATTCTCCCCCTTGCTAGTTGTCAAGGGGGTAAGTGTCTCAGACTGGAGTCTTATAGCAAAAGATGGATATGTGCTCTCTGTTTTTTCTTTTTTTTTTTTGAAATAATAGTAATGCAATAGGGAAAGCAAATAGCTAAGATAGAAATAATAACAAAACAATAAGAATAAAAATGCCCCAGTGTGGGAGCGTGGTAGGATTGGCAGTATGGTATCTTCGGTAGCACTTTTCGAAGAAATAATAACAAAATAATAAAAATATAATGCCCCAGTGTGGTAACTTCACCGTTCCTCATCTTCTTTGTGGACAAGCCGGCGCTTCTGATATGATTCTTCTTCTAATCCAAAAAATATGCCCCAGCATTAAGATACAATGGAGCTTTTATGGGTTTTGGGATGAACACTTTGGTCTATAAGCAGTCATGGGTATTTGGTGAGTTAGTTTTGAAGAAAAGCTGATCGATACTGTCATCGAAATGGGGAGGTCTTGTTGATGAGATCAGTTGTATATGGGGGTCTATCCTTGGGTGGTGGTCATCCTATCCCGTGGTTATTAGGGAGAAGTATGGTAGGTTTAGTAGGTGATTGCATCAGTCATCATTCATCAATTTTTAGTTTCATTTCTAGGAACATCCTGTAAGGCCTCTGATTTATCATTCAAAGTGAAAAAAATAGAAGAGGCGAGTAAAGCTCAGCGATGCGGGGAATAGTTTGTATCTAATGCTTCCCAAAAGGGATAAGTAATAATCTTTTTTCTCAGAGGGGATACAGGATGCCATGATCGTGCTCTTCATCATGTTTTGGTACCATCAAAATCTCACATTCTATGGTTAGCAGGAGTCTGTCCTCCTCCTGCCACCTTACGACGACATCTAGTAGTATGGGGGCATCAGGGACGCCCTCGCAGCTTGCTTATATACTTCTAGTAATGTTACCAGGGATGTCCATACGGTCTGTTTATGCTTCCCTGAGCTCATTGACTTGTTCATTCGTCGTAATGCTCTCACTCAAAATTTTCGATGTATGCATTCTTAAAAGCATCCTGGTAGAATAAGAATAATGAGTTTTGATTGAACTTAACATCTTCATTGTTTTTACTCTAACGTCTCCTCCAAACCTGGTGATGATATTCTAAAGGATAAACTTTAGGAGTGTTGAAACGATGATTTTGACATAGGATTTAGCTTCTACCTATTTGGTGTAGTGTTCGGTCGCTGTAAGTATGAATGCATGCATGTGAATGTTCCCAACGTGTCTGTGAAAGGTCCAATGACATCGAAGGCCCATATTAAAAATGGCCATGGTGAGGTCATAACATTCAATGCAACTGATGCAGCTTTGATGAGTGCCACGTGTTCTTGGCATTGCTCGCAGGATTGGACATAGAGGTGCCAATCTCTGATCATTATCGGCCAGAAGTAGCCTTGTCATATAACTTAATCGATGAGTCTCTGTCTACCAGAGTGGGTGCCATAGGCACTGGCATGTGCTTTTCGGATGATGTATTATCCTTCGGCAGTTGTGACACATCGTCGTAGTACTTCTTTAGTGAAGGCCTCTTTGTATAATGTTTCGTCAAGTATGCAGAATTGGGCGCATCGGTTCCTTATAGTCTTCTATTCGATCTTGGTGGCATATGGAGGGACGTGTTGATGTTTCAAGAAGTTTCAGATGTCGAAATACCATGGTTGTCCATCGTCGATCGGTGATTTTTCAAATCTAAATATAGCGACTTCGATTTCTGTCTTGAAGTATATTTCTGGGGTGATTATTTCTTTCGGTCCTGTACTTGTGGGGACGACGGGCAATTCTATCTTGATGGTCCATGCTACCTCATGGGCGGGTACTGTCAGCTTTTCGATGAAGAAGGTCTTGGTATTTTTCTTGATGGGTATTTGGATGACCGAGGCTAGCGTGGCTAAGGAATTTGCGAGCTCATTTTCTAATCTAGGGATGTGCGTGAAAGATATTCTTTCAAATTTCTTTACTAAATATTGAGCAATTTCTAGGAATGCCATTAGTCTCCTTTCTTTAGTTTTTCATTCTCCTATGACTTGTGAAATTACTAGTTTGGAATCACCAATGGTTTTTAACTATTTAACACATAATTATAGTGCTGCTCGTAGTCCAGCTATAAAGGCTTTATGTTCTGCGACATTATTAGTGACAGGAAAATTTAGTTGAAAAACCTTAGGTATGACAACTCCTTCTGGGCTTAGGAGGACTATCCCGATGCCTTTTTCTTTGTGATTTAGAGCACTGCCAAAATAAAGTATCCATGAGGTCTTATCATGCTCTTCGTTATGAATCGTGAATAGGTCCTCATCGTGGAAGTCTGCATGCATGGGCTCATCACTCGACAGTGGGAGATCGACGAGGTAATCGGCGACTGCTTGCCCTTTGATCGATTTCTACGTGACGTAAGTGATATCGAATTCTTGCAAGAGCATATGCCAGCGAGCGATCTTTCCTGATGTTGTGGGATTTTTGAGTACATACTTCAGAGGGTCCATTCAGGCTAGTACTAGTATTTTATATGTTTTGAAGTAGTGTCGTAATTTGGTAGAGGCCTACACCAATGTGAGACAAGTCTTCTCTATTGAAGTGTATTTCCGTTCATATTCGACCATCGTCCTACTGAGGTAGTAGATAGCCTTTTCTCTCTTGTCGTCTTCTTCATATTGTCCCAGAATTACTCCCATTGCTTTGTTGTTCGCTAAGAGATATAAAATTATGGGTCTTTCGAGGACTGGTGGCAATAGTTTTGGCGGGTTAAGGAGGTACTTCTTGATGTTGTCGAAGGCTTGCTGACACTGATCATCCCATTTGTACTCAATTCCTCCTTTAAATAGTTTGTAGAAAGGATCGCATATGTCCGAATGTTGGGAAATAAATCCTCTAATGAATTGTAATCTTCCTATCAGGCCTCGTAACTCTTTGATATTACTGGGAGGAAGCATCTCGAGGATGGCTCTAACTTTTGCAGGGTCAACTTCGATCCCTCACTTGCTAACTATGAAACCAAGTAATTTTTTGAAAGTGATCCGAAAGACACATTTCTTTGGGTTCATTTTGAGCTGATATTTCTTAGCTCTTTGTAACACCAGTCGGAGCGCTTCAACATGTCCTACTCACATTTGGGACTTCACTAATATGTCATCGACGTAGACTTCTACAAACTTATGTATTATGTCGTGAAAGATAGCCATCATGGCGCATTGATACTTGGCTCTTGCGTTCTTGAGCCCAAAAGGCATAACGACGTAATAATATATTCCCCATGGTGTGGTGAAGGAAGTCTTCTCTTGGTCGGACTCTGCTAATTTGATCTGATTATATCCAGAGAAATCATCCATAAAGGATAGCATCTCATGTCTAGCGATTTTGTCGACTAGAGTGTCAATGCGTGGAAGTGGGAAGCCATCTTTTGGGCATGCCTGGTTGAGGTTTCGAAAGTCGACGCGAACCCGTACTCTGCCATCTTTCTTGGCGACAGGTACTATGTTGGTGACCCACTTAGGGTAAAGAACGACTCGGATAAATTTGGCTTTGTGTAACTTGTCGACTTCCTCTTTAACTTGGAGGGCAGTTCGTGGGTGCATCCTGCGGAGTTTCTGCTTAACAGGCTTTGCATCGGGTTCTAAGATGAGGCGATGTTCTACTAAACTTGGGAGTCTAAATCGGGCATGTCCTTGTAGGACCATGCGAAGGAATCAAGGTGTTCTTATAGGACTTGTGCAATTTATTGGCGTTCCTTAGAGTTGAGTGTTACGCTAAGCAGTAGCTTCTTAGATTTCTCTTTAGTACCAAAGTTAAGTTCTTTCGTGGGTTTCGTGGTAGCTTGGGTTTGCTCATCCAAATGCTTGAGAACCCATTGGAAGTCCAGTGCCTACTCGACAACTGGTGTTCTTTCTTTATCCTCGATAAGTTTGTATACTGCAAAATTGCTACACTAGGGATCTGAGTTTGAGTAAGGTAAACCTTCATTGGCATAATCTATGACTAGGAGATCTTTGGTAAGGTGAAGGTCAAGACTACTGATTCTTCTCTCAAAGTCATGAAGTATCTCATCCGGTATGATCACTGGCTTGTTGTTTAGCCGGGATAGTTTACGTCCTCGTGCGGGGAATGGGATAGAAACCTTAGGAGAAAAGTCTCCTCGTTGACCATAAATTTGGTTCGGGACGAAGAGTTCCCTTTCTTTTTTGAGGTTTTATGACTTTTTTAGATTTTATATATCTGAATTTTTAGGGTTTTTCATTTTTTCTATTTTTTTATTTTTAATAATAAATATGGTACAGGGTTGGTCGCCTTAAGGGGCGTCGGGAGAATTGCTTCCTCTAGTGGAGGGAGTGAGACGACTGCTGGAGCCGTTCGGGTGATTCTTCGAGAAATGTGAACTTGTTGTGAATTTGGCATTTTTTTTTTAGAGTCCTCATCTGATGAGATCTTTTGAATGAGTGACGCTGGTGACAATGGCAATAACGCTTGGACTACTCCTGCCACATTGATCGCCTCTTCTTCGAAGAAGCTCTGAAGATTGTAGTCAATTAAACTATCATCCTCTGGGTTATAATAATGTTATTCTTCCCACCGAGGGGGATCTCCCAGAGGATCCTCAGGGGTAGAGAGTTCTTTTCCTTGATCTTCATAAAATGTTAGGATGAGCGCGCATGCTCGACAGCAAGGTTGATAATGGTGAAGAATGCAGGGGGACTCCCAAGGACATTCCCATCCTTCTAGGTTAGAGTCAAAGACGGTATCGAATTCATCTTCTTGATCTAGTAGTGCCGGGAGGTCTATCCAGTAGTCCTCATCATCACTCAAGGGAGGTTGCCACTCTTCCTCTAGAGATTTCTAAAATATTTGGAGTTGCGATGAAACTGGGGATGTAGAAGTGTCTAGTTCAAGTTCCTTTTCAAATTCTATGAGGGCAATGCGAGTGTTTCCCCCAAGGTCAATTGGATGACCGTTGGGATTTTCTGCTTCTTATGCCGGTAGCTGAGCTGGTAGGTCATTACTTGTGTCGGTGGTCACGAGGTTGGAGTGATTCTTCTATCGTAGAGTGTCGACTTCAACTAGTGAAGCGCCCTAATATGCTAGCGCATGCCCTACAGTGGGGTTGGTATGGGTAAGCGATACAAGGAGAGTCCCAAGGGCATTCCCATCCCTCAAGGCCAAGACCGAGGTGGATGCTATATGAGTTAGTATTTTCTTATGGAGTGTCATCTTTTTCCCATGTTAAGCATAAGTGCTCTTCACTATCTTGCAAGGCTGCTATGTGAAAATCTTCATTGTTAGTGGATTCCCAATCTTCTACTCGTGGGTAGAGTTCTGAAGGTTCTTCTCTCCTCACTTCTGTAAATTCCTTAGTGCCAAATATGAGCTTGACTCCTTCGAGCGGTTTATCAATATCGTCATTTAAATTGGTTAAATCATTGAACGCTTTAGTCATTCACTCAATTTCCACTTCTTGGGATCTAGTGAAGGACACTTTCTTATGCTTTGGCGCATCTACTTTCTCGGTGGTCCCATAGGCGAAGTGGTCATATAGAGACCATTTTGGTGAGGTAGGGGACAAGTCGGCTTGAGGGCCGTCCGATTGGTAACCTAACCCTATGTGCTTACGTATTTGCATTGGGACAACGTGTCCTACACTACCTTGCTTATTTTTACCGAGTCCGGTGTGGGAAATGTATCCAAGTTGGTACATAAGGTCCCACCCTTTTTTCGCAATAGGGTTAATGGCATAGAGTTTGGCAAGGTCTGGGCCAACCTCTCTTCTCATTAATTTTTGTTGACGCAGTGGGGGAAAACTAGGAGCGGTAGGGGGACGGACTTCCGCAATGGTTGTCTCATCAGGGATTCAAGTCTTTTAAATATGACCCGTGTTCAAAACATAATTGTGAGCGGTTGATATGCTCACCGCGTAATCAGTATCCATCTCCTAGAGGGGAGCATCAGTGTATATACGGATGATGGAGTCCTCGTATGGGAATTTGATGCATTGATGGTATGTGGATGCGACGAGCTTCATTGCTCCAGCCATTTTCTTCCTAAAATGAGATTGTACATACTAGCAAAATCAGAAACATGGAAGGTAACATCTTTCATTATAGGTCCGAGGTGAACCTGTAGCTTGATAGTTCCTTTGAAAAATCGACATGACCCATCATAAGCTATGAGTGACAGTGCTGAGGGCTTGATATCCTGCTCTGTTTATTCGAGCATTTTTAACGTGGTGAGAGGGCAGATGTTAAGTCCTACTCCCGTGTCAATGAGTGCCTGTGGTACGGAGAATCCTCGAATTATGATCGTAAGATATATGGGGGCCGCACTCCCGCAGAGTGATTCTTTAGGCATGCCTCAATCTATAAAAGTGAGCGCTAGAGGTTGCGCCATGATCGAAGTGATTTGATGAAGCTCATCTAGGGTCATATCCTCATCCACTTGCATGTCTTCAAGTGTCCTTATCACCAACCGGTGATGGTTTAGAGATTTCTTGATGAGTTCTAGTATGGATATCTGGGTCAAGATCTTCTGGAGATGCCACAGAAGGTCGTATTTTTGCCTTGGCTCGAGCGTAGTTTCTTTGCCTGGCCAATGGGCCTTAGGTGCAGGTGGTTGGAATGGCTGAGGTGTAGGAATTAGTGGAGGGATGATATGAGGTGGGGGAGGCAAGTTAACTTCTCTTTCTCTCACATTCCCCTCTGGTGGTTGTGCATTCATGAAATCCTTATTTTGAGGGAAAGGCGGAGGTGGGTAATTATTTCCTAATTTGAGAATCGAGCAAGTCGGTTGTTGACCGAACCCAGCGCGGCTTGACACGGATGTATTTATAAAATGGGTGAAATTCGAGATTGGAATGCTTACCTGAACGGTGCCGCTCTAAGGTGGGAGGTACTATGTGTAGTCTTCCTCTTCTAGGAAAGAAGAGACCAGCGTCTCGCATAGGTCAGGATGTTCTTCTGGCTCACTTTCTTTTAGATTCGGTGAATGCTCGATGGTTATTTCGTTGTCTTGGCTTAGAGTCTTTCGGGTGAGACTTTCTACCCATGCAGCAATTTGGGCTGTAGTTTGGAGAATGTGATCTCCATACTCTGATTCATAATAAGACAAAGGGAGCGGTAATGGCATTGGTTTAGGATTTGGAGGGGTTGGAGGTTATTGTGGGTGACTACGGAGGGGTGGTCTCCTAGTCCTGAAGGAATGGACTCGTATCTGAGTGAATTTTGGATAAGGAGGTGGATTCAGTCGGACGATGCGAGTGATCAGGGCTGAGGGATGTGGGGGTGAAGGAGCTCTCACTGGTGTGGCAGAAGTAGAAGAGGGTTGAATGCGAGTGATTAAGGTGGAAGGTTGGAAGGGGGATCGACCAGAGAGATCTATGGTGGTGACCTATGCCGGTGTTGCTTGGTTATGGTTGGGCATGGGGTTATTATCGATTCCTAAATTTTATTAGGGTTGGTTATTATTAGGGTTAGGATTCCTAAGCGCTTCCCAATCGATCTGACTTTGGTCATTCATGTCATAGATTATGTCCCTGCGGACCCAATAATCTTCTAGGTTGTGTCCCGCGTATCGATGGAAGGCACATTATTTACCATGGTCTAGATTTGTCTGCTATGGGCAGGCTTTCCTACGGGAATTGAAGGAGATTCTGAGTGTTAAGGAGATGGAAGATGTTGGGAATTGTTTTCGATAAAGGGGGATAGTATTCCCGCCTCGGCTGGTAGGGGCCTCTAGCTGGGTTAAAGTTTTGTGGTGGGGGCACACTATTATAATTCGGCACGTGGGCCGATTGATTCTGTGTCGTGTTTAGATTCTGGTAGGTGTTGGGATATTGATTTCTATTCTGATACTGGCCCTGATTTTGGTTCTGGCTTTGGTTTTGGTTTGCATATCTTTGCTGATTAGTGCCTTGATTTTGGTTCGTGTATCGTTGCTGATTTTGATTTTGCCCGAAGTTTCATGGGTTGAAATTTTTGTTCTCAGAGTTTTATCCTTGATTAACAAAGGTGTTGACCTGTTCGGTTCCTAAGGCTTTTTTATTATTTTTTTATTTTGATTCACTGAAAGAGCCCACTTACGATGTGACTATGGATAGAGCAAGGTTTCCGCCTTTAATGTGTCGCGCTAGTCGGGATGCCCGGGAGTAGAGTGCAGTGAAGTCGGGGCAATCACTTATGACAAGTGCGCTCTTTAACAGTTCTCTAGTGTTATCGATGATAATGTCCACCGAATCCTTCTCTTTCATTGAAGTGCCTGTCCTAGCAGCGAGTTTTCTCCATCTAGCGACGAAGTCGGTAAATTCTTCATCAGGTCCTTACTTGGCTACCACTAGATCGCTAAGACTGACTATCTCTTGGATCAAGTGTTTGTATTGGTCTAGGAATTGACCGGCTAATTCATCAAAGGTTTCTATCTTATAAAATGGGAGTCCCGCAAACCAATCTAAAGCTTCTCCTTCTAATGAGCGTTAGAAATAGTAAATGAGAAGTCCTTGATTATCACATATGGGTCGGCAATCATTACAAAAGAGGGCCAAGTGATAATTTGGATTTCCCGTAACATTATATTTGGTAAATTTCAGTGGCTTAAATCCTATTGGTAAATTAAACTTGACTTCCCGGCAAAATTTGTTGAATCTGAATGAGTGATCGGGGCACTCTCTCTTATCCATGTATTCATTGAGCATTTTAGGGAGATCTTCAATTTTAATGGTGCTATCTTTTGGAGTGACCCGTGAGCAAACCTTGTCTAAAGAGTCATCGTTGAAGAATATGTGGGCAGGTTATCGCAATGGTGTGGGGCGGGCTGACACCGTTCTCGGGGTAGGAGGTGGCCTCTCTTGTCGCTCTTGTTCTTCTGAAAATTTTTGTGACCTAATGGTTTCTTATGCAGTGGCCAACCCTCGAAGCAATTACTCGGAGTCGTCATCTTCTCTTTGTATTCCTTGAATACTAAGTTCTACGATCTGTTGAGCGGTGAGGTATTGTCTGGTGTTACCATCTCTCCCATTATGATTATTACTGGTGTGTGGGGTGGAGAAGGGATTTTCTTGCTCGTCGGCCATGTTAATCTCAGGTTGTCGTTGGCTGGAATTGTGAAATGATTATTCTTGGTACGTGGGGTTGTTATGATATCCCCACAATGGTGGGTCTCCTAAACTCACTCTTCTTATACTAAACATCTCGAGTCTTCGACGAAGACTCATATATATATATATATATATATATATATATATATATATATAAAAGGGAATCTAAATGATACGATGAAAAGAAAATAGGGAGATAAGATGAAAACTAACTATCTAGAAAAAGAGTTTGCAAAAGGGTCCCACCGTGATCGCCAGTCTGTTGGTGCGCGCTTCTCCTGGGTTCCTCTCGGTCCCCGTTGAATCAGTGGCTCCAATTCTGTCCGAGTGGACTCTAGCGATGCGGTGTTTGGAGTGTTAGAAATAAAGGGAAGGTTCTTGGTTTGTTGCGATCGCTAGCTGTAGATATTTAACAACACTATAACCAATGATCACGCTTTAGAGCGGATGTGGGTTACTTCTTTACTGAATCGTCTGCCTGCGAACGTTAGCAGCTATGTCATTTATTATAATTTAGATAGTTTAATTTTTCTTCCCTTCCCCTGTCATTATTGTAGTTCTTATCAGTTTAGACTTCCCACTTCTCTTGTGGGTTTAGTTATGTGGGAATTTATTATGATTTATTTAATTTAGTATTCTAATTCTATCTTGAGTCTAATTAATTTTAGTTTCCTAGCACTACTAGAATTCTAATCAATATAGTGTCCTAATACTACTAAAAGTCCAATTAACATCGGCCTCCTAATTGTACTAGGAATGCAGGTGTATTAATTTTAATGAAACTTTAATTAAACCAAACATGCTAGTTATACTGAAATTCTAAGTAAAGCACGTATACTAATTGTACCAGAATTACCATTGAAATAGAGAACTAGTTTTACTAAAACTCTAATTTAAGCAAAGAATTAATTTTTATATGAATAAAATAGAATTAACTGTACTTGAAATCTAATTAAAGCAATGAATTAATCATACTAAATTCTAAGTAAAAGAAAGGACTGATTTGACTAGAATTATAATCAAAGCAATGAATTAATTATACTAAAATTCCAATTGAAATAAAAGAACTGATTACTGATTACTGATACTGTGGTCTAATAAAGCGAGGAATTAAATATGCCAGAATTATCTAATTAAAATAAAGGAACAAATTCTATTGGAGTTCTAATCGAAGCAATTATTCTAAGGATTTAATTAAAATAAAGCATGTAAATTGACTATACTAAAATTGTAGGAAGAAATTATGGAACTGATATTATAACCCTAATTAAAGTAACTAAGTAATTCTAAAAAAAGGTGTTTGGGCCGGTCATGCTAAGGAGGATTGGACTTGTTCCCAATTACCCTCCGTAAGCTCTCTTAGGCAAATCAGATGGCTGAGATTAAAGATAAATTAGATTTAGGATTATAAAATAGTATTTTTAGATTTTTTAGAGTCGATTTCGGAGTAATACTTATGAATGAAATTGAGAAACTAGAATTATAGAAATTAAAATTAATATTTAGGATTTTTAGAAATATTAAACTAAGAAATTTAAATTTCTAGGACTGAATTCGGGTGCGAAATCAGAAAATCAGACTGTATGAATAAAGACTGATTCTAGAATCCAAGGACTAGAATAAAAAATTAATAATAGGACTAGAAATTGAAATTTTAGAATGAAATTAAAACCTAGGGTCGGTAAATTAGACTGTTGGATTAAGGATTGGTTCTAAATTCGGAGAACTAGAACCAGATATAAAAAATTTGCGGTCTAAAATAGGGTGCTACGGTCTCGGATTGAAAATTAAAACCTATAATTAAAACTAAGAGAAAGATCCTAAGTCTAAAATTAAGATTTTTACCTACGATCGGGGCTGCGGAGAGAAACCTCAAAGATTCTGCACTTGAACTTCTAAATCATGGTTAGGTTGCTCTATTTGCTCATTCTCGGAGTTCTCTGGTTTTGGAATCCCAAAAAAAGTCCGTTCTCTCTTGCTCTCCTTTTTTTTGGGTCGAAATTAAAAAAAACTTTTATAGGTTTTTCTTCAATTAAACGCCCTGTTTCAGGCATTTAATAAAATTGCGCACTGGCCTCCCGGTGCTTAATCACTTTGAGTTGGTCACCGACTCAATGAGTGACCGACGGACTTGCTCAGCAGTTTCCTAGTCCTAATAGCGTTAGAACTAATTACCCGCCCATTTTGGGGTGCGTAATCCAATTAAGCGCCACTCTCGAAGCATTTAATCGAGGAAACTTAGGGATCAAGGACGGTGAGGCTAGGCCAGGTGTAGGCCAATTGCGTGCCGGTAATGGGGCGCTCAATCCGATCTCGCGTCTCCTGATAGACACGTGATCGAGTCTTGAATTGGTTTGGGGAAAGTAATTCTGGTCTAAGAAGGGACTGATTGCGCACTTGTGATTTGGCGTGCAATCGAATTGAGCGCTTAGTTTTGGGTGCTTAATTCGAGGTTGTCCGGATCGGGGTAGAAATGCCAGGTTATTATTTCAGCTTGCATTTTGACTATATACTATAATTTTAGTATATAGTCTCCCTACGTTGGGATCTGAGCCACAGAGCTATTATTTCAGCCTTTGTTCAGCCATGTACTATTGTTTCAGTGCATGGTTCCTACGTCGGGAGTATGGGGCCAAAGCCACAGAACTATTATTTCAGCTAGTGTCCAGCCATATACTATTGTTTCACTATATGGTCCCACATTAGGGTTAGGGGGTCTGAAATGCAAGACTATTGTTTGAGTCTACATTCTGGCTATATACTATTGTTTCAGTATATTGTCTCCCTACGTGATATGAGCCACAGAGCTATTGTTTCAGCCTGTTTTCAGCCATGTACTATTTTTTCAGTACATGATTCCCACGTCGGGGGTATGGGGCCTGAGCCACAGAACTATTATTTTAGCCTGTGTTCAGCCATATACTATTGTTTCAGCATATGGTCCCATATCAAGGTTATGAGATCAAAAGTTGACCGAACAAATTTGTATATTTTGAGAGGGCAAAATGGGGGTGCCTACACTCCCGACACATGGACTGATAGTCACTCTCCATCTGCCCTGTGATAGGTGCTCCCTCGAACCACAGCCTGGTGATACGAACCCAGTCCTCAGGGGGTGGGTAGCAACATGCCTACTGGGAACAGCAACGCTTGTTGGTCCTCCCTCCATCTCTCCATAATCGCCCTAATCAGGCCACGGTCAACTGAAAAGGGCTCCAACTCCAAAATCGACCCAAAGCCACAAGTCGCTAACCACATCCACTGAAACTCAGGTAGGGCACGGTACTAGGCATGAGACTCCGACCATGCCATACTAATGGCCAGTGCCAGAGGCTCCTGATGAACCACAAAAAAAAAAAGAAAAACAAAATACACATTAACCTAAGCCTACACTAACCTTGATCACAATCACAGACGATGACTAAACCTACCTAATGGCAATAACGAAACTAATAAGAATAACAATCCCCAACAAGCATGCAAAACATGATAACGCAAAGCAATAAAGTAAAATAACCTAAACCTAGGTACAAGTATGACGCACGAAGGTGCACCCTAAAACTAAATGTAGGTTTGATGTAAAATTAAAAGGGTTCCATCCTAAGAAGTCTACGTCATAACCTAAGTGCCTAGAAATAACAGAGAACTCTTGTTCATGGATACCTACCTGATCCCGTGCGAAGAACTCCAACAGAATCTTGATCACGGGGTCGTGAGGAGTAGCATCCTCACCACCGTCCTCACCAGCATCCTCACGGGCATCCTCACCATCCCTGTCGTCAGTCTCGGGGACCTCCTCCGTGATAGCCATCTCAACGTCACCACCGATGTGGACCTCAGAGGTCTCACCTCCCCTATTGACCATCCACTCCACCTTAGATGCAGTCAATGAAATGTGGTCAATACCCTCAAACTACATCTCAGATCGAAGAGCTCAAAAAAATAAAGAGAACACAAGAAATGGCGTTCGAAACAGACGAATAGATCGCATGAAATCACGAAAACACAAAAATCAGGAACAAGGAAGCAAGAGAGCTCAAAATTATAAAAGATTCATAAAACGCGTGTTTAAATTGGAAACCTCAAGCTTATATAGAGTGTCGCTTAATCGCGCGCCTGAATATGGGTGTGCAATTGAATCACGCGCATTATCTCTTGCGCAGAAGTTAAAATGCGTGCCACTGAACGCACGCATAACCAAATCGTCGCCCACACACACACTGGTCGCGCATTCTGAATAGCATGCACAATCAGATTATACGCCTGAGGCAGGCATGCAAACTCAAGTGTCACCCGTACATTGACCAGAAACCGATCGAATCACGTGACCTTAGAGAAGCGTGCTAATTTATTGCATGCGTCAAACTGAGCGCATAATTGACTCTTGGGTCTATCATTTCCGCGCACCTGGCCAGGTGCGCAATCATATTGAGTGCCCCGGATCTAGTGCACAATTACCCAGGGTCACCAAAAAAAATTTTTGCTAGCCATCTCCAGCCCAAAGATGAAAACTCAGACTTAGTGGCCGATAACCCAAACAACATACACAGTTCAGATTTCACAAACACACTCTCGCTTAGGCATTCACACTCTCAAAACACAAAATTCAACCGTACACTCACGATTAAACACCTCAAACCATCCAAGCCCATCAAAAACCTATACCAAATTAAGACCAAACTAGATTAAAAATACAGATGAAGTATTCTAAATTTAACCTAATATCTCCCAACCAAATGAAGATACCCTGACAAAATTAGAATGCACCCGATAAAAGTAAAGCCATTCTAAAAATCAACTAAGTCGAATCAACAATAGTTAAAAATTTCACATAATTACAAATAAATCTTTTATAAACATGAGAAAATTATTACAAATTACACCAAGGGCATACCCTTTGAATTTACAAAATAATTTATGATATCGGAGCGAGAGATGAATTTCGATTCAAGAGAAACACTCAAAAACACCCGAGCCTGTAGATACTTAGGAGAGGCAACCCTAAAAGAAACACCCAAAATTAGGGAAAATAATAGAAAAGTCCGGAGAGGAAGCACACCCTGAACGTAGTCCAACAAGAATCTCATCTTCCTCTCCCGAGTTGGCAGAAAAGAAAGAGTGGCTCATAGAAAGCCACCTAGGATCTAACGGATACATCTATGGAAGGCCAATCTTGGAAACCCCTAAGGGAACGCCAACTGGAGGATAATTCGCAGAGCCTACCAAGGAACAACTGGCGTCGGTCATGAGAACTCTGACAGAGCTCCTTCCTTCAACTTCTTTTCCCCCTCCTTTGACTCTTCCATCTCTTCCCCCAACGGGGTAGCACTTTGGGTAAGATTAACATCATCAACCCTAGTGCTACCTCGTGTTCCCGATGCCGCTCATTCTCAACAATAATAAATAAATAAAAATTACAATCCATTTATGGTTTAACACCCGAGATACAAAGTAAAAAAAAAAAACATTAATAAACTAATAAACTAAAAAATGCTTTAGATTTCTAGAATAATAATGAAAAATGCGCTAACTCTTAAATAAAAAAAATGCCCCAAGTCTTTCCCCAATTTAAAATAAAATTCAAAATAAAAACCAAGCCCCTTAGCCCATATTTATAGCTTACACTCCCTAAACCATAAAGTGACAAATGTCACACTCACAAGCCTTCTCCATTTAATTAAATCTAAACCAGACACATACCCCTTTAGAAGCACCAATCCATGACAAGTTTAGATAGACCAGTAATCACACAACACTTATCCTTCCAAGAACACAAATCCACAACAGAAGAAATAAACCAATAGGATTAAGACACCTGACATCCATCTAGAACCCTTTTAAATTAAACCTTAAATTCACACAATTCACATCCTCAAGCCTTAAATAACAGCCCCCTCACCGAAGGCATACCTCTTGAATATACAATCAAAAATGAAAACCTGAAGACCTAATTTAGAATCCAAAGTGAAAACTAAGCCCGAAGGCTCGAGCTCAGAGCGTCCAATCGGAGGCTTCAGAAGGCAAGATGGAGGATTGGTTGGGGAATACATCCCTCCACTTATAACACCCTCCCTTCCGCCATCTTCACCTCCTCCGCCGCTCGTCTCCTCAACGCTGCCTTCACTGCTCCCTAAAAGGGACCGCTGTGAAGGCCGACCTCCTCCTTCCCAATACCACCCATTCTCATAGTCAAACCACCGTCAGAAGCTCTGTCAGGCTGAAGATCACGTTAAACCATGAACCATGGAAGAAACAACATTAAAATTCGATGGGTGGATTACAAGTTATTGTTGAAACTCGAGAGTTAGAGAAAATAAGGAACGGATGAAGAAAAATGAAAGGAACTCGGGTATATATAGAAACTCGCTTAATTAAACGCCTAAAATGAAACACGTAATGCAATTATGCGCATATACAGAAGTGCTTAAACATAATCACCCGCATCATGAGAGGCATGCAATTGAACTTCCACCCATACACAATCTTGACAAAATAATCACGCACAACTAATCTTGCGCACAACAAAATTATACGTCTATGTTACCGCGCAAAATCCGAAGGGACACCCGCATAGTGACCTGGCGACGCTCCGATTGCGCATACTAACTCTAGTGCATAATTGGATTACACGCTCGAACTCATGCATGGAATTTTAATCGACACTCAAACACGTCCGTTCTGCCAGCCCCACAACACTTCATTTGCACGCTAGCCATAGAGCGGATAATGGCATTGCACGCAGACACACTGATGTGCAATCACCTCTCTAATCATATAATCACGCGCATGGCCAACTGCGCAATTTAATCGAACATGAGGTACCCTATGCGTAATACTCAGCTACGACCACATAGACTACACACCCTCACACCCCTTTATCCCATCTTGATTAGGATCCCTCTTTCTCCTCCATCCCATCGCATAGCCTCACAAGCCGTTTAGAGGGAGAGAGCCATTGACCGTACCTATGTCCCACCGCGATGCTAAAACTTCACCAACACGCCAATGCGACCAAAGGAAAGCTCGACCAAATATCCCATCATGAAGAGTTAAGAATGAGCCTCTTGAAAATCCTATTATACCACCAAGACCAAAGTCAAATCCTAAATCCAGTCCTGACACCATTCAAGTTGACTCCAACCCATTATATAAGCAAGATCTGCCAAAGAAAAAACACCATCATCGCCCCATCACGACATTAAGACAACTAAGGAATCATCAATCACGCACATGTCCCATCACGATGCAACTACAACTTGATCTCATCACAAACCTGTCTCATCGGGACATTACTGCCCAAGACACTCAGACACATCCCATCACGATGCACAATCAAGAAGGGAAGGCTCAGTCAATGTCCCATTGCAGAGAGCCCACTTCCCAAATTCCTTGTCACACAGCAATCATCAGACTCCAATGCAACTAAAACACACACTCACTAGCAGTAGAGGAGGATAGACCCTGCACCGTCCCATCGCGTGATAACCAACGCTTCCCATTACAATAATCAAAAAAGAGAGAAAGCACTCCGACATCCCATCACACCCATACCACATTCCAGCACGAACGTCTCATCAGAGTCCCCCTCAGGTCCCATCACACCTACAATTGACAGGACTCACCGTAACACACAACCATATGGGGAGGACCGCCGTGTCCAATCGCAAACCTCACCTCCCCAAGACATCCTACCACATTGGTGACCCTTAGGTCCCGTTGTAGTAGAAGCGTAAAGAGGAAACCCTCTTGTGTCCCATTGCGATGCCACTACGACAACCAGCGAGTCCCATCGCATACAAAAGCCCTAGCAGGCAACAATTCAGATAAGTGTTATCACCCTCCTTATACTTGTTATTTATATATAATATAGTTAAATAATATTAATTCAAATGTTTTCAAAACTCGTCTCTCTCTATCCGTGAATCACTGTAGTCCTCCCATAAGAGACAATCATCAGTATTCACGAGAAGGTTAGGCAGAGAGTCTGACATACCAAGTGTCGTCTTGACAACCACGTAAACGGTCGGGTCCACAAATCCCGTACCAGTGGATCTGCTCAGTGATATATTGGAAGCCACATTTTTTGAAGAATTACAACCGAATTGATCTGAAGTTAAATTCCCAAATTTTTAAATTTTCAAAAAAAATAAAAGTAAATAAATAAAAATATGCAAATGACCTCCTATCTATCAAACTTTCACTTCTCACCATTCCTATACATTCTTTCCCCTGGGAAACGAAAGACTAAATATATTCAATCTTGAGAAATCACAAATGTCCACTGGAAAAGGGACGCGTGATGGGCATTGGTGTGAGTAATGACATACTCAGTCTGACATGACTTGCGAAAGCCTTCACCATTACATGATATTTCATCTTTATCGGTCTCTGGACCTTGTCTTTGAACATTCGTATGACGCCCCCTAGTACATCAACTGTGTCATATATCCCTCTATTTGATTGCCCCTTGCACTTGCAGATCAGGATATTGACTCTCCTACAGTTTGATTGCCCCTTGCAGTAGGTCGCGATATGCGGTGGGAAACCCCTTGCACCCATGGATTAGGTTATGCCTCTTTTCTCCCATTGACTGTTACTAGCAGCATGCCGTGATATGCAGTGGGATGTCACTCGCTTCTACGGCATGAAATACGCCTTTCGATAGCTACCACTAGGCCCTCGAATGCTCCATTTTAGCTTGTGTTGATAGATAAGAAAGCCAAGCATCTCATGTCAACATCCCTAATCCACATTTATGATTTTCCAAGAAAAACAAGAAGGCACCTCAGATGAGGGGTGTTTACTTCTTCGACGCATTCTTATTCTACAAGAATGCGCCAAAGAGGGGCATCTGTAGACACCCCCATTTTGCCCTCTCGAAATATAGAAACCTGTTTGACCAACCTTTGACCTTGCCCACGATCACTAGAAAAGGACTAACCTTGTCTAAATACTTTAAAACCCTATGCAGGGACCATGCACTGAAACAATAGTACATGGTTGAGACCCAGGCTGAAACAATAGCTCTGTGGCTCGGACTGGACTCAAACCTAGGTAGATCCCGAATTATGCGCCCTTTACAGAGTGCACAATTTGATTATACGCCCCATGGCTAGCGCACAATTGGTCCCTCTTGGACCAGATTTCACTTCTTGAGGACCGCCTTAGACCTTGATTATGCGCCTCTCCAGGCGCGCATAATCATATTACACACTTTATATTTAGCACGCAATTAGTCCATTTTGGATTGGCCTTGTACCCTTCTAGAAACTGCCTAAGACATGATTGTACGCCCTATCTAGGGCGCACAATCAGATTATGCGCCTCAACACAAGCGCATAATTGGTTCCTAAGCGAACCCGGTCTCTAACTCCCTAGACCACCTGAAATTCCCTATTAAGCACATGTATTTAGGCACTTAATTGATTAAGCGCACTAATCAGGTCAAGCAATTAGTCTACTTAGACTAGGACTGGGATACCCGACTGGGCCAGTCAGCCTGTCACTCACTAAGTCAGTCACTGACTCAAATTGATTGAGTGTTTGGTTTCAAGCGCATAATTCAATTAATCGCACCAGACAGGGCGCATAATTGAAATTCACCAACCAATTGAGCGCACCCCACAGGGCGAGCAATTGGCCAAATACCTATAAATAGGACCCACCACCTCATCCCAAAAATACATCACAACGCAGTCAGTAATCAAATTTTTGAGTTCCCTGCTTTCAAGCTTAGGTTTCGAGATTCCTCTCTACGGCCCTGGCCTCAGGTATACTTTCCTTCTAGTTTTTTTTAATTCTTCTGGTTCTAGTTCTTAGTTCTTAGTTCTAGTCCTTAGTTCTAGTTCTTAGTTCTAGATCATCAGTTCTAGACTTTAGGTTCTTAACCTTTTAGGTCTAGATCTTAGATTTTAAATCTCTCAAGTCCTTAATATGTACCTTTTTTTCCTGGTTCTAGTTCTTAGGTTCTCGAACCAGGCCTTTTTAATGTTAGTTCTAGATTTAAGTTCTAGCCCTCTAGTTCTTAAATTCTAGATCTTAGATCTTAGGCTTTAATCTAAATTTCTAGTTTTCTAATTCTAGTTCTTAGTTTTTAAAACCAGTCTTTAATTTTAGCCCTTAATTTCAGTCTTAAATTCAGTCTTAGAATTTCCATTTTTAGTTCTAATTTTTAACTTGATTCTCCATCTTCGGTCCATAAATCCATAATTTCAGAATAAAAATAAGTTTTTCAATCCATATTATTACTAAAATAATCCCTAGCCACCCGATTTGCCCAAGGGAGCTTACGAAGGGTATCCGGGAATGGGGTAGATCCTCCTTAGCATAGAGGGCACAAAACCTATTTTTTTAGAATTTTGATAAAATTAGGATACTTTGATTAATTAGGGTTTTGGTAGAATTAATTTACGTAGTTTATTTAATTATAGTTTTAGTAAAATTAGGAAGATTAGTATTTCTAGTAAGATTAGGAAATTAGTTAGAACCCTAATTAGATTATGATATAATTAGATTTTTATTCGAATTAGGATAGTAATTAGAATTCTAGTCAGATTGGGAGGACTAGGATTCCCTGATTAATTAGACCCTTAATAGGATTAGAGAAAATTAGATCCTTGGTAATCATAGCGATAGTAGGAAAGGAAAAGTCGTTAGAATTGAATTAGGAAAATTAGCTTGACTAAACTTACAGGCGACCCAGTATTGCTGACATCAGCCGACCGATGATTCAGTAAAGAGAACAACCCATACCTCCACCTCGAAAGGCGTGATCAGTGACGTGTTGCAACGTCGATAAATATCTGCAGCTGGCGATCACAATGAACCAAGTATTTCCCTGAGATTTACCTCTTTATTTTTAGTACTTAATCACCTTTAAAAACACCACCTTTCCCAGAGTCCACTTGGACCAAATTGGGCCACTCTTTCAGGGGACCTAAAGGGACCCACAAAAAGTGCATACCAACAGTCATCTGTGGTGAGTGTCTCTACAAGCAGTTTTATAATAATATCCTACTCAGATGACTAACTGAAGGCGAGGCAGCCAACATCATGAAGGAGATACATGAGGGGTATGCGGGGCCCACATCAATGGGCATATGCTCGCCAAGATGATCCTACGGCAAGGGTATTTATGGACCACCATAGAAACTGACTGTTGCAAGCACATGCAGAAGTGCTTCAAATGACAAGAACACTCCAGTCTGATACATGCTCCTGCTATAGATCTATACAGCATGACCACTCCCTGGCAATTTGCCACTGGCGGCCTTGACGTCGTCGGGAAGGTCAACCAAAAAGCTTTGAATGGGCACTAGTTCATTCTCGTTGCCATTGAGTACTTCACCAAATGGGTAGAGGCAGTCTCCTACGCAAACATCATGGCCAGCCATATCGAGAAGTTCATGAAGAACAACATTATTTTCTGATTCAGCATGCCCAAATAAATCATCACGAATAATGGCACCAACTTTACGAGCAAGCACATAAGAGCCTTCTGCGAGCAATACAAAATCAAACATCATTGGTCGTCACCATATCGACCGCAAACCAATAGAGCCGTGGAGGTGGCTAACAAAATGGTCATCCAAATCCTTGAGAAGTTGGTTGTCACCTACCGAGATTGGAGTGAAATGCTACCATTCGCATTGTGGGCCTATCGAACATCAATCCGTATCGCTATAGGGGCAACACCATTCTCCCTGGCATATGGAATCGAGGCCATCCTACCGGTAGAAGTTAAGGTACCCTCACTACGTATTCTCATCGAATCTGATCTATTAAAAGCTGAAAGAGAGGTCTCGATTTGAGCAATTGAACCTGCTAGATGAGAAGAGGCTCCTAGCCTTGTGTCACACCCAAGCCTATCATAGAAGGATCGCACGTGCTTACAACAAGCGTATTCGCACCCAAGATTTAAAGGTAGGTGAGACAGTACTGAAGAAAATCTTCCTTTCTCTCCACGATGATTCAAGAGGGAAATTTAAACTCAACTAGGAGGGACCATATGTCATCCGAGAGGTACTCTCGGGATACGCGATCTGCCTCGCCACCATGGACGAAGATCACTTTCCTAAGCCCATCAACGCTGGATATGTACGTCGATTCTACTCTTAATCTTTACGGTAAGGTAAGTATTGATAAAATAAATACGTGACTACTTAAGGACCCCATAAAAGAGGCCATTATTTCAAAGCTAAGTAGCTAAAAAAAAAGAAAGAAGAAAAGAGCATCCCTGAATATTCATACCCTTTGCTACACCCTTTGAGCCATGGGCCCTTCTTTCATAAACCCATCCCTAGAGAACGGAAAAAGTGTATAAAAAAAATCGGAAAAGCAAAATCCCAAAAGGAGATTATCTGGAAAGCAAAAAAAAATATAATATAAAAGAAAAGGTGGGGCATGTACAGAAAAAAATCCTCTGAGGAAGAAGTGTATTATGGCAGCTCAAACCCAATCAAAGAAACCCTTCAACTCGAGAATACCTTAAAAATTCCTAACCTCTCCCTTCCAAACCCATGGCCAAGATACATCCCTGAGGAAAGCCCTCTTTAAGGTCTACGTGCAGTCATAGTATCCATTGAGTCAGCATGAGCCAAGCTTTGAGACAGTAAAAGAATGCTACCCAGCCGGCTATGACGGAATCGGCGTCCATGTCGTGGCCTTTGAAAAAGGAAAAGAAAATAAAAGAAAAAGAGAATACAGGCTCAAAGCAAAAAGGGCATGGTGAAAACCTGAAAGGGCACTACGAGTAAAAACAGTGAGCTTGTGCGGACCAGGTGAAAACCTGAAAAGGTGCATGGGGTAAAAATGCATACCCACAGACGTAGTGGAAACCCAAAATGTCGCTACGGGTAAAAAAGAAGGCGATAATGGGCATGGTGAGGACCTGTCTTGGGTGTTGTGAGTAAAAAATATGTTCAAAAGAAAAAGAAAATCTTTGGTTCCCCCCTTAGTTACAATTTCGATTCGTCTGGTCGCCAACTGGGCCGCTCGTGTTAGCTCAAATCGGGTCCTGACCAGGAATATCATCATAAATCACACCGTCAAACATATGACTCAGGGCAAGGATAAAAGGTTGATTTAATCCGAAGGGATGGCCGTTCCAAACTTGAAGATTCCCGACCCCCGCTCAGGTCTGACCAAATGATTGGGTTCGAATATGCTTAAAAGAGGACCCGTCACCTCATCTTATGGTTGAGGCATCAAACAAAAAGAGAGAGGAGAAGACCACACTTATAAAAGATAATAAATTTCCCTTTGCCATTTTTGTCCCCATACTGT
Source organism: Chloranthus sessilifolius (assembly GCA_021018995.1). NCBI lineage: Eukaryota > Viridiplantae > Streptophyta > Magnoliopsida > Chloranthales > Chloranthaceae > Chloranthus > Chloranthus sessilifolius. The sequence goes on along the minus strand of CM037594.1, from coordinate 85,048,950 downwards.
TTACACCACATCTCAAAAGGATGATCGATGTGATACCCAATTTCTCCCTTTACAAAAGCAAAGAAAGATAATAGGTTTCCCTTTTTCCGTTTACACGTCTATACTATGCTTACGCCACATCTCAAAAAGATAATCGGTGTGATGCCTCACTTCCCATTTTTATAAAATTTATAAAAGCAATAAAAACATTAAGAAAATATATATATACTAAAAAATATCTAATAGGGGTTCTTATGCTCCTTCCTATGGTGTTTTGATCTATGTAAAAAGTATGTGCAAGCTCAGGTCTACAACCCAACTCGCGCTTTAGGATGCAAATCTCTACACGTAAAGCATCCTTCCGATCTGTCATCCAGTGACCATGAAGGCCCTTGTATCACTTCCGGGAAGCATCAGTAGAACCAAGAGCATCACTCAGGGCTCCTTCCAGATGAAGAACCTCACACTCTGTGACACAGACTCTTACCTTTGCAACATTAGCTCTAACCTATATTTTCTCTAAGCACTCGTGTAGGACCCACTTCTCATCTACCAGTAGCTTAATCCGAGTCCAAAGCGCTGACTCCTTCCTCGGACAAGGCCCCTCTGTGCCACTACTCTCCGCCTGATCCAAGTAATGGGCAGAAGGCCTCTTAAATAGTAGCCAAGCCTCATACCCTGGAGAAGTCAAAGGAGAATCCCCTTGCTCCAGGCCGCACATATGCGTCGACTGATGCATATCCCAAAGAGCAGCTATCTTATCCAAGTCCCCAGATGACCCCCGAGGAAAAAACAGTCTGCACAAGGGAGGTCTCTCTGCACAAGGCACCTGCTTAATAAAACCAAATTGGCGCAGCACCCGAGATGAGAAGTAATAGGTACTAACAGTCAAGTCAAGAAGGGTGATACCCTCATAATCTCTGGATTGAACTATCGGAAAGGTCCTATCAAGTCATGGAAGCCTCCATACCAGCTCGGCCTCAGTCAGCCAAAATTTCAGCTTGCATATAGTCCCATGTGACAACTTATGGCATCAACCCAAAAAGCAGCGAGCCACCTCGCCACGTGAATGAGGTCTCAAAGTAGGGGAACTTCAAGGAATGATGAGAGACGGGCTTGCCATAGTTGATTCAAACCTGCAAGCTCATTCTCATTCAAACTATTAAGCCATTTCTTCAAAAAACTAGGCCCCACACCCAAAGAGGGAAGTATAAAAGTACTAGACCCCCCTAGAGAGATGGGGTCAGAAAGCGGGCCCATGGTCATACAAAGATGTTTTAAAGAGTCACAATTCAATGTAGGACAATGGACCCACCCTCAGGATGAAAAGAAAAAACATATGGGAGCAAAACCAAAACCCTACTCAAGATAAAGAGAGATAAGTGTGTTCCCATGTTTTATAAGCCCACTTTCATCCAGGGGATGCCTAGCATATGTATTGCATACGCTAGGGCAAAAATTACCCAGATTTGCCTACCGTATGTATTACTTATGCTAGGCCAAAAAACCCCAAAATTTGCCTAGCGTATGTATTACATATGCTAGGCAAGAAAATGCCCAAAAATGCCTAGCCTATGTAATAAATACGCTGGCCAAAAATAAATAAAGAAGAAAATGTGAGGAGGGTCTATCCTCCCTTCCCTTTCTCACTTATTCACCTACATGCAATAAACTGAGTTCTCTTTTTTAAGGCACCCCAGGCCACCCCTGGGTTTTGTCACTTAACTTGTCTTACACTCTCCTTTCTTGCAGGAACCATTGCTCACAACAAACAAAGAAAAAGCGTATAGACCCCCAACCATTACAGCCAACGCATAAATATAGGGGCATCCCCCCCCCCCCCTCATTTCTTTCCAAGCATATGGCTACCCTGCAGAAAAGTATGAGGCACAAATTGTAATTTCACAAGCCATCCAATAGCACTTTCATTTCTCCAGCAAGAGGGTCACATCCAAAAATGAGAAATAACGAGGCAAAGAAAAAATTAAAGGCATCCATTCAAAAGAATATCCAAAGTTTATTAGGCAGTCGCATTATTATTACAAATTATTTTGAAAAAGTGCTCAAAGTTCAAGTGCTCATAACAAAGAAAAAGAAAAAAGAATTAGAGAAAGCCTCCAATCATGCTCCAGGTCCTTGAGAGTCCCTCTCCCGCGAGCGTTTAGTCCTTTGAAACATCCGAGTATCCCCCACACGATACCATGCCTGGGACAGTCGGCTGAGTAGTGAACACAATTCCTTCTCCTAAGCGTGCTGAAAGCATTATATAAGAAAGATCAATGCGTGATCGCATAAATCTACCAAAATGCAGAAGGGACAACGCAACATCATACTTACCACTCTAGCCTCCCGGAGGTCTGCAATATGGCGATAGTAGTCCTCCTACTGAACGGCTGACTCATAAACCTACAAAAGGGAGAAGAAAGAAAGGATAGTAGCACGAAAAGACTAAAGAAGGCATGTTACCAATAGAAAATAACTCACCCCAGGGATAAACTAGGGAGGGAGGAACTCTAACTGCCTCGATAGAAAGACGAGCACACTCAACCACATCAGCACACAAACCAAAAAGAAATGCATCATCCATGCACCTGAAAGCACCTTGGGTCCCTGCGGTAAATGCCTCGGCACCAGAAGTATCTGAAGGTCAGGCACCTGTCTCCTTTGATGGTCCTGCCTCTGTACCCACACTAGGTCTTGCAGCCTCATCAAACTAAAATAAAAAAGGAGAGTAAAAGAGCCGATCAACAAAGTGCTATCTTAGTGAATCAAAGCAGAATCGACAGGTAAAGGAAAGGAAAGATAAGAAAAGTACCTGGCCCTGTGGCCCTTCGAATGCTAAAAGGTTAGCATTGGGAACAATGTGTGGAAGAAGTGTCTGAAAGGGGAGAGACTCGTACCATTGGTGGTACCCCCATACTAAAAAAGGCCATCAATCAGAAGCCCATGACAACCTCGGGGAGTCTCTTAGTAAGATCCTCAACCGTACCCTCTGACACCATGAAGGAGTCTCTTAGTAAGATCCTCAACAGTACCCTCTGACACCATGACATCCTCGGGGAGACCCAACGGCACAACAAAGAAGTTTTGGTACTGGTGCACAACCCTCTCCCCCAGATAGTAGGCTCGAACTCAGGCACCCTAGAAAAAGATGACCCGACGGTCAACGAACAGCCGAGACTACCCAAAAGCGGCATAATCGTGAAAAGGGGAGTTGACGTATGAATAAAAAAAAATCTGCATAAGAAAGAAAACATTCATCAGTCAATCAATGCAATTATTAGCTCTAGAAATCCAACCGATAAAGAAAAAGGAGAGTCAAACTTGCTCAGGGATTATCATGTCAAACTGCGATCTCAGACCCAATTCTAGGTGCTTCATCCCCTTCTCTCGGTGACGGTCGGGAGCCTACAACTCATGAGAGGAAAGGTATACCCATCTGAGAACAGTAGGGGATGACCAAGTAGGAAGTGCAAGTGCCCCCAAATATGAAAAAAGATGAACAAACAAAGAACATATCAAATCAAACAATGAAAGTTGGAGATAATGAATTAAGAGGGGCAAAATCAAGTGGTTTACGTCAATCACATGCCAAAAACTAAGGATAGAGGTAACATCCCCAACTGACATTCTGGCCAGGCTATCCATTAGCATCGCGTAACCAGCGCCGCCCTAGTCAAAGCGATGCATGGCCTCCCAATTCTCCGTCAAACAGAGGAGGGACAGCGTAACATGACCCCCACTGGCATTGGCAAGAATGGTGTTGCCCAGAAGGTACAGAAGGGAACGGGCCAACACAAAGGTGCACTCAGGCTCAACAATACTTGTCCACATCTGGCTGGTGCAATCAACTTGTCGGCCTCAAATAGACTCTCCAACTAGGATAACTTGACCTCTGAGCTGGTCATGTTGTTGGAGGAGGGATATGTCTCGATCAGTCGAGTCACCTCCTCACGACCAAGAATGTGAGGACAGACTACCGACATTCGCCCTATTGCAACCCCTGTGATCATAGCCCAGTCTACGGGAGTGAGGGTCTTCTCAACGACAGGCATATGAAAGGTCATTGTCTCTAGATGAAACCTCTCCACCAGAGCCCTCACTTAAGTTGTGTCGCCCAGCATAGCAGGGCAGGATAGAAAGTCTCCAAAACCCGCCTGGGCCAAGAGAAACCGCACAAGAAAGGGGAGGTGGGCATAGAAATTCTAAAGATTAAACCACCCCCCGCGAAACATGATATGGGGCAAGGGCTGCATCAAAATAATGGAGGACATTAGATCTTGGATTAAAGAGCATGAACTAAAAAAAAAAAGAGGAGAGAAGAAGCGACTAAAGAACTTTTTCTACCTAGCTGGCAATCCCGAAGTTGGAAATGTGGGAATGCTGGTGATGAAGTAACCCACTACGGGTCGCATCACCTTGCATCTCATACTAGATACGAGTGGATCTCTGCACCTAGATGAGGCGTTCCTCTTCGATACCAAAAATCACATCAGGACTCCCTTCGTGGGCCTAGTCCTCATCACTTGATGAATTCTGGGCCATTATGAAATGAGATACACCACCAAAATGTCAAAGGATGATGAGCCAGAGGATATGTTACACTTGTCTAAAGGATCATGGAACCCAACGAAGGTAAGTATGTCTCATTCATACCAGAATATTCAAGAAAATAAAAATAAATAAATAATGAGAGAAAAAAAAACAACAGAAACAACAAAATAAAAACTAAAATAAATATAAAAATGTCTTTACCAAGAAAAATCAATGTTTTCTTAACCCACACGTTTTCAAGAAGATCACCATCAATCAAAATTTTACCAGAATCCATTCCAAAAGTGCATACACATCACCGATTCAATCAAAGGCATTTTGCTTTCCCAAAAAAGTCCTTTTTATCTTATCCCTAAATACATTGATAAAATAAAGAAAAAGAAAGTAAAGAAAACCACCCAGAAGAGGGGACACGATTCACCCAAGTTTTCACCAAAATCCCTTCAAATGCACATAAAATCACAATAGGGATCACATTTACAAGAAGAAACACCCCTTTAATCATCTAGATGCAAGAAACCTAACCACATTGGCATAAGATCAAAGAAATTTCAAAAGAGAAGGATTTTTAGAATGATTACCTTGATAAAAGTTTATGCCCTAGGTCCGGTGTAGAGTAAGCGTTCGATAGACGCTAACGACACCGGCACAATGTTGAGGTTTTGATTTAGATCTAGGAAGCACAAGGTAGGATTCTCGTTTCGGCATGGAGAGAGGGAGAAGAGAAAATTTTTAGAAAAATAAGTATTTTCGGGTCCCTGGTTGTCCCCAACTATTTAAAAACCCTTCTTGGCCTAGCATATGTAATACATACGCTACGCATAAAATCTTCAGATTTTGGCCTAGCATATGTAATGCATACGCTAGGCTTATTTCTGGCCCCGTTGGATTTTGTTTCATTTTCTAGGGGATGGCCCGGTGGGCAGGTGTGAATGGCCAGACCATGGAGTTGCACATGTTCCCAAAAAATGGATTGACATTCATTTAATCCACTCGGGAAACGGTGCTAAAATAAAAATGTTTAAGGAAAAAGGGCACACACTCTCAAAAAGCATTACAACATCAATATTTGCTCCGCTCGGGTAGTTGTGCTAAATTAACCTGGAGATCGATGGGTTCACCCAAAAATCTCGAACCCTACCTCGCGTAGGGGCACCCGTGACTAATAAAATGGGGCAATCAATACCTCATAAGGTTGGGCACAAACTATGGATCTTCACGACATTTGCTTTATGCCCATCTTAATGTATAGGATGATCAACCCCCCGCTTACGGGGCTGTCTTGTTCAAAATGGAACTCAAACATCACACCTCATCAATCATATCGAGGAGCGGACATTTTTTCCTAACATGTTGGGCTTTCGTAACTTGCACCACTTCGGTCATACCCAGTAATTTTGCAAAGCGCTTGGGGACCGATAGCCTTGAGGAACGAACGTTTTTCCCAACATACAGGGCTTCCATTTACTCACCATGTCACCATCTAATGTTTGAGGTTTTTTTTTTGAATACGACGGACCCGTTAGCATGCCTTGGGCCTCTTCGGAAGTCTCTTTCTTTGGCTTGCAATTATTAGTGATCGAATCCCAAAGAGGGGCATCTGTAGACACCCAAATTTGGCTCAAGGCCCAATTAACTTACACTTCAAGAAAGGCGTATCCCTTGAGCTTTCGAGAGCACTTTTCGAACCCTTAGAACTAAATCCAAACCCATAGAAGCCCATCCCTGACCCTTAGGAGTCAACCTTAACCTAGAAAACTCCTCCCGAACCCTTTTTAAGCCCTACTGGGCTGTGGATAAGAAGAGGAGTGCCAAGGTGTGCACAAGCCTCTGCCAGAGCTAAGACTTACCCTATCAGAGAGAGGAGGCCAACAGGTAAAAAATCGCCTCATTCTGATTTGTATGCCAAGAGTTATTGCAATTTGAAATTCGGGCTGAATTGCAGGAATTTGCCTAGCGTATGTATTGCATACACTAGGCCAATTTTTGGTAAATTTTGGCCTAGCGTATGTATTACATACGCTAGGCCAACTTTGGTAGGTTTTGACCTAGTGTATGTATTACATACGCTAGGCAAACATTTGACTTTTGTGGGCCCCCACAGCGGGCTCTGAACCTTCAGGTTCCTTAAAGATAGGAATTTAAGTTTTACAAGACCAAAATAGATTGTAGAGAAATGACACCGCCAATCGAGGGCAGAAGGAGCCTAAGAGCAGCACGAACAATAGGAATAACCTACATCAAAATCCGCACCCCATATACCCCCACCTCAGTAGTATCTGCCTAGCAGTAGCCACCTGCCTCGCAGGCCATTAGGCAAATTTTAGAAGATATCAGTTGTTAGATGAAGGCAATGGATGGGCGACTGCATTTTCATGAGGCTATGCTCATGGATCTGATGCGTCGGGCTTATCCGACCTCCTCTACTTCGCGCATCGCGATAGCATGAGGATATACGCTGAGTGCGTCTAGTTCGGGAGCCGGAGGCAACACGAGCCGAGCCGTTAAGTGTTGGTTGTGTTGCCTTCCCTCAAAGGAGGGTCTAAAATAAACAATAAAACTAGGCAGACACACTCATACAGACCTGTAAGTATTCAGGATTTGTTGTAGCAAACTTTAAAAGAATGGTAAGTAAGGGAATGTCCACATGGAGGCTGGTTAGAAATATGATAAATTCCAGATCTGTGTCAGATCTGGCACCATAGCTATCACTAATTTAGTTAAAAGACAGGGGAGAGGCTTGAAATGAGTTGTCACTTAAACTAAGCTACAATTTAAACATAAGCTATCTTGGATCGAGTTTGGGAGCTTAGATCTTGCAGGGGAAGAGAGTAAAAATGCAGAAAATGGAGAAGAGTAGCTTGGAGGTTGGTTTTCATTGAAATCAGATTCAATTAATCATGATACAGAGGTTCAGAGCACACAATTCCCTCGCTGGCTATAAGCACAGCTGCAGGGTATAAATTTCACTCCAAATCACATGATCCACCTGGTCTTAAGGCTATGATCTGTCCACTTTAATGGTCACAGACCATCCTATAGACTTTATCGAATCCATGGATTGCAGCAGATGAATCCAATTGAAGCCTGAGCTTAGATTTATCTTAAGGTTTTGATCTGTCCACTTTAATGGTCACAGACCATCCTAGAGATCTCCTACAAAGCCAGAGCCTCAATTAGAATAATTAAAACCACTACAAATATTGCAATTCCCAGGTCACAAACTCAAGGAATCACAGGAGCATCAGATCCAGGGAGATCAGATGGTATCCAAGAGGTTTGCCAGTTAAGTGGGTGAGCTGATCTACAACTCATCTACACAAATTCGATCGATCACCAAATGGAACCAAAGGAAGTTTAAATCTAATTAAAGCATGAAAAATAGCATTATCATTGCAAACAAGGTCACTTTACAATGAAAATACTCTCAGATCTGTAGTCTATGCAGCTAGGAACCTACAATAGCACTCTTAACCTCACCCAATTACAGATCTAACTTCACTCCTCGCTACTCCAAGGGATTTAGCCAACATGGTTGGGCTAAAGGAGGGAAATGGAATTGCTCTGCAGGCGCTAATCTCCAGAATTTTAGCTCAGATCTCGATCCCCCATAATGGCAATTGGGGATCTCTATATATAGCTTTCTCCTCAATTTTTTTTGCCAAAAATCCCTTCTAGAAGGTCATCAAAGTTTGTTATAATTCTGTTAAAGTATGTGGGTCAGTTAGGGCTTTCTAGGGCATCTTCTAGAACCTCGCGTCGGTCACCAAAGTGCCTCGGTTTGCGTGTAGCAGGTTACCAAGTCTCAGCGTGTGCATAGCATAGTTTCTGAGAAGTTCAGCACACGATTTCGACAGGTTAGAGAAGCTTCTGATAGGTTAAAAGTAAGCTTGTAGTCCCTTTCGATAGGTTCCCTGGTCTCTTCAATAGGTACCGATAGGATGAGTTTTCTCTTTGAAGCTTTAGGGTCCTCAGCCCATTATCTTGAGTATTCGATAGGTCCAGAGTTCTTTTTCGACAGGTTCAGCTTTGCATGCCGTCATCCCAATAGGTTGGCTCTCATTCCTATCGAAAGGCATAAGCATCCTTCGATAGGTTCAATTCCAGCATCTTCATTTTCGATGGGTTCAGGAAGCCTTCGACAGGTTCTCTATTTATCCTCAAGCAAGCTTTCGATAGGATGAGCTTTCTCTTTCATTCATCTGCTCGATAGGTTCAGGGATCCTGTCGAATCCCTCACTTCAGCACATGTCTTCCTCTTTCTGCCTTCAGATCCTATCGAGCCCTTCTCCAATTGCACGAATTCTTCTCTTTTATCCTTCAGCTCCTATCAAAGTCTTCCCGATGCCCTTTCGACAGGTTGTTTTAAGACCTGTCTTCACTTCCTTTCCTTTGTTTTGCTGCAGCCACGCATTCCAAGGGCTCAGTGATGTGCTGCCCTCTGGTGTGCTGTTGCCGGGTCTGCATAGTGCTGAGAGATGGCTTCTTTGTGGGCATTCTTAAGTGGTTTTCTACATTATTACCAGCTTTCACTGCTATCTATAAAAGGCACTCAACAGAGGCTTATTACTGTGCTCACAGGTCTGTCAATGGTCAGGTTAAAGGGTGAAAAGTGGCATTTTTCACCACTTAACACTAAGCATCCTGGTGAGCAACTAGATCAATGATGATTTAAAAATCAGTAAATGAATCTTCTTTTGGTTATGGCACTGAGATACCTTGAGTTGGATTGACTTGTAAAAGAATTATCGTTAGTACTTAGTGTGTGGATAGTTAATTTTGATAATGGTGACATGTTAATTTTGATGAGGTGGTAATGGATGCATCAAGCAATAGTTAAACTTGTTAATAGATAGATTAAAATTTCATCCATACTGGTGATATACTCAATGCACTGTGCAAATTGCAGGCATTAGACTAAGGAATCAAAATAGTTTGCTTATGGGCAAAACTTTTAGGTGATGATGATTAGATTGTTTGAATGTCCAAAGATGTGAGTTAGTAGTTCAAAAACAAAATTGTTCTGTGGTACTGACATCTTGCTTTAAATTAGTAATCACCCTGATAGGTACTATCAAAATTTCCTTGTTGTGAATATGCTTTCTGCTGAATATAAATCTTATGAGTTAACGATAAATTAGCAAGTTAATGTTGAAATTCCTTGTTAGCTATAATGCTTGGTTTTAGTAATGGAATACTCTGGACATAAGTTAAATCGCATTCATTTACACTTTGAATGAATATTTACAATTCAAATAAAAATTTAAACGACATAATGTAGATCTTCAGATAAAGGAGTGTGTTTTGTTTAATGTCGAATGGTTAATAATAATCTTATGAATAGGTTAACTCATCATCGAACCCTGTGCTACACACAAATCAGTGACAACCGTGATGAATTTTCGAGGACGAAAATTCTTTTAAGGGGGGGAGAATGTAATATCCTAAAAATTTCAGAACCCTGGTACACTGATTGAACATTCGTATTGGACGAAACATGAACCCCGCACATGTAGTGCAAACCGAAGGTTCAGGTACCGAAAATGGTTAAGTGGCCTGGGCCACTATTTTAGTTTAACACAAGAGCCGATACACCTTATAGAGTGAACCACTACACACCGGAGCTACCCTCATGTCTATATAAGCTTAACATTTTAGTAGAAATGAAATCTGCATGAAAACTCAGTGAGAGAGGGGAGCCAGGAGATAAGAAGAGAACCACTCCACTCTCACCTTCAATTCCTGTTAAATTCCAGCCATTGGATTCTATTCTAACCTGTAGACACCCAAATTTGGCCCAAGGCCCGATTGAAACATACTTCGAGAGAGGCGCACCCCCAGCTTCCTATAGCTTCTCCCATACACTTAGAAATCTTCAGAAACCCCTGGGAATTGCCCAAAACCCTTAGGAATCTTCTCAAACCCTTAAGAACTTGCCCATACCCTTAGGAATTACCCCCGACCTCTCTAGACCCATAGTTAACCCTCCCGAGCGATGGATAGAGAGAGATGAACTAGGGTTGGCAGGGCCCTCTACTGAGATTGAATCTTATACCCTTGAAAATTAGAGGTTCTCAACTTTCCAACAAGCCAAGAATCACCATAATCCGAGTTGTACGTCAAAAGTTATGACTACCCGAGCAGTGCCCAGGAGTTGCACTTGGATGGGGCATATATGGCGCATGTATTACATGTGCCAAGCCATTTTTTTCCAAAAACGACTTGGCGCATCTAATGCACACACCAAGTATCGGTGGGACCCACCTCGGTCTCTAAACTTTCAGACACTCTAGCTATGCTTGGCGTGTCTAATACATGCGCTAGGCTTAGCTACAGTAACCATGGTTTTTTGCTCGAAATCAACTTTTGAGATTTGACTTGTTGACCATCTTAATGTTTAGGATGGGTTTCATTAGGACTGTTGCACCCCTGATTTACAACCCTTTAGTCATTTGAAACCTCACCCTATCATCCACCATTGAAGCCCATTGCCCCCATTTCTAAGCTCTTAAAATCCTAGGAAACCTTAGATTAGGAGATTTCCTAATTGCTAACCCTAATTAGAACTTAAGTACCCTCCTAACCTCCCTTTTTCCTACAAATAGAGAGGCACCCCTCCCTTTACAAAGGCTTGAAAAATTTTAAAAGAGAGAAAAAGATTAAGAGAGAAGCTTTTCCTCCATTTTGTGCACCCATTCCATACTAATTCAACAATTCAAAAGCCCCCCTTAGACCCCATCTTTCACCAAAAAACCTTGAGTTAGGAGAGAGCCACCCCTAGGCTTCTTCCTATATCCCTTAGCTATCAAGCCTTAGAGGTTAGAACCCATTCTCCAACCATTCAAGCTATCGAAAACTTGTCAAGTGCACCTACGCAAAGGTCCACACGCATGCTACAAGGGCCCAAGAGCTTCGGCTCTCCCCTCTATTCCCCTACCTTCTTAACTTTTGCTCCACCCTTGAATTTGTGACGTTATGCCGTCAAAATCTCGATAGTGGTGGAGGGGCACAAAAAGGGTCAAGGTGCCATAGGGCAAGAGGAAGTGTTCTTTTCTTTCTTATTTTTCAAGTTTATTTTTGCCACAAGTAGAGACCGCTTTTAAGCGGGTTGGTTAGGTGCCTAACACCTTCTTGATCGATAACCGAAGCTCCAACCCAAGAGAATTTGGCGTATACCAGTGAATTAGTCATATTTGACACTTTGGTGCATTTAAAATTGATTTAAGGTTTCCCAGGACACCAAAAGCTTCGGGTGGCAACTCTGTATTTTTTTCGCGAGTACGCATCATCACGACGGGACCGTAAAAATTCCCACGATTGCACAGATGGTGACTCTGTTGGAGAGTAGCTAGTAAAGCTTCCCCTTGAAACTTGGCCTTTTTCTTTGTTTTTACTTATATTTGCTTGTTTTTCTCTTATTTTTCACTCACCCCTACAATTCCGTCAATTTTCTAACCCCTACTTTTCCGTCATTTTACGTGCCTTAGCCGATCGGCAGGCCTACTTGCATATTGTCTCTACAATTCCTCTATTTCCCGTCATTTACGTGCCTTAGCCAATTGGCGGGGCTACTTGCGCATTGTCTTTACGATTCCTTTACTTTCCGTCATTTACGTGCCTTAGCCGATTGGCGGGGCTACTTGCGCATTGTCTTTATGATTCCTTTACTTTCCGTCATTTACGTGCCTTAGCCGATTGGCGGGACTATCACCCCCCATTTCTGGACTTTAAGAAAACTCTCCTAAAATCTGAAATTAAAATATAATCAAGAGGAGACTTAATTGAATTTTTATGGGCATAGGTTTTCATGGGGTGGGAATTTTAGGCAAAGATATAAACATCCCAGTTCTCGGTACGGCAGCAGGCCCAAGTCGTGATGATCCGAAAAAGAACCACCCCACCTAGTATTTGAGAAGGCGCTTGCGCCACAGGTATATCGGGTGGGTAACCTATCCAATTATGAAGCCTAAAGCCCTTGGGGGAGAGCGTTAGTAATCCCGAATCAGCTTTCTATCCCTAGGTTCGTTGAGGAGAGACCTGGTGCAACTAAGAAATCAGTCCCCGAAAGCATTGGTTCCAGAAAGCCAAGAAGAGAGACCAATTTTGGGTTGCTGTTCTGCTGTCAAAAATATTTGACCCCATTGTTTGTGCCTGGCGCAGGTAAAATACATGCCAAGCTACCTTTCCCCAGGTTTTCTTTGGCGCATATAATACATGTGCCAAGCTTGGAAAGACCCATATTTGCTTTGGTGCATGTAATACACACGCCAAGCTTAATCTGACCAAATTTGGCTTAGTGCATGTAATAAACATGCCAAACCTGGCATAAGCAGTGCAGCCCGAGTCTGAGGCCTTATTCACATCCCCGAGTTCTCTGCTTAGTAGTTTAGCACCTCCGATAGGTCCCACACTACCCGACACCCAATACGCCCCCATCGGTCAAAAGAGGTTAACTTCTTATTGACTCGCTCCGGGGGATCAGGTTGTTTGCGTTAATTCCCGTGCCTTCAATAGATCAAAGGGTTCCCCTTTGATTCTTCCGAAGCGCATTGGGATCTCGCCACGAGATTTATTTAGGGTACAAATACGACCCGAAATGGGAATTCAAGGGCCCCAGAATCCTTCATCATAAATATCCACTTACAAAAATCTTCAAAAAAATATATATAAACAAAAAAAAACTGAAAAAGAAGAAACCATCGTGGTGCTGGCACAACGACATCACCTTATCCTCTGTCATTCTATAGGGGAAGAAGGAGGAAGCTTTATGGGCCCCATCCGAGGCACCCGTACCCCACCCGCCACCAAACCATGTCATGGGCAGTGGATCCGACATACGGCGATCCCGGCTCATCCAAACCACGTTCTCCAACTCATTCTCATGCAGAAGTGATGTTTACATCCATCCCCCTCACCCAATCTCCCTTTACCATCATCGGCCCCTTCGGTGCCCCTATCTTCCCCTCCACTACCTCTCAAAACACCAAAAATTCGACACCCCATTCCCCATCATTTTCCCAAAACATGACCATTCCCCCCCACCCCCATGTCCATGCCAAATCAATCACAATTTCCATTCCGATCCATTCAAAACCCGACCCAATTCCCTACCTTTACCACCATACCCCATCCTTCATCTTCCCAATATATACCCGATCCACTCGCCTTCCCCCATACCACACCCAATTTCTCTGATCCACCACATACCCCCCTATCTACCCAGGTCATGCTCAATTTTACCAAGGCCATGCCCAATTTTTCCCACACATCCACTTCACCCATACCCCACATTCCCTCAAATGAACCATTTCCATCCACCCCCTCTCCAATGGCCATGATGGATGAGATGGTCCGGGCTTAGACCAATTGGAAAGCCTCCCAAAACATCCCCCCTCATTCTAACCACACATCTTCCAACCCATCATAGACACTCCCAAGTCTCCATGCTTCATTACCTCAAACCCACCAAGGCCTAATGGCCCAAACCCCCATCATCCACAACCTTCAGGTCCCAATGAGCCAGACCCATCAAGGCACAATGGGCCAGACCCACCAAGGCTCAATGTGCCAGACCCACCAAGGCCCAATGGGACAGACCCATCAAGCCCTAATGGGCCTGACCCATCAAGGCCCAATATGCCAAACCTATCAGGGCCCAATGGTACAAACCCAACAAAGCCCAATGAGCCAAATTTTTGAAGGCCTTATGGCACAGACCCCTCCAAGTTCCTTATCCTATACCCAAACCCAGCAAGGCCCAAAACTTTGGTCCACATACCCATACCCTCCATAATTCCCTCAATACCCTCACACACAAACCTCCCACCCGACCCAAGGCGGGAGCCTGACACCTATCCTCCATTAACCCCAATTCACCCATGTCCCTGCACCCCAAAGCCAACTCCAAACTTTCCCCCAAACATAGTGACCCCATCAGGGACCAACCCAAAAACTAAATTCCACTCATCCTATCACTCCACAGAACTTTCCTCACCTCCAATGGTCCCACTCGACACCTATCCAGCCCAGCCAGCACCAACAAGAAAATCTCACCCTCACTGCACAATATGTAGACTCACAATATGAGGAAGATGAGATTAGAAATAGCAAGGCTTATGCTAGAGCATTTGCCAGCATCAATCCTCCACCCATAATCACCAACCCCCCGATAGCACAAAGTGAATCAAGGCTGACCGTTGAAAAAACAACCCCACTGTCTAAAGCGTCTGAGCAGTTGAAAGAACAATTGGACAAAATCCAGAAGCAGCTGTTGAAGATGGGTGGAGTCGAATTCCACGCCACGGATTTCTCGAACTTATGTTTATTTATGAAAGTCCCCTTGCCCCCAAAATTCAAAATGCCAGTCTTTGATAAATATAATGGCATGGGTAACCCCATCGCACACCTCAAGTCCTACTGTGGGGACATGTGCCAATATGGGGGGATGAGCGCCTGGTTATAAAAGTTTTTCAGAAAAGTCTGACGGGCGTGACCTTGAGGTGGTTCACATCCCTAGAACCATCCATGATAAAAATAAAGAAAAATCTGCCGCATTTATTCCAAGAGCAGTATGTCTACAACATAGATATTGAACCTCGCAAGTCAGATCTGACCCAGTTAAAGTAGAACTCTAACAAGACCTTCAGCAATTACCTTGGGGGTTGGAGAGCACTGACAGCTCAGGTAAGAAACATAATACTTGACAATTAGCAGATTGAGATGATCTCAAAAAATACGTTGCTGGTCATCTCAGACTTCCTCGTTTATCAACAACAGTCTAGCATTACTGATTTGGTGAGGAATGCCAATCATTATGAGGACGCTATCAGAGAAGGTTGTTTAAGCAAGAATGTATTCGGTAGGCCGACGGGGTTAGGAGATTTTGTGAGCAGAGGAGTGATAGAAGAACTAGGACAAATGTGCAGAATGTCATGAATGCCAGGCCCAACACCAGTATAATCCCATTCCAATTTAAAGTTGCACAGCCAGCTCCAATAAGAAGCGAGCTGATACAGAGAACCGGGAATGGACAGGGGGCACAAATGACCCCGAAATAGAGAAAGGCTTGCTTTGATTGAGTGTTCGCACCTTTAGGGAAATCGCTGAATGTTTTGTTGCCCTAACTAATAGAAAAAGGGTTGGTCATAGCACTCCAATCGCGACCTCCACCAAATCCCATCCCAAGGAACTATGACCCCAACACCCATTGTAACTTCCACCAAGGGCTAGGTCACCCTACTGATCGTTGCTTCCCATTAAAGCATGCAATATAGGATCTGATTGAGGCCGGGAAGATCATTCCCCCTGCACCTCCCCAAGCTAACCAGCATGCAAACATACATTAGGTGAAACTACCACCACATCCACCTAGTGGAACGGGCCCAAGGCCCACTATTGGCATGGTAGCAGAGGATGATGAAGACTTTTACCCATTGGATTACATCTGCGACTAGGAAAATTTTGTGGCACCACTACAAAGAGACTGGGAAGATAGAAGTATTGAGGTAATTGAACCTTTAAACTTGGCGGATTACTTTCCCAACCCCACTCCACAAATAGAACCCTTAGATCTTAGGGCATATTTCCCTGCACCAACTTTTGTTAACTACGTCCAAATAAACTCCCACCAATCGTACGCTGCATCTTCCACCAGTTACTCCATGGCTGATTATCTCCCCCATCCCCCTCCATCAGCTATCAATCATCAACGGCCCACCCCTGCCATTTCGCACCTGATACGGTCACCCGCAATCCTGGCCAATCCCACTATTTCCACCTGCTCGTCTCTTACTGAGGTTAACCAGGTATGGCCTACCCATCCCCGTCCATCAACACCAATATCTCTAGCACCCCCTGTTACCCCGCTCCAGATCACAGGACTAATGTATAATCCTCATCAGGTCCCACTCAGTTATGATCAAAGGGACATTAATACAGGCAGCAGCAGGGAAGGGGCAATTGATTTTGTCACCAGGTCAGGGAGGATCTCCAAACAGCCAGACACATCGGTGCCAGTGCCAGCCCGACCAAAGGGAAAGAAGGATACCACTATAATAAACTCGTTTGAAAAAAGGAGCCGAGAACACATACATGAAACTCAGTTATGGAACATGTTGAGACCAATAAAAACTCGCACTAGAGGGTTTGATAATAAAAGAAGGGAAATAATTGGGGAAGTTGATCTTGAGCTTGATTGGGCCAATGACCTTTTCTATACCTTTTCAAGTGATGGATATCAAATCTTCTTTCAACCTGTTATAAGGAAGCTCCTGGTTACATGACGTTGGGGCGATACCTTCGACATTGCACCAAAAGCTTAAATTTATGTCGGGGCAGAAGATCATCACTATCATAGGTGAAGGGCATGACGAAAAGGAAAAAGCTACCCACAGTATTGAGAACCCCAAAGTACTGGATGTGCCACACACGACCGAGCATACAAACTTCCACAACTTTGAATATGAGGTATCAATAGCAGTCTCGAAACCCCAAAAAGCATCACTCCGAAAATCTAAGGCAGAATGGTAGCAACTCTGGCTATGCTCCAGAAATGGGGTTATTAGACAGGAAAGGGATTAGGACCCCGATTATAAGGCAGGAAAGAGCCAGTCAAAGCCAAAGGCGGGTAGCAGGTTAGTTTTGGGTTAGAATACAAACCCATAGCAGAAGAAGTACGAGAGGCTAAGGATAAAGCCCGAACCGTGGCAGCAGCAAGAGCCCGAGGAATTAATTTGGAAGAAGAATCTCGTCCTAGGCCTCATATCCGAAACACTTTTGTGAGTGTCGGGATTGTGAAGATTGATCAGAATGGGGCAACATAATTAACCCCACACAAACCTGTAGCCCCTATCCACCCCACCAATCTCCAAATGCTTCTTCCTCATCTAGAAATAGATTTAGCAGCCCTATCCCTCTTTGAGGATGAGTTTGTCATACCTGCACAATCCCCCCCTGTGGTAAACCACCACAAGACCTTACTGACATTTGAGGACAAAATCTCAGACGAACCCATGGTCAACATGATGGAGGCTAACTCTAAAGAATCATATCAGCCACCCCCTTCCATCCAAATAGGTAAAGAAGTAGCACCACAGGTACAAAATTTGGCCTATATGCCCCAAACTCTGAAAGCGGCGAGTGGCTTAAAATTTGACACCCGTTTCCCAAAAACAACAACCTATAAAAAGTGAGACGAGCCCTTGGCAGGTAATACCAGGGGGTGATGACTTTGGGGTCATCAAGCAATATGATGCAAGGTTTCTCATGGTCTTCAAGTACCCTCAGTGGCTAGCCAATATTGTCCCGGTACTAAAGAAGGATGGAAAGGTTCGCATGTGCATTGACTTCCGAAACTTGAATAAGGCGAGCCTAAAGGATGACTTCCCATTACCGCACATTGATATGTTGGTCGACAACACTGCTAAGCATGGGATGCTCTCCTTCATGGACGGATTCTATAGAAACAATCAGATTAAGATGGTAGAGGCATATCGAGAGAAGATAGCACTTATCACCCCCTAGGGAACTTTCTGCTACCGAGTCATACCATTCGAGTTGAAAAATGTTGGGCCAACATACCAAAGAGCGATGACAGCACTATTCCATGACATGATGCACCGAGAAATTGAGGTGTACATTAATGACATGATCGCTAAGTCACCGGAGCGAGGTGACCATCTGATAAACCTCCAAAAGCTGTATGAGAGGCTAAGAAAATATAGGTTATGTCTGAATCCTCAGAAATGCGCATTCGACACCATGTCAGGAAAGTTGCTAGGATTCATTGTCAGCAGGAGAGGTATCGAGGTTGACCCAGTCAAAGTAAAGGCCATCACGAAAATGCCACCACCATCTATTGAAAAAGAGACCAGAGGTTTCTTAGGCAGGATACAGTACATCATTCGATTCATTACACAACTCACTCCTATCTGCACACCGATCTTCAAACTGTTAAGGAAAGATTCTCTCATTGAATGGAACAACGACTGTCAAGTGGCATTCGATAAAATCAAGGGCTCCCTTCTTAACCCTCCAATATTAGTACCACTCGAGCCTGGGAGACCACTCTTAATGTATCTCTCCATGATGGAAGTTTCGATGAGATGTGTCCTAGGGCAGCTGACGAGATAGGAAGAAGAGAGTAGGTCATCTACAACCTGAGTAAGAAGTTCACCGACTACGAGACACGCTATTCTCATATGGAGAAAGCATGTTTGGCTTTCGTGTGGGCCATATAGAGGCTCTGTCACTACTTTCTATCCCAAGCTGTTCTACTCCTATCACGCATGGATCCATTAAAGTATCTATTTGAAAAGCCAGCCGTCACTAGGTGGACCGCGTGCTGGCAACTTCTCCTATATCTCGCGAGCAAAAAATCGATTCGTTGTTGCCCTTGCAGCATTGGCGTCAATGGTGGAAATTCCCTATGGTGTTGTGATGAAGCTGATCATGATTGAACAGAGGAACGAGCCGACCTTCTGCCTCCAGATTGAGGAACCCTTAGGGTTAGATGATGAGCCACCGTGATTCTTACATATCAAGAATTTCCTTGAAACTCGGGCATTCCCAGAGGGGACATCCAAAGAGGAATGATGGACCATTCAACGTTTAGCGGCAAACTATTTCATCTGCAGTGAATGTCTCTACAAGCGGTCATATAACAATATCCTACTTCGATGCCTAACTGAAAGTGAGGCAGCGAACATCATGAAAGAGATTCATGAGGGAGTATGAGGGGCCCATGTCAATGGGCACATGATTGCCAAAAAGATCCTACGGCAGGGGTATTTCTGGACCACCATGGAAACTGACTATTGGAAGCACGTTCAAAAGTGTTACAAATGCCAAGAGCACTCCAGTCTGATCCATGCTCTAGTTATAGATCTACACAACATGACCACTCCATGGCCATTTTCCACTTGGGGCCTCGATTTCATCAGGAAAGTCAATCCGAAAGCATTAAACAGACATCAATTCATCCTGGTTGCCATTGAATACTTCACCAAATGGGTAGAAGCAGCATCCTATACGAACATCACAACCCATCATATTGAGAAATTCATCAAAAGCAATATAGTTTGTTGATTTGGTGTACCCAAGGATATTATCATGGACAATGGCACGAACTTCGCGAACAGGTGCATTAAAGCCTTCTGTGACCAGTACAAGATCATACATCATCGCTCGTCACCATATTGGCCACAAACCAATGGGGTTGTGGAAGTTGCTAACAAAACGCTCCTCCGCATCCTTGAGAAGATGGTCGTCACCTATCAAGATTGGAGTGAAATGTTACCATTCACTTTATGGGCCTACAGAACATCGATCTGCACCGCTACAGGGGCAACACTATTCTCCATTCTATATGGAACTAAGGTCGTCCTACCAATAGAGGTTAAAGTGCCCTCGCGCCATATACTCCTTGAGTCAGGCCTACCCGAAGCAGAAAGGGAGAGATCCCGTTTTGAGCAGTTGAACCTGCTGGATGAGAAAAGGCACCTTGCCTTGTGTTATATCCAAGTATACCAGGGGCGAATCGCACGTGCTTACAACAAATGTATTCGCGGTCGAGATCTGAAGGTACGAGTCACTGTACTCAAGAAAATCTTCTCATCCCTCCACATCGATTCGAGCGGGAAATTCAAGCCTAACTAGGAAGGACCTTACATCATCCGAGAGGTGTTCACGGGATATGCTATCCGCCTTGCCACCATGGACGGAGATCACTTTCCTGAGCCCATCAACGCTGGATATGCCCGACGATTCCATTCCTAAGCCTCCGCGGCAAGGTAAGTATTGACAAAAATGGATACGTGACTACTTAAGGATACTTTAAAAAGAGGCCATCGTTTCAAAGCCCAGTAGCCAAAAAGCGTCCCTGAATACTCATACCCCTTGCTACACCAGTTGAGTCGTTAGCCTTTCTTTCATCAACCCTTCCCAAACAAAAAAATGTGTGTATATACCAAACAAAAAAAAAATGAAAAAGAGTTACCATTGAAATCCAAAAAAATTAGAAAAGCAAAATCCCAAAAAGAGGATGTCTGGAAAAAAGAAGCAAAAAGAATAAAAAAAATAGAAAGGAAATAGTGGGGCATGTACAGTCAAAACCCCCAAGGAAGAAGTGTATTATGGCAGTCAGAACCCAATCAAGGAAATCTTTTTGAAAAACCAAGAATACATTCAAAATTTCTAACCTATCCCATGGCCACGATACATTCTAAGTAAAAGCCCTCTTTAAGGCCTACGAGTAGTCACAGTATCCCTTGAGTTAGCGCAAGCCAAGCTGAGAGACAACAAAGAATTCCATCTAGCCGACTATGACGGAATCAACGTCCAAGTCGTGCCCTTTGATAAGTGAAAAGAAAATAAAATATAAATATACAAGCTGAAATTAAAGGGGACGTGGTGAAAACCCGAAAGGGTGCCATAGGTAAAAATAGCGATCTTGTGCAGACCAGGTGAAAACTTGAAAAGGCGCTTAGGGTAAAAATGGAAACCCATGAACGTAGTGAAAACCCGAGAGCGCACTACGGGTAAAAAGAGGAAAACAACGGGCACGACGGAAACCCACCTTGGGGGTTGTGAGTAAGAAAGTTGAAAAGGAGAAATGAAAAAGAAAATAATAAGATCCCCTTAGTTCCCCTCCCGCATTACCCGATTCTCGATGGGGCCGCACATGTTAGCTCAAATCCGGGCCCCAACCAAGAATGTTTTTGTAACTACATCGTCAAACGTATGGCCCAAGGTAAGGAGAAAAAGGTCGATTTGATCCAAAGGAATAAATGTTCCGGCCCCTTTTCGTAAAAGATAATAGACTTTCTTTTCTGTGCCCATACTATGCACCACCACAGGGCAAGGAGCTCCTTTTTGCAAAAGATAATAGACTTTCTTTTTTGTGCCCATACTATGCACTTTTCATCTCAAAAGAGGTTCATCAATCAAAGAAAGGAGAAATAACACTATTTTGTAAGATAATAGATTTCCCTTTCTCATGTAGAAACCTATATATAGCGGACACCACATCCTAAAAAAATAATATGTGAGATGTCTAGCTTCTTTCTTTCTTCCCAAAAGTGCAAAAACAACAAAAACATAAAGAAAATATGTATACTAAAAAGATGTATCTAATTAGGGGTTTCTTACGCCCCTTTCTATGGTTTTGATCTATACAAAAAGTATGTGCAAGAGGGAATCAACGACCAAACTTGTGCTTTAGGGCACCGATCTTTGCACATAAAGCATCCTCCTGTACATCTCGCTCCATTCATCCAGCGGCCATGAAGACTCCTATACTGCTTCCGAGAAGCATCAGTAGCACCAAGAGCATCACTCAACGACCCTTTCAGACGAGGGACCTCACACTCAGCTACATCGGCTCTAGCTTCTGCCACCTCTGCTCTAACCGTCTGTTTCTATAAATTCTCATGCAGGATTCGCTTCTCATCCATCAGTAGCTCAATATGACGTCGAAGCATTGACTCCTTCCTTGGCCCGTATCACTACTCTCAGTCTGATCCAAATGATCAACAACAGACTTCTCAGATAGTAGGCAAGCCTGGTACTCTGGGGAGGACAGAACCAAATTTCCTTGCTCTAAATTACACATGAGCATCGACTGACGCGTCTCCTAGAGAGCAGCTATCCTATCCATGTCCCCAGAGGACCCCTGAGAAAATATGAAATCACAGAGAGGAGGTTTTGCCACATAGGACACCTACTGAGAATAACCAAACTGGTGCAACACCCGAAATGGGAAGTAATAAGTGCTATCGGTCAAACCAAGGAGAGTGATGCTCTTGTAATCTCTGGAGCGGACCAACGGAAAGGTCCAATCTAACCAAGGAAGCCTCCACACCAACTCGGCTTTGGCTAGCCAAAGCTTCAAACCCTTCATGTCTCCCAGTTGAAGCATATGGCATCTGCCCAGAAAGCAATGAGTCACCTCACCACGAGCAATATAAAAATGAGGCACGGGTACCAAAATGGCAAGGTGCTCCCCTAAGCAAACCTGGAATAGAAGCAGGCATCCCCTAAGGCACACCACCTTGCCCAAGGCAAAAGCATCGAGGCAACGATAAAGCTCCATCAGGATCAAATGCATTACAGAGTGGCCTCCCTCTAATTTTGTCAAGACATCATAGAGTGCAAGCGAGAAATTTTCTCCCCCAGTGAAGAAAAGAACCTTAGAGATGAGACCAAGAGCAAAACCCTTCATGTTGTAAACATTTCTAACTGGCAATTTTCACAGGCTCTCATCACCAAAAAGTTATCTAAGGAATTTCACTGAATACCTGATGGGCCCTCCAATGAGACTTTTTCCATAATCAAATTTCTTCAAACCCAAAGTCCTGTGGACGGCTTTAGCATAACCCGACTTCGGCATTACTCTCGCAAGACCTCTATGCAGCTTCAAACTCGACATGCTAGAGAGTTCTTCAACAGTGGGAGATAACTCATGGTTCCTAAAATGAAAGACATGGGTATCCACTTCCCAAAAAGAGGCCGCCACATGAAGAAGGGCCCATAGTGGAGGAATGTCAAGAAAAGAAGAGAGGCGGACCAACCCAAGCCCATTCAAACCCACGAGCTCGCTCTCATTCAAACTCTCTAACCACTTCTTTAGGAAACAGGGCCCCATGCCCAAGGAGGGAAGTATAGTGGTCCTGGGTCCCCCATGAGAGACGGGGTTGGAAAGTGGGTCCATTGACATACAAAGATGTTCCCAAGGATACAAATTCAATATAGGATGATGGACCCACCCTTGAGAAAGCAAGGAGAAAAGCAGCAGTAAAAAGTACCAAACCTAAGTCAAAAGAGAAGGAAGAGAGTGCATTCTCGAGCTTAAAAAGCCCGAATTTCCTCAGGAAGCACTTGGCGTGTGTATTGCACACGCTAGAGCATTTTCCCCCAGGTTGGGCTTGGCGCAAGTAATACACACACCCAGCTCTATTTACTCCAGATTTGACCTAGCGCATGTATTACACGTGCCAAGCCATTTTTTCCCCTAGAGCTGTCTGGCGCAAGTAACATAGGTTCCAGACCATTGGCCCCCCCACAAGAAAATATGAGGGTTGGGGAGGGAGTTTACGCTGATCCCCTGGACAGCTTACCTGCGTTTAGTGCCTTTACCTAAAAGAGCACATTAAATCACATATGGAGGTGAATTTTGTTGGTCACATCTAACTTATATAAATCTTTGTGTAGGAAAGATCCAAACAGGCATGGAAATGAGGGCCAAGTGTTAACAAAGTATGTGGCCCCAGAGGCCATTCTTTCTAAAAAAAATCAAGCCCATCCTGCAAGCAATCCGATACACTACAACAAGCAAAAGGGAGATAGAATATGCAAAGGGAACTAATATTCATTTGGAAAAAGCTAAAAAAACCATCTGAAAATAATAACAGTGTCATATCATCCATTACATATTTCCAAAATCCAAAAATAAAATGTGTCCCAGAAAGTCTCAAAGTTAGAAAATCCAAAAATAAAGCCCAATCCTTATTGGCGCCCTTGGACTTCTTGCGCCTGTGCGAAGAGCTGTGATATGTCTAGGCATCTCCCACTCTGGCCCACGCCTGAGAAAGTCGGCTAAGCAGGGAACGCGACTCCTTTTCACGAGCACGCTGTAAGTCATGCCCAAAGTCATCAATCAAGATCAATCAAAATATAAAGAGAGTAAGGCAATGACCAGAATCAGTCAATATGATACTCACCACTTCCACATCCTGAAGACCGGCTATATTATGGTAGTACTCACCCTGGTTCACAGCCGACTCATAGCTCTGCACACAAAAGAGAGAGAGACAACAAGTACAGGAGCCATAAGCGCTAACACTTGCATTTTCCTGAGAAACAAGCATGCAGAAAGAAAAAAACTTGCTAACCTTAGGAACCGATTCAGGAGGGGGGATCCAGATCGCTTTAGCATATATGCGAGCCCGCTCCTCTACGACCGTACATAAACTCAAAAGAAAGGCATCGCCAAGGTGTCTAAAAGTCCCCTGAACCTCAACACTCGAACTACCAGAGGCACTCATACCAGAGGGGCTTGAGGGACCAGCTCCCGTAGCCTCTGCAGTACCCGTCGCTGCCTCATCATCATCATCAGAATCACCTCCCTGGTCAAATTATGAAAAGGAGTAGAGTTTCAGTCCGTAGAAGCAAAAACTGAATCAGAACCACTAAAAATTTGCCTAAGGAAAAGGAGAACCACCTGAGATCATGGACCGCTAAAGGCAAAGAAATTAGCACTAGGTACGAAACGAGGAAGAATGGATTGGTAGGGCAAGGACTCATATCATAGCTGGTACCCCCTGGGCATGAGGAGATCATTAACAGGGACCCCATGATGAAGAAACCAAGTAAAGAGCTCCTCAACAGTACCCCCAGGAGCCATAACATCCGTAGGAGGAGCCTGTGGCACGGCAAAGTGGTCTCGATACTGGTGGACCACTCACTCTCCCAGGTAGTAGGACCTAGCCCAATCCCTGTAAAAGAAAATGATGCGACAGTCAATGAAGAAGCAGCACAGATCCATGGCGGCTCTATCCCAAAAGGGAGAGCCGACATAAGGGTCATAGATGGCATGCCCAGGCAGAAAGGTGTCTCATCAACCAAATGTGCAGTATAATAAAAGGGGAAGCCCCGAGAAGGAAGAAAGAGAAATAGTCATACCTGCTCTGAGATCAGCAAGTCAAACTAAACCTCAGGCCCATCTCCAAGTGCTTCATACTAACGTCCCTGCGATGATACCTATTCCAGTTACTCATGAATGGATATGTGCATATGTCAGAATGCAGGAGGGGGTGGCCAGGCTGGAAGTGCAGATAGCCCCAAATCTGAAAAGAATAGTATACAGAAAGGATGTGTCAGAAATAGGATGGGTGACTAATCATTAAATCAAGGGAGGTAAAAAGGGGTTAGTGGTTACCTCAATCGCCGACCAAAAGCCAACAATAGAAACTGAGTTCCCCAATGAGACTCAGGCTAGGCTAGACATCAGAATGACATATCCAACCCCACCCAGTCGTATTTGTGCACATCATCCTAGTTTCCCATAACACTAAGCAGGGACAATGAGAGTCGGCCATCACTGGCATTTGAGAAGAGGGTCTTGCCCAACAGGAAAAGGAGTGAAATGCGAGCCAACATCACTGCACGCTTTTGCCTAATGACAATATATGCATCTGGCTACCCTAGATCCACCAACTCGTTCCCCTCAAATAGGTCGGACAACCATGACATCTTAACCTTGAAACCGTGTAGATTTTTTGAGGTGAGGTAATCTCCGATCAGTTGAACTATCTCATCTCGACTAGGTACGCGAAGATTGGCCACCGGTAGCCCTCCTATCCAAATCCCCGTAATCATTGACCAATCGACGGGGGTAAGAGTCATCTCTGCCATGGCCATATGAAATGTCATTGTCTCAGGACAGAAGTGCTCAATCAAGGCCTTCAGATAGGCCGCATCGACCCTCATGGCAGGGCACGAGAGGAAATCCTCGAAACCAGCTTGGGCAAGAAGAAGCCTCATGATCGGAGGGAGGTACAGGTAAAAGTGCTGAGGTCCAACCAACCTCCTCGAAACGTGAAAGAGGGTAAGTCCTGCATCAAAATAAAGAGGTGTCAAATGCTGAAGATATAACAAGCTCACATAAAAGAATAAAGCTTATTTCGTTACCTTGCCGGCGATACCAAAGTTGGAGACATGAACGTACTATTGATGAAGGAGATCGGTACAAGCGGCCTCGCCCTGCATTTCATACCAGGGACGGGAGGAGCGTTGCACTATAAAAACTTGTTCCCCCCAGGGATCGTAAGCCACTTCCGACCCATCTTCTTGCTCCTGCCCCTCCTCCTACACGTGCTCCTCATCGCTCGACATTCTGAGACCGATACAAGTAATAGAATCAAGATATATCAGTAGCAAGAAATTATTTGCTAACAAGCTAACAGGGAGGTAAGTAGGCCCCTTTTCTTTTTCATCAATCCTAATCTCCATCATCATTTTCAAAAATATCATCATCAAATCATCCACATTGTCAAAGAAAAAGAGAGAACAAAAAAATAAAAAAAAACCACCCATCATCTTTAAAAAAATATCATCAAATCACCCACATTTTCAAAAAAAAAGAGAGAACAAAAAAGTAAAAAATCACCCATTATCACCCACATTTTCAAAAAAAAAATCACCCACATTTCAAAAAAGTCACCCATATCCCAAAACAAAAAAAGAAGAAAAAACAAAACTCTTTATGTGCATGCATAAAAAAAAAAAGAAGAAGAAAAAGAAGAAAAGAAAATTTTTATGTGCCCAAACCTAGATCCAAGGAAAAAGAAAAAAAAGAAATGCCCTAATCAAAAAATAACTCAAGAAAAAAAATAGGGCATCATTCGAGCGGATTTACATGAAATAAAATCAAACCAAGCCTTGAATAGCCATGCTTACAAGAGAAATCATCCATATGTCATCTAAAGAAGCAAATAATCATAACCACATTGCAAAAGAATTCAAGAAAGATCAAATAAAATGGGATTAAACAATTATTACCTTCAAGAAAAGGGTTCTTTGATCCGACATAGAGCGGGTGTTTAATCGGCATGAGCATGCACTGGCAATGAAGTGCGATTCAAATCGATCCAAGGGAGCCCTAGGAAAAGGTCTCGTTTTACTTTAGGAAAGGGGGGAGAGAAATGTTTTTGAAATAATGTCCTTTTGGCTCGCACTCGGGTGTTTAAAACACCTCCCCTTGGGCTTGGCACTTGTATTAAACATGCCAAGCTATTTTTTGGCCCAATTTGGTCTGGTGTGTGTAATACACGCGCCAAACCATTGCTCGCTAAGATTTGGCTTGGTGCGTGTATTAAACATGTCGAGCCTGGCCCCACTTTTGGCTCTATTGTGCAGATGACAGGTCGATCTCCATTTGATTTGTCTGGGAGGCTGTGCTAGAATAAGTGGTTCAGGATCAATAAGCATCCCGAGCACACATGAAATAATAGTAAAAAAGTCCAAAAAAATTCACATAAAAAAGTATAAAAAAATTCCACATGAAATAATAGAAAAAAATTCACATAAAACGTCCAAAAATTCCACATAAAATGATAGAAAATTTTTCATTAAATAACAAAAATAATCTAGAAAAATAATGTATTTAAAAAAAAGCGGCATGCACTCCCAAAAAGGATTGGGACATCAATTCGCTCCGCTCGGGTATTCATGCTCAATCAATTTCGAGACCGATGGGTTCGCCCAAAGACCTCAAACCCTGCTTCATGCAGGGGCACCCATGGCCAGTCAAATGGGGCAATCAATGCCTCATGGGATTGGACATAAACTGTGGACCTTCGCGTATCTGCTTTGTGCCTATCTTTGAGTATGGGTCGATCACCCTCTCACTTACGAAGTTGTTTTATTCAGAATGAAACTTGAACATCAATCATCTTCAACCATCTCAACAAGTGAACATTTGTCCCAGCATATTGGGCTTTCGTAACTCGCTCCACCTCAGTTATGCCCAATAATATCGCTAAGCGCTTGGGGACCGATAACCTTGAGAAACAGACTTTTTCCCGATATACAGGGCTTTCATTTACTCACCATGTTACCCACCTGATGTTTGAGGTTCATTTTTGAATACAGTGGACCAGTCAATAATGCATTGAGCCTCTTCAGATGTCTCTTGTCTTTGGCATTCGATCATTAGTGATCGGGTACCAAAGAGGTGCATCTATAGACACCCAAATTTGGCCCAAGGCCTGATCAAAACATACTTCGAGAGAGGCACACCCTCAGCTTTCGATAGCTTCTCCCTTACCCTTAGGAATCTTCCAAAATCCCTAGGAACTTGCCCAAAACCCTTAGGAATCTTCCCAAACCCTTAGGAACTTGCCCATACCCTTAGGAATTACCCCTGACCTCTCTTGACCCACAGTTAACCCTCCCGAGCAATGGTTAGAGAGAGATGAACCAGGGCTGGTAGGGACCTCTACTGTGACTAACTCTTATATCATTAAAAAGTAGAGATTCTAAGCTTTCCAACAAGCTAAGAATCACCTCATTCCGAGTTGTACGTCAAAAGTTACGGCGACTCGAGTAGTGCCCAGGAGTTACACTTGGATGGGGCATATATGGCACATGACTTACATGCGCCAAGCCATTTTTTTCAAAAAATGGCTTGGCGCATCTAATACACATGCCAAGTATAGGTGGGACCCACCTTGGGCTCTGAACTTCCAGACACTATAGCTATGCTTGGCGTGTGTAATACATGAGCCAGGCTTAGCTATAGTAACCATGGTTTTTTGCTCGAAATCCAATTTTAGGGTTTGACTTGTTAACCATCTCAATGTTTAGGATGGGTTTCATTAGGACTATTACACCCCTGATAACCCTATTTGCAACCCTTTAGTCATTTGAAACCTTACCCTATCATCCACCATTGAAGCTCATTGCCCACATTTCCAAGCTCTCAAAATCCTAGGAAACCTTAGATTAGGAGATTACCTAATTGTTAATCCTAATTAGCACTTAAGCACCCTCCTAACCTCCCTTTTTCCTATAAATAGAGAGGCACCCCTCCCTTTACAAAGGCTTGAAAAATTTTTAAAGAGAGAAAAAGATTAAGAGAGAAGCTTTTCCTCCCTTTGGTGCACCCATTCCATACTAATTCTAGAATTCAAAAGCCCCCCTTGGACTCCATCTTCCACTAAAAAACCTTGAGTTAGGAGAGAGCCACCCCCTAGCCTTCTTCCTCTATCCCTTAGCTATCAAGCCTTAGAGGTTAGAACCCATTCTCCAACCATTCAAGCTATTAGAAGCTCATCAAGTGCACCTACACGAAGGTCCACACGCGTGCTACAAGGGCCCTAGAGCTCCGGCTCTCCCCTCTATTCCCCTACCTTCTTAGCTTTTGCTCCACCCTTAAATTTGTGTCATTATGCCGTCAAAATCTCGATAGTGGTGGAGGGGCACAAATAGGGTCAAGGTGCCTTGGGCAAGAGGAAGTGCTCTTTTCTTTCTTATTTTTCTAATTTATTTTGGCCACAAGTAGAGACCGCTTTTAAGCTGGTTGGTCAGGTGCCTTACACCTTCTCGATCAATAATCGAAGCCCCTACCCAAGAGCTTTGACGTAGATCGGTGAATCAGAGTCATATTTGGCACTTCAGTGCATTTAATATTGATTTGAGGTTTCCCAGGACACCAAAAACTCCGGGTGGCAACTTTATATTTTTTTCGCGAGTGCGCATCATCACGACGGGACTGTCAAAAATCCCACCATTGCACATAACCATCATCTCCGACAAGAGGATCTCCATTGGTTCAACCATTGCCACGTTGTTGTGGTCGAAAATCGAAGTATTGAACGGATAAGAAGCTTTCACGTCAATTTCCTTCAACGCCGATCGTAGAATCTACATGCCTGATCAAAAGAGGTATGCATGGTCACGCGATTGTATGGACTTAGATTTCTAGGAATTAGACTTTGACTTATGGATCTTTGGATCGCATGCAAAGAGTCCGTTGATCGAACATGTGAAAAGCGCGAATGCCGATCCGTCCAAAAAATTGATCGTGGAAATCATTGCATGAGTAAGATCTGGAGCCAATATTATCACTCTATATAGATTAGAATTCATGTGATCTAAGGCCTTGTACAACAAATTTTGGAAAATATTTGAATTTAAATGAATTTCGAAAAAAATTTGAAACTGTTAAAATCGCTCACGCGAATTCAGATTCACTCACACGATTTTTCTTCAGAATGCACTAAAATAATGCTTGAGAAAATTGCTTGTGTGATTTTACTCCATTTTACAGGCAAAATTTCTTGGGTAAATTTCGCTCGTGTGAATTTTGAGGTGCCACAGGGAAAGTGACAAACTTTCTCGCGCGATTTTGTCAGTTTCTGTTTGCCTTAGTCTTCTAGGAAAAGACTTAAGAGGATTTCAACACCGCTTAGTACCAAGGTCATTGACACTTAGCTATGTGTCTATTGTGTTATAGGGTAAGGAGTGGAGGTCATTGTTAGAGATCTTCACTTCGTTTTTGTCTTCGTATCGCCGAATAGTTTGACATTAAGGTAGGGAAATTCAATACTCATTTACATTTGATTGAACTCTGCATAGAACTTTGACCGAACTGCCTTGACATAATTGAATGAATGCTTTGAATTTTTGTTTTGAATATGACTTCTTTAAAACATCGAATCTTTGGAACTCTGCAATCGAATATGCATTTGACCTATGAATTCTAAATCCGAATTCTAACATCTGAACTCTAGAATTTTAGAAATTGAATATCGAAATCATCGAATCCCAAAACTTGAAATGGGATAAAACTTAGCTATAAATTGACACTTTAGTATGAATTAAAACTGTATGTTGATTTAAGGTTTCATTGATCGAATCCTCTAAACATCGACCGATACGGCGGGATATCCATATACATTGACCGGTACAGTGGGATATCTGTACAGATTGAAATTGTTAATTGAACCACGAGGTGTTAAGGGGATTCCCATCTGTAACTCTTCGGCTCTCGATGTTATATTTACTCGGGAGAATAGTTAAGTTATGTCTTAAGTCATGCATTAAATCATAAAACTGCATTAAATTGTTCATTGTAATGATAATGCTTTGAAATTTCCCTTTGATATCGAAAATCTCTGGATTTTATTGGATATGAAATGAAATTCTATTTTGAATATGGAATTTGCATTGAATTATGTCATTGAATCTTTGTCATCAAATCTGTCATTGACTCTATATTCTAGTTTGGCTAAAATGTACATTGGCATTGATTTTTCTACTGAGCTTAGACTATTAGCTCACCTCGACTATACGTCCAGGGTATAGTGACAGATCAGGACCCAGAGTAAGAGGACGACCCAGACTACGTACCAAAAGATGAAGATCTTCCTCCTGAGGATTTTTATCCTTAGACTGTGTTGCAAATTTGGTATAGTTTGATTTGTGGATTTTATACATACACAATCTTTTTATACAAATGATATTACCACTGTTGAGGTGACGGTCGACCATCACCAGTGGCTCAGTTTGTATTTTGGTTCCATGTATAGAATGTATAGAATCTGTGAATGCCATGTGGTAGTTATCTAGCATTTGCATACACATTACTTGAATATCTTTAGTGGATGGATGTACCGAACACCCGAATGGTTTGGCCTTCCTAGAATTTTGCTTTGAAAAATCGGGTCGATACTATTAGCATCAGAAGGTATGCATTGGATGGTCTAGCTTTCCTAGAATTCCGCTCTAGAAAGTCAGGCTGTCATAGTTAACATCAGAGAGCTCACTTGTGATCTAGTGAATCGAGATCTCCTGTTATCCATGAGTGAAAATTCTGGATCATCACAGTTGGTATCAAAGCATCCGAATCAGAATGTTCAATGTGGACCTTGAATATCGGATCCACGATCCGGTCTTTCTTGAGATCCGTGTGGGGAAAAATCGGGCTGTGACTGAAATTGTCAGCATCGATATCTTCCGATATCGATCACCATAGATGTTGCATGCATGAGTTTAAAAGGTAAGATGCATGATTTGATAATGTAGAAATAGTTTAGTTTCGATTCAGATATGATTTGGGATTTGCATGCAAGGATGTTGGGATATATTTAGAAATTTAGGGAAGAAGATCGAGTTCTGAAAAGTGCAAAATCTCACAGAATCGCTTGAGTGAATTGGAATCCGCTCGAGCGAGGTACCTTCATAAACAAAGAAGAAGGCCTTAGGAAAATTCGCTCTAGCGAATTTTTCCCATAAATCAAGCCTAATTTTTCAGGTCAAACTCGCTCGAGCGAGTTTGAGTGTGCCACAGGGAATTTATCAAATTCGCTTGAGCGAATTGCTCTGTTTTAGCTTCCTCAGTCCTTTCTTTGGAAAAGCTTAAAGAAGCTTCAGTTATTCAATCCCTTTATCATTGCCACGTAGTTTATGTTCTTAATGTGATGTAGATTGAGATCCGGGAACCTTCAATAGGAACCATTGCATTTTGTACGACATCGAAATTAAGGTAGAGAAATTCAATACTCGATTTCATTTTTGACTTGACCCATAGATCTTAATGATAGAAATGAACTGATGATCATCAAAATTGAAATAGAATTTGTTAAACCTTATTGCACTACATATTTCAATTCACTGGATTATTGAATTGCATTGAATTTTTTGAATTATTGAACTTCTTGAACTTTGAACTTTGTATGTGAATATGAACATCAAACTGTGAACTTTCAATACGAATATGAATCTTGAATTTGAACTTTGAATAAGACTCTGTATTCAGTTGGGGGAGAGGAGTAGAGGCCCCGGGGTCATGACCTTGTTTCCGCCTATGGAATACTCTGTTCCCACTAATGGGATGCTTTAGTCCCAATTGAGTATTGAATATGCTATGAATCTAAATTTTGACTTTGAACTGGAATCCGAATCTAAAATCTGAATCCTCTGAATTTTGAGATTGAATTTGAATTTCAAAGTAGTAAAGAAGATGTAAGACTCTGCAATCAAGTGGGGGGAAAGGAGTAGAGGCTCCAGAGAGGGGTAGAGGCCTCGAGGTTATGACCTTTTTCCGCTTAATGGAATGCTCTGTTTCCGCTTATGGAATGCTTTTGTCTCACATTGATTGCAAACTCCTTTTAACCCTACACCATAAGTGAGACCGTCCCCTTCCTGACATGACACGTTTTAGATTTTATGATTTCAAACTTTATATTTTGAATTCTCTATTTGATATAAGAAAATTATTTTTGAATTTTTTCATCGAATTATGTTTTGATAGGAAAATGTCCCTTTGAATCTCAGTCATTGAAATCTATGCACTGTTTTGATGAAATGAAAAGAGTATTGAGGTTTTCTCTACTGAGCTGAAACTCTTAGCTCATCCTGACATTTATGTCACAGGTTCATATCTTGATCAAGATCCTGGACTAGAGGAGGATCCTGACTACGTACCAGAGGCAGAAGAGGAACTTTCACCTGAGGAATTCTTTCCTTAGACAAGCTTGAGATAATCTCTGACCCGGTACAATGTAATTAGAATACTTGAATCTGAATTTTGTATAGTTTTGTATCTACCACTATTTAGGTGATGGCCGACCATCACCGGTGGTTATTGTGGTTTAGTTTAGTTTGCATAATAATTGAATCTTATTAATGCCATATGATATCTGCTTTGATTTCTCTATGTAGGTGTGATATGTTAAGCACCCGATGATCAGAGTTTCCCTAGATTTCGCATGGGGAGAGTCAGGCCGTCACATTGGGTACATATCAGAAACCATCGAACGATCAAGTTTTTTTTCCAGGATTCCATGTGGGGAAAAATCGGATTGCCACATGATGACTCGGGTTTTCCCAGAGTTCTGTGGGGGAAAATTGGGGATGTCACATTAATAATATTTAATAAATAACACCAAAGTTGAAAAGTAATGAATAATAATAAAAACAGCAATAATTAATGATAATAATTAATAATTAAAAATAATAAAGATAATTAATAATAATAAAATGATAATAATAATAATAATATTTATAATAATGATAAACAATAAAGATAATAAAATCATTAACAATAATAAAGACCATAATAACAAATAATAATATATATAATTGACAATAATAATAGTAACAATAACAATAACTAAAAAAATGATAATAATAAAGAAAAATAAAAATAAAAAAATAAATATACAACAACAACAATAATAATAACAATAAACATAATAATAATGATAATAACAAATAATAAAGACCAGGAAATAATAATGATGATGAGAACAATAGAACAGAGACGACAATATTAAAAACAATAACAATAATGATAAACGATAACAAACAACGCATGGAGAATAAATAACCTAGGAACTATGTGACAAAGATAGCATAAAAACATGACAATGGAATAATTAATATAATCTATAATGACTACGATAAAAATAAAAGAATAATACAATGATAACTATAGCAATAAGAGTCTACGATAAGCATGCAAAATATGAGAAGGATAATGCAAAGTAGTAAAATAAACATGACCTAGGACTAGATACAATCATGATGCATGAATGCTCACACAAGCTATCACTATATACAAGTTCTGCGTAAGTAAAAGGGGTTTCATATCCTCGATTATCTACATTATAACCTAAATGCCAAAAAATATAAAGGAGACTCATGTTTCAAAATACCTACTTGTCCCCTTGCGAAGGCGTCCTCCAATGGGATGCGCATCGGATGCGAACTCGACACGAAGCAACATCAGTAGCACCGCCATCCACACCAGCATCCCCCTCAGCCGCGAAAGCTCACTCTCCATCTACCCGCAGTGGCAAGCATGTCTGTCGTCAAGTCATCTGCAAATGTAGTGAGCCCCAAGTCTGAAGCGGTCCCATAAAGTCGATCACTATCCTCAGACTCTATCTCAAAGCAAAGAGCTCAAAAAACGGGAAAAGACGTAGGAAACGGCGGTTGAAACGGATGAGCGAGTCGCAAGATATCGTACAGACACAAAAATTCGAACACTAGGAAAACAAGAACTCTTAGAGATCAGAAAAAGTCAGAGCAACATGAAGAAAATGAGAAAACCTTTGGTATTGATAGACCACAGGTCAATTATGAGCATGGGCCACTGCGCATATTTGGATTGTGCGCACGTGTACCTGTGCACATTTCTAATTATGCACAGCTCCATGTGTGCATAATCAAATCACCGTTGGGTAAAATAAGTGACATTTTGATTATGCGCAGTGGAGGTTGCGC
Organism: Chloranthus sessilifolius; assembly: GCA_021018995.1. Taxonomy (NCBI): domain Eukaryota; kingdom Viridiplantae; phylum Streptophyta; class Magnoliopsida; order Chloranthales; family Chloranthaceae; genus Chloranthus; species Chloranthus sessilifolius. The sequence goes on along the minus strand of CM037594.1, from coordinate 85,013,631 downwards.
ATAATTCGCATAATTCGAATTCTACACGGCCGCCTCGGTGCATAATTCCAAACGTCACCCGAACAATTAACTTTGGTGTCCGACCCATGTTTTGATTATGCGCAGGTCGGCTGGCACCTAATTGATTATACGCACAGCCATTTCCGTATAATTCATTAATTTATTTTCTCTTCCGAAAACTAGCAATAGTAAAGGACAAAAAATTGATTTAAAAAATGCCTAATAAATCAAATAAATAGACAACATATAATTACATATATAACAATAAATAATAATAAATAAATAGTGAATGAATACTAATAAATAACAAACAAACATTGTTAAATACATAATAACGAACACTAACAAATAAATAATAATAAATACAAATAAATAAAGAAAAATAAATTATAATAAACACTAATTAAGAAAAATAAGTGAATGAGAATAAGTACTAATAAATAAATAATAAATACCAATGAATACCAATAAATACAAATAAATATAAAAATAAATATGCATAATTAACCCGAAAAATGCAAATAATTAACCCAAAAATTAAAGACAATTAACCCAAAAATTAATAATAAAACAACTAGGTAAAAATTCCCAAAAAATCATGAATAATCCACGATATTCAAAACAAATACACACAACACTTATTAGCAAACTAAAAATAAGTAGAAACCTAGCAAGCCAAACAAAACCTAAAATAAAATAAATAATAAAATAAAAGAGTCATTAATATATGGAAAACTTTTTACAACTATCATCTGAGGCATACCTCCTGAATATACAACCCAAAACGAAAACATATATACAACCCAAAATGAAAACCTGAAACCTAACCAAAGGTTCATAATAATACTAAAAAGCTCCAAGAGAATGGCCCAATCAGAAAATACAGAAAAGGAGAAAAAATAATAGATGGCCCACCACGCCTGTTGAGCACTGAAAAATACCACTTTTCACCTCTTAACCTAGCCTTTGATAGACCCTTGAGCCATTTAATAATAGTTTTTAAGTGTTTTGTGTAGATAATAGCAAAATAAGAGCTTAATGGTGCAATCCTGCATTTTAGACCAAGAAGAGAGAATTCAGATCCAAATCTGTGGAGCTAATCGAAAATCAGAGAATGCACCATGGTGGCACACACCATGGTGACCGTAAGGAATGCCAAAGTGGACCCCACAAGTCCAAAGGATGAAAGGTTGGTGAATCCAAAGAGAGGAGGTTGCTACCGTAGGTTATGCATAGCAGTAAAGAGCCATAGAGCTGCTTGGCAAAGCTGTTGCGAGGTTCAATTTACTAAGATGATGCCCCGCGCAGCTGGTGCGAGGTTCAAACCCACAACAGTATAGCTGGTCACGCGGTTCTCGCAAGGATGTAGGCTTCAGAAGGCACGTCGCGCAGCTCTCGTACACTCTAGAAGCAGATCCCCCATGCTTCATTTCATCTATGCAAGCTATGAGCAACCCATGCGATGTGGTGCACTTACACCTCGCGAGCCTTAAAGCTTCAAATCCATCCTTGCGAGTAGCCTTAAAGTTGCACACATTGCAACTTTGCGAGCTGCAGAAGGCCATAAATTAGCCACCCGAGAACCTAGAGACATCATAGCGAAAGCATACCTGGAGCATTCCATCCATGCGAGATGCTATACGGAGCCTCGTGAGCTCCCTCCAGCAACAAATCCAACCTCGCGACAGCCTAGCGAGAGGCCAATATGCCCAATTCAGCCGTGTGAAGCTCAGGATTCCCACTTCTTAGTCCATGCACAGGGACTGTTTGGGTATTTCCCCACTTCTACGGCACACCTCCCGAGGCCCTAATCTATTCCCACACATCTCGAGGCAATCCAAGGGCCATAGTGAAGCCACAAAATCAACTCCAAAGCATTCTCAATTCTGATTAGCTAATGCACATTAGGGTTTCAAGGGTTGCATATATAAGGGACTGTTATCTACATTTGTAAGGGAGCCAGGATTAGCCTGGTTCACTTAGGCTTTTAAATCCAGGAATAGCCTAAGATCTGAGCCAGGATTAGCTTGGTTCACTTAGGGTTTTAAATTTAGGAATAGTCTGAGAGCTGAGCTAGGGTTTCCTGTGCTCACCTAGGGTTTAGTTTCCTTTTCCTTTTTCCATTTTCTTCTTTCTTAGCCCAACATTTGCTAGCTAAGTTCTATGTAACAGTTAGTTTATTGTCAGTTTTGTAATGGGTTTACTTGAAATAGAGGGAGCTATTTTGGGGTTTGCATAGGCTGCTGCCTTGAGGACATCTCATTGTAAGTATTGGTTTAATCAATGAATGTCTATTTTAATGTTTATTTAATCTGTTATTTTTTCAATTTGCCTATAGTTTTATTCAATCTATGCCATGCATTTAGGACTTGAGCTGATTTGAAATACCCATGGAAGCTTGAGCTTGTAGCCCTGCAACCATGGTGGTAGCAAGAGTTTACATATTTTGTCTCATCATCTGTGGGTAAGGCAGCCCCTGTGGATAGCCTGTGATCATTTGAGTGGACAGACTATAGCCCTAGGGCAGGTCTTGGTAACAGATTTGAGATGGATTCTTTTTATCTACACTTGAGCTTGTAGCCTAGTGAGAGATTGTGCAGATCCAAACCTACTCTGTTTTGCATCACCATTATTAGTGTGTAGATCTGGGTTGTTGTAGTGATTGCAGACTTGTGAACTGGGTCATTGCAGGCCTTTTATAGCAATGACCAATTGAGCTTAAGTCCTCATTCAGCCTGGAATTTCTCGTGGCTTCCACCCGATTTTCCAGATCTGTTTGCCCCTATGAATGCATGAGCTTGTAGCCTTGCAAAAATAGTGTCTGTAATGGTATTCCTGCCCCGAAATAATTCATTGGTTGGAGGAAATCTATTGGATAGTTTGTGACCATTGAAGTGAACAGATTATAGCCTTAAGATCAATCCATTCCTTTGGGTGAGGTTAGCTTTCTGACTTAATCAATGGGATTTGACAAACTCTATTGGATAGTCTGTAACCATTTAAGTGGACAGGTTATAGCCTTAAGAGCAGTCTAAATGGCATGGATTAAGCTGGATTCTTCTACCTTGTAGATGTGCTTGTACCCATCTAAAGGATTACTACAGATTCATGCCTGTCACAGAGTTGCATAACTGATTTATCCCCAACTGTTTACTTCTCCATATTTTATCTTTATTTTATCACACACATCATCAGCCTTCTTTATCCCTTTCTTTAGCTATAGTTTATTCCTATTTTTTTTTCTTAGTCTTTAGTATAGCTTAGTGACACTTAAACACCTTTTCTTTAGAGTTGCCAGATCTGTAGCTAGATCTGGAGACTACTATACAACCCTTGTGGTTCAAATCAATACTCCCTATGGGACAAACTCTTACTTACTCAAAACTTGCTACAACAGACCCTGTATCTTGCAGGTATGTGATTTGGTTTTGTGCTGTATTCATTCCCAATTTTTTTGATTTTGTTTTGCTTCCTTTATTTTGTCTTTATCATTTTTATAATAAAAAGAAGCAGCACAAACCATTCAACAAACTTTTGGCGCTGCTGCTGGGGAGTTTTGATCTAGTATAGTAATTTGTATTTTTGTTAAGCTATATTCTTTGTAGATGTAGTGTTTCAACAAAACATTTCCATCCATTTGTAAGGCATCCGACACCCTGTTGAATAATCTAGTGGGTGCATTGAACTTGCAAGATCGGGAGTCCAACATTCTAATAAGAGGGACGTAGAAGAACAGGTAATATCAGACCACAGCAATACCGCCCTCAGACTGACGTCCTCGACCATGGTGCCACCTCTTATTAGACCAACCTCCTTGATCACAACAATATCTCACCATCGAAAATTACCTGAGGGCAAAGAACCGGCGAAACAAAAAAGAAGGGCCGAAATAACATCGAAAACAAAAGATCACAAAACACAAGAAAAATAGAGCATTCAAAAAATCAAACTCTCATAACCAAAGACGAATGAAGCATGACAGAAACAAGCAAACCCCTAGGAATTTATAGACATTGAACCACAACCACAAAAACAAAACCATAAAAATGGCATGACTCACACCAAACCGATGGATATCTAGAAGAAAGGTAATATCTCGAGCAAAAGAAGACAACTAAACACACCCAAAAAAATACAAAGAAATCATGCCAAATAGAAAACACACCTAAACCCTATAAAAAGCACATGCATTACAAATGTTTGACAAGAGCAACACCGTGACCAAAATAAATAACATCACCTAACAATAGGAGAAAACACAGCAAAAATATCGAAGTACAAATCCTACAAAGACCAAGGCAGAAACAATACACACACACTTAAACCTACCACATCTAGGAGAAAGCCAAACACATAGCAAATAAGACAATATTGAATCAAGGGGACCCCCCCATGAAACCCTCGACACAGATATGCGTCAAACAAAAGTAAATTCTAAATGTCCCAATGCGACCCAAAAATGATCATGATAAAATAAAATAAATAAAATGTAACATCCCTTATTTTTTAGGACGTTAATATGTCAATGTAGTGTTTATGTCTGACATGGTACACAGGCCACGCCTTGAATTTTAGGAGTATTTTATTTGATTAGGAGGTCTGATTTACTGTAGAGAGGGACTATGCATGTGGGCGTGTAAGTGAGCACGCGAACCGCGTGATGGCACGACTATTGGATGGACTTTAAGTTCCATTTTTAGCTTTAGATACAAACCGATACACGTGTTTTAGTGTATGTGCATAACACTAAATAAACCCCCAAAAGTATAAAACCAAGAAGCTTTAGGAATGGATCCCCAAAATCAGTGTTGTAAATCTGTGTTGTTGCACACAGGCCTAGTGTGCATGTCTGGTATGATGCACTGTGCACGTGTGCAACCTAGAGACAATTTTCTATTAAGATAAGATATTAATAAGGTATTATGATAATTAAAACAATTTGGGCCGACTATTTGAGCCGACCAGTTGGGCCGACTATTTGAGCTGATTAATTGGGCCGACTATTTTGACCAACATTGGGCCTTAATTAGAACCTTTAGATAAGTAACAATATTTACTGACTTGGGTGTGTGGGCTTCACATCAAACCAAAACTAGCGGATAAGACAAACATTTGCTTTGGTGTTATAGCTTAACATTGAAACCAGGCCCAAAAATAAAACGGTAAAAGCTTCTTGCCTTGCAAAATTTGAGAGAGTAGAGTGAGAGAGATACCTCCCAATTCTCCTCAAACCTCACGTGAAACCCAACCGGGCTATCGCGCTGCAAGCTTCGATCCTCTCGTGAAGAACGCATCATCTTCGGCACAAGAACTCCACCTTTTAGTGATTCTAATTGCTGAGAGAATATCGACCGTTAGATATCGATAGATCAAAGAGTGTGAGAGAGTAATTTCTAATGAGCATGAATCGATCGTCATAGGCACGTCGTGCACAATTTGAGGAAGCAAAGATTAGTGCGCACTAGCGAGGAGTTTCATTTTGAACTCCTTGGAGTCGGGTCACGTAGAACACCGCTTGTTGACGCCGAAACTCCTATTCTACAACAATCATCGCAAGCTTCATGTCTACGATCTAGAAAGGTAAGAGTGTATTTAATAGTGTGGATTTAGTTTAGGTTTCATTTGTGTGTGAATTTGAATGAGAAGAATAAGTTTTGATCGATTCAGATGGAAGAAAATGAAGCCCGAATGAGTTCCGTGTCTTTCAAAACCAATCGATCAATTTTAGAACTGATCGATCGAATTTGACAGAGTAGAGAAGTGAAAATTTATTGGAGAAATCGATCAATCGATTTTGGAAATCGATCGATCGATTTTGACTGAGCTTGTCGACACTGCCTGAGTATTTTAGCTGTAGCTTTTTGCTCCAAAATTTGATTGATACAACTCTTTGGGCGTTGGAAAGAGGACAACGAAATCTAAAACTTTTATGAATTAACTAACTCATGAATCAAATGTTTTGAGGGTAAAAAGTGAGCAGGAATGTGGGTCAAGTTTCAAGTTAGCACGTTTTGACTGAAGTGCATACACAACTTTGGTATTTTGGCTGTAACTCTTTACTCTGAACTTCAATTGATGCAATTATTATAGCGTTGGAAAGACGACAACAAGATCTACAACTTTTTTGAATTAACAATTTCTTAAATCCAAAGTTTTAAAGGTCAAAATTTATAGGGAAGTTGGATCAAATTCTAAGTTAGCACAAACTTGCCCATTTCTACCTTGATTTTGAGGAAACACTTAAAAATGTCTAAGTTATTAGTGATTAGAGTAAATCCTTGATGCATCATCATATGTTGTGATGCAGATTGAGGGATGGAAGCCATCGATAGGGTTTTCTTGATTTCACGCAACTTTGAGGTTAACATGGGGAAAATTTTATACAAAATTATATTTTTATTTGATTTTCCATAAATGCTTGATATGATCAGATGAAATGTGTTAAGTATGGTATTTGTGTGATTTTGAAATAGTTTTAGAATTCAATACATAATTGTATTTAAAAAATGAAATAGTTTTTCATCATTGACTAGTACTTGAACCTCATGCATTTGGAACTCCGAAAATGAACTTGAAGTAAGAAAGTGAACATAAATTTATAAGCTTTGAATCGAATAGGCACGATGGGATATCCGTGAACCTAATGTGTAAGCCACATAAGTGAATCAAACCGGCATGACGGATAACCGTGAATCGAACTGGAACGATAGTCTCTGTGAATCAAATCGCCACGGCGGGATATCCGTGAACCTAATGTGTAAGCCACGTAAGTGAATCAAACCGGCACGCCAGATAACCGTGAATCGAACTGCTATGGCAGTCCCAATGAATAAAATTGGCACGACAGATAACCGTGAATCAAACTGGTACGGCAATCTCCATGAATCAAACCGGCACAGCAGGATATCCGTGAATCAAACTGGTATGACAGTTAATCCATGAATCAGCTGGTATAACAGTTAATCCGTGAATCGAATTGGTATGACAGTTAATCTGTGAATCAAACTAGTATGACAGTTATACCCTTAAATCGAACTGACACTACGGGATATCCATGAATTGAACTATAAGTCAAGAAAAATATAATTTGGGCTGCTAGGGCAGATTATGTGTACACACAGTGGACTGCTAGGGCAGATTATGTGTGTCTGTGGACCGCTATGTGAAGATTATAACTACCCTACACACCATGGACTACTAGGGCGGATTATGGGGGTCTATGGACCACTGTGGGCAGATTATAAGTACCCTATTGGCTGCTAGGGCGGAATCGAATCGGTACGACGGTTAATCCGTGAATCTATCGACACGACGATTAAACCCGTGAATCGAATCGGCACAGCGAGATATCTGTGAATCAAACTTAGTAAACTCAAGAACTCAAGATAAGACATGTAAGAGAATGTGAATAGAATTTAGTAAATCAAGATAAGACATGTAAGAGAATGTGAAGCGCAATTAGTTTTGTTTTGAATAGAAAAGGCATTTGAAATCAGTTTAGGTTTTGATAAGAAAAGATAGTTGAAATTTGTTAAGGTTTTAAAAGAAAAAGGCACTTTGAATTCAGTTTCTATTTTGAGTATGAAAATGTCATTAGTTTTAATATGAAGATGTTTTTATCTTTGTCTTCGAATCTATGCATGACTGATGAGATGTATATTGGTATCAGTTTTCTCCACTGAGCTTAGACTATTAGATCACCCCGTTTATACGTCATAGGTCTAGCACTTATCAAGATACCAGACTTGAGGATTGAGAACTTGAGGACTTGTAAGATTACTGGGATCATAGAATTAGTACATTATGGATTTTGGTAAGTTCGGGCTTGGTATGTTCGTGTTATTATACGTGTATGGTACACCACTATTAGGTGATGGTTGGCCATTAGCGGTGGTTTGTTTTAGTTTACTGCTGAAGTTGGATATTAGAAATAGAGATTTTAATTATGTCGTGTATAATATACTTTGCTTTTCGCATGTGTGTGGATGTGCCAAGTATTTTGTATTCAGATTATGATCTATGATCTGGTGGTCTGATTTTCTCGAGTATCCATGTTAAAGAAAAAAAAAGAAAATGTGTGTCGGGAAAATTGGGCTATCACAGTTGGTATCAAAGCTTAGGCTTTAGGTCTTATGGGAGACTGAGAGCCCTAGCTATAGGTGTGGGAATAGGGTTGTAGGTCTAGAGACGTGACATTAGATTCTGTCAGGGTATTAGGCTATGAAGTTTTAAAAGTTTTGTTTGAATATAGTAACCGATTGTTAATTGAAACTTTTGTTTCATTGTAACAGATCATTATGTCTTGTAGAGTTAGACGACTGAGAGGTGGTCGAGGTGGTAGAGGATTTGTGATGGAAGTGAATGCTACCCCAGTAAGGGGAGATGATGGAAGAGATGAAAGAATGGCACAGGCCATGAAAGTCATGACCAAGGCAATGGCCCAACAGATGACCTTGATGACTGCCAATTATACAAATAATCATCAGTAGCCGCCTCCACCTCCATCAGCATTTATAGAGTTTAGGACTTTGACACCTCCTAGTTTTTATGGTCTGACTGATCTGCTTGAAGCAGAGAAATGGTTGAACCAGATGGAGAAGCTTCTTCAACGTTTGTCGTGTACTGAGGAGGAAAAAGTAAGTTGGGCTTCTTTCCAGTTTGAAGGTGAAGCCGATCCTTGGTGGAAGTCAATGTCAAGGATCAGAGAGTAAGATAACCCTTGTGGGTTATGGACGTGGGAGGAATTTGTCGATGTGTTCAACAAGGAATAATTTCCCAAGCAAGTGAGAAGTCAAATGGCAGTAAAGTTTATGAATTTGGAACAAGGGGGAATGCCCGTACGAGAGTATGGGATGGAGTTTACAAGGTTGTCAAGGTTTGCCCTAGAATATGTGGCTACAGATTTGATGAAGGCCAACAAGTTTGAACACAACTTAAGGCGAAACATACGCGATAGAATTTCTGTGTTAGAATTAGAGACATATGGAGCTATGATGGGTAAGGCTCTGGTTGACGTAAAAGATATTGAGGATATGTATAAAAGAAGAGAATAACAGAATAAGAGTAGAGCGAGTCAAGTGCAAACTTATGCCTCCGAGCAGGCAGGCAGGAAAGTGAGGTTCTTACCATTGGAGCCCTCTCAGCCTGCTCGGGCTACGTATTTCGGGCCAATGACATCTACTCCTGTGAGGACGATGCCGGTACCTCATCTGCCCACTCAGTCGGACCTTCCTTTGAGTAGAGCATCGACAGTGTAGCAAACATCGTGCATTGCTTCAGCCACACCAGTTGAGCCATGCTCAAGATGTGGAGGGCAACACAGGACGGTGGAGTGTTGGTGGGTCACAGGTGCTTCCTTCAAGTGTGGCCGAACTGGACATCGGATAAAGGAGTGCCCCAAATCAAACAAGGGGAACACGTCATAGGCATCTACTCAAGGGTGGTGATAGATAGCTTATAACTTAGCTTTTGTGGTTGGGAGAGGGATGTCCAATTTTGTGGTTGGGAGATGATTTTATTTTATCAACATTTATAGTTTTGGTTTTTGGATGTATAATTATTGGAATGATTGGCAAATGGATGCGATTGTTATGGGGTATAAATTTTGGATGAATATGACGTTGGAAAAATTTTGGATGGCATGGTTTGATGCACGTTTGGATATAGATTTGTTTTTATTGTAGAGTTAAATAACTTAATTATTCACAATGGTGAATATGTGATGTGATGTAAATGAGTTTCGTGATGTGTGTTGAGATATGTTTGTTGCAGGGCAATGAAACTTTATTATTCAAATTGGTGAATAAATTATGTCGGGTAGTTGTGATGATTTGTTGTGGATAAATGTATTAAACTTAGTTGTGGATATGCAGGGTGAATTGTTCTATGTGAAGGACGATAATGTCTCATAAAGTATTGAGACAAACTACTATGGGATCTATTTTAAGTGGTGAAATTAGTTGTGGTACGTTTTAGTGAGACAATGGTATCATAATGTGTGATTTTATGGATTTTGAGGTGAAAAATGTATCATTTCAAGTGATGATAGCTAAGGATAAGTTTTGCCTAAGTCTGTCTGAATAAGGGTAGATTATGTCATTAGTTTTGGTTACATTTTGTTATGCATGGTCAATTTTCGAGGACGAAAATTCCTTTAAGGAGGGGTGAATGTAATTACCATGGTTTCCATTGATAATTAAATTATTGACTCTTACGGAGAGTGAGACTACTCTTTGTTAGGGCTAATAAGTATCTATACCTTGTATAATAAGGCAAATAAATTTTCGAGGACGAAAATTCTTTTAAGGTGGGAAGAATATAACATCCTTGATATTTAGGATGTTAATATGCCGATTTAGAGTTTGTATCTGACACGGTACACACGGCATGCCATAAATTTTAGGAGTATTTTATGTAGTTAGGAGGTCCGATTTGGTGTAGAGAGGGACTATGCATGTGGGTGTGTAAGTGAGCATGAGACCCGCGTGATGGCACGACTGTTGGATGGACTTTAAGTTCCATTTTTAGCTTTAGATACAAACCGGTTTTAGTATACATGATTATCACTAAATAAACCCCTAAAAGTACAAAATCAAGAAGCTTTAGGAATGGATCCCCAAAATCCATGTTATAAATCTATGTCGTTGCACACAGGCCAAGTGCACATGTCTGGTATAATGCACTTTGCACGTGTGCAACCTAGAGACAATTTTCTGTTATGACAAGATATTAATAAGGTATTATGATAATTGAAAACCATTTGGGCCGACTATTTGAGCCGACCAGTTGGGCCGACTAATTGGGCCGATTATTTGAGTCGACTAATTGGGTTGACTATTTAGACCGACTTTGGGCCTTAATTAGGACCTTTAGAAATGTAGCAATATTTACCGACTTGGGTGTGTGGGTTTCACATCGAACCAAAACTAGTGGATAAGACAAACATTTGCATTGGTGTTATAGCTTAACACTGAAACTGAGCCCAAAAATAAAAGGGTAAAAGCTTCTTCCGTAAGCTTCCTGCCTTGCAAAATTGAGAGAGATAGCTCCCAATTCTCCTAAAACCTCACGTTAAACCCAATCAGGCTATCGCGCCGCAAGCTTCGATCCTCTCGTGAAGAATGCATCGTCTTCATTGTAAGAACTCTGCCTATTAGTTATTCTGATTGCGGAGGGAATCCCTACCGTTAGATATCGATAGATCAAAGAGTGTGAGAGAATGTGGTTTCTCATGAGCATGAATCGATCAGGATAGGCGCGCCATGCTCGATTTGAGGAAGCAAAGATTAGTGCGCGCTAGCGAGGAGCTTCATTTTGAACTCCTTGTTTGAATCAAGTCACGTGGAACACTGCTTGTTGACGTCGAAAGCCCTTTTCTACAACAACAGTTGCAAGCTTCATGTGTACGATCTTGAACGGTAAGAGTGTATTTAGTTTAGGTTTCATTTGGGTATGATTTGGAGTGAGAAGAATGAGTTTTGATCGCTTAGGAAGGAACAAAATGAAGCCCGAATGAGTTTCGTGTCTGTCAAAATCGATCAATAAATTTTAGAACCGATCGATCGAATTTGATAGAACAGAGAAGTGAAAATTTACTGGAGAAATCGATCTATCAGTTTTGGAAATCAATCGATCGATTTTTACTGAGCTTGTCGACACTTCCATGGTATTTTGTCCCTAACTTTCTGCTCCGAATTTTGATTGATGCGATTCTTGGGGCATTGGAAAGAGAACACCGAAATATAAAACATTTAGGAATTAACTAATTCATGAATCAAATGTTTTGAGGTTCAAAATTGAGCAGGAATTTGGGGCAAGTTTTGAGTTAGCACATTTTGACTGAAGTGCAGACACAACTTTGGTATTTTGTCTGTAACTTTTAACTCCGAACTTTGACTAATGTAATTATTGTAGAGTTGGATAGAGGATAACAAGATCTACAACTTCTGTGAATTAACAATTTCTTAAATCCAAAGTTTTAAAGGTCAAAATTTATGGGGAAGTTGGATCAAATTCTAAGGTAGCACAAACTTGCCTATTTCTGCCTAGATTTTGATGAAACACTTAAAAATGTCTAAGTTATTAGTGATTAGAGTAAATCTTTGATGCATCATCGTATGTTATGATGTAGATTGAGGGCGGGAAGCCATCGATAGGGCTTTGCTTGACTTCACGCAACTTCGAGGTTAAGGTGGGGAAAATTTGATACATACTTACATTTTTATTTGGTTTTCCTTAGATGCTTGATATGATCAAATGAAATGTTTAAAGCATGGTATTCGCGTGATTTTGAAACAGTTTAAGAATTCAATACTTGATTGTATTTGAAAAATGAAATAGTTTTGCATCATTGACTAGTACTTGACCTTATGCATTTAGAACTCCGAAAGTGAACTTGAAGTAAGAAATAGAACATGAATTTATAAGCTTTGAATCAAACTAGCATGGCAGGATTTCTGTGAACCTAATGTGCAAGCCACGTAAGTGAATCAAACTGGTACGGCAGTCTCCGTGAATCGAATCGACACGACGGGATATCAGTGAACCTAATATGTAAGCCATGTAAGTGAATCAAACTAGCACGATGAATAACCGTGAATCGAACTGATACGACACTCTCCATGAGTCGAACCGGCATGGCAGATAACCATGAATTGAACTGGTATGGCAGTCTCCGTGAATCAAACCGGCACGACAGGATATCTGTGAATCGAACAGGTATGATAGTTAATCCATGAATCGAACTGATACGATAGTTAATTTGTGAATGAAACTGGTACTGTAGTTGATCCGTGAATCGAATCGGTATAGCAGTTATACCCGTGAATCAAACCGACACGACGGGATATTTGTGAATCAAACTATAAGTCAAGAAAAATATAATGTGAACCGCTAGGGTGGATTATGTATACACACCATGGACCACTAGGGCGGATTATGTCTGTCTGTGAACTGCTAGGGGGGATTATGTGTGTCTGTTGACCGCTATGGGAGGATTATAAGTACCCTACACACCGTGTATCGCTAGGGCAAATTATGTGGGTCTGTGAACCGTTATGGATTGACTATAAGTACCCTGTGGGCCGCTAGGGCCAAATCGAATCGGTACGATAGTTAATCCGTGAATTAAATCGGTACGGTAGTTAAACCCGGGAATCGAAATGGCATGACGGGATATCCGTGAGTTGAATAAGTAAGATATGTAAGTAAATATGAATCAAACTTAGTAAACTCAAGATAAGACATGTAAGAGAATGTGAATCGAATTCCGTAAATTAAGATAAGACATGTAAGAGAATGTGAATCAAAATCAGTTTTGTTTTGATAAGAAAAGGCATTTGAAATATGTTTAGGGTTTGAAAGAAAATGTACTTTGAATTAAGTTTCTATTTTGAGTATGAAAATATCATCAATTTTAATATGAAAATATTTTTATCTTTGTCCTCGAATCTATGCATGACTAATGAGATATATATTGGTATCAGTTTTCTCCACTGAGCTTTGACTGTTAGATCACCTCGTTTATATGTCACAGCTATAATGCTTAGCAGGACACCGAACTTGAGGATTGAGGACCTGAAAGATTTTTGGAATCGTAGAATTAGTACATTGTGGATTTTGGTAAGTTCGGGCTTGGTACGTTTGTATTATTATACATATATAGTTCACCACTGTTAGGTGATGGTTGGCCATCACCGGTGGTTTGTTTTAGTTTAGTGCTCATGTTGGATATTAGAACTGGAGATTTTAATTACGATATGTATATTCTGCTTTAATTTCCATATGTGTGTGGATGTATCAAGTATTCTGTATTCAGATTGTGATCTATGATCTGGCAGTCCGATTTTCCAAAGTATCTGTGTTAAAAAAAAAATGTGTCGAGAAAATTGGACTGTCACAGTTGGTATCAAAGCTTAGGCTCTAGGTCTTGTGGGAGACAAAGAGCCCTAGCTATAGGTGCGGGAATAGAACTGTAGGTCTAGAGACGTGACATTAGATTCTGTCAGGGTATGAGCTGTGAGATTTTAAAATTTTTGTTTGAATATAGTAACTGGTTGTTAATTGAAACTTTTATTTCATTGTAACAGATCATTATGTCTGGTAGAGGTAGATGACCGAGAGGTGGTCGAGGTGCTAGAGGATTCGTGACAGAAGTGAATGTTATCCCAGTAAGGGGAGAGGGTGGCATTCATGACAGAAGTGAATGCTACCATGGAAGTCATGACCAATGCGATGGCCCAACAAACAGCGTTGATGACTACCAATTATACAAATAATCATTAGCAACCACCTCCACCTCCTCCATCAGCATTGGTAGAGTTTAGGAGGATGACACCTCCTAGTTTTTATAGTCAGACTGATCTGCTTGAAGCGGAGAAATGGTTGAACCAGATGGAGAAGTTTCTTCAACGATTGTCGTGTACTGAGGAGGAAGAAGTAAGTTGGGCTTCTTTCCAGTTTGAAGGTGAATCTGATCCTTGGTGGAAGTTAGTGTCAAGGATCAGAGAGCAGGATAACCCTGGTGGGTTATGGGCGTGGGAGGAATTTTTCGACATGTTCAACAAGGAATACTTTCCCAAGCAAGTGAGAAGTCAGATGGCGGTGAAGTTTATGAATTTGGAACAAGGGGGAATGTCCGTATGAGAGTATGGGACGGAGTTTACAAGTTTGTCAAGGTTTGCCCCATAATATATGGCCACAGATCTGATGAAGGCCAACAAGTTCGAACGCGGCTTAAGGCTTAACATACGCGATAGAATTTCTTTGTTAGAATTAGAGACATATGGAGCTATGATGGGTAACGCTATGGTTATCGAAAAAGATACTGAGGATATATGTAAAAGAAGAGAATAACAGAATAAGAGTAGAGCGAGTTAAGTGCAAACTTATGCCTCCGAGTAGGCAGGCAAGAAAGTGAGGTTCTTACCATCGGAACCCTCTCAGCCTACTCGGGCTATGCATTCCAGGCCGATGACATCTACACCTGCGAGGCCGAGACTATTGATGTCGGTACCTCATCTGCTTACTCAATCGGACCTTCCTCTGACTAGAGCATCGATAGCCCAACAATCATCGTGCACTACTTCAGCCACACCAGTTGAGCCATGCTCATGATGTAGAGGATAACACAAGATGGAGGAGTGTTGGTGGGTCACAGGTGTGGCCGAACAAGACATCTGATAAAGGAATGCCCCAAATCAAACAAGGGGAACACGACATAGGCATCTACTGAAGGGTTGTGATAGATAGCTTATGACTTAGCTTTTGTGTTTGGTAGATGGATGTCTAATTTTGTGGTTGGGAGATGATTTAATTTTATCAACGTCTATAGTTTCGATTTTTGAATGTATAATTATTGGAATGATTGGCAAATGGATCAGATTGTTATAGGGTATAAATTTTGGATGAATATGACATTGGAAAAATTTTGGATGACATGGTTTGATGCATGCTTGGATATATATTTGTTCTTATTGTAGGGTTAAAGAACTTAATTATTCACAATGGTGAATATGTGATGTGATGTAAATGAGTTTCGTGATATGTGTTTAGATATGTTTGTTTCAGGGCAATGAAACTTTATTATTCAAATTGGTGAATAAATTATGTAGGATAGTTGTGATGATTGGTTGTGGATAAATGTATTAAACTTAGTTGTGGATATGCAGGGTGAACTGTTCTATGTGCAGGATGATAAGGTCAGATAAAGTATAAAGTCAAACTACTGTGGGATTTGTATTAAGTAATGAAATTAGTTGTAGTACGTGTTAGTGAGACAATGGTATCATAATGTGTGATTTTATGGATTTTGAGGTAAAAAATGTATCATTTCAAATGATGAAAGCTAAGGATAAGTTTAGCCTAAGTCTGTCTGAATAAGGGTAGATTATGTCATTAGTTTCAGTTACATTTTATTATGTATGGTCAATTTTTGAGGAAAAAAATTCCTTTAAGGAGGGGTGAATGTAATAACAATGGTTTCCATTGATAATTGAATTATTGACTCTTAGTGACAGTGAGACTACTCTTGGGTAGGGCTAATAAGTATCTACACCTCATAGAATAAGGCACGTAAATTTTCGAGGACGAAAATTCTTTTAAGGTGGATAGAATGTAACATCCTTGATTTTTAGGACATTAATACACCGATTTAGTGTTTGTGTTTGACATCATACACAACACGCCGTGAATTTTAGGAGTATTTTATTTTGTGAGGAGGTCCGATTTAGTGTAGAGAGGGAATATGCATGTGGGCGTGTAAGTGAGCACGCGAACCGCGTGATGGCACGACTGTTGGAAGGACTTTCAGTTCCATTTGTAGCTTTAGATACAAACCGATACATGCGTTTTAGTGTACGCTCTTAACACTAAATAAACCCCCAAAAGTATAAAATCAAGAAGATTTAGGAATGTATCCCCAAAATCCGTGTTGTAAATTTGTGTCGTTGCACACGGGCTAAGTGTGCATGTCGGTATGATGCATTGTGCATGTGTGCAACCTAGAGACAATTTTCTGTTAAGATAAGATATTAATATGGTATTATGATAAGTAAACTATTTGGGCCGACTATTTGAGCCGATCAATTGGGCTGACTGATTGGGCCGACTATTTGAGCCGATTAATTGGGCTGACTGATTGGGCCGATTATTTGAGTCGACTAATTGGGCCGACTATTTGGACTGACTTTGGGCCTTAATTAGGACCTTTAGATATGTGACAACATTTAGTGACTTGCGTGTGTGGGCCTCACATCGAACAAAAACTAGTGGGTAAGATAAACATTTTCTTTGGTGTGATAGCTTAATACTAAAATAGGGCCCAAAAATAAAAGGGTAAAAACTTCTTCCATAAGCTTCTTGCCTTGAAAAATTTGAGAGTAGAGTGAGAGAGATAGCTCCCAATTCTCCCCAATCCTCATGTGAAACCCAACCGGGCTATCGTGCCGTAAGCTTCGATCCTCTCACAAAGAACTCATCATCTAGAGCTCCGCCTTTTAGTGATTCCGATTGTGGAGAGAATCCTGATTGTTAGATATCAATAGATCAAAGAGTGTGAGAGAGTGTGATTTCTAATGAGCATGAATCGATCATTGCGTCATGCGCGATTTGAGGAAGCAAAGATTAGTACGCGTTAGTGAGGAGCTTCATTTTGAACTCCTCCTTGGAATCGGTTCATGTGGAACACTGCTTGTTGACACCGAAACCCCTTTTCTACAACAATCATCGCAAGCTTCATGTGTACGATCTAGAAAGGTAAGAGTGTATTTAATAGTGTGGATTTAGTTTAGGTTTCATTTGTGTGTGATTTAGAGTGAGAAGAATGAGTTTTGATCGGTTTAGATGGAAGAAATTGAAGCCTGAATGAGTTCTGTGTCTGTCAAAATTGATCGATCTATTTTAGAACCGATCGATTGAATTTGACAGAACAGAGAAGTGAAAATTTATTGGAGAAATCGATGAATCGATTTTGACTGAGCTTGTCGACACTGCCTTGGTATTGTGGCCGTAACTTTCTGCTCCAAACTCCAATTGACGTGATTCTTAGGGCATTGGAAAGTGGACAACGAATTATAAAACTTTTAAGAATTAACCAACTCATAAATCAAATGTTTTGTAAGTAGGAAGTTGGGTCAAATTCTGAGTTAGCACATTATGAGTGAAGTACCGACACAACTTCGGTATTTTGGCTGTAACTTTTTACTCTGAACTCGAATTGACGCGATTCTTACAGCGTTGAAAAGAGGACAACAAGATCTAAAGCTTTTATTATTGAACAATTTCTTAAATCCAAAGTTTTAAGGTCAAAATTTAGGAGGAAGTTGGATCTGATTCTAAGTTAGCACGAACTTTCCCATTTCTGCCTCAATTTTGAGGAAACACTTAAAAATGTTAGTTATTAGTGATTAGAGTCTATCCTTGATGCATCACAGTAAGTTGTAATGTATATTGAGGGTGGGAAGCCTCCAATAGGGCCTTGCTTGACTTCACGCAACTTCGAGGTGAAGGTGGGGAAAATTTATACACAATTACATTTTTATTTGATTTTCCATAGATACTTGATATGATCAAATGAAATGTGTTAAGAATGGTATTTGCGTGATTTTGAAACAGTTTTAGAATTCAATACTTGATTGTATTTGAAATGAAATAGTTTTGCATCATTCACTAGTACTTGGACCTTATGCATTTGGAACTCAGAATATGAAGTTGAAGTATGAAATTGAACATGAATTTATAAGCTTTGAATCGAACCAGCATGGCGGGATATCCGTGAACCTAATGTGTAAGCCACGTAAGTGAATCAAACCAGCACGGTGGATAACCATGAATCGAACTAGTACGACAGTATCCGTGAATTGAACAGGCACAACGGGATATCCATGAACCTAATGTGTAAGTCACGTAAGTGAATCAAACCGGCACGATGGATAACCGTGAATCGAACCGGCACGGTGGATAACCATGAATCGAACTGGCATGATAGTCTCCGTGAATTGAATTGGCACGACAGTTAATCCATGAATCAAAGTGGTATGGCAGTTATACCCGTGAATCGAACCGAAACAGTGGGATATCCGTGAATCGAACTATAAGTAAAGAAAAATATAATGTAGACCGCTAGGATGGATTTATGTATACACACTGTGGACCGCTAGGACAGATTATGTGTGTCTGTGGACGGCTAGGGCGGATTATGTGTGTCTATGGACTGCTATGGGCAGATTAGAACTAACCTACACATCGTGGACCGCTAGGGCGGATTATGTGTGTCTGTAGACTGTTATGCATGGAATATAAGTACCCTGTGGGCCACTAGGGCGGAATCGAACCTGTATGGCAGTTAATCCGTGAATCGAATCGGTACGGCGGTTAAACTCGTAAATCAAACTAGCATAGCGGGATATCCGTCAATTGAATAAGTAAGATATGTATGTAAATGTGAATCGAATTTTGTAAATTTAAGATAAGATATGTAAGAGAATGTGAATCGAAGTCAATAAATCAAGATAAGGGATGTAAGAGAATGTGAATCAAAATCAGTTTTGTTTTGATAAGAAAAGGCATTTGAAATTAGATTATGTTTTGATAAGAAAAGGCATTTGAAATCTATTTAGGTTTTGAAAGAAAAAGGTACTTTGAATTCAGTTTCTATTTTGAGTATGAAAATGTCATCAGTTTTAATATGAAAATGTTTTGATCTTTGTCTTCGAATCTATGCATGACTGATGAGATGTATATTGGTATCAGTTTTCTCCACTTAACATAGACTGTTAGCTCACCCCGTCTATACGTCATAGGTATAACACTTATCAGGACATCGGACTTGAGGATTGAGGATTTGATTACTTGTAAGATTTCTGGGATCGTAGAATTAGTACATTGGGGATTTTTGTAAGTTCAGGCTTGGTATGTTTGTGTTATTATACATGTATGGCACACCAATGTTAGGTGATGGTTGGCCATCACCGATTGTTTATTTTAGTTTACTGTTCATGTTGGATATTAGAACTGGAGATTTTAAATATGTCATGTATATTCTGCTTTGATTTTTGCATGTGTGTGGATGTACCAAGTATTCTGTATTCAGATTGTGATCTATGATCTGGCGGTTCGGTTTTCTAGAGTATCCGTGTTAAAGAAAAAAAAATGTGTATCGAAAAAATCGGGCTGTCACAGAAAAGAAAAATAATGATAAAAATAATAATAAAAGAAAAAAAAAAGGTAAAAAAAATCGAATAATAATAAATGGACAACAACAAAATAATAAGAAAATAATAAGGATAAATAATAATAATAACCAAAATAACAACACTAAACAAAATGAACAAAACAATCCAGCTACCCCTACCATCAGGTTCTACCGTGTGACACTACAAAAGGAGGAATTATCCCCCAGTGCCCCATCATGAGTTCCTCAAAAACAAAAAAAAAAAAAAAAAAAAAAATATATATATATATATATATATAATAAGAAAAAAACACAAAAACAAAACAAAAACCAAAATATAATAAAATAATAAGCAAAAAAAAAATAACAATATTAATAATAATAACAAATTAGTCCCCATTATGAAAAACATGCTATTAAGAGGTACTACGTGGAAAAGAGACAAGAAAGGGGGAGAAGGAGCATTTGGGAAAAGCTACCAAGAGAAAGCGTGCTCACGCCCCAAAAGATGATTCACCTTTCAAGCTGCTTGTTGATTAAATTTGGGAGAAGAGACAAATTCTTCCAGATGAATCCTTTCGAAGTACAAGATAAAACTCGACCCAAAGTCCAAATGTCGTTTCCATTTCGAAGAAGAAGTGACCGAAGCCGATGATGAATCAAATGATTTGTGGACCGAGTTCAATTTTGCTTTGAAATCCAATCATATCTGGTCCCTCTGTCCTTCAAAGGTAAGCCGTGGTTCTCATCGACCTAGCAAGACCAGCCTCCAAAAAATAAAGAAATAAATTAAAATAATAAATAAATAAAATAAACAAAAAAGTCCCATCGCGATTAAAACAATACATATGAAACCATAACACCACCATCCCACCGCTAACACTAAAAAAATAGTAACAATAAAACCAAACAAACTATCCCATCACGTAATCTCAAAACAAAATTAATAATAAAAGCAACAAAAAAAATAAAATGAATAAATAAAAGGAAAAAAATAAATAAATGAAAATAAAAAAAAATTCTCAAAAGTCCTATCGCACAACCATAAAGTAAAATAAAATAAAATAGATACGAACCCAGCTATCCCCACAAAAGATCATTTCACTGGTAATAAGCCAGGTAAGTATCATCTCCTTCCTAATCAATTTTCTCATAAAAATATAATTAGCTAATATTAAGTCAAATTTTTTCAAAACCCGACTCTCCCGATTTGCGAAACTACTGTAGTCCTCCCACAAGAGACAATCATCAGTATATGCGAGAAGGTTAGAAGGTATATTACGTCATATTGAGCATCGTCATGAGAACCAAAAAAAGGTTGGGTCCCAAAATCCTGTATTGATGGATCTGCTCAGTGACGTCTCGAGAGCCACATTTTCTAAAGTTTTTACCGAATTGATCTTAAGTTAAAACCCAAAATTTCAAAAACTCTCTATCAATCAAACTTTCTACTTCTCACCACCCCAATCCATTCTTTCCTCTGGGAAACTAAACACCTAGTATACTCAACTTTGAGAAATCACAAATGTTTACTGGCAAGACGCGTCATTGGTGAGACCAAGGACGCACACAGTCTAACATGATCTGCGAAAACCTTTGCCATCCTATTACACCATCAATTACCATTGTATCTTGACATTCATTTGCGCCACTCGTACTTCATTTGTGTTTACTTACCCCAATTTGATTGTGATATGCAACATTGCGCGATATGCGATGAGATGCAATACGCACCCACGGATAAAAAAACATCTCTCGAATGCTACCAAAGGCTTTGGTTGCTCTATGAATGATACTCAGTCTTAACCTATTGCAAGCACACAATGGAAATTGTAGTGTAGTATAGGATCGTTCCCACATAGAAGGTTGAATTTCTTAAAAAAATTTATTTGCCTTTAAAGAATAAAGAATGGGTTTTTAATTAAACTAAGTGTAAGAAAATAAATCTAAATCTTCAAACTTCTAGATCTTGGTCATCAATCAGTCTTCTTCGATTCTCAGATATTTATATAAATAAAAATACCGTTACACTATATCTCAGCCTTCTAGAGTTTAGTCGTCAATCAAAAACTAGAAATCTTTAATATAGAATTATACTAATCTACAAATTTTGAAGAATTTGGGCGTCAATCAAAAATTAGAAAATCGAAGATGGAAAATAAAATACCATTACACTAATATTTCAAATTCAAGACTTTAGTCCTCAGTTAAAATAAAGAACTATAAGATATTTACAAAGCAATAAATGAAAGCAGTAAATCTAAACTAGAAAGCAATAAAAAAAATCTTTCATCTCCCTATCACAGGCTTTAATTGCTTTTGAGAAACTGCGGATACTCTACTCTAATCTTTCAGTCTCTGATCATAAGCGTCAATTGCTCTTGATATACCTTGGATATCTAAACTAAACTAGGGTGATCTTTAGGAAACTCAACCCCATTGATCAATTGATAAGAATTCCTTTGATAAGATTTTCCTATATGTTGAGCCCTCTTATTTATAGCTCATAAGGGGTTAATTTATATTATTTGAATTCTAATAAAAGAAAACTACTAAAAATAAAACTTCCTAATAAAACTAAACTTCTAATCTTATCTTCCTTGCTTTTGATTGTAGATGCACACAGGATTCTTTCCTATTTTACAGCAGCAGAGATCTTCGGGATATCTTTGACCAATCTTGACAGATTCATAGAGTGTCGGACTTCTAATTCTGTGCATGGCGGTGCAGTCTTCATGCGATTAGCAATAGTTTTAGCTTTATTCAACACAATCATGAATATGATTGCATCTCTTCATTCAGTATGATTTCTAGCTCTTTCGTTCGATCGTATCTTCGTTACGATTCATCTAGTTTCGATCATCCTTTCGTAGGATCGTAATTTACAATTCCTTCTTTTCTTCTTCAATTTCGCTCTTTCTCTCAAGGTTTTGATTGATCATAAGCTCTCTTCAACTTTTAGACTAGTCTCGAATACGATTGGTATCGTATCATCGTGCGATCATATTCTTAATGCATTTTGAGTTCATTTTGGCAAAGATTAATACTTTGGCTCTATTGTGCTGTTTGTTCTAAATATATGCACAATATCATATCGTTACTAGCAAACTAAGGCCTAGCATTACTAAGTTAAGGGTGATAAAATGGCAAATTATGTGACTAATCACACCCCCAAACTTACATTTCGCTAGTCCCTATCAAACAAGGAAAGATAATTTATTCTAAATTTAAATTCCACTTTCGTAGGGAGCATGATTGCATTTAGCAGATGCAACAAGCCTTTAAACCCCTAGGTGACCCTAGTGGAGGAGTTGTGTCTCCTGAAGGTTTTTATTGAAGTCACCTATAAACTTTAAAATATTTTTGGATTTTTCAAAAATTTTCAAAAAGGAAACAACTCTAAAGGTAAAACAAATCTAACTAATTAATAGCTAACCATTACATGTTTGTTTAGATTTTCAAACATATGAATCCATGAGTCATGACTTCCCATTCTAGCAGTCATCCTTGATCAGGATCTCAACAATTTCAATTCATATTAAGCATGGAGTGTGTGCGTACCAATAAAGAATTCATTCATTATAAATTTTTCTAAACTGTAGATTTAGAAAACATCTTCATCCAAATTCTCACTGTTGGCATACTCTAAAAAAGATATCAAAATTATTCAGTTGTCTCAAAATGATGTTGTTGGTATGTGCTTTTTCTAGGTTCCTTTCAGTCCCCGGAAGAAGTGGCCCAATTCGGTCCGTGTGAACTTTGGTAGAAAGTGGTGCATAATAAACTAGGAAATATTAAATATTGAAAAGGAAAAGGTGAATCTCTGTAGCATGTGGGTTGACTCCTTTATTGAACGTTGGCCGACCAACTTTAGTAGCTACAGGATGCCTATGGTCTAACTAGTTTGGTTTTCTAATCCTAAGGGGACCTATCTAAAAAGAGGGGAGGTGGCCCACTATGCTAAGGAGGATCGGCCTCGTTCTCGGGTACCCTCCCTAAGCTCCCTTGGGTATATCGGGGTGGCTAGGGGTTTAAAAAAATTGGGAGAGGCTAGGGGCCTAATAGGCGCTAGGCTAAGAATTTGGGTAGGGGTTTCCTAGGGATCTAAGGCGAAGCGCTTCCTCCTTTGATACTCCTTTGAGGTTCAAGGCTACTTGGCTAGTGCCACTAGCTTGACTACTTGGGAATCCTAGATAAAAGTTTGCAATTCTAGAAGTCTAGAAAGCAACTCAACTCCGTTCTTTGGAAGCCCTAAAGAGAACCATGAATTTTATAAAAGGGAGAAGCTTAAGAGAAGAGAGAAAAAACTAGTGAATTGGTGTTGAATGGTTGTGGGGTAGGAGCCTTTTTATAGCTGTACGGGTAATTACGTGCCCAGGGACCGGTGCATAATTGTCGAGTCGGTTTCAATTGCGCGCCCTATCCGGGGCATGAAATTGGATTCCATGCCCTATTTGGGGAGCTTAATCGAGTTTGGGGCAGTCACAGCTCAGGGAGGGACCAACTGATTGGCTTAGCCGGGGAGTTCTAGTTCCAACTAACTTGGAACAGATTGCATGCCCTAAGGGGAGCACGCGATCAGGGAATATGGGCGGTCTTAGGATTTTAGAAGCCTGGTCCAACTAGGGCCCATTTACACGCTAGTGGTGGGGCATGTAATTGATTGCGTGTTCTAGATAGAGCGCATAATCGAGGACTACAAGCAGCCTATAGAAGGGAAATTTTGGTCCAAGTCGGACCAATTACGCGCTAGGGGTTGTGCGTGCAATCTGATTGGATAGCCTGCCCAAGATGCGTAATGTGATACCCTATAGAGTCACGCACGTGCAACTCGAAACACGTGGTGTGTCACTGACCGCTGGACCCTTAGGTGGAGAAATTCACCTAGGAACTTGACCACTAGGGACCCATTTGAAGCTAGCCAATCGAAGCCCATATGTGGCTTATTTCATTGAGATTTAATTGGACCCAGACCCATGGACCCTTTTGAACCAAACCCACCTTGGGTCTAGTTGGGAATTAGAATCCCTTTCGGCTACTTGGAATGCAAGCACTAGTGGGCTGGTAACTTAAGACCCATTGGAGACCCACATGAAGTTAAGACCCAGCCAAGAATTTGATGAAGTAAGACCCTTGTGAAACAGGGTACTTGGGCCCTTTTAGTAAGAACCAAGTGATGATTGTATACATAACTTTGGTGTGTATGAACTATAAACCTAATCTAAAACACTTGCTAGTTATCCACCACCTCTTGTAAACATGCAAACATTGCATTATGGAGCTGGCTGTTTCAGTTGAGAAGAATCGAGAAAGTGAGAGAAGCCATTTCCCTCCTCCTTGATCTAGTTCTTTGAAAACCTAAACCTTGGATCTATCTCGAAACCCTTTCCTCTTAAGAATAGGAATCGATCTCCACAACTATCAAGTACCTCGAGCTCGGTTTCTCTTTCGATTGAGACAAACAAATCATATGATTGGTGTTTTGGCGGCGTTAATCTGACGCTAGCAGATCGCAAATCTCCGCATGCAAGGAGATTAGCAAAGGTAACCCTTGTAGCGCATGCGCATTGGTATAAAACTTAAGTCTTACTATCATTTGTTGAGAATCGAAATCGCATGCAGTGGTTCCACAGATCGAATGTGTGAGAATTGCGAGAATTGATGTATCTTGGTTCGATCGCTGGAACCCTTGCATGTGCTTTGAAATCGGGGATAAATATTACGTTTTTAATTTCTTAAATGAGTGAGAATATTGTGTGTGATCCGATGTGGTTAAATGCAAATATTCGTAAGTGAGCGCTGATTCAAATGTAGTGATGTTGTTGTATCTTTAAACTGGCTTAAAAGGCCACAGAGGACAGTTCGAGCAAGGGATGTCAAGCTATAATCGAGACAGACTTGATGTTGTCCGCTCGAGCGCGATTTGAACCAGCTTGATCAGGAAATCACCTGAAGCCATATGCTCGAGCGAGAGTTTGAGGCTAATTCAGCTCGGGTCAAAACCACTCGAGCGCAATGTGAGGGTTTATATTGAGAAGCCGCTTGAGCGTGATTGGAGCCGCTCGAGCAAGAAAATACATAAAGCCCTCCGCTCGAGCGTAATCATAGGTGCCACTGAGAACTGCTCGAGTGGGAATGAACCATGATCGATTGGCCAGCTCTATTTTTGGCCTGACTTGACTTGTGTGCTTGTGAGCCATACGCATGAGAACGTATTTAGTATCGATGACTAAGACATGTCTTGGGCTTTGTGAATTAGGAGAAAAGCACAGGGAAATGTCTTGATTTGAGCTTGTTAGAATCGGCACGTGTGCTTGATGTAACTTAAGGTAGGGAGATCTCATTGCAAAGTTATACGTTTGACTTGATGATGGGATAATATAACAATTTTGACCTCATTTTTATTATGTTTCAGCTATGTGTTTAATGATTGAAATCCCTGCATATGATTTACGATTTGTTTTCTCACATGAACATGGACTTTTGACATCTTGCTTTCATATGATTGTCAAGTCCATTTCGATGAATTCAGTTCTTGTTTCCTGCTATGTTTTGTGTAAGCTCTTGTTCGTTATGAATGTGATATGCACCGTGATTAAGTGCAATTGAGGAGTGGAACCTCCATGAGAGGGGTGGAGTCCCCGAGGTTTTGACCTTGTGTTCGCTACAGACTGCTATTGCCACAAGACTCGACTCATTCTCGTGATTAGTTGTGAGAGGAGTGGAACCTCCAAGGGAGGGGTGGAGTCCCCGGGGCTACGACCCTATGTTCGCTACAGACTGCTCTATTCCCGCTATGGAATACTCACTCTAATGCTATGTGATTCGTATATGATAAGATGTGATATGCTCGATTTGATACTCTATGCATCCAATCTTATACAAGCTTGTTTCCTTGTTGTGGTAAGTAAATCAGTCTTATTTTCCTAATCCAAAATTGTGTATAAACTTGTACGACACTTGCATTCATGACACAACATGTTTTAAGATCATATTCTGAACTATGTGCTATCCCAATATGTTTTGACACCATAAGAGTTGCATGATTTATTTCAATATGCACCTATGCCATGAAATAGAATGATAAAGTATATTTTTGCACTGTTTGTATCCCTACTGAGCTTGGACTGTAGCTCACTCCTGACTATACATCACAGCTGTAGGAGCTATCATTCAGAGAGATCCAGAATAAGAAGAGGATCTAGATTATACGCTTGGGGACGAGGAGTTACCCGAGGAGTATTATCAGTAGCCGGGGTGCGTTGAGAGTTCAAGGGCTTGGATATCTTTGGAAATTTGGTCATACGGTACAGTAGTTTGGGATTTGTAAATGAAGATAATTATATCTTGTCTCTACTGTTTAGGTGAAGGACGACCTTCACTGGTGGATTATTGTAAAGTTTTGCATGCCATGGATAGTTAGTTTTTGGATGCTCTCGTGCTATTTAGATTATTTGTTTTCGCTCTGCTATATCCGCTATGTACTTTATTATCAACTCGCATGCGTGCTTACCAAACTATTAGATGCCTCAGCCCTTCCAATCATTTTATTTGGGAAGATCGAGCTATGGAAATGAAGTAAATACTTCGTTATCATGAATTACTTTGATTCAGATCCCGCACTCACTCTGAGGACATCTGATTTTGCCGTAAGGAAATCCAAGCTATCACAAGTGGTATCAAAGCCTAAGTACTAGATTCAACGTACTATGGCAGAGCAAATCCATTGTGACACTGTGTCCAAGGCCGAGCATATGCGGTGACAACTCAAGATGCACAAGCTAACAACGATGTCATTCAAGGTATAAGAATTCCTTTATATTAGTCAGTTCAAATTCTTCACATTTTAGATGAAGAAGGTGCTTTACATAAACTTGTCATTACTATTTCACTACTTGTAATACTAGGACAATTGCATGTGTACTCACCACTCAATTACCCACACTCATGCATGGAAACACAGGTATTATACTGAAGTATTTCAAGAGTGATACCGTGATGGATATCTGCTCTCACAAGGCTCGAGTGTTGATAGACCCGGGGCCTACCCACTCTTTCGTAACCCCTCAATTCGCTGTGGAACTATGTATCAAGCCTGAACCCTTAGAATTCATACTAAAAGTCTCTGTCCCAACCGGGAGGTCAATGAGGATAGATCATATATGTTGATCCGTGGTCGCTCTTATAGAAGATCAGGAGACCAAAGTGGAATTAATTCTTCTGGACATGCAAGGGTTTGATGCTATACTGGGTATGGACTGGTTATCCAAGAACCACGTCGTCATCGACTGCCTTCGAAAAATGGTCACCTTTCAGCCCAAGAAAGGAAAAATTTTCAGATTCTACGATGCCCAACAGAACGTAGCACCCTTGATATCAGCTATCAGGGCCGAGAGACTACTAAACAAGGGATGTCAGGGTTATTTAGCATTCTTACAAGACCAAAGGGAGGGAGAAGTTAAAATCTCCAACATTTTCATTGTGTGCGACTTCCCTGATGTATTCTCAGAGGAATTACCTGGTCTACCGCCCGATAAAGAAGTAGAATTTTCAATAAACCTAGATCTCGACACCGAACCAATATCGAAGGTGCCATACTGTATGGCACCAATTGAATTAAAGGAGCTGAAGGAGCAGCTACAAGAGCTTCCCGACAAGGGATTTATTCGGCCGAGTGTGTCCCCATGGGGAGCACCTGTGTTGTTTATTAGAAAGAAAGATGGTTCTATGCATCTATGCATTGACTACAGATAGCTAAACAAGCTGACGATAGAGAACTGATACCCACTTCTCAAAATCGACGATTTGTTTGATTAGTTGGAAGGAGCAAAGTTCTCTAAAATTGCCTTGAGAACAGGCTACCACCAGATGAAAGTGAAAGTTGAGGACATTTCGAAAACAGCTTTTTGAACCTGATACAGCCATTATCAGTTTCTCATCATGCCATTCGGGTTAACTAATGCGCCTGCATCCTTCGTGGACCTCATGAATTGAGTATTCAAGCCTTACCTGGATAAGTGGGCATTTATTTTTATTGACGACATTCTCATCTATTCAAGGTCGAGAGGAGCATGAGCAACACTTGCACCTAGCACTCCAAGCCCTGTGAGATTCCCAATTATATGCGAAGCTCAGTAAATGTGAGTTCTTGCTAGAACAAGTGAGTTTCCTTGGGCATGTTATCTCAGAGACCGGTATAGAAGTGGACCCTACTAAGATCGAAGCGGTAGTGAAATGGAAGCAGCCCAAAACTATAACCGAAGTTCATAGTTTTCTGGGGTTAGCCGGATACTACAAAAGATTTGTTGAAGGGTTTACAAAGATAGTTGAACCACTCACGTGTCTCACTAGGAAGACTTCCAAATTTGAGTGGACTAAATTGTGTCAGCAGAGTTTCCAAGAGTTGAAAAAGAGATTGACCTCTGCACCAGTACTTACCCTACCATCAGGCAGTGGGGGATTTTCATGGTCATCCGTAGCTTAATTCTCTGTATTAGGCTACGTGTTGAATCAACACGATAAAGTAGTCGCTTATGGATTAAGCTAGTCGAAAGACCATGAAAAGAACTACCCTATACATGACCTATAACTAGCAACGGTCATCTTTGCTTTGAAAATCTTGAGGCATTACCTCTATGGAGAAACCTTGGAGATTTTCAGTGACCACAAGAGCCTCAAGTACTTGTTTACACAAAAGGAACTAAATCTGAGGCAAAGGAGATGGATGGAATTTCATAAGGATTATGATTGCGTCATACAGTACCATCCGGGGAAAACAAATGTGGTAGCTGATGCACTTAGCTAGAAATCATCTGCTCAGCTGTCAAACCATGTGGCCAGAATACATAGATGGAAGCTACTTGAGTTCAAAACATCAAGTGACACTGCGTTCAAAATGAAAGATTCAGGTGCTCTATTAGCCAATATCAAGATTAGATCAATC
This sequence comes from Chloranthus sessilifolius, assembly GCA_021018995.1. Lineage (NCBI taxonomy): Eukaryota > Viridiplantae > Streptophyta > Magnoliopsida > Chloranthales > Chloranthaceae > Chloranthus > Chloranthus sessilifolius. The sequence continues at coordinate 84,984,019 of CM037594.1, read as the reverse complement.
CTTTTCGATAGGGTCAGAGAAAGCCAAATAGATGTAGAGCCTGTGACCATCAAGCAGGGTATAGTCAGTGGTAATCAGCCAGAGTTTTCTACAAAGGACGATGGGCCCTTATTATTCAGAGGCCGATTATGTGTGTTGACCGTTGTTGAATTACGACATGAAATATTAGAAGAAGCCCATAGGTCTGTAATGCTATACATCCGAGCAGCACCAAGATGTACCACGACATAAAGAAGAATTTTTTATGGAAGGGAATGAAGAGAGATGTCGCTGAGCATGTAGTGAGATGCTTAGTCTGTCAGCAGGTCAAAGTTGACCACAGGCACCCTGCTGGTTTATTGCAGCCCTTGCCCATCCCTGAATGGAAATGGGAGAGCATTTTGATGGACTTCATACTTGGCTTGCCGAGAACTCAGAAGGGGCATAATGCTATTTGTGTGATCATCGGATGACTAACCAAATCAGCACACTTTCTTCCATACATACAACACACGCTACACTGCAAGCAAACTAGTTGAGTTATATCTAAGGGAGATAGTAAGATTGAATGGCATACCTTCGAGCATCATTTCAGATCGGGACCCACTCTACACATATCAGTTTTGGCAGTTTTTCAAGAGGAGATGGGTTCCATATTAAAATTCAGCTCGGCTTTTCACCTTCCAACTAATGGACAAACTGAAAGGGTGAATCAGGTGATCGAGGATATGCTATAGGCCTGTATGTTAGACTTTCAAGGATCATGGGTCAAGCATCTACCCTTGATTGAGTTCACGTATAATAATAGTTACCAAACGAGCATCGAGATGGCTCCTTTTGAAGCACTCTATGGCCGTCGATGCAAATCCCCTCTCAATTGGGAAGAGGATGGAGAGCATGTTTTACTGGGCCTAGAACTAATCGAGAGCACCAATGCAATGTGTCGACTTATACGTGAATGTCTAAAAGTTGCTCAAACCTGTTAGAAGAGTTATGTGGATCTTAAGAGAACAAGCATAGAATTTCGGGTGGGAGATCAAGTCTTTATTAAAATCTCGCCAACCAAGGGCGTGATGCGATTTGGCAGGCGAGGAAAGTCAGCCCACTGTGCATTGGTCCTTTTGAAGTTTTAGGTCATGTTGGTGAGGTAGCCTATTGCGTCGCCCTACCACCACAGATGTCAAGCATCCACAACGTGTTCCATGTGTTGATGCTGAGGAAGTACGTGAGGGACACGTTCCACGTACTGGACTACCAGCCTATTGAGGTTCAAGAGGACTTGACGTTGATCGAAGAACTGGTGGGGTTGTTGGATCGCAAAGACCAAATTTTGAGAGGTAAATGTATTACGCTTGTTAAAGTTCAGTGGCGCAACAATTCCACCATGAAAGCGACGTGGGAACGAGAAGCGGAGATTCGAGACCAATACCCAAATCTATTTGTTTAGAATTGTTAAGTTTTGAGACTAATGTGGTCTGTAGAAATAAATTTTAACTGTATGGAGACCTATATGTATAACCTATTGTAACTCTTGATGTATTGCAATGAGGAAATTTTTATTTTATGGATGCAAGCTTAGGTAAGATAAACACAAGTAATCTGGTGACCATTTTGTCATTCACACCTTATTTTAGGATTTTGGGATAACAAGAGACCATTGTTACATCTGGCCGTATCTTCAACTTTTGAATTCTAAAACCTACCAATTAGGTACAACGGATAAAGAAGACTGAAGGAAAAGCCTTAACCTTGAAGACCTTAGCAGTATACAAGTAGGGGTCTCCAAAAGACCAGCCTTAATGTCAATGCACCCCAGTTCACATCTGTCATGCCTGAGTCAGGTTCGCTCGAACGTGAAAATCCAGATCGAGCGTCCACTTAAAACACGCTCGAGCATGCTTCAACCCCACTCGAGCGGCCTTCGGGTTTATAAATAGGGCAGAAATCCCTATGTTCATTCCCGTGAGCTTTTAAAAATACTCTAAGCTCACTCTTTCCTTCCTCCATAAGAAGAAGCCCTAATCCTCTACGTGGGATGCCATTTCTTTGCTCTTGTGCAAGATTCCTCCGAATTTGGGCCCTAGATCTCGTGCGCACTTTCCTTGTGAACGGTAAAACCCTAGAAACCTCTATTTCCTTCAAAATTTTAGATTTTCCTTTGTTTTTCTTTACGCCATGGCTTCAAAGAAGCAAATAGCTTCTAAACCCTCTAAATTGCCTACCCTAAACCCGCAATCTTCAAAACGATCGAAGAGTTCCCCAGAACCGACCTTAGAACAACCCGTCGCATGGTGGAACAAGACCTTAGAGTCTAAATGGTCATTTAGTCAAGATTTGTTCACGGACGAGGACACTACTTCATGGACAATTGACTATATACGTTGAGCAAAACTAGAGGTTTTGCTTCAACCTCTTACAGCCATTATTACCCACGGCTCATCTGATTATTTTACTAAAACATGAAAGTCGGAGTTGGAGATCACGTCGAAAAACTCACCATCGAAATTGATGGCCGAACCTTTCACATTGCTATCCGTGACATCACTGAAACCATGGATTGTAGTATGATCTTTCACGGCAACCAAGGCCTATTGCCTCCACACCCTAAAGACTTATCGATTCACCGCATTACCACTAAAATGGCCGATGATGGTATTGTGGTCAATGGTGCTATTCGTAGAGCCCAATTGCTGGCCGAGATGTGGGTGTTAGACGATTTGTTTAGGAAGAATCTATACCCTCTCTAGCATGAACAAGAATGGAGAGGCCCTCTTTTACAAGCCCTATTTACAGCACACTGTGGCCATTGGTTTAACGCACCTAAACTAGTTTTTGATGGCATTGTATATGCCCACGATCACTTACTAAGCACAACCCTCAAACAGATATAGTACATGCCATATGTCAGTCTCATTTCCTGTTTGTTAGATGACCACGAGGACACCGAGAATGATGAACCCTACGGAGTGTTGGCCTGTGAGGAGAGATGTATCGATAATGTCTGTCAATAGACAATGCGTGATTTGGGTAGGACTTTAAAAACATTGTGACTCAGAGCTAAAAAACCGACGCCTTCGATGGCTATAGGAGGGCACCCAACAAGCACCAGCACAACCTGAACTAGTAGCCGAGGGAACTCAGCAAGCCCTGACTCAGCCACCACTTGCCCCTCATAGTGATGTGCTAACCCTTTCAGAATTTAACCGCCAAATTGAAGTCCTTTATCAGCTCCATCAACATGCCTACACCCAGCTCTCAACCCTACATCAGGATAATCACATGCTCCATCAGAGGCTCAATTTCCATGATGAGATTCTAATGTGCCTCATTGAGAATGCCTACCCGACAACATTTACGCCTTTTGTGGCTCAGGCAAGGTTGCACACGTCACAGTATACCTCAAAGTTTACTCAGGGAACCTCCACATTGGGTGTTGGGCTATCTACCTCGGGAGCGAGGTGTAACCAAGAGCAGGCCGTGGAGCAGCCAAGTAAGCCTATGGTTCAATAATAAACTTAGTCATCTTATGTGTTAGTTTATTGTGCATAGTAATCCTCAGATAGAAATATGATTGTAAATGACTAAATAGTACTAGGTATCAATAATATAATTTGGCTACTCGAGTTACAATGTCTATAAATTTCGTTCTGACAACTACAATGAAATAAAGTAACCAGTAGATTATTGTGTACATTTTTAGCCCAGCTGTATAATGTGTGCATATGGAGGTGTTGAGATAGATACATTACACTTAATTAAATCATTCATAATGTTATCTTGGGATGGCAACTATCATTGATAATATATAAACTATAATTTGTAAATTTTGAAGTGGTATGCCTGTGAAATTTTGCTCATCAATCACTGTGAATGAATGTCTCGATCCATGAACAACTCAATCACGTTCACAGTAGTATAGTTGTCTCTTGTATACACCGCTCATTTTTTCAGTTCATAGTCCAGTAAGTAGTGTAAGTACTTTTTAGAACCTTCTACATTTCTTATGAAAAATTTCACATTTGAATGTTTAACCGCATGATGTAGAACCTTTGTAAACATGTGACCGTCAACGTATCTCCATCCCCGACTACTCTCTTCAATTTTTGATGAAACTTCTCGTAAGGGGGGGAGGATGTGATACCCTGTAGAGTCACACACGTGTAACTCGAAACACGTGGTGTGTCACCGACTGCTGGACCCTTAGGTGGAGAAATTCACCTATGAACTTGACCACTAGGGGCCCGTTTGAAGCCAACCAATTGAAGCCCAAATGTGGCATATTTCATTGAGATCTAATTGGATCCAGACCCATGGACCCTTTTGAACCAAACCCACCTTGGCTCTATTTGGGAATTAGAATCCCTTGGGGCCACTTGGAATGCAAGCACTAGTGAACTGGTCACTTATGACCCATTGGAGACCCACATGCAGTTAAGACTCGGCCAAGAATTTGATGAAGCAAGACCCATGTGAAACAGGGTACTTGGGCCCTTTTAGTACGAGCCAAGTGATGATTGTATACACAGCTTTGGTGTGTACGAACCATACACCTAATCTAAAACACTTGCTATTTATCCACCACCTCACGTAACCATGCAAACATTGCATTGAGGAGCCGACTGTTTTAGTTGAGAAGAATTGAGAAAGCGAGAGAAGCCATTTCCCTCCTCCTTGATCTAGTTCTTTGAAAACCTAAACCTTGGATCTATCTCAAAACCCTTTCCACTTAAGAATAGTAATCGATCTACACAACTATTGAGTACCTCGAGCTCTATTCCTCTTTCGATTGAGGTAAAAAAATCGTATGATTAGTGTTTTGGCAGCGTTAATCTGACGCTAACGACTCACAAATCTCCGCGTGCGAGGAGACTAGCAAAGGTAACCCTCATAGCACATGCGCATTGGTTTAAAACTTAAGTCTTACTATCGTTTATTGAGAATCAAAACCGCATGCAGTGGTTCCACGGATCTAATGCGTGAGAATCATGAGAATCGATGTGTCTTGGTTTGATCACTGGAATCCTTACATGTGCTTTTAAATCAGGGATAAATATCATGACTTTAATTTCTTAAATGTGTGAGAATATTGTGTGTGATCCGGTGTGGTTAAATGGGAATATTCGTAAGTGAGCATTGATTCAAATGTAGTGACGCTGATGTATCTTTAAACTAGATTGAAAGGCCATAGAGGACAGCTCGAGCAAGGGATGTCAAGCTATAATCGAGATAGACTTGATGGTGTCCGCTTGAGCATGATTTGGAGCTGCTCGAGCAGAAAATCACCTGAAGCCATATGCTTGAGCGGGATTTTTAGGCTAATTCAACTCAGGTCAAAATCACTCGAGCACGATGTGAGGGTTTGTACTGAGAAGTCGCTTGAGCGTGATTGGAGCTGCTCGAGCTAGAAAATACCTGAAGTCCTCTGCTCGAGCGAGATTTTCAGGCATCTTTGGTTTGGGTCAAAACTGCTCGAGCATAATCATCGGTGCCACTCAGAACCACTCGAGCGGGATTAAACCATGCTCGAGCGGCCATCTCTGTTTTTGGCCTGATTTGACTTGTGTGCTATGAGCCATACACATGTGAACGTATTGATTACCGATGACTAAGACATGTGTTGGGCCTTGTGAATTTGGAGAAAAGCACGGGGAAACGTCCTAATTTGAGCTTGCTAGAATTGACATGTGTGCTTGATGTGACTTAAGGTAGGGAGATCTCATTACAAAGTTATACGTTTGACTTGATCATGGGATAATATAATTGTTTTGACTGCATTTTGATTATGTTTTAGCTATATGTTTAATGATTTAAATCCCTACAGATGATTTATGATTTGTTTTCGTACATGAACATGCACTTTTGACATCTTGCTTGCATATGATTATCAAGTCCGTTTCAATGAATTCAGTTCTCGTTTCATGTTATGTTTTGTGTACACTCTTATTCGTTATGAATGTGATATGCATCATGATTGTGTGCAATTGAGAAGTGGAACCTCCATGAGAGGGGTGGAGTCCTCGGGGTTTTGACCTTGTCCGCTATGGACAGCTCAGTTCTGCTACAGGATGCTATTGCCACAAGACTCGAATCATTATTGTGATTAGTTATGGGTGGAGTGGAACCTCCAAGGGAGGGGTGGAGTCCCCGGGGCTATGACCTTGTTTCCGCTATAGACTTCTCTAATCCCGCTACGGGATACTCACTCTAATTCTATGTGAATCGTGTATGATAAGTTGTGATATGCTCAATTTGATAATCTATGCGTCCTATCTTGTACAAGCTTGTTTCCTTGATGTGATAAGTAAATCAGTTCTATTTTCCTAATCTGAAATTTTGTATAAACTTGTATGACACTTGCATTCATGACACGACATGTTTTAAGATCATATTTTGAAGTATGTGTTATGCCAATATGTTTCGACACCATAAGTGTTGCTTGATTTATTTCAATATGCACATATGCCATGAAATAGAATGATAAAGTATATTTTTGCACTGTTTTTATCCCTACTGAGCTTGGACTATAGCTCACTCCCGACTATACGTCACAGCTGTAGGAGATGTTATTGAGAGAGATCCGGAACAAGAAGAGGATCTGGATTATACACTTGGGGACGAGGAGTTACCCGAGGAGTATTATTGATAGCGGCGGTGTGTTGAGAGTTCGAGGGCTCGGATATCTTTAGAAATTTGGTCATACGATACAGTATTTTGGGATTTGTAAATGAAGATAATTATATTTTGACTCCATTGTTTAGGTGAAGGATGACCTTCACTGGTGGATTTTTTTACAGTTTTGCATGCCATGGATAGTTAGTTTTTGGATGCTCTCATGCTATTTAGATAACTTGCTTTCGCACTTCTATATCTGTTGTGTACTTTATTTTCAGCTCGCATGCGTGCTTACGAAACTATTAGATGGCTCAGTCCGTCCAATCATTTTATTTTAGAAGAACGAGATGTGGAAATGAAGTAAATACTTCGATTCCATGAATTACTGTGATTCAGATCTGCCATGAATTACTGTGATTCAGATCCCGCACTTAATCTAACGGCATTGGATTTTGCGGTATGGAAGTCCGGTTAGGTCCTAAGGTGGTCCACAAGAGGAGAAAACCTGGTCCAAGTGGGACCAATTGTGTGCATATCCATGTGTGCAATCGAATTATGCGCCCTGGTTCTAGCACTTAATTCGAGATCTTCCTGGGCTGAGGCAGATCCGAGTCTGAGAGCTAATGTTTCAGCCTGGGATTCGGCCATATAGTATCGTTTCAGTGTGTGTTCTCGTATTTTAGGGTTTTAAGGCTCCTGGAGAGGGTGAGCCCCTTTTCTCAAGTCGTGGGCATGGCCAAGGGTTGACCAAACAGGATTATATACTCTGAGAGGGAGAAAATGGGGTGTCTATAGATGCCCCTCTTCGGCGCGTTCCTGAGGAACGAGGATGCGTCGAAGAAGTAGACACCCCCCTTTTAGGGTGCCTTCTCATTTCTTTGAGAGATTTGAAGTGTGGATCATGGATCTGACATGAAATGCTTGGCTTTCTTATCTATCAGCACAAGCTAAAAGGAGCATTCAGGGGCCAGAGTGTAGCTATCGAATGGTGTATCCTCAATCGTGGGTGCAAGTGGCATCCCATCGCATATCGCGACTTGTTGCATATCACAGTCAAACGGAGGAAAATTGATCCAATCGAGGTATAGGGTGGCATCATACGAATGTCTAAAGACAAGGTCAAGTAATTGGATAATATGATGTAATATCATGGCGAAGGTTTTCGCAAATCATGTCAGGTCGAGCGCGTCGTTGCTCACACCAACAACGTGTCTGATGTCCCTTTCCAATGGACATTTGTGATTTCTCAAAGTTGAGTATACTCAGTGTTTGGTGTCCCAGGGGAAAAAATGGATTGAGGTGATGGGAAGTGAAGATTTGATAGATAGAGGTTTTTTTAGAAATTTGTGGTTTTTAACATAAGATCAATTCGATAAAACCAGCGAAAAATGTGGCTTCCCGAGACATCGCTGAGCAGATCCATCGGTATGGGATTTGTGGATCGATCTTTGTTTGGTTGTCAAGACAGCATTCAGTATGCCGGATACTCCGTCTACATTCTCGCAAATACTGATGAATGTCTCTTATGGGAGGACTATGGTGGTTCGCAGATTGGGAGAGACAGGTTTTGAAACTTTTGACTTAATATTAGTTATCTTATATTTACAGAGAAAAATTGAGTGGTGGGAGAGGGGTGATACTTGATTTATCATCGGAAGGCCCTTGTATTGCATTGCTCATGATGGGACGTGATGATTGTATGGTGGGATGCGATGGGGCATCAAAGAGTCTTTCTCTCCTGTTCCATTTCTGTGGTGGCAGGGCTCGACGATTTTTGGTGTGATGGAACCTTTGGGGGGTTTAGGCTTGCTCTCCGCAATGAGACATTGGTTAAGCTTCCCTTCTAGTTTCATGTTGTGGCAGATTGCGATGGGACTTGGTGGTTATGCGATGGGGTATTCCATGTTGATGGCTTCTTGACTGTTTTGATGTTGCAATGGGGCAATGATGGTTCATTTCTTTCTTAGGTAGATCATGGGTTATGCAATGGGATGCTCGGTGAGGTGTGATTTGCGATGGGACATTAATGGTCCTCCTCTCCAGTTGCGTGCGGTGACGACTTGTTTCATTTTTGGTTTTAGTGATGGCAAATTTGGTGCCATGATGGGACAATGGTGGTTTATCTCTTCTTTGGTAGATCTTGGGTTATATGATGGGGTGATTTGTGTGATTGTGTTGCGGTAGGGCTATGGATTTGTTCGGTTGGAGTTCAGGAGCCGTGTGTGTGAATTTTATCACGGTGGGATATGTTTTTGTGTGATGGGACTTTGGCAGTCCTTTTTCTGATCAGTGTGCTGGGTTATGCAATGGGACAAGGGGAAGATGGTTCGCTTTCCCATCACGGTGGGATAGTATGATTTGTCTTTGAGTGTGCGATGGGACTTTTGTTATTTTTGCTTTTCAGGGTTTTAGTGGGCTGATTTTTCTATTTTGCTGGTTTATTTGTCATAGTGGAGCTAGTGGTGGTCATCAAGGAGTGATTTATGAATTTTTGAGTCGTGATGGGACTGCAAGGGTAGTAATTCTGAATCCTGAGTTGTGTTTATCATGATGGGACCTGTTGTCATGTAAACTTATGGGTGAGTGATGGGGACGTTGGTATACGAGGCTACGCGATGAGACAAATGGTTTGGTTATCGTTCTTCTGCGGGTGTTTAAGGAATTGCGCACATCTTTAGTGGGGCACAATCCAATTGCGTGTGGCATACTGTGCATGTAGTTCGGCGGTCAGTGGGTCGATTACGTGTTTTGGTGTTTATGTTGGATTAGATTCCATGCGGGGTAGGCGATGCGCAATCCAACAGTCAATGAGTCACAAGGGTTGGGTGCCTGGGTGTCCTTTTGAATTTCGTGCATCGATGTAAGCGTGTGATTGAAATTGCACGCAGGACATGCGACACGTTTTTGGTTCATCGAGTTTTTGTTAATCATTAAAAAATATCATTTTTCGCTTCCTAACCTAGCCCTTAATAGACCTTAGAGCTGTTTAATAATTGCTTTTTGAGTGTTGTTTTGTAGCTAGCCATAATCTGTAGTGAAGTGAGGAAATTCATGTAGCAACAGCCAAAAGGAGGGAGATTTAAGTCAACAACCGATTAATGCATGACAGAGTGCTGTAACAGACTGTCCATCAACAGCAGGGGTTCAAAAAATGAAACTCGAGCAGTTCTAAAATGCATTCGAGCACTTTATGCATGTTGATTTAAACACTCGAGCTGTGCAAGGATGAACTCGAGTGGTTTGTGGCTGAAGAAGTAATGTCGTCGTGTAGTTAAAGTAACCTGTCGAGCTCCATTTAAACCTCTCGAGCAATGAAATTTGAACCTCTCGAGCACTTTAATGTGCTGATTTATGAAACTCGAGCAGTCTAATTCAACCACTCGATCTGAAGTGTTGAAGTATTAAAACCGCTCGAGTGGTTCCCTGCACCTATGAACAATCCTATCGAGATATTGTTTGAACAACTCAAGAACGAGCCTGAAGCCAGCCATCCTCACGAAGTTGCAGTGTGCTGAAATGAGTTAAAGAAGAACCTATCAAGCAACCTAGCGAGATCCTGCGAGCTGCTGTCTGAACTACTCAAGTTGTATTTCTGAAGGCCAATGATCTACTCGAGATTCATGCTAAAACCTTCATCCTGTCGAGAACCTATCGAGTTCTATGTTTCGAGGCTCGAACTACTCGAGGCACGGTTCTAGCAGCTGTCTTCCAGCTTTGGAGGGCATTTAAGAAATTCAACAGCATAGAGGACACCTGACTTAACTGCCCCACGTGTGCACAACTCTTCTAACGAACTTGGGGCAATACTTGGAGGAAATGCAGCCACCTCAGTGGGTCTTATAACTGATTTGATTCTCCTCTTCTCTGGTTAGCCAAGGCAGATCAAGTTCACTTAGGAATTGTATAAATAGAGGGGAATAAATCAGATCTAGACATCTAGAGATTTAGAAAAATTTTATATTATTTCCCACCTTTTCTTCTTGTTCTTCTCCTTCTTCTTCTCTCCTTAGCCCAACCATGGTGGGGTAAATCTCTGTAGCAGCTAGGGTAGTTGATCTGTTATTTGATTCGTGAGAGCATTGTATGAGGTGTGGAAATTACAGAGACTGCAGATCCGAGGGTAATTTGTTGTAGTTTTTAGATCAATGAAGTACTGGTTTTAATGATCATTTAATTTGTAGATCTAGTGATTTGTGATCGGATTTCTGTAGATTTTATGCTCCTAATGGATGCATGAGCTTGTAGCCTTGCATCCATAGCATTTGCAGTGGTTTTACTATTTCATTTCTTTCCCTCATGATTGGATTATATCCATGGGATACTTTGTGACCTTTTGAGTGGACAGGGTATAGCCCTAGGACTAGTCTATATCTCAGGGCATATTTGGATCCTTTTACCTTGCATTTGTGCTTGTAGCCAAATGAAGGATTGCTGCAGATCCATCTTCTACTCTACTTTGCAAATCAGTTTTATAGTGAAACAGATTAAAAGATGGATCTGCAGCAAATCAGTCTTATACTGTTTTGCAAAGAAGAGTAGAAGATGGATCTGCAACAATCCTTCATTTGGCTACAAGCACAAATGCAATGTAAAAGGATCCAAATCTGCTCTGAGATATGGACTAGTCCTAGGGCTATACTCTGTCCACTCAAATGGTCACAAAGTATCCCAAGGATATAATCCAGTCATGAAGGTGGAAATGAACAGTAAAAAAATGCATTATCAGGCAAACATCATGAGACCAAATAATTTAGCCACATAAATGATTTCAGATTTCAACTTGATAGGTAGAAACATTTGAAAACTCGATGAAACAAGTACACATAGTGATAAGTCAAATTTCAACATACCAAGCTTAATTCCACACCTTGGTCTTTCAAATTAAAGAAATTTTAAAACAACAAATGTAAACAATTTAATACCTAAATCCTTATGCATACTCATCACAACCAATTTGAAGACATCAAGAGTGTAGTGTGTGCAAATTAGTATAAAGTTCACCATTAATTGAAAAATCAGGTTCAAATAGTGCCCCAATAAATTCAATCTCAGAGCCAATCCTCACCAGGGAAATCTTTCACAAATGAATTAAAGGGTGTTCAATTTCACTCTAGCTCAAGATCAGTTACAGATCTCAAATAGGCCTATAAGCATGAGCATAGGCATTTGCTCTATTTCCTGACTTCATCATGTTCTCTTCACCATAGATCAAACACCCCTTCATCTCCACATAGCAGATCAATCCACTAAGGACATTTATTGGGTTGTAATGTGGCTTAGGGTTGAAGTTTATAAAGAATAAAAGGGGTAAAGAGGGATTCCAAATTGAGAAATCAGCAAGGGAAGGAGGTCATTCATAACTTCACCTACTTCATTACAGCACAACTTCACCTTCCAACAAGTTTTTCAGATATGAAGTTGCCACTTCTTCTCGTATTTCTAATTTTTAGATAAAGTACTTCACTTGACTTCTCTTTCTTTCTCTTATTTTTTTTTCATTTATATATATATATATATATATATATATATATTTATGCTGGTTGCCACAGCCATACAACTGATACACTGCTTTACTTAAATTTTCCCCCTTCTCCTTCTCCTTCCACCAAATTTCAAAACCTGCTCACCTGTCTTAACTTCTTCTTCTACCTTCTGAATTCTCAGATTGAGGGTAAGGCTAAATCAGGTCAAGAGGTTTAGGTTTAATTATTCTAAAGTTTTTCAAAGAAAAATAAAATTTTCAGGCTCAAAGAGTGTATGTAAAGGTGCAATTCAATAGGTATGGATTTCAAGCTCAAACTGTCCATACCTTCTGAATTCTCAGATTGAGGGTAAGGCTAAATCAGGTCAAGAGGTTTAGGTTTAATTATTCTAAAGTTTTTCAAAGAAAAATAAAATTTTCAGGCTCAAAGAGTGTATGTAAAGGTGCAATTCAATAGGTATGGATTTCAAACTCATGTCCTTAATGTTATGAGTTCTGCTAAACAGTTTCAATTTTGGAATGCCTAACTTCTAGTTGAAAGGTTTGAGTCAGCTAGTTCTTAGAGTACAAAAATTGCCAAAGACACTCTTTAAAAGAAATTTTTTGTATGGGCCCAAATCTCACTGGGTATGGTCTTCAATTGAACTCATGGTGCATGTTCTCACCTTTATCTCTCTTTACTGGTTCACTATATACTGATTGTGAAAATTTTTCTTGATGACCTTCTTCATGGAAGTGTTAACTATTTAAAAGATTTCAGCATTAAATAGTCTACTTTATATTTTAATTTTTCTTTTTTTCAAAATTGCTTAGGTGGAACCTTACTTTATTTGTTTCAATCTGACTACTATTTCTACACTTAGCTTAACCATCTCATTGGTCTACCCTGCCACACCCTCGTTGACAGGAGCTGAATTGCGCGCATTATGTGTAGCGCTTAATTCAAAATGTGCGCAGTTGTACTAGCATTCAATTGGGTAGCGCGTCATGTTTGCGATGCTTGATTCAGCATTATATGCCCGAGTTTTCTTCATTTTTCTTCATTCCTTCTTCGCATTCTCCTCTATTGTGTGATTTTGAACTTTGAGTGTTCTGATTTATGTGTTTTGGCGATATCGTGGGATCTAACTGCCCAATTGTGATATCGTTTCTTTTGATTTTTGTCGTTTCACGTGTTCTTTGTCCTGAGGTGGCTTCCGATGGGGGTGTAATTGGAGATGTCATTGTAGCTTGGGGGTGTTGGGATCGAGAGACGGTATACATCCGTCCCTACTGCTAGGAGGTGAAGATGGTGGGGGAGAAGCCTTACAAATGGATGGAAAAGATGTTACCCAACCATCCTCCCACTTTTCTGTTGCTCTGATTGGACCTCCCGCGTATTGTGTTTTAGGCTTGCAGGTTAGATTTTGGGTTGTAAGTTAGGTTTTATATTTTCATTTTGGGTTGTATGTTCAAGAGGTATGCCTTCGGTGACACTTGTACAAAGTTTTAGTTATGAATAAAGTTTTTTTTTGTTTATCATGTTGTTTTGTGTTCAATTTTCATTGTGGGTGGTTTTTATTTTCGGTGAATGTTGAGGGTATCTTTATTGTCTTATGTTTGATGTGTTTATATTTGTGCTTCTATGGTGGAAAAGTAAGAACTAAACTAAATTTTTATTTTTATTTTTAAAATGCCTCAATTTGGGGTGTCGGTCTTGTGACCTGATTATCGTTGCCAAGGTGTTAGTGCTTAAAGAAAAAAATGCCCCAGTGTCAAGTGATAGCGGGACTTTTATCGGCCACACAGATATCCTGGAGTGTGCTTGTAATGATCCCATGTTGGGAAGTAGTTTGATTATTTTAGCCGCATGTCGGGCTTGATTTTTAAGTTATGAACGATCATCACTTATCATGGCTCTTAACAAGGGTGAGGTGCATGGTGGATAATGAGTGATTGCATCACTTGTCATTCCGAAGTTTTCGGTTTTATTTTGAAGGAGATTTTAAAAATCATTTGACTCATTGTCAGAAAAGAGAATAAAGGGTGAAGGGGAGGTAAGGTTTATTGATTTGGGGATAGCTTCTTATTCAATAAATTTCATAAATAGTAATCAACAACTTTCTTCTCGAGTGGATAATGCGGTGCCATAATTGAGTTCTCCGCTATGCTTTGGCAACATCAAATCATCAAATTCTATAATTAGTAGGGGTTTTGTCCTCCTCCCACTGTCGTACGATGATATCTAGTAGTGTCAAGGTGCCAGTGATGCCCCCACGGTTTGCTTATACTTACTTGATGGGAATATTAAGAATGTCCTCATAGTTTGCTTATGCTTTCCTGGGCTCCTTGACTTGCTCATTCATCGCATGCTCTTGCTCGATTGTGCTTTTTTTTTTTTTTAAACCACCTGCTAACATAAGAATTATGAGATTTGATGGAACCTTGCATTTTCATTTTTGTGCTCTAACATCAAGTCCAATGGCGGAAGGGGTGTATGAGAATCCAGAGTTTTCTATATTTCAAAAGGAGAGTTTTATGATCTACTACTCCTTTTAATCAATTTTCCCGAATTAGAATGTGATGAATGAGTCAGATGATTCCCAAAATAGTTTTGAATATAATGACCTATGACCGGCGAATGCCTTGCGATGACTACGGGGATGATAAATATAAGTATGCTCGTTTAGGCTATGAGACAAGATGATCGAGTTATTAATATCGCTCCAATGGTTAGGAAGCCCTTCCCCTATAGGTGTTTCCTTGGCGTGCTGCCAAAATAATAAAAGTATTTCCCTTGTGGGTTGTAATTTCCTCCAGGTGAGGCGGTTGTGTAGGCATTGTTTCTTAGCACTAGATCCCCAACTTCGGACTCTCAGTCAGGCAAGAGTTATAAGTCAGATATCTTGTTGGGCAAATGATATATGTATATATATATATTTTTTGTATTTTTTTGGGTTATTATTATTGTGTTATGGTACAACATCAGTTCCTTAAACAAAAACTGACTCCGAAGGTCGAATGGATGGAGTGACAGTTGGATGATCCGCTTTAGGGTCCTTGATCCCTCTAGATCTGATTGACCTGGGATGAGAGAGACGTCATGTTTAGTTTCGTGGCTTGGGTGTCAGAGAGTTTATCGGAGAAAGTGTGACGTCGTTTAATTTCTTCTTTTGATAAATCCTTTATGGCTAGAGGCTTCTTGTCGGGAGGGACCTTCTTTAGCCTCTCAATGGAGTGGGGCATGTTGTAAAGTTGGGGCATGAGACAGAGTCATTCCCATGAAGTTTTGTGCGTTATCATTTTCAGGTTGTGGTTATTGGAGAATGCTTCTGGATTGTATCGTTTCCATTTTATGGAAGGAGTTAATTGGAGGGGAGTGTGGTGTTGATTTTGTAGGGTGAGTAGCGAGGAGAGGTAGAAGCAAAGCAGAAGGAGAAGATATGGAAGTGTGGACCATGGGGGACCCTTCCTATGCTTGGGGGCATTTAGATTTGTTTGATTCACACTTTGGGTTTATTGTGAGATTGCTTTAAGGTTTTGTTTGTGATCTTTCGAGGCAATTCGGTGTTGAGAGTTTAATGTGGTAGTATTATTATTGATTGAACTTCCATAGGGGTTTTAGTTGTAAGATTTATAGAAATTTGGACCTAGGAGTTCGAAGTGACTTTAGCTATGATGTTAATTTTATGTCGTGGTAAAATTTGAGAATTCGGCAGTAGGACGATTTGGATATTAATCGAGGTTATGATATTTAAGCTTGGTTTGGTCTGGGGAGTGGAAGTGATGATGGATCTATGGATTGGTTGGACGATAGGTTCATGGTTGGTTCGGAGGTGGGTGGAGTTGTTGTTGTGGGGCTAGGTTCCATGATAGGTTTGGATTTAGTGATAGGTTTAGATTCGGAAATGGGTTCGGGTTCGAGTTCAATTCTAGGTTCAGGTTCGGTGACAGTTTTAGCTTTGATGATGGGTTTGTGTTCAATGTACGGTTTAGGTTTGATGACAAGTTTAGGTTTGGAGTTGACGGTTGGTTTAGGTTTGAAGGTAAGTTCGTGTTCAATGTCTGGTTCGATGATGGATTCGGGTTCGAGATTCAGTTGGTAGTTGGTGTGGTAATAAGTTTGAAAATGGGTTGTAGACACCCAAATTTGGCCCAAGGCCCGATTGACACATACTTCGAGAGGGGCATACCCCCGAGCTTCCGATAACCATTCATGAGCCCTTAAGAATTAACCCAAAACCTTAAAACCCTTTTCGACCCTTAGAAGGCCCAACCAGATCCATAGAACCCATAACTGAACCCCATGAACCCTTAGTGGACTAGCCCTGGGCCCAATTTCTGAAGCCTACTATGTTACAACCCAAAATTGGGCCTTGTGTATATTTTATATAAGCAAGCCAAATTTTTCCAGAAATTGGCCTTGCGTTTATATTATGTACCCAAGGCATGTTTCTGTTCCCAGGCTTCAGCTGTGGGCTCTAAACTTCCCTTCTTCTCAAAGAGCACTATTCCAAAGCCGAGCGTATATATTATATATGCAATGCTTAGGAATAGTATTTTTTAGGAAAATGGCTGAATTGCACTTTTGGGATTTGATCTTCTGACCACCCCAAAGTTTAGGGTTAGTTTCTTTAGGACTGTTGCACCCCTCCTAGCCTTATGTTTTGCCCTTTTGCCATTTAGAGCCCTACCCTATCACCTACCATTAAATCCAAATTCCCACTTATCTAAGCTCCCAAAATCCTAGGAAACCTTACATTGGGGGATTACCTAATTGCTAATCCCGTTAGCTCTTAAGGGCTCCCCTAACCACCTTTCTTCTTCTACAAATAGAGACACCCCCCCTTGCTTAAGGGCTTGAAAAATTTTCCAAAAGAGAGAAAGCTTTAGAGATTTCTTCCTCCCTCTTTAGCATTAATCCTCTAAATTTCCAGAACCTAGGTTCCACCTTTACAGTCCATCTTCCATCATAAATCTCTTAGATTTAGCAAGAACAACGCCTTAGCCTACCTCTCCTACCCTCTAGCTACCACGCCTTAGAGATCAAAACCAATTCTTGAACCTTTTCACCATAGAAAGCTCACCAAAAGCACATTCACGTGAAGGTCCATAGCGGTGCTACAAGGGCCCGAGAGCTTCGGCTCTCCCCTCTATTCCTCTACCTTCTTTGCTTTTCCTCTATCCTAGAATTTGAGTCGTTACGACGTCGAAATTTCGGTGATTGTGGGAGGCTCAAATAGAAACGGTGTGCCTTCAGGCAAAGGGTGAGTACCGTTCATTTTTATATTTTTTATATACATTCGGCCATAGTATAGATCGCTTATGAGCAGGCCAATCGAGTGCCTAACACCTTCCTGATTGATAACCGAAGTCCTTGCCTAGAGGCTTTCGCGTAGACCGGATAGAAGTCATATTTTTATACTTCGATGCTTATAAAATTAATTTTGGTACCCCGGAACACCAAAAGCTCCTAGTGGCGACTCCAATTTTGGGTGTATCATTGCAAAGGCCTTGCAAGAGCCCACGGTTGCATGGATGGCGACTCCGCTGGGGACTTTTGTTAGAACTTCTACTTGAAGTTGGCCCCTCTTGCCTGTGCTTTTCTTTTTGTTAAACTTTTACTTATTTTTCATACTTAGCCCTACGAATCTGTCAATTTTTACTTACCCCTACGATTTTTCACTTTTTATACTTACCCCTACTATTCCATCATTTACCGCCTTGGCCGATTAGAGGGCCTGCTTGAGGACTTTTTACTCACCCCTATGATTTTATCATTTACACACCTTAATCGTTTGGCAGGCTTACTTGAGCGTTTATGATTCCGTCTTTACACACATTAGCCGTTTGGCAGGTTACATGCTAATCTAGCTTCATATTCCAACAGTGGACGCCGGCCCGTAGAGGTGGCACGAGATTCTCACGGCCCATTTTTGTACTTAAAGAAAACTACCTAAAATTGAAATTAAAATTGAACAAACAAGGGACTTAATTCAATTTTCTTTGCGCGGGTAGATTTTACAAAAGGGTGGGAAAATAGGTTACGATACATCTATCCTGGTTGTAGGTAGAGCGGCAACCCTAGAGGTGTTGATCTCGAAAGGAACCACTCGATCTAGTATCTGAGAAGGTGCTTGCTTGGGAGGTAAATCGGGTGAGTGACCGAGCTTATTACTTAGCCTAAAAAGAAAACCTTGGGGAGCACATTAGTGGAACCGCATCAGTCTTATATCCCTTGGCACGGAAAGGAGGAACCCATTAAAACAAAGAAAAAGAGTCCTAGGAAGCATTGCTTCCAGAAAACCCCCCCAAAAAATAAACCAACTCGGGTCTACTGCTGTTGAAAAATATATACATATATAATTTTAGCCTTGCGTATATAAAATATACGCTAGGACAAAATCCCTAGAAAATAGCCTTGTGTATATAAAATATACGCTAAGCTAAATAATCCAGAATTTTTTGCCTTGCGTATATAATATATACGCAAAGCCAAAATTCAAAAATTTTTACCCTTGCGTATATAATATATATGCAAGCCTATTATGGCTGAGTAGCCTGAATTTGGGCCTATCTTCATAGTTTCCTGAACCCTCTGCTTAGAGGTTGTAATACCAAAAATAAAGCCCACATCTTTGACACCCAAAACGCCCTTGCCAGTCAAGAGAGGCCGCCCTCTTATTGACTCTTCTGAGGGATCGGGTTGTCACATGGATTTTCGTGCCATTACATAGATTGAAGGATTTCCTTTGCTTTTCCAAAGTGCATTAGGATCCCACTATGAGAGATATTAGGGGTGTGAATGCCACCCAAAAAGGGAGTTTCGAAGTCCCCAAAGAGAATCGTAGTAATAAAAAAAGAGGAGGTTCAAAAAGTTTTCATTCCACAAAAAAAAACAATTCAAAAATCACCAAAAAAAATCAAGAAAATCAAAAATCCAAAAAAGAGAGCTTTCGGTGCTGAAAGCACGGCATCGCCTTTTTCCCTCCATTATCCAGTAGGGGAAGGAGAAACAAAGTGTTCGAGCCTCACCCGACGAATCCATACCCAACCCGTCACCAAACCATGTGTTGGGCAGTCGATTCGGCTTATGCCAATCCCGATTCATCCCCACCACCTTCCCCATCACATTCCCATATGGAGGAGATACCCGTCTTCGATTCCCCCACCCAAACCCGGTTCAACATCATCAGACCCTTTGGTGAGCCCATTTTTTCATCCACTACCACTCAAAATCTACCTCATTTTTCCTCCACTACCACCGAAAATTCACCTACTACATCCACTCCAAATCTCCCCCATTCTTTCCCATCCACCCAAACCATGACTAATTTTCCCCCATCCACACAAATCATGCCCCATTTCTCCACATCTACATATGTCATGTCCAGTTTTCCCATATCCGCTCGACATACACCTCACTTTCCCACCACGTCTGATCCAAATCCACCATATTTCCCCCCACCTACCCAGTCATGCCCAATTTCCCTCTCCAATCTACCCAGGTCATGTCTAATTTTCCCCTCACATCTTCCCAAACCATGCCCAACTTCATCCAATCTACCTAGGTCATGCCCAATTTTTCCCCCACATCCAATCAAGTCATGCCCAATTTTTCTCACGCAACCCCCTCATCTAAAGGGCCATTTACATCAACCCCACAGCCGACCCCATGACCAAGATGGAGGACATGGTTAGGGCTTATATAGCCTGGAAGGCCTCCCAAAGCCTTCCTCATCCACCCTAAATACCCAATCCACAGAAAAACCTCCACAATCTCCAAACCTCCTTCCTATAAAATGCCAATCCTAATCAGCCGCCCATAAGCACACCACCCAAGGCTCCTCTCATCAACCACGGGGCCATTCGAGTGGGCCACTAAGGCCCAATGTGCAACCCCAAGTCCATGCCCATTCAAACTCAAGGGCCACACTTCCAAACCCCCCATAATTATCCCAATTTCTCACATATACCAAACAAGCACACCTCATTCCTCCTCAAATTACAAACCCATTTTCTCTAGCTCCCCAACCTGGCACGAGCCATACTCATCCATATCCATCATACCCAACCCAACATGGGAGCCCACCTCAAACCATCAACCATCCCCAACTTACACATCCTCTCACCCCTCAACTCAATCCCCAAAATTTCCTCCAAATGCAATGGCCCCATCTGACACCCACTCAACCTATTCAAAATCCACAATTCACCCATCCCCTTACCACACAAACTCATAAAAGCATCCCTTACTTACAATGGCCTCATCAGGCACCTACCCAACCCTTCCAAAATCCAATCAATCCCATTCCTCCCCCATTTATTGATACAGATATCCAATACGAAGAGTATGAGATTAAAAATATTGGAGCCTATGCAGGGGCATTTGCTAGCTTTAATCCCCAACCACCAACACTCACCAATCAATAGGAATCCAAAAATGAATGGGGGCAGCCTATTGGGGGACCAGCCCCAACATTACCCTCCAAAGAATTAGAACTGTTGAAGGAGAAAATGGATAAAATTTAAAAACAGTTGATGAAGATGGGAGGGTCTGAAATACATGCCACTGATTTTTCTGACCTATGCTTGCTTACCGAGGTGCTACTTCCCTACAAATTCAAAATGCCTACTTTCGATAAGTACAATGGTACGGGTAACCCAATTGCCCATCTGAAATCTTACTGTGGGGACATGTGTTGATACGGTGAAGATGGACGACTCCTCATCAAAGTGTTCCAAAAAAGTCTCACAGGACCCGCACTAATATGGTTCACTTCTCTTGAGCCATCCATGTTAAAAACCTGGAAGGACCCCACCCACCTATTCCAAGAGCAATATATCTACAACATGAACATCAAGCCATGCAAATCTGACTTGGTTCGATTAAAATAAAAGTCCAACGAAACATTCAGTGAATACCTTAGAAAATGGAGGGCCCTAGCAGCCTAAATGAGGAACCGCATCCCGGACAAGGAACAAATCGAGATGATCTCGAAAAGTGCCCTACCCATTATCTCTAATTTCTTAGTATACTAGCAGCAATCTAGTTTTGTTGACATGGTATGATACGCCAACCGCTGCGAAGACGCATTGAGAGAGGGATAGTTAAACAAGAAAACGACCAGTGGCGCCAGTGGGGTCCAAAAATTTACCGAGCAAAGAAGAACCGAGGCAGATGTCCAGACAATAATGAACACCTAGCCCAACAATAGCATGGCACCATTCCAAGTCAGGGTAGCACAGCCAGCCCTAGCACCAATCGAACCAGCACAGAGACCGACAATGAGCAAGGGGCATAGATGACCCCTAAAAAGAGGAAGGCTTAGTTTAATTGAGTGTTTACACCATTGGGACAAACCTTGAATATTCTTTTACCACTGTTGGATGAAAAAGGTCTTGTCACACCATTCCAACCACGCTCGCCACCAAATCCACTCCTAAGAAAATATGATCCTAACACTCACTGCAATTTTCACCAAGGACTGGGTCACCCAACTGATCAATGCTTTCCTCTAAAGCATGCGATACAAGACTTAATAGAAGCCGGAAAAATCATTCCCCTGACACCTCCCTAGGTGAATCCACACACCAATATCCACTAGGCTCCGCTGCCGCCGCACCCGCAAGAGAGAATAGGCCCGAGGCCCTCCATGAACATGGTAGAAGAAGATGGGGAGGATTTTGATCTCTCGAAATACATCAGTATGAAAGAAAATTTCATAGAACCAAAGCAGAAGAATCAGGACGATAGAAGCATAAGAGTAATCAAGCCCTTAAACTTAGCTAATTACTTCCCCAATTCGGCACCCCAAGCAGAGCCCCTAGATCGAAGAATATACTTACCCACACCAACACCCATCAATTATGTTCAAACCAGTCTAGCTCCATCACCACTATGTCAGCTGTATGCTGCTGCAGCCCCTGCCAATTGCCTGATACCTGGTGTTTCCCCATTATCCCCTCCGGCATCGATCTACTATAATTGGCCTTGCTCTGCCACATCACTCCTAGTACCGTCATCCACAATTCTCATAGACCACATTTGGCCCACTTTCGTCGTTCCCCCAATCTATCTAACTCTAATAGAGGTTAACCATATTTTGTCCAATTATCCCGCGCCATCAATCCAGGCACCTTCGATGCCCTCATCCACTCCAATTCATATCCCAAGGCCAACCTATGACCCCCACCAGGTCCCGTTCTATTACAATCAAATAGATATCAATGTGGACAACAACAACGAGGGAGCCGTTGAATTCATTACACGATCGAGGTGGATCTCTATGCAACATGAGGTACCAGTGCTAGCCTAACCTGAAGAAAAAAGGGAAACTGTTGCGGTAAACCCCATGGAAAAAATGAGCAGAGAGCATGCGTTGGAAATATAACTTAAAAGAACGCCGACTCACATCACCATCTAAGACCTACTAATAACGTCTCCACTCCACTTCCAAGCTCTAATGGGACCACTGAAAGACACTCATGTATCCAACAAAGTATCCCCAGATGAAGTAGGATAGATAATGAGGCAGGTGTTGGCTCCCAGCGCCATCTTATTTTCAGACGCCGATCTTTCAAATGAGTGGAACAATCATTCCAAACCCCTCAACATCACAATAGAAGCAGGGGACTTGGTGATACCATTAGTGTTGATAAACAATGGATCGACATTAAATATGCACCCTCTAAGAACTATAACCAAGATAGGGGTTGATCCTTCCACATTTAGGCTGGCCAGAACAAGCGTGAGAGGATTCGATAATACAAGGAAGGAAATAATAGGAAAAGTTGATCTTGAGCTCACCATTGGACCAATGACCTTCTCCATCCCATTCCAAGTCATGGATAACAAATTAACCTTTAATCTGTTGCTAGGGCAGCCATGGCTACATGAAATTGGGGCAATACCTTCGACTTTGCATCAAAAACTCAGGTTCATATCAGATTGAAAAGTTATAACTATCATGAGTGAAGGGTAAGAAGAAGTTCACCACATAGAGAACCTCAAAACCTTGGATGTTCCATGCACGGCTGAGGACATAGATCTCCACAGCTTCCAGTACGATGTATCAGTAGTGGCACCAGATCTTATTAGAACAGTCACCACAAAAGTCGAAAGAGGAATGGTCACAGCGGTAGCAATACTCCAAAAATGAGGTTATAAAAAGTCAAAGGATCGGGCCCTAGCTTACAATGAAGAAGAGACCCCGTTAGAGCAAGAGGCAGACAATGAATCTGTTCAACTGTGGATTTTTATCAAATCTGTTGCGATGATGCACTCTTATGAAAAAAATATAGAGTTGTCACCTGGAGCTTTTGGTGTCCCGGGAATCCCAAATCATATTGAAAGCACCAAAGTGCCAAATATGACTCTGATTCATAGATCCATGCCAAAGGCTCTTAGGTAGAGGCTTCGATTATCAATCAGAAAGGTGTTAGGCACCCGATTGACTCTCTCGTAAGCAGTCTCTACTATGGCTGGGTCTATGTGGGGATGATTTATATAATATATATATGTATATATATATATATGTATCTATATATCTATATATCTATATATATATATATATATGAAAAAAGAAACAAAATGAGCGGCACTTCACCTTGCCCAAAGGCACACTGATCATATTGAGCCCTTCCCGCTTACTGAAATTTGGGCAGCATAATGGCTCAAGTCTAGGATAGAGGAAAAGAAAAGAAGGTAGAGGAATAGAGGGGAGAGCCGGAGCTCTTGAGCCCTTGTAGCACTGTTGTAGACCTTCGCATGGGTGCACCTCCGATGAGCTTCCAAAGCAAAAGGCATTGAAAGATGGGCTTTAAACTCTAAGGTTTAAAAGCTTAGAGGAAGGAGAGATAGGCTAACGCCTTGTTCTTCCTAAAACTAAGGGTTTAATAATGGAAAATATGGTCTAAAGGGTGGACCTATGTTCTGGAATTTTATGGATAAAATGCTAAAATGGGAAAGGGAGCTCTCTTAGAATTTTCTCTCTTTGGAAATTTTTTCATTCCCTAAAAAGGGGGGGGGGGGAGTGGCTCTCTATTTATAGAGGAAGGGTTAGATTAAAAGGATGATTAAATGCTAATGGGTTTAGCAATTAGGTAATCTTTAATCTAAAGTTTTTTGGGTTTTTAAGGGTTTGGAGATGAGGAAACTTGAGTTTAATGGTAGATGATGGGGTGGTGACTTGAATGGTAAAAGGGTGATAACTTAAGCTAATAGGGTCACTAGGGTCCTAAAGAAACACGCCCCAGACTTTGGGATGGTCCACAAGTCAAACCCCCAATGTTAATTTTGGCCATTTTTTGAAGGAAAACCAAGCCTAAACTGTTGGAAGTTGAAGATCCGCAGGGGCCCGACCCAATTTTGCAATTTCCTGTACAAATCTGCGATCTTCATTTCGCCATTACGTTTTATGTACAACTCCAAATTCGACGATTCTTAGCTTGTTGAAAAGCTGGGAACCTCTACTTTCTAATGGTATAGGCTTTAGATTGGTGAAATATCTATACAAACTTTAGCACTCCTCATTTCATCAGCTATTTTGGTTAGTTCAAAATTAGCTCTATGGGTCCAATTTTTTAATTTGCTGCATAAATCCACGATTTTCATTTCACCATAACTTTTGGTGTACAACTCCAAATTAGATGATTCATAGCTCGTCGGAAAGATGGGAGCTTCTACTTTCCAATGGTATATGCCTTAGGCTAGGAAACTATCTATGTAAGCTTTGACACTCCTCTTTTCATCAGCTATTTTGATTGGTTTGAAACTTGGTCTATGGGTCCAATTTTGCTTTCTAAGGGTTTGGAAAGGTTAGGATTGATTCCTAAGGGTTTGGGTTTTGTTATAAAGGTCTGTATTAAGTTTTAAAGGTTTGAGAGGTGCTTTTGGAAGCTCGGGAGGGATGCCCTACTCAAAGTATGTATTGATCGAGCCTTGGGCCAAATTTGGGTGTCTACAGATGCCCCTCTTTGGTATCCTCTTACTAGTAATCGTATGCCAAAGAAAGAGATATCTGAAAAGGCCCAAGGCAATGCTATTGAGTGTGCTTTACTCAAAATGAACCTGAAGCATCAAAAAGTAAAAGAAAAACTAAATGGAGAGTAGCGAAAGCCCAATGTGTTGGGAAAACATTCGTTCCTCAAGGCTATCGGTCCCCAAGTGCTTAGCGACATTACTAGGCATAACCATGATGGTATAATTGAAGATGAATGATATTTGAGATTCATTTTGAACAAGACTGCCCCGCGAGCAGGAGGGTGATCGACCTATACTTCAAGATTGGTGGAAAGCAATGATGCGAAGATCCAATAGTTTGTGTCCAATCGCATGAGACAACGATTGCCCCATTTGATCGGCCATGCGTGCCCCTATGCGAGGTAGGGTTAGAGACTTTTGAGTGAACCCAACAATCTCAAGGATAATTTGGCACAACTACCAGAGTAGAGCGAATATTGATGTCGCAATGTTTTTTGGGATTGTGTGCCACTTTTTAGAAATGTGCCCCAGATCAACGTGACCTAAAGCACCCAACTTCAATAATACTGAACAGATCCGACCAAAATTGGGTGTCTATCAAAGGATACACCCAATCTTGGTCTCTGTCAACAATGATCTTACAAATCATTTAACTATGCATAAACATGTACCCATTAGGAGCGATAAGCAATGAAGGTGATGGAAGTCCCGACCTAGATCCCGTTCGGGTATAATTTACAAGAACAAACGACCATGCTACGGATATCTAGACTCATGGCGCCTATCTAAGGGATACCATGCCAATGCAGGTTTTAAGCCTGCAAAAAAATAAGGGAAATGAACCCTTCTGCATGCATCTTCGCATATAGTTGATCAATATGTAGTTTCATTTTCAATAGGATATTCTCAACCAACGATTGACCTTTTTCTGAGAAATTTGAAGCTTAAGACACTAAAGTTCACATGAATCCAAAGACGGAGCGCTTAGCTCAAAGATTTAGCAGTAGAATAAACCTGATCGAAACATTGACCGCTTGATCGAGATTAACACTATTTCTCCTACTTTAAAGTAGGATCCAAAGATCCAAGGTGAACTTTAGGCTTAGGATAATAATTTAGCATAGGTTCATTGCCGATAAAATATTGACATTTTACCGCATTAAACCACGCATGTGCGTAACAAAAAGTATCATGAAAACTCAACTCTTTTTTTCTTTTTCAAATGATTACTTTTTCCATGTTTCTTTATTTCAAATAGACTGGATGTCAGTGGTGAGATGCTTTATCTTATTTGTCCATTGCTGAGAGGTTACGTGCTTCGAGGCTTTAGACCATTTGATGTTCCTGCACATTCTCAAGAAAACGACAGTCCCTTTTTAGTTTATATAGGTAACAATATGCATCCTAATTAACGGAAAGAGAAGAAAACCTTTACCTACATATTTTCAATTTTTAAGATTTATATATTTTTTTGGATTTTTGTTTTCAGAGATTTTTTATTCCTTTTCTTCATTTTTGAGATGGAAGTATGATACTGTAAATATGTACATGAAAGGAGTATATATATATATATAAATATATATATATTTCTGGATTTCTTGTTTCTATTTTTTCTTTCTTTTCTTCTTTTTTGTTTGATGTCTTAACAATGAGGCGAAGCAACGGGTCCCATTATGAACATAGCCGAACCCGTTCATGGGGTTCAGACCTAAGTGAGGTTCAGAATTTCAACCAAGGTCGGAACAATGGCCCTTTGGATTGAATCAACCTTTTCACTTTACCTCGGGTCATACGTTTGATGTGCATTATGAAGATATACCTGATCAGGATCTAACATGAGTGGCCCAATTGGTGACCGGATAATTTGAAAATGTAACAGAAGGATTAGCTGAAAGATATTTCTTTTCTCTTCTATTTTTCATTTTCAACCTTTTTTACTCACAACACCCAAGATGCTTTTTTACCGTGCCCATTGTTGCCTTCTTTTTTACCCGTAGTGCCCTTTTGGGTTTCCACTACTCCGTGGGTATGAATTTTTACCCTAGGCGTCTTTTCAGGTTTTCACCTTGTCCACACAAGCTCGCTGTTTTTACCCATGGTGCCCTTTCAGGTTTTCACCACATCCTTTTTACTTTAAGCTTGTATTTTTCCTTTTTATTTTTCTTCTTTATTTTCTCAAAGGCCATGGCATGGACATCGACTACATCATAGCCGACTGGATGGAGTTTTTTTGTCGTCTTTCAGCTTGGCTCGTGCTGACTCAATGGATACTATGACTGCTCATAGACCTTAAAGAGGGCTTTTTCTTAAGATGTATCTTAGCCATGGGATAGGTTAGGAAGTTTGAAGGTATTCTTGGGTTAAGAATATTTCCTCGATAGGGTTCCAGTTGTCGTAATGCACTTCTTCCTTAGAGAATTTTGACTATACATGCCCCACTTTTTATTTTCAATTTTTTTTTTTTATTTTTTTTTTTTTCAGACATCCTCTTTTTGGGATTTTGCTTTTCTGATTATTTTTTATTTGATGCTAACTCTTTTTCTCCTTTTTTTTCTTGTTATATCTACTTTTTCTGGGGAGGGGTTTAACGAATTAAAGGTCAATGGCTCAACGGGTGTAGCAAGGGTATAAGTTTTCATGGACACTTTTCTTGGCTACTTGTCTTTGGAAGGATGACCTCTTTTATGGGGTCCTTAAGCAACCACGTATCCATCTTATCAATACTTACCTTGCCTCAGAGACTAGGAATAGAATCGACGTACATATCTAGCGTTGATGGGCTCAGGAAAGTGATCTCCATCCATGGTGGCGAGGCAGATCACGTATCCCAGGAGTACCTCTCAGATGACATAAGGTTCTTCCTAGTTGGGCTTGAATTTCTCTCTTGGATCAGCATGGAGAGAAGGGAAGATTTTCTTGAGTACTGTGTCACCCACCTTTAAATCTCGGATGCGAACACACTTGCTATAAGCACGTGCGATCCTTCTCTGATAGGCCTAGGTGTGACACAAGGCTAAGAGCCTTTTGTCATCTAGCAAGTTCAGTTGCTCAAAGCGAGACCTCACTCTTTTGGTTTCTGATAGATCAAATTCGATGAGAATGCGAAGTGAAGGTACTTCAACCTCAACTGATAGCACTGCCTTGGTTCCATACACAAGGGAAAATGGTGTTACCCATGTAGCGGTACGGATCGACGTTCGGTAAGCCCATAGTGAAAATGGTAATATTTTGCTTCAGTCACGATATGTGACGACCATCTTCTCAAGGATGCAAATGACTGCCTTGTTAGCAACTTCTATGACACCGTTGGTTTGCGATTGATATGGTGATGAGCGATGATATTTTATTTTGTACTGCTCACAGAAGGCTCTTACGCACTTGTTGGCGAAGTTGGTATTGTTGCCCGTGATGATGTCCTTAGATACACCAAATCAATAAACAATATTATTCTTGATGAATTTCTCAACATGATTGTCCATGATGTTCATATAAGATGTTGCATCGACCCAGCTGGTGAAGTATTCAATGGCGACGAGGATGAACTGATGCCCATTAGGTGCTTTTGGGTTGACCTTTCCGACGATGTTGAGGCCCCATGTAGTAAATGGCCAATGAGTTGTCATGCGGTGTAGATCAATGGCAGGGGCATGTATTAGACTAGAGTGTTCTTGGCATTTATAGCACTTCTGAACATGCTTGCGACACTTAGCTTCCATGGTAGTAAAAAAATATTCTTGTCTTAGGATCTTTTTTGTGAGCATGTGTCCATTGACGTAGGCCCCACAAACTCCATCATGGATTTCTTTCATGATGTTGATTGCCTCGCTATCAGTAAGGCATCTGAGTAAGATGTTATTATATGATCGCTTGTAGAGGCACTCACCATAGATGACATACTTCACCGTTAAATGTTGGATGGTCCGCATGTCCTTCTTGGACGTACCTTCAGGGAAAGTTTGAGTTTCGAGGAAATTCTTGATATTTGAGAACCATGGAGGCTCATCATTTGGCTTTTCGGATCCCTCAATCTAGAGGCAGAAGGCTGTCTCATTCCTTTGTTCGATCATGATTGGCTTCATTTCGATGTCATAGGGGATTTCTACCATTGATGCCAACATTGCTAGTGCATTGGCAAAGCGATTTCTTACTCGCGGGACATATGAGAAAGTAGCATCCTCGAAGCATGCTATCATATCTTTGAGGCATTCATGGTATGGGATCAACTTCTCATCCTTTGTCTTCCAATCTCCATTTGTCTTGCATATGATTAACTGTGAGTCACCAAACTCCCTAAGATGAGTTATATTCAGGTCTGAAGCTACTTGTAGGCCAGCAACATAGGCTTCATACTCGGCCATATTGTTTGTGCACGAAAAGTTAAGCTTGATGGAGATTGGTATGTGAGACCCTTTTGGCAAAATCAAAATAGCACTGACTCCATGACCTTTGACATTCGATGCCCCATCAAAGTGCATTACCCAAGATTCTTCTGTCTCCGCTGTATTATCCTCTGTCATGAACAAGATGTCCTCATTGGGAAATTCAGTCCTTAGAGGTTTGTAGTCAAGTAAGGGATTCTCGACAAGATGATCAGCAAGTGCTTGCCCCTTGATTGAATTCTGAGTGACATACATGATGTCAAATTTAGATAAGAGGAGTTGCCAGTGTGCAGTTCGGCCGTGAGAGCCTATTGGATCCATTCACGCTAGGAGTAGAACAACTTAAGATAACTTGTAATGGCGGAGCCTTTGTGTAGCCCATACAAGAGCCAGGCATGCTTTCTATAAATGAGAATAGCGCGTCTCGTAGTCAGTAAACTTCTTGCTGAGATAGTAGATAGCTTGCTCTCTTCTTCTTATTTCATCATGCTACCCTAGGACACATCCCATTGAAACTTCTGTTATAGAGAGATAAATTATGAGTGCTCTCTCGAATACTGGTGGTACCAAAACTCGAGGATTGAGAAGGTAACTCTTGATCTTATGGAATGCTGCTTGACAGTAATCCTTCCATTCAACAGGCAAATCTTTGCGTAGTAACTTAAAAATCGGTGTGTAGATAGGAGTTAGTTGTGTGATGAATCGACTGATGTACTGTATCCTGCCTAAGAAGCCTCTTACCTCTCTCTCGATAGATGGCGGTGGCATTTCTATGATGGCCTTTACCTTGATTGGGTCAACCTCGATGGCCCTCCTGCTAACGATGAAACCTAACAGCCTTCCTGACATGGCACCGAATGCACATTTCTGAGGATTCAAATGCAGTTTGTATTTCCTCAGTCTTTCAAACAGCTTTTGGAGGTTTATTAGATGGTCGCCTCTCTCTGGTGACTTGGCAATCATGTCGTCGATGTACACCTTGATTTCTTGGTGCATCATATACTGGAACAATGTTGTCATTGCTCTTTGGTACGTCGCCCCAGCATTCTTCAACCCGAACGGCATGACTCGGTAGCAGAACATTCCCTATGGAGTGATAAATGTTGTCTTCTCTCAATCCGCTTTCGCCATTTTGATATGATTGTAATCGGAGAATCCATCCACGAATGAGAGCATTTCATGCCTGACAGTGTTATTGACCAAGATGTCGATGTGTGGCAAAGGGAAGTCATCTTTTGGGCTCGCCTTGTTGAGGTTTCAAAAATTGATGCACATGTGAACCTTTTCATCTTTCTTTAGTACCGGGACGATGTTAGCTAACCACTGCAGGTATTTGGAGACAATGAGTAATCCCGCGTCATACTTCTTGATGACCTCATCTTTTACTTTTAGCATCCATTCTGGCCTGAGACACCTTAACTTCTGCTTGACTGACTTAACATCTGGATATAGCGGCAGCTCATGCTCGACCAAATAGGTTTCCAAACCAGGCATATCCTTATATGACCATGCGTAGATATCTTGGTATTTTTCTAGGACTCTCCTCGATCCCAAGATTGACGAACTCTGTTCCTTCCACAATCGGCGTAGAGCCATGCTCAAAATCGGCAAATCGATCCAGGAGTTCATTGGGGAGATCCTGGGTTGGGATTTCCTCATCCAGACTCGTGACTCCTACATCTTCTTGTGTTTCTATAAGAAAGGGGTCGATTTCACGTGGGACAAGCTTTTCTCGGAAATTTTGAAAGACATTTTTTTGGATTATTTGCATTTCTTTAATTTTTTTAGATTTATCTTTTTCTTCGAAAATGGGCCCTTGGCAAGGCGGGTTCCTATATACACATGGTATTGCCTGCCAAGGGCTCACCTTACTTTTTATAGGTTATTTTTTTTTTGGAAGCAAGTGCTGAATTTTAGGCCACTCAAAGCTTGCAGAGTTAGGGGCATTGACGCCCAATTCCTTACCTGCGATACTATTCCTTTACCTGCTCGGGTGGAGGAGGCTGATTGATATGGCTTTTGGGAGTCAGCCTCCATCAATTTTATACTGGGCTTGTCCGGGACCCTGTCCTCAAATGTCAGCATGGTTCTGTGGTGGTTTACCATAGGGGGGGACTATACAGGCATTGGAAATTCCTCCTCAAAAAAGGAGAGGGAGGCTAGGTCGATTTCAAAATTGGGAGGGATGAGTTGGAGACTGGTTGGGTGGATCAGGGTTGTCGGCTTGTGTGAGGTTAGCTTTGTTGCCCCATTCTGATCAATTTTTATGACGCCCAAATTATTGGTTAATT
Source organism: Chloranthus sessilifolius (assembly GCA_021018995.1). Classification (NCBI taxonomy): domain Eukaryota; kingdom Viridiplantae; phylum Streptophyta; class Magnoliopsida; order Chloranthales; family Chloranthaceae; genus Chloranthus; species Chloranthus sessilifolius. The sequence goes on along the minus strand of CM037594.1, from coordinate 84,952,312 downwards.
GTTGATTAGATTAAATCTATGTTGATTGGATCTTAAACTTGATTGACGACTAATGCTAGGAAACTAGAAATATGGTGTAATGGTACTGTTTAAATTCATAAATATCCGAAAGCTAAAGATTAAGATTCACAATCTTAATCTGAAGAAGGAGGATTATGATTTATTTTTATGCACTTTAGATTAGAAAACCTTCTTTAATTCATATTTATCCAGTAGATTAGGAAATCTTAAAGATAAATAGAAGAGTTTATGATAGGGATTTAGATAAAAGATAGAAATAGGAATTAATAAGATAAGGAACTTCTTCGTGGGAACGATCCTATGCTATGTTATAATTTCTATTGTGTGTTTGCAATAGGTTAAGACGTGAATTTAATATAATTATAATACACAATAACAACCAAGTCAAGTTTTTGGCGCCGTTGCCGGGGAAGCGGATTTATCTAATTCTTTCAAATTTTTATCTAATATTTTTATCCTTTTAGAAACTAATATTTATCTTTCTCTTTTTATATTTCTTTATATTTTTATTTTTATTTTACGTTGATCACTTCTTAAGCTTTTGCAAGTTTATTCGGAGCTACAGAGCTGACTTTCAAAACTTCTGCCGACAACGAAACTTAGAAGCTCATATTTGTGTCTCTCCCTACTTTCTATCATAAAATCATATAAAGTTAACAACATAAAAATAAGTAGTTATTCACACGCTAGTAGATACCACCCTATGAAAATAAATATTACCCATCATATGTACTTTTCGATATCATCAAACATAATAAATCATACGATGTTTTATATTTAGTTCAGCCGACATACAATTTATTGCCAACTAACCTTCTGTAAGATCATTATGGCAATTAAGCTCGAAAGGATGAGAAAATTTAAAACAACGATTCATATTCCACCATCCAAGCACTTCAAATATAGGATCAGCCTATCCTTAGCGAAACCATTCCCTTTCGTCCCCACCAATCCGTCCCTACCCACAACTAAGGAGAAGGATGGTCCCAACTATAACCCAATAAAGTTCTTTCCAGTATGGGAGAACCCAGAACAACCTACAGAGCCAGATCCTCCGAAGTTCCTGTGGGATGAGTACGAGGAAGTTCAAAAGATTTTGGCGAAGGAAGAAAAGAAAAAGCACAAAAAGATGAAAAAGAAAAAAATGCAGATGGAACCTGCCCCTTCTGACACACATCCCATCTTCACCTCCTCTTCCACCCAGCCACCGCCCCCTGTTTCTCCCTAATCTCTGCTATTTCCCTTCTTGGCCTACAGTTCCTCGTCCAAATGCAGCAAGTGAAGGACATCCCGGAGCCAGGCGGGCAAAATATCTTTTGTTACGGGCGACAATATTTTGAAGCCGAGGATCGATCTTTACCGAAGAATCCTTCTCTTGGACATTGCTGCCAGTGTCATAGTTTAGTGTGTGTCTAGAGTTTTCTTAGGTTTATACTCTTTTATGTAATTAGTTCATATATTAGATTTTAGTTTTTATTTTTTCTCTTCTTTCCATTGTAAATATTCCTATATATATATAATTTTCTTTTTAACTCTGCATTTTTTTTCTAATAGCGTATGTTACTAACATTACTAACAATTTTGTTTTTCTAACTTTTTAGTTCCATAGAAATCAGAAGTATTTTTCTCCTAAGTTTGGGGGAAAGATTTTTTATTATTTTTGCAGATTATATACCCGGTTACTAACATAGCAATAAAATAGGTAATTTTTTTCGTATGTCCCCTGTTTTACACAATGAGGACATTGTCATATTTAAGTTTGGAGGGGGATACAAACTTTTGTTAGTTTAGTTTACTTTTTTTAATTTTTATTGAAAATTTCTTACTTTACAAAAGACAAGAAGAATTTTTTTTTATAATGAGTCATTATATGCAATTTATGAAAAAAATATAAAAATCTGAATTTGTTAGTAAATCATCATAGTAGTAGTTCAAAAATACAAATAAAGATAGTTACAATTCAAAGAAACATCTTTGGAACACTGCATTAGAGAATGTTTGAAACTTAATGATTAATCTGAACGGCATATATTTTAGATTATAGTTTCAAAATCATATAACCAATGAGTTATAGAGCCTATTTTCTCTTTATTCTGAGAGAAAGAGAGACTATTTTTATTCATGCTTAATTTCTTTGAACTTCTCTACTATCTGAAATCTCAGAATGCTGAATTTAGAGTCAATATATTTTATGATTATGATAATGTATTTGTTTAGAACAGTCTAATAATCATGAAAATGACCAAAGGCCATCTTTTTTCTAACCAAAGCTAAAAAGCCAAAATCTCATAATATTTTATCATTTAAACCTATATTGGAAGCCTAAAGACTAAATTTTTTTGTACCAAATATTATAAACCCTTAACCATATTTATTGTTAAAAACTTTCTATCCTTAACCCTTATAATTTTTAAGAATTTAGAATGTCAAAGAATGGAAGAAAAGGGAGTGAAAGGAGTATGAGTTAACAGATAAGGGATCTGTAGAAAATGATACAACTGAAAAAGAAATACAAATGTATGAAAATATGAAAAAAAGAAATAAAAAAAAAGAAAGAAAAATCATAAAAAATGATTTTGTGAGAAGAGAAGCAAAAAGCTTCCAAACTGAAAAGAAGAAAAACTGAGATTTACAAAAGAAAAAGAAATGGAAAGAAGTTATCCAAAATAAGGATACTTACTGAAGCTAAAAAATAGAAGAAGAAGAGAAGAAACAGTTAAACTCTTAGAAGTAATTTTGAATCCTCTTTACCTTTTTCTTTGAAGCTTAAGAGAACAGAGAAAAAACTAGTGAATTGGTGTTGAATGGCTGTGGGGTAGGGGTCTTTTTATAGGTGTATGAGTAATTACGCGCTCGGGGGACGGTACGTAATTGTCTGGTCGGTTTCAATTACACGCCCTATTTGGGGCATGTAATTGGATTCCACACCCTGTTTGGGGCACTTAATCAAGTTTGGATCGGTCACAACTCAGTGAGTGACCGGCTAACTAGCTCAAATATGGGCGGTTTTAGGGTTTTAGAAGCCCAGTCCAACTAGGGACCAATTACGTGCTGGTGAGGCGTGTAATCGATTGCGCATTCTAGATCGGGCACATAATCGAGGACTACAGGTGGTCTACGGAAGGAAAATTTTGGTCCAGGTTTGACCAATTACGTGCCAGTGGTTGGGTGTGCAATCTGATTGCGTGGCCTATCTTGGACGCGTACTCAGGTCCTAAGGCGGTCCATAAGAGGACCAAACATGGTCCAAGTGAGACCAATTGCCCGCATGTATCCATGCGTGCAATCGAATTACGTGCCCTAGTTCTGGCACCTAATTTGGGATCTTCCTGGGCTAAGTCGCGTCCGAGTCTCAGAGCTATTATTTCAGCCTGAGATTCAACTATATACTATTGTTTCAATATATGTTCCCGTATTTTAGGGTTTTAAGGCTCCCGGAGAGGGTGAGACCCTTTTTGAGGGTCATGGGCATGGCTAAGGGTTAACCGAATAGGTTTGTATACTCCAAGAGGGCCAAAATGGGGTGTCTACAGATGTATATGAAGAATAATTTCAAGGATTGTTGATAAAAAGATAAATCTCATGGAATAGATAATCAATTCTATTTCTTATGTTTTTCTATTTTTCCGTAGAATTTTTCATACACATCTCTACTAGGCTCATGCTTTTATAAATTATGAAGCAGAAAGGGCTTTATTCGATTTATAATGGGGCTTAGGTTTAAAGGTTCCAAAGAAAGGTAAAAGGTTTCAAAAGTTTTGGGAACTTAGCTCATCTCTCACCTAATCTTTTTCATCTTTTCCTCCTTTTCTACTTCCGTAAGTATCTAAAAAGTTGTATAACTTCTTCCCATATACTATTTTCTTCAATAAATCCCTTTTTCTTCTTTCGATTTCTCTTTTAGATATCCCCTTGAATATTTTCTTTCTTAGTTTAAAAGCTTTTTGCTTCTCGTTTGTGGAATCATAAGTACGATTTTTGTTTTCCCATATTTTTTTTTCAGAATTTTTATTTCTTTATCAGTCGCACCTTTTCAACATTCCCTTAATCTTTTATCGCATACTCCTTTCACTCCCCTTTTTCTCCCTTTATTCTAAATTCTCATAATTACTAGGGTAAAAAGATTGAAACCTTTCTGTAGTACATATGGTTAAGGGTTTATAAGATTTTGGTAAAAAGAAAAATTAGTGAAGGCTCTAATATGGGTTCAAGGGATAAATATATTTTGGGATTTTAGGATTTTGGCTCAAATGAATAAAAATAAGGCCTTAAATCATTTTCTAGATTTACTAGCATGGATGCCATATTGTTTCGATACATATAATAAATAGTTCTAGTGAAACATTGAGCATAATAATAGAATATTGATTCAAGTAAAAACAACGATGAGATTTCATTAAAACGGTCAAGAAGTTCAAGGAATATGAATTCGAATAGAATAAAAGTCTCTCTCTCAAAGAAAGAAAATAAGTCCAATTGGTCACTGGGTATATGATTTTGAACCTATAATTTAAATATTACAGTTTAAATCAAAGTAAAGTTTCACACATACAGTTTTGATACAGTGTACAAAGAGGGCTAAACATGAATCGAAACTATTTCTATTATTGATGTTTGAACTCCTACTAAGATGATAGTAAAGCAAATGGAATCGTATTCTTTCTAATCATTACTCAAATGGGATGGTTAACAGAGAGAAATGAAAATTTAAAATATAAAACTAATCTAAGAATCTACAACTAAAAATAGAATTAAATGTAATTTGTAAAAGAATTTATTTATTTATTTTATATGCAAGAAAAAGCAAAGAGTAACATACACAGTGTGTAGCCCAAAACTTGAATAGGCCAATGCCCTCATTGTGCACAAAAATAGGGTATGCAACCGTGAGATTTGTGACGATCCCGTCTCGGCGATACACTCGCTAAAAAAAATATAGAGTTGCCACCCGGAGCTTTTGGTGTCTCGGGAAACCTAGTTCATTTTTATAAGCATCGAAATGCTAAAAATATGACTCTGAATCCGGTCCACACCAAAGGCTCTTGGGTAGGGGCTTTGGTTATCGATCGGGAAAGTGTTAGACACCCGATCAACTCGCTTAACGCGGTCTCTACTAATGGCCAAAACAAAAGTAAAGTAAAAGAAAAGAAAATGGCTTCCTCTTGCTCCCATGGGCCATAAATCCTATTTGTGCCCCTCCGTTCCTACCAAAAATTCGACGGCGTAACGGCATAAACGGGAGGATGGGAAGAGCTAAAAAAGATATAGGAGAAGAAAGAGGAGAGTCGGAGCCCTCGCGTCCTTGTAGCACCGTTGAGGAGCCTTGCGTTGACTTGCTTTGATGAGTTTTCGAAGGCTTTAATGGTAGAGAATGGGGTTCTAACTCCTAAGGTTTGGTATCTAAGAGGTAGAGAAGGAAGGCTAAGGGGTAGCACACCTAACCTAGAGGTTTTGGATGAAATGTAAGGCTTAAAGAAAGATTTATGGATTCTAGAATTTGTATGGACAATCATGCACCAAAGGGGGAAAGGTCTTTCTCACTTAAGCTCTTTCTCTCTTAGGCAAAATTTCTCAACCTTTAATCCAAGGGGAGGGGCACTCTATTTATACGAAATAGGTGGATTAGGAGACCACTTAGATGCTAATTAGGGTTAGCAATTAGTTAATCTCACATCTAAGGATTCCTAGGGTTTTTGGAGCCTTGAAATATGTGAGAAGGTCCTCCAATGGTGGATGATAGGGTGGGGCCTTAAGTCACCTAATGGGTTGCAAATAGGGTGAAAAAGGGTGCAATAGGACTATCAAAACACACCCCAAAGACCCAAGTGGTCAACAAGTTAAATCCCAGATACGAAATTCGGGGCAAAACCAGAGGTCACTGTTCATAAGCCTGGTGCAAGTATTAGTTGCTCCAGGCATGTGTATAGTAAAATAGTGCAGCACAGTAGCCTGGAAGTTGGCTTCCCGAGGTGGGGTCCACTTCAATGCTAGCACAACTATTAGTTGCACTAAGCTTAAATCCTGGGGAAAGTGACTTGGTGCAACTAATAGTTGCACCAGGCAAAAATATAATAGTTGCGACAAATCCCTAGGGGGGCCAATTGATAATACACTTTTGTCCTCCGGGTTTGAACCGCCATATCTTTTGATGTACAACTCCGATTGGGGTGATTCTTAGCTCGTTGGAAAGCTGGAGACCTCTACTTTATAATGGTATAAGATTTGATTATAGTAGAAGGCCATATCCAGTGCTAGTGCACCACTCTTCATCCATGGCTTGGGAAAACTAAGTTCAAGTCCGAAACGGGTTCTAAGGGTCGGGATTTGTTTCTAAGGATTCGGGGTAGGTTTCTAAGGGATATAAGATGATTCCTAAGGGTTCTAGGGTGGTTCCTAAGGTTTCATACATGCCATAAATAGCTCAAAAGTCCACCTCTCTAGAAATGTGTTTCGATCAGGCACAGAGCCAAATTTGGGTGTCTACAAATACCCCTCTTTGGTATTCGATCACTAATGATCGAAGGCTAAAGAAAAGAGATCTCCGAAGAGGACTAAGGTATTACCAATGGGTCTACTGTATTCAGAACGAACTTCAAACTTCAGATGAGTAACATGGTGAGAAAATGAAAGCCCTAGATGTCAGGCTTAATATTTGTTTCTTCAGGTAATCGGTCCCCAAGCGCTTAGCGATATTATTGGGCATAACCGAGGTAGAATGAGTTGTGAAAGCCCTGCACGCTAGGCCAAACATTCACTTCTTAGGATGATTTGAAGGTATTTGATGTTTAAGACTCATTCTGAATATAACAGCTTCGCAAGTAAGAGGGTTGATTGGCCCACACTTAAAGATAGGAGCTAAGCAAAACTATGCAAGACTCCACAGTTTACATCTAAACCTATGAGGCACTGATCGCCTCATCCGACTGGTCACGGGTGCCCCTGCCTGAGCAAGGTTCAAGGTATTTGGGCGTACCCATCGATCTCGAAGTTTATTTAGCATGACTACCCGAGCGGAGCGAATCGATGTCGCAACACTTTTTGGAGTATGTGCCATTTTTGAAAATGTGCCCTGGGTCAACATGACCTAGAGCACCCAGCTTCAACTACCTTGATTAGGTCTAACCAAACATTGGGTATCTCCCAAAAAGGAGCATCCAGTCCTGGCTTCCGCTGACAATGATCATAAATATCAATTAACTATGCATAAACATGCACCCATCAGGGGCGATAGCAAACAACAAAGGCGATGGAAGCCCCGACCCGGACTTGCCTGGGTATAATTTACAAGAATAAATGACCATCATACGGATACCGACACGCATAGTGTACACTTTACAGAGATACCGTTGCCTATACAGGTTTTAAGCCTGGAAAAAATAAAGGAGAAATGAACCCTTCTGGATGCATGGTTGCTCATAGTTTGATTGATATGTAATCTCATTCTCAACAAGCTGGTCTCAACCAACGATTGACCTTTTCCAATGGAGAATCTGAAGCTTAAGACACTTAATTTTATATGAATCTGAAATAGAGCACTTAGCTTGAAGATTTAGCAGTGGAGTCAACCTTATCAAAACAATGACCGTTTGATCGGGATTGATGCCGTTGCTCCTACTTTGAAGTAGGATCCAGAATCCAAGGTGTACGTTAGACTTAGGACGTTACTATAACACAGTGGTGTTGCTGATAAAATATCAATATTTTACCACATCGGAACATGCATCTGCATAGCTGTGCATGGAAACACAAAGTTTAAATGAAAAAAAGACAGATTTATTTCTTTTTTTTTCAAAATGATTTTCTCTTTTTTTTAATAACCCTGACGTCAGTGGTGAGAGGCTTCATCTGATTTGTCCATCGCTGAGAAGTTGCCCACTTAGAGGCTTTGGACCGTGTGATATTCCTACACATTCGCGAGAAAATGTTAGTCTTATTTTTGTTTATATAAGAAACAAATGCATCGTAATTAACAAGAGGAGAAACAAACTTTTACCTATATATATATTTTTCAAGATTTATATATATATATTTTTGGATTTTTTTTTTCAAAGATTTTTTTATTCTTTTTCTTAATTTTTGACATGGAAGTACGACGCTGTAACTATGTAGAAAGAGTAGAATATTTGGATTTTTATTTTTCAGAGATTTTTTGTTTTTTTTTTTTATGATGCCTTATCAGTGAGGTGAAGTCACGGGTCCCATTTTGAGCATAGCTGAACCTTTCATATGGTCGGGCTTGAGTGACTTTAAGCAGTTTCACCAAGGCCGAAATGTCAATCTCTTTGGGCTGAGTCAAACCTTTCTCCTTACCTTGGGTCAAACGTTTGACAAAGCGGTTCTGAAGACACACTTGGTCGGGACCCATCTTGAACTAACATGAGTGGCCCAGTCAGAGAAAAGGGTATCAGGGAGAGTAACCAAGAGGGCACCTTAAACATTAATCATCGATTCAATTCCAACCTTTCTTCTTTTCTTTTTTTTCTTTTCTATTTTTATTTTTTTATTTACCTCCTTTTTTACCCGTGGCGCCCTTTCGGGTTTTCACCACGTCCATAGGCTTAGCTCTCTTACCCTAAGCGCCCTTTCGGGTTTTCACCTGGTCCGCACAAACTTCCTTTTTTTACCCATTGCACCCTTTCGGGTTTTCACTACGTCCATCTTGCTTTGAGCTTGTATTTTTATTTTATTTTCTTTTCTTTTTATTTCTTTCATTTTTTCAAAAGCCACAACATAGACGTCGATTCCGTCATAGCCGGCTAGATGGGGTTCTAGTGTCGTCTCACAACTCGACTCATGTTGACTTAATAGATATTATGACTGCTTGTGAACCTAAAATGAGGGCTTCCTTCAGGGTGTAGCTTGGCCATGTGTTAGGTTAGGATATGAAGGTATGCTGGGCTAAAAGGTTTTTCTTAATACGACTTCAGTTTTCTCAACATACTTCCTTGCTTGGGGTTTTTATTGTACATGCCCCGTGATTCTTTTAGTTTTTGTTTTGTTTTGTTTATTTTTTTTTTCACTTCAAGCAATCTCTTTTTGGGGTTTTGCTTTTCTGATTTTTTTTTAGATTTTCTTATAGTAATTCTACTTCCTCTCTTTTTTATATATGTACTTACTTTTTCTTTTCTTTTTTATGGAAGGAGTTCATTAAAAGAAAGGCCCAAGCTCAAATTGGGTAGCAAAGGATATCATTATTTTAGGGATGCATTTTTGATACTGAACTTAAAATGATGGCCTCTTTTGGGTGGTTCTTAAGCAGTCATGCATCTGTTTCACCAATACTTACCTTATTGCAATAGACTACAAGTAGAACCGTCGGACGTATCCAGCGTTGATGGGCTCAGGAAGATGATCTTCGTTCATGGTGGCAAGGCAGATGGTGTATCCCTATAGCACCTCTCGAAAGACAAGGTCCTTCCCAGTTTGGCTTAAACTTTCCTCTCGGATTGGCGTGGAGGGATGGGAAGATCTTCTTCAGTACAATGTCTCAAACCTTAGATCTCGATCGCAGACACATATATTTTAAGTTCGTACGATTCGCCCCTGGTAAACTTGAGTGTGACACAAGGCCAGGAGTCTCTTCTCGTCCAATAAGTTCAATTATTCGAAATGGGATCTCTCTCTCTCTCTGCTTCGGGTAAGCCTGATTCCATAAGGATTCGGAGTGAGGGTACTTCAACCTCAACTGGTAAGACGGCCTCGGTTCCATACACAAGGGAGATTGGTGTTGCCCCTGTAGTAGTATGGATCAATGTTCTGTAGGCCCACAAAGCAATTGGTAGCATTTCGCTCCAATCTTGGTAGGTGACGACCATCTTCTCAAGGATGCGGATGACCGTCTTGTTAGCAGCTTCTACGGCTCCATTAGTTTGAGGCTGATAAGGTGACGAGAGATGGTGCTTGATCTTGTATAACTCACAAAAGGCTCGGATGCGCTTATTTGTAAAGTTTGTGCCATTGTCTGTGATAATATCCTTGGGTACTCCAATTGGCACACAATATTGTTTTTGAGAAACTTCTCGACGTGACTGGCCGTAATGTTGGCATATGACGACACTTCTACCCATTTGGTAAAGTTCAATGGTGACGAGGATGAATCGATGCCCGTTTGATGCTATTGGATTAATCATTCCGATGACATCAAGGCCCCAGGTAGGAAATGGCCATGGAGTGGTCATGCAGTGAAGATCGATGGCAGGAGCGTGTATCAGACTGGAGTGTTCCTAACACTTGTAGCATTTTTTAACAAGTTTGCAGCAATCTGATTCCATAGTGGTTCAAAAGTATCCCTGTCGCAGAATTTTCTTAGCAAGCATTTGACTGCTGACGTGGGCTCTGTATACTCTTTCGTGAATCTCCTTCATGATATTGGTTGCTTCACTTTCTGTAAGGCACTTGAGTAAGATGTTATTATACCATCGCTTATAAAGGCATTCCCCACAAATGACGTAGCCTACTGCTAGATGTTGAATGGTTTGCCAGTCCGTCTTGGATGTGCCCTTAGGGAAAGTTAGTGTCTCGAGGAAATTCTTGATATCTGAGAACCAAGGTGGCTCATCATCTGGCCTTGTAGGTTCCTCAATCTGGAGGCAGAAGGCCAACTCATTTCTTTGCTCGATCATGATCGGCTTCATCTCAGCACCATATGGGATTTCTATCAATCATGCCAGCATTGCTAGTGCATCTGCAAAGCGACTCCTTATCCATGGGACATAGGAGAAAGTGACGTCCTCGAAGAAAGCTATCAGATCCTCAAGGTGCTCATGGTAGGGGATCAGTTTCTCATCTTTCGTCTTTCAGTCACCGTTCATCTGCCATATGATTAAATGCAAATCACCAAACACTCAAAGGTGAGTTACATTCTGATCGAGAGCCGCCTATAGACCAGCGGCACAAGCTTCATACTCAGCCATGTTGTTAGGGCAAGGGAAGTTGAGCTTGATAGAGACTGGTACATGGGATCCTTTTGGTAAAATCATAATTGTGCTAACTCCCTAACCCTCGGCATTAGCTGCCCCGTCAAAGTGCATTACCCAAGATTCCTTTGCTTCTTCAGTATTGTCTTCCATCATGAAAAGGATGTCCTCATCGAGGAACTCAGTTCTTAATGGTTTATAATCTGGTGAAGGATTGTCGGCAAGATGATCTGCATGTGCCTGCCCCTTGATTGACTTTTGAGTGACGTACGTGATGTCAAACTCGGATAACAAAAGTTGCCATCGTGCTATTTATCCAGTAAGAGCCGACTTCTCATAAAGGTACTTCAACGGGTCCATTCAGGCCAAAAGTAGAACGACTTGAGATAGCAAGTAATGGAGGAGCCTCTTAGTAGCCCATACAAGAGCTAGGCATGGTTTCTCCAGATGAGAATAGCGCGTTTGGTAATCGGTAAACTTCTTGCTCAGATAGTAGATGACCTGTTCTCTTCTTCTCGTCTCGTCATGCAGCCCTAAGACACATCTCATCAAGACTTTCGTCGTGGAGAGATACATCAAGAGTGGTCTCCTTGGCTCGGGTGGTACCAACATAGGTGGGTTAAGGAGGTAGCTTTTGATTTTATTGAATGATGCCTGACAATCATCATTCCATTCAACGGGCGAGTTCTCCCTTAGTAGCTTGAAGATTGGGGTGCAGATGGGCATTAGCTGTGTAATGAACCAACTGATATATTATATTCTGCCTAAGAACCCACCCTCCAACTTCTTTCTTAGTAGACGGCGGTGGCATTTCTATGATAGCTTTGACTTTGACTTGGTCGACCTCGATTCCTCTCCTGCGGACGATGAACCCTAATAGTTTCCCGAACATAGCGCCAAATGCACACTTCTGTGGATTCAGACATAACCTGTATTTTCTCAGCCTCTTAAATAGTTTCTGGAGGTTTATAGATGGTCGCCTCGCTCCGGTGACTTGGCAATCATGTCATCGACGTACACTTCAATCTCTCGATGCATCATATCGTGAAACAGCGCAGTCATAGCTCTTTGGTACGTTGCACCGACATTCTTCAGCCTAAATGGCATGACTCTATAGTAAAAGGTTCCCCATGGAGTGATGAATGCTATCTTCTCTCTGTCTGCCTCTACCATCTTTATCTGATTGTATCCTGATAATTCGTCCATAAAAGAAAGCATCCCGTACTTAGCAGTGTTATCGACCAAGATGTCGATGTGCGACAATGGGAAATCATCTTTTGGGCTTGCCATGTTCAAATTACGGAAGTCGATACACATGGGGACCTTTCCATCTTTCTTTGGCATAGACATAATATTGGTTAGCCACTGTGGGTACTTAGATACCATGAGAAACCCTGCATCATACTGCTTGATGACCTCATCTTTGACTTTCAACATCCTCTCGGGTGGAGACGTCTTAGCTTCTGCTTAACCGGCTTCACATCAGGGTAGAGAGGCAACTTATGCTCGACCAAATCGATGTCCAGACTAGGCATGTCCTCGTATGACTAGGCAAAAACGTCTTGGTATGACAGAAGAAAGTCGATCATGCTTTTTCTTTCTTCGGGAGATAGTGACGTTCCGATCTTTGTAATATAGGGAATCTCCTCAGTCCCTAGATTAACGTACTCAGTTTCCTCGACAATGGGGGTAGGGCCATGCTCAAAGTCAGCAAATCGATCAAGGAGCTCATTGGGGAGCTCCTCCAAAGGGACATCCTCGTCCAGACTCGTAACACCTACCTCTTCTTGTACTTCTACAGGAAAGGGGCCGATTTTACATGGGACGGGTATTTCAATTAAGGAATCCTTTTGTGAGATTTTATCTAGAATTTTAAATGACAATATTTTTGGACCTTATATTTTTTCAATGTTTTTGAGATTTTTGTTTTCTTCGGAGATGGACCCTTGGAAAGCGGGTTGCTATATATACAAGGTATGGCCTGCCAAGGGCTTGTCTTACTTTTTATAGGTTTTTCTTTTTTGGAAACAAGTGCCAAATTGTAGGCCACTCCCTACTTCCATAGTTTGGGGCAAAGATGGCCAATTGCATACCTGACTTACTGCCCCATTACCTTTTTGGATGTAGGAGGCTGGCGAATGTGACTCTTCTGGACCGGCCTCCATCATATTGATCCTAGGTTCCTCTCAGATTTCATCCTCAAATATCAGCAGAGTCTTATGGTGGTTTACCACAAGAGGAGTTTGTTCAGGTATGGAATGCCGCTCCTCAAATAGGGATAGGGCAGCCAAATCTATTTCAAGGTTCGGAAGGGAGATGTGGGGATTGGTGGGATGGACAGGGGCTGTGGGTTTGTGTGGGGTCAAATGGGTTACCCCATTCTTATCAATCTTTATGACCCCATCACTAACAAAGGATTCCCTGATGTGTGGCCTATGACGAGGTTTTTCTTCTATGTTGATTCCTCTTGCCCTTGCAGCTGCAGCGATCCTGACTTTCTCTTTAGCTTCTCAGACCTCTTCCTCCGTGGGCTTGTAACCTAACTTGAATTGGACTTTCTGGCCCTTAGCAATAGCTGGCTCTCCTCTACCCTGTAGTTTAGGCCCGAGCCCTCGGCCTTTCTGATAGCTCCACTTCTGGAGCATGGTCACCGCTGCTTCAATTCCACTGCTGATTGTAGAAGTGATGTTTCTCGCGGGTTCTGGGCCTACTGCTGACACCTCATACTCGAAACTATGGAGGTCGGTGTCTTCCTCAGTATATGGCACATCCACTACCTTAGGATTTTCAATGCTGTTGGTGGCCTTGCCTTTCTCATTGTGCCCTTCACCAATGATGGTGATCACCTTCTGCTCGGATATGAATTGTAGCTTTTGATGGAGGGTAGAAGGAATCGCCTCGACCTCATGTAACCACGGGTGTCCTATCAGAAAATTAAAAGTAGATTTGATATCCATCACTTGAAAAGGTATAGAGAAGGTCATGGGCCCAATTACTAATTCCAGATCGACCTCTCCCATTATTTCTCTTCTTATATTATCAAATCCCCGAGCGCTAGTCCTTGTCGGGCTTAGCATACAGGGTCCACGCCAATCTCGGTGGCAGTCCTCAACGGGCACACATTCAGAGCCGACCCGTTATCAATTAGAACTAAGGGAATTATCATGTTCCCAGATTCGACAGTAATGTTGAGGGATTTAGCATGACTGTTTCCCTCCTCCGACAGATCCGCATCCAAAAATGAAATGGCATTGGGTGCCATCACCTGCCCGATTATTTGCCCGACCTCTTCTAGGCTCACCTGTTGGGACACATGTGCATTCTTTAGCGCCCCCATTAGAGCTTGGAAATGGAGTGGGGATGTCATCAGAAGATCCCACACAGTGATATGGGCTGGCATCCTTCTTAACTGAGTCTCGAGAATGTGCTCCCGGCTCATCTTCTCAAACGGGTAGACTGCACTATCCTTCTTCCCCTCTGGCCATACTGGATTGCTGCTGTTGCTGTTGTTGCCTCAAGCTATTTTGAGATTCTTCTCGATCTAGTAACGAAGTCCACTGCCCCCTCCCTGCTGCTGCTGCCGACATTAGAATTAGTTTGCTCATAGCTCAGCGGGACTTGATGTGGATCATAGGTTGGTCCTGAGAGCTGAAATGGTATGGCTGTCGGCACCTAAAGTGTATGTACTGATGGCTCTGGGAGGGTAGGTAAGACCTGGCTTATCTCAGTGATGGATGGGTGGGTGGAAAAATTAGGGTGGGTAGGGGTGGTGAAGCTTAACGATGGTTGTATCGGGGTAGTGGGGTGGACGTAAGCCATTGGTAGTTGATGGGTGCGAGCGGAGGATTGGGGGTTTGATGGGCCACTAGGGAATTGACGGGGATGGTAGAATTTGTGGTTGAAATGGGGATAATGGGGTGGGTGTATGCCATTGGTAAATTGATGGGTGCGGGTGGAGAATTGGGGGCTAGATGGCTTATGGGGTAATTCAAGGGGGTGGTGGAATATGGTTGATACACATTTATTTGTACGTAGTTGATGGGGGTGAGTAATAGGAAATAGGCCCTATGATCTAGGGGTTCAACTGCTGGTGTAGGGGTAGGAAAGTAATCTGCCAGATTCAGGGGTTCAATCACCCCAATGGTTCTTTCTTCTTGGTCTCGCTACCTTGGGATCATAAAATTTTCTCTGTTACTGATGTAATTAAAGGGGTCAAATTTATACTCTTCCTCACTTTCCTCTACCATTCCTATGGTCGGTCTGGGACTTGCTATTCTGGTAGGGGGTGGTGGTAAAGGCACCTAGTGAATATTTGCATCCTAGTTTGCTTGGGTGGGTGCAGGGGAAATGATCTTCCCAGCATCGATTAAATCTTGGATCGCGCGCTTCAATAGGAAGCAGCGATCAGTCGAGTGACCCAGACCCTAGTGGAAATTACAATGAGTATTTGGGTCAAAATTATATGGAATCGGATTGGGAGGAGCTCGTGGTTGGAGCGTAGTTACTAATCCCTTTTCAATTAATAAAGGTAAAAGTACACTTAAAGATTACCCCAAGGGTGTTGTTAAGACCTGAAAAGTACCACTTTTCACCCCTTAACTTAACCTTTGAGTAGACCCTTAGCCATCTAATAAGTTCTTGTTAAGTGTTTTATGTAGGTAATAATCAGTAGTGAAACAAGGCCAGGAATCCTGCTAAGGAGCCTATTTTGGCATCAGAAGTCCCTCAGAAGGATGGACTCTGAATCCAGACCTGGAATGAGCCTCGCACAATCCAACTGAGCTTCCCAAGACTTTACAACAACTACTCGCGTAGCTCTCGCGAAACTCATGAGTAGAACACATCACGCAGTATCGCGCTGTTCAAAGTAGACCTCTCTCAACTTCGCACATTTTGCTCAGAACGGCTGAGGAGAGAGAGCTTCAAGAGACTCCTCGTGCAGTTGTCGCGCAGTGGCCGCGGGAAGCAATTATCAGAAGAGAATTCCTCGCACAATTCTCGTGTCATTCAAGACGAAAGTATCCTCGTAAAGACGGAGCCATCCTCGCGAAGATCAATTAATACATGAAACCTCACACAGTTCAGAACTCATTAAAGCCTCGCGAGGAAACTCGCGAAGTCTATTGAAGAGAAGTGCTCGCGCTATTCAAATCTGTCCTCGCGAAGATCAACCCAACGATCACGCAGCTACCTCACGACTGCTCAAACTCTAACCCCGAGACATCTGAGGCTTTGATGTCCACTCAACCTCGCGACAGTTGAAGCTTCAATATCAAATCATCCTCGCGAAGAGCAAACAGCTACCATGCGACAAGTCTGGGAAACAAAGGGCTACCCAGCGAAGCTCTGAACTTCAACTTCCATCTCTTCAGCTGAGGACCTTCTGGGAATTTCTAGCGATTAGGGCACACACTCCCATGCTTAAATCTCTGTGCACGCACCCTAAGGCATCCAAGGATCACTATTCGGCTATATGGCATCATTAAAATTAGGGTTTCCTAACCCTAATGCGCCGCCACACCACTGCTATATAAACCCATACTTAGCTTAGGTTTAGAGAGCCTGGAATAGCTAGGAACACATCTCATTTCTTAGAGACTTGATCTGAGATCATTTTTCTTTTCTTTTTATAGCTATAAGTAGTTTTCTTTTTCTTTTCCCTTCTCTCCATAGTCCAGCACTTGCTGGCTATGTCTTTGTATGCTTCTTGAACTTGATCAATGGAAGTTCTGTAATAGGATTTGTACTCTGTAGGATTTATGTTTGAATGTGAGATGCTCTGTGCAAGGCTGCTGCCTTGTGATCCGCCATTGCTTTAGCTGTGATTCAAAGCAATGGAGGACTGATTCTAAGGGCCACTCAGACCCAAGTGACATGTGTGTCTAGGCTATCATGGTCATATACAGCCTTAGCCCCACCACAGGACCCACTAGATCTGAAATCCCCATGGGAGCTTGAGCTGGTAGCCTTGTGACCATGGTGGTGGCAGCGATATTCTTGTTTTGTCTTGGGCTCCGTGAGGAGGATAGCCTCTGGGATAGTCTGTGGCCATTCAAGAGGACAGGTTATAGCCTTAGGGTGATTCTAATCCACCGATCCAAGATGGATCTTTCTTCTTTACACTTGAGCTTGTAGAAGCCTGGTGGGAGATTGTACAGAGGCAGACTCCCCTATATTTGTATAGATCTGCTATCTGATGTTAGATCTGATCTGGTTATAGAGATTGTAGGCTTGTGAGTGAACCATTGTAGCCTCACTCAAGCAATGGATAGCTAGATCGAAGGTTGTACTCAATCTCTTGTTGGTTATATGTGTCTGGGCTATCATGGTCCTATACAGCCTTAGCCCCACACATAGAGCTTTAAAGGTTGAGATTCCCTATGGATTCTTGAGCTGGTAGCCTAGATGAAATAGTGCCTACAATGATTAACTTATTTTGACCCATCCCTGGATTGTGGTTCCCCTATCGGATAGTCTGTGACCATTTGAGTGGACAGGTTATAACCTTAAGGGATTGAATCATGGCAGAGAGATGGGTTGGATCCTTTCTCCTCAGTGGTGATAACGTAGCCATTGGATAGGATTTCTATAACATCAGATCTGAATCTGAGTTATAAAGCTCCTCTGATCTAGGCTCAATGACATACTTCTCACCCTTTTATATCTATTTTCCACACTCCATCCATCCTCTCAACCCTTTCTGTAGTTTAGAATACCTAGAGTAAATGACCTTAAACTCCCCTCCTTTTTAAGACTGCTAGATCTGTAGTTAGATCTGGAGGGACTACTAGAGATGGCTCCCTTGGAGCTGTAGATCACCTTTCCCTGTGGGACAAACTCTTACTTATCAAAACTTGCCACAATGGACCCTGTATTTTGCAGGTCTAGGATTTCTTAGTTGTGCTGATTCCATCCCCTGTTTTACTCTTTCTTTGATTTTTATAAATTTCTTTTATCACAACCAATAAAGCAAGCATACACTCAGAAATCCGCCAACAAGTTTTTGGCGCCGTTGTCGGGGACAGATGATCTATTAGTAGACCCTTAGTTTTTGTATTCTTAGTATTCTTTGCAAATGTGAATAATTGATACTGCTGATATAATTTTGAACCTTTCTTGCAGATCTAGGACAAAGAAGCAAAGGAAGGACTTGGACTGTAGCTACCTTTGTTTGCAAACTCTCTAACTTTTAAAACTCTGTCTATCTTTCTTGAAAATTCTCTAGCAGTATCTAGGATAGTTGTAAATGTATTCTTTGAATAGCTGTAAATGAGTTAGATAAATTTTTTAATTGTAAAGTTATTCATTTGCAATGTGCCTGCAAGAAGCTCTCCTTGCTGTTGGAGTGCTTGTATGCTAGGGAGGAGATCTCTCAGCCCTACTTTAGAGCCTCTTAACCCTGAGTTAGAAAGGGGAAGGAGACTTAGAAGAGACAGGCACACCACAGGAGAGCCCCCAAGTGAACCTATGACAGCAAATATGGGTGAAGAACAACCCAGAACTCTGAAGGAGTTGAATGCTCTGGATGACTATAACTCCCCTTTTAGCATTTAATTCTCTGACGTTCAGGGGAATTATGAAATAAAAACTTCAATCATCCAGATGCTACCCTCTTTCCATGGGCTTAGCAAGGAGGACCCTTACAAGCATATTGACCAGTTCTTAGCCTTGTGCACCACTTTTAATATCACTGGTTTAGAACCTAAGGCTACTAGGCTCAGACTCTTTCCCTTCTCTCTAAAGGATAGGGCCAGTACCTGGTTGACCACTCTTCCCAACAATAGCATTGCTTCATGGAAAGACCTGCAGACCAAGTTCCTGACCAAGTTCTTCCCCGAGACCAAAACTAGCCAGTTGAGGAAAGAGATTCTTGCTTTTGCTCAATCCCCAACTGAGGATTTTAACCAGGCCTGGGATAGGTTTAAAGAATTGCTCAAACAATGGCCCCACCACAAGATCCCAGAGTGGCAGCTTGTACAAAGCTTCTACAATGGGATTGATGAGAAAAATAGAGATATGGTCGATGCCTCTTGTGGTGGATCCTACATGCACAAGACTGCTAAGGAGGCATGGGAATTGTTTGAGGTGATTAGTGAGAATGCTTTTCAAAAGCCATCCCTGGCAAGAACTAGTCAGGAATCTGAGTCAAAGGTGGGGCCTACTGCTGGATCAAGAGGAAAAGTTTATGAGGTGTCTGGGAACAATGACCTACAGCTACAGATGGCAAACCTCTCTATGAAGTTTGACAAATTCGACGTGATGCAACCTGTATATGCTCATGTGGCGGAGGCATGCCTGATATGCCAGTCCCCACAGCACACATTGGAGGAATGTCCATCTGCAGGGCAATTTCCTGAATTGGTTTTAAAACATGCTGCTGCTGCTCAATCTTATGGCCAGCAACAATCTGGGGGCTACAACAGACATCCATATGGATACCAGCACCAAAATGCTGGTTACCAATGGAGAGACCACCCAAATCTGAGGTGGAGGCAAGACAACTACATCCAGCCCCAACAGATGTTGGCCTTACCACAAAGGCCACAACAGCAGTTTAATCAAGGGAATGCCCCTAGGTCTAACTTCCAGCACCATCAGCAGCCCCATCAGCAACAAAATAATTGGTCTTACCCCCATCTCAACCCAGAAATACTTCTTTCGAGGACCAGGTTTTGACCTCACTGCAAAACCTGGGTTCCTTGGCTCAGACTGTGAACTCTCATGGTCAAAGCATCAAGAAGATGGAAGAGCAGATTGGCCAACTAGCGAATACCTTAGCCAAAAGAGAAGAGGGAAGGTTGCCCAGTCAACCAGTGGTTAATCCCAAGGGCCAATTTTTGATTGGTGAAGGATCCTCAAACCCTGAAGGGGATCTTTCATTGAATTGATGTTAAGAACCATGCACTTTGTATTATATGTACTTTACAGTTTAGAAGAATTTTGTTGGAGTCTGAGTTTAGTGCTTTATGCCTACTTTTATTCCTGTTCCCCTTGTTTGCTAATTTCAAGTGATTGAATGATGATGGTATTATTTGAATGTTTTTCATGATGTGTGAATTTAATTCCTTGAGAGTATGAGAATTTTTGAATGTTTTGTAATGCTTATGGGTGTCCCTGGAAGAGAGCCTGTGAGAGAATCCACCCACAAAATAAAAGTCAAAAGGTTGACTAGTGGGTGTGTGAATTCTGACTCTGTTAAGCCATCGCGAGGTTGTAAAAATTAGGTTTGGTTTCCTCTCGCACAGTTCATAAAGAATTACTTCCTTTGCTGTCGTGAGTTTCAGATGTAGTTGTGTGGGCTTCCTCGCGCAGTTTAAATGAACATCCAATCTCGCGACCCATTCAGCCTATCTAGTGAGCAGATATTTTTGAAGCGCGGCAAGCCTCGCGATATTTAAAATCCAACCCCGCGCCGCATTTCTTTATTACTTTCTCTTTCCTCTCCTGCCAGCGAAACCCTAGCTCCCACTCCTCTCAATCTCTCTCCTCGAGCATCCTGTCTATAGTTCATCACTCACTTTGAAATTCCAGATTTTTGTTCCTAAAGCTTCCATCAACAGTTGCCCCTGCTAGGAGCTCCTGCGGTCTACCGTGCATCAAATTGAACAGAACCCTAACTTTTAGGGTAAGACTCAGCTCTTGATTTTTTTTCTTTCAAAATTTCAACTGCACACTCACCAAGGAGAATCTTAATGGCTCCTAAAAGTGCACCTGTGAAGAGAACCAAGGACCAGGCCACTGTGGAGCCTGCCCCTAAGAAAGCCAAGTCCTCTACGGCACAACAAAAAGGGAAGGAGGTGGTTCCTGAGGTGGCTGAACAAACACCTGACTACTCTACACCCTCTAAGCTCCTCATTTCCATTCCTTTAGAGCCTGAAGCCATTTTTGATATATCTTTCTTTCAATCTGAGCCGTTGTCAGCACCTGCCATTGAGTTCTTACGCAAGGCTGGTTTGTTTCCCTTGATGCAAATGATTCCTGCACTAGCCTATCCTAGGTTAGTGCAACTCTTTTACCAGCACCTTAGGGTCAAACCAGACACACAAGGGCAGCCAGGCCTCCTTGTGCTAGTTGACAATTTTGAGATGCTACTCAACCCAGCATTGATTGCTGAAGTCATGGGAATCCCTGCCATTTTTTACCCCAACTGTAGTTATGGTTCCCCTGTGAGTTCCCCCATTGATACCATTGCACAGGCCATTACCAGAGGCTTGAAGGCCACAGGGGACTCCATCAGAAGAAGATATTTGGATCCTAAATTGTTGTTCATTGATCAAGTGCTGAGGAAGAATATCTATTGCTCTGGCCATCAGCAAGAGAGGAGGACACCAATTGCTGATGCTCTCCATTCCTTCTCTCTGGGCCATGGATTTAATGCTGCATGGTTGATCTTTGAGGCCATGAAGGATATGATGGTGAAGCTCGGGCTGCAAAAGAAGATCCACACTCTCCCCTATGGAAGACTCATCACCAAATTACTTCTGAGGGGAGGATGCAAGATACCAGTGGGGGAGTTATCTGTTGACCTCACTTCCACCACTTTTTCCAAAAGACAATGGGGATCGAGAGTCCGATAGATCCCAGAAGAAGAAGAAGGTCAAGCTCAGATTGTTTCGAGCAAGGTGAGAACTGTGGCAAAGGCCACCCCCGCCACAAAGAAGGCTAAAGCCCTGCGCAAAGAAGGTGGTGCAAGCTTACATCACCTCCATCTACCACACTTGCCCCTCCATCAGCTTCTTTACCTATTCCATCTCCCCCTTCCTCTCTCTTATCCCCCTTTTCCATTCCACCTCCCCCTGTGATTCGTTCCTGGGTGGAAAGTGTTGAACCCCATGACAACACTCCCCCTTCACCCACCTTACCTCAATACACAGCCCCAGTATCTCCAACCTCATCTGAATGAACCCCTGACAGCCCTCCCTTGATAACCTACCTTAAAAGGAAAACCTCTCACACAACCCCTGCCTTATCTTTACCTACTTCCACCTCCCCTATCATTCCCACAGACACACCACATATTGACCAACCCTTAGTCCAACCCCTCCCAACTACATCCCACTCAAAGATCTTGACTTTAACCTAGCCACCACTTCGAGGTATCAGGCCTTCATGACTACCTTGCTTGATACCTTGCCAACCCATGACATCCCTCTCCCAGATTCCCCACTCCCTTCACCACATCATTCACCAGACCTTTCACCTTCTCCCCCTATAACTTTCCATCATGCTCCCACTTCCCCTTTCCAACCTGTTCTCTCCTCTTCTCATACTCCACCCCACCCAACCTCAGATACCCTTACCCAGATCCTTTCCCTCATACATGACATCCAGGCCCAACTCTCCAACACAACCCATACCCAAGACCAAATGCAAACTGACATCACCAACATAAAATCCACCCTTCAAACATTGACAAACCCATCCATCTCTATAGAACCTCCTACCACCTCTGACTCCACAGTTCCACCAGACCTCACCCCCATTGACTTACCTCCACCCCTCACCCTCCAAGACACCATACCCCACCACTCCTTCCCCACTCTACCTATCCTTCCCCCACTAATATTACCTCCACCACAATTTACCAACACTTTTACCCAAACAGACCCCATTCCTTTCCCATCCACCTTTCCCATTCAACCCCACATATTTGTAACCCCACCACTTCCATTTCGACCCTTCACCATTCCATTTTTCCCTTACCCAAAACCATCCACCTCCATTGACCATCCTTCATTTACTTTTCCACCCATGCCTTCCATTCCACCCCTTATCCTACCCCCTCCTCAATTCACTGACCATTCAACACAGACTGCCCCAGCAACTTCTACCCCTCCTCTAGACTTCATCACTACAGCCCCCACTTTACCCCCCCAGGATCAATCACCTTCTACTTCGTCCACTCCATTTCTACCAATCTTACCCAGACACTCCTATTACACCCCTCCCTACTTCACCCTCCTCCATGCCATGAGGGACAATGCCTATATCAAGCAGGATGTTCTCAATGGCATGGCCCAACTTCCTCAAGCCATCGAGTACCCCTTGCTATAGAAAATGAGTGACTTTAAGCTTGCTCACCGCGAGAAGCTGCGAGATATTTCCAAGGGGTGGGAGGCAATTTTGGAGACACTCAATGCGAACAAGGTTGCGGCAACTTACTACAGAATGACTACGGAAATGGAAATAGCCAATGTAGAAAGGACGAAAAAGCAAGCCAGGTTGTTAGAAAGGAAACTGAACAATGCTCAGGAGATCAACAAACTCAGTAAGGAACTTTCAGATACCAATCTCCTGTGGGCTACGAAGAAAATTGAGATTTTGGAACAGAGGGTTGCCTTCCTCCTATCCCAACCAATTCAGGCCACCCCTCTCGCCACAGCACCCCCTGAGGCCCCATCTTCTTCCACCCAACCAGGCCCATCTTCTTCCACTCCCCTGCCCCTACACCTACACATCCTGTTCCCCCACCTCCTACAGCCCCAACTCCGGTACCTCCTCCTGCTCCTACTCCAGCTCCTGCTCCTATCTCTATGCCTCCCCCTGTTCCATCTCCTGCCCCCAAAAGAAAACGAACTCCTTCCAAGAAACCTCCCACCTCCAAAAGAGCCACTGCAGCCCAAAAAGGAAAAAGGTCAGCCCCTCCATCCCCACCTCCAAAGGTCACCAGAGCTTCTGCTCAGGATGATCCCCATGGTCGCCTACTTTTCAAAGAGGAACGCAGACAGGCCGCTGCTGCCCTTGGAATGGATCCCACTGCGCTTTTTCCTTCTGACTCAGACTCTGATTCTACCCCACTTATGGATCCTAGTGCTCAGAATCCTGCTACTGCTCCTTTATCAAGCCTTGCCGAACAAACTTATCCTCAGCGAAGGAAGGTTACTGCCAAGAGGACTACTCACCCAACTGCCTCTTTGAAAATTGGAAAAGCCAAATCTGCCCAGCCTGAGGAGGCACCACCAATGAGTCAGCCAGTGAAGGGGAAGAGCCCTGCCATTCCTGCAGCAAAGGAACAAGACAAGTCTTTTGAGGCTCCCCCTCAGTTTGGAAAAGGGAAAAGTCCTCTCCTGCCTCAGGTGCAAGAAAAAGATAAATCCCCTGTTGTCCCTCCTGAGCCAGCACAAGCCCAATCCCCTCTTATCCCCCCTCCGACTCAACAAGGGCAAGCCTCCAAAGGGACGAGCTCAAAAGGTAAAAGCCCCAAAGGAAAATCTCCCACCAAACCCCTCGAGCCACTCGCCGACGAAGCTTCCGCGATTCCTCCTGAGCTAAAGACCAGAAAAATGAGGGTCCGGACACCAACCATACCCAAAACGGCGGCCCAACGGAAGGAAGAGAGGGAACGAAAGAAAAAAGAGGAGGAGGCCTACCTTCAAGAGCATGCCAAGAAGATGGGTTGGGACAAGTTTTAATCTAGACTCTGATTAGATTGTACCTAGGATTTTTTTTTTCTATTTCTGCAATCTTTTGATTCTGTTTTCTTTTAGTTTGTACATTTCTCATTTTTAATAGATTTTCTTCTTTTGTCATTTCTATTTTGCTTTGTTTGTTGTGTGTTTTGCTCCATGTTCTTTCCCTTCCTGTTTGCAAATAATGAAACTGTTGCTCACACCTTTGACTTAGTGAGGACACTGCTCCTCATAGGTTTGGGGGTGTGGCAAGCAGACCCTACCCATGGAATAATTAACCTAAGTGCAGCAGAGTCATCTGAGTAATATGGAAATGGATCTATGATCACTTAAGAATAATGAGAAATAAGAAATTTAAAATTTCTGCAAACTTTAGACATTATAAACTTTTTAATTTTTCACATTTCCATGATGAGATCAGCAAGGAAACTCACTTGTATAAGCACTAAGTGAATCATTAGAGAGAAAAAGGTGAGGACATACTTAAAAGTTTAAAGGAAGACCATAACCAGTGAGAATTGGGCCTATAAAAATTTTTTCCATCCTTTGAGGAGTAACTAAGGCAATTTCTTCTAGTTCTAAGGATCGGCCGAAGTCACTAGAAGTTAGGCAACTCCAAGTTGAAACAACTGACAACACTCATGAAACTTAGGAAAGGATCAAGGCCTTCTCTTGGACAGTTTGAGCCTAATAAGACCAACCTCAAGTAACTGCCCTTGTCCTTACCCCCTTTGAGCTTTAAATCCTAAATTTCTTCAATATGCATCCAAGTACTTGTACCTGAACCTATGAACCTGATTCAGCCTACCCTCACTCTGAGAATTCAGAAGGTAAAGGAGAAAGAGCTGAAGATGGAATAGCTATGGTCAACATTAAGTGAATGGAGAAGAAATACCTCAAATCTGGCAGTATGGTAACTGAGAACATGGTGGCATTTCAGAAAAGCAAAAACAAAAATAAAAAGAAGAAAATTCCATAAAAAAGAAACAAAAACAATAATGAAGATGAGCAAGAGAGGAGTCAAAGAAGAACTTTCTTTTGGAAAATAGAAATCAAGAAGAGAAATTGATCACTGCAAATATGAAAATCTCAAAGAAGAAGAAAGGAGCTGAATTCAAGAAGGTGAAGTCATGAACCACCTCCTTCACTTACTGATTTCTCAATTTTTAACCCCTTTTTAATCTTCCATTCTTTTAACCCCACTCCATAAGCCACATTCCAGCCCAATTAAAAGCCCTTGTGATCCAAAGTTGAGTGAGCTGTCATATAGAGATAAAGAGTTATCCAATCTATGGTGAGGATGTGTCAATGATGTCAGCACCTAAGAGCTATGCCTATGCTCATGCTTACAGACCCATTTGGGGGATGTAACTGCTCTTGAGCTTGAGAGAAAATGAACCCCTCAACAAGACCCTTATGAGAGTATGCCCTGAAAAGTTTTTGGGTCTGAATTTGAATGCATTATGTATGACCTATAACCTTATTTTTAATCTGATGATGAGCTCAGTGCTGGCACACACTTGTGCAGTTTTCTGTGGTTGTACACTGATTGGAAATGTTGTGCCTTCATGAGAAGTTTGTGCTGTTTAAATTACTGTGCAACCAATGGATTAAATTTCTTTTATGTTTATTGATTCAAGAGTAAACTAAGTCTGCTCCTTGACTGCTCACTTGATGATATTGCATTTTTGTTAACTGTTTCATTGAGATGTTTGTGGGTGTCTTCACTGAAAACCCTCAGGAGACTTCACTCCTCCACTAGGGATCACCTAGGGGTTTAAAAGGCTTGGTACATATGCTCAATGTATCCGTACCCCCTGTCCGTTCCTTGCTCTCTGCATTGGCCCTGGTCTAACGGGAGCTGGTTGTGCCGCCTTAAACTGAAAGGGGACTACATTATTATTGGGCCTGATATTGATCACATTCTGCACATCTGCCCCCGCCCTCCTATGGTTTCTTTGTTCGACAAACCTTCTAACCTTGCTAGGTCCCCCTGAAGCATTCTTGTTCAACTGCCCTTCTCTGATGACGTCCTCATAGCAGTTGGCGTTCTTTACCAAGTTAGTAAAACTAGACTGTTGCTGGTATATAAGAAACTAGAAATCACTGGCAGAGTGTTCTTTGAAATTATCTCTATCTGCTCATCGTCTGGTATTCTATTTCTGACTTGAGCTTCCAGGGCTCTCCAATGCCCCAAATAGTCGCTAAAGGTCTCATTGGGATTCTATTTCAACTGAGCTAAATCAGACTTGCATGGTTCAATATTAGTATTGTAGACATACTGTTCCTGGAACAACTGCGTCAAGTCCTTCCATGTATACATCATGGACGGTTCAAGAGATATAAACCATCTAAGAGTTGGATCAGTCAAGCTTTTCTGAAAGACTTTTATTAGCAGTCTCTCATCCCCCCCGTACTGGCACTTGTCCCCATAATAGGACTTGAGATGTCTAATCGGGTTGCCCGTGCCATTGTACTTGTCGAATACTGTCATTTTAAATTTGGGGGGCAGGGGGACCTCGACGAACAGACATAAATCTGTGAAGTCTGTGGCGTGGATTTCAGCACAACCCATCTTCTGTAATTACTTCTAGATTTTATCCAACTGTTCTTGCAGCTGTTCTGACTCCTTGGACATGGGGGTCATCTTCTCAATAATTAGCTTGGACTTACTTTGGTCTGCCATGGGTGGGGTAATTACAGGTGGAGGATTGACAATGGTCACTGCCCAGCAGATGCCCCACTGTTTCTGATCTCGTCCTCCTCATACTGCTGAACTATGTAAGGTGCAGTGAGGACGAGATTCTCAAATTGTTGTTGCATGGATCGGATGGGATTGGATTGGATATGGGTTGGGTGAGCCCCTTGAATGTAAGGGAGGTGTTGTGGGGTGATGGGATGAGTTGTAGTTTGGTTAGGGGTGGGGCCTGATGGGGCCATTGGATATGGGGGAAGGTTTGGGTATGGCCTTGGGGTGTGGGGCCATGGGAAAATTGGGTCTGAGGTATGGCATGGGTTTTACCCGGTTGTGAAGGATGGGGGTGGGTGAAGTTTTGGGGGTATTGTGGTGGGTAAGAGGTTTGGGCTTGGGTCATGGGCCTGGGGTAGGTTTGGGCCACAAGGCCTTGATCAGGTTGGGTTTGGGTAAAGGGCATGGGGTTTGGAGGATCTTGACCCATTAGGCTTTGATGGGTAGGGCCCATTGGGCTTTGGAGGGCTTGGGCCATGGGCCATTGGTGGGTATGGGTTGTGGGCCCTTGGGGTATGTGGGCCAGGCCCTCGGGTTTTAGAGGGGTATGTGCCATGGGCCATTGGTGGGTATGGACGATGGGTCCTTGGAGGGTTTGGGCCATGGGCCCTTGGGTATGGGTTTGGGCAATGGGCCCTTGGGGTATGTGGATCTAGCCCACTGGGTTTTGAGGGGTATGGGCCATGGGCCCTTGACGGTTTTGGCCATGGGCCCTTGGGGTATGTGGGTCTGGTCCATTAGGTTTTGAGGGGTATGGGCCATGGGCCATTGGTGGGTTTAGGCCATGGGCCCTTGATTGTTTTGGGCCATGGGCCCTTGGGTATGGGTGATTGGGTGTTGGGCCATTGGGCCTTGGAGATCATGGGTAGTGGGGTTTTGGGCCAATGGGCCTTGGGGCATATGGGAGATGGGGGTTTAGATGGTGTGAATTATGGGGGGTTGATGGGGATCATGGGAGAGTAAAGCATAGAGATTGGTATGGGATGGGTCCATGGATGTGGGGTGTGGATGATGGCGGGTGTTTTGGGAAGCCTTCCATAAGGAGTAGGCTTGGAACATCTCCTCCATCATGGTGATGGAAGGAGGATCGGATGTGGGTGGTGGATTTAAGGGATGATTGGGTATAGATGGGGTGGATGTGGAGGAAAAATTGGGCATGGCTATGGTAAGTGATGGAATATGGGATGGATTGGAGGAATGGGGTGGGGTATTGGCAAAGGGGGATGGGTTGGAGATGTTTAAGGATGATGAATGGTAAAGTGTGGGTGTTTGGGAAAAATCGGGTATGGCCCCGATAAAAATGGGCATGACCTAGGTAGATGGGGTGACTTGTGGGGGGTCGGATAGGATGGAGGTGACATAGGTGAAAGATGGTGGATTGGGTCTATATGGGGAAGATGAGAAATGGGGTATGGATGTGGATGTGAAAACTTGGGTTGGGTTTATCATGGATGGGGGTGGGAAATGTGTTGGGTTTTGATGGGATGTGGATGGAATGGGTGGTTGGCTTGGCATGGATATGGGGGGAAACGTAGCTTGGGAAAAAGGTGGGGAATGAGGGGGTTGATTTTGGATGTTTTGGGAAGTGGTGGTTGGGAAAATGGGGGCGCCAAATGGGCCGATAACAGTAAAAGGGGATAGGGTGATGGGGATGGATCTGAAGGCTTCTTCCGAATGGGAGTGGGCTGGAGAATGTGGTGGGGATGAGTCGGGATCGGTGTAAACCGGATTCACTACCCATGACATTCTACGGGAACAGGTTGGGTAAGGGTGCCTTGGATAAGGCCCAAAAGTCCTCCTCCTTCTCCCTCTACGGGACGATAGAGGGCAAGATGATGTTGTTGTGCTGACACCACAAAGGTTCTATTTTTAGGTTTTTAATTTTTAATTTCTTTTTGGAAGAATTTTTTATAGAAAACAAAGGTTCTGAGGCC
Organism: Chloranthus sessilifolius; assembly: GCA_021018995.1. Lineage (NCBI taxonomy): Eukaryota > Viridiplantae > Streptophyta > Magnoliopsida > Chloranthales > Chloranthaceae > Chloranthus > Chloranthus sessilifolius. The sequence continues at coordinate 84,923,283 of CM037594.1, read as the reverse complement.
TTGGAATTCCCTTCTCAGGTGGCTTTCGTACCCTAACTTGAGACCCGCAGCGACAATTTGGACGTGCTTCGAAAAAATCAATGGATGACCTTTGATCTATTGAAGGCATGAAAACTGAGGCAAACAACTCGATCCCCCGGAATGAGCCAAAAAAAAGTTACTTTCTTTTGACTGGTGAGGGAATATTGGGTGTCGGAGATGGCGGGGCCCAAATGAAGGCACTAAGCACACTAATCGAGGCACTCGGGAGGTGAGAAAGCCTCAGATTTTAGGCTGCTAATATCCAGGCAGGCTTGGCGCAACTAATACTTGTGCCATGTTAGCAGGGCCTCCCTTTTACACTGACGCAACTATTAGTTGCGCCAAAGTAAAAAAAGGTGGATTTAAAGCTAGCGCAACTATTAGTTACGCCAGTTATAAATCTGGGATTTTTATACTGGCGCATCTAATACTTGTGCCAGGTAAAAATGAGGCTCCAGAACTTATGACAGCAGGGAGCAGCAGCCTGAAATGAGTATTTTTATTTGGGTTTTCTGGAAGCTAGGCTTCCAAGAATTGATTGATTTTTATGTGATCGATTCTCTCCTTACCACACCTAAAGGGTTTGAGTCCGATATAACTTGCTAGCGCACTTCCCAAGGGTTTTAAGCTCTGGAATGGGAACCCACCCGATATACCTCCTGCGCAAGCACCTTCTTAGATACTAGGTGGGCTGGGACTTTTCTGGATCATCACCACTAGGGGCTGTAGCCAGACTAAGACTTGGGTGGTTGTATGTGTGCCTAAACCCAACCCTTTTAAAATCTACCCCGTAAAAACAAGTTAATTAAGCTCCCTACTCTTGATTCAATTTTAACCTTTTTTTTTTCAAAACTCTTTTTTTTATGAAAGGTTTCTTTAGTCCAAAAGACGGGGGTATTGACCCCGTGCCGCCCCACTGTCAGAATATGTTTGCACAAGTAGGCCCGCCAATCGGCTAAAACACTTTAAATGACGGAAACGTAAAAAAATTAAATTGCAATGCACAAGTGAGCCTGCCAATCGGCTAAGGCACCAAAAATAATGGAAATGTAAAGGAAATTAAAGACTATACACAAGTAAGCCCACAGATCGGCTAAGGCAGGTAAATGACGGAAAAGTAGGGGTGAGAAAATTTAAAAAAAAATAGTCAAAAAAAGGTCAAAAATGGTTAGTAAAATAAAAAGAAATGGCCAAATTTCAAGGAGAAGCTCTAAAAGCTATCCCCAGCGGAGTCGCCATCTGTACGATCGTGAGATTCATGACGATCCCGTCGTGACGATAAGCTCGCTAACAAAAATATAGAGTCGCCACCTGGAGCTTTTGGTGTCCCGAGAAACCTAGTTCATTTTTGTAAGCACCGAAGTTCTAAAAATATGACTCTGAATCTGGTTCACACCAAAGGCTCTTGGGTAGGGGCTTCGGTTATCGATCGGGAAGGTGTTAGGCACCCGATCAACCCACTTAACGTGGTCTCTACTAATGGTCAAAACAAAAGTAAAGTAAAAGAAAAGAAAATGGCTTCCTCTTGCCCACATGGGCCTTAAATCCTAGTTGTGCCCCTCCTTTCCTACTGAAAATTTGGCGGCGTAACGGCACAAATAGGAGGATGGGAAGAGCTAAAGAAGAGATAGAAGAAGAAAGGGGAGAGTCGGAGCTCTCGGGCCCTTGTAGCACCGTTCAGGAGCCATGTGTTGGCTTGCTTTGATGAGCTTTCGAAGGCTTGAATGGTAGAGAATGGGGTTCTAACTCCTATGGTTTGGTAGCTAAGAGGTAGAGAAGGAAGGCTAAGGGGTAGCACACACCTAACCTAGAGGTTTTAGATGAAATGTAAGGCATGAAGGAAGATTTATGGATTCTGGAATTTGTATGGACAATGGTGCACCAAAGGGAGAGAGATCCTTCACACTTAAGCTCTTTCCCTCTTAGGCAAAATCTCTCAACCTTTAATCCAAAGGGAGGGGGACTCTATTTATAGGAAATGGGTGGATTAGGAGACCACTTAGATGCTAATTAGGGTTAGCAATTAGGTAACCTCACATCAAAGGATTCCTAGAGTTTTTAGAGCCTTGAAACATGTTAGAAGGTCCTCCAATGGTGGATTATAAGGTGGGGCCTTAAGTCACCTAATGGGTTACAAACAGGGTGTAAAAGGGTGCAACAGGATTATCAAAACACACTCCAAAGACCTAGGTGGTCAACAAGTCAAGCCCTAGACACGAAATTCGGGGAAAAACCAGAGGTCACTCTGTTCATAAGCCTGGCACAACTATTAGCTGCACCAGGCATGTGTACAGTAAAACAGTGTAGCCCAGTAGCCTGGAAGTTGGCTTCCCGAGGTGGGGTCCACTTCAATATTGGCGCAACTATTAGTTGTGCCAGGCTTAAATCCTGGGGAAAGTGGCTTGGCGCAACTAATAGTTGCGCCAGGTAAAAATATAACTAGCGCAACTATTAGTTGTGCCAAGCCATTTCTGGGGAGAAATGGCCTGGCGTAACTGTTAGTTGCGCCAAATCCCTTGGGGGGGCAAATTGATATTACACTTTTGCCCTTCGGGTTAGAACCTCCATATCTTTTGATGTACAACTCCTATTGGGGCGAATCTTGGCTCCTTGGAAAGCTGGAGACCTCTACTTTCTAATGGTATAAAATTTAATCAAATTAGAAGGTTGTAGCTAGTCCCAGTACACCATTATTCATCCATGACTCTAGAAAACTAGGCTTAGGTCCGGAACGGGTTCTAATGGTCGGGATTGGTTTCTAAGGATTCGGGGTAAGTTTCTAAGGGATATAGGATGATTTCTAAGGGTTTGGAAGGGTTCCTAAGAGTTTTATGGTGGATCTTAAGGGTTCCATGCATGCCATCAATAGCTCAAAAGTGCACCTCTCTCGAAATGTGTTTCGATCAGGCTTTGGGCCAAATTTGGGTGTCTACACAGGGGATACTCAAAAATATTACCTTAGTGCCAGAGATACTAGGTTCATAATCTACTGATAAAATAAAAAATTTCCCCCAAAATTAGGAGAAATCACGTCCGACCGCATCTATAATCACAGCACCAAAGCAAAAATATCATAGACAAAAATAAGATAACCACAAAAAGGAAAATTTCTATTAATATTGTAATGGAATATTTACAGAGATTGAATGGAAGAAACTAATTGCCTAAAATAAATTGTAAGAAAAATCTAGACACAGACAAACACCAATAGCAACCACTGAGATATTGAATATCGAATGTACGTGAGTTACTACGTGCGATCGTAAATCAACAAATCCACAAGGATACAGTTGGAGAGGGCCTTACGAGTGCATGAATCCTTAATGTGAGATCGTAAAGTATCTCACACAAGATCTAAACTAATGAAAGAATTAAAATTGATTAACTAAACAAATAATATAGAAAGTTTTTCTACGGGTGAGTCGATAGAGTATATCAGACATACTTAGGGTCTTCCAGTGATAAAATGATCACGGGCCCTTCGTCATCTTGAAAGAGAAATTCTAGGCTTCCATCTCCTCATTTGAGAATTAAGAGCAGAGACATGAACAAAATATCTGCTTTCCTCTAAATTTTTTGGGTTTTTATAAAACGGTGCTGGTGCGGAGGCATCGGAGGGGGGAAGCCGATTCAGGTTGTGCCAGCTCCTGTTCGGTGCATTCTGCGATGCATTGGAAGTGTCGGTCTTGTACACTCTTGTTTAACTTCTAAAAATTCAAATTCCAATCATCTATTTCATATCTTTTGGTATTATTGGCTCACTGCTCTTCTTTGGGCGGTATCTTGTAGTCTTCTTGCTCATCTTCGTATTCCTCAGTCAACCAAGAGATCAAGCTGGCATACAGTATGGTGCGTAAGGGTCTTTTTTCGACTCTGACATTTGGTCATGGGCATAAATCATTCTGTCCAAAACAACCTCTGGAGCACTAAACAAATGGTCCTCAAAGGCTGAGAATAGGGCTTGCTGAAGTCTCCCTACCCTTTCCTGCTCGAGTCGTAAGGGGTATAGGTTACTCTGAGAACAATGTCCAGTAGCCACAAGTAAGTTGGTAGCTACGACCTTCTCACCAATCAACTTGACCTATGTTCCCCATGGATCATCTAGCAAAGACACGGTGGAAGGGTACCAGTTCGGGGTTTGGTGGTAGTAAGCGCTGATTCTCTATGAACGTTGAAGGAGTACCCATCGCTTTGGCAATGTGATTAATATCAAACCTGGACACTCTACCACCAATAGTCGTGTGACGACCTAATTTTTCCCACATGGATTTTGAGGAAGACCAGACTGTTCGATTCAATGTGGAAATTAGAACAAACAGATATCATATGCACTATGTAGAAAATCAAATCAGATATCACATGGTAGTAAACAGAGATTTTCATTATAATTTGGAACATAAAACCAAACCCAAAATGACCACTGGTGACGATCGACCGTCCCCTAAACAGTGGTTTGAGTTACAACTGTCTAAAGTGTACTAAGTCCAAATACGCAAAATCCAAATATACCTAGTCCGAAAAATAGACAATCTATGGGTGAAAATCCTCAGACAGAAGTTCTACTTCTGGCACGTAATCAGGACTGTGCTCAAGTTCGGGGACCTGGCTAATATCTGCACCTGTGACACAAGGTGTCGGGATGAGCTAATAGTCTAAGCTCAGTAGAGAAAAGATCAACACCAATTTACATCTTATATATCAATGCATAGATCCAATGACTAATAAATTCAATGGCACTGTCATATCAAAAATATAAACTAAACTAATATCGAAAACAATATTTTGTAAGATCTTGAATTCAAAATCGGAGTTCTAATTCCACATTCGAATTTCACAGAATTTCAGATTCACTTATTGATTTTCCCAATTACATGAAGCTTCTTAATTAATGCATGACTTAAATTTTTTAACTTAAGAAACTCCAGTGAGAATATAGCGTTGTTTAGCCGGATCTTCGATGGGAACCCCCTCCTGACCAGCGTCATTCAATGAACAATTTTCATAATGTGTGGTTTGCTTGCCGTGTCAGTCTACAGTTGTACGGTATTACTCGCCGTATTGGTCCTCATCAAAGTTAGGGGATTCATTCACACCAACCATAAATCAACATGCAGATTCTAAAACATAGTAGCGTTCTTTGTTCATAATATATAGCCAGGGCATTTTGAATTCAGAAATTTGCTGATTCAAAGTTCATATGCAGAGTTCATATTTAGAGTTCACATTCAGAGTTCATATTCGGAGTTCAAATACAGAGTTCAGATTCAGAGTTCAATTTGAAGTTCATATTCAAATTCCCATTTGAAGTTCAAAGGCTTCAAATTCATAGTCAATGTTCATATTTCAAATTCACATTCAAAGTTCAAAATTCAAATTCTTATTAGTATTCAGAGTTCACATTTGATTATAACATGGAGTCTATGAATCAACATCAAAAACATAATTGAGCATTGAGTTTTCCCCACCTTGGTTCTGACGTTGTGAAGAGTCATCGAGGTTGTCTTTATAGGTGGCCTCGGGCTTATCAAAACCTACATTACGTTCGTACACTACATGTCAAAGACTAATGTATCAAAATAGATCAAAGTTCTATAGGTTTTACCAAACGAATTCATAGGAAGCCCAAAACCGCACAATTCGCTTGAGCAACCTCAAAAATCGCTTGAGCGACTCTAATAATTCTGTGTGGCACTTATACAACTCACTCAAGCGAGATTCATTCAAAATTTTTAGCCTAAATTCTGTAGGCAATTCGTGACTTTTTCAACAACATTTTTGGTCGCATCTGAAGGGGTCTCACTCGAGCGGCTTGCATTCTCGCTCGAGCGAAACAGCTCGAATTGGTACTGTCTTCCTTCTTTCTACAGAATTTGAAGCTCTTAATTTGCATAATCAATCATTTTACAACTATAGCTAAGCCTAAAATTCTAAAAGCAACGTTCCATACTAACATGAGGTGATCTTTACCTTCTTAATTTGCACATGCGAGTCTTCGATGGTTTCATTCGTCCAATGGTTCTATCCATTCATCCTTTCAATCTTAATAGTGTCGAAGCTCAAGATTAGTTGGGGTAAAGAAACAAAGAGTTGAATGACTGAGAGGAGGTCAATGGCTGAAAAGGAAAGTGAGAAGAGGGGTTCTCTCTTTCTCTCAGTTCTCCTTCTTTTCTCAAGCAACTCTAAAATGAATTCTTAAATAGATTTTCTCAAGCCAATTTATGTAAGTTAGCTTCGATTTTAACGACGGTGACTCAGATTCGGAGTTAAGCTCGTATATTATAAGCATGTGCACAGGCTCTCATCAAAAGGCCCAAAAATATTGTTTAAAATGCGCTCATTAAGTTTTGATCCCTGGACCTCTTATATGTAATCCAAGTTCCTGACTGTTGTGCCATCACGTGGCTTGCCTAATTATTCACGCCAATATTTACATGAACCTTTCACACTCAGATACATATATTCAAAATAAATTATTTTTAAAATTCATGACATTTACCTTGTCAGACACATACACATAATCGGTTGTACTACTGTTCGAAAATTTTAGGACGTTACAATTAACTATTTGATAACGAATCCTAAAACTTTGAAAGTGATAGATGATACTATCTTGAACTTGAAAACATTGCATAACTGTCAACTGCTCTTATGAACGGGCATTATGAGCGACTCCTATTTAAACGAGTTTGGAATGTCAACTGAGGATTAGGTCTCGTTAGACCAACAGGGTCATTGATCCTTATCTTGATTGACAAAATGGTAGAGAGTGTTAGCCTTTGTCTACGTAATATTGACGTCTAAATCTTGAATCTTGGACCATGTTTGGTGTCTAGTATCACACCAAAATAATTTAGAGGACATTAATAAATCAACATACCAATTGCATTAAATTAATTAGTTAATAATGTTAATTTTGTGATAACATTTCTGAACAATTAGTTAAATGAATAAACTATCATTAACTTGCCATGAATCAACTTGATACTTCTAGATAACATTGTTTAAATAGTAGATTGGTAATTGAATTTGATGAGTTACTTTTGATATTTGTAAAATTTGTATTGGGAGGATAGATGATTGAAAATTGAACATGACATTGCTTTATTTATATTGGTAATTAGACTTTATGACTGAACATGTCTTGAATTTGGGAAATTGAATGATCACATTGTATCAAATGAATCCTTGAACATTACCTTTATTGTCTCATTAGTGCCTAATGCGTCTTTGATGGATAGATTGATAGATTTAGAATTGAGATATAAGGATATGAGATATTGATCAGATAGATATGATAAAATCAGATTGAAAATATTGACTGAAATATGAGAATTTACTAGAAATGAATTAATGAATCAAGCTAATACTTTATTAAGCTTCGTCGCTAATGTCGTTTCATGAAAAAAATGTCTAGAGACGGGATAGATGTCATCCATTCAAAACTAGACGAAGTGGTTGGGTAAAGAATTAGAAGGACCCAACTCATACGTAGATGGACCACGTGACACTTACACTAGATTTTGACTTTGTATAGTTGATTTACATTTTGTAGACACCCAATTTTGGCCCGATCATTCCAATATTGTTTGGAGTTGAGCACTCTAGTTTATGATAATCTGAGCTTCCGAAAGCACTTCCCGGATCCTTAGAAACCATACTGGATCCCTAGAACCCATTAGAACCCTAGGTCCCCCTTAGGAAGCTTAGAAAATCCTGAGAGAAAGACCCCGATCTCCTGATTGTCCCAAAGTCAGCCAATGGAGGCTCGAGGCCCCAAACGATTGCATTTCACGGATTCATGATGTTGTGTGGCCCTCGAAGTTTCGATGGCCATAACTTTTGATAGAAAACTCCTATTGACTATTAGAATATATCGTTTTAGGGTAGCTCAATCAAATGCATCTAATGGGCACAAAAAATTTTACATTGGAAAATTTACACATGCGTGCATAGTATGCACTCATAGGCAATTTCTGGTGGAAATTGGCTATGTGTGCATACTATGCACGCATAGCCAAATTAGCTTTTGCTTCAAAACTGCCCCAACGCGGGGCCTTAATTTCCAAGTTTGGGAGTGGGATTTAAGGCATGCGTGCATAGTATGAATGCATGCCTTAAAAGCTTTTTGCTCAAAAAATGGCCGATTTGGACTTTCTAAATTTCAGTTGTAGACTTTCCCAAAGTATGGGGGGTGTTTCTTTAGGACTGTTATACCCCTCCCAACTTTAAGTTTCACCCTTTTGTTATTTAAACTATCTCCCTATCATCTACCATTAAACCCAACCCACACTTCTCCAAGCTCCCAAAAACCTTACCCTATATGGCCCATTACCTAATTCTTAAACCTATTAGTGATTTAATCACTTACTAATCACCTCTCCATCTATAAATAGTGGCACCCCCCCCCCCTCCTTGTTTAGGACACTTTTCCAAATCCTATAGGAAAAACTATAGAAAAACAGTCACCCATCTCCACTCTCAGGCCTTCTTGAAGCCTTGAAACCTAGGTCCATCCTTCATAAACCACTACAAGTCCATCATTAATTCCACCAAGCCTTAGAAAATCTCTCATACCACCATTTCCAGCCATCCTCTTCCCAGGCCTTACCTAGTTGGAGCCTTTCCCTAATCCATTGTGATATTGGAAGATCACCGGCGTTGCATCCACGCAAAGATCCAACAACGGTGCCATGAGGGCCCAAGAGCTCCGACTCTCCCCCTTTATTCCTCTGCCTTTTTCTGCTTTTCCTCTATCCTAGGACTTGAGCCGTTTTGCCTTCAAGATTGGTGATTACGGAGAGCTCAATAGGATCAGAGTGCCTTCGGGCAAGAAGAAGTGCCACTCATTTTTATATTTATTTTATATACTTGACCAAAGTAGAGACCACTACGAGCGGGTCAATCGGGTGCCTAACTCCTTCTCAATTGATAACCGAAGTCCTTACCCTAGAGGCTTTTGCATTGACTAGTGATTCAAAGTCATATCTTTCACTTCGGTGCTTACAGTATGGGTTTTGGGTATCCTGAAACATCAAAGGCTCTGGGTGGTGACACCATTTTCGGGCTCATCGTCATGACGAACTCGTAAAGTCCACGGTTTCACAGATGGCAACTCAACTAGGGATATGTTTGAGAACTTCTACTTGATGTTTTGGTCCCATTACATGTGTTTTTCTCTTTTTTGCTTATTATTTTTGTTTTTGGCCTAGTCCTTTGACCGACACCATATATTTTCTTGCTACTTACCCCTACGATTCCGAGCATTTTTTGTTCTTACCCTAGTCACTTGACTGGCTACATTTTTATCTGCCTAAGCCATTTGGCGGGCCTACTTGATAATTAGATTTAAATTCTCATCATTTACATTTAAGCAATCTTCGGCTTGTCACTTGACTGACACCTTTTAGTTCACTTATCCCTACGATTTGGTATTTTACAATTCGGCACTTTATGTTTTTCACCTAGTAGCTTGATTGGGCCCATCATTTTTTCTTATTACTTGTCATATTTCACATTTGAACACCGACCTGTAGTGGCGGCACGAGTCTCTCACAACCCGAATTGAGAACGGTTGCGAAAGCCCCATTTGTTGGCTTAAGCGAACTTCCCTTAAATTTAAATGTTAAAATGAACCAAAATGGGACATAATAATTTTGTTTCTCGCTGGTAGCTTTTACAAAGGGTGGGAAAATTAGGCAAGCTACACTCAACCCGGTTCCAAGTGCATCGGCAGCCATAGTGGTGATGATCTCTAAGAGAACCACCCCATCCATTATCTGAGAAGGCGCTCGCACCGGAGGCATATCAGGTGGGTTACCAAACTTGTTATGAAGCCTAAAACCTTGGGGAGAGCGTTAGCGGAATCCAATCAAACTTGTATCCTTAGGTGTGGAAAGGAGGAACCCGATAAAGGAAAGGAAAAATACCTAGGGGCATTTCCCCAACAACCCAAGTAAAAACCAATTCTGGACAGCAGGCTAGAAAAAAAATAATCATAAAATAAATAAATAAATAAATAAATATATATATATAAGCCATGTGTGCATAGTATGCATGCACAATAAAAATTTGGCACTAGAAAGCCTTGTGTGCATAGTATGCACGAATAGCTTAAAAAATTGGATTTTTGTACCTGCGTGCATATTATGCATGCATAGCTGCTTTATTGTGTGTGTAGATTTTTTGGGCCTTTTCCACAGTTTCCCGAACCCCCTGTAAGTTGTATTTGAGATTCCCAATACTTCCTACATCCTATATACCAAACGCTCTCGCTGGTCAAGAGAGGTCACCCTCTTATTAGCTCTTTCGAGAGATCATGGTATCACTGAAATTCGTGACTTCTCTTTAATTCTTAAGAAGGCTTCTGGGTCCCGCCGTAGGAAACGTTGGGGGTGTTAACACCATTAGAGAAGGGAGGTTCCACATCCCCAAAAGCAATCAAAATAAAATAAAAAAGAGCCAAAATTCCTAAAAAAAATCATAAGGAACCGAAAAAAAAAAAAAAAAGAATCACTATATCCACCATAGAATTCCTTCATAAGGAGTAAATCCTTGCATGTTGTGCTAATGATCGGCCTCCAAAATTTATAATTTAGACCCAAATCTCAGTAGTGTTAGGCCTCATTTAATTACTAATGTTTTCTTTTAGTGCATGATTAATTATAACAGCTTTTGAAGTCCTAAAAGCGCAAACATGGATAAAAGAGAAAAGTCAAGGGAGTCTCGAAGCTATGACAACAACCAACCAAAATAGCAAAGAGAAAGAAGAGTGCCATGGTTTACATATAGTTCTATAGGACTGAGGCCTATACCATTAGAAAGTAGAGGGTCTCAGCTTTCTAACGAGCCAAGAATCGCTTAATTCCTAGTTCTACATCAAAAGTTATGGCGTAATGAAGTTCGCAGAGAACTGCAAGAAATGCAGTCTCGACCGATCGAGATGTCTATTTTGACCAGTCGAGTCAGGGATTTTTAGAATGCAAATTTCGACTGGTCGAGGCTCTTTCAATTTTAGAAATTCATATCTCGATTAGTCCAAATGTGAATCTGGACAGGTCGAAAGTATACAGCAGAATGAGCATTATATATATATAATTTTGACCAGCCGAGCTCCATTCTTGATCAGTTGAAGTCGAGATTTCTTGTTGATTTTCAGGCGCGCCAGGTTGGATTCTTCCGAAAGTCAAGACTCTGAGATTCTTTTCCTTCCTAGTTTGGATTAGATTTGTTTTTGAATTTGTTTCCTAGTTGAAAAAAATGTTCTAGGGCCTTATACATTTAAAAATAAGGACCTTAGGTTTAGGAATTTTTTAGCTTTAGCCGTAGGGCTTTTTGCTCGTAGTTTTAGGTTTTCTTTCTAGGTTTAGTTTAGTTTCCCAATCTGAGAGATTTTATGAGATTGAGAGCTTTGTAATCATCATTTTATGAAGATCATAGCAATGATGCGCGGCTAAAACATTCCGAAGCTTAGGATCTCTTGTACGATCAAAGATAAGTAAATAATTTAATTTCTATTTCTCTATCAATTTTAATCCCCTTTATGGTACAATTGCATGTTTGAGGTTTTGAGAGTCATCGAGAACGAGCGATTGTAAAGGTTTAATTCTATTTAGTTTAATTCCAGTGGCCTTGTAGGGATTGGGGTTGGATTAGATAGAATATTCGCCGATGGACTAGGCCTTGTAGGGTAGTTTTAGTTGGTTATGTGAAATGATACTTTGATGATATGTTTAGGTTGCTAGTGATTAGACATATAATATCCAAGGACTGGTCTGTGACTATGAATAGGGCTTATTCTTTATACGAAACATTAGAGCTTGTAACCTAGAGCGGGAATACCGGGAATTCGGAATAGGTTAGGAATAGGATGCAAGTTATTTATGAATTTGAGATCTAAGAGAGATCCCAGGCTGTTTTATCACTATTTTTAACTACTTTTCTAGATAATATAATTAAAATTTTACTTTTATAAAACCCCCTGTCTAGCTAAGGATTTAGTTTAGATAAACGACTAGTCCCTGTGGTTAGACACCCTTTTACTCGCCCAAGTACTTTGAACTTGTGCACTTGCAAGGTTTTGATTTAAAACAATCAAGTTTTGGGCACCGCTGCTGGGGACTACGATTTTATTTGAACTATTTCCTTTTTGTTTGTTTGTATTAGTAATTTTTCTAATTTTAGTTTTTTTTTCTAGATTTGGAGACCGAGTTCCGAGCCTGTAAAAGCTTTGAAGGGGACGCTCGCTAGAGGCCAAGGTACGTACCTTTGTTTTCAGTTTAAGTTATGTTTTTTTTTTTTTCTTTCTTTCTTAGTTTATTTCTTTGCGACATGAAGTTTCCCTTAAGTTCGATGTCCCCATCATCTTATGGGTTTAATTATGAGACTCCTACCACATTGGGATGCATTGAGGGTGAAGTCGATGATGGCCATTTCTACCAAAGTTTAGGCTTTGGAAAAGAAATTGGAGTCTTTGTTGGGCATACTATCACACCGAATATTTCATGTAGGTGACGTTTGTGGCATTTGTCAAAGTCTCACTCACGAGATACCTGATTGTCCGGCTGCCCCATTATACCTCGATATTGTGCAAAAGCACATCATGACAGCAATCTCTTACCAATGATCTGGCAACAATTCTAGGAAGACGTTTAATCCGAGTTGGAAGAGCCACCCTAAGTTGGCTTTGGGAAGCAGCCAAGGGTAAGAAATAATACAACCCCTTAGACCGACATTCTTATCATAATTAAATTATTCACAACCATCTGGGCAGCCTCACAGGCAACAGTAGTTCGAACCTCCGAAGAACAACAATCATGAGGACATCATGTTGCAAGCTATTAACAGCTGGAAATAGTAGTCCCAACAACAACATGAGCTACTAACTGCTACATTAATGGGGGAGATTTCTTCCTCCGATCAAGCACAAGCTGTCACCACCTTAAGGAGTGGAAGAATGGTGGATAGCAAGGTTGTGATGCCATCAATGTTGGAAAACAAGTGGCAACCGAAAGAAAAAGATTCGGTTGAAAAGGTAGATGAACTAGAGAGACTCATACCCGGCTTGTACCCCAGGAGGAACTTCGTCCTCCAAGGAAATACCCGCCTAAGGCTACCGATGATAGCCAACCAATTTGTGTCACCCCTCTCCTACCAAAAAACCAATTGCAGGAGGGGAACACAATTACTTGTTTTACGTCTATTGAGCAGTCGAGCATTACATATGAGGCACCTTATGTGCCCAGCGATCCATTTTTACAATGCTTCAACAAATCCTCAAGTCGATTGGTTGTAAACAACGATGTATTCGGTACTCCTAAATGTGAAATACGCATTGAATCCGAATATGTCATGGTTTATAGGGTCGAAGAGTTGGTTAAAAATCCAAGTGCAAAAAGCCTCAAGACCCCAATTAATAGAAAGGGCAACCAAAGCATGTTATATGAACAACCCTTTATCGTGCCTATCATGGCTTGAGGAGGTTCGGCTGAAGACCGAATAAACTTAGCGCTTCTTGGGAGGCAACCCAAGTCCTTGTACAATATTAAATTAGGATTTTTATTTTTAGTTTTAGATTTAAATAATTTAGTTTGTGTGCAAGTAGTAGGTGTATAATATAATATATATATATATATAATATTTAGTGTTGACTCTGGGATGAGAATCAAGTTATTTGCTAGATTTTGACCGATCGAAATAGAATTCAACCAGTCAAGTTGCTTAAAATTGAATTAAGGAGAAGAAATGTTTGACTAGTTGAGATGTCTCGACCGATCGAAATATCAGATACGACTGCAATTGAGTTTGTGTTGCGTTTCAACCAGTCAAAATGGATTTCAACCGGTCGAAGTCGGGGAATCAACATCAGAACATAAGCTATTTTAGAGAATTTTTAGTCTCTTATAATTTTGACTGGTCGAGTTCAAAGGTTCCAGGGCTATATGAAGCCCTAAGACCAGTCTAAATCCCATTTTCGACCAGTCCAAACCCTAATTTCCTATGATTCCTTCTTCCTTGAGCTCCCGCGTGATTACTTTTGAAGTCTTTTAATTCTTTGTGTGCCACTTCACATTCCACTCAACACGCCTTCGATTGCACGTACATTTATGCTACTACTTCATCTCCCACCACATTATGTTGATCGTCGTTTCATGTTCCGCCTTCCCACGCTTACATATTTAGCGCAAAGGCTCGAATCTTCGCACCTTGTGGCCGCAAGCAAAATTATTCACGCTTCAAGGGTAACCCTGTGCCATTTCTTTTTATTTTGATTAGTTTAGTTTATGCGTGTGTTAGGTGGCCATTGTTAGTGCTTATGTTGCTTGAATATATATTTTTCTATTGCCCTCTTATTGTTTTGGATGTTTACTATTTTGTACAATGAGGGCATTGCACCATGCAGGTTTGGGGGTGTTTGTGGTTATTTTTGTTGTTATTATTTTTTAATATATGCATCATTTATTGACCACTATTTTATCTTGCTATACCACTATTTTGATGCTCTCAAAACCCCAATGTTTGAACCATCATATGCCTTATTTTAAAGTAGTTTTCAAACTGTAGCTATTTATGCATGTGAGTTCTAATTTTAGAATATTTGCACCAAGATAGGACTGATGCTGTCTAGGATTGTTAATTCCAATGTGAACATTTAATGATCAATCTGAATTTCATGCTTAGAAAAATTTTGCATTGCGACCATGCTGAAGTCCGAAAATCAAAGGATCTGTTTGAATTTTGAATCTTAAGATCCTAGGAAAGACTAAATTCGATGAGCTTTAGATCCATCCATCCGTTCTTAATGAGTGCTTATATAAACTCGGAGTGTCTTTGAATACATGCTTGCTTTGTTAATCTCATACGTTGTCTTTTGGTATGTTAACTTTGCAATGCTTTGTATCACTATACTAGAACACATTGCACTTTAACTTGAAATAAATACGCATCTTTACCACCTTGTGACGAAGTGATTGAAGGCCATCTTTGGCTTGTTTCAACCTAAAATGCACCATCTCATACATTTTACCTTTTAGTACCCCTTTCGAGCCTTGTTGAAAATCTTTACAGTTGTATGTTTCTTTATAAACAATGTTAACCATACTCTAACACCATTTCTGAAATTTAAAGCTTCACCCTTCAATCTCCTAGAAATTGGGAGAGAGGGATGAGATGAAATGATAGGAGAGTACGTGAAAAGGCATGGTAGTGGTATTGCCTAGGAGAATATGGCAATAATTCATTTGAAAAAGGGGAAGAGAAAAAGAAACGGGTTTAAATGAAAAAAATATATATATGAGATGAATTCAAAATGAAAAGGAAAAAGAAGAAAAGAAAGTTGAGAGAAAGCAAAAAAAAAAAAGAAAATTACGTAAAATGTGTAAAAGAAAGAGTGAAAATGAGAAAATCAAATGTGTTTCATTTCCAGTCTCTCAGAGAAATTTAAATCCAACATCCCTTTCTTTCTTAACCTTTATTTGAACCTCGTTATAACTCAAAAAAGACCTTGATCAAATCTTGAGTGGTAAATGCCTTGTAGAGAGTGAGAGTGCAATGTCTATGGTGCTAGGAGTTAATCATTGAAAAATACCACTTTCCACCTCCTAACCTGACCTTTGATGGACCTTTGAGCTTGTTAATAATGAGTTTTTAAGTGTATATTTATGGATGACAAGAAGATATAGCTGACTATAACAATCCATCATTTATGAGCCAAGAAGAAAGAATTTTGGGATAAGAAGTGGAGCTGGTGGGAATTACATTGACTGCACCATGATGGTTCACACCATTGGGGGTGTTTTGCATGCCTCGGGGTCCTAGGAGTCCTGCTGAGAGAGAGAAGTGAAGCCCAAGTAGAGAGGAGTGCTGTTGCAGTGTATTAAATAAGACAGCAGTTGGGCACATGACAACTACAACACTTTGTGTGTCTGCAGCAATGCAACACTTTGAGTGGAGCAAAACAGCCCCAAGAGTAGCTGCATTGAAGCACTCACGCAATTCAACATAGCAGCTGTCAAGCTGCAGATTTATCTTGCTAGAACAACTTAAAGAGCTGCACTTTCATTCTCTCAAGCTGGAAGTTGAATCCCAAGAGCTGTTGTTACTGCTGCACTAGAAAACTCGAGTAGTTCATGAAGCCACTCGAGCTGACCAAAAGTTATATATCCAACTTGTCGAGCTGGGGACCTGGAGGGCTAAAGCCATTTAGGCTACTCGAGCAGTTCAACATCATTTAATCCTCTCAAGCAGATCATTAAGCCACTCGAGCACCAAAAGTTTTATATACAACATCTCGAGCAGTTCTCTCATCCCATTGAGCTGCAGTGCAACCATTTCATTCTCTCGAGCAGCTGAGTATATGAACTTGTCGAGTTGCTTATATGCTACTGAAGCATTCTGTCGAGCAGTTGCAGTACTGAAATATGTTGTAAAAGAACCTATCGAGCTGAATTGCCTGAAGCTTATGAACCTCATGAGCTACCTTCTGAAGACACTTCAACTGCTTAAGAACCACTCGATATTCATGTTATGAAGCCTCAACCACTCGAGGCACGGGTTCCAGCCATCCATTTAAGACTTTAGAGATATTTTGGAGATTCCACAGCTCCTAGGGTGGACATCCCAATGTGCTTAGCTGTCCCACACATCCCGAGGCATCACTTGGCCAAAAATAGGCCACGTATGTAGGGCATAACTAACTTGATTCTTTCTTTTTTTCTGATTGGCCAAAGCTTTTCATGACTTTATGGATTGTATAAATAGAACATAACTTCTATTGGAAAAGGATCTAGGATTAGCTTGAGCTCATTTTTAGGGTTATACTTTTAGGTTTAGAAGAGAGCCAGGATTAGCCTGAGCTCATGTTTAGGTTTTCCATTTTTGGATTATGGTTTTATTCTCTTTTATTTTCTTCTATCTCTTTCTTAGCTCAGTAGCAATGACTGCTAAATCTTTGTACCAGCAAGGTTTAATTTCATATCTATAATCGGGTTTTGTAATAACTCTATGAGCAGTTTTGGGAGTTTGGACAAATTTTTGCCTTGAGGGTAGATCATTATAAGTCATTTATATTCAATGAAATGTTATTTTTAAATCTCATTAAATCGGTATTTTCCCTATGTTTTCACATAGATCTGTAAGGGTTTAATGCACCTATGGGTGCATGTGCTTGTAGCCATGCGCACATGGTGGCAATAGTGGATTTATTGTTCTGATTTGGGTCACATCTCTGGGATGATCTGTGATCATTCAAGTGGATAGATAATAGCCTTAGGATAATTCTAGATCACAGGGCTGAGGCTGGATTATTCTACCTTGCACTTGTGCTTGTAGCCAAGTGAAGGAATGCTATAGATCTAGTTCTTGATCTGAGTTGTAGTAAAGATTATCCCACAGCTGCCTACTTCTCCACATTTTCTCTTTATTTTACTACACCATCATCATCATTCTTTACCCCCCTTTCTTTAGTTGTAGTTTTATTGCTATTTGTAGTTTAGTTTAGTATTGTGACACCTAAACTCCCTCTCTTTACCTTGCTTTCTAGTGTAGGTTTAGAGTTGCCAGATCTGTAGCTAGATCTGGAGTTTACATTATGCTTGTAGGTTTTTAGATCATCACTCTCCATGGGACAAACTCTTACTTATCAAAACTTGCTACAACAGCCCTGTATCTTGCAGGCTGTGTTTAGATTGTTGTTTTGTGCTATTTCACTCTATTTCACTCCCCTTTCTAATTTATTTTTGATGTCATATTTTTACTATCACTTTTTAATAAAATAAATGCACACCAATTACACCCAAAAAGTTTTTTTTTACTCTGTGGGACAAACTCTTATTCATCAAAACTTGCTACAATAGACCTGATCTTGCAGGGCTGTGTATAAATTGCTGTTTTAGTGGTGTTCTATTCTATTTCATTCCCCTTTTTCTGATATATTTTGTGGCCATATTTTTACCATCACTTTTTAATAAAATAAATATACAACAATTATACTCAATAAGTTTTTGGCGCAATTGCCGGGGAGTTTTGATCTAAGTATAGTAATCTGAGTTTAGTTTTTATTCTTTATAGTTGTAGTGTTTGAATAAAGTACAGTTGTAATTTGCATTTAATTTTTGCGCTTTTTCTTTATTTTCTGTTTTAGGTATTTTGTGTCTTTTTCGTATTTGCAGAAATTATAGCTATAGTCTTAGGATTAATAATATATATATATATATATATATATATAAATAAAAATAAATTATTTTTTTTAGAATGATGTGTCAGTAGATGAGTACCAGCAATACATCATCTGCCATTTCCTCAGTTTTGTTTTAAAGGTCCTTCCCCTTTTTCCAAGGGGAAGGCTAGATGGAGGAAATGGGGACTGTTTGACAGTTGTTGTCCTTCATGAGGTGGTGGAAGACACCTCACCCAAACTATTGGACTGGGCTGAGGTATTTGCTGAAATTGTTGAAGTATGGACTAGGCTGAGGTATTTGCTTCTCAATAGGGCTAGTACAGCAGTCCACTTGGATACTTGCCCTGCTGCCCCTCCCTCAGCCTGTTATTGACTATCCACCTAATGCAAAGCTGGAGCTGCTCCCTGCATCTTTCACGCAACTGCTAGTTTGGAGCTGGAAGAATTGAGGTTTGATGCCTATGCATCTGCTAAGGTATGACTTCTTAACTTCTGCATTAAAGTTCTTTCTAGTTCAGCTGAGGTCCAGATGGGTGACCAATTTCCTATCATTCATGCATCCCCATCCGGACTGCTGAGATCATTGAACTTAATTTTTGGGAAGAATCATGAAGGTTAATGAGTAAAGGCTCATATTCTGTTTTGAAAATTTTTGTGGAGCCTCTAAAATCATTCACTTTCAAGACCTTCCACTGATAGTTGATCTCAACCTGTGTATCATATGTAACATAGATGTTTTTAATGTTTAACATGTTGTATATACTGTGTTTATGTGGTATGCTGTGATGAATCTTGAGTAGAATATGTGCCGTAACTGCTGATGTACTATTGTCTGTGGATGCAACCATCTAATATATTTACTAGATTCATACTCAGACCATTGTAGAAATTTCTGTTGTTTAGTTTATTGTTCTTGGAGTGTTTAGTTTAGTTAATGTCTTTAATATACCTGCTTTTTTTAGTTCAACTGCTATTTATTTTTAGTGTAATTTTTGTTTGATATAGTTGTTGTTTTAGAAGTTTGTGTAGATGTTTTGTTTTCTTAGTTGTCATTTTGTATAAATTCTCTTTTTCTCTGTTTTAGTCTTATTTTCTGCATTCTTTTAGTTTAATTTTCTCCTAGTTTTCTATTGTACTTTAGTTGTTTTTCTTTTACCAACCCCGCTGCCCCTAGACATGCATCTTGAAACAGTGAGGACACTGTTTATCTTAGGTTTGGGGGTATGGCAGGGTAGGTAGGTCAGTAGAATAGTTAATTTTAGTGCAACAGTGTTAGGTAAACTGAGATAAATAAAATCAATTCCTACCTAATCATGCTAGAAAGAGGAAATTTAAATTTTTTCAGACATTTAAAACTAAAAATCTTTGAAAAATTAGCACCTCCATGAAGCTAACATCAAGAAAAAAATTTCAATTAGTACTTAGTGAACTAGAGAGGAGAGAAAAAGGTGAAAATACACCCCATGAGTTAAATTGAAGACCATACCCAGTGAGATTTGGGCCTACCAAATTTCTTTTGAAGAGTGTCTTTGGCATTTTTTCTGCTCTAAGAAATGACTAACGCAACACCTTTTCACCAGAAGTTAGGCATTTCGAAATTGAAACTGTTTAGCAGAACTTATGACACTAAGGAGATGATCTAAGGCCCTCATTTGGACAGTTTGAGCTTGAAATCTATACCCTTTGAACTGCCTCCTTTGCATACACTCTTTGAGCCTAAAAAATCTATTTTTCTTTGAAAAACACTAGAATAATTGAACCTAAACCTTTTGACCTAATTCAGCCTTACCCTCAATCTGAGAATTTAGAAGGTGGAAGGAGAAGAAGTGAAGACATGTGAGCAAGTTTGACATTTGATGGAAGAAGGAGAAGGGAGAAAATCTAAGTAAAGCAATATTAGTTGTATGGCTGTGGAAACCATCATAAAAAATATAAAAAAAAACAAAAACAAAAAAACCTATTGGAAGGTGAAGTTGTGCTGTAATGAAGTAGGTGAACTCATGAATCACCTCCTCCCCTTGCTGATTTCTCAATTTTAAATTCATTCTATCCCTTTATTCTTTATGAACCCACCCCTAAGCCACATTACAACCCAATAAAAGTCCTTAGTAATCCAAAGTAAATTGAGCTGCTATGTGGAGATGAAGGGATGTTTGGTGTATGGTGAAGAGAACATGATGAAGTCAGGAAATAGAAGCAAATGCCTATGCTCATACTTGCAGTCCTGTTTGAGGTCAGTGACTGATCTTGAGCAGATGAGAATGTGAACACCCTTGGATTTTCATTGCGAGAGGTATCCCTAGTGAGGATTGGGTATGAAATTTAACTTCATTGGGGTAGTATCTACACCTGATTTTTGAATTGATGGCAAGCTTAGACTGAGTTTCACACATTGTACTCTTGATGAAAACTGATTGGTGGTGATGCAAATACATGTTGATTTAGGTTTTAAATTGCTTGCATTACTATTGTAATTTCCTCTGATTTTGAAAGAAAAGGTGTGGAATGATTGTTTATTTATTGAAATCTATTTTGTCATTGGCTGCACTATACATAACTGTTTTAATGGTAAAGTCTGTGGGTATCTTCACTGAAAACCCTCAAGAGACTTCATTCCTCCACTAGGGATCACCTAGGGGTTTAAAAGGCTTGATGCATAAGCTAAATGCATCCGTACTCCCTACAAAAGTGGCATTTACTTTTTAGAATAATGGTTTTAATTTTTCTTTTGCTCAAGGACTAACAAAGATTAAGTTTAGGGGTGAGTTAATCACTGAAAAATACTACTTTCCACCTCCTAACCTTACCTTTGATGGACCTTTGAGCTGGTTAATAATGAGTTTTTAAGTGTATTTTTGTAGCTGACAAGAAACTATAGCTTAGTGCAGCAATCCATTCTTTTGGTGTCAAGAATAAAGAATTTTGAGCTAAGTTGTAAAGCTGATGGAAACACAATGAATGCTCCGTGGTGGATCACACCATTGGGGCTGTTTAGCATGCGTTGGGACCTTTGAAATCCTGCTGAGAGAGAGAAAGGTGAAACCCAAATTAATGAAGTGCTGCTGCAGCAAACTATACAAACTGCACACTCAGTATTACAGTAGCTCAAGTGGCACACTACAGAAGCTTCAATCTCCAATAGCCAACTAGCTGCTGCAAGTGCTGGAGCACCATCCTCTCTAGTTGGAGCTTTAACCTCATGAGCAGCAGCAATGGCTATGAAACCAGGCCTTCAAGCACTTCAACACTACAACATGAGCATTCAGGCACTGATAACACCTGCCTCACTACTGCAGATGTGAAACCATGAACAAGCAGTTGCTATTGCAGCAGCCAACTAAGCTGTCATGCACCTTCAAAACCAAGCAAACCGCAACTGAAGCAATGCAGCAGTGTGTGTGAGATACAACAGTTGCAAGCAGCTGCATACTTGCTGCTCTGATGCATTCAAATTCAATCTGCATGGCGGCTGCACCAACCTGCCATGTAGCTTTGTAGCCATGCACTAGATCACCTGCAGACTTGAACCGCACAAGCTGCAATGATGGAAGCCAACCATCTTCACTAGCTACAAATGCTGAGGCAAACCAAGCTGGCAACCTGCATTAAAGACCCTACATTTAATGAACCTAAGCAGAGGCAGTACACCAGCAGCTACTACATTGAGCACATGTGAATTACAGTGAGAGCCTCTCGAGCTGCAAGTGCTGCATTTATGCTCCTGAGCTGTAGATCTGCAGACTTGAACTACTCATGCACACCATTGCTGCATTCTAATTGTCGAATAGCTGCAGAGTTAAAGTTATATACATATATATATATATATATATATATGATCGAGCAGTTGCTACAGCCCCATTAGAACTGTCGAGTAGTTCGTACCTGAAGTTTTTGTTGTTGCACAAAAGAACTCAAGCAGTTCATGAAGCTACTCGAGCAGACCAGAAGTTATATATCCAACCTGTCAAGCTGGGGACCTAGAGAGTTGAAGCCATTTAGGCCACTCGAGTAGTTTAGCATCATCTAATCCTATCGAGCAGATCATTAAGCCACTCTAGCACCTTAGATATGGAGTTATACAACACCTCGAGCAGTTCTCTCATCCTCTCGAGCTGCAATGCAGCCATTTAATTCTCTCGAGTAGCTGAGTATATGAACCTGTCGAGTTGCTTAAATGCTGCTAAGGCATTCTGTCAAGCAGTTGCAATGCTGAAATGTGCTGTAAAAGAGCCTGTCGAGCTGCTATTTGAACCACTCGAGAACCTATCAAGCTGAATTGCCTGAAGCTTATGAACCTCACGAGCTACCTTTTGAAGACACTTCAACTGCTCGAGAACCTCTCGAGAATTATGTTTTGAAGCCTCAACTACTTGAGGCTCGGGTTCCAGCCATCCATTTCAGACTTAAGGAATATTTTTGGGATTCCACACATCTCGAGGCATCACTTGACCAAAAATAGGCCACGTCAGTAGGGCATAACTAACTTGATTCTTTCTTTCTTCTAATTGGCCAAAGCTTTTCATGGCTTTATGGATTGTATAAATAGAACATAACTTGTCTTGGAAAAGGAGCCACAATTAGCCTGAGCTCACGTAGGATTAGGTTTTCATGGGAGCTAGGATTAGCCTGAGCTCACATTTAGGTTTTCCATTTTTAGATTAGGGTTTTATTCTTTTTTATTTTCTTCTTTTTTTTTTCTTAGCTCAGTAGCAATACTAGCTAAATCTTTGTAGCAGCTAGGCTTAATTTCACATCTGTAATTGGGTTTTGTAATAACTCAGTGAGAAGTTTTAGGAGTTTGCATAGAATACTGTTGCCTTGAGGGCAGATCATTGTAAGTCCTTTATATTCAATGAAATGCCATTTTTAAAGATCATTAAATCTATATTTTCCCTGTGGTTTCACATAGGTCTGTATGGGTTGAATGCTCCTATGGGTGCCTGTGATTGTAGCCATACACACATGGTGGCAACAGTGGGCTAATTGTTCTGGTTTTGACCCCATGGTTGGACCATATCTCTAGGATGATTTGTGACCATTATGTGGACAAATCATAGCCTTAGGAAAAGTCTAGATAACAGGATTGAGGCTAGATTCTTTTTCCTTGCATTTGTACTTGTAGCTAAAGGAGGGATTGTTGCAGATCCAGCTTCTCCTCTGTTTTACCAGGCCATTTTCAGTGTAGAGACCTGAGATATTGCACAGATTGCAGACTTGAGAACTTGGTCATTGCAGACCTTTTTGTAGCAATGACCAACTGATTCTAATGCCCCATTCAATCTGTGTTTTCTAGTGGTTCTCACCAGATCTTCATGGAATTATGCAATCGTGGATTCTAGTCGAACCCTTCGCGATGATGCGCACTCTCCTAAAAATTTAGAGTCACCACCGAGTGCTTTTGGTGTCTCGAGAAATCCAAATAAATTTTTATAAGCACCGAAGTGCCACAAATATGACTCTGAATCACTGTACTATGCCAAAGGCTCTTGGGTAGGGGCTTCGGTTATCGATCGGGAAGGTGTTAGGCACCTGATTAACCCTCTTAATGCAGTCTCTACTTATGGCCAAAACAAGAATAAAAATAAAAAAGCAAAAAGCCCTTCCTCTTTCCTGTAAGGCACTAAGATCCTATTTGTGCCCCTTCGTTCCTACCAAAATTTTGGCGGCGTAACGACACAAATGCGAGGATAGAGGAAGAACCGAGAAGGTAAAGGAATAAAGGGGAGAGCCGGAGCTCTCGGGCCTTTGTTGTACCGCTGTGGACCTTTGCGTAGGTGTGTTTCAGTGAGCTTCCAATGGCTTGTATGGTAGATCCAGGGTTCTAGCTCCTAGGGCTTGAAGGCTAAGAGGTACAGAAGGAAAGCTAGGGGATATTTCTCACCTAAACTTGGAGTTTTTGAAGGAAAGGTGAGGTCTAAAGGGGATATTGGATTTCTGGAATTTATATGGGGATGGTGCACCAAAGGGAGAAAGGGAGCTCTTTCTGTTTTTTCTCTCTTTGGAAAAATTTCAAGCCCCTGTAAAGGGAGGGGTGCCTCTCTATTTATAGGAAAAGGAGATGTTAGGAGGGTGTTTAAAGGCTAAATAGGTTTAGGAATTAGGTAATCTAGCCATCTAAGGTTTACTAGGGTTTTTGGAGCCTTGAAAAGTGTGAAAACTAGCTCCTGTGATAGATGATAGGTTAGAGCTTTAAGTCACTCAAAGGGTTGCAAATAGAATAAGAATGGGTGCAACAAAACAAGCAAAACACACCCAAGGGATCAAGATGGTCAACAAGTCAAACCCCAATCTCGAAATTTGAGCAGAAAACCCATAGTTACTATAACTATGCCTGGCGTAACTAATAGATGCGCCAGGCAAAGGTACAATAAAATAGTGCCAAATAGGGTTTTGGGAAGTTGACGGACTGCAGGTGGGGCCACATAAGGCTGGCACAACTAATACTTGCGCCAAGCCATTTCTTCCTAAAAATGGCTTGGCGCATTATTACACGTGCCAAATCCCTATGGGTCCCCAATTTCAAACCCTAATTTGCATGGAAACATCAGAATGTTATATCTTTTGATGCATAGCTCCGATTGAGGTGTTTCTTGGTTCGTTGGAAAGTTGGGGACTTCTACTTTTCAATAGTATATGATTTAATCACAGTAGAAGATCTCATCTAGTCCTGATGCACCACTCTTGATCATTGCTCGGGAAAGTCTAGCTATGGGTTCAGAAGTGGTTCTAAACGTTGAGATTGGTTACTAAAGGTTCGGGGAGGCTTCTAAGGGGTTAGGGATGACTCCTAAGGGTTTGGGATGGCTCCTAAGGTTTGGGGAATATTTCTAAGGGTT
Organism: Chloranthus sessilifolius; assembly: GCA_021018995.1. NCBI lineage: Eukaryota > Viridiplantae > Streptophyta > Magnoliopsida > Chloranthales > Chloranthaceae > Chloranthus > Chloranthus sessilifolius. Next base: position 84,898,254 of record CM037594.1, on the reverse strand, counting down.
CCATATATGCCATTTGAAGCTCGAAAGCGCGCCTTTCTCAAAGTATGTTTCGATCGGGCCTTGGGCCAAATTTGGGTGTCTACAGATGCCCCTCTTTGGTATCCAATCACTAATGATCGAATGCCAAAGACAAGAGACATCCAAAGAGGCCCAAGTTATTACTAACGGGTCTGTTGTATTCAGAACGAACCTAAACATCAGATGGGTAACATGGTGAGAAAACGAAAGCCTTGTATGTTGGGAAAAACATCCATTTCTCAAGGTCATCGGTCCCCAAGCGCTTAACGACATTACTAGGCATAATCGAGATGGACTGAGTTGTGAAAGCCCAATATGCTGGGAAAAATATCCGCTTCTCGAGAAGATTGAAGATGTTTGATGTTCAAGTTTCATCCTGAATCCAACAGCTCCGGGAGTAAAAGGGTGATCGACCCATACTTAAAGATAGGCGCGATGCAAATATGCAAAGATTCACAGTTTGCATCCAATCTCATGAGACATTGATTGCCCCATTTGACTGGCCACGAGGGCCCCAAAAAGGAGCAGAGTTCGAGGTCTTTGGGCGAACCCAACAATCTCAAAATTGATATAGCACAACCACTCGAGCTAGGCGAATAGATGTCACAATGCTTTTTGGGAGTACATGCCGCTTTTTATTATTATTTTACGTAGAATTTTTTATTATTTTATGCAGAGATTTTTATGATTTTATGTAGATTTTTTTAGATTTTTATGTTATGATTTTATGTGCATTTTTTTGGAATTTTTACTGTTATTTTATGTGAATTTTTTTGGAATTTTTGCTGTTATTTTATGTGAATTTTTTTTGGATTTGTATGCTGTTATTTTATGTGAATTTTTGGAATTTTTTGCTTTTATTTTATGTGAATTTTTTTGGACTTTTTGCTATGATTTTATGTGTGATCGGGATTCTTTGAGCATGCTCATCGATCTCGATCCATTTATTCTAGCACAACTTCCCGGGCAAGTCAAATGAGAGTTGATATGCCATTTGGGGGTGTGTACACTGACAAAATATCAAAACGAAAGAAAAGAGGTCAGGTCGAGTGTGTATAAACGACACCTAGTTAGAACCCAACCCAGAAGTAGCTTGGCGCAACTATTAGTTGCGCCAAGCCAAATGGGGGCCAGAATATACTTGGCACATGCAATACATGCGCCAAGCAAAACTTGGGGGCATTTTAAAATGCCCGAGCCCGAGCCAAAAAGGGGTATTTTTCAAAAACTCCTTCCTCCCTCTCTCTAAGCCAAAACGAATCCTTCGCCTAGGATTCCCTTGCATTGATCCTTAACATGCTTCATTGCCGGTGCTCGCTTGCGCCGATTAAAGCCCTGCTCCACGCCAGAACAAGGATCCATTTTTCCTTAAGGGTAATCATTTAAAACCCATTTTTACTTTATTTTTCTTGCAATGTGATCATGATCTTTGCTTTCTTAGATGATAAATGGTTTATTTCTCTTGTACGCATGGTTATTGATGATGAGTTTGATGTTATTGTATGAATGATGCCCTATATTTTTTTGTTGTTTAATGGATTTTATTAGGACATAAATCTATATCTTATTTTTTTTGTTTTTGGTTTTTATGTTTGTAAATAAAGTAGAGGGATTTTTTTTTCATTTTTGTTTTTTTCTTTTGCCAAATAAAGTAAAAGGATTTTTTTTGGTTTTTGTTTCTATTTCCTTCTCTTTTCATTTTGGGTTGACTTTTTCGACTGCCTTTTTTCTCTCCTTGTTTTTCCAAGGGTGGGTCCATCGTCCTACAACAAATTTTTACATTTTTGGAAAATCCTTGTATGTCAATGGACCCACTTTCCATCCCTCCTTTACATGGAGGGCCCGGAACTAATTTACTCCCCTCTTTGGGCCTAGGGCCCAATATTCTCAAAAATTGGCTTGGGAGCTTGAATGAGAGTGAGATGATTGATTTAGATCGGCTTGGATTGTCGCGCCTCTCGTTCTTCCTTTAGATTCCTCTATGGTGGGACCTACTTCACGTGGTGACGTCATTTTCGGATGTCAGGCCCATGTATTCTGTTTTTGGAAGTGGGAGCTATCTCCCACACTTGAACAGTTGACCAATTTGTCAGGCCTGAAGCTCCATAGAGGCCTTGCAAGAGTCATGCTAAAACTGGGCTACGCTAAGGCCGTCCACCTTACTCTGGATTTGAAGAAATCTGAATATGATAAAAGCCTCATTGGTGGGCCGACAAGATGTTCGGTAAAATTCCTAAGAGAAATTTTCGGTGGAGAAAGTCTTCGAAAATTGTCGATTCAGAACATCTTCAATGTAAAGGCCTTTGCTCTTGGTCTCATCTCGGAAGTCCTTTTCTTCACAGGTGGAGAGAGCTTCTCTCTGGCTCTCTACGATGTTTTGACCAAATTGGAGGAGGGCCAATCAGTGATGCATTTGGTCTTAACTGAGCTATATTGTTGTCTTCATGCCTTCAATTTGGGCAAGGTGGAGTGCCTCAGGGGATGTCTGCTTCTATTTCAGGTTTGGTTAGGAGAGCATCCTGCTATTTTGGGACCTGTGCCTCACTTTTATATCATTCGAGGTGAGGTGGTCCGATGCTTCTTGGACAGGTACCACATGATTCCGCAGGGAGATATATCAGAGTTTTAGCTTTGGCTGATCAATGCAGAGCTGGTATGGAGACTTCCCTAGTTAGATAGGACCTTCCTCATGGTTCGCTCCAGAGACCACGAGGGCATCACCCTCCTTAGATTGACTGGCAGTACCTTCTACTTCCCATTTCAGGTGCTTTATCAGTTTGGCTGCTCTCAGCAGGTGTCATGCGGGATGAAACTCCCTTTATGTGATTTGATCTTTTCTCGAGGGTCCTCTGGGGACATGGATCGGATTGCTGCTCTTTGGGAGACGCGTTAGTCCACTCTCATGTGTGATTTGGAGCAGGGAGATTTAGTTCATTCTTCCCCAAAGTATGAGGCCTGGCTATTGCCCGAGCAGCCTACTACTGATCATCCAGATCAGGCAGAGAGCGATGATGTGGGAGGGTCTTGGCCAAAGAAGGAGTCGACGCTTCAAGCATGTATTGAGCTACTGATGGACGATAAATGCATTCTTCATGAACATTCAAAGAAACAAAAGGTTAGACCAGAAACAGCAGAAGCCAGAACTGATATAGCCGAGTGCGAGGTCCTCCATCTAGGAGGAGCCTTGAATGATGCTCTTGGTTCTACCGACGCATCCCGAAAGCGGTATAGGAGCCTTCACGGTTGTTAGATGACCGAGAAGGAAGTACGGGAGGATGCAGAGATTTGTGCCTTGAAGTGCGAGTTGGGTCGTTGACTCCATCCTACACATCTCTTTTTACACAGATCAAACTCAGAGAAAGGGGCATAAGAAACCCCTATTCAGATACATACTTTTTTGGTATACATATTTTCTTTATATATTTTTTTTGTTGTTTTTTAGCACTTTTGTAAAAAGGAAAGAAAGAAGCTAGACAGAAGCTAGACATCACACATATTATCTTTTAGGATGTGGTGTCAGCTAGGTACAGACTTGTAATCAAAAAAAGAAATCTATCTTTTTACAAGGATTTTACCTTCTCTATTTTGTTTTCATAAAATGATAAACTGGGGGTTTGTGCCGGCTATTCCTGTGACGGGTCCTCTTTTGAGCATAGTCAAACCCCTCTTTCACGTGATTGGGTTCGAGTGAGGTTAGCAACTTTTACTGAGGTCGGAACATTCATCCCTTTGGATTGAATCGACCTTCTCCTTACACTGGGTCATATGTTTGACAGTGCAGCCATTTAAGACATTCTTGGTTGGGACCCCGATTTGAGCTAACATGAATGACCCCGATCGAAAATCGGGAAATGATGGCATGGATAGGGTAACCAAGGGATCATTCTTATTATCTTTCAACCTTTTCTTCTTTTAACATTTTTGCTCACAACGCCCAAGGTGGGTTTTCGTCGTGCCCGTTGTTTCCCTATTTTTACCCGTAGCACCCTCTCGGGTTTTCACTACGTCCAAGGGTTTGTATTTTTACCCCCGGCGCCCCTTCAGGTTTTCACTTTGTCCGCACAAACTCAATATTTTTACCCGTAGGGCCCTTTTGAGTTTCAACTACGTCCATCTTACTTTGAGCTTGTATATTTTTATTTATTTTCTTTTATTTTTATCAAAGGCCACGACATGGACGTCGATTCTGTCATAGCCAGTCGGACGGGATTCATTTGATCGTCTCACAGCTTGGCTTGCGCTGACTTGACGGATACTTTAACTGCTCATGGACCTTAAAGAGAGCTTTTTCTTGGATTGTATCATGGCCATGGGATATTTAGGAATTTTCAAGGTATTCTGGTTTTAAAAGGTTTCCTTGATTGGGTTTCAGCTGCCCTAATACACTTCTTCCTTGGGGGAATTTTGACTATACATGCTCCACTTTTCCTTTTCTATTTTTTGTTCTCTTTCCAAACATCCACTTTTTGGGATTTTGCTTTTTTGATTTTTTTTGGATTTGATAGTAACTCTTTGTCTCTCTTTTTTTTGTTGTTGGTGTTATATACACATTTTTCCTTTTTCTGGAGGGGCTGAGAAAGAAAGGCTAATGGCTCAATGGGTGTAGCAAAAGGGTATAGTCTTTTAGGGACACTTTTTGGCTACTGATCTTTGAAATGATGACCTCTTTTACTGGGTCCTTAAGCAGTCACATATCCATTGTAGTCAATACTTACCTTATCGCGGATACCTAGGAGTAGAACCGTTGGACATATCTAGCGTTGATGGGGTCAAGAAAATGATCTTCATCCATGGTGGCGAGGCGGATGGCGTACCCCGAGAGCACTTCTCAAACAACATAAGGTCCTTCCCAGTTAGGCTTGAACTTTCCTCTCGGATCGGCGTGGAGGGATGGGAAGATCTTCTTGAGTACCGTACCTCCTACCCTTAGATCTCGACTGCAAACATGTTTCTTGTAAGCACGTGCAATTTTCCTTTGGTAGCTTGGGTATGACACAAGGCTAGTAGCCTTTTCTCGTCCAACAAGTTCAATTGCTCAAAGCGTGATCTCTCTCTTTCAGCTTTAGAGAGGCCTGATTCCATGAGGATGCGAAGTGAAGGTACTTCAACCTCCACTGGTAAGACAACCTTAGTTCCATACACAAGAGAGAATGGTGTTGCCCCTGTAGTGGTACGGATTGACATTCTGTAGGCCTATAAAGCGAACGGCAACATCTCGCTCCAATCTTGATAGGTGATGACCATTTTCTCGAGGATGTAGATGACAGTCTTGTTAGCAGCTTTTACGACTTCATTGGTTTGTGGCCGATAAGGGGATGAGTGGTGGTGCTTGAATTTATACTACTCACAGAAGGCCGTGATGTGCCTATTTGCAAAGTTCGTGCTGTTATCAGTGATGATATCCTTTGGTATGCCAAATCGGCAAACAATGTTACTCTTGATGAATTTCTCGACGTGACCGGCCGTGATGTTTGTATATGACGCTGCCTCTACCCATTTGGTGAAATATTCGATGACAACCAGGATGAATCGATGTCTGTTTGAGGCTTTTGGATTAATCATTCTGACAACATCGAGGCCCCAGGTGGCAAATGGCCATGGAGTGGTCATGGAATGTAGATTGATGGCGGGAGCATGTATCAGACTGGAGTGTTCCTGACACTTGTATCATTTCTGAACGTATCTGCTGTAATCAGATTCCATAGTGGTCCAAAAGTATCCTTGTCATAGGATTTTCTTAGCAAGCATATGACCATTAATGTGGGCACTGCATACTCCCTCATGGATCTCCTTCATGATGTTGACTGCTTCGTCCTCTGTAAGGCACTTGAGCAAAAAATTATTAAAAGATCGTTTGTAAAGGCAATCGCCGTAGATGACATAGCCTGTCGCCAGACGATGAATGGTCCGTCGGTCCATATTGGACGTATCCTCAGGGAAAGTATGAGTTTCGAGGAAATTCTTGATATCTGAGAACCATGGTGGCTCATTATCAGGATTTAGGCGTTCCTCAATATGTAGGCAAATGGCCAGCTCATTCCTCTGTTCGATGATGATTAGCTTCATCTTGACACCATAGGGGATCTCTATCATTGATGCCAAAGTTGCTAATGTGTCAGCGAAGTGATTCCTTATCCATGGGACATAGGAGAACGTGACATCCTCAAAGCAGGCTATCAGATCCTCAAGGTGCTCGTGGTAAGGGATCAATTTCTCATCCTTCATCTTCTAATCTCCATTCGTCTGGCATATGATTAGCTGCTAATTTCCAAATACACTGAGGTGAGTGACCATTAAATCAATTGCTGTGTAGTCCCTTCATATTCAGCCATGCTATTTGTGCATGGAAAGTTGAGCTTGATAGAAACTGGTACGTTCGACCCTTTCGGCAAAATCAGAATAGCGCCAACTCCCTGACCTTCGACATTTGCTACCCCATCAAAATGCATTACCCATGATTCCTCTGCTTCTTCTATACCATCTTCCATCAAGAATAGGATGTCCTCAGCAGGGAATTTGGTTCTCAAAGGCTCATAGTCTGGCAATGGATTGTCAGTAAAATGATCTGTGAGTGCTTGCCCCTTCATCAACTTCTGGGTGACATAGGTGATGTCTAATTCTGATAACAGAAGCTGCTAGCATGCAGTTCACCTAGTAAGAGCTAGCTATTCAAACAGGTACTTCAACGGATCCATGCATGCTAAAAGTAGAATAGCTCGGGATAACAAGTAGTGGCTAAGCCTCTGTATAGCCCATACAAGAGCCAGGCATGCTTTCTCTAGATGAGAATAGCGTGTGTCATAGTCAGTAAATTTCTTGCTCAGATAGTAGATGGCACATTCCCTTCTTTCTGTCTCATCATGTTACCCTAGGACACACCCCATCGAGACTTTCGTCCTGGTAAGATACATTAAGAGTGGTCTCCCCGGCTCGGGTGGTACTAAAATTAGCGGGTTGAGGAGGTAGCCCTTGATCTTATCGAAAGCGGCCTGACAATTATTGTTCCATTCAATGGGAGAGTCCTTTCTCAGTAGCTTGAAGATCAGCATGCAGATAGGAGTGAGTTGTGTGATGAATCGGCTGATATAATGTATCCTACCCAAGAACCCTCTGACCTCTTTCTCAGTAGATGGTGGTGGCATTTCCGTAATAGCTTTCACTTTGACTAGGTCGACCTCGATACCTCTTCTGCTGACAATGAAACCCAATAGTTTCCCTGACATACCACTGAATGCGCATTTTTGAGGATTTAGACGCAGCCTATATTTTCTAAGCCTCTCAAACAACTTTTGGAGATTTATCAGATGATCACTTCTCTTCGGTTACTTGGCGATCACGTCATCGATGTATACCTCGATTTCTCAAAACATCATGTCATGGAATAGTGCAGTCATTTCCCTCAGGTATGTCGTGTCGACATTCTTCAACCCGAATGGCATAACCCTAAAGCAGAAAGTTTCCAAGGGAGTGATGAATGTTGTCTTCTCTCAGTCCACCTCTGCATCTTGATTTGATTATATCCGGAGAATCCATCCATGAATGAAAGCATCCTGTGCTTAGCAGCGTTATCAACCAAGATGTTGATGTGTGGTAACGGGAAATCGTCCTTCGGGCTCGCTCTGTTCAAGTTTCTAAAATCAATGCATATACGGACCTTTCCATCCTTTTTCGGCACTGAAACTTTATTGGCTAGCCACTGGGGGTATTTACATACCATGATAAACCCCACATCATATTTCTTGATGACCTTGTCCTTGCCTTTCAGCATCCACTCGGGTCGGAGTCGTCTCAACTTCTACTTGATCGACTTGATATCAGGGTAGAGCGGCAACTCATGCTCGACCAAATCAGTGTCCAAACCAGGCATGTCCTCGTATGACCATGCAAAGACGTCTTAATATGATCAAAGGAAATCCATCATGCTTTTTCTTTCTTCGAGAGACAACGATTTTTCGATCTTGGTGATTCTTAGAGTCTCCTCTGTAACTAGATTGACATCCTTAGTTTCTTCAACGATAGGGGTAAGACCATGCTCAAAGTCGGCAAACCATTATAGGAGTTCATTGGGAAGCTGCTCAGTAGAGATCTCCTCATCCAGACTCGTGACTCCTACCTCTTCTTGTATTTCTACAAGAAAGGGGTGGCTGACTTCACGTGGTATGGGATTTTTATTTAGGGCATCTTTTTCTTTGATTTTATTCAGAATTTTAAAAGATAATATTTTTGGGTTTTATAGTTTTTCTATGTTTTTTGAATTTTTATTTTCTTCAAAAATGGGCTCTTGGTAGAGCGAGTCCCTATATATACATGATATTTCCTGCCAAGGGCTCATCTCACTTTTTTACAGGTTATTTTTTTTTGGGAAATCAGTGCCAAATTTCTAGACCACCTGTCGCTTTCAGAGTTTGGGGCATAGACGCCCAATTGCGAACCTGCAATGCAGCTCCTTTACCTATATGGATTTGGATGGAGGGTGCTGACTGGTATGGCTTTTTGGAGTTAGCCTCCATCATGCCGATCATGGACTCGTATGAGATTCTATCCTCAAATGTTAGCATAATCCTGTGATGGTTTACCACAGCGGGAGATTGTGCAGGTGTGGAACATAATTCCTCAAAGAGAGACAACGTAGCTAGGTCTATTTCCAGGCTGGGACGGATAATCTGGGGATTGGTGGGGTGAACAGGTGCCACGAGTTTACGAGGGGTTAATTGGGTTACCCCATTCCAATCGATTTTCACAACCCTGACGCTCATAAATGAAGCTCTGATGTGAGCCCTGGGATAGGGCTTTTCCCCTAAGTTTACCCCCCTGGCTCTTATAGCTGCTGCGGCTCGGGCTTTCTCTTTGGCCTCTCAGACCTCTTCTTCTGTTGGTTTGTAACCTAGCCCAAATATGACCTTTTGCCCACCTTTGGCAGTGACTAGTTCTCTCCTGCCTTGCTGTTTGGGCCCTAGTCCTTTACCCTTTTGATAGCCCCATTTATGGAGTATGGCCACTGCTGCCACCATTCCACCTCCTGTTCTTAAAGTGATGCTCTCCGAGGGATCTGGGACTATAGCTGCTACCTTATATTTGAAACTATCGAGGTCGGTATCTTCAGCTGTGTATGGCACATCCAACACTTTTGGGTTCTCAATGTTGTGGGTGGCCTTTTCTTTCTCATCGTGCCCCTCACCTATGATGGTGATAACTTTCTGCCCGGACACAAACTTGAGCTTCTGATGGAGCGTCGATGGTATTGCCCCAACTTCGTGTAACCATGCGCACCCTAGTGACAAATTAAAAGAGGACTTGATATCCATTACTTGAAATAATATGGAGAAGGTCATTGGCCCAATCACCAGCTCAAGGTCAACTTCTCCCATTATCTCCCTTCTCGTGTAATCAAAACCTCTAGTACTCATTCCTGTAGGTCTCAGCATGCACGAATCTACTCCAATCTTTGTAGCTATTCTCAAGGGGCAAACATTCAGAGCCAACCGTTATCAATTAATACCAAGAGGATTATCATGTTTCCAGACTCCACAGTAATATTGAGGGATTTTGAGTGACTATTTTCCTCTTCTGACAAATCAGCATCAGAAAATGAAATGGCAATGGAAGCCATCACCTATCCAATTATCTACCCGACTTCATCTGGACTCACCTTAAGAGATACATGTGCCTTCTTTAATGCCCCCATTAGTGCTTGAAAATGAAGTGGGGATGTCATCAATAGGTCCCAGACTGTGATATGAGCTGACATTCTTCTCAGCTGAGTCTCCAGTATATGCTCTCTACTCATTTTCTCGAATGGGTTCACTGCACTATCTTTCATCCCCTCTGATTGGGCTTGCGCTGCTACTAGTGGCTCTGGCTACTTAGAGGTCTTCCTAGATCTGGTAACAAAGTCCGCTGCCTCTTCTCTGCTGCTGTCGACATTGACGTTCGTCTCTTCTTAACTGAGCGGGACCTTATGAGGATTGTAAGTTGGTCCCGAAATCTAAAATGGAGTGACTGTCGGTATCTGATGCACTTCTACTAATGGCTCAGGAAGGGTGGGTAAGACCTGGTTCACCTCGGTGATGGATGGGTGGGTGGCGAAAGTGGGCCAGGTTGGGGTGATGAGGTTTGCAGGTGGTTGTGTTGGGGGAATGGGGTAGGGGTGGACCACTGATAATTAATAGGTGGTGGTGGGATCTAGGGAACATGATGGGCTATTGGGTAGTTGGTGGGGGTGGCAGTGTACGGCTCATAGGTATTAATTTGTATGTAATTCACAGGAGTGGGTAATGGAAAGTAAGCCCTAAGATCTAAGGGTTCAATCTAGGGTGTAGGGTTGGGGAAATTATCTGATAAATTCAACAGTTCAATCACCCCAATAGCTCTATCTTCTTGATCTCTTTGCCTTGGTTCTATAAAAATTTCTCGGTCACTGATGTAATCTAATATATCAAATTCAAATTCCTCATCTTCCTCTTCGATCATACCGACAATGGGTCTCAACCCTGCCCCACTTGGAGGGTGTGGGGGCAGCGGTGCTTGATGTATGTTCGTGTGCTGGTTCACATGGGAAGGTGCAGGTGGAATAATCTTCCTGGCCTTAATTAAATCTCATATCACATGCTTTAATGGAAAGCAGCAATCGGTTGGATGACCCGAACCCTGATGAAAATTATAGTGAGTGTTGGGGTCATAGTTCCTCGGGATAGGATTTGGAGGAGGTCGGGGTTGGAGGGCTGTGACTAATCCCTTTTCTATTAATAAAGGAAAAAGTACATTCAATGATTGCCCCAAGGGTGTAAAAACTCAGTCATAGCGGGCCCTTCTTTGCTCTTGAGTCATCTGTACTCCCTGCCCATTCTTGGTTCTTTACATCGGCTCGGTTCTGACTAGAGCTGGCTGGGCGGCTTTGAATTAGAATGGGATTATATTATTATTGGGCTGGGTGTTGGCAATATTCTGAACATTGACTCCTGCTCTTTTCTCATTTCTCTGCTCAAAAAACTTCTGACCCCGCTAGCTCCACTAGGTACGCTCTTGCCTAGACGACCTTCCCTGGTAGCATCCTCACAATGATTGGCGTTTCTTACCAAATCAGTAAAGCTAAACTGTTGTTGGTAAACAAGAAAGTTTGAGGTCACTAGCAGGGTATTCTTTGAAATCATCTCAATTTGTTCGTCTTCAGGTATCCTGTTTTTCACCTGAGCTGCCGCTGTTCTTCAACGCCCTAAGTAATCGCTAAAAGTTTCATTAGGGTTCTGCTTCAATTGGGCCAAGTCTGATTTGTGAGGTTCAATGTCTATATTATAGACATATTGCTCTTGGAATAAGTGAGTCAGATCTTTTCAATTCTTTATCATACATGGTTCTACGGATGTAAAGCAACTCAAAGTCGGACCAGTTAAACTTTTCTGAAAGACCTTTATCAATAGTCTTTCATCCCCCCCATACTGACACATGTCCCCTCAATAAGACTTGAGGTGTGCAATGGGATTTCCAGTGCCATAGTACTTATGAAAAATCGGCATTTTAAATTTTGGGGGTAGGGGGACCTCAGCGAATAAACACAAGTCTGAAAAATTAGTGGCATGGATTTCAGCTCCACCGATTTTCAATAGCTGCTTCTGAATTTTGTCTAGCTGCTCTTTCAACTGCTCTGATTCCTTAGACATGGGGGCCATCCTCTCAGCAGTAAGCCTTGCTTCACTCTGTGCTACTAGGGGGTTGTGATCATGGGTGGAGGATTAATGTTGGCCAATGCCCCGTTATATGCTCCACTGTTCCTAATCTCGTCCTGCTCATACTGCTGGTCTACATATGGTACAGTGAGGGCAGGATTCTCCTATTGGTGTTGTATGGACTTAATGGGGGTTGTGTGTGACCGTTGTATGTGAGGGAAATTTTGCTGGTTGATGGAGTGAGTGGAAGGTAAATTTTAGGTCTGATGGGGCCATTGGGTATGGAGAAAAGCTTGGAGATGGATTTGATGTGTAGGGACATGGGTAAATTGGGGTTTATGCAGGGCATGGGTTTGAGCTGGGTATGAAGGTTGTGGGTAATTGAAATTTTGGAGGACTTGTGAAGGGTATGGGTGTGAGGTTTCAAAGTTTGGGCCTTGCTAGGCTTGGGGGTAGGGAAAAGAGCTTTGATTGGGCCATGATGCCTTGGGAAGGTTGGGCCATAAAGCTTTGGGAGGGTTGGGCCATGAGGCTTTGGGCATGTTAGGTCTGGCCCATTGAGCCTTGATGGGTCTGGCCCATTGAGCCTTGATGGGTCTGGCCCAGTGGGCCATGGTGGGTCTTACCCAATTGACCTTGATGGGTCTGGCCCAGTGGGCCTTGATGGGTTTGGCCCAGTGGGCCTTGATGGGTCTGACCCAATCGGCCTTGATGGGTTTGGCTCAATGGGCCTTGGTGGGTCTAGCCCAGTGGGCCTTGATGGGTCTGGCCCATTGGGTCTTGGGATATATGGGTCATGGGCCCCTGATGGGTCTTAGGATATATGGTTCATGGGCCCCTGATGGGTCTTGGTGATGGGGGATTGGGCCATGGGGCCCTAGTGGGTATGGATGATGAGGGGTTGATGAGGGTCATGGGGAAATGAGGCATGGAGGCTTGGTAGGGCATGGGATAGATTTAGGGATGCGGGGTGTGGGTGAGAGGGGTTGTTTTGGGAGGCTTTCCATCTAGTGTAGGCCTGGACCATCTCCTCCATCATAGCCTTTAGAGAGGGATCGGATGGAGATGGTGTATTTAAGGGATGGTGGGGTATAGATGGGGTGGATGTGGTGAGAAAATTAGGCATGGCCCTGGTAAAATTGGGCATGACCTGGGTAAATGGTGGGACATGGGGTGGGTTGGAGAAATTGGGTGGGGCATTGGTGAATGTGGATGGAGCGAGTATATATTGGGATGATGAGGGATGAGAGAGAAAAGTTAGTCATGGCCCCGATAAAAATGGGCATGACCTGGGTAGATGGAAGGATGTATGGGGGATTTGTAAAATCGGATGCGGCATGGGTAGATGTGGGTGGATTTGGTATGCGTGGGATGGATGAGAAATAGGGTATATTGGTGAAGGTGGAGGATTGGGCCTGGTTTTGAATGGGTGTGGATGGAAGGTGAGATGGATTGGCAATGGCCATGGACGGGGGAATGGGCATGACATGGGAAAATGATATGGAATGGGGGGTTGGATTTTGTGCATTTTGGGACATGGTAGATGGGAAAATGGGGGCACCAAATGGGCCAGTAACGGTGAAGGGAGATTGGGTAAGGGGGATGGACATGAAAGCTTCTTCGACATGGGAATGGGTTGGGGAATGTGGCGGGGATGAGTCGGGATCGGCGTATGTCGGATCCACTGCCCACGACATGGCTCAGTATCGGGTAGGGTACGGGTGCCTTGGGTGGGGCCCGTAAAGTTTCCTTCTTCTTTCCCTACGAGATGTCGGACACGAGATGATGCCATTGTGCTGGCCTACAAATCTCTATTTTTTTGGGTTTTTGACTTATTTAATTTTTTGCAAATTTTGTAAAATGGAAATGATTTAAGGATTTCGAGGCCTTTGAATTCCTGTCTCGTGTGACTTTCTTACCCTAAATAGGTCCTGCGGCAAAGACTCTGAAGCGCTTCAGAAGAATCAAAGGGAAACCTTTGGTCTAATGAAGGAACAGAAATTGATGCAAAATGACTCGATCCTCTGAAATGGGTTAAAAAGAAGTCACCTTCTCTTGACCGTAGGGAGCATATTTGGTGTTAGGTAGTGCAGGGCCTAAATAGAGGCACTAAAAACACTAATCGAGGAGTTCGGGGGAGTGGAACAGGCCAGAGGCTCGGGCCTCTAAAGTAGACTTGGCACAACTAATAGATGCGCTAGGTAAAAAATGCTTAGGTCTAAAGGTGGCACAACTGATACATGCGCACAAACACTTCTGGGAATTTTTGCCTTGGCGCATGTATTAGTGGTGCTAGGCAAATAAAGGGTTTTGACAGTTTTGACAGCAGGGAACAATAGCACGAAATGAGTCTTCTTTCTGGTTTTTCTGCAAGCTATGCTTCCGGGGACAGACTCTTTAATTACAACGGGTCTCTCCTCACCGAACCTAAGGGATACTAGGCCAGTGCGGATCTGCTAACGCTCACTTTCTTCTGGTTTTAGGCTAAGTAACGAGAAGGTTACCCACCCGATATACTTCAAGTTCAAGCACTTTCTCAGGTACTAGGTGGGCTGAAACGTTTCCGGATCATCAGCATTAGGGGCTGCCGCCGTACTAAGAATCGGAACGTTGTATGTGTGCCTAGAAAAGCCCAGCCCGTAAAAATCTACCCCACAAAAATTGATTAAGTCCCCTTTGTTGGTTTCATTTTAATTTTGATTTTATGGGTGTTTTCTTAAGTTCAAAGACCAAGGGTGATGATCCTGTGCCGCCTCTACAGGCCGGCGTCCACTGTTGGAATATGTTTACGAAAACATAAATGCGCACGTAGGCCCGCCAAACGGCTAAGGCACCTTAAATGATGTAAAAGCAAAAGGAAATTAAATGTAAAGCGCAAGTAGCCCCGCCAATTAGCTAAGGCACCAAAATGACTGAAAAGTAAAGGAATTTAAATGTGGTGCACAAGTAGGCTCGCCAATTGGCTAAGGCTCGTAAATGATGTAAAACTAGGAGTAAGTAAAAACAATAAAAAAAAATAGTAAAAATAGTTAGTAAAAACAAATAAAATTGGCCAAAATTCAAGTGGAAGCTCTACTAGCTACTCCCCAGCAGAGTTGCCATCTGTGTAACCGTGGATTCTTGTCGAACCCGTCGAGACGATGTGCACTCTCCTAAAAATTTAGAGTCACCATCCGGAGCTTTCGGAGTCTCGAGAAACCCAAATCAATTTTTATAAGCACCGAAGTACACAAATATGACTCTGAATCACCGGACTACGTCAAAGGTTCTTGGGTAGGGGCTTCGGTTATCGATTGGAAAGGTGTTAGGCACCCGATCAACCCGCTTAATGCGGTCTCTACTTATGACCAAAATAAGAATAAAAATAAAGAAGCAAAAAGCCCTTCCTCTTGCCTTTAAAACACTAAGATCCTATTTGTACCCCTCCGTTCCTACTGAGATTTCGACTGCATAACGACACAAATGCGAGGATAGAGAAAGAACCGAGAAGTTAGAGGAATAGAGGGGAGAGCCGGAGCTCTTGGGCCCTTGTTGCACTGCTGTGGACCTTTGCGTAGGTGTGCTTCAGTGAGCTTCCAATGGCTTGTATGGTTAGATTAAGGGTTCTAGCTCTTAGGGCTTGAAGGCCAAGAGGTAGAGAAGGGAAGCTAGGGGATAGTTCTCACCTAAACTTAGAGTTTTTTAAGGAAAGGTGAGGTCTAAAGGGGATATTGGAATTCTGAAATTTATATGGGGATGGTGCACCAAAGGGAGAAAAGGAGCTCTTTCTCTATTTTCTCTCTTTGGAAAAATTTCAAGCCCCTGTAAAGGGAGGGGTGCCGCTCTATTTATAGGAAAATGAGAGGTTTGGAGGGTGTTTAGAGGCTACATAGGTTTAGGAATTAGGTAATCTAGCCATCTAAGGTTTTTTAGAGTTTTTAGAGTCTTGAAAAGTGTGAAAACTAGCTCCAATGGTGGATGATAGGTTAGAGCTTTAGGTCACTCAAAGGGTTGCAAATAGAATAGCAATGGGTACAACAGAACAAGTAAAATACACCCAAGGGATAAAGATGGTCAACAAGTCAAACCCCACTCTCAAAATTTGAGCGCAAAACCCATAGTTACTATAGCTAAGCCTGGCGCAACTAATAGATGCGCCAGGCAAAGGTATAGTAAAATAGTGCCAAATAGGGTGGGAAGTTGACTGCCCGCAAGGGGGGTCCACATAAGGTTGGTGCAACTAATACTTGTGCCAAGCCATTTCTCCCCAAAAATGACTTTGCGCATGTATTACACATGCCAAATCCTATGGGTCCCCAATTTCAAACCCTAATTTGCTTGGAAACATCAGAATGATATATCTTTTGATGTACAACTCTGATTGAGATGTTTCTTGGTTCATTGGAAAGTTAGGGACTTTTACTTTTCAATGGTATATGATTCATTTAGAGTAGAAGATCTCAGCCAATCCCAATGCACCACTCTTGATCAATGCCCGGAAAAGTCTAGGTATGGGTTTAGAAGGGGTTCTAAAGGTTCGGGGAGGTTTCTAATGGGCCAGGGGTGACTCTAAAGGGTTTGGGATGACTCCTAAGGTTTGGGGAAGGTTTCTATGGGTTCCATGCATGCCATTGGAAGCTCAAAAGTGTGCCTCTCTTGAAGTATATTTCGATCGGGCCTTGGGCCAAATTTGGGTGTCTACAGGAATGTTTAATCCTATCGTTGCATGAGCTTGTAGTCTTACAAACATAGTGTCTGCAATGGTTCTCCTATTTCAACTTTAACCCCTTGATTGGATGAAGTCCCTAGGATATTTTATGACTATTTAAGTGGATAGAATATAGCCCTAAGATCAATCTACTTCTCCACTTATCATCATCCTTCTAGTTTTATTCCTGCTTTTAGTTTAGTTTAGTTTTGTGACACCTAAACACCCTCTCTTTACCTTTGCTTTCTATTGTAGGTTTAGAGTCGTCAGATCTGTAGCTAGATCTGGAGTTTACTATATGCCTTTAGGTTTTTAGATCATCACTCTTGTGGATTGTTGTTACTTATCATTTACAACATCCATTCTATCTTTTGTTGTGTTTAGATTGTTGTTATTTTTGTGCTGTTTCAATCCATTCTATTTTTGTGATTTTGTGTCATATTTTTACCATCACTTTTTAATAAAATAAATGCACAGTAATTATACTCAACAAGTTTTTGTCAAAAACTTGTTGTGTACAATTGTTGTGCATTTATTTTATTAAAAAATGTGATGGTAAAAATATAACAACAAAAACAAATCAGAAAGGGGAGTGAAATGGAGTAAAATAACACAAAACAACAATCTAAACACAGCCTACAAGATACATGGTTGTTGCAGTAAGTTTTGATAAGTAAGAGTTTGTCCCACAAAGAGTGATGATCTAAAAGCCTAAAGGCGTATAGTAAACTTCAGATCTGATTATAGATCTGGCAACTCTAAACCTACACTAGAAAGCAAGGTAAAGAGGGTGTTTAGCTGTCACAATACAAAACTAAACTAAAAACAAAAATAATTCTACAACTAAAGAAAGGGGGGTAAAGAAGGATGATGATGGTGTGATAAAATAAAGTGAAAATGTGGAGAAGTAGGCAGCTATGGGATAATCTTCACTACAACTCAGATCAAGAACTAGATCTGCAACATTCCTTCACTTAGCTACAAGCACAAGTGCAAGGTAGAATAATCCAACTCAATCCTGAGATATGGACTAATCTTTGGACTATACTCTGTCCACTCGAATAGTCATAGAGTATCCCATGGATATAACCTAGTCATGGGAGAGGAGATGAAACAGGAAAACCATTTTAGACACTATGCTTGCAAGGCTACAACTACATACAACCATAGGATCAAACATTCCATGAAGATCTAGTGAGAATCACTAGAAATCACAGATTGAATGAGGCATTAGAATTAGCGGGTTATTGCTATATAAAGGCCTGTAACGACCAAGCTCTCAGGTCTGCAATCTGTGCAATATCTCAGGTCTCTTAACTGAAAATGGTCTTGTAAAATAGAGGAGAAGCTAGATTTGCAACAATCCCTCCTTTGGCTACAAGCACAAAGGCAGGGAAAAAGAATCTAGCCTCAAACCTATGATCTGGACTTATCCTAAGGCTATGATCTATCCATTTGAATGGTCACAGATCATCCCAGAGATGTGGTCTAGCTATGGGGTCAAAACCAGGACTATAAATCCACTGTTGCCACCATGTGCGCATGCAACCATAATAGCATTAAACCCATACAGATCTATGTGAAAACACAGGGAAAATACAGATTTAATGATCTTTAAAAATGACATTTCATTGAATATAAAGGACTTACAATGATCTGTCCTCAAGGCAGCAGTCTGTGCAAACTTCCAAAATGGCTCGCTGAGTTATTATAAAACCCGATTACAGATATGAAATTAAACCTAGCAGCTACAAATATTTAACTAGCATTGCTGCTGAGCTAAGATAGAGAAAGAAGAAAATAAAAGAGAATAAAATCCTAATCTAAAAATGAAAAACCTAAAGGTGAGCTCAAGCTAATCCTGGCTCCCTTTTAAGCCTAAATGTATTGACCCTAAAAATGAGCTCAAGCTAACCCTGGCTCCTTTTCCAAGACAAGTTATATTCTATTTATACAATCCCTAAAGCCATTAAAAGCTTTGGCCAATCAAAAGAAAGAAATAATCAAGTTAGTTATACCTTATTGACGTGGCCTATTTTTGGCCAAGTGATGCCTCGAGATTTGTGGGATAGCTAAGCAAATTGGGATGTGTGCCCTAGGAGCTGTGGAATCCCCAAAATATCCCTGAAGTCTTAAATGGATGGCTGGAATCCATACCTCGAGTGGTTGAAGCTTTAGAACATGAATCTTGGGTGGTTCTCGAGCAGTTGAAGTGTCTTCAGAAGGTAGCTCGTGAGGTTGATAAGCTTCAGGCAATTCAGCTCGACAGGTTCTTGAGAGGTTCGAACAGCAACTCGACAGGTTCTTTCACAACATATTTCAGCACTGCAACTACTCGACAGAATGCTTCAGTAGCATTTAAGCAACTCGACAGGTTCATATACTGAGCTGCTCGAGAAAATGAAATGGCTGCACTGCAACTGGAGAGGATGAGAGAACTGCCTGAGATGTTGTATCGCTCCAGATCTAAGGTGATCGAGTGGCTTAATGATATGCTCGAGAGGATTAAATGATGTTGAACTGCTCGAGTAGCCTAAATGGCTTCAGCTCTTTAGGTCCCTAGCTCGACAGGTTGGATATATAGCTTCTAGTCTGCTCGAGTTCTCTAGTGTAGCAGCAACAACAGCTCTTGGGATTCAACTTCAAGCTCGAGAGGATGAAAGTGCAGCTCTTTAAGCTGTTCTAGCAAGATAAATCTGTAGCTTGGCAGCTGCTATGTTGAATTGCTTGAGTGCTTCAATGCAGCTGCCCTTAGGGCTGTTATGCTCCACTCAAAGTGTTGCATTGCTGCAGACGCACAAAGTGTTGTAGCTGTCATGTGCCCAATTGTTGTCTTATTTAATACACTGCAGCGGCACTCGTCTCTACTTGGGCTCCACTTCTCTCTCTCAGCAGGACTCCTAGGACCCCGAGTCATGCAAAACACCCCTAATTGTGTGAACCATCATGGTGCAGTCAATGCAATTCCCATCAGCTCCACTTCTTATCTCAAAATTTTTTCTTCTTGGCTCATAAATGATGGATTGTTGCAGTAAGCTATAACTTCTTATCATCTACAAAAATACACTTAAAAACCCATTATTAACTAGCTCAAAGGTCCATCAAAGGTCAGGTTAGGAGGTGGAAAATGATATTTTTCAGTGATTAACACACCCGAAACCTAATCTTTGCTAGTCCTTGAGCAAAGGGAAAATTAAAAACAATTATTCAAAATAGTAAATGCCACTTTCATAGGGAGCACGGATGCATTTAGTATATGCATCAAACCTTTTAAACCCCTAGGTGGTCCCTAGTGGAGGAGTGAAGTCTCCTGAGGGTTTTCAGCGTCAAAACAGTTAAGTATATTACAGCCAATGACAAAACAAATTTTCAATAAATAAAGCATCATTCTACACCTATTCTTTTAAAATCAGAGGAGATTACAGTAGTAATGCAAACAATTTAAAACTTAAATCAGCATGTATTTTCATCACCACCATTAAGTTTACATCAGGAATACAATGTGTAAAAATTAGTACTAAGCTTGTCTTTAATTCAAAAATCAGGTGTAGATACTACCCCAATGAAGTTAAATTTCAGACCCAATCCTCACCAGGGCTATCTCTCACAATGAAAATCTAAGGTATTCACATTCTCTTCAGCTCAAGATCAGTCACATACCCTAAATAGGCCTGCAAGCATGAGCATAGACCTAGCTTCTAATTCTTGACATCCTCAAATACTTTCACCATCGATTAGACATCCCTTCATCTCCACATAGCAACTCAATTCACTTTGGATCACTAAGGACTTTTATTGGGTTGTAATGTAGCTTAGGGGTGAGGTTCATAAGGAATAAAGGGATAGAATGAATTTAAAATTAAGAAATCAACAAGGGGAGGAGGTGATTCATGACTTTACCTACTTCATTACAGCAGAACTTCACCTTCCAACAGGCTTTTTTTTTTTTTTTCAGATCTCAAGTGGCCACTTCTCCTATTTCCAATTTTCAAATGAAATACTTCTTTTGACTTCTCTTTCTTTCTCTTATTTTTTTCTTCATTTTTATTATATTTTTTTTTACTCTTTTTTTTTATGATGGTTGTCACAGCCATACAACTGATACATTGCTTTACTTAGATTTTCTCCCTTCTCCTTCTCCTTCCACCAAATGTCAAACCTGCTCACCTGTCTTCACTTCTTCTCCTTCCACCTTTTGAATTCTCAGATTGAGGGTAAGGCTAAATCAGGTCAAGAGGTTCAGGTTCAATTATTCTATTTCATTCAAAGAAAAATGGATTTTTCAGGCTCAATGAGTGTATGCAAAGGAGGAAGTTCAATGGGTATAGATTTCAAACTGAAACTGTCCAAATGAGGGCCTTAGATCATCTTCTTAGTTTCATGAGTTATGCTAAACAATTTCAATTCGGGAATGCCTAATTTCTAGTGAAAAGGTTTGAGTCAGCCACTTCTTAGAGCACAACAATTGCCAATGACACTCTTGAAAAAAAAAAAAAATTGTATGGGCCCAAATCTCACTGGGTATGGTCCTCATTTGATCTCATGGGGCATGTTCTCATCTTTTTCTCTCCTTACTAGTTCACTAAGCACTAATTGAAAAAACAATTTCTTGATGTTAGCCTCATGGAGGTGCTAATTTTTCAAAGATTTTTAGTTTTAAAAGTCTGCAAATTTTTTTAAATTTCCTCTCTCTATCATGGTTAGGTAAGAATTGACTTTATTTATTGCAATTCAACCAATATTGTTGCACTAAAATTAACTATTTTATTGGCCAGCCACCCTGCCATACTCCCAAACCTATGATAAACAGTGTCCTCATTGTTTCAACATACATGTATAGGGGCTGCAGGGTTGTGTTAAAGCAAAACAACTTAAGTACAACAGAAAACTAAGAGAGAATTAAACAAAAAAAGTGCAAAAAATTAGGCTAAAACCGAGAAAAAGGGAATTTATACAACTGACATTAAGAAAAAAAAACATCTACACACACTTTCATAACAACAACTAAGTACAACGGTAGTTATACCTAACTATAAATAGTAATTGAACTTAAAGTAGCAGGTATACTAAAAACAACAACTATACTAAACTCCTAGAACAGAAAAAATTCTAAACACAACTTCCTAGAAATGATCTGAGTATGAATCTACATTAATGGCAAAGAATCATCAATATTAATGGCACACATTTCAAAGCAAGATTTATAAAAAATCAGATCACACAAGCACAATATTTACATAATTTAAAAAAAACATGAAAAGTTATATTACATATGTTACACAGCTGAGATCAAATATCAGTGGAAGGTCTTGAAAGTGAATGATTTTAGAGGCTCCACAAAATTTTCAAAACATAATTTGAGCCTCTGCTCATTAACTTTCACGGTTCTTCCAAAAAATTAAGTTCCAAGATCTCAGCAGTCCGGATGGGGATGCATGAATGACAGTAAATTGGTCACCCATCTAGACCTCAGCTGAACTGGAAAGAACTTTAATGTAGAAGTTAAAAAGCCATACCCTTGCAGATGCATAGGCATCAAAACTTAGTTCTTCCTGCTCTAAACTAGCAGTTGCATGAGAGATGTAGGGAGCAGCTCCAGCTCTACATCAGGTGGGTAGTCAATAACAGGCTGAAGGAGGAGCAGCAGGGTAGGTGTCTAAGTGGACTGCTGTACTAGCCCTACTGAGAACCCCTAGATGATTAATTTTTCTAGCATATAAGTGGGGGCCTCCTCAGTCCATAATTCAACAATTTCAACACATACCTCAGCCCAGTCCAGCAGTGTGGGTGAGGTGCCTTCCACCATCTTAGCAATGACCGCAAATGTCAAATAGTTCTCATTTCCTCCATTATAGCCTTCCCCTTGTAAGAAGGAGGACCTTAAACAATTTGAGAAAATGGCAGATGATATACTACTGGTACTCATCTACTAACACATCATTCACATAAATTATTTATTTATTTTTAGTTTTATACATATATATATATATATATATTTTTATATATTTATTTTTTAATTATTATATTTTCTAAGGCTCAACAACAACCCTATTATTCAAAACAAAAATAGAAAATAAAGAAAGACTGCAAAAATGCTACGACTATAGCTGTAATTTCTATAAACATTAAAAAGATACAAACAAATCTAAAACAGAAAATAAAGAAAAATTGTAAAAATCAAACATAAATTACAGCTATAATTTATTCAAGCACTACAACTACAAAGAATAAAAACTAAACTCAGATTACTATACTTAGATCAAAACTCCCCGGGAACGGCACCAAAAACTTGTTGAATATAATTATTGTGCACTAGGTATGACATGCTTAGGATGTAAACATCTTTCTTTGTGAGATTTCTTTTAAATTCATTGATGAACCGTGTTTCTTATATTGTGTGAAACTTTTTTATTTGCATTATAATTCCTTCTCACATGTGTACGAAAAAGTGAACCATTCATCGGAGTGAGTTTGTTTTGAGTGTATACTGAAGGTGAGGATTGAGTCGGGACTTGGGATCCGATGATTCCTTGTTTTGATTAATCCAGTGACAGAACGATTTGAGCATTGTAAACACGCATACAACACTCTAGGCATGAACGAAATTTTTTTCAAAGGATCAAAGCATTGGGTTAATTTGAATAGGTAATAGTAGAATTAATATGACATTGGTATTTGAGAAAGAAAGTTTGCATGTTAAAGCAATTAGTGGTTTTTGTTTTTAAAAGCATATACATTATGAAAACTGGTTTTGAAAACTCAATTTTTCGATGGTTTAAAAAAAACTGTTTTGGAAGTTTGTGGGTACCTTCACTATAAACCCTCAGGAGACAAAACTCCTCCAATAGGAATCACATAGGGTTTAAAGGCTTATTGCATACGCTAAATGCAATCGTGTTCCCTAAGAAAGTGGCATTTATTTTCATAGAGTAGGCATTTTAGTTTTTAGCTTTAGTTTTCAATTTTGCCTTTGCACGGGGACTAGCAAAGTTGAGGTTTAGGGGTGTGATCGTCTTCCAAATTTGGGTAGTTTAGACCCAAATCTCAGCATTGCTAGGCCTCATTTAATTACTAATGTTTACTTTTAATGAATGATTGATTGAAATAGGTTTTGAAGTCATAAAAGCACAAACGTGGTTAAAAGAGAGAAGTTAAGGGAGTCTCTAAGCTATGACAAGAACCAACTAAAACAGCTAAGAGAATGTAGAGTTCCATAGTTTAAATATAAATCTGCAGGAGTTGAGGCCTATACCATTGGAAAGTAGAGGATGATAGCTTTCCAACGAGCTAAGAATCGTCTAATTTCGAGTTGTACATCAAAAGTTGTGGCGAAATTAAGTTCACAGATAAGTGCCAGAAATTTAGTCTCGACTGGTTGAGATGTCTATTTCGACTGGCCTAGTCTGGGATTTTTAGAACACGAATTTTGACTAGTCGAGGGTCTTTAAGCTTCATAAATTCATTTCTCAACCGGTCCAAATGTAAATCTGGACCAGTTGAAAGCACACAGCAGAATGGGCATTATATATATATATATATATATATATATATATATATATATTTTTTTTTTTTTTTTTTCAACCAATCGAGAATGGAGCTCCATTTTCGACCAGTTGAAGTCGAGATTTCTTGCTAATTTTTCGGCATGAGGTTGGGTTTTCTTGCTGATTTTCAAGGGTGATAGGTTGGGTTCTTCCGAACGTCGCAAGAATCGCGCCAATCAGACTTCGGGGTCCAAAGTTATGACCAAAATACCGAACAGGTGTTGGCGCAATGAACAGTAGCTCGCTGAGGCGAGTTTGTTGCTCACCGCGGTGAGGTCTTCAGGCACCTATAGGTCACCACAGTGAGCATGAATAGTGCCTAAATGGCTTGTAAATCAATGTAGTACTCGCCGCCGCAAGTGCTTTAGAACTACCCTCACCACAGCGAGGAGCAGGGTCATCGCAGGGAGTCTATTATGACTTGCCCTTTTTTGGTTTCTTTTTCTTCAATAAAAAATGCCCAAAAATCATTCCACACACTCCCAATCATCCAAAATCAACTTCCAAAGGTATCGGCGCCGAACTTGCTGCTCATCCGATGATTTGTTTTCTTCGATCTCACGGCTCCAAAAAATCAGAGGTTTTGTGTGATGCAAAGAGGAATAAAAACTTCTTGAGATGAAGACGAAGGATTTGGGATAGAGATGAATGGCTTTGATCTGAAAAAGGGGAACATGCAAAGAGGAGAGGAGGGTTTCCTTTCTTCACTTCCTCGTCTCCCTTCTCTCAACAAAAGTTTTCAAACAAAATCACGGAGGCTTAATTCTGCTTAAGCTGTCCTTATATTTGTTTGGGTTGGTTTGGTGTTCAGCTGATACATCGAATTCAGGTGTATAAGCCTTCATCTAAACATCCAAACAAAAGTCTAATTTCACTCAACAGGTTTTGATCCCTGGGCTTCATACTCGCAAAGCAAGTTCTTAGCCAGTGGTGCTCTCACGGAGCTAGTTATCTATTCATATCATTAAATATAAGAACTCTTCACACTAAGGCATATATTTTCAAAATAAAATATTCTCAACCTACGACATGTAGCGTGTACCTTGCCAGGCACGCACACTTAATCAGGCGTATCAGTGTTTGAAAATCTAGGATGTATATCTATATACGTATAAACCTATATTTGTATGGGCTATGGGGCTCAGCTTAGGGTTGCGCTTGATTGCACTTGGTCACGCATACACCAATCTTCTTGTTTAAATCATTTATTAATCATAACTAAATAAACCCATGCGTTTTAATCCTAGTGTTTTGAGGAGATGGGCTCGAGCTTGGTCCGCTCCCGGGTTTTGAGCCGTGTGTGACATACACACTTCACATACGGGTTCGAGTTTCAAATTGGTGCTCGAGTCGGGGATTGGTTTGAAATTCGTGAATTGGGTTCATTTACCCAATTTAGGGTTGATGGGCCAGATACCAAGTCGCATTCATCAAAAGCTTTGACCAAGGTCAAACCGGTCAAAGTAGTCGTATCATCGTCAAAGGTCAAAGATTCAACATTAGCAAAAATCAGGGTTGTTACATTCTACCCCCCTTAAAAGAATTTTCGTCCTTGAAAATTTACGTATCTTATTCGAAGAGATGAGAACACTTGATAAACCCGGACAAGAGTTGTCCTACTCTCCTCAAAAGTCGACGATTCAACTTCAATGGAATTTGGGGTAATTACATTCTCCCCTCCATTTCAAAATTTTTGTCCTCGAAAATTCAACGACATGGTTCACTACGTGACATTTAAGTCAGAAAATAGGGGACCAAGTATCACAATGGCATTTATTCGCGGACATATTCTCATACACTAAAGAGCCATAAGCAAGAGAACATGAAATAGACTTAAGGAGATCGAAATTCTCTATAGGATGAGAACACAATCCTCTAATGAAGATCTACCCCATGCAGTTAAAATATACTTGTTGAGCTTCATACCAAGGATGTCCAATACTCATCAATGGTGTTCATTCATGGGTTTAACAATCAGACACATATCCATAAAATAACTCAGGGATTTAGTCAATCATCCAACTATGAATTTATATAAAAAGAAATCCACAATAGGTGGCATGTATCCATGACTGAGTCGAATTCTGATAATCCTCAAAGCATGACAGACATTTACAATAAAACGAAAATATCCAGAATTTCCAAAATGAATTTAAATGTCCGCAACTAATAGAGAGAGTATCCATCAACAAGAACTATAACCATTAAACGTGCACAACCCATCATCACAAGATAAAATGAAACCACTGGCCGACAATAAAAATTTACCGTGCATCAAAATAAATCACCCATTGACACATCACCGCCCTTAATCTAAAATTCACATCTATAGCTAATTTGGGGCATATCCAAAGCCAAAAATTTCCACGATTAAGCATCCACCAAAATGCATCATAGTTTACACATCATCACCATTGGCCGTTAATGTCTGCCCCTTCTTCGCCTTGGGACAATTCCTTATAAAATGTCCACTCAAGCCACACCGAAAGCATGTAGCCGAATTCCACCTACACTCCTCCGTCATGTGTGGTTTTCCACACCATGTGCATGTCTCAACTGGCATAGAAGAATCGGTGCACGATGCGTACTGCACCATCGATGGCTCGGTTGTATTCAGGTTTGACAGACGGGTAGTCCGCATAGGTGCAAGCATAGTTGGTCTCGGGTAGGTGATCTGAACAGGCAGTTTAGGTGCTGTCATCAATAGCCTCAGTTGCTTACTCACCTGTTCAAAGTCATAGGACTGCATTTGGCTTGTACTACTCCTATCTTGCCGCTCTCTTCTTTTATCCATGTTCTCGATATCCCTTTGGGGATAAGGGCTAATCTTATAACTTGCGCATAGGTACGTTGCCTCAAACAGGGAAATCCCCTCCTTGATAACCACATATGAGAACTCTGCACTTTGAACAGTAAATCTCGAATATGAAAAAGAAAGAAACGTCATCAAAAATAAGTTTCTACTTGATATGAAGAATCCCTCTAAAATATATTTCCGCTTGATAAGTTTCCTTGATATGAAAATGTTTCTGTTTTAATATAGAAGTGTTTTCCATTTTATTATGACCCTGATTTCTGCTTTGAAATGCAGTTTTTAATGCTCTTGGATATTGTCATTAAGTCCATGCTTCGTTATGATAAAATGTGAAAATGTATTGAATTTCTCCCTACTGAGCTTAGACTGTTAGCTCACCCTGTGACGACCCAACTTTTCCCTTCGAGTTAATCTGGGAAAGACCCAGGACATCATTGAATTCAATGTATCAGACTCGTACTAAATTTGCTGATACCACAAGGTTTTTCCCAGATTAACTCGAAGGGAAAAGTCAGGTTGTCACAGGTGGTATCAGAGCTCAAAAGTTTCAGAGTTCAGAAGTTTTAGAGTTCAGAGGTTTCAGAGTTCAGAAGTTTTAGAGTTTAGAGATTTCAGAGTTCAAAAGTTTAAGAGCTCAGAAGTTTCAGAATTCAGAGGTTTCAAAGTTCAAAAGTTTCAGAGTTCAAAGATTTCAAAGTTCAGAAGTTTCAAAGTTCAGATGTTTTAGAATTCAGAGGTTTAAGAGTTCAGAAGTTTAAGAG
Source organism: Chloranthus sessilifolius (assembly GCA_021018995.1). Taxonomy (NCBI): domain Eukaryota; kingdom Viridiplantae; phylum Streptophyta; class Magnoliopsida; order Chloranthales; family Chloranthaceae; genus Chloranthus; species Chloranthus sessilifolius. The sequence continues at coordinate 84,870,766 of CM037594.1, read as the reverse complement.
TTTTGAGGTCGTATTAGAATGCCAAGCCCCTGAGCTACGTTAATAGGATCACTTGTGCTTGAAAGCCAAGCCCCTGAGTCACGTTAACAAGGTCACTTGTGTCAAACTACCAAGCCCCTGAGCTAAGTTAATAGGGTCACTTATGCCGAACTACCAAGCCCCTGAGCTATGTAACAGGGTCACTTATGTCGTGACTAAACAGATAACAGGGAATCAAAACTAGTACACGAAGCAGATAACATATACAACAAATACAATAATAAATCAAAGTATAGAGTACAGAATTCATATAAGAAATTGAAACAAGAATCGAAACATATCAAAGGAGCAAGTCATGAGTACGTGTACAAGGATCGAAGAGTTGTGTCGGAAAGCCAAGCCCCTGAGGTACATTAACAGGGTCACTTATGCTGGAATGTCAAGCCCCTGAGCTAAATTAACAGGGTAACTTATGCCAGAATGCCAAGCCCCTGAGTTACATTAACAGGGTCACTTATGCCGAAAAACCAAGCCCCTGAGCTAAGTTAACATGGTCACTTTTGTCGGAATGCCAAGCCCCTTAGCTCAGTTAACGAGGTCACTTGTGCTAGAATGCCAAACCCCTGAGCTAAGTTAACAGGGTCACTTGTGCCAGAATTCCAAGCCCCTAAGCGATGTTTACATGGTCACTTACGCCGGACTAATGTTCACACACAGAAACAAAGTTCATGTACAGAAGTTGCGTGCTAACATCAGAGTCCAGAAGTGAAGGAGTCAGATTCATGTTCATGTTCATGTTCATTTGCATTTTTAGGCTTTACACTTCCAATATCAAATTTCAATGTTTTAGAGTTCATATATCAATTTCGATTATTTGAAATTTTCAAAGTACAAAGAGTTCAATTACAAAGAGATTAAAATCATGAATTTTTCCTACCAATCACTAGCCATGCTAACAGATTCAAATATACATATTAGGTAAGCTCTAAAACAACATTTTCATTTCATAATGTCATCAATGACCATGAATCGACAAAAGAACATAACTTTGGATTGAAAATATCCCTACATTAAAGTCGAAGTCTAAAAAATCGAAGCCATGCAGAATTTATCTCGCAAAAATCATGGCGGAGATCCTATCTACGGTCTCCGACATTTATCCTTGATCCAGAAGTTCATGCACTAAGTGATAGTGATTAACTATGCATGAAAATAGGGTCCTTCGAGCTCAAACAACCCCTAAAATATAGCTTTCAGAAATAGGGGACCTCGCTGCAGTGAGCTCCCAAGGTCCTTGACAATCTTGGTCCGTTTGAGCTAGAAGGACCCTATTTTCATGCATGGTTGGTCACTAACACATAGTGCATTAACTACTGGATCTAGGATAAATGTGAGTCTATAGAAAGGATCTCCACCCTGATTTGCGAGATAAATTCTGCACGGCTCCGATTTTTTATACTTTGACATTAATGTAGGGATATTTTCAATGCAAAGTTATGTTCTTATGTCGATTCATGGTCACTGATGACATTATGAAATGAAAATGTGGTTTTAGAGCTTACCTCATATCCATATGTGAATCTCTTTGCATGGTTAATGAATGGTAGTAAAAATTCATGATTTGAATCACTTTGTAATTGAATTCTTTGTACGTTGAAAATTCTGAATAATCAAAATTGAAATATGAAATCTGAAACTTTGAAATCTGATATTGGAAGTGTAAAGCCTAAATATGCAAATGAACATGAACAAGAATCTCACTCCTTGACTTATGGATTCTGACGTTAGCACACTGGTGTTGGTACACACTTTTTTTGGGTCCCTTTTAGTCCCCGAAAAGAGTGGCCCAATATGGTCTATATGGACTCTAGCGGAAAGTGATTGAATAATAAAGCGATAAAATAATAATAGGAAAATGTTTATGTGCGCCTGAAGTAATATATTAGAATAATAAAAGGGCAATATTTAAATATAGAAAAATAAAGGAAGGCGAATTCTTAATGGAGAATACATGTGCATATGCAATCCCCAGCTGCAGATGTTTATCGACGCTGCAACACGTCACTGATCACACTTTAAGAGGAGTAGGGGCTTGAAGGTTGAACTCATTTACTGAATCGTCGGCCTGCCAATGTCAGTAGCTCTAGGATGCCTTGGGGTTTAGCTAGTTTGGTTTTCCTATTCCTGCTGGGAGTTTAATTGATTTGCTCTTCTGATCCTACTGGGAGTCTAATTAACTTAGTCTCCTAGTCCTATTAGGAGTCTAATTGTCCAGATATCCTAATTGTATTCTAACTCTAATTTGTACTATTATAACTCTAATTAATTTAGTTTTCTGATGCTACTAGGAATCTGATTAATTTAAATATCTTAATTCTATTAGAAGTCTAATTGGTATTAGTCTCCTAATTCTATTAGGAGTCTAATTAACCAGAGCATCCTAGTTCTATTAGAAATCTAATTAATTAAAAAAAAGGGGATAATGGCCCGTTCCCGGGTACCCTCCGTAAGCTCCCTTGGGAAAATCATTTGAAAAACTGATTTTTGTATTGAAAAGTTAGGATTTTGAAGTTTCAGATTAAAGGATTTTTAATATTAAGATTAGAATTGAAGGATTGTAAATTGGAAGTGATTAAAACTAGATTTGCCCAAGGGAGCTTACGGAGGCTACCGGGGAACGGGACCGATCCTCCTTAGCATAGCAGGCCCAAACCCCCTTATTTTTAGATTCCTAGTAGAAGTAGGAAACCTAAAATAATTAAGTTTCTAGTAGAAATAGGATATTTAGAATAATTAGACTTTTAATAGACTTAGGTAGGCTAAGTTAATTAGACTTTCAATAGAATTAGGAAATCTAAGTCAATTAGGGTTTCAATAGAGTTAGGACTCTCCTATTAATTAGTATTCTAATTGGAGTATGATACCTAAATTAATTAGAGTTCTGATAGAGTTGGGGTACTTGAGTTAATTAGGATACTTAGATTAATCAGACTCTTAATAGAATTAGGAGACTAAAATTAATTAGACTTCTAACATGATTAGGACTCTTGGGATAGCCAGATTCCTAGTAAAACTAGGAGATTAGTTCAGTTAAACTTCTAGAATAGTTAAAACTTTTAAAATACTTAGACTCTCGGTGGGACTAGGAAAGATTAAAGCTATGAGACTTAGAGTAGGATTAAGAAAATAAACTAAACATTCAGGTGACCCAGTGCTGCTGATAATGGCATGCCGATGATTCAATAAAGAAGTCGAACCCACACCTCGAAAAGGCATGATTAGTGACGTGTTGCAGCGTCGATAAACATCTGTAGCTGGCGATCACAACGAACCAGGTATTTTCTTCCTGGAATATACCTTTTCACTCTTATACTTTTCACTTACCATCAATCCCCTTACGTCAGAGTCCACTTAGACCAATTTGGGCCACTCTTTCCGGGGACTAAAAGGAACCCATAAAAAGAGTGCACCAACAGACTGGCGATCGTGATGGGACTTCTTGTCGCCAAAGTCTCCTCCATTTAGTTAAGTTTTCCTTTATTCATTTTTTTTTCTTTTTCTTTCCCGCACTCACTCGACTACCGATGATTCTGCAAAAGTGCATGAGCATTCATCAAAAGCTCGAGATGGCAGGATTGCGAAGAATAAATCTCACTGACCACAACAATCCTCCGTTATGAAATTACCATGGTAACCCCGTATACGATGAGGATCTGTCTAGTGAGTTCGCTCGGTACAACCCCGAGGTCAACATGACAGGTGATAAGGAAAACCCCTTTACTACTCCAAGCACTAGCAATAACTATGATGGAAGAGACAGGAGTACCAGACAAAATTTCACCACTCGACAACTTGTGGAGCTCAGCGTCTGATAAGCTCTGAAAAGTATCACTTTCACCCCTTAACCTGGCCTTTGATGGACCTCTGAGCAAGCTAATAATAGTTTTTAAGTGTGTTTTGTAGATAACAACAACATAAGAGATTACTACTGCAATCCTTCATTTTCAAGCCAAGAAGATGGAATTTCAAGTCTAGCTATGGAGCTGATGGGATTACAAAGAAAACACCATGGTGGCCCACAACCAAGTGACCATTTGGATTGCCTAAAGGGGCCCTAGAAGTCCAACAGATAGAAGGAAGGTGGACCCAGGCATAGAAGATGCTGCAGTAGTCAGTGCACATCAGCAGCCATGCATAGAGGTTCTCGCAAAGCTATGGCCTACTGCATTAAAACAGCTCACTAAGACCTTGCACAAATTATTTGAGCCTCGCGAGCCTTTAGGCTACGGGATTTTAAACTTTGAGAGCCTGAAGAGGAGCCCAACGAGAGAGTTCCCTATCTTTGATCCTCGCGAGCCTAAATGTGAACCACGTGAGCTGCCTTTATCTATAAAATCTAGCCTCGCAATAGCCACGCTAGAGCCTACTGAGAATATACACCTAGAGCTTCAACCTCGCGAGCTGCTTTGTTCACGCCAATTCATCCTCGCGAGCTACTTTGTTCACTCTAAAAGATCCTCGAGAACTGTGATTCAACTTCGCGAGATGCAGAAATCAAACATATTCAGTTGCGCGAACCATGGGGTTCCCACTTCTCAATCCAAACACAGGGGCTGTTTGGGTATTTTCGAAGTTCTAGGACACACCTCCCGAGGTGCCCAGATATCCCACACATCCTGAGGTAATCCATGGACAATAAAGAGACCACGACATCAACTCCAAAGCATTCTCATTTTGGATTGGCAATTGCAAATTAAGGTTTATGGATTGTATAAATAGAACAGTTTGCTATTTTGTAAAGGATCTAGGTTTAGCCTGAGATCATTTTTAGGGTTTTAGCTTTTTAGGGTTAAGTTTCCCTTTTCTATTTTCCCCTTTCTTCTCCCTTAGCTCAGCAGCAATGTTGGGCTATGTTCTATGTAGAAGCTCGATTATTTTAGTTTTGCAATGGGTTTTGTTCAAATAGAATGAGTTGTTTTGGGGTTTGCACAGGTTGTTGCCTTGAGGGCAAACATTGTAAGTTCTATTTTATATAATGAAATGCCATTTTTATAGCTTAATTAAATCTATATTTCTCTGTGTTTTTCATGGATTTTTATGGGTTTGATGCTCTCATGGTTGCCTGAGATTATAGCCTTGTAACCATGGTGGCAGTAGCAGTTATCCTGTTCTATCTCATCATCTGTGAGGGAGATAACCTTTGAGGATAGTCTGTGACCATTTAAGTGGACAGATTATAGCCCTAAGGCTGGTCCAAGTCATAGATTTGAGATGGATTCTTCTTCTTTGCACTTGAGCTTGTAGCCTAGTGAGAGATTGTTGCAGAGCCCAACTCTACTATGTTTTGCATCACCATCATTATTATTTAGACATGAGATTTTGTAGAGATTGCATACTTGTGAGCTGGGTGGGTCATTGTAGGCCTTTTGTAGCAATGACCAGCTAAGTCTAAGTCCCCATTCAACCTCTGATTGTCTATGGTTTCTGCTAGATTTTCAAGGGTTGTTTGCTCCTATAAATTCTTGAGCTTATAGCCTTGCAAATATAGTGTCTGCAATGGTATTCATGTTCTGATTTAATTCATTGGTTGGAGGAAATCCCTTGGATAGTCTGTGACCGTTTAAGTGAACAGATTATATCCTTAAGATCAATCCATTTCCTTGGATTAGATTAGTTTTCTGAGTTTAATCCATGTGATTTGATCTTCTCTCTAGGATAGTCTGTGACCATTTAAGCAGACAAATTATAGCCTTAAGAGAGCAGTCAATTCACAGGGGTTGATTTGGATACCTCTATCATGTACTTGTAGCCATCTGAAGGATTGTTGTAGATCCTGTTCTAACATTGAGTTGCAAGGCTGATTTATTCTTAGCTACCAACTTCACACCCTTTTTCCTTTATTCTATCACTCCATCATACTTCTATTTTCCCTTTCTTTAGTTGTAGTTTATTCCTATATTCAGTTTTATTTTAGTTGTGACACCTAAACACCCTCACTTTACCTTGCTTTGTAGCCTAGGTTAAGAGTTGCCAGACTTGTAGCTAGGTCTAGAGTTTTATTATACAACTCTTGAGGTTTCAGATCATTACTCTCCGTGGGATAGACTCTTACTTCATAAAACTTGCTACAGCATGCCCTGTATCTTGCAGGACTGTGGTATTTTTAGATTGCTATTTTGTGTTTGCTTTGTGTTTGGCTCCATCCATTTCATTCCACCTTTTTATTCTGATTTTTACCATCTCATTTTAATAATAATAACAAGTATCTAAGATATCCCAATAAGTTTTTGGCGCCGTTGTCGGGGAGTTTTGATCTAAGTATAGTAATCTGAGTTTAGTTTCTATTCTTTGTGGATGTAGTGTTTGAATAAATTATAGTTGTAATCTATAAATAAAAATAATAAAAATAAAAAAAGAAGAGAAATTATTTTTTTTTAGAATGATGTGTCAGCAGATGAGGACCAGCGGTACCTCATCTGCCATTTCCTCAAATTTTTAAAGGTCCTTCTCCTTCTTATAAGGGGAAGGCTATGATGGGGGAAATGAGATTTGTTAAGCAGTTGCAGTCCTTGGTGAGATGGTGGATGAGACCTTGCCCAACCTGCTGGTCTTAGGTGAGGAATTTGATGATTTTGTTGAAGTATTCGACTAAGGAGGCCCCCACCTATGTGCTGGAAAGTACTCATTTTGGGCTTCTCAGCGGGGTAGTGCACCACTTCGCTTGGACAACTGTCCTTAGCAATTTAAGGCACCTTTGTTGCCTTTTAAGTGATTGTCCACCTAATGTGGAGCTGGTCCCTGCATCTCTCATGCAACTATAAACTGCTAAGCTGGAGGACCTCAGGTTTGTTGCAAATGCAAAGGTATGGCCTTTCATTTTTATATTACAGCTCTTTCCAGTTTAGTTGAGTTCCAGATGGGTTATCTTAAATTTTTGTCATGCATATACCCCCATTTGGACTGTTGAGATCATGAGTCTTAATGTTGGGAAGAGTCATGAGGGTTAATGATCAGAGGCTACAACTTTGGTTGAAAATTCTTTGAGCCCTCTAAAATCATTCACTTTCAAGACCTGTCATTGATAACTGATCTCACACTATGTACCATATGTAACATAGCTGTTTTTAGTGCTTTTAAAATTTTGTCTATATAGTGTAGTGTGATTTGATTTTTGTATGAATCCTGCTCTACAATGTGTGCTTTTAATTTTCAAAATTCTGTGTCATCAATTTTGATTCATACTCAGATCATTTTAGAAAATTGTATTTAGGATTTAATTGTTTTAGGTATTTAGTTTAGTGAATGTTTTGTATATACCTACTGTTTTTAGTATAATTCTTGCAATTTATAGTTGCTATTTTTAGGAGTTTGTGTAGCTGTTTTATTTTCTTAGTAGTCATCTTGTGCATATTCTCTTTTTTCCCTTTGTAGGTTAATTTTCTACATCTTTTTGCTTAGTTTTCACTTAGTTTTCTGCTGTAGTTTAGTATGTTTTTCTGTTTTAAACCCTGCTCTCCCTATACATTTTGTATGAAACAGTGAGGACACTGTTTAACTTAGGTTTGGGGGTATGGCAGGGTAGGTAGGCCAATAGAATAGTTAACTTTAGTGGAGAAAATGTTGGTTTAATTGAGATAAATGAAGTCAATTCTCACCTAATCATGTAGAGAGGAAATTTAAAATTTTGTAGAAAATTTAAAACTGAAAATCTTTAAAAAATTAGCACCACCATGAAAGTAACATCAAGAAATTTTTTCAATTGGCACTTAGCGAACTAGAGAGGATAGAAAAAGCTGAAAATACACCCCATGGATTAAATGAAGACCATACCTAGTAAGATTTGGGCCTATCAATTTTCTTTTGAAGAGTATTTTTTTGGCATTTTTTTTCTCTACTCTAAAGACTGATTGACTCAACACTTTTCACTAGAAGTTAGACACCTCCAAATCAAAACTGATGGACAGTACTCATGACACTAAGGAGATGATGTAAGGCCTTCGTTTGGACAATTTGAGCCTAAATTTCCAACCTATTAAACTGCCCTTTGGTTACACTCGTTGAGCCTTTAAAATCCTACTTTTCTTTGACAAACACCAGAGTACTTACACCTTAATCTCTTGACCTGATTCAACCTGACCCTCACTCTGAGATTTCAGATGGTAAAGGAGAAGAAGTTGAAGATAGTTGAGAGGGGTCCAACATTTGGTGGTAGGAGAGGAAAAAGCAACTTAAAAATAGTAGTGTAGCAGTAGTGTATGTGTGGCATTTCATATAAAATAAAAAATATAAAAAACTATAAAAAGAGAAAAAGAAAGAGAAGTCACTTCATTTGAAATTTGAAAAGAAGAGGAGCTGGCCACTCTGAATCTGAAAAATATTAAGGAAGATGGAGTGAGTTGAATTGAAGGATGTGAAGTCATGAATCACCTCCTTACCTTCCTAATTTCTCAAAATTTTGATCAATTTTACCCCCTTCATTCTTTATAAACCTCACCCAAAAGCCACATTACAACCCATTTTTAAGACCTTGTTGATCCTAAAATGAGCTGTCATGTGGAGATGAGGAGTTGTCTAATCTATGGTGAAAACAATTTAGGATGTCAGAACTTAGAGAAAGGCCAATGCTCATGCTTGCAGGCCCATTTGGGGTCTGTGACTATTCTTGAGCGGATGAGAATGTGAACACCTTTTTTATTTTCATTATTGAGAGATAGCCCTGGTGAGGATTGGGTATGAAATTTAACTTCATTGGGGTGATTTCTAAACTTGATTTTTGAATTGAAGGCAAGCTTAGTGTTGATTCTTGCACATTATATTTCTGATGTGAATTGAATGGTGTCGATGCAAACATTTGCTGATTTTATTTTTAATTTGTTTGCATTATTTCTATAATTTCCTCTAAATTTTAATGAAAGGGTGTGGAATGAAGCTTTATTTATTAAACTCTATTTTGTCATTGACTGCACTACATTTAATTGTTTTATTGATAAAGTTTGTGGGTATCTTCACTAAAAATCCTCAGGAGACTTCACTCCTCCACTAGGGATCACATAGGGGTTTAAAAGACTTGGTGCATATGCTAAATGCATCTATGCTCCCTACGAAAGTGACATTTTCTATTTGAATAAATGTTTTTAATTTAACTTTGCTTGAGGACTAATAAAAAGATTAGGTTTGGGGGTGTGATAAGCTCTGAAAAATATCACTTTTCACCCCTTAACCTAGTCTTTGATGGACCTCTGAGCAAGCTAATAATGGTTTTTCAGTGTGTTTTGTAGATAACAACAAAATAGGAGATTACTGCTGCAATCCTTCATATTCAAGCCCAGAAGATGGAATTTTAAGTCAAGCTGTGGAGCTGATGGGATTACAAAGAATACACCATGGTGGCTCACAACAAAGTGACCATTTTGATTGCCTAAAGGGACCCTAGAAGTCCAACAGATGGAAGGAAAGTCGACCCGGGCATAGAAGACTACTGCAGCAATCAGTGCACAGCAGCGTCCATGCATAGAGGATCTCACGAACCTAAGGCCTACGACATTAAAACAGCTCCCTAAGACCTCGTGCAACTCATTTGAGCCTTGCGAGCCTTTAGGCTGCGGGATTTTAAACTTTGAGAACCTGGAGAGGAGCCCAGCGAGAGAGTTCCCTATCTTTGATCCTCGAGAGCCTGAATGTGAACCATGCGAGATGCCTTTAACTACAAAATCCAGCCTCGCAACAGCCAAGTGAGAGCCTAGTGAGAATACACACCTAGAGCTTCAACCTCACAAGCTACTTTGTTCACACCCATTCATCCTCGCGAGCTGCTTTGTTCATGCCAAAAGATCCTCGCAAACTGCAATTCAACTTCTCGAGATGTAGAAATCAAACATATTTAGCTACGCGAACCTCGGGGTCCCCACTTTTCAATCCATACACAGGGACTGTTTGGGAATTTCCCAACTTCTAGGACACACCTCTCGACGTGCCCAGCTGTCCCACACATCCTGAGGCAATCCAAGGGCAACAGAGAGGCCACAACATCAACTCTCAAGCATTCTCATTTCGGATTGGCAAAGGCAAATTAAGGTTTATGGATTGTATAAATAGAACAGTTTGTTGTTTTGTAAAGGATCCAGGATTAGCCTAAGATCATTTTTAGGGTTTTAGCTTTTTAGGGTTTAGTTTTCCTTTTCTATTTTCCCCTTTCTTCTTCCTTAGCTCAGCAACAGTGCTGGGCTAAGTTCTATGTAGAAGCTAGATTATTTTAGTTTTGCAATGGGTTTTGCTCAAATAGAGTGAGGTGTTTTGGGGTTTGCACAGGCTGCTGCCTTGAGGGCAAACATTGTAAGTTCTAGTTTATGCAATGAAATACCATTTTTAAAGCTTAATTAAATCTATATTTCTCTATATTTTTCATGGATTTTTATGGGTTTGATGCTCACATGGTTGCCTGAGCTTGTAGCCTTGTAACCATGGTGGTAGTAGCAGTTATCTTGTTCTATCTCATCATCTGTGAGGAAGATAACCTCTGAGGATAGTATGTGACCATTTAAGTGGATAGATTATAGCCCTAAGGCTTATCGATGTCACAAATCTGAGATGGATTGTTCTTCTCTGTACTTGAGCTTGTAGCCTAGTGAGAGATTATTGCAGTGCCCAACTCTACTCTGCTTTGCATCACCATCATCAATGTTTACACATGAGATTGTGTAGAGATTGCAAACTTGTGAGCTGGGTCATTACAGAGCTTTTGTAGCAATGACCAGTTGAGTCTAAGTCCCCATTCAACCTCTGATTGTCTGTGGTTTCCACTAGATTTTCGAGAGTTGTTTGCTCCTATGAATGCCTGAGCTTGTAGCCTAGCAAACATAGTGTCTGCAATGGTATTTATGTTTTGATTTAATTCATTGGTTGGAGGAAATCCCTTGGATAGTCTGTGACCATTTAAGTGGACAAATTATAGCCTTAAGATCAATTCATTCCCTTAGATTAGGTTAATATTCTGAGTTTAATCAATGTGATTTGATCATCTCCCTAGGATAGTTTGTGTCCATTTAAGTGGTCAGATTATAGCCTTAAGAGAGCAGTCAATTCACAGGGGTTGATTTGGATTCTTCTACCTTGCCCATATGCTTGTAGCCGTCTGAAGGATTGCTGCAGATCCTGTTCTAACACTGAGTTGCAGGGCTGATTTATTCTTAGCCGCTTACTTCAAGCCCTTTTTCTTTTATTCTATCACTCCATCATACTTTTATTTCCCCCTTCTTTAGTTGTAGTTTATTCTTGTTTTCAGTTTTATTTTAGTTGTGACACCTAAACACCCTCTCTTTACCTTGCTTGTAGCCTAGGTTAAGAGTTGCCATACCTGTAGCTAGGTATGGAGTTTACTATGCAACTCTTGAAGTTTCATATCATTACTCTCCATGGAGCAAACTCTTTCTTTGCAAAACATGCTACAATAGGCCTTGTATCTTGTAAGACTATGGTATTTTTAGATTGCTATTTTGTGTTGGCTTTGTGTTTTGCTCCATCCCTTTCATTCCACCTTTTTATTTTAATTTTTACCATCTCATTTTAATAATAATAGCAAGCATCTAAAATATCCCAACAGCATCCAGAAGTTACAAAAGGGGGGCGAGGTCGCTGAAGAACTACTCCGAGGCCTGGCAGCCGCATACGAAACCATCAAAGAGTGATAAGATAGATAGGAGCAAGAACGACTAAGGCAAGAAGGGTCACCACCCATACCAAGCACAGTCTCAGCCTACGTGTCACCATTTGGTCGGGCCACCCGTGCCCTCTTCAACAACAATCGCCAGGACCGAACTCACCCTCGGGCTACCCAAAAAGATGCCACTGTAAGAGTAGAGGATTTCCCCAAAATGTTTGACCAATACATGGCTAAGAGAGAACTCTCTAGTTACTTTTCGGATTTGATAAGTTTTTGTCAAGATTTTGAATTCACCTTACCTGTAGGATTAAAACCACCTAAGTTTAATAAATACAACGGAGAGGGAAACCCAAACCACCATTTTGTGCTCTTTTGCAATAACTGTCGACCCATTCGCGATAATCATGAGCTCCTGGTACATTATTTCCAGAGATCGCTGGAATGGGAAGCTCTCGACTGGTTTGTCAAACTTCTGCTTCATAAAATTGACACGTTCGATTATCTGGTCGTACAATTTCTAGACCGTATAAGCATCTGATACAAGAAATAGTTAGTCTCAGTGATCTGATGATAGCTAAGCAAGAATCCGAGGAAGACTTGATTTCGTAGCGTGCTGGAGGAAGTTTGCCGCCTGCACCAGAAGTCAGATGAAGGAGAAGGATGCGATCGGCATCATTATCAATAATGTCAGGTAGTTTCTCTAAAGCGCCCTTATCATAAGCGATTGTTCAAACATTGCTACTCTTTACTCACGTGCCAGTCGCATCCAACGACATATAAATGGAGGAGATCTCGCCTTTTTAGTAGTAACTTTGAAGCCCGCTACTTCTAGTGATTCAAAGCATAAGAACAATAAGAAAGCCTCCTGCTCGGACCAAGTCAACACCGTCGCCAACCAGGGCCAGAACTTCGGCAACGGAAACTACCAGCCAAGGAATTTCGGTCAAAATCAGAACCAAGGCCTGTAACGATATCGAAATCAAAATCAAGGTCAAATCAGCAAAGGTATCTGAACCAAAATCAATGCCAGTATCAAAATAGGAATCAGTACCCTAATGTTCACAAGCACCATAATCAAAATAGGACACAAAATAGGCCAATCAACACCAATAATTATAATAATGTGCCTCTGCCGTAAAATTTCAATCAATAAACTAGAGGAGCCTACCAGCCAAGATGAGAGCACTACCCTCCGCTACCCGACACCATCCCAACTGTCTTCCACCTCCTTAGTAACCAAAACCTTCTTAGGTTCCCACCGAAACGGCCGTGACCCTGGCCATCAAATTTGGACCATAGTAAGTTATGTGCATGTGATCGATACGCAGGACACAATTTGGAAGACTGTTGGGTCCTTCGAGACGTGATCTATGATATGAGTGATAGAAAGTAAATTGACTGGGAAGCTCTCAGGAATTCTCACAACCAGCCACCGTAAAACCTGGGGATTGTTCACAACCCCATGCTAAACCACAACCCAGGGCTAGTGTCCTATATCACTACAGTAGACCTTCCTGGACAACCCTCTTTCCATCCTTCTTCCTTAATCACTAACCTTCCCTCGCCTACTGCCATTGTCAATCCAGTAGAGTATCAAAGGCCCCCAGCTGTTCAGCCACACCCTTCGACCTCATTCACTCGGGTCACACCCCCAAGTCCGCCTCCTTACCTAAATTTTACTCGAATCTGAGTTCAATCATTCAGGGCACGGAAGTCGAACCTCAATCAACCTCCGCCCGAACCTCTCACTCCTCTAAACCCATAGTTGACTCCATCGCCGTTCGACTCTAAACTTTAATACGAAGACCATGTCCTCCAAACTGTAGAGAAAATTGTGGCATGGGTGGAAAGCATCACCTAGAATACTTCGAGACAACAACATGAGGCTATAGTAGAACACCACCCCGATAGCAAGATGAGTCACCGGAATGAAGGATCCGACAAGGAAGAAGCCCTAATCTCCACTTTTCTAGAAGAGGAAGATTACACTCAATATCTCTCACAGTGGAATGGCATAGCTACTCTGTGCATTCCTTCATCAAATTTCTCTTAGTTCGCAACAAGTACTATGACAGGTTCATCAACTCCCCAACGTCAACAGCCAACGTGGTCCTCAAATCTGGAACCCATTACCCACCACCGCCATTCCCTAGGGAAACGCAAAACGATGTCGCTTAGTTATCAGAAAAGATAGCAAGAGAACGAGTAGTAAACCAACCTCCACCCCCTCATACTATCCCTCTGCCTCCGGTTCTAGAACCAGTGCCTCCACTGCCTCAGCTAAATGTCAACATAGCTCACCTCCTTGGAAAAGAGCCAACTCTAGAGGCAGGCCAAGAAGTCGCCGAAACACCACAAACTATTGATAGAGACGTTGGATGAGACACATGTAAATGAAGATACCACCCTTGATGCGCTACATGAAACCACTTCAGTCAGGACATAACCTCCAATACTCACTTTCACTGAGGCTGATTTGCCTAAGGAATCACTATGCAGGAGCTCCGCCCTAATATACCGGACTGCTATGATTAGACGATTCTCAATATCGCATGCACTGGTTGACACAGGAGCAGGGTTTAATATATGCCCCATAACCACAATCAAGACACTGGAATATACTGAGCAGGACATAAAACCCTCATCTTTGTCCGTCATCACATATGACGGGTCCCGACGTTTTGTTAAAGGAACCATCAAACTGCAAGTCCACCTTGGATCAGTCCCTAAAGGCGTGACATTCCATGTATCCGACTCGTCTAGTACTTACAACCTAATCCTAGGAAGGAAATGGTTGGAGTCCATGAAAGCTGTCGCATCACATATCATCAATGCATCAAGTTCCCGCATGAAGACTCTATTGTCAGGATATACATCGATGCGCCCCTCAAAGAAGCAGATACTGATTACGCGGCAAGTATTCCAACAGCCCATGACTTCGTCCTATCCACCAGCCTTATTAGAAAGGTACGACCACCTGATGATACCACAATAGTAGAAGTTGCTCATCCGAGCTCACCCCCATACCAGTCGAGATTAAGAAAGAGAGCGGCTAGACCTCACCTCACTTGGCTATATGATATAAACCCTATCACGACGAAGGGATGGGACCTCGTGTACCAGCTCGGATACATCCCACACACGGGACTCGGTAAGAATAAACAAGGACGAATAAGACCCGTTGTTTCGAAGAACGTCAGCAAGAACACAGGATTGGGTTACCAGTCAAACGGCAAGCAAGCCGCCCTCCTGCCACCTCGCCTGAATTGTCACTCTACGACCATTTCATCTACGGAACCACCGAAAAGGACGATGTGCCAACTAGAAAGGAAACATCCCTCAATGAATCACAGGCAACTGAAGTCGAGCAGATCGTGAAAGTCTTCACTGACCTAACACTCTTGGACCAAAGTGATGATGATATTAACAAACCGCTTGAGGGTGTAGGACTACTTTTTAACAATGAGGAACCCTGCACTCCCCGAAAGAAGTGAACTACCAAAATCTGAGCCGCACATAGAAGACTGGGAGTCGGCAAACAAGGACTTTCACATCACTACTTTGGGAAATGAGGAATAACTAAAGTCATCCCAGCCTCATAAACCGAAAGGAGAGGACTGGATCTTAATGTCGGTGAAGAAGAAGACTATTAGACCAGTCTTACAGATATAGAACTAAGAGATCACTTAAGAGCGGAATGGCTGAAGCTGCTCGAGGAGGTCAATAACTCCCAAAGGGAAGAAACGGACACTGATGATGAACTTGATTATCAATCCTTACTGGATAATTGGTAGTGCACGCGCCGCTGCCCTTACTAGAGTCTCCCTATTGCAGCCTGTGCACATCTATTTCGATACACTGTGAAAGAGCTATCCTGCGCAAGATATGACAAACAATAAGGGCGGAAGATCATCATGTCACCTTTACAGAATTCTAAGAACTAGACCTCGATGCTCCCCAATCTCTGAATGCACCATAACTTCTGATATTCTGGAACTCACTGTAAGAGGAATGACAACCGCCGTCGAGCGATGATGAAGACTACTAGATAGACCTTCTGTCACTCGAATTAGCAGAATAGTTAGCCTAAGGGTTGGAATGCTCTTGGGGAGATCCTTGCATCTCTCATCTATATCAGCCACACTGTTTCACATGCATACACATCATAACATATTATGAAGTACAAAGCTGAGAACTCACCTATCCAGAAGAATGTCTTGAACAACTTCTGCATTGAGAACATCTTTAGTTTGATTTCGAAGATGAGATCTTAGACGACTACTGCCTCTCTGGCCTTTTCGAGGATGAAATAGTTTACACAATAGAAGAAGAAAGCGTATCAACCGAACTATTGCCATCCTCACTCATTAGGAGGATCACCTCGGAAGAGGACTCTAAGAAAATGCCAAATTTTGTATGGGTCCACATCATCCGAAGACTCACATGAATGGCTCCAGCTGCTGTCCAGCTGCCCCAACTAGGGGAAGCCTCTCTGCCATTTCCTCTTCAGGCAACCAACCCTGTACCATATCTCTTATCAAAAACTAAAAAAATAGAAAATCCTAAAACCCATTAAAATTTAAAAACAAAAAATCCTAAAAAATCAGAAGACTGCCGAAAAGGAAGGGAGCCCTTCATCACAGACCCATTCAGCGACCAACGGGAAGACTTTTCTCCAAAGGCTACGAGTAGTGGACACGCCAACGGAAATAAGGAATAACCTACATGATCACACACGGTCCTCGTCCTACCCTCAACATCGAAGAATCCTGCCTTGACTCGGTTCAAAGTGACCCTACTACCTCTTCCTCAGGAAGGCGCCAAGCATCCCGATAGAGTGATAAGCCTGTAATGATACCCGACGAGATACTCCACGACTTCGAGAGAAGGATGAATAGCCTTAACCTACACCTGACTACAGATATCATGATCATAAATTGTGCCGATGAAGGGATACCTCCCACAAAACTAACCCCTCAATGTAGCCATCTTGCAGTGTATGAGCTCACAGATGATGAAGAAGGAGCACCAGCCACTGAGGAGACACAGGACTTCCAATGGGTCATCAAATGCTTTGATGAGCAGACTCAAGCTATCGCAGAACGTACCAAAGAGATTAATTTAGGCACTAAGGAAAAGCCCAAGAAGTTGCTAATCAGCGCGACACTCAGCCCCAAGGAGCGACAACAGATTATCTAAGTCCTTCAAGATCAGCTCAGCTCCTTCGCCTGGTCCTATGAAGATATGCCTAGCATGGACTCGAGCTTAGTAGAACATCTCTTAGTCCTAGATCCCGATGCAAAACATGTCAAGTAAAAACTCTGAAGAATGCACTCGCAGACAACATTAGAAGTCAAGGAGGAAGTTGACAAGCTACATAAAGCCAAATTCATATGAGTCATCTCTACTCCAAATGGGTCGTAAACATAGTACCTGTCACAAAGAAAGATGGCTGAGTAAGGGTATGTATCGACTTTCGAAACCTCAACCAGGCATACCCAAAAGATGACTTCCCACTCTCTCACATCGATACTCTGGTTGACAATACTGCCAGACATAAGATGTTATCCTTTATGGATGGTTTCTCCAGATACAATTAGATCAAACTAGCTGAGTTTGACCAGGAAAAGACTTCCTTCACTATGCCATGGGGAACATACTGCTATGTCGTCATGCCCTTTGGGCTCAAGAACGCAGGAGCCACATATCAATTCACCATGATGGTCATCTTTTACGACATGATGCATAAGTGTGTTGAAGTCTACGTCGATGACATATTAGTGAAGTCCTAGACCTGGGCAGGACATGCTGAAGCATTATGACTAGTATTACAAAGAAAAAAAAAGTATCAGCTAAAGATGAATCAAGAGAAATGCGTGTTCAGAATAACTTTTGGAAAAATATTGGGATTCATAGTTAGCAAGCGATGAATTGAAGTCGATCTGGTAAAGGTCAGAGCCATTCTCGAGATGCCACCTCTCAGCGACATTAAAGAACAACGAGGTCTGATAGGAAGACTTCAATTCATTAGGAGATTCATCTCCCAGCACTTAGATAGATGCAACCCTTTCTACAGAATACCTAAAGGAGGGGCCGAGTACATATGGGATGACCAGTGTCAGCAAGCCTTCGACAATATCAAGAAGTACCTCCTCAACCCGCCAATACTGTCACCACCAGTTCATGAAAGATCCCTGATCCTCTACGTATCAGCAAATGACAAGGCTATGGGAGTAATCCTCAGACAATATGAAGAAGACTACAAGAGAGAGAAGGCTATTCGCTACCTCAGTCGAATGATGGTTGAGTACAAACACAAATACATGCCAATGGAGAAGACATGTCTCGCAGTAGTGTGGACCTCAACAAAATTACGACACTACTTCGAAGCACACAAGTTACTTGTCCTAGCACATATGGACCCTCTGAAGTACATCTTCGAGAAACCCGCTACATTCGAAAAGATCACCCACTGGCATATGCTCCTACAAGAGTTCAATATCATGTATGTCACGCAGAAGTTCATCAAAGTATAGGTGATCGCCAACTACCTCGTAGACCTTCCACTCTCGGGCAATGAGCCTATGCACGAAGACTTTCATGATGAAGATCTCCTCTCAATTCATAATGAAGAGCCCGACAAGACTGCATGGACCCTCTACTTCGATGGCACTCTTAATCGGGATAGTCCTGCTAAGCCCAAAAGGAGTCGTCATATCGAAAGCATTTCAACTCGACTTCCCAGTCACCAACAACGTCACTGAATATGAAGCCTTCATCGTTGGACTACGAACAGTGCTGCAGTTATGTGTCAAGCAGTTGAAGATAATCGGTGACTCCAAGCTTGTGATATCATAAGTCATCAGAGAATGGAAGACAAAAGAAAGAAGAATATGGAAATAGCTCAGTTCCAGATAAATAAGTTTGAAAGAATATCTTTCACACAAATCCCTATACTAGAGAGCAAGCTCGCAAACTCTCTCGCTACACTAGCCTTAGTCATTCGGATACCAGTCGGACAGAACACCAAATCCTTCTTCGAGAGAGATTGACGACACCAGCCCCCGAAGTCACCTAGCAAATAAAACCGAAACTGCCAACTGGATTGAAAGCCATCATGAATAAGACACAACTTACCTTAGGCAACTCCATGAAGAACAAAGTCGACGTCACAAACTTCAGATTTGAGAAATCTCCAACCGACGATGGACAACCATAGTACTTTGATATATGAAACTTCCTGAAGCATCGCCATGTCCCTCCTTATGCTACGAAGATTGAACGAAAGATGATCAAAAATTGATGCGCAAGGTTCTACATCCTGGGCGAGATGTTATACAAAGAAGCCTTCACCAAAGGAGTACTGCTGCGATACGTTACAACTGCTAAATGACAATATATCATTCGAGAAGCACACATCAGCACCTATGGCACGCACGCCGGTAGATAGAGACTCCCATATTAGATCATACAACAAGGCTATTACTAGCCAACGATGATAAGGGATTGCCCCCTCTATGTCTAATGCAACAAGCAATTCCAAGAATATGTGGCGCTCATCAAAGCTCCATCAATTGCATTGAACCCTATAACTTCTCCATGGCCATTCTCGATGTGGGCCTTCGACGTCATCAGACCCTTCACAGACATGGTTAGGAATACTAATAAGCATGTATTCATACTCACATCAATCGAATATTACCCCAAATGGGCGGAAGCTGAGTCATATGTCAGAATCATTGCCTATGCTCATGAAGTTTATCGTTTGAAACATCATCGCCCGCTTTGGAGTATCTTGGATGTTCGTCGCTGACAATGGGCTGTAGTTCATCACAGAAAAGATGAAGAGACTATGCAAAAGATTCAACATCGACCTACATCACTCATCTCCATTCTACCCCCAAGGAAATGGAAAAGCAGAGGCCACAAATAAAACTCGAATCTGGATTCTAAAATGAACAGTGGAGACAAGCAATGGAGCTGACTTACCTGAACGACTAACAGAAGCACTCTGGGCCTATAAAACTTCTATTCGCACGGACACTGACCAAACTCCCTATCTCCTTATGTACGAAATGGAAGCAATCCTGCCTTAGGAAATACAAGTACCATCCCTATGTTTCCAACTTGATAATAAGTTATCTCTAGACGAAAGGAGGATTGCTCTGCTCGGTAAGGTAGAATAACTCGATGAGACACATCTAAGGGCAGCTGACCATGCTCAAGTATACCAGAGGACGATGGCCAGAGCCTACGATAAGAAAGTCCTCGAGCAAACTTTTGAAATTGGAGAATTAGTCATGAAGATAATCATGACTTCCAAACATGCCCATCCAAAGGGAAAACTGAAACCAAATTGGGAAGGCCCGTATGCCATAGCAGCCGCTTACGTAGGGAACGCATACAAGCTAGTAAAATAGGACGGGGAAGAACTCCCTAACCCCTGGAATGCCTTGTACCTCAGGAAATACTACCCCTAGCATCGTGATTATCTTATCCCGTAATCAGCTACTTATATCTATCACCCCCGTAGTCATCGAGACTCATTCATTAGTCGTACTCCTTCATTTCCTAGGATATCCTTAAAAGCTTTTGACCCACTACCCACCTTCTTATTTGGGCAATTTGATCAAAAGGACTAGTGGAACACTTGACCTCTTCCAAAAGTATAAGTAACACCTGATTGTCACCCCTTTTCCCCCGCCATTGGAGGAGATGTTAGAGCACAGAAAACGAAGATGTTAGGTTTAATCAAAACTTAATATTCTTGCGTCATCAGGTTGCTTTAAAAATATATACACATACATACTTGAGTGAGAGCAATACGGTAGGTGAAGAAGTCAATGAGCCCAGGGATGCATAAGCAAATCGTGAGGACATTCCTGGTAACCTTGTTAGGAAAGTAAAAACAAGCTGCGAGGGCATCGCTGATGTCCCAATACTACTAGATATCGTCGTAAGGTGGTGAGAGGAGGACAAACTCCTGCTAACCATATAAGGTGAGACTTTGATGGTGCTGAAACATGACGGTGAGCTCAATCATGGCACCCCATACCCCCTGAGAAAAAGATTGTTACTTATTTCTTTTTGAAATTGTCAGATACAAACTAATCCCTCACATCCTTGAGCCTTATCCCCCTTTTCACCCTTAATTTATATTTTCGGGTAGTGAGTCAGAACCCTCCTAAGATATCCCCAGATATGAAATCGAAAACTCATGAATGACAGCTGATGCAACCACTTACTATCTAGCGCTCACTCTCTACTATTGACTATGTGATAAGAAGATTACTGTCGAAAATAGAACCCTAGTATATGTTTGATATGGCTAAACAATCTACCTCGGTTCGGTGACAATCTGAACGAATTTCCTTGATACTAATTCATCAAAAAGCACATCGCTCCTCATAGACCAAAGTACTCACAAAAATTTGAAATGCTCCATTGCACCTTGACACTGGGGCATTTTTATGTCGGAAAAGGAGTCAGCTTGAGACCCCTGCTTGTTCACGGACAGATGTAGAAAATTGAAGTCATCACCTCAGGAAGACCGCTGAAGATACCGCATTGCCTATTCCATCAGCTCCTACACTAGGGCATTTTTTTTTTAATTCTAGATTTTTCTTTCAGTTATTTGCTTTCCCTGCTACATCATTTTTTCCTTTTCTTGTAATGAAAAATAGTAGTACAAATAAAAAAACACATACAATGATCCATCATTTACTATTAGGCCTTGGCCTGAGACACCTCCCCCCTTGACAATCAGTAAGGGGGAAAATAAAATTACTAACAACATTATCATCATGTGCAGATATAAAGCGACCTTCAACTATTATCGGGCCAACTCAAAGAGCATTCGAGTTCGAATAATAGACGACGGTACTAAGAGCAGGCAGTAAAAAAAAGAGAGGAGGTAACAAGAAAAGAAAAGACAAAAATAGATCACTATATATATATATCAAAATTTCTCTTTACAAATGTGTCACCCGGGGCATACCCCTTGTATATACAATGAATAAAAAGAGAAAAAAAAAAAATGCCCTACTCCCTCTGCTGCCTCTGCGAGGGACCCTCATCACCCTCTCCAGAGTCATCAGCCTAATGACCAGGAACCTAGCCCACTGAGGTCACGGCTGAAGCCTGGGGTTTGGATGGAGGCCTCCTCGAAGAAGAAGGTCTGGCAACAGAAGACTATGAATGCACGGACCCAAAGGCAAACATAGGCCCAAGAGCTGAGTCTGCCTGAGCATACGCCCTTATACACTCACGTGTCTCTCGACGGATCTCCACTAGTGAGCCAATAGCCCTCGATCCCGACCTTGGGAGGTGATCAACTATCCCTCGCACTCTCCCCCCTATCCTTGATAGCTCGTGCTGTAGAAGCTCAATCGTCAGGTGCATCTTGGCACGCACAATGGCTTGAGCATTCTCCAGCTCCGCTGCCCAAGTTCGACGCTCAACTGCAAGGTCCATGGTCAACTCCTCGAGATGATGTTCAGTAGTATCAGAAGGGACTTCACGAGTCTCGTCGCGAACCTAAGCATGCTATACCTCCAGATGAGCACTCTCCAGCTCACGCACTTGCATAAAGTTAAGGCTAAGAAGATGAATCGGCATAGCAAGAAACACAACCAGAATGACGAACACATACCAGATAAGCACGCTCCTACAAAAGATGCTCTACCATAGCGACAGTAACTGGATCAGCTAGAGGTGTTGGTGGAACAGAAACCGAAGCCTCGGGCACAGATGGCTACCAAACAGAAGAAGAACATTAGAAAAATACTAAGACTACAGTATCAAAAACCAAATATAATTACACCAATATACTTGAGTAGGAATGGGAGTAGACTCTTGAGGAGGAGCCTCATGAGCAAAGTCAGGGAGGACATGCCCAATAACCAAACCAGCCAACATGTCAGATAAAACCAAATCAATAGAAGCGAGACTAACTAATACACACATACCTAACTCTCAAGACCGAAAGAGGCAGCTGCTGCCTCCCGCGTTTGGAAGTCCTCGGCAACCTGACGCTGAAAATACACAATCCATTATTAGCAAAAGATGCTAGCCAACACAAGATAAAACAATTTAGAAGACTAAAGAAACTCACCCAGTGCTCCAACTCAACCCGAAGCTGAGCTATCACATGATCCTCCCGACTGGATGAAGCAGCTGAAGAAGGATAAAAAATCGGAGCAGATACCCCAGCGCCTGATAACTCTAACCTCTGTAATACATAGGACAAATGCATCAGGAACGATAAAACAAATGATTAATAAAAACCAAATCAATGTAAATGCTTATCGATCAGTCAATCTTGGAACGTAGGCTGGCCTCTACCTCTCGACCTGCCTGCTGCTGATGTCCTAGCAGCTCGACTAGCGCTATCTGGCTGGTGACCTCGCCCTCACTCTCAGTCTAACAGACAAAAAAGAGAAAAACTAAACAATCATATTAAACAAACCAAGTAAATAGACTGACAACTAGAACAAATGAACCAACTCACCAGAGAACATCGCGTCTCTGCTTGCTGGCCCTCAGCTCATCCTCTGCCGCCAAGGCCTAGAAGACCGAGGTCATCAGGGAGCACAACATCTCCTCATTAGGATGAGAAGTGCTCCCTGTTTGCTCCATTACCCTTTGGAGGGAATCCAAAGCTTCTCGAATGCCCGTGCCGAGGTAACCCTCCTCTATTGTGGCTAGCCTCTCCCTCAAAGCTGATGCCGACTTAGAACCGCAAACCGTAAAAGAACTGCTCTCATGGAAGGGACGCGTGAAGAGTCAACCACCTCCCAGATCCCGAAACCATCTCGCAAACTCACGGGCATCCACCTCATCATGTGCCCTAGTCACCTTGGTCCCCCGGCTCTAAAATCAGTAATCCGAGCCTCCATCTTCGATGCAAACTTTCAACCAGGGGGTGTTGGGGGAATCGAGTGTGTTGATTTATTGTGTAATGGTAAAAGAAAAATAAAATCAAATTAAAATAGAGGGTGGATTCAGCACAACTACAATCTCCTAGACCTGCAAGATACAGGGTTGTTGTAGCAAGTTTTGATAGGTAAGTAAGGGTATGTCCACAGGGAAATATGAATAAACTATGGTAAATCTCTAGATCTGCAATAGGTCTAGCACTCTATCCTAATTTAAGCTACACTAAAATAGGAAAGAGGAGAGGTTTTAGGTTTTTGCCACTATAAACTACAAAAATTAAATGCAATTAATACAGAAGTGAAGGAAAATAGATTAAAAATCAATGGATGGAGAGCAACAGCTAGGGATTTGGTCTTTCACTGAAAATTAAATAAAAGGTAATGCTTAGATCAGATCTGCAACAATCCTTCATCTGGCTATAAGCTCCCCAGGTTCGACCCCAGCAGATGCATGGTATAAGGATCTGATCTTAACCATAGAATCAAAGTAATCCTAAGGCTAGGACTTGTCCAATTGAATGGTTACAGATCATCCTAGAGATTGTCTCAAGCTAATGGTCTTGACTAGAATAGGTTAACCACTATAGATGCTGTGAATGTCAGGCTACAAGCTCCCCATTTCTAGCCGGCCCACAGGAGTATCCAAACTAGAAAAATCAAATATGAATAAATGAAGTATAGCTCAGAATTAACTCTAAATCCCACAATTCCATTGCAATGTCACTACTTACAATGTTGTGCTTAGATCTACAATCTGTGCAACATCCAATCCCTTACAAAGCCTTTGAAACTCTTAATTATAGATCATAACCTCACCCTAGCTACTTGAGAAGTTTTAGCCAACCATAATTGGCTAAAAGCGAGGAAGAAGAAGAGGGAAAAGAGAGGAAAAAATTGGAGGGAAAATGAATTCAAACTTGACTCAGCTCTCTCAATTTCAGGATCCCCCCCCCTTTCAATGTGATTGCTCCTCTATTTATTCCTTTTTCTCATATCTGTTTCAGCCAATTAAAACTCAAAAGAATAATGCAGTTATGATGATGTGGCTGATCCCTCTTCTAGAAGTTTTTCTCCTATTGGTTCACAACTGACAAGTATATGTGAGGTAGTTAGAGTTCCCACTTGTGCTCAATTGAATACCAAAAATACCCCCCAGGGGTTGCTGTCACGCCTTGGATCATGTGCACGAAATTCAAAAGTTGTAGCTGTTGAAGAAGGGCCATGAGGAGTTCCCAAAATGAATGACGAGTGGTTTAGGGAACTTCTCGACAGGTTCTTAGTCTGCTTGCTTTGTATTTCGATAGGTTTGGAAAACCTCTCGCTGAGTTGAAGTGCACAAGTCGATAGGATTGGCGTATCTCGACATGATTGAAGTGTCTCTCGATACCTTCTGTTCAGTTCTTTATTCATCCTGTCGACAGGTTACAATCAACCTGTCGGCTTGGTGAAGTGTTCAACAGGTTGGGGATCATCTCAATAGGTTCTTGAATGTCCTGTCGAAAGCTTCTCTCGGTCCGCTTGATGGGTTCAGTTGAACCTTGCGACTTCCCCTGCACCTTTAGGTAAGGTTTCGACATGATTCTTTTACTGCAAGCACAACCTATCGACAAGCAACTGGAACCTTGCGATAGCTTAATGGATCTTCTTGACAGATTGGCATTTGAGCTTCAGAACTTCTCGACAGCTTCTGCCTTGAGTTTCCTCAGCTAGCACCTATCTTTGGTGTGCTGTCTACCATCCGTTAGCACTCAGCAACCTCTTGGTGGGTTCAATCTATCTTCTTTGCAACTGTGCTTGGTCTCAAGCATGCCTTGTTGATCCCATGACCTTCTCATAAATTTATAAAGCTCTGATTGCGTGACTGACAGGCCTTTGGGCTGTTGTGAACACATGATGAGGAGAAGATTTCTTCTTTGGCCTTTTTAGGTGGATATTTGCACTAAGGCTGGATTTTATTGCTTATCTATAAAATATACTTAAAACACCTTATTAGTCAATTCAAGGGTCCAACAGATGTCAGGTTAGGTGGTGAAAAATGGTATTTTTCAATGCTTAACACACCCCCAAACCTAAGCTTTGCTAGTCCCTGAGCAAAGGAGAAAGTAAAAATAATTATTGAAAATAAAAAATGCCACTTTTATAGGGAACACAGATGCATTTAGCATATGCATCAAGCCTTTTAAACCCCTAGGTGATCCCTAGTAGAGGAGTGAAGTCTCTTGATGGTTTTCAGTGAAGTTACCCACAAACTTCCCCAATGGGTCAGTTAATGTTAATGCAACATGTTGAGAACAAAAATCAAGCCAAAATAAAATTCATTCCACACCTTGTTCCTTTAAGTTTAGAAGGTTCTTATAAAAAACATAGCATTTTTTAAAACTGATATTCTGCTGCAATTCCTTCACAATCAATCAGCTCATGTCAAGGCATTTTATCTGAAATTTAATACATAGCTAACTATTAAATTGAGAATTTTTGTTATGATACAACCCCCAAGAACTTAATTTTAGATCCAAAGCTCACCAAGGTTGTCACTCAGAATAAAACTAGAAGGGTACATCAGTTCACACAGCTAAAGAGTAGTTACAGCCCTCAAATAGGACTGCAAGCATGATCATAGGCATTGCTCTAATTTCTGAAATTTTCGAACTCTTTTTCACCATAGATCAGACAAATCCTTGTCTCCACATAACAGCTCAATCCATTTCAGATCAGTAAGGTCTTTTTATTGGGTTGTAATGTGGCTTAAGGGTGAAGTTTACAAAGAATAAGAGACTAGAATGGGATTGAAGGTTGAGAAATCAACAAAGTAAGGGGGGGATTCATGACTTCACCTTCTTCATTTCAGCACATCTTCATTTTCTTTTTGTATTTTCAGACTTGAAGTGATCAGGTTCATCAACTTCTTAACTTCTTGTAGATTTTCAAATGAAGTGACTTCTCCTTTCTTCTGTTTTATTTTTTTATTTTTCTTTTCTTTTTGTATGCCTTCCTTTTGTATTTTTTTTTTCTTTTTATGGGCTGGCATGCCACAATTACACATCACTCTTGCCTTCACATGTATTTTCTTCTTCTTTTACCAAATTGTCAAACCTTGCTCCTCTAACCTCTTCAATTCCTTCTCCTTTACCTTCTAAAATCTCAGAGTGAGGGTCAGGCTGCATCCGGTTATTAAGGTTTTGGGTTCAAATTTTATAGTTTTTATCAAAGAAAAGCTTGGATTTCAAGGCTCAAATGGTATGTATCAAGGGCAGTTCAAAGGGCAAGGATATTTTAAGCTCAAACTGTCGAAGGAATGGCCTTACTTCATGTCCTCAATGTCAAGAATGTTGTCAAGCTGTTTCAACTTTGATTTGCCTAACTTCTAGTGATCAAAGCTAGATCCAATCAGTCCTTAGAGCAGAAAAAATTTGCAAAGACACTCTTCAAGAAAAAAATTTTCTCAGGCCCAAATCTCATAGCTATGGTCTTCCATCAAATTTTTTAGGGAGTATCCTCACAGAACTTCTCTCCTTTGAAGTTCACTAAGTGCTAATTTTTGAATAAAAATTCTTGACATTTGCTTCATTATAGTGTTCACTTCCTTGAATTCACCATTCAGCCCCTCGACAGGTTCTATATTCCAGCAAAAATCTTCCCAAGAGGTTCAGAAAACCTCTCGACAAGTACTCTGAACCTATCAAGAATTACAGCCAAAGACCCTTAGAAGCTATCGACAGGTTCAGCGATCCTATCGATAGACAATTATACACCAGTAGAACCTGTATAATTCAGTTCAAATAGGCTTATATCCTTCCCCATTACCATGCTACACATCCATTTGGAAAATCGTCAGTCAAATTACACAGGTCCTGCCTCAAGTCAGCCTATGAAGGATACATGATATGTACATGCATATATTAAACCCTAATGACTCTACTAAACAGTAGTAATAACACCAAAACAACAACTCTAGTACATACTATACATTGTTGAGAATCAGTCAAGTAATGGAGGTTCTTGAAGGGAAATGGTCATCATGGGCTCCATATTTTCAACAACAGTTTTGAGCCTCTGACCATTTACTTTCATGATCCTGCCATCGTTAGGATCCTTGATTTCAACTACTCCAGATGGGGATACATGCTCAACTATGTAGGGTCCCTCCCATCTGGATCTCAATTTTCCTGAAAAGTTTTCAGCTTAGAGTTGAAAAGCCATACCTTGCTACCAACAATGAACTCTTTTCTTAACAACTGCTTGTCAAAGAAGGCCTTGGTTTTCTCTTTGTAGGTTCTCGCATTGGAATAAACATCCAACCTTAGCTCTTCCAGCTCAGACAGCTGGAGTTTCCTCTGAATGCCAGCAGAAGTTAAGTTAGTATTTAATGCTTTAATGGCCCAATATCACCTATGCTCAAGCTCCACTGGTAAATGGCATGCCTTGCCATATACCAGCCTGAAAGGAGACATCCCAATGGGAATCTTATAGGCAGTTCTATAAGCGCACAGAGCATCAAGTAGCTTGAAAACCAATCTTTTCCATCCACTCTCACTGTTTTCTCCAAAATATGTTTGATCTCTCTGTTAGAAATCTCCACCTGTCCATTGGTATGTGGGTGGCATGGGGTGGCAACTCTGTGTGTCACAGAGTTCTTTCTAAGGAGGTTCTCAAACTATTTGTTGCAGAAATGGCACCCCCCATCACTGATGATGGCTTTGGGGTGCTAAACCTAGAGAAAATATTGTGCTTCAAATAGTTGAGGACAACCTTGGGATCATTAGTTCTTGTGGCTATGGCCTCAACCCATTTGGACCCATAGTCCACATCCACAAGAATATAATTATAACCATGAGAAAGAGGGAAAAGGCCCATAAAGTCTATCCACCAAATATCAAAAAGCACAACCACAAGAATGTGCTGCAGAGGCATGGAGTTTCGTGTGGAAATACTCCTCGTTTGCTAGCATCTAGAACAGGCTTTGCAATGCTGAAAGGCTTGAAACGAGTGGGCCAATAGAAGCCACTTTGAAGCACCTTTCGAACAGTTTTATTGCCACTAAAATGGCCTCCGCAAGCCTATTCATGGCACATGGTCAGAATGTTTTTCAATTCAGTTTCAGACACACATCTTCTTACTACCTGGTCTGCACAATACTTAAAAAGGTAAGGATCCTCCCATATGTAATATCGAATCTATGAGAAAAATAGATTCCTATCATCCTTATTCCAATGTCGGAGGATTGTACCTGTAGCTAGATAGTTTACCATGTTGGCAAACTAGAGCACACTCATCTCTACAACAAAAAGCTGCTCATCTAGGAAGGAATCATTGATGACCAAGCTCTCTTGTTCAACAGCTGGGACCCTAGATAGGTGGTCTGCTACCACATTCTCAACCCCCTTCTTTTCCTTGATCTCTAAATCAAATTCCTGCAAAAGCAAAACCCATCTTATCAGTCTAGCTTTAGCATCCTTTTTGGACAAGAGATATTTTAAGGCTGAGTGGTCAGTGAACACAATGATCTTAGATCCCAACACATATGATCTGAATTTCTCCAAAGCAAATATAATGGCCAACACTTCCTTTTCAGTTGTTGTGTAATTCAGCTGGGCATCAGCCATTGATTTGCTTGCATAAGCCACTACACTTGGTGCTTTGTCTTTTCTTTGTCCCAAGACTGCACCAATAGCAAAGTCTGATGCATCACACATAAGCTCGAATGGCAAGGAGAAATCAGGAGCCTGTAAAATGGGAGCAGTAGTCAAACATGTCTTCAACAGTTCAAAGGCAGCCAGACATTCATCATTGAATTCAAATGGAACCTCTTAGCACAACAAGTGGCAAAGAGGATTGGAGATTTTGCTGAAATCTTTGATGAACCATCGATAGAAACCAGCATGTCCCAAGAATGACCTGACTTGCTTGACAGTTTTGGGTGGGGGTAGATGTGCAATTAAATTGATTTTAGCTTGATCAACCTCTATCCTTTTGTGGTAGACATGTCCTAAGATAGTACCTTGAGTCACCATGAAGTGACTCTTCTCCCAACTCAAGACTAGGTTGGTTTCTTCACATCTTTGCAACACCAGGCTAAGGAGCTGCAAGCATTAGCTAAAATTATCCCCATAAATGGAAAAATCATTCATAAAATTCTCCAAGAACTGATCAATCATGTAAGAGAAAATAGCATACATACATCTTTGAAAGGTGACAAGTGCATTACATAGTCCAAATGGCATCCTTCTGTATGCAAAGTTTTCAAAGGGGCATGTAAAGGTAGTTTTCTCTTGATCTTGTGGGTATACAGGGATCTGATTGTACCCTGAATAACCATCAAGAAAATAGTAAAATACCTTACCTGCCAGCTTATCTAAGATTTGATCAATGAAGGGCAATGGTAAATGGTCATTGCTGGTTTTCTCATTGAGCTTCCTGTAATTTGTACACACCTTCAAACCAGTGGTCTGTCTGGTGGGGATCAACATTCCTGAGTTAGCTTGAACCACAATGATCCCAGATTTCTTAGGTACCATCGGGGTAGGTGCCACCCATTGAGAATCTGAGATGGGGTAAATGACCTCAGCATTTAGCAGCTTGACAACTTCTTTCATGACAGCCTCCTACATGTGTGGGTTCAATTCCTTTGCATCACTCTAGAGGGTTTGGAGCCCTCATCAAGATGAATCATGTGTATGCACATAGCAGGATTTATACC
The DNA here is from genome assembly GCA_021018995.1 of Chloranthus sessilifolius. Classification (NCBI taxonomy): domain Eukaryota; kingdom Viridiplantae; phylum Streptophyta; class Magnoliopsida; order Chloranthales; family Chloranthaceae; genus Chloranthus; species Chloranthus sessilifolius. The sequence goes on along the minus strand of CM037594.1, from coordinate 84,840,495 downwards.
TCCAAGATCTGTGATAGTCCACCCTATTGCTCTCTTATGCTTCCTTAGCATACAAAGCAGCTCTTCCTCTTGCTCAAGAGCGAGGGAAGAAGAAATTATGACTGACAATTTCTTATTAGCTGCTAGGAAGGCATACTTTAAAGATTTTGGGAGCTGCTTTAGCTCCACATCTGGGGGACTGATTAGTGAAGGCAATAGGGGTGCCTTAGAAGGTGGTGGAAGAGATAACAAAGCTGGTTTTCTTAGGTGATGCTTTGCTGGCCCACTTCAAAATTTATAGTTTGCACTTGCTCAAGCGCAGATGTGGAGGCTTTCTCTCTCACTATTTCATTCCAAACTTCATCAAAAACATCAAACAAATCATTACTATGCAGCAGTTGGGGCAGAGTTTCTTCTACCAACTCATCCAGCAGCTCAATGAAAAAATAGTCCTCGTTATCTAGATGGAGCTGATGAGCTGTATTGTACACATTCAATTTGACTTTCATATTGCCAAAAGTTATTTCCATGGCCACTGATCTACATTGTATGCATGCATTAGTAGTGGTCAAAAATGGCCTGCCCAAAATCACAGTGATGGAAGTAGCACACTTGCTTGGCTCCATATCCATCACTAGAAAATCAGCAGGATAAAAGAATTTATTAACTCCAACCAAGACATCTTCTATGATTCCTACAGGCTTCCTCTCAAATTTGTCAGCTAGTTGTAAGACCATATGGGTGGGCTTCAACTCACCTAAGCCCAACTTCTCATATATTGAATATGAAAGCAAATTCACACTAGCTCCCAGATCTAATAAGGCTATTTCAATGGTATGATCTCCAATGATGCAGGGGATAGTGGGGACTCTAGGGTCTTGGAGCTTTGTTGGAGTTGCTATAGTCAAGACTTGGTTCACTTTTTCTGCTAAAAAGACTTTCTTGGATAGATGTATCCTCGATTGTCTTTTGTAAGTGCAAAGGTCATTTAAAAACTTGGCATAGGCTGGCACTTGCTTGATTGTATCAAGTAAAGGCATGCTGATCTTTACTTGCTTAAAGGTTTCCATCATTTCCTCTACTTTGACATTCCCTTTGTCAAAAGGAGAAGCTGCTTTTAAAGCATTGGGAAATAACAAATGGGAGCTGGCGTCCCATTTGCAGCCTTAACCAACTCATCAATTTTTTCTTTATTTTTATTTTCAATTTTTTTCATTTTCTTCAATTTTCTATTGGGGAGCATTAACATCCCCCTTATTCAAACTGGGCTGCTCCTGCTGTACATTCTTTGGAACTGCTTCTTTTTCTTTCTCAGATTTTTTCAAAGGTCCACACCCTAGTTGATTGTCCACCAACCTTCAACTTCTTAATGTGGTGACAGATTTGGCTTCCTCATGGGAAGAAGACACTTCACCTATCACATGTTGTCTCTTTGAATTGTCCATGGGCTGACTAGGCATCCTACCTTCCTCCCTCTTTGTCAATGCATTAGACAGCAGGCCAAGATGGTCTTCTATCTTTTTGATGCTTTGACTATGAGAGTGGACTATTTGGAACAAAGAGTCCAAGTTCTACAATGAGGCCAAAACTTGTTCTTCAAAAGAGGGTGTTTTGGAAGCTGGAGTTGGGGCATTTTATTATACAGGCTGAACCATAGGCTGAGCTATAGGTTGTTGGTATTGGGTACTTGGAACAAAATTCTATTGATAGGTCTGGGGAGCAGGTTTAAAAGGCATTTACTATGGTTGCTGATAGAACTGAGAGTGGAACTGCTACTGCTGGTTTTAATTTTGAACATTGTCTTGCTTCTACCTCAGGTTAGGGTGGTTTCTCCAAGAATAATCAGCAATTGACTGCTAATCAAAGGACTGGGCAACATTCAAATGTTCCATCACCAGTTCTGGAAATTTCTCAGCAAAGGGGCAATCCTGAATGGGATGAGTGGGGGATTGACAAATGGAACATGCCTCTCCCACATTAGCAACCATTAGAGACTGCCTTTCTTCCATCATTTTCTCCAACTTTTGAGTTAAGCTGGCTACCTTTCTTTCCAAATCATTATACCCACCAATCACATACATTTTACCTCTTGTTGTGTTCTCCTTCAACATTCCTCCTGGGGTGTCCACATTCCTAGCAAGAGACTCTTGTTGTAATGTGTTTTCACCAATGGCATCAAACAATTCCCATGCTTCCTCAGTTGTTTTATGAAGGTATGTGCCTCCACAAGAAGCTTCCACCATATTTCTACTCTTTGAGTCAATTCCTTGATAAAAACTTTGGATAAGTTGTCATTCAGGAATTTTATGGTGGGGGCACTGCCTCAACAACTCCTTGAATCTCTCCCATGCGTCATGGAACCCTTTAGTTGGGAGTCGAGAAAATGAGAGGATACTCTTCCTCAACTGGTTGGTTCTAGACATGTGGAAGAATTTAACTAGGAATTGGCTTTGCATGTCATCCCAAGAGTTGATACCATTAGGGGGAAGCAAAGATAACTAGGTTCTGGCTTTGTCCTTTAATGAAAAAGGAAATAGGCTAAGCTTTGTGGCTTCTGGCTCTAGACCTGTAATGTTAAAGGTAGTACATAAGGCAAGGAATTCATCAAAATGCTTGTATGGGTCCTCTTTACTCAAACCATGGAAAGAAGGCAACATCTGAATGGCTGAAGACTTAATTTCATAATTGGTTTCCACAGCAGGAAACTGTACGCAAAAAGGAGAATTATATGCACCAGGTGAATAGTAATCCTTTAACAACAACCTTGGTTGCTCACCCATTTCAACAAATTCAGTTGGAGTAGATGTAGGTGGGGTTTGTGTGGGTCTAAGAATCCTTTCAACCTTTGGATTAAATGGCACAATCTGAGGGTTGATAGTCCTTCTTTCAAACATACACCACTCATAATCTCAATGCACAAAGTACACAAAGTAATGCTCACAAGAAACACAACAAACAGGAACAAGCACAAATAGCTAATAAAGCTACAAATCACAGATCAGGAAAAGCAAAAGGAGTAAAGGGATACAAACTTTAGCACAACCTCTAGCACAATGCTCCTCGGAGCACCACAGATCCAGATCTAAAAAGAAAATTAAGCTACAAAATACTACAGGAGCAATAGTCAAGCACTTAACAGGCAATCAAAATTATAAATCTAAAAATTAGAAAAAATTTAGATTACCAAGTTTAGATCATAGATCCCCGACAGCGGCCCTAAAAACTTATTGGGGGAATCGAATTTGCTGATTTATTGTGTAATGGTAAAAGCAAAATAAAATAAAATTAAACCAAGTGGTGGATTTAGCAAAACTACAATCTCCTAGACCTGCAAGAGACAGGGCTATTGTAGCAAGTTTTGATAGGTAAGTAAGGGTATGTCCATAGGAATATTTGAATAAACTATGGTAAATCTCCATATCTGTAATAGATCTGGCACTCTATCCTAATTTAAGCTACACTAAAATAGGAAAGAGGAGAGGTTTTGGGTTTCTGTCACTACAAACTACATAAATAAAATGCAGTAGATCCAGATTTTAAGAAACACAGAAGTGAAGGAAAATAGATTCAAAATCAAAGGATAGAGAGAAGCAGCTAGGGATTTGGTCTTTCACTGAAAATTAAATGAATCAAAGGCAATGCTTAGATCAGATCTGCAACAATCCTTCATCTGGCTACAAGCTCCCCAGGTTCGACCCCGACAGATGCATGAGATAAGGATCTGATCTTAACCAGAGAATCAGAGCAATCCTAAGGCTATGACCTATCCACTTGAATGGTCATAGATCATCCTAGAGATTGTATCAAGCCAATGGTCTTGATTAGAATAGGTTAACCATTGTAGATACTATGAATGCCAGACTATAAGTTCCCCATTTCTGGCTGGCCCATAGGAGTATCAAAACTAGGGAACTCAAATACAAATAAATGAAGTATAGCTTAGAATTAACTCTAAATCCCACAATTCCATTACAATGTCACTACTTACAATGTTGTGCTCAGATCTACAATCTGTGTAGCATCAAATCCCTTACAAAGCCTCTGAAACTCTTAATTACAGCTCATAACCTCACCCAAGCTACTGGAGAAGTTTTAGCCAACCATAATTGGCTAAAAGTGAGGAAGAAGAAGAGGGAAAAGAGAGGGACAATTGGAGGGAAAATGAATTCGAACTTGGCTCTGCTATCTCAATTTCAGGATTCCCCCCCTTTTAATGTGATTGCTCCTCTATTTATACCTTTTTCTCATATCTGTTTTAGCCAATCAGAACTCAAAAGAATAATGTAGTTATGCTGATATGGCTGATCCCTCTTCTAGAAGCTTTTCTCCTATTGGCTCACAACTAGCAAGTACATGTGAGGTAGTTAGAGATCCCACTCATGCTCAGTTGAATACCAAAAATACCCCCCAGGGGTCGCTTTCATGCCTTGGATCGTGTGCACAAAAATTTAAAGTTGTAGTTGCTAAAGAAGGGCCATGAGGAGTTCCTAAAATGAATGACGAGAGGTTTAAGGAACTTCTCGATAGGTTCTTAGTCTGCTTGCTCTGTATTTCGATAGGTTTGGAAAACCTCTCGTTGAGTTGAAGTGCACAAGTCGATAGGATTGGCATATCTCTACAGGATTGAAGTGGCTCTCGATACCTTTTGTTTAGTTCTTCATTCATCCTGTCGACAGGTTACAATCAACTCGTCGGCTTGGTGAAGTGTTCGACAGGTTGGGGATCATCTCGACAGGTTGTGGAAGGTCCTTTTGAAAGCTTCTCTCGGTCTGGTCGATAGGTTCAGTTGAACCTCGCGACTTCCCCTACACCTTTAGGTAAGGTGTCGACAGGATTCTTTTACTGTAAGCACAACCTATCGACAAGCAACTGGAACCTTGCGATAGCTTAATGGATCCTCTCGGCAGATTGACATTTGAGCTTCAAAACTTCTCGATAACTTCTACCTTGAGTTTCCTCAGTTGGCACCTATCTGTGGTGTGTTGTCTACCATTTGTTAGCACTCAGCAACCTCTTGGTGGGTTCAATCTGTCTTCTTTGCAATTGTGCTTGGTTTCAAGCATGCCTTGTTGATCCCATGACCTTCATATGAATTTATAAAGCTCTGATTGCGTGACTAACAGGTCTTTGGGCTGCTATGAACACATGATGAGAAGCAGATTGCTTCTTTGGCCTTTTTAGGTGGATATCTGCACTACGACTGGATTTTATTACTTATTTACAAAACATACTTAAAACACCTTATTAGTCAGCTTAAGGGCCCAACAGAGGTCAGGTTAGGAGGTGAAAAATGGTATTTTTCATTGCTTAACAGGGGGACTGATCATCCTCTTCACCACCCTATGGAGAATCTTCGAAGGGACTCCCTGAGGGTGCCCAGCTGTCGAGCTGCCTGAGAATGGAGGATACGCTCAACCTGCTCGAAGCAGTGGACCCAGATGTCCACGTTAAAGAAGGGCCAACTAGACTGGATCACTGGCTGCTTGGCATCCTCCCCGATCGCATAGGGCCTCCAAATCACCTGAAGCCAGAAAAAAAGTAATCATAAGTAAGATTCAAACTCGAGAACCTAAGAAACTGACAACATGAATAGCATGTACCTGCCCTGCATGCATATCCTCAAAGAGACCTTGCACAGTCTACAGGTCTGAAGAATGGCGACGACACCCCAACGTCCTCTGCCACATGTGCATCTGTGGGAATGTGATGGTGATCTCTGCCGGAACTTGCTTGCGTAGGAACGTGAAGTGATCGTATGCCCAACACTGGAAGAACACCAAAAAACCATCACTAAAATGAAAGACTAGGCACCTAAGACAGCGAAGAAACCAACAGTTAATAAAGACTCACCTGATGAAAGGGAAGAAAACCGCCGATAGTGGCTACACCTCTCCCTCTACAGTGCAACTGCTCATAGAGGTGCGTCAGTGCCACCGCGCCCCAGGCATAAGTGGGAGATCGGTCTAGATCCCCGAGTAATCTTAAAAACAACCCGATAATACAACCTCGAGTAGAAGAAGCAAAGAGCACTGCCCCAAGAGAGTGCATCAGGATTGCATGGAGCACTCGGTCTGCCGCCACTCATGACTCCACAACAAGCTCTCGGCGTGCCATTGCCTCACAACATGCCTGGAATATCCTTCTCAGCTCCGAGTGGCCTCTTGGAGGGACAAAGCCACTAGCGAATGTGCCAAAGAACCAGGTGACACAGACCACTCCTGTCCCCGATCCGCTAAAATGGTATGCGACCCCAAGAATCTCCTCGGATATCGTTAGATACTCCCCCTTGAATCTGAGTCTAGTGATGCAGACCTAGTCCTCTGGAGTTACCAACAGCATCCCGCTCGGGAAGAGAAGTGCCAGCCGCTCCTCCCTCCACCTCTCAAAGATCGCCCCGATCAGACCCCGATCGAACTGGGAAGGCTCCAACTCCAGAATCGGCCTGAAGCCCAAAGCCATCAATTGTGCCCGCTTGAACTCAGGTAGGGCACGGTACCAGTTGTTGGACTCTGATCATGCAGTGCTGATAGCCAACATCGAAGGCTCCTAATAAGTGATAAACAGAAAACATGAACAAAAAAAATAAGGCTAATAACTACGCTAAAATTGATGAGAACTATGAACAACAAGTAAACCTAAACCTAATAAAATAAAGCTGTAAAGTAGCAACACATGTGATAATAAAAAACTATGACAATGGTCAACAATTAACACGTAAAACATGATAAAAGACAAAATAATAAAAATGAGCATGACCTAAAAAACTAGATACAAAGATGATGCATGAATGCATACGTACACTGGATGCAGGCTTGACATAAATTAAAAAAGATTTTCAGATCCTAGATGTCTACGTTATAACCTAAATACCTAAGTATTATAAAGGAAGACACTTGCTCACGGGTACCCACCTGGTCTCATGCAAAGAACTCCTCCAACGGAATCCAAATCACGAGATCATGTGGAGCAACATCATCCTCATCCTCGTCACTGCCCTTTGGTGCGACCTCCTGCAGCACCATCTTAGTGTCGCCCTCCACCACGGCCTCAACAGCAGTACGGACTTCCGAAGTCTCACCAACCTTCCCCATCATCATCCACTCCAACTCCAAAGCAGTCAAGTCAAGCCTGTCACTACCCTCAGACTCCATCTCGGGATAAAGGACTCGAAAAACTAAGAAGAATGGAAGAAACTGCACACGAAACAAATGAACGTAATGCGAGATATCGCGAAAGCATGAAAATCAAAGCATAAGGGAGCAAGGAAGCAGAGAATCAAAGACAAAATAAAAAAATGTGAGAGAATGAAGGCTCCCATGGTTTATATAGGAGATAAGCTAATCGCGCACTCGGAAATGGGTGCATAAATGAATTCGGTGCCCTCACACAAGCGCATAATTGAAATTGAGCGCACTGTAAAGAGAGCGCAAATAGTTAGTCACCCGCATAAAACCAATCACGCGCCCTATGTGTCGCGCACAATTCCAAAAGTCACCCGCACAGTGACTAGTTGACTCTTCTATTATGTGCATCAAACAGGCTGTGTAATCGAAATATGTGCCCACTAATAGGCGCGCAATAGCTCTCTAGGACCCTCTCAGACGCGTCAATCACGCGCGGCCTGCCAGGCGCGCAATTCAGTTAAATGCGCTGCTCCATGCACGCAATTACCTAGGCCTGACAAAAATATATGTATACAGCAGCAGTGGCCAGGGATGAGTCCATACATTAAGGCACTCACACTAGACAGTACCCGCAACACAAAATGCACCCACCACTCCAACTTAAGCCCATACACCTTGAAAATCAGAGAAACTCACCTAGGTATGAACACAGGCTCCATAAATAAACACTTAAGCATTTAAGTCTGTCAAAATCCAAACCAAGTCCACACTAAACCTGACTAAAATATACTAGAACACATTGGATCCCAAATAATTTTCAACCGAATTAAAGACACATAACTTATAACTTACTAGACCAAGTCAAATTAATCAAATCAGACCAAAATTAAAATTCAATAATCAGATATAAAGTTTCATAAATGTCAAAATTATTACAAATTACACCGAGGGCATCCCCTCTGAATATACAATATAAAATGAGGATTTGAAAATCAGCACATTCAGGTAGTGCATGCCCAAATCTAAATTTTCCAAGCGAAAGACGATGGAAAAGCCTGAGGAAGCACATTCTGAATGAATTATAACAAAAATCTCATCTTCACTCTGTAATTCCCCTAAGATACCGCTTATGGTGTTGATGCTTAATCATGCTGCTCAAAAGATTGCACCCGAAGAGTCATGGGTGTCTTTCTATGAGTCGATGCAAATGCCTAAATCAACTCCTAGGTGTCTTTCTATGAGTCGATGTAAACGCCCACGAAGAGTCATCACGAAAACCCCCCAAGGGAAGACTTACAAAAGATTAATCCTCAGAGCCTACCAAGGAGAAACTGGCGTCGGTCACGAGAACATGGGCGTAGCTCTTTCCTTTTATGTCCTTCCACCAACCTTTGGCTCTTCCATCTCTTCCACCAATAGGGTGGCACTTCGGGTCAGATTAACATCATCAACCCTAACACCACCCTGAGTTCCCAATACCGCTCATCCTCAAAAAAAAAATGATGATAATGATATTAACAATAATTACAAACCTCTTTGAACATAACATCTAAAAAAAAGAGAAAGAAGAAAATAATAAGAATGCCCCAAATACACAAATGATTACAAAAAAAAAATCACATGTCCAAAAAATCAAAACAAAACTTAGGCCCTTAACCCCTATTAATAAACAATGTCCCTTCACCACAATGTGACAAGTTGCACATTTCCAAGCACCCTCCATCTAATTAAATCTAAACCAAACACATACCCCCCTAGAAGAACCACAATCCACAATAAACCTAGAATAACCAATAGACACCCAACACTTACCCCTCAAGAAAAACAGATCCAAAGCAAGTTAAATAAGCCAAAAGGATTACAACACCTAACATCCCTTTAGAATTCTAGAAACTAAACTCACATCCCTTTGACAAGTGTCACCTCAAACTAAACCTCAAATTAAAATAAGACAAAACTCATACCTTAGCCAAAACAAATGCTAAAAGATCCTTAAAATAAAATTCTAATACATTGACAACCTTAAGATTTCCAAATAAGGCCTTAAACTCTCCAAATAATGATAAATCAAATAAATAAAATCCTGAATCAAAATCAAATAAAATCCTAAATAAATAAATCTTAAATAAACCAAGTAAAATTCTAAATTAAACCCTAAATAAAATAAAATCCTAAATAAAAATGAAAGAAACTTAAATCCTGAATGAACAAAATCAAACCTAAATCAAAATCAAATAAAATTCTAAATAAATTCTTAATAAATTCTAAATAAAATCTTAAAGTAAAAACTTAAATCCTAAATAAATCAAATAAATCCTAAATAAATCGAACAAATCATCATAAATCAAATAAAATCCTAGATAAAAAAAAAAAAATCCTAATAAACCAAGTAACTCGAATAAACCCCGAACAAAATCAAATAAATGCCCAAACAGGTCTAATTAAATCCAATTAAGCGTCCAAAACAAAACAAGTATGACAACAAATATGAACAAATATAAACGGAACGAACACAATAAACAGAACACCTCTTTATTCATATAATAAAATTTTTACAGGTGTCATTGGAGGCATACCTCTTGAACATACAACATAAAACGAAAGCCTAGAACCTAACCTACAACCTAAAACAAACACAGAACCCAAAACGGACACAAAACCTAAAACAACGATGCGCCAAACACCCAATCAAAAGTAATGACAAAGAGGGAGGAATGGTTGGGGAACACCCTTTCCTTCCATTTGGAGGACTTCCGTCTCGCCTTCTTTACCTCCTAACAATAATGAAGGGTGTATAGCGCATCACAATCATGACACCTCCCAAGCCATAAGCTTCACCTCCATCAGAAGCCACCTCGGGATGTAAAACATGTGAAACAATGAAGATCGGAAGGAACGACATCAAATTCGAATGGTCGTATCACACAATAGATACAACACTGGAACGCTCAGATAAAGAGAGAATGAAGAGAAACAAGGAAACTTGGACATATATAGGTGCTCAAACTAATCAAGCGCTAGAAACGTAGCACGCAATGTAATTCAACACCGAATCATCCGCACGGAATATTAATCGCACGCACCATCTGGGGCGCACAATGAAATTACCGACCGCCCTAAAAGACCCAACGAGTCGATCTCGCATTGGAGAGACTGCGCATAATCAAATTACATGTCAAAGTTGTCACGTGAAATTCCAGAAGTCACCCGCACTGTGGCCTGGTGATGCTCCCATCACGCACACTGATCAAGGTGTGCAATAGGATTACACACGCACATCCAAATGTGCAATTGACTGCCTGAGCCTCTCTAACGTGCGCGCCCAACTAGGTGCACAATTCAACTAAACGCCCACTTGCCTATGTGCAATTTCTAGCCACGACACACATCTTGAACATAATACATGCCTCCAACGAAATAAACACATCCCCTCAATAAAAAAAGTAATAAAAACAATCATGCAAGATGATATCTCCTATCGCAATAAGACACATACATAATCACCTTGACCCATCACAAACAAATCAAGGGTGAGGACATCTCCCCACAGTCCTATCGCAGCCAAGTCATCCCCCGACGACTTACTGTGAATTAACGTCCCACCCCGATCAAAATTATTCCCCAAAGTCTCATCGCGTACTCACAAATACACGTAACCACTCCTCAACATCCGCTGCACAAAATAAGCTAACAAAATAAAATAAAATAAAATCATCACTCACAGCCCCATCGCTAAATACAAAGCTCTCGTGCAACACAAAGTGAAAAGTAACGATAATAAAGTAACCAATCACACTACTCATCCCATCATGATCAGAATCACTCTCCCTTGACCCATCACGTGATCTTACCCACCAATGAGAGAGAGAGAACCACTGATATCCCGTCATACATCATCACAATAACCCACGTCCCATTGCGATAGGATGCATGTATCTAATGCTATCACAACACCTAAGCTCATTGACCTAAATCAGTCATGCCCTCATATCCCATCGCGATGTTAAAACCTCACCATGCGACCTCACACAGAACACAACTGAAGGTAGGCTGGGCTGATGTCCCATTGAGAAAGCTAAAAATGAGCCTCCCATAAATCCCATCACAAAGGCCAAAGGGCGAGTCCCATCACGATCTCAAGACATCACCTGCCAAAGAAAGATGCCATCATAGTCCCATCATGTCACAAAATAGCTAAAGGGTCATCAGGCCAATACTCCATCTCATGTTCATGAGCGTGTCCCGTCACGATGCAGCTGTGACCCGATCTACCCATATAACCAAGATCTACCGATTACACTTTGGCGAAATACTGTCACAACCCGCCACGATGCACAATGAAAGGGGAGGACCACTAATGTCCCATCGCCACTTACACCTCCCAAAAATCCCATCGCGTTACTCCGCATAGCAAACAAAAGGGAAGGCTCCTCCAACACTCCATTGAAAAGAGCCGAACCTCCCTCTAAATGTCTTACCATAGCAATCATCATGTCCCATCATGATGAATCCCTGATGCCCCATCACGCGTCAGTTATGACACTCCTCCATCATAGAAACATATGCTCACTGTTAAGTAGTGAAAAATGCCACTTTTCACCCTTTAACCTTACCATTGATAGACCTGTGAGCACACTATTAAGCCTCTGTCGAGTGTATTTTGTAGACAGCAATAAAAGATGATACTAATACAGAAAACTACTCAAGAATGCCCACAAAAGGGGACATCTCTCAGCACAAGACAGACCCAGTAATGGCACACTAGAGGGTAGCACATCACTGGACCCTTAGAGTGCTTGGATGTAGCAAAACAAGGTGAAGGAAGTGAAGACAGGCCAAAAACATCCTATCGAGAGGACATCTGAAGATTTTGATAAGAGCTGAGAGTTGAATTAGAGGAATTCGTGCAGATTGGCAAGGTTTCAATAGGATTGAAAGGCAAAAAGAAGAAGTTGTGAGGATTGTGAAATTCGATAGGATCCAAGAACCTATCATACAGTTGAAAGAAAGACAGATTTCATCCTGACGAAAGCTACCTGAGGAGGAAAGGAAACCTATCGAAGGGTTCCTGAACCTATCAAAAGGTCTCCAGAACCTATCGGAAGACCGCCTGAACCTAATGAAATGGAGGTGTTGGAACAATACCTATTGAAGGATGTTTGAGCCTTTCGATAGGAGTGAGAGCCATCCTATCGAAGTGATGGGATACAAAGCTACAACCTGATGAAACAGTCTCCCAACCTATCGAACTACCCCTCCAACCTATCGAATGCTCCAGATAAAGTGTAGTGAAGCTGAAGCCTCAAAGTTCATCCTGTCGGAACCTATCAAAGGGATTGGAGAACCTGGCGAAAGGACTGAAAAGCTTTACCAAAACCTATGGGAAGCTTCCCCAACCTGTCAAAATTGTGTGCAGAACTTCTTAGAAACTCAACTATGCACATGCTGCGACTTGGTGACCTATTGCACGCAACTCGAGGCACTTGGTGATCAGCACGACGGTTCTAGAAGATGCCCTAGGAAACCCTAACCGACCCACGTGCTCTAACAGAACCCTAACAAACTTTGAGGACCTTCTAGAAGGGATTTTTGGCGAGAAAAATAAAGGAGAAAGCTATATATAGAGACCCCCAATTGCAATTGGGGTGGATCGAGATCTGAGCCAAATTTTGGAGATTAGAACTTGCAGAGAAATTCTAATTTTCCTCTTTTAGCCCAACAATGGTTGGCTAATTCTCTTCGGGTAGTGAGGAGAGAGGTTAGATCTGTAATTGGGTAAGGTTGAGAGTGCTGTTGAGGATTCATTGGTGTATAGACTACAGATCTGAGAGCATTTCCATTATAGAGTGAGTTTGATTACAATGTAAATATTGTTTTTAACGCAGTAATTAGATCTAAAGTTCCTTTGGTTTCATTTGGTGCTCGATCGGATTTGTGTAGAGGAGTCTGTAGATCAACTCACCCACTTAACTGGTAAACCTCTTGGATACCATCTGATCTCCCTGGATCTGATACTCTTATAATTTCCTGAGTCTGTGACCTTAGAATTATAGCATCTGTAGTGGTTTTAATTGTTTTGATTGATGCTTTTTCTTTGGAGGAGATCCCTAGGATAATCTGTGACCATTAAAGTGGACAAATCATAAGCTTAAGATTAGTCCAAGCACAGGCTCCAATTGGATTTGTCTACTATAAATCAATGGATTAGATAAAGTCTATAGGATGGTCTGTGACCATTCTAGTGGATAGATCATAGCCTTACGACCAGTGAGATCCTATGATTTGGAGTGGATTCTTGTACCATGCAGCTGTGCTTATAGCCAGCTGAGGGATTGTGTTCCCTGAACCTCTGTAACATGATTAATCTAACCTGATTTTAGTGTGACCAATTTCCAAGCTACTCTTCTCCATTTTCTGCTTTTTACTCCTTTCCCCTGCGAGATCTAGATTCCCAAACTCGATCCAAGTTAGTTTTTATTTAATTTTAGCTTAGCTTAAGTGACAATCCCTTTTAAACCTCTCCCCTATCTTTTAGCTAACTTAGCAGTAGTTAGGGTGCCGGATCTCTTACAGATCTAGAGATTTATCACATTTTTAAACTAACCTCCCTATGGACATTCCCTTACTCACCATCTTTTTTAAACTTTCTACGACGGACCCTGATTACTTACAGGTCTGTGTGAGTGTGTTATGCCTAGTTTTATTAGTGATTTTAGACCCTCTTTGGAGGAAAGGCGAACATCACAACAAGTTTTTGGCGCCGCTACCCAGGGAGGTGTGTTTAGAAATTGGTAGATCTAAGTTTTGATCATAGATGTATAGTTGTTTATTTGATTTTACTAACTATATTTATAAGTTTTATTGTTTTTCATTAATTTGTGTGCATTTCATTAGATCTGAGGTTGCCAGTGAGAGGAGAATTGTGCTGGAGGCTGCTCTGTAGTTTGCATCCCTCTACTCCCCTTTTATTTTTTAGATCAGTTGATTTTTAGAGTAGTTAGAAAGTTTGGTTGATTCTAATTGTTGTGTTGAGGATCTGTTCTGCATTCAGAATTTGAGTGTTGTATGTTTGGTAGGAGAACTCTCCAACCTCAGATTATTCCACTAAATCCAGAGGTTGAAAGACTTCTCAGATCTAGACCAAATACACCCACATCTGTTGTAATTGACTCTATAGAAATGGGTGAGCAACAGCAGCCGAGAACCCTCAAGGAGTTTAATGCACCAGGGGTTCATAATTCCTCCTTCTGCATTCAATTCCCAGTTGCTCAAGGAAACCATGAGATAAAATCTTCCATAATTCAAATGCTGCCCTCATTTCATGGCCTGACTAAAGAAGACCCTTACAAGCACATTGATGAGATCTTGGGACTGTGCACTACATTTAAAATTATAGGTTTGGGGGAGGAGGCCACCAGGATGAGACTCTTTCCTTTTTCATTAAAGAACAGAGCCAGGACCTGGTTGTCCTTGCTTCCACCCAACAACATTCAGTCCTGGAGTGATCTCCAATGTAAATTTTTGGCCAAGTTCTTCCCTACGTAAAAAACCAGCCAGTTGAGAAAGGGTATCATCTCTTTTACCTAAGATCCAACTGAAGATTTTCATCAATCTTAGGAGAGATTTAAGGAACTCCTAAAGAAATGCCCCCACCATGAAATCCCTGAATGATAATAGGTTTAAAGCTTTTATCAAGGAATTGATTTTAAGAGCAGAGACATGATAGATGCTTCCTGTGGTGTCACCTACCTCCGTAAAACTGCTGAGGAGGCATGGGAACTCTTTGATATTATTAGTGAGAACTCTATGCAAAGGGAAACCTTGGCTAGAGATCTAGAGCCTCCTAGGTTGGTGAAGGAGAATACTTTAAGAGGGAAGTTATATAAAGTGAGTGTGCCAAGTGATTTGGAAAGGAGAGTGGACAGCCTAGCCCTGAAATTTGATAGGCTGATGGGAGCAATGCAGTCACCTGTGGCTGCTAGAGTGGCGGAGGCATGTGCCATATGCCAGTCGCTTGCTCACTCCCTTGAAGAATGCCCATCCACGCCGGCCAGTTCGATTTTATAATGCATGTGCATGTGGCAGCATTTGTCTTATGGGCAGCTGTCATTGGTATTAATGGAGGAACAACCCCAATCTGAGGTGGAGACAAGATGCATACCCCAGCCAATAGCAGTAGCCCATGCCCTACAGAAATGCTCAGCCCTATCAAGAAGGTTATGTCCCAAGGCCTCAGTATCAGCAACCCATGGCCCAACCTGTAGCTCCTCCTGTGCAACAATCTACACCTCCTCCAGCTGTGAGAGCATGTTCCTTTGAGGAACAAGTTCTATCTTCACTGCAGAACTTGAACTCCTTATCCCAAACTGTGCACTCTCACAACCAGAGCATAAAAAAGATAGAGGATCAACTTGGCCAGCTGTCTGATGCCTTGACTATAAGAGAAGGAGGGAGGCTGCCTAGCCAACCACAGGACAACCCACGAAGATAGTTTGTAGTGGGTGAAGTTTTCTCCACCTATGAGGAAGCCAAATCTGTGACAACATTGAGAAGTGGTAGGTTAGTGGACAACCAAGTGGGCTGTGAGCCTGTGAGGAGCTTGGAGGAAGAAAATGAAGTGATTTCTATAAGAACACAACAAAGGCCACCAGTGGTGGACTTGAAGGAGCAACCAGCTGTGAATAAAGAGGATAATGAGGATCCTCAAGAAAAGAAAAAAATCAAAAAGAAAGAGGCCCCATTGACTAAGGCTGCAAGTGAGGGAGCAATCCCACATTTTCCATTTCCTAAGGCACTGCAAGCACCTTTCCCTTTTGATAAAGGGCAAGGTACAATAAAAGAAATAATGGAGACTTTCAAGCAATTAAAGATCAATTTACCTTTACTTGATGCAATTAAATAAGTCCCAGCCTATGCCAAGTTTTGGAAAGAACTATGCACCCATAAAAGACAATCTTGGATACACCTATCCAAGAAAGTCTTTTCAGGAGAGAAAGTGAAACAAATTTTATCTATTGCAACCCCAACCAAATTGCAAGATCCTGGAACCCCCACTATCCCCTGCATCATTGGGGATCACACCATTGACAAAGCCTTATTAGATATGGGAGCCAGTGTAAATTTGCTTTCATATTCTCTATATGAGAAGCTGGGTTTGGGAGAATTAAAGCCCACACATGTAGTCCTACAGCTGGTTGACAGATCTGAAAGGAAACCCATGGGAATAATTGAAGATGTGTTGGTTGGAGTTGATAAATTCTTCTATCCTACTGACTTTTTGGTGTTCGACATGGAACCAAGCAAGTCTGCTTCTTCCATACCTGTGATTCTAGGCAGGCCCTTTTTGACCACTGCCAATGCTTACATACAATGTAGGTATGAAATCATGGAAGTGTCATTTGGAGACATGAAGGTTAAGCTGAATGTGTATAGCACTGGCTATCAACCCTCTCTTGAAGAGACTTCTTTTTCCATTAATGCACAAAAGAAGGTGATGCATGAAAATACACATTGGTTGTTGCAGGACAATGCTTGGTTCACAGAGGGAAAACTACACTCAGGGGAGGAACATTGGCTGAGGAAAGAATCCACAGAAGATATTGATCATGCAGATGCTGTGGACCTCCCAGATCCTCCGGATTAGCCCCTGCAGTTCAGTATGTACCATATGTATGATAGTTTCCTGTTGTTCTAGGTATTCATTTTTCCAGTGAAATTCTTTTCGCAATAAACATGCTATCCCAAACAATAGACCATCATTTCAACCTGGCCTAAGATAATGGGAGTTTGTCCATCAGGGAAACAAACTGTAGAGCAAAGACAACATGAAAGCTTCTTTGAGTGCTGTTGAGAATACTGGAATTATAGTTTTGTGTGGTTTTGGGAGCTATCGATAGGTCAATTACACTCTTCGTTAGGTCGCTATATGGCTTCGACAGGACTATTGGGGGTTTCGATAGGTACTGAACATGATCGACAAGTAAAACTGACTTCTCGATAGGTCAGCAAGGGAAAAATATTGATTTTGATAAGTTCTGGATACCTATCGGGAACATATCGAAAAGATGAATCAGGTACCCCTACACCTATCAAAAAGATGATTCCACCTATCGTGATCCTATCGAATCATCCACTTTAAAAAGCTTTGATTGTCACGTTGTCGATAGGATGCATCAACCTATCGAAGCCAACCTATTCATCCTATCGAAATCGTATATCATCCTTTAAATACCTATCGACAAGTCATTTTCACCCCATATTGGTATCGGCTGCAAACCCTAGCTCTCTTCCTCATTTTTCGCCTCCCCCTTCTCTCTGCTAAATACCACAAAAATCATCATCTATTCAGTCTACAACTTTGTCAGTACATTTCGCTGGCACAAGGGAGCATTTTGCCTTAGATTTTAGAGAAATTAGAGTTGTAAATTGCGTCATCTGGAAGAAAACCTAGGATTTTAGGGTAAGTTGTCTTTCGGCTCCCCTCCGTCATTTTCCTAGCAACTCATTCCACATTTTCCCTAGATATTGTTTCATTTTTGAAAGCAGAAATGGCCGATTGTGAAGAAACCCTAGCTGACCTATTTCAGCAACCAACTGCTTCCACCCCTAAATCCACCAAGAAAGCAAAGCCCCCCACGAAACCACCTACGAAAAGGAAGCTCTCTTAAGAGAAGCCCAAGAAGGCCCATAAAGTCAAGAAAGCCAAATCCATTGTAATTCAGGAGCCTGTGGTAGAAACACCTTTAGAGAGAGTTGCTCCCGCTGTAGAAATACCTTTGCCAATCCTTCCAGTTGGGTTAAATACCCCTAATGAATTTGTGGACACTTTGAGTCTTGTCCCTGAGACAGATTTTGACTTGGCATATTTTGCCAACATTGGGGAGTGCCAGGGGACATTGAACTATTTGAAGAAAGAAGGTTTGTTACCTCTGCTTTTACCTTTGAAGGAAATGGTTTATCCCAGGCTGGTGAAATTATTTTATCAAAACCTGACTAAGAAGGTGGTGCCTGGGACTGAGGATGCACTTGAAATTTTGATCGACGAGTGGCATCTGATTGTAGACTACAAAGACATTGGGATGGCTTTGGGAGTCCCATATTAATTTGACTCCACCAGAGCTGAGGGAGCACCTATTTGGGCTCCTTTTAGGGAAATGACGAAACAACTCACGAATGGTATTGTGGGCTCTGGTGAATCTCTGATGAGAAGAGACCTCCCTCCTACCTTAAGACTCATGGACACCATTTTGAGAAAAAATGTCTATGTCACAGGGCATTTGCAAGAGCGGAGGGCCCCATTAGTGGATGCCCTATACTATTGTTCAAAGGGGCAATTTGTGAATGCACCCAAGTTGATTTTTGAAGCAATGGTGGACATTAATGACAAGGTGCTGAAAAGGTAAGCTTTTGCAAAGGAAGGTGGTCTACCCTTCAGTCGACTCATCACATGTCTGCTAAAGGCTGGGAAATTTGCAATCAAGAAAAATGAGCCAGTGGAGAAGGTGACCCCTAAGGTATTCGGAAAGAGGGCATGGTCCACAAGCCTCACAGAGATGCAGAAAAATAAGCCAGCCGGAGTGGAGGAGGTTGAAATACCCATGTCAATAGCAGCCGATCTCCTTGCTGAAACACCCTCATCCACCCTTCCACCTACCATACCTGTCCCATCACCCACCCCTCCACCCACATTGTTCTTTCCCTTTGTCTACGTTCCTCTTCCAGTAGGCCCCATTCCAACCACCTCTGAACCAGTTTTACATTCAACCACCACTCAGGTCTTCCCACCTGAAATCCTTGACCTTCCTCCATTTTCAGAGCCTACCCCTACCATACCATCTCCACCCACCCTTCTCCATACACAGGATGTGGACCAGTTCACCACTACTAGATTCACTGCCCTCATGACCTCCATTGTGGAGGATGTGGCTCATGAATACACCCCACTACCTAACTCCCCACACCCTACTCCCCCTCATTTTCACCACGCACCCTCTTCTCCCTTCCATCCCGTCCAAACACCTATCCACTCTACCCCCACCATGCCTGACACCCTCACTCAAATTCCATCCCTCCTCCAGTCCATTCAATCCCAATTAACCATCGACACTGACAACCAAACCCTCATGAGCTCATGCCTCCACTTAATTCAATCAACACTTATCCCATCCTCTCCAGCTACTACCTAGTTTGAGGAGGTAGGAGCACCAGCTCTCCCCATTCTTTCCTCACCACCAGATCTTCTTGCCTCTGCAGTAGCTGAATCCCCCTTACCCCACACCACCCCCATCTATTTTCCAAGATGCCTCCACCCAAACTGATCCTTGTGAGGTTCTGGACTCTTCCACCCCCTCGTCTTCTTCTACTCCACCCCCTTCCTTGCCCATCATCCCCAGATCCAACATCTACATTCCCCCTTGTTAGGATATTTTAAGTGCTTGCTGCTGACTTTATTGGAGACAGTGATAAGAATGTGTTGGTGAAAATGAGTCAAAGGTGGATTGAAAACTACAGAGCAGCAAGCCTAAAAATACACAGTCCTGCAAGATACAGGGCCTGTTGTAGCAAGTTTTAATAAGTAAGAGTTTGTCCCACAAGGAAATTTGATCTAAAGCTCTAAGGGAGCTATCTTTAGTAGGCCCTCCAGATCTGGCTACAGATATGGCAGTCCTAAATGGAAGGGGATTTAAGGTCACTATTATCTAAATCCTAAGGTAACCAAATGCCTAAACTACATAAATGGTTGAGAAAAATGATGGAGTGTGAGAAAATAAATATAAAAGGGTGAGAAGTAAGCTATTAGGTACAGATCTGATGAGTCTTATAACTCAGACTCGGATCTGATGCAATAGAAATCCGGTCCAATGACTACATTATCACCAAAGAGGAGAAATGATCAAACTCACCCATGTGCCATGATCCAATCCCTTATGGCTCTAACCTGTCCACTTAAATGGTCACAGACTATCCAATAGAGGAACCCCAGTCCAGAGACGGGTCAAAACAAGTTTATCATTGTAGGCACTACTTCATCCAGGCTACCAGCTCAAGAATCCATAGGAACCTCAACCTCTAAAGTTTTGTGTGTGGGGCTAGGCTTGCAATGTGCACTAGCCTGGACGCACAGAACCAGCAAGAGTTTGAGTATTAGCTTTAGGTCTAGCTATTCACTTCTTTAGAAAAATAGCAGTGATCCAATCACAAGCCTAAATTCTCTACAGCCAGATCAGATCTGCCATCTGATGGTGGGTCTACACAAATACAGGGGAGTCTATCTCTACACAATCCCTCACAAGGCTACAAGTACAAGTGCAGAGAAGAAGAATCTGTCTTAGATCTGTGGATTAGCCTCACCCTAGGGCTATAATCTGTTCACTTAAATGGTCACAGACTATCCACCGAGGCTATCCTCCTCACAGACGTCTAAAGCAGAACAAAAACATTGCTGCCACCACCATGTTCACAAGGCTACCAGCACAAGCTCCCATGGGGATTCAAATTTAGTGGATCCTGTGGTGGGGCATAGGCCTGCAATGTGCCTAACCTGGACACACAAGTCACTTGGATCTAAATAAAACCTTAAAAATAATCCTCCATTGCTTACAATACAACTTAGTAATGGAGAATCTCAAGACAACAGCCTTGTACAGAACAACTCACAAAACACCAATCCCATATATGCATAAAAACCTATTATAAAACTCCAATAAAACTATTCCAAATAGACATATAAAGGCATAGCCAGCAAGTGCTGGACTATGGAGAGAAGAAAAAGGAAAAAAGAAACTGCCTAAACCCTAACCTTAGCCTACTGCAATTCTACAGTAGGTCCAAGAAGAAGGAGTACAGAAGACCCCCTAAACCTATATAGCAGTCAGCTATGTGTGCATTAGGGTTAGAAAAACCCTAATTTTATCAATACAATCGTGGCCCATTTCTATTCCTTGGATGCCTCGGGGCGTGTGCACAGAGATTAGAGCATTAAAGTGCGTGCCCTCATTACTGAAAGTTCCCAGATTGCCCATATAGAAGTGGAGAGAAGTTAAGAACCCGAGCCTCGCTGGTAGCAAGGATTTCCAAGTCTCGTCACGTGATAGAATTAGCATCGCGAGGTTGAATTGATTTAGAGCTCTTGCAGTCACAGGATTGATATTTTGGTCATCGCAGGAATGCTCTAGTCGTCGCGAGATTGAGCTTTCTATTTGACTAGAGCGGGAATTACGCGCGCGGTTCATTCCTTGGTGAATCTCGCGGAGACCCTCGTGAACAAACAATGTGCATGGGCTTTTGGATCGTGCAGGTAGTTCCCTGAAAGTCTGTATCCTGCGGCCACTGTGTGATAGCTGCGCGCAAGAATGCATGGAGCTCTCTCTCCTCAGTGAATCGCGCAAAGATTAAAGGCACCTTTCTTGACTTGTGCGAGATTGCACGAGAGCCTATGACTGAGCCTCACGAGAACTGTGTGAAGTTTACTTTCTGGGCTCTTCTGTCATTCATCTGTGCGAGAACAGCGCGAGCAGTTGGCGTGCTGCCTTTAAAAACCCACGACAGCGGCGCGAAGCATTCTCTCTTATTCAATTTGAACCTTGCGACATCTACGCGAGGCTCATTTCTTAGCTTGTTGCTACTTTGTTGTGCCTAAGCTGTAACCAATTCTCTGTCTTGGTCCAACCTCCTTTCTTCTGAGGAACTTCTGGGGCAACAGTAGGCTTCTTGGCATGGTTAGGGCCTTATCTACAGCTGCTGCTTATTACCTACAAAATTGGCTTAACTGTCATTTATTAAATGACTAAGGGTCTAACAGAGATTAAGTTAAGGGCTGAAAAGTGGTACTTTTTAGGTCTTAACACACCCCCAAACTTAATCTTTGTTAGTCCCTTAGCAAAGCTTTAACTAATTAAATGACACTTTCGTAGGGATCACGGGTACATTTGGCATATGTACCAAGCCTTTTAAACCCCTAGGTGATCCCTATTGGAGGAGTGAAGTCTCCTGAGGGTTTTTAGTGAAAATACCCACAAACTTCACCATTAGAATAGTTAAGTATAGTGTAGTTAATGACAAGACAGATTTCAATGTATAAAGCTTCATTCCACACCCATTCTTTAACATTTAGAGAGAACTGCAGCAGTAATGCAGGCCATTCAAAACTCAAAATTTAGCATGTGTTTGCATCACCACCATTCATTTTACATTAGAAATTCAATGTGTAAAAATCAATACCCAGCTTGCCTTAAATTCAAAATTCAGGTTGGATACAACCCCAATGTAGTTAAGATTTAGACCCAATTCTCACCAGGGCTATCTCTCAACATTGACAGTCTGAGGGTGTTCACATTCAAACAGCTCAAGAGCAGTTACAGACCCCAAATGGGCCTGCAAGCATGAGCATAGGCAAAGTTTCTAATTTCTGACATCCTCATGACTTTTTACCATAGATTGGACAGCTCCTCATCTCCACATGACAGCTCATTTTACTTTGGATCTACAAGGTCTTTGTGAATGGGTTGTAATGTGGCTTATGGGTGAGGGATGTAAAGAATCAAGGGGTAAAAAGGGAATCAAAATTAAGAAATCAGCAAGGTAAGGAGTGATTCATGACTTTACAACCTTCATTTCAGCAAAACTTCATCTTACTTGATATATTCCAGAATCAAAGTTGCCAGCTTCTCCTCTTGTTTTCAATTTTCAGATGATGTTCTTCTCAAGACTTCTCTTTCTTTTTATCTTTTTATTTTCATTCAATATTTTCATGATTTTCATGATGAACTGCCACACAACTACCATTGATACACTATTATTCATAAGTTGCTTTTCTTCGCCTTCCACCAAATGTTGGACCACTCTCACTATCTTTAACTCCTTCTCTTTTACCTTATGAATTCTCAGAATGAGGGTGAGGTTGAATCAGGTCATGAGGTTAAGGTGCAAGTACTCTGGTGTTTGTCAAAGATAAGTAAGATTTGTAAGGCTCAACTACTGTATACAAAAGGGCAATTTTTTAAAAGGTTGGATTTTCAGGCTCAAACAGTCCAATGAGGGCCTTGAATCATTTCCTTAGTATCATGAGTGTTGTCAATCAGTTTTGATTTGGAGGTGCCTAACTTCTAGTGAAAAGGTCTTGATTCAACCAGTCCTCAGAGCAGAAATAATGCCAAAAGCACTCTTCCAAAGAAAATGATGGGCCAAAATCTCGCTAGGTATGGTCCTCAAATTAACTCATGGGGTGTATTTTCACCTGTTTCTCTCCTCTTAGGTTCACTGAGTACTAACTGAAAAATTTTCTTATGTTAGCTTCATGGTGGTGTC
Source organism: Chloranthus sessilifolius (assembly GCA_021018995.1). NCBI lineage: Eukaryota > Viridiplantae > Streptophyta > Magnoliopsida > Chloranthales > Chloranthaceae > Chloranthus > Chloranthus sessilifolius. Next base: position 84,817,087 of record CM037594.1, on the reverse strand, counting down.
AAGATTTTAACATTTTCAGTTTCGAAAAGTCTGCAAAAATATTTTAATTTTTTATAAATTTCCTCATTTATCAAGTTAGGTGGAAATTGACTTTATTCATCCCAGTTACACTACCATTACTGCACTAAAGTTCACTACTCTATTGGCAGACCTATCCTGCCACACCCCCAAACCATGAGGAGCAGTGTCCTCACTAATTCAAAGGTGAGAAAGTGTAGGGTAATAGTCAGGAACAAGCAAGTAAATACACACAGATAATGCACACAATTTAATATACAAAAACAAAAAATTCTATTAACTGGGAAGACATGTACAACTGTAATTACAATGAGAAGAAAAGAAGTGAAAGGAAGGAAAAGCCTAAGTACAATCTATGTTAAGAGGATGAGGAATCAGAATCCGAATCTGTAAACCAATCCCAGCCCATCTTTTGAGCATGTTTCCAAATGGCAGCTTTGTCCTATTTTTTTCATGCTTGCTTCTCAGTTGGACTCTTTTTCTTCTTAGCTTTGCTCTCAGCTGGAGTCTTTTTCTTACATTGCCTTGGTTTCTTAGGTTGGGCTGGTGGTTTCTTGGCGGTAGGAGCTTTTGGTGCCCTCACTCTCATCTTTCTAGTTTTCGATTCAGGAGGGACCATAGGGGATTTGCCTTTGTCTTGCTTAGTAGGGGCTACTAGGGACTCCTCTTTTACTTTGGGCTCAGGCTGGCTAGGGGGTTTTGCCTCCTCAGACTGGGTAGCTGGCTCTTTGCCAATTTTAATAGAGGCTGCTATATAAGCAGTCCTCTTAGCAGTGACTTTTCTCTATTTAGGATAAGTTTGCTCAGTTGGAGGTACAGCAGGGGTTTGGGTAGGTGGGGGCTGCTCTGTAGGAGTTGATGAAGGAGGGCAGCAGGGGCCTTCCCTTTATCTGTTTGGACAATTGGTTGTGCCTCCTCAGACTGGGCAGCTGGGGTTGGGGTAGCTTTAGGCTCAGGTTCTGGCATGCGGATAGAGAGTGGGGTGTGCTGCTGAGCTGTAGTTCTGGCAGCAGCCAATGTAGCTTCCAATGAGGCTATCTGGATTTTGGCTTTGAGGAGGTCAGTTTCATGGATTTCCTTTTGGAGTCTGAAGATCTCCTGGGCATTATTGAGCCTCTTTTCGAAAAGTCTTGCTTTCATCTTCTCTGTAGCAGTGTTGGATTTCTCCATCTCCAAATTCAGCTAATGATAAGCAGCCATAGATTTGGCCTTCTCATAGGCCTCCAAGATGTTGATCCACCCCAGGGAGATACCCAGTAATTGCTTTCTGTGGGCTTCCTCCATTTCAGCAATCTGCTGCAGTAGGGGGGTCTCAATGGACTGCCTAAGTTGGGTCATGCCCCTCAAGACATCCTTCCTAAGGTAGGGATTGTCCCTCATGGCATGGAGGATGGTGAGGTAGGGAGGGATGTAAAAAGAGTGTTTAGGTGCGATGGGAAGAGAGGAAGTGGAAGGAGCAAAATGTGATTCGTCCTGGGTGGGGGGAGTGGGGTTATCAGTGGTTAAGTCAAGTTGTTGGGGAAGGGTAGGAGGTTTTGGGTCTGTTTGGATCTGTTTGTCAGTGAATGTTGGAGGGGGTAGGATAAGAGGTAGGATGGAAGGCATGGGGGGGAAAGAAAATGAGGTAGGCTCACTAGGAGTAGGGGGTGATGGGGGAGGGAAAAAGGGAATGGTGGAAGGTATGAAAGAGAATGGTGGGATTGTGGGGACAGGGTTGGGTGGAGAAAGGACCAGGGGGGTTGAAGTGGTTTGGTGAGGGATGGGTGGGTTTGTCAAAGTGTGAACTGTGGATTTAATGGATGTGAGTTCTGTTTGCATCTGGTCCTGGGTGTGTGTAGTGGTGGATAGTTGGGTTTGAATGTCTTGGATGAGGGAGAGGATGAGTGTCAACGTGTCTGGGCTGAGAGGTTGAGTTTGTGTAGAAGATGGCACAAGTTGAAAAAGTAAGGAAGGGGCATGATGGAAAATGGAAGGAGGAGGAGAGTGGGGTTCTGGTGAATGATGTGGTGATGTGATTGGGGAGTCTGGGAGGAGGGTGTAGTGGGTGGGCATGGTGTCAAGAAAACTAGCCATAAAGGCTTGGAATCTTGTGGTTGTATTAAGGTTTAAGTCTATGTCTCAGAATGGGGATGTGGTAGGCATGGCAGGAGTGGTGTCTTCTTCAATGTGAGGTGTGTTAGTGGTTTTCCTTTTCTTATAGGAAATGATTGGAGGGCTGTCAGGTTTATGTGAAGATGATGGGGGCAATAGGGTTGTGTATTGAGGTAGGGTAGGGGATGGTGAGGGGCTGACATGGGAGGTGGTGTCCTCCCTGGTACCAATGACAGGAGAAAGGGGTGTAGGGGAGGAAGGGAGAGATGTTGATGGTTGAATGGGAGGGGATGTTGTCAGGATGGGGGATACTGAAGTAAAAGGTGGGGGGGAAGTGGGGGCTGCTGCAGTAGTGGTGGTAACAGGCTCTGGAATCTCCTCTGTAGTGACAGGGGTGGGCCTTGTAACAGCTGTCTCTTCAGATTGTTTGGGAATGGCCTGAGTCTCAGCTTTCTTCTTCTTCTGTGCTTCCGTCAGACTCCTGCTGATTCCCCATTGCCTCTTGGCAAAAGTAGTAGGGGCAAGGGTGGTAGTCTTCTCAGTTATTGCTATCTTGTACCCCCCCTTTATTAGCAGCTTGGTGATGACTCTGGCATAGGGGAGTGTGTGTGGCTTCTTGTTCTGCCCCAATTTCTCCACCAGGTCCTTCATTGCCTCAAAGATTAATCAGGCTGCATGGAAGCCATGGCCTAGAGAGAACGAGTAGGCAGCATCAACAATAGGAGCTCTCCTCTCCTACTGATGGCTTGAGCAATAGATGTTCTTTCTCAGGACCTGGTCAATAAAAAGTAGTCCAGGCTCCAACTCTCTTCTTCTGATAGAATTCCCTGAGGCCTTTTTAATCCTCTAGTCAAAGCCCTTGCAATTGTATCAATTGAGGCACTCAGGGGGGAGCCATATCTACAACTAGGGTAAAATGAGGCTAGGATGCTTAGTACCTCAGTAATCACCTTGGGGCCCACTAACATTTCAAAATCATCAATCAACACCAGGAGACCTGCTTGTCCATCTTTGTCCTTGGTGATCCTGATGTGCTGATAAAAGAGCTATACTAGCCTATGGTAGGCTAGTACTGGTATTCCTCTCATCAATGGTGTCAGGCCAGCCTTGCTCATAAATTAAATGGTAGGGGCAAAGACAGGCTCCTTCTCGAAGAAGGGTAGGTCAAAAGCTGTCTCAGGCTCCAAGGGGATTGAAGCCATGAGCTCAGAAGGTGTAGAAAACTCAGGGGTTGGCTCCTCCACCTCCTTAACCACTTCCTTCCCTTTTTTCGGTGCCTTTGAAGTCTTGACCTTCTTAGGAGTGGTCTTAACAGGGGCCTTATCCTTACCGCTTTTCTTTTGCGCACTCTTAGGGGCCATTCCAAACTCTACTTTCAAAAATACAAACTGGGGACTAAGATTTGAGTGCTTACCCTAAAATTGTAGGGTCTAGTTCGATCTGACGCACAGTGCACCACGAGATCTCAGAGCAGAGGGCAATTGATGGGGATGGCGTTAGGAGCAAATCTGTAGATTCTTAGTGTGAATGATGGGTTGTAGGATGGAAGCTGGAGGAGAGAGGGAGAAGAGCGCCAGAGGCTAGGGTTTCACTGGATGAAGAAGGAAGAGAGAGTACTGGAAAGGGAGACAAGTGCGGGGTTAAAATACTTGTCACTGAGCTTGGCGAACTTTGGAAATATCTGGTCACGGGATTGGAAATGAAACCTAGCGAAAGTGCTATTCAACTTGGATTGCGTGACAATCTCCCAGGTTGACCTTGGAGCGCACGACAGCATGTGAAGAATTCCATGTGAATTATGCGAGAGGCTCCCAGGCCTCCATTTGGATTGCACGAAAGGCTCTAAGGTTCACTTTGAATATCATGACAGCCTTTGAATCTCGCGGCAGCTAATGAAGTATTCTTTTTGAATTGTGCGAGAGTCTCCCAGGCTTCCTACTGAACCTCGCGACAGCTAGTGAAATGCTCTATTTGGATCGCACGAGAGGTTCCCAAGTTTACTTGAATCTCGCGATAGCTATTGAAGGGTTCTATGTGAACTATGCGAGAGTCTCTCAAGCCTCCTTTTGAACCCATCGACAGCAAAGTAGTAAGCAGAGAGCATGTGCTCTCTGTTCTGCCATTTCCATTTGTGTTGTGGCTGGATCCTAGGCATGATTCTCCACCATAGGTACCGCCAGACACATTAACATCAAACATTAAAGCATAGACAACAAAAATCACCATCCAACATTGTGCATTCAAGCAAAAACCATCAATCCAAGAGTAGTAATCATCAAACCAAGCATAAAGCATTCAAACCAGACAGGTCCAGATTCAGGTGGGGCCACTAAAATTTCCTAGAGAATTTGAATAAAAGAAAGCAAGACAAATCTAACAAAACCAAAGTACATATGATACAATATGAACACACCTGTAGATCAGTTTAATGAAGGATCCCCTTGAAAGTGAATGGTGTCCATGGGTTCAACAGGTTTTTCGAAACAAGGCTTAAGCCTCTGACCATTCACCTTCAAGGTTTTCCCAGACTTGGGATCCTTGATTTCCACAACACTAGATGGGGAAGTACTCATGACAATATAGGGACCTTCCCATCTGGATTTCAATTTGCCAGGAAAAAAGTTAAGTTTGGAGTTAAACAACCAAACCTTGTCACCAGCCGTGAAGCTCTTTCTCAACAGACCCTTGTCAAAGAAAGCTTTGGACCTTTCCTTGTAGATCCGAGCATTGGCATATGCATCCATCCTCAGCTCATCCAGTTCTGACAGCTGCAGCAACATGTGATGACCAGCAGAAGTTAGGCCTAGATTTAAATGTTTGATGGCCCAATAGGCCCTGTGTTTTAAATCTACTGGGAGATGACAGGCATTACCATAAACCAGTCTGAAAGGGGACATACCAATGGGAGTCTTATAGGCAGTCCTATAAGGCCACAGTGCATCATTTAGCTTTTCAGCCCAGTCCTTCCTGTCAGTCCTCACAGTCTTCTCAAGGATGTGCTTGATCTCCCTATTAGAAATCTCAACTTGCCCACTGGTTTGTGGGTGGTAGGGAGTAGCAATCCTATGGTTGACAGAATATTTCTTAAGCAAGCTCTCGAAATTTCTATTATAGAAATGGCTACCCCCATCACTGACAATGGCTCTAGGGGTGCCAAATCTTGAGAAGATATTTTGCTTTATAAACTTGAGGATAACCTGATCATCATTGGTTCTTGTGGCAATTGCTTCTATCCATTTTGAAACATAATCCACTGCCACTAAGATGAAATGATAACCATTAGAAGGAGGAAAGGGGCCCATAAAGTCAATACCCCATACATCAAACAGTTTCACAACAAGGATGGGCTGCAAAGGCATTGAGCTTCTTCTGGATAGCCCTCCTAATTTCTGACATCTCTCATAGGTCCTGCAGTGTGTATTGGCATCTCTGAATAAAGAAGGCCAATAGAACCCACACTGCAAGATTTTGTCAGTTGTTTTTCTTCCACTAAAGTGGCCTCCACAAGCATTTTCAAGGCACATGGCCAAAATACTAGGGACATCACTTTCTGGAATACATTTTCGGGTGATTTGGTCTGCACAATACTTATATAAGAAAGGTTCCTCCCAGAAAAAGAACTTGACCTGTGAGAAAAATAGGTCTTTGTCTATTTTGGTCCAATGGGCAGGAATCTTGCCTATATCAAGATAATTTACAATGTGTGCATACCAAGGAACCAAGGATTGGATGGCAAACAATTGCTCATCCGGGAAAACATCAGTTGCAAGGTCATCAACACATTTCTCCAACACAATTCTGGACAAGTGGTCAGCCACCACATTTTCTACACCCTTTTTGTCTTTAATTTCAATGTCAAACTCTTGCAACAGGAGTATCCATCTAATCAGCCTGGGCTTAGCATCCTTCTTGGACAATAGGTGCTTCAATGCTGAGTGGTCTGTGAAGATTACAGTTTTAGACCCAAGTAGGTAAGGTCTAAATTTGTCCACAGTAAAAGCCATTGTTAGAAGCTCTTTCTTAATTGTTGTGTAATTCAACTGAGCTTCAGCAAGTGATTTGCTGAGATAGGCAATGACCACTGGCAGCTTATCTTTTTTCTGACCCAAAATAGCACCTATTGCCAAGTCGGATGCATCACACATAAACTCAAAGGGGAGTGCATAGTCAGGTGTTTGGAGTACAGGGGCAAAGGTGAGGCAAATCTTCAAAGTTTCAAAAGCCTCAAGACATTTAGCATAAAAGTCAAAGGGCACATCCTGGCAGAGCAGGTGGCACAATGGTTTAGCAATTTTGCTGAAGTCTTTAATGAACTTCCTGTAGAATCCAGCATGTCTAAGGAAAGATCTGATTTGTTTGACTGTTCTTGGAGGAGACAAATTTACAATGAGGTCAACTTTGGCCTTATCTACCTCAATCCCATCTTTAGAGACTACATGGCCCCACATAATACCTTGTGTTACCATGAAGTGGATCTTTTCCCAACTTAAGACCAGATTGGTCTCCTCACATCTTTGCAAGACCAGATGGAGGTGTTGCAGACATTGGCCAAAACTGTCCCCATATACAGAGAAGTCATCCATAAAAATTTCTAAGAATTTGTCAATCATATCTGAGAATATGGCATACATACACCTCTGAAAGGTGGCTGGGGCATTACACAGCCCAAAAGGCATCCTTCTGTAAACAAAGGTACCAAAAGGGTAAGTAAATATAGTTCTCTCATAGGTCTCCTTTCAGACCTATTAGCCATTAACAACACAATGGGGGTGGGTTTTAGCTCCCCCAAACCTAGCTGCTAATACACACTGTATGGCAGCAGGTTAACACTGGCTCCAAGGTCTAGAAGGGCCCTTCCAATTGTGTGTTCTCCAATTATGCAGGGAATAGTGGGTATCCCTGGGTCTTGCAACTTCTCAGGCATTGTCATGTTTAATACAGAATTAACTATATCAGTTGCAAAGACCTTTTTGGACAAATGGCCTCTAGCTTTTCTTTTCTGGGTACAAAGGTCTTTTAGGAATTTGGCATAGGCTGGGACCTGTCGAATTACATCAAGCAGGGGCAAATTGATTTTTACCTGCTTAAAGGTCTCCATCATTTCCTCTATCTGTGCATTCCCCTTATCAAAAGGGGCAGGGCCACCTAAAGCCTGAGGAAATGGCAACTGAGGTACTACTGGTTCCTCAGCTGCAAGCCTATGACTAAACTTTTGTTTTTTTCTTTTTTCATCTTTTATTTCCTACTGAGGCTCAACTACAGCCTCTTTATTTTTCCCTTGTTGCAGGGTAGCAGACAACTCTTGGCTTTGTGCTCTAACAAAGACCTTTCACTTTCACTCGACAGTTCTTTGGGAATGACCTCTCCTTGTTCTTTTCCACTTGGTTATCTACCAGTCTGCCAGACCTTAGGGATGTGATGGCATTAGTACCCTCAAAACTTGACGAGCCTTCTCCAATCGAATATTGGCCCTTAGGGTTAGCCACTGGCTGGCTTGGCAACCTGCCCTCTTCTCTTTTGGCTAAGGCATTGGATATTTGGCCTAGTTTCTCCTCTATTTTCTTTATGCTTTGACTGTGAGAAGTCACAGTCTGAGTCAAGACTCCAAGGCATTGCAGTGACGTCATAACCTTATCCTCGAAAGAAGCATTTTGGGGCTGAGGTGGGGGAACTACCAACTGATTTTGCTGTTGGGGCTGCTGTTGATGCTGGAAATTTGACCTTGGGGCATATCCCTGGTTAAACTGCTGTTGTGGCCTTTGAGGTAAGGCCAACATCTGTTGTGGCTGCATATAATTGTCTTATCTCCACCTCAAATTTGGGTGGTCTCTCCACTGGTAACCAACATTTTGGTGCTGGTATCCAAATGGTTGTTTGTTGTAGCCAACAGATTGTTGCTGGCCAAATGATTGGGCAACAGCAGCTTATTCCATCACATACTCAGGATATTGCCCTGCAGATGGACACTCTTCGACTGTGTGTTATGGATATTGGCATATCAGACATGCCTCAATCACCTATGCAGCCAATCTGGGCTGCACCACAGTTAATAGTTTATCAAACTTATAAGAAAGATTGGCCATCTGCATTCTCAGGTCATTATTTCCACTAACTTCAGACATCTTTCCTTTGGATGTTTCAGCAGGCCCCAACTTAGGAGAAGGCTCTTGAACAGTTCTTGACAAGGACATCTTTTGGAAAGCATTTTCACTGATGACCTCGAACAAGTCCCATGCCTCATCAGTTGTTTTGTGCATGTAAGTTCTACCACATGAGGCATCTACCATGTCTCTACTTTTCTCATCAATGCCATTATAGAAGCTCGGGACAAGCTGCCAGTCAGGGATCTTGTGGTGGGGACATTGTTTGAGCATCTCCTTAAATCTGTCCCATGATTGACTAAATTCCTCAGTTGGGGATTGGACAAAAGCAAGTATTGCTTTCCTCAACTGGCTGGTTTTTGTCTCTGGAAAGAATTTGGTTAAAAATCTTGTCTGGAGGTCTTTCCAAGAAGTGATACTGTTATTTGGGAGAGTAGCTAACCAGGTGCTGGCCATGTCATTTAGGGAGAAAGGAAAGAGCCTTAATCTAGTGGCTTCTAGTCCCAAACCAGCAATGGAGAATGTTGTGCCCAGGGCCATGAATTGGTCAATGTGTTTGTAGGGGTCTTCCTTGTTGAGCCCATGGAAAGAGGGAAGCATTTGGATGATGGAGGTTTTAATCTCATAGTTTCCCTGAACATCTGGGAATTGAATGCTGAATGGGGAATTATAATCATCAAGAGCATTCAATTCCTTCAATATTCTGGGTTGCTCTTCACCCATGACTGCTGTCTCAGTTTCAGTAGGGGGCTCAGCTGTGGTGTGTCTAGGCCTTCTTGGTCTTCTGCCCCTTTCTATCTCAGGGTTAGGAGGCTCTAATGTGGGACTGAGAGATCTCCTTCCTAACATGCACACACACCAACAGTAGGGAAGACTACTTGCAGACACATTGCAATTAAAAAAAATTACAACTATCCTAATCAACTGCTATGAAATTTTCAAAGGAGAAATAGACTGAGTTTTTGAGGGTTAGAGAAGTCCAAATAGAGGTAGCTAGACTCCCAATGCAGTTCTACTTTCCTTCTCTACTACTGTTAAGATCTGCAAGAAAAATTCCAAATATAAATTAGCAGTATCAATTATTCAAAAGTATAACTACCAAAAAATAAAGAATACAAAAATCTAGGGTCTACTAATAGATCAAGATTTCCTAGCAGCGACGGAAAAAACTTGTTAGGATATTTTAAGTGCTTGCTACTAACTTTATTAGAGACTGTGATAAGAATGTGTTGGTGAAAATGAATCAAAAGTGGATTGAAAACTACAGAGTAGCAAGCCTAAAAATTCACTGTCCTGCAAGATACAGGGCCTGTTGTAGCAAGTTTTAATAAGTAAGAGTTTGTCCCATAGGGATAGTTTATCTAAAGCTCCAAGGGAGCTATCTTTAGTAGGCCCTCCAGATTTTAGCTACAGATCTGGCAGTCCTAAATGGAAGGGGATTTAAGGTCACTATCATCTAAATCCTAAGGTAACCTAAAGCCTAAACTACAGAAATGATTGAGAAGAATGATGGAGTGTGAGAAAATAAATATAAAAGGGTGAGAAGTAACCTATTAGGTACATATCTGATGGGTCTTATAACTCTGACTCGGATCTGCTGCAATAGAAATCCTGTCCAATGGCTACATTATCACCAAAGAGGAGAAAGGATCCAACTCATCCATGTGCCATGATCCAATCCCTTATGGCTATAACTTGTCCACTTAAATTGTTATAGACTATCCAATAGGGGAACCACAGTCCAGAGATGGGTCAAAAAAAGTTTATCATTGTAGGCACTACTTCATCCAGGCTACCAGCTCAAGAATCTATAGGAACCTCAACCTCTAAAGTTTTATGTGTGGGGCTAGGCCTGCAATGTGCACTAGCCTGGACACACAGAACCAACAAGAGTTTGAGTATTAGCTTTAGGTCTAGCTGTTCACTGTTTTAGAAAAACAGCAGTGATCCAGTCACAAGCCTACAATCTCTACAGCCAGATCAGATTTGCCATCTAATGGTGGGTCTATACAAATACAGGGGAGTCTGTCTCTACACAATCCCTCACAAGGCTACAAGCACAAGTGCAGAGAAGAAGAATCTGTCTTAGATCTGTGGATTGGCCTTACCCTAGGGCTATAATCTGTCCACTTAAATGGTTACAGACTATCCACAAAGGCTATCCTCCTAACAGAGGTCTAAGACAGAATAAAAACATTGCTGCCACCACCATGTTCACAAGGCTATCAGAACAAGCTCCCATGGGGATTCAGATTTAGTGGATCCTGTGGTTGGGCATAGGTTTGCAATGTGCCCAACCTTGATACACAGGTCACTTGGATCTAAATAAAACCTTAAAAACAATCCTCCATTATTTATGATACAACTTAGAAATGGAGAATCTCAAGGCAGCAGTGTTGCTCTTCTAAATGTGCATGATTTGTTTGTATTTTAAAAACAGACTTACAGATGATGAATTGTACTGAATTTAGAAATTAAAAAGAATAAGAAAATATCAGCACAGAGAGAACTTAATTAGCCTGCAAGATCAGGGCCAATTGTAGCAAGTTTTAAATGTAAGTAAGTAAAAGATCGTCCACAGGGAATTGATTTAAAATGTAAGATAAACCTTCATATCTGAGCTACCAGATCTGACCTCTGATCCTATCTATAAAGCACATAAGATGGGAGGTTGAATTTGTCACATTAACTACATGATAAAAGTAAAAATTAAACTAAATAATCCAGATCCGAGTTGGGGAGATTTGATGTAAATTAATAAGAATGGATAAATAATATCTAACTTTGATTTAGTACTTGGTGCGAAATAAGACTAAACGTATATCAAATGAGATATGATCGGCTACAACACGATGATGTAAGAGAAAGTAATCTAAGTCAAGGATTAGACTTAAGCTTATGGCTATGGTCTGTCCACTTTAATGGACACAGACCATCCAATAGTCTTTAATCTGGACCCTCAATTCAGAACGAGAATATCACTACAAATGTTGTGAAAAAGTTAGGTTACAAACGCTAATTTTCACAGGAGTAATGAATTAAGGGAAATTGCTGGAAAAACAGTAAATCTAAAGGAGTTTAGTGCAATCAGGAGATCACAGGGAACCCTTAACACGAATCCAATTGAGAACATACAGTTCACAGCAACCTTTTCAAATTCACCATTACAATTACAGAGCTCAGCTTAACAGCTCTCAGATTTGTAGTCTTGAACACAATTCTCTCTTGAATTATAGAATTATCTCATAGCTCTCAATTACAAATAAAAGCTAGGCTATTACAGGAGTTTCAGACAAGCTATCTGAAATGAAAATGGGGGAATAGAAATGAAACTCAAAATCTGGATACCCAAATTGGGCAAATGGTTTATCTATTTATAGTTTTCCCCAAGTCTAGCTCAGATGTGTATCAACCAATCAAAATTGGTTGGATCTGTATCCACCAATAGGAGTCGAGCGCAAGGATCCAGATATGTTTTGGCTAATCAGAACTTCTTGATCTGGTTCAGCCAATCAGGTGACAGAAGCATCTATTCTGTTATGTAATTCAAAAATCAGTTAGAGCTTCTAGAAGTTCCCGCCAAGTAATCTCATTTTTGGGTGTTCACATGGGGTGGAATATGCCTTTGGTTCATGCTCAGAATCTTTTGGAATGTCCCTGGGTTTTTAAATGCATTGGGGCGCATGCAGAGATTACTGAATTACCCTTGCAGATGCTGGGAATCTTCAGAATACCATTTCGCACAGTTTGGAGAACTTTTCGCAAAGTTATGTGGCTTCTAAGCTCTTTTCGACAGGTCTAGTGCTGTTCGTAAGGGGTTCTCATCTTTGCAAAAAGTTTAGAAATCCTTTCGAAGAGTTCAGATTCTCTTCAAAAACTAAACCTGGAGCTTTTAGTACTTTTCGAGAACTTTTCGCAAAGTTATGTGGCTTCTGAAGCTCTTTTCGACAGGTCTAGTGCTGTTCGTAAGGGGTTCTCTTCTTTGCGAAAAGTTTAGAAATCCTTTCGAAGAGTTCAGATTCTCTCCAAAAACTAAACCTGGAGCTTTTAGTACTTTTCACAGATTTCAGTTTCTTTTCGAAAAGTTCAGGTTCTTTTCGAAAAGCAATTTGTACTGCCTTCTGCTATTCGAATAGCTTCCAATACTCCTTCCAGGTTGAGATTAGGCCTTTGTCCTCTTTGGTTTATGCATCTTGCCAGCTAGTGAGTTTGCCCCTTCTCTTTCTTCCATTATTTTCACTGGAGTTCTCATCTTTTTGGCACTTTTAGGCTACTTTCAGGGTTAAGCCTGCCTTTATTGTTAGCTGTGAAATAAGCACTTAAAACACTTATTTAGTTCTCTCAATAGTCCATAAAGACCCAGGTTAAGGGGTGGAAAATGATATTTTCCAGTTCTCAACACACCCCCAAACCTAAGCTTTGCTAGTCCCTGAGCAAAGACAACATTAAAAACAGAATGAAAAGGCCACTTTTGTAGGGAACACAGTTGCATTTAGCATATGCAACAAGCCTTTTAAACCCCTAGGTGATCCCTAGTGGAGGAGTGAAGTCTCCTGAGGGTTTTCAGTGAAGGTACCCACAAACTCCTCCAATAAATCAGTTAATATCAATGCAGTTCTGTTAAAGCAGACTTTTATCCAGTCAGGTTATTCACACCTACATCAGTCAAGTTGTAAAAAGATCTTCAAGAAAACATCAGTTTAAAACTAAAATTCTGCTGTAATTCCTTTTACCATTCACTCAGTTTCTATCAAAAAGTTTTTACAGGAAAAATTAATGAAAAGCTTGCCTTCTATTTGAAAAATCATTTTTGATGTTACCCCAAATGATTTGATTTCAAACTCAACTCTCACCAGTGTTTTCACTCATCATGCAAATAAGAGGGTTGTACTATTTCACACAGCGCAAGAGCAGTTACAATCCTCAAATAGGACTGTAAGCATGAGCATAGGCATAGCTTTTCAGTTCTGAATCTACTACTCTTTTCACCATAGATTATACAAATCCTTATCTCCATGTGCCAGCTCAATCCATCATTGATCAGTAAGGACTTTGACTTGGGTGGTACTGTGGCTTATGGGTGAAATTTATCAAGAATAAAGAGGTGGAAAGGAGTTCCAAATTGAGAAGTCAGTCAAGGTCAGGAGGTGGTAGACACACCTTCTTCATTTCAGCACAATTTCATCTTCTTCTTTGAATTTTCAGAGCCAAAGTGGCCATCTTTTTCTCTTTCTTTTTCACATTTCCAATGAAATGACTTTTCCGTTTTTTTTTTTTTTTTTTTTTTTTTTTTTTTTTTTTTTTTTCAGGGACATTGACTGGAATGCCATATTTCTTTTGTTGATACATCATTGCCTTCAATTATTTTTCTTCTTCTTTTACCAAACTGTTACCCAACTCTCCTTTCTTCAGCTTCCTTTCCTTTACCTTCTGAATTCTCAGAGTGAGGGTTAGGCTAAATGAGGTTGATTAGGTTGGTTTATGAGGTTTCAAAGAAATCTTGGATTTATAAAGCTCAACTGGTGTGTATCAAAGGTAGTTTCAAAAGGTGGGGCTTTTTGAAGTTCAAACTGTCAAAAAGGAAGCCTTACATCATGTCTTTAATATCATGATAGCTGTCAAGTTATTTCAATTTGAATGTGTAACTTCTAGTGATAGTAAGCAAGTTAAAACAGTCCCTAGAGCAAAAAAAAATTGTCAATTCATATCTCCAAAGAATACATTTCAGGCCCAAGTTTCACTGGGTGTAGTTTTCTATCAAATTTCCGAAGTATATCATCACTGTTTTCTCTCTTTTTAGGTTTACTAAAACATCAATTTTATTTTGAAAATTTTCTGACATTCACTTCATGATAGTATTGGAATTACACTAAAAATCAATTTTAAAAAGTTTTAACTTCCTCATTTTTCAAAACAACAGGTGTGAAATTACTTTATCTTCAAAAATTATGCTGTGATCATAAGCTGCACTGATTTTATCTAAACTATTGGTAATTCTGCTACACCCCCAAACCTATGATGAGCAGTGTCCTCACTGGTCTGAAGTGCATCATCAAAGAAAAGAAAACAATTAAACAGAAATCATAATGGCAGAGAAGAAGGAAAAGAAATGCACAGTAATTACTTGAGTCAGTATTGGAGTCTGAACTCGATTGATGGTATGCAAAGTAGGGATTGGTAAAATTGATGTAGATTGTTGAGGGTCAATGGGTGAGATGGTTGTGAAGGGGGAAGTAGCCACATGGGTGAAATGAGGGGGGTCAGGTAGAGGTGCAGATTCAAGTCCAATGTTCTCCAAGATAGCTCCCATCAATGATGAATAGGCCTCTGTTGTCAATATCTCAGGTTCAGGGGTATGAGTGATTTCAGGTGTATGATTTGAAGAAGCTGGTGAATCTGGGAAGCTTGGGATAAGGGGAGTTCTAGGAGATTGTTCCACAAACTCTGTGGCCATACTTGGGACATTGGTAGGGGAAACTGGTGGTGTAAGAGTGATTGGTGTGGTTGGTGTAGAGGGAGAGTCTGCAATTGGGATGATGGGTGATGGGATGGAAGTTGGAATAGGTGAAGGAATAGGAGTGAGTGAAGTGGGTAGGATGATGACCCCTTCAACAATGGGTGCAGCTGAAGAGCTGGGCACCTTAAAAGTGACAGTTGGTTCAACACCAGCTTCAAGTGGAATGGGTGCAACGGAAGAGTTGGGCATCTCAGGGTCAGGTATAGGAACTTCTTGGGCAGCTGCAGGGGCTGGTTCAAGTGTAGCAAGTTCTAGGGTAGCTGCAGGAGTTGGTGCAACTTCTTCCCTCATTTTATTTAACATGGTTTGGCTTGTGGTCCAAGCCCTTTTTCCAAATGCATGAGGGGAGATAATCTCGAATGGCTCTTCCTCATCAATGTCGAATTTTGCCCTTAACATGGCTGTGATCAGCCTTCCAAATGGTATGCCAGCTATCTTCTGTTGCTTTTTCATCTTGTAATCGATGTCATACCATGGCTTCAAAAATGAGCATAGGGGCATTAAAGAATTGCCCCTTAGAGAAATGAAAGAGGGCCTCCAAAATTGGCGTTCTTCTTTCCTGGCTGTGCCCGGTGACATAAAAAGATCCCCTCAAAATGGAGTCCATTAGCAAAAATTGAGGTGTTAAGTCTCTCCTCATGATGGACTGTCCACTGCCAACTATGCCTTTGGTTAGATGTGCAGCCATTTCCCTAAAAGAAGCTGTCTCTGGGGCAGCCAAAGAGCCAGTCGGGTCATGTTGAAATGGGATCCCTAAAGCATTTCCAATGTCTTCATAAGTGACAGTTAAATCGCAATCATCAATGAAAATTACAAGAGTAGGGACATCAGCATCCTTCTCAGTCACTTTGACCATATTTTGGTACCACAATCTCACCATTCTTGGATAGATTTTCTCTGGAAGAGGGGTTAGAATATTGCTCAATGAAGCATCCCTGATGTAGTCCAGGGATAGCTTACATTCAGGTTTGTCTAAGAAAAAGGTTTCATCCACGATAAGCTCTGGGATCAGCTTCAGAGCTTCAATGAATGGGTTTGGCAGTACCAAATGTATAGGGAGAGGAGGAAGCTCAGGCTCAGGACTAGGGTCAGCTACTGGGAAGGGTTCCTCATGTCTAACAACCTTCCCCTTCTCAATTCTATCAGCTTTATCCATCTAAAGTTTTCTCTTGGCTGAGGTTTTGGCTTTTCCTTTTGTGGAGTGTTTGCTAACTTTCTTAGCAGAGGACTGTGGGAACATTGCGGCCAATGATTTTTCAGTTTTCCCCATCTTAATGTTTTGTTTGAATCTCACACAATGAATGCTGATATCAAATTGAACTTTGCAAAACACAAACAGAGGCAATGTACAGAAAAAAAATATCGAAATCTAGGGTTTTAGCAGAACTTGTTGATCTCTTGATGAAATCCACTAGAATAAGAAGCAAAAAGTCCCTCTCCTCACGCTTAATCCATCGAACAAATATGAAGAGAATTGGAGCTGAACTCTAAAAGCACACAGGGATCGAAAGAAAATGGATTTTCTGTGAAACAGGATGTTCTGGGAGGGCTTTCGAATATGAAACCCTTGCTTCGAAAGGGTTTAAATATGCTTAAAATGATTTTCACAAAGTATCTTTGAGGTTTTTGAAAAGTTCAAAACAATTCTTTTTTCAAAAGAGAATGGCATCAGTACTTATTCGAAAAGCACATGGCTTCAGAAACAACATTTCGAAAAGCAAATAGCTTCAGAACTAACTATTCGAAAAGCAAATAATTCTTTCTGAGCAATTAGTTACAGGGCCAGATCCTTTTCGAACAGAAAATTGAACTTTTCGAAATGAATTTTTTTTTCTTTGTGAATTCATTTTTCACATATTATAAACTTCTCAAATTGAGTGTAAACATGACTAAAAACAGAGAGAAAGAAACTATGCAAAAATTACAAAACAACATGAGTAAAATACATATGATAAAGTTGTTTAACATCAGATTTGTGGAGGCTCTTGATGGTAGATGGTCAGCACAGGCTCCAGGGTATTTTCAATGCATGGTTTGAGCCTCTGACCATTTACTTTCAAGGTTCTCCTATCACTTGGGTCCAAAATTTCAATAGCCCCAGAAGGAGATGCATGAATGACAGTATATGGCCCTTCCCATCTGGATCATAGCTTTTCAGGAAAAAACTTAAGTTTTGAGTTAAATAGTCATACCTTAGAGCCAGCTATGAACTCTCTTCTCAGCAGATTTTTATCATAGAAAGCTTTTACCTTTTCTTTGTAAGATCTTGCATTGGTGTATGCATCCATTCTCAGCTCCTCCAACTCAGCAAGCTGCAATTTCCTGTGATTACCAGCAGTAGTAAGATCCATGTTCAAGGTTTTAATAGCCCAAAAGGCCTTATATTCTAACTCCACTGGTAAATGGCATGCTTTTCCATAGACCAATCTGAATGGAGACATGCCAATTGGGGTTTTATAGGCTGTCCTATAGGCCCATAATGCATCATTCTGTTTAAAAGACCAATCCTTTCTGTCCTTCTTCACAGTCTTTTCCAGAATATGTTTGATTTCTCTATTGAAAATCTCTACTTGTCCACTGGTCTGTGGATGATATGGAGTAGCTACTCTATGAGTCACAGAGTACTTTTTCAATAAAGCTTCAAAATACTTATTACAAAAATGGCTTCCCCCATCACTGATAAAAGCTCTGGGGGAACCAAACTTGGAAACAATATTGTCTTTTAAAAATTTCAGGACAACTCTATGATCATTGGTTTTAGTAGCTGTGGCTTCAACCCATTTTGATACATAATCCATAGCTACTAAGATTAAATTATAACCATTTGAAGGAGGAAAGGGATCCATAAAATCTATCCCCCAAATATCAAACAATTCAACTACCAAAATGGGCTGTAAAGGCATTGAGTTTCTCTTGGAAATGCTGCCCAATTTTTGGCAGTTCTGACAAGACTTACAAAGGCAGCGGCATCTTTGAAAAGTGTAGGCCAATAAAATCCACATTGCAAAATCTTTGCAGCAGTCTTGTTTCCACTAAAATGGCCTCCACAGGCCTGTTCATGGCACATGGAAAGTATGCTATAAAACTCTTTTTCAGGGACACATCTTCTAATTATTTGGTCTGCACAAATATTGAACAGATAAGGATCCTCCCAAATAAAATGTTTAACCTTTGAGAAGAAAAGATCTTTATCCATTTTATTCCAGTGTTAAGGAGTTCTTCCAGTAGCCAAAAAGTTGACTATATTTGCAAACCAAGGGGTGTGTGTACAGATAGCAAAAAGTTGCTCATCAGGGAAAGATTCATTGATAGGCAGCCTATCAATCTCAGTAGTTAGAATTCTCGACAGGTGGTCAGCCACCACATTTTCCACACCCTTTTTATCTTTAATCTGTAAATCAAACTCCTGTAATAGGAGGATCCACCTGATTAATCTTGGTTTGGTATCCTTCTTAGACAGAAGGTATTTCAAGGCTGAGTGGTCAGTGAACACCACAATTTGTGAACCCAAAACATATGACCTGAATTTTTCCAAAGCAAAAACAATTGCCAGCAGCTCCTTCTCAGTTGTTGTGTAATTGAGCTATGCATCAATCATTGATCTACTGGCATAAGCTATGACATGAGACAGCTTATCCTTTCTCTGTCCAAGAACAGCTCCCAAAGCATAATCTGATGCATCACACATCAGCTCAAAAGGCAGTGAATAATCTGGAGACTGTAGTATTAGGGCTGAAATCCAATAATTTTTTAAGAATTCAAATGCTTTCAGGCATTCATTATTGAAAATAAAAGGAACATCTAGGCACAATAAATGGCAAAGAGGCTTGGATATTTTACTGAAGTCCTTAATGAACCTTCAGAAATCCAAAGATGCCCCGAAAACTTCGATTTGTTTAATGCTTTTGGGAGGAGGCAAATGTGCAATTAAATCAATTTTTGCTCTGTCCACCTCAATGCGTTTGTGGGAGACAACATGACCAAGGACAATGCCTTGAGTGACCATGAAATGGCTCTTCTCCCAGCTCAAAACTAGATTGGTTTCTTCACATCTCTGTAACACCAGGCTGAGATGATGTAAACATTGGGCAAAACTGTCTCCATATATTGAAAAATCATCCATAAAAATCTCCATAAATTGGTCAATCATATCAGAGAAAATGGAGTACATGCATCTTTGAAAGGTAGCAGGGGCATTACAAAGACCAAAAGGCATCCTCCTATAGGCAAACGTGCCAAAGGGGCAAGTGAATGTAGTCTTTTCCTGATCTTGTGGATACACAGGAATCTGGTTGTAACCAAAGTAACCATCAAGAAAACAATAATAAGCTTATCCTGCTAGCTTATCTAAAATTTGATCAATGAATGGAAGAGGGAAATGGTCTTTTCTGGTCATTGTATTGAGCTTTCTGTAATCAATACAGACTCGCCAACCAGTGATTTGTCTGGTTGAAATGAGCTTACCAGAATCTGAGGTTACCACAGTAATTCCTGATTTCTTAGGTACCACCTGTGTAGGTGCCACCCAAGCTGAATCTGAGATGGGGTAAATGACCCCTGCATCCAACAACTTAACAACCTCTTTCATGACCACTTCTTGCATATGAGGATTCAACCTTCTTTGCATTTCTCTAGAAGGCTTTGCATCTTCTTCCAAATGAATTTTATGCATGCAAACAGCTGGACTGATTCCTCTTAAATCAACAATAGTCCAGCCAATTGCCCTCTTATGCTATTTCAATACAATCAACAGCTCTTCCTCCTGCTCCTCAGTGAGGGAGGAAGAAATAATCAAAGGTAATGTTTTATGGTCTCCTAAAAACACATATTTCAAATTTTCTGGCAATTGTTTCAGCTCTACATCAGGTGGGCTGAGTAAAGATGGTAACAAAGGTACCTTGGCTGTTTGTGGAAGAGAAAGAATAGCAGGTTTCCATGAAGAAAACCTTGCTATTTTTTCCTGAGTTTCCTGCACAGCTCTGACCTCCTCAGTCTTTGAGGCACCAGCTGTCTCTTCCACAGCATTTCTCCAAATATTTTTAAAATCTGTGGTTAAATCTTCATACTACAAAAACTGTGGTAAAGTCTCTTCTACCAGTTCATCCAATAGATCAACAAGAAAACACTCCTCAGAACTGAATTGAGGCTGTGTGACTGCATTATAAACATTTAACTTCACCTTCATATTTCCAAAAGAGACTTCCATAATATCAGACCTGCACTGAATGCAAGCATTGGCTGTAGCCAGGAATGGTCTCCCCAAAATGACAGGGATGGAAGTTTTGCTTTCTATAGGTTCCATGTCCAATACCAGAAAATCAGCAGGGTAGAAAAACTTATCTACTCCTACCAACACATCCTCAATCATCCCAACTGGCTTTCTTTCAGATCTGTCTGCTAGTTGTAACACCACATGAGTGGGTTTTAACTCTCCCAAACCTAGTTTCTCATATACAGAATATGGAAGCAGGTTGACACTAGCACCCAAATCTAATAAAGCCTTTTCAATGGTATGTTCTCCAATAACGCAAGGGATTGTGGGGATTCCAGGATCTTGAAATTTAGGAGGTGTGGTAATGGATAAAACCTGATTAACTCTTTCCACAGCAAAGACCTTCTTGGATAACTGCATCCTAGATTGTCTTTTGTGAGTGCAAATATCTTTCAAAAATTTTGCATATGCTGGGATCTGTTTGATTGCTTCAAGCAAAGGTAGATTTATCTTGACTTGCTTGAAAGTCTCCATCATTTCATCTATTTTTGTGTTCCCTTTATCAAAAGGGGATGCAGATTTCATGGCATGGGGAAATGGCAAATGAGGAACTAGTCCTTCATTTACAGCTTTAGAAACATCATTAAAATATTTTTGATTTTTTTGTTTTTCATTTTTTTGATTTTTCTAAGGTACATCAGCGCCCCCAATGCTAACATCATGCTGCTCCTGCTGCATATCTCTAGCAGTTTCCTCAATTTTTTCTTCTTCCTTTTCAGTACCCACATTGTTATTTACAACTCTTCCACTTCTCAAAGTAGTGATAGCTTTTACTTCTTCATGTGAAACAGAAGCCTCTCCAACCATGAACTGTCCTTTAGGATTGTTCCAAGGTTGGCTGGGTAACCTGCCTTCCTCTCTTTTGGCCAAAGTATTTGAAAGTTGACCCAATGTTTCTTCAATCTTCTTTATGCTCTGACTGTGAAAGTTTAAAGTCTGAGTTAAAGACCCTAAATTCTGGAGTGAATTTAGAACTTGATCTTCAAAAGAAGGGGATCTAGAAGGGGTTTGAACTGGATCAGATTGCTGTACAGGTTGTTGTGGAATGGGCTGCTGAAAATTTGGCTTGGTATAAAAATTCTGCTGATAAGGCTGACCATTTTTGAAAGGTCATTGGTTCTTTGGTTGCTGCTGCTGTTGTGATTGATAATTGCCCTGGCTCCACCTTAAATTGGGGTGCCCTCTCCATGCATATTCATTTGACTGCATCTGTCCAAATGATTGGGCAGCATGAGCTTGCTCCACCACTAAATCTGGTAACTGTGGTGCAGCTGGACATTGATCAAGTGAATGAGTAGGGGATTGGCATATCAGACATGCCTCCTCTATTCTTGCAACCATTGGATTTTTAAGTGAATCCATCAATCTATCAACCTTAGTGGTCAAATTATCCATTTTCCTTTCCAATTCATTCACCTCATAAATCTTTCCCTTGGTAGTTTGCTGATTGTTCAACTGAGCAGGAATCTCAATGTCTCTCGACAAAGATTCCTGTTGAGTTGAATTTTCACCAATCACTTCAAATAGATCCCAGACCTCCTCAACTATTTTTTGCAAATAGGTGCCTCCACAAGAAGCATCTACCATATTCTTGCCCTTTTGATCAATTCCCTGATAGAAACTTTGAACAAGCTGCCATCTGGGAATTTGATGATGAGGACATTTCCTTAAAAGTTCTTTAAACCTTTCCCATGCTTCATGAAAAGTTTCAGTTGATTGTTGTGAGAAGGAAACAATATTTTGTCTCAACTGGCTAGTCTTAGACATAGGAAAGTATTTGGCTAAAAACTGGCATTGCAAATCATTCCAGGAAGTGATGCTATTTGGTGGCAACATGGACAGCCATGCTCTAGCTTTGTCCTTTAATGAAAAAGGAAAGAGCCTAAGCTTGGTTGCCTCTGGACCCAAATCGACTATGTTGAATGTTGTACAAAGGGACAAAAATTCATCCACATGCTTGTATGGATCTTCCTTACTCAAACCATGAAAGGAAGGAAGCATCTGGATAGTTGATGATTTGATCTCATAATTTCCTTCAACAGTAGGAAATTGAATGCAAAATGGAGAATTATATGTACCAGGTGCAAAGTAATCCCTTAAAAGTCTAGGTTCTTCACGCATAGTAGCAGTTTCAGCAAAATTCTGTGATGTTTGTCTAGTTCTTAATATCTTTTCAACTTCTAAATTCAGAGGAACAATCACAGGATTGAGAGTCCTCCTACGAAACATACAACACAGAATTAGAGAATCAACTTATGCACAGCAAACCTTCAGTATTCCTTTCAAAGTAGATTCCACGCTCACAATGTATAGGATAACTGCACAGATTTAAATAATAGAACAGTTAGCACTGATGTAAAAAAAAAAAAACTTAGGTCTACCAATTTCAAAATAAAATCCCCGGCAACGGCGCCAAAAACTTGCTGCTGTTCTAAATGTGCATGATTTATTTATGTTTTGAAAACAGACTTACAGATGATGAATTGTACTGAATTTGAAAAATTAAAAAGAATAAGAAAATATCAGCGTAGAGAGAACTTAATTAGCCTGCAAGATCAGGCCAATTGTAGCAAGTTTTAAATGTAAGTGAGTAAAAGATCGTCCACAGGGAATTGATTTAAAATATAAGATAAACCTTCAGATCTGACCTCTGATCCTATCTATAAAGCACAGAGGTTGAATTTGTCACATTAACTACATGATAAAATTAAAAATTAAACTAAATAATCCAGTTCTGAGTTGGGGAGATTTGATGTAAATTAATAAGAATGGAGAAATAATATCTAACTTTGATTTAGTACTTGGTGCAAAATGAGACTAAATGTAGATCAAATGAGATATGATCCAATCTTCATCTGGCTACAAGCACAGATGTAAGAGAAAGTAATCTAAGTCAAGGATTAGAGTTAAGCTTATGGCTATGGTCTGTCCACTTTAATGGACACAGACCATCCAATAGTCTTTAATCTGGACCCTCAATTCAGAACGAGAATATCACTACAAATGCTGTGAAAAAGTTAGGTTACAAACGCTAATTTTCACAGGAGTAAAGAATTAAGGGAAATTGCTGGAAAAACAGTAAATCTAAAGGAGTCTAGTGCAATCAGGAGATCACAGGGAACCCTTAACACGAATCCAATTGAGAACATATGGTTCACAGCAACCTTTTCAAATTCACCATTACAATTCTGAGGAGCTCGACAACGGCTCTCGGTTGTAGTCTTGAACACAATTCTCTCTTGAATTACAGAATTATCTCATAGCTCTCAATTACAAATAAAAGCTACGCTATTATAGGAGTTTTAGACAAGCTATCTGAAATGAAAATGGGGGAATAGAAATGAAACTCAAAATCTAGATACCCAAATTGGGCAAATGGTTTATCTATTTATAGTTTTCCCCAAGTCTAGCTCAGATGTGTATCAAGCAATCAAAATTGGTTGGATCTGTATCCACCAATAGGAGTCTAGCGCAAGGATCCAGATCTATTTTGGCCAATCAGAACTACTTGATTTGGTTCAGCCAATCAGGTGACAGAAGCATCAATTATGTTATGTAATTCAAAAATCAGTTAGAGCTTCTAGAAGTTCCCGCCAAGTAATCTCATTTTCGGGTGTTCACATGGGGTGGAATATGCCTTTGATTCGTGCTCAGAATCTTCTAAAATTTCCCTGGGTTTTTAAATGGATTGGGGCATGTGCAGAGATTACTAAATTACCCTTGCAGATGCTAGGAATCTTCAGAATACCATTACGCACAGTTTGGAGATCTTTTCGCAAAGTTCTGTGGCTTCTGAAGCTCTTTTCGTACAGGTCTGGTGTTGTTCGTAAGGGGTTCTCTTCTTTTCGAAAAGTTCAGAAATCCTTTCGAAGAGTTCAAATTCTCTTCAAAAACTAAACCTGGAGCTTTTAGTACTTTTCGCAGATTTCAGGTTCTTTTCGAAAAGTTCAGGTTCTTTTCGAAAAGTAATTTGTATTGCCTTCTGCTATTCGAATAGCTTCCAATACTCCTTCTAGGTTGAGATTAGGCCTTTGTCCTCTTTGGTTTATGCATCTTGCTAGCCAGTGAGTTTGTCCCTTCTCTTTCTTCCCTTAGTTTCACCGGAGTTCTCATCTTTTTGGCACTTTTAGGCTGCTTTCACGGTTAAGCCTGCCTTTATTATTAACTGTGAAATAAGCACTTAAAACACTTATTTAGTTCTCTCAAAGGTCCATCAAGACCAGGTTAAGGGGTGGAAAATGGTATTTTCCAGTTCTCAACAAGCAGCCTTGTACAAAATAACTCACAAAACACCAATCCCATACATGCATAAAATCCTATTATAAAACTCCATTAAAACTATTCCAAATAGACATACAAAGGCATAGCCAGCAAGTGCTAGACTATGGAGAGAAGAAAAAGGGAAAAAGAAACTGCCTGAACCCTAACCTTAGGCTACTGTAATTCTACAGTTGGTCTAAGGAGTACAGAAGACCCCTAAACCTAAACTAGGCTTAGGCTTATATAGCTGTAAGCTGTGTGTGCATTAGGGTAAGGAAAACCCTAATTTTATCAATGCAATCGTGGCCCATTTCTGTTCCTTGGATGCCTCGGGGCGTGTGCACGAAGATTGGAGCATTAGAGTGCGTGCCCTAGTTTCTAAAAGTTCCCAAATTGCCCCTACAGAAGTGGGGAGAAGTTAAGAACCTGAGCCTCGCTAGGTAGCAACGATTTTCAGGTCTCGTTGCGTGATAGAATTGGCGTTGCGGGGTTGAATTGACTTGAAGCTCTTGCAATCGCGGGATTGATACTTTGGTCATCACGGGAATGCTTTGGTCATCGCGAGATTGAGCTTTCTATTTGAATGGTGCGGGAATTATGTGCGTAATTCGTTCCTTGGTGAATCTCGTGGAGATCCTCGCAAAGAAACAATGAGCATGGGCTTCTGGATCACGTGAGCAGTTCCCTGAAGGTCTGTATCCCACGGCCACTATGCGACAGCTGTGCGTAGGAATGCCTGGAGCTCTCTCTCCTCAGTGAATCGTCCGAAGATTAAAGGCGCCTTTCTTAAGCTGTGAGAGACTGCGCGAGAGCTTATGACTGAGCCTCGCGAGAACTGTGTGAAGTCTACTTTCTGGGCTCTTTTATCATTCATCTGCGGGAGAGCAGCGCGAGCAGTCAGCGTGCTGCCTTCAGAAACCCGCGACAGTTGCATGAAGTATTCTCTCTGATTTAATTTAAACCTTGTAACATCTGCGCGAGGCTCATTTCTTAGCTTGTTGCTGCTTTGTTGTGCCTAGGTTGCAGCCAATTCTCTGTCTTGGTCCAACCTCCTTTCTTCTAAGGAACTTCTGGGGCAACAGTAGGCTTCTTGGAATGGTTAGGGCCTTATCTGTAGCTGCTGCTTATTACCTATAAAATTGGCTTAACAGTCATTTATTAAATGACTAAGGGTCTAACAGAGATTAAGTTAAGGGGTGAAAAGTGGTACTTTTCAGGTCTTAACACCCCTTACCTTACCCTACTCTATGTCATGAGAGACAACCCCTTCTATGGCAGCCCTCTGCACTCACTTGAAGGTTTCGTATGAGAAAAGGATTGCCCTACTAGAATTGGAGTAGAGGATCCAATTGCATGATATCTCAGAAGGATGGATAGAAATTCTCACTCGTTATCACTCAACCACACTACTTGCTAAAGCGCAAACTCACATTACTGAGTTTGAAAAGAAGAATGCTGAAAATTTCAAGCCAGCTTCAAGGAAGTTCTTAAGGCCACTCAGGAACTTGCTGAAACAAATGAACTCTATGCTAAAAAGAAAATTGAGGTACTGGAGAGGAAGATTGCTGTGATGCTTTCCCAGCCGTATCAACTAGCTCCTCTGTCTTCGATTCCTCCAGACAATCCCCCCTCCACCCAACCTCCTCCATCCTCTTCTACCACTCAGCCTACTGCTCCACCACCTGCCGATGCCCCCACACAAGCTATCCCTTCCCCACCTGTACTTGCTCCCCCTCCTCCATCCCAATTTCCTCCTCTTGCCTAACCTTCTCCCCCTAAAACCAAGAGGACTCCCACAGATCGAAAGATCTCTGCCACCAGACCATCCTCTGCTTCCACTCACAAAAAAGGGAAGCAGCCTGCTAGCCACTCTGAAGAGGTAGCCTCTACAAAACCCCCTCCAGTCGCCCCCTCCACTTTGCTTTATAAGAAAGAGAGACACAAAGTTGCTGCGGCCCTAGGACTTGATGTTTCTGCCCTCTTCCCATCAGATTTTTATTCAGATGACTGGTCCCTTCCACTTGCTGCTTCCACTAAAAAGAATAAGCAACCTGCTACCCAGTTTGAGGAGGCACCCAAGAAGCCCACCAAAATGCCTCAACCAACCCCCAAAACTCCTTTATCAAAGGCTCAGTTGAAAAATATTCAAGATTTATATGATTGGCTTGATGATGTATGAAAATAACTGTAGTTTAGTTTTTCTTCTATGCCTTTTATACTTACCTTTGCTGCTTATATAGAAATTTCTTCTTGGTACTGTCTTTCTCTTGTCTTATTTTCTTTTCTATTTTTACTATGCTATACTCCACTGCTATAAACAGTGAGGACACTGTTTAATTTAGGTTTGGGGGTGTGGAATGTATGCTTATAAATTAGTTAATTTTAGTGCAGCTAGGTGTAAAAAGGAACTCGGGGAAATAAAGTGAACCCTCACCTAATTAAAGAAATTTTTTCCCTTTTAGAATTGAAATAAACTACAGTTTTGACATTGTTCATAAAGTGAATGTCAACAAATTTTGAAAAAAAAAAAAATTGATGTTTAGTGAACCTAAAAGAGAGAAAACTGTGAGGATACCCCTCAGAAAATTTGATGGAAAATTTTTTTCATTGAAGAGTGCTATGGCAAAAAAATTTCTGCTCTGAGGACTGAATGGACCTAATCTTGACCACGAGGAGTTAGGCACATCCAAGTTGAAACAACTTGACAGTATTCATGACATGGAGGACATGAAGTAAGGCCATCCCTTGGACAGTTTGAGCTTAAAATCTCACACCTTTGAATTGCCCTTGATACACACCATTTGAGCCTTAAAAATCCTAAATTTTATTTGCTAAAAAACCAGGAAATTTTGAACCCAAAATCCCTTGGCCTATTTCAGTTCACCCTTCATTTGAGAAATCAGGAAAAAGAAGGAGAAGTGTGGGTAGAGGAGCAAGATTTGACTTTTGGTTGAAAGAGAAGGAAGCTCATTTGGTGGCCATCATGGCATTCCTGCCTAAAAACAAAAAAACAAAACAAAAAAAAAAAATAGAGCAAAAGGATGAGAAAGAGAAGTCACTTCATTTGAAAATCTACAAGAAGATAAGAAGCTGATGAAGCTGATCACTTCCAGTCTGAAAAGAAAGTGAAGGGGTGTTGAAATGAAGAAGGTTGAGCTGCAGACCACCTCCTTACCTTTATTGATTTCTCAATTTGAATCCCTTTTACCCTTTCATTCTTTTGCAAATCTCTGCCGTAAGCCACATGACAACCCAATAAAAAGACCTTACTGATCTGAAATGGATTGAGCCGTCATGTGGAGATAAGGATCTATTTAATCTATGGTGTAAGGAGCTGGAGAAGTCAGAAATCGGAGCAAGGCCTATGCTCATGCTTGCAATCCTATTTGAGGGTTGTAACTGTTCTTGAGCTGAGTGATATGATGCACCCCTCTTCCTTGTGTTAATGAGTGAACAGCCCTGGTGAGAATTGGGCCTGCAATCCAATTTGACAGGGGAGTATCAGCACAAAAAGCTTAAATGAATGGTGAGCTCTGCATCAAAATTTTGAAAGAAAGGCCTTGACACAAACTGAGTGATGATAAAGAAATTACAACAGACTTTCATGATCCAAAGGGATGCTCTCCCTGTTGAAATTCCTCTAAAGGTGCATGGTGTGAATCCATTTTATCTACTCAAACTCTGCTTTAACCGGTTGCACTATGATTAACTAAATTTAATTGGACAAGTTTGTGGGTACCTTCACTGAAAACCCTCAAGAGACTTCACTCCTCCACTAGAGATCACCTAGGGGTTTAAAAGGCTTGGTGCATATGCTAAATGCATCCGTGCTCCCTACGAAAGTGGCATTCTTAATTCTTTTTAATTCTCCTTTGCTCAGGAACTAGCAAAGCTTTGGTTTGGAGGTGTGTTAAGTGGTGAAAAATGCCACTTTTCACCCTTTAACCTGACCATTGATAGACCTGTGAGCACACTAATAAGCCTCTGTCGAGTGTATTTTGTAGATAACAATAAAAGATGATACTAATGCAGAAAACCACTCAAGAATGCCCACAAAAGGGGCCATCTTTCAGCATAGGATAGACCCAACAATGGCCCACCAGAGGGTAACACATCACTGGACCCTTAGAGTGCTTGGCTGCAGCAGAACAAGGCGAAGAAAGTGAAGACAAGCCAAAAACATCCTATTGAGGAGGACATCTGAAGATTTTGATAGGAGCTAAGAGTTGAATTAGAGGAATTTGTGCAGATTAGCGAGGTTTCGATAGGATCAGAAGGATTGTGAAATTCGATAGGATCCAAGAACCTATCGAACAGTTAAGAGAAAGAGAAATTTCATCCTGACGAAAGCTACCTGAGGAGAAAAGGTAACCTATCGAAGGGTTCCTGAACCTATCGAAAGGTCTCCAGAACCTATCAGAAAACCGCCTGAACCTAATGAAATGGAGGTGCTGGAACAGTACCTATTGAAGGATGTTTAAGCCTTTCGATAGGAGTGAGAGCCATCCTATCGAAGTGATGGGATACAAAGCTACAACTTGATGAAACGGTCTCCCAACCTATTGAACTACCCCTCCAACCTGTCGAATGCTCCAGATAAAGTGCAGTGAAGCTGAAGCCTTAAAGCTCATCCTGTCGAAACCTGTCGAAGGGATTGGAGAACCTGGTGAAAGGACTGAAAAGCTTTACTAGAACATGTCGGAAGCTTCCCCAACCTGTTGAAATCATGTGCAGAACTTCTCAGAAACTCAGCTATGCACACGCTGTGACTTGGTGACCTGCTGCATGCAACTAGAGGCACTTGGTGACCGGCACGACGATTTCAGAAGATGCCCTAGGAAACCCTAACTGACCCACATGCTCTAACAGAATCCTAACAAACTCTGAGGACCTTCTAGAAGGGATTTTTGGCGAGAAAAACATAGGAGAAAGCTATATATTGAGACCCCCAATTTCAATTGGGGGGGATCGAGATCTGAGCCAAATTCTAAAGATTAGAAATTGTAGAGAAATTTTACTTTCCCTCTTTTAGCCAAACAATGGTTGGCTAATTCCCTTAGAGTAGCTAGGAGAGAGGTTAGATCTGTAATTGGGTAAGGTTAAGAGTGCTATTGTGGATTCATTGATGCACAGACTATAGATCTGAGAGCATTTCCATTGTAGAGTGAGTTTGATTGCAATGTAAATGTTGCTTTTAACGCTGTAATTAGATCTAAAGTTCCTTTGGTTTCATTTGGTGCTCGATCGGATTTGTGTAGAGGAGTCTATAGATCAGCTCACCCACTTAACTTGTAGACCTCTTGGATACCATCTGATCTCCCTAGATCTGATACTCCTGTAATTCCCTGGGTCTGTGACCTTAGAATTGTAGCATCTGTAGTAGTTTTAATTATTTTGATTGATGCTTTTGCTTTGGAGGAGATCCCCAGGATGATCTATGACCATTAAAGTGGACAGATCATAACCTTAAGATTAGTCCAAGCACAGGCTCCAATTGGATTCGTCTGCTGTAAATCCATGGATCAGATAAAGTCTATAGGATGGTCTGTGACCATTCAAGTGGACAGATCATAGGCTTAAGTCCAGTGAGATCCTGTGATTTGGAGTGGAGTCTTCTATCCTGCAGCTGCGCTTATAGCCAGCTGAGGGAATTGTGTGCCTTGAACCTCTGCAGCATGATTAATTTAACTTGATTTCAGTGAGACCAATTTCCAAGCTACTCTTCTCCATTTTCTACTTTTTACTCCTTTCCCCTATGAGATCTAGATTCCCAAACTCGATCCAAGTTAGTTTTTGTTTAATTTTTGCTTAACTTAAGTGACAATCCCTTTTAAACCTCTCCCATGTCTTTTAGCTAACTTAGCAGTAGTTAGAGTGCCAGATCTCTTACAAATCTGGAGATTTATCACATTTTTAAACTAACCTCCCCGTGGACATTCCCTTACCATCTTTTTAAAACTTGCTACAACGGGCCCTGATTACTTGCAGGTCTATGTGAGTGTATTCTGCCTAGTTTTATTAGTGATTTTAGACCCTCTTTGGAGGGAAGGCGAACATCACAACACTCGCCGATAGAAGAAAGACTTCTCCAACGTCCCATTGCACCTGTCAACTACCAAGTCCCATAGCGAACATCTCATCAGGAGACCCGGACACCTCGTCATTCTGGCAGCCATCAACCCCACTACAACAATCACCAGAGGGGAGGAATAAACCCTTTGATGTCCCATCGCATGACCCTGCACAATAGATAGAATGAAGGAGGGGAACCACAAATGTACCATCGCAAATCGCACCCCTCCAAAATGTCCCATCACAACACTCCTATCGAAATACAGAGTAGCACCGAAAGTCACCTTAACAATGCATACACACCAACGAGAAGGCTCTTGATTCATGTGAAAAAATTCACAAGAAAGCTCAGCAGCCTGAAGGCGGCATAGCCCATTGATAAGAACGATGTGGGTGGTTGTGTGATTTCTCATGCTTCCACAAAGAGCTCAAGTCCCCTCAATGACTTCACTACTAGACACTCTCGTCCCATCACATAACTTTGCACATCACATAAAAGAAGTAGCTTTGACTAGAAGGAGAGGCCGCTCGTAGTCCCATCGTGACACAACCATGGGAGCAACAGCCAACCAGTCTCACCGCAAGTTAAAGCCTCCCGTCAGCAACAAGTCAGGTAAGTAAAATACTTCTTCGCCTACTCGATATTCTTTTAAAATATAGTTAAATAATATTAAGTCAAGTATTTTCAAAACCCATCTCTCTTGACTCATGAATCACTGTAGTCCTCCCATAAGAGATAATCATTAGTATTCGTCGAGAAGGTCAGACAGAGCATTCGACATACCAAGTGTCACCTTGACAACCGTGCGAACAGTAGAGTCCACAAATACTGCCCCGGTGGATCTGCTAAGCGACGTCTCGGAAGCCACATTTTCTACAGATTTATCGTCAAATTGATCTTAAGTTAAAATCCCCAAACTTCCAAAATATACATATATATATACTTTCAAAAACAAAACAAAACACAAAAAAATAATAATAAATAAACTCTTCTATCAATCACAAAAAAAATAAAAATAAAAAATAGACTCTTCCATCTATCAAAATTCACTTCTCATCATTCCAATCTGTTCTTTCCCCTAGAAAAATGAACACTGAGTAGAATTGACTCTGAGAAATCACAAATGTCCACTAGAAAGGGGACGCCTGATGCGCCATTGGTGTGAGCAATGATGTGCCGTGTCTTACATGACTTGCGAAAGCCTTCACCATTATATAATATTACGTCTTATTATCAGGTCACTTGACCTTATCTATGGACATTCATATGATGCCCCCCAGTACTTTGACTGCATCATTTTTCCGTTGTTTGACTGTCCCTTACAGTAAGTCGTGCCATGCGACAGGATGCTCCTTGCACCCGCCGATGAGGATATGATGATTCTCCTACCGTTTGACTGCCCCTTATAGCAAATCATGACACACGACGGGATGCCCCTTGCACCCACATATTAGGATACGCCACCCTCCCCCATTGACTACTACTTATAGCAGGTCGCGATATGCAATGGGATGCCCCTTGGATCCACGGCATGGAATACGCCTTTCGACAGCTACCACTAGGCCCTCGAATGCTCCATTTAGTCTTTCACTGATAGATAAGACAGCCAAACATTTCATGTCAGCATCCCTAGTCCACATTTGTGATTTCCCAAGAGGAACGAGAAGGCACCTCGGAAGAGCGATGTCTACTTCTTCAACACATTCTTACTTCACAAGAATGTGCCGAAGAGGGGCATCTATAGACACCCTAATTTTGCCCTCTTGGAGTATACAAACCTGTTCGGTCAACCTTTGGCCTTGCCTTAATAAAGGGACCATATACTAAAATAAAAGTATATGGCTGAATATAGGCTCAAACAATAGTTATGTGGCTCAGACCCCACAACCCTGATACGGGGACTATATACTGAAATAATAGTATATAGTCGAAGCACAAGCCAAAACAATAGCCCTACGGTTCAGACCCGACCTAGACCGGGGAGAATCCTGAATTATGTGCGCTGCATAGCACGCGTAATTCGATTGAGCGCTACCTAGCTGGCGCGTAATTGGTCCAACTCGGACCAGGCTGCCCTTCCCGTGGACCGCCATAAGAGATGATTTAGCCCCTAGGATAGGGCAGATAATCGATTACGCGCCCCACCACCCACGCATAATTGGCCCAATTTGGACCTGTCCTCTAATTCTCTAAACCACCTAAACTCCCCTATTAAGCGCCCTACACAGAGCGCTTAATCGAATTGCACCCACCAAGCAGGGCACACAATTAGTTCTATTAGAATAGAACTAGGACACTTAGCTGAGACAGTTAGCCGGTCACTCACTGAGTCCATGATCGACTCACAGTGTATTAAGTGCCTAGAACAAGGTGCGCAATTCAATTAAGAGATCCAAACTGGACGCGTAATTGAATTCCACCAACCAATTAAGTGCACACCTCAGGGCGTGTAATTGCTAAAATACCTATAAATAGACTCCCTTACTTGAATACAGAACACACACAATTGAAGAGATCAAGCAATTGAATTTTTGAGTTCCTTTCTTTCAAGCTTAGGAATCTCGAGATTCTCTCCGACGCCTAGGTAACTTCTTAGCCTTAGCTTTTAATTTTCTTTCTAGTTCTAGGTTCTAACTCTTAAGTTCTAGTTTTTAGTTCTAAATTTCATAGAGCTTAGATTCTTATTTCTAGTCTTAAATTTTAGGTTTTAATTCTAGTTTCTAATTCTATTCTCTGATTCTTAGCTTCTAGAACCAGGTCTTAGCTTTTTAGTGCTTAAACTTCCGTTCTAGATTTTAGTATTAGTTTTAGTTTAAGTTTTAGTACTTTTCCTAGTTTCTAGTTTTTCTCTTCTAGTTTATAATCTCTCAAATTTTTAGATCTTCAATTGTAATTCTTATCCTTTAAATTCAAATCCGTAATTTTCTCGTCCCTGTTTCTAGATCTTAATCTCTAGAACCAGTTCTTAATTTTAGTCTTTAAATTTACGGTTTTGGTTCTTGATCTCTAGAATCAGTCCTTAGTTTTACTCTAAATCGTAGCGTTTATTTTTAATTCTAGTTTTAATCACTTCCAGTTTACAATCCTTCAGTTCTAATCTTAATCATAAAAATCCTTTAATCTTAAACTTCAAAATCCTCACTTTTCAATATAAAAATCAGTTTTTCAAATGACCCTTAGCCAACCGATTTGCCCAAGGGAGCATACGGAGGGTACCCGGGAACGGGGCCGATCCTCCTTAGCATAGCGGGCCCAAACCCCTTTTTTTAGATTCCTAGTAGAAGTAGGAAACCTAAAATAATTAAGTTTCTAGTAGAAATAGGATATTTAGAATAATTAAACTTTTAATAGACTTAGGAAGGCTAAGTTAATTAGGCTTTCAATAGAATTAAGAAATGTAAGTCAATTAGGGTTTCAATAGAGTTAGGACACTCCTATTAATTAGAGTTCTAAGCGGAGTAGGATACCTAAATTAATTAGAGTTCTGATCGAGTTAGGATACTTGAGTTAATCAGGATACTTAGATTAATTAGACTCTTAATAGAATTAGGAGACTAAAATTAATTAGACTTCTAAGATTAGGACTCTTAGGATAGACAGATTACTAGTAGAACTAGGATATTAGTTCAGTTAAACTTCTAGAATAGTTAAAACTTTTAAAATACTTAGACTCTCGGTAGGACTAGGAAAGAATATAGCCATTAGACTTAGAGAAGGATTAAGAAAATAAACTAAACATCAAGGTGACCCAGTGCTGCCGACATTGGTAGGCCGATGATTTAGTAAAGAAGTCCAACCCACACCCCAAAAAGGCATGATTAGTGATGTGTTGCAGCATCGATAAATAGCTGCAGCTGGCGATCGCAACGAACCAGGTATTTTCTTCCTAGAATTTACCTTTTTATTTTTATACTTTTCACTTACCATCAATCGCCTTACATCAGAGTCCACATAGATCAATTTGGGCCACTCTTTTCAGGAACCGAAAGGAACCTAGAAAAAGCACGCACCAATAGTATCCACTACCGCAGATGCAAGGGGCATCCCGCCGTATATTGTGACCTGCTGTGAGTAACAGTCAGACGGGGGCAAATTGGCATATCTTGATCCATGGGTGTAAGGGGCATCCCGCCGCATATCACGACTTGCTGCAAGGGGCAGTCAAATAAGAGGAAAGTCGGCATATCCTAGTCTGGAAATACAAGGGGTAATCAAGTAGAGGGATATTTGACACAATCGAGGTATTGGGGGGCGTCATATAAAAGTCTAGAGATAAGGACCAAAGACCGAATAATAAGATGTAATATCATGTAATGGTGAAGGCTTTCGCAAGTCATTTCAGACCGGACGCGTCATTGCTCACACCAATGGTGCTTCAGGTGTCCTTTTCCTGTGGACATTTGTGATATCTCATAGTTGAGAATATTTAGTGTTTAGTTTTCCTAGGGAAGGAACGGGTTGGAGTGATGAAAAGTTAAGTTTGATTATTATTATTATTATTATTTTCTTTTTTTTGTTGTATGTTTTTGAAAACTCGGGATTTTAACTTAAGATCAATTTGATTGTAAAACTGTAGAAAATGTGGCTTTCGAGATGTCTATGAGCAGATCCACCGATACGAGATTTATTGACCCGACCATTTATGTGGTTGTCAAGATGACGCTTGGTATGCCAGACACTCCGTCTAATCTTCTCATGAATACTGATGATTGTCTCTTATGGGAGGACTATAGTGATTCGCGAATCAGGATAGGCAGGTTTTAAAAACTTTTGCCTTAATCTTAGCTAATTATATTTTATAAGGAATATCAAGTAAAAGGAGGTGTTTACTTATCAGATTTTTTGCTAGTGGGAGGTTTTTGCTTGAGATGGGACCGGCCAGCTATTGCTCCCTTAATTGTGTTGCGATGGGACAACTGGCAGCTTCTCCTTCTGATCGAAGTTGCTTCTTGTATGTGATGTGCAAGGTTATGCTATGGGATGGGAGTGTCTGGCGGTGGAGTCACTGAGGGTACTCGAGCTCCTTGTGCATGCACGAGAAATCACACAACCACCCACATCATTCATATCAATGGGCTTTGTCACCTTCAAGTTGCTGAGCTTTTGTGTGAATTTTTCCATAATAATGCAAAGCCTTCTTGTTGATGTTTATGCATTGTCAAGGTGACTTCCTATGCCGCTTCATATCCCGGGGGGACTGTCGTGATGGGACATTTTGGAGGGGTGTGGTCTGTGATGGGACATTGGTTGGCCCTCCCCTTCATTCTGTATGTTGTGTGGGGTCATGCGATGGGACATCGAAGGGTTTATTATCCTTTTGTTTTTCTTGTAGTGGGGCCTGATGGTTACTGGTGTGATGGTGCGTCCGAATTGCCTGATGAGATGTTCACTACTGGAATTGATTGTTGATGGGCGCGACAGGACATCAGGGGGGTTCCTTCTTTTCTATCAGGGAGTATATGCTTTTATTGTGGTGGAGTCTGGCTACTATTGCATGATGGGGCATTCGAGAGTTGTCATAATGGGACGTGATGATTGTCATGGTAAGACGTTTGGAGGGTGGTTCGGTTCTTTGCAATGGGACTTGGTTAAGCCTCCTCTTTCTGGTTGTGTGCCGTGATAGGCTATGTCGAGGTTTTGGGGAAGTGTAATCAGTGATGGAGCATTAGTGGTTATGCGATGGGCAAACTATGTTCATTTCATTCTTTGGCAGATCTTGGGTTATATGAAGAGATCAGGTTGTAGTTGCATCACGACAAGACATGTTTATGAGCGTGTGATGGAGTGTTGGCCTGATGATTCCTTAATTGTTTTACGATGTGATGGGATAATGATGGTGTCTTGAGGTTGTGACGAGACTTGCCCTTTGGCCTTGGTGATGTGGCAGGGTTTTAGCATCACGATGGGACATGGGGGGGATGTGTGGTTATGCGATGGGACAAGGGAGAGTGATTCGGATCATGACAAGATGAGTAGCATGATTGGCTACTTCGTCATCATTAATTTTTGCTTTGTGTTGCGATGAAACTTTGTATCTAGCGATGGGTCTGTGAGTGATGATTTTATTTTGTCGTCTTATTTTGTGCAGTGGATGATGGGAAATAGTCACGTGTACTTGTGACTATGCGATGAGACTTTGGGGATTAATTTTAATTACGGTGGGATGTTAATTCACAGTAAGTCATCATGGGGTGACTTGGCTGTGACAGGACTACGGGGAGGGGATGTCCTCACCCTTGATTAGTTTATAATGGGTCAAGGTGATTATGTATGTGTCTTATTGCGATAGGACATTTCGTCCAAAGTATGTGTCGTGTTTGAGGAGTGCATTATGGTTGGTGAATTGCGCACTCTGGTTTGGGCACTTAATTCAATTGCATGCCTGGGAGGTAGCATGTGATTGAAAGGTTCAGGGGGTTCAATTGTGCGTTCGATTATGCGCTGGTAATTCAATTACACGCTCTAATCAGTGTGCATGATCAAAGCTTCCCCAGGTTACTGTGTGGGTGATTTTTCAAATTTCGTGCATCAGTGTAAGCGTGTAATTTGATTACACATAGGGTCTTTGGCACGGGATCAGTTCATTGGGATTTTTACTGTGACAGAAGATGAATCGCACGCTTGTGGTGTGGCATTTAATTCGGAATATGTGCGGTCGTGTCTGCGCTTAATTAGATTATGCATCGTATTCCGGGTGCTTAATTCGTCGAGTGTCTATATATGCCTGAGGTTCTTTCATTTTTCTTCATTCTTTTCTATTTTATTCTATTTTCTATTCGAACTGAGTTTGAAGTATCCTGATTTCTATATTTGAGTGACATCGCATGATCCGATTGTTCAATTGTGATGTCGTTTCTTCAAATGTTCATTGTTTCGCGCACTCTAAGTCCTGAAGTGGCCTTTGATGGAGGTGTAGCTATGGCTAGGGGGGTGTTGGGATTGAGGTGCGATGTACATCCTTCATTATTGTTAGGAGTTGAAGATGGCGGGAGGAAAGCCCTCCAAATGGATGGAAAGGGTGCTACCCAACCAATCCTCCCCTCACTTTTCAGTTGCTTCTGATTGGATGTTCCACACATCATTTTTTGGGTTTGTGTCTGTTTTAAGTTGTATGTTCAGGTCCTAGTCTTCATTTTGGGTTGTATGTTCAGGAGGTATGCCTCCAGTGATACCTATAAAATCTTTGTCATAAATAAAGTAGTGTTTTGTTTATTGTGTTGGTTTTATTTATGATTGTTCATATTTACTATTATATGTTTCTTGTTTGTCTTATTTTAAATGTTTTCAGTCCCATGACAAAAAAGTAAGAAATAACCTAAAAAAATAAGAAAAATGCCCTAGTTTGGGGTGCTAGTCTCATGACTTGAGAATCGCTACCAAGGTGCTAGCGCTCTTAGAAAAATGCCCCAGTGTCAAGTGATAGTGGGGACTTTTATCAGCCTCACAGATGTCTTGGAGTGTATCTATAATGATCCAATGTTAGGAAGTAGTTTGATTATTTCAGCCACATGCCAGGCTCGATTTTGTAAGTGTTGAATGATCATTATGTATCGTAGATTTTTAGCAAGGTTGGAATGAGTGGTAGGTAGAGAGTGATTGCAACACTTGTCATTCAAGAGTTTTCGATTTTATTCGAAGATATTTTGAAAATCATTTGATTCATTGTCAAAAAGAGAAATAAAGGGTGAAGGAAAGATAAGGTTTATTGATCTGAGGGTAGCTTCTTATTGAACCAAATTTTGAAATAGTAGTCAACAACTTTCTTCTCGAGTGGCTAATGCAGTGCCATAATTGAGCTCTACGTCATGGTCCAACACCACCAAATCATCAAATTCTATGATTAGTAGGAGCTTATCCTCCTCCCACCACCGTACGATGATATCTAGTAGTGTGAAGATGTCAGGGATGCCCTTGCGGCTTGCTTATACTTCCCTAATAAAATTGCCAGGAATGCCATCACAATTTGCTTATGCTTCCCTGAATTCATTAACTGTTCATTCGTCGTATTGCTCTCGCTCGGTTGTGCTTCTTTTCCTTATATTTTTTTAAACAACCTATTAATACAAGAATTATAAGGTTTGATGGAACCTTATATTTTCATTTTTTTGCACTCTAACATCAACTCCAATGGCTAGAAGTGTGTGTGAGAATCCATAGTTTTCTATGTTTCAAGAAGAGAGATTAATGAGCCACTGGTCCTTTCGATCAACTTGCCCGAATAGGAGGGGGGGTCAATGAGTCAGGGGATTCCCAAAATGGTTTAAAAGAATAATGACTTACGACTGGCGAATGCCTTGTGATGACTGCGAGGATGATAAGTATATAAGGATGCTTACTTAGGCTACGAGATATGATGGCGATCGGGTTATGATTCCAAGGGTCAGAAAATCCTTCCCCTGTGGCTATTTCCTAGGCATGTTGCCAAGATAATATAAGTAATTCTCATATGGGTTTGATTTCCTCTAGGTGAGGTGGTTGTGTAGGCATTGCTTCATTAGCACTAGCTCATCGACTTTGAGTCCTCGGTCGAGTATGCGTTCGAAGGGTTTGGGGCATAAAAGAGTATTTCTTATTTTTGAGTATTTATATTTTTAGGTATTTATAATTTTGGTTTTTTGCAACTTTTCTATATTTGTTTTGTTTTTTATATTTTTATTTTGTAATTATTATTTTTGTGTTACAGTACATCAGTTCCCTGAGAGGAGGCTGACTCAAAAGGTCGGACGGAATAACTATTGGATAATCTGCTTTAGGGTCCTCAATCCCTTTCGATTTGGTTAATCTGGGATGAGAGAGAGGTCATGTTTGCATTCATGTTGTGGATGATGTGAGATTCATTGAAGTATGCATGGCGCCTTTTAACTTCTTAGTTTGATAAATCTTTTATTGCAGGGGCCTCCTTGTCGGGAGGACCTTTATTAATTTTTCGATAGGGTGAGGCATCTCATAGAGTTGGAGCATAGAGTTGTTTGAGTGTTTTTCGGGGTGATTTATGGGTTGTTAGAAATCTATTCGTGGGTGAAGTTGGAGTGTGGCATGTCAAGAGGGATGGTAGTGTTGTAAAGGTAAGGATAGGATGAGGCAAAGGTAAAGCAAGAGGAGGAGAAGGTGTGGGCTAAGGTGGACCTTTCTTCGGCGTGAGGGGATTTAGGATTGCTTGGTTATGCTTGTTTTGTTTAATGCATGCTATTGGTTTGTTGTGAGGTTGTTTTAAAGTTTTGTTTGTAATTTTTTGAGGAGGTTTAGCATCAAAGGTTTGATGTTGTGGTATGATCACCGATTGAACTTCTACGAGGACCTTGATTATGAGGTCTATGGAGATTTTGATCTGAGATTCGGATCAGATTTCAGTTGTGATGTCAATTTTATGTTGTGAGGTTTGATGATTAGGTTACATGTTAATTTGAATGTTGATCAGAGTTTTAAGATTTATGTCTAGTTTTATTTCAAGAGTGGGAGGGATGATCGGTTCCTTGATAGGTTTGATGGTTGGCTCGAAGGTGAGTGGAGTCGGTGTTGTAGTGATGGGTCTGATGATAGGTTCGGGTTCATTGATAAGTTTAGTTTTGATAATGGGTTTGTGTTTGATGAGGGGTTCAAGTTGATGATAGGTTCGGTGTCGGTGACAAGTTCATGTTCGACAATAGGCTCGAGTTTGATGACAGGTTCAGGTTTGACAATGTGCAACCTTGGATTTTGATCAAACCCTGTCGCGATGATGCACACTCAGTAAAAAAATATAGAGTCACCACCCGGAGCTTTTGGTGTCCCGGGAAACCTTGGATCAATATTAAATGCACCGAAGTGCCAAATATGACTGATTCACCGGTCTATGCCAAAGGCTCTTAGGTAGGGGCTTCGATTATCGATCGGAAAGGTGTTAGGCACTCGATAAACCCCCTCAAAAGCAGTCTCTACTTATGGCCAAAAGAAAAAGAAAATAATAAAATAATAAAAGAGCACTTCCACTTACCCGAAGGCACTTGGATCCTATTTGTGCTCCTCTGCTTCTACCGAAATTTCAGCGGCATAATGGAACAAATTCAAGGATAAAGCAAAAGCTAAAGAAGGTAGAGGACTAGAGGGGAGATCCAGAGCCCTCGGGCCCTTGTTGCACTCTTGTGGACCTTCGGGTAGGTGTGCTTGATGAGCTTCCGATAGCTTGGATGGTTGAATGAAGGGTTCTAACTCCTAGGGCTTGATAGCTAAGAGGTAGAGGAAGAAGGCTAGGGGATGGTTCTCTCCTAACTCGAGGATTTTATGGTGGAATATAAGGCTCAAACGAAGCTTTGGAATTCTGGATTTTGTATGGGGAAATGTTGCACCAAAGGGGAGGAAAGATTTCTCTTAATCTTTTCTCTCTTTTGGAGTTTTTTTAAGCCATTTGCAAGGGGGGGTAGCTCTCTATTTATAGGGAAAGGGGAGGTTAAGAGGGCACTTAAGTGCTAATTAGGTTTAGCAATTAGGTAATCTCCCAATCTAAGGTTTCCTAGGATTTTGAGGGCTTGGAAAAGTGGGCAAGATGTTTCAATGGTAGATGATAGGGTGAGGTTTCAAATGACTAAAGGGTTGCAAATAGGGTAAGCAAGAGTGCAACAATTCTATTGAAACCCATCCTACACTTTGAGATGGTCAACAAGTCAAACCCTAAAAGTGATTTTTGAGCAAAACCCATTAGAATATTGTAGCTATGCCTGGCGAAGCTAATAGATGCGCCATGCAAAAGTACAATGCCTGGAAGTTTAGAGCCCGCAAGGAAGAAGGGTTAAGCTTAGTGCAACTAATCGATGTGCCAGGCCATTTCAGGGGCCCCAGAAATGGCTTGGTGCATGTATTAGATGCGCCATGCTCTCACGAGGTTCATTGCTAGCCTCGTGAGGCTCTAAGATTGCTCATACTTTGAGACGCCATAAATTTTAGTAGAGGCCCCTACCAACCCTAGTACTCCTCTCTCTAACCACTGCTCGGAAGGGTTAACTATGGGTTCAGAGGGGTTTCTAAAGGTTGGGATTGGTTCCTAAAGGTTTGAGGAGGGTTTTAAAGGATCCACGGTGATCCCTAAGGGTTTGAATAATGCTAACGGAAGCGCGGAGGTGCGCCTCTCTCAAAGTACATCTCGATCGGGGCTTGGGCCAAATTTGGGTGTCTATAGATGCCCCTCTTTGGTATCTGATCACTAATGATTGAATGTCAAAGATAAGAGACATTCAAAGAGGCCCAAGGAATCACTGACAGGTCCATCGTACTCAGAACGAACCTCAATCATCAGATGGTAATAAGGTGAGTAAATGAAAGTCTTGTATGTCAGGAAAAATATCCGTTTCTCAAGGTTATCGGTCCCCAAGCGCTTAGCGACATTACTGGGCATAATGCACTTAGCAACATTACTGGGCATAATTGAGACGGAGTGAGTTGCGAAAGCCCAATATGCTGGGAAAAAAGTTCGCTTCTCGAGATTATTGAAGATGCTTGATGTTCAAGTTTCATTCTGAATACAACAGCTCCATAAATGAGAGGGTGATCGACCCATACCTAAAGATAGGTGTGAAACAACTATGCGAAGGTCCACAGCTTGTGTTCAATCCCATGAGGCATTGACTACCTTGTTTGATTGGCCATGAGTGCCCCTACGTGAAGCAGGGTTCGAGCTTTTTGGGTGAACCCATCGGTCTTGAAATTGATATAGCACGACTACCCTTAGCGATATTACTAGGCATAATCGAGATGGAGTGAGTTGCGAAAGCCGAATATGCTGGGAAAAACATTCGCTTCTCGAGATTATTGAAGATGCTTGATGTTCAAGTTTCATTCTGAATACAATAGCTCCATAAGTGAGAGGGTGA
This sequence comes from Chloranthus sessilifolius, assembly GCA_021018995.1. Taxonomy (NCBI): domain Eukaryota; kingdom Viridiplantae; phylum Streptophyta; class Magnoliopsida; order Chloranthales; family Chloranthaceae; genus Chloranthus; species Chloranthus sessilifolius. The sequence goes on along the minus strand of CM037594.1, from coordinate 84,774,912 downwards.
TCGACCCATACCTAAAGATAGGGGTGAAACAACTACGCGAAGGTCCACAACTTGTGTTCAATCCCATGAGGCATTGACTACCCTGTATGATTGGCCACGAGTGCCCCTGCGTGAAGCAGGGTTCGAGATCTTTGGGCGAACCCTTCAGTCTTGAAATTGATATAGCACGACTACCTGAGAGAAGTGTATAGATGTCGCAACACTTTTTAGGAGTACATGCCTCTTTTTGTTATTATTTTATGTAGAATTTTTTGTTATTTTATGCAGGATTTTACGTGAATTGTTTTTTATGATTTTATGTGGGTTTTTATATAGGATTTTCTGTGATTTTATGTGAATTTTTATACGGGATTCTTTTGTGGAATTTTATGTATTATTTTATGTGAATGTTTTGTGATTTTAGGTGGAATTCTTTTATGATTTTTTGTTGTTTGGGATTTTGAGCAAGCTCATCGATCCGGAACCGTTTATTTTAGCACAGCCGCCCGAGCGGGTCAAATGGAGATTGACGTGCCGTTTGGGGGTGTGTGCACCGGTAGAGCAAAAATGGGGATCAAGCTGGACATGTACCACACCTGTGCCAAGCCTAAATCCTAGCCATTTATATGCCAGGTCAAACTTGGCTCAAAACAGCCTGGCGCATGTAATACATGCACCAAGCCAAAAGTCGGCCGAAATATGCTTGGTGCATGTATTACATGCGCCAAGCCAAACCTGGGGAGGTTTTTAAATGCCCGAGCCCAAGCAGAAGAGGGCTTTTTTCAAATTTTCTTTTCTCCCCCCCTCTCCAAACTGAAATGGGACCTCCTAGGATTTCCTTGCATTGATTTCAAATGCTCCACTGCCGGTGTTTGCTCGCGTTGATTGAACCCCCGTTCTATGCCGGAGTGAGGACCTATTTTCTTGAAGGTAATCATCCAACTCATTTTTTTTTTGTTTTTCTTGAATTATTTTGCAAATATGGTTGTGATTCTTGCTTTTCTTGATGATAAATGAATGATTGTTCTTGTAAGCATGGTTATTAGTTCGATTTTATTCTGTGTAACCGATGCCCTATATTTTTTGTTCTTTTTGTCGAATTTTCTTGAGCCATTTTATGATTAGGGCATTTTTTTTTGGATCTAAGTGTGGGCATATCTCTCTCCTCTCTTTTTTTTGTTTTGAATAAGACTCTCTTTTATTTTTATTTTTATTTTATGCTATTTTTTGGTTTATTTTTGCACTTAAAGAAGAGATTTTCTTTTGCATTTGCACATAAGGAAGGGACCATTCTTTTTTGTGTTGTTTTTTTTTATGTTTATTTTTATTTTTGCACATAAAGAGGAGATTTTTTCTTCGGTTTATTTCTTTGTTTTTTTTTTTGTTTTGCACATAAAGAGGAGATTTTTTTTCTTTGATTTTTTCTTTGTTTGGAATATGGGTGACATATATTTTTTTGAAGATGTGGGCGATGATGGGTGATGATTTTTTTTGAAGATGATGAGTGTTTTGTTTTTTTTTCTTTTTTTTTTGAAGATGATGGGTGGTTCGATGATGATGATGATTTTCTTTGAAAATGGTGATGATGATGATTAGGAAAGGGGCATACTTACCTCCCTGCTAGCTTATTTGGCAAATGATTTCCTACTACTGGCATGTCTATTGCTATTGCTTGTATCTGTCTCAGCATGTCGGGTGATGAAGAGCACATGCAAGAGGAAGGGCAAGAGCAAGAACAGGGGCCAAAAGTAGCCTACGGTTCCCAGGGGGAGCAATTCTTTGTAGTGCGACGCCCTGTCGGTTCTTGGTACAAAATGCAAGGGGAGGCCGCCCGTACCGGACTCCATCACCAGTTCACATCTCCAACTTTGACATTGCTACCAAGGTAAAGAGCTTAAGCTTTAGTGCTATTGTTTCTTTGTGAGCTTGTTATATCTTTAGGAGCTTGTTATATCTTTAGGAGCTTATGCTTTGGTGCTATTGTTTCTTTGTGAGCTTGTTATATCTTTAGGATCTGATGCCTCCTTATTTTGATGCAAGATTTGCCTCACATTGTGTTTCGAGGAGGTTGGTTGGACTTTCAACAATTTTATTTCTACTTCCCTCTGATCGTTAAGTTCCTCCTTGTCCAGGCCGGCTTTGGAGACTTCCTTTCGTGCCCCGCCATGCTGGCCGATGCAGCTTATTTGAGAGCTCTGATTGAGTGTTGAGACCATGACCTTTCATATGGCAATGGCGGAGATGACTCTGACCCCCGTCGAATAGTCAATGATTATGAGGATTCAGATTGGGGGGACACCGGTGGCCAACCTTCCTATGCCTAGTCGGGATGAGGTGATTCAGTTAATTGGTGATTATCCCACCTCCGCGAATCTACACATTTCCAAGGTCAAAATGTCCTGGTTGTCTACTCTGTTTGGTAAGAACAAGTTGGTAGACCTGGGGTAGCTAGGTGCGGATATCTTCATTGAGCCCGTGCGGGCCGTGATCTTGGCTCACATCTCGCTCCTCGTGTTAGGCAAGACCCTCTTTTCTAATGCTAGTGGCGGGCGATTCTCACTATCTTTGCTAAGCCTCATGGGGGATTTGGATGACATGCATCGATACAACTAGGGCGAGGCCGGATATGCCGTGCTAATGTCCAGCATAACTCGAGCCGCCATTAGGGCTACAAAGTCTGTTGTTCGCTTTTGGCTTGCCTTAGAGGTAACCCCTGATTCCTTTGCTTTCCTTGGTTCATTGGCTCGTCATTTACTACTTCCGACATTTCTTGTATGTATGTTGCTTGTTTCAGGTCTGGGGATATCTGTACTTCCAGTCGGATCACCCCATCCTTCACTCAGAGGTATCCACCTATCCACTTTTGAGCAATTGGAACTCGACCCGCCGTAAGGACGTTGGCATGAAGCATCTAGAGATGGGTCTGTGGTCCCAATTTGACCTACTGATCTTTGAGTAGGTATCGTTATTTCTCCTTCTCCTTTATCAGAGTTTCCCTTTTGTTATGTATATATGGTTGACTGATGAGTTGCTTGTCTATCTGGGTAGGTCATCTTTGACCCTTATATTGGTTCCCCCATTTTGGACCGAGCTGCTGTGGGCCAGTCTCTCTTTTTTATTGACCGTCGCATTGTTATCTTCTATGGACCTTCGGCCAGGGCCTACTATCTGGGGGAGTGAGTGATACACCAATATTAGGGCCACCTTGTCATGCCCCAAGCTTCTCATGCGGGTGTTATGATCCCCCTAGGTACAGTTGAGGAGCTCGCCGCTGGATTTCTTAATCATGGGGTCCCTGTTAATGATCTCCTCATGCCTGGGAGTTACGAGATGTGGTATGATTCCCTGCCTTACCAATTCCTTCTACTGCATTTCATTCTCGATGCCAACTTTTTGGCTTTTGGTGGTCCGCGATCTCAAGTAATTCTTCTTCCCTCTTAGGCAAGTTTCTATTTTGTTTAGCTTTCCACTCTTTTGCCTTGACTACCTGACACCCTGCCCTTTCTTACTTTTCTATCGGAAGGGTGATTCAGATGATGATGATGATGATGAGGAAACAGGCGCAGGTCCTTCTTAGCCTACAAGTGCTTGCCCTTCAGGCCCCTCTGACAGGGGTGCCTCTGGTAGTTCAACCGCCGGGGTCAAGGGGACCTTTAGGTGCCTTGACGATGCCTTTCTCATGGGTTTATGTGCTGCGGTCGACGAGCGGGCCTGTATATCTGCTGACCCAGAGCGGATTCCCCCACCTGAATTAGTCCCCGGGGTAAGCCTTCCTTCCTTTATATGTTCATTCTCTGTATTATGATTCGTGCAACTGACCTCCTTTTTTGTTCCTCTCTCCTGCAGGATTACGAGTCGGCGGTCCATCAGGTAGAATACTATCACAATCTTCATGGCCTTCAGAAGGACGAGATAGTATCTCATTGATTAATCTGGATGGTTGCTTCACTATCTTTATCTTTTAATTGATATTGATTGATGGGTTCTGGTATGACCTTGCAGCACGTTCGGGAAAAAGAATCGCACTCCTTGCTTAGCCGACTTACTCAGGTGTGGACTTGAGTGGGAGATACCTAGACATATCAGAGCTCGGTGCGCAGTCATAAAAAGTCCAAGGGTGCCAGAAAGGATTAGGCTCTATTGTTTTGAATTTTCAGAACCTTGAAACATTTGAGAATTTTAGGATATGATTTATTTGGTTGGATTTTGGAAATATGTAAAGGAGATGATGTGATGTTTTATATTTTTTTGGAAAGTTTTTAGTTTTTCAAATGAATGTTAGTGCTCTTCTATATATTTTGTCTCCCTTTTGCTTGTTGTAATGTCTTGGATTGCCTGCAAGATGGGATTGATTTTCTTTCAGGAAGGGTGACCACTGGGGCCAACTTTTTGTTAACACTTGCCCATTATTTGGGTGGCTTTTTCCTACAGAAAGATTTACATGAGTTAGATGTGGCCAAAAATTGCCCCTGTATGTGTTTTAATGCCTTTTTTAGGTGAAAGATAGGTACTGCAGGCAAAATGGCCAGGGGATCAGTAGAAACATGTGCCCCAATTCTCATTTTTATGGATGTGGGGGGGGAGGGCTATTGGTCTGGCACATGTATTACATGCACCAGGCCAAATCTGAGGAAAAAGTGGCTTGGCGCATGTAATAGATGCGCCAAGTGCTTTTGGGATGAAAGTGGGGCCTATATAGTCCGAGACTGCACTATTTTCCTTCTTTTTTGGCTCAGGTTTGGTATTTTTGCTCCCCCTTTTTGCTTTGTTTTCTAAAGGGTGTGTCCATCATCCTACATTGCATTTGTATCCTTGGAACATTCTTTGTATATCAATGGACCCACTTTCTGAGCCCACCGCTCTCATGGGGGGCATGGGACCACTATACTTCCCTCTTTGGACCCAGGGCCCAGTTTTCTAAAAAAGTGGTTTGAGAGCTTGAATGAAAGCGAGCTCGTGGATTTCGATCGACTTGGGTTAAACCGCCTCTCGTCTTTTCTTGAAGTTCCTCTGCTACGAGGTCTTCTTCATGTGGCGGCCTCTTTTTGGGAAGTGGGCACCCATGTTTTCTGATTCGGGAATCGTGAGTTGACTCCTGTGCTGGAAGAGCTCTCCAACCTATCAAGCTTGAAGCTTCACAGAGGTCTCGCCAAAGTGGTGCCAAAACTAGGCTATGCTAAAGCCATCCATGTGACTTTAGGTTTGAAAAAAATTGATTATGAGAAACGTCTCATTGGTGATGAAAGCCTATGAAAATTGCCATTGAGGAACATTTATAACATGAAGGCCTTTTCTCTCTCTCTTATCTCTGAGGTTCTGTTCTACACTGGGGAAGAAGGTTTTTCTCTCGCACTCTGCAATGTTTTGGCAGAATTGGAGACAGGTCACTCTAGGATGCATCTAGTCTCAGCGGAGCTCTACCACTGCCTTGATGCCTTTGGTCTGGGCAAGGTGAGGCATGTTAGGGGATGCCCGCTTCTATTCCAGATTTGGCTATGGGAGCACCTTGCCATTTTGGGGCCCGTGCCTCGCTTTTATGCTACTCATGGTTAGGTGGCCAACTGCTTTTTGGGCAGGTGCCCCATGCTACCCCAGGGGAATTTGAAGCTTTCGCTGGCGGATGCTAAGTTGGTGTGGAGGTTCCCTTGGTTAGACCAGACTTTCCCAATGGTCTGCTCTAAAGATCATGAGGGCATCATTCTCCTCGACCTGACTGGCAGTACCCACTACTTCCCATTTCTGGTGCTGCACCAGTTTGGCTGTTCTTAGTAGGTGCCCTGTGTGGTAAAGCCCCCTCTATGTGATTTGATCTTTTCTAGGGGGTTTTCTGGGGATATGGATAGGATAGCTGCCCTCTAGGAGACACGTCAGTCAATGCTCATGTGTGATCTGGAGCAGGGGAATTCAATTTTGTCCTCTCCTGAGTACGAGGCTTGGCTACTATCCGAAGGGTCTTCTATTGGTCACTTGGATCAGGCCGAGAGCGATGACATGGCAAGGCCTTGGCCAAAGAAGGAGTCGGCACTTAGATCTCGTATTGAGCTACTGATGGACAAGAAGCGCATCCTGCATGAGTATTCCGAGAAATACAAAGTTAGAGCAGAGGTGGTAGAAGTCAGGGCTGGTGTAGCTGAGTGTGAGGTCCTTCGTCTAAAGAGGGCTTTGAGTGACACTCTTGGGGCCACAGACGTTTCCCGGAAGCGGTATAAGAGTCTTCATGGCCGCTGCATGACAGAGCGAGACATACAGGAGGATGCCCTATGTGTAGAGATTTGTGCCTTGAAGTACGAGCTGAGTCGTTGACTCCATCCTGCACATACTTTTTGAACAATCAAACCATAGAAAGGGGCATAAGAAACTCCTATTAGATACATCTTTTTGGTATACATATTTTCTTTACGTTATTTTTTTTGTTGTTTTTGCACTTTTGTAAAAATAGAAAGAAAGAAGCTAGATAGAAGCTAGTCATCACACATTATTTTTTGGGATGTGGTGTCAGCAAGGTACAGACTTGTAAGCGAAAAATGAAATCTATCTTTTTACAAGGATTTTATCTTCTCTTATTCATTTTTGTAAAATGAGAAAAATGGGGTGTTGTGCTGGCCATTCCTTCGGGAATGTAGGGCACACAGTGCAGTGTGTGAAAATGGGAAAAGAAAATGTATTATCTTTTACAAAAGTGGCCTTTCCGGTCATCGAGCCAATCATCCCAGAGTGGGGTGTGCACAGTGCTGGGAAAAGAAATACTCTTTTTGTGGTTTTTTTCTTTTTCTTTTTTTGGTATGATGCCTTAATTATTGGGGGGATGGCATGTTCTCTTTTGAGCATGGTCGAACCCTGTTAAGACCTGAAAAGTACCACTTTTCACCCCTTAACTTAATCTCTGTTAGACCCTTAATCATTTAATAAATGTGTTTTAAGTCTATCCTATATGTAATAAGAAGCAGCTGTAGATAAGGCCCTAACCATGCCAAGAAACCTACTGTTGCCCCAGAAGTTCCTCAGAAGAAAGGGGGTTGAACCCAGACAGAGAATTGGCTGCAGCATAGGCACAACAAAGAAAAAACAAGTCAAGAAGAATGCCTCACGCAGATGTCGCAGGGTTCAATTGAACCAGAGAGAATGCTTCGCGCAGTTGTCGCGGGCTTTTGAAGGCAGCACACCAACTGCTCCTGTCGTTCTCGCGTAGTTTGATGATAGAAGGAATTGAAAAGCAGACTTCGTGTGGTTCTCGCGAGGCTCAGTCATAAGCGCACGTGAAGCACTCGCGCAGTCTTGTGGAGCTCAAAAGAGGAGCCCTTAATCTTCGCGCGATTCACTGAGGAGAGAGAGCTCCAGGCATTCCTGCGCACAGCTGTCGCGGGATACCAACCCTCAGGGAACTGCTTGCATGATCCATAGGCCTATGCACACTTCTTCTTTGCAAGGATCCCCGTGAGATTCACCAAGGAATGAATCGCGCGTGCAATTCCCACGCCATTCAAAAGGAAAGAGCAATCCCGCGATGACCAAAGTATCAATCTCGCGACTGCAAGAGCTTCAAGTCAATTCAATCCCGCGATGCCAATTCTATCACGTGACAAGACCTGGAAATCCTTTCCACCTAGTGAGGCTCGAGATCTTAACTTCTCCCCACTTCTGTAGGGGCAATCTAGGAACTTCAAACAACTAGGGCACGCACTCCAATGCTCTAATCTCTGTGCACATGCCCCGAGACATCCAAGGAACAGAAATGGGCCATGTTAGCATTGATAAATTAGGATTTTCATAACCCTAATTATCACAGAGCTGACTGCTATATAAGTCGAAGCCTCGTTTAGGTTTAAGGGACTTGACTTTTGTACTCCTTCTTGAACCAACTGTAGAATTGCAGTAGGCTAAGGTTAGGGTTTAGGTAGTTTTCTTTTTCCCTTTTTCTTCTCTCCATAGTCCAACACTTGCTCGCTATGCCTTTATATGTCTATTTGGAATAGTTTTAATGGATTTTTATAATAGGATTTTATGCATGTATGGGATTGGTGTTATGTGAGTTGTTCTGTACAAGGCTGCTGCCTTGGGATTTTCCATTGCTAAGTTGTATTATAAGCAATGGAGGATTGTTTTTAAGGTTTTATTTAGATCCAAGTGACCTGTGTGTCCAGGTTAGGCACATTGCAGGCCTATGCCCCACCACAGGATCCACTAAATCTGAATCCCCATGGGAGCTTGAGCTGGTAGCCTTGTGAACATGGTGGTGGCAGCAATCTTCTTGTTCTGTCTCAGAACTCTATGAGGAGGATAGCCTCTGTGGATAGTTTGTGACCATTCAAGTGGACAGATTATAGCCCTAGGGTGAGGCCAATCCACAGATCTAAGGCAGATTCTTCTTCTCTGCACTTGTGCTTGTTACCTTCTGAGAGATTGTGCAGAGATAGACTCCCCTATATTTGTATAGACCCAATATCAGATGGCAGATCTGATCTGGCTGTAGAGATTATAGGCTTGTGACTGGATCACTGCTGTCTTTCTAAGACAGTGAACAGCTAGGCTTAAAAGCTAATACTCAAACTCTTGCGGGTCCTGTGTGTGCAGGCTAGTGCACATTGCAATCCTAGCCCCACACACAGAACTTTAGAGGTTGAGGTTCCTATGGAATCTTTAGCTGGTAGCCTGGATGAAGTAGTGCCTACAATGATAAACTTGTTCTAACCCATCTCTGGTTTTTAGTTCCCCTATTGGATAGTCTATGACCATTCAAGTGGATAGGTTATAGCTATAAGGGATTGGATCATGGCACAGGGGTGAGTTGGGTCCTTTCTCCTCTTTGGTGATAATGTAGCCATTGGACAGGATTTCTATAGCGCAGATATGAGTCTGAGTTATATGACCCATCAGATCTGTACCGAATAGCTTACTTCTCACCCTTTTATATTTATTTTCTCGCACTCCATCATTCTTCTCCATCATTTCTGTAGTTTAAGCATTAGGTTACCTTAGGATTTAGACAATAGTGACCTTAAATCCCCTTCCACTTAGGATTGTCAGATCTGTAGCCAGATCTGGAGGGCCTACTAAAGATAGCTCCCTTGGAGCTTTAGTTCAACTTTCCCTGTGGGACAAACTCTTACTTATTAAAACTTGCTACAACAGGCCCTGTATCTTGCAGGTCTGTGTATTTTTAGGCTTGCTGCTCTTTAATCCACCTTTGATTTTTACTAACCCCATTCTTATCACCATTCCCAATAAAGTTAGCAGCAAGTACTTAAAATATCCTAACAAGTTTTTGACGCCACTGTCGGGGAATCTTAATCTATTAGTAGACCCTATATTTTTGTAATCTTTATTCTTTGGTAGTTGTACTTGTGAATAATTGATACTGCTGATTTACATTTAGAATTTTTCTTACAGATCTGGATAGTAGCAAAGAAGGAGAGTAGAATTGCACTGGGAGTCTAGCTACCTCTGTTTGCACTTCTCTAACCCTCAAAACCTCAGTCTAATCCACCTTTGAAAATTCCATAGCAGTTGATTAGGATAGTTGTAATTTTGTTAATTGCAATGTGTCTGCAAGTAGTCTTGCCTGCTGTTGGTGTGTGTGCATGTTAGGAAGGAGATCTCTCAGTCCCACATTAGAGCCTCCTAACCCTAAGATAGAAAGGGGCAGAAGACCAAGAAGGCCCAGACACACCACGTGAGCCCCTCATCAAATTGAGATAGCATGGGTGAGAGAACCCAGAACATTGAAGGAATTGAATGCTCCTGATGATTATAATTCTCCATTCAGCATTCAATTCCCAGATGTTCAGGGAAATTATGAGATTAAAACCTCCATCATCCAAATGCTTCCCTCATTCCATGGGCTCAGCAAGGAAGACCCCTACAAACACATTGACCAATTCTTGGCCCTATGCACTACATTCTCCATTGCTGGTTAGCTACTCTCCCAAACAATAACATCACTTCTTGGAAAGACCTCTAGACAAGATTTCTGACCAAATTCTTCCCAGAGACCAAAACCAGCCAGTTGAGGAAAGCAATACTTGCTTTTGCCCAATCCCCAACTGAGAATTTTAAGCAATTATGGGACAGATTTAAGGAGATGCTCAAACAATGTCCCCAACACAAAATCCCTGACTGACAGCTTGCTTAGATCTTCTATAATGGGATTGATGAGAAAAGTAGAGACATGGTAGATGCCTCTTGTGGTGGAACTTACATGCATAAAACAACTGATGAGGCATGGGACTTGTTCGAGGTCATCAGTGAAAATGCATTCCAAAAGATGTCCTTCTCTAGAACTGTTCAAGAGCTTTCTCCTAAGCTCGGGCTTGCTGAAACTTCCAAAGGAAAGATGTATAAAGTTAGTGGAAACAATGACCTAAGAATGCAGATGGCCAATCTTCCTGATAAGTTTGATAAACTATTAAATGTGGTGCAGCCCAAATTGGTTGCACAAGTGATGGAGGCATGTCTGATATGCCAATCTCCACAACACACAGTGGAAGAGTGCCCATCTGCAGGGCAATATCCTCAGTATGTGATGGAACAAGCTGCTGCTGCCCAATCATTTGGCCAGCAACAATCTGGTGGCTACAACAAACAGCAATTTGGATACTAGCACCAAAATGTTGGTTACCAATGGAGAGACCACCCAAATTTAAGGTGGAGACAAGACAATTATATGCAGCCACAACAGATGTTGGCCTTACCTCAAAGGCCACAACAACAATTTAACCAGGGATATGCTCCAAGGTCAAATTTCCAGCATCAGTAGTAGCCCCAGCAGTAAAATCAATTGGTAGTTCCCCCACCTCAGCCTCGAAATGCTTCTTTCGAGGACCAGGTTTTGACCTCATTGCAAAGCCTTGGAGTCTTGACTCAGACTGTGACCTCTCACAATCAAAGTACAAAGAAAATAGGAGAACAACTAGGCCAAATATCTAATGCCTTGGCAAAAAGAGAAGAGGGTAGGTTGCCAAGCCAGCCAGTGGCCAACCCTAAGGGCCAATATACTATTGGAGAAGGCTCCGCAAGTTTTGAGGGAGCTAATGCCATCACAACCCTGAGGTCGGGCAGGCTGGTAGACAACAAGGAGGGAAAGGAACTAGGAGAGGTCTTTTCCAAGGAACTTTCGAATGAGAGTGAAAGAGACTTTGTTAGAGCAGAGAGCTAGGAGTTGCCTGCTACCCTGCAACAAGGGAAAAATAAAGAAGCTGTTGTTGAGCCTCAACAGGAAATAAAAAATGAAAAAAGAAAAAAACAAAAGTTCAGTCACACGCTTGCAGCTGAGAAACCAGCAGTACCTCAGTTGCCATTTCGTTAGGCTTTGAGTGGCCCTACCCCTTTTGATAAGGGGAATGCACAAATAGAGGAAATGATGGAGACCTTTAAGCAGGTAAAAATCAATTTGCCTTGCTTAATGCAATTCGACAGGTCCCAGCCTATGCTAAATTTCTGAAAGACCTTTGTACCTAGAAAAGAAAAGCTAGAAGTTATTTGTCCAAAAAGGTTTTTGTAACTGATACAGTTAATTCTGTATTAAAAATGACAATGCCTGAGAAGTTGTAAGACCCATGGATACCTACTTATCCGTGCATAATTGGAGACCACACAATTGGAAGGGCCCTTCTAGACCTTGGAGCCAGTGTAAACCTGCTGCCATACTGTGTGTATCAGCAGCTAGGTTTGGGGGTGCTAAAACTCACCCCCATTGTGTTGTTAATGGCTGATAGGTCTGAGAGGAGACCTATGGGAGTGGTTGAAGATGTCTTAGTGGGGGTGGACATGTTTTTTTACCTTGCAGACGTCCTTGTTTTGGACATGGGCTGTAACATGAGTACATCCCCTATACCTGTTATTTTGGGCAGGCCATTCTTGGCCACTGCCAATGCATGCATTCAATGCAGGTCTGAGATCATGGAGGTAACATTTGGACATATGAAGGTTGAACTTAATGTGTACAACAGTGAAAAGTACCCTCAGCTGGATAATGAGGAATGCTTTACAGTGGATGTACTAGAAGAAGTTGTTGAAGAAGAACTTCCCACTCTGCTGGAGTGGGATAATATTATCCCAAGTTTAACTAAAGTTTGGGACATGGTAGAGGAAGGAAGCTCAGCTGTAATGCCAGAAGATATGACCACATTGAAGTCTTCTGTGGGCTTAGTGCAACATTCCATTTGAAAACCTATATTGCTGCCCCTTCCTCAAACCAACAAAGCATCAATCCTGCCATCCACCCAACAAGCCCCTGATCTGGATCTCAAAAAGCTTCCAAAAATATTGAAATATGCTTTCCTTGAGAAAGATGAAAAACTTCCTGTAATTATCTCCTCCTCTCTTACCAATGAGCAGGAGGAAGAATTACTACAAGTCTTGAGGAAGCACAAAAATTCAATTGGCTGGATCATTGCAGATCTAGGAGGGATAGATGCATCAATCTGTATGCATAGGATCCATTTGGAGGAGGGATCAACACCCTCCAGGGAAATGTAGAGGAAACTGAATCCTCACATGCAGGAAGTGGTCCTAAAAGAAATCATTAAATTGTTAGATGCTAGGGTAATTTACCCCATTTCTGATTCTAAATGGGTGGCAACAATCCAAGTGGTGCCCAAGAAATCTGGCATCACAGTCATCACGACTGAGTCTAGAGAGCTGAGACCAGCCAGGGAGACCACTGGCTGGAGAGTTTGTATAGATTATCGAAAGCTCAACTCTAAGACCAGAAAAGACCACTTTCCTCTCCCATTCATTGATCAAATTCTTCATAAGTTGGCTTGAAAAGCTTTTTACTGTTTTCTTGATGGGTACTCATGGTATAACCAGATCCCTGTGCACCCTCTTGATCAAGAGAAAACTATATTTACTTACCCTTTTGGCACCTTTGCTTACAGAAGGATGCCTTTTGGGATGTGTAATGCCCCAACCACCTTTCAGAGGTGTATGTATGCCATATTTTCTGATATGATTGACAAATTCGTGGAAATTTTTATGGATGATTATTCTAGTTTATGGGGATAGTTTTGGTCAATGTCTGCAACACCTCCACCTGGTCTTGCAAAGATGTGAGGAGACCAATCTGGTCTTAAGTTGGGAAAAGAGCCACTTCATGGTAACATAAGGTATTATGTTGGGCCATGTAGTCTCTAAAGATGGGATTGAGGTAGATAAGGCAAAAGTTGACCTCATTACAAATTTGCCCCCTCCAAGAATAGTCAAACAAATCAGATCTTTCCTTGGACATGCTGGATTCTACAGGAGGTTCATTAAAGACTTCAGTAAAATTGCTAAACCATTGTGCTACCTGCTCTGCCAGGATGTGCCCTTTGACTTTTATGCTGAATGTCTTGAGGCTTTTAAAACTTTGAAAATTTGCCTCACCTCTGCCCCTATACTCAAAACACCTAACTATGCACTGCCCTTTGAGTTGATGTGTGATGCATCTGACACGACAATAGGTGTTATTTTGGGACAAAGAAAAGATAAGCTGCCAGTGGTCATTGCCTATCTCAGCAAATCACTTGCTGAAGCTCAGCTAAATTACACCACTACTGAGAAAGAGCTTGTAGCAGTGGTTTTTGCTGTGGACAAATTTAGACCTTACCTACTTGGGTCTGAAACTGTAATCTTCACTGACCACTCAACATTGAAGTACCTATTGTCTAAGAAGGATGCTAAGCCCAAGCTGATTAGATGGATACTACTGTTGTAGGAGTTTGACATTGAAATTAAGGACAAAAAGGGTGTGGAAAATGTGGTGGCTGACCACTTGTCCAGAATTGTGTTGGAGAAATGTATTGATGATCCTACAAATGATGTCTTCCCAGATGAGCAATTATTTGCCATCCAATCCTTGGTTTGTTGGTATGCACACATTGTTAATTATCTAGTTATAGGTAAGATTCCTACCCATTGAACCAAAATGGACAAAGACCTATTTTTCTCACAGGTCAAATTCTTTTTCTGGGAGGAACCTTGCTTATACAAGTATTGTGTAGACCAAATCATCCGAAAATGTGTTCCAGAAACTGATGTCCCTAGTATTCTGGCCATGTGCCATGAAAATGCCTGTGGAGGCCACTTTAGTGGAAGAAAAATAGCTGACAAAGTCTTGCAGTGTGGGTTCTATTGGCCTTCTTTATATAGAGATGCCAATACACATTGCAAGACCTGTGAAAGATGTCATAAATTAAGAGGACTGTCCAAAAGAAACTCAATGCCTTTACAGCCCATCCTTGTTGTGGAATTGTTTGATGTCTGGGTATTGACTTCATGGGCCCCTTTCCTCCTTCAAATGGTTATCATTTCATCTTAGTGGCAGTGGATTATGTTTCAAAATGGGTAGAAGTCATTGCCACAATAACTAATGATAACCAGGTTGTCCTCAAGTTTATAAAGCAGAATATCTTCTCAAGATTTGAAACCCCTAGAGCCATTATCAGTGATGGGGATAGTCATTTCTGCAACAGAAATTTTGAGAGCTTGCTCAAGAAATATTCTGTCACCCATAGGATTGCTACTCCCTACCACCCACAAACCAGTGGGCAAGTTGAAATTTCTAATAGGGAGATCAAGCACATCCTTGAAAAGACTGTGAGTACTGACATGAAAGATTGGGTTGACAAGCTAAATGATGCATTGTGGGCTTATAGGACTGCCTATAAGACTCCCATTGAGATGTTCCCATTCAGACTAGTTTATGGCAAGGCTTGTCATCTCCCAGTAGAGTTAGAACACAGAGCCTATTGGGCCATTAAAAATTTAAATCTAGACCTAACTTCTGCTGGTCATCACAGGTTGCTGCAGCTGTAAGAATTGGATGAGCTGAGGATGGATGCATATGCCAATGCCCGGATCTACAAGGAAAGGTCCAAGGCTTTCTTTGACAAGGGTCTATTGAGAAAGAGCTTCATGGTTCGCGACAAGGTTTGGTTGTTTAACTCCAAACTTAAATTTTTTCCTAGCAAATAAAAATCCAAATGGGAAGGTCCCTACATTGTCATAAGTGTTTCCCCATCTGGTGTTGTGGAAATCAAGGATCCCAAGTATGGGAAAACCTTGAAGGTGAATGGTCAGAGGCTTAAGCCTTGTTTCGAAAAACCTGCTAATCCCATGGACACCATTCACTTTCAAGGGGATCCTTCATTAAACTGATCCAATGGTGTGTCAATATTATATCATATGTACTTTGGCTTTGTTATATTTGTTTTGCTTTTTCTTGTTCAAATTCTCTTGGAAATTTTAGTGGCCCCACCTGAATCTGGACTAGTCTGGTTTGAATTCTTTATTCTTCGTTTGGTGATTACTGCTCTTGAATTGATAGTTTTTGCTTGAATGCACAATGTTGGATGATGATTTTTGTTGTCTATGCTTTAATGTTTGATCTTAATGTGTCTGGGAGTACCTATGGTGGAGTGTCATGCCTAGGTTCCAGCCACAACACAAATGGAAATGGCAGAACAGAGAGCACATGCTCTTTTTTTACTACTTTGCTGTCGCTGGGTTCAAAAGGAGGCCCGAGAGACTCTCACGCAATTCACATAGAACCCACCAATAGCTGTCGCGGGATTTAAGTAAACCTAGGAACCTCTCGCACAATTCAAATAGAATACTTCCTTAGCTGTCGCGAGATTTAAAGTGAACCTCAGAGCCTTTTGCGCAATCCAAAAGGAGGCCTGGGAGCCTCTCACGCAATTCACATGGAATTCTTCACATGCTGTCACGCGCTCCAAGGTAAACCTGGGAGATTCTTGTGCAATCCAAGTTGAATAGCACCTTCGCTAGGTTTCATTCCCAATCCCGCGACTAGATATTTCCAAAGCACGCCAAGCTTAGCGACAAGTATTTTAACCCTGCGCTTGTCTCCTTTCCAGTACTCTCTTCCTTCTTCATCCAGTGAAACCCTAGCTTCCGGTGCTCTTTTACCTCTCTCCTCCAGCATCCATCCTACAACCCATCATTCACACCAGGAATCTATAGAGTTGTTCCTAATGTCATCCCCATCAATTACCCTCTGCTCAGAAATCTCGTGGTGCCTTGTGCAACAGATCGAACCAAACCCTACAATTTTAGGGTAAGCACTCAGATCTTAGTCCCCATTTCTCATATTCAAAAGTAGAGTTTGGAATAGCCCCTAAGAGTGCACCAAAGAAAAGGGACAAGGATAAGGCCCCTGTTGAGCCATTTGCTAAGAAGGTCAAGACTTCAAAGGCACAAAAAAGAGGGAAGGAGGTGGTTGAGGAGCCAACCCCTAAGTTTTATACACCTTTCGAGCTCGTGGCTTCAATCCCATTGGAGCCTGAGACAACTTTTGACCTGCTCTTCTTCGAGAAGGAGCCTCTCTCTGCCCCTGCCGTTCAATTCATGAGCAAGGCTGGCCTGACACCCTTGATGAGAGGAATTTCAGCACTAGCCTACCCTAGTCTAGTGCAACTCTTTTACCAGCACATCAGGGTCAAAAAAGACAAAGATGAACAAGCAGGTCTACTAGTGTTGATTGATGACTTTGAAATATTGGTTAGCCCCAAGGTGATTGCTGAGGTTTTGGGTATCCCAGCTGCATTTGACCCTAGCTGTGGATATGGCCTCCCCTTGTGTTCCTCAATTGATACAATTGCAAGGGCTTTGACTAGAGGATTAAAGGCCTCAGGGGATTCTATCAGAAGAAGAGAGTTGGAGCCTGGACTCCTTTTCATTGACCAGGTCCTGAGAAAGAACATCTATTGCTCAGGCCATCAGCAGGAGAGGGGAGCTCCTATTGCTGATGCCGTCTATTCGTTTTCTCTGGGCCATGGCTTCCATGCTGCCTAGTTAATCTTTGAGGCAATGAAGGACCTGGTGGAGAAATTGAGCTAAAACAAGAAGCCACACACACTCCCCTATGCTAGAGTCATCACCAAGCTGCTAATAAAGGGGGGGTACAAGATAGCAAAAACAGAGGGGACTACCACCCTTGCCCCTACTTTTTTTGCCAAGAGGCAATGGGGAATCAGCAGAAGCTTGATGGAGGTATAAAAGAAGAAGAAGGCTGAGACTCAGGCCCCTCCCAAGCAATTTGAAGAAGCAGCTGTTACAAGGCCTGCCCCTTTCACTACTGAGGAGACTCCAGAACCAGTCACCTCCGCTGCAGCAGCAGCCCCCACTTCCCCCCCACCTTTTACTCCAGCACCCCCCACCCTGACAACATCCCCTCCCATTCCACCATCAATATCCCCTCCCATTCCACCATTAACATCCCCTCCCATCCCACCATCAACATCTCTCCCTTCCTCCTGTACACCCCTCTCTCCTGTGATTGGTACCTGGGAGTACCTGGGAGGACACCACCCCCCATGTCAGTCCCTCACCATCCCCTACCCTCCCTCAATACACAACCCCAATACCCCCATCATCTTCACATAAACCTGACAGCCCTCCACTCATTTCCTATAAAAAAAGGAAAACCACTGAGACAACCCCCACCATCTCCCAGACACCACCCACAATCCCTTTCATCCCCACTGACACACCTCACATTGAAGAAGACACCACCCCTGCCATGCCTACTATAACCCCATTCACAGACATTGACTTAAACCTTAACACAACCACAGGATTCCAAGCCTTTATGGCTAGTTTTCTTGACACCATGCCCAGCCACTACACTCCCCTCCCGGACTCCCCAACTACATCACCACATCTCTCACCAGAACCCCAATCTCCTCCTCCCTCCACTTTCTATCATGCCCCTTCCTCACCTTTTATACCTGTGCCATCTTCTACACAAACTCAACCTCCTAACCCAGATACACTGACACTCATCCTCTCCCTCATCCAAGACATCCAATCCCAACTATCCACAACTACACACACCCAGGACCAAATGCAGATAGAACTCACATCCATTAAATCCACACTTCACACTTTGACAAACCCACCCACCCCTCAACAAACCACTCCAACCCCCCTGGTCCTTGCCCCACCCAACCCTGTCCCCACAATCCAACCATTCTCTTTCATACCTTTCCCCATTCCCTTTTTCGCTCCCATCACCCCCTACTCCTAGTGAGCCTACCTGATTTTCCTTTCCCCCCATGCCATCCATCCAACCTCTTATCCTACCCCCTCCAACATTCACTGACAAACAGACACAAACAGACCCAGAACCTGTTACCCTCCCCCAACAACTAGACTTACCCAGTGTTAATCCAACTTCCCCCACCCATGACCAATCACATTTTGCTCCTTCCACTTCCTCTCTTCCCATCGCACCCAAACACTCTTTTCACATCCCTCCCTACCTCACCATCCTCCATGCCATGAGGGACAATCCCTACCTTAGGAGGGATTTCCTGAGGGGCATGGCCCAACTTAGGCAGTCCATTGAGACCCCCCTGCTACACCAGATTACTGAAATAGAGGAAGCCCACAGAAAGCAATTACTAGGTATCTCCCTGGGTGGACCAACATCTTGGAGGCCTATGAGAAGGCCAAATCTACAGCTGCTTATCATCAGCTAAATTTGGAGCTGGAGAAAGCCAACACTGCTGCAGAGAAGATGAAAGCAAGACTTTTCAAAAAGAGACTCAACAATGCCCAGGAGATCTTCAGACTCCAAAAGGAAATCCATGAGACTGACCTCCTCAAAGTCAAAATCTAGATAGCCTCATTGGAAGCTGCATTGGCTGCTGCCAGAACTGCAGCTCAGTAGCCCACCCCACTCTCTATCTGCATGCCAGAATATGAGCCTAAAGCTACTCTAACCACAGCTGCCCAGTCTGAGGACGCACCACCAATTGCCCAACCAGATAAAGGGAAGACCCCTGCTGCCCTCCTATAGAGCAGCCCCCACCTACTCAAACCCCTATTGCACCTCCAACTGAGCAAACTTATCCTAAACAGAGGAAAGTCACTGCTAAGAGGACTGCTTACACAATAGCCTCTATTAAAATTGGCAAAGAGCCAGTTGCCAAGTCTAAGGAGGCAAAACCCCCTGGCCAGCCTGAGCCCAAAGCAAAAGGGAAGTCCCTAGTAGCCCCCATTGAGCAAGACAAAGGTAAATCCCCTATGGTCCCTCCTGAACCCAAAACCAGAAAGATGAGGGTGAGGGCACCAAAAGCTCCTACCGCCAAGAAACCAGCAGCTCAGCCAAAGAAACCACGGCAGCCTAGGAAAAAGACTCCAGCTGAGAGTAATGCTAAGAAGAAAAAAAGTCCAACTGAGAAGCAAGCACGAAAAAGGGAGGACAAAGCTGCCCTTAAGAAACATGCTCAAAAGATGGGCTGGGATTGGTTTACAGATTCAGATTCAGATTCTTCTTCCTCTTAGACTAGATTGTACTTAGGCTCTTCTTTCCTTTCTCTTCTTATCTTCTCATTGTATTTATAGTTATACATATCCTCTCAGTTAATAGAAATTTTTTCTTTTGGTATATTGATTTATGTGCCATATCTGTTTTGTGTGCTTGTTTATTTTTAATTGTTGAATAGGTTTTAGTCTTAATATTGTCACCTTTGTCAGTCACATGGGAGATGAATTTTGAGCAAAGTACTAGCACTGCCACTCTTTAGACTCAGTGTGCATCAAAGTGTTTTATCATTTCCTCGTGGAGTCATGAGGGAGCGCAAAGCAGTATTCCCCATATTCTAGTGTGTTCCACCTTGCAACCCCAAGAGATTGTTCTTCGCGAGGATCCCCGCGCGATACACGGGATCACGTTAATTACCAAGGCTAAAATTAGACCATCATTTAGTGTGAGCTCTCTTTTCCCATATTCAGTTGCATGATTTATCATTCCCCGAGAAATCACAATTTATTGCCATGCTTGGAATGGGATAAAACTTTAATATGCCGATTCATATTCCACCGTCCAAGTATTATAAATACATAGTTAGTTCGTCTTCATCTCATCCTTTCTCCTCTAACCTTCGCAGTCCTGCCCTATCCATAACCATGGCGAATGACAAACCCACCGAGTTCCCAAATAAATTTTATCATATGTGGTTGGACCCCCCACCGCCTAAGCAGCTGGACCCATTACAATTTCTTTGGGATGAGTATGAAGAAGTCCAGCGGATCCTGGCAAAGGAGAAGAAAAAGGAAAAGAGAGAGAAGAAGAAGCGAAATATTGATGCATCTCCCCCACCATCTTCTTCAAACCCCCCACCACCTGCTCAATACTCATCTCCATGATCCTCATCTTCCCCCTCCTCCCGGCTTGTAGTTCCTCTTCCATAGCAGGTTGAGAATATCCCTGAGCCAGGAGGAAGAACCATTTTGTCTGACAAGAAGTGTTGCTTAGATTGTTCTTAGGTTTCCAATTTTCTATCTTTTTATAATATGTAAGCTTTTGTCTCTAAAATAAAAACTCTCACTCTTTTGCTTATATGTGTGTGTCAAACCTCATTCATTTTTGTCTGTTCTTTTTCTCTTTTATAGTCTCTGTTTTATTAATTTTTAGGTTTTCTGCTTGCTGCACATTGCACTTCTTGAACCAGTGAGGACACTACTCCTCAAGGTTTGGGGGTGTGGCAGGGTAGGTCTGCCAATAGAATAGTTAACTTTAGTGCAATAATGGTGGTGTAATTGGGATGAATAAAGTCAATTTCCACCTAACATGATACAATGAGGAAATTTGTGAAAAATTAAAATATTTTCGCAGACATTTCGAAACTAAAAATGCTAAAATCCTAGCACCACCATGAAGCTAATATCAGAAAATTTTTCAGCTAGTATTAAGTGAACCTAAGAGGAGAGAAACAGGTGAAAATACACCCCATGGGTTAATTTGAGGACCATACCTAGTAAGATTTGGGCCCATAATTTTCTTTTGAAGAGTGTTTTTGGCATTATTTCTGCTCTGAGGACTGATTGAATCAAGACCTTTTCACTTGAAGTTAGGCACTTCCAAATCAAAATTGATTGACAACACTCATGATACTAAGGAAATGATCCAAGGCCCTCATTGGACAGTTTGAGCCTGAAAATCCAACCTTTAAAAAAAAAACTACCCTTTTGCATACACTAGTTGAGCCTTACAAATCCTACTTTTCTTTGACAAACACCAGAGTACTTGCACCTTAACCTCATGACCTGATTCAATGTCACCCTCATTCTGAGAATTCAGAAGGTAAAGGAGGAGTTAAAGACAGTGAGAGTGGTCTAACATTTGGTGGAAGGTGAAGAAAAGCAACTTATGAACAGTAGTGTATCAATGGTAGTTATGTGACAGTTCATCATGAAAATCATAAAAATATTGAATAAAAATAAAAAGAGAAAAAGAAAGAGAAGTCTAGAGAAGAACATCATCTGAAAATTGAAAAGAAGAGGAGAAGTTGGTCACTTTGATTCTGGAATATATCAAGTAAGATGAAGTTTTGCTGAAATGAAGGTTGTGAAGTCATGAATCACTCCTTATCTTGCTGATTTCCTAATTTTGATTCCCTTTTAACCCATTGATTCTTTACATCCCTCACTCATAAGCCACATTACAACCCATTCAAAAAGACCTTGTAGATCCAAAGTGAAATAGCTGTCATGTGCAGATGAGGAGCTATCCAATCTATGGTGAAAAATCATGTGGATGTCAGAAATTAGAAGCTTTGCCTATGCTCATGCTTGCAGGCCCATTTGGGGTTTGTAACTGCTCTTGAGCTGTTTTGAATGTGCACACCCTTAGATTATCAATATTGAGAGATAGCCCTAGTGATAATTGGGTCTAAATTTTAACCTCATTGGGGTTGTATCCAACCTGAATTTTGAATTTAAGGCAAGCTGGGTACTGATTTTTACACATTGAATTTCTAATGTAAAATGAATGGTGGTGATGCAAGCACATGCTAAATTTTGAGTTTTAAATGGCCTGCATTACTGCTGCAGTTTCCTCTAAGTGTTAAAGAATGGGTGTGGAATGAAGCTTTATACATTGAAATTTGTGTTGTCATTAACTGCACTATACTTAATTATTCTAATGGTGAAGTTTGTGCGTATCTTCACTGAAAACCCTCAGGAGACTTTACTCCTCCACTAGGGATCGCCTAGGGGTTTAAAAGGCTTGGTACATATGCTAAATGTACCCGTGATCCCTACGAAAGTGACATTTAATTAGTTACAACTTGCTAAGGGACTAGTAAAGATTAGGTTTGGGGGTGTGTTAAGACCTAAAAAATACCACTTTTCACCCCCTAATCTCTGTTAAACCCTTAATCATTTAATAAATGTGTTTTAAGTCTATCCTATAGGTAATAAGCAGTAGCTGCAGATAAGGCCCTAACCATGCCAAGAAGCCTATTATTGCCCCAGAAGTTCCTCAGAAGAAGGGAGGTTGAACCCAGACAGAGAATTGGCTGCAGCATAGGCACAGCAAAGCAGAAACAAGTCAAGAAGAATGCCTCACGCAGATGTCGCAGGGTTCAATTGAACCAGAGAGAATGCTTCGCGTAGTTATCGCGGGCTTCTGAAGGTAGCACACCAACTGCTAAATCGTTGTTCTCGCGTGGTCTGATGACAGAAGGGATTGAAAGGCAGACATCATGCAGTTCTCGCGAGGCTCAGTCATAAGCGCTCGCGAAGCACTCACGCAGCTCAAAAGAGGAGCCCTTAATCTTTGCACAATTCACTGAGGAGAGAGAGCTCTAGGCATTCCTACGCGCAGCTGTTGCGCAGTGGCCGCGGGATATCGACCCTCAGGTAACTGCTCTTGCAAGATCCATAGGCCTATGCACACTGCGCGACACTTCTTCGTGAGGATCCCCACGAGATTCACCAAGGAACGAATCGTGCGCGCAATTCCTGCGCCATTCAAAAGGAAAGAGCAATCTCGCGATAACCAGAGTAATCCCGCGATGACCAAAGTATCAATCTCATGACTACAAGAGCTTTAAGTCAATTCAATCCTGTGACGCCAATTCTATCACACGATAAGACCTAGAAATCCTTTCTACCTAGCAAGGCTCAGGATCATAACTTCTCCCCACTTCTACAGGGGCAATCTGGGAACTTTCAGTAACTAGGGCACGCACTCCAATGCTCCAATCTCTGTGCACACTCCCTGAGGCATCTAAGGAACAGAAATGGGCCACGTTAGTATTAATAAATTAGGATTTTCCTAACCCTAATTATCATAGAGTTGACTGCTATATAAGCCGAAGTCTAGTTTAGGTTTAAGGGACTTGACTTCTATACTCCTTGAACCAACTGTAGAATAGCAGTAGGCTAAAATTAGGGTTTAGGCAGTTTTCTTTTTCCCTTTTTCTTCTCTCCATAGTCCAGCTCTTGCTGGATATGCCTTTGTATGTCTATTTGGAATAGTTTTAATGGATTTTTATAATAGGATTTTATGCATGTATGGGATTGGTGTTATGTGAGTTGTTCCGTACAAGGCTGCTGCCTTGAGATTCTCCATTGCTAAGTTGTATTGTAAGCAATGGAGGATTGTTTTTAAGGTTTTATTTAGATCCAAGGGACCTGTGTGTCCAGGTTAGGCACATTGCAGGCCTATGCCCCACCACAGGATCCACTAAATCTGAATCCCCATGGGAGCTTGAGCTGGTAGCCTTCTAAACATGGTGGTGGCAGCAATCTTCTTGTTCTGTCTCAGACCTCTATGAGGATGATAGCCTCTGTGGATAGTCTGCCAAGCTGTAATAGCCAAAAACGGGGCCACAGACTTAGACACTCATACCGAACAATTCATGCACCACAGAATGCACAAACGCACTCTAACTTTGCCACACACATCCTGAAAATCAAAACTCTCACCTATACGCCCACACATGCAGCAAAATAGCCACTTAAACTAAACCAAATTAGAGCCCGTCAAAATCGAATTGATATTACACCGACACAAACCAAACCAAAACTTCGCAAAGGACCAAATCAAGATTAACTAAACCACAACCAAAACCAAACTAAAATCAAACCAGAATTTGGGGAATTCAAAATAAGGCCATAGAAATGATAAACAAACCCATCTTTTATAAATGTTAAAAATAATTACAAATTACACCGAGGGCATCCCCTCCGAATATACAACTTAAAACAAAAACTTGAAAATCAGCACGTTCTGGCAATGCATGCCCGAACTCAAATTTTCTGGAAGAGAAATGATGGAGAAGCCTGGAGAGGAAGCACACGCTAAACGAATTCTAACAAAAATCTCATCTTTACCTCCTTTTCTCCATGAGATGTTGCATATAATGTAATCTTTCAAGTTACATAATAAAATGACCGCATCGTAGAGCCCCGAGTTGGCAGGAAAGAAAGAGTGGCTAACAGAAAGCCACCCAGGATCTATGGGACACACCTATGGAAGACCAATCTTGGAATCTCCCAAGGGAAGGCCGACCAAAAGCTAATCCACAGAGCCTACCAAGGGGCAACTCGCACTTTTCATGTCAACTGTAGCACAACTTTTTCCTTTGGTTTCTTTTCCCCCACCTTTAACTCTTCCATCACTTCTCGCAACAACATGGTGCCCCGGGCACCACTCCACATTCCCAATACCACTCATTCTCAAAAAAAAAAAAAATACTTACAAACCCCTTAGGATTCATTACCTGAGATACAAAATAAAAAGGGAGAAAAGGCATTAAAATTCTAAATGTTAAAAAAAATTACAAGTTCGACAAAAAAAAAAAATATATATATATATATATATATATATATATTTATATATATAATCCAAAATTTAAAATAAAACTCAAGCCCTTGAATACCTATTTATAGGTCAAACCCTCTTTACTACAATGTGACAAGTGCCACATTTCCAAGCACTCTGCATCTAATTAAATCCTAAACCAGACACATGCCCCCTACGAAAAACCACAGTCCATAGCAAACTTAGATTAACCAATAATTTCAAAGCACTTACCCTTCAAGAAACACAAATCCACCACAAGTTATATAAACTAATTGGATTAAAACATCTAACACCAATTTAAACTCTAGAAATTAAATCCACACACCTTTGACAAGTGTCACTTCAAACTAAACATAAGACCAAAACAAATAAAACTCATAGCTTAAATAAAACAAATGCCTAAAAATTAATTTAAAACTCCATTAATAATGATATAATACAATCCTAACACATCTAGACCACAAAAATGAGTGAAAATCACCCCAATAAAACCCAAATAAAATAAAATCCAAAACAAATTCAAATAAAATCCAAAACAAATCTAAATAAAAACAAAATAAAATCCAAATAAAATCAAACAAATCCAAATAAAATCAAATCACCCCAATAAAACCCAAATAAAATCCAAATAAAATCTGAAAAATCAAATAAAAGTAAGTAAAATCAAATAAAATCACACTAAAAACAAGACACAAAAGGGAAACACTACCCCCTCCTAGAGTCTCATCGTAGTTGAGTCACCCTCTGATGACCTACTGCGAATTAACACCCCACCGTGATTGGAATTATGTCCCCAGAGTCCCATCACTAAATACAAAGCCTCGTGGCAACACAGAGTAAAAGGTAATGATGACAAAGTAGCCAATCAAGCTCCGTCACGATCCAAATCACTCTCCCTTGTCCTAATGCAAAACCCCACACACCGACCCGAGAGAGAGCTGCTGACATCTCATCATAAGTTCTCATGTCTCATCGAGACAGGATGCACATATCCAATGCTATCCCAACATCCAAGCACATTGGCCTAAATCAGCCACGCTCTCAAGTCCCATCGTGATGCTAAAGCCCCGCCACATCACCAAGGCCAAAGGCAAGTCCCATCGCAATCTCAAACACCATTCAAACTGACTCTAGCCTATCATACACCAAGACCTACCAAGGAAAGACACCATTATTGTCCCCTCACGACATCAAAATAGCCAAGGAATCATCAGACCGACACCCATAGCATATTCATAAACATGTCACATCACGATGCAGCCACAATCTGATCTCATCATATCACCTAAAGATCTGCTAAAGAAAGAGACGAACCTATCTTTCCCATCGCATAACCACCAAGTCTCTTCGCGACCTGCCACATCACACAACTAGAAAGGGGAAGACCATCAATGTCCCATCACCAAATACACTTCCCCGAAATCCCATCGCTGCCCACTACGACACACAACCAGAAGGGAAGGCTCACCCAATATCCCATCACGAAAAGCAAAGAGTCCAATCCCCCAAATATCCCATCCCATAGCAGTCACACGATTCCAACGTAGGCGGAGGAAAGGACTCCTCCGACGTCCCATCACACCCAATAAATATCATCGCAAACCACACCTCTCCTAAATGTCCCATCGCGACACTCTCATTGGAATATGGAGCAGGTCAGTGATGACAAACATACTGCTTCTACTACTGAACAAGGAAAGGCACAAAAAATCACCTTGACAATGCATAAACACCAATAAGAAGGCTTTGAGTTCATTCACACAAAAAGTTCAACGACCTAAGAGTTGATAAACCCATTGATATAAACGATGTAGGTGGTTGTGTGATTTCACATGTTTCCACAAAGAGCTTGAGTCCCCTCGGTGACTCCATCCCCATACAATCCTGTCCCATCGTGTAGCCTTGCACACCAAACACAAGTAGCTCAAACCAGAAGGAGAGGAAACTCTCTAACGTCCCATTGCGAAACCATCACAGCGGCTAGACAACCCCATTACAAGCAAAAGCCTCCTGCCGACAATAAAGCAGGTAAGTAAACACCACTTTCTACTTGATATTTCTTGTAAAATATAATTAGCTATGATTAAGTCAAAAGTTTTTAAAACCCATCTCTCCTAACTCACGAATCATTGTAGTCCTCTCATAAGAGATAATCATCAGTATTCACGAGACGAGGAGACAGAATATCCGACATACCAAGTGTCGTCTTGACAACCACACAAATGATCGGTTTCCCAAATCTTGCTCTAGTGGATCTGCTCAGCGATGTCTCGAAAGCCATGTTTTCTTGTCTTACAACTGAATTGATCTTAAGTTAAAATCCCAAACTTCACTTCTCATCACTCTAATCCATTCTTCCCCTGGAAAACCGAACACTAAGTATACTCAACTCTGAGAAATCACAAATGTCCATTGGAAAAGTACACCTGATGTGCCATTGGTGTGAGCAATGATGCGCCTGGTTTGACATGACTTGTGAAAGACTTCGCCATTATATGATATTACATCTTATTATTCGGTCACTCAACCTTATCTCTGGATATTCGTATGACGCCCCCCAATACTTTGATTGCGTCAAATATCCCTCTATTTGATTGTCACTCGCAGCAAGTCGCGACATGTGATGGGATGCCCCTTTCACCCACTGATCAGGATATGTCGACTTTTATATCGTTTGACTGCCCCTTACAGCAAGTCACGACATGCAACGGGATGCCCCTTGCACCCACAGATCAGGATATGCTAGTTTATCCCATTTGACTGTCACTCGCAATAGGTTGCGACAAGCGACAGGATGCCACTTGCACCCGCGGTTGTGGGTACACCTTTCAATAGCTACCACTGGGCCCCCGAATGCTCCATTTTAGCTTGCACTGATAGATAAGAAAGCCAAGCATTTCATGTAAGCTCCCCATCCTACACTTGTGATTTCCCACAAAAATGAGAAGGCACTATAGAAAGAGGGGTGTCTACTTCTTCGACACATCCTTTCTCCGCAAGGACGCGCGAAAGAGGGGCATCTGTAGATACCCCAATTTTTCACTCTCGGAGTATATAAATCTATTTGGTCAACCTTTGACCTTGCCCATGACTTCCGAAAAGGGGCACACCCTTTTCGAAAGCTTTAAACCTTGAACATGGGGACTACATACTGAAACAATAGTATAAGGTCAAAGCATAGGCTTAAACAATAGCTCTGTGGTTTGGACTTGACTGAACTCCGGAAAGTCCCAAATTATGCACCCTCACAGAGGTGCATAATTCAATTGCATGCCCCATAGCTGCCATGCAATTGATCCCATTTGGACCAGGCCTGTTCTTCCTGTGGGCAGCTTTAGGACTTGATTCTGCGCCCTTCCCAGCGTGTGTAATCAATTGCACGCTCCACCATCAGCGTGTAATTGGTCCAACTTGGACCAGAGACCTTATTGCGCACCCTCACCAGCACACATAATTGATTGTGCGCTCCACCAATCGTGTGTAATTGGTCCCTAGTTGGACCTGGTCTCTAATTCCCATGACCACCCAAATTCTCCTATTAAGCACCTGTAAGCAGGTGCTTACTTGGACTGTGCACACTAAATGGGGCGCGCAATTAGTTCCAAATCAGACTGAAAATAGGACACCTGACTGAGCGAGTCAGCCGGTCACTCACTGAGTCGGTCACTGACTCAGAGTGATTAAGCGCTCGGGATAGGGCACATAATCTAATTAAGCGCACCATTCAGGGTGGATAATTATGCACCTCTCATAGGGCGCATAATTACCCGTATACCTATAAATAAACACCACCCTACCTTGCCCAAAAGGGTACAATTTATAATAAACAATTTGACTTCCTCACCTCCAAGCTTAGGATCTCTAGTTCCTCTCAGCGGCTCTTCGCTTCAAGTAATCTTTCCTTTTAGTTCTACTACTTAATTTCTAGTTTCTAGTCCTTAATTCATGTTTCTAGTTCTTAACTTTTAGGTTCCAGTTCTTAATTTTGGCCCCCAGTTCTCAATTTTCATTCTAGTTCCTAATTCTAGTTCTTAATTCTTAGGTTCTAGATTTCAGTCCTTAGTTCCTGATCCCTAATCTTTAAAATATCAAATCTCCAATTTTCTAAGCTTTTAATCATCAATTCAAACTCAGTCTTTTTTTAAATTACTCTCAGCCATAAAAAACCAATTTACTATTTTTCTCTTTGAAACTTCTCCCTTTGAGAAAATTCGAGGTTCTCTCTGGGGCTTCCAAAAGGGGTCGAGCTACCTTCTAGACTTCTAGAATTGTAAACTCTTCCCTGGGAGCCCAAGGCAGCCAAGCTAGCAGCACCAACCCGTTAGTCTCGAAGTAGCATCAAAGGAGGAAACACTTAGCCTAAAACCAATCAAATTCCTTAACCTCTCTGATTTTTAAACCCAGTCACCCGATTTTTCCAAGGGAGCTTACGGAGGGTACCCTGGAACGGGGTCGATCCTTCTTAGCATAATGGGCCACAACCCTTTTTTTTAATTAGACTCCTAGTAGGATTAGGAGATTAGGTTAATTAGACTCCTAGTAGGATTAGGAGAGTAGATTAATTAGACTCCTAGTAGGATTTGGAGACTAGGTTAATTAGGCTCCCGGTAGGATTAGGAGACTAGGTTAAGTAGGCTCCCGATAGGATTAGGAGACTAGATCAATTAGACTCTCGGTAGGATTAGGAAACTAGGTTATTTTGACTTCCAGTAGGATTAGGATATTAGATTCGTTAGAATCCTAACAGGAGTAAGAAGGCCAAACTAGTTAAACTAAAAGCAACCCAAAGTTGTTGAAGTTAGCCAGCCGACGTTCAGTAAAGGAGTTCAACCTGCAAGCTCCCGCTCTTCTTAAAGGGTGATCAGTGACATGTTGCAGCGTCGATAAATTTCAGTAGCTGATGATCGCATCAACCCAGGTACTCTTCATTTAAGATTCACCTTTTCCTTTCAGCAATTTAATATTTTCTAATTTATTATTCCACCGCCTTAGCCAGAGTCCACTTGAATTGAATTAGGCCACTTATTTTGGGGACCAAAAGGAACCCAAAAAAGCACGTACCAACAGTGATGATTATCGCGATGGGACATTTGGGGGGTTCATATTTACTACCTACTTCTTCACAATGGGACATTGGTGAACCTCCCCTTCTGGTCGCGTGTTGTGATGATCAGTGATGGGATGGTACTTACATGAATGAGTGCAGAGATGTGTGTGTAGAGGTGAATCCTTGCTCGAGATAGAATGATGAATATTCTTTGATGAGGGGGTTGATATTAACTCTTGTCTTCCTTATCTTGAAGCGCAAAGGGTTGATTCATCTGGAGATCGGTTGTGGCGATTGAGGGGCTTTTACTGCAGTCGTGGGTGCATGTCGTGATCGTGCGAGGGGATTATGCCACAGTCGAGGCACAGGTGGTGCAACCAGAGTGATAATAGGATAAATTTAAGATAAATGGTATCGAAAGGTGTTAAGTGATATTAACAATGAGTTCATCGGGATGCAGCTCAAAAAAACTTTGTCCATCGAGAAATATTTAGTTATTCTTCGAGAAAAGATTCTTTATGTTGTTGATTGGGAGTGATTCTGTAGTCTCATTCTCGGTAAGATGGGTTGTATAGTTGTGATAGAGAGGGTGAGATAGGATGATAAGAAGAGATAGTAAAGAGATTCTAAGAAGGATTTTGATTGTTTATTTTGTAGAGATTGATTGGATGAGAGATTGGAAAAGTTTTTTTTTTCCTTTCTTTTTTTTGAGTTTGTGCGATAGGACTGTCAAAGGGTTCTTTTTTAGTGGTCACGTGGAAAATATTTTATTATTATTTATATATTTTTTTGATTCCACAGTGGGATTTAAGGTAATTTTTTGAGGTTCAACGATGGGGCATTGGGGGAATTAAAAATTAAAAAAATTGCCCCAGTTCGAGGTGTTGGTCTCGTGACCCAATTATTATTGCCAAGGTGTTAGTGCTAATAAAAATAAAATAAATGCCCCTGTGTCAATGGTGGGACTTTTCTCAGCCTCGTAGATATCCTAGAGTGTGCTAGTGAGGATCCCATGTTGGGAAGTAGCTCGACTATTTCGGCCATATGCCAGGCTCAATTTTGTAAATACTGAATGATCATCATGTATCTTAACTTTTAACAAGTATGAGGTGAATGGTGAGTGATTGCATCACTTATAATTAGAGAGTTTTCGATTTTATCCTCAAGGAGACTTGGAATACATTTGACTCATTGTTCGAAAAAAAATTAAGGGTAAAGAAGAGATAAGGTTTATTGATCTGAGGGTAGCTTTTTATTCAACCAATTTTTGAAATAGTAGTCAACTACTCTCTTCTCGGGTGGATAATGCGGTGCCATAATCGGGCTCTCCGTCATGGTCCAACACCATCAAACCATTAAATTCTATGGTTAGCAGGAGTTTTATTCTCCTCCTGCCACCTTATGACGATATCTAGTAGTGTGAAGATACCAGGGATGCGCTCGCGGCTTGCTTATACTTCCCTAATAAGATTACCAGGAATGTCCTCACAATTTCCTTATGCTTCCCTGGGCTCATTGACTGCATGCTCTTGCTCGGTTGTGTATGTTTTCTATCTATATCTTTAAAATAACCTGCTAACGCAAGAATTATGAGATTTGATAGAACCTTTCATTTTCATTTTTTGTGCTCTAACATCAACTCCAATGGCGAAAGAGGTGTATAAGAATCCAGAGTTTTCTACATTTCAAAAAGGAGTTTTATGATCCAGTAGACCTTTCGATCAATTTGCTCGAGTAGGAGGGGGGTTAATGAGTCAGATGATTCCCAAAATGAATTCTAAAATATTGACCTATGACTGGCGAATGTCTTGTGATGACTATGGGGATGATAAGTATATAAACACACCTATTTAGGCTATGAGACATGATGATCATTGAGTTATAGATAGTATTTTAAAGGTTGGAAAGTCCTTCCCTTATAGTTGATTCCTAGGCATGCTACCAAAATAATATAAGTACTTCCCATTTGGGGTTTGATTTCCTCAAGGCGAGGTTGTTGTGTAGGCATTGTTTCCTTAGCACTAGCTCTCCAACTTTGAGTTTTCTGTCAAATATAAGTATAAGTTGGGAAATTTTGGGCAAAAAATATGAGGGTGTGGGACGCTGCTGGTTAAAAATATATTTTTTATTTTTAAGTATATATGTATTTTTTTCTTTTTAGGTGTTTATATGTTTTCTGATTTTTCAATTTTTGGGTATGTTTCTTTTTTTTGCTTTGCATATTTATTTTTTGGTTATTATTATTTTTTTTAGGATGCAACATCAGTTCCTTAAGCAAGGATTGACTCAGGAAGTCCGCTTAGTGAGTCATGTTGAATGGTTGGAGTGACCGTTGGATGATCTACTTCGAGGTTCTCGATCCCTTTCAATTTGATTGATCTGGGATGAGAGAGGTGTTATGTTTAGGTTTATGTCTTGGATAATACGAGATTTGTCAAGTAGGTGTGGTGTCATTTAATTTCTTCTTTTGATAAGTCTTTTATGGCCAGTGGCTCCTTGTCAGGGTGGACTGTGCAACTGTGGATTTTTTACGATCCCATCGCGACGATGCACTCGTTATAATTATTTAGAGTTGCCACCCGGAGCTTTTGGTATCCCGAGAAACCTAGATCATTTTTATAAGCACCGAAGTTCCACAAATATGACTCTAAATTCGGTCTATGCCAAAGGTTCTTGGGTAGGGGCTTCAGTTATTGATTGGGAAGGTATAGGCATCCAATCAACCCGCTTTGTAATAACCCGAAAAATCACGCAAAAACTATGACCTCGGGATCCGTGCCCGATTGGTCACAAGTTTGACCAATCAGGAGATCAAGAGTTAGCATAGGATGTGATGAACGGACGAGATGTGATAGCTTGAGTGACTGCGTGGTGTGTGTTGTAAATATGAAGTCGCATATACCTATTGAGGTGCATGTGCTCAACACACAAACTAAGAGAGGGATAAAAAGGGTTTAATAACCCTAGATGGGTATTTTGGGTTGTTGAAGGAGAGTAAAGAAGAGAGAGAGAGAGAGTAAAAAGAGTGATTAATGCAAGGAGTAAAGGCTAGTTGAGGAAGGAAGGATTCAAGTATTAAAGAGGCCGATTCAACGAGGATCCAGAAAAGCTAAAGCTGGAACCCTAGCCTTCCAACCCTAGATTTGAAATCAATTTGAGATTGATTCAAGGTAAAATTTTGTAAATCAAATGCATAAATTATAGAGGCTAAATGGTAGTTGAAAATAGTTTAAATCTTAGAATAATGGCTTAGAAAAATAGAAGAAAAAGTGTGGAAGAAGATTGGGAAGAACAGCTCGAAAGGGGCTGAATCTGACAATTTCGATTAATCGAAATTGGGTTTCGATTAATCGAAATTGGCCAGGAAGTTGAAAGGTCAGAAGACCCCGATTTCGATTAATTGAATTTGATTTCGATTAATCGACTTTGGATTTCGATTAATCGATTTGGGAATCGATTGATCGACTGAGAACCTCCAGTGGACCCCAGGGGTTGGAGGAAATGACTTAAGGAAAAATCGACTAATCGAAATGGGATTTCGATTAATCGATTTTAGTTTTCGATTAATCGATTTGGAATCGATTAATCA